>OX458968.1:10000000-14800000 GCA_949774945.1 Hoplodrina ambigua
CGCGGAACGTCCCTTCCGCTTCACCCCCTTTGCCATTTAGTTTTTAGAATTAATAAAAGACAGCCGCACCGCAGCAATGATTTTAATTACTGTCGTCTGTTACGCTCCCCCTGATTAGTTGTGGGAACGGCCCACGCACGCCACCACATTCTTTTCATAACTGGAAATTCACGAACAATAAGTTAATTTATTGCAAGCACCGCTGCCAGCATCTGTAAATATAGGTTTGCTAGTCTGTGCTGTGAATGTATTTATCCTGTTGATAATTTTTGACGGTTCTCTTTGTTGACGAATACCGCTTCATATTTAGGTCTATATAGAACTGGGAATTCCTAAAAGTAATAAAGCAGTTGAAATCTGTAGTTTCCGTTATGATTACACCTCCGATGAAGTAGAAAACGTCCATACGTTTCATTGTTTATCTGTAATGATAGTCTGTTTTGCTTGTTAATGAACGGAAGCGATAATGATTTTGTGACCCAAGAGGTGAGGCCACAGTGGACTGGCGGATATCGAAGGAAATGTCACGTCACTCGTCGAGTTAATTTAATGGGTTCTTTGTCTCGCGATACCTTATCACTGCACTTACTATGTGCCTCTGTCCAAACTATCTGTGCCTCGCTAACTATGTACTGATAATATACCTACACATTAGTCGCTTTACATGTTTTTGTATGCTTTGTGACTGCGTACTCCTTGGAATAACGATTCTCTATTTATAATAGCATTATTTAGACATATAACCGCCAAAACGATAGTTATTGTGTTTATTGTTCAGTATATGTATTAACATACAAATCAAAAATAATACTGAGAACAACTTCGTAAATGCCAAGATCGTATAACAAAAAAT
The DNA here is from genome assembly GCA_949774945.1 of Hoplodrina ambigua. Classification (NCBI taxonomy): domain Eukaryota; kingdom Metazoa; phylum Arthropoda; class Insecta; order Lepidoptera; family Noctuidae; genus Hoplodrina; species Hoplodrina ambigua. The sequence continues at coordinate 10,000,854 of OX458968.1, forward strand.
ATGACAAGAGAGATTTCGTCGAGAGACTCGTAAAAATCGCGTCAGTAGCTCTACAACATTAAACGGAAGCTTTTAAGTGATAAATTGGTCCCGGAACTCCGTGGCACGTAAAATGATCATCGCCTGCGCCTGAGCAGTCCCCGGCCGGAGAGGCGGCAGTCTTAAGTGCATTGCTCTGGTTTCTAACATGTGCTATTTTGTGCTCTCGACCCGACAGCGCGTACCTATATACGAATAAAGGTGTTCCGGAGTTCATTCAAAAATGCGTCATCGTGAGTCGACCTACTAAACGCTCCGTGTAATTTCAATAAATTAATTAAATTACATGCTTCGATGTGATAGTATAATATAGGTACACAATAATAGAATTGGCTGATAACAAAGCAGTATCATTCTTGTCCTACATTTCATCAAGATTAAGGTACATCACGAGGTGTGTAGTAAATACATAATACAATAGCTCATGTTTATTGCCTCAGTACACTTAGGATATTGAATGAGTGGTCACAGTCACACTTAATCAATTCAACATATTAAAATTAGAGGCGTGAAGTATGTGCAATAGCAAGTGAGCTTGGGCCGCCCCCACTCAGCTGGTGCGGTTCCGCCTCCGGTTTATAAATACTGCGCCGGCGCCGGATGCGCCTGCGAGCCTGCCACCGACTCGATACACTGCGAGCTTCTTATACCTACGTACACTCCAAACGAGTCAATAAACCCCTTTATTGAGTTATTATCGTGTTTTACAAATAGCTACACGTAATGTTCGGTCAGAAAGTATAGTTGTCTACCTATTGCTTATCCATTAGAGTTACCAGAACTATTACAATTTGTAAAATACTATCTATAAGATCGGTTTTTTTTATTTATATCATTATCTGGCCAAGAAGCATAGAAATTGGTAAAAACAGAAACGGGCCGGTAAGAAAAGTTTCACTAGGTTTCCATACATACTGTAATGTGGTATTTTTCTGTTCGCATTTTTATAAAATAATTAGGTACAATAATTCCTTTCTCATAAAACATCCACTTTCAAATGCGTGGTTTATTATTAGGCTGTGAGATGAGAATTCATCAGGAATGTCAAACTTTCTCCTTTAAACAAGGCAATCCCACGCATACGTCACTGTGCAACTTGGTCTTACATCATGAAACCAGCGTTGTTTACACACTAGAAAATTGTACAAGTTACTACATTTGCCCACTACTCTGAATACACATTTTTCCGGGATTGCATGCTCTGTAAACCAGGAAATATACCGATGCAGTTCCAAATTTAAATTTGACTCAGTTGTTGGGAACTTATGTTTAGCGGAACAAGACTATTGGCTGATGAAAGTCTTTGATTAGACACACACATGCAAGTGTTGTTCTAATTTATAACATTATCGGAATAAAGTTTATTGAATACCAACGAATTATATTTAATTGAGTTGAGCTGTTTGTGTTCCGTTTCATTTAAGGGTCCCAATGCGATGAGCAATCATGTTTAGCAATTGCCTGTTTTTCCATTTAGATTAAATTCAACATATAAAGTTTTATAACCGTTTTCTTGGAGGCGCTAGGCGCCGCAGTTCATTAAGTCGTTTTATAGTTTCGTCTGAACATTTTAGTGTTATTCGATTCTGCAAATTGGCAAATTTAACATTACCTATTCTATTCCTTTCCGATGGTGATTTTGTACCGCATCTAATTCTACTTATTCGTTTATTTCATGACTATTTTAGTGTAAAATATAGTGCATTCCACTACAACTTTAGCAAACTCTTGTATGAATAATAACAGAATATTATTCACTTATCTGGTGGGTAGCGAAACTGACACTCGTGTAAGACAGGCACCCCACGCGTCTACAACTAGGCTGCCACCCGGCTATAAATTATGACGCAGTCGAAACCTGATAACAATTGTCGAATTCAATAAATAATAGCGTGGATAAGTTCTCTCAACATAAGTAACACCTGTACCTGCGATTGAATTGTGTTTTTTTTGTTTCAGTCCATTCTTCGGCGAGGAGTTCCAATTCGAGGTGCCGCGTCGCTTTCGATACCTTTCCATATACGTGTTCGATCGTGACAAGCACCTCAAACAGGACAAAGTGCTGGGCAAAGTGGCCATCAAACGAGAAGATCTTCACCGATACAACAATAAAGACCACTGGTTTGCGTTGCGACCGGTCGACGCAGACTCAGAGGTCCAGGGAAAGGCATACATCGAACTCACTCTCGAAGACTCCAGAAAGAGGTTACGAATGGAACCGAAGCCTCCCGACCCTGACCCCTCTACGGCAGACAACTGCTCGACAAAAACTAAAGGAAATAACCTCGTAAGATTATCTGAATATTGTAAGGAAAGTATGAGGTTTGGCTCTTGCTCGAGTTCCACTAGCAAGAAGCTGCTGAGTGCGGTTGCGACGGAGCCTTCTCTGTCGTTGTCGCGTTCGGAGAGTTTGAAGGATCGGGCACAGTGGGCGGCGCGGACGAAGCCCCCCATGCACGCGATGCCTGAGTCAGACGCGTCCCCCACCCCCACCGCCGCTGACTACTGGTCAGATCCCGAGAGGCACTGCGCAGCGCGAGTAGGCCACGACACCCTCCGCCTCCGAGTGCTGGAGTGCTCCGAGCTGACCACTAAGAACGGACAGTGTGACCCGTTCGCTCTCGTCACGTTGTTGTATTCGAACGGGCGAAGAGTTGAAAAACGTACGAAACCTAAAAAGAAGACTGTTAATCCACAATTTGATGAAATATTTTGTTTTGATCTCGTTATGGACGCAGACCCGAAGGATAAAGATGGCTCACAAACGGTAAGGGTGCCTGTTCTTATGTTTCTTTTTCAATCAATGTTGATGTATTCGATATTAATTGAATTTTATTTCCTATTTCAGGCGGGGGTGGCCTGCGAAGCGAGAGTATCGGTGTGGCACGAAGCTGCGACACCGATCTTCCTTGGCGAGGTTCGGTTACAACTGCGACAACCTTCGCCAACGCCTTTGCGTGCCTGGTAAGAGACGAACCTATAATGCAGCAATTTTTATTTAGAAATTGAATCAATAATTCATGTGAACTCAGAGCCAGCAGTGACTCTCGAATTCTTGGTATTTGGCTATGCTTGATTCGATCGCAGTCCAAATATTATAAGGAAGGGAAGTAATGCATCTAAATGTCTATTAAGTTATTGTAACCTTAATATTTGTTTGGTCCAGGTTCTTTCTAACATCCCGCGCGGGCGGCGCGCTGTCCCGGGGCGCGACGCCTCCCGGCACGCGCTTGTCGGCCGCGGGCAGCGCAACCCTGGGCTCGCTGCGGCTACTGCTGCAGTACACAGTGGACCACGTCTTCCCATTACAACACTATCGATCACTCGAAGAATTGTTTCTAAGGAGTGTTCATCAGAAGGTATGTCCATACTTCAAAATCTGTTGAAATATACGTAAATATTAGACACTAGCTTCTGCCTGCAATTGATGATAATTATATTGATATATTATCCCACGGGACCATACATTTTTTCAAGATAAATAGCCTACATGCTATTCCAAACTATAATCTATCTCTGTGCCACATTTCATCCAGATCCGTTCAGCCGTTCTGGCGTGATGGAGTAACAAACATCTATCCATCCAAATGCATTTATAATAATAGTAAGATTGAGTGAAAGTGTGACCAAAGAGAGAATTTTAACGTGACAAAAGCAATTTACGTCGACTCCAAGTAACATAGGTCAAGAGCAGACAGAAGATTAAGTGATAGTCTTTGAGCTAATAATAATGATCTGATCTTGTTTTCAGCCAATAACCGCATCGGCAGTGTACATACTGGGCGAGATAGTGTCAAGTAAGACGGACGCGGCGCAACCCCTTGTAAGGCTATTCACTCACCATGATCTCATTGTACCCATCGTCAAGGAACTAGCAGATGCTGAGATATCTGCACTTACGTGAGTATCTAGCTTTATAATAGTACATCACGCGTATGTTCTTCTAATGCAGCCTTTCTCAAAATGGGCAATAACGCCCCCTTGTGGGCGCTGCAGGCCTGAAGGGGGGATAAGAGACCCAGAAAAAACATCGGGGCGCTGTGTAGAGGCTTGGGGAGCGATTTGTAATTTCATATCCTAGGTGGTTTTTGAGTAGGTAAAAAAAAATGGGGGCGCTAGAAAATAATCTATTCTCAAAGTGGGCGATAGACAAAATAAGTTTGGGAACCCCTGCTTTAATGTTAGGCTGAAGTGGTGTTCACCTTTATTTTGCGAGTTTCAAGTCTTTCAATATTCTCTCTTTTTTTTTCATTGTTTGTGTTTCCTGTACGTGTCCCCAAATAGAGTATTTGAATGTAACAAGAGCAGGCAGTTAAACACAACGCGTCACGGCCTCTTGCGCTGATTGAAGTGTGTGGTAAAAGGCCGACAAAGATTATTCTTCAAATATACAATAATCTACTAAATAATATTAGGGATGTTGCAAACCACGGCAGCGTTTAACTTTACGTTAGGAAATTACATTTATGATAATATTTACCAGAATTGCTCGTTACATTACTTAATTATTCATTTGAACTCATTATTAAACGAACTGTGTATTGTACTTTATGAGTAATAAATTCGTTTAACTTTAATTAGGCTGGTATGTAGTACTAGTCCACTAAGAAAAAGTGAAATAACATAAATTGCAATAATTGCATCTAAATGCAATGAAATTTTTTATAACCCTTTGGTAATAGTTATGAATAATCGAGTCTAGAATAGCTATGATACAATAAATTGAGTCCAAATACATAATGAATATAACGAATGAGGGCACACGTGAATTATGTTAAATTACTATCAGTTTGCCCACTCCTAATCATAATAATTGATTGTAAACAGCGTCCGGGGCATGAGTAAGCCTCTACTACGTCATCTTTACTCTTATCTCTTATCATCTCAGCTGATTTACATCCCGCTACCGGTCATACATTCTCATTATTCTTAATTTATTTCCCATTTGTCACCCTGGGCCACATTTCCAATGTTTAAATATGTGTAGATGTCTATTCACTTATACTTATTGATGTTCAATTGCAAGAAGATGATGAGCAAGTCATTTGAATTTTGTTATGTTAATCTGTTCCAGTGATGCAACAACAATATTTAGAGGCAACACACTCGTCTCAAAGATGATGGACGAAGCGATGCGACTGAGCGGTGCGTCGTACCTGCGGTCAGTGTTGCGACCAACGTTGGCGGCTGTGCTGGCCGAGCGCCGGCCCTGCGAGATCGACCCCGCCAGGGTCAAGCCCACGGCTGCCGTGACTGCCAACCTCGCCAACTTAAAAGACTACGTAGAACGGGTAGGTTGAAGTCTGATTTCAGTATTTTAGACCCTAGCACATCTTGACAATTATATTTACACTTGCCTACAAGCCTACTATAACAAAATGGACAAAAAATATAGAAACCTTGATTTGAAATTAAGGGTGAAATTGTCACAAACTGTAATAAAATTATGTTCAGTCATTTTACCTAGTCAAAGGCTCAACAAAGGCTCTCTTAAGTAATGCTGCAACATTCGATTCTCTGCCTTCTGCATCCAATCTATCCCAGCCATTTTGAAGCTATTAGTCTATATTGGTACCCATCTATTTATCATTTTACTGTGAGAGCATTCTGAAAAACAGTTTTTTTGTTACCAGGTATTCGCAGCGATAACCTCATCGTACGCGACATGCCCTGCCGCGATGTGCCGCCTGTTCGACGCGCTGCGACAATGCGCGGCGCGACACTTCCCACGCAACGCCGAGGTGCGGTACTCCGTCGTGTCGGGCTTCATCTTCCTGAGGTTCTTTGCGCCTGCCATACTTGGGCCCAGGCTGTTTGATCTCACTACGGAGCAAATTGTAAGTATTTACACCGACTATTATTGGTTTTTTTTTGCTGGCAGATTTAAAAACGACACGGTTTCCATGTCGTCACTCTCTTATTACTGTACCGATAAATAATGCAGCTGATAAAACTCAAAAGGTCGTCGCACCGCATCAGCAGCGCCTCGTCGAGCCGTTCAGAATTCTTTCTTTGAACATCCACATAGCAACACATACTAATCAGTAAAGTACAAGACGTGACTAAGAGGCTAGTCAACTCGCAGTATCTTGGTCGGCTGGTACAATCCATAACGTCTCTTCCAGGACCCACAAACAAACCGGACATTGACATTGATCTCTAAGACCATCCAGTCGCTAGGCAACCTCGTCAGCAGCCGCTCCGCGCAGCAAGTGTGCAAAGAGGAGTACATGGCCGAACTGTACCGCAGCTTCTGCACGCCAAGACATGTATGTAACACATTTGTAACGTTAACTGAGACTATTTTTGCCGGCCGCAGGAGACGGAAACGTTCGAAGCAGGCGGTCATAAATGTGCAAGCGAGACGGATACATCCCGTTTTAAATATTTGCCATCTTACTTGCACTTTTATGATTATAACTACAATTTCTTTTGTCAACTTTGTGACTTATGAAGTTATGTCACGTAGGTAAATGTACCAACTTGAACTTTTGTTTATACCTTTTTAGTGAACGTTTTTCGTAGTCTAGTCATTTCGTAACTTTTTGGAAACTAAACATAAAAAGTTACTGCCAAGCGTGGCAGGGTTAAGCTAGTAACATATGTGAATACTTCAACAACATGTCCATTACAGGTGCAAGCAATAAAGCAGTTTCTAGAAATAATCTCCACGAGCACGGACACACAAAACAACAACATTCAAGAAACGCCTGTGCTTCTGAAAGAAGGGTACGTTTTTATGCTCTATACCAGGGGTGGCCAACTCGATTAGACCCAAGATCTACCGTTTACTGACTAGACTTTGTGCGATCTATCAATAACATAATCAGTACTTATTTATACATTTTTCATTGAATAGTATTTTACTTAAATAACAGTATTTTTAGGTAAATGAAACAGTATACTTGTTGCGAGTAGTTTTTTTTTTTCATATTATTAGGAGATACCAAACTAGGGGGAAACTAAAGTAAATCATAAAATTTAAGATGATTTTTGGTAACTACTTATATTAGTGCAAGTCTGTGCAAGCATACATCTGGGATCGACTCGGCCAATAGCCGCGATCGCGATCGACTGGTTGGCTACCCCTGCTATTATATTTTGTATTCATAATGTATTGCCAATGGTACCGATCCTGTTGTTGCCGAACCTGGCACAAGAGAATCAGCACCATTGTCATCAAAAACGAATATTTAACATAAATTGAACTTTTTGTGCATCCTTGGATTAGATTGGGGTATGTACACAACATATTAGTGTGTGTGTAATCGACCAATAAATTGTCTGACCACAGTTATATACTTTTGTCACCAAGTTTAAAAAAAAAACAATTGTCAAAAGTGGTAAAGTAATTTCATGGTCGACTACTGCTATACTTGTCACTGTCAGCCGCTGTAATGTAGGCTGAATGCACTCATCAGCCACTGTAGTCGAGTCGGCTTATTGCCTTTGTTGATGTTCAAACAGGACCATTAGGGTATTTTGATGTATAAACGAACCGCAACATCAGTTTGGTCGCTTGATGTGTAGTAAGCTTTCTTGCAAAATAAGTACGGCAAGGAGGTAATGGATACTTATAGAAAACGTCATGTTTCAGAACGATGATCAAGCGCTCAGAGGCAGCGCGGGCGGGCGCGGGCTCGCCGCGACGCCGCTGGACCCGCGCCGCTCATGCTTTAAACGCCAAGCGAAGACATTTCAGACTCACCAGGTAACGCTCACTTTGCGATAAAATAAATAAATATAGAAGGCTATTAGATTGATGTATTTATGTGTCTTTATTACTTGTTTAAATCATTGTTAGCTAATGTTCATCAAGTCAGTAGTTTCTAATTATCTAATAATCAGGTGTCTTACCTTAATTTGCTCGTCATAAGTAGAAGATATAAGTAGCAGAATATGTTGATCAGTTGCATTAATTTAAGACCACATTTTAATGTATACCATATTCTGACAAATAAATGATTATGATATGATGACGTGACATAATTTTTTTGTATCGTATATATATTTTTTTTTTTTTTTTTTCATATTTAATTTTAATTTTGTTGATTGTAATATTTAAAATTGTATGGACTATGTCTGAAATAAAATTATATTATTATTATTATAATAAGAGAGGGAGTCAAACTTTAATGTATGTGGTGTTGTGTAGCGGCGAGCTGTCGTGGTCGCGGACGGGCGCGCGCGCGAGCACGCACCGCCTGCAGCTGTCGGGCGTGCTGGCCGTGGCCGCCGTGGACGGGCCCGCCGCCGGGGCACAGCTCGGCGCCAACAATATCTTCCAGATAGGTAAGCGTACATTACAATAATGATACCAGCCCATCATTGTCCCATAACAGGGCGAAGGCCTTTTCCCGTAAAGAGAAGGCACGAGCATTGATCACAGCGCTTGCTCAAGGCGGATTGACGATTTAAGACTTCTATTAATTATAAGTACATACTTACAGGTTTCTTCACAATGTTTACCTTCACAGATGTCAGTAAAGCTCACGAAAGCCCACTTTTACTGGAACGCTTATAGATTTAATTGTATCAAACATTATTCAAGAGTATCGTCCAATAGTTATGGAAAAATTGTGTTTTGCAGTGCACCGCGACCGCGTGCTATTCGTGCAGGCTTCCAATTGTGTGGAGCGTGCGGAGTGGATGCGTCTTCTGAGCGCGCTGTGTCGTCACTCGCCCGCCACGCCGCCCCACCGCGGCTACTACGCGGACTCCGAGTGGACCTGGTGAGAACACACGCGACTATAGTGGACAAACGTGTTTGTGAATGTTATATCGGCCAGAGGATATTTAAAAAACCTGTTTAATTCATTTTATATCAGTTCCGTTTCCGTCACGTCTATTATGATCCAGATCTATATCACACTATATTCGCTATCATCATTCGTCGGTCGATAGACGTCGACTGCTGATCGCTTCGGTTTATTGATTGCTAAATAAAGTGTCGTTGTCCGTAGTTGCGGGCGCACGGAGGCCGCGGCGGAGGGCTGCGGCGGGCCGGACGCGGTGTACGAGCTCACGGAGTCGGGCGCGCGCGAGGTGCGGCGCGGCGGCGCGGCGCTGGCGCTGCGCCTGGACCCCGCGCGCGACCTGCAGCGCCTGCACGCGCTGCTCGTCAGCCACGCGCACCGCCTGGACGACCGCCTGCACCGCCCGCAAGGTACCGCCCGCCTGTCCATGACCATCAATCTACATAGCTCAATGATTCCATAATTTCATTAAAATTTGTGGACATCCTATAAGCAACAGTAATATTTTTTTTTTATTTGTTTCCACAGAGGTTACGAGCGTAGAAGAGCGCGAGGCGGAAGCGGCGACGTTGTGCGAACTGCAGGAGACCATGTTCGACCTCGAACACCGACATCGCATATACCGACGGTCCCTCGCGCGGGAGACGAAGTACGGCAGCAAGCAGGCGCCCATCGGCGACGACAACTACCTGCACCTGGCCGGCGCCGCGGCCGGCGTGGACGGCCCGCCCTTCCTGTGGCGGCCCTGGCGCAGCGACGCTTCGCCCACCGTCGACCTCGACGGCAAGACCCTACCCCTGCAGAACTCCCTCGACATCGGCTCCAGCACCGAATCCCTGAAATTAGCACGCCACGCTGACGAGCGATCCTCCGGAAAGTCCACCAAGTCCACTGGCAGCGGGTACCTCACCATGTCTTGCATAAAGCACGAACCCTCGGAGGACAGCGATGCGTCCGCCGAACGTCCCGCACGCCCACCTAAACCCGCAAGACTGTCACCCGCGCGGGCACACCCCGGACAGCCCGCGCCCGTCTGCGAGTACGTACACGTGGAGCCGCGCCCGCCCGAGCGCCGGCCCCGCCCAGAGACCTCGCCGCCGTCACCACCGGAACACGACGTGGCATACCGCTGCAAAGAGTACGAACTTATGACTGACTTCATGAGCCACGCGCGCGACGAGAGCCCCCCCGCGGTGCCGCCGCGCGGGCACGCGGCGCGCGCCCGGCCTCCCCCCCGCCCCGCAGAGCTGGACGCGCCGCCTCGCAGCGCCTCCGCCGTAAGCCTGCCGCCCCAAGACGACTGCTGTCGCACAGACACCATCTCCACGGACGACAGCCTGCTAGACGAGTTGCAGCGCGACGCCTACTGCGTGCTCAAGGTCTGCGAGGATGAACCGGCCACGCATGATATGAGCCTCACGCCCCTCACGCCATCTCCGGGAGATGGACCCTTTTCCCGAGTATGCGCCCAACGAAAGTCCAATCCGATCAAAAGCCAGACGACCTCGACGCGACCGCTGAAAACGTCCAGCTCGACGTCGAACGTCCACGACGCTGGCTCGACATCGTCACGTCCGTTCGTCGAACGCTTAGGTTTAGGCTTTCGAAAGAAAAAGTCGAAACCGCCAGAGGAAACGCAGACGGCACCGCGATCAACACGCAAGGAGGAAAATCTCATAGGACGGCTGACGCCCCGCTTCGGTCAGTCCAGACTGTACGGGCGGGGACAGTCGCTCGAGCTGGCGCCACCGGAGGGCCGGACGAAACGGATCGAGCGCTCGGCGACGACCGTGAACATCCCGACGAGGCCGATCAACTCTTCGATCGTGGCCAACCTTAAGTTCCTGAGCCTGCACCGGTACGGCGCGCAGGAGGGCGCGGAGGGCGGCGCGGCGGGGGGCGCGGAGCCGCGCGACGCCGCGTGGCGCCGCACGTCGCTGCTGGCGGCCGCCTCCAACGATATTAGACTGTAGCGAGCGCTGCCACTGCGAGGTTGCGACTAGACTCGTACTGCTCGCGTCGTTGTTCCGAGTTCGACGGAGACGCGCGGCGGGACTGTATATTTTTAGAATAAGGTTGTATTTATTTCTATATTTTTCGAATCCTTTTCGTCGACCTGAAGTGTGTGCCTCCTCTAGATAGTAGTCTATTTCTGGAAGAAAGCCGGTACGTTTAAGTATATTATGATATGGTAGCGTTAATGCGTAAATACTCAAAAGGTGCCAAGTGTTGTGCGACTCTTACGTCGACGTCGAACGTACTCTCATTCCTGTAGCACGATAATATTGTTAAACTCTAAACATTGACATTAAATTTTTGATTGATTTTATAATCGGTGTCCTATCTAAACTTGAACCTAACGATACGTTGTAGCGTATTTTTTATATATATATATATAATATTTTAAATCGTTTTTTATGATACTAGTTGAAAAATGAATATATTTTCGCACAATTACATTTAAATATTCAATATGTTCCGTATGACATCCGAGACTCCCCTACATCGTTTGTTTCCGTTCGCACCTGACGCCATGCATGCGTGCAAAGAATAAAGGCTATTCAGAGAATATCTATGAATTTTCGACTTGAGATTACGGGTGTTATTTTTCTTAGTGTAGGAATTGGGATAAGCTAGAATACGTTTGCGTTTTACCATGAACGCAACAGACTGAAAAATATCAATTAAAGTGAGTGTGTAATGTGTATAAGGTATTCTACTTAGAGTGACGATAGTTATATAAATTGCCCAAAATTTCGCTACAACTTTGGCGCCGTTTTAAAATGATTTGTTGCTGAGAGAACAGCGGGACACTGTAGCAACGCTTGGCTTGGTAGTGTAGCAATAGGACGGCACGCAAGCCTAACATTTTAGCAGGTTAACAGAAAACAGACGATGTATCTACTCTTTCTTTCTCTCTCTGATGTGGAGTCCCGATGTTAAACAGAGCACATCGTAACAATTTCAGGTTTTAAAAGCATTTTTTTAATTGTTATAACGTAACTGTAAATATTTTCTCAAAAAATCTGCACTGCTTCTTGACAAATTGTTATCTAACCAATTTTAGCACCGTAAACTTGTACTTAAGTTTGATATTACCGATATCAAAAACTTGTCATTTAATTACTCATAAACCTGTTATTGTATTAACGAATCTAAATATTACTTACGTCAAATTATGGCCTTAGTGTATTACGCCTACAGTAACGGCCTTCAGGTTAAACACCATTTACTTAAACTGTGATTCACTTTACAAACTCAGCTCATATGTTAAAATATCGTAATAATATTTTAGTCTGTACATATTATATAATTAGTCAATTATAAAATATAAATTAAAAACTGTATCGAATATTCGCACAGGAAGTTACAATTAGTTTTATGATTATGTATGAATAAATTTTGTCAAACAATTAATTTGCCGTTGTACTGCCAAACAAGTTACTATTGTGATAATTCTTGAAGGCAAATATTGCGTGGGTTGCCTAGTGGGAGCTACAGTCCCCGATGGCTCCAGCAAGCCCTAGAAAGTTTAGCATAAGCTACGGTTAATACGGTATTCGACGGCTAGTTTCATTTTTATTTACATTAATATATTTCGTGGGGTTGGTGACAGTACCATTCCTAACAAAAAAAGTTAAATAATTTTGTACTGTTGTGACTCATTTAAACTTATCTCAATTTGTTCATTTTCTAAAACTCGCATAATAGTACCTAACTAAATTATAAATATGTAGTAACTTATAAATTAAACTATGCTCTCCTGTTGGTGCTAAATACTTGTTGTAATTTAAAATAAAAATAATTTACTTGTACTAAAATAATAAGTATATTTAATTCTAGAATATGTCAAGAGAAACAGTATTTCTTGGCAGTATAACGGCATTGGTACTCGTTTATAACTCAATTGGTATTTTATGTGCGTTATTGCCTTTTTTAGAAGAATAATTTACATGTAAGAAGAAATACATAATGTACAAATTAATATGACGTGAAAATATATAATGTTATTTATTTCCACCTATTTCATTTTGTTAATAAACCACATAAGTTCAAATTTTTGAAAGTGTTTTGTCTTTATTAACAATCGATTATCAGTATCACTGACAGGACAGGACAATGTAGCCAATAAGTCTAAAATATAGCTGTGAGCTAGTTAGACAGGCGCGTAATGATCCTCGTGAAGGCCGATAAAGATACGCACCTTGATAGGTACCTTGAATTGGCCCGCGAGTTTGTCGATATCTAGTATGTGGACTCTACGAATATTGTGCTAACAGTCTGCCGAGTAGCCAAGACCAATATTTTTTGGGTTGGGAAATCCTCACGTATGTCCCCGCACTGAGGGGCAGAGGGGTGTCAGACTTACTGATTAGGGGGGATTGATTCAGAAGGCAGTACATCAGGACATGGCCCGAATTGATAATTAAAAAAAAAATGTTTGTGTGTACAAATGAATAAACGAGATAGTAATATAAGTGAGAGGTCCAGCCGTTGGCGACTTTAGAGCATTTTACCTAGGCGACTGATGCATTCACAGACATATAAATGACTTCCAAATACCAGCCAGCATTTGTACATTCTTGGCCCTTGTGGACACTTGCCGCGACTTGGCAAGCATGTCAACGTAGCACGAAGTGCAAGTCTTGCGCTGGCGCCAGCTATAAGTCAATGTTACTAGAAACTATAACGCCTCGTTCACATACTTGCCAAACCTAGTATGTGAATGAAGCTAAGGAATGAAGTGTTTGAATTGCACAAACGTACCAGTTAGCTTGGAGAAGATTGTAGCTTCACGCACGCGCCGTCCTGGATGAGTATTTTCGAACTTGAAACTTGTATGTTTTGGATTATAATTTCTATGATTTATTTATTATTATTTCTTTAGGTGTCATCTACCATCGCCTTCTTTAAAAATGACATGCTTTTTAAATTTTGTTTTGCTTATACTAAAACTAAAAACATCTAATAAACCGAAACAAGTAACATGTTCACCAAGCTTGTTTGACACAATTATAAACATGCATGCCATGCATGTAATCCCAGCATTACCGCAGATGCGGATGCGGATCATAAACTACAAAGTAGGTACTATTTAAGACGCGAACCAAGAACCATAGACAGTGGCAATGGATAATATTGTTTTTATTTTACATCTGTGCCGGTTTCGCATTGCATTTTTTTACTTTTGATTGAAGTCTTCTTTCATATTCATTTTTCATGATAACCTACGTAAAGATTTCTCAATTGATTTAGCGTATTTGAATACAGACAACAACAGAATTAAAATATAAAAGTTTAACCATGGCGGATTCAGTTAATATGTCGTTAGGTAAGTAAATAACTACTTAATATTCAAACACACTGAATTACAAGTCTATTTTTGGATATTAGTAAGATTTCTTATGATTTGGATGCTATTATTTATTAGTTTCATCATTTTAGACAGCCTACTTTGATTTCAAATAATAATATTACTTAATTTCTATTCGTAGAGAAGTTCTAAATACGAAACGAAACGAAACCCGCCAACTCCATTTTTTTGTCAACATATTTTTTTTTAAGAATATAATTTTATCATTGTTTACATTTCAGATGATATTATAAAACAAAACAGATCAAGTAGGTCTCGAGGTAGAGGTGGAGGAAATGTCCGCGGTCGTGGCGGAGGCAGGGGCCGTGGTGGCAGAGGTCGTGGGCGTGGAGGCATTGGCACTCGCTCACAGACGAGGTCAAACACGCCATCCGGAGCCCGACGTGGTCGTTCACGTTCGCGAGGGCCCAGCGCAGGCCAAGGAGGCAGGTCCCAGTCACGATCCCGCTCCCAGTCGCGCAACCGCTCTCGCTCCAGACAGCGTCGTTCTAACTCTCGCGCCAGGTCGGCCTCAAGATCTCGCTCTCAACTGAGAGGCTTAACACCAAAAGGAAGAGCAGGATTGGAAGATCAGTTGGTCATGCCTCATCTAGTACGAGGTGGCAGAATGAATAGAGGTAATTATTTTGTGAACTGAATGTCATGCACTATTAAGGAGTTTGGCCAGTAGACTGTATCTGAGATGCCCACTGGATCACTCCGTTACCAACCAACACCATTTTGTGCCATGGAGCATCAACCATTGATTGTTAGTTGATATGCTAGTGGGCATAGTGTCCATGTCTTGTTTCTTAATGTGCCAGATACATTCATAGAATTGTGGTATAGTTTGGTATAGAGGGCATGTACGCATAAAATATCTTGCTTTTTTTCAGTACTTAATATTTAATAATTGAGTAGCAGTGGTAAAAGTAGCATGCATGCCACTGCTCTTTAATTAATTATTATAAATATAATTATCACAATTTTATTATGCATGATTTTATACTTCTTGTTTCTTAATCATATACTAAGTAAGATGAGATGACAATATTGAGATAAGACTGTAGTACTTATTGGTATATTCATCCTTCAAGCTTTTCATATAAATAAAATATCTGAATATATGAACTGAAACTCAGATATTTATTCTTATTAGTGTTCTTTCAATTTAGTTATTCCTAATTCAACAACAATATTTATCTTTAAACAGGAGGCATGCGTGGCAGACTGCAGCGTGCTAATTCAAACTCAAATCTTCAAAGCAATGTTCATAGTAGACTTGGTGTTACAACACGAAGAGGAATGAACAACATCCGCCGACCTCTTGCCGTAGCCAAGAGGGGAATATCTAAACGGGGTCGAGGTTTGAGTACTGGCAATAGATACAGTGCAGTAGGTTTGAGATCAGACCAGATTTTAAAAGAGCAACGTCAAAATATGCTCCTGCGAAACAATATCATAAAATCTCAAACTTTCACACGCTCCAGGAATAACTCATTCAGTAATTCACCTTCTCAATTGACTGTCAGTGTAGCCAACGATTTTGCTAAGAGGCGTCGAAACAGCGTCGGTAGTGCTGGCTATTTGAACAAACATAGTCTAGCACAGTTAAATAATCAGTTTGGTGGCTACAACACAAGGAGAGGCCCTGGCAGTGTTAAATCCATGGGTTCCAACAGATCCAATCGTTCCAACAGATCAAATCGTTCGAATGCTAGTAGAGGATCTAATCGCTCGAGGGGCCGAGGCCGCGGCGGTAATCGCGGGGTTGGCAGGAAATTTGTTAATAAACAAGTCCTAAATGCGAAACTGCAAAAAGAGATAGCCGTTATTCAAGGAAAAACATATGGCAACAATAGTGTAAGCAGTGAGGCTCCTCCAGGTATTAATTTCTCACCAACCCCTGCAGCCACTGGACAGTCATTACATCAAAGGTTTGCTACTTCCTAAATTAGGGGATTTATGAAATAAATTGTGATTTGTTATTTTTAAGTACAGATTGAACTAAAAAACTGTGTATGCTAATAAAAACTTTTGAAGATAGTGACAGCAAGTTGACACATGAGTGAAAACTACTGAGTGATCTGGGGTAGCATAAGAAATTATTTTAAAACTTTTATCCAGAACAGGTTTTAATCATCTTGTTAGTTTTAAGATGTAGCCGTTTTGGGTATGAATATAATAGGATCTTAGCCTATATCATAGGATAGCTAAATACAGAAGGTTGGCTCCATACAAGTGAAAAGAGAACTTCAGCAATATATGCATATGGGGACTTCGGTTAAATGGTGTGTGTGTGCATTTTTCGCCTGCTGTAGAAAGCCATCTGTATCTATCTATTTTGTAGCAATGGGTCAACTCGAGTTAACTGTTCATTTATATCCCATACAATTATGTATGGTATATAAGTTCCATATAGAGTTGCATTTCACTCGCTTATACATTAGTATAGGCGAGGTAAACGCAACTCCCTGCGCAACAAATACTCTGCGCTTTTTAAAATTCAGTTATTCAGTACAATTGTGTATTATTCTGATTCAATAATTGCAGAATTATTACCAATGTTATTTCAAACTCAATATAAGCTTTTGTTAACATAGGTATTAGATGATTGGACTTGACTAAAATTATTCATTAATTTGATTACATATGTTTTTCTTACTTTTTGACTGCCACGTTGGTCTAGTGGTCGCAAGCGCGACTGCTGTGCATGAGGTCTTGGGTTCGATACCCAGGTCGGGCAAAGTGTTATTGGGTTTTTCCATCAGGAATTTCTCAGTAGCAGCCTCGGAGTCTGGATTTTTGCCCGGATGATGCCAATAGGCTTGCCCCCTACTACATGGGACTAAAAACATAACTGGCAAAATGTGGGTGTACCGGTGCACTAATGGGTACACCTCTGTCTAACCCTTCGGGGATTACAGGCGTGATGTTATGATGTTATGTTATGTTTTTCCTAAGATTTGCATTCTTGTGGATTGCACTTATGTAATAGGTTTTAATCCATTTCATAATAAGCATTGATATGATATAGCTTAAATCACATGTCATCTTCCAGGTGTGTTTTCAGTCAATGCAAAATGTGTTTCTAAAGTCTGAGTCTGTCATTATTACTAAGCTAGGATATTTGTATTGTACAGTTCTAACAAAGAATAGTGTAAAATATACCAAGACAATTTGTTAGCATAATACAGAAATAATAATTATAATTTTTACTCCTAGGAAAGATCTATTTGAATTCCTGTACTGATTGCAATGTAAATATTGAAACTTGTTAAACTATTTATAGTAAAAAATATTTACGTGAAACGAGTTTGCAGACAAAAAAGAAGCAATTAAATCAGGAAACACAAATAAATTGATGTACTCCTTCTTTTTAAAAGTTACTTGTTTGCTTTAGCAACATAATTTGTGACAACAACATAATAAATATCATACAATTTTATTTTATCTGGTCTTTTGGATACGAGACATTAGTGTCTCCTCATTTATGTTTGCCAATGAGACTAGTTGCTGTAAAAAAAATGTAAGGTACCTAACCATTTTACACTATTTTTGTTAGACCTTTTTTCCAGCTGAAGCATGGTCACTGTCAAACTGCATAGAAAAGAAAGAGTAACATGATAAAACACTTGATATTAACAAAATCAGAAGCAACAATCAAAACCAGGTTGAGTGAAGTCTTTTTAAAGATGTGTTACTGGTATTTACACAGCATAATACTCTCATTGTATTTATGCTCAATGGTCATTTTTTAAGATGGTTTTGTATGGAGAATTAATAGAAAAAGTGTTTTGATAACCATAGAGTTCTCAGAAATATGTTCAGATTAACATATTTTTCCCACTTTTACTAACTCTAGTTTTTTCTAAAAAATATTAATAATAAGCCTATTTGGGCCTTGTCAGTCTTACAAAATTTGTTGTGTAAATCTATCATATAATTTCCTTTCGTATGCTCAAGCTACGGCCGCGGCGGTGGTATTGGTGTCCGGATAAATATGACTGCAAGCTTACATACTTCCAGTCAGATTTCTTGTAGTTTATCCATACATTGCTGGATCCCAGCATTGGCTACCTGGCAGCCTGAATGTTAGAAAGTGGTTTAGAAGATCTTCCTCATTATAATGATTAGTTATAAGATTGTTTCAATGTCATTAGGTACATTTCAGATTATTTTATGACATGTAAGAAAACTAATTTCAGTTTTTCATTTGACTTGATTGTTACTTTACTGCGGTATTTTTGTTACATAGAAGTAAGAAATTAAAATAAAATAATTCATTCATAAATATTTTTTTAATATTTAGCCTTACAATGTTTTTCAACTTCTGATACATTGGAAAACCATAAATGTATACAGATAACAGTCATTTACAATACTTACAGGGTGGCACACATTCATTCAATGTTCAACAATATAATGAGTGTGACCTTACTAAATGCAAATTACATTTTGTACATGTTCGGCATCATTATAAGGGAGTCTGTAACTGAAAAAGAAAACAATTATAAGCTTTTAATTCAACAAGGACAAAAAATTGATTTAAAAAAAATTACTTACAATTTTCACCAAGTATGTTTTTCAAAATCAGTCCATGAAAAGTTTTAATGTTCTCATTATGTGCATTACCATCTGTCTTCTCAAAAGTCCAACCTAAATGTTGACCACAGTGTTTACAAGTGCAAATCCTCCAGCTGTATCCAGGAAACCACGAGTCAGCACCCTGGTTCTAAAATTATTGTAATGTCAACTTTAACACATGTATATAAATCATAATTTATTATTGATCAGACTACCTTTTTACTTACAAGTCCTATGTTATCACATCTTGCTTTCTCTGCAGTGACCACTTCGAAATTAATGCCATATGGGTTCACTAAAGTTTGCACAGTTACGTTCTGTTGTCCAAATATATTTTGTTTTTCAGTTTTGCGAGCCCCTGGGCTTGGTTTACTAAACAAGTAATAGGAGTCTGCCACGTCAGCGCCGCATTTCCGACAGAGAAGTAATTCTAGAAATTAATAAATCGAATATGAACCTTCCTAGCTTCTTAGTTGTTATGTAAACAAGTTAGTGAAAAGATAAACTTCTAGAAATTTTCTAGAATCTGTACATACCTTGGCCATTTTTTTCTGATCTTGGGTATTTTTCAGCGAAAGTGTAAATATTAGGTGTAAAATATGAAAGTAATAAAAAAATTAAGAGATAAAACATGCCTTTTTTAGTACTTTTTGAACCAATTCTAAAAATCTGTTACAGATAACGCTTAAAGAATTACACTTGCACTTTACTCGAGATTTTTAAACTAAAATAAAAAAAAATACAAACAGAAATTAAAATCATTTGCTCCAATCTAAATAAAACACAAATTCTTCTATTGTATTATCTCAACCTCAATGGAATAAAAATCGACAATTTTCGAGACGATAACAATTAGTGACAGTGACGGCCGGTTGTGAAAATGTCAGAGTGAATTAACAGTGACAGTAGAAACTTATAGGTATCTTGTGGCTGTCACTGCTCACCACTTTTAGTAGAGATGTTTGTATATGAGGTTGTTATAATTATTTTAGTTAGTGCGAGTAGTGCAGCAACTGGCACTAAGGTCCGACCGAACCTTGTTTTTTTGTCTCGGCCGAGGGCCGAGACTCTAATTGGGATGGAATGCTTAATTTTTTTTTGCTCCGTCCTGTTTCGGGCAGTACATCTCGACTAAAAGGACTTTGTATTAGTGTGAGGTTTAGCTGATAAAACGGGAATATTAGGTACATAGGTATATATTGCAATAGTCGGATTAAATATAGGCAATTTGAGTCTGTGTGTATCTTGCATTCCCGAACGAACGCGATTACGTTTCGTACCTACGTAGCTATCAAAAGTAGCAAAAACAAAGGCAGCAGCAGCAGTCCAGCAGATTGTGTTGTGATGGTTTAGTGCGATAAGATTACAAGAAAACGTAGTTTTTATTTAGATGTTTACAATAGCTGAGAAAGGAAAGGAATAACAAAACTAAGTATTGTGTTTACATTACACTCATTACACCGATTGATAGATAAAGTGACAATTTGAATGACGTTTACGATTAACATTTTTTGTGTTGACGAATTGTTAAACATGTAAATTGCAGTAATTGTAAACGGGAACAAGATAATGTAGTTTTGTTTGAATATCAAAACCATCTCACATAGAGGATACATCGGTATTACAATCATGTCTTTCTTCAAGAACGTCGCCTCAGGATTTACAGTCCGAAGTCGGGATTCAATGTTGAAAGAAGCACTAATAAACAATTTGTCTGAAAGTGTAAAGGATATCCAATACAGCAATCAATTTGAAGAAAACTTCCACAGCGTATTAGGTTCGACAGACTCCACGAACACTTTATGTATGGCTCTAGAAGCAGTATTTCTTCATGGCTTGAAAGACACATTCTTAAGAAAGGCCAAAAATGCATTAACGGGAGAGTCTGACCAGCAGCCACAGCCGAACTTTTGGCCTCTCATTCTTGTGCTGTCACACAGACAAAACATTGACCAAATATCATCCCTTCCACAGATCAATACAGAAATAGGTCAATGTCGAGCATGGCTCCGTATTGCTTTGAATGAGTGCCTATTGTCATCATACATGTCTACCCTCCTCAAGAACATATCGGCTGTAAAACCTTTCTACAACAGGACAGCATTTGTATGTGATTCAGAAATTTTAGAGGTGGCTCAAAAACTTGTTGAAGGCATAGAGACATGCATTCAATTTAATATGCCTATTAATTCAAGTTTGTTGAACTACTGGCCTGAGCAGGTCCTCATGCTAGCTGGTATATGGGTGCCTAAGATAAGACAAGCTCCAATCAGTGCTGCTTTGGATGTGGCTAGCACTATTACTGATGAGGAAGTGAAACCAAAATTAGCATCTACACCCACACATACCTCAAACATCACTGGACTCGGTCGGATGCTGGCTCTGAATGAAGATGAGGCTTTGGACTTCATTCTCTCAAAAGACATAAAAGATATTACCAGTCAAAACATAGAACCAGAGGTAAAGGAAGAGCAGAAATCTCCAAAACACAAGGCAGATTCACAAAATGAAACTATTGACTCCAAAAATAAATTGAGTCCAATAGAAATAGAAAAGCCATCTACCAGTCAGGAACTGAAGGATGTAGCTTCCATGTCACCTTCCTCTGTTAATTCAGAAGACTTTGTTGCTCCTACTGATGTCATGGTCACAGGGAACTCCTTGTGTGGAAAGGGATGGTCGACTGACAACAATGATGACATGAATGCCTCCATCAATTCTAATTCATCGCACGGTAGCAGCATGATAAAAACACCTGAGCTAAAGAGTTTGTCATCTTTAGTTGACAATTCAAATAACTTTGGGGAAACATATACTACCACTCCTAATTTAAGAGATATTATGAAGGATATTCATAAAGAGTTAAAACTGAATTCCGATGATACTGAAATTTGTGATTTGAAAGCAGAAACAGTAACCCCAGAAGACCCGATGTTACAAGGTTTAGATTTTGAAATAGTTCCCACTACTATGTCATCGTCTTTCACAGTCCAAGAATTACAGAAGATGATAGCACAGTTGGGCACATTATCAAGGGAACAGGGGCTTGATCATCAAAATTATCAGTGTAAGGGGTGCCAGGATTTACTGGGCAGCACCATCTCTAAAGCAAAAGTATGTGCTTATACTGGAGAGTACTACTGTTGTAACTGCATGGACCCCAATGTGTTTATCATTCCAGCTCGAGTCATACACAACTGGGATTTCAAAAGATACCCAGTGTCCAAAAAGTCTGCTCTCTTTTTGTTGGAATTTCAACATCACCCTTGGATCGACATGAAAAAACTTAACCCAAAGATTTACAGTGGTGTATCAGATATGGCACATTTACAGGAACTAAGGATACAACTGAATTTTCTGAGAGCTTATATATTTACATGCAGGGAACCAGTCATTGAGGAGTTACAGAAACGTGTATGGCCAAGGGAGTATCTGTATGAACATCTTCACTTGTATACAATATCAGATTTGGCTCTGATACCAAATGGCTCCTTAGCATTGCAGCTGGAGAAAGTGGTAAGCTTTGCTAAGACTCATGTTCTGGAATGTTGGTTATGCAGTCAGAAGGGCTTTATTTGTGAAGTATGTCGTGATCCCAAAATACTGTACCCTTTCGAGACCAGCACAACCTACCGCTGTGATGAGTGCTCAAGTGTGTTTCATGCTAAATGTCTAAATGCCAATGTACCTTGTCCTAAATGCAAGAGAAGGCAAAATCGTACAAATGAGGCGTCATTAATCCAAGCTGTACACTCTCACCTTATCAAATAGATGGCACATTCTGGATTGTTTTGTACAAAACCTGCATTTCATAATTTGGTCGTTATAAACTCATTAACAAACATAATATTGAACAATCAAACAGGATTAATAAAATGTTATTTAAATAAACTGTTATTTAATTAACAATGTACAAATAAAATACTGGATATAGCAACTTCTTCATTACAAATGATTTTTATTATGATTATGATTTAAGTACTACACAAGTACATACGCCTATATTGTAACCAAATATAATTTTAAGATTACCTATACCTATGTAAAATATTTAAGAACGTTTTTTATAAATTAAATAAGTATCATTATATTTATATACAGAAAGTAATGAATACTCTTTAAACACATTGTATAAATTAAATAAAAAGTTTGGGCTTCTATCTTAAACAAATGTTTAACAAAATGTGATATGATATAATATATACTAACTAGATGGACCTATTTTGTATTTATAAGTTGCATCATTGTAGATTATATTTTTATAAATTATAATGTAACAACAGATTGAGCTGCATATGAATAGATTTAGCAAAGGAACTAATGGCCAATTAATATCAGTTAGAACATGTAGACGTATATTCCGCAGGAAAATGAGGATAACAGGGATAGTAAAATTACTCCATTGCAAAGTAAAGTTTCATTTGGTATTCTTTGGAACCTAAGTGCAAGTTAGTTAGTCTTTATTTCAATTCAACTGAATTGTGGCTTGCACCTAAGCATGAGCAATTGGTTCAGCCGGTAATATTTAAGTTGTTATCTAATACAATTTAAAATATTTACTTAAAACAAACAAACAAAATATATAATTATTATGTAAAAACAAGCGAAAGCAAAAGTAAAGAAGCATGTATGAAGTTGATGTGAAATAAAGCTACAATTAAGCGTTGCTATTAAGTATGTTAATTATAATATTTCATCAATACAATACTTATATCATGAATAGAATTATTTTTTATGATAGTCTTTTTGCAATAAGCAATTAATGTTATCTTACTACGGTAGCTGGTGATGCGATAGTTTCTTATGAATTTACTGTTATGCTGCTAATAAGTAAAGGGTCTTCTTGGTATTACTTTAGAGTTGCTATTGAATGTGCTAACTTTACAGACACCTAGAGAAACTTGAAAACGTAATTGACTACTAATAAAAATTACCTAATTAGATTTTTGGTAACTATGCTTCGTCTATTTTAACGTTAATTATTGTGTATTATATTCTACGACGGCTATCTGATTGGCTTATTAAATGTCGCTGCCGTCCTATAACAAAGACCTATGTTTGTTTTCCTTTGTAATAAGTTCTCATAATAATAAATTGTTATCATATCATTGGTGATACGATAGACAGTAGCGCACAGCTCATTAAATAAATACAAATACAATATATTTTGTATCATTTGAAAACTTCAATTAATCGAATATCCTCGTTCCCCTTTCAATAATTGTTTGCTGCAATGCAATAGTGCTATGAACGATAGCGGTGGAGGACAAGTAGGTAGGTAGTGGTTAGAAGTCAGTGATTAAATTGTCGCATCTTTGTATTGCATTTTCGTGCAAGTAAATTAGTAGAAAAACTATGCAGTTTAATTTCATTAAAATAAATACTTTATTTACATATTGTAAAATGTAAAGGAATGAATGTTACACTTAAAGACTATCTATTTAAATTCAAAACATCACTTAAATAACTACTAGGTTGATCTTTGTGACGGGCAGTATGTGATTTTTTAGTGAAATCTCCATGTGGTTTCTTATCTTCGAAGTTATCGATATAATTAGGGTCGTCTACTGAATATTCTTTAAAGCATCGGTTCAATAGTTTATCGGGCTCATCTTGTTTACTCTTACTTTTTTTCTTAGCTTGGTAGCTGAGCGCATCTTTATCGAAGTCGAGAGGAACGATACCTAGTTCTCCGCTGTAACGGTTTTTGGCAACTTGCAAGTATTTCTTGCCGCGAACTGCTGTTAGTCGTTTGTCCTGTAATCATATTTTTTTTTTAGGTAGGCTCTTAGTGTTCGTTAACATTTATGATTGTACGCAAATTATGAGGGCTTGGTTGATTTGTTTTGAAAAAGAATGACGGTTCTCACGGTTCATTCTATCACGGTATCGAAGGTTGATTTATATCTAGATTATATGAATTTTACCTGTATTATGAGGACGTTATCTGCTTCCTGTGAAGCTTTCGCGCTGCCAAATATAGAGCTCGTTGATAAGTCCTCTGATTCACGTTCCTGTATATAACACGACATAGTGAATATTTGGGCTTGAATGTGGGCGTTAACATCATGTGATATCGTAGCGGTAACAAAACTAGTATAAGCTGGCCTCTTAATCTGTTAAAACTCAGTACTACCCTGGGTCAGATCAAGTGCAATATGTTTACCTTCCTGGGATGCATGACGAGCGTGACGTGGCAGTGGCGCGCGGTCGCGAAGGTCCGAAAGGCGGCGATGACGGCGTCTTGTCGGTGGTAGCGGTCGCCGTCGCGATCTTCTCCCAGACCGAGCATGAACTGCACATTGTCTACCACCACGTGGGAGATGTCGTGCATGTACCGCGCGTGCTCTACTGCCTGCAATATGTATTAAAAGATAAACAAGTTTTTTATTTAAAAGATAGCCGTGTTGTTGAGGAAATAGTTGTTTCTTTCCAGTTCCAGGACTCGGAAGTGACGAAAGAATGGCCATTTTTGAGGGTGTGCAAATTGTCAGTGTACCTAATAATAATGCCGAGAGTGGACACACCAATTTGAAAGGTCCACACAAACCTGAAGGGTTTAATAATTTACAATCAGCATGTAGCGTTCAGTTTTAGGGTTAGCCCCATGGGGGAAGGTAACTAAGTACTTGCAAGTATTACCTCCATAACAACTTTGATGGGTTGTTGGCCATGAAAGGCGAGGTAATAGATGGGTAGTTTTTGGAAGTCATCGGCAAACTTGTTGAAGTCTTGCAGGTTCTGTTCTAGAGGCACTCCGGCGAATTGCTGCAGCATCGTCCGCGCTAAGCGAGAGTTGCGGATCTCGAAGCTGCCCCATAAGGTTTTCACCTGGTTTTAGACAAACATGAAATAATTTTTTCAGTAAATAGAATAAGAGGCAAGATTTTATCGATGTGGTTCCCCTATATCTGACGTTGTGGAAGGTTGAAAGATGATTAAAAGTCGAAAACAAAAGGTCACTTCACTTTTATTATGGTGTGCATGATGAAGGTCGAAAGGTCGTTATCGTATTTAGCGCTTGAGTTTTTTTTTTTAGGTGGTAAAAATCATCAAATGACTCCTTCCGCCCTGGGTGGGGCGGAAGGGACTGTCAGAGTTTCACTGATTAAAAAACCACCCTGTTCCTTCTGTTGCCCTTTACGTTCCGGGGCCACGGTATCCTGAGAAGACGTCCCGCCCGGGCGCTTGAGAGTTTGAGTGACTTTGAGCGCACGCACTTCGTTGGTGCTTGGAATTTTAAATTGGTAGCTGGTTTAAAGATTCACATTTATGAAGAACTACCCAGTCAACATTTTTAAAACACAAGATAAAAAAAAGAATATGAATCAAATTATAATAATTAGTCACCCCTTGTTGAGCTAGGTCCAAGGATATTTCCGCACATAACGTGGTCTTGCCACATCCGGTAGGTCCAGTAAGCACGGTTAGCTCTCCGCGCCGGTGACCGCCCAGCAGGCGAGTTAGCGCGGGAAATCGACGCCATTTTATACCGCGAACCTGACAAATTATTTTTTTAATGTTTTTTTTTCATTATGGCGTAAGCTATTTGTAATAGTGAGTCGGGGCCGCGGCAGGGCACGAATGAGATGGCGGGACAAATTGGACGGATTTCCTCAAAACTGCAGGGATGAGGCACGGGAACGGGAGAGATGGAAGCAGTGGAGGGAGAAGTTTTATTATAAAATGGTATCTAACGTACCCTGTCGACATTAGTAACTTCAAAGTAGACGTCGTCTCGTAGAGCTGCGAAGGTGGTTATGGAGCGATGTGCGGCAGGCTTTGCCTCAGACACGAGCGTCTTCAGGGACAGGTTAGCTGCCGCCGCCTCTGACGCGCTCACTAGGCCATCTGTAGGTCTGTAGACAAGCAGATACTGTAGTTGTTTTACAACTGAAGAGACATTTAAATTAAGTCATCATCTTAGCAGAGAGAGGTTCACAGCTTTATAAAGTTCCTCTAATTACTGCTACAACGGCCGATGTTGTCCGACTTATTAGGTCGTCGTTCTGCCCTGTGTGTGTGTGTGGAGGGGGGGGGGGGGAGGGAGAAAACTCTTAGTTGTCTAATGTACTACTTAGTAGCTCTAATTATTTTTTCGAAGAGAGAAAAAAAGGAATATAATGAATGTTTGCCCTTTTGAAAATATACCTGACAAATCGACATCTCTCTTCTCCTAGTTTCTCTGCTACGGCGCGCATGTTGTCCCAATCGCCCCACAGACAAAGCTTTTGATAAGCTTCAAGAGTAGGCAGTACAATAGGTGGCAGGCTACAGTTGCTCAGCCAGATAAGTGTTCCTGAAAGAGGAAGATGTTTTTTTTTTACTTGTTTACAAAAATCGGTGACAAAGTTTGATAGTCAGTCTCTGTGTTGATTTACTCGTAGCTTAATATATTTTGATATTTCTGTCTCAAACAATATAGAAGTGTTTTGTTTTTTTTAGAATTTAGATCTTATAATAGTGACCAGCTCTTGGTACCCACTGCATAATTGCATGGTATCAATAGCCCACTAGGGTTTTAATACACAAAAAATATTATACATGCCTAAAGCTGGCATTTCACTTGGCATCTACATAACTTGGGTTGTACTAAATGAACTTGAATGCAATAACAGGAAAGTATATTTTGTATTACCCAACAAAAGGAACAAATATTTTAGACAAATATTTTAAATAAATTGCCAGTATAAAATGTTTAAAGTAAAATTTCCCTAATAATATTTACCAGGAATTTTTTGTGCAGCTAAATGTAATACATCTTGTATGGTTGGAACAAGTACCGCTTGATCAGTACGGCTGACTTTCGGTACTCTGCAGGAGTACAGGCCTGCTGTGTGGAGCCCGTGTGTTTCAACCTCATCCTCTCTTCCTGCTTGTACTTTACGATAACCTACCACTTTGTCTAGCGAGTTTTTTAAAGGAAAGTATAATACTGTTTGATCTGGTGAGACTCTTACGTCTGATAAGATTTTATTGGCTTCAGGATGAAACTGTAAAAAGGAAAGATTTTTCATTTCTATGATTGGCATTATTATTCTATCTTATCCTTTACATAATTGCAATAAATTGTTTAAGATTAGGAGAAGAAGTATGTTAGTGCATAGATAGTGTGAATGAATATATAATCTTTAGCTGATATCTACTAAAACAGAGATTATTAATGTAGCACACTATAAAATAACATATAGATTACATTATATTACTTACTATATTTTAAAAGATAATATACTTACTGGAAATTCAAATAACCTAAATAGATCTAATAGTTGTGTTTCATTCAATTGTGTAAGAGATGATGTGTCCTTTACTACTTCTTCCCAATCTTTTTGAAAGTCTTCTGATTGCTTTTGACATTTTTCAATGAAGTCTTTAATGGTTGCTTCGACTTTAGCTTTTTTCACTAGTCTCTCTAATATATTCCAATCGCCATGTACATTGCATTTAGGACAGAGAAAGTATCCTGAAATAAAAGTGATGTCATATTATTATTATTTTTTTACTCCCCATGTTGCCTTCATAAAGGTCAATTTTATGATACCTTAAAGTAAAAAGGTCACAGAAATCAGAAAGTTTACATAAAATAAACAAATATCAGCTGATCGTAGAATGCACTGCAGTCTTCAGCTATATCTATCAAAATATTGTTAAAAGTAACATGGCATTATCCTCTGAAAACTAAACAACTAGTGTAACCAGTGCTAACAACCGTTCCCGTCATCACACCATTCTCTGTTCTTTGAGATGATGAGACTTCATTCAAATAACTTTCTTCGCGATCGGTTACGGACGCGGTCTATATTTCGAGGTTATGTTTACATTTACGAACCTGTCGTTTTGTTCACATACACTTTACTTTCTGCACATTTTTGATCTCCGGAGCATATGGAACATTTGGTGGTTAATGCTGTGAACCCGTCTTGAACAGCTAAACCTTTCTGTCGCAGTAATTTTCGAATATCGGTTGTTGTTATCTTCGGTATATCATTTAGTCCTACATTGTGTATTCTTCTATTAACACACCCACAACTTTGTCCATTTATGAAAGATAATACGGCACTATGTCTAGAAATTTTTATATAATTAAGCATTTTATCAAAATGTTTGTAAAACTAACAGCACGATATACTCATAACATAACCTAAAATTTTATTTTGTAATTTGTTGACACTGACAGAATAACAAACCAAACCCAAAATGACGTTTCGTTTTGCGCAGACGCCGTATTACTTGCATTAGCATTATTCCACTATCAATAAACCTATAATAATTCTGTTCCGAATTTTATGAACAGATTCCCCAATTATTGAGAGTAGTATACCAAGCAAAGCAGACTGCTGCTTTCAGGTATAGTACATGGTTTACCACAGAACATGACTTAGCGCGTATTTTATTCAAACGTAGTCGGGTACTAGTACTAGTATCTGCTCTGTCGCTGCCCGTTCTTACATACATATCTAAAACAGGATTTTTTTTCAATAAATAAAACAAAAATAATCTTCTATATTCTTCTTATAATAAACATAAATGACAAACTATTTACAATAAACTTAAAACTATAGTGGTTTGTGAGTTCAATCTAATTGTACTAGGATAATATAATAAAATATATACATTCACATTGTTCTGTTGCTTTACTAAAAACACTTATCATGAGATAATAATACAAAAGCTGATACGTGATTTAAGCCTAGTCTTCTTGGTAAACAAAAGTTACGCAGCATGTTGCGCGGGTTGCGGCCCCACTGTATGTGTGCAACATGTTTCTAGCAACACAAAAATATTGCTGCAACAATGTTGCGCCACTTTTCTTTAACATGAACTCACACGAGTCTCAGGTATGTAATTGCAAATAATATGAACGACACCAGGCACAAAACAAACTAAAGAACTCACAAAATAAGATCTGTCTATGAATAAAAAATAAATACAATTGTAAATTCCCTACATTTTGATTATTATAATGCGTGGATCAAATTACGCACTAAAAATATGCAGTACAATCCAAAGTAACTGTGCTGATAAAATATCTAGAATTCGTCATCACACCGATGTGTTCGTCTATGAAAATAGTTACATTTATTTGTTAGGACTACATTATAGAATTCTCAAAACTGAACACAATGCACAGTGATTTAGTAAAAATATATATTTATTTTAGACAACTAGGTACACTTCTCAGTAAGTCTTTATAAAAAATTGTTTCGGTACAATCTTGTTTTATATGCATATAATGTTCGTCGAGGAGACTATGATGTAGTCCTAGCTTTATTATATATTTCTTTCGTCACCCCCCGATTTTGACTCTGTTGTTAAATCTCAAACGATTTGATTGGCTGTTGCATCAGGGGCCGTTTTATGTCATGTTAACATTATCATTGTTCCAATGCGAGAGAGAGTTGGAGCTATACAGACTGCAACGGAAATATGCTTAAACATTTTTCACAGCTCACAAGCTAATCACAACAGCCAATGTGGGATTTGACACTAGATTACCTGACACGAGACTTGGATCAGTCTGGCAGATACCGGTTGCTAACCTAACAATATATTTTTAAATAAGTAGCCGTTCATGTGTATCGTATTTGGACGGCATATCACATTTTATGGCGTTGGTATCGCGGATTAACGTCGTGTTTTCATTGACCGGAGTGATTTAAAAAGGCCCGTTTAATGAAAGAGTTTAGTTTTCGAAAAGAGATCTTAGTGAAAATAGTTCTGATTAAGACATGAAGTCAAAAGAGGATATGAGAAACAGATATTAAAATGACTTTTTTGAAAACTTTGTGTGTTTTAAAGTCAGTAAATGTAAACACGATATGATAAGTAGCTCTCTTGTTATTGGTCCATCATTTAGGTGTTTTTTTTTTGAGGCTATGGTTTAAAGCTGGGCCGCATGGAATGCAGTATCTTTACATTTCGACACCTTAGGCGTTTGTCGAAATACGACGCTACCGCCGCATCAACGTCACCATTGTTTTGGGACCATCACGGCTGTGCAATACTAGCCCAGTTTGCAGATACGCAAACGCGACAATTACTGTCGCGTTTGCGTATGAGCAATAGCGCACTAGCGGCTTGGACGCAGCGGCCAGGTCGCGCGGCCAGGCCGCAGGGATCAATTTGCAACGCGGCCAAAACCACGGCTACGATCGTCAGTTGCACGTACAGCGCGCTTCAAAATGGACGTTGAGGAAATAGCAGTGCTTTTGTATCTTATAAGTAAGAAGCGGAAAAAGAAAAGGAAAAAATATTGGGTTCATCCCTTGCTTCGTGAAAGGCGAACAAAAGGATTATTTTATACTTATTTCACGGACCTTCAGCAATATGATGACAAGTTCTTTAATTATTATAAATTACGCTGTAGCTCTACAACACGTGCGGCCGCCACGGCTAGTGCGCGCACACTGGTGATTTTACTACAATACTATAGATCTCAGTGGCCGCAGCGACCAGCGACTGAACACTGGCCGCAAACGCGCCGCTCCGATCTCGCTAGCCGCTGCGGCTGAGTGAGGCCGCTGGTCGCGTGCGACCAGGTGCGCGCGCTCTGTGGCGATTTCATACTAAGGTATCTATCTCGATGGCCGCCGCGACCTGGCCGCTGCGGCCAAGCCGCTAGTGCGCTATTGCTCTATCTGTTCGACTAACTAACGCTGAACGATTCTTATTCGCATCATATTTGATTTAGAATTCATCGATAATAAGCTGACCGAATGTAATTGGGTACTTGACACTATTAAACAATTGACATGCTTTTTATGACCTTGATTTTGCATGACAATAATAAACTGTGACGTCACTTTTTTGCAATTTCAATTGACCAAATTATTAGTGATTTCAAAGTTTGACAGGTACTTCAAATCTAATTAAACTGAGTTTTTTTTTTTTTAAATTGAACGGGTTTTTCTGTGCTAAAATAAAAAGTTTTTTTTAAGGGAACACTTTGAATTACTGGTTAATGATGTCAAATAACCAATTCCGCAACAATATTATAGGTTTTACGAAGACGTTTGATATCTTTTACCACAGTCCCTCCGTCTACAGATGATATTTTGGAATTTGTATATTACTAATATGGCGGCTGATACTGTTGCCTCTGCAGATGTTGGACAAGCGGCCCCTGCTGCTGTTGTTGTTGTTGCATGGCGAGCATCTGTTGTCGCATCCGTTGCTGGTTCATCTGTTGTTGATACTGCGAGCTCTGTTGGTTTTGCATGCCGCGAGGGTACGGCGGCGCTGGACCGCCCATGCCGCCCATCGTCACGTTTGGCGCTTGCTGTACGAAGGAACAAAGGTTTTGTGAATATACTCGTAAAGGTGGAAAGATTCAGCATATTTTTAGAATAGATATCATCCGTGAAGTCTAGGTTGCTGACGACCAACACAATTGTTTAAAATTAAAACCTTAACAACTAATAATTAAGCAGCTTATCATTTGGCATATCAAACGGCAAAGTACTGTAACTGCTGCAAAATACTGATGTATGGTTATACATCATCATAATTCTGTACTAACCTGCATGTAAGGTGGACGAGCGTTTTGTCTCTGCTGCGCCAGATATGCTTCTTGGCTTGCGCGACTGCCCATCATATTCTAAAGAACAGAAAATAAATAAAATCACAAAGAAAAAAAAACACACATTATGCGTTGAAATAGAAATCATAAGAATCCTTAATTTATTGTAAGATCACTTTATTGATTTGGCTCTTCAACAAAGAATACATACCTGTTGGAATGTCTGTTGTCCAGGGAATCCCCCCATTGAGTTACCACCCTGCGGTCCCATGGATGCGGCTTGGCTGTTCATCGCGGACATGCCGCCACCTTGCCCCATCTGGCCCATCTGCCCCATAGGCTGGCCCATCTGCCCCATGCCCTGGCTCATCTGCCCCATCGACTGCGGCATCTGTGACGGTTGGCCGACGCCCTGGCTCATTTGACCTACGTTTTGCCCGATAGAGTTGACGCCTTGACTCATAGGATTTACTTGTTGGCCCATTTGGTTTACACTCTGGCCCATTCCCTGAAAATATGGGAGACAGAGATTAATAATGTAATATTCCCCAAACCGATTTCGGTCACGGTGGCGACTTATTGGAGACTAGCCAAATACGTAGGAGTTATTATAGTGCACAAGTATGTACGCAAATGCACTTAGTTATCCGTCACAGCAGTACAAAAAAAAAGTTGCAGGACCACCGTCATTATGTGCTTTCCGAGACACGGGGGTGTCACACCACTAACTTCTAAACTTCGGGTTGCTACTAAGAAATTCCTCATGGAAAAAACCAGTAAAAATTTTTGCCCGTCTTGGGAATCGAACCCAGGGCGAACGCTCGCCAGTCGCGTTACGACCACGAGATCAACGGGGCAGTTAAACGGAGCGACAAAGATGAGAGTTGCGATGACATTTATCATTTGTTAAACGTTTCGTTCGCCCATTTCTGTACCTGTATCCTTTTTATAGAAAAAGATAAGAAAAAATACACATTACCTGGTTCATCATTTGCTGTTGGCCGCCCTGCATCATCTGCTGACTATAGCCATACCCCTGCTGCATGCCAGCATACTGCCCGCCGAACATCTGGCCGCCCATGCCGCCCATCTGGCCGCCGGCCATCTGCCCCGCGCTCATTTGCCCCGCTGCCATCTGACCGCCGCCCATTTGACCGGGCATCTGTACTCCGCCCATTTGGCCCATAGGACCCATGCCACCCATACCGCCCATAGGGTTCATTTGCCTGTCAATACAATGTTAGGAATTTTTGTTTCATTCTAATAAAAAAATAGAAATAGGTCAGCCCTTAGGCTAAATAAACTGTATTCTTCTCTCACGTTACATATTTGTAAGAGACTAGCTTCTGTCCGCGACTTTGTCTGTGCTACGTAGACTCCAGAATTAAGCTAGTCCCTATATTATCCCACGGTAATACAAAAACGGGTTAAAAAGTAACGTATAATTATGCTATTCCAGACTATTGTGTATATTTGTGCCATATTTCATCCAGACCCGTTCATACGTTCTGGCGTGATCCATCCGTCCAAACTTTTAGGTTTATAATATTAGCATAAACTGTCACATGGACACGTACGTATAGTCACGTGTACATATCAACGTAATACCTTCTGAATAAATAAAAGTAAAAACTCACGCGGACTGCATGGCGCCCATCTGGTTGGGCTGCATCTGTCGCATGGTCTGCCGCGGGAAGGGAGCGCGCGTGTGCGGCGCGCCCGGGTAGCCGCCGCCCTGCTGTGTGACGAGTTACAACCGATTAAACTTATTGCAACACTAGTGACGTTCGGGCAAGAGCCGGATGTAAAATAAGCATAATTTTTATACATATTTTTAAAAAAGCTATCTTTTGTAAATCATAAATATTTTTTATAAAAATGTTAAAATAAAGAATATTAAAAGTAAGTAGAGAACAGTGGTTTACATACATTGACTTGCATCTGCGTCATCTGATTGAAGGGCACTCGTTGTCGCAACATGTTGCTGAGCGCCTGCTTCGATTGGTTGTTGGAGGGCGGCGCCGCGGCCACGCTGCGAGGACTCACACCGGCTGCGCATACGCAAAACCGTGTTACACGATATGATATGATGATTCTTGTCGTATTTGGTTAATACAAAAGAAACCCTACTTCTATACTCACAAAGTTCCATTTTCCATGTAAAATTGTATGAAGCGTAACGACCCATACAATTTAGTGTTTTCAATGACAATAAAAAGAACAAAGATATGATTGATCGTACAAAAAAAGGCTCTACTGGTTAGCCAAATCAGGACAAACACACTTCCATCTCACAAAAGAGTATTGAAAAATGGAGCTTTGTGCCACAGAGTACATTTCAGCGCGTACTCACCAGGCGGGTTGTAATAGTTCTGTCCGGGCTGCGGGAACCACTGCTGCTGCTGCTGCATGAACTGCGGCTGCTGCGCCGGCTGCGGCGCCATGCCGCCCGCGCCCACCGCGCCCGGCGTCGCCACGCCGTTCGTCTGCACACAAGGAGAGTTTTACACATGCCTTCCATACAAGCCGGTGCCAACGGAATGGAGAAACGACGCGTAGAAAAAAAACAATTTTTGACGGGCCTGTTGGTCTAGTGGTTAGCGGCCCTGACTGCTAAGCCGGAGGTCGTGGGTTCGATTCCCACCCAGGACAAACTTTGTGTGATGAGCATGATTGTTAGTTCTGTGTCTGGGTGTGATTTATCTATAATATGTATGTATTTATAAATTATATAAGTATGTATATCAGTTGTCTGGTTACCATAACACAAGCTCTGCTTAGCTTGGGATCAGATAGCCGTGTGTGAGTTGTCCCAAGATATTTATTTATTTATTTAATTTGATTTAACCGAGATTTAAAATATGGTATAATATTCCAAGCAGTACAAGGTTTCAATTACATTTTCATTCCCAGGTTTGAATTAGTAGTTACTAGTTGGCATTTTACGTATAGTGTGCACCTTGCGTACATTCATATACGTCTAACACAGTACTTAAAGAAAAATACTTTTTACACAGAAACGGCTAGTGAAATTGTTGTTTCAAGGCTGCTATTCAATATCCTATACAAAATCTATCCAACTGTCACATATTTTTTTTCTATAAAGATATCTATTCATTGATGTAAATAATAGTTAGTATAGTTACCGGTGTGGTCGGTTTCGATTTCTTGATATTCTTGCACGGAGCGTTACGTGATCTCGTTTTCCCGGCGCCCGTTGGACTTGAATCCACGCTTCCAGCTTCCTGAACAATATGAATGTACCTATTACAACTTCTGTTCTATGGAACATCTTGTTATGCTTTATTATGAAAACAGGCGATAAATTACTATTAACATAATTATCTGACGAGTTATCTGTTCGTTAGCGAGTTGACAGAATTTCTACCGTTAGGTGCCTAGAAAATATGGAATAGTCAATGCATGGTTATAATAGTGATTCAGGAATGATAATTAATGAAACAATGTTATTCGTACCTGTTTAATGTCGATGATTTCAAGATCTTCGGGCGGTAGCGGCAGCGGCTCTAGATAGTAGCTCAGCGGCTTCACCAGACTGTGCGTGTGGTATTTCAGAAGTCTGTAACAACACAAACATAATTCTAGTTCTATATTTTTTGCTTGCACTGAAATTTAAAGCGGAATGATGGTATCTGGTCAGGTCTTAATTATACAATATCATATACGCCCATGTACAAGCGCATTTAAACCAAAATTTAACATAATAAAGATCAAAATAGCAGGACGTGTATATTGAGGTTGCAGGCTCCTAAAGGCAAATTTTATCTATGCCTGCCTTTGTACTTTTTGTTGCATAAAGTTTAAGTAAATAAATCAGTGACGTCACAGAGTACCTTATTTCCATCCAAAATCTTTAGAAGAATCGCGTTATGACATAAAAAGAATGTCGATGGATTGCTAATGTCTACTGTCTATTATTTAATTTTACCTGTGAGCGTTCTCATAAGTGAGAGGTTTCCTCTCGATCTTGGTGGCGGCGAACCACGCCCACGATAGCGGCGCAGGGTTGCGCCCGCCCTCCACCAGCTCCCAACTCGACACGCGCTGCTTGTCTGTGAGCCGGAGACCCTGACAACAATGGCATCTGAGTAAGTACACGGAACGCAGACTACCGGGCATATCCTGCGATTTTAGAGGTATCCGGTCGGATACTCTATTAGCACACAAGGGAAGTACTCTATTTAATAGTAATGAATGAATTACCTGTTTCTTATCACTATCGAATCCAGTGATCTTGTTCCCTTTTTGGTCCACAAGGCATCCGATGGGTTCGCAGGCGATGACCTGCAGAACATTTATATTTACAGCACACTAATATTACAAACGAGTATGGACATGTTCAATGTACGGGTTAGTTTGGTGAGGAAACAGCTTGACACGCATTTACTACTGTTCAAATAGACGCGAATAAATGATTATTTATTAATGTAAAGTAACTACGGATGCTGAAAATTTCACGCAAAATCTAATAATGTATGTCATACCCACACTAACACACAATCTTTTCATATTTTTCTTCTTTTAAAATTATAATTAGCTTTAAACACCAGATCATACAAATAACCTCATAGGAATTAATTAAGCATAAGTATCCCATACTTAAAATGACAACTTTGAAGTCCCCGCCACGAGAAGCTATAAATTATGTAAATAAAGAACTTGTACTAAGTTACGTAAAATAATACGAAAAGCAATTCGAAACTAACGAGCAATTTCACTTGGTCGGGTTATATTATAGCGATATCAAGCGCTGTCGTCTAAAGTTTTGTGGTGCTGAGACGCGTCTGACACATGGAACGTAAACATTTGGGCCGTCATTTTAAAGTGGGTTCACGCTGACGCGATCCCCTGACTGTGTGTTAAATTATAGATTCTCGTGACGGGGACTGTACATAGGATTACTAGTAAAAGTAACTTGTTAAGGTATTTTCTTTATTATGTAATGTTTATTTTCTGCAGTAAAACAAAAAGTGAGAAAAACAAAACAGATAAACAACTTACTTCAATAATAGTGTTCTTGGACAGCGGCAGCAGTTGCCTCACGCACTGCACCGAGGGGCCGTGCCTCTCTCCGATCTCCTTCTTCAGTTTCTTCATGAGGTTCTGGTAATGTTTCCGGTTGTTATCGTCCCCGCCGTCCGCGAGCGTCGAGTGGATCAGAGTGGCGAGCATGTCGATGACAGTGGAGAAGAGGTTGCTGCGACACAAACTATATTAATTTATTGTAAGACACCGTCTGCCAGGCCATTTATGTTGCCGATGTTCTGATGGATGACCATAGAGAATTGAGTATTCGACACCACCAATCAATTGATATACTTTTTATTAGCTGCCAAAACGTAATTCACCCTTAAATTTTATATGACGATAGTCAACTGTTACTTCACTTACTAGGTAACTAAATTGAAAACTATTTATTTGATTTCAAAGCAACTAAAAATCTAATTTTAGTGTTCATTGAAAATTGATCAGGTTTCCAGGTCTAAAATGACTTTTTTGCTTAAGAAATTGTCTTGGAATTATTAATTACATATAATTATTAAATACATTAATGAATAATTCGAAGACACAACGTCTCTTAAAACACTATATTTTAGCGCTGAAAACCTAATTAACTTAGGTTTAAAATTAGGTGTAAAATTGGATTTCCAGTTGCTTTGAAATCAATAAATAAATAGTCAATTGAGTTCACAAATAAGCGATGTTACAGTTGGTTTTTGCCATACAAAATCTATGACGGTATCGTGTTCTGACAGCTCATAGAAAATACGTCAATTGATAGGTAGTTTCTACACCCGTCTTCCATCTTCTAGATGACAATATTCGGTTAAACACTGACAGAACAGATGAGCATTGTGGTGGTGCAAGGTGTTTGTGCCTTGCTCATAATCTTCCCAGTAAGGGAGAAACTGGGAAAATAGCCTTGGGAATTCATCATTATTCATCCTTCATACTAGCGCAAAAATATTGTATACATACGGGATTCGTGTGAGACATTCACTCTTGTTTGAATGAAAAATAAATAATCCACCAATAAACAGTAACCTCCATTCATCAGCAAATAATGAGTGACAATAGCTGGAAGAGTTAGCAAGCTGAAGTAGCTTAATTCCGACCATGTTTGGTGAAAGACCGATGACCAACCAGATGATTTCTTATTGGTAAGCTGCAAGTGCAGTATGAGATGACCCCTGACTAGATGAACCGACGACCTTGAAAAGTCGCAGAACCAGGCATTGTATCGCAATTTAATAGAGGTCCATGCCCGTTGTGGGATACTGAGAGATGATAGCTATCAGTGGCAACGGGCCAATTTCCATAAAGTTGTAAAAATTTTAGGTATTAGGTATACTTTTCAGAATTTAACACCATCTATCGCCAAACCAAAATCGAACACTGGTTTTATAATGATTTTATTTGATGGTGTATTTGAAATATCTGTAGTATAACTATAATAGTTATATTATTTAGCAATAATAGGCAGTAGATACTACAGACTAGGATTATTTTTCCAATGCCAGTAGAATAGTTACTGTTACTGCTTTGAACTTCGAAGGGAAGCCGTTAGAAGAGGAGTTGTATGGAGTCCTCGCCACTGTTAATTATGATGTGATGATGTTGGATGCCATTAAAGATTAGTAATGTGTGGTTCTAGTACATATGTGACGTAACTACAGCTACCTGTTATTGTACGCGTCGATCAGCTGATGGGCGACCAGCTGAGTCAGTAGAACGGCCCAATCGGCCGTCAGCTGGTAGGAGCGGCGGATGGCGTCGAACATGCCGCCAGCCAATGAGAAGCGCAGGAGTAACGCGTCGGGGGCGGCGTCGTCCTGCCAGCTGTCTGCGCACGCGGCGCGGTCGTGCTCGCGCGAATGGGTCAGGTAGTGCTGGAGTTGCGCGTGGATTGAGCTAAGGAGGCTCTCCTGTGGGTCAGAATGTGTGTTGTTATACTTTTGGAACTTTCATTCTAATAAATTATTTTTGATTAAAGTCTCATTTGCTTAGATGTGGCGGCCATTTTTTTACCAAATATATTTACACCAAATAAAATGCACGGCACACACTTGATGCTTGAATATAGTGGAGATCACCTTTAGAATTGAAGTCTTTAAGGGCTATGCTACTACAATACCTTCTGATCGTCCTGATGTCGCAAACAGGTAAGTACTAGCGACAGTAGCGGCTCGTTGGCGAGGCGTACGGAGTTGGCACCGCCGCACGCGCAGCCACCGCCGCAGCCGCCACTGCTAACGCCGCGCTTGCCACCACTGCCGCCGCCAGATGAGCTGGTAGAGAGGATACTTTACATTATAATCTTTAAAAAATCCTTAACAGCGTCTAAGAAAAAAAGAGCTATATAATTCTAACTTTATTATCATTGAGCAGTTATGAGTACTGGTTTTAACAATGTACCAAAAAAGGCAGCATTCACAGACATTATACTTTCCAGAGCCAAAGTCAAGCTGCTCGAGTGGTTGTTATGACAAATTTTCGTACTCTCGTACTAGACTCACCCTTTATAACTAGGGCTCTGATGACTCTTGCAGTCTCTGTGCGAGCTGCCGCCTCCGCCGCCGCCACTGGAACAGTTGCCGCTGCAGCCCGCGCCCCAACCGCTTTCTAATATCTGAAATTACATATTACTTGTCATATCTTAAGTCCCATGTAATAGGGGGTGAGCTGATTGCCATCAAGCGGGCACAAATCCAAACTCCAAACATAACTGGGGAAATGTGGGTGTACTAATGGGTACACCTCTGCCTAACCGTTCGGGGATTACAGGCATGATGTATGTGGATATATCTTCTATCTATATCTAATCTATCAATAGGGTCGCCTCTATTACATGGGACTGAAACATAACAGGCGAAATGTGGGTGTACCAATGGGTGCACATCTGCCTAACGACCCCACCTGCCCTTCGGATATTACGGGCATGATGTTATGTTATCTTCTATTTAACTATCTATGTGTGTATAAATAAAACAAATAAATGGCTAAACGGTTGCTAAGCGCAAAACTCGAGAACGGCTGGACAGAATTAGCTGATTATTTTTTTCGTCGTGTTCGTAATTTTCGAGACAAGGTTTATTTGAAAGATTTTTTTTGGAAAATCCACCAATGTAATGCAAGACCAGATTGCTAGTATAATATTATACTAGATATTGCTCGCGACATCGTCCACGTGAAAGACAAGTGTAACATAAAACAAAGCCTATATGCTACTCAGCAATAAAGTAGCTTTTTCAGTGACAACATTTTGTAAAGAAACCAATCCTTCCAAAAAAGAGCACAAACAAAAATCTAACAAACTTGACCTCTATATAATAGCAGCATAGATTGTATCATTGTAATGGTACTAACTTGTCCAGCTTGTTTGAGCACTCTTCCCTGTACAGCGGCGGGTAGCTTGGCCACCAGCGGCGCCACCAGCCACACAGACTCCGACCACTTGCTCGTACTAACCACGCCTCGGTCGGTTCCCGTCCTGGGGGAAATCATCGTAATTAACGGTATTTTTATTTTTATTTTACTTTGTGGCACACAAATAAGCAGCTCATCATATATGGTATGTAGTCACCGCCGTCTATGGATATGTGCAATATTATTTATGTATCCTTTATTTCAGGCAATTAAAGCCCATAAAACATATTAAAAATAATTAAGGGCTGATTTTTCAATAGTCTGATAACTTTTATCCAAATAATAAATGACAGTTTGATATATTTTTAACTGACTTCAAAAAGGAGGTTCTCAATTCGGCGGTATGTTTTTTTTTTCTATACATAATTGTCAAACCGCCATATCTATCCAGAGTTATCTGACAATTGAAAAATTAGCACGTCGGCGTCGTGTTTCGCTGCGTGGTGTC
Source organism: Hoplodrina ambigua (assembly GCA_949774945.1). Taxonomy (NCBI): domain Eukaryota; kingdom Metazoa; phylum Arthropoda; class Insecta; order Lepidoptera; family Noctuidae; genus Hoplodrina; species Hoplodrina ambigua. The sequence goes on from OX458968.1 coordinate 10,042,004, forward strand.
GCGTAATCGACCTCAGAAATGTTGATATATACAAAACCCTTCGGTCAGAAGTCCTATTTCAAGAAGACCTGTAGCTGGTGGGTTTGGAACTCGTATAAAAAACCACTTAAAGTTGATATTGTCGCGCGAATCCAACCTTTCGACCCTCAGTAAAGACACAGGAGTGTGCTATGCCATACCAGAGACAAAGCTCAAATATTTCATGTAACCCATTAACGTCATACCTGTCCTTATCAGGCGGCGGCGGCGCAGGCTGCTGGAACACATTGATAACGGCGCGCGCGACGGTGTCGAGCCACGCGCTCAGCTCCGACGAGCCACTCGGGAACTGTTTGAACATCAGCTGCAAGTCCAACCATGACATACGTAGCGACCATTGTTCTAGATTCTGGAAACAATTCAACAATTTATAGACGCCGCTGTGATTTTTATGCATAATGAAATAAGGTTTAAATTACAATGTTTTACATTGAATGGAACGACCAGACTTTCATTGTAATTGTCTGCTACTACGACTGCAAGGTAACGCTTTAACATGTATAAAGAGCAATGAAAAACGATCACAAAAAAAAATTGTGTCTTATCAAATTCTTCTCACGGCTTGAATGTTTGTGGGCTATATTAATAGAGAAGACCACAGGTACATTTAATTATCTAGATATAATATACAATGTATGATTCGTTGTTTTTTCAAATAAAATAAAATAAAATTATGTATATACGGGACGAACAAGACATACAGCGTCTATCCCAAAAAAACTTGGGGTCACTGATTTTGATATTTTCCTTCACCGTAAGCACCTCTTAATGTAATTAGTTACCTCCAAAAGTCGTGTGATCATAGTCTTCTGGTCGAGATCCGGGTGAGTGTGACTCGCTGATTCAGGATAGCAGATCATATGGAGTAATCTGTGCGACAATATGACTTGTCAATGTCAATTCAAGCTAAAATGTACTAACAAAAGTATGAAACCCAATATCCGTAAACCAACATTTATTTCTGGCCGTTTTTTAAAAACTTTAACTGAAAAAAATATTTCTGTTCTATTTTTAAAAATAAAGCAAGCAAGAGGCTGATGAAAATAGGAGCTATTAAAAATGCAGATTAAACAAAACATTGTTTGTCAATTCAATTAATAACCAGAATTATTGACCTACCTTTGAGCCTGTCTCGGCGTCAGCATAGGATCCAACAGCATATCAGGCTGATACAACTCATCAGGATTCTGCAGACACTTCTGCAGTACCCACTCCTCAGAGCAAATTTCAGCGAGAACTCGTCGAGCCAACGAAGAAAGTGACTGCGATGAGTCTAGCAGAGTGGAACCCACGCCACCGCTACCCCTGCAACCATTACCGGCTCTCCATTGACGAAGACACTGTGACCCGGAAATAAAGGCTAGAGCACATTTGAGCAGACCGCGCCGCAACGCAACGTATTGCAAAAATTCTCCCACATGACCTTAAGTACATTAAGTATGAACCCCCCGCAAATCCACAGAGCATTTTTGGTTTTGCAAAGCGATGCGCTGCGGCTGGACGCGATAGTGATATGCCCTAGCCTTAACATACACGTTACCCACGTATGCCAAAGTTAACCAATTAGTTATTTATGTGTTGTGCGTTTTAGTTTATTCACATGAAGAAGCTTAACACCCAATTTAAAGGCAATTTTAAGGACGTATTTAAATTAAGGACGTGTACTGACCAAACTGTTTGTCTGCCGGTGACGGACAACGCATCGTTTTCTATACATTATCCCAGTAACTTATGTAAGGAAAATGATACTTGAGTAGAACGCCGGCTGACATTATTAGCTTGGCATGGACACACCTCAATTGTACAGACTGACTATGTTTTCATTAGCAATCTTTCAGGGCGTGATACTACTTATGAATGTAGATAACTTTTACTAAGGGACCAACTGTGTGATAGTAATAAACAAACACCTCTTTCATACATTTTAAAACTACAGTATACCCGTTGACTACGGAAAAAACACAACTGTTGTTTCTACAAAAAAATGCAAGTTTATAATTTTGTTTGCCTGATACGACGTTTGTGGTAATGAAAAATAAAATACTTTTCCTTTACGGCCTATATTTTAAGAAAATCTGTTTATGGATCCAAAAATATGGCTATATCCACCATTTATTTGCGAATAATGAAGTTTTAAATATACAAATCGATAGAGGACGAAACTAAGTAAGACTGCATTAAAATCTCATTTTGGCCAAAATGGCCCTTTGAGCCTAAAGGTATCGATATAGTATGAAACAGTAGGATCACCGTAAAAGTTGATTCATTTAATGAGTACTCTCACCCCATGAAAGATATCGAATGAACTCAAAGTCGGTCTGTATAGGGAGGCTTTTAGCTAGATTGTTTACTACAAACTAAATACTAAGATAACAGATGAGGAATTAGTTAAAAGAGTCGCTGTGAAGACCTGTGGACATGAAGGGAGTGAAACACAGTCGATTGTTAACACAAAACGTGAACCTGCGGACGACACGACCGGTGGAGAGGGACATTTACTCTTTACTTACAAATATTTACAGTTCTTAATTACACATGAATGTCTATAAGTTGAGACACTGATTTATACAAGATTCAAACTACTTGAAGCCGTATCTTAACGTGTTAAAATCTTTCTAAATATTTTGCATACCCAACATTCAAATTAAGAATATTACTGTAGGTAGGGTACTCATATGGTGGTAACATTAACATTATTTGTTGCGAAAGATGGTATTCGTCTAGCTAGCTCCATCTCACTATCGCATAGGTACCTACAATGACAGCTAATATTTTCTGAAACGATCCTAGAATTTCAAAAATTAAATAACTTACCTGCTTAACTTAACATCTAATATTTAATTTATAAAACTTGAACTTTAAAGTAACACATGTCATAAATCTTTTGAATACTCAGTATGGAAATCAGGTTTGAAGATTACCCCAAAACCGCAAAAATATTTCTAAGTAAAGAGCTGAATTAGTAAGGGCAACGTTACAACCATAGGGTGTCCTCTATTCACAGACAAAGAGATGAAGCAACTACACATCGAGACGTCCCTTGCACAGAGAGCATGATGGGCAGGAGCAAACAATATGAAGAGAAGCGAAGCGAGTGAACATTGGCGTAGCTACGTCATAATGAAGGACAGAGAAGTCAGGACTATGTACACGAAACCTTAATTCGATTTAGAACCTTTGCATACGACTTTTTTTCGTAATAAAATGCACATAAGATTCATTTTTGGGTTTTGTTTGCAGCACTGTTAATGTATATTAACGAAAAAGTTGTCGAATGAAAAGTCCTAAATGCATTGTACAAACACGATCTGTATATGTAGTGTATGATCTACACTTTACACTAATATAAAGAGGAAAGGTTTGTATTTCTGTATGTTTTTTTTTTTTGTAACGATTTAGCTCAAAGTCTACTGGACTGATTTCAAAAATCTTTCACCAATGTAAAGCTACATTATTTTCGAGTAAGATGGATTATATTTTACTGTCCAAAAAATAGATATTCGTAATAAAACACAAGTTGACGAAGTCGCGGGCAAAATCTAGTAACGCATAAACTGAGAAGTGCCTTATAAAATTGTGTTTTCGTTTTTAAACGATTTCCAATATTTAAACAAATTCTTTGCGTAGTGAAAATTTGTTGTACATACAGGAAAACTAATTTGTGTGTTTTTGGGTTTCATAATCATACACAAAGGGCGCTAACGAGACCCGTTGCTAAGGCTCCGGTGCCTTTACGATCACCTCTCATAGGGCTGATCAATAGTAAACTTGAATGTGTATAAGGTACAATTGCCACTATAATAACGAATAATAAAAATAACATAAAGCAATAAATCAAATAGAGTCCCCATACGAGTAAAGTGTAATTTTTTTGTGGGTTAAATATTGTACAGTAAAACGGAACGACGCGCACTTGGCCGGTTTGAATGAAGGAGGGGAGAACAGTGTGAAGATGAATGGATTGTGTGGTAATAGAAGAGAAAAATGTTAGTGTCCCCTTGGAAGCTTTGGAGCAGGGTAGACATAAGAGGTACAACTGTACCTCTTATGCAAGGCAAGGCAAGGTAACGCAAGGTAACATGCACCAACTGGTGCATGTTACCTTGCCTTGTTAGTATTTGCCTAGCTACGCCAATGACAAACATCATGTCAGAATGATACGAGTATATGTACAACAGTACACAGTGAAGCCAAGTCCGTGGTCGTAGGATGTGCAACCGTGTAACTCAATATCAAAAAAACAAACCTAGGAGTTCTATGGCCCCCACTCATCTCTGAATCTACCATCCTAAGGATAAAAAAAAAACATCGCGAGTCAATAAATAATATTATGATTTTTTATTGGCATGATCCTTGATTGTTTACAACATTATTAGTGGTGAAAAGTTTATCTGAATCGAGGCGAATTATTCTGAAATATAATGTCATACTAAATTGCAATACTGATTAATTTCAAAATTGAAAATAATATAATCGAGTCAAAACATTTCCCATGATTTTTTATTATGTTTATTTTTTCAAGGATCATGTCGAGATGTCAGTGGAAACTACTATGCCAGGTAGGTATCCCACATAGTAAACAAACCATAGGATCGTCATAATTACTCGTGCATATACTTGCATTTTCCATACATTTCGTGCTGCCTGACTTGATTCCTCCAACAAAAACCTCTAACCAAATAATGGTTGGATGTCTCTAATTGCAATTCCCAAGCAATAACGCGTCTTAAACCGACAGCTTTGTTCTTATAATTGCAAGGCAACGAAAATCCGAGATTGTTTACTAAACAGGACACATACAAGGCATAGGCAAGGATAATACTCGATTTGAAAATTATTAACGTATACTTCAGACGTGTACTTACGACATGAGATCCAGTTGCGCGTCTGTAGGTACCGTGTCACTGGTGCCCAGTATATGTGACAGTTCACACGACTTCTTGCCGCCCGCTTTACCACCGTCGCGCGCCGTTGAATCACCCACCACTGGGGAAAAATGTATTAGATTCTTCTGTGACCGCCTGTCATTTGATTCTGGTGTGTACTGTTCAGTGTTTATGGTGGATGACCGAAGGGCCGCAAGGGAAAAATCTCAAGAGTTAAGCACATTTAACCGACTTTTAAAAAGGAGGAGGTTTTAAGTTGGTCTGTATGTATTTTTTTTTATCATTGTGTAAGTCGGTAACCAACGTTTATATATTATTTATAATCAGAATTGAACGAGCCTTTATGCAAGTTAGATTAAAGAGACAATTTTCTGAGAAAAAAAGACGCTGTTCTGTTGAATGAAGACAATACTGTAGAATTCCGGAAAAAACATTTTGTTTAAATATAACAATAAAAATATATGCACATACTGAGTATAGCCTTCAGCGTTGCAAGCACGGGCCCGACGCCGATGTTCTTGTGCGCGGCCGCTAGCAAGTGGCGGTCGCACGACAGCCGCACGCCAGCCGCCGCACCGCCCGGCCCCGGGGATGTTGATACTGAGTATAGACCTGCGGATAGCCTTTGGGTCAATGCTGACTTCATTACGGAAGTTTAGCTTATTTGTAAAACAACAAATGCTTCTGAAAAAATAAGCTGGTTAGGTCTTTTTTTCGTCGCTAAACTACACAACGTTAAGCGTTGCGTCGTTTCTATAAAATCACGTCTGACGTGACTGCAGCCTATGCTGTAATGCAGCGTCGACGCGGCGTTAACGCGACGTCCTACATTAATTGATCTACGCTATATCCGATATCAATATAAGGTCTTCCTGGGACCTGACATTGATGATATAGAATTGAACATATATGTGAAAACATAATGTGTTGCAAAAACACTTTTCACTTACCCGGCTGCGGCGTGTCCACAGTTTTAAAGAGCCTGAGCAACAAGTGACAAGTCAGCCTGGCCCCGGTGTCAGGCGAGGGTGCGTTGGGCGCGTTGCCCGAGCTGCCGCCGCCGCCGCACGCCTTCAGCAGTGATGGTAGCGCTGCGTGACGCACAAAGTCTTCCAGAGAAAAGCAGTGGCGCGCTGGAATTAAATGATAAGTATTAACATTTTCCATTATCAAGACAAATAATGGAATCAGTCTTTACTTTGAACAAATATAATTGATATTTCAGACATATAAATATCTCAGAGTTTGGGTTTCCTATAGAACGTGATTTTATGGATGAGCATACACGTTTTACACCGTATTTCTAAATTACAAAAATGCTAAGTGTTGCTGAATATAAGTGTTAGCAATATGCTCGCAGGACGATATAGTCGATGCAGCTGAAAGGTGATGGTGATAGCGCAGCGGAAAGCGAAGTTACCGAACATTAGATTTCTCTTGTATCGTTGGTTCGTTTATAAACATATACGCGACCTCACATACACGAGAACAGTATCTAGGCCGGCGATGCTCACCGACGAGGATGCAGGTGAAGACGGCGAGCGCGTCGTGCGCGGCGGCGTCGTGCAGGTCGCGGTGCAGCAGCAGCTCGGGGTACAGCGGCGGCGGCGCGGCGTGCGGCGCGCACGCGGGGTAGTGCTGCGCGCCGCACAGCGCCACCAGCGCGCCCAGCCACTCCGCCGCCAGCCCCGAGCACCACGCCGTCATCTCCGCGCACACCACGCCCAGCTCGTTCACCCTGCACAGACGCAGCGAGGGTTCACCACCAAACACAGGCGAGTACTCATGTGACTTCTGCTATTTCATATGTATTTTCTTAGTTTATCTTGGACATCACTAGCACTGATGAACGAAAACATCGTCAAGAAACCCGAACTTATAATTTATAAAAAAAAATTAAGACTCGTGCCGTTTCTTAGCGGTTTTTTTATGACATCAGAAAAGATTTATTTTGTTTAAGACAGTTGTTTTCACTAAATAAAAAAAAATGTGTTATGCTTACCGGTCATTATCTACTTCCCGACACACGGCGAGCATTGCCGAGCAAACGAAGCTGTATCTATTAGCCGGCGACTCGGCCACTTGACGCGCCCACGCTATTTCTATTTTACCTACAATTTAGTAATAATTAGTATAATATACGCAATGTGTATTACAATAAACAAACGTATTGTAAAATGTTTACCTTTTCGTGGATTTGTAAAGAATTCGCTCAAAAACTGAGGACTGTATGGATAGTTTGATGGTGTCGGCTGCAACGGTGAATATAGGGCTTGTCTGTAAAAGAACAGTTTTTTTAAATATAAATTCATTCACAATTTAGCACTTTTTCGCCGTTGAAATAAGGATCACAATATATACAAAGGAGCTACTAACTTGATCTTAGGGTACGCATTAGCGAAGGTGTCGGCGTGCGGCGCGTGGCAGAGATGCGCGGCGGCCTTGTAGAGGTCGTGCAGCTGCGCCAGCACGCAGCGCTCCGCCGAGCCGCAGTCGCCAGGGTTCACCACGCACTTCACTAGTCGACACAGTTGCTCGAATACGGCTGATGTTTGTTCCACACACACTGTGAACAAAAGACAATTCGGGTTAGTTCTGCCAAAACGAACCAACCCACATCAAAAATTGCCCCATTTTTTTCAAAGCAATTGTAATGATTTTAGATTTTGACATAAACATAAAACATAAACATAACATCACGCCTGTAATCCCCGAAGGGTTAGGCAGAGGTGTACCCATTAGTACACCCACATTTCGCCAGTTATGTTTTTAGTCCCATGTAATAAGGGGGCGAGCCTATTGCCATCAACCGGGCACAAATCCAGACTCCGAGGCTGCTACTGAGAAATTTCTGATGGAAAAACCCAATAACACTTTGCCCGACCTGGGAATTGAACCCAAGACCTCATGCTCAGCAGTCGCGCTTGCGACCACTAGACCAACGAGGCAGTGGAATCTAACGAGGCGAGTTAGATTTTGAACACTGATGAAATTAAAAATCTATTATAATTACTTGTTATTGCTGGATAGTAACGTTTATATATTATTGTCAATGCTATGGTGCATCACTTACACAGTAAGGAGGAGTGGTACTTGCGCAGCGCGCCCACGGTGTAGAGCGCCAGCGCAGACGTGTAGGCGCGCGGCGCCGCCAGCCCGCTGCTGGGCGCGCCGCGCGAGATCAGCGCGCTCTCCACCTCCGACAGCTCTTTCAGGATCTGTTAAATATTGTATATTTTTATTATATTTATTATACAAGGGTTTTCAAAGTGGGTGGCGTGTCACCCAAGGGGGGCGAAAAGACCAGCAGAGAAGGGGCGGGAATCACCAGTGAAGTTATGGACCTTATTTATAGATTACGAGCGTGTAAGCCGTACCTACGACATTTCATAAAAATTTAGTAACATACTTTGAAAGTGAGACATTCAATGATACAAGAGGGGCGCGGATATTTTTCCTTTGTAGAAAGAAATGTCGTAAATAAGTTAAGGAACCACTGTTATATAGGGTGAATTTCTTATAGAATATGCGGCCACATCCGATATAGGGAGAAATATTCAATGTCGGTGTCTGTTTTGATGAAAACGAACACAGTATTATGTTAAGTGAGCTGAGGTACGCCGCACTATAATAATAAAATTATTTATTGACACCAACGATCTTTTATGAAAATAATAATGCCTCCTGCAGTAGGTATAATATCTGTGCTACAAAAGCTAGCGTCATGCTACGGATAGTTTGAAGTTTACTAGATGTTATCATTATTCAATGTTAGCTATCTTTCTCCATACCTGTATGCAAGTCTCAATAAGTCCGTGCACGTTAAGCGCGATCTCCATGAGGTCTAGCGCGAAGGCGACGTGCTCGGCCTGCGGTAGGTACGTGGTGGCTCCGGCTGCGTATGCCGCTAAGGCCTCGCAGACCGCACTGCCCACTGCCCACGATACTGCGCCTTGTTCGTACATGGACATTGCCTGGAACAAAAAAAAAAATAACGTAAATCTCGGATAAATTGAATCCACTTCTGCGCCAACAGTCCGTGTTAGTACGGATTATTACATTACTAGCTTCTGCCCGTGACTTCGTCCGCGTGGAAGCCAAGTATACCATAAAACATAGCCTTTGAAATTATTTATTATCCTTATGAAGATAGTAATAGAACATTGATTACAATACCTGAAATTTTTGGGTTACAGCTTCAAAGTTGAATTCGTTACGAGAGTGCTTCTTTATCTTTCCACCTTCAGCTACGTCGATTGAGAATTTCTTGGAGAATAATTTACATATTTCTGTAATAAAAACAAATGAATTAACAAAAAGCTTGTAGACTAACATTTTTTTAAGATGGGGTAAGCGACGGTAAAATCCGACGAAAAATATGACGAGTCATTAACGTTTGATTATTTTTTTGTCGGTGTTTAGTTTGGAAAAGGAATGTAACGTCATTATGGCGATAGAGTTCAATTTCCATTGTCAAAAAATCTGACGGGCACTTCCGAAGGTCGTGCCTGGAGATCCATCAGCGATAGAACAGTTTGCTCCAAATTTTAGGTCATAAGAACTGGGTTCATTAAGTGGACTAAATCCACCACGTCCGGCCTTATACTTAGGTCTATCAAGTTCTGCCGGGGTTGCGGGACGTCTTAACGAGATACCGTAGTCCCGGAACGTAAAGGGCAACAGAAGGAACAGGGTGGTTTTTTAGCCAGTAAAAGTCTGACAGTCTCTTCCGCCCCAACCAGGGCCGAAAGACTCATTTGATGATTTTTACCACAAAAAAATAAAAAATAAGTCTATCAAGTTCATGAGTGGGTACAAGGTTTGTATAGTAATCTGTGTTCGTAATACCTTTGGTCATCTTCTTAACGGCGTGCTTAGCGTCATCCCTGGCCCGGCCTACGCCATACAGCAGTATGTGTCGCTGGTTGGCGTCGTGCGGGGTGTGCTCGGGCTCCGCGGGGGGCAGGGGGAAGTGCAGCGTGTAGTGGTAGTGTCTTGATAATGAGCCGGAAGCGCCCCCGCAGCCGCTTGAAGGACCCGAGCTTGTGGTGCGGATGCCTGAATGAATGGAACGCGTTATAATGGATATGTACAATGAAAAATGCAGTGTTGGCGCCACGTAGACATTACGACGTCAATACGTTGACGACACGTGGACGGCACGTAAATGCGTTGACGCTGCGTAAACGCTTATTAAATACATATACATATGCTACGTAAAAGCCAAACACATAATATGCGTCGCACTGTTTATGCTGTGCATATTTTTGACGATACGAAAACTTCTTTAACGCTCTAGACAAAATTTATTTATGACTTTAAATTTGTATTCTTCTCTTTCTATTATTTAGGTAGGTTACGTACCTGGTACAGACATTGGTCCCATGCCCATGGACGGCATACCTGGGATGCCCATGCCGCTCGGGCCCATCATTGGCGAGTTCACACTGAAACAGGCAAGGCTTAATCAACACAAAATTTCGCTGACAGGTTGATTTTTTTTTTCAGTCACCTTTTCACTCGTCTATAAGATTCAAGGTGTTTTCTCTCACCTATGCGAAGGCTCTCCGGGATCCTTCGGGCTATCAGGCGCGTCCATAGAATTTTGTTGGTCTTCTTTTATGTGCTGGAGCAACTTGTCAAGGTCATCGTCAATCTTTGAATCATCTAAATCCATTCGAACGTTTTCCTAAAACAAAGATTGCTATTTTTAAAGTCTGTTAACAAGTATAGCCTTTGCAAATTAGGAGCGCGCGTTATTATTTATGTTATTGAATTCAATGATTGACGCACTCCTGACATGCAACAACTATACCACTTATTCCAAATAGTATAAACCACTTATCATTTTTTTTATACCAGTACATTTTATGAGCTGTCAAAACGCGACTCTCCCATAGATTTTTCTGACAATAGCACTGTGACGTCACTAATTTCCCAACGAATTCGCTAACTATTTATAAAATTTCAAATAAACTAAAAAAATAATTTTACATTTAATCGATGTACTTGGATTTCCAAGCCTTAAGTGAAGTGTTTTTTTAAAGAAGTTGTGTGTCGTCTGAATGATACTCTACTAGTCAATCATGAACGGTTTTCGATTCGCCTATCTTTCCCCTCGCCTTCGCAAAAGACTGGGAAAGTATTATTTGCATCATTTTAGTATATTCAAATGCTAACCTCCATCTTGGGCTTGAGGTCGATGCCGGCAAAGATGTCGTCGTCCATGTTGTGGTTAGTACCGGTGCTGTTCGCAGGGGGCGCTACCGTGTGCCCGCCGTTACCGCCCGTCGACGTCGGCTCCGTTGGAGATATTAAATCACCTGTATTTGAATAAAACGGAAAAGTTGGGCTTAAAAAAAGTGCTTTATAACTAGGTACTATGTTTAGGTGATTTTTTTTACTAACTTAACTTTTTTCTTTATTTTTTATAATGCAACCTTTATTAGATGCATTATTAAAGATATCATTATGTTTAGAGTAAGTAATTTTAAAATTGACACTAAGTTAAGGTAGCATTCCGTTGTTGGCAACCACAACAGACAACCGCGACAGGGTCGCGCGACTCACTGCTTAGCATGAATTTATATGAAACCCTAAACAACTCAAGCGACCAAAAATCGCGCAACGCGGTCGGGTTGCGTTGCTAAAATTTTTTTTTTGTTTATCCTAATAATACAAGCAATATGTTAGAAGTATGGTGTACAATATACTGCCATGTGATTTTTATTCAGATGACGTCATAACGTGTCGTAATACATGATAGATGCACGTGAATTCGACTTCGTAGGTTAGTTTTAATGAATACATAGTATGTATAAACGTACCTCTAGAAATAAGAGTGCACATGTAAGCGTCGTGCGAGAACACGTCGCGTCGTATCAGTTCGCCGAACAAGTGCACCAGGTTGGCGAACTGCTGTCTGTTGCCGGGCGGAGAGTTGGGGCTCTCGTCTGCAAAAAAAAAAACGGTACGTTACTGATATAACAATCCATACTTATAATAAAGCTGAAGAGTTTTTGTTTGTTTCTTTATACGCACCAATCTCTTGGAACTACTAGACGGATTGGAATAATCTTTTTGTATATGCTAACAAGATTCATGAGGAACAGTATAGGCTATATAACGCAACGCTACGACCTCTGAATTTTGGAAATTCCTTTCTTAGCGAATGCCTACGTCATAATAACTATCGGCGTGCCAAATTTCAGTGCAATACGTTCAGTGGTTTGAACTGTGTCTTTAGATTTGTGAAGTGACTTCAGTAATTTTCTTTGAAAATTACATACATGCCAGGGATAATAGCAACTTACCTAGAACCGGAGCGTCGGTGTCAAGAAAGCGTAGTAGAAGGTTCTGGAATATGGGCGGTCCGTTGTAAAGACCCGTACCGGAGCTCACGGACTCTTTGTCATCTGATCCTGTTAACAAATTATCATTTATCGAACTTCACCTGCTAGTTAGGCATCCAGAAAATTACGTGTGAATAAAAACGTCTTTAAACTACATAACATAACATCACGACTGTAATCCTCAAAGGTTTAGGCATAGCTGTACCCATTAGTACACCCACATTTAGTAAAATTATTGACATCAAAATCATAATGTCATGGCTTTGAGCAAGAGGTTCTTATTTACGCAGATGCCAACTCCAAATTACTTATAAGGGGAACACGATTTAGGGATAATCAGGGTGTTGTTATCACATAAAGAATAATGTGACCAGGAATATGTAAAAACTTGATTAAAAACAATGTCGTGGAGTTTCTTGCTCGTTCTCCTCTATTTAGCTTCAACTTTTTGACTAACCGACCGACTCCTTGACAGTTTAAAAGTGCCTATAAATTGTTTAATTTAAATAAACGTTGTGACTTTATTGTTTTGGTGGTATTTTTCCCTCTCAAACACCACTTCAGTGGTTACCATCAGCAAATGCCAGTAGAGTATCAAGCCTTCCTACGAGACCAGAATCTTTCCTGTCAAACGCCTGTTACCCCCTGTGGAGTTTTAGTGTACCTGTAGCGTGGTGGTCGTGGTGGTGGTGCGTGGTGTGGTGCTGGCGCCGGTCCAGCAGCGCGGCGGCGGCCTGCGCGCGGTGCTCGCCCCAGCGCGCGCCGCACACCGCCCACTCGCATATCACGCGGACTACCGAGTATGGACACGCCCATTCCTGGACATCAGATGTTCCTAATTAGCCTGGGAGACGATGAAAGCCGAATAAAGCTTGGGTCGGCCATCTTTAGAGTGTTTTTTATGACGGGTTTCATAGCCTTCGTGATGTGGCGGCCATCGATTTCTTAGGATATTCAAGTTTTAGTTCCGGTTTTGTACAGCATTATCATTTACACCAATATCAACTTTAAAGATTAGAAAATAAAGTTCAATTCAGAATATAATAAATATGGAAAATATCAAAAAAGTTTCAATGAGAAATGAAGCATATTGACTAGGAAATAAGGTCCTTTATACTATGTATCACTGACCGGGTCTTTGGTATCACTGTTGTCTTTGGAAGGCGGCGGGCAATTCGCGAACACTTCTTTGTACAGCGTGTCCAGATTATTGTTAGGATCCACCCGATCGAAGCAGTGCCTATCTAGAGCCTCTAGCACCGCTAGTACTCGCGCTGGAAAAACAATACGTTAAGTTATACAATATGATGCATTTTTTAAAATAAAGTTTAAAGAGGTAAAGTTTATAGGTCTATGGTTTGTAACAGGTAATCTCTGGCTGTATTGGTCCGATATTACTGCTTAAATGCTTTAATTGTGCTAAGTGCCATAGGCTATATTTTATGGTATACTTATCTCCCACGCGAACAGAAGCTTATTTTGTAATATTTCAATATATTTGGTAAACAAACACGGTACAAATATCGAAAAGTTCTTGCAACAAAAGTCTGTAAAAAATATAGTTTACCTTGAGAGCTGGTCTGCCACTTATCTGTGCACCATTTACTTTCAGCCTTTTTACTTCTAGCAGAGATTTCTTGTTCAGCTTCATACACCTGTCACAAAAATATACAGGGTGTAAAAGACACATTATCAAGCTGTCATCTACGCGTTCTGTACATCAAGTTCAGCCATGAGCAAAATCATTGGCATACGACTTTTGTGTGGACGCAAAACATTGTGCTGTTAAAAATACTTATTAATCTTTTAAGGCGTCATTCCACTGAAACGTAGAGGAGCAGGGCGGAAAAAAATTAACCAAGTATTCCAGCATTGTCATGGCTCTGCTCGTCACAAGTCATAAAGCGTAATTAACCAAGAGAAAATTGATGAAATTTTCCTTGGCCACGCTTCGGTGAAGCGTCAGCTTTGTATAACGGCAGGGGTAATTTACAACTTGTATATACCTATTATAAATTACTGGTAAATATTATATTATAGGTAATTTCTATACAAACTAATTATTATTTATTGTTATTTATTTATTTAAACTTTATGCAACAAAAAGGTACAAAGGCGGACTCAATGCCTTAGGCATTCTCTACCAGTCAACCAAAGGTGGTGAAGAGATAACATCAAAGTTGCAAAAAAATTGTACATGAGAGAAAAATCAAAAAAGAAATTTAAAAATCATTGAAAACAAATAATATTCTAAATAAATTGTGAACTGTCATTTTGTTTGTTGTGTTAATCTTATTACTTTTATAAATTACTGTTAAACATTGTTACTTACCAATTTCCTGTGCTCCTCTGTTATGGCAGTGTCCATGTGAGGCATAGGTAGCGCGGACGGTGGTAAGGGAAGCAGATCTAGTGGCGACCCTTGCAAAGACGAGCCGCAACCAGACCACACCATAGCCGTTGGACACTCGATGGAAATGATCTGTTAAGAATAACATATTGATCTGAAGAACATGCTTTTTGAAGTCTGTTGAAATTAAGTTGTGTTTATTTAATTTTTATGACTCTTTTTTAAGCACATATTAAAATAATTTCAAACTCAGTCATTTGTTTCAAATAAACAATTTACAGATAATGTTGAATTGTCAAGGAGTCAGTCATTCAGAAAGTTGAAGTTAGTTGATTGTTCTAATGTCCATGACTCTTCTCTCAAGTTTAAACTTGCAAAAAAATTAACTTAACATAAGATAACAGCACGCCTGTAATCCCCGAAGGGTTAGGCAGAGGTGTACCCATTAGTACATCCACATTTCGCAAGTTATGTTTAAGTCCCATGTATGACCAACGAGGCAGTCCAAAAAAAATATATATAAGCAAAAAAAAATTAGTAGAATCGAATTGAAATTCTTACCTGTAGAATTGTAGCTAGCTGTATAATAACATCTCTATGATAGGAACAGTTGAGTATCTCTCCGAATCCAACTTGTACTGGATTCATGGCTGCAGCTACCACAGTGGTCAGCGTTGCCTTAGTATCTCTCGCTGGCGAGGCCCTTTCCTCCTTCACTTGGACGTCCATTGGCTGTGGGGGATTTGGGGTCCCAAGTGAATGATTGGGGTTCGGGGTTCCCAAAGAATGGCTAGGGTTTGGCGTGCCTAAGGAGTGGTTAGGGTTGGGAGTCCCTTGGCTTTCCACGGGAGTAGGTTCACGTTTGATTTGGGTTATGTTTGGCTTGATGTCTGCGTTTGTTTCGGGTGCTGGCGACATTGGTGCGCCGTTTGGTTCTGATTGGAAAAAAATGAAAATAAATTATATTTATTTATTTATTAAAACTTTATGCACTTGTAAAAAATACACTGTACAAAGGCGGACTACGGCGGAGGGCGGCGTATTTAATATCTATCAGGCTCTATTATTCCACAGCTGAGCAAAAGCTTCGTTTCACGACTTTCAGCTGTTTTGGTCTAGAGATAGTGTTGACCATTGTCTATTTAATAGACAGAAAAAAACACTTATGAATTTTTATAATCTTTGCAAAGAAAAGCGTTAGGATTTAGGTATCTACTTGCACACGAGTGTAATTAATTAATTGGCTTCTGAAGTAAGAAAAAAAAAACTATTATATGGCTACTGAAGTATCCAAAAGGATCCTACTAAAGTATATAAAAAAAACTATTTTATTTCTCACCTGCATTCCTATCAACAGTCTTAGTAAACACAGCAGGCTGATTGAGGGTCCTCAACGTAGTATCTGACAGTACGGAACAGATGGCCGCTGCCTTCTTAGCGCAGGAGGTCGCGAGCCTTCGGGACAGGCTCTCACAGCAGATGAATTCGCACATATGTTGTAACGCTAGCGGGAGGAATAATCTGGGGAAAGTTCAAAAACTTTGTTTGTATTATTGCAAATTAAATCTTCTGTAGAATTAGACATAAGTTTTAATTTGAAATGACTAACCTATGCTCATGCAAATGCAAGAACATAATTGGATGTGGCATATAAGAAGATTAGAAGAGGTTAGGCGCTTTGCACACGGAGCAACTTAAGTTGCCGCAACTGGCAACTTTTTGAAAGTTTCCTGTAAAAGTTGCTAGTTGCCATAAAGTTGCCGAATGCCGCAACTTTTTGGCAACTTGTAAGCAACTTTTTTAGCCGAGTTGCAGTGTTGCAGACTTTGCGGTATTACCACTAGATCTGGTAGATTGGGACCCCCATCTGGTGGGCAGAATTTGTATCTGGTGGCTTGTGGATTTTTTAGTGGGCAAATTTTAGGTTGATGGTTAAAAAAAAAAGAAAATTTTTGCACTATTAACAATATTGCACTCGGTAAGTATAATTAACTATCCCGCAAATAAATGATGAATGGCGTCAGTTACATCAGTTGGAATGAAACAAAAAAAAAAACCCTAAAAGTTTTGGTATGAAGTGATAGCTTTTACAGACTTTGTGGAACAAGCTCGGTTTCAAGAAATCGCAAATGCAATTTCTTTGTTGATTCTTCCTCATTATTCCTATACCTCAGTTATTAGTAATTTTTATTAGAACATCATTCTCTTAAAAAACAATCCTATTTAGTGAGCCCGAGTGGCTGTGGAGCAGAACTAGCATTTAGCCAAGCATTTTTGTCCGTGATATAATCATCTTATAATAATGCTTGATTAGATAGTGTGCGTTTTATGCATGGTTTAAATTTTCTCTCATTTAGTTGGAGAATATCAAGACGTATTTTATTATAGCATTTTACACAGTATCCCAAAAAGAAGTGTTTACTTAGTGGGAAAAACCACTAAGTTAATGGCAACACTATGCCGGGCACAGGGCGAGGGAGGGAGGGTGTGAAATCGAATATTTGACAGTTGCTAGTTGCGGCAACTAGCAACTAAAAAAGTTGCTAGTTGCCGCAACTGGAAACTGTTGACGATTGCCGCAACTCGCAACTTGAGTTGCTCTGTGTGCGCAGTCCAATTGAATTACATGTAAACAGCGAGTTGCCAGAAAGTTGCCAGTTGCCAGTTGCTGCAAAAGTTGCTCCGTGTGCAAAGCGCCTTAATGTATCCACCTATGCTCATGCAAATGCAAGAACATAATTGGATGTGGCATAAAAGGGGAGTAATAGAGGTTAATGTACTCACAAAGGAAAGTTAGTATGTAAACTAATAACTTACATGTCTTACAACATTACTTTGGAAGTCACTTATACTGTCTTACTAGAGTAAAGTTCAAGGACGTAAATAACATAGAATTGATAATACCTCTAAAATCCCATAAACATGAGTATACTATAAGTTCCCCATAAGTTCTCCAAAAAGTTTCCTAAATTACCTCAACAGTCCATCATCAGGAGCCCTCTTATCCAGCAGTTCAATGATCCAGGTCAGAAAGTCGTGCCTGTCGAGCAGACCTTCGTCCAGCAAGTACTTAGCGAGGCGGCAACAGTAGTTCCAGAGCTTTAGTGCTTGTCGCCAGTCTGTGCTGTCGCTTGAACCAGGAGTTAGGGAGCCGAGAGCTGGACAGGGAAAAACATATGTTAATTCTAGAACTTATAACCCAAAAAGGTTTGTATGTATACCCAATAGACTGCGCATCTAAGTAGTCTACAGAAAACATAACCTAGCAAAATGGGGAATTAGTGATCCCGCCGATACCCAGTACAACTGCGGTGCTCCTGATCAAACACTGGCCCACTTACTGCAGTGCCCAAAGTCTCCTTAAACCTGCACTTTAAAGGATGTTAACAATGCTACTGATGCCGCGATAAACGTGGCCACCTACTTGGCCCAAAAACTATAGAAAAAGGGATTTCCTTATATCATCAACTCGAAAAGAAGAAGGTAGAAGAATGTAGTAGATATACCTTATACTAGTCAGTTATCTGTGTCTCATTAGAGTCCATGTATTTCAGAGTTTTTTCTGTCATCAATTCAATTTATCAGTATACTTACTACTTGAATTCCCAGGAGAGTGCATAGAGTTTGGCACAGTAGAGTTGGGTGTGGAACTCCCCGGTGGATTTCCAGATGAATTGTGGCTTGGAGTACCTTGTCCTGATTGGGACGGAGGTGTTTTATCAGACACATTGCCAGGTACTGCACTCTGGTAGTGTTCAGCCAATTTAGGTATTTGATCTTTGAGGAACTTGATCAATGTTGTAGTCCATTCTGCAGGAAAGAAAAATACAAAAGAAATGTCAGTTAACAAATTTTTATCAAAATAAAATTTTCTTTATCTATTCTACCCAGACTTTGTCAGCTTGATTTTTTCACCCGCGTTATGTTACGTCTTTGGGTAGATTTCCTTCTGTCGTGACGTGATATTATATAGCTTTTACTATTCCTCATGAATCTGGCTATACATATACACCTAGACTTTTGTAATCCAACAAGTTGGTTCAAAGATTTGCATGTTTAAACTAACACAAGAAACAAACAAAAAAAAACTCTTCAGCCTTATTATATTATTAGTTTACATAGATTATTCCCAGTGCGTTGATAATATTTTATCACTGGAAGGATCAATTATCGATTTATTTTTAATTATCGACAATAGAAAATGACATACTGCATAAAAAAAAATTACAGGATGGCTAACTATTGTGTTGACATAATGGGCACCACAGACTTTACTATCTAATAGCCCACAACTGCTGTTTATATTGGCTTGTACTTACCAGTGGTAGGATCAGGCAACTGCCTCTTCTTGATCTTAGCTTCAGACACAGCAACAGTATAGGCAGAGCTAAGTTTAATGAACCATGCAGCTCTCGGCATAGATACTTGGTACTCTGTCAGTGTTATAAATATCTCTTCTTTTTTATTAAAGTTTGGAGCCTTCTTTGCTAGTTGAGACAGCGGCTTGCTTCCTGAGAACATTTAATGTAGTGTTTAATTTCAATCCAAGCTTTTGAGATAATCATTATTAAATAAATGACTTAATTGTGACTTTATAGGAATAAGAATCCGTAGGCAAATGCTAGCTAGATACTACAAAGAATTCTAGACTAATTATCTAGTACTGGCAGATACAAAATTGCTCTGGGTACAGTTATGGCCAAAATAAAACACATTTCAAACACAGTCTTCTAATCCAGTAATTTCTTATCTGAGACTATTATCAACACAACAGAAAGTAATTTGTGTTTAAATAAGTCCTTAACATAGATTAAGGAAGAAGTAATAGGATTTTGTCTAGCCTAGGTAAATAGGCTAGACAAAATCCATGCATACATAGGTACTACATGTTTTCTAATCATCTTACAACATTTTCTAGAAGGTTCATAAGGTAAGTAAAATGATATGTTCAGTTTATACTTTTGTATTTTAATACTTTTAGAATTAACTACTTTAGTAGTTAATTCAATTCAAATTCATTTATAGCAGAACCAGTCCATATTCAAGTGTTAAGTTATTGAAAAATGATTACCTGCCAAATCCTTAAACCAAGCTTCAATCTGTGCCTTAGTGCGGGCAGTAGCAGGCCAGAAATTGTCTTTAGGATTTACTTGCTGCCGTTTCCTTCCACAATCAGGCAGAGTATTTAACTCTTCTTTCTTAGAAAGTATACTAGAAAAGAATTGTCCTATCTGCAAAGAGAAAATCAAGCAATTGTGATATTGAAGTCTTCAAACAACTCCCAAAAGAGGTTACAAGGTTTGTTTATTTATTTTGCATACAGGAATTGGAAAATTAGGAGTATTGTAAGTTAAACTATAACACCAATGTTAATACAGGGCTTATTCAGGTTATTTACAGATTGAATAATAGATACAAGGCCAGTTGACCTATATCCAAAGGAAACATATTGTACACTGATAAAGGATCAAGAAGAAATATAGATGACTCTGTACTAAGTTTTTCTTACCTTAGATGCTGAATAATTGAAATTTCTTGCGGTACCAAACTCATCGCTGGACTGTGGAGTTGTGGAAAAACCATGTTTTACGTTCGTAGATGTTAGCTCATCCTCCTTCTGGCGGGGCTCCTGAGGGTACACGTCTGGAGGACCCAGCCGTGGCCTCTTCAGAGGACGCTTTTCGTACATAATCCCCATGGTTAACGGGTCTATTGTGTCTGTTTCGCAACACCACTAATAAATATACAATGGTAATGTACACGAAAGCAATCTCATATTTTTCGTACTAAACCGATTACATTTACCATTTATCTAAGAACTACACAATATACACATGATTATAGTCACCTAAAGAAACCATTAACTAAATATAACGCATTTATAAATTCACTTGTAGAAAAGAAAACAAATTATTATACTGAGCTAAACAAAAACCATTTCTTGAATGAGATTTTTTTTCTGATGGTGGATTAGTTCAGTGAATGAATGAAAA
The DNA here is from genome assembly GCA_949774945.1 of Hoplodrina ambigua. Classification (NCBI taxonomy): domain Eukaryota; kingdom Metazoa; phylum Arthropoda; class Insecta; order Lepidoptera; family Noctuidae; genus Hoplodrina; species Hoplodrina ambigua. Next base: position 10,062,624 of record OX458968.1, read on the forward strand.
GAATGAAATTTTAAATTGAAGCAACAGATAAAAAAAATACACAAACCATTTAGTCGATGTTTCCTCCATTCAGCTATAGTCGGAAGTTTACGGTTTTCTCTAAATTGTTAATACATAAGATTATATACTTAACTAAGTGTACAAAACTAGACAAAATAAATTGTTTTAATAAAACTGTGGCTATATTATCCTCTTCTCGTTAAAACAACAAAAATTCTAAATCTAAGAAAACATTAAATTGTTTCGTGTTTGTCTGGCAACATTTTAATAATAACCTCACTTTAAGATAACAGCTGATACTGTTTATGTTTTTGTATGAAAAAAGTGAGACATCATAACTAAAACCCACATTATTGAAGAAAATGCCACCTAAAAAGCAACCTGAAAAGGGTAAAGCAGGTGCAAAATCCGGCGCCGGAAAATCTGGCGGTGACGCGAAAGGTTGGAACATTGTTTACATTTTTCTGTTGTACGTACGTACGTACGTAACGTACTATTAGAGAAATCTCAATTAAAAATTGAATAACCTACATACATTCTCTTTGTTTCAAATTTAGAATCTGCAGCAAAAGAGAAAAAAGGCGGGTCAGCTGTCAAAGTACGTCATATTTTATGTGAGAAACAGTCAAAATGTTTGGAGGCATTGGAAAAATTGAAAGCAGGTCAAAAATTTCCGGATGTAGCGGCAGCGTATAGTGAAGACAAGGCACGACAAGGCGGGGACCTTGGCTGGCAGATCCGTGGTTCAATGGTGGGCCCATTTCAGGATGCGGCATTCGCCTTGCCAATATCTACAGTCACTAGTCCCGTATACACTGACCCCCCTATCAAAACCAAGTTTGGCTATCATATCATAATGGTAGAAGGCAAAAAATGACAGACATGGTGTTTGAATTTGAATATTTCTGGGCGATACTTCTGCTATTTATTATGGAAAGGATTTGCTGCCTCCAGGAGCAATTTGACAAGGATTTCTCCATACTACCAGACAATCAGATGTCTAATGAATCTTTAGACAGTAATATGGAAGACTTTGCTAGCAGAGAGTAAGTAACATAATAATAATACAGGAATATGAATTTATTATACGTTTTTGGCCAAGACTTCGGCCGCTTGAACTTTTTTATGTTACTTCCTAATAATGTAGCTTTCCATATAGTGAATTTTCAAAATTGGCTAAGTAATTTTCGAGTTTATACATAGCAAACAAAAACACATTATTCTTTTTATCCAGTTCAGTTAAGACAAAATGCACATAGTATTGATATTCAATAAGTTGATAAAAACTTCTTCAGTTGTAGATTCAGTACTGCTTAAGTAGAATTTTAATACCTACATTCCTATTGGATTTTTGCGGTAATCAAAATACTCCACATAATGTAATTCACGTTATTATTTAAAGCTATTATCTCAATCAATGATTTTAATGTAAGTATAAGTAATCCTTCTGTATTATTTCCAGTTTTGGTCTAAAACTAAGCTTCCTCCGTCTGTGTCGTTTAATGCATGTCACTATGCTCCTGGCTCTTGTCTATTTCTGCAATATTTGCCTTTGGTTTGTAATGACCAAGAAACCGTCGCCCAAGAATTCTCTCAGGTACAAGTTCAAAGTCTCAATGCCTGCCTTATGACAATGTAATGTAAACAATGCCACCAAATTATGATATAATAAACAAACTTATTAATATATTATGTTTAAAAATATTGCAATATAATGTCATAAGGTTAAATTTTATTTGTAAGTGCAGTGCTGAAATAAATGCATTTATGTTGTCTCGATTAACATGTTTATATAATTTGAGTGCTGTAATTTATACCGCTATAAAATAAAATATTTAATAATATTTCCTTGTATTTTTTTTAACTTTGTAACTTATTAAAATTGTAAAGAACCAAGGAAAAATTTGCTTGGCTTGACACGCTACCGCGTGTCTAGATAAAGTAGCTAGCTTCTGCCCGCGACTTCGTCCGCATAAATGTCGGTTATAGGCAATCTAATCTTGTTTCTCCATACAAACTTTGTCCCCTTTTTTCAACCCCTAAGGGGCAAAATTTTGTTTTTTTGTTATTGGATGCCTACGTCATATCAATCAAATCAAAGGTTCAATGAAACATGTACTCGAACTTACAGTTCTTGTGTAGAACTTTGAATCTGTTTTTCCTTTATTCGCAATAACTCGACAAAACGTAATTTCGCGGTCCGTATCTAGTAGACAAGATGATGTGTCGAGTGCACAATTCTGTAATTCGGTATTTCATTGCGTTATTTATTGTGGCGCATTGATACCACGCGACTGCAAGCGACTCTTTGTTTAGGAATCTACAAAATATTTCTGGGTTAACTGCATTTAGGAGAAAGTAATGAAACAAATAAAAAAAATTAAAACAGTCTTTATTGACAGATCTTAAATATTTATTTTAAACGTCGACTGCATCAGTTACATGACTAAAGTAATGTACAATACTGCAATAAATATTTATGTAATGAGGTATTTAAAGCTAGAACCGGATCGTTCATTTTGGATATCGAAAGTTTTAAATCGCCTTTTTTGTATCTTTAACGATAATATTTGGTTGTATGGTTACTACCTCATGATTTTAAATGTAAGCACAAACATTAAGTTGGAGAAGTGTTTCGTTTGAATATAAATAATTCGTTAGAGCTGAGTAGTCCATGCTTGCTTACAAAATACTTTTTTAACTTCTAATTTTATTCGTGTGACCGCGTGAGGGAATCGGTTCAAACCCTGAGGTTAGGGTTGGTGTATCGCACGTATTTCAGGAGGGGATCGTTTTCCTCGCAGACGAAGGGCTTGCGGTGGTGGCAGGCCACGTCGTGCCAGTGAACGCCATCGTTGTAGAAGTTGTTTAGGATGGCCACGCAGTGCTCCGCAGCGCCGCCTTGCAGCAGCTCCTGTTAATAGTAAAAAACATAAATGTAGTCAGGTAGTGCCGGTTAGTTGTAGCTAAGCACGTTCAACAGACTCACTGTTAACAAAACTTTACTTCTCCAACTGTTGATAATTGGAAGGAGTCTTAAAGTGTGGGTTAAAATTAGTTTATCTTTCCACATGTCCACAGTTGAAAGATAACGTCTTACGCTTGCTATGAAAGGTGGAAGGGTTGCCATTATTGAACTCTCAAATAAATATAAGACAAACTATCTAGAGTCCGACCCTGAGTCACAGCAAGCGCACGATTTGCAATATAAATAAATAAACTCCCGAAGGTCCCGCTGACAGTCATGGGAAGAACGTGATTATGAATGAATAGTAAATGGTGAAGTTTTGTTTATGATTAAAGCCATTACATCAATCGGTCGGTTGCGTACAATAACCGCATAATGTGCGAGGCCTTGAACGCCAAGCAACGGATGCGGAGGATGCGCGTGCGACCGCAAAGGGTTACGTATTGTTTGTTCCGCAGCGTAGGCGCAAGCGCAGGCAGCGGGTACGCGCAATACGCGGGGAAAGTGACGCGCAAACAACGCGACGACGCGCGCCGAATAACGATGAGCTTTTGTTGTACAGCTTGCGGTCGCTGTTTGTAGAAAGTGGCCGCGACATGCGGGTACGCCCTTCGGCGAATATTTCGCAGGCCCATAAATATTCACGTGTCGCTTTCGTTTTCATTGCGTTATATCCGCTGTGCGGATGCATTAACGGGTTCAGCGGGTGCGTATGACAAACGTTACTCAACTGTTCGCGGAATTGGCTCCTTATGTTGCGTCATGAGTATGACCGATTTCGTAATGTCATGCTTTCTTACGCATCCATTGTATGCCGCGGAACGATTCCTTAATTTGGTAACAATTTTCTAGACGAGGAAATGAGTGCATAACTTACCCTGTTGTCGGGTTGAGGTTTGCCGATGCCGCCGCCCTCGGACCAGTCGTTTTGCTGACGGTTCGTTGTGGGAGCCAACTTCTGCAACTCAGCGGTCCAGAACCAGCCGTTGATCTCGTTGGGGAGCAAGTCGGGGCGGTTGCATCCTTTGAAGTCGCAAAGGCGACCCGATGTCCAGATGTATTTTTGCTACGGGAAACACATTATCATAAGAATGGTAATTCTCTACCACTACATAGGTAGGCACCTTAATTTGATGACTAAAGTCGTTACATTAGGATGTAGGTACCTTGACACAAAACCTCTGAGTATTTGTATATATGAACACGTAAGACGAATAATTACTTGTCCGTCTGTCTTGTTACTTGATTCTATCTGAAGAACCAACGAAGAAAAAATAACAATGGCAACACGCCCATTAAAAAATAGAAGTCTATTAGATAAGCGAATAAGGCGAAACAATTTGATGATTCTAAACAATACCGTGGAGATACGACAGTGAATACGACAATTTGTCACAATTATCGAGGATTGTTGTGCACTTTACGTTAGATTACTTACGATTGTAATAACATAATGAACACGCAACTTCATTACCATAAGAATAAGTTGTCAACAAAGCTATGGCCACTTTGGCAAAGGGACAATCGGATCATTTGGCATTAATATCTGTGCTGAACAAATTGTCATTCTGCACTGCTGTGCCGGTGAACAATGGCAACAGAAAGTTACTTAGTTGGCTGTATCTAAGTAGGAGCTAGCTACGCCAGATAAGGTTGTACCATTAGGTACTAGTTTCACCGGTTGGTCATAGTTCAAACCCAACGCGATATCTTCCGTCTATAAAAGTTTTACTAGCAGATTTCTACGTCTAAAAACAAGCACTAATTATTCCCGAGTGTCGATATTCTCGGGAGCAACAATACAACAAAACGTTGTATTTCCCACGCAGTGCGAAATACATTCCGTAGCAATAGTGAAACTCGTTTAGGGAAAATCGACGCCTCCATTGTTGCGTTCCTGAAACGATTACTTATTTTTCTAACCAAGAAGTAAGTACTTAGGTACGTAAAGTAACGTAAGAATTCGAAACTACACGGCCCATTAGTTAAATAACTCCTTCATGCAACAGATAGACATTTGGGCACGAAGAGTCAAAGCATTACGAAAAAAAGTAACAATAACAAATTCTTTGAAGATTCCGTCTTGAATACGAATACCACACTTTCTATTTAGCTTTGAAAAAGTGATATGTTTTCGCGTCACGGTCACGAACGTTTTCCTTGTGTTTCGAACTCTGGACACGCATTTGCTACGCTCTTTGGCAACCATCATGAAGTCACACCTTTGACTTTACCTGAGGTTGGTTCCAAGCAAGGACTGTTCTAGAATCATATTTATTTAAGACACATTTTCCTTTACATTTAAATACGCCGTTCCGCGCGGTGATCTGTTCAAAACTTGGACCGTTCGCGTTGCATCAGAGTTGTTAATGAACTTTGTATAAAGGAAATGGGAACTTGATTGTGTTTTACTGCCGTCTTACATCACTGTTTAAGACTTCATCTAATCACAGATGGACATTAAATTGAGTATCGTTTTAACGATATTGTTGATTTGGTAAAAGTTCATTCACCTAAAGTCCTGAGATATTCAAACGATAAACGTAATTTTTACCAAGATTGGCTTGATTTTTTGTAAAGTTATTTCTTGATATTTACTCACCTACGAAAGATTCACCTATCGAGTAGAGTCGATACGCTTTAGGTAGGTAAATAATATTACGGATGAAACTACCTATAACTGCTATTTGCTTTTTCTGGTACTGAACAAAGTATTAAAGTTTTGTGTTCACATAAAACTACGTAAAGCAATTTCTTACCTTGTCCTGCGTGATACGCGCTTTAATCCATTCGTTCTCGTCGCTGGTCTCCAAAGACACGAGGTCCATGCAGCGCTGGCGGCAGTAGTTCCTGGCACTCAGCCAGTCTTCCTCTACACCACGGAGCGCAGGGTCCCTCCATGAGAAGAAGTAACCTTTATCTGAAAATACAAAAGAAATTAATATTTTGCTGGGTTTTAAAACTCAGAAAACAAAGCCAAATCCATCATGCTTCATGCAGAGAAATAGAAATACTATTATTTTTTAGAATTTGTATTCGGGCTATAATTATGGCTACTAACAATTCTGGGACACCCGCGTAAATCTTTCTGGATTGTATAGATACTTAATAGCCAGTTTCCATCTACATTAAATTCTGCATGTAGGGTTCATAGACAATCTAACCCCGAGTAACCCTTGAACTCACTTTCGAAGTAACAGGTTGAAGATATACGGATGTATTATGTAAGGATATTTAAGTACATATAAGCTATTGGCAGTGTCTAATAACTTAGTGACCGTAATGAGAATATTGCAATACTGTCCCTTTAATATGTTATTATTCGTGTTAGTCAGACTGCTCAACTATGTAGCTAAGATTAACCGAAAAGATACACTCGAAGATACATAATAATATATAATAAATTAGTAATACGCTTAGCTCGCAAAATCACGGTCCCATGATAAAGTCTGATAAATAAGGCAGCTTAAGACGAAGGACATGCAAAAAACTAAATAATAATGTCACAAAATGTACCTAGCTAATCGATAGTGGTATCTTAAACTTTAATATCTTTTATTTAAGTAACGTAAGCGTTGTACTCATATCTCTCCTACGTATAAGTACTCTGCAAAATTGATGACCTAAAATAATGTAATTTATTAACCCTTTTTTTGGGGTACTGAAAATTAATTAAGTGAGTCCTTCCGCCCTGGGTGAAGTGGAAAGGACTGTCAGACTTTTACTGACTAAAAATCCACCCTGTTCCTTCCGTTGCCTTTTGCGTTCCGGGGCCACGGTATCCTGTTATGACGTCTCGCGACCCCGGCTATTAACCCTTAAGTGGGACTGAACTGACCAAGACTGACAGAAAAACCCTCAATCAATCATTTTCACTTTCCCGCAATCCGATCAAAGTGAGACGAATGTCCGGAAGATCACGAAAGACATAACCCTTGCACGGCCACTTGCACGAGCATCGTATTCGATTGGATACTATTTCGTTAATGATCTCTTCCGCACGTTATACAGAATAGGTACTTCGCGATTCTTAAACAATCTCGTGGGAACTAAGCGGATAGAAAATCTTCGCTTTCAATGTTCCGATGAAAGGAGTGTAGCTAAACATTATTGTTTCTAAGTAATTGCATCGTCTTTACATTTGATGTTGCACTTGGATCTAGGTGGGTCTTGAATTGAAAGATGAAAATTAAATAATAACAAGCTTAAGAATAGAAACTATTGTATCCAGTAAGAAACTATGAATATTGTGTTCGTAAGTGATTAAGCAATGAATACTAATGTTAAATGAATGGGAAGTGTCCGTGTGTCATGGAAGCTGACTTATGAATTGTGTCCTTTAACAGAGCGTTAACTTTATCAAAGAATCAGGTATAAGTCAGTCGTAGGTAAGTAAGTCATACACATTTTGTATGAAACAAGTGTGTGCCTATTTACTTGTTTCATACAAAATGTGTATTTTACACGTGAAACAAGATTTTGAACACTATCCCATCCACCACCTACCTCCGCACATCCTAGACATCGTAGACTCAAACGTAACTAGCCAAATTCGTATACAAAACAGTATGACCTGAGCAAGAACGCAAAAACATTTAAAAATAATAATTATGCAAATCGTTTTAAAGATTCCAAAAACCAAAACTGCATACCAATTTTATTTTAATTAAATAGAGACATAACTTGTTAAAAACTTCTGACAAATACTGACACACGTTTGCTTATTTGCACGCGGAAGTTCCACTGTTTACTGATATCATAAGAATGTTATGTATTTCTGAGAGCGCGGGCGCATGGTGGTATGGTGGACCGGTTTCCCCTTATCTCACTTAGATAAGAGAACAACTTGTACCTTTTTGATGAGGTCCTATGATATTACTCACTGCTTTCTAACGATAATCTCAGCTCGTTCGTTCCAGACACATACAGGGTTGTTTGTGCTATATTTTTCTTTTAAAACGTAAACCTTACCGTTGTAAATATGCGGTTAAAGAAACTGAAAGTTAGGTAATATATTCTTCTCATCATTGCGGTATATTTTTGTTTGCTCTGGGGACCATACCAGGAAACTTCTGGTTACCGAGGTATTGGAGGTCAAAGTTCCAATATTTTGTAATGTTTCTTTACGAAAAACAGTTATAAGTGTTATAACTAAATTTAAACACCCTGAATACCAATGTACTGCACGCATCTGTAAGCAAAATGTTTTTCGAGCGGTACATTACGCTCTACCATAAATTGTGACTTTTCTCACCAAAAATAAAAGTCCCTGTAATATTTTTTACTAAATGTTACTTAAGGCGAGACTCCACCAAAGCGGAGAGGAGAAGAGATGTGTCTCACAACCAATAAGCTTGCGTCATTTTAACAGCTCAGCGCTTGCTTCTGCACAATACAAAATGCTATTAGTTAATTACGAGACATCTCCTCTCGTCACTACTTTGGCGGAGTCTCGCTCTTAGTTTGATGATTGTACCGTCAGTACGTTATTAAGGGCTACGTCATGGTGTCTTTTTACATCCTGTAAAAAATAATAGTCAATAGCCTTTGTCTTCTTCTGACAAAGGTCCGAGATGAAAATCTTTTAATTTTTCGTAATCTATTTATTTGTTTTGGTATTTACTGTATCTGGGTCCAATGTTCAATTCAAATGTCAAAATGTCAATATTTTTAGTTATTACAAGCTGTTTTAAACCAGTTTTGAATACGCAGGCACCTACTACCATACGATGACAACATAGAGTTGGTTTCCTCTGAGAAATACCAAAAAGGTATGAGATATCATTGGATGTTAGGCAGCTCGGCCATTTTACGGTAGGTTCATTACTAATTGGTGACTAAGTACAGACAAGCCTACCACTTAAAAGTGGCGACCGCCAGAAAAGGGCTGATGCTATGAAGCTCGAAAAGTCTAGGAGAATCGACTTTTAACTGTCTTGGGTACCGAAATGAAATGAAAAGAGTAAGAAAAAACATAATTTCTATTTCCATCCAAACAAGCAGGAGACAGATCAGTACTAGGCACGTAGGCACAATGGAATGTTTACAACGGGGAAGCCTTGATTGCCCTAGCACCAAGGATTTCAATGGGGGTTGGAAAAACCTCACACTAGGTACCTACTTACTGAAAAAAAAGAGGTCATCGTACCTACAAACCACAGCCATGTCCAACGATCATTCTTATTGACTTTTGTCATTACTTTTATGGCGAAGACGAGATAAACACAAAGGAATTTCCATAAATAACCACGAAAAAATGTCCTTCATTAAAACAGTAATAACATGTCCTTTATGAAATTTTCCGGAATCCTCTTGTTCGTTAATTACATAGCTCATTACTCATTAAACCGCCAGGTACTACCTACTCCTCTCTGTCGGAGTTAAATATGCATTCTGGCAAGTGCATGTTGATAATAAAATAATAATATGGTTCATGAATTTATAATTATAAATATGGTAATGATAATGGTCGTGGATTCTGTACAACGCATCAGAAAAAATCAAGGATTTCTAGTTATTTACGAGAACTTCTTGATTTTTTATGATACGTTGAAAATTTTTAATTTTTTAAAGGTCTGTTTTATTTTTGACATCAAACCGAAACTTACGTAGGTATAGGTCTGTCAAAAGAAGCACCAAAATGCACTGATTTTATAGGATCCAAGCGTTATATTATATGTTAAAGAAAGAAACTCAGTTCTAATGTCTGTTAATTTAATTCTATCCCTATCTATCTCTGCCTTATACTTTAAATGTTAATCACAGCCAGCACAGTAAAAAGCGAACTGATTATGGAAGCTCTTTTTGTTTTTGCAAGTGTAAACTTGCAAAAACAAAAAGAGCTTCGATTTATCCTTATTTTTTCCAAAACATGGCACTTTCAAACAATGGTGCCGCCGTGCCGTAACCAAAGTGTAGTATGATCATCTAACAAAATAACATGCTATTGTGTCTAACCATGATTTCTTCAGCACCCATACCCATATATACCTGTTTATTTAAACTCTAAAAAGAACAGTTGCACAGTACTTACTGTCCACATATCTCTCATGGATGGTTCTCTGCACGCATAGCGAGGGTACCGGAGGCTCCAGGATCCGACCATTCTGGAACTGCGCGTGCGAAACCGCCGCGAATAGGGCTAACAACATCAACTGTTTCATTTTCTGTAACAAAAATATTATATTTTCACTTTACTTCGAAGTTAGATGTCGGAATAGATTGGTTTGGTGACTACGTAATTTCCTCGCTTTTTACGCATTGTGTGCTAAATTCTAACATAATCAATATTTGATTCGGATCAATGGACCAACGTAAATACATCGGATGCTTCCGCCATTTATAACAAAAATACTTTTATAATAACGTTAGGTTCGATTAAAATAAAACTTTTAGCTGAACATCATAGTTTAATAAGTTATATAATATGTTATACACACTTAAACCCCAAGTTTGATCCCTTAAGGGGTTAAAATTTGGAAAATATTTTCTTTGTGGAAGCAGACTGAACATTTCCGATACCTACCTACATTATGCCTAGGTATATTTACATATTTTGTGAACAATCAGCCAGTTACTAAGATAAAAAAAAGACAGAAGACGTTTATTGTCATGGATATGGTATAAAAACCCTGCCCTAACTTGGTCCTAACTGTGTAGACGAGTTTTTGTTGAGAAACTACTTTTTTTATTGTTCTATCTGCAGTAAGCAACATAAAAATAAATAACACAACTCTGAGTATAGCCAGAAAAGGTCACGGACCTTCACATTTATGTAAGTGGATAATAACGTGATTAGAGAAACAAAAATAAGTTAAGAAAAACCCGGAATTCTCCTAAAATAAATCTAGGTAGGTACCTACTTATTAACGGTCAGGGTTCAATTATACATTGTATTCATAATATTTGAAAAAGGGAGCTTTAATTTAATAACTGACAGGTTAATATTATTTTTACAATGATTTTAATTATATTCTTCTTCCGTTCGTCTCGATACGAGACACGATAGAAAAAGACTAGGATTCGTCTACTTTCGAATGCTGTAAGTCACACGGTCACATTAAAAGAAATTAAAAGTTCTTATACCGGAGAGGGCTGGATCGATGTGGCGTAAGAAAAGAATACTTGCAAGGACTAGTGGGATGCCTTCGCCCAGCAGTGGGACATTACAGGCTAGATAAAATAAAATTTAAAGTCTTTCTTCACATCGCTATCATGATCCACCTGCCACGCACTTAGAGTACGAGTACGAGTTGACGCGATACGAACTTGCATCGTGTCACGTTGGGACGAATTATCCTTGGGGGATAACCTAGCCCCGTGTGTACGAGTTTTGGGCCTTGCTCGTACGTGACAAGACAAAAATTCCCTTGGGGGTTTATCTTGCAACGTAGGTAATGATGATGACTGTTAGACTGATAAGGTTAGATAAATGTTTGCTAGGACAGAGTACGCCTCCAGTCAACTTTTGTGATTACCATCCAAATTACTTTTACAGTTCTCCTATTTTTACGTTTCGACTAAACACTATCTTCTACACGCGACTTCGTCCGCGTGGAAGATAAGTAGGTTTATTATTAACCTGTGGCACTCGGTAATTGTGTAGCTTTTTATAAGTGAAAACTTTTTGTAATTGGTTCAGTACTTCAAGAGGTTACCTACTTCTTTCAAACAAACTATTATACCTCTTTGTAATATTAGTTTAGATACATTTATATGATCTAAAGGTATTATGGTGTCGCACCTTAATGAATTTAAAATAAGATTTTTAAATTCTGCAGATTTAAAAGCTGCAGATGAAAAAAAACGGGTAAATCTGGTTAAAGTTCGGGCTATGAATTGGTCGTTAACCTTAGGTAGTCTCATATTCTATCTTTCTTTCTTTTTACCTAAAGAATTACACGTAACCAGATTTTTTCTTAAATTTAAATCTTCTACTTATTTAAATCTTATAAACTTATTAATAATTTAAATCTTATACTAAATACTTTTTATTGCATTTTTTTAAAACCATGTTAAAATTTGTGGCCTATTTGTAGCTCGGTCACGTTCATGTCGTAGAAAACTTTTCTTATAATTTTTACTGAGGAATATAGACGCGACATTAACTTAAGTGTTGACATAAGTACGTACTATAAAACTAATTAAAAAAATGCTGCTTGCCTTATAATTTACCTACTTAAAGTCAAAGTCAAATCATTTATTTCAATTAGGCCATTATAGGGCACTTTGAACGTCATTTACAAGAAAAAATATTGAATTGAATCTATTTGCCCCTTCCAAAAGATAGTTTAGTATGGAGAAGAATGGGAAAGAAACTCCATAACTCTTATAAAAACAATGTTTTACAATATTTGCATACAAAATCATCCATAATTACTTTGTTAATTACTCGTAAATGCAATGTACTTTATAAACTACTATCATAACACGCAAAAGGAATTTATATTAATTATCTTAAAAGAAAAACCCATGTTTTATTTAGGCACCATACACGAATCTTAACACAGAAATTAGATGAGGAATTGTTTACAAACACAACCCGGGATGATTGCGCAAGATCCCGGGATTACAGACCGGTCCTATGTTAGAAAGCGACCTTGTCCGGGACAAAAAGAAGTTCATTCCACTCGACACTTCCCGAGGTCGTTTAAGCCTATCATTACAAAATTCCAATAAATTAATCGATTCCTACTCGATTATAACTTTATTACGTTGATTTGTGTAAAGCTCGTGGCTAGTTGCGACATTATTATGGTAATATTATGGCAAGTTAATTAATCTTTATATATTTACGTCCAGTATTAATTTATTTTTGAACTATTTATTTTTTATTAGATAAGTCACAGTCATCATCAGTATTTTTTAAATTAAGAACTTTCTTCGTATTGATTTAACACTTAATTTTTCACTTGTTTTTCCTAATTAAAATTTGTCTAAGTACCTATTATAATTCCGGCAAAGCACTATCTACCTAATTAAGGGAAAATTCGAAAAACGGAAAAAGAAAATTCCACTCACCGTGTGTAGTGTGTGTCTGAGGGGGCCGTCACAAACTGATGCGTTTGCGCCGAGCGATCGTTTTATATGGAGGAAGTCGGCGCGCGGATGATCTGCTGACGCGCGCGCACCCTTGCCACGGGGTGGTGCCAGCAATGTCACCTGGGTCACATGACTGAATTCTTTTGTTTTTCTATCAGCAAGCAGCACTGTGTTCTAGCCTGTTTTAAAATAATAAAATATACAATGACTAAAATATTGATAGCTTTTAAGAAACTTGTGTGGTTAGTTGTGCAATGTTTAACTTTATTTAGCAATATAGCATTTTGGTACATTTCAGGTTCATATTTGACCAAACTTGGCTTAATTTCTTTTAGCATTTCTGCAAGGTAACTTGACGTTTCTGAATAATTTACGTACCTTAATAGGAGTAATAGGTACCCACTTTTGTGTTCTATTATGCAACTGTTCTTACAAACATTTTTTAAATTAAATAAATTGAACACAAAATAAAAATATACAAATAGAATCAAATTACGTGTCCTTTTTCCCAGATGTTTAAATAATGTTAATGCATCTTGCTAGAAGTTGTTTGAAAAACGAAAGAATTGCTTTTAAGATTTAAGTAGGTAGGGTAACTACTTAAAAATTAAGATCAATTTGTGGTGTTCATGTAGCAACCAATTTTCAAAACTGCCAGCTGAATTTTCTTACAGCGAAACTCAATACATTTTCATGAGTACCTACCCTGGAAATTGAACCGAAGCAATCTCGCTGAACTCCAGACCCACGAGTACTACACCACGAAGCACTCCACGACAGCAAAGATGGGAACGCAGCGGCGCAAGATAGTCATCATCTGCATAAGTGCTTAGTCATATCCTAACTACGTTGGGGTCGGCTTCCAGACTAACCGGATTCATCTGAATACGAGTCTTTTTCATGTAGCGACTGATGTTTATCTGGCCTCCATAATATGGATGAAACTGTTGTAATTCCTAGATGGAGATACTAAAATAGAATATGTACGTAGATAGCTAAATGACAAATGCTTTTTCCGCATTCGTCAAAGTTGCAATTTAGGGACTAAGACATTATCGTTACTTTGTAAAAAGTTCTAACAATATGATAATACCAACCTATTATTGTACGTATAACCACTACTGAGCAAAAGCCCTTTTCTAGAGAAGGCACGAGGATCGATCATCATGCTTGCTGACAGCGACTTTGCGATTTTAGACTTTTGCCAAAATTACAGGTTTCCTCATGATGTTTTGCTTCACCTATGTCAGTGATGTCTTAAATATGCTCAGAGAGTAGGTAATCCACAGGCAGAAGATAAGACATGCCTTTACCACTGAGCCATCACGATATTTAAAAGATTTTATACAGGAAGGTAAAAATTCGGCAATAACACAAAAAATATTTTTGAGCATATTTTTGGTGTCGTTGACAATAGATTTTTTGTGCCCGAAACATTGTCGCGAAATAACAGCACAGTGTGTTGGTACTGTGACCACACATAGCGTACCTACTATACACATACACGTATGCATAATAGGTACTACATCAACACGACAGGCTCATAATGTACCTATAACTTGACATTTACGTGGTGGTCGGCACGCGTGTCAAAAAGAAAGTAAGTTTAAGTCCCTGTTGTGGGCATGAAACAACTTGATGATTGAACTCTGATTAATTGGCTGATAACAACTGTCAATATGAATGAAATACGGGCAATTTTAAAACTTTTTATTAAACAGTTTTTTATAATTACCCTGTAACATTTTTACAACATAAGCTAATTTCAACTTGTTTAATTTAAACTATCAATTTGCTGATTTTTACAATTGGGTATATTTAAGTTCGATAAAACCGGGGTGGGATCATGGTGTAGAACCAACGGCACCATACAACTAGCTTTACGGGCTAACTGAGAAATTCCTAATAGAAATCCCATCTAACTATGCATTAGTGTGACAAAAGAGGGAGCACTCCCTCTTCTCTCACACACTGTCGTCGTTTACCTGTCTATGTTTATTTACACACTTGTGCTATGCTACTATAAAATTCCTGATTCAAGTATTATTCAAAAACTAGTTCTAGTCAATCAAATGGTTTGAAACTAGTTTTTAAATAGATAATGGTGAAGTCTTGGGTTATAAGGTTTTGACTCCAACTTAACACAAATGTTTTTTTCATGATGGAAGTAGGTACTAGGTATTATTTCTTCAGACAAACTCCTTAACAAAGACCTAGTACATGGAAGACATGGTTTAAAAAAAATCTTAAAAGTCGTCTTAGGTACCTACTCATACAGGGATTTTGACTTCTTTCAAACAGGATCTACTATTTCAGAACCGGTTTCAATTCGAAGATAGTTAAATAAATATTGATTGTATTAAAATTATAAACAAAACTCGTTCATTTTGATGGACCCGTAGAACGTGTCAAGGAATTCCCGCATAATGTTATATCACACGAGACAAGTTTTATACTTAATATTGCCTTTGTCATCAACTAGGTTTTAATTTTATCTACTTATTATTGATAGAATGAGTTTTTTTTTTAAATAGATGGGTATGCTAAGTTTATTAACAGTTATCTGGGTTTAATGACCGCTGCAGGGTTACTAAATATAAATATGAAGTTTAATAAAAATATAAAACTGGATATAATTGTATGTTTTTTTTGCACCATTATTTTATTTTGTAGCTTTCTTTGCGACCTACAAATAGATGAAGAACCGCCTAGAGCAGGGATTCCCAATCTAACTTTTTCAAAATTTGTGTTACCTACCTCAAATCCTGTGTAGTTTTTCCCTATTGATTACTACTGATACCGTACATAAGTACTATCGCCTATATCTGTATTATACTAACCATTTTAAAAACTTTGCGTTTGGTTATGTGAGTAAACTTGACATCATTTATTCATCAAAATTAACAGAATAAAAAGTCACATAAAATATTAGTCATTCTTACGATAAGTTTGTACACATAACACAACTTATACAGTATCTTGAAAGTTTCAAATAAGAACTTGCGTTAATTTAGGGGTCGATTTTTAGACCTCGTCGTTTTTTTCGGTCTCTTTAACTGGACAGCCTAAGCAACGGGTTCTCTACGTAAAATCAAATGACGTAAGATCGAATAACACTTGCTCGAAAACGTTAGTTCGATAGTAAATAGAATCGAAGAATTATGAGCGCGACAGTTCACTACCTCGATGCATCAAAATCTCGAACAACCATAAGCTCGAATCAACCTACTCGCAAAATCTCAAAAGCTTCTTAAAGCTTCATAATTTTGTCGGATATCAATAAAAAATGTGAAATCCAAGGAATTTTGTTATCTTCTTGTTTGTTTTAAAAGGAGCATGAGGAGCATTATCTGCTAGACCATTAGGTACCTATCTACAAGCCAATCTTTTGGAATTTAAAATATATTTTACCTGTTCATGGAAAAGTGTGCAAACATTACACAATGTTGAAACACCTAAAACATGTTGCTGTTATATGAAAGCATACATCACATAGCAGACATACATCTTAAGTAATGTTAATAATTATTTTTAAAATTAGGTGCATGGTCACAACTAGTACGTTTGAAACTTAAAATAACTTTCTTCAAAAGATCTTTTCTTAGCAAAAAAAACGAAAAAAGTTACGCGTTTGTGTGTTTTTTTCTTGTGGAAATCTTCATGAAGAGATCCATGGATGAAATCGGAGGGTTATGTCGGATTTTCACCGTACCTATCTATTTAGTTAGTAAGGGTTCTATTGTTCCGTTTATATACGGAGTCCTAATAGACGATCAATACCTAAGTTATAATTCGTTTCGTTGCACATCGGGTAGGTACAGGTCACTTAACTATCTATTCTGCAAACAAACTGCCCTAAGTTACGTTATGCATTGAATAATTTCTATTACCTTCCTGGCCTATTGCCAAGGTTCGCTCAACTATGGCTATGACCGTGCGCTCAATACCAATAACCGGGCAGGTTCATCGCTTAAGGCCGCGTTAAGGCAAATGAAGACGCATCTGTGAGGTAGTGAGAATGTTAAAAACCCTAACCGATCCTAAAATTGCTTTGGCGTTTAAACATTACTGGCGAAATATGAGTGTACCTACTAATAGTAAGGTACATCTCTGCCCAACCCTTCAGGGATAACAGGCGTGATCTTATGTATGTTTATGTCAGTAACTTATCTATGCTTTCTCATTAATTAATCAGTTAAACGAGGCTTTCCTTCGAAGATAGTTCCTCTATGCCAGTCTATGCTATGTGCTTTAAAACTTCAGGGACATGACGTGCCAGTGTCAGTAAGTGCCAGTTAAGGCAAAACGGGCACCGATTTAAGTTAGCTCCGTCATGGTATGACATCATCCTGTAATTTCCAGCTTTCTTGAGGCAGGCTCAGGTGCACAACACGCCACTAATGTGCCCCGAGGAGATACTTTCACAAAAATCACAAACTCTTTCGTAAGAAGAAATTCGAAACAAAGTCTTCTTAGGGTAGAGTTAGTTATAATAACAGATATCTTTTTTCGTTAGGGCACATGAATGTTTATACAAATTCCACACTTCCGGTCATGAGAATAGGCGAAACACTACGGTGGTTTTAGTCGGTAATAGTCCGGCCATGCCTCTCCGTAACTCCCACGATGGAGGATATCCATTAGGATTTTCACCGATTGAAAAAAAAGGCCCATAATCAAATAATGAAACCTAGATAGGTTAAACACCTATGACCTACGATTTCTTCCATATATTTCCCTTAGATACCTACCTAGGTGGTTAATAGATTAGTGAGTACCTATACCTAAGTAGGTATTGCGAGCCTTATTTAATTAAAATCCAATCCCAATTTCAAGGTAATGATCTTGCATAATTTAATAATTATATCGATCAATATTTGCGTTAACATTACAATGCAAATATAATTTGTTTGAACAATTAGCGCGAGTCAATATTTAAATCTAATTGGGAGAAAAATATTCATCTCTGATTGTCTTTTGGCCTAGATTGCGAGAACGCATGACCGATTGACTAATTAGTGTGATTTATAATTTACGTAGGTATTTATAAGTAGGTATAAGTGTTTAAACATACATTATTTAACATTATATTAGGGTTTGAGGCGTTTTTTTTTAGATTACATGTCATATTACGTACCTATGATTATTATCACTCTAACTAGCGACACGGTTGACGCTGTCGCAGGTTTGAGTCTCGGAACAAATATTTACATGCCTCTATGTATGTATTGGTTCCGCGCCAGGTTGTTTCTGTATGTAAGTTAGTACGATAGTGTTCGCAATTCAGAAAAATTACCTAGTGCGAATCAAAGTTTAAAAAAACGTCTCCTTTGATATTTACTCGCAATCCGTAAATTACCAATTGATGTGGGCACGAGGAAGTATCGTGCAGTAGGTTTATCTGGCACTACGATAAAAAAGACTATGTGGCGTTCTTCATTATTATACCCGACAGCAACTTTTTAGCTTGTAGGTACTCACTTTATAAAATTCCTACAAGCTACTTGAGTATACAAAGTCACACAACAGTGGAGTTTGATAGTTTTTGCTTAGCCCCATGTGATAGAGGTGTGAGTTTGTTACATAAAATATGTTCTTTAATGCTTATTTACCATAAATTTGCCTTTCAGTCGTTTAGTATAAGTGCTTTGCTAGGTAATATCTAGAATAGAGCGTTGAGGTGAGAATAAACCGCCTATTCAAAAACCGGAAATTATCAACATAATTATTGTTTCGTGGAAACGAGTCATAAACTTGACAGTGTCGTGGAAACAAGGAAGTCAAGTTAAGGAAACTGTCAGTGTCAAATTAGTGTCAAAAGAAAATGACGCAAAAAGTAGTACAACAAAAATAAATTAATCTAATAAAATCGTGTATTGATTATTGTAAAAGGTTTTAGTGAATAAGTTAAACATGTTTTGCTGTCTTAAAAGTTGTATGAATGGCTTTACGCTCACACCTAGTGTACCGATACGAATTAAGGAAAATCCAGTTCAATTGGATACCTTACACATGGGTTTGTATACTTGATTATAATTACATCCTGTTGTACTGAAGAATACAAAAAAATGTTTACTAAATAGAGATTGTGATAAAGTTCCTGTAATTGGCTAAATTTGCTCAGAACTTCGCAGTAGCAATCATTGGTACGCGCATCGATTTTGCGTGGGTTGTTCGTCTGTCTCCAATTAACGTTATAGCGCTTATTTGCTGTACAATCTCAATAGCTGATTGATATACTCTATAGACTTCATTACCTATCGTAATAGATTCAATAATAATATTAGATCTTAATCCTTTGTCTATAGTAACTCATGAATACTCAAGCCTTTTATTTCATAATTTAATCATATACCTTGTAGGGTTTTCTAAATCTTTGAAATAAGTATTACCCAATAATTCTCTTCGCACTCACTTATCTCAAGGTTAAGTTTTCATCTATAAAAATAAGTACATAAGCTATAATAAATTTATATCTTAGCAATAATACTGCATATTGATAAAATAAGATAAAAAAAATACAAAAAAAGGTTTTATAATAATTGTTATTAATCAAATCACAATTGTTCATTCCAATAAATAAGTAATTATTATTCAATGAAAAACCTTCTTTACAATATAGGTCATACATTTACTGAAGCGATAACAATTTAATATCACATAGGTGTGCCTCAAAAGATTATCAACACAGACTTAATGTATTAAGTACCACATTGTCGTAGATGTTACCAACTAAGAGGCAAAGTTGCAAAGGATACAGAAATAGGGCTGCTCCAGAGAACTTATAAATAAAATTAATAATGATAATTATTATTATTTTTAATGTCTACTTTATTTTTATATTGCAGGTCATGAAATGGTAATAATAAAAGGTGGACAACGAGTCTGTGGATCAGGCTGTGCACTGGGGAATGCACCACTAGTGCAAAACAAATCATACTTCGAAGTAAAGTTGCAGCAGGGAGGCGTGTGGGCTGTTGGAGTGGCTACCAGGGAGACAGATCTGAACAGAGTTCATGGTAAGTAACTTCTTGAAGGCTTTCTTCTACCCTTTCTAACAAACATATAATTGTTAGTATATCAAATTCAGTGGCGGATCCAGGATTGTGACCAAGGGGAGATTTTTAGGAAAATGTTTCATGATTGATGACAATTTGTTGTACCTTTAGAAAGAGGGTAATATTTGCAAAGTAGTTAGAATAATATTGAGTTCATTTTAAGATTTGTCATGGAAAAACCATGGGCTTGAAATTCTGTATTTTTTTTTGTATTTGTATGAGTGAAGATCATATATCTTACTTATCTACTGAAATGCACTTTTATTCCAAATAAATCAAGTGTAAATAATCATGTGTAATAACACATCCTATTAAAAAAATAAATTGCACACAAATTGTGAAACATGTAGTAACACTTAAAGCAATATTTATCAAGAAACATCTTAGCATATTGTTGCATAATGTTGACACTTACTAATTTCACACCTGTAGAATGATAAAGAAAGTGAGAAAAATATATTCAAAGAATTCTATAAGACTGTTTACGTTCAACAACAATAATGTAGGTTACACAGAAAGTAACATGAAATTGTACTTTGTTTAGTAATCTAGAAAATTTCGACTGCAAAATGTTGTAATTTTTTCTGCTGAAAACTATTCTTTAAACAAATTAAGCTTATTTTATTTAAAATGTCTCGTAATATTCTCATTCATTCGGTAACTTGGTATTCAGTGCAGATTTTCTGAGTCCCAGTTTGGTCATCTGTTGGTGTAATGTGTCCTTCAATATATTACTATGCACACTTTGTTTTTCTGTTGCCAAAATTAATATCTAGGTCATTGCTGTTATTGGTAACAAAGTACTGTAAATAAGGTACTTTTTAATTAGCAAATGTTTTCTGTACAGTTCTTTCTCTACTTGGTCTCCTTTTTGACTTAAAGTTTACATTTTGGCCTTGTTCCTGCTCATCCCATGATTTCACAATAATATCCTGCAACATCAATACATCCAAAATAAAATTTCAGTTGGAGCAATATTTCCAAGACTCAAGAAAATGGTCTTAAAGAACTCTTAAAAATAAATCTTAATAATTTTTATGAGCGACAAATAATTATAAAGATAATTTCACAATACCCACAGGAGTATAGTGCACATAAAAGCATTCTAATATAACATTATTCTTTAATTAATTACAGGTGGTATGGACAAAGAGTCATGGTGTCTCAACAGCGACGGTACAGTGCGTCATTCCAATATCGAACTATATCATCTTGCGCACGCGCCTAGAGAGTCGCCCACGGCCGATCTACTCGTATCAACAGAATCACCAACCCACACTGAGAATGAGAAGCCAGAGAGTGAGAAAGAAGCCAACACAGCGGCCATAATGCCGGTAGAGGGCGACACAATCGGGGTGGCTTATGACCATGTAGACCTGAACTTCTTCTTGAATGGCAAGAATATGGAGATTCCAGTTAGTAATATAAGGGGGACGGTGTACCCTGCGCTTTATGGTGAGTTTTTGAACTTCATATTCATTTACTCGGCACAAAAATCAAATTCGTGGGGCGTGTTTCAGATTGCATAACTGATTTCCAATTAAAAAAGCTTTTAGGCTTTTGCTTTTGTTTTTTATCTGTATCATAAACTTTATCAAAAACTATTACAGCTTACGGCATGTCATACAAACTTTCAAGTACTTTTATTATTGATAAGCAAGATACATAGGTCTAAAAGTTAGTTAAGAACATTAAAAAAGAATTGAGTTACAGCTAAATTCGAACGAATTTAAATTTTCCGTAGAAACAGAGATTTCTAATTACCTTTTTTAAATAAGATTATTTCGAAAATGTTCTCAACTGAACCTGTAGTTTGCGAATGTTATTATATTGTATAAATATTTTTAATCGATAATCGTTAAATAAATAAACACAAATGTCAAGGTCAACATTAGTCAGGCAATACTGAAACATTCACAACAAATAGTTTGTATTGCGTGCTTATTGTTATAGATCTACAGTAAATTACATGAATTTACTGTAGATCTATAACAATAAGCACGCTTTAATATTTGCCCATTAAAGTTTCACGATTTTAACCCGTCATTAAATTTTACTTTCAGTGGATGACGGCGCCATTTTGGATGTTATCTTCGAAAATTTCCTCTATCCCCCTCCGTCAGGATTTGAAAAGATTATGGTGGAACAGTCCCTCCTTTAACAAAAGACTTGGAACGAACGGCTGTATATAAGGACCTTGATTTCTGGGCAGAATGGGCGGAGTGCTAACGTGAATATTGCTTAAGACTTATATCTGAGACTGTCTAGTGTGGATGAGAACTATATTTTTAAATACTGAATCTTATATCTTTGTGTCTGTTAAGACTTGCAAACTTAATTGTGCAATGTTTTGCTGTATTATGTTTTGTGTTGTTACATTAAATTAACATTTTATTCAGATTGCTTGGATTAAAATTTAGTTATTTTATTAAATTGGACTTTTAACAGCTATTTTATTAAGCTTAAGACTGGGGCACAAATAAATTATAAGAAAATCAAGATTGCTTGGAAAGTTATCTCATAGTTAATAATGTGAAAACTTTTTTCTCGGAAGTGAGATTAAAATCGAAATCAGAATTTATGGAAATCAATCAAGATCGTTTCATTATTGTTATACTCATTACTTTTTATTAGCCTGCTTACTGCTGCTGACCTACCTCAACATAGTTGGGAAACACTATTGCTTAGTTTGTGACTCTCGACAGTTAGGGCGTGTTTTCACTAAAGCAGCGCCGAGCGAAAAGAAAAAGAGATGTGAATTGAAAAAAAAGTTGCATCACGCGGGATCTTAATTGATTATCCATTAAGATTTTTTCCGTAGACTAGAGTTGGATTTAAAAAGTTTTGGTGAAAATGCCCCCGTAGTTGTTCTTTTATTAGTTTGCGAGTCTTAACAGTGTATCTACGAATTTCTATATCATGACTTATATCACTGTATAGTATTACATTGTGATCGAAGGAAACTCCATATAATATGTAGCCTAAGTAGATTTGCTTTTGTGGTCTATGTGATGCGCATAGATGTATGTAAGTATGTACTATTTTAACTGTGTATAACGACATCCCCGCAAACAATGTATCGTGCACAATCGTGTTTTCGAATAATATTACGTTATATTATAATGTACATACGTAGTTTGACTGCAGTGTTAAATTCTATTGAATTACAAGTCTCATTGATTCCATAGACAGTGTATTTCATAGAAGTGCCACCGAAAACACATTTGAAATTAGTTAAGTTATAACTAGATTTTCTTAATTTTTTCTAATTTTGTTAACAATGCAAACACTAGTCTTGTGCAAACTTTTAAACATAAAAACAGGATTTGAAAAATGCAAACATATTTTTTTTCAATGGCAACATTATTGGTGTTACCATACTTACACAAGTTTAACACATTCCAAAATTAAATAAGAATACCACGATCTGAGGCGTAATTAATTATGATCTCCTTGTAAAACTATAATGACCCGTAATTATGGTACCTACATCGAGTTTAAAAAAACAGCTTGGCTTCATAGAGCGCCTTCTCTGTCACTCCTTCCTGTGTGACAGACGACTTCTCTTTCTAACACGTGATTTGTAATTTTTACGCTTAGGTACAATATTTGTGTTGTGTTATTTGTAATGGTAACTAATATTAATTGGATAGTAACAAATGTCGCTTGTTGTCTCGTTGTGCTAAAACGTTCGAAAGGATCGATGTATGTATTGGACTTTATAACCGTTGTGAAAGTTTCTATAAATGTCATAAGGGATTACCGACTGTTAAATATGTTTTTCATGTGACGACATCTGTACCGCCTCGTTGGTCTAGTGGTCGCAAGCGCGACTGCTGTGCATGAGGTCTTGGGTTCGATTCCCAGGTCGGGCAAAGTGTTATTGGGTTTTTCCAACAGGAATTTCTCAGTAGCAGCCTCGGAGTCTGGATTTGTGCCCGGTTGATGGCAATAGGCTCGCCCCCTATTACATGGGACTAAAAACATAACTGGCGAAATGTGGGTGTACTAATGGGTACACCTCTGCCTAACCTTTCGGGGATTACAGGCGTGATGTTATGTTATGTTATGACATCTGTACCGCCACGAACGAACTACGCAAGGCATCCAGTGGTAGATCCAGGATTGTCCTTTGGGGGGCTTGACTCCGTTTTGTTTGACTTTCACACATTTTAATTGATTATAATGGTACCTTAGGTAGTGTAATGTTTGCAAAAAAGTTTAATAAGAATAATATGAAGTTCACTTTGTCACGGAACAATTCAGATGCTTGGGGGGGGAGGGGTGCATGTGCCCTTTAGCCCCCCCGGATCCGCAACTGAAGACATCTGAGATCACGTAAATCCTAAATCGCGTAAACAATTTTTACAACACAACAGCCCGACGACGTCTGGTCGGAGGATTCTCCAGCTTGGATCCAGCCTCAAGCAGGCACCTAACTTATTTTCAATTGCTTCTTTGCGAACGTACTTAGCTTTGTCTTAACAAGCGGCTTTTAACGAGACAATAATGCTGCCGTCCAGTATGAAGGCAGTCATTCAAAAATAAAACCTTTTAAATGTTGATATCGCTCAAAAATATTATTTGGAAATATAGAGGACGAAGGAAGCGACATCATTTCGTATTTATTGATAAGCCAATGTCACGGACCTACTTTTGGGCTTCAAACGTTTCTTTTACCATATATGTAAAATGCAAGTGTCTGTAAGTAGGTTTCAGTAATATTTTTTATTAATATTAATTGATTGAATGAATGAATTGGGTAATTGACACACATTCACATAATTGACACACATTCTAAAAAAAACACTTCATTTCAGTAGAATCCCAATTAAATTTACTGTATAATTAGATTTTTTGTGGCTTTCAAATCGATAAATAGTAAGTCAATTGATTTGCCAAATAAGTGACGTCACAGTTCGATATTGGTGCCGATTCCCTTGGTCACAAAGTAAACTAAAATTAGACTATTTCCATCTTTTTCTGTCCAATAAAAAAATAAAGAGACTAATGTAAATAAGAGCTGTCAAATTTAATCTGACACATCCATACAATTATAGTTGACATCTTAAAACGTATGGATTAAAAATACGTAAAAATTCAAGGCAAAACTAATTTGTTCTTTAATGTCACCGTCCTTTCATTTCGCCGTATGTTAGTAAGAGATGTCAATTCTCGAAATTTAGTCTAGTTTGTGAACAAGGGAATCGGCACCATTGTTATGCAAAATCTATGGGGATTCGCGTTTTGACTGTACATAAAAAGTAAGTTAATTGATTGGTAGTGTCAACTACGCAATTGCAAGCAATTTGTATCATGTTTGCGTTCATTGATATTTAGTGTCGTAAGAGAGCAATATATGGACAGTGGCGGGTACATATTTGACCCTGTACATTAAACCTCTTTTCATATGAGAAATTATGTCAGAAATGGACCCTAACTTGTTTTTCTAACAAAATATACCATTATATATATCATTTCATATTTTGTTATATTTTTGGCACAGAAAACGGGTTTTAATAGTATTTTTTTTAAGTATATCGAAATGAAAGATGACGTTTTAAGAATGAGTTTCAAGAATCTGTACCTAATTCCACATATTTATACCGGTCAATATTCACTCAGAACTTAATAGGCGTGGCCTATTGTTTAACGAGCTTTTACATCAAAGAGGTCTCCAGCAATGAGGGTAGGTATCACACCAACTTCGAATAGTAATCTTATTGCTGTCCTAACTTAAGTTATTGAACCTTTGGTGCCGATTCTTTTGTGCACGTTTTAAACTCTATGAACTCTATGGATAGTTCTATCTCTTTCACTTTAATGAAACAAGAAAGGGACGGATAAGATCTAAAACTTCTACCAAATATAGTAGACGTGTCAGAACGTATTGATTATAAACGGCGTAGTTGAAGGCAAGTCAATATAATATCGTTTAACTTTGTTCTTATTTATAGAATTATATTATTATAAGCAAGGTATATTATTGGTTAGCAATGCCAAATATTAATTGGATTTAGTTTTTGTCTGTTACCGTCCTTTTCTAAAGCTGTCTGTCAGTATAAGATATAAAATGTCCAATTTTCGTTTAGTTTGTGAACAAGAGAATCGCAACCAAAATATCGAATGGTTTATGGTGTCCTTCAATTTATAGAGATTTTTTTAAATTGAAAGACCCTCCTCTTCGTATCTCGTTTTTGATAACCAAAATATGTAACATAAGCACCTAATCAGAGTAGGTACCTGGTACTGTATTACACATACTTGTATATTGATCTGAGAGTTTGTAAAGGTGGATTCTGACCGGCGTTACGGGGCGTAATGTAACGTGTTACACAGCTAGCGTTCGTGCAGTCAGTACGGGGAAATAAGGCACTCGTAACACGTTACATTATGCCCCGTTACGCCGGTCAGTTCCTAGCTTAAGGTAACCAATAGATTATGGATCATCAACCACTGTGCAGCCTACTATAACATTTTCTAATGTATAATGTAATAGGTACATAATTGTATTATGATGTATGTATAATATACAAATTATAAGACGACAAGTGTGTATGTTTATTTATTATAACATTGTGATAAGAAAGCAAGAATAAATATGAATGCCAACTTGTTTATGTTTTTTTTTTATACATACCTGCTCGTCAACCAGACCAAGTGGTACTAAGCGTGCACCTGGGGCTGCGTTCCGCCTAGATATTTTAATATTGTTTTTAACCCCCGACGCTAAAAGAACGGGGTGTTATAAGTTTGACGTGTCTGAGGATGTGTCTGTCTGTGGCATCGTAGCTCCCGAATGGATGAACCGATTTTGATTTTGTTTAAAAGGTGAATTAATCGAGAGTGTTGTTATCTATGTCTAGCCGTCGGGGGATTTTTAATTTTTTGATTCATTTTTTTGTTAATTCATAATCAGGGTCAGGGTATGCACATTTAGCACTACTGACACTACAGGAGAAAAAATTAAATTAAAAACTCGACTGTGTAAAACCTTAAAATAAAAAGTGA
Source organism: Hoplodrina ambigua (assembly GCA_949774945.1). Lineage (NCBI taxonomy): Eukaryota > Metazoa > Arthropoda > Insecta > Lepidoptera > Noctuidae > Hoplodrina > Hoplodrina ambigua. The sequence goes on from OX458968.1 coordinate 10,089,702, forward strand.
AAAGTAAAATCAAGTCCAGTCGTCTAGCTAGAGTCCTGTTATGTAACAGTCAAGAACCATTCCAAGTCGGGTATTTAGTAAATAAACATGGCCTACCTCACTGGTCTGGTATCTTGCATCTTCGCCTCGTTGCAACCCAACGTGCACCTTCCGAGGTGTGGGCGCGGCTGTGACGCGACTAAATCACAAATTCACAATTTTTCTACAAAATTAGGTCCGAACACGTAGTAGGACTGCGATATAGCCTTCTTACGGAAGTCTCGCATCGACTCGAATTGTCGAAATGCCTGATTGTCGCTGTCATTTTAGGAATGGAAGTAGACGTGATAAGGCGTCATAAAATTATATGAAGATTTTTAAAGCTACCCCCTTTTACTGCACACATGCTTTTCCTTTTTTTTTGGTTTAACTTTAAACATTTCACAGTTTAAGTTAAAAACGAAAATATTGCTGTGTCTGCGCAGTTTCTTAAAATTGAATGAAATTCATCATATACGGTTCATTGCGAGTTGTTAGTAGCCACAATTCGAAATCAAAGTAGTTTCGTCTGCAGAGCGCTTAAACTGACTTAACCACATCAGGAGCGGATAAGTCCTAAGTCCCACGCCACTAATTATATCTTTCTATTTAAGTTCTTAACGTGCAGTATCTAACAATACACATTTATGCATTTGCTTAAGTACTGAAAAGGTTTATAAAACAACCTAAGCAACACGGAAGCATCGTGAAAGTCGCATTCGCTGAGCTGATATTATGTAAATTCTCATACCGCATCTACAGACACTCGTTGACTTTTACGAGTTCTGGATACGAGCTATTAACATTATATATTACGAGCCAAGACAAAGAATTTTTTAAAGCCGCAAGAGTGCTTTTATTGCGAACATATTATGCGAACGACCTTTATCTAACAATACTGTTCATATTTCATGCAGAAAACCCACTTCCACGATCAACATTGCTCAGCTATTGTTGGAAAGTCGATTTAAAGTAAACAATGACATGGGTTATCGCGATAATGCCGGGAAATTTCACTAGCGAGCGAGGGTCACCATTGTTACTTGAGATAATAAACGTAACATGTAAAATAAGGTGAATGCACGGTATACCTTATAGAGCGATATCATTTTAGTATGCCCACGTGAAATGCATGAAGCTTTTCCATAAAAAAGTAAATAAGTAATCGTAAAATAGTTATTTGTTATACAAGAGTGCAAAGTTGCTTTTTAACCGCGTGTTCAATTTTGATGACCGAGCAAGCGAAGGATTCTAAAATTGAATCACGAGCGCAGCGAGTGATTCAAAATTAGAATCCTGAGCGTTAGCGAGGGAATCAAAAGAGCACGAGGTGAAAAATCTTTGCACTCGAGTGCAACACGTAACTTTTCATTCCACCTCAGCGAGGAAATGACTAAATGCAAAAAAAAAAACGTTTACAATCACAAGATAGGTACACTTTTATTTCAGTTTAGGTATTAATTACTACATTATGACAGGTAAATATTACAGAATAATCTTTAAATTATAACAAAATAATACTAAGGTATAATTAAGAAAATTTTAAAGTAACGTTGCTACTGTAATTTAAATTGAGTGTAATATTTTTGTAAAAAGAACACCAAGAACGTTCCGAGTCTGAGTTTTTAACAAATTAAAAAAAAGTTGTATGATATATTCGGCACCATAGAGGTAGCAGTAAATAGGTTTAATGTTTTTTTTTCATTCACAAACTTAGTGCACACGATGTTCTAAATTCAATTTACTTTATCCTCTAGAGAATAAAAACGGCTTTTCCACTCAGATATTGAAGATTAAAAATACTCTTTCCGAGATGGTGGGATGAAAAATAATTTAAAAACAAACTTTTGTTTTTATTACTGTGTCAAGTTTTAACCCTCTTTTTTCCCCTCCTGCTGGTGTTATTCGAAAACACTGCATTATGTAACTAACCTATTGAAAACAAAATAATACAATGTCAATACACAATTATCAATTTATTGATGCACAGATGTAGGTATTTTAAACTTCAACTATAATTACGCAAATAAATCAGATTATTAGGTTAAATTCAGCAAACATTTGAAAGCAAAACCTGTTAGAAAGCAGCATTAAGGTAATGAACTAATTAGTTAAATCACTTGATAAATTATACAACTATAAACAACATAAAATAACAATCTTTTCTAAACAATGAAGCTTAGAGATCATTCTCGCCGAGCGGTCCAAAGAAGAGTGCTTAAATAGTGTCCGTGCGCGCCATTATAGCAGTTCTCCTTCCCACCACGGTATCCGTTGTTCGATGACATCACGGCTAGCGCTTGTAGTTCCGGTCGTCAATAACAGATGGCGCTCGCTCCACGAAGTTGCCAACACTATAAAAGCTTGCACATACATTATAATTTGTATGTTTATATGTATATCTTTTTAAAAGCTTTTTTATTATAGATATTGTTGACCATTGATTTTAAAGAGTATGTTATTGAAATAAATGATTTGACTTTGACTTTGGCTTTTACTTTGATTTTTTAATAGGCTATCTTCTTGATACCTCATACTATCTAGGACCAGACTATTTGCCAAGGCAAATCAAATGAGCCCAGACTTGACGTGTTCGTTTCGATACAGAGTTCTTATGGCTACTTCTAAGTCGCGGTCTCCACCAAAGCTTAGACGAGAGGAGATGTCTCGTATAAGCAATCGGCTTGCAGTATTTTCACACCTAACCGCTTAGCTTCAACACAACACAGTATCCTATTGGTTGGTTACCAGACATCTCTTCTCCTATCCGCTTTGGAGAAGTCCGGGCCTAACTCTATGGAATCAGCTCGATGACATCATTATGTTGCACAACTGTATAACAATGCTTTATCAGTTACATATGGATAGATGTGCAAAATCATAGAAACACACACACCGAGTAGTGGGTCAACAACATGTAAGATTTGTTGATACAGCGTTACGGGACAGCTGATAATAATTATATTTTTTAATTAATTTATTAGTAATCTGGTGTCTGGATTTACTGTCCGGTTTTAAGTAATGGTCTCGCTTCTATAAAGGGCACGACTAGTGACTACCTAGTTTACACTTCTGTATTCTGCGAAAGCTCTTGGTTGGATACAGTTGTGGTTTTAATTTCTATAATAGTAATAAATAGGTATAGCAGTTTGTCAGCTTTTGTGTAGAAACACACATCTATAGCCTGATAAAATCATAACCCTCCTTCTGGCCCTACCGTAGTCGAGTAAAAATATGTCAAACTGTTGATTTACTCTTGAGATAAATGTTATCGGACTAGATATTGAAAAATCAGTCCTGATTTGTCTTATCTCTGTACAGTCGCCAGCACGTCAAAGTATACCTTTTTGTTGTCAAATTGCTCTTATTACAACCGAATAAGATGCAGTGTTTACCTTAAAGCGCTGTCGTCAGTGCCTATATTAATTTTGCGCGCCAGTAAGGCGGTAATTTGTCGTAAGCGTGATTGAGTAACAACCAATCAATTCTACTTGGAGTTAGCTTTAGCCGAGTGTGAAGGAAGATGGATAGGTATAGTTAATTACATCTCATAACGTAGGTATTAGGTAATATACCCACCTACTTATTATGTTGAGCTATCCATCTAGTCTAGTACCTATCTACGTGATCCGAATGTGTAGTTACTCGATAAACGGCAGTGAGGAGATTTATACCGACAGTGTTCTGCTACACCCTCCATACAGTGCAGTGGTCATATTTCGGTCAATAAATAATTAAACTCGATGTAATTTTGTAGGTAGTGATCATTATTCAAAAAATCAACACGGGAAAACAAACAAAAATCTATCACTCGTTGTTGAGTGAGGTATAATTCGGACTTAGTATCCTATCAACAAAACATCGAGTCTTACTTATTTATCACGACAACGTAAATATGGGAACATTCTCTTTTTATTAAAAAAAATAATAAAAAAACCCCGATGGCGGCCATCTGGGACCGATTTTTATCAAACCATACCGACTAATTCACCTTTCAAATAAAAAAAAAACAAAATCGAAATCGGTTCATCCGTTCGGGAGCTACGATCCCACAGACACCCTGACACGTCAAACTTAATATATCACCCGGCCCTTTTTGCGTCGGGTGTTTAAAATATGATTTAAGCTTCCTTTTTTTATGGAGCGTGCTGTCGGTACATTTCTCTCAAAGCGATAAAAAAACCGTCCAGCGAATGCCGAAATTGCAATATCGGACAGATGGTATCAGGGAATCGGTGCGCTTTTTACGCTGGCTAGCCGAAGCTATTCACGCTGAATATACTCTACTTTTGTTCCAAAGTACAGACGCGTACAGCTGACACAAGCCCATAAACGGAAAACTAAAATGGAAACCGCTCTACGATCACTTTTTCATCGCGAGAACAGCGTGCATTCATTTTATTAGCATTTATGTTAATAACTGTACAATGTATCAAGTAGGTGCTGAAACAATATTTTCGTGCCGAGAACTACTTAGTAACATTTTGAAAGTTTTTGTATAAGTAATTAGTGAATACTTATTAGCGTAATATTTATAAATTGTTTTTCATTAGATCTGGCACGGATGGTAGACATGAAACAAATAGGGTTTTATGTTTAGCGCATAGGCAAGGTAAAATATTATAATTATTGCTTTATTCATATTTACGAAATATTATTTTAAACGAATTCTGATTAGTACCTTCCGTAAATCGATGGAATTCAATAGATAGAATTATTGATTTGATAGGAACAATCACACTTGTCACAAATCTGTGCAATTCCAATTAATTAAGTCATTAATCGATTGTTATTGATTTTATACTGATAGCTTGCTTACATTTTATTAAACACAAAATGAGGCACATGAATCGAACGAAGTATTTTCGACTAGTGACAGGAAAAGCACTTTTCTGTGTTGAAAACAACGCGCATTGTTTCAAAGGTCGTTTATAACGTCAATCCCTTATTTTGGTCAATGAAACGCAATGAAACTCGTGATGAATGCACCGGACATGCGGAAAATTGGAAAAACGGCGGTCACTTGCAGAGAGCGCTGCGGGCGGGTCGTGGCCGAATAATGAACTCTGTTAATACTTACGCTTTTAAAAAACAAGATAAATAGGTTATTTTCACAAGCTTCAACAAGATATAGGTTTTTTTCACAAGCTTTTATTAACCTTGCATTAAAGTAGGTACTTGTAGTCCTTTCTAAATTTGCAAAACATTTTTTAACCATTTTTTGATATCTGATTGCGCTGAAATTTTGAATATATCAGGTACCTTTAGTTCTAGTGACAATACAATGTCCAATACTCAATATTGTAATCATTTTAAATTTAAGCTCGTTTGTAAAAATATTTTTTAAATTAATTTATAGTGGAATTCATTTCATTACTTGGTAATGATTTAATGGCAAACCAAATAAAAGTGTTCATTTGAAAATATTTTCAGCATGGGAATGTTTAGAATTAGGTAGGTATTACTATTACACCCTTCAAGGCTTTAAAGTGTCATGAAAAGATGCATAGGAAAACGCCTGAATTAGAAAAAGTTGCATTTGATATTATATAGGTATACCTATTTAGATTTATCTCATGTATCTAATCTGATAACCAATAATATGGCGAAATATTTGAGCTCACTCCGGTTAGTAATCAAATGATAAATCTGTAATGGACTAAGACCGGTTGATGGCATTATGGCCCAACTACATGGGATTTATACATAACTGGCGAAACGTGGATATACAGACAACCCTGCCTTTGCTTTCGAAGAAAAAGGCGTGATATTTTAGGTTTTGCCCGCGACTTCGTTAGCGTAAATGTCGGTTACCGCGGACGCAGACGAAATCGCTGAATAAAAAGTAGCCTATGTCCTTGCTTGCAGTTCAAACTTACCCCGTACCAGATTTCATCAAAATCAGGTCAGTGGTATAGTCATAAAAGCGTAACAGACAGGCATACAGAGTTATTTTCGAATTGGTAATATTAGTATGGATAACTATTTTCGTTCAATAGGTGCTGATCCGCGGTCTTTGAATAAGATGATTTTTTATGTTTTGATTTTGTTAAAAAAAGAACGGTTGTTATGGTACCTATGTTATACTATAATTAGGCTGTAGGTCTTGAACAAATAGGTATATTTTCAGTGAAAGAAACACAAGTTGGCCCGTATATCACAGGACCTGATCTAAGTTTGTCTGTTCGAGTAATCCTCGAGACGCTTTTTGGATCCAAACACTAAGTTCTACGCTCGAAGAGGTTTACCGGTAAACGAACTCGCCTCGTTCCGCAGAAGTATTGGAGCTTCCTACCACTTAGCTGTAAACTTGCGGCAGTGTTCAGAAAACTTTGTCAAAACTCTCTGAGCTCCGTTCGGCATTTGCTAGTCGTTATTTTGATAGGCAATTGTTTAGGTTTAACTCTTCATAAAACTTGTATATTTTGCTTTTATTGTGTCTAGAGACTGCTCAGTCTAATAGCGCTTTTCTGGAAAACTTACCTACTATCGAACCTTATTTAAGTGACCTCACGACATTCGAAAGCGAACTAATTAAAAAAAAAGTAGAATCGAATATTACGATACGTCTGGGCGCAAATGTCGTAAAGGACACAACACACAATGTCCTTTATGACCTTTGAGCCTGAAGTATCGAATTATAAAATTCTATTTCGCCTCGTCACAACACCAAACTCGAATTAGCGAAATAGCAGTTAACCCCCCGCGATTCGGCAATAACCCGGTTCATCCTAACACGGGTTAGCTTTGTTTACACAATTAACTTTGAGTTTCAAGTTGAAAGGGAGGTTTAATGAATAGCTACGCATGCAGTAAGCCATAAAGAAAGGTTTACGATCCCCTAACGTAACACAAATCTACGGAATCTCGCAGTTGACATAAAGTTTTAACTGTCAGCAAATGAAATCAAAAGAAATACATAATATAAAACTTATGAAAATAATCATATTAAATATAATAGATATGAAAAGGGAGTTAATAGGCCATCAACAACAAATAAATCCATATCGCTGTCAATGAGACAAGTGCCCAAAATGTTGGCAGCATTGCCACGTTGTATGGCAATGCTGATTCTGTGGTTAGAAAATAGGCTGGTCGCGTGAAGAGTCGACCAACCACTTGGCGATGTCCTGAAATGAGATAGGTAAATAGGTTATGTTTAGTAGGGTTACATATCACCCGTGTTGGTGACGGTAAAGAAATGTGTGGTACTATAATGATGGTCTTTCGATTTCACACTGTACAGATTTTTTTCTTGTGTGCTGGGTATCTAGTCTCTGTCTTTAATTTTCCACGCCTGTTGTTGTTCTCATGAAGATGTCCTAAGTAATAAACATATAAAAAAAATGTTCAGACCGCCATAAATATACCCCCGTCAGGGTTGATTGAAACATCTGTAAAATGTTTAGAATGCACGCTACCCTAATAAATGTTCTAGATTTATTTTTATATGTTTTCAGTTTTTATGTGGAAGGCAGTTTAGCAATTGCCTCTTGCAAGTAACGATAAAAACTGTGTAATACCTAACAAAATGATATTGTTCAATCTACTCTAAAAGTAGTTCGAAACAACGAGTTTTCGGAAGCCGAATTTAAGATCTCGAAGTATTTGAAAGTAATTTTTCAGATCATTGCACAATTCATGTATCAAGCCTTTCAAGATTTTATCACTGAATAAACTTTGGGGGAATTTTCACGTCAAGTTTATTGCAAAATGTCTCACCGGGCGGAGTGCCATCAGGAGTGCTTTAGCGTTCGCTTTCCATACCATTTCTCGCCATAAATCTGAATTTTGCGCTAAAAACTGCATTGCTGAGACTTCACAACACCGCGGAAGACGTTGGCGCTTTTAGAATATATGAATTCTATTTTACAATAGCGTAGATACCTTGCCGACATTAAATATATAGTGAAATGATTTATGTTGGTGCAGTAAAGATGCTTCATAATATCCTGTTCCTTTTTCCTACTCCATTCCTTCTTAATTTACATGTCCTCTGATGATATCTGTTTATCATACTACTTGACTTAATTTACTACCGATCAATCAAAGGTAAAATACTCTAGCATGGCTGAAATATTGAGGACAAAATGAATTTATAATATTCCAAAAAAAAGTATCCGTAATTCGCAGGATTCAATGTTGCTGAACCCTTTTCCAGGCATAAATTCACTTATGAATGTTTGATAAACCTATAAGTATCTTTACATATAATAAATCTGCAACTGGTCGCCGTCTGTACATGGAAGATTTTTGACACGTGTTGATAGAGATCTCAGTATTGGATATGTAAATAACACATCGGTAAAAAAAAGTAAAAATGATACAATGTTCTCTTCACACACAGGGTTGTGAAACTGTTTGACTTTCTCTGCAACCTCTTCTCACATCTACGAGGAATATTATTGGGGTCCTGCGGTGACCTCTACTACTACTAAGTACTACCACAACTACTCTTGCTCCTGCCCCGACTCTGAACAAGGATCTGACGGCGCTGCCTCATTATTGATCTCAAATGTTCACGGCAGTCTTATCATCGTTTTATTATCTTTGTAACAACTACTTTTCTACGATAACTATGCTACGTCATCAAAAAATGTTTGCACATCACTGATCGTAAGTTCATAATTATGTATTTTTTGTGTTTATACAGATAGGCATTGAACAGTCGATACCTATTTATCATAGACATTGTTTTGTATCTATGTTAGGAGATTTTACGATATTTTTCTGAATCATACTAAGGCCCTGTTTTATCACCTAGGAATACCTAATACACTATTCATAAAGAATATTAAAAAAGAAAAATAACTTTTAGAAAAGTAGTTTAATTGGCACTTTGTTAGATGGTTAAACTATCCTTAAGGAGTATTGCTTACTGTGATATAAATAAAAAGTATTTAATTATACAAGTAACTAGCTTTTTCTCACGACTTGGACTGCGTTTATGTCTGAAAATGCATGCCAGTTAAAGAATAAGCTGTCCTTTTAGTCAACGAGAAACTTCTGCTCACCCCAGGGTGAGGGACATTGACGTACATTATAACGGGATTATGAGAATTTTACTTTAGCTGATAACCAGTGTGGTTTAAGCACAATTCAATAAACAAAGTTTAAATCATCGGTGTCTTGTGTGCAAACAAAGCTGTCATGAATGGAGAAATATAGTACTACACCTACTGTTTTTTTTAAGGAAGGACCTCATGGAGCCTATTGCGCATAGGTAATTATGATTTGCATTGTTTAATGTGGATTAACAAATGCTTATCTTTTCGTTTTCTGGTCGTCAATTTTAAGTAAGCTCATAAAATCGAATTGTTTTGCCTAGGTTGAAGTGAATCTATTGTTCGATGAACGCCAACACTGGATGTGAAGGATGCCCAAAACAACAGCACCGATCGATACTTTTTGACTTTTATCTTTCACGATTAGCGATACGCGTAATGGATGTATGGTATATATACAAAATCATGGCATTTAATGTACTTTGCTGTTTAGTCGAGATGTGGAACTGTGTGGTGTTTATATTAGGTACTTTTGCGACACTGGTGCAGTGCAATGATGATTCGCGGAATGTGAATTTAGTTCAGGGCCTTGTGCGCGGGCACATGGACCCTGAAGGCGGACTTTACGTGTTCTATAATATTCCGTATGCCACAGCACCAACAGGAACTGATAGGTTTAAGGTAAAGATAGATCTCTATTTTTTCCCTTGATGTCTCATTATTATCTTTCTGTACTGATTTAAACTGAGACCATCTCAATTTCGCGTTTGGAATGAGCACAAATATACATGTACCTACATATACCTACAGATTTTAATATTTTATTAGTATCTTCAATAAGAAGTTTTTATTAATGATTAAGTTTAACTGTAAATGCGATTTGAGGGAGGGGAATCAGAACAGATGACGAAGTATTTAACCTCCGCTGTAAATAGATTTTGAAAAAATAGTTTAAAGTTTGACACAGGTGTTGTGTTTGCCTAGCTTTCAAAGAAATGGTCCAATTCGGATGTTGTTTTTTAAAGCCAATTTATTATGTACTATTTCTTATTTTTATAGGCCCCTCTTCCGCCACCTGTGTTTCTGTCACCGTTTGATGCCGTCGACAGAGGAATTATATGTCCGCAACCCATTGTGACCCCTATGAGCATGCGAGAAGACTGTCTGGTAGCGAACGTGTTCGTCCCTGACACAGCAGAAACCAATCTACCTGTCCTAGTTGTCATCCACGGCGGAGCGTTCCAGTATGGTTATGGATTACAAGAACAATTTAGAGAATTAGTAAGGACCAAGAAAGTGATTGTAGTAACATTTAACTACAGACTAGGTGTGCATGGTTTCCTATGTCTTGGCACTGAAGGAGCTCCTGGGAATGCTGGACTAAAAGATCAGGTAGCATTACTTCGTTGGGTAAACACTAACATTGTGAAATTCGGAGGTAATCCTGAAGATGTAACACTAGCCGGATGCAGGGCCGGGGCTGGTTCAGTAGATCTTCTAACTCTGTCTAGTATTACCAAAGGGTTGTTTAAAAAAGCTATAATGGAGAGCGGTGTTAGTACTGGCGCTGTCAGTGTCCAACTTAATCCAATTGAAAATGCTAAGTATTATGCAAAGGTTCTTGATTTTAAAGATGTTGATGATTTAAACAAGTTAGAAGAATTTTACAAAACTGCTACATTTCAACAACTCACCTCACGTCCTGAAGCAATAACAAATAATCAGGACGGTGCTATTCGATTTGGTCCGTGTGTAGAAACTGACATTGGCCAGGAAAGGGTTGTTTTTAATGCTCCCTTTAAAATTTTAAAACAAGGTAACTATACCAAGATACCTTTAATGTATGGATTTACTAATACAGATGGTGAGATAAGACTGCCTTCCTTTAAACTTTGGAAAGAACAGATGAATGAGGAATTCTCAAACTTTTTACCGGCTGAATTGCATTTTGATAGCAAAGATGATAAAGAAAAAGTTGCACAGGATGTCAAAAAGTTTTACTTCAATAGTGAATCCGTGGGTCCAGATGATATTGAAAATTACATTAAATACTTTACCGATATTTTATTTGGTTACCCTATGGTAAGATCTCTTACGACGCGGGTGGAAGCTCTCAAAGACACAATATACTTATTTGAAAACTCATTTATGGATGAAGAATCAAACGTTAAAATCTCCGGTAAAGATGAAGAAACCGGTGATAATGACCCGCCTGGTCACTGTCACCAATTTATAGCAGTCATGGACGAAGATGTAACTGAGGAAACGGAAGAATACAAGAGTATGAAACAAACCCTGAGAGAATACTGGCACAGTTTTATTTTGAATGGGTAAGAGGGCTTAATTTCAAAATTTTATTATCGTTTTAGACTTGCTGATCTTGTTAATAAATAAAAATAAAAGATACAATAAAAGCGACTGTAACCCAGTTAGTAGTAGTAGAGTCAGTTAAACATAACTTAAATAATTCTGCTAACGACATTACGATTGGTTATAGCAACCTGTTGCTTGTAGCCGTTTTGTACCCTAAAAAGAAATTTGGTAGATACTTTAGAATAGCAAAGAATTTTCTCTTTTTTTCGAGTGGACCATGATTCAAAAAATGGTTGGTAAAACCTTAAGAATACGTCATTAAACACTGACATAACTATCTATACTAACTAAATATACTAAACTACAAAAGGGGCGGCGAAGCTGCTTACATTCGCAACGGAGCTAAATTTTGTATATTGCAGTTGGTCACGATGTGTTATTTACATATTCTCTTAAAAACTTTTGTTTCAGTTTTCCGGAGTCTAGTAATGAAGATCTGCCGACGTGGTTACCTGCTGAAGCAAAATCATCTCCTTACATGTCGTTGGGAAAAGATATCGTGTTAAAGTACGACATTCTGAAGGATCGAGCGGATTTCTGGGACCCAATCTATGAGAAACACTACCAAGGTCCTCTGATGCTTCCTACTCCTGATCCGACTACTAGTCCGGCTATTCCTGATCCAAGTACTCCTGAGCCGACTACTTCTGATCCAAGTACTACTGAGCCGACTACTAGTTCGACTACTCCTCCTACAACTACTGAAGAACCTGACGGCGCCGTCTCACTAATGATGTCAAATTTTATGTTTGCGATTGTTTCACTATCATTATACTTTAATTATAAGCATTCAGGTTAAAGGAGATAACTATATGGATCATGCAACACCATTAAATACCATTTATTCGTCTTTTATCACGACGTCGAATTAATTGTGTTGTGGGTGGTGAGCAGTTATTTGATAACTAATAATCTGCATCATATTATATGTTCATTTAAAGTAAGATATTGTTTGTTTCTTCTAGTGTTTAAAATCACAAAATCGGTGATAACATTGTATCTGATCTAGTATATTTGTTATTTTATAAAAAAATATTAATAATCCTTACGTTTTTTTTGTGTTAGTACCTAACATACTGTTACCTCAATAGGGATTATCACTGCAACGTTCATTGAGATAGCAATGCGGGAATTAAAGGTAAAAGATAGGAAAGATTACAAAAAATGTAATAAAGAGATAACTTTTTGTGAAAGCCTCAGTATTATCACTATCGATTGTAATGTACACGCCTATTGATAAGTGTCGCGAACTGATTGATACAACAGATTTCTACTTACCTAGGTACAGAAAAGTAAATAATTATATCGAGTCCATATAATACCTAATAATCATACAATAATACTTTAAGTTTTTTTTGTAGTTTTGTTTGTTAAAGATAGTTCGCACCTAATTGCAACCAGCTAAATCCTTGTAACCAGCTAAATCCACGGGTAACCGAACTTCAGCTTAAAGGTGCAACTCACACATTTTAAATAAGTGATACCTACATACCCTTGAATATTTTTCTACTATTTTTTTTGCGCTTTTTCTCTTTACCTTTTTCTATATCTAACTACCAACACCTAGCAGTTCCACCCGAGTTAAATTACGTCTTGATTACTGCTCCGCTGTCGTAGCTCGCAGCGTGATGATATGTAGCCTATAATCTTCCTCGATAGCCAAGCTATATCATGCAAAAAAAGATTTTTTCGTATCGGACCTGAGATTAGCGCGTTCAAACAAACAAACTCTTCAGCTTTATAATATTATAGTATACATAGATTTAAGACATTACTATCACAGTAAACAACTACAATTAACTCAAATCAATCACTGATGATATCTACAATCGTTACGTAGCGTGATGATAATGACGGCCTTGCTATAATTCAGGTGCGGGACGAAGCCGGCGAAGGGGGAGGGGCGGGGGGGGAAGCAGTCATTGCCATCGAAGGACATTGACTCAGTAGTTAGGCGAAGCCAGACATCAGTGGATGGCTTACAAGGAAAAAGTCATAATTATTTTTATATATGTCAATTAGATTAATTTAGCAATGTTGTGGATATTAGCAGTTTTATCGGCGGTAGCATTGAGTAACTGTGATGATAGTGAGTGGCGACAAGTGCGCACCGCGCAGGGAGATGTCCGTGGGCGCAAGGACCCTGATGGTGGACTGTACACCTTCTTCAATATACCTTACGCTAGCGCGCCACTCGGAACTGACAGATTTAAGGTAAGTACGTGTTGTTTTTTTAGGTACGTTTTTGTACCTAAAATGTTATATCTGTAACTGGTATCAGCACTCGATCTTTGATAAGAACGTTTAAAATTACGCTAATGCTACTTAATTTTGATTTTCAGGCGCCTCTACCACCACCGGTTTGGTTACAACCACTAGAAGCTGTTGACAAAGGCGTCATATGTGTGCAGACTGTTACACCATTCATAAATGTTTCAACCAAAACAATGCAAGAAGACTGTCTCATTGCGAACATCTATGTTCCCGATACTAAAGATAAAGATCTTCCAGTAATAGTCAATGTTCATGGTGGAGGATTTGAAATTGGTTATGGAGACATGATACCATCTAAATATTTAGTAAAGACCAAAAAAGTAATTGTAGTCAACTTTAATTACCGACTCGGAGTTCATGGGTTCCTGTGTCTGGGCTCGAAGCACGCTCCAGGCAATGCTGGTCTAAAGGACCAGGTGGCACTACTCCGCTGGGTAAAGAAGAATATCGCTAACTTTGGAGGTAACCCTAATGACGTCACCATTAATGGTGGCAGCGCCGGATCCATTTCAGTACATTTGTTAATGCTGTCGAAGTCCGCGGAAGGACTGTTTACCAAAGTTATTCCGGAAAGTGGATCTAATGTTGCTTCAATTTCAGTCCAGACTGATCCACTTAAAAACGCTAAAACATTCGCAAAAATGTTAAATTTTACAAAGGTTGATGACTTTTATGCATTAGAAGAGTTTTATACAAAGAGTCCCCTGAAAGTATTGACTTCACTAAGTACGTTTGCTAATAGAAAAGATTTTTCTATGCTATTTGCGCCGTGCGTGGAACGCAAAACAGGCGAGCAAAGAATTCTCGATGACTCACCAGTCAATATAATAAAGAACGGCAAATATAAAAAAGTACCAGTTTTAATTGGCACCAGCGAAATGGAAGGATTAGTCCAAGTAGCAAACTTGGGAACATGGAAAGACGCTATGAACGAGAAGTTTTCAGATTTTCTACCAGTCGATTTGCAATTTGAAAATGATGAAGAGAGAGAAGAAATAGGTAAAAAAGTAAAAGAATTTTATTTCGGGGATCAGCCAGTAGGAGAAGACACAGTACTGGCGTATGTTGAATACTTCGGCGATGTTCTGATGGGATATCCAACTTATAGATCCGTTAAACTAGAGGTAGAATCTGGACACAATCAAATATATCTATATGAATATTCTTTTGTTGATGACAGTTCTCCTGTTGTTCCTTACACGAACGTGCGCGGAGCAACACATTGTGCTCAGACCAGCGCAATACTCGACGGAATTAGTTTCGTGACTACCGATGAGAGTACTATATCGGAAGAACTCCGAAAAATTAAATCTACAGTGAGGGAAATGTGGTATAACTTCGCAGTACACGGGTAAGTTACTCACAACATTCAAAGTTAAGACTTAACATGATTTTCATAGCAGTTGTTTTAAAGAGTCACGCTTAGTCCAAGAGACGCGAGTGAACGATTACGAAGCACGCAATAGAACCGGTTATTGTTTTATTTCAAATAAGGCTATTATTTAGATGTTTTTCTAAACTAAACGACAGAGTTAACAGAGTAGGAGTTAAGTTTTCTTTAATGGATTAGGGTATTATTATCGCAGTGTTTGATTTTTAAATTCAATGTTTCAGTAAGCCTGTACCTGAAGGATCATCTCTGCCCGCTTGGCCGGCGGCAGGCGCAGATGGGAGTCCGTCTATGTCTCTGGGACAAGTAGTGGAGCTGAGAGGAGCATATCTAGGGAAGCGAGCGCAATTCTGGGACGACATCTATGAGAGATACTACAGGGCACCAGTACCGCCTCCACAGCCTCCTCCAGAAAAACACGGCGAATTGTAGAGAGCAAAGACTAAATAAAGGGTATAAATAGTGTTACGCCGAAGGCATGGCTATAGTTACTTTCGATCGGGTACCAATACCCCTAAAAAGTAAATGCATCGAGCTTGTTATGTTATACTATTTTCAGTTTTACTACATGTAAATAACAATCATGTTTCTTTTAATTTGTTATAATGCGATTCTGGAGTCTTCGAGAAAATATGTCCATATTGGACATATTTTGTGGGCTTGGTACATGAACTTGTTTACAGTTTGCAGTTACAAATACACACACACAAATTGAAATAAAGATAAGATACAAATTGAAATAAAGATAAAACATAAATTGAAATAAAGATAATTAAATGGTACCTACTTACATCTCAGTTTGTTGCTTTTTATTTTATGAAAATAGACGAAGAAAAAATAGAAGCCACGTGATGTCAGATGAAATTGACAGAGAAAGACTGGATGAAACGCGAAGAGTGAAATGAAATAGTATAGTTAATTGACATATATATACTAGCGAGGTATAGTTACATGTTAGTTTGTCGCTTTTTATTTGGTATATACCACAAACTAAAAAGAATTACTATTATTAGGTCAAGTAAAGGTTTAAAATTATTAAGCTTTTGAATTTATATTTGCGCGGCTGCTGAGTATGATGTCTTGGGTTCGATTCCCAGGTCAGGCAACGTGTTATTGGGTTTTTCAATCAGAAAAACCTAAAGTATTAGAGTCTGAATTTGTGCCCGGTATGGGCTATGGCAATGGCAATAGGCTCGCCTCCTAATACATGGGACTTAAACATAACATAACATTATTTCTTAAACCCTTTTTGAAAATAACCTAATTTATCATATTGGCAAAATCATTAAAAAATGTGTCCGTGGAGTTTCATGCATGTTCTTCTCCATTGAAGTCTACCTACGTTTTTGAACAAGCAACTAACGTCAACTTTCTGACTCGACTTTTTGACAATTCAAAAGTTCCTGTAAATGGTGTAATTATAATAAATGCTTTCGACATGGACTTGGAACATTTTTTTCTACAGCTGCTACTCTCTTTATTAATTAGGAAACATCGCAAATGATGGCTTTATATCTTAGTTACTAATGATTACAGTTCACTGCGTTTTTCTGGCGGCGGCTGTGGTGGTGCTACTGGCTCCCGATAGTATTTCTGGTAAATATCTTCCCAGAACCGTCCTCGTTTCCCTAGGAATACTACGCCCAGTTCTACTTGTTTACCGAAAGACATGTATGGACTCCCATCTGCGCCTGCCGCTGGCCAGGCGGGCAGGGATGATCCCTCCGGCACAGGTTTTCTGAAAAATATAATTTAAGAGACTGAAACTTCTTTGAAAGAATGGATTGATGAACTTGTACTTTTTTTGCATTTTAAAATACGATCTACGGGTGAAATTATTTAACATTTTGGTAAAGAAAGCAACTCACCCGTGAATAGCGAAGTTCAACCACATTTCTCTAATTGTTGCTTTCATTTGTTTGTATTCTTCTGACAAGCTACTTTCACCGGTTGGCCTAATTCTGTCGGATATTGCCATCGTCTGAGCGCAATGTTCAGCACGACGAACCTCCGTAAAAGGTACAACAGGCATACTGTCATCCACGAAAGAAAATTCGTACAAATATATTTGATCGTGTCCAGATTCTACATGCAGCTTAACAGATCTCAGTGTGGGGTAGGCGAAAGTAACATCACCAAAGTATTCAACATATGGCAGGATCGTATTTTCTCCGACCGGCTGATCCCCGAAATAAAATTCTTTCACTTCTTTAGCGACTTTTTCTCTATCTTCTTCACTTTCGAATTGTAAGTCAGCTGGTAAGAAATCGGCAAACTTCTCATTCATAGCATCTTTATTTTTTGCTAGATTAGGTATTTGTAATGATCCTTCCATGTTGCTGGTACCAATTAAAATAGGAACTTTTTTATATTGACCACTCTTTATTATGTTGACCGGTGAATCAACGAGAAAGGCTCCTACGTTATCCTTTCGTTCAACACATGGCGAAAAAAATACCGTCGCATCTTTCCTTTCTAAAAATGTACTCTTTTGGAGTGTTTTTAACGGAGTATTTTTGTAGAATTCTTCTAAAGCGTGAAAGTCATCGACATCAGTAAAGTTTAAGAGTTTTGCAAAAGATTTTGCGTTTTCAAGAGGATCCGTCTGAACTGCAATAGAAGCTACACCAGGTCCACTTTCCGGAATAACTTTGTTAAATAGTCCTTCCGCAGACTTAGAGAGCATCAACAAATCCACAGCTACTGAGCCAGCACTATAACCTGCAATGGTGACGTCGTCAGGGTTACCTCCGAAATTACCGATGTTCTGCTTCACCCAGTGGAGTAGTGCCACCTGGTCTTTCAGTCCGGCGTTGCCCGGAGCGTCCTTTGAGCCTAGACATAAGAACCCATGCACTCCGAGTCGGTAATTGAAGTTGACTACAATTACTTTCTTGGTCCTTACTAAATGCTTAGTTGTTAGTAAGTTTCCATAGCCGATTTCGTACGCTCCACCATGAACGTATACTATAACAGGAAGGTTTTTATCTTCCGTGTCAGGGACATAAACATTTGCAACGAGACAGTCTTCCTGCATGATTTTAGACGTAGTATCTACGAATGGTACACTAGTCTGTACACATATGATGCCTTTGTCAACTGCGTCTAGAGGTTGAAACCACACTGGCGGCGGGAGGGGCGCCTGGAAATAAAAATAACGATAAAAATAATTTTGAAATATCTCTTCAAAAATCAGTCTTGCAAGTGCTTTAGAAGTTAAAGATGTTTTACGTTACAAAGGAATAACAAATACAAAACTCTTACCTTGAACCTGTCGGTCCCTGAGGGTACTGTGGCGTACGGTATATTGTAGAAGGCGTACAGTCCACCGTCAGGGTCCTTGCGTCCGCGCACATCTCCTTGGCGGATGTGCACTTGCCGCCACTCACTGTCATCGCAGTTACTCAACGCTACTACCCATAATACTAAAATTAATTGCCACATTGTCAGTTCTATGCCTTGGTTTGGGATTAAAAACTTAAATATGGTATAATTACTTTTTTTATTTTAAACTCAAAGTACGAATTCCAAGAGCTAAGTGCACAAATAATACTAAAGATAACTTCTTCAATTCACGCTATATATTATATCTATTGTATGTTTTTAGTAAGCCGCGGATTCGATAAAACGGCAGCAAATTGATAAAGCGATGTATTTATTGACACGATTATGTACAAAATTTAATTATTCGTCTCAGACTCACAGAATACAAAAGTTTTCGTTTTCTTAGAAATTCATCAATTTAGGTCTTAAAGTCCCATGAGGCTATGACAGACATGGTGATGATTGGTGATGCATGGGCAGATTGCGAGCTGCATCGGCGGATAGCACTTAAAAGAGTTTATCTATTACACCGTACCATACCACGACCGTACTAGGAACGAAAAGAAATTACGACATGGCGACACAAAATTATGACTATGTTACGACATAATATTATTATGTTACAGCAAATATTATTTTATTGTAATCTTCGTTCAGGTTTTAATATGAGATATTTAACGTGATTATGTCGAAACATAATCACGTTACCGTTATTTATGAATGTTTACGATAAGATACCTAATGTCGAAACATTAGGTATCTTATCGTAAACATTCATAAATAAATATATTCTGATAAATAGACGATGTTCCGAAAATTAAGAACTGATAGGTAAATAGGATGGTTGTTAATCAAGACCATAGTGCTTTACACTATAAGCTTGCTTTACTTTATAATAGACAGGGACGCATAATAAAGCCGGAGTGGTAATGTGTCGTTTTGTATCCTTTGTAACCTTTCACTTAATTTCAACATTATACGGATTCGAAAGTAAACGTAGCTAAAGCTAAAGTGGAATATATATATTTTTTCTTACTCCCCTGCTATTCTTTTCTGATTAATTTCGTTCCGGGGCCCAATACAGTTAATCGTTTCACTGGGACTCGTCGAGCTTCTTTGCCTCGGCGCTTTTCTGGTGGCCTCCACTGTTGATTCTGGTTTTCAGGAGTTGCAGTGGGTGGGAACAGTGTGGCGGGCTTGTCCTAAAAAAAAAAGTAAACGTAGCTAAAAACAATAATCAGCTGATCTTCCATAATCCTGCCCATAATAATAAAAGCATAAAAAAATATATGATTATCTAGATATTATGTTGTTTGGATCTGCTTATTTTTTTTTTCAACCGTGATAGGGTTGATTTCAGCCTCAGCATCTGCAGCTCAATGCTATTTATTAATACCGAACCACTGACAGGGTAATACGGCAGACCTTAAAGATTTTAATGAAGATATGAATAGTCATCATCATATCAGCCGTAGGACGTCCACTGCTAAACATAGGCTATAAAACTAGATTAGTAGGTATAGATATTTAGCAAACGGATTCCTGAATCGAAAAATAGTCATGATGACCCGCTCTGATTGTAGATATCACACTCTAGACATCCGCCTGCTTTCATTACTATTAATAGTATGATAAGTTGTCATGTCATGATGAGTTTTTTTTTTAAATTTAAATGTTTAAATTGGCGGGTCATCTTGACTTATGTGAAATAGTCATGATGACCAACTGTGATTTTGGATATCACACCTAGACAACACATAACATTACATCACGCCTGTGATCCCCGAAGGCAGTAAAAAGTAAGTAAGTAGTATAAATATGTCAATGGTTTTTTTTTCTTAAATCAGGAAAAACACGTGTACCTTCTGCGCACCTGCTCTTCCTGATGATCTATGACCTAGGGCGTGCCATTCCTGAATTGCCACTCACCTCTGCCATATAAAAACCTTTTGTTAATTGTCTTTCACTCATCCTCTCAACATGACCGAACCATCTCCCATCCCATCATTCGACGGGCCTGTTGGTCTAGTGGTTAGCGCCCCTGACTGCTAAGCCGGAGGTCGTGGGTTCGATTCCCACCCAGGACAAACTTTGTGTGATGAGCATGATTGTGAGTTCTGTGTCTGGGTGTGATTTATCTATTATATGTATGTATTTATAAATTATATAAGTATGTATATCAGTTGTCTGGTTACCATAACACAAGCTCTGCTTAGCTTGGGATCAGATAGCCGTGTGTGAGTTGTCCCAAGATATTTATTTATTTATTTATTTATCTAAGCATATGATTTTTTACATCAACAAGAAAAATCGGTTTTTAGCAAACATTTTGCTCATGGTTACTTAGTTTGATGGGCAGTATACTAGTTAACCGCTATGCGATAATATTGTTTTTTTACACCCGTAGGTAAAAGTTATTGAAATAAGATAAAAACTGGTCGTGTCATAATGAGTTTTTTAATTATTTAAATTAGTTGGTCATCATGACTGATGCTCAGACTGTTGATATCGCTCGCAGCTTAGACAATAATTAATAACTTGTAATTAATAACTTTCAGTACCTGAAAATATCAGGGTCATAAATGGCAGATTCGGTTATTTGAAGGTTCATTTTTAAATGTTTAAGCACATATCTTCCAGAAAAATGTCCGATTAAAAAAAAAGGTTCATATAGGTACATGACAACAAAACAAGAAATAAATAAACAGGCTGAGTATTAGTTTATTTGCATTATTTCATTCGTATGTTTTGTTTTATTCATACAAAAACAGGTAACTTGATAATCTAGATGTGAATAACCTTATGTAATAACCTACCACAATAATAAAAATAAAAATTTAATAAATTCTTAGCTAGGTAGGTAACCTGTTTCTGAAATTGGTGCCATTAGGTAAACGGCACAAAAAATTCAAAAAAGTTTGTATTGATTTTTGAAGTGAAAACTTCTTTAGCGGCGTTGAGCACTTTTTCTGTAATGGGTATAATCTTAAACTCGCGTCAGGACACGTGACCTGATCGAAAAAGCGTAAGACGGATGGAGAGTAGACAGCTATCCCCTCTCTACGGCGCGGCGAAAATGTATGCCTGGGCCTACTGTTTCGTTTAGGCAGCGCAGGGCGCTTGCGCGAATGTTCGTGTATAACTTTTTAATGTAAAATAATTGTAATAGTTTTAAAGTGTTAAATTTTTAATGCATATTGTCATGTTTGTGTACGATAGCGCAATAAATGAATATTGTATTCTACCACATAAATGATAGTACTTTTATACTGATAAAGCAATTGGTGCAAAATTATTCCCTAACCATTCTAAAATATCAAACATGCTCAACATTAATAATCAAGTTTTCACTTCTGCCGGCACTCCCGGAGTGCAACCCGTCTTTTTTGATTTTCTAGGTGTCTTATTTACCTAGGATTTTCGTAAAAAAGTTGACAGCAGCAAAATTTCATTTTTATAGTTGAAAAAAAAGAAACAATTCCGCCTTGAGTTTTAAAAGAAATACACAATATATGTAGGTACACCTGCATCATGTATGTACCTATATACCAATACAACAGTATCGCATAATAATAACACCCATAACTTAACCTGTTTAACAAAGCATAAAAAACGCAGCCATCGTTGGGTCAACAACATACAAAAAGGTAAAAAAAGTAATTGCGAATATTTTTAAGTAAGTAGGTAGTTTAGATTTAACACTGTCGCTGCCGGGGATACTTTTTATATTTATACGAGATAAAGTCCTGGATAAATTTGACCCTTGGTGACTTTTTTGTGTGTCAATCAATCAACTTCAATCTTGCGATTATATTCAATTCATTAATGTGTACTCTACTATATCTTTGTGCAATATAACACGCATGACAACTAGGTAGGTAGGTATTGTGAAGGTTGCTTGCTAAATCAAGCAGGCTGGAAGACTTATGTTCTAAACTCTATGGCAAATCATTCATATTTAGAATTAGAGTAAAATATTTTTATATGATGAAAATTGTTTTGGTCATTCGCTCTGCAGGGAGCAGTAGAGTCAAGTCTTTATTTAATACATAGTTTCAAAGTAACGATTCGTTTCAGTTATTATTTGCGCCCCGAGAAAGACCCCTTAAATCCATGAGGCGATTTCGGTACCAGGTCACGCCACAGTATTCATGTGCGAGTTAGTTAACAAAATAGGTACCTTGTTCGTTCAAATTTTTTTCTAAATAAATCTGTGTATTTTACCTAAAAAATATACTGCTTATTTGACTTTCTCATTGATTTTTTTGCAATAATTTGTACCGATTATCATACTTTAAAAAAAAGAAGCTTTATCAAACGTAGCGTGAGGCCGTATAAAAAAAAAGGTCCAAAATCAATGAAATCTGTAACAGTTCGCAGTGACCGTGTTAAAATAGACCTGTACTAAACGCTTATTTATTTTTGTCGGAAAATATTTCATATATAAACCATTGATGTCAAGTTTTGTTAACTTGTGTATAAAAAGTTGTCAGTGTTAAAGTATTAGTAATAAATGTTGTGGTACGCTCTGCTGGTGTTATGTGCTGCGACCATAAGCACCCAAAATGAAGACGAATGGAAACTCGTGCAGACGTCTCAGGGACCGGTGCGTGGGCGTAAGGACCCTAAGGGAATGTACGTCTTCTACAACATACCCTACGCCACCGCACCCACTGGAGAAAATAAATTCAAGGTACGCAATAGTTTTACATTATTTTAATTATCTTATTTTCAAGTAGTCCTCCTTTTTTTTATCAAATGACTTCTTCCGCTCTGGGTGAAGCGGAAGGGAGTGTATAAAACTCATCCGTGTTCCTCCCAGTGCCCTTTGCGTTCCAACCAACTCTTTCAAACAAAATTCGCAAACCTGGCAAAAGTTGTACCCCTGCAAAAAAATTGGCTTATTTTCAATGTTTCAAGTTTATTTTTATTTCAGGCTCCTCTTTCGCCACCAAACTGGACGGAACCATTAGAAGCAACAGATAAAGGTGTGATATGTCCACAAGCATTGTTTGTAGCGCTGCAACTAAACACCAGCGTCATGCAAGAGAACTGCCTCATTGCAAATGTGTACGTACCAGATACTGAAGAGAAAGACCTGTCAGTCATGGTTTATATTCATGGGGGAGCCTTTCAAATTGGTTTCGGTAAAGCTCTTACAGCTAAAAATCTGATGAAGAGTAAAAAGCTGATTGTCGTAAACTTTAACTACCGCCTTGGTATCCACGGATTCCTTTGCTTGGGAACAAAAGACGCCCCGGGCAACGCAGGCATGAAGGACATGGTGGCACTGTTACGTTGGGTTAACAAGAATATCGCTAGTTTCGGAGGAAACCCTCGCGATGTCACAATCGTTGGATCTAGTGCA
The DNA here is from genome assembly GCA_949774945.1 of Hoplodrina ambigua. Taxonomy (NCBI): domain Eukaryota; kingdom Metazoa; phylum Arthropoda; class Insecta; order Lepidoptera; family Noctuidae; genus Hoplodrina; species Hoplodrina ambigua. The sequence continues at coordinate 10,113,454 of OX458968.1, forward strand.
GGAGCCGTTGCAGTAGATCTTTTAATTCTCTCCAAGTCTAGTAAAGGACTATTTCACAAAGTTATCTTAGAAAGTGCTTCTAGCTTAGCAGCATTTTCAGTTCAATTAGATCCGCTAGCAAATGCTAAAATGCATGCTAAAACGTTAAATTTCACTAATGTTGATGACATTAACGCTTTAGAAAAGTTTTATAAGTCTGCCTCATACGACACATTAACACTGGATCCGTTTTTGGAAAGAAAAGATTCGACTTTTGTATTTGTTCCATGTGTTGAGCGTAATACCGAAACTTCAGGCGAAGTATTTTTGGAAGATTCTCCAATAAATATCTTAAAGAAGGGTGATTATGAAAAGTTGCCAATGTTGAATGGCTTTGCTAAAATGGAAGGATTGTTCCGGATATCAAGCTTTGATAAATGGAGCATCGAAATGAATGATAAATTTTCAGATTTCTTGCCTGCTGATTTGATTTTTGATAGCAACGAAGAAAAAGAAGAAGTCGCACAGAAGATTAAGGAGTTTTATTTTCATGGAAAGGCTGTGGGCCCTGATACAGTATTAGGTTACGTTGACTATTTTACAGACATCTTGATTGCTTGTCCTGCATTGAGGTCGATAAATCTGAACTTGAATGGTGGGAACAATCAAATATATTTATATGAGTACTCTTTTGTGGATGACGATACACCATTCGTGCCACATACAAAAATAAGGGGAGCTGAACATTGTGCACAAACGGTGGCTGTTCAAGATGGAGTCACACTGTTAAATCCAGATGAACAAAACGCTTCTCGCGAATTCATGAAAATGAAGAAAATCATAAGAGAAATGTGGCACAATTTCATAACAACTGGGTAAGTAAAATAACATAAGTTTACAATTATCATTATTTTTTAAGTGTTCGTTTCGGTTTCTGGTACCGTTTCTTAATTAAAAAAAAGGCCGTTTCTTAAGCAAATGAGATGAGGAACATTCTATTATTGTTTTGCTATCATATCATATTTGTATTATACATATAATTCCCAGACGATTTAAATTATTTGCAATAATTTCAGGAAACCAGTGCCAGAAGTTTCTTCTCTTCCCTCGTGGCCAGCTCTGGGTGTCAACAAGTCTTCGTACATGTCTTTAGGGCAGAAGGTGGAATTACGTGACGCCCTATTGATGGACCGTGCTAGTTTCTGGAGCAATATCTATGAGCGATACTACCGTGAACCTGTACCACCACCATCACCGATATCTTAGAAAGTAAATACAAAAGGTCTTCTGGTCTTGATATTTTTTATTTCTTTATAATTATGTAATAGCTAAGTCGCGATGGCTAAGGCGCCCGGCCCTGATGCATGACGTTGTGGGTTCAAATCCGGGCAAGTACCAATGTGACAATGTGACTACCAATGTTTTTCAATTCATATGTACTTTCTTAAGTTTATCTTGGACATCACTGACATCGGTGAAGGAATACATCGTGAGGAAACCTGGACTTACTGTTCCACTCAAAACCATGTCAGAGTCCCTTGAGGCGGTTTAGAAACTGACACTAGGGTGTGTGGGCTCTGTGGTGTGGGGTCTTGAGACCTTACTGCCCACACGATAAAGAAGATGTACTTTATCTAGGTACGACGAACGACGCTATGTGGCGCAAAGATAATAACTTTGTTATTTTTACACTAATAAAGTAGTTCCGTGCAGCATCCAAGCGGAAAATTACTACAATCAGAGGTACCAAAATAAATCCCATGGTTTAAATTTAAGTGTCATTATCCTGTACACAAGTAGGTACTGTAGTCACTTGGCGTGACCTGGTACCGGGATATTAATTATTATTGAAAGACTTGTTATTAATTTATACTCTTGTAATTCAGTTTCAAATAAAATATATTTATTACTTCTAGTTAATAGCTAAAGCTTGACAGACGCTGACACACGGTCTGTCTCTATTCTAAAATCAAAGTTATATTTATCTCATATTAAGTAGTTTGTATATGGCTCAACCAGCCAGGGTCTCTACATCAGCTACGCCTCCAAAGGATTAGTTTGAACGTAGTGATAGAACTAATCAACTATGAGATAAATATCAAAACCCTACCTAAACCTATTGCGAGGTCCCTACCTCATAGGAAGAATTGTAAGGGAATGTCTCTGGAGAGATAGCTTAACACATGACGTAATGCGTTATCATTTCATAAATCATCATTTAATTTTACTATTAATGTGCCATCATGCACTCATTCAAAACGCAATAACGCTTCCATGCCCAAGCTTCGTAACGTCAAAACTTCCTAAAAGTCCGCTACGCATTCCCATAGCCTATGATATGGCAAGTCCACATCTACTTTAGGGGTTATAACAATTATAAGCTTAGATATAAAAAAGAACATGCACAGACGCATGCTAAATAAACTCAACATCCATGGCTTTAACGTCATTGTATGTTATTGAGTAAGAAGAAGCAAAAGTCATGGTAGTCTGAAATAAACAATTTACAACACAATATTATGAACTCGATCCAAAACGAAATCTAAAAAAAATCCTAAAGAAAATCTATGTTTACTCTTGATCACAAAATAAACCAGCAGTGTCAACCAAACACTCTTTGCAAAGGCTATGCCTCATTAGCAAAGTTGGTTTTATCAGTGAACAAAAGGAACAACTCTTCTCTCCCCCTCTTTTTAAAATTTCGTTATCTATGGAGCGTGTTCGTACTAACAGACTACATATAAAAATACAATATACGCAATCGTCGTTGTCGCCGACGATCTTCTGTCCTTCTTCCTCTCAATTGAAGTGGTTATGAAACAAAAATAATATTATTAATATGACATGTCCTGCCGTTTGTACAAAAATAATGCAGTGACATGATAAATAATAAAGAAAAATGACAAGATTATTTATAAAATTCTCCAAATAAAAAGTTTCCAAGCATTTACTTTTAAAAATATATCTTTAAATTTTACTTTATTAAATGTGTGATACCTCTTTTGTAATTTAAGATTCTTTTTAAAATGATAGTAATATTTTTGATAAAAAAATTGTACTTTTAAACCTGCACTGGTTTTACAAATTGAAGCAGGAATAATTCCTATACGTCTGGGAACAATATTTTTTATTTTAACCTTCTTTGTATTATTCGGTAATTTTTTCTTCATTTGTGTTATTATATTATTTATTCTATCACGTCGCGAAATAACAATTTGAATCCTTGGAGAATTATATGCTCCGTCATCTTTAACTAAACCAAAATTAACTATACGACCTCTATCCTCATTCGATGGCAAAACGACTTGACCACTTTCATGTGACTCCTTTATTTCAGTCGTCAACGATATCTGAGAATCCTCTTTTGTGTCGGTTAATTTTGTGGTAAAGTCATCCGTAAAATGATCATTTCCGACGTTAATTACTCGTTTATCATCGAACAGATCGTCATCCTCCTTTGACGTGAACTCATCATCATGCTCTGAAAAACCACTATCTAATAAAATAATTGGACCGGACTGACCCGATTTAACATCTTCTCTTTCTTCGTCGCGTTCTTCTGGGAACACGACCGTCATCTCCTCCTCTTCTGTGTCAGGGCTGCAGTCTAGGCAGCTGGCCTCAACAACGTCACCAACGTCATCACCATCAACTGCTTGGCAGCTTTGCTCATCTACTTCTTTTTCGCTAGAAATTAGATCAGCAGTATTATCAATATTCACAACATTTATTTCAACATGTTCCACCAATGGAACTGTGGCTTCCTGCTGAACGCTTTTTACACTCTTTGCTGAGCGGTAGCGCCCAGGAAACTCTGCTCTCATCTCGTCACATAATGCCGAGAAACTCATATCTTCATGATATGTGTATCTATAAAAATAATAAGCGTGTCCTTTCAAAAAGGCACCCAAAATCAACGCGTAATCGCTTTCTCGCCATTCATTATCCGCTGCAATCTCCAGATATGCTGGTAAAAAATCATCGAAGCCCGCAGCTCCGCTCCCCGTAAAATAAAAAGGAATGGTGAACAGCGAGGATTGCTCCATTTCACCTTTTTACAATACAACTGACAAACTGACAAACAATACTTATCTTTTGTTTTTTCTTCGGGCGTCTTCCTTACGCCTCAATTTTTATATGCGCTTGCTCCTTATGTGCCTATTATGCGCTTTAATATTCACGAGACATGGGGGACTCGCTTTTCATACTATAGGTACATCTTTCTGGAAAGAAAAATTCCAGACCGGCGCCCGACACCACTTGTAGTCACTTGGCGTGACCTGGTACCGGGATATTAATTATTATTGAAAGACTTGTTATTAATTTATACTCTTATAATTCAGTTTCAAATAAAATATATTTATTACTTCTAGTTAATAGCTAAAGCTTGACAGACGCTGACACACGGTCTGTCTCTATTCTAAAATCAAAGTTATATTTATCTCATATTAAGTAGTTTGTATATGGCTCAACCAGCCAGGGTCTCTACAGTACCTAACAGGTGACTTACAAAGGACGGTTTATGGCCATAATTGGAGCTCATCAAACGACCTTCAGAGGTGTTTATTTACCAAAAACTGGTTATGCAAGATACAGTTTTGCATCCTCATCAAAAAGGAAGTATCTACTTAGTATAATTATGTAGTAACGTATGTTAGTGATTCTCAACACGAATCCTACTAATATTATAAATACGAATTTATAATAATATCTCACTTTACTAACTTTCGCATCAGGTTTTCAGAGTAACAAACATCCAGAATATGTTTGTTACTCTCTCACGCAAACGTGAGAGAGAACATCATCGTCATTTATGGAACTACTAAGCGAATGGATAGAATTTGGCAGACATTAAATCAACTTTGACGCGGACGAAGTTGCGGGCACAAGCTAGTCATTTTCAAATACTAACTAGCCATCTTGCCGCTGGGTATCGGGCTTTCGGCAGGCGGGGTGACACTGCCTGCTGCATACGCAACTGGGCGATTCTATTCTCTAAAAATAGGTGTATTCTGTTATACTGTCAAACATAAACAACTACAAAAACAAGTATTATTAATTATTGACTAGGTGTCGCAATTTTTATTTGATTATTAAAGTATTTTATGACAACCTCTTGAAATTTGACGAGGATGAAAAACTGCAACTTAGTCTGACAGTTTGAGACTGTTCGGTTTATTAACATCGACCGAAGAGTTGATTTTTAAGTTCACAACAATAAATACACATCGTCACTCTACGATGACAATATAACATTGCGTTAGTGTGAACTGAATTAATGACAAAATATGGATAACTGAGTACATATAAGTTTAAATATATTCTTTTATTTATTTATTTATTTAAACTTTATGCAACAAAAAGGTACTAAGGCGGACTTAATGTCTTAGGCATTGTTTATGGCATCTTTTTATGGTACTCTGCCCAAAGGTTGCTAACCCTATTATTAAGCCTCCGCTGATGTCCGTCTGTCAGCGGGCTGTATCTCATAAACCGTAAGTAAGCTAATAGAGTTGGATTTTTTAAAAATAAAATTTGAAAGGCAGTCTCCAAAAAAATAAATGTACCTACTCCAAAAAATATATACAGGGTAATTAAAAATTAACCCCAAACCTGAAAGGGGGTCATTGTACTCATCATTATAAACAACTTTTACTATGGAACCAACCCTGAAATGTATCTTTTATTAACAGAGCGTTTGCGAATTCAACATCAATACAGCCTGTTTACATACAATCATTAGTCAACGACCAGTGAGCCAATGACGAATGTTCACATGTATAAATCCTTTCGTCATTTATACGGTCGTCTGGTAGGTATAGAACAAAATAAACAAAAACAAATCGTCTTAATTTACGATCTGCAATAAGGCGCTTTGCACACGGAGTAACTTGAGTTTGCGCAGTCCAATTTAAATATATATTATATTTCTATGTATGTAAACAGCTAGTGGCCAGTTGCCAGTAGCTGCAATAGTTGCTTTGTGTGCAAAGCGCCTAAATGACGACTCCTCCATGACCGCATACTTATATTAGGTATAAATGCGTAAGTAACTCTGTTTGTCTGTCTGTCTATTACACTTTCACGCCTGAACGTCTGAACCTTTAGAAAGAAAGGACATATTAAGCTATTTATTCCGCAACCGCGGCCACGATAACCGACATTTACGCGGACGAAGTCGCGGGCAAAAGCTAGTTATCTAAATATTTTTAAGTACAATCTATGCTTAAACCTTAAATAATTTACTAACCATTATATCAAAATATGATAAACAGACTAAACGAGCGTTAAAATTCTTAGATAAATAAAACATAACATAAAATCACGCCTGTAATCACCGAAGGGTTTTGGCAGAGGTGTACCTATTAGTACACCCACATTTCGCTAGTTATATTTAACTCCCATGTAATAGGGGGCGAGCCTATTGCCATCAACCGGGCACAAATCCAGACTTCGAGGCTGCTACTGAGAAATTTCTGATGGAAAAACCCAATAACACTTTGTCCGACCTGGAAATCGAACCCAATCCCTCATGCTCAGCAGTCACGCTAGCGACCGCTAGACCAACGAGGCAGTCCAGTTTATAATGTCTTTAATTTGTGTAACAGTTGAAATTATTTCCGCGATTTTGTGAGTTGTTCGTTTTTGCGTAGCGACGCCCTAATTATCGGTCTAATAGATAAATAAAAACTTTAAGAAAACACCTTTGTACCCACTGTTTTTGTTACGTTTTCAATAGTATTTATACCACACATATTTTTATATTTTGTAACACAACCATACTGTGGTTGTAAGTAATACTATATTGAAAGATACATTTCGAAGAACTTCAAGCATTAATAAACCAAGTATTGAAACATGCAGACGTGTTTATTTAGATATTTTTTGATCAATAATAACCATAATCTGGAAAGTATATACTTATCGTAGCTGGGAGAGATAATAAGGACGGCTGCTCCATACTTACTAATCCATTTGTGAATCAGTGTACGAACGTAGCGATGGAGTGGCGGACGTGTGTGGTACTTTTGTGCGTGGCGGCTGTTTTGGCCGACGACGATTGGCGAGAGGTGAAAACTGCGCAAGGGCCGGTGCGTGGACGCAAGCACCCCAGCGAGGATATATACACTTTCTTTAACATACCCTATGCCACAGCACCTGTTGGTGTAGATAAATTTAAGGTAATTAACGCTAAAAAAATAATTATATTTAATTAATTATCTAAGGTAACAAAATAATTATCCCTTCCCTAAAACCTGTAGTATCAAGCTAACAACAAATTTTAGTAACGCCAGACCAATCTACCATTGTCCTAGAAAAGTATAGAAAATAAAAAATAAACCATCGGGCCCTGATTGTCATACCGCGTTCGAAAATGGAGATAAACTATTATATAACATGTTAATTAATACCGCATATCTTAATAATTGAATCTATATAATAAAAATGAATCGCTAAATATGTTGCTAAGCTCAAAACTCGAGAACGGCTGGACCGATTTGGCTGATTCTTTTTTTGTTGTGTTTATTTTTGTCAGGAGAAGGTTCTTAAGGAACATTTTTTTTAAAATCCGCTGGCTATGTCGGTTTGCGCCCGTGCGAAGCCGGGGCGGGTCGCTAGTAATAGATAAAAACCTTACAAACGTTTATTTCGAGAAATGTAAATTACATATTTTTTACGATTTTATCATATTTCTTCATGTTCTTGACTTGTCCTAAATAGGTATGACTTAGAAAGATTTTATAAAAGACTTAGTGATAAAGCACTAGGCTTTTGTTAGTGTACGGGCCTCAAACTACGTATGAATCACTTTGTATGCTACAAATGTATTTTGAAATAATATAGAAATTACGTGCTCGCGTTGCAAGCGGGCAAACAACTGCCCAATATAAAAAATACTAATAAGTAGTTTGTTTTCAAAATTCGAATCTTTAATGGAATTTTGACTGAGAGTTTAGATTAAAAATAGTTTCGGCCAGGGTGTCTTGGTTCGTAACCTCATAGTACCTACCTGCTGTAACAATAAACAGTTTAATTAAATACACCTACGACACACGGAAAAATGAGCGAAGTGAGGGAGCTTTGATTACCCGTAATAAAATCTAAAATCAGTAGGGGATCCCGATTGGTTATTCCATGATCGTCCTGACTCTGCCTACAATTAGAATGGTCAATTAGTTTAGTTTTTCAAATCAATTACCAGTCATCGAAGCTTCCAACCACCATGACATGCAATTATATAATGGGCTAGATTATCATCATTATCAGGGCCGAAACAATAAAGATAACGTAGAACAAATTATACAATTACAAATAACAGATATTTTTGAATTGTCACGGGTCAAGTCAGATAGTCAGAAAGTTAGTTGCTGGTTCCAAAACGTAGGCAAAAGAACGATATCTATGGAGAAGAACGATGAAACTCTACGAACACTTCTTTTAATTAAAATAACAATAATACCAGCCTATTATTGTCACACTGGAGGGCAAAGGCTTCTTTTCATCTAAAGATGGCGCGGGCATTGATCATCACGCTTTTACTCAAGGCGTATTGGCGATTTTAGACTTAGGTATATTAAATAAGTTTGCGAAAACCTCACGATGTTTACCTATACCTGTGTCAGTGGTGTCCATAAGTTTATATAAAATGCACCGAATAGATATGGACTATATCGGTAGGGTACTCAAAACTTCGATAGGTTTTAAAACAGTTACATGCTGTTAAGAATACGCCACCACGCGGGCGCCACAACAAAAATCATCAGCTACAACATTTTTTTTTAATTAAAGATTTCTTTACAGGCACCTCTTCCTCCTCCGGTATGGTTGGAACCATATGACGCCATTGACAAGCAAGTAATATGTCCTCAACCACTGTTTCCAATTGCGATCATGCCAGATTCCTTAGTGACACAAGAAAATTGTCTGATTGCTAATCTGTACGTACCAAACACAAATAAGAAAAATCTTTCGGTTGTAGTGTACGTCCATGGAGGAGCTTTTGTCATGGGCTATGGAGAAATATTAAAAGCAACACAGCTAATGAAGAGAAAAGACATTATCATTGTTACATTTAACTACCGCGTTACCGTTCACGGGTTCCTTTGTCTAGGCACCGAGGACGCACCAGGCAATGCTGGCATGAAGGATCAAGTGGCGCTGCTGCGTTGGGTTCAAAAGAACATCGCCAGCTTCGGCGGTAACCCTGATGATGTCACTATTGCAGGTTACAGTGCAGGCTCTGCGTCAGTAGATCTCTTAATGCTGTCAAAGTCGGCTGAGGGTTTGTTTCATCGAGTCATACCTGAAAGCGGAGGAAACCTTGCCGCGTTTGCAATTCAAAGGGATCCTGTGGAGATTGCTAAAACCTTTGCTAGACAACTCAATTTCACTAACGTAGACGACATCTACGCATTAGGAGATTTCTACAAGACAGCTCCATTGGAACTGTTGACTTCAGATGCATTTTTCGACAGAACTGATTCTACTTTCATGTTTTCACCTTGTGTAGAGCGTGATACAGGAGACGGAGCATTCCTGACAGAATCTCCTCTGAATATATTAAAGAAAGGAAATTACAAAAAGTTACCAGTGTTGTATGGGTTCGCTAACATGGAAGGACTGTTGCGGGTTGACTTCTTTGATTTTTGGAAACACAAAATGAATGAAAAGTTTTCTGATTTCTTGCCAGCTGACTTGAAGTTTGTATCTGAAGAAGAAAGAGAAGAAGTAGCTGATAAGATTAAGAAGTTCTATTTCGGTGAAAAACCGGTCGGCGAAGACAATATTTTAGGATATGTAAATTTCTTTTCGGATGTTATATTTACTTATCCCATGCTTTGGGCCACGAAGTTGCACGTGGAGGCTGGCAACAATCAAATCTATTTGTATGAATATTCCTTTGTGGATGACGACATTCCCGTAGTGCCACACACAAATATAAAAGGCGCTAACCACTGCGCTCAAACGGGGGCTGTTATGGACGGTAAAAATATGACACACGCAGATGAGTCTCTTGCGACCCCGGAGTATAGGAACATAAAGAAGATAGTCCGTGAGATTTGGTACAACTTTATAAAGACTGGGTATGTATATTGTATACCTTAGAACATTCTATTTCATCCACCTAAAGCTTCATCAGTTCCAGTGTGTACAGTCTAGTTTTAATCGACGGTGGAACGTCCAGCTTAATTAAAGTTAATACCTTCGGTGGTCACTCTTATTAGTTGTAATAGCGGAATATTATGTTCATTTTACTTAAAACATTGTTTTTGTACTATTTAGGAAGCCCGTGCCTGAAGGGTCGTCGCTGCCTACGTGGCCGGCAGCAGGCGCGGACAGGTCACCACACATGGTGCTGGATGAGAAGCTGGAGCTACGTGGAGTGCTCCTGGAAGAACGCACTCGCTTCTGGGACGACATCTACCAGAGATATTACCGGGATGCAGTACCGCCACCAAAACCGCCGCCTAAATCTCGCGTTGAATTATAAAAATAGCACCTACTATTGTATTTGTACAACGTTTATTATAATTTGTGTTGATTTCTGTCACAAGAGAAGTGATTAAATTCTGAATTTCATATAGTTTTAGGTTCTCAAATAAAAGTAAATTATTGTTGACTCAAATTTCCTTGTTTTTTTCCTTTCGTACAAGTACTTTATAATTTTACTACGTACTATTATAAATGTGAAAGTTTGGATGCATGGATGTTTGTTACTCAGTCACGCTAGAACAACTGGATGAGATTTAGGACACAGATAGTTATGCTACTTTTTATCCCGGAAGAATGTACGGTTCCCACTAACCGGATTACCTGTCTACACAAAATAAAATAAAGATGCCCAAAGCAGACAAGATGGAGAGTGAGAAACATAAAATATTAACGAAAGAACGCTTTCGTATTCTCGGTACCGAGGATGCACCAGGCAATGCTGGCATGAAGGATCAGGTGGCGTTGCTGCGCTGGGTTCAAAAGAACATCGCCAGCTTTGGTGGTAACCCTAATGATGTCACTATTGCAGGTTACAGTGCAGGCTCTGCAGCAGTAGATCTCTTAATGCTATCGAAGTCAGCTGAAGGCTTGTTTCACCGAGTCATACCTGAAAGCGGCGGAAACCTTTCTGCGTTTGCAATTCAAAGGGATCCTGTGGAGATTGCTAAAACCTTTGCCAGACAACTCAATTTCACTAACGTAGACGATATTTATGCATTAGGAGAGTTCTATAAGACAACTCCTATAGATTTGTTGGTATCCGATTCATTTTTAGATAGAACAGATTCTACTTTCTTTTTTTCACCGTGTGTGGAGCGTGATACAGGAGATGGAGTATTCCTTACAGAATCTCCTCTGAATATATTAAAGAAAGGCAACTATAAAAAGTTACCAGTGCTGTATGGATTCGCTAAGATGGAAGGACTAATGCGTATTCATTTCTTTAAAGATTGGAAACACAGAATGAATGAAAAATTTTCTGATTTCTTGCCAGCTGACTTGAAGTTTGAATCTGAGGAAGAAAGAGAAGAAGTAGCTGATAAGGTTAAGAAGTTTTATTTCGGTGATAAGCCAGTCAATGAAGACAACATTTTAGGATACGTAGATTTCTTTTCGGATGTTATATTTGCTTATCCCATGCTCTGGGCTACGAAATTGCACGCGGAGGCTGGCAATAATCAAATCTATTTGTATGAATACTCTTTTGTGGACGAGGACGTTCCCGTAGTACCACACACTAACATAAAAGGCGCTAACCACTGCGCTCAAACGATGGCGGTGATGGATGGTAAAAATATAACACAAGCAGATGAATCTCTTGCGACCCCGGAGTATAGGAATATAAAGAAGATAGTCCGTGAGATTTGGTACAACTTTATAAAGACTGGGTATGTATATTATTTAGTGTACCAAAATTGGTTTTTATAGAAATCTACAATTGCTAGTATGTACTGTTACTAGGTGATACAATCAACGCTACAACTCACACGACAAGAGCGTTTACGCCTCACATTTCATAGAAACTTCTTACGCAAAAGCAGGTTTTTCGAAAATGTTTCAAAAAAACAATTTCGAAAAACTATGTTACACAGCTAAATTCGAATTTAAGTTTTCCATAGAAACAGAGAATTCCAATTTGTTTTTAAACTTTAAGTCATTTCGGAATCGTTCTCAATTACTTTTAAGACCTATGTATCCTGTTTATTTAAAGTTTCGTTAAATCATTTCAATTTTATTTCATTCATTTCGAAAAATAAGGACTTTATATGAAATGCCGTACGGCTTAACGCTCTTAATTAACGTAAACACTTTCGGTAGTCACCTTACTCGGAAATATTTAATGATTCAGAAGTTCATTATAATCAATAAAGAATTTTGGATTCAGGAAGCCTGTGCCTGAAGGGTCGTCGCTGCCTACGTGGCCGGCAGCAGGCGCGGACAGGTCACCACACATGGTGCTGGGTAATAAACTGGAGCTACAAGGGGTGCTCTTGGAAGAACGTACTCTCTTCTGGGACGACATCTACCAGAGACATTACCGGGATGCCGTGCCCCCACCAACACCACCACCCAAACCACACGGTGAATTATAAAAAACAATGGTGTTTTCTTGTTAATAGAAATAAATAATATCGTTTTTTTATGTCTATGTAAATATAATGTAATTACTCTCTTTTTTCTCTTCGTATAAGATTTTTTAGTTGTGTGGTCGTGTTTTCGTTTAATTAATTATTATAACTAATAAAAATTTGTTTCTCACTTTACATACGATTTAATATTATTAAGTACCTTGTTTCTTTACCTGCTTGTTACCAAATAAACTTTATTCCTTCACATTCTGACGTCCGATCAACGACGGTCGAACCCATATTATTATACGGTGTCGCGCGGAAGAAACAAATTATCAGATGACGCCCCTCTTCCGCATACCGAGCTCACACTTAACTGATTTGGTTCTAATAAAATAGATATTTTCACATTATGAACGTTAATAACTGAAACCTTGTTTTATTTTTTCCCTATTCTGTAATGTCCTTAGAGTGAATGAACCAGAGTATGAATGTGTATAAAGTACGTGTATTAAATAATAATTCATTTAAAAAATAATTTCTTCGATGTCGCCACAGTGCTGGGCCTAGCACGCATCGTTCACGTAATTAAGTTTTAAATAATTATCCTCTTTTCACAATTCCTGTTGAAAATTAAAAAGACAATTCATGTACCTAGGAATTGAGCCCCACATGGTTAGCAATAGTGCTTGCAACGACACGACTGATGAGGCAGTCTAAATATTACGAATGTAATGTATGTTCTTGGTCATGTTTGATAAGACAATTTTAATATCGGACCTATCTCTGCTGGGAAAGATAATAAATAGGCTGCTTATAATGCTGCCTATCATTGTTTTCAATCAGAGTCAGTCAGAAGTTATAACGATGGAGTGGCAGACGTGTCTAATATTATTGTGCGCGACGGCTGTTTTGGCTGAGACCGAATGGCGGGAAGTAAAAATTGCACAAGGGCCGGTGCGCGGGCGCAAGCACCCTACCGAGGATCTATATGTTTTCTACAACATACCCTACGCTACAGCACCAGTGGCCTTAGATAAATATAAGGTATTTCTACAAAATTGTTTATTCCCTAAATATTTACGATAATGGCAGCAGCGAAGTTAGGCATGTAGGCGGCAGGAAACTTCATATTTTTATAGACAAAAAGACAGAACGGACTACTTTACTCAAAGCAATTCATGTACAAACAAACTATCAGTTTTTGTAATATTTTCAAGATACTTATGATCTGAAAACTAAAATTCATCTGATTTACCTTTATAAGTAGAGCACAACGAACCACAAAGGATAGTAAAATAGACTCGCAAGAAAAACGAACCGTCCAACTACTATTTCATAGAGAAATACTGTCTCATGATTGCTGCTTTTTAGCTAAAGCTAACGAAATGCACCAATAGGACACAGAGCTAAGCACCCATCTGCTACTTTATTTAAAAATAATTAAAAGACCTCCGGTTCACTAAGTACCAAGGCTATGGTTTTAACCCTATTTTTTTGCAGGCACCTCTTCCACCACCGGTCTGGTTTAAACCTTACGACGCTATCGACAAGCAAGTAATATGTCCACAACACAACTTCGCAATTACAGACCTTTGGGCAAAAAATGTAGTCAAACAAGAAAATTGTTTGATAGCGAATGTGTATGTGCCTAACACAAATGAGAAAAACATTCCGGTATTAGTGTACGTCCATGGAGGAGCTTTTGTAATGGGCTATGGCGATACTCTTAAAGCGACACAACTAATGAAGACAAAAGACATAATCATCGTTACGTTTAACTATCGAGTAGGTGTTCACGGGTTCCTTTGCCTCGGCACCGAGGATGTACCGGGCAATGCTGGCATGAAGGATCAGGTGGCGCTACTGCGTTGGGTTCAAAAGAACATCGCTAGCTTTGGCGGTAACCCTGATGATGTTACTCTTGCTGGCTACAGTGCGGGTTCTGCATCGGTAGATCTACTAATGCTGTCGAAATCAACCGAAGGATTGTTCCACAAAGTCATACCAGAAAGTGGTGGTAATCTTGCTGCATTTACAGTACAGAGAGATCCTCTAGAGATTGCTAAAACATATGCTAGAAGTCAGAACTTCACAAACGTAGATGATATTTATGCTTTAGAACAGTTCTACAAGACTGTTCCGTTGGAACTGTTTAGTGGAGACCAATTTATGACTCAAACTGATTCTACCTTCATGTTTTCACCATGCGTGGAGCGTGATATAGGAGACGGAGCATTCCTTACAGAATCTCCTCTGAGTATACTGAAGAAAGGAAACTACAAAAAGTTACCAGTTTTGTATGGATTCGCTAACATGGAAGGACTGTTGCGGATCGACTTCTTTGATTTTTGGAAGCACAAGATGAATGAAAAGTTTTCTGATTTCTTGCCAGCTGACTTGAAGTTTGAATCTGAAGAAAAGAGAGAAGAAGTAGCTGATAAGATAAAGAAGTTTTATTTTGGAGACAAGCCGATCGACATTGACAATATTTTAGGATACGTAGATTTCTTTTCGGATGTTATGTTTGCTTATCCCATGCTCTGGGCTACGAAATTGCACGCGGAGGCTGGCAATAATCAAATCTATTTGTATGAATACTCTTTTGTGGACGAGGACGTTCCTGTGGTACCACACACTAATGTACGAGGTGCTAATCACTGCGCGCAAACTTTCGCTGTGATGGATATTAAAAATATGACACACCACGATGAGTCTCTTGCATCTTCGGAGCTCAAAAACATGAAAAAAATAGTACGTGAAATTTGGCACAACTTTGTTAAAACTGGGTGAGTATTTATTGTACAATCAAGCACTATTCTAACTTTTGTTCTTAGCTTAGGTACAAAGTGATAAAGAGGCCGTACCGCCAATACGTGATGTCCATCATAAAAATTAATTGTACCTTTTAGGAAACCTGTGCCTGAAGGGTCATCGCTGCCTGCGTGGCCGCCTGCAGGCGCGGACAGGTCACCACACATGGTGCTTGATAAGAAACTGGAACTACGTGGGGTGCTCTTGGAAGAACGCAGTCGTTTGTGGGATGATATCTACCAGAGATACTACCGGGATGCAGTGCCTCCACCAACACCGCCACCAAAAATACGCGTTGAATTATAAAGGAACTTCCTTCTGATCTATTTATTTATTTTTATTTATTTATTTAAAAACAACCAACTTTTTATGATCACGCTTGATTAAATTAGGTTGACTTATTGTTATTGTGTAAAGAAATAAATGATTGGTAGTAATTTTTTTACTGTGTATTGTGTGATCGATGTATGCAGAACAGTCTTAATCTGCTATCTTTATTTTTTGATGCGATCTATAGATTTATTCTTAGCTGTGGTCCATAGCCAATAATTCCCACATATATGTTATTTGTTTAATAATTTACACCTCTCAGACCATTTGTGCATGTTGATTGCTGTAGACATCATAACATGATATAATATCACGCCTGTAATCCCCGATGGGTTAGGCAGAGGTGTAGCCATTAATAAACCCAGTCACGCACATATCGCGCGTTTCGCTTGTCACTTCAAATATCAAATCAAAATCAAATTTCAAATCAAATTTATTTCTGAACCAAAAAAGTTTACATTCACGTTTAGTTTTTGTTGTTACTTGCTGTAGACGTGAGTGTCAAATGCAAAATTGATTCTGAAGGCCATTTATTACAATCATTATTATGGTCTCTCGTCGGTGCCATTGGATTATGAGAGTGAGGAAGAAGGGAGCGCGCACACTTAAATATTGTACCATAATATCTCCTGCGTACTTGCTTAGTCGCCATTGAGATTGGCCGTCGTGACCGAAATTGTCTGGAGAATATTATTATTAAAATTAATCTCTAAAAACGCATTATCATGCGTGAAAGAACATTTTTAATATCTATATAAATATCTGTCCTATCGCTAACGGAAGATAATAACAATGAGGATAATAAGGCCGCTTATAAAGAGTTATGAATCAGTCTGCGTACATAGCGATGGAGTGGCGGACGTGTGTTGGATTACTTTTGTGCATATCGGCCGGTTTGGCTGATAACGAATGGCGGGAAGTAAAAACTGCTCAAGGGCCGGTGCGCGGGCGCAAGCATCCTACCGAGGATCTGTACGCTTTCTACAACATACCCTACGCTACAGCACCTGTGGGTTTAGATAAATATAAGGTACTTACTTTAATAAATTCATTAATGAGGAAGTTGACAGGCCCCCCTTATCTTTATGCTCGTTTTTGATGCGGCTTTATCAATGAAACCGCAATGGTCCATATAAAACCGCATCAACTTTTTCAATATGATTGTGAAATCTTGACACGAAAGAAGCTGCTTCATACTTTTTGTTTTCAGATTTTTTCCCGATTTTTGAGTGTTGTCCCATAGAAATCGTTCTTTGTATCTTCGTATCTTTCTTCATATAAATACTAACCCTAATCTAATAAACACTTAGACAATTAAACACTTTAGTAAATTCAATTAACATTTGAATAATAGCTTCGTATAGTTTCCTTCTTTTTATGTCGTAGTCGGTTAACGTCATTTACATCATTTTTTTCCTTAAGAATGTAAACAAGTAACAAATTATTAGATAATTAAGTAATATAATATTGGAATATGATCCCTTTATCACATAATGTGATAAGTAGATAACTTAATATACAAGGTATATTTTTTTGCATCGTCATTAAATTTAAGGTGGTAACTAGGCTATCACGAATCAATAATAAAATAAATAAGTATTTTTTTTATAATATATTTTTTCTAGGTGATATTTTATTTGAGCACTCAGTGAAATAATCGCGGGAGACTGCCTCCTGTCCTTTGAAAGAGGTGTACTCAGAATTACTGTCATAGACAAACAACTAAAACAACAAGTTACAACAATTTTATTCATTATTGAATTTTTAATGACCTATTTTATGACGACCTCCTGTTTGACGAGGATAAAAAAAAAAAAGATATATCTACGACGGTGCCTAGTAAAAATTGGCATCAATGCCAATTTTTGATGTCTTGGAATGTTATTGGGTTTTACATTAGGAATTCCAATTTTCGTTGTAGTCAACCAACCGGGTAAAAAACTTGTATTGATGACCGGTTAACGGCAATCAGCTCTTCCTATTACATCTTTTAAAATCTAGATGCAAGTACTGTAGGGGTAACCTGTTGTACCTAGGACAGTTGACACACAGGCGGGACAGGACAGGGCAGGACAGTTTTTCTTTTTTTCTTTCTTTCTTTCTTTCTTTTATATACCTTTTTATTGTGATTTAGCGTTTTGTATACAAACCATATTACCATATTACCTATACATTCGTCAAATTAGATTGACAGCAATCTATATACCATTATGGCGCTGCGGCCGTCTATAGATTCTACAGACGGCCACGTCAGTAGTCAAAACTTAGAGATGTTTTCTTACGCTTTTGATGATGCTACTACGATTATGGTTTTCATTGAAGATTTTTTTTTCAGGCACCTCTTCCTCCTCCGGTATGGTTGGAACCATATGACGCTGTCGATAAAGAAGTTGTATGTCCACAAGCTTCGTTTCCAAACATGGATACATGGTCACAAACAATTAATCGATTAGAAAATTGTTTAATTGCAAACGTGTACGTACCAAACACGAATGATAAAAACCTGTCAGTCGTTGTGTATGTTCATGGAGGAGCTTTTGTAGTTGGTTATGGCGAAATGTTCAAATATACACAGTTAATGAAAACGAAAGATATAATCATAGTTACCTTCAACTACCGCTTGAGCGTTCATGGGTTCCTTTGTCTGGGTACCGAGGACGCCCCAGGCAATGCAGGCATGAAGGACCAGGTGGCGCTGCTGCGTTGGGTTCAAAAGAACATCGCCAGCTTCGGCGGTAACCCTGATGATGTGACTATTGCTGGTTACAGTGCAGGCTCTGCATCAGTAGATCTCTTAATGCTGTCAAAGTCAGCCGAAGGTTTGTTTCACCGAGTCATACCTGAAAGTGGGGCAAATATTGCCGCGTTTACAATCCAGAGGGATCCTGTAGAAGTTGCCAAAAGTTATGCCAGGAAACTCAATTTTACTAACGTAGACGATATTTATGCATTAGAAGAGTTCTATAAGACAACTCCTATAGATTTGTTGGTATCCGATCCATTTTTAGATAGAACTGATTCTACTTTCATGTTTTCACCGTGTGTGGAGCGTGATACAGACGGAGCATTTCTGACAGAAACTCCTTTGAATATACTAAAGAATGGTAATTACAAGAAGTTACCTGTGTTGTATGGATTCGGCAAAATGGAAGGACTGCTGCGGGTTGCCTTATTTGAGTTTTGGAAGCACAAGATGAATGAAAAGTTTTCTGATTTCTTGCCAGCTGACTTGAAGTTTGAATCTGAAGAAGAAAGAGAAGAAGTAGCTGATAAGATTAAAAAGTTTTATTTTGGTGACGACCCTGTAGGTGATGATAATATTTTAGGATACGTGGATTTCTTTTCGGATGTTATATTTACCTATCCCATGCTCTGGGCTACAAAATTGCACGTGGAGGCTGGCAATAATCAAATATATTTGTATGAATATTCCTTTGTGGATGAGGATGTTCCAGTAGTACCTCATACGAACATACGAGGCGCTAACCACTGCGCGCAAACGGCGGCTGTGATGGACGGTAAAAACATGACTTACCACGATGAGTCTACTGTGACCCCAGAATTCAAGGCCATGAAGAAGATAACCCGTGAAATTTGGCATAACTTCATCAAAACTGGGTAGGTATACTAAATACCATAGCATTATTCTATTTAGTCTTTTATATTCTTACCGCCTGTTCACTCGTGGGAAAGCCTGCTGTAACGCACAATGCAAGTTTTGTTTTGTAATCGTTTTGAGAGCAGTAGGAATGAAATAAACTTAAAAAAATGAAGTGCAGAGGTCCCTGGGCTTGAATTTTCAAACCTATCTTCTTGTTTTCACTCGGCCACAATTACCCCAATAACTATTTTCTTGGAGGTAAGTTATTAATCTGAAAACTACTTCAGTTTCGGGGTGTTCTGTCTAGGTTTAGGTAATTCTCAGCTGCATGAAAATTTACTATTTTGATAGTCTGTAACTGTAATTGTAAAACAATAAGCTAAGTTTTATGTTGCACCTTTCAGGAAACCTGTGCCTGAAGGGTCGTCGCTGCCTACGTGGCCGCCTGCAGGAGTAGACAGGTCACCACACATGGTGCTTGATAAGAAACTGGAGCTACGTGGGGTGCTCTTGGAGAAACGCACTCAGTTCTGGGAAGATATCTACCAGAGATACTACCGAGATGCAGTACCACCACCAACACCTCCACCAAAACCACGAGTTGAACTATAACAAAATAACTTTTAAAAAATTTGCTTGATTTGTGTGGAAGCGTTTTATTATAAAGAAGTCAGTGATTACTTATTAAGAATGTATAAATATTAGTACTAGATTTTGATTGATTTCTTGGATGCGTCTAAATAAACATTTTTACCGACAAATCGATTTCTAAGTCTAGATAAAAAGTACCTCGGTTGTATAATTATATTTACTTATTCATCTATAACATTTCTCCAAATATGTTTGACTCATAATAATCTGCCTAGCCTTTTCCCAACTATGTTGGGATCGGCTTCCAGTCTAGCCCGATGCAGCTAAATACCAGTATTTTACATGGAGCGACTGTCTATCTGACCTCCACAACCCTGTAACTGGGTAATACGACTTAACTGGGTAGTTTGACTGTCTAACTATTTTAGACTAATTTATTAACTATTTAATTAAAAGAAGAACTAAATAAGCAGACCACTTACAATGCCGTTGACTACAAACTAAAGTGGTCATCAACGTAATCACAAATGACTTGTTGCTATGACACACACCAATCATGCTGCCGAAATAAGGCCCAGGTAATCAGTAAATTATGCTCAAGTGTAGTTTCCTGCACAGTTTACTCGATAAGAATTCCTAAATATCGGTCATCCTGTGACATTAATGTAGCTAATCAGGTGACCTTGGGTCACATACAGGGTGACCATGACGACAAGGTGACAAGGACGTCCAAACGAAAATTTCGGAAGCCTAATAAAATAAATAATAAGCCTAAATAATAGAATAAGGGCCCAAATGACCTTAAAGTAATTTCAAACTTCCACGGACCCTCAGCTTTTATCCCATATCCCAAAAAAAAAGAAAAATAGTCTAGGTCCAAAACCACAAAATATCGTAGAACATACATGGGGATGGTTCGGATAGCCCAAGAAGAGAGGATTTTAAATTTTCGTTTATACGTCCTTGTCAGGCAGGGCCAACCTGTAGGTAATCAACCGCATTTCAGTTGAAGTCAAATTGATATAATAAAAGCAAACATCTTGAACAATCAAGGCGTCCACTACACAGGTACTCCGTCTTGTATGAAAACGTGCTCCACACACAATAAGTTTCTCAAAGGACACAGTAGGTTATGGCGCAAGCTGACAAGTAAGACGTTTCCCGGATATAATGCTTTTTCTATACTAAAGCTGATTATTTTTACAGGGCTATGACTTGAGAGTTTGAGATGTAGGTACTTCGTGCAAATTATGCATCATCATTCTGAGTAGGCATGATGTAGGCAAAATAAGGAACAAATATGATGAAATTGTAGAAACATAAATAAATAGTATATAAAAACCCGAAAATATAGTTACCAGTAAGTGTACTTACCTTACACTTACCTAACTATAACTACATTTAACTAACCTTAACTATATTTTTGGGTCGTGGGATCCGTGTGTCCATGGCCTTTTCAAGGAGTTGTCCAAACGGTTGGTTGACACTTCCTGTGACTAAAGGGACGACCTGTGACGGAAGGGCTAAGCATTGCTATCCTACGAGTACGTGGCAATGCGGCCAGTCTTTTGGGCACACTTCCAGTTGATGGCAATGCGGAAGAATCTTTTGATGCCATTTACTTTTAGTTTTTTATTTTTCCTGATATGGCACCAGGCTTTGACCTACAGGAGCGGAGCAGTAACCAAAGCTGTAACTTAACACGGTTGGTGTTACATTTATAAATCCATAATAGGGATTATAAAATCTGTATATTTTTTTTATCAGGTCGCAGCTATCACAACTGTAAGAGATAATAGGCCGCTTCGTGCCTAGCATAAATATATTTTAAGCGTATGGAATTAGTGTACGAACGTAACGATGGAGTGGCGGACGTGTGTGGTACTTCTGTGCGTGACGGCTGTTTTGGCTGACGACGATTGGTGGGAAGTAAAGACTGCGCAAGGGCCGGTGCGCGGGCACAAGCACCCCAGCGGAGAACTATACGCCTTCTATAACATACCCTATGCTACAGCGCCTACTGGTGTAAATAAATTTAAGGTATTATAAATTCTCTTCCTCATATTAATCAGAGAAATAGTGCAAAAAATGGGCACTTGCCCCATTTTGTTCCATTAAAATGTAACTTACTAAAATATAATGAAATCAAAGCAGTACCAAACAAAACAAAAAATTAAACAAAATAATAAAAAAAACTCGCGACAATCGAAGAAGTCCGATTAGACGTTTCTCATTTTACATGTCGCGATAACTTTGTTTAAACGTCTACGTAAGAAATTGAAAGATCAAATTCATTATCCTAAATAATTACTATGTTACCCATATACCTACTATAGCAACGAGCATCATTTGGAAATAATAATTTTAACTTTATATTTAAAAAATGCACTCAAAAACACGATTTAATCGCTGATTAATATTTTGACAGGACGTTTTAACAATGTCATGTCTTTGGGTTGGTTGCCGTAGTGTTGTGACTGTTAAAAGTCGTTGTAGACCGAATCAATTTAATTTAATAAAAAATCGTTACTTTTTCGAACAATTTCAAAAGAGATATAAATGTATAATTACTGAATTATTAAGGCTGGGATCCTTACCCCGGGCTTTTTAACCATGAATACTAATAATAAAACGTGTAATAAAACGATATTTCTCATAAATCAGTCGTAAGCAATCTAAATACAATTGTCGATTACAAACTCGTAACTATTTTAAATCGATAAGTCTCAAGAATCGGATTTTAAAGCAACCGATTGTTTTTCCCCTCACTACGCAGAGTACTTTTATAGCTATCAAATCGGACTTTTAAGGTTTTCGCGACTGTAGTTTAGAATATTTAGATTCCTTCAAATAACTTTCCTGCACCGCAAACTTGTTCATAAGGGTTATTTTATAGAAATCAAGTAACTTGGCTTAACTACGACGCTGGTTTAATACTGAACTTTCTTTTCAGGCACCTCTTCCGCCGCCAGTATGGTCGGAACCATTTGACGCTATCGACAAAGAAGTAATATGTCCGCAAAATGCGTTTCCATACTTCGATTACTTGCCGGAAACTACAGTTCAACTAGAAAATTGTTTGATTGCTAATGTGTTTGTGCCAAAAACCAATAAGAAAAACCTCTCTGTCCTTGTATATGTTCACGGAGGAGCTTTTTTAATAGGATATGGTGAAATGATAAAAGCAACACAATATATGTTAAAAACAAAAGATTTTATTATGGTCACGTTCAACTACCGCCTGGCCGTTCACGGTTTCCTTTGTCTTGGCACCGAGGACATACCAGGCAATGCTGGCATGAAGGATCAAGTGGCGCTGCTGCGCTGGGTTCAAAAGAACATCGCCAGCTTCGGTGGTAACCCTGATGATGTCACTATTGCAGGCGGTAGTGCAGGTTCTGCATCAGTGGACCTAGTAATGCTTTCTAAGTCCGCCGAAGGGTTGTTCCACCGAGTCGTACCAGAAAGTGGTGGAAATCTTGCCGCATTTACAGTTCAGAGAGATCCTGTTGAGATTGCCAAATCCTTTGCCAAACAACTTAATTTCACTAACGTTGACGATATTTATGCATTGGAAGAATTCTACAAGACAGCTCCTTTGAAACTGTTGACTTCAGATCCACTTTTCTACAGAACTGATTCTACTTTCCTATTTTCACCATGTGTGGAGCGTGATACAGGAGACGGAGCATTTCTGACAGAGTCTCCACTGAGTATACTAAAGAAAGGCAACTACAAGAAGTTACCTGTACTGTATGGATTCGCTAAAATGGAAGGAATACTCCGTTTAATGTTCTATGATTCTTGGAAGTCAAAGATGAATGAAAAATTTGCTGATTTCTTGCCACCAGACTTGAAATTTGAATCTGAAGAAGAAAAAGAAGAAGTAGCAGATAAGGTTAAAAAGTTTTATTTTGGCGACGACCCTGTTGGTGATAATAACATTTTAGCATACGTGGATTTCTTTTCGGATGTCATTTTCACTTATCCCATGCTCTGGGCTACGAAGTTGCACGTGGAGGCTGGCAACCATCAAATCTATTTGTACGAATATAGCTTTGTGGATGACGATGATCCTATACTTCCACACGCTAACGTACGAGGTGCTAGCCACTGTGCTCAATCGATGGCTGTAATGGATGGGAAAAATTTAACACACGCCGACGATAGTTTTGTGTCCCCTAAGTTCTTGAAAATGAAGAATGTTGTCCGTGAAATTTGGTATAACTTTCTTAAGACTGGGTGAGTATCTGGCGTTTCTAAATAAAGCTTTAAACAATCTTTTTTACTATTTGGCACCCATTGAGGCCAAAACAGAACAAGGTAATAACGTAGATATTTCCAGTTTTAAATAGACGCTTTAGTATGTTTTTTTAGTAATTACTTCAGTTGACGCGTTAGTATTAACGTTAACGCAGTACTACTAGTAGTCTATGGTACTGGCGCAATTTCGATATTTTGAACATTCGATGTTTTGAACATATTTTATATTGATTTTCGATAATATGATTTTCAATATAATCATTCGATATTTTGAGACTCGACATTCTGATTTCCGATAATGATACATTCGATATTTTGATTTTCGATTTTTTGATCTTCGACATTTTGATTTTCGACATTTTAATTTTCGATATTCTGATATGTATCCTATTTTTAATTCTAATATTTTTATTATTCTGTTCCTTTCAGGAAACCCGTGCCTGAAGGATCTTCTCTACCTACGTGGCCAGCAGCTGGCGCGGACAGGTCGCCACACATGGTGTTGGATGAGAAGCTGGAACTACGTGGGGTGCTCTTAGAAAAACGTACTCTCTTCTGGGATGACATCTACCAGAGATACTACCGGGATGCAGTGCCACCACCAACACCACCACCCAAATCACGCGTTGAGTTATAAAACCAGTCTCTACTGTTTTATTTTTATCTTGCATAATTTGAGTTGAGTTTAAGCTCTGTTTTTTGTTGATAGAAATAAGATAATACTGTTTCTTTATAAGAATGTGTAAAGTATGATTGATTTCTAGGATGGTAAATAAACATTTTTGCGCGCACAATCTTGTCTTTATTTTATGACGTAGGTAGCTATGTATCAAATTAATGTCAATGCAGTTTTAAAGGCTAGTACTTAATACTGTAGGTGCCGGGGTTGCGGGCCGTCTTAACAGGATACCGTGGCCCCGGAACATAAAGGGCAACAGAAGGCACAGGGTGGTTTTTTTGTCAGTAAAAGTCTGACAGTCCGAAAGTCATCAAATTACTCCTTCCGCCCCACCCAGGGCGGGCAGGCGGGCAGGGCAGGGCAGTCATTTGATGACTTTTACAACCTTAAAAAAAAAAGAGATACTTAAGGTACCTAGTTAAAAGATACACTATCCCGAAAGTTCATGTAATAGACCACGTATGCTTGCTTGCCAGGGCAAAATTGACATCTTAATTCTTAGCTCACTAAGGCCTAAATGCACCAAAAACTTAATTCAGAGTTAGTTGTTAACACCGGCCCATTATGTATGACTAGCCATTTGCCCGCGATTTCGTTCGCGTAAATTTCCTTGCCAATCCCAATTTTTTTTTCTTATTTTAAACTTAATCTATGCTATTCGCTAAAATGCTACTTTCCATTGGCGAAAGACTTTTTGAAATCGGAAAGCTTTTGATATTATCCTTTTCAAACTAAAATACAAATCTTTTGTGTTTATAATATTAGTTTAGGCATCTTGTAATTTAACCTCGTGTAACAACTAACTCTGAATTAAGTTTTTGGTGCATTTATGCATTAGTGAGCTAAGATTTAATGGCTGCATTTTATTCCTACTACTAAGCCTATTCTTACTTATCCCAAGTACTTTATTTGAATAGTATTAACATGTGAAAGGATGTTTGGATATTTGATATAATCACGCCTCAACGGGTGAACAGATTTGGTAATACAGGTACCTAGACCATGACGTGCACTAGGGGTAAATGATTCTTATCGTGATAGTACGTTCCCTTACGAAGATTTTCGACTTCCACGAAAGCGATGCCGTTGGCAAAAGCTAAGTAAGGATGACATCTCCATATGACATTATTCGTATAAGCATTATAATGCAGAATTTAATTATCAACAAAGTTGTTGGGAGTGATAAAATGTAATATATTAAGTTGCTTTACTGCATTTAAATAATATTAGTTTGCGAACGTAGCGATGGAGTGGCGGACTTGTGTCGTACTTTTGTGCGTGACGGCTGTTTTGGGTAATGCCGAATGGCGGGAAGTGAAAACTGCGCAAGGGCCGGTGCGCGGGCGCAAGCTTCCCAACGCAGATCTATACGCATTCTACAATATACCCTACGCCACAGCTCCAACTGGTACAGACAAATTTAAGGTACCTATTTATACAAAAAAGTTAGATATTTAGCTTTTTTGTATTCTAAATATTTAAACAATGGAACGATTTAAAATAATGTTATTTTGATAAAGTTTAGATGTACTTATTGTTTTTCTAAATCTATGAAACCACGTCATTCAAGCAATAAATACCTACCTGGATATGTTTTGTAGTTAAGACAATTGTTTTCGGCATAAAATCATTATATTTGTAAACCAATTTGAAGAAAACCAGATCTGATTTAAAAAAACAGTTTTTGATCGACACATCAATACTTAAATTGCAGATTTATTTTTATAGAGAGAATTTTTGAAGTAACACTATTATTAAGTATAATGATAGGATTAGATTCTTTCACATGCCTTTTCTGTGTCGTAGAAACCTAGTGTCTCAGTTGCATATAAAGTTGGACTAATCACGATACTGGGAAACTGGTACTATACTAAACTTTTTTTTCAGGCTCCTCTTCCGCCGCCAGTATGGTTGGAACCATATGATGCCACCAAAAAAGACGTAATATGCCCACAATTTAAGTTTCCTGACTTAGATATTTTTCCGAAAAGCTTAGTTCAACTAGAAAACTGTTTGATTGCTAATGTATTTGTACCAAATACTAATGAGAAAAATCTTTCTGTCCTTGTATATGTTCATGGAGGAGGTTTTGTAATGGGCTATGGCGATATGATGGAAGCAACACAGTTTATGTTAAAGACAAAAGATTTTATTATGGTCACGTTTAACTACCGCGTAAGTGTTCATGGTTTCCTTTGTCTCGGCACTGAGGATATTCCAGGCAATGCTGGCATGAAGGATCAGGTGGCGCTGCTGCGTTGGGTTCAAAAGAACATCGCCAGCTTCGGTGGTAACCCTGATGATGTCACTCTTGCAGGCGGCAGTGCAGGTTCTGCATCAGTAGACCTAGTAATGCTTTCTAAGTCCGCCGAAGGGTTGTTTCACCGAGTTGTACCAGAAAGTGGTGGAAACCTTGCCGCATTTGCAGTTCAGAGGGATCCTGTAGAGATTGCCAAAAAGTATGCCAGAGAACTGAACTTTACTAACGTAGACGACATTTACGCATTAGAAGAGTTTTACAAGACAGCTCCTTTGAAACTATTGAATTCACATTCGTTAATAGATAGAACTGATTCTACTTTTCTATTTTCACCGTGTGTGGAGCGTGACACAGGAGACGGAGCATTTCTGACAGAGTCTCCACTGAGTATACTTAAGAAAGGAAACTACAAAAAGTTACCAGTGTTGTATGGATTCGCTAACATGGAAGGACTAATGCGTATGATGTTTTATGATTATTGGAAGGCAAAGATGAACGAAAAATTTTCAGATTTCTTGCCAGCAGACTTACAGTTTGAATCTGAAGAAGAAAGAGAAGAAGTAGCTGATAAGATTAAGAAGTTTTATTTTGGCGACAACCCTATCGGTGATGATAATATTTTAGCATACGTGGATTTCTTTTCGGATGTCTTATTCACTTATTCCATGCTTTGGGCCACGAAGTTGCACGTGGAGGCTGGCAACAATCAAATCTATTTGTATGAATATAGCTTTGTGGATGACGATGATCCTGTGGTTCCTCACACAAACGTACGAGGTGCTAACCACTGCGCTCAAACGTTGGCTGTGCTGGATGGTAAAAATTTTACATACAGAGATGAAAGCATGTTGTCCCCTAAGTATTTGAAAATGAAAAATATTGTTCGTGAAATTTGGCACAACTTTCTTAAGACTGGGTAGGTACCCGTTACATATTGTGTAGTTTATTTTCATTACTTTGTTTTTTAATTTTAATTTTTCGGGTATCCTCCCCGCACCCCTACAGCTGGTGTTGTCTCAGATTATTTGACTCTCAAAATATTGAGGGTTTACTCAAACTGTAGTTCGGGAGATATTACTTATGATTTGGATATTATATTTGATGCGGTCTGTTTCAGTGAACCCGTGCCAAAAGGTTCATCGCTGCCTACGTGGCCGGCAGCTGGCGCGGACAGGTCACCACACATGGTGTTGGACGAGAAGCTGGAGCTACGTGGGGTGCTCTTAGAGAAACGCACACGCTTCTGGGATGATATCTACAAGAGATACTACCGGGATGCAGTACCACCACCAACACCGCCAGCCAAACCACGCGTTGAGCTATAAAACCAATGTATAAAATACAACTTGACCTGAGTGCCCGAGGTTGTCATCAAAGTACACAAATGACTTGTGATTATGACACAGATAGAATTTTGACAATCACACCGAATGTCTGTAAATTATGCTTAATTGTGGTTTTCTGTACAGTTTAGCATAACAGAATTTATCAGTTTGAGACATTCGTAGCATCTTTGAGATGTTTCAGAGTCTAAGTAAAATAGGCAATCATCTTGAATAATTATAGCGCCCACTGCACATAATACATAATACTTTGACCTATAAAAAACCAGGAAATAATTATGTATTATGAGTACTGCACCTATACAGCATTTTACCGCATCCGTATTTAGTTATTTTACAAAGTTTATCTTAAAGAGTAATAGATTTTTTTTTTCTACAATTTTGATTGAATTAGTGCAGGTATTTAACCAATAAAAACTTTTAAAATATCTTCTATTTGTTTTTTTTTTTGGAATATAATGTACTAAATTTATTTATCGTAGTGCTTTATTATGTCTAACTGTTAGACTTTTAGGGTACCTACATCAAAAACTCAAGTGAGCATCAACGTAACCACAAATGACTTGTGATTATGACACAGAAAAAATTACGACAATCATTCTGAATTAGTCCTAGATACCTAGTAATACAGTTCACTATTACAGAATTCGTATGTCGGTCATCCTGTGACATTGTAGCTAATCAGGTGACCTTGGATCATCCGTATGAAATTCGAGCTCAAATCGTTATAGTCGGAAAGCATCTGCAACAATCAAGGCGTTCACTCCGCCGGTACTTTGTTTGAAAACTCAAATGACATCGTATTATCGTTTTTCGCACAAGCTGATATTTGTCGGCTATTAAATCATGAACCTGCAATTGAACCTACCGAAAACCGGTTATTCTAACCGGTCTGTAACTTGAGATAGGACATTGGCTGTAGTTGATGTTTATGTCTCGCGTTAATAATGCATCGTCACTCTGAGTTGGTATGACGTGCGCCAAACAAGGAAAATTGGAAATATTATGAAAAACAAATTAAAGTTACACGATAGCATTGTATTTTATGTAGATTGATAATATTTAATCGATTAATAAACAGGGCAGGACGTACAATGTTATTTAAATTGTTTTACGACAATAGTCCCCAGCCTTATCAAGAGATCATCCGATCAGAAACCAACCTAGAAGCAGAATACAAATTTAATGTGTTATCATCCTGTACTGTCACCGACATCATAAACCTTTTATTTATTTATTTAAAAGCTGTCAGCACAGGGACGGGGCCAACGCCTGCCGGGGTTGCGGGACGTCTTAACAGGATACCGTGGCCCCGGAACGTAAAGGGCAACAGAAGGAACCGGGTGGTTTTTTAGTCAGTAAAAGTCTGACAGTCCCTTCCGCCCCACCCAGGGCGGAAGGAGTCATTTGATGATTTTTACCACCTCAAAAAAAAAAAAAAAAATATGGCATTACTATTAGTATACCAATGGTGTTGAAGATATAACTGACACCTTTGAGGTAATACCTTTTATACTGGAACACTGCAATATTAATCAGCGACAATAATTAATTATATAATAGACTTGTAATAGGTACCTACGCATTAAAAAAATATCAATTTCAATGTCAGGTCTTACCTATCGTTGCTGGGAGAGATAATAGCCACTCGGTACCTTGCATGAAAATATTATTATCACAATGAATTAGTTTGTGAACGCAACGATGGAGTGGCGGACGTGTGTGGTACTTTTGTGCGTGACAGCTGTTTTGGCTGACGACGAATGGCGGGAAGTTAAAACTGCGCAAGGGCCGGTGCGCGGGCGCAAGCACCCTACCGAGGATCTATACGCCTTCTACAACATACCCTATGCAACAGCTCCTACTGGCATACATAAATTTAAGGTACTACTAATTATTATCATTTTCTCAAAATGTACATTCTGTGTGTTGCTATACAAAGTAGGTATAATAGTAAAGAATAGCAACAGCGCCAAATTGCTGACGCCGTATGGAACGGTGGCCGACAAGGAGTAACAGTTTCGAAACGCAATTCCATCGCCATTATTTTTGTATTTCAATTGTAGAACGATTTCTATAGAGAAACCTTGAGAAGGTTTACAATTGATTAAAATACGTTTTTTCAATTGTGCAATATCACATCGCTTTTTTACACTGCAAACTTGTCTTGAAGGACAAGTATTTTTTTTTTATAGAATATGGGTTTGCTTAGATAGGTAGGTATATTATGACTCTTAAATACTTTATAGAAATCTAGTGCTTTAGAAAGCATTAGTCTTCGATCAACCAAAACGCTGGTTTGATACTGAACTTTATTTTCAGGCACCTCTTCCGCCGCCAGTATGGTTAGAACCATTTGACGCTACCAACAAGGAAGTAATATGTCCGCAACCTACGTTTCCATACTTAGATCTCATGCCGAAAACCATAGTTCAACAAGAAAACTGTTTGATTGCTAATGTGTTTGTGCCAAAAACGAATAAGAAAAATCTCTCAGTCCTTGTATATGTTCACGGAGGAGCTTTTATAATGGGATATGGTGATATGATAAAAGCAACAAAGTATATGATGAGGACAAAAGATTTCATTATGGTCTCGTTCAACTATCGCTTGGGCGTTCATGGTTTCCTCTGTCTTGGCACCGAGGACATACCAGGCAATGCTGGCATGAAGGACCAGGTAGCGCTGTTGCGCTGGGTTCAAAAGAACATCGCCAGCTTCGGTGGTAACCCTAAAGATGTCACTCTTGCAGGCGGTAGTGCAGGTTCTGCATCAGTGGACCTAGTAATGCTTTCTAAGTCGGCCGAAGGGTTGTTCCACCGAGTCGTACCAGAAAGTGGCGGAAACCTTGCCGCATTTGCAGTCCAAAGGGATCCTGTAGAGATTGCCAAAAAGTATGCCAGAGAACTGAAATTTACTAACGTAGACGATATTTACGCATTAGAAGAGTTTTACAAGACAGCTCCTTTGAAACTGTTGACTTCAGATCCATTTTTCGATAGAACTGATGCTACCTTCATGTTTTCGCCGTGTGTGGAGCGTGATACAGGAGACGGAGCATTTCTGACAGAGTCTCCACTGAGTATACTAAAGAAAGGAAACTACAAGAAGTTACCTGTTTTGTATGGATTCGCAAACATGGAAGGACTATTGCGCGTAATGATCTATGATTATTGGAAACCAAAGATGAATGAAAAATTTTCAGATTTCTTGCCAGCAGACTTACAGTTTGAATCTGAAGAAGAAAGAGAAGAAGTAGCAGATAAGATTCGGAAGTTTTATTTTGGCGACGACCCTATCGGTGATGATAACATTTTGGCGTACGTGGATTTCTTTTCGGATGTTCTATTTACCTATCCGATGCTTTGGGCCACGAAGTTGCACGTGGAGGCTGGCAACAATCAAATCTATTTGTACGAATATAGCTTTGTGGATGACGATGATCCTGTGGTTCCACACACTAACGTCCGAGGTGCTAACCACTGCGCTCAGTCGATGGCTGTGGTGGATGGTAAAAATATGACACACTCAGACGATAGTGTTGCTTCCCCTAAGTACATGAAAATGAAGAATGTTGTCCGTGAAATTTGGCATAATTTTCTTAAAACTGGGTAAGTAACTGGTACCAAAATAATGAGTCTTTAATTATTTTTTTGAGATATTATGAGATGCATACTTATATACATATCAGAAATATCACGTAGGGCGTTAGCTACGCATACTGCAAATCAAACAAGTAAAATTGAGCAACATTATTGCTGGGGAGGAAAGCGCTTTTTGTTTTATGTGTAAAATGTTATGTAACTAAAATATTGTACTTACAGAACAGAATAGGGGGCCCTGGTAACGCCATTTTAAGTTTTGTTAGAACATTTAAAACTTGTTTTTGTCCAAAATACGTAAAAAAGTTGGAATTTTCTACATTTCAGTTTTATTAGACCAAAACAATTATCGCATCAAGCTGGCTTTGTTAGGTTTCCTCTTATGCTGTTAATGACATGACATCCAACGAGCAGACAACAGAACTTCTTCTGTTGGTTATGGCTAGGCCAATTCGACTCCCGAGTTGAGTCATTTTAATTAAAGCAGTTTAAAAATCTTGTGTTTTGATTGGAATATTGTGCCTTTCAGAAAACCCGTTCCTGAAGGGTCGTCGTTGCCTACGTGGCCACCTGCAGGCGCGAACAGGTCGCCACACATGGTGCTGGATGAGAAGCTGGAGCTACGTGGGGTGCTCTTAGAGAAACGCACACGGTTTTGGGAAGACATCTACCAGAGATACTACCGGGATGCAGTACCACCACCAACACCGCCACCTAAATCACGCGTTGAATTATAAAACCAGTGTCTGTTTTTTCACTCATAAATTAAGTTGAATTATTGTACCTCTATGTTTTGCTAGTTGAAATAAAATCATAATGTTTTACCTTAAGAATGTGTTTCGTTTGATTTATGTCTTGCATGACAAATAAACATTTACTATCCTTATTCACACAGGTGCCAAAGGCAAAAATGGTCTTGTATTATTATTCAGTAAAAATCTCCGTCGGTTATATTTCGTTAAAGTGACCTTGAGGTGAGCTGGGAATTTCTTGCATCAGGTGGTATGACAGTTCACTTGAAGCTCACTTCACACAATATACACACTTACACTATCAACTAACATATTATATACAGCTAGCTCACTCAACACATAAAAAAAAAATTTTTGCATGTTAGATTTCATAAACTTTTTTTTAGTTTTATTTCCTTTTTTTTAACATTTTTATCTTTAGATGCCATTTAAGCTATACCGTGTAATAAATGCTACTAGCTCCTGTAATACACTAGCGCTGTAGCGCAGGAGCTAGGGACATCATAAAAATGTATGTACAATTTATGTCAATAAAGATTATTATTATTATTAATATACTATCTGAACTCAGAAAGGCCATATGTTAGGTAGGCAGGTAATTAATTCAAGTAATACTATCCTAAAATATCACAATAACCTTTTAAATGAAATTGGTCATAAACGTAGTAGGTACCTAGGTGTATTAGGACGTAGGATACTTTTTATTCTGGTTGTATAATCCCGTGAAATAGTTTTCAACGTTCAAGCAAGTCCTGCACTGCATTGTCGATGTATGCTTAAAAAACATGGCTTGGCGGCTAGATAAGATGAAATTTGGTTTAAAAGTAAACCATGATGTGGAATAGGGTATAGGATACTTTTTCACCCTGGTAGTTTCATTCCCGTGGCATGTATTTCAGTTGGGCATTAAGATAAGATATGAGTAGGTACATTATAAACCTATAATTTACCATTTTTAGTATCAACATAGTTGAGCATACCTATCGTTGCTGGGAGTGATAAGATATAATCTGTTGAATCACAGTTCCGGCTCCGTTATTTTTATTAAACGAAGCAATGGAGTGGTGGACTTGTCGTCTGGTAGCTGTGCATGACGGCTACTCCAGTTATTGGTGGGGCCAGTGCCCGGGAGCAAGTACCCCAACGCGTATACGCCTTTTACAACATACCGTACGCCACAGCACCTATTGGCTGGTGATTAGTTTTGGATTATTGCAAAAATGTAGATTACTTGCACGCATCTAAAATATTTAATAATCTTAACTTAACTATTTACAAAAAATATTTTTTGCTAAAACAAGATGTCAAAGCAGAGACGAACGTATTATCAACAAAAAACCCAGGATCGACCCTCAGTTGCCAAAATCAAATTAGCTGTAGTTTATCCTAGAACAGGCATCTTACATTATTTTATCTATATTGTTAATTTCAGATTCATTATGTATTTTGTAATAAGGGGATGCCACTAGCTCCTGTAATACAGTGTACACTAGCGCAGGAGCTAGGGACCTCCCCCATCCCTGGGAGTATTTTATCTTAAAAGTTTAAGATAAAATGCCTACTTCATGAATCCCAAATTAGCAATTATTATTAGGGCACGCCTCTATCGAGGCGGTAAGTCCCCTCTTTGAGGAGTGGCTTGAGCGGCGCCACGGCGCCCTCACCTTCCGCCTGACGCAGGTCCTCACCGGGCACGGATGTTTCGGGAGGTTCCTGCACATCATCGGGCGGGAGGAAACGCCCGGGTGTCACCACTGTGAGGATCGCCCCGAGGACACGGTGGAGCATACCGTGGCGGTGTGCCCCGCTTGGGCGGAGCACCGCGACGTCCTCGTGGCGGCTATCGGCGGCGGCGAACTCTCACGTTCGGCCCTGGTGCAAGCCATGGTCCGGAGCGAGAGGGAATGGGATGCAGTCGCCTCCTTCTGCGAAGCAGTAATGCTAGCGAAGGAGGAGGCGGGCCGCGTGAGGGAAAGAACCACCTCACGCCCCAGCCGCCGCGGGAGACGCTCCGGGCGTCGGGAGCCGCGAGACGACTCCCGGCCACCGTAGACGAGGGTCTGTGGGCGGTGAGCAATGGGTAGCTCACCGCCCGTTCGTTGATAACGACAGACCGTGTCGACGGCGCGTTCGTGTTCCACGCGCGCCTCATAGAGATGTCAGCAAACAATTGAAGGGGCCACTAAGGGCCGATGCCTGCCGGGGCTGCGGGTTGTTCGAAAGAGATACCGCGCCCCCGGAACGCAAAGGGCACAAGAAGGAACATGGATGGGTTTTAGTCAGTAAAAGTCTGACACTCCCTCCCGCCCCGCCCAGGGCGGGGGAAGTCATTTGATGATTTCCCATCGGTAAAAAAAAAAGCAATTATTATTATAGTAAAGATTTATTTTTCTAAATTATTATTAGTTAATCCCCTTCCAGCGAATGATTCCAATCACCGATCTGTATAATAATAGGAGTTAGGCTGCTGACTGCTGTCTACCAATTACTCAACTAACTAGATCAATCCAAAGAGTTCAAAGTTCAAAACTACTCATTTAGCCCAATTCAACGATTCCAAATACGGTGAGTCTACGATTAGTTAGGCCGAGTTCATGGTCAAGGTCGATAAATGTGAAATATACAGGCTGAGTTGGAATTATGTACTAAGCTGCGAACAAAATTTATATGAATTCTGATATTTCTACGAATTTTATGAGTTCTGATAATTAACATTCGGGAATCATTAAATTCTAGACCGGCTCAATTTTTCCCAATAATGGATGTAGACTTTAATGTCAATTAAGATGACTGTCAATTTTGACGATTTAAGACGAATCTAACGACACCTCTCAAGCTAAAATCCATCTAGTCGTTACAGAGCGTGCCAAATAAACATGCATAGTAACATAAAAAAATCATAATCTGGCGCAGTCAGGTAAAAATGAAAATTGTGGCGCAATCCTGTTTCTAAGATGA
This sequence comes from Hoplodrina ambigua, assembly GCA_949774945.1. Lineage (NCBI taxonomy): Eukaryota > Metazoa > Arthropoda > Insecta > Lepidoptera > Noctuidae > Hoplodrina > Hoplodrina ambigua. The sequence goes on from OX458968.1 coordinate 10,149,189, forward strand.
TAATATTAATTGTTTTTCAGTGATAAAATGTACACGGATATGAATTTACTAATTAACTTTTTTAATTTACCGACTAGGATGGCTATGTCATCCTAGTCAGCAAAATTTATTTTTAATTAATTACTGTGTCATACTTATTAGCAATAAAATTGTTGTACAATAGATAAGATAAGATAATACATAATATAATATAATAAAACAACAACTTACAAATCTTCGTCTAGATATCATATCAAAACAAACTCAGTAGCCTTGTGAAAGATTACGATTAAATTCCAAAATAGTATAATTATGCGAAATCATTAAATGCAAACATAGTGTGCTATTTTTATTTTTATGTTGTACATTGTTTTGGCTCTATGGAGTTCTCGATGCTTACGTTTAAACAATTCTGCGTGTTAAAGTTTAGCAATTATGTAAAACCGGCCGTTTAACGTCGGCGTTGTTCAGTTGCTTTATCTAACTGAGCGGTTTTGTAAAACAGCTAATTCGGTAATACATCTGTAACATGTACACCAATTTATGGTCAATTTCAATGCAAGTAATTCTTTTACATGTTTTTCTTTTTCATGACTTTCAAAAGCGCCTGATTTCGACAATAAATAATCGTTTCAATAAATTACGTTTAAAAAGTAAAAAAATTGCCACAGCGTTCCTACAAGCCATCATTTCTTTAATTTCATACATAGATTGGGTAACATTGAGTACTGACTTGGATTGAAATCATTTACATACAGCACTCTGTTACAACTGATGTGTCCTGACTCCTCACACACACGTAGATAAGCTTGACCTACGTGTGCATGCGCACAATAGGTAATTCAAGGCGACACAATAAAAAAAGGCTACCGTAACGACATCTATACCGCCACATATGAACTAAGTAAGACATATTTTGACGTTACACAAATTTTAAATCACGAAAGCAAAATATATTATGTAGGTGCCAGGGGAGATTCCAAAGCTACTACTCAACCAGACGTACGTTAAGTACGTGCTTAAGATACCTTGGTTATTTGTTAAAGAAAAAAATAATAAATATTACTACCGAGTTTTTGTTATTCTTTTGAAGAATACTTTTTTAGTGTTCTCTATTCAAATTTTGTATTTCAACTTTTCTCTAGCACAAGTTGCTACCATTATTGTTCTGATTAGCAGCGCCATAATTGGGTGAAAATAAAATGCAATTTTGTATGATAATCTTATGACGTTTGAATCAACAAATTGATATGATGAATTATTACATACATATAAATGACATAATGCCGCAAAACCTTACATTTGCCTACGTTTGCAAATGGACGACGCCGTTTGTATAATGGCGAATTATACAATATGCCTGCGACACAAATACAGTGGCCCGTAGATTAGATAATAATTCCAATAAATAACCCAGTGACGTCGTGGTAGGACTAAAAGTGTTCTATGGTCGTGCGCTTGCGCATTGACAGTTTATGTCTGTCATAATCAGTCAAAAACAGAGGCGATGAAGTTGGCGTGTGTGCTTATTTTGTGTTTATCGATGGTTTTCGCTGAGGACGAATGGCGGGAAGTGAAAACGACACAGGGTCCGGTACGCGGTCGCAAGCACCCCAGTGGTAATACATACGTTTTCTACAATATACCCTACGCTACAACCCCTGTGGGCGAAAATAAATTCAAGGTATGCAAGCCTGAGCTACATGCATGCATGCTACATGCGTGCATGTTCCTTAAACGTTTATTCTGAATATCGTTTTGAGGTTCTACAATTTATGGGGTCTGAAAAGATGAAAAGAGACGAATGCTTTAGCATTCTTCTAGAACAAGAGTCATTATTTCTGCATGGCCATCTTTATACTTACCCTCCGATTAAACAGAAAGAGCTCCCTCATTCTGCTTAATAAAATTGAATGTTAGATGTTAGGTAAACATTATACACAGTGTAATTTCATGAGTTTCAACTAAATACCTACCTAACCAGTGATATAAAATACTTTTCTTCTAGGCTCCTCTCCCGCCACCAAAATGGTCCAAACCGTTTGACGCTATTGGGAAGAACATCGTATGTCCACAAATTACGTATATGATTGACTTAATACCAGGTGATCAAGAGATTCAAGAAGATTGTCTTGTAGCCAATGTGTATGTACCCGAAACTGAAGAGAAAAATCTTTCAGTCCTGGTATATGTCCACGGAGGAGGTTTTATATTAGGCTTTGGTAGTATGATGTCAGCTCAGAAGTTATTAGAGAATAAAGATTTCATCATGGTAACGTTTAACTACCGCCTTGGAATTCACGGGTTCCTTTGTCTCGGCACCGATGACGCACCAGGTAACGCTGGCATGAAGGACCAGATGGCGCTTCTGCGTTGGGTACAAGAGAACATTGCCAGCTTCGGCGGTAATCCTGGCGATGTCACTCTTGCAGGTGGCAGTGCAGGTTCGGCAGCTGTGGACCTATTAATACTTTCTAAGACAGCCAAAGGGCTATTCCACCGAGTCATATCTGAAAGTGGTGGAAACCTAGCCGTATTTACAGTTCAGAGGGATCCTCTAGAGATTGCCAAAACTTATGCTAGGAGTCAGAACTTTACAAACGTAGATGATATTTATCCATTAGAACAGTTCTACAAGACAGCTCCAGTGGAGCTCAAATCAGAAGCATATTTGGAAAGAACTGATTCGATCTTTTTGTTTTCACCGTGTGTGGAGCGTGATACAGGGGACGGAGCATTCCTGACAGAATCTCCTTTAAGTATACTAAAGAAAGGCGACTACATGAAGTTACCTATGTTGTATGGTTTCGCTAACATGGAAGGACTGATGCGTATTGATCATTTTGAAAATTGGAAGCATAAAATGAATGAAAACTTTTCTGACTTCTTACCAGCTAACCTTTGGTTTGAATCTGATGAAGAAAGAGAAGAAGTAGTCCAGAGGATTAAGAAGTTTTATTTTGGGGACAAGCCGGTGGGCAATGACAATATTTTGGGATTCGTAAATTTCTTTTCAGATATTATGTTTACTCACTCCATGCTTTGGGCTGCAAAGTTGCAAGTGGAGGCTGGGAACAATCAAGTTTATCTGTATGAATATGCGTTTGTTGATGACGACACTCCAGTGGTCCCACACACTAAAGTACGGGGTGCTACCCATGGCGCTCAATCGTTGGCTGTGATGGATGGTAACTTGATAAATACTTTAAATGAAAGCAACATGTCTCGAGAATATCTAAATATGAAGAAAACTATCCGTGAAGTTTGGCACAACTTCATCAAAACTGGGTAAATGTTTTAACTACTCTTAATAATCTTAGTAAAAAAACTTAAACACCCTTAACAACCTTAACATATTGGTGGCAAGGTAGAAATATCAAACACAAGAAATAACGAAAACATCTACATAAATAAAAATATATATATAATAAGTACCTAACAACAATAACACCACATAAGACCATTTTTTATTATTTCAAAAAAGCCCAGTTTTGTTTTTTTTTTTTAACCGCTAAATAGTGCTAAAGAGCGAGTTACTTCTCTATATAAATCCTCCCTTATCAAGTCAAAGAAATTAAATATGTTTATTTTCGGTCAGCACAAAGTTGCGACTCCTGTGCAAGAAATCACAGTGTTGATTTTCTGTGACAGCTGGCATTGACTTTCCTGCCGGGAATGCGTAGTTTCTAGTAGGTAACCAATCTCAGGAAAACATCAAAACTTCAAGAGTTGTTTTCGTAATAGATAACTAGGAGAGACGTAAGAGGACCAAAGATTGGAACAATCTAGAGGCAAAATCACGATTCAATGGCTTCTTAAGCTATTTATGTACTTACATAACCGATAGTATTTTCAGAGTTCATAATTAAATTTCAGGAAGCCAGTCCCTGAAGGGTCGTCGTTGCCTGCGTGGCCGGCGGCTGGCGCGAACAGGTCACCACATATGGCGCTGAAAGAGACTCTGGAACTGCGTGGGGTGCTCTTAGAGGAACGCACTCGCTTCTGGGATGACATCTATCAGAGATACTACCGGGATTCAGTACCACCACCAACACCGCCACCCAAATTACGCGTAGAATTATAAATATTTACCTTATTTTTATTCCTCGAGGAGGAGCTTGTAGTTAAACGAAAACAGTCGCACGGGTCGATCCATCAGGTTAAACTACGCTTGCTGGGGTTGGCTCATGGATGGGTGATCACCTTTATACACTGACACTGTGTAAAATCGCCAAGCCGCCTTAAGCAAGCATGCATTATCAATGCTCACGTCTTCTCTCCATAAAAAGAACATTTTACCCCACAGGGGGACAATAAAAGACCGGTATTATCTTAACATATTTCATTTATTTCTAAAAAACCAAAAATGTAAACTATATTTGTAATTATTAAATATTAATAAGTACAAATTTAAAAACATTTAAAAATAAAAGCCTAACGGTACCTGGAACAAGCTACCAGTGGTCAGAGCTGACTCCTTAGAGAGAAATTTCTAATCAATACGCGCTGTGTCCAGGAGTACCGCTTTTTGAATCAAGCCCTTGATACAACTGCTTTATGAGACCATCCTCAGGATTTATTCTAGGCTATTGCATGGTTATTATGCCATTGGCCTTCATGACCATTTGGCACAATGACTGCTTAAAAGGTACTAGCGACCAGCAGATTTGTCATTCTATTATTGTTATGCAATGAAATTAATTCTTAAAACGAATTAAAATGTAGATATGCACTTAATAATAGTAACCCATAAAAAGTTACCTATATCGTTACAGATATGTATATTATAATATAGGTAAATGCTGTCTTGTACGTCAAAATGTTTACGAAGTTTATGTACAAAAAACAATCTTAATATGCCTCCAACAGCTATACATAAAGTAAATACATAAGTTGAATAGGTTACATAAAGCCAATTACAGGTTCACACGGTTAGAAAAAGAATAGTTAAATAGAGATCCCAAGGATCACTAGCAGCAAGCACAACAATAAATAAAATATATTAAAGAAAAAGTCACAAACTTCAACGAACAAAGTAGTGTCACACATCCACTTTGACAATGAGCAAGAGTACCTACACGCTATCCGCTCTAAATATGAAAAGTTGTTCGTTTTTTTTGCTAAGTTTTATAAATATACTTTTTAACTCAGGGATAACTTAGCTTTACAGCTAAGTTATCCCTGAGTTAAAAATTAATTAAATTATCAAATAAATAGGTATATGAATATTATTATTTATGATTTGCAACCACCATCCAAATTTTCTTAGATTGTTGAACTTGACTGCACACGCGCTTTCCTCAAAATTCGGGAACGCACACAAACAGCACGCACTACGGGCCCTTGCTGCGTGTACATTCTGATTTTTTACGGAAATTGTCCTTTGAATGTTTTTTTTTGTTTTTGTTATTATTTGATTATACTCGTAATGTTTCTCATATGAAAATAATTTAATTAAGAGACCTCGATTTTTTAATTTGGATGATGAATAAAAAGTATCCCTGTGTATAGGATAATTCACGCAGGCGAAGAAGCAAAACCTACTTAATTAAGATAAGGGACAAATCCTGAGAACAACTGTGGGAATAACGGCGGTCTTTTATTCCGTAAATATCCACTTGAACGTCGCGAAGCAGCCAGTGCTGGTGGTGGTATTGCATCGCGATAGTATAACTGATAGAGTGCTTCCCAAAAACGAGTGCTTTCTGCCAATAATTCTCGACGTAGTTCAAAAGTTTTCCCAAGAGACATGTACGGTGTCCAGTCTTTACCAACAGACGGCCACTCTGGTAGCGCAGAATGTTTGGGCACCGGGGTCCTGTATGTTGAAATAATGAACGTTTAATATTCTATCTGTACAAAATAATTTTTTTTATTATGAATGAAATATACCATGGCACACATTAATAATAATTTTATATACGTCGCATCAGGGTGTGTTATTTATATTCCTTATAATTGAACGCTGTGAGTTGGTGTTAATATAAGTAGGCAAGACCTATCTTGGATATATATTCTAGTTCTTATAAAATAAAATTATCAATAAACAAATAACGGAAAGAAGGGAAAGGAAATAAGTGTTTTGTGGTCTATAACAGTTTACTTAGTGCCTACGTACCCAGTTTTAATAAAGTTGTGCCATATTTCTCGTACTCTCTTTCTCATTTTCTGGTACTCAATATTGTTAGAGCTTCCATTTTCACCAATCACGTCGTCCAGCCAAGCCTTTGATTGAGCGCAGTGGTCCACACCTTCTACGTTTACGTACGGCACCATGTCACGGCTTAAAAAGTTATACTCATACAAATAAACTTGTTCGTTGCCAGCCTCAACGTGCAGTTGCACAGCTCGCAGCATGGGAAAAGTAACGATGATATGCGAAAAGTAGTCGATGTATGCTAAAATGTTGTCATTGTCAATCATCTTGTCCCCAAAATATTCTTTTTTAATCTTGTTGGCTATTTCATCTCTCTCTATTTCTGATCGAAACTTCAGATCAGCTGGCAAGAAATCTGCAAACTTTTCAAACATACTACGCCTCCAAATGTTAAAATAATCAATTCGCAACATTCCTTCCATGCTGGTAAAACCATACAACATAGGTAACTTTTTGTAGTCGCCTGTCTTTAATATACTTAGAGGTGATTTTGTCAGAAATGCTCCATCTCTTGTATCACTCTCCACACACGGTGAAAATAAAAATGTAGCATCGGTTCGATCGAAAAATGAATTTGAAGTTAACAATTTCAATGGTGTTGTCTTATAGAAGTCCTCTAATGCAAAAATATCGTGGACGTTTGTAAAATTCAGTTTACTGGCATAATATTTGGCAATCTGTAGAGGATCTCTCTGAATTGCAAATGCAGCAAGGTTGCCTGCGCTTTCAGGTATGACACGGTGGAATAATCCTTCAGCTAATTTTGAGAGCATTATTAAATCCACTGATGCAGAACCCGAGCTGCCACCACCAAGAGTGACATCTGCAGGGTTGCCGCCAAAGTTGGCGATGTTCTCTTGTACCCAGCGCAGCAGCGCCACCTGGTCCTTCATGCCAGCATTGCCTGGTATGTCCTCGGTGCCGAGACATAGAAACCCATGGACGCCGAGACGGTAGTTAAACGTAACCATGATGAAATCTTTTTTCTTCATTAACTGCATTCCTTTATTTCTGTTGCCATAACCTAATGAAAATCCTCCTCCGTGAACATATACAAAGACAGAGAGGTCTGCCTCAAATGATTTGGGTACAAATACATTTGCAATAAGACAATTTTCGTGCATCACTGGCTTTCCTGGCAGGAACTCCCTTATTACTTTTATATTTTGTGGACATATGAAATTCATCTCGATGCTGTCTAATGGTTCCGACCATATTGGCGGCGGGAGAGGTGCCTGGAGAGCAAAATTAATAATTGAACTAAGTATTGTGCTACAGAAGATACACTATACTCCAAATAACACATTATTATTTGCCTAGCCTTTTCGCAGCTATATAGGGGTCGGTTACTCAGTTTCCATGGAGTGACTGCCTATCTGACCTCCACAACTAAGTTGCTGGTTAACAGGATGCTGGTTGGAGGATGGGTAATTGATAACATTAACCAATAATTCCTAGACAGGAGTTCTTTAAAGAAACTAGGTGTATGTTTTAGCCCGGAAAAACCGATTTATTTTCAACTAACTGTAAATTAGATTTTTAATTACTTTCAAATTTATAAATAGTTAGTCACTAGGGTACCACACTACGAACTTCCGACTTGCAATTGAGAAATTTTTGAATGACAAAGCCCAATAACACTGCCCGGGTACCGAACCCAACATTAAGGCACTTTATAATTATATTAATACTGTACTGACATATACTAGTTTAGTAGTATACCAGGTAGCAGCTAGTTGTCCTTGAATCTATTTAAATGTAGTACCTATATAACTTAAATCCGTTGTTCACCAGTAGGCATTTGGATTAATTGATTCCGGAAAGTTATGAGTTGAACTATTACTGCCTGCAACCAAACAAGTGGCAGACTGGTGGATCCACAGATCATATTCACAGAAACCGACCATATGTGGCAAGACAGTACAACACACATAAAACTATAGTCGAACATTTAATATAACTATAAACACGCATATATAATATGACTGTGCCACTTATTAGCAGAGTCATATATGAAGGGGTGGAAAAACAATTGCCTATACAATACTTGACGTAGTAAACGTAATAATATTTCTTTCTTTATGATGTGGGCTGTTATAGGTCCGAAGACCCCATACACCCAAGTGTCAGAGTTTCTAAACCGCCTCCAGGGCATCTGAGGTTTGCGTGGGACAGTAATAGGCTGGTATAAGTCCAGGTTTCCTCACGATGTTTTTCCTTCACCGATGTCAGTGATGTCCAAGATAATTTTAAAAGTCACATTGGTACTTGCCCGGATTTGAACCCACAACCTTATGCATGAGAGGCGAGTGCCTTAACCACTGGGCCATCACGACATAACGATCACATCACGAAAGAAAGAATAAAAAATAATTATAGCACCTTGAATCTGTTAACACCTGTAGGCGCTGTGGCGTAAGGTATGTTGTAGAAGGTGTATAGATCCTCGGTCGGGTGCTTGCGCCCGCGCACTGGCCCTTGCGCAGTTTTTACTTCGAGCCATTCTTGAATAGCTAAAGCAGTAGTCACAAAGAAAATAGTTACACACGTCCGTAACGTCATTGTTTGAGATATAGACTAATAGACTATAGATCACAAAGAAACAATTGATTGTTTTACGAGGTTATTCAATACATTCAATTGTGATGTAGTCTAAACATCTCTATGGTATTTTATAATATTATCCTAATCTTACATGATGGATACTATCGCTAAAGGCAAGTACAAAATGGAGAATTCACTTGTAACCCCAGTTGGGTTTTCTAATAGTCATAGTTGCGGTTTAAGACACCGCAGCACTTAGATATTTATCTCAACTTAGCATTGCTGCAGTCTTTTCATCGTCCACAAAAGGAAAAGCAAGACGCACAATACATACCGTGTTTGATTCTTAGAGCATTGTTACGCTTGCTTGCTGTTGGTCGGGAGCTGCTCTAAAAGTAGTCACCATTTATTTATGACCAGTTTTACCTTTAGTTCCAGTTTCACAGTAGCGGATTAGGGGGGTGGGAGGGCTAAGGGTCTCACACCCCTTTTTTAACTTTGCCCCACGCTAGCAAATTCTCCTGTACAATACAAACAACCAGACGCGGAACAACTATCTATAGGCTATGCAAATTTTTGTTCCGTTCGAGATTCGAACCGCCCCACGCAGTTCAGCAGCCTATCGCTCAGTTTCAACATCAGAATATGAATGGAACCTTAAGTTAAATGTAAAAGTAAGAATGGGAAGAAAGTGTTTAACCATACCTTGATATCCATCATTTATTCTTTATCTTATATGAACATAGGTACCTATATTACATGAAACTATTCACAAAATCAACCCTTCGGTTTGAAGAAATGGGACAGGGGAGGGAATTAAAACAGTGATTAAGAACGGTGATAATCTTTAAGAAATTATAAATTGTTACTAAGTTATGGTTACGAAACTGCACGCTTGCTGATGTGCAATTCTTTTAAAAGATTGAAATAATAAGTAGGTACAATTTATTATTTTTTATATATGCAAAGGTAATGACCGATTTCGAAAACCGAAAAATATTCTCGGCGCCGACGGAGCAATCGTACTATTCGGCCGAATTTTGATTTTCTTTGACATTTTGTTTTGTTTTTGCGCTTTTGGTGGTGCTGCATCCCAGTAGTATGTTTGGTAGATGTCATCCCAGAAGCGAGTGCGTTCTTCCAAGAGCACACCACCTAGCACCAACTTTTCTCCAATCTTCATGTGCGGTGACCTATCCGGACCAGCGGGCGGCCACACAGGCAGCGATGAACCTTCAGGCACGGGTTCCCTGTACCACATTAGTAAAACTTAATTATTAAATGCTGATGAGGACAAAACAAGTAAAGGAAAACATAACATAAAATAACATCACGCCTGTAATCCCCGAAGGGTTAGGCAGAGGTGTACCCATTAGTACACCCACATTTCAAAGGAAAAATCAAATTAAAACAGACTTTTGCTAAAAAGTACCTACTTTTAAGCAAAAGCTTTTTTTTATTATTATCAAACCTATCACCTTCACATGAACGGTTATTTTGTTGTAATTGAAAAGTTCCTATGGCCACCTTCGACTCTTATCAGATTAAATCCACCGAAGACTAATAAAATACTTGTCAAGACAAATCTACCGCCCATCTAATGATAGCCCCAGACAAATCTAACGATTTCAAACACGATTTAGTTCGTTTGATTTGTCTGGCGTTGTATCCTATCAAAATTAAACGTATAAGTGCAAGGTTTCCTATTTCTGCTCATAACTGTTGAAGAGTGCCCAGCATTAGGATATAATCTCGGCTGCAATATAATACAAACGTTCAGTCTCGAACTAATTCGCGTTTATCAGGCGCAATTAATTTTATTTAACTACTGGTCAACAAGTCAAATCTTTAGGTGGGTCCCTAACTTTGAAATGATTACTAATTTATCATTATGTTGAAATGTTTCCCTTGTTGATGCTCGATAGTCAGAGCAGTAAACATAGCACTATCGTCCCTAGACTCCAAAGAGATGAATAAATATTCATTAAAATGTCCACTAAAGTCCCCATCGGGCAATCCTTATTTCGAGCGTAAGTTCTTCCGTCAAACGATCGTTCGTGCGCACGTTCGGGCAATTTTTTTTGTCTAAGTGAACGCTGTCGGGCGTTCGCGACTCACTCATCAAATTAATTCTATTTCTATAAATTTAACTTGCAAGATTTAATCTAAATACTTATGTGAAGTAAAATAAAACTGCTCATCAGATTTGATCTGATTGTACTCAACTTTCTGCTTTCATAACTTCAGCCAGACGCTTTATAGGTCGAAACTTAAAGTGTCTAGTTGAAGTTATGGCCCCCGTAAAGTGGTTAGTTTATAATGATAACGTATGTTGATTTTTAACAATATTCTGTTAATCAATAAAAATGTATCTGAGTAAGGTACCAATTACCTGAAAAAGGGTCTAGTGTTTACACTAACCCAAGTACGTATACTTTCGTAGTATTTTTAATTTCTCTATTCATTCGGTCAGGCTAATATGACATAGGTCTGATGACTTTGGGATCTCAGATTGTACTGACTTCTCAGTATATAATGATAGTCAAGTAAATTTCTAGTTAAGTACCTATTGAGTTATAGTTAAGTAAGTTTCTAATACATAATGTAAACAACATAGTTACCTGTAATTTATGTAAGGTATGTATGGTAAGTATGAATGATGATTGTGAAATTGTCATATTTATTATTATTCTTTTAGTTGGATGTCGTGAGTCATCTATAAGTTGGTTACTGACACGGGAATTCATGTTAGTTTGAAATGAATATACAAATAAGAAGGGAAGACGAAATTAAAGATGAGTATAAGTACTTACCCAGTCTTAATAAAGTTGTGCCAAATTTCTCGCACTATCTTTCTCATATTCTGATAGCTTGGACTCGTAAAACTACCATTTTCGCCATCCACGTTATCTAGCCAAGCCGTTGCCTGAGCACAGTGGTCCGAACCTCGCACCTTTGAATCTATGTCTTTGCTCAAAAACGTATATTCATACAAATAAACTTGATCGTTGCCAGCCTCTACGTACAGCTTCGCAGCCCTTAGCATAGGATAAGTAATAAAGATATCTGAAAAAAAGTCGACGAATGCCAAAACGTCATCATCGTCAATTAACCTCTTTTTAAAATAAAATGCTTTAATCTTCCTGGCTACATCTTGTCTTTCTTTTTCAGATGGAAACTTTAGATCAGCTGGCAAGAAATCAGAAAACTTCTCATTCATCTTACGCTTCCAAATGTCAAAGTAATCAATACGCATCAGTCCTTCCATGCTGGTAAAACCATATAATACTGGTAACATATCATAGTCCCCTCTTTTAAGGATACTCAGAGGAGATTCTGTCAGGAATGCTCCGTCTCCTGTATCATGTTCAACACACGGTGAAAACAAGAAAGTAGAATCGTATCTATCGAAAAATAAATCTACAAACAACAATTCCAATGGTGCTGTTTTGTAAAACTTTTCTAATGCATAAATATCGTCTACGTTTGTAAAATTCATTTTCCTGGCATGAATTTTAGCGACTTTTAGAGGATCCCTTTGAACTGCAAATGCGGCAAGACTTCCACCGCTTTCAGGTATAACTCGGTGGAACAATCCTCTGGCTAACTTCGAAAGCATTATTAGGTCCACTGATGCGGAACCTGTACTGCTACCTGCAATAGTAACTTCTGCAGGGTTGCCGCCAAAGCTGGCGATGTTCTCTTGAACCCAGCGCAGCAGCGCCACCTGATCCTTCATGCCAGCATTGCCTGGTATGTCCTCGGTGCCGAGACAAAGAAATCCGTGAACGCCAAGACGGTAGTTAAACGTGACCATAATGAAATCTTTTGTCTTCATTATCTTTGTTCCTTTGATTAAATTACCATATCCTACTAAAAATGCTCCTCCATGAACATACACAAGTACGGAGAGGTTTTCTTTGGGATTTTTGGGTACAAATACATTTGCTATTAAACAATTTTCTTGTGTCACTAACTTTTCTGGCAGGAACTCCTTGATTACATTCACGTTTTGTGGACATACGATCTTCATATCTTTAGTTTCATATAGATCGAACCATCTTACCGGCGGGAGAGGTGCCTGCAAATAAAAGTTAAAATTTATATTATACATATAAGTAAATTAATCTTTCTGACACTAATGTATAATTAATGTTATGAGAATTCTAATTAGGGTTGACTCTTATACCTACATTACAAAATATTAAGTTATGTTGCTTAGGTATTAGTTGCAACTCTAGCATGTAAATTAATGGAACCTTTCGGCCTATTTTATTGTAAACCTGTTTCTTTACATTGAACTTGAAGGTGCAAATAAAAATTATAATTTTATTATTATTACAGTGATATTTGAACTTGTTTGTAATAATGAGTTTAACACAGAAGCTAGAGAAGCAGAAGCAAACAAATTTTCGTAACTTTTTGTTTAGTGTAAGGAACTCGAACTCTTAAAAGATCCACTGGACTATATTTACGGAAGTTGTTATGTGGGTGTTGCAAAACATTTGCATGTAAAGTTTTGTGACTTATAGGTAGTAGAAAACTGTTATTGTAATTTTTATTTGGCGGCGCAGAGCTAGACCAACATGCAAAATAATTTAAATAGGTAGTCTTTCTGATTATTTTTTACCGGTTTCAATATCAGTCAAACCATTTATTTCAGCTAGGCCATTAAAAAGCACTCTTGAACGTCATAAACGACATCTACTTAGGTTGGGTTCTCTACGATTGAGCATAAATACACAAAATCTCATAGTAAACCACATGGAATGCCAAGTAACTGCGTATTCACACATTATTTTGAAGTAACTGTGACTGTTACTTGTGTAACTAACAACTTCGTTAGAGACAACAGACAATCGAAGTCCTCATTAATTGAGAGGATCCTTCGACAAGGCCAGGTGATCTTACGCGGTGGGAAGCGTGGCCTGGAGATATCTTTCATGGTTAGAATAAATAAAAGTCAAAGTTTTTGGCTCTGCCTAGAACACCGCGATTTGGGAAACGATGTTTTTCGCACAAAACATCTAGAATGTACCTAAACATTTAACAATACGCATTGCATAGGCAACAGTATTTTAAAATAAACATTGATTTATGATCTAAATAAAAAAACAAATCAAACATTTCATTATTTATTACTCAGAGTATCATAATATTTTTTATATAATTACATCATCGCAATGCAAACAGGCACGCGGAATTTGTGTACATTTTTGTTTTAAGTAAGTTCAGAAGAAGATAATTATTTATCGTACAAATGTGAATGTATTATTATTTCGTGAACGTATTCTGTTTCACTCCTGGGTTTGCCCAGGAGTAGAACAGAATAGGCCTTCTTCCACTCCTTTCAACTTTCGCAATGCCGTGCTTCATCCTTCCAGTTTTGGAATCCATCTAGTTCGACCCGACATCTTCGTGGCCTGCCGCGACCCTGTTGCACTGTCACAGGGGACCAGCTCGGCATGCGACAGACATATCCTGCCCAGTCCCATTTAAGTTGGTCAACCTACCACGTCAGCTATCCCTGTGTTGGAATGCAGCAGTGTTTCGAAGTCTATCCGTTGATTTAACACTTAGGATACTGCACTTCATTTCAACTGTACGTAACGCGTACACAGCTGATTCGAGTGAGGCCTGTCGATGACCCCCATTTTTTTTTTTGCATATTTTGTATTTTTTTTTCTATAATTTGTTTTTTATTATGAGTACAATTATGTGTAGATATGAATAGCGTACACCAATTACCAGTCACCCTATATATTTTAAAAATTAATCAATTCACCTTGAATTTGTTAAAGCCCGTAGGTGCTGTGGCGTACGGTATGTTGTAGAACGCGTATACATCTCGGGTGGGTAGCAAGCGCCCGCGCACCGGCCCATGTGCAGTGACGACGTCCATCCATTCTTCATTAGTTAAAACAGCCGTCACACAGAAAAAAACTGTACACGTCCGTAACATCCTTGTTATATCCATAGACTAATGCCACAATTGGATGTTTTACAAAATTATTCAATACATTCATTCAATTGTGAGTTGACCTGTATTACCGTACCGTGGTATCTATATTATTTTACAATACTTAAGTTTTACTAACAATATGTAATTTTCTCTAAAGGTGAGTATAAACTGGAGCATTTACTTGGAACAAAACATCGAATATAAAAGCAATTTGTTAAAATCTTGATAAGCCAATTAAATAAATCATGTTGTTGTTTGTTCATTTTGTCTTGTAGAAACGTTTAAAACCCCAATGTACCAAGGTGATAAGTTAAATAAGTGTCAGTGGATACGTACCTAGGTACTTATTTATTCGGTCACGCCCCGGCTGACTTACCGGTAAGTCAGAACAATAGGAAATCAATCGCGTCTCATTACGTGGGACTTGAGTAATTAAAAGTGTCGAGGGGCAATTATTCGGTTTATGATAGATTCCGATTTGGTCTGTTTCTGTTGATGGCAGAATATTTCCCAAACCGTAGATTAGTTAATCTGTGAGTAGTGTCAGAGATTTAAGCGCATTTAACCGCTCAAGGCCCGGCTGTCATACCGGTATGACAGAACAATAGAAAATCAATAGTGTCGCATTACGTGGGCCTTTTTTTTTAGGTGGTAAAAATCATCAAATGACTCCTTCCGCCCTGGGTGGGGCGGAAGGGACTGTCAGACTTTTACTGATTAAAAAAAACACCCTGTTCCTTCTGTTGCCCTTTACGTTCCGGGGCCACGGTATTAATGAAACAAACAAATAAAAAAACTCTTCAGTTTTACTAAATTTGTATCGCTAACAAAACTGTAAACTTTGTACCTACCATTATTTTTATTATAATTATACTCATTAGAAGGCCCAAACTACTTATTAACGTTTGTTATTACATATAATGAATACATTTGCTCTTAAAGTGACTCTTATGCTCTCACTGCTTTAGAGGGCACAGTGCGGTGTATCACGTACGCGTGCTTTTTACGTTACATTACCTCACTAGTGCGGAAATGGCATTTCGTTTTCAAACCGTTTTGGTTCTTTTATGCCCTACTTTTATTCTGTTAATTGATTTTACATAATGTAATTGATCTTGTTTATCAACTATTAATATGATAAATAAACATCATCACCAATTATTTATTTTAGTAAATTAATTAACATTCATTTGGGTTATTTTATTACACATAGCTAATTAATAATTCTGATTCACTTTCAACAGATCAGTGAGCTACCTTTATCCCCATAAGGGTAGCCCACTGATCTGTCGAAAGTGCGGTCTTCCTTAAATAATGTATTACATATTTTTATACCAAAATGAGAATTTATATTGCGAAACGTGTCCGAAGTCCAAACAGACAGGTCTCTCCGCCGCCGCGTTAATTAAGCGAAGCTATTTATTATTCCTTTGAGACAATGTTAAAGCGGGTTCATACAAACAGGACACACTTGTGACACTGAGACACGACCGTAGGTATTGTGATGAATTCGACTACCTACCAACTTCTAAAAGTTTATTGATTCATAAACTGACTAGCTTTTGCCCACGGCTTCGCTCACGTTAATTTTGAATTTCACAATCAATTCGGGTTGAACTTTATACTCACAAAATGTGAGTATAAACTGATTTGCGGAACAAATAAGGTGCTGATACAGATATTACGATAATATTTTTGTTAAGCGCGCGTATCACTGCGCATACACTTTGTCAAGGCGCTAAAACAATCGAAAACCAGACTGTCGCGTTCTGTGTACAAGCCCTTTAAGCATTTAATTAATGTGACAGCCTGACGAGATGACAGTTCGACATATTCTCCGCATTTTTCCTTTCAGCGAAAAATAAAAGCGGGCAGAGCGGCGCCGCAACAATTAAGTTTAAATCTCCAGCCACTTCCGTTCGTGCCCCAGGGCATCGCGACGCCGGCGTCTGAGGACTCGAGGATGTGCTACAAACAAGTATACTTTTACTGCTTTATACAGTCCATTCATGTTAGTGATTCACAAAATAAATCTATTACAAACGAGACAAGCAACTTAGGCAGCATCTCGCCAGCGCACCAATATGAGATTGGAAGCAAAGTCCAAACAATGGGCTAACAGCCAAGATAAGTCTGTAACTTAATTAACTCTCGAAGGCTTTGGCATAATTAACTTCGAAGCTTTGGGTGAGGGGTAAGCAGCAGTGTGCGTGTATCAGTCGAGAGGGCGGGGGCTGATTTATAACTTGTGTAAATGAAAGTGTGAAGCGGTCGCGAACGTCCTCGGGTCGAGTCGACCGTTTTTGTGAATTCTGTGATGTTATCTTAGGATTCACAACAATTTGCTGAGCGGCGCGTGGCCACGTGAGCCCTCGTGCTACGTGACCAGAGTGGCGTTATGTACCCCTATTAGCTGAGTAGTTTTGGTCCCCGACACGTTTATTGTATCGTAAATTTTCTCTTATTGCTTAAAAGTTAGGACTACTTATAGCGCTGCTGTAGCGTGTGTCTTTGTTTTGTGATATTTATGATCCAAATATGATGCCATGGAAATGCGTGGGAATCCTATTGACCTTGAATATTCATCCAAAATTAGAGTTGGTTACTTCCAGTACCTAAGTTAAAAACACTAGGTACAAATGTCACACAGTGACAGAAGTTGAAGTCGTAAAAACAGAATACGCCAGATAATAAAATTCAAGATGATGTCATAAACATGTCTCAAAAACTCATTACAATAGCTACTGTCATTACAATATTTACTAAAATGAGTTTTGAGACATGTAAAGGTACATAACTACCTGCTAACAAACCGTTACATAGGTATATCCAGAAATTAAATTATGACTCTTATCTTATTATTTTTATCAATTAAACATTTTAAACAAGCAACGGCAGTAGGCATCAATGGGACGTACAGAAATAATATTATAATGACTGCCTCCTTCACTCCTTGCCTCCTTGGTCTAGTGGTCGCGAAGCGCGAACGCTGAGAATGAGGTCTAGGGTTTCGATTCCTAGGTTGGGTAAAGTGTTATTGGGTTTTTCCATCGGGAATTTCTCATTAGCCTTAGAATCTAGACTTGTGCCTGGTCCCGGTTGAAGGCAATAGACTTGCCTCATGGGACTTAAACATAACTGGCTAAATGTGGGTGTACTAATACACGCCTGTGTAACCCTTCGGGGATAACACGCGTGATATTCTGTTATGTTATTATATTAATATAATGATTTACGGCCTCCGTTTTGTTCGGCGTATTCGCATGTAAAGTCACGAAAAGGTTTAGCAGTTTAAAAAAAAAACACTTTTTTTGCGCGTGTCAGGTTTGAATATTATTCATTTTTTATATTTTGTATTATTAATTTGTTGCTTCATTGGCATAATAATTCACATTCGATGAAAGCATCAAGTGTCAAGTGTTATCAAGTATTATGGTTCAAAAAATACTACTAAATAAATAGGGTAGACTTATATAAAGGGTCCTGTTTAGCACCCTTTAGCTACACAACCCAAAAAAAAACAAAAAACTCGACCACAGCTACGAGCGTACATTTCATGGCCTTCGAGATATTTTTTTGGCAGAATATCAGGTGTCAAAATATAAATAACAACTCACTGGAGTTACTTCCCAAAATATATTTTCATTTTAAAATCGTGAACATAAAAAAAAAGGGCGGTTGGGGAACGTGATGAAACAATGTTTTATGGAAATTGCAGAAGTATGTCAGGGGACAAGTTGCTTTTGTCAGCCAGTGTCAAAGTTCAAGTGGAGTGACTTAAAGGGGTCAGACAACTTCCCGATGGGCAAAGTTGTATTATGACAGATTGATCGATTATCAACTGTGAATGGAATTTTAATTTTAATGGATGTCTTGGGTCTCGCAAAGTATAAAAAATTTTCCCTATGGAATTTCCTCGTCAGTTTTTTATCCACTTTGGTTCATTATCCATATTAGGTACTTATCCCCAGTAATTTCAGTCAAATCAGTCTTACCAGATGCGGCTGATTATCAATTTGGTAACTATTTTACTTGAAATAGGTAGGTATACAATTCATACTAATATTATAAATGCGAAAGTAACTCTGTCTGTTACGCTTTTACGACTAAACTACTGAACCGATTTTGATGAAATTTGGTACGGGGTAACTTTGAACCCCGATACCCTACATACACGCGGTCTGAGTAGCGGGTGAAAGCTAGTAGATATTGTATAACTGTTAACTACACCTATATGGAATTTTGCAATCAATATTTTTATTAATAAATACCAAGCACTTAGCCATTTTACCAATTTAACCAATCAAACCATCAAATCAATCAGCTTATTGTTGAACATTGACTTTGGGGTTAAAAACACTTGACACACACATAACCACACTTCGATACCTACGTAATTTAATGACACCGGAAATATAGATACAATCACCCAATAGAGATTGATTGTGCAACAGATCAAGCTGTCAATCATCATTGTTATGGATCGCTTCGGAAACGTTTCTGTCGCATACATTGTCATTATCTAGTGATATAGGTTATTATCTTTTATTCTAATATAGGTCCTAATACAGCTAGAGTGGCTTGTAAGTGAACGTCTCCTTGTAAAACTCAATTTACCATACTCAATTTTCTTCGGCCGCGATTTTAATTGTTTAAAGGTAAGTCAAAATACAATTAAACATTTTGGCTATTTGCGGAAATTACTACTTGTCTACATAGATTTACCGAAAACACCATAGCATTCCACAGACAGTTAAGAACCTATACCAAAAAAAAATATAGCACGTGTTAAGGCAGGACGTATCGGTCATTTATCACGATTAGAATATAATACCATTTAAGGTAATAAAAACATAATATGACATGTCAGTTTTCTCGTGGGAGAGCCGTCTAAGCTGATCAATACGGACATGGATTGGGGGGTCCGACACTAGCATCTAACGGGTGTGATAAGTTACTAAACGAAACCGAAAGGTACGTATTCATCCTATTATTGTGATATCTTATTCGTTCTGGACCATACCTTTTACGAAAACTGCTTTTAAATGTTATAACTATCACGACTCTTGTATTGCTGCATGCACCTGAAAGTACAATACAACGTACAAGTACAACGTGCGTTATATTGCCCGCTACCACAGTGAGTGACTTTTCACACATAAAGCAAAAAAATTTGCTCAAAGTTACTTGGTTCATCGACAGTATGCCAAGTTGCACAGCTATGTGTCTTATTTTTAAATCCGTATGTAACTTCGAAATGAGACTCATTTATTTGTTTATTATGTTATTTTATCTTATACTGCACTGCCTCTTTGGTTTAGTGGTCGCAAAGTGCGACTGCTGAGCATGAGGTCTTTAGTTCAATTCCCAGGTCGGGTAAGTGTTATGGGGTTTTCCATCAGGAATTTCTCAGTACAGGCACAGAATCTGGATTTGTGCCCGGTTGATGGCAATGGCGAAATGTGGATGTACTAATGGATACAATTCTGCCTAACCCTTCGGGAATACATGCGTGATGTTATGTATATTTTATACTGGTATTCTGTAGGTATGTCACGTTCTTTTTACACGGCTGCCCAAAAAGAAACATTATCCTGCTGGGGCTGTTGGATAAGAAGGAGCCTGACAGGCAATGTTGCGTAAAGTGAGGTTAACTCTACGGCATTATGTTGCTTCCTATTTACAATGGCTGCTGTACCTACACATATAATAAACTACATAGTTATAATAAACAACAAAGAGCAACACGAATAGTTAAACGCTGATTAAGAAAATAACGACTATCTCCAGTTTACGACTGCGCGATTAATATTAATGTCGTTACATTAATATTAATCGCGCATATGACACGAAATGACTCACATTTGCATGGATCACCCTTAAATGGCCATTGATATTGTTGACAATGACATTAACGCTAGACCCAGTCATAAAAATAAAATCCAGATTCAGATACGTATGAAACGCAAAAAAAAAATGTTTTAATAAAATCTTCCAAAAACATTCGATCGTCTTTTGTTTTTCACTTTGGTAGCGAAAATTAACGGGTAAGTACGAGAAAATTTTAGTATTCACTGTTCAAATGTCATACACTTGACAAACCAAAACACTGAATTTTATAAGCATATTCTCATTAAAAACGTCTTAATTTAATCAATTTCACTATATTCATGATGATGGTCTACTGGAATCATACCTTGAAAGCATTTGTTCTTCAGGATTATCTCCAAATAACATGAAGAGAGCAGAAATAGTTCTAGCCGACCAGATGGAAAGGGTGTCTGCGTACCGGAGGGCTCAACATGGCTAGGCCACTAGGTGGACCGATGACCTGGAAAGGTTGCGGCAGCTGGATGTGAGCAGCACAGAACAGGTCGACGTGGCAATACTTGAAGAACGTTTATGTCCAGCAATGGACGTTTTTCCGATGATACGATGACAATGAAAGTTATAGACATAGGCGGACATTACATCTACTATGTATTCACCAGCAGTTCATGAAGATGCCTTTAGACACCATAATTATGACTCAAATTATTTAAATCTTCGTTGTTTACAAAACATCATAAATTGAAAAATAAGTAGGTAAAATTAATCATTATTTATGAAATGCTTTATTTATGATGAATCATCAATCAATTATTATTATCATCAATTATCCTTTTAGTAATCAATTAGAATGGTAGATAATACTTAAGTTATTGTATTACTCACTCACAATCCAAAATCTTATAAAAATATACCTACATAAAGATAAAGATTTATTTAATTCTGTAGCAATGAAGTGGTGGTGTTTTCTTTTGTGCGCGGCGGTGGTTCTTGCTGAAGACGAATGGCTGGAAGTGACAACTGCGCAAGGTCCGGTGCGCGGGCGTAAGCATCCTAACACGGACCTATACGCCTTTTACAATATACCTTACGCCACAGCGCCAGTTGGAATATACAAATTCAAGGTAATTAAATTAAGGAGCCATCATGATGCATCATTATGACCGTCGATTTATTTTGATCATCGGCTTCGGCTTGACACCTCTCACCGCAGAGTTTCACACTGCTTAACGCTACACGAACGCTAGGGTGTACCTGGATTTTCCTTTACAGTTCAACTGTACAGGTAAACCGGAGCGTGTTGTAGAACTGTTCATATTTTAGGGTAAAAGATTGATATTTTCGCCAATGGTTAAACCTGTGTAGTTTAGCAGTGCAAGCGAACAGATCGTGTGTGGCGGTCGCATGCGCAGGCGTCCAAACGTCTGTAACGGTCGCCTGCGCAGGCGTCAGTTGTCAGCTGTTCGTTATAAAGCGTCATTTACCGCTGATAAGAGTTGAGATTGCTGATAATGCTAGTTCATAAATATTAAGTAATGGGAATGTCAATATTATTGGATTTATAAAATGTGGTTAACATGTATCTGTCGGTTTTAAAGCGCATATTGCCCGGATACATTTCTATGCAGCAACCATGATTTGCATCAGTTTTACACTCTATCGTGGCCGGCTACCTTAGGGTTTGCAACAGGTGGGTAAAGGATTACTCCAAGCCTACCGCCCGCAATCACACGGACAATTCAGACTATGGGCGAAGATTATTGGAAACCTACCCTGACGACGCGCGATGTTAAGACACGCTTAAGTGGAACAATTTGTTCACGATTATAAATAAATGTAATTTTTCTTTTCCAGGCCCCACTCCCACCGCCAGCATGGTCGGAACCGTTAATTGCAACTGGTGATAAAACTGTTTTATGTCCACAACAAAATTTTATGTTTGACTTTACGCCGGCCGGTGCAGAGGTGAAAGAAGATTGTCTAGTTGCTAATCTATATGTGCCCGACACCACCGAGCAAAACCTTTCAGTTCTCGTATACGTTCACGGGGGAGGTTTTATAACGGGCTTTGGAAACTTGTATAAAGGAACACAGTTAATGAATCAAACTAAAGATTTCATTATGGTCACGTTTAACTATCGTCTCGGCATTCATGGATTCCTTTGTCTCGGCACCGAAGACGCACCAGGCAATGCCGGAATGAAGGACCAGGTGGCGCTGCTGCGGTGGGTACAACAGAACATCGCTAGCTTCGGCGGTAACCCTGATGATGTCACTCTTGCAGGCCCCAGTGCAGGGTCCGCATCAGTGGACCTAGTAATGCTTTCTAAGTCAGCTGAAGGATTATTCCATCGAGTTATACCAGAAAGTGGCGGTAGCCTTGCCGCATTTACAGTTCAGAGGGATCCTATAGAGATTGCCAAAACGTACGCCAGAAGTCAGAACTTGGCTAACGTCGACGACATAGACGCTTTAGAACAGTTTTATAAGACAGCACCAATGGACTTGTTAGCTTCTGATGATAATATGTTTGGTAACAGGACTGATTCTACTTTCATGTTTTCACCGTGTGTGGAACGTGATACAGTTGGAGCATTTCTGACAGAGTCTCCTCTCAGTATACTTAAGAAAGGCGAATTCAAAAAGTTACCTGTGTTGTATGGATTCGCTAACATGGAAGGTTTGTTGCGCATTGAATTCTTCGAAGATTGGAAACAAATGATGAATGAAAAGTTTTCTGATTTCTTACCGGCTGACTTAAAGTTTGAATCTGATAAAGAACGAGAGGAGGTAGTCAATACGGTCAAGACATTTTATTTTAATGACAATCCTGTTGGCAATGATAATATTCTAAGATACGTCGACTTCTTTTCGGATGTTTTAATTACTTATCCTATGCTTCGGGCTGCAAAGTTGTACGCCGAGGCTGGCAACAATCGAGTGTATTTGTACGAATATTCCTTTGTGGACGAGAACGTTCCCGTGGTGCCTCACACTAACGTACGAGGTGCTGAGCACTGCGCTCAGACAGCGGCTTGGTTAGGTAGCATAGATTTAGATGAGAGTCTCGAGACTCCCGAGTTTCAGAAGATGAAGAAGATAGTACGTGAAATCTGGCACAACTTTATGAAAACTGGGTAAGCATTTGATTTTCATAAATTGTCCTTATCTACGTATGGCAGGGACTTCTTATTTCTTATTTATTCCGGTATTTATTATAACCGCTGTTCTTTGAATACGATGGACCATCACTTAGACTATTTTCAGTAATATATGTAGACGGGCTACATTATAATGCCTTTAAAATTAAATGAAGGAGCCGAATCACAAATGAAGGAACAAAGATTAAAAAAAAATCATTTGAGTGATTTTGTTTTTAACTGTATTCTTTTCACTTCTACACTCGCACACTCAAGAGTCAAAAAAAGTCCCATGAAAACTTTGTTCCACTTGGGAAGTATTTTGGTCTGATTTGCACTCGGCTAGATACTATATCAAGTAGTTGGTAATCGCCTCACCTACCCAATAATATTGTTTCTGAGATTCGGTATAACGAATCTAAATTTCTCATAAATTTATTCCGTTCCGTTCCGTTCTCTCTCCTCTAAATTCATTTATTTTTTAGGGAGCCTGTGCCTGCAAGTTCTTCTCTGCCTGCGTGGCCGGCAGCAGGCCAGAACAGGTCACCGTATATGGTGCTGGATGAGAAGCTGGAACTACGTAATGGGATGCTCTTGGAAAACCGCACTCGCTTCTGGGATGACATCTACCAGAAATATTACCGAGACGCCGTACCACCACGTAGCGGTGCAAGCAGTATGGCGCAGAAGAATATTTTAAGTTTATTTCTGTTATTTATTATATACTATATTTTGTACTAGATTGATAATATTACAATAGATTTTTTTAGTAGTAAGTCCATCAATTTAAACTACAAAATTGTACAGACTTGATCACTAGGAATAAATTCATAAATAATAATCAATCAACTTATGTAGGTGTTTTGATATTGTGTTTTTGGCATTTTGGCAATTTCAATTCATCTTTATTGTGGATCATAGGAAGGTGTACATAATACAGATGTTGTTAATAAACATTTTGTGAACAGCTATGTCCCGCCCTTTGGGCGTACAATAGTTTAAAATAAATAGAGAATTACATGCATGTCAACATAATTAATTGATTACGCAATAAACATATTTGTCTGTCATTAACTTCCTGTACCTTATTGAATTTATTACTCGATTACGTTTCTGTTAATGCTGCTTGTACTGTAGAGTCGCCGGGTGTATCTTTTGACCATCCATAACACCCAAACATTTACAGAGTGTGTATTACCATGGCCTATAAAACAACAAATAAAATTATTTTAAAGTGGCCACATACGAGAAACATGTAAAAAGTTATAATATTGTACGGTGGTACGAAACCCTTTATGTGCTAGTTCGACTCCCAGCTGTCCAGTTTTTTTTTAAACTAACATCATAACACCTGTAATCCCCGAAGGGAGAGATGCACACAGATGCAGAGATGCACCCATTAGTAGGTACACCTTCATTTCGTGAGTCATGTTTGAGTCCTATGTAATAGGGGGCAAGCCTATTACCGTCAACCGGGCACACATCCAGACTCCGAGGCCGCTACTGAGAAATTTCTAAAGGAAAAACCCAATAATGCTTTACCCGACCTGGCAATCGAACCCAAGACCTTATGCTCAGCAGTCACGCTTTGCGACCACTAAACCAACTAAGCAGTGGATTTTTATGCTAAGTTGTAGTAATTATCACTGTAGCCATGTTAAGTTGAGATAAAGATAACATAATACCGTTATTATCATCAGCTTACTCTTAGGACGACCAGGCACTGTTAGATACCTACACTTAAGCCTTACACAAGCTTCGGATTCTCACCACCATCATCAGGTCGGCGGGCTACCCTGTGATAAGTATGCCTATGCTGCATTTTCTGGTCGCTTATTGAACTTAATTATGACATATTTATTTCAAACAGTACTTAAGTACGTTAGGCAAACAGTTTATACAAAGGTTTTATAATAGTTTTGTAGCACTTCAACAGTTTTATAGTAAGTAGTGTTGAATCGACGCATAGTTTTACATATAATATTTATTTTGCTAGTTGGGTTGTGATGTATGTATTTAACTACAGATCTCTAAAAGATAATTGATTTTAGATAGGCAGGTACGTATTTACTTTAGTTCTGATAGTAAAGATAACATCTTTTCAGTTGCTTATTATCGCATAAACGACCTCAAAATCAATTTTGGTCAACACATTAAAACTAATGCTGACGAGCGTTGACCGTGATAAGATAGCTGCAGATATTTAGATAATATTCTTCGTTGAGACTGCGCAACTGCGCATATACTTTGTGCAGGCGTTGAAGCAATCAAAAACGTTATCAAAAACGGGACTTCGTCACGTCGTGTGCGGGCTCTCAAAACGTGTAAACAATAATATGATAACCTGAAGAGATGACAAATTGGCAAATTTCCTGTTTTCTCTTTCAGTTGATAAGTAAAAGAAGGCAGAGCGGTGCAGCCCCAAAGTTTAAATCTCCGATTCTGTTCACTGCCCCTGGGCATCGTGACACTGGCGTCTGAGGACTCGGGAATGTAATAAACAAGAATATTATTACTGTGTTACAGTCTTTATATATTAGTCCCTTATAAAAATATCAATTACAAAAGAGACAAACACCTTTGGCAGCATCTCGCCAGCGGCAGTGCACCAGCACCAACATAAAGATAACAGTTCAAACAACGTGTTAACAGGCAACATAAATATGTAGTTTTATGACTGTAGCAATTCTGAGTCATTTTAAAATAAGTAGGTAAATAAATCTTAACTAATAATTTATGTAATAGCATGTTCAATAATCCATTTTCAAACAATACGTGTGGCAGATAAAATTTTTGTTATTACTCACTAACAAATCTAAAGACTATCTCAATACCCACTTAAAGATAAAGATGCCTATTTAAGTAAAACATTTCCAAAAGTAGTCAATATTCGTAGCGATGGAGTGGTGGACGTGTGCAGTTATTTTGTGCGCAGCGGTGGTTCTTGCTGACGACGAATGGCTGGAAGTGACAACTGCGCAAGGACCGGTGCACGGACGAAAGCATCCCAACGCAGATCTATACGCCTTCTACAACATACCGTACGCCACAGCACCAGTAGGAGTATACAAATTCAAGGTACTGAAATTAATCCTAATTGCTTAGAAGCCATTTTTTTTCATGATTCATTGTTATCACCATCGAATATTATTTTAATCATCGGCTATACCGAGGCTTTAAGTTTGTTTTGCTACTTTGAAGATGCTTAAGAACTGGGATGGAATGTGAGACAATACACCCTGAAATGTAAACCGTTGCAAAAACGCGGCAGAACGATTCGCCCTCAGTAGTACTAATGGAACGTAGAGTTAAACTTAAAAAATAAAAATATTTTTATTTCAAAATATTAAAAAAAATATTCATAAACTCGAAAGCGTGAGTAACAATAGTTACACTGTCACGCACACTAACGCAACGTAGCCAACGAAATGATACCTACGTCCTAACGTAGGTATCATTCAAAACTCATGCGCTACCGACAAAGTAAAAAGCAATAAATCATAAATGTTCAGAGAAAAATAAGCTCTCGTGCCTTGTAATACGGTATAAACTAGAGCGCGTAGCTTACACTCTCTTCATTCGCCGCCACAGATCAAAAAATGCCGCGCCGTGCCGCGCAGTGTCGCGCACTCGTCGCTCAGTTGTCTTGCGGACGTTGTACTTGTAGGTTGAATAAGTGAAAAATGGATTGAAATTACGATTTTTCTAATTTTGAGTGAGACTCATTATTAAAACTAAAAGAATTTATTTAAAAGTGCTCGTTTGTGTGGAATGTAGTGGCTTACACTTCGAACACTTGCTTCGATACCGCGAAGTGTAGGTAAGTACTTTGTGAATAGTGAAAATTCAGAAATAGGTTAGGTGATTAAAATCATTGTAAATAAGTTGATTCAAATTTTTTAAATACGCCTAAAATACTTACTTTATTGTCTTTGTTTAACTTGTTTTTTTGTTTTCGTGTTCAGTAAGTAAAGTTGTAGGTAATAAAAAGTATTTTTGACAGTCTTAAGCCTGTAAAAGTATGAAGGGAGAATTGGAAGAACTTTTTGGGTGTTGTGTAACTAAAGATCAGAAAATCAGCTGTTGATAAGCGCAAGGGTTAACGACCCTGTGTTCTTGCGCCCGCGCCGTCAGCCGCTCGGGTCTCGGCCGCTGCGTTAGACTAGGTACTACTATTGGATTGCGTTCATTTTCGAGTTTCGTTTTTCACAATTGTGAATCTGCCATTTTTATATTTTCATAGTAAAGATATTTACTAATCGATTGTAATACCAAAACAAAGTCATTTCGCTGCAGCTTTGCAACGGTTTACATTTCACGGTGTATGTTCACGATTACAAATACGACTAGTTATTAGTTTTGCCTATTACTAATTACGAAATTTAATAATATTATTACCCGTTTATTCTTGAAACAGTAAGTATTTCTTCGTAGTAGTCTTCACATGCGATATTTGTACGCCTTCAACAACATGCACATTACATGAAGTCCGGAAGTCCTGTTCTTCAAACTTAAAAACTGTATATACTTTTGTACCTACCTATGTATTAACAATTAATAAATGATTTGATATGAAACTTTCACTTTCTAGGCACCTCTCCCGCCGCCGACATGGACGGAACCGTTTTTTGCAACTGGGAGCAAGAGTGTCGTATGTCCACAACACAATTATACGATTAGCTTCATGCCAGATGCTGTAGAGGTTAAAGAAGATTGTCTTGTTGCTAATGTATTTGTGCCCGACACTGAAGAGAAAAACCTTTCAGTTCTCGTGTATGTTCACGGGGGAGCTTATATATCGGGGTTCGGAAACTTATACCACGGAATACAGTTCATGAATCAAACTAAAGATTTCATTATGGTCACGTTTAACTACCGTCTCGGTATTCACGGGTTCCTTTGTCTCGGCACCGAGGATGTACCAGGCAATGCGGGCATGAAGGATCAGGTGGCGTTGCTGCGCTGGGTACAACAGAACATCGCTAGCTTCGGTGGTAACCCTGGTGATGTCACCCTTGTCGGTAGCAGTGCAGGTTCTTCATCAGTGGACCTTATAATGCTTTCGAAGACAGCCGAAAAATTGTTCCACCGAGTTATACCTGAAAGCGGTGGAAATCTTGCAGCCTTTAGCGTCCAGAGGGATCCTCTAGAGATTGCCAAAACGTTCGCCAGAAGTCAGAACTTCGCCAACGTAGACGACATAGACGCTTTGGAACAGTTTTATAAGACAGCTTCAATGGAATTATTAACTTCAGATGGGTTTGACAACAGAACTGATTCCATTTTCTTGTTTTCTCCGTGTGTGGAGCTTGATACAGACGGAGCATTCCTGGCAGAATCTCCTTTAAGTATACTTAGGAAAGGCGACTACGTAAAGTTACCTGTTTTGTATGGTTTCACTAACATGGAAGGTCTGTTACGCGTTGAATTCTTTGAAGATTGGAAACAAATGATGAATGACAAGTTTTCTGATTTCTTACCGGCTGACCTAAAGTTTGAATCTGATGACGAAAGAGATAAGGTAGCCAATTCGGTCAAGGCATTTTATTTTGGTGAAAATCCTGTGGGCAACGAGAACATTTTGAAGTACGTTGAGTTCTTTACGGATGTCATATTTACTTATCCTATGCTTTGGGCTGTAAAGCTGCACGCTGAAGCTGGACATAATCAAGTATATTTGTACGAATATTCATTTGTGGATAAAAACGACCCTGTGGTGCCTCACACCAATGTGCGTGGTGCTGATCACTGCGCTCAGTCGTTTGCTTGGTTGGACGACTTGGGTGGAAGAAATTTAAGCGAAGCTACTCCCGAATTTCAGAAAATGAGAGCGGCAGTACGTGAAATTTGGCACAACTTTATGAAAACTGGGTAAGTTGAAACTTTTAGCGTATAGCAATTAATCTTTATTTCCATACTGTTATTATAATCCCAAACTTGCAATACCTCTATATTTTAAATTTATTTGAAATAGTTACTCCTTTGTTCCAACGACTCCTTTAAACGCATTTAATTATTTGTGCGTCCTTAGATTGCTAATAGGCTAAATTCTAAGATCATTTTGACCTTACAGAATGCCAGTGCCTGCCGATTCGTCTCTGCCTGGGTGGCCGGCAGCAAGCGCGAACAGGTCGCCACACATGGCACTTAATGAGACCCTGGAACTAGGTGGCGTGCTCTTGGAAGAACGTACTCGCTTTTGGGAAGACATCTACCAGAAATACTATCAGGATTCCGTACCACCACGTAGTGGTGCAGCTGGAATGCCGCCGAAAAATATATTTTATTTATGTACGTTGTATGTCTTATACTTCCTTTCTAAAAGGATAATCATAGAATAAAATTCCGAAAAGAATTTATGGTAGGATAGTATAAAAAAAAATATGATCAAGTGTGAATAATAATATATAAAAGATGTTTTTTTTTAATATTTCACTTTTAAATACAATACAATTATAAAGTTATGTTTATGTTATTCTGTTTATAGATTATTGTAAAACTAAATATTTCAAGAACACTCCAGGTTCTCAATTATATTGCGTATTATTCAGTTTAATCATTTATTAACATGTTTAAGCAAACGAAGAAGAAATAGTAGATCTACAACTATAGGGCCAAGAAGGAATATCAAGTGTTGCGTTGCGTGTTGCGCATAAAACTTTGCCACAACACCAATATATCTCATCTGCTAGACGTCCGCATGTCACTGCAGGGATTCAGCAGAATATCAGCGTCAGGTATATTTGCCTGGCACATGCTGAGCAGGACTCCCATTTGGTGCAACTTGAGAAACACACCTTACTTTGTCCTAGTCCATAGCTGATTGATTGCACTTTAGTGTTATGATGTGTATTTTGTGTGCACCGAATAAATGTTTTATCTATCTATCTATCTATTTTTTGTGCCCCGGCCATCTATCTATCTTTTTGCAACTACGTCGGGTATCGGGTTCTTGACTTCTGTTACCATTTTACGCCTTAGCCACTGAACCGATCATCCAGAAATTTTGCATATACATTGCTAGGTGTACAGTAACGAACATCCCGAAAAAAAGTACTATTCCCAAGGGCAATCACAATAACCTACTTTTGGTGATAGATGGCGCCATATGTCTTTCGAATCATGTTCGAATTTTAAATTTAAGTACCTAATACATTTTGTGAGTTTTGAGTGTCGATGGATCAGCTTCAACTAGGGTGTCATAAAATCGATTAATTCGGGGTTATTACAGCCAACTTACGATTACCCAAGAAAAAAAATACTAGGGTATCATAAAAAAGGTATATCTCTACGGCAGTAGAATAAAAAGTTTTAGTCAGAGTGGAAAGGTCAACATTCTGGATTTATCATAAAAAAGTACTAGGGCGTCAGAAAATGAAGGGTTCACTCATGCACTCAAGCCGTACTCGGCTTGAGTCAACCCGAATTGATTGGCAAATTCTAAATTAAAGTGAGCGAAGCCGCGGGCGAAAGCTAGTAAGCTAATATTTCTCCACACAGTTTTCAACTACCTTTATACTTTCCTTCTTCCTTTAGTCTATTATTTGAACACTACAAGTACTGACCTCGTATTATCATTCTTAGTGCGGTTAGGTCTAGTGGTCGCAAGCGCGACTGCTGTGCATAAGGTCTTGGGTTCCATTCCCAGGTCGGGCAAAGTGTTATTGGGTTTTTCCAACAGGAATTTCTCAGTAGCAGCCTTGGAGTCTGGATTTGTGCCCGGTTGATGGCCATAGGCTCGCCCCCTATTACATGGGACTAAAAACATAACTGGCGAAATGTGGGTGTACTAATGGGTACACCTCTGCCTAAACCTTCGGGGATTTCAGGCGTGATGTTATGTATGTTATGTAGTGTGGTTGTATGTAAGTACAATGAATGACTTCCAATAAACAGACGTATTCTTCTTATTGTTAGGAATCAATGGAATTCTAAATTGGGTTGATCCAGAACTTAGCCACGAGTATGGCACCATCAGTAGCACTGTAGCACTTATCAATTATTGGAACATGCAGGCGTCAGGGCACGCAGGACACAATGACAAGCATCCCATTGTTTGAGGAGAGGAACAGCACAACATTTTCAATTTACCCTAAAATTGTCTATAAATCTCCATGTGAGCAAGATTTCCTGGCTTTGATCAACTTGTGCGCAGAGTCTGTTTATAAACTGCTAAGGCACCTCATGAGCAGGGGTGCTATTCTCTAAGCAGACAGCCTTGCGCGCAGCGCTGCCGCAGCGACGAATCCATAGATAAGTATATGGATTCGTCGCTGCGACAGCGACATAAATGCACCCCAGGTGGAAGATTTTCAGCGTGCGCAACGAATGGAAAGTGTAAGGATGCTCTGTCGCGCCAAATCCCGAAGAACTAAACTAACAATAGACACAACATGCAAGGGTCTATTTATCAAGGACTGTATAACTGGTATCTAATTCACTTAATAAAACTATCTATGGTGGGTAAGGTTAGTATAGTACTTAGTAGTTCCGTAGTAGAGATATATTTTTAGGAACGCCTGCGCTTAGTAAGACCTATAGTCCCCTGTCCGATCTTTCGAAAGTCAATACCTAAGTTCAATGGAGCGGTGGGGCGCAGTCCGGAGTACTGTTGGGTCAATCAACAAATTTTTTCAATCAATTGATTATTCATGACTAATTTAGTGATGACTTATTTAGTCATGATTGATTTAATCATGAATAATCAAAATAATCATAATCACGATTAAATAAATTAGTCATCAGTCATTCAATCATAATTTTTGTTTGATGATTAAACTAAAAAATCTAAGTTAGGTGACTCTATTTTAGTTTAATTGAACACATCTATAAAACTATAACTGATCACCACCTTAAGTTGACTGATAGAGAATAAGTCCATTATTTATAAAATATGTGTTTGGAAGAGAGTACACAGTCATATAGATCTTTTACACCAGTAACCATAAAGTAAAATATTTTTGGAGTATAACCAATGCCATCTTTTGGTCTTGTAACAATTTGAAAACCGCGTGCTTTTGAAAAGCAATTTAAATTATATTAAACTTAATTAGCATTGAAAATGTGTACCTATTCACTTTCTACCAGCACGTAAATTAAAAGTTAAACTGATTCTGTTGTAAAACTTGTCTTTCATTTTTTATTTTTTATTAAAACCTGTGATTAACAAATCAACATTCATGGAGTGTTGGCTTGAAAAGCGTAATTTTATTTATTATTTTTAGTTAGTCATTAAATTTTTTGAGATGATTTAATAATTAACACTAACACTAATTAATCATCAATCAAACTAAATTTTGCCCAACACTGGTCCGG
The DNA here is from genome assembly GCA_949774945.1 of Hoplodrina ambigua. Lineage (NCBI taxonomy): Eukaryota > Metazoa > Arthropoda > Insecta > Lepidoptera > Noctuidae > Hoplodrina > Hoplodrina ambigua. The sequence goes on from OX458968.1 coordinate 10,182,115, forward strand.
AGCAATTCTTGCTCGGGCTTGTATGAGCGCGTTAGTCTTGTAGGTTTATCCGTAAAAGAAAAACTTTTCTCCCATAATACATTTGGAATGGCGGCCGACAGGCCTCCATTCAAAGTTCAAACAACGTGCTAAACCCAACATAAATATTTATTTATACATATAACTGTAGCCTTTCTGAGTCATTTTAAAATAAGTAGGTAAAGAAATCTCAACTAACAATTTATGTAATAGTACCTATGCTCAATAATCCATTTTCAAACAATACGTGTGGTAGATAAAATTTTTGTTATTAATCACTAACAAATCTATAGACAATCTCAATACCCACTTAATACATAGATAAAGATACCTATTTAAGTAAAACATTTCTAAAAGTAGTCAATATTCGTAGCGATGGAGTGGTGGACGTGTGCAGTTATTTTGTGCGCGGCGGTGGTTCTAGCTGACGATGAATGGCTGCAAGTGACAACTGCGCAAGGACCGGTGCACGGACGAAAGCATCCCAACGCAGATCTATACGCCTTCTACAATATACCGTACGCCACAGCACCAGTAGGAGTATACAAATTCAAGGTACTGAAATTAATCCTAATTGCTTAGGAGATATTTTTTTTTCATGATTCATCGTTATCACCATCGAATATTATTTTAATCATCGGCTATACCGAGGCTTTAAGTTTGTTTTGCTTATCCTTTGGTATAATTGGCCTTGGCAGCTATTATCACCTGACAACACAATTCTTACAAACTATGCAGCAGGCGGATTAAAAAGTAGGTACCCGGAATCCAATCCCTGAAATGACATAGGCAATACTCACTAAGAGCGAAGATGCTTGAGAACTGGGATGAAATGTGAAACGATATGTTCACGATTACAAATACGACTAGTTATTCGTTTTATTACTTACTTTCTAAATTTAATAATATTATTCCCCGTTTATTTTTGAAACAGTAAGTAGGTATTTATTTGTAGTCCTTTCTTACATGCGATATTTGTACGCCTACAACAACATGCACATTACATGAAATTCGGAAGTCCTAGCTGTTCTTCAAACTAAAAACCGTATATTCTTTTGTAACCTACCTATGTATTAACAATTAATAAATGATTTGATATGAAACTTTCACTTTCTAGGCACCTCTCCCGCCGCCGACATGGACGGAACCGTTTATTGCAACCGGGAGCAAGAGTGTCGTATGTCCACAAAACAATCTTATGATTAGCGTCGTGTCAGATTCTGTAGAGGTGAAAGAAGATTGCCTTGTTGCTAATGTATTTGTGCCCGACACTGAAGAGAAAAACCTTTCAGTTCTCGTGTATGTTCACGGGGGAGCTTATATAACGGGGTTCGGAAACTTTTACCATGCAACACAGTTCATGAATCAAACTAAGGATTTCATTATGGTCACGTTTAACTACCGTCTCGGTATTCACGGGTTCCTTTGTCTCGGCACCGAGGACGCACCAGGCAATGCGGGCCTGAAGGACCAGGTGGCGTTGCTGCGCTGGGTACAACAGAACATCGCTAGCTTCGGTGGTAACCCTGGTGATGTCACCCTTGTTGGTAGCAGTGCAGGTTCTTCAGCAGTGGACCTTATAATGCTCTCAAAGACAGCCGAAAAATTATTCCACCGAGTTATACCTGAAAGCGGTGGAAATCTTGCAGCCTTTAGCGTCCAGAGGGATCCTCTAGAGATTGCCAAAACGTTCGCCAGAAGTCAGAACTTCGCCAACGTAGACGACATAGACGCTTTGGAACAGTTTTATAAGACAGCTTCAATGGAATTAATAACTTCAGATGCGTTTAACAATAGAACTGATTCTATTTACTTGTTTTCTCCGTGTGTGGAGCGTGATACAGACGGAGCATTCCTAACAGAATCTCCTCTAAGTATACTTAAGAAAGGCGACTACGTAAAGTTACCTGTTTTGTATGGTTTCAGTAACATGGAAGGTCTGTTACGCATTGAATTCTTTGAAGATTGGAAACAAATCATGAATGATAAGTTTTCTGATTTCTTACCGGCTGACCTAAAGTTTGAATCTGATAACGAAAGAGATAAGGTAGCCAATTCGGTCAAGGCATTTTATTTTGGTGAAAATCCTGTGGGCAACGAGAACATTTTGAAGTACGTGGAGTTCTTTTCGGATGTCATAATTACTTATCCTATGCTTTGGGCTGTAAAGCTGCACGCTGAAGCTGGACATAATCAAATATATTTGTACGAATATTCATTTGTGGACGAAAACGACCCTGTGGTGCCTCACACCAATGTGCGTGGTGCTGAACACTGCGCTCAGTCGTATGCTTGGTTGGACGAAATGATTATAAGAAATTCAAGCGAAGCTACTCCCGAATTTCAGAAAATGAGAGCGACAGTACAAGAAATTTGGCATAATTTTATGAAAACTGGGTGAGCATTAAGCTTTTAGCGTTTAGTAATTACTCGTTATTTTTATACTGTAATTATAATCTCAAAATTGCAAAAACTTTATATTTAAATTTATTTGAAATAGGTTAGTTACTATTACTCTTTTGTTTCGACAACTCCTTTTAACGTATTTAATTATTTGTACGTCCTTAGCTAGCTCATATGGCTTATCTAATATCATTTTGACCTTGCAGAATGCCAGTGCCTGCCGATTCGTCTCTGCCTGGGTGGCCGACAGCAAGCGCGAACAGGTCGCCACACATGGCACTGAATGAGACCCTGAAACTAGGTGGCGTGCTCTTGGAAGAACGCACTCGCTTTTGGGAAGACATCTACCAGAAATACTACCGGGATTCCGTACCACCACGTAGTGGAGCAGCTGGAATGCCGCCGAAAAATATCTTTGGTTTATGTAGTACGTTGTATGTCTTATACTTTCTTTCCAAAAGGATAATCAAAGAATAAAATTCCGAAATGAATTTGTTGTATTATATTATAGTTTAAATACTACAAGTACTGTCCTTGAATAATGATTTTCAGTCCGGTTTTATGTATAATCAATGATTTCAAATAAAATAGACGTTATTCTTCTTATTGTTAGGTATTGATGGTATTCTAAATTAGGTTGGCAAAAAACTTAGCCACGAGTTTGCACCATCAGTAGCGCGTATCAGTTATTGGAACATGCAGGCGTCAGGGCACGCAGGACACGATGACAGGTATCCCATTGTTTGAGGAGAGGAACAGCACAACTATTTCACTTTAGCCTGAAATCGTCTATGAATCACCATCTGAGCAAGTTTTCCAGGCTTCGACCAACTTGTGCCCAGAATCTGTTTATGAACTGCCAAAGCACCTCATGAGCATGTGGAAGATTTTCTGCTTGTTGAACGAATGGGACGTGGAAGTATGCTCTGTCGTGCCACAGCCCGAAGAACTAAACTAAATATAGACGCAACATGCAAGGGTCTACGACCAAATGCCTAAGGCATTAAGTCCGCCTTTGTACTTTTTTGTTGCATAAAGTTTAAATAAATAAATAAATGACCTTATACTTTAATATTTATCAAGGACTGTATAGCTGGTACCTAATTCAGTTAATAAAATGATCTGTGGTTGGGACTATTTGTTTTATATCCGTAGTATCCATAGTTCCGTAGTAGAGATATATTTTTAGGAACGCCTGCGCTCAGTAAGACCTCTGATGGATAGTCCCCTCCGATCTGTCGAGAGTCAATAAGTTCAAAAAAGCGGTGGGGCGCAGTACGGAGCAATTCTTGCTCGGGCTTTTATGTGCGCGTTAGTTTTGTAGGTTCATCAATAAAATAAAGACTTTTCTCCCATAATACTATTGAAATGGCAGCCGACAGGCAACCATTGCCCTGCTAACGCCATGGAAACTGCTCAACACGGGTCGCAACATGCCTCTACAGATGTGACAACGTCCGGCGCAACCAAAACAATACTATGATTCATGAAAAATACGAATTACTCACCCACAATCCCTGATTATGTACTACTTATTGATTAAAATACTGATTGTGGAGTAGTTCATACTCGTAGCATTAGAGTGGTGGATACGTCCATCCATCCTCACAAACTATCGCGTTTATTATAGTACAGTAAGATGAATCTCTAAATTTATATTCGGAATACATAATAATTTAATTATACTGGGCCGCTCTTCATGCTCCACTGCTTAGTTGTACTGCGTCCCGTTAGTATCTCTGGTAGATGACATCCCAAAAGCTAATGCGTTTTTCCAAGAGCACCCCATTCAGTTCCAGCTTCTCAGCAAGCACCATGTGTGGCGACCTGTCTGCGCCTGCTGCCGGCCACGTAGGTAGCGACGACCCTTGACGTAGGTGCTGGTATCCAAAAAGGTCGAAACTGAATTAGATCGAAGACAAATATGTTATTATCTAAATAGAGTGCCCCCAATCATTTATAAAGATAACGTAATTTTTATCAATTACAGCATTCAAGTGACTAATATTTGTATATTTTCATCAACTTTGAATCGATTGAAGAAAATTATGCACGTAATGACGTATTAAATACTAATAAACACCTTGCCCGATTTTCATAAAGTAGTGCCAAATTTCACGCACTTCGCTTCTCATTTTCTGATATTCGGGAGTTGCGAGGCTTTCATCTGTACCATCCAAATTGTCCAGCCAAGCCAGTGATTGAGCGCAGTGATCAGCACCTCGTACGCTGGTGTGAGGAACAACGGGACCGAAGGTTCTCGTCCACAAATTAATGAATATTCATTTGCGGACATGACTTGATTCTCAAGTAAAAATAAAACCGTGAATTAGTACCTAAATTGGTAGACAACAGCCATAACATAACATAACATTATTTTTAAACATGTTTTGTTTGATAGGAACATTGGTTACTCTTCAAGTAGTTAGTACAACCGATAACGTAGAGACACGTCAAGTAAAGTTTAATTAAAGTTCACGTCTTAGCCAGAGTTGAGTCAACCGATCCGAACACTGGATCAAGTTACTACAAAGTTTGACATTGTTATGATTGGTACATAAGTAAATAATGTATTAAAATCTCAATGCTCATTAATAAACAATCGTGAAGAAACAACAACTATTTTGTAAAATTCTCCCTCGGTGAATGTAGGTAAAATGAGTTTGAGGTTAGCTGTCACCCCACTGATGCTGGGGCGCAGAAAATTTACAAGAGATAATTAAACATAATAGCATAGCAATTAAACATATACCAAAACACTAATTAATAAAAAAATTGTCTGTATGTCCGTCGCGTCGGTCTGTCTGTCGGTCGGTCAACATTTAAAATACGTATTCTTAAGCTGATTCATCAACGAACAAGACTCCACTTAGCATCAATTAACTATAACAAAACCTTTGTAGACTCTAGAAAATACAAGAAAAAAAATTATAACAAAAGCAGCTCTAAATCCAGAATAAAAGACCGTAGGTATAAGTATGAGCTATTCTTCTATCAATTTGTCTTCTTCTTCTTCAATCAGTTGTTAAAACTAAAGAAATAAGTTACTGAAGAAAGAAATTGATATATTTTTTCCTACAGTAATTTTCACTCCTAACTCATGTAAGATGTTATTGCACGCGTCTGTTACGCTCGAAGTGCTCGAGACAGTCGTCAGTCACAACGATATGCGATTAACTACTGCACCTCCAATACCAGTTCATCCAAACGTTTCAAAAGTCTAATTTATGATGCATCTCGGGGATGATAGAAAGTATGGACATGTTTTACAGGTCTTATTTATTTAATATTACTTATAATTACGGCACTCAAACGACTGATTCACTAATACATTTTTGGGGTACTGTAAAAATTATATACTTAAAATTATAACATATTGCTAACAATGGTGCCGATTCCCTTGTTCACAAACTAGGAACACTCTTATTTACATTACTCTCTTTCTTGTTTTATTGTACTATTGAAAAAGTTTGAAAGAAAAATTGTATTATTGAAAAAGATGCAAATAGTCTAATTTAAGTTTAGTTTGTGACCAAGAGAATTGACACCAATATCCTGTAAAACATGTCTGTTTAAAGACCAGTCATCCAAATTTAGCGGAAGTTTGCAAGATTACTTATTGTAGGTACAGCATGATACGCATTTTAAAATAAGTAAAGAAATCTTAATTAACAATCTATGAAGGTATGATAATTGACGACAGAGATGGTAGATAAAATTTTAATTATTTCACAATATATTTACCTATATCCTAAATTCTATCTGAATATTCAGATAAAGATACCTATTTAAGTTAAACATTTCCAGAAGTAGTCAGTATTCGTAGCGATGGAGTGGTGGATGTGTGCAGTTCTTTTGTGCGCGGCGGTGGTTCTTGCTGACGACGAATGGCTGGAAGTGACAACTGCGCAAGGACCGGTGCACGGGCGAAGGCATCCCAACGCAGATCTATACGCCTTCTACAACATACCCTACGCCACAGCACCAGTAGGAGTACACAAATTTAAGGTACCTCAATTAATCCTAATTGTTTAGAAATAATAATCGACGCTGATGATGATGGATTCACCATCTATTGTTATTTTGATCATCGGCTTTAATAGGTACATGGCCTTTATTCCAAGTCCAAGTATCATCCAATACCATTTTGAATCCGTACGAGCAGAACTTGTTAGATACATATGTATTCAAAACCGGTGAAACACGGCATAAAATAAAATATCGAGGCTGTAGAACTGCCTTTGCTGGCCTTGCCACCAAATTGCACTTGTTGCCTTACAGCATAAACCCTATGAACTTCTCACATAAATAATTCTCATTAAGGTATATTGTTGCGATCTTAACCTGAAAATGTGGAACAAATGGTTCGCGATAACAAATAAGTCTAATTATTACCTTTGCTTTCCAGGCACCACTCCCTCCGCCGACATGGACGGAACCATTTATTGCAACCGGTGACAAGTCTATCGTGTGTCCTCAGTTCAATTCTGCTCAGTTCAATGATGTAGAGGTGAAAGAAGATTGTCTTGTTGCTAATGTTTTTGTGCCCGACACCGCAGAGAAAAATCTTTCAGTCCTCGTCTATATTCACGGCGGTGCTTATGTAGTAGGTTATGGAAACTTATACCAAGGAACACAGTTAATTAATCAAACTAAAGATTTTATTATGGTCACGTTTAACTACCGTCTCGGCATTCACGGGTTCCTTTGTCTCGGCACCGAGGACGCACCAGGCAATGCGGGTATGAAGGACCAAGTGGCGTTGCTGCGCTGGGTACAACAGAACATCGCTAGCTTCGGCGGTAACCCTAGTGATGTCACTCTTGCCGGTAGCAGTGCAGGTTCCGCTTCAGTGGACCTTATCATGCTCTCGAACACAGCAGAAAATTTATTTCAACGAGTCATACCTGAAAGTGCTGGAAACCTTGCCGCGTTTGTAGTCCAGAGGGATCCTCTAGAGATTGCCAAATTGTACGCCAGAAGTCAGAACTTCGCTAACGTAGACGACATAGACGCTTTGGAACAGTTTTATAAGACAGCATCAATGGAATTATTGACTTCAGATATGTTTGATAACAGGACTGATTCTACTTTCTTGTTTTCACCGTGTGTGGAGCGTGATACAGACGGAGCATTTCTGACAGAGTCTCCTCTCAGTATAATTAAAAAAGGCGACTACAAAAAGATACCTATGTTGTACGGTTTTACTGACATGGAAGGTCTGTTGCGCATTGAATTCTTTGAAGTTTGGAAACAAATGATGAATGAAAACTTTTCAGATTTCTTACCGGCGGACCTACAGTTTGAATCTGATGAAGAACGAGAAGAAATAGCCAATTCAGTCAAGACATTTTATTTTGGTGACAATCCTGTTAGCACTGAAAACATTCTAAATTTTGTTTACTTCTTTACGGATGTCTTAGTTACTTATCCTATGCTTCGAGCTGCAAAGCTGTACACTGAGGGTGGCAACAATCAAGTATATTTGTATGAATATTCATTTGTGGACGAGAACAATCCCGTGGTGCCTCACACCGACGTACGAGGTGCTAATCACATCGCTCAATCATTGGCTTGGCTGGATAATATGGATGGTACAGATGAGAGCCTCGCAACTCCCGAATATCAGAAAATAAGAAGCGAAGTGCGTGAAATTTGGCACAACTTTATGAAAACTGGGTAAGCTCTATGTTTTATTGTTTAGTAACCAATTCGTTAATAACGTACATAATTTTCTACTATCGATTTCAAATTTGATTTTAGGTATTGGACACTTGAGTCCAATAAGACTCAATTGACCAAAGTGACAAAACAATACAATATGTGTATGAAATGAGGCACTCAATTTTGCAAGCATAGGTAATTATCCAAGTACTAATTGAGTGTCGACCTTTCAGGATACCAGTATCTCAAGGGTCGTCGCTGCCTGCGTGGCCGGCAGCAGGGGCGGACAGGTCACCACACATGGTGCTGAATGAGACGCTGGAACTACGTGGAGTGCCCTTAGAAGAACGCGCTAGCTTTTGGGATGAAATCTACCAGAGATACTACCGAGACGCAGTACCACCAAACAGTGGAGCACAATGAGCATAATAGTATAAGTAATTAAATGATACAACATAAACATGCATTCTATTTTACTTAGAGATAATAGATAGTAGGTAATAAAGAGAAAAATTCTATAGTGCTACTTACCTACTATACAATTATTATAAACGCGAAAGTTTGTGAGGATGGATGCATGAATGTTTGTTACTCTTTGACGCGTAAACAGCTAATAGGAATTAACAGAGGCACACATATATCATTGATCTAATATATTAACTTATCACATTAGATGTTAAAATTTGTACCCCGTTTTTATGTTCTTATTAATAAATTCGTAGACAAGAGCTAGACCTTGATAAAATTTATTTTCAGTCATGTTTTGGATTGATAGTATAATTTGTTAGTCTTTAAATACCTTCGCACCCATAAATCAAATTACTTACCAATTCATCTTCAATTACATTAATTGCATGGCAGCTTGACGGACGTGATCGTGAAGTAGTATGGCTGCATGGCACGCACACATTCACAATCGCACAAACAAACACAACAACAACACAAAACAGTTCACTTTCTTCAGAAATGCGGAGCGGATGAAACACATCATCAGACAAAGCAGTCTTGGTGATGAAAACCGACGAGGAAATAAATATCTATCAGCGCATAGACTATTTCAAGAGACGCTTAACTTTTAGGCATCTAGAGTTCTAATTTCAAAAAATATTTTTTAAAAGCGTCTCCGTTGGTGTTACGATTGTTCACAGCCAGCATGAAGGTTTATGTCAGCCAGCCTCATTTTCAAAAGTATGCGCATTGAACCTTAATGTTGCACCACATTATGTAATTAATAAATTAATTACCTATCTGTAGGTGAGCAACGATGCAAAGACAAAATAATCTTTCTAGAACACAAAAATAGTATTTTTTTAATTGCTGAATGTTGACCCTTCATATTCTGCCTATTTTGTTTTCGATTTTATTTGAAAAGTTCTGAAATTCATATTTTATTATTATTATAGTTACAGAATTTTAATTACAGTTTTAACATTCATAAAATGTAACCGAGTACTTATTTAATCAATAATAGTTTAAATGTGAAGGTACTACTAAGATACTAACTGATACCTGAATTGATGTAAACACTTTTCAGATTTATGAAGACAAAATAATCTCTTGGAAACGAAATTAAAAATAATTGTATCAGAAATTAGGTACTTTACGATTATCTTGCTTTATAACTGGACCACCATCTGATACTCTTATCGGTAAAACTGTATCAATTACCTACTGATAAGTTAAAAATCTATGAAGCGACACTACACATTTCATTCATTACAACAACTTCTGTTATGTGTTTTATTCATTTATTATCATCCGATCTTTATCAACGGTATTTTCATTTTACAAATTATGACGGTTTAATATTGTTCCCTCATATTATGGTGACCATGCAAGCCATGACGATTAAAACAAGTTATATCGTGACAGTTTCCCATTCAAAGTATAATAACTATTGGATTTAATTTAATATGGACGCCATAATGAAATCGTTTTAAGAGCGTTTACGCCTTACGTCATTTCATACAAAATTTCAAGTCCTTATTTATAGAAATGAATGAACCGATTTTAGAGAAATTTCCTACACATAAGCCGCTTCCATCCGGTCAACAAATCTGTAGGGGAGGCCTATGTTCTGACGTCCTACGGCTGATATAATGATGATGATGAAGTAGCAAAAATTGTTGAGAACATTTTCCAAATCCGATTTTCCAAACAATCAGCTGCCTTGAAATGTCAATTACATACAGAGTGGTACGTCTTAAAGTGATTTTGTAAAAGAAACCTAACCACAGCACTTAGAATAATAACGCCACAACACAACAAAATTAACATCACAGCTGTATTCCCAGAAGTAAGTTCGTCAATTAACTAAGTCCCATAGGGGCGAGAATATAAAAATACATTTTTTTTGTAAGTAATTAAAGCTTATGCGCTATTCCGACGTCCGCGACACGCACAAACGTCCAAGTAATTAAATCAGCGATCAACTACCCTCATAATAAAAAGCTGATGGCGGTACCTACCTGCACATAATTACTTTTCATGTCGGGATTTCCCATGACTGGTGTTGCATGCGGGCTGACATGGAAAATCCTGAGAACACACCATGAATATAATTTAAGAAGCAAAGCCCGGTGTAGTTGCGTCGTAAGTCTTTCTATTTTTTTTAAACTTGTAACGTTGTCCCTATTGCAATGTAAATGTTACAGTTTATTAAAGTTATCATAGGTACATAATATAACATCACACATGTAATCCCCGAATCGTTAGGCAGAGGTGTACCTATTAATACACCTACATTTCGCCAGTTATGTTTAAGTCCCGTGTAGGTAATAGGGGGCGAGCCTAATGCTATTGCTATCACAAATTATTTAATGCGTGAAATTGTGTGAACTGTTCTATTTTCAAAGAGGAGATTATTCATTCTTAATTAAGTTATTAAGCAAAGCACGTAAGATTTGAACTTGTCAAGAAGTTGAGATTTCCACCCAACAAAATGACTTAGACAAAATGGTATAACTCGGCATTAGATTAATCTTTTTTTAAATTCATCACATAAACATAGGGATACACATAAGAGCGTTTCTATTCCAAAAATAAAATGATTATGGAAGCGTTAGTTTTTTGACATAAACATGATATTGCGCTTTGTTGTGGTGTGACAATCAGACTTACGGTTAACCAAAGTGGTTACTGGACATTCAATAGATGATAGAGGCAACACAAGTAGGTATGTTTTTCTGGCTCAGAGACAAAGCTAAAATGTCTTACTTAGATACCCGTAATACAGCCTTACCATTCGAACCGAAACAGCAACACGGCTTGGGTGCGGAAATTGGTGATATTTTGTATAAAATATAATAATGACAAGTACTTAGATATTTCAAAAACCGAACGCCAGCTTGGGCCAGTATGTAAGGGCCACGGCCATTAGGTACACATTCACGGAATACGTAACGACGTTCATTCATGAGCACAGGATGAAGCAACCGTTTGTAGTTACCTAATGAGATGCATAAACTCGTATCAAATTAAATAGCCTTGCTCGCGGTTCCGTCCGCTTTGCATAATTCTCCTATTAAATCATGGGAGCCATTACTTCCTTCAGGTTTAAGGAAGAGAGACTAATTTTTGTAATTAAACGGTCGATTATGTGTAATGAAAAAATACAGAGCTTTTTGTTTTTTTTTTAAATAAAATTACTTGCACAAAAAAGAAACTAAGTTCACAAAGACGGGCTTAATGCCTTAGGCTATGCTTTGATTTATGCTTAGGCAAAATATTAAAGTTTTTTCAGGACCTTAAGACAAATTCCTGTAAGTTCAAAAATAGTTAAAAAAAAAATACGATTTAAGGATTGGTCCTATGTTAAAAGTTATCCATAATGATGAAATACCAAGTAACCCTTTTCAGACTGCTGGTACAGGGATGGCGAACCAATGGCACGGGAGCCAGTGGTGGCACGCAACAAAATAATTCGGGCACGCCTATAATGCACAAATCTATGTATTTGATCGAATCTACATAATTTATAACAGAAGAAATTACACTAACTTTTTCATTTCAATAAACTTAAATTAATAGACACGAGGATTTTTGTACAAACGGGTTCTAAACAAAGAGTTTATAGCAATTAGTTTTTTTTTTCTTATGTCAAGATTCTTTAACGGCACATCATTATTTGTTTTGATAAAAAAACGCCACGTTCACCAAAAAAGGTTCGCCATCCCTGCCCCAGTATAAAAAAGGGCTTAAACCGCCAACGTGAACGTCTTGCTTCACTTCTCTCCTTGTTTACCGTAACTAATAGCAACAGACTATATCGCTCTACCGGTCACTCCACTGCCAAGTTTCCAACTAAACAGTTTAGTACACTATCCGATTTGTCGTGAAGTTTGCAGAGAGCTTTAGGCAAAGTCTCAAGACCACCACTAAAAGGTTTTCGGTGTTGTCTACTGCCTGGCTGATTGAATTTGAATAAGGAACTTGGGAACGTAACTGCCGGTAAACAAAACAAATATGACAGAACTGTAGGGGGAAGGGCAAATAAAGCAGCAAAATGTTCGAGCAGTTTTCAATCATTCAATTACTAATGAAAAAACAAAAGAATAAGAATTGAAGTTTAAATAGCAATTTACAACTTTATTTCTTTTGTCTTAAAGTTTATTATCATGCTTATAAGGTATTCAAACAAATCAGGTTTAGTGGATTCCCGTAACGTTCCTGAAATAATTTCATGTACCGGTCATCTTAATATGGTTTACTGAATTCACCCTGTAAGTTTTCGGAGGGATGTCCCATACAACCTGTATTCGTGAATCCTTAGACTTTATAGAAGACTAGCTTCTGCCCGCGACTTCGTACGCGTCTAATTTGATTTTTCTATACAAACTTTGGACACCGTTTCAGCCCCTTAGATAGAGGGTGAATTTTAGGAAATCTTTTCTTAGCGGACGTCTACTAACTACGTATAAGCTACCTCCCTGATAATTTTCATCTTTATACTTTAAGCGATTTTCGATATTTCGTGATGAGTGAGTGAGTGACTTTTTTATATATTTAGATAGATAGTATACATATAGTAGGTACAGGACAACAAATAGTTGGTACTTTGTAGAGTTTCCAGCGTTCAGTTCTTTAAGCAACATGTCCGTGTAATTTTCCATTCATTCATATGGAATATTATTGAGTCTATTAATAGTTGCTAATCTATCCGATTTAGGAATTAAAATTAATCAAGATATATCAAAGTGTAATTAATCTACAATCATTATTGGTGATAATTGCAGTAGTTGTGCTCTATCATGCTCTATCTCACATCTACTAATCGAAATCAGTTTAGATAATGAGATAAGTATGAAATATCTATTCTCAGCCACTGCGGATTATATTGAATACAGATTAACCTGTTTTACTGTAACTATACTCGTAATGTACATCCTCCTATGTCAACAGCCTCGTTGGTCTAGTGGTCGCAAAGCGCGACTGCTGAACATGAGGTCTTGGGTTCGATTCCCAGGTCGGGTAAAGTGTTATTGGGGTTTTCCAACTGGAATTTCTCAGTGGCACCCTCGGAGTCTGGATCCCGGTTGATGGCAATAGGCTCGCCCCCTATACCAAAACATAACTAGGCATTAAGTCCGCCTTTTACTTTGTTGTTGCATAAAGTTTAAATAAATCAATAAATAAATAACTGGCGAAATGTGAGTGTAGTAATGGGTACACCTCTGCCTAACCTTTCAGGGATTATTTATTTATTTAAACTATATGCAACAAAAAAGTACAAAGGCGGACTTGAGGCGGATTACAGGCGTCACGTCATGTTATGTATGTCAATACATCCCAATTCGAAATAACCTCTTCAACTTTGCGTTAGCGCTGCAATATCATTTCACTAAAGGCAAAGGTGATGTGATGCGCATCACCCAGATACATAAAACATAGCTTACACATAAGTTGCTCTCCCATACATAAATGCATGTGATCAATCATTCACATGATAATGAAGTTAGAGTTCAATCTACTTAGTAGGTACCTATAGCATGAAAGTTGTTTGCAAACAAGACTTTCGTCTTTCACTTTTCCCTGTTCTGAAGAAATTGCCTTGAAACTGGCTAATTTTAATTGTTTGACTATATTTTGAAGATAGCGATTCCAATTAAAATTTCATTAGACTCTAGACGTTAACAAAAAGAGATTTGGTAGGATAAGTGTGATATTAGGAAACTAGCTTTGGCCTGGTACTTCGTTCGCATAAATGTTGCGGACGCAGTCGAAGTCGAATAAAAAGTAGCCCGTTTCCTTTTTTTTTGGGGTTCAAACATAATATATACCAAATTTCATTAAAATCGGTTCAGTGGTTTAGTCTTGAAAGCGTACTTAACAGAGAAACAGACAGAGTTACTTTCGCATTTAAAATATTAGTATGGATTTAGTACCGATCCTACATGGAGCTCTTTACGAGAGCGCTCGTCCGGGGGGATAGTAACACAAATATGAATCTACTAGCAGCCTAGCCAGGCTTCGCTCGGGTAAGTAAATAAATGATAAATGCAAAGTGCACTGGAAATAATGCTTTTTTTTATTATATGTTATAAAACTTCACAGATATTATGAATCGACATTGAAAAGCCATAAATACGAAAGAAAAATTGCTAAAATTATAATACGCCAGATGTTAAAATTAAAGTAATATAATTGGCGGTAACCATTGAACACATATTAGCAGCAATTCAAAGTCAAAGTAAATCATTTAAGATGAGCTTGCGACTTTATTTTGATCGTTTTAGTTACGAAAATTAATAACAGATGAGAACGCCTGTTGGCTTTTCACTGGGTAAATTAAAAAATAACTTTTGCAATGATAAAAATATAGGCGGCATAAACTTTTAAATTACGACATACATTAAGGACGTACTATTTCCATAGTACTCTTGGTTGGTACAGACTTAATATCACTACCAGAAGGCGGTACCTATCTGATTGAAAATCATAATGAACAAAGCACTTACTACTTTCGAATTTCCATGAAAATAAACAACATGTTACTCTCTCTTAAGGGGATATTAACGACAGCGCGGTCCTTACACACCGTAGTATAGACATATTTTAGTCAACGACTAATGAAACTGATTTAAACTGTTTTTTTTTTAATAGAATAAGGCTACTATCTATCTAGGCTTTTTTTCTTCTTTTAGGTTTGTCAGTTTTCCGTCAAATAGCCTATTTTAAAATTATGCGTAACCCAATAACTTGTTATGCTAAGTACGCGTTTTTCAATTACTGAATTTGCATGAAGCACGCAGCAGCGTGCTGTTGTTTATCTACATATTCTATGAAAAATCTTTGAATTTCTTTGTTTTTAAGTAAATTTAAAAGTTATTGATATTTGAAACTGACTAATCACAAGTCTAGATATTAATGCCTTTATCTGAAAATCCGACTATGTTTATATGGACCGCGCTGTTGGAAAAGTCTCTTTAATGCTTGTTATCTAATTAGTGAACACACTTTACTTTCCCCATTGCTTCTCCGCGTATAGCCTACCTATGTATAAACATATAATAAAGTCTTAAGAGGGAAGCCTCGTACTATGAAAGACGGTTGCATTTAATCTCGTTACTAGCACTAGTAACTTGTGTATTGCAAGCCTAAGAGGCTTTGAGAGACTAGGAAAATAACTAGCTGCAAATGGGTAGGTTATTAGGAGATCTCTGTCATGGGTTCCCTATGTGAAATCGAATGAAACATCCAACTGAGCATCTAATCGATTTATGGATATAAGTATTAGTTTAAGGATTTTTATTTGAGTACCTACAATATAATGGACCTTCGCGGTGCCGATGATTCGAGCTTATTCGAGGTTTTGATGCATCGAGGTAGTGAACTTTATTTACTATCGAACTAACGTTTTCGAGCAAGTGTTATTCGATCTTACGTCATTCAATTTCACGTAGGGAACGCCTCTGTCATCACCTGTGAAACCGCATATAAAATGAACGAAGAGGATGTCCCAAATTGTCTTTCGTTTTTCACTATCATTCTTTGCACTGTAGTTTCTGTCTTATCCAATAATTTTACCAACAATTAACTAAGTTTGAGGACAGACTTGATCTACTGGGCCAGGGAAAGTCTACAAGAAACCTTTGGAACTTGAGTTAAGATAAGTGTAAAAGCAGCCAATAAACTATGTTGAGGTTACAGACGTTAATAAATCAGTAGCAAAGAAAGGTGTGGGGCTGTGGTCCCTGCGGGTGATGCGGGTTACCGCGTACGGGCTGGCCACAGGGATCCCCTTACGGGATAAAGACGCATGGAGCTATAGGTCACACGGCAACGCTTCGCCAAAATCCTTATAATCCACTCCAGATTACGATCATTTCCTGCAACTTTAATACACTGCCTCATTGGTCCCGTTGGTTTGATTGTCAGGTCGGGAAAAGTGTTATTGGATTTCCCATTAGGAATTTCTCAGTAGCAGCGTCGGTGTCTGGATTTGTGCCCGGTGGATGGCAATAGGCTTGCCCCCTATTATATGGGACCTAAACAGAACTGGCGAAATGTGGGTGTACTATAGGGTACAGGTTTGCCAAACCCTTCAAAAATAGCGCGCGTGCGCGCTTTCCAAATAGAGAGCGGGGAAATGGTGTTCTTTTTTTAAAATTCTAATCGCCTTTTCCTGTACCAGTATTGGAATGACTTTTAATCAACCCTAAAAGCTTTCCATGTCTCTGAAAGAAAATGGCGTCATCATTTAATACTGTTACAACATTATTGCTCTTATATCAACATGAAGTACTTTTCACGTCTATCTAAAAACAATATAATTTTTTAACGCCGTCGTAAATCGACGTCCACTCGACTTTTTGGGGACACATATCGTGTACAATGCATTAGGAGCTAACGCTTGACATTTCGTAAAAGCACCGTCGATTCAATTAATTCGTCGATAATAAAACAAATCTTTATCGTAGGAAACAAATTGCTTTTGTTCTCTGTCCGACAATAACGTATAGTTAAAACCTGTAAAAGTGTTTGTTTTTTATTTAAGGAACACAAAACACAACAGAGCTGATTATGAAGACGTCGAAATGACGTCTATAAGACACGAACATCAATTATAGCTTTATACAGTCTAATGGGTGCTTTAATAGCTCCTACAAAGCCCTAAACAGCAATTATAAGTTCGTTATCAGCAGTTGACTATTATTATTCTTCGTCACAACTGATAATAACTCCTCAATCGTTAATTCTAACAGTTAGGGCACTTAATGACTCTTATCTTACCGGGAGTATTAAAAACTTCGATGTCCGCGTGTCTTGTTATTAATGAATAATCAGGATTCTTTCCCATACTGGACACATTTAGGAATGTTGTGCAGATAGGAGGTACTACATAACCATTTGCAATTCAAAATAAAAGTTTCCGTGTTTGACAAGTTTGTTTACTTAAAATGGACTGCAGCATTAAATCCTCAAGTAAATATGGCTATCGCAGAAGAACGCAGTAATGCCTACACTGAGTGGCTTTTTTTTATACGCTACGAGAAAGTCTAAAAAGTTTAGTAAGAACACAAAATGCATGTAGACAGCCAGTAATTTCACATTCCGCGTCACAGGCAACACGGTGTTTGTATTCCCTGCCAAATATGCGCATGCTTCGCTGTTCGCTCCCACGATGCAGAAATGCAAATGTGATGGAGTGCAAATGAGTGTCCCGTGCGCGGCGTGCCAACGAGTGGGGATCAGCCCGGACGCATCACTTTGCGCTGTCCATTGTCAACACTTGCTTTATGAGGGGTTGTCAACGTATTGTTAACTCATTTTAGTGAGCTTTATGCTCCATCCGTCCTCGATCTGTTCATTCATTCACGCGGTGTCCAACCGTCGAAATAACTCAGTGCCGTATCTGTGACATGTTTTGAGATGACGATTAATTATAATGTTTGTTAAGCGGCGTCCGCGATGCTAAGTCTCAATATTGTGGTCGTTAAGCCTCGCTTTCTGTTCGCTATTAACACATGGGTTTGTATTAAGTTCCATTTTCATTCTGTTCGTGTATAGGTAGTTTGTTTTGTTATTGTGGGAACTTTTATTATAAGGTTTAATTGTACAAGGTCAGACTGAATTAATTTCTTTTTGAACAAACATAACATAACATCACGCGTCTATTCCCTGAAGGGTTAGGCAGAGGTGTACCCATTATTACACCTACATTTCGCTAGTTATGTTTAAGTCCCTTGTAATAGAGGGCGAGCCTAATGCCGTGAACTGGGCACAACTCCGAGGCTGCTACTGAGAAATTCTTTTTGGAATTTTTAAAATATCTTAGTACGATATCTCTTTAGCATCGCATGTTTTTAGTTGTTCTGATTATGGTCATGGCATGTATCGTCATGGCCATTTCATTTGGGGCTTGACCAGAATTTTAAGTGACATAAGATGCGTTGAACTCTCGATACATTTTCGTCCACATACATCAATCATTAGGAACTATAAATATCCAACAAAGAATCCGTTTTAAGGCGTTTAAAAAAATAATAAAATAAAAATAAGAATGAGTTGTTCTTATTTGAAAACTGTCCGTTTATAAGAAATCGATTTTTATGGTTAGCAATAGAGCATGTGGTCTAAAAGAGGTTCGTATTTAAAATAGTTTGTTCACGTTTTTGATTTTCTGATCTCTTTTTATCCATTCAATACCTAGATATAGCTTTCTACTTATCAAGTAGGTTTCCAGCGGGCTCATCAAATAAACTTCATTATATTTATTATATTTTATTTATTATATGTCAAGATACTCAAATTGAAATGATAAAAATGCCTATAAGGTTTCTTCTTTCTGCCTTTTTTAAAATTGTAAATATTTTACATTTACTTTAAGGTTTAATGTTTAGGTTAATGATAAAATGGAGGATTCGTGTTAACAATTTACAAAAAAAAATCTGAATTACTAAAATTTCAATAGAAACTAACACAATGTTAACAATTTCAATGTCAACACAATGTTTTATAAAGTTTCAAGGACCGATAAATATGTGGTCGTACTCAAATATTGGTCTTATGTTCAATTCCTAAGGTTCGAAAATGCCTTGTCAAGCTAACCAATAGTTTCCTACTTTTAGAAAAAGATTGTTGGGTTTTTACCTGTGTAAACACTTAGAGGTCGAGATGTCTTCGGCGATACTAAGCTATAAAAACTACGTTGTAGTAGACTCCTATTGGCTGAAAGTAGTGGTTTTAAACAAGACCAGACGTTGCTAAACTCCACTGGTAATCTTTGGTAATCACAATTATAATAATAAATTTCTATTTAAAAAAAGTTTAAATAGAAAAGGAGCTCTCCTTAATTAAAAATAAAATATAAATATACCCTTTAAATAAAGTTGCTTTTTCTAACACTGTCGCGTTGGGCAAAGGCCTTTCCAAATCCTATCAGACATTCTATTTGCGGAATTATAACGTATGCACCATTATTTTTTTTAGCTTGGCTGTCTACAATTCCTTTTCTTGATATCCTTTCATTAAAATTAAAATAAAGTATTAAAAATTGAATTTCTATTTCAAGAGTTTTTACTACTACACGGAGGATTTATTTCAAACAAAAACTTTTTGGTTATACCATATTTAAAGTAACCAAAGAGTTTATTAATTTTTTTGTGGATTGTTAACTAACATTAAAATTCTCGTGAAACAAACACTGCGAAGTGTTTGTTACCAAACTCCTCCGAAACGGCAGGAAAGATTTTTATGAAATTTTTATGCATATCGGGTAGGTCTGAGAATAGGCTAACATCTATTTTTTATACAAAAAATAAAAATATGGCGGAACTAAGTTCGTTGGGTCAGCTATTGATCTTATAAAGGTAATAATACCTACATATTAATAAGCTCAATAACAGTCCACAGCTGTACCCCTAAGGGCCAATTCACCTGCGTTTCCCCATAACGTAGCTGAGGTCAGATGGCAATCACTTCGCATAAAACAGAAACACGCCATACCAATCAGATATGGTCACGAACATCAGAATATAAACTGTACATGAACTTAATAACTCTATTCGCAAATTAAATACAATTTTATTGGAGTAGGACCTGGAAAGTAAATATATGTCTTGATCTCGTTCTCATCCTTCACGAGATTCTATTGTTAGGTTATAACTAGATTTTTGATTTTTGTAATTGCTTGTTTATTATGATTTGACGTCTAAACCACTGAACATATTTTAATTATATTTGGCTTAAGTTTAGAAACGGTATAATCATTGAAACAAAAAAACAACAAAAATTGGGAAATCCAGAAATTCCGAGGGCGGAATTGCTAGCAAAAGCTAGTCTTTCATAGTATAAGACACGGTATCCTTATTGTATAAAAACTTTCAAGTACTTACGTGTTCGACGGTGGGATATCCGCTAATCTTGTAATTTCAGCTCATTCTTTGAATCGTTCTTGATAAACGTGAGAATTAACGTGGGGGATTACAGTTGTCACCGATTATGAGAGTTACGTCGTGGATAAATTGGGTAATTGACACCAATCATTATAACATAATTTCTAAAAAAAAAATTTTATTTCAGAAAAATCTCGGTCAGTTTTCGTGGCTTTGAAATCAATAAATAGTATGTCAATTGAGTTGGCAAATAAGTGACGTCACAATTCGATATTGCCATACAAAATCTTGGGGAGAATCGCGTTTTGACAGGTCATATAAAGTACCTCGTCGGCAGTAAGTAAGACTGCCTCGTTGGTCTAGTGGTCGCAAGCTCGACTGCTGTGCATGAGGTCTTGGGTTCAATTCCCAGGTCGGGCAAAGTGTTATTGGGTTTTTCCATCAGGAATTTCTCAGTAGCAGCCTCGGAGTCTGGATTTGTGCCCGGTTGATGGCAATAGGCTCGCCCCCTATTACATGGGACTAAAAAAAACATGAGTGGCGAAATGTGGGTGTACTATTGGGTACACTTCTGCCTAACCTTGCGGGGATTACAGGCGTGATGTTATGTATGTTATGTATGTATATAAAGTATATCAATTGATTGGTGGTGTATTGGACAGTTCACAAAATCATGGGTCATCCTAAATGAGAGTTGTTTTCTATCATAGGTGCATTTTTTAGTTTTACTAAAAACCGAGTTTACTAAAAAACTAAACGAGAATGTAGGTCAATAGAATATTATCAATAAATTAACTTCAAAAATTCTTTTATTTGGCGGTAGGTAGGTACTTCTTATACTGAGTAAATAATGCATTATAGTAGGTATCCAAGCTTTATTATAACAAAGCGGGAAGGTCGCTTAGGTAAAAAGTGGATAATCCTTTCTCCGATACAGGCGACCCAGTTACTGAGTAGGCACTATGATACTGATATCTTAAAGTTAAACTGAGCTTAGTTTTGTCAAAACGACACAACCCAATCACCTCTCAATAATTAAATTAATAACGGCAAACTAATTAAATATGCCAAGTATGTTACACTAGCTTCTACCCGCGACTTCGTCCGCGTCAAAGTTGATTTCTCAATACAAAAATTGGACACCCATTTCATCCCCTTAAGGGGTAAATAACTCCTCTTAACGGACATCTACTAACTATATAAACTACCGCCCTGCCAAACATCTTCTACGTCTATGGGAAAAATGCGTGAGTTTATGTATGTATGTAACTTAGGAGGATTTAAAATCATTACTTGACAACTACTTCGAAAACTGCGAGAAATTTTAACGTGGGTCCATCTTGCAGAACTAACCCCAATTTACTGTCAGTTAGACCTTCGGGCCGGCGACCCATCCGTGACGTAACGACTATCATAGAACGGTTGAAAATGATAACATCCGTCATTCATGTGTTGTCGAGACACGGACGGATGGACAATATTGACTGTGACTCCACATCGGGCCAATCAAATGACGCGTTAACTTTACGCTGACGATTTAATGCCATTCCAGTCGCCACTTCCGACTTCTCACTATCGAGACTATAAATCCGAATAATTATTCCGAAACTAAAACTAGCAATAAAACAATGCTTTATGGAAACGTTAACGTTGGTTGCATGTGAGAGTCTTACGTAACAATATTGATTTTTAACGTCCCCAGACAGCGTATCGCAGTCTTAATTAAAATAGATTCTGAAGGCGCTAATCTCCTTGTGATAACATTTAATCTACTTACAAAGGTTTATGTGAACGGTAATAAGGAACGTGGGTTCATTATTATGTGAAAATTAGACCTTAATTTTGCTAAAACGTAACCTTTTTATCGTTGAAAATAAAGTTTAGAAACGCCTCGTGGAACAAAATAAAACATACCGATAATGTTTTCAATTTTAATTGAATGTAATCGATAAAAATACAAATCACTCGAACATTCAATAGATAAAATATTTATTCCCATCAAACATGGAATGGTAAAGACACTGCACTCTTGTCCACGATATCTAAAACTCGTTTATTAATACCAAGTGTTGAACTTTCCACTTTTATTTCCGTTTAGGAGCCGTACTATCTCATAAACACCTGCTTAAAATTTATTGTCCGTATCGCATGAAGGTTGTAATAAAAATAAATAAATATGGCCGCTACCTTTTACACGTTATCATTATTTTGTTGTATAAGAGCTCGTATAGACCAGCGGCATAGAGGTACCTAACTGTAGCCGTTATAGTGCAACCGCAGCCAGAACCTGTAAAACCAGCGACTGCAGTGACACCTCTGACACTAGGGTGTGTGGGGTCGTAAGACATTACTACCCACACGATAAGAAGAAGAGTCAGTCACACCAGTCAATTCGTCGCAAGATGATTTAGATGTGGCAAACCTCCCTAGTTTTGAGGACTCGAGTGATTTAATGTTAAATCTTTTTTCATATAAATTATTAACACATGAAATAAGTGGTTTTCATAAAAAATCTTTATGTTATATTACTTTCTGATAATGCGGTAGTTAACAAAAATCCTCAGGATTAATTTGGCCTTACCTACTTACCGAAGCAGTAGCTGCGTGTCTGGTGCACACTGTCCACTGTTGGTAACGACGGAGGCAGCAGCAGTCGACGGGTAGCGATTATAGCGATAGCCACAATTATCTCCGAATCGACCGCGCTTCCATCTAATCTCTTACAAACATATTTTTCATTATTTTTGTGGTCAATGAGAAAGGTGTCTTTGATCGGTAATAAATAGGTACCTACAGTTGCTTTCTTCAGATGTTAAAGCCTATAAATACTTGTAGATTCTGTGATAACGACTGCTCATAAAAGGCTGAGCATTTTAATGCATCGTTAGTTGCATTTTATAGCTGCTAGTTCTGTAAAATGTTGAATTATACGGAAAATGTGGGCTTGAAATACTTCGAACATTGTAGCTACGTTTGCAATGTATTTGATTTGCTTGTTTTTCATCCTAATGATAATGAATCCGCTGATTAAGCTAATTTGATTCAAAAAGTACACGTAAAAGAAGTGTAATATTACAATCAATATGAATTTGCGTAGGTAGGTCGGTAGGTATAGGTGTCATTTTCAAGTAGGTAAACGCTTCAATCAGCTCAATGCAACCAATATTAGCAGACCTGTAGACAGAATTATGAGCTGTGCCGGGATTATGTGCTTATCCGGTTATCGTGAAACAACGGATGGAGGAGCAAAGCCATGAGACTTGAACAGGCAATACTTAACAAATAAGGGTTGTTCGCAATGGATTGTAAAACATTCATACATTTCTACATACTCCTTTAGCCTCATCCACGATCATCTCGTCGTTCATTTTTCAACCGATTTTAAATATCTGAGCCATGCTTAAATGTCGTAGGTCTAGGACCCGCGGATCTTGGACACGTACCTACCTATTTATTAATCGTCACGCTTCACAAATAAACATAACTCGCTAGTAAATCTTAGAAACGTAATACTTAATTAAATTATTTATTTTTAATAAATAATTTACTATCGTCGTATAAATGGCAAAGCTGTAAAAATAACAATTTTCTCTAATTAAATTATTTAATTGCATTCCATTAAAAAAACTTAATTAAGTAGGTATATTTTCTTTTCTTTGAGCTAGAAAGAATATTAAAAGCAGATTGCAAATTCGTAATTAAAGATTGAAATTTATTAATTAAGTTAATATTACAAGTACCTAGGTATTTAAATATTTAAGATAAATACAAAGATACAAATCAGAAGCATACCTAGACAGATATAATTATATAAAAACTAACTTTTGCCCGTGACTTCGTCGACGTGAATTTTGAATAATATTTAAAGATATTTAATTTTATTGATAACAATATATTTACCTACTGCTTATTAGGACTAGCGGATAGTGTAACTTCTTTTGAGGAAAATATTTTTTTGAATCCGTCCAGTATTTCTGAAAATTAGCACTCTCAAACAAACTAACTCTTTAGCTTTAAACATATTATTATCTATGAATATTGTAATCAGAACGTCTTCGTTAGGGATCACAGATAACGATCGAATACTTTGAAAGAAACACTAATCAATTCACGTATGAATGTCCTATAAGGAACATTTAATAGTTTACCATTAACCCTTACTGAAACTCAAAAATATGTCTTTCACGTCTTTATAAAGTAAAGGAATTTGTTTTAAACTCTCAACGCTTCATCGTGCATTCCTCCATGGGTGGGCTGTCATAATGTACTCCCGTCAAAGAATGTACCTAATTATGAATCACAGATTGTATCAACGACTAGTCGATCCAGAGAACAGTTCTAATAATGCCCTCTGGCAGTGCTTACTGTTTCATTTCACATCGTAATTGAAATCGCTGGCTTCCTTCGTTTGTTTATGCCCGTGGGTTGTATGATAGCTCTCGGAATGAAAGAGCAATACTGCATCCGTTGAAATTACTAGATAATGAAGAGCTGTATTGATTGGCTTCGATTTTATCTCATTTTGCATCTGGTTAAATGCATTCAAGTACAGGGACTTATGTTTCTATAAGAAGGTTTTTCTTATAATTATGTAGGTAGCTACCTATCTATCAGTAAAAAGGTACCTAGGTACTGTAAAGACTCTGGTTGACAAAGTCAGATGCAACCTCATTACAGATTCCCATGCCATAAATACTATTTTTAAAGTAAGAAGGTTACAACAGACCTACGGATGACGTCTTTTTTTAACATGAACTATTTAGGTATAAAAGAAGCAAACAAATTAATGATTCAATACGAAGTCATAAATACATAAATTGTCACAGTCAGAGTAGTCCCAGTACAAGTGATCCCACGTCTCGGGAATGCTACATGTTTGCTACGTTCTTAATCAGCCTCCATTTTTTTGGGTGCCTAAATAATTAAACGGGCACTTTTTATATCGTTGTTAATACTTGAATCTTAATAAACCGGTACGACGACTTATCCATAATTTTAAAACTAAACTTTTCAATTAATAGTTTCATGAACACCATTCCAATCGAAAGTTATGAAACTGATATACCTATTCATTATTATTTCGGTTTCTATTCTTGCGATTAAGTTCTAAGTTCTATGTAAATAATAATTTGTTACAAACCTAGCTACATTTAAGCTTCTATTTTCAAAAGATCAACCCCTCACGCGCGTTGCATTTCCGTCGACTCCGAGTGCGCTCCGGTATGGCGGGCTGCACTTACGACCGCTAACTTTTCCCCTAATCTCCACGTGAGGGTACTTCGCCTGCTTCTGACGTCACGTCTCTGAGCCACTTCGCCATCTCAGAGGCTAATGACTCTACTTACCTCTGTTTAAAATCCTCATTCGTAGTGTTGAAGTTACGGCTTGATGTTAGAAAGCAGAGACTTTATGATGTTGGTCGAAGGTTTCTTTTTCCGTGATTTGATTTGTAAACTGCACAGTTGCCGATTGGCTATAGCTAATAATACTAGTAACTAGGTACCTTCGCATCTTGCCCACTGTCATCAGAAGCGAGCTGAGCATCGTAAGACAGAACTTGGTTTGAGAAACACGTAGGTACCAAGGAAGGGCCTCTTTTACATAAGTACAGGCCGAATGAATGGTGTAGTTAAAAGTCTTAAAAATATTTTTGGACTTCTGACTACACTGTGAGCATATAAATTATACATTAATATACACACCACATGCCGCCCTGTCATGCTTAAGATTTCAACTACAACATTATATTACTTACCTCTACGGAATATAAGTGCAGAACCCAGCAACCAGGAGCTACTAGTCCACTTCAAATGGATGGTGTGTACTAAAATATATGCCTGCAAATATAAATGTAGGTATTTATAAAACAGCCACCCCTCTGGGGAGTAGGCGAGACTGGCGAGTGTCGAGACTAAGTTTGCCTTGCCATATACCAAGCAAAGGGTTGCTGGGAAAATTATCAGCTGCTCGCGACTGACGCGACGCGCCGTTGTCGACCGCCAGACGGTATTGCAAAGAATTTAATCATTGTTATAAAATATGTAGGCATTTGTTATTATACTTTGTCATTTATAAATTTAATTGTTAAATGCCAAGCGCGACGCTTTATTAATCCTTTAATTAGCTTATAACAAAAAGAAAGAAATAATGAAAATTATTACCTTACCCAAAATATCGCTGCGTTAAAAACACACTTATAGTAGATTTTTTAGCTGTTTTTTAATACTTAGAATTACTGCTTACATAAGTACGAGCTGGCGGAAACAAAAACACAGGCTGTATAGTTTATAAATAAAATAAAAATATTTTAGATGAAAAATATTTGAAAAATACCTAGGTACCTCCTGGTAAAGAAAAAGCAACTTCGACGAAATTAAATTTAATGATACGCCATAATTCGCCGTCAAGTTCGATCGCGTGGCCTTTAGAGTAGGTACGTAACCATTAGTTTGAGTCTTTGAACCATAATTTGTTCAGAACTGAACAAAATGCTGCTTTGTCCGGTACTTAATTTCTAACAATTCTTTATAAAATTCAGCTAGTAGCAACCTACCTATTCCATAAAATTACACAAAGGTTGTCGGGAAGAAAATTTCTAAAAGTAAAAATAAACCGTCAGCTAAACAATTTCTCTTCACATTTACCTACCTGCTTACCTATATTTTTCTAAGTTTATAATAATGTACCTATGATATGATATTTATAATAACGTTATTGGTTAGCCTTTCGTGGCATGGCTTACCGAATCCTAATGAAAATTAGGTACTTACATTATCTCGTGTGAAAATTTCGGAAACGGACTCTTATCCTTAGTCAAAGTAACATTTCAGACTTCTATTGACAAAATATACTTAGATAATGGCCTTCCTTAACTCATAGGCGGTAAGCTCCAAAATCTCCAATGGAGTACCATATAAAGAGGCTTATATTATGGTAATGGTAATAATTTAGAAGATACCTGATGTTCTTGGGATTCGGCAAAAGTTTTAGTTTCTGCTAAAGACTAGGTACTCTACCGTACCGTACCGTCGAACGGGATGAATCCGTGAATAGGGAAGCAGGGACATCGGGTCGAAACTAAAAATTAATGTTAACGTTGTATTTAATATAGTTTGTAGCTAATACAGACACTAAACTATAATAATATAATAATTTAGTAAAAACATAACGAGTCCTTTTTGGCAATAAACTAAATGGCGTCAACGTTAAAAAATATTTTTCGTCCCGATTCATCCCTGCTTCCCTATTCATCCCGTTGCCGCGTTTGACGGTACGATAGAGTACCTACCTAGTCCATAGCAGAAACAAAACCTATTCCCGAATCCCAACAATATCAGGTATCTTGTAAATTATTACGTAATATTGCTAGAAACGATACAGTAACAATTGATACCTAATAACACTTAGGCCTAACGTCCGGAGAGTAAGTAGTGATCTGTTCTCAGCTGTCAGCTTCCCATGAAAATGCCGGTGTACTGTGAATCGAGCGCCGATTCACTACCGGCTCGCGATTACGTTAGGGATCTGGGGACACAGAGAGACAAGCATTTACTGGCCAATAGATGTGAGTCGTTTAGATGTCCAAACTCACACACTCTCTTTTGTTTTATAGTATAACTACTGTACTTTTCAATATAGAGAGGTTCCTCCAGGCTGAGAAGTCATGGACATTGTTAATTGCTCCCAAAAGTCGTCCACGTATTTCTACGTAGATCACTAGGTTTACCATTTTTAATAGAAAATCGAGTCTAATATCACACAAATAAAACTTTATTTTTGATTGTTCTTGTACTATTGCATTCTGGTATGAAACGGTACCCTTTTTTTCAGATGATAGACGGTAGTAGGACATAAAAGGAATTTACCCACTCAGTAGGCACCGAATAATAACAAATAAAGGTATACTAGGACTTAAGATAGGCCCATAAATAATTCAGTACACGAAAAGGTACCCTTACTCAGTAAGTACTAGGTTCCACGTCCGTACATACCTAGTTACAGCATGAATTATGTATTTGATGAGAAAAAATATTTCACAGGAGCGTTCATACTCAAATATTTGTGTAATAACATTTACATAGAAAAGATGTTATCGGTTTACATTCATCATTTTCCTACGTTACACATAGGTACTTTCGAGTTTGAAACAGATAGATAATTGCCCTTTGAAACATTACGTCGATACTTTATGGGCAACTTATGCCCATTGTATTCGTCTTTTGAATTGCCTATCGATGTTATTGGGCAGAGAAAGGAATAGACACCTACTTATCTTATTTTTTATAGTAACACTGGCCAAAAATAAAATTGAAAACGGTATAAACTATTTGGCTGCAAAGTTAAAAAAGGTGTTGAAATAACAACCTACCTACAATTTTTTTTAGTGTCTAAAAATTAAGAATAAAAACTAATAAAATTGTATTATTACACGACTGCCCCCAAAAAAGGAGTGTTATGTGTTCAGGGTTAATGTATATATGTATGTATGTACGTGATGTTCTTTATTCCACCATAACTTTTGAACGCCTGAACCGATTTAGATGTATGGGGTATCGTTACAATCCTTGCATCGTTCCGAGTAACATAGGCTAGTTAAAAATAAAAATAATCCTGTGTGGTCACTTTAAAACGTAAATTAATACCAGCCTCAATTATTTTTTTTAATGAATCTGGCCGTGTCTATTTTTACCGTCTAGAATTTGACAAGTAGATTTAAAAAATATATAACACTGTAAATAAAAAACGTCGTAAAAAAACTACCGAGTAAACAAAGTACAAATATGTGCAATTTTGGCAGTCGTGTTTTTTAATTTTTTAATTATAGTTGCTTGTTTAGTACCTATCTATCTATACTTGCTATCGATACGCTAAGAAGAAAAAGAATCGAGGTCGACACGGTCTCTTTACTATTTGCTTAGCAGTTTTTTCTACCATGGACAAATCCTTGGTTAGGTTACTAAACTCTTAAACCCAAACATATATCATTCCTAAACAACAAATGATTGCTACAACCAACAAAAGTGAGACGGTACTTTCACGGGCCATCGCACCACTAAGTACTAGCACTGTTTTATGACCCACCAATGGCCCTTCTTCAAACAATATCCCTTTGTTCGCCTCACCTCTTGTCGGTTTAATGAGACTCTGACCGTCCCGTCACCACTCATAAATTATTGAAAGGCTAATTTTATTTACGTTACGGTAGCCGGTAGTGGCCCTGCCGTTCCAAGAGGTTTTGAATGCGTTTACGATAAGGACACCTCTGCGAAAGCTCGTTGCCCTAGTACATACGACCGTCGATACTTGATAGCGTGGGTGAGGCAAAGGTGTAGCGAAATAAATGTGCTGTCCATGAGATATAAACTTATCTCGATCTCATAGATTCATTCAATATCTAGCATGGGCGTGATTATGGCAACTGATTTCGTCTAGTTGTTGAATTTTGTTAGAAATTCTAATTAAGGGGGTGGGGTACATTAGTAGGGGTACATTGGGGGTATTAGTATAGTCGTCAACGTAATCTCTTAGCGATAATAATTCACTGCCTTGCTTTTGTATTTACTCTAAGAGAAATTTGTAATATTGAAGACTGAAAATAAACAATTTTATTATTATTTATTATTAATATTTCGCCAAAATGCCTTAATTTTCACCAGCGAATTAATTTAGATAAAAGGATTTTCTTATTAAAACAGGACTACTTTAAATATGATTTTTTTTGTCGTTGTCGAAAGATTCGTCAGGGTAACTGACTGACACCATTAACCAACAAAGAAACCATTTCTCTAAAAAAAAAAAACGTTATTTTAGCCCTTATAACCGGATTAATTTTTAATTTGCTGTAAAATTAGATTTTTTCATAAAAAGTATTTCAATTGATTGGTGATGTCTAAAGGTGCTGCTACACTGCTGTTTAAAATGTTTACAAACATTTTCTAACACTAATACATTGTAAAGAATTATAATATTTTATAGGAGAACAAATGTTTACTAACGTTTGTAAACATTTTTTAGCAGCAGTGTGGCAGCGCCTTCTTACCAAATTCGAAAATAACGTCACTTTGCTACAGGCAATAATGATCCTAGCGAATTCCGAGTTGTTTTATAAACCTACCTTTTTACTTACCCCTCAGCCCAAAGTACAAGCATGCGCTGTTGTAGTCCGACATTCAACACTTTCGTATGTTTACGAGCGATGTGAAACTAAAATAAATTAGACGTTTCTAAACCAAACAGCTAAGAAAACCATCTGTGTTTCTTCTTGTAGTGTCGACAAAGGTCAAATGGGGAAATAGGTAGGTGGATACTGGGTATATTCTTATATAGGGACGTTGTATCTTCTGTCACAAAATGTCCATTTATGTAGGAATGGTGTATTTTAAGAATAGAAAAACTGGAAACAACAATATGTTTCTTGGTATGTGATGAAAACACCATAATTCAATACTCAGTTTTGTCCCCAACTTCGTCCGCGTAAATGTCTGTTATCTTGGACGCAGACGAAGCCTATGTCCATCCTTAGGGTTCAAACTAACCTCGTGCCAAATTTCATCAAAATCGGGTCAGTGGTTTAGTCGTGAAACCAGCCAAACAGACAGACAGAATTACTTTCGCATTTATAATATTGGGTAGTAGGGATTGACACAAAATGATCTGGAAATCCAATGCTTTATTTCCATCTACGTAGATTTGTTATTTAGGCAAACATTTAACAAATATTGTTCTACTGCATCTCTTATAATACGAGATAAATATTTCAAATGTATAATAACTGAAACTGGCCAGTTAAACACCCCAGCGTACCCTATATCTCTTTTGTTCAAAATACCTATATATTTCGCCAACTCTATAAGAGCAGTGTTACAACAACAAAGATATTTATTATGATATGAGAACAAACAAGTACCCACATACCAAACTAATTTATAGTTTCGCACCCACAAACAAGATAAAACGCCGGGCCCTATTAATGTCAATACGTTCGATTCGTGAGTCGACCTGCTTACCGTCCAATACCTTTAGCAGCCCTTTATCAGGCTAAACAAAGGCGGACCGTAATAACCGGTGCCCTTAGGCCCGCCCGTATAATAACTATAAATTGGTGCCTAAACCCCTAGCAGATAACTGGTGGCAAGATAAGGACACAATGGTCGATCACAAGAAACACAGCGAGAAGACAAAGAGTGCGAAGGCGGACTCCGACTTGTTCGGAAAGCTTTTTAGACGCTTTCCTCCTTTGTGGAACTTCGCTTAAACAGTAAAGTGTCTCTGTGGAAACAACATCGCTCATTCGCACAGAAATAAAACCCTCTTTATCTTAATGCATTTCGTTCAATTCATTCAAAACAATGGTTTTAACAAACCCGTATTGTGTTGTCTCTAAACTTTCTGCTTTGTTAGGTTCTGCTTCTACTGCATGTTTGGTTACACGAGTCTTTGTGAAGGGTTTAAACAAAGCTCTGAAAATATACACCCTGAAGCTTAGATGTTTTCTTAACTTTATAGCACGGGGAAGACCGACAAGATGGCAGGCAATAGTGTAAATAACAACTGTTAAAGATACAAATGACGATGTCTTGGCGATTGGTAAGAAGCTAGAAGGTACAAAACAAATAGTTGTATTTTAAAACATTATTACCTATATATACTTGTACAATGTTCATAATCCGACCAAGAACAAAACAAAATCAATTGAAGAAATTAAAAGCGACAAAGATTTTCATCGAGCTAATTTAAAAAAAATACTAAAATTATAAATTCGGGTGCTATTTCTAGGTTTCCAAGAAGCATTCCAAATTGTTTCCTGAGAAACCCGTCAATGTAACCGGAGACTGTCGGGAAACGTCCCCGGTTGCATCTTAATGCATCGTAAGAGCCACCAAACAACACTTACTGGAAACGCGATCGTTTTATTATGCGTCTCGCGATCTTATCTGACGTATAGTCGCATCGAATTTGATATTACAAGCCATTGATATCACAAGTGGCCATTTGTTTGTTGATTCTTTTACTTACAATGAAATGGTTTATGCGAGCATTCTTGACTTTATTTTATAACGGTGAATTTGGAATGTGAATGCAAGTTTTGGAACACTCACTGTTGACCTTCCTCCTCTTAGTCGGTAACGATTGAGTCCTTATTAGGTACTTTTTGAATAGTGGGTCTCTATTTTAGTGCCACGTCAATAGGCACTTCCACTTCTTGCGTCATTTGGCTTACAAAATGACTGAGCGAGAAAAAATTGGATTGAGAAAGATAAGGTAGGTATGCGGTAAAGTTTTTGTTAAAGCACTGAGTGCGTTTCTGTGTTTTACCAACTGATTCAGGTAGAGAACTGTAAAGTCCTTCAGGTTGCACACATTTTGTAATCCATCGGCACTTCATCTTCTAGTAATCTTGAACAGAAGAATTTCCAAGCTTTAGTCGAGTCAAGTATAAACAGTTGAACTTACCACAGCGGCTCGAGTACTCAAGGCTCGTCTAACGTACATCCCTAGTAATTCCTGTCTACCCTTCAGGGACCACAGGTGTGACGAGGGCTCTGGAACTCGCGAATATTTTAATAATAAAAAGTAACTCAAACACTCCACACATGCCTGCATTATTTAAATTGATCGTAGCTTACACACGATTGGTCGAGCACCCGCCTGACCTATATTCGCCAATAATTCTTTATTCAGTGATCAGTTATGATGCGGGTTCTCCAATATCATTTTATTGATGGTATAGTTCTAATATATTATGTACAATTTTAGATATTGTGAGGGAAGAATAAATTTGTATTGAATAGCCATTACTTACTGTCATCGTAGAAATTCATAGACAGTATTTTCCGCGAAGATGTAATTATGAGAAATCGTCAAGGATTCAACGCTCGTTTGTCTATGGGCATAGCACAGTGATTGTGCCGACATGTAGACATAACAAACAACATTATTCCCCAGTGGGGTGTATCGGTCGCCTGCGGGACGCCCGCCCGCTCCCGGTCGCGCCGGTCGCCGACGCCGTCCGACGGATGCAGCCTAATGACATAAATGCAAATTCGACCATTCGAGCTTCCTGCACGTCGCAGCTCCGACTACGCCGGCTACACACATACCACTCTCCCCATATACGGACATTAGAAAAATAAAGCTCACTCCAGATACAAGTTTTTGTACGCAACACCAAGACTTAATTGGACTTTAGCGGTTTCAACTATTTCATCAACATTTTTTCCGCGCGTTACTTAGTTAATTAAGAGCTTATCTGATATGACTGATGTAGTTTTCGTATGTAGTAGGTACTCTTGGAATTGCATTAGACATGCCCATAAATCTGTTGGCGCAACAGTCGTTAAGTTGACGTATGTTCTTGAAATAAAACCAAAGAGTAGTTTCGCTTGTTTTTATTACTCGGTGATCGTTAACACAATATAAAGTACTATATTTTGGTTCAGTCGGGAACTTAAAAAAACAACTAAACGCTAAATTTTGGTACTAGACAACGCGTACTGTACCGGTAGTGTGCTATAGGTACATACATAACTATAAGGTATCTAGTTTATTATCATGTCACCACAATAAGTTTACGTGCTCCATATGGCTAACTTATCTTATGGCTTATGCACCCATCGTTTATAAGTTATCCACGTCACTTAGACCAATTATATTTATTATGAATTTACTATATACACTCGTCAAGCATGAACATTATCAAGGCTACTTCCAAAATTAAATGCTTTTCATGAATTTAAAAAAGGATATTACTGCAAAACATTGGGTGCAATCATTTTTTTATATCACAGGGCTTAGCGTTATTTTACACACAGAAAAATATACATACATTTATCAATACTTACTACTAATTCGATAAACTAATTATGAGAGTAACATCGATTCTGAGATAGCTCTCAAATAAATGAGATAAATAAAAATGTACAGTTGACGACAGCGTGGTCTGTCAAAATATTGTTCAAGCTGTAATTTATTTTTTTCTTTTAAATCAGAACAATATTTCCACAGATCCGATGTCAATGAACGTACGACTAAATAAAGTAATTCGTAAAATGTCTTTTTATCTAGGTATAAAGAAATAGCTCCATACACACTGGCTTGCATACAATTTAGTATAAAGGACTAAATTGGAGTGACCTATAAACGTTATTGTCAAGAGACGACGTATCAATCGATCGTGTTGGAGCATCCACACACTCCTGCACTTAATTGGGAACTCGACTTTAGAAAATATTCATATTACAAATTATATACACGGCTACATACAATCCGCACCATTCGTAACAAAGGGATGATTTTAATTGGATGTAACGTTTTATACAATTTTATTTTCAAACAGAAGCTACATTTTTATTTTTGAATAGCATTTTGTACAAATAAGTATTCAAAAAATATTATAAAACAGAACTTAACAACTTGACAAATGCATCGATCATAAATAGCACTTTGTTCAGAAACAAAAGTTTAAGGTACTTTAAATGCAGCAAAAATGGAATATAAAAAAGAAAATAGTTCTGTAAAATACTTTTAAAAATTATACAAGTTACAACAAATATTTGTCGAAAAATGTTTTTAAAGTCTGTCGTGACTTCGTACAGACTGTTTCAAATAGTTTAAAAACAAAATTTGCTTTGATACACTATTCCCTTATACTTTACACAGCTGAAGGTGCTGTTTTAACTTTAAACTTTGTTGCATTGATATACAGTTCAAAGTAGCACACAGAGGATGGAATACGAAATGCACTCGCACTTGTTGTAGTTTACTTTCGCTATTGCTGTTTGAATGGTACCTATATTTCGATTTCAATACATTAGGTACATTGCCTTCGTGTAAAATAATAGAAAGCTTTTTCTTTTCTTTTTCTGTTGCCAACTGAGAATTGAAAGTGGCATTGTGTTTGTGCTTGCATTTTTTTTTTGTTTTGTTTGACACGAGCATTCTCAGAAACCGTACGCATACATGGTCAACTATGTTCACCACGATTTATTTAATACAGATAAAAAATAAACAAATATAAGTCTAAACCATAGAGCAGGAGGTATCTGGTAAAGGTGACATCGATAGTAATATTTTTACAAAAAAAAATAACTTATCACGCGAAACGTGACGTGACTGAGATACAAAATATATAGCTAACAAACTCGACAATCAGACTTTTTCTATTTAGATATAAAACAAAAAAGAAACTAGAATAAATATAAAAATAAAATAAAAAAGTTTGCCGTACTTTCACGTATTGGCTGTTTACAAAAAAGTTTGATATACTTACACATTTAAAATCTAACTAATAATAAACAACACAGAGAACACAATAGTTTTATTTACAGCTGCATGGTTACAGAGTACTTTTGATGCACTTAATGAGTAAATAGTCCCCGATAATGAGGCCTTAGTTTAATTAAAAAAACAAAAGTATTTCAATTTTAATGCAGTTGATGTTGTATGTAATAGCTATATTATTTTTCTTTCTTATTGATGTTTTTAATTAAACTATTACCAAATTATAGACTTACTTAAAATAAAACTTAACCTCAAACTTAACTCATATGAGAACAAACATACATAGCACTCATTTTTGTTCTTTGGTCAATTTTTAATGAGAATTTTATTGTTTACCAATTCATATAAAAAAAAACGAATAGAAAAAACGACCCGACTTTAATAAATTACATACCAATGCGTTTTATATTTCATTAGGTAGTAGGTACTTTAGGTACATACAGTAGCTCCACTAAATATAGAAGCACTACAAAATTGAGTGCACTTGAGATACCATCAACCCTCAAGACTGGCAAATGTATTTAATATTTGCGGTGCATATTATTCATACCTTTGTCTTTTGAACTCGACTGTACATTACGTATTAATACGAGTATTCCCTTTGTTCACTCAGCAGGCGTCGGGTCCGTTGAGGTTACACTAACGATATCGAATAGCGAACCGAAAGCAAAATTAAATATTACCGCGCGTTGTTATCAAAACCCGCTCCCGAATCATTCATATTGACTGCGAATGGGAATACCTATTACAATATTGTTCAGATCAGTGAGTAATAGCGACGCAATTGTAGCAGAAAATAACTATTCGTATAAATTATTCCACACTTGTGAGGTATCCTGAGCAATTTGATTCGTTTATTAGTATAGTTTGATACTAAGGTTGGGACTCCGAGGCAAGCAGATACCAAGTTATGAGGCTGTTCGATGGGATCCTGTAATTTGCCCTGTGATTTTAGCAGCGAATGGCTCGTGCAACTTTCGTCATTAGGTAATGACTACTTAGAGATCATACTCGATGTCCAGTTTCATATTGTATCTTTGACATTACATAAAGTACCATTGGTAGACAAAACGCTTCGTTATTTAGTTTTAGAAACAGGACCAAATTAATTTGGTAAGTAATCACACTATGCAGCACGTTCGCAAGAACGATCGGGGTCACTCCCATTCACGGATCTCCCACAACGTCGCACGATCAATCACCCGTTTCGATTCAATCACAAACAATTGCAATTGACCGCATCCTGTTCTCTTTATAAATGAGGAAAGCTGGTTGGGAAATAAATTCGTACGTCATCGTCCACGTCCGACTATAACCGCTTACCTCGGAACCCCTTCCAGAAGTTCTACTACGAAGGAAACCCGAAGAATACGAATTCATTTTAGGTTTCATGCTTTTCCGAACCAGTTTTTATAGGTACTGAGACGTAACTTTAAATGTTGCCATTAATACCTTCGGAGTTGAACCTCTGACGCATTTCACTGGAAATAACTAGTAACGATTACACTAAAGGCTACACTTCGATGGGTTCAACCTACATGCATTACCCTGTATCTATCAAACGTCAACATTCATTCAACATTATAGAACAACATTACATACCCACTACAGATATATTTATATAATATATTGTATGTTATTATGTATAGGTAGTTTAACTTTATGGGATGGATTTAGAGCGCATTTTACTAATAAAAAGTTGCCAAAGTAAATTAAATAAAGTTCTAGGATTTTTAGAATATCTTTTTAAATGCACGACGATTAATAAAATTAAATAAACTCATTTGTACAGTGCGATCGATTTCGTTCCGCACTATCGTATCGCTCTGAGAATGTACTTAACGCGTTCTAATAGTATTTACATGGTCTCGGGAGACCGATGAATAAAAAATAAATTCTTTATTCAATTTGTGTGGTTATCTATGACTAGTGTATGCACTAGGGTGGTGACGTCACTGGTGGCCCGCATTCGAGGCAGGTTACTTGCCTTTGGGCTTCTCGGTGGTAGCGTCCTCCAGGTTGCTGTCCCAATCGAACTCGGTGACGCCACTGCGTGCCACTTCCCCCAAATGGCGCCACCGGTACTCGAAATCCGTATCTCGTTTCTTTAACGCTTCGAATCTGTAACAAGTAATTAGGTCAGATCGCTGTATGGCGCAGGTGTTGATACCGTGGAACACGTACAACGTTCAGCGCGCCCCGGCAACATATTCTACGAGCAAATATCATTGCTCCGGCAATCACAAAGCATTACACAGCTCAATTAACAACACAAACATACCTACCCCGAATTCCTTAAATTGTACAAACATACGCAAACCTAGCACGGCTAAAATTCTCCCGAGACTAAATTACTTTGACACAGTTATCCAACTTTTGCTCCGTCCATAGTATCGGCGCATAGTGAAGAAATAAAAGAAATTCTATCGAATCAAGCGTGGGTACCGCAAACGTGCGGTATAAAGGGCACAGTTGATATCCCTTTAGATTAGAAACCCAATCTAAAGCGACGTTTCTCAACTTATATCCTCGGGGTCACGGCGACATGTCGAGGTCGGGCCATAAATATGTATCGTATGCGGACTAAATCTGGCCAAGCCTGAATTTGACGCCCAAATTGGGCTTACGTAGAATAATGTTGAGCATAAAATTTTTAAACATCATTTTACTGCCTTTGTACGAATATAAACTAGCGTGAAGTCAAAACTAATTGTAGTTTAACTACGTGCGAACAGATGTACGCGTAGGCATCCCTAACAAAAGGGTTTTGTTATCACCCCCGATATGGAACCCTAAAACCTTTCACGTCGTTAAACCACATTATTAGTGAGCCGTGCGAGACGTAAAACAGCCGATCTTTACTTGATAACATTTGGTTTGTGTAAATGTAAAAAATTCGGTCACGCATTCGCTGAGACGCGGAGAGAGCCGGGCTTATAAGGAATTTCGTTTCATTCCATCGCTGGGTGTTGAACTACTAAAAACGTTAACAAATAACGGTTTTTCTGCTATCGATGCAATACAAATATACTAGGAGGGCGAGCTTAGTGTTATGGCGCTATCCTCTTTGAAATTGGATTGCGATTGCGATTGCTGAGCCGAGATTGGTGCCATGAAAATTTGGATTTTATGTAAAACTGGATCCGCGATTGGAAATCTCAAAGAAATTGCGGGTAGCACTCAGGACAAGAGAAATAGAATAGAGGGAGACTGGACTATTTACTTTAACATGACCGTAGAAACGACTATAGAATCACGAAGCCGTAGAGTTGACAAAAGTAAATTGAGACACATTATTTGTTTTGTCCTATACAAACTTTGTATGCAACCTTTGCTAATGAATGTAAACAGTAAACATACCTTTTGAACATGAGGTTCTTGGCAAACTCGTAGAGCTCTAGGTCGAGTGAGTTGAGTCGCTTGATGTGTGCGATTTGAGCAGGTGACAGGGCTGCGAGCGTGGCGCCCGAGACCGTCGCGTTGTGTTGCGTGAACGGCACCGCGAACAGCAAGTTGAACGTCTCCTCGAACACGTACTGCGATATCTGTACAGGATATAATTATTGTTAGTTTTTGTGGGTTAAATAAAATAAATGCAACAGCATGCGTTAATTTTGGCAATCAGTTCAGTGCGATTATCTACTTAGGTATTGAACGAACAGACAAATTAATTATAAATCAGTGTAGGAGGTTTGACGCTTTTTTGTTTGCTGATTAAACAAAAATGTTAACCCCTTAGTGTCTGCCAGAAAACACAATTATTCTCATCAGACAACTAAAGCATGGGGTGCCGTGTGCGAGACAAAAAAATCAAACTCAGCAAGAAACTGTTAGTAGAAACATTATGGAACACAAGTAAAATGTCTACTTCTTCGCCTGTTTCGAAATGTGCCTGTAGGGAAATGTAAATGCAGGTTTTATTAAACAAACCGTGCCATGAGCCGTGTTTACTTTGTAATAATTAACGTTTTTATTTAGTTTTGAAATACACAAGAGACTTCGGTTGAAAGCCAAACGACGTTCAATATTTTTAATGGCATTTATTATCTTTTTAGTCAGCTTCACTTGTAGCGTTCGAAAAAATACAAGAAAAAATACAAACGTGGAATATTGTTGGCGGCACGCTCGGATAACTTGTACAAACATTTGTATGTCAAATCGTCTGTCTATGTATGTATAACTCTGTGATCCTTCAACAGAATGTTATCGTTTCAAATAGGAATGTTATTGTAACCATGCCTGTCGCCAAAATTGGTTATCTGGTTCACCTTCTGATTCCGTAAATGAACTAGTCTGAGATGATAACTCAGAAATATGTTTTTAAAAATAATTGCAAAGATAGCAACATTCTTGTGCATATAACGTGTTGATAAATTAGTCATGCATGTCCATTATGCATAACTACTTTATTGCATTGGAATTCAACCTTAACTCCATATAGGTACAAGGTGGACATTTAAAATTCAAGCTACTTAGAATCTTTTTCAAGATTCGTCGCGTTTACCAAATATTCAAGTTGTAAATGCAGCAAAATGGGTTATTTTACGCTTATCTTAAGAGTTTTGCGTTGTTTGCATAACTGACGCAACACTACTAAATTACAACTATTCCGGGATTTCTAAATAAAACAAAACACAGCTGGAATTACACTTTGAATATTACGAACACCCTTTAAAATAAATGTTCATTGTTCGAAGCATAACTCATTGGTAGTAATTCTACCCCATCACAAGTACCTACTGAATCTATTAACACCTCCTTTCTGACTACCTCTCGTGACACCTCGTAATCTTAATTTAACCCTTTCCTTTATACAATTCACAGTCATAAAAAGGTAGGTTTATTATGAGCTTTTCAATGTAATGGAAAATTTCTTCTTAGCCTATTAGGTTGCCTTTTGTGTGTGTATTTAAAGATTAACTAAAAGGAACGATCCGTTTAGTTGA
This sequence comes from Hoplodrina ambigua, assembly GCA_949774945.1. Taxonomy (NCBI): domain Eukaryota; kingdom Metazoa; phylum Arthropoda; class Insecta; order Lepidoptera; family Noctuidae; genus Hoplodrina; species Hoplodrina ambigua. Next base: position 10,222,760 of record OX458968.1, read on the forward strand.
TCTTAAAACTGGTGCCTAATGATGATCTGATACTGCTGTCAAAAATGGTTCCACAAAAGAAAACTATCACTACCATTTCTGATATCGTAGAATCCACGTTGAGATTGTTATGCACTTACGTTAGATTTTGTTCTTTTAGGGCTGATCTTTTAATAGTCAGATAACTTGGCCCAGGAATATATGACAATTTGGACATGTTTTCTGTACAAAGTCAAATTCCATATGAGTTATCTGACGACTGAAAAATTAGCCCATTAAGGAAGACGTGCCTATTCATTGTTAAACAGTTTGTTTTGTCTAAGTATTTTTAATTTAATTAAAGGTTTATTTTAAAAGTCAATCTTATAACAATCGCTATAATATCGTGTTTATTTGTTTCACGGTGAACGCATTTCCTTACGGCACGTGACGGGTTTCAGTATAACTTGACAGTAAGATTGATTAGTTGCCAACCATTAACTTCTATTAGTACTGTGCTGCCTTCATAACAATGCATAATGACGTAACAAATTTTCTAGGATTCAAAGTACATACATCTATTTATACTTCTATTATTGATCGATTTTCAGTGACCTTAACAATACATAGACTCGTTTATATCAATCGCAGAGTCCCATTTGCTATAATCAAAGTTAATATTATATGAAATTTGACCGAATTGAAGATTTATCTTAATAAATAATCTTCAAACTCGGTTAGGAAACGCATCTAATATGCAGGCAAAACAGTCGCGTAAAAGCTTTTTAAACTCTGTTAAAAATGACAAACCATAAAAATTATCTCCGTAGCAATAATTTAAAGGACGCGTTTAAAAGCTGCATGCACGTACAGGTACTTAGTAGCGCCGTCACTTGTTTGTTACATTATGTACAGTTCACTACCGGTGCAACCCAGTTTCCCTGAAACCCAGCGTTTAACATAACTCCTTGCTAACGTAAACCATAGTCACGCCTCGGGGGACGGTACACAAGTCCGTTCTCACCTTCACTGCAAGCCTGTGGAGGTTTCATGCTACAAAATGTCAGCTAACAACCTATTTCAGTTTCATGAATATCGACGAAAATATTTATAGACTTGTAACCTTTATGAGAAAGGTAGGTGGAGTTTAAATTGAGTTTTAGTTGTGTTCGCCTATGAATAACGTACAGTAATAAATGCACTCACGTAGCCATTAATTTTTAGAAGCACAGTACTCTAGGTTCTCTACTGAAAAAACCTAGAAGGAATTACGATGGAGGAATACAGATTTAATTGTAATAATTAGTTAACTGGACGATGCTGTTTTAAAGCACGAGCAAGATGCTTAATTGCTTAAGCTTGCTGTAAATACGTAGTGCAATCAAAAGCACAGCAGTTTACTGTAGACATCAATGACAAATAGCACACACATTAATGCTTTTTGATGTGTACAGCTTCACTACGCTTTTTGTCCTATTTTCAGCCTGCAAACGTCTAAAATAAAGTCATAATGTTGTTACAACCGCATAGAAGAATGCTATTCCTTAAATACGACAAGATGATGACTTTTACGACCTATGGTTAAAAGCAAAAGGTTAGTAACATAACAAAAAAAGGTTCAGTTAAACCATACTGTTTATAGATGAGCAATGAATATTCATTGAGACAAAGAACAGTGCGGTCTGTGGCCGGGGGCGGTGCCGGCGACAAATGGCGTTGCAGATACGACAATGATTCAAGTGCAAATAATGGGCAAGCTTATCTCTGCGGGGTCGCTGGACATAGAATAAGTAATACCAGTGGCATAACACGTGGGATTTGTGCTATACATAAACTGCAATTTTACTTTTGTGGAACTGAAATTCGTAGTCTGTGGGAAAAGGTACCAAACAAAGAATTTTATGTGGGAATTTGGAATCTTAAGACGACGTCGGCGTCATGAATATCTGGGTTTGTATGCTAGAATGGAGTCAGTTGTATTAATGGGCCTTCAAAGGTATTGGGGTTGGAAATCTTATGAATAAAAATGAAAATCTTTTATAAAGCACTAATGTAGATGTTGCGACGCTTAAAGAAGGAAGGGTTATGTTCAGCTGTGAACGCCTTGATTGCTTATGATAACATCATTAAATCTATTCTGTTGACTAAACCCCTTCAAAAACCAGAGTCGTTAATGCAACGAAAAGCTTACTTCCTAGCTTATATTTTTAAAGTGCTCTCCGTATGGTACATAGAAACATTAGTGTAGAACTTTAACATTTTACATACACATACTAACATACATATAGTTCAGTGAAGCGAGGAACATTACGCCGCGTCGTCGTACACGACTATCACGTTGCCATAAGGAAGAGAAGATGTGACTATTCGCCCGTCGCAAGATTAAAGGCAAAATTACCATTCCAGAATAGAATAACCGTAAAAAAGGATTAATACTCATTTATATTCAGTAAGGAATTATAGATTTTATATAGGAGATAGTATTTTTTGTCGCAGAGTGATGAGTGTTCGAATAAATTCTTGAGAATTACTTTTAGCGATTGGGTTAAAAAAAGGGTTGTTTCTACAATATTGGATGGCCTTAGATGATAGCCTTTTTGTACACCGATATATAGATGACTTTGTATAAACCGTTATATTTTATAAAAAAGTCGATTTTTTTATCAGGTACTAAAGTTATTCAAGACCAAAAAGTCAGCAACTGACTGTCGTATGTGCCTGCGACCTATCTAATGTTCAAGTAACTTAATTATTTATATAAGCAAGGGTGGATTTAGTCGGAATTGCAGAGATAGACGCTTAGAACTACTGAGAGGTTTGTGTAAAGGTGAGTTAAATAATCAATGAGTTAAGTGCGATCTCTCGTAAGATGAGGTGGGAGGCTCGAGGAATACCAAATTGCAATTTTAAGCCTACATCAGCTAAGTAAAAGGGGAACTAAATCCAAAGGTAGTATACAGATGGGTATACATGCACAATTAACATAAAATTTATTCGGTATAGACAGTCATCATCACAAGTGTTCGTTGAGTTTATCTTATGTATTTTAGACAGCTTTTAGAATAATCTAATAGCTGTCTAAAATACATAAAATAAACTAAATAATATAACTGAATATTAACTAGGAATTAAAATGATTTAAGCAAACTAATCATAAGATTAGTTTGCTTAAATAATTATAATTCCTACCTCATAGACTAATAGGCTTCTATTATTTCAATACAATTATCCCACCCTCACAGGTAAAATAATAACACAAAATTGACTTTCACTGTTAAATCCAAAAATACATTTGTGATTTTATATTAATGCTTCCAAATCTAATCCTTGGAACGTTTCGTTACAGAGTAACTAAAGCTTTAACGCTTTCAGAAGTGTAAAGCAAACATTGAACAAATCCTATTGGATTTATAGATTGTGATTATCGATACGCCGATATCTCGCTATGGAACCGAGCAGCACAAAATTTAGTAATTAGGTATCATTTGAACAGTCGTATTGGCAGTAAATGTGATTGTATTTACTGATAAATTCAACTTCGTGCAGTGTTATAATTAGTTCAGTACGATTTGATGGTTATATCTGCTTTATCCGCTCACGTGGAGATCAGAATACGGACTTCATTTCAAAGCAGACACACAACATATTACATAAAAAGTATCCTATATGATTTTTATGACAGAGATGGCAACCATTGCCATGCGTCCCAGTGGTAGCACGCGAAAAAATAATTCGGGCACTTTAATAATTGACAAATCTATGTTTTCTCCTTTATCGTTGTAAGCTTTTACTAATCCTAAAAACATTTTAGTAAGATAAGTAGGACATTCTGGTGCGGTTTATCCGTAAATAATATAAACAGCAAAATGATTTCTACATGGTAGGTACTTGATACAAGGTGGGATATTTACCAGGAGTTTTTAATCTTCAACTCGATACGTAGGCAATGCTACCTAGCACTATTTTTTCGTCACCAAGAGTTTTAGATAAAAGTCAATGGCGAAGCTACTAACCTTTTGGTACTCCGTAAGTCCGAAATACGCCATAGCAGCAAGGTTCCTCTTAGCAGACGCTAGGAGAACCCTGTCTGTCTCAGCAGTCCGATGTTTGAGGGTTCCGTTGTAGCAGCCGACCAGTGCCAAGTCAGCTAACATGCGAGTTTGCCGGTTATTTGCCAGGTTCCAGGGGCAGGTCATGAACTCTTCGAGAGTCACGCCGCGCCAGGAGTCGCCAGAGTAACATGCTGGCACCTCCGCAGCTGTTGACAGAAAAATAATTATAGTTTTTATTTTTTTGGAAATACCCCAAATATTTCGGCTCAGACTATTGCTTGTCAGGTCATAGGGGAACCTTTTACCCAGTTATGAAATGATACTGCCCGACCTAAACAGTGACCTGGCATTCACTTGTGGAGGAAACGAATGTCTGTTATTGGCCAAGTGTTATAGCTTATTTCCGATTGGCTGCCAGCCTGGCGCCTGTCGGACATTAGCACTTCATTTCTACACAGTGGTTACTAATTAGTGTCTCAGAGTCAGTTATAATTAAAACACGCTTTGTAAAGGTGAGGTGATCTATTCATAGACGGACATCACAGTATAAATATTATGATAATGTCTGTTTAATTATAAACGAAGTATTCGCTAATGAAATGTGCGTTTAAAATGGAATTTATGCGACTTATACATTAGTGAAAAGCTTAGCTTGATTATAAAAATTCTAATATATTTCGAAGATACCAAATAAAAAAACTTATAAAGATAAAGGCTTGAAAAACAACAGGCATTAAAAATATAGTATCCTATCAAAACTTCTGACATAAAAACTTAGTTAAAAAGATACTAACATCAACAACTGTTCGAAGAAACCTAAGTTAATGGCAACAATTTTTATGAAAGGTTTCACGAACTAAATATCAATACGGTATATAAGAGTTGGCGTTTAAACAATATTGTTATTCAAAAGGGGAAACAAAATGGCGAGCCGACAGTGGATTCCCGCACGCAACAACATATTTTTATTGTTTATCACTTTTAATTAATGTTAATGTTCAGAGCCCGATGATTTAATTCTAACGAGAATCGATTGTAGTCACGCATGTTTGCTTTCTCTGTGTCTATTCACGGCACATTATTACTACATAAGTATAAATAAACAATTTAGTCGTATTTCTTCTCTAATACTGAAATAAACTAACTCCACAGGCCCTACAACCCACAGCTTAGATGATTTAGATTCTAGAATATGAATCTTTATTGAGACTTGCTTGATTTATATTGGTGTGATGGTCATGAGATTCTAAGGTAATAATATTTGAATGCCTTGTATGAGTTTTTTACCTCGCTTTACCGTTACGTTCCCTTACGATAATTTGTATTGTCACTAGACATGGCTATTGCAGTTTTAGAACTAGTTTAAGTAAATATTAAGCAATCGAAAAGAACTATTTCAAAACTTACAATTGGCCCGGAGTTCAATAATAGGCACACAACTTATTGATCGGCAACCTTTCTCGATTTCTTTTAATTCAAATTAAAAACTAAATAATATAAATACCAGTATTATTATCAAGTTGTAAAAACCCTTTTTCTTATCTAGCAAATGACATTACGAGTATAATAAAATTCATTGTAGATTCACATAACATTAAGAAACATTATACACATTACGGAAATACATTAACTATAAATACAAGGCGATAAGAATCCCTTTTTATCGTCTCCGCAGTAAACCTAGCTATAATGAGTTCGTCGTGAAATCTCATGAAATCGAAGACACATAGCCCACACCTTTATACCTACATATTATCTACATACATTTTTGTACCGGCAAGATTATTATTACGTAAAATATCGCAGATCTCTACGTGGGTGTGAATAAACGTATTTAAAACATCGCTTCAGAAATGTTTAATAAATATAAAAGACGTGAATGAATAGATTTTCAAATTGCTTATTTCCTTTTCCATTTATTTCATCCGTCCTTTTCCGTCCACGAAAAGAGTTATTGAGGTTCTACTCTTGAACATTTTAGAGCATGAGGCACTCTGTAACCTTACCCTCGGCCTCCTTGACCACTAATCCCACATTACTGGGGGTCAACCTTTCTGATCTTTGCTTCCAGTTTGCCCCGAACGTACACCCTCCTAAACTTAATACATTATAACTGAATACTGGCAACCCCGAACGTATCACTGTTGACACAGCTTTAAATTCCGTTTGAGAGTCGCCAGAGTGTGAAGATACGGAGAAGGTAATTAAAAATGATCCCCTATGTAACACGCTAGCCAAAAGCAAAGGTAAGAAAATGTTTACCCCGAGATTTTTCAATAAACGTGTTCAAACGAGCCTCGGAGATCAAAAGGATAGCACGTATGGGGCCATATGGATCCCACTAATATAGGCAATATTTATAGAAAAATATACGTGTATATTTATAAATATGAACCATTTTATACAAACGCGGAAACGAGAATCATCCGTGGAGAAAAATACACACGCTCGTATTGAGAACTTCCTCCTTTTTGAGATTGGTTATTAAAGTGTTTTCGAGTTGGTTCAACCTTTTCGGAACTGGAATACGAATCGGGGCCCGAATTGGAGTGGTATCAACGTAAATATTGATGTTGTGTGTCTACAGCAAAACCATTTCATCAGCCCCAGAACTAATCATTCGGCACTATATTGAAAATGGTAATTCCGATATTAAGTTCAATATTATCATAATGCCTCCGGACGGTAATTACCCGCACTTTGACAGATCAAAGTAACGATAAAATAGATTATAAACGGTTAAAGTCTACGATAGGAACATGATCTATGTAATAATACCTTTAATTTAATACAGGACATGGCTGACCATAAACTAGTGTAATTTATAGGTAACTAAACTACCATATTACACATGGCGCAGGGAACTTGCAATAAGCGGTTCCGTTCAACCGACACATTCATGACTTGACGAATGATTAAGTATATGATGTTAATTAATAAACGTAGAAGTAGTTCGGAATGCATAATTAATTGATTCATTTAAATTATTCAAGTGGCCCGAAGTAGTACTAACATTAATAATTTTGACTATTAATTTTGAACGGCTAACTCGTGGCTTTATGCGATAAAACCGACCTTGAATGATAAACGGATTAAGCTAAAGTAGAAAAATGGATTCAGTTATTTGGTTGACAGGTTGAAATTGTGAAAATTATTATTTGTATTCACGATTTATTTCTATACCGGTTGGAAAAATCTAGACCGTTTTTGACTAGAACAGTTTTTAACTGTTATTGAAATAAAACAGTTGTTCTAGTCCTCCATACATTTTGACCGTGTTGATGTTATACTATTGTATGTTACAGTTGATTTTTTACAATGTTTTCTCCCGTATCTTGTATAGCAAATAGCCATTCGCAATGCACTGGCACACAAATTCAATCCAATCAACTATGGATCTCGAAGGGCGTAAAATTATTAGTAGCTACCTATAAGTTAATAAGGTAACGCCTTAAATTATGCGTGTTACTCATGCTAACTTACTCATCCTTCAAACGTGGGTGCCACAACAAAAGTCAAGTAAGCGATTGAACGTACATTCAGCAACAAAAGTCGATTAACAATGTTACTTTTTATATCATTTAAACAGACACTAAACACATAATGCACTGGCTTTCAGAATTTCAGGTAATAGCTAAGGGTTTATCATATCTTAATTTTATATTCATTGCGTTTTAGTTTTAATATTGTACTTAATAATTAGAATTTAAAAATCATAAATGTTAATCGACTTTTGTTGCTGACTGTACATTCATCTTGATCTCTTATTGGAATGACCTTTCTTTGTAGTTCTCTTGACAGCAATAAAATAATAAAGGACATTTGTAATGCGTATCAATTGTATGGAAACCAATAATTTTTCAATTCTAAACACATTAATTTATTACAGCCTTTGTGTCTCGATCATTTATGTTATTATATGTTTCAAAGACGCTCTGTACTTTTGTTATCGACAATGTGTGAGCAATCCTTTTAGTTAACCTTTGTATGAAGGCAGGAGATCAGACTTTTACCGGTCAAAACCATTATGATGACCATCCTGGGCGCTTAGACGGTGGGAACACTAGTTAACACTTATTTTAGCATACACTCCACGTTCGCTTTGGTTTATAAATTAACTAGCTTATTCAGCGACTTCGTCTGTGTGGAAGTCCAGAATACCATAAAACAAGGCCTATGGCACTCACGCGTAACCCAGCAATCTATAAACGAAAAAAACAACAACAAAAAATAACAATAAGCTCTTAATTTTATAGTAATGAACTTCATTTACCTGTAGCAGTTCTTCCCTGACACCAGTGCCGGGAGCCCTTCCACGTCGCGCCGCGTTTCACATGTCTGTATTCCGACAAATACCTGGACAAAAGATTATCATTTTAAAACGTTGCCCATCAAGTAGGCTTCAATTTTAAGTAGAAGTAAAAAAGTAAGTAAATGTTAAAATTCAATTTTAAGTAAAAGTCAATAATTAGAAAGCCATAAAATTAAAGGGCCAAAATTTTCCTCAATCACCAGCCTCCGATATAGTCCAATCTCTAGGAATTTTAAAAGAAGAAACCGTATTGCTACAAAGGCCCCAAAAGTGAGTACTATAACAATTAATTTAATAGATTCAATAAAAATAGCCCTATTATCTTTATTGCTCCATTTATAAAATTAGTTATTTAAATATGTTGAAAATGACCTAACATAAGTCATTATGTACAAAACTATCATATTAAACCCGCCCACAGAGTATGACGTAATAGAAACTTAGACATACACACACTTCAAGCAGACAGCCTTGATGGCGTGTGATCCCCATAATTTACATACCCATTTAGTTACACTGTGGTGGGACATACGTAACAAAAAGGACAAAATCAATTTACTGAACTACGCCACTTACCCACTATTTACTCTATTACCCCAACTAGTTCAGCGTGGTACAGTAAAAATATCATTTATTTTTTTACGTGTAAGGAATAAAAATACTGTCCAATGGAGCGCTTTCTGAACGAAAATATTGACGAGGGTCGGTGACAGCTTTCGAACACAGCTTATTATCAAGCTTGCTAAATTGCGACCCATGGGGAACTAGCATTTAATGGGCTGTGTCACTTCCTTTTAACTTGCCCATAGATCTTCATTACTTATGGGCTTTCGATAAATAAAATTGCTCCTTTTATTTTTGAAAATGAGGGTGTTTTCGAAACCATTCCTTTTTTGAAGACAGAAATGCCTCCATGGAGACTAGCCTTTGTGTGTGTAGTGGAATCTCCCTTTCTACCCCTTTTGCTTACAAACAATTTGTTTTGTCAGTTTGGACACGCTGAGGTAAACAGGGTCAACCAACTCAAACAAAATGTCTCACACGAATTGGAATCATTTTCGTGTCGCCCACAAGTTCAAATATCACTTTATACCTACACTTATCATAAAATATTCTGCAAACACCTAATGTATATTATACATTTAAAAAATCCAAGTCAAGAACAGAATCATAGGAGGCCGTTAACGCAAAATTTACGGTATTGCATTAAACGCAATTACACCCTACAGCAGCTCTAAAACATATGCTATTAAAGGCTGCACATAAGCAAGTATAGTGTAATTAAGTAAGCTGAACTGGGTATGCGGAACATTATTCGCAGGTTTAAGCTGGCACCGTGAACCGATCCAATTTAAAGCTACGCGTTCAACAGTAATGTAATTATGAGAATAGGATCACGCGCACTGCGCGCTATTTACTGGTTAAGACATGTGTAGGTATAATAAACGAGTCTTTAAGCTCGATTGACATTTTCTAGGCCCAAAACTTCTTTTTACCGTTTTGGAAATAGCGATGCGATACTTTTCATTAGAAATGCATTTCTTTAATGAAGTCATGCCAGTATGGTCGTGCCGAAGATGGACAAGCAAATAGGTACATATTTCTCTCTATTACTACGACGATGCAAAAAGGGTGACCGCAGTTATACTACGAACGATGTCCCACTGTATCCTAAGTCAAGAAAGAACTTTGAAATCATCAAAAATGCTATCGATATGGAAAGTTCCTTTAAAACCTTATGATGCACAGTAACTCATTCTTTTAAAAAAATCTCGTAAATTTTCAAAACATAAAGCTCACCTGGACACAGGTTCTCGTAACAGCGTGATGTAGAAGTACCGTCGATGCACAGCTGAACCCTCGTGCCTGTCCAGCTCACCGCCCACACAAGCAGTCAGCTCCGTAAAGTCAGCGTGAAGACCGCACCTAGGAACAAATAAGAAAACTTAGAACAACAGGTAATAAATCAGACGTCCATAAACGTTTATTTACGTCTTTCTAATCTTCTGCTATTAGTAAAGTGGAAATTATTACCAAAGTCATTAAGTACGGTTGCCAAAGGTAGAAGCTTAATAAAATTATCTTCGTGTATTATGCTCGTGGCTTCTTCGTCATTTATCTTTTAATACCCATTTAGGTACCTAACATTCACATAATCAACAAATTACTGTTCAGGAACTAGGTACACGGATCTTTAAAATCCTAAGAATATAAAATTATAAGAGGTAGGTACTCCGTTAAAAGTTGAAACGCGATCATCAGAAGTCTGAGAAAGCTCAAGTTTTTTATTGAAGTTATAACATAGTTCAGTAATAACTTCATCGTTTCAAAGTTACCTTAAAAGGTCGAGTCACAGCACATCATCTCAGCTAAGTGGAGATCAAAAGGTCGATTTTAAAATAAGCTAAGAGCGACGATGGAAAGTAAAATGGACGCAAATATTTCACGTTGGCTGAATATAAATCGCGAGGGAGACAGAACACAATGTTCGCTGAAGAACCGGGTGTAGCGGAGCATGAAGTCACAGATAGGTCGGCGACGACCACGCTCACTGCTCCCGATAGCCGATAGCGGCTTCGGAATTGAATCCCTAGCTTTCCAATAATTTCTCACGCTCCAATCTTGTTAACATTGCTTAGTATTCATAATCCCGTAGCGTTCATATTCTATTGAACAGATTAACCTGTTATGCATCGGAGCATACATTACTTTGATTAACAACAATACCGCAGCGATGTTGGCACGCCGAACGCTGGCGTTTCGCTTGATAATATTGGATAATCGGTATAAGGCTCGCCGCGTTTACGTGAAATTGACATCAAACGATCTCCGCGTGCATGCAGATCATGATAACGATGGACCTGATATATTGTTATTGAACACCACGTATATGTTGTTTGTCTGAGCAGTAATCTGAACCAACTAAATGAAACAACAAGGATAAAAAATCGATTTGCATGTGTTTACCGTAGTTATCCATAGAAGGAAGAGGTTTACCTTCAGACGGCTTGGCGGCGAAACGAGGGTTTATAGCAAACGTGCGTTTAATCAAGATACAGAGTCGTGGCTGGCAAGCGGCCACACTACACCTTGTCGATACAACTCTGTTTATTACCCACGGTTTATTATACTGTCATTCTAATTTCACGGCTCTTTATGCGGTAATTCATTGTACCTACATTACCTAGGAATTAATTGCTAGTAAAAACTTCCGTTTGAGTTGCAGTAATGGCATTAAGATGAAGAAGTAGGTAATCATATTTATTCATGATTAAAGGTGCAAATTGGTTTTTCATGAATATGTTCATTGCAACGTGACGATTCATGCAAACAAGAAACGATTATGATGGTGTCAAGCCACAAATGTTTACCTACACGTGTCTGCCTTACAAATGTTTTTCTTCATTCTGGCATAAAGCCACATTTCCACGTTTAACATTAGGACTACTATTTTTGCGGTCATTATCGTGGATAAAAATAAATAACCATTAATATATTAATCTTCATCAAAAGAAACGTAAAGCGTGCGCTTTTGTATCGCGTGAAGAGAAACGAATCGATCTTGTTTATCGCATTATAGGTATGAGTAGGTAACACATTAATTTCGAAACACGATCTCTTTTTTTTATTATGCAAGAAAAAGACCAACTGTCGTTTCTGAATGAAGTTTTATTTTATTTCTCTTTTATCTTAGTGAAACGGGAAATTGCTTAGAGCAAAAGCTCCGTGTTCTTATGTACAAATATGATTTGGGTTATCAGCGTTTGCTGAGCGCATCGCAACGAAGCGTTGACAAATGTTATTGTCCATTAGCTAGTAGTACAGGCAAAGTGTGACGATAACGGCTCCCGTAGGATATTCGAGCGCGGATTGGCAATACGCCACTTCCCTGTGAACATGTACGCGGCGAACGAGCTCGCACAGCGGTTCATTCACCGACTGAATGCCAACAACACACCACTCGGCACTCGCCCCCGACGCCACGCGTTGAATTAGCTAACGCTTTACAACAATACTGCCAACCTTCCTAATATATTACAGCCGTTACACATTATCTCGTTGCCGATCTAAATTCCGGACACAAAAATGTTGCGTTAGAAACGTATCTCGTTTCTAATAAGTACCTACCAATATCGTGATGCTGCGGGCAGACTAAACAATGCTTTTTATGAACATCCCAATCATCGTAATTCAGTCTGTCATTATTTATTGAACAAAAACATGGTGGTGGTACTGATCGATCGATACGACCAACGTCAGCCTGAGCGTCTAAAGATAGCTTGCAGTAAATCATTAGTTTTTAAAAGGTTTAGCGCATCGGGGTCGCAGTGTCTTCTTTTAAATATTCACACTGAAGACTGGCATTCACTATGACGCCAGCAGACTATTTAGACTAATGTCAGGCATGCATAATTTAAACACTAGATACACAGCTATTTTTCATTTGATATTTTGGAACATTATCGTAAAAGCCAGAAAAAAATACAAGCATTCACGCTGTGCTACAGAGAACTAATATAGGTACTCGTAGTATCTTCAAAAGAGTAATTTTCATGTTTTCACTTTTACAACACTAACAAATCATTGTTCATGAAAAGCTCTTTAAAATACTTCATATCACAACTTCCTTTTAGTGAAAATTCAACGCCACAATACGACTACAATACAGAGTGCAGGATGTAAGTTGTATTCATTTACACGAAACCCAACATGTCTCATCTATCACATCTTCGCTGAAATCCAAAAATAATTAGTGTCGCGGTCATTTCATAATATGGTTGAAAATGTACCAAAGTATCAAAGCGCAAGTCGGCTTTCAGTCGCGACAAAGACTAATGAGATTTGCTTCCTACGAAAGACAAAGCTGGTAAAAAGCGCGGCGCGGTCTACACCCAACAAAAGCTATATTGCTAGTTATAACATTTTTCCACGCGTGTTGAATTGCGAAACCAACAAACTTTGTTTTCAATTTTCTTCTTTCGTATACAGAACCGAGCCAGTCAAACCGCTCCTATCTGAGCACAGTTGTTGGGAAAATAAAATGTTTTTGCTTTGTGTACGGTTCTGAAAAGGATACCAACTATTATATTATCAAAACAAGGAACTGGTTTAGACATAATGGGAATATATATTCAACTGGATTAAGTAGTTTGTCAACGTTTAGGAAACAAAGCGAGTTTCCTTGTCGAAGAAAACTCTCAAGTCGGTGGTGTCGACAGCTGCGCTAGGCAAACATTCAGAAAAAGAATAATGGAGGATCTTATATTAAAAGTGTGTTATATACATACGGAAGAGTCGCTCGGCGTGTGTAACGATCTATTGTGTCGGAACAAGCGACGACGTCTGAATGGAAGTGTTATACTACATTATAATTTGCTAAATTTATATTTATATTATAATATCCTATATCGGGTCTATTGTCCCCTGCTGATTAAAGACGTGCCCCATTAATTGGTGTGTCAAACCTGATAGCTAGATAGATATTGACTAACGAATGTTTCTGAAAGCTTTCGATTGCATCTTAACCTTTGGAAAGTGACCTTTACAGGGTTTGCGTATATTCAATCTGTCTATGAGTCTGGAAGATGATGGTCTTAAGAAAACATCACAAAATGTTCTAAATTCAAACAGATGCGGTTGGCATTAAAATCTCTCGGCAACCTCACATAGATCCGGACCTTCATTTTTCGGATTCGTGTGGGATACAGTGCGCAAACGCTCATAATCAGAAAAGACGAGAGAGTTAATATAAAATCAAAGGCAACAAAACACGTCGCGCCCACCTCTGACGAAAAGGTAGTCACCGGCTTTATATTTAAGGCAAACATAATCTGCTAATCCCTACGAGCGGACCCCAGTAGCAAAGAGAACCACTACCGAATATACTCGCAGTGGCCCAATGTTACAAAATAAACTCATTTCGTCCCACGACGCGATGATTGATTTATTTACCCTTATTTGTTTACTCACGAATGCTTCCCTACCATTCATGTTTGTAAATGATCTTTTGAATAGTAAACTCGGATACATTCAAATGGCACTAATGACAATCGAGAATCCGTAGTAGAGCCGTAGAGGTAAATACTAATTTGATGGCCAGAAAGGATTTCGTCGACCCTCAGTCGTATTAACGCGGTTTCGACATGAGAAGGAAATTACATCTCTTTTTATTTCGAGCCGTCCGTCGCTCTCTCTAATGAAAACCTTCATTGCGGTAATCCTCACATCTAGGGGATTACTCAATGTAAGTCGCTAATTGCGTCTTTTGATATATAAGAAAAGAGGGTAGTTTATGTTACGAGTGGGTTTTTGTACGCGGACAGAATTGTGAGAGAAAAAGAAAAACTAATCTAAGAAAAAGTCTCGAGAATTATTTTATAACAGTGATGCTAAATTCTTGAGACTGGAATTTCTCATAATCTCGCATTGGAACATTACAGAAATACGTTATTTTGCACGTGACTGTACTAAATTAACTAGTAATATATTAGGGGTGCTACACACGAGCGGTCCATAACTTATTTCCATGCTCATCTAGGCATTAAATATATTAAGTGTTGTAATATTACTGTTCGGGCAATTTGTAGGAGTCTTCTGAGTTATGGCTTACTAAGTGATGATGTAGCAATCTGTCGATATACTTATGTGCTATTTGCGATTTCAACCGCTAATGTAAGTTAGATGAGTCACAACTCAAGAGTGAATAAAATTGGACGCCAATGATAATTATCACAGAACTTAACACTTGGTCATAACAATGAACTGATAAAAAACATGAAAGATATAAAGAACAATGAAAAAACATGGAGGAAAACGTCCGTAACTGTTGCTACATCCAAGGTCGATAATACAATGTTACTGAAGGGATATTATTTACACAGAGGCGCGGCTTTCTTCGAGCGCCGATAAGAGGCATCAGTCGGAAACGTTACGGCATTATCCGGATAATCCCGACAAGTCGGCCGACAGGACCATGCCAACTCCTTTGTTGGATACAGCCCGACAAACAACCATCAAATAGGATTGCGACGTGACGAAAATAAAATAATACCAGTTAGGTACCACCGACTACGAATCTACGACTCTACTAAAACAATTAAATTTTATTATACCATTCGATGTGTAATTTGACCACAACGTCGTAAGAATTACAGGAAAAGTGTGCGTACATAAAATTTACATCAGCTAAACAGTTACTTCAGAGCCGATAACCGCTATAAAATTTACGACGCACAAAAATAGCTAACTGTAGTGCGTGGCGAATTAGTGTTTAGTGCTGTGCTTTCTAACATGTCTACTGCTGCAGGATTGCGTTAACGAGCTTTGTAATCATGTCTGGCGCTTGTAATCTAGCCAAAAATTTATTGTGTGGAGAGTTACGTTCGTTACGCATAACGCATACCTGTCGATGGAGGACGACTAAAATAACCAGGCGAGCGTTCACGAAGTATTTCTGGACCACGCCTCCTCGCCTCGTCATCAGAGTTCGGCTGAATGATGGATTTCATTTTAAGACACCCCGGTCAAAATTCGGCCTTCACTTTAGCATACATTTTGAGCACGCGGATATATACCTATAATGCGCTACGTCGCAAAGTTTGAAAATACATATTATACAACAGTTACAATAACCAAATGTTCACCGAGGGATGCATAATTATAAACTTTACTTTCAAAGCAATAACTGTAAGTTGTTAAACCAAATATCCTGTTTGCTGTAAGTAATAAATTGCTGGTTTAGCCTTAGACTAGTCACACTCCGTTATGCATGATGCGACTAAAACGAAACATGCCTATATTTCATCGTGCGCTATATAAAGCCGACACCATTCAAACAGCACGCCATTAACCGATCATTAGGTGCTGCGATTAAATCTTTCATAGACAATAAGTCGCGTATCATTGAAAACGATGTTTCAGCTGTGGTCGGCTCGTTACGTTAATTTTCACGACTCAATTACAATCTATGATCAAGAGCTCTCTTTGATGCTCGTACGTTGAGCGTCCCTGACAGACTGTTAATTAATACCCTCTAATCAGCAGTGTTCAATGAAAGGCGCTATGGAAGCCATTGATTCAAAATTGGACACTCTAAAATAACATTCAAATTCGGTATTCACGGCTCAGTAATTTTCCGTATAGTACCTACCATATTTTCAATTAATTACAGAGCACTGGGACTGTTATAACAAAATCACCGTGTGCATGTAGTAACTAACTCAATAGCTTCGCGTGACAGCTGTTGTCTTCGACACAGTGGTGATTTCAGTGATTTAACAACAAAGGTCTCGTTTCCATGTAATGATTTTATTTACACGTTAATGCATGCCATTTAAGGTACCTACAAATATGAGCGATAGTAAAATGAAATGTATTTATTGTGATGACGGGCACACACGCGACACGCTTCCACTAAAACATTATTATGTCGCTTAATTTTTATTACTTGTCATAAACAATGTAATCATTGCCTACTAATTGCGTAGATCGTGCAACGTAGAGGACAATATGTGTAGGCATGTCAAAGATATAACATAGAGACGATAATTTGTGAAATGTGCTAAGTAAGCGTTTATATGCAGTCGAAGCGCGTAGTCGCCGCTACCGAGAATATCATATAAGTTTTTTCGACATCCTCCAATCGACGTGTTAACTTGTCGAATGAAGGAGATGGGAAAAAAATGCAGAGTCGTGTTGCATGTGCGGGTTGAATTTTGATCGCATGAAACCGGGCGAGCGACCGCGGGCGGTGCCGAACGTAAAGGGAACAGAAGGCACTGTACTGCATTCGCAATGCGTTCCCAGAAACCACACGCCTAGGCAGTACTGCCTCGCATACTAGATAAACTGGCGAAATTATACTAATTGTCTTACCTACGCCGTCTTATGCCATTAATTAAGTTAATAGCTCCATTGATTAAAGCTATTTGTTACATAAGTCTACATTAATTTATTCATAGTGTTTACTCCCATTAACTTTGTTTAACTCCCGAAGTTAATCTTGAATGAACAGAAAATAATTTCTCGAAACAGAATCCCTTGGGGTTGTTTGTAATTTTTTAATTTTCTGCTTGTTGAACAAGCATCAGGAACATCAGGAACACTGTTTACAGTAAAAAAAAATCTTATTTAACTACGAAATAAGGTTGTCACGATCAAGAAACCCTTTTGAAATTTCGATTGCAGAGAAAAAGTTAGGGTCGAAGTTATCGAAATGTGTTGAACATTTTTATGTTTTTGAATGTGGTTATAAATAGGTTCGATTGAGAGGTTAACAACAAAGAGGGGAGATGTAACCCTGCGTGTGCCGACAATAGGGTGGGCTCGCCGCGGGCGCGGTTCATTATTGCGACTCGAACGATCGTCTCCGGAATCTCTTTGTCTGTCCGTCACGCGCCGACCCAATCTATAGTTGTTCTAATAGCACCAACAACTCGTCCATTGACATACATAGGCACTTACAAAATTTATATTCCACTCAGAGAATTACTGTATGGGATTTGATTACTGTTCGTTTTGACTGTGGTCGTGTCTTTTTTTACTGCCCACCGATAGGAAGAGGGTATGCAGGTGTGTTGCTAATTTGCTATCCCAGAGTCAAAGCTGTAATGTCTCACATGTATGTAATTATCTCGGCACCCGTTCCCTTCGAACCTTAAATGAGTGTTTTGATAATCAAAACTTTAAACCGAAACACAGCAATGCTGTTTGGCGGCGGAAATAGGTATATTTGCAATATGACTGTTCCGGATTTGCCAACTATGTAGGTATGTATATCTCATCTCATTAACGCATAGTTACCATATTGCTGTTAACTCTACCATTTTCAGTGAAACCACACATATCCCGTCAGTGTTCAAGCCTCACGAAACTATTAATAGTCGCAACTATGAACGTAACTTCCGAATACTTATACCGAATGCCTCCGATACCCTTGGTAGACGAGTGACGGTAATTGCATAGATGCCTGGTTGCGGTCACTGACATGATGTAATGTGAGTCAGGAGTGAGCAAAATTTGGCAAGGCAATATGGAAAAGAGGACTATGGAGTATCTCAGAAATCGATGTCTCCGAATAGGCCTCAATAGACCATGGAGATGTTAGACAAAAAACAGTGAGTGCATGTCACGAGTGGTGTCCATGAAAAGACAGGGACTGTCGGTAGGATCAAAGCAAGATGGTTGAATCACAAGAAGACGATTGATTTTATTGTCATGTGCCCAAAAACCAGACTTGAAACAGAAAAAAAACTTTTAGATTATTGTTCAGCAGGTAAAATATTCAACAGATGGCAAAAAATTTCTTTACTATATACGTTACGTACGTATGTACTATCGGCAAAAGTTCCGCATGCTCACCTTTAAGGCGATTATCGCATAGCACCGCTGTCGACTCGGTCACCGTATGCATGCGTTTTGACCAATAGGAAGCGAATTTTAGTTGTGTTCGTCATAATACAATGACGTGTAGAAGCGGACACTCACACTAGTGTGCGGGCGCACATTAGTAACCTGTTTCCCTCGTTTTGTGAAATGTTTTTTCAATGTTCACAAATTCTAATTGTCGTTTCGGTTTCAAACTATGATATTATGGCCCGCGTGAGCTCTTTTATAAATCATTGTTGTCAAGAAGTTATTCCGTACTCATTATAATAAATTATGTTTGATTTAGAAAATGTGTTATTGGTATTATTTAATAAGTATCAACCTTCCACAAAAAAAAATTATATTTCGTATTAAGATAACATGTAAACAACTACTAGTGACTCGCCCCAGCTTTGCACGGGTGTTACAAATCACTGAAACGTTTAGTTTTTCTCTAATATAATTTATACACCTAAATTTCTATGAATTTTGTATATTGGTAAAATCCTACGAAAATCAGTACTGCAGTATTTGAGACTTTTTTATTATATGTAAGGATAAGAATTTTATCCGCTTGAAAATTCTATTCTTACAGAGCATTTAATACTGGAGATTTGAAAACAGATATTGACTAATAAAATGCACATTTTTAGTTTATATTAATGCAATAAAAAACTGTTTAAAATTTTTTTATTAGCACGCTTTCATTAGTTTCATCTGTAACTAACTTTATTATAAAATATTGGAAATCCTACCTCTATGGGTAGTAAAGTGCTTATTTTTTTTTAAATTATTGTTAATTTTAGGTAGTTATTAAATATTTTCATCTCATGTGTAGGTAAGAGATTTTTGCTTTAAAGTAACTCTTAGTGTGAAATATGCACTGGGTTCTTTATAATTCACTTATGATTTGCCATTTTTTTCAGGAAAATAAAACAACAATTTAAATTATAATTTATTTTTATGCATCTTTTCTTGAAAAAATTACATAGAAAGAAAGAAAAACTGTTTATTTACACAAAAATGTCGCACATTACATAAGAAAACATGTAAGAAAAAGCAAAATAAAAACAAGTTAGTATTAAGTCTAAAAAACTAAAGGCAAAAAAAAAAATACAAATAAGAAATATGCGCCACTACCGCGCGAAATAGCATTAATAGCATAATTGTCTTGTCAGGCAATCAGCCTAGCAGGTTGTTCATATTTATAGGTAAAAATAAATAATACAATAATATTATTACCTAATTATTAACATAAGAAATACATATTTTTTAAACTAGGTATACATATCTTATAATAATTATTACACACGTTATTTTAGCATACCACATAATATTATACATTACACTTACTTTATTACATTATTTATCAAATACTAGCTGTCTCGCGCGGTTACCACGCGTCTTTAAATAGTTATTGCTCCGTGATGAGCGTGATATTTACGTGTTCTAGAAACGCGTGGCTTATTCCCATATCATACTATACTGAGTCTTGGTGTTTCTTTGCCTCATCCATCTTTTTTGTTATTTTTTTTTTGTTAGTTATTTAGTTTTTATCTACTTAGTTTATTTTGTTATATATGTGTATAGACGTGTGTGTATGTGTTAAATATGAGCAGGCATTCATGGAACACGTTGCTTATAATATTTTTCCTAAATCTGGCTATCATACAAAAATAATTACTAGATGATAATATCATATACAATAACACTGGTAGTTTCAGACATTAGCGCGATTAAACAAACAAATATTCAGATTTACTATATTATTAGTACACATTTATTTACATTGATTAAACAGGACGACTTTAAAATAACTGGCACAATCATTGGACAAATAACATTAAAATAATATTATTAAAGAATTAGAATAATAACTGTTACAATGATTGAAATAATATACCAAAATAAAGGTTGTAAGAAAACACATCAAACTGACACCACCCTGAAATTTAAATGATTTTTTCCTGCAATGAAATGATTTATCGTGGTAGTAAACACCATAAAAAAAAATGTGATAAAAAAATCTCAAAACTGATCTATTTCGAAACAATTAATAGGTATTAAAATTAATATTTTTTATTATTTTTGAAAACAATAACATTTTTAAGGATTCTTTAAAAGAATACAAATTGCAAAAATATATTACGTAAAAAAAATCGCATAATAGAAAGAAAAGTTTTTCAAAGAGGATCTCATATCAATTTTAAGAAATTTAAAATAAATATAACAATAAACCTGTCAAGGATCGCAAATCAATATTTTTAACGTCACTATTTGGGCCACCTGAATGTTAAAATTAAATTATACATTATTAAAAAACTAATACTTTGTCGCTGCTCCTCCCGCGTCTATAACTGCATCGCACCGGCTACGCATGGACCTAACCAAGACTTCGCACAAGTTTGAACCCTTAATGTATCCCAAGCTTCTTCGCAATGGGTGACAAGTGCTTCCTTGGTTCTTTCTGTCCTATTAACCCATTTCTAAACCATAAAACCCCATAAATTTTTAATGGGGTTTAAGTCTGGCGATCGGGAGGGCCATGGCACTGTTTTAATTTGTGGTTGCTCTCGCAACCACTCTCGAACAACTAGCGCATGGTGTATCGGGCAATTATCTTGGAAAAAATAAAACTCTGGCACCTCCATTTCTGGAAACACCGTGCGCATAGTCGGTAACATAATATGTTCAAGCACATCTTTATATGTGTGGCCATTTGCCCTCCCCGGTATGAAAGCCAGTTCGCCTGGTCCAGCAGCACTCATCCAGCCCCACATATTCACGACAACTCGTCCTGATTCTGCATTTGGGATAACATTTCGAGGTTCGTATCTTGTGTTATCTATACGCCATAAATTCCGACGACCTTGTTGGCTAGAGTCGAAGTCTCTGTAGTCCCGAGCGAATCGTACGCGAGCAGCTTTTTGGTCGTAGAGTCAAAATATATTTTTTTTGCGGGCCGTCTGTGCTGCACTCCAGCTCTATGTAACTCTTTAGTTTGCATTTAAACATCAAATTCTTGTGCGAAATTGCGAGTAGGTGTAAATGGGCTTTCTTGAAATGTAGCTATCATATTGGCCAATTGCCCTTCGTTGATACCCCGAGGTCGAGGTGCACGAACATGCTGAGTTAGATCTTCTTCTTCATATCTGCGCAGCGCACCCAACGGCGCACTGTGGTTCTCTGTAAAAAAAAGTAACAATTAGGTTTTTGATCAATTTTTTTTGTGATAAATGAAAAGATATACAATATAAATTTTATTGCAAAACTAATTTTTATTTTTTTATTTTCGTTATAGTCAAGTTATTTTAAAATAAAAATTTACTTTTGAATCCAGTACCGAAAACCCCCGAATAAACATGAGCGCGTGTGACGTCATACGTTTAGCTGCCAGATGAAGTAAGTAAAAATTATGAAGTCACAACTATAGTCATATGATATTTTTTTAAATTTTGACAATTTTTAATTGTTTGTAATTAATTGAAATAATTTTCTTAACGTTTGTTGTATTAAATAGCAACATTATTAATAATAAATTAATAGTATTTAATTTATTATTTATAATGTTGCTTGTATTAAATACCAATATATTTTTTTTCAAATTCCCTGTTAGCATCGAATTGTCACATAATATTGGAATTAAACAATACATTACTAGCAGTATGCAAAAGGATTAAGTTATTAACAAATAAACCCTAACTTTTTAAATATCTATTTTAGTTATTAACATTGTTATCTGTATTTTATACGGATAGTAGACCACAAATAGATATTTAACAATGGCATTGTAGTAAATTCCAACATTGTGTAAAACTCTCCCAAGCAAATTTGTGCATTATTGTTAACGACTTAAGTGCGGTAACTCAATTTCAAAATACATTGATGACTTAAAATGAAGGGCTATTGTTTAATAAGCAGGTGTTGAAAGATTTGTTATCGGGTCATAAAATGTCCAAACAATGTCTTTGAACGCGCCGATATTAAAAAAAGAAAGGAAAAAACAAACCTCTTTTTAAATTACTATTTTAAATATTATGTAAACGTAATTTCTTATTTTATTTTTGTAAAATTCTAAGTTATGTATTTTATTAATATTTATCGCAAATAAGCGATCTACCTCGACTTTGCACGGGTCTTACAAATCACTAACATGCTCGGCTTTGCTCTTTAATAATTTGCATGCGCATAAAATCCTTCCAAAAAAATTCTCTAAATGAGAGTGAGAACCCATATCAAAATCCGTTGCATTGTTTAGAAAAAAAATAGCGGAGAATCAGACAGACAGACAGAAACAGCGACTTTGCTTATACTACATTATTTCTTTTACACAAAAACGCACGATTAACACACGATTTCCTTAGAATAAAATTTCTAATAACTACAACAAATATACGAAATATAAAAAATGCATGTAGGTTTCTTTTAGGCATTCAAATATAATATGAATTATTAAAAATTTGTTTGTAACATACGATTTAATCTATAAAACTCTGTTGTCGGGCCGACGGCGACGTCGGCGTCGGCTCGCGAAACAATAACTTTTAACGGTAACAGAAGAAAAAATATGAGATCTATATAATAGTGCAAACAATAAATATATAGCTCAGTACAGGAAACCAACATGCACTTAACTTATTTCTATCTCTAGATAAAAAAAATAACTTACTTGTAGATTTAACTCCAGCGCAATTTGGGATATATTCAATCCTTGTCTATGCAAGACAATGATTTCATTTCTTTCTTCCTGATTGAGGTTTCGGGTTGTCATCGTTAATGACAAAACACAGCCCGCAGGTAGTCACGATACACAGTCCAGGATACGAGCAACGGTCAAAAAGAGTTCCACGATCACAGTCCGGTATACAAAGCAAAGGTCACAGTTGGGCAGGCAATAAGTCCGATAGAAATAAACAGGTCGTAAAATAAAATTGGGATGAAAACGGGAAGCGTGAACAATTAGCGAGATGCAAATCGGCACTGGCTAATGTTTGTTGACATTTTTTGCCGCACGCACTTACTGCACTCACACAAATATGTATTGTCTCTAATTGGGTGGAGGTAGGAAGGGGCGTGGTCTGTCACTATCTGCGCTTCCGCAGGACTATTTTCTTAACTGAGCATGCTTAAGTTTTGCCGATAGTACGTTACGTAACATCTCGCGGTGAGCCGTCGACCGTCGTATTAATTTAGGCCATGCCTACACGTATGAGAGGCAGATATATAGGCAAATCTATTAAATTTGCATGGATCGATGTAGGCTTAGCATTTGCTCCGCCCCCGGCCGTGCTGCCAGCACACATGTCATTACGGCGGTACGGCCGGTGTTCGCCGGAAGCGGCACGCGTGACGTCTGGATGTACCTTAAGACGTGACTCGTACCTCTAATGTGGAAACGAAAGCTTTCTGCTGTCCCACACAATACACGCAGTCTGTCACCATCACCAATAGCCAGTAGGTGGCCGGCAATATCAATATATTCAAACAACTTGTACATCCAAATATGCAAATATAATATTATGGATAAAGTATTTATGACTGTATTGTATGACAATATGTTAAAGTCAAAAGTTAATGATCAAATATTATTTTGTTGGTTAGAAAATAATGTTTCCCACCGCTCAATGCAAAGGTGTTACAACATGGTAGAGAACGTTATGGCTATGAGAGCCTCAAGACCCTAACGTAATTAAGATATTATTAAAAATGTCGTTAAGTTCAGCGGAAAGCATAAATCTCATCGATGCATATGATTTTACGACAGCCAACAAGCTCCTATAATCACTGCACCCGAGTAACTAGCCGGGGACATAAATTACAATATCATGAATATATTAACAACACGAGATTCATATTTAATACGCAACAGACTTGTGTATTATGAATCTATTTCTTATGCGTGTATATTGATATTTCGATTAGCATCTACGTTTTTTCCCACCGAAACTATATATATGGTTGACATACATCTCACCAATGCATTTAATCCAATTAGTAAACTATCTAATTGAAATATGATACAATCTCATATAAATCTGTCCTTTAACATCCGATTGTGTAATCGGATGTCATCGGCTCCGCGACCGGAGCGGCCCGACTGGACTAATTAGTTACTGTTTACTGAAGCATAGTTTATTAGACGCACATCGTTCAGTGGGCGTACAATCATCGATACTTCCTCTCTCACTGATTTTAATAGTTAATAGTAAAGCACGACCATATCTTAGGTATATCTGGTTTTTCAATAAGCCGTGGGAAAGCAATGTAGTTGCGCCGTTGCGCGCGCGCCGGTCCCAGATGCGTGCCGCGATCGCATCTGGTACACAGAAGAACTTAATTTTTAACTAGGGACCGGTCTGACCTGTCATTATTTCACGTTTATCAATGTTAATGGGAAACGTAACCAAACCGTGAGTTCGACTGTGATTACTGTGATTGCTTTTATTGCATGTAAACACGACATGTTTATGGAAAACACTGAAGTTCCCTTGAACTTGGTGTTTGTGTTGCACTCGTTAATTGAATTTTATGTGTTTCATTTAGTTGAGGTTTATTAAACTGCTCTTTTTAATTTAAAGTGTTGATTAACAGGTTTCAGCTGTATGGGCTGATTTAAGTGCACATTCATATCGTCTCATTCATTAACTTTAGTACCTCGTACAATTAAACCAGAACCAATGAATATACCATTGATAATATCGAGGAACGCTATAGCGTATAACCTTTCTGCTTTATTTATGCCCGCTACTTTCTCGAATTTGGACAGAGTTAAATAACTGATGTTAATGCTTTCCCATGAGGTACCTACACCTCCAAAAATACAAGCATTGTCTTCCCATAAAAAGGCATCCAGATACCCGATAACTTTATATGTAATAGGAATCCATAAAGGAAGAAATGGTTATGTATAAAGCAATAAAGTGAATTGCCTTGCATCCTGTTTCCGAAATGTTTCCGAGCGTACGGCCCGGGTAAATTTGTATGCCACGAGTGATTGATCACCGTCACAATACAAGCCTACAACAGTACTTTAACATACACCGTATAAAATGCACATCGATGCCCAAAGCGATAACTCGGTAACAAACCGACACACTATTTCCATACCCGTATAATCGCACATAACATATGTTAAATCATGCATTTATTCATTGATGAACTTACATTCACACCCAATTGCATTGGCAATTCATTTCAATCTTGAAACAACAATACATTTACAACTTTACCTATTGCAGTGTGTCTTTATTGGTTCAACATTATCATCGGAATGAAATGGAACACAATGAACATAGTAACATATACCAATAATTTCATTCAGTATAAGCTACCATGTTCAGTAATCACTTATAGATAAGAGACTAATTAATCAAGTGTTGATTGATTACCTCTTATCACTGGTGTATTGTACATTGGCATGTACGATGTGTGTTTTGGTTGTATTTGCATTTTTATCATGTTGCTAGACTTGTTAGAAGGGCGAGCCTGTCATAATGTTGGTCATGTGCCTAGAATGAATAATGTCTCGATCAATATGTGAGCTAGTTTTAATCGGTTATGCAAACAGCTAGTTCTTATAATAGAAAGTGTGTCATGTGTGCACTCAAGCTATGATATACTTCGGCTTTTGAAAAAAAATGTTGCCACACACTAAGAATCTCCCCTGTAATGTAGATGCGTTTACAAACATTATAAAGTAACAAAAAGCCCATAAAAATATACTGTTAGTAATTTAGGTACTCTGTGCCTAAACAAATACATTACTGCCAAAATAAAGCAGTATGAAACATTAAGCAAAGGTGACGAGTACTTGTGTTGGCAGTTTGGCACAGATTCGATTCACATCCTTCCTGCTCTAGCTAACAGATTGATTGAAATCCAAATTATCTAAGTACCTTCTAACAATTTCAGTGTCTGATAAACGTGTTTAGAATCCGGAGAAGACGGCTAGACTTGAAATTAAGCACTTATTCGCTTCTCGCTATCGACGCTATCTCTTTCCGCGTTCAGTTTAAATTAATCAAGTAGAATGTTTCAATCGATAGAGTGGTATCTTGAGCGGAGAGGCCTCGAAGGCCCCCCGAGTGGCGCCTGACCCCGGGCTATATTTGTTGATGCCAGCCGATACGACAAAGACACCCACCCTCAATCCATGCACAAGATTCACGCCCGATATCTCGATACAAGACATTTTTGGATTCGCTGAAATTCTTGGATTTTTATTCTACCTTTTGTCCTCACTTCGACATCAAAAAGGCGTTTTATACGTCGTTTACACTTTGTTTTATGTTGTATGGCTAACTCGTGCTGCGTAAATAAACATGTATGGTGAGCCGAGCTCTCAGACCGAGTATATTTTCCTAAGAATCGCAGCGGGCCGCCGAATTAGGCGGACCATTAAATAAACGCGTGTTGGCGATGTTGATACATAACTGTAATAAAACAAAAAGCGTTTTATATATTGTAGCAGCAGTACTGGCGACCTGTACAATAGCTGGCCCACTTAAGTACGGTCCAGCGCTTTCATGCCGGAACGAATTTTCCGGACCTGTCGTAATAAGCATCCGCGAGCAAACAAAGACATTTTCCGTTTGGAGCAGCCGGAAACATTACGCCCAAATTATGTATTTTAAGTCCACGAAATTGTTAAAAATACTTGGGTACAGTGAAAAAATGTACTTTGAAGCAGAAAATTCCAGATCTCTTGCTTAGTTCAAAAGTTATATAACGAATTCATTAAGGATTTCATTCGCTAACTAACTTTTATTAAATCCTAAATTAATGAAATCCTAAATGGATTCTGCTCGTTTGTTACAGTTTAGTTGGAGCTTTTAAATTGATGAATCATTTTGCGGGCAATTTTGCTTCTAGGAACAAACGCTGACGCGGTAAAAGATGCAATATGTGCACCCCAAGGTACGGGTGGTCAGGGCGGTAACATTAATGATACGTGCAAAGTGGGGACATTAGTCTGTGCGGCTGCCGGACTGCCAGGGTAGCTCGTTACTGGCCACCTCTCCGGGGACCCTGCGGGTGTCCCCCTATTTGTCAGACGACCGCTTCACGGTGAATTTTTTATGAACATAACTTATGTCTTGTGGGATTTTCTGGACGTTTGCGGTGTCAGCATAAACGAGGCGACATTTTAATCATCGCGACCGTACAGTCGACTGTAGGTACAGTTATACCTACGTAGGGTTTATGAAGAACTACTAAGATTGGTATAAATAAATAATAACTAAACCACAATGCAGAACGGAAGCTAAAGTGCTACATTAATGACGCGCTGCGGTAGGAAAATGCACAGCTGTCAATCTACGGTAGGCCTGCGCGTGCGCTCTTAAATTAAACACAATCCGACAAACTATTGCCCTAAAAAACAAACATGTCTACGTTGATAGCTGAAAGTCGAAAGCTTCACAGGGCCGTATTCCAACCCTCTCATAATTCCAAAATAAAATATTATTACTTAATGCAAACAAGCAAAAAATACTTACATGTCGCCTAGAGTTACGTTGACATTCTCCTGAGTCGCATGCAAAATATAAAAACCGACATCTACACTAATTGATACAGTGTTACAATGCTACGAATTTCGTCGACCCAATCTCTGGCTATACAAATTTGGACCGTCATTTCGCGAAGCATTTAACTAACGACTTCATATTCACTATCCGCATACAGCCCTATTTGTTAGAGCCGCTTGTCGGCAGCATGTGCCGCCGGGCCCGACTCCCGAACCAAAACAATTAGATCACTACCACCCGGTGTCTCTTAACACATCCCTCATATAAAACTTTCGTAGATAGAACAACCATTCGAACGAAAAAACGATGGCATTGATGTATACGATCCTTCGGCCCCTATGGAAACATAAAGATAGACAATACCAATGAAATCAGATCGTAAGCGCCGCCATTAATGTTTCCAGAATGATTCGGTTTACAAAAGGTTTTCGATTATAGTTCAATCACGACATGAGAAATAGGTTTATTGGAAATCAACAGCGTAACCGATTGATTAGGCACTCGCTTGACTCACCCGAGCGTTATATTGAAATGGACAGATGGCAGATCCGGTACAGACGTCGGTGTAGGGAAGTGAGTAAATTAATTAACCGCAAACACGTCCCCAGCAAACATTCACGAAGCCAAGAATAACAACAACTGAAATACTAACAATTCTCAGGAGACGAACAGCCTGACCGAGGAATGGAAGCAGCCAACGATACCGTTGTCTCAAACGTGATTGTTCCAAGATATCTAATTATGCGGTATAATTTGACCATAAATTTAAGCCATGTTAACGTAAATCACTCATGGTTCAGAAATAGACGACTAACTAAATTAAAATGTACACTTTGTGACGTGTGAGTGACCAGAAAGACTGGCTCGGCACTATGGAATTCGCTTAATTCAGTGTCCTCTAATTGTAACTGAATAGTGACAAACTATATTTAGAAGTAAAAGAGCCTGTTATTTAAGTGTTTACAAGTTTCGAGGTGGCGGCTAACTTGATAGCAAATCTCCTCTCGGAGAAACGACTTTGTTCTCAGCTATCCTTTACAGCAGAGAGTGCACTAACAACCTAAATTGTGCTTCAATGTTAACGACGTCCCGTCCGTGCGCTTTGGGACGAAGATACTATAGGACAGCGCCCACTCGTAGTGTCCATGTAGACTTGTGCACTCTACAATACAGTTCATAATTTTCAAGAATATTATTCAGTGCACTATTTATATGTACGATACAGATCGTAAAATGTTTTACACAACAACGGGGCGCTCTTATACAAAACTTTCTTCGCATTCAGTTCCGTTTTTCTTCAGCAGAATAGTTCCAAGTACAACTAATTCGATACCTTAACAACTCGACAAGAATTCTGTCTCTATGGACACGCTTTGTTCAAATGACGAATACATTAAGAGAAATTAAAACAATAAAGAACATGATTGGACGTTTCAATGATCTCCAGGCGGAATGTTTACGAGCTGTTAAAGTGTTTTATTAAAACAGGACGTTGCATTAAACATTTTATTTGACAATAAATTAAGTCATTGTCATAATTCTCAAGCATATTGGGGATGTGACTTCAAGTTTATCTCAATCTTTTTTTAATTCCATCAAGTTATTAAAATGTCTATTGGCAAACATTTAAAGTAGATTTTGATTTCAATCACAAACTATGACTATCAACCTATTTGCGATACCCCTAGCTAGTACCATGGCCCTTAGAAACAGTCCACTATACCTAGCCCTTTCCCTCATTAATAACATTTTGCTGCATGATGATTCATTAGATGTCTTTGCAAGCACTGAACTGAGGCTCCTGAGTGCTGCAAATCGATACCTGGAGTCTATCGCCACCCCCAGCACAATCTCTCTGTCTTAAATTAATTAAATTATGTAATTCATTTTTATTTTCTACTGTAATTCAGTTAAATTGTATGTTTTATGTTTCTCTTTTTTATGTTTTTATATTTAGTAATTAAGATATAAGTATTATTATTAGCCAAAAACTTGTACGTCTGGTGCACACCGTAAGTGTAAGTTGGTTGTTTTTAAATAAATAAATAAACCTCTTTAATTTGCTTTTCAACATTTAGTTGTCATGTTCTAGCAATAATATACCTTATTTTTGCACACAACGTCGTATCCATTGTGCAGTAAAGTGAAAGAAGACTTTAATGTCACCATAAAAGCAAAATTGCCTATTTTCATGAATCACATTATCGTCCACTCCACCCACACGTTCGAAATTACATTTCACAAAGTTTAAGTTACATTGTAGATACTCGAATGCTATCTACATGTGCTTTCAACATAATAAAAAGTTCAGTAAAAGCATTAAATTAACCAGCAACTTTATTTATGCGAAAATGTATATTCAAAGTTTTTGTTCGCTGCCTTTAATTACAAAAGCAATCTATTTAATTTTCGATTTCAAAGTTATTGTGAACGACAGAAACGTTCGTGTAATATAAGAGATTTACCACGAAACGTTTCGCAATTTATCGGAAAACAAATTAACTGATACGGAATTGCCGGAGGAGATGAATGTAAAACAAAAACGGTGAGGTTGACATGACAAATCGTCGAAATCGCGTGGCTAGTCTCCCGATAGACGGCCGTACTAGCGGGAGGGCAAATTGCACGGATCCTTATAGTTTGCAATTTATTCGAAACTCGGCAGGCTTGTAGATTTATATCGGCCGCAGATTGGCGGCGCGCCTCACGCGAGCTGTACTGAAAGCAATTTCAGTGTCGGCCACATGCGCTTTGCGACGACTCCCGATCCCAACAAATATAAACATCAGTTATTTCCACCCGGGAGGGGTGTGTGTATGACTTCAATATAACATTGATTTGATTTGTACGGTACAATTTCGTATCGGTTCCGAAGAGAAACTTCCTTAGCTACACGTACGAGAAATCCTATCACGTAACCCAATAAAGAAAATATTGGGGAAATATTAGTCGGTTTATATCGAACAAGGGACAGTTAAAGCCTAAAGGGAGCGTAAATACCATTCTCACGCGTCAAATATTTCCGGATAGCGCGATAATTAATGTTCGGATAGCGAAGCTAGACAATGCGTCAGTGAGCACAGCCATTAGCTGCACAATTAGTGCAATTGTCGTTAATTTATAGTTGTTCACGTCAACGGCAACGGAGTGGCGTGGCAGCGGTGTGGTGAGGCGCGCGACGTGAAGCAATGCGTGCCGAATTCAATCTCTGAACTAACAAGTGAACCACTTTTGATATCTTTGATAAAGTGCACGTTGAGGATAAGATAACTTGTTATGTAATGTTTCGGAAATAGACGATAACACAGATAAGGATTTGAAGCATTTCCTACTGACCTAAATGCAGTTCCGAATTCCGACAAGAAATACATCACAAAAATATGTGAAACTCAAGTCGTATCTCAATTTATACAAAACGACACGATATATATGAATAATTTATTTGTTTAAACGCCGTTTCCCACGCGATATCAAACATGTATTGTGGCGCTTCGCGATATCATATTACATATCACAAACATTATTTTATTTTTTCATTTACAGTTTTGTGCCTACTAATTGGAAAGGCGATAATAATATACAGTCAACGCGGTAACCAAAAACCTACTAATTAAATTCGTTAGCGGCAAGTTCAGCTCTCGCTTGATTACATTTAGTGTCGTTTCAACTGAGATTTGTCTAGACGGAACAGGCTTTGATTCGACAAGCGTGAAACAAAACATGATTCGCAGAATTTGCGTTAAAGTTCATGAAATATAGATGAGTGCTCTAAAATCCCTTGATGACTTTAGACGAAGCGAGCTTGATGCGAGCTGTCGTCCTACCCAATGCTAGGGATTGGCAGGTCACCTCAACAAAATCAAGCTTACTGCACCTAAATTCACCAAGGGAGATTTGCACTGAACAGCTGCACAGTTTGTCTTATAATTAGCCAGAAAATTACGCCAAACAATATTTGAACGATATCAGTTTACTGCAATTTATGAATCATTTAACAAACACTAACTACCGTTGTTAGGACTAGGAAAACAACATAAATTTTAGATTCAGGCTAAAGGAGATAAGATCGTGTTAATAGATTAGATGGTAAATTAAGTTTGCGACTGTCACACCCTCGTTAGAGCCCGGAGGGACCGAATCACAAGCCACATGGCACCCACCAAGCTTTAAAGTAATAATTTATTATTACGACAGACTAAAACCACATGGACTATGAGAAAATTAATAGCAGATAATCCCCAAAGTAATTGCACGTTGAGATAAGTTTAGAATTCTCCGTTCTAATTCAGTTGGGAGCATATAGTTATTATTGCCGTAATAAATCGCTTTTCTATAGTTATAGATTAAATCTTTATGGATATTTTATTGATGAAGATATAGTTTCATATAAGACTTGTTTCTTCTGCCAATTTTAAGAACCGATATTATTCATTTCACCGCCATTGTCCTTCAGTCCTTCTGCCCTTATCACATATTATCTGGCTGCAGCGCAATGTCTTCTTTTTTAATACATCTCCCTTTCTTAATCATCTCAATTATTTAACGTTAAATATCGCACCTCCCAAAAATGTTGCTTAGTCTCAAATTATGTATATTATTCAATTTAAATTAGTATTAATTGGATAGTCATATGACTACCTTGGAATAAACTATCATTACATTTTGGAAATAATAACGATATCTCGTAAAAGTATATTTAATTATTCCGTTTTAAAAAGGTTGTGATATTTGTTTTTTTATCAGTTAATCTGTATTTTTGTTATACTGGTATCTAAACAAAATAAAAATGATGATTGAAGATATGTAGATACTTTATTTCATAATATTTCGACTGATACCTATAATGGGCATTTTTGCAAAAAACGCGCGGCGCCGAGTGTATTTACCGAGGATATTTATCTGAAACTGAAGTAAAATATTTGTGTTATTTCCACTTTCCAGCTACTTAGCAGAGACAGAGTTGGTTTGGCAGTTGCTGCATGGTCTCCCGTTCTCTAAAATAGATTACACCATCACATCCCACTCCTTCGGGGGTCGTAACGGGGGACGCGTGGTAATATAACAATATCCTTCCAGGATTGTTCCTTGTAGCGGTCTATTGGGGAAACCCACGTTAAAAGAGGATATTTACGGGTTGTTATAACGCGTTGGGGACGAGTGTAATGACTACAAGACCGAGAAAATTTTGATGACTTGATCAAAGAAACCGCGTGCCAGATTTACCGTAAAGCTGTTGCTATTATACGCTGAATTGTAGTGTACATATAGGGCTAGGTAGGTATCATAATGTACATATTTGTAAACTGAACGTAACAGCCGCTTTATTAAATGCAGCGCGATTTCTCAATAACTCGGAACAGAATAACATGTTTTTCATTAAAACTATACGGAACATTGTAAGTTATTTGAACAATAAGTAACAAACAGCAATTTCCAGTGACAAAAGTTTTTAAATTGTGTTCAGAATTGTCAAGCGATAAAGGAAATGCCTATAACCAAGTTAGTATTGGTAGTTTGTTAACAGGAAGTGATTCAGTGGATTTGTTCCGCTACGGCCATTGGGCAGACTGGCGGTGCAAACGCATTAATTAATTCACAATTACTATCCGACTTGTTGATCCACAATTACGACACGATGCCTTGATTTTGTAGTGTCTTGATTGACATATGCACACACATAATTAAATATTGAATTTGTAATAAATTTTATAAATAGAGAAACGTTAGAAGTGTTTGTAAGATAGTGAAGTGGAGTTAATTAGTCGGGGGCACAATTAATTTATTGGTTCACTGCCACACAAGGTATCATAGATGAGTAGTTATATAGTTATTTGCAAATACATAATATGTAGGATTCACGTGCACTGCGTGGTGCACATTGGAATGCTTACACAACACCCTAGTAGCATCGTCGCCCCTTTTAAATCTTTCCATTTCAGCGAATACACGCGTGCTGACGACAAGCCGACTTCATATTGACGGTGCATCCATGCGTTTAAAGTAATTCTGTTGACGTATATTTTTGTAGAAATCTGCGTGCGTTCAGGTATATTTTTCATTTCACACTCCTCTTCGTTTTGTCGAGTAATCAGACTTGTAATCTGAGCCGACATCATTACGAGTGTCGCGATGGGATGGGACTTTTCCGCAATTCGAGCCGAATGTAATCAACGATTTAACGGCTTCACATTATGTAATGTAAAACGTGGGTCTAATGTGGCAGTGCGTAGAGGTCTGACACTGAACATCAGTATGTATCACAAAGGTGAAGGACCGATTAATTCACGCGATAGTTCTGGTTCTGTTTATCAAAGTAAGTAATAAAGATATCTTGATGTGTCTTCCACTGCGCGTGCGTGATATATGTGACATTTTATTGTGCTGTCTGATATTTCCAAGTTATGGTACGAGATGGCAGTGTTGGGCTGCGTCCGTGATAAAAATATGAATTTGATTCGCGACGCGTTCGTTGATTATGATGTTACGCGGTTATATTTGCGTGATGCTTTTGATGTTTCGTTTTTATGCCTCTAATGCGCAACGGATTATTATTGGTGTAACTTAAACAGGTTAAAAAAACCGCGATCGAAGTCGCGGGCAGCAGCTAGTTTATTATAAAGCAACCGGTTATTAGGACGCAAGAAGATAACTTTAATTTTTAAGAAAATAAATTTTCTTTTGATGTTGTAACAAAGAATTCTTTAACAATAAAGTAACCTTTATTCTTATTTCATTCCGACTTTTAAAGATTCAGTGGTCCATTTTTCACTAATCTCAAAAGCCACTGAAAAGAAAACATAAAACTTTTATTTTGTTTCTTTCTAAATGTAAATTCTCTAAATTATAATTTAAAATATTTCTTGCAAAACTTTGCAGAAACAATGGTCAGTTAGCTACTAAAAGTCGTACCTAATAATTTAGCGGCGCTTGTAAAATTATTTTTAAATTTCACGTTTGGGACAATGGTTCCAAGCCAACGTTAATAATACCTACATTATAAATTTTGCTGACTGCAAGAAAGCGATGGTTTTCAAGTACATTTAATCATATTGCGTATGTCGTATTTAAGAGTCGGAGTGCAGAAGAAGCGGCTTGCAGTAGACAGGAACGTGACGCACTTACCATATCGCGTTACAAGAAACTATATACGAGATCTGAATCTATTGTTACAATGCAAAAACTTTGAGAAGTTGCTACAAAATTACTATTGTTACAATTCTAAGAAGACAGCCCTGCGTGTGTACAGTGTGCATTTGAAATAGACGCATCGACGGCTCGATGTGTCGAAATAGAGGGCATGCCCCGATTGTTAGACGAGTTGAAAGAATAAAGGAAAAGATAGTGATTTAGAAGGTGTAAGTTTCACGAACAGGACTGTAATAAACGAACCAAGTGACAATTCTACTATGGAAACAACAACACGTAATGAAACAAACATACATCGCCCTGAAAACACGTGAAGCCTAATACTAATAAATACAACTCCTGTAGGCTGTACCTAGAGTCTAGACTAATACCAAAGATACAGTTTCTCTTTGACGAAAACTTCCAAACGAGAGACCTATGTGATTTCCGACGAATATGTAGGCCACACTCAGTGAGATTGCACGAAAATCGCCAAAACCCGTCAGTGTGACCCAGGGGTAAAAGCGAATCACTCATTAGGAACCGAGGCTGCCTTACCGTTACGTGTTCGATATAAAAACGAACAACCGTGCCTCGTGACAGGTTCCCAGTTTGTCATGGTAATCCATTTCCCACACAGTTAATTCTTGAAACGTGCGCAGCTTTGAAAGTATCTCAGGTTTTTTATATTCGAACAGAAGGAAGTAAAAAATTAAATATTTATTTAAAACTTTGTGTTCGTGAATATTGATGAAGTACTTAACAGGCAACTTAGTGAGGAAAAATAGCTTGTAATATTCACCTCAGAGCGTTATCGTCCAAGACTAAAACAGTATATAATTATCTAAATTCTAAACACTAGAACAATATATCAATGTCCAACTATGTTATAGTCACATGGACCAATAAGTACTGCAAAAAGGTTAATGGAATGACAGATGGCCCAAATATGCAAACATTACCAGTTTAATTATGAAAACATAACCTAGATGTGGTTTATTACATCGATAAAACGTTGCTCTATTATGAATGCGCTCTTCATATATTCCAAGTGTTTATTCAGAAGGTTTATAACAGAAAGGATCCTTCATGGGTTATGTTTATTCAGGAAGCAATGTCAAATATTTACTGTTTGCTTCACTGTAAACATTCTACGATGATACACAAGAGTTTATTCCCAAAGCTGTAAAAACTTCTCCCGATAAACCCCATCGAACAATATCTGACGGCTGAACAAACAAATTGTTGTTTTCCCTACGACCCGTTTCTAATAGCACCCGGAAATTATTTTTCATTCGAATTCAATGAACCGGCACTTCTTTAAACAGATTTAATAGAGTCTAGAATTGACTTTAATATACTCAAGGCGAAATCAATATCGAATTGAAGTGACAGAAATTCTCGTAATCACATCTAGGCACTTATGTCACGTACGCGAAGTGCCTAGACAA
The DNA here is from genome assembly GCA_949774945.1 of Hoplodrina ambigua. Taxonomy (NCBI): domain Eukaryota; kingdom Metazoa; phylum Arthropoda; class Insecta; order Lepidoptera; family Noctuidae; genus Hoplodrina; species Hoplodrina ambigua. The sequence continues at coordinate 10,259,550 of OX458968.1, forward strand.
ATTAATAGATGGGTCTGAAATTGTCGGCAGTTACGTTGATTTCAGAATACAGCTCTTTCATACGTGCGGGTTTGTAATGGCTTCATAATTTTATATCATTATGAAAGGCTTTCAGAATGACATTTCATTTTATATTTTGAATGGGAGCCATTCATGACGAATGCGCTTGTTAACGTGGGGTTTATTTTATTTTAACGTTCATATTCTAAAAGATCTGACCTCTGGTATGAATGACTCTCCAATTACGGTACAACTAAAACTGCAGCGATTTTTGTTGTGAGATGTAAAGAAGGATGGTATAATAGAAACTGAACCAGTAATTATTTTGTTTATCACTACTTCATTTGAATAATTGCACGTCGTACTTAATTTACTTAGTACCAGTAGAACTAGAATCTACAACAACTAACATTTCAGATTGTAAACATGCAAAGTGATTAATCTATGTAGAAATACAACTATTATACAAAGCGACAGCTTCCGACACACAAGCTGAAGTAGACAGTGTTTGCGAGTGGAGACAGATAATTTGACTTAATTTACGATGGAGCGATAACCGCACACCGGCTATCGTGAGACGTGACTGATTGAGGCCTGGATATATCACCAAAGAGAAGTAAGCAAATGGAGCGGTAAATATACCACAGACTCCACGCGCGCCACTCTGAAATGTGACTTTTGACCCAAAGCCGGCGGTCCTAAGACATCAACAATTCTTCTTCGCACGCTCCAAGCATTTAGGAAGTGAATTCAATCAAAGGCGCAATGTGCGTGCGTACTCCATTTACTAACCAGTCCAGCTCCATAATAAACTGAGTAAGTCTACAACCGCTAAAACGGTCAGCTATTCGAAACAGCAATTGTACTGCCACTTTAATATTGACGGTAATATTAGTGGAATGTGTTCCGCGTAACTGCAGGCGAGTGTTGTGTTTGATTAGATGACAGCTATGATAGCAGTTAACTGAGCTATGTTTTAAAACCACATGCTCGAATGAAAGTTCTCTGAAATGATTTCACTCTAAATAGTTCACATTGTAGGTTGAGTTATGTGACACCTTTATCTGTCGACGATACAATAACAACGCGGTATCACCGATCTCCTTTGTGTAAGCACAATACTACTGAACCTGTTTAAATGACACTGTCACAAAGAATCAAACGATCTAGATCAGCTACTGGCGCATAAATAACAGCCCACACCGGATTATGATAAATATTATGAAGTACACCGTGTGTAACAATCAGGTCGGTAGAACAAGATGGCCTTCAATCATATTAGACCCAGATCTTATCTGACGTTAATCCTATATTAAGTAAAAATATATCCTACTCGAACCACCGGTTAATAGCGCCCCGCCATTTAAGGGAGCTTGTTTACCCAAACCGTAATGTGCAGCGCATTAGTGGGGACTGGGGGAGACAGTAGAGCACAATGAGCCTAATCTCTGAACGGTAACAACTTGTCAAATAAGGGAAGAGTGCGACCTCCCGCCGCCGCCGTACGACACTACTTGGGAGGTCCAACGGTGCTGTCGACGACAACCAAATTAATAGCTTACAAGTCATCAGAGATAGCAGTGCCACCTATCACCCCGTGAGAAGATTCTTAACGACTTAGAAACGCATTATGTTTAAGATACTTGTCTTATAATTTGAAATCACCTTTGAAGGTAGACATTCTTCGTCGGCTTATTGAATGCATAAAATCAATTACCAATGACTTCTTGACGTTGAATGCGACATATTTCTTTCAATGTCAGAAGGCGTCGAATGCCTTGCCGTGTCTAATGAATAAAATATTAAATGTTGTCGGGTATTTGAATAGATCGTTACGTGGCCCCTAGCCTAATCCAAGACCAACACATTATCCATCTTGCGTGTAAATTTAAATGACCCTTTGTGACTCCTGTCAAAACACTTCGTAGAAGAACATGACGCACCCTGTACGTAATCAAAAGAAAACATGTACAACATAGATTTATCTTTTCAAAATGTAAAGATTTAAATTGAAATTGTTTGTTCGTTAATTATATTCAATTTATAATTTTTTAACCAACCAATATTTGAATTTATATCTCTCGTGAGAATCCGTATGCTCAGGTAGGTAATAAATCATCGTTAAAGTTTCAAAGTATTCCGTGTAATGTCAACTACAGTGTCTTTTACTACCCTTCAGTAAATTAAGTACGCCGTATAGATAATATTTCTGGGTCCAATAAAAATTCTGTTCGGGCGATAACGCCCGCCCAAAGTGCGGTCGATATAGGGAGGGTATGAGAAATAAGATTATATTCGTTGCAAATTGATCAAACGAAATTTATTTTGCGCTCCTCTTCAGATTAGACAAACATTCCAACGAAAATAAAGATACTTTTTATGACAAAAATGAGGAAAAACAAAAATATTAAGTTACCTGCCTACACATAATCACTTAAACCGCAACGTGGGGAGCGGGACAAAGAACAGACAAATAGCTAGTTTGACAAGATCCAGATTGCTTTTAAAAATATTGTATAGAACTGCTTCAATAAATTAAAATGAAATACATCTGTGTGTCGCGGAGCGAATCAGTGGGTGTGAACTCGAACGTTTATTACAATTAATTCGTACCTTGGATTTTTCCAGTTACGTAACAATAAAATGGGTAGCTATTGAGTTTATGATCGCGTAAGCGTGCCTTGCGTTGAGTGGACCACCGTGGCAACCACCGGTAACTCTATTCAGTGAGCTCACCACGTGATGGACAGTTAATTTACGGCCTGCTAACCGGCATAGCAATGAGACGTCAGCAGTTTGGGACGCGACAAAATTGATATAATCAACGTCTCACTATATACCAATTGTTTCACAAATAGCGCGTTCGTAGTCAGGTGTCGGCAACGTTTCGATTCATTTGACATGACGATCTAGCATGACTTTAAAGTAGCTGTATGCTGGTATTCCACCAGACTTAATCGTGTAATTCGTGTATAAGTCAAAACGCTGTATTCTCAGCACGCAAACTATGCACGTTGCGCTCATAGTTCACTTGCAACGTGACACGTAGCGCCGTTCCCGAAGCATTATACGTCTTAGAAACGTCGCCCATTCAACTTGCAGCACCTGATCAACTTCGCCGTACTTCAGGAGCTTTTTTACTAAGAGTTTGGCAGTAAATATCGCTTATCGACAACTTAGCAGCGAGGTTGTGGGCAGCCAAAAATCAAATAAGATCAAACAGTAATATTCACTTTTTTATTTCTTTTTGTATCGTGATGCCATGCAAATAATAATGTAAGCTACATTATTATTTGCATGGCATCTTCCAAGATTTTGAATAAACGATAACGATCCCTAACATGGCGATATTATGAAAAAGAATTTCTCAACGAGCAATTTTATTTACTTATCTATCTTGGTCTGTATAGTAAGAAAGGCACTTTTGGCTCTATGTGTCTTGGTAGATTTCACAAATAAAGTCGTTTCCATGATAATGCTCCGTCGAGGCGGACCCGACAAATAGATTGTATCCATTATCCCATACCATTTATTTCTATGACTATCTCCAAGCACCTAGTACCTTCGCCACAAACTTTGTATGCGTTAGATATTTACCTACTTACATACAAGTTGGGGCCACGTATAAACGTTTACGACTCCTGTATACTGTGAGCGGTAATCAAATCGAAATTCGTTTTCAATCAGCGATGCTGACCACGTATAATCCCCAAGGGCGGTGGACAATAGTCGGGAGAGGTGATTTGCATGGTCCACTGTATCAAGTGCCTATTATTTATGTACATTCGGCACATTTGCATGCCCAAAACAGGAAAGGCCAACGATGGGCCCAAGGACACGTCGTCGCCGGCGCCGCTGATGTAATCGAATGTCTCTGTTGTTCGCGCCCGGCACAATAATAATTCATATTCAAATTTCGAGCCCGAAATAATTACCACGACATGAATTTATCGCGCCACAATATGACTTCAACTCTTTGTCGCCAGTGGGAGCCCAACGGAATCCCAATGAGACACGTGTTGCGGTTTACACAGCTTGGAGCCACTGAACGAGCCATCCGACCAACAAAAAATTAATGCCTGCTTTAAATATTTTAAATATTATGTATCATGAAAGCAATGGAACAGTTTTTTCTATTAGGTACTTACTTCCAACCGGTAGAGTATCTCGAAAACAGCCATATTTCGTTGCTGTGCGGCCGAAAACAATGACACCGTTTTCGCGCTCGTTGACAGTTGCATGGCCTCTGTAAAAAAAAAGCACCAATTATTTTATGATCGTGATAAAAACGTGTACAAATACGTAAGCAATCGATGATGACCCAACCCTAGGCAATGGTCTGAACATAAATTATTTTGAATTTTTCGTTCTGCTAATTTATCTCAATTTTTGCTGAATATAACAATGACTTTATGAAACCCAAAAGAGTAAATCATACGCCCGCGCCATAGGTACAAATTCCCATACTGCAGATATACTAATAAATTATTACTTAAGTACATTTAAACACAAAAGTTAAATCGTTCCCTCGCGTACAATTTAAACGAGAGGGATTTTCATTTCCTCCATTGGGCGTGAGTTCTTTGAAGGGGGATCGGTTGTGTGCGGAAATTACCAGTGAAATCGGTATCGCTGCCGTGCCAGCGCGTGCCGAGCGGACGCACGAAGCGGACAATCGAGTCCCGACACCCGAGACGAGACTTTACGAAAATCTGGGAAAATCCAATAAAAAGTAAACCCCGATGCTTTGTAACTTAATCTGAACATTTTTATCGGAATCACAAAATTTTCGATTTTGCGTAGGCATGTACTACGTAAGATTGCTACATGAACGTTTTTCCAAGGTAAACACAAGCTGTTTGTAGCTGATCCCGGGAATTAAAGAACAACATGATATCCTACTTTTTATACCGTAAACTGATAACGGGAAAACTTGTTACGATGAGGGCATGAGATGGTAAACATCAAATTATTATCAGTGTATCTAACCAATACCAAAGTCATTTAATGCAAGATTTCAATACAAAACAAAGTGCTGTTGATAAGACTTTGGAATTTACTTATGTCGTACGAGAAAGGCATAAATTAGGTTATCAGAAGACTTTTAAGAGGGTCACTCATCATAACCTCTCATGACTTGACACCACGTTTTGAAGATAAACATAATCTTAGGAATATCCGTACTAATCATAACGTAACAATAGTCTACAACAACAGAGGGTGGATAAGGCCGATGATAACAATCACGCGTCCTACATAAATTGTAGGATCTTCTACATAGCAAATCTGTAGGACGGCAAAGTATAGAATCCGTACATTTCGGACACGACACGAGTAATGAAGCTGAATAGTGAATTCGTAGAGTAAATTAGAAGGACGGAAGCGAGCGGGCCGGATGTCCGTAGAGCAAGTGGCGCGAGATACACTCAAATGCCAAATTACACGACGACTGTGCAAGAGTAAATACACGACGTAACAGCCAGTGGGGAACCATTATTTACCAACATATATGTTGGAACTCTAGGAACGCTTGCTAATAATAAAATGATGGTACTAAAACAAGGTAACATTAACTTCGGAGAAAGCTAGATGGTGATTAGTTTCGAGAACCAACGCACCTTGCGACTCTTCGCTTTGAACAAGCTTTACAGTTAAGGTATTTAGAATTACAATTTGTATACAGTTGCTAACATTAGATAATATCAAAGATAGGAAACCAAGAACATTTTACATGAGGTAACCAGCCTTGATTATGAAGAGTAAAAGTAAACTCTCGAATATCCAAACCTGTTAAAAATGGACACTCAAAAGTTAATTTGTTTCTCAATCAGAGGCCTCAAGGATATAAAGGATGGTAATTAAATTTTACACAAGGGAATTTTAGGTCAAGGAGACTAACCGAATTTGCTATTGATTAGATATGAAGAAAGAATGTTAAAGCTTGCGTGAATGAATACGAAGGATAATAATGAACGAGTGATACTACGAGATACTAGCACTTTAATCGGGAACATTCCACATCAAAACAAAAATAGGAACAAAGGCAAAATTGATTGGCTATCTCGTTCCAAAAGAGCACAGAAATATCTGAAACAGTATCAATGGTGAATACAGACAGCATCTAGTCCACATCCACAAGTAGTATACGTCTGTTAGACGAAGAGCTCGTACAATCGCTCCTCGTTCCAAACGGCCGGATTAATCATTTTTATTTGTTTTCATGCGCCGAACACCGAACGTAACTTTGGATAGATATTGCTGAATTCGCTCGGATTTAATCAATGTAGATATTGTCTTTGTGTTTCTAATACAAACTTTCTATCGTTCCAAACTCTGATGTTCAAAATTCCAAGACATCAGGACTTAATTCTCTTTGGTATCTCGAAATTTCATTAGTTTGACTAGGTTCTTTGTTCATTTCTCTAGCTAGTATTCTCTTAATTTAAAATTAACTGTACGTATTTTTGTGTGATATTTAAATATGTCCTTTATTGTGAGATATTCTGTAGTCTACTCAATAACACTAAAACAATAGACCTATGCTGTTTACATGCAATTTTTATAAAGCTCACCCGAGTACTTCTGTGTTCAAAATTATTCAAAGCGGAACAAATGCTATAGAATTAACAATGGCCCGAGAGCATGTAGTGGTACATTGTAATGCGTAGAAACAAAGCAGTTAGGAGGTAGCTAGAAACACATAATACGTGTGCTATGCACATAGAATTAAAGTTTGGCCCGTAAGTACCGGAATATTCATCCTTTGTTTAGTTGTCACAAAACTATAAATACAGGACGCAATGAGGTACCAATCATCGAAACTTATTTTTAAGTATTGTTATTGTGTTATTTGCATATTAATGTGAGACTGTAAAAAGAAACACGAGACAATTGAAAAATGGACATGTCTGAATATTTTGCATGACTAGACCTCAATTTGGATACCCATTAATATTTCTGTCAGTAAGTTTTAGCAGCGCGAGGTTGTGAAATGCGATTCCGATGTTGTAAAAGTTGTGGTTATGATATTTTTAAAATTCATTCGAAATTCTGCGAAAAATACTCGTACTCATATGAAGAGTTTGAGTGCCGTATCCAATAAAACGTTTTACGTTTGAGCATGGTTCGAAACCACATCCCAATACAGTAGGCAGGGCCGAAACAACCGGAGTGTTAAAATATTTACAGTGCGGTTGAAAACACGCGCCCTCGTCTGAGCCGCCTCGCTCCCAGTGAACATATGAACAAACTACATATCTACACGTTCACAACCGCACAATGACTTTGAAAAACGTAGAAAACGAACTTTCACAAACGTACCCTTTCCGACACATGGACGAGCTAAAAGGATTTAGCTACGCAAAAAAGAATATGGTACAAAAGATACAAAATAATAGATAAGTTAATGTTGTTTGAAAGCCACATTACAAAACAAAATTTCTAGATCTTCAAATATATTTTCTAGACTGAACTGATATATTTATAGTGCCTACGTCTGTCATATAAATACATTAGCTATCCGAAGATAAAGATATGTACGATGTTCGTCGGCACATGCGACGCAATTTTATTTTTCTCTATACAATGGATGTACCTCTAAAGAGTATAATACTTATTAAATTAATAACGCTGAATATCATTCGTTATTGGTACAGCAGACTTCTCCAATTGTTCGCTTGAAGAGAGCGAATGAAAGGCGTTCTATTGAAAGTGTTCAAAGTTTGCGTACGTGCCCAAGCGGTCTCGTATAAAGCATCTTTTTCATTTTATCTTTGACCTTTTGATCCGATACGTTATAATATCGCCTGTTTTTATTCAATTAACCAAATAATGATTCTATTCAATTTCGGTGGTCGATTCCCGGAAATGGAATTATCTTTGTATAGTGGCAGAACACGTAAATTAAGATAACTATTATGTAAATAAAATTGTCCACATAAAAGTTAAGATAACTTTGAAGCGGCCCGATTGAATTTTTCACCTTATTGTATTTTTTATTTTTTGTGGTTATGACGTCCATACGAATACACACTATAACAATTTCAATGTCTACCTACCTGTCTACAGTTCAAGAGATGACGGACGGACATACATCCGTCCGATCCGTTTGGCATCCCTTGGATACTGAATCCAAAAAATGAAAATCCTCTAAATATATAAAAATACTGACAATGTTAAGAGATAATATCTAATCTACCCATATTATAAATAAACCCTGTTTCTGATTCTTAACACACGCCAAAGCGAATTGCTCGGTTTTCGCCATGAATAGAAATCTATCTCACATAAGCAGAAATGATACACTTTATAGACGAAGGCTATCGTGGAAGTAGCTACTTGTGTCAATTTACATTCAAATCGGCTTTATTAAGGGGGAATATCAATGAGATACGATGCGGAGGATCTCGATATTGCTTTTTAATATGGGTAACCGGAGATTCTTATAAAAAATACAACATCCATACAAATTCAAACAGATTATTGATGATTAAACCCAATCCACCGTGTAGAACCCAATCTGCAAAGAGGAATAAAATAAAAAGATCCGAATATTAGGCTATAAAAGTTCCGGTTGTAAAGAGCACTCAGATTTTCATCGAGAAAAACTTAATTTTTATCACGTCAGACGCTGTGCCATCAATTTTCGTAACTAACATAACCGTCAGCAGAGAAAATATAAAAATCCAATTACTCTTTTCGGATTTTAGTGCGCGCACTCTGCCCAGCATCGATACTGAAAATTCATTTTTAATTAAGTCTGAAAGCTCATCCACAAAGAGCTTAAATGTTTGAACAGTCAGCCGCAACGCTTCTAATTACAGTACCATTATCATTTACGTCTGTGTGCCGACGTTTGACATAACCGCTTTTATGAACTCGAGGATTTTAGCTGCCTTGGTAGACGTAAGTACTACCAAACGTGTAATTTAATTTGTAACATTTGTAAGTAGTAGGCGCTGGTACAAAGTGTCAGGAAGTCAGGTCGTGAGAGTGACTGTGCATTTTCTTTTAACGTGTTCGCCATTTAAAGCAATTCTGTCATGTCACCGTACCTCGCGCGCTTTAATAGCCCACTCCAGGTGTAACACCGTCGTTTCATATGTCTGTCACGTGCTTCAGAGATTTTTCATTCAAATTTTCAGATCCCAGATTGCTAGGGGTGATTGCAGTCTAATAATTCACCTCATATTTTAAGGAGATTCTCACGTTTGCACGTTGCTGACTATTTTAACATGAAAAATTGTCTAGTCTATAATAGGACATTATAGTACTAAAAACCTGTTCCTTTTCGCTATGCTCTGTAGCTGACACATCTGTCACTCAACACCCAAGATCTCAACTTTAGTGTGTAGGCGAGTAACTTAAATGCTTTCAATCGCAATTAAGTACATCTAGCTGAATCGAACCTTAAATCGCCCACGGGCATTCCAGCTCACCCACAAAGTCGCATGTCTAGACACCTACGGGTGGAACGGGAGAAACAGGTGTAGGTATTGACGAGATGTGGGTAGCCCGCCTATTGGCGAAATCATATATTTTACTAGTGTAATTGGAGTTCGTGCAGGGAAGCGTGCTACCATCATATCTATTTCGACCCCAAATCATCATTGCTGTATAAATTTGGTTTGAAGTCAACAACTATAAGATTATTCAACTTTGTGTCGGGGTACGTGTGTAGGATAATATTGGTTCAGGCGACAGTCACCAATTGCAATCGGTGTGCCGTCAATTTGTTTAACACAATAACAACATTTAACAAATACGAACCTTTAAATCTAAATCCATGACTAAATGTTTTCCAAAAGAGGTACCGCCAGTTTTCTGTATGTGCAAGAAGACCATGACGTCATGGGCGTTCAGGTCGAATCGGAAGTCGTCGTGGAGGACTTCGTCGTAGGAGAGACCCGGCTGAGCAATGACGTCAGGGAGCGGCCGCCCAGGAGCTTCGGCGTACGACAGAGCCAAAGATTCGGACACTCGTTCCCGCGGCGACAGGGCGCACACCTGGGGATTAAATAAAAAACATATAATATCACACATTTTGCGAAGAGATCTTATTACATAATAAATATTAAATTAAACATTCAATATTGAATAAATTGTGGTGAGCCACATTCTATGCTGACCGTACCATCTTTCTAGCAGATTATTTTACAGACATTTAGCAGATATTTTGCAGTTTCTTAAATTTTGCACATTGCCGTGTTCTAAAGTAAATTACGATACTAATTAAACTTTATAGCTACGGAATTCTAGAAATTCTGCTACACATTTTATATACATATAATACTTTACATATCTGGGGACCCTGAGGTCGCGGGCTTTTGTAAAGCGTACGAGGGGCTGGAGCTATAAGGCAGAGGCCCCTTAGGTAACTTTAGATGAAACGAGACTCCAACCGGCGACTATTCCTGTATGCACAATGCAGGTGGATCAAAGGACAACCCCCGGTTGGTGCAAGACGGTTATAGGAGACGGAAAGATATGGGCCTTATGAATTTTGGTAGTTAAAGGGACTGGTCTTCTAGGACTATAGAAGAACTATATGGAACATGCCTGAACAATGTTTGTACAAGGATAACACATTTTATTATTATTATATTTTTTAACGAAAACAAATTTTAATGCTTCTATTGTTAAGCTTCTAATGTGTTTCTGCCGTTATTATAGATCACTATACCATATTAGTTTATTGTAATTTACTTACCAGACTACAAAATTTGCATCGAAAAATGGATCGCAAAACTCATAAAGAGAAAATTAACATAAGATAATGAAAATGTCGAAAACTTGTTTTATTCGAGGAATATCGCTTTGTGATTCATATTTGTCACAAAGGTTGATGAGAAACCCTTGAAAGTTCATTTAGTCTGACCCTTACGGTATCAAAATCAAGTAGATATTGAGGGCGGATGGGTTCATGTAACGTGGATGAAACCTAAACACACATTGCGGGATTTATGAGAAATATTACTCAAGTATTATGTGGATATTTTTCATAAATAACGGGTCAATAAGCTTCTTTTAGGTCTGTATTTTATCTTGTGGTTTTTGCTGTATCAATTCTTTATCCAACATGTCCATAACGGATGATTCTAGCTACACGTGGTTGGTTAGTATTATAGTTCACTTTGTTGCTGGCCACATGATTAGGTACGTACAACATTAATAGGCTTGACTTATTATTTTTTACATTTAAAGAGTTTTTACAAACTTTTTTCCTCGAAGAGATTAGGTAGGTACTTTTTTACCTAAAAAAAAACCAATAGGCAACCAGTTCAATACACGAGCGTGTGTATTATTAATCCATTTTATTCGTGCTAGTGCAGCATTTCTTCACATCACCTTACACACAATTCACACAATCATTCACACAATTCATCCTTCGTTCCTTTATTCTTTCTCTATTCTTTTACCCATCCACAATAATCATACTCAGAAAGAATCCTATGACAAATGTCTTTTATTTCTGGTGTATAAAACATGAAATACTAGCGTCTTGAATTTATCCATTACGAATGCAGCCGGCAGTGATAGTAGGCTACGCAAGCGCCCTTTTAAAAAAGAAAGGTAATGAGTTGGCTCACTCCAAATTAACCTCAGCTCTGAGGCGAGAGAAATCTGAATATCAAAAGAGGTCATCCGTTTAACGCGAAGAAAAAGCAGTGTAAATTACCTTATTTAGATGTCATTACGGCACAGGCGAGGCGACAAGATTAGGTTACCTATGAAACGTGCGTTTTAGATGAGAATACATTACATCATACAAATTCAGAATAGGACACTTTTCATTATAAATTAATCAACACGGTCATAAAATGTCTTCGTTGTCAATCATGGAGCCCAAAAAGTGCACGAAAATATTGCCCTAAATCACTTCACTTCGCCATCGAATTGGCACTAGCTGTATGTTTCATATAATATCTTGACAACCCACGTAAGCTGACTTTTATGACCACCACAATAGAAGATGGACCAATAATTTCCGGAAGTTGAAAATTCTTCCTGCACTTTTCCGTACGGTAACAGCTTTCTTGAAAACTTCAGCACGACACGATATACCTTAACTTGGCAACAACAGCCATTTATATTCAATATTCTATTCTACATAATATGTATTATTAGATCGCATTGTTCTCTCAAAAACGGGTTTATTATAGCGGACACTAGGTATTTACTTTTCGACATAATAATAAAATAAAATATGGCAACCTCTGCTTGGTAGACTAACGAAATTTTAATTCTAGTTTATAAGTGGCTTTAACTGTTAGGAGCTATTTAACAGAAATGCTAATTTTAGGCTAATTATCTGCATAACAAACTATGTTAGTGTTAGCCTATTTATTTAATCCCTCAGTTACCTCCATAATAATGAAAGTCAACCCGCCTGATCTTGTTCCCCGGAAAATGTTCTTTGACAAACTTAAGTTGAAGAAACAGACTTAGAATGGCCTCGTCGCCTCCTGAACGATCATGAAAGAAGCTCTTTAACCCCTCCTAAGAAAGCCAATTTCTCGAGTTTATTTCTCATTTCTTTGCATATTTTCATGGTTTCCGTTACAATAAAATCTAATCAGAACGAAAAATGTTTTAATATCTTTTAGACTAGCGTTAAAGGTCGGTGGGGTTAGGAGGGCGACGGGATGAAGGGCGTCTCTCCTCTCCCCTCTTGTTTGTTCGCCTAATGAAGTGGGTAGAGCGCCCTGGCCCATTAATATACAGTTACAATCAGCACTGCCACCACCCCAACGATTCTACTCCACTTATTACGATTACTGAGATGTCGCCGAGACAGCAAACAATAAATTTAAAGTACAGTTTACAACGGAGAATCAAAAACAAATGTGCTTTACTTAAGTAGTATTAGTCAGGCAAATAGTAAAAGTAAATTGTATTTATCGATGCTCTGTATCGATTATTACGATTCTTCTAAGTATCGCATCCATCAAAGGTTTTCGCGGCGGATTACTCATCATTGATGCATTGGCAGCGGTTTGTAATAGAGTATAACTTTACGAAATATGATACGGCGCCAAGCGCAGACGACGCCTTCTCGCGCCTTATAATATAGGAATTTAGTTATTCAATGTTATAAAGTTTATCGTCAACTGCAGCCCCTGGGAACTTCGCACTTGTTTACCTTCATTGTTTTGTCTCTATCTTCTCTTTCTTCTTTAACTTTACACGGCGAACTTGCTCCGTAAAGTGATAAAAGTCCTATTCAAAGTTCCGTACCGGTACATGTTCCAAGAGGCTCTAACTGTGCTTATTAAAACTAGACCTGTGCCTAATTAAGTTTCGAATTACATAAGTAAGTGTGTATTGACGTTACCAAATTAACAAAAACCGCAACGTGCCCTGAATGTTTACCACGAACGGCTTAACATGGCTATAGGTACTTGCACGTATTTATCTTACTTTAAGACATTTCTTGCTCCGAGTAAAATTTCTTTGAACGTAAGACCTACTTTCGATATGGGTCAAGTACATAACGGTTATCAACATGTTTTAACAAGGCTTCAGTTATAATAACCAACAAAATTAATGCGGCGATCGCGTGTGAAAGCAATTTAGTGCAGAAAAAAATGTTTCAGTTCTAAATTATCGAATTAAGCATTATGTAATGCCTAAGCTTTCAAATAATAATTGCACGAACTAATGTTTCGATCGATTAAGTACAAATACTTTCATGAGATAACATCCCTTATAAGATTAACCTAGATAATAGTAAGGTAACTATGAGATAATCCTTAACAACTGCCGTCTGGCGCCATCTAATTGAGTTAATTGTGCTAATGTGCAGCTAAACGCTTACAACATAACTACAAATCCTGGGTAGCGAGCACTTACTAGTAATTAACATTGCTTATTCGATGACTAGGTAATGTGAATCGAGCAGACTTGCCTAATGTGACGTCCTTTTGAAGGCTTTCAATCTAATAAACTTGCGGGACCGAAAACATACAACATTCTGCTAACGAAAAATGCTTTTGATGCGCACTAAGCTCTCTCCTTTTAAAATATGCATCGTGTCTTTGAACGCACGGCTAAAATTTGCATGAATAAAGTCCTTTTATAGGTATCTGAATACGTGGTCGTCAGTGATGTAGGTGTATCTGTCCAGAAGTTATCCTGTCCATTATCAATTCATGGCGGACAACTCGCTGCACCATATGAGGCCGCGGGGACACGGTACGTACGAAACGCAGCCCGCGTGCAAAGAGATGCAATTTTATCCTTTGTCTCGACTTTTGCAATTCGAATGTTAAACGCATGACCATAACGGGAACTGGAGAGTGGTATTTCAAGGACCGAAGGCTACTGTCTTACGCTTGAGGGCCGGGAAGACTGACTTAGTTACTTCAAGTTTGTCGCGATTAAACAGCCTGACCTAAATGCTCTAAAAGAAATGGATGAACAAAATAAAAGATAGAATACCCACATTGTTTAGTGTTATAAAACGCAATATTTGTATTTGAACAATTGGGAAAGAACTATTACTGTGAGCTTATGTTGGCACAGTTGTTAAGGACCCAAAATTTTCTATAATATTATCAGATCGCATTCCGTTTTAAAGCTATTCAAACATAACGTGGGTAAACAAATGCCTTAAAAACATTTAAAGACAAGATCAGGCACCTGAAAGTCCATGACACCTACATAAATATATAGGAGCATTATTGCAATCAGTTTGCAGTTATTCAAATTACGAACTGTTTTCCGTCTGCTGACACCCATCCGCCCACGAGCCCGCGAGCCCACGACACGTCTATTAAGCTGCGTTCACGAGATTGTTCACATCGGGGACCAATTTCACGAAACAAAGGTCTTCATTAGCAGTTCCAATTGACTTTTAGAGATTTGGAATTATTATTAGGTACATCAAAACCGGTCAAATGCGAATCGTGGCGTAGCTACGGGCACGTTTGGAGTTGTACCAATTTATATTAAAAAATGATTGATCGCTACATGTTGCAGCCTCATGCCAACATGTAGTCTTGTCTGGAGGAAGCGAGTCCTGCTGAGTATTTTTTGCGGGCGGCCCCGTTCGACCGACCAGTTCGATTCCTGACTACCTACTCATAAAAAATTGAACAACATGGCCGCTACGCTCTTAATTAAGTACATCACTATCTGGGTACCTAAGTATGTATGTAGGTACTTATACTTAGTCTTACACCAACCCGCAGTGTATTTTTAATGACATATTATTTTATCAAGTAAACAAAACTGATATGAAAGTCAAAGTTTTCGTATCAATCAATTATTTAAGTAAAGAACACATATGTGTGAAAGTATGTTTTTTTTTATATTCGTAAGAAAGACATGTTACTACGTACCTAAGGCTTTAATCACGTTAAAAAACATAAGCCTTTCCTTGCAGTAGGGTAAAAAATTAATGGGTTTCTTAAAATTTCAACCTTGCCATTATTCACTTAAAGAGACAATTGAAGAGAAATAAAAAATAATAATATGTTACACAGTATTTCTATAATAATATTATAAATCTGGAGATTTTGTTTGTTTGAACGCGCTAATCCTAGAAACGCAAATGGTTAACGTTACATAGCCCGCTAATAAAAAAAGGTTATAGGCTTTATAACATCACGCTATGACATACGAGAGTGGAGCAGTAACCAAAGACGTAACGTAAAGCGGGTGAAACCGCGGGGTATACCTATGTATACCCCGCGGTTTCACCCTTCGGTTTCGCCTTTACCAACTGATTAGATACCATTGTGTATACTATTATACACAATGGTATCTAATCAGTTGGTAAAGGCGATATTACAAAATAATAATATGCTTTCTTGGTAATTAGATAGGTGATTAGATAAAATAATGCTAGTTGATCTGAATTAATTTGATACCTAAAGAAGCTTAAATAGGTCGGGGCTGGACATGTCTGCCGCTTGTCGAACAACTTAATGGCCCACAGAATACAAGATTGGTGTCCCGAAATGACGAGATGGGGCCGCGGTAGACCAAGATGTAGATGGCGGGACGGCTTGGAGTACAGCTTTCTCAAGAACGGGCTAAACGTAGCTCAAAGTTGCGATCGATGGAAGAAATGGGGGGTGGTCTTTGCCCTGTAGCGGGCAAAGGCACTAGTGTATTACTTAATATACATAACATAATAATAAACCTGAAGAGTTGTTGTTTGTTTTATTACGCCAATCTCTAGAACTACCTGTCGGATTAGAAGTATTTCTTTTATATCGTTTAATAGCTAGATTCATAAGGAATAGTATAGGCTATATAACATCACGCTACGACCCAGGGGAGCGAAGCAGTTACCAAAGAAGTAACTGAACGCGGGTGAAAAAAAAACTCTAGGACAAAATCGCGGGCAGAAGTTAGTAATAAAATAAACAGAAGTTTTGTTAAACAGGTGAAGGTGACAGTCAGATATCCGACATTAGACAGTTTAAAAAAATTGATCAGTTCAGAATAGGTAGGTACCTACTCTTTTAAGAATTTTGCACAAAATCATTTAGTCAATGATAAACAGAACATTAAATAAAAACATTTCATAAATATTTTCGTACAATTTCCTTGAACTACTTATTATCAAGTTTAAATTTCAATAACTTTAAATGTTAAAATATAGGTAGGTAGGTAGGTACTTAATTTCTAAGTGTTTACATTATAGATATTCAAAGTATCTAATTAACTATATTTTATAATAATCAATCTACTCTGAAAAGCGACTTGTTATGTTTCAAGTACTAAGTACATAAATGAGTAGACATTACCAACTGTACTTAGTAAGATGCAAAGATACTACAATACTTACTATATCAATGTGACGTGTGGCCAACCTACTCATTTACTGTATTTAAAACATTGTTTCTATTAAAATAATTTAATTATAATATACATGTAGATATGTTGACACCTTGGAGGAGGCCTTTGCCGTAAGGCACACCAAAACAAGACACATTTTTTAATAAAAATACCTAGCTTGAACTTTTTATTATTACCTATTTTATTTTTATTTTTAGTCACAAATGTAAAATAGTCAGAATATAAAGGTTTATTATTATTATTATGTAGATACCTACGTTAAGGAAAAACAATAATAACATTTTATTATTACTTTTATGGGAACACAACCTAAAGTAATATCAAATAACATTTTATAACTTAGAAATTTGTAAAAACAACAATAATAAAGAGTCTACCTAATAGTTACCTAAGAACTGCAGCCCAGATTGCAATTAATTTTGACAAATTGATGATCATTGTGACTTTTCCCCAATTTATTAAAAATAATCATTTTTTTGTTTGTTTGTTTTCTTCATCCGTGTGGTTTTTTCCAACCGCATCCAGTGCCATCTTTGGTTAATGCCTCGCTTTCTCCGGTTCTCGGAGGATGTTACAATTATAGTATTCTTGTATTGTTTTTTGTTTTTCAATCCAACTGGTATTTTTAGAAATTAGCGTGTTTAAACAAACAAACAAAATATCCTTCAGCATTATTTTATTTGTATAGTAGTGTCATCCTTTGACCTAATATTTAAGAATAATATATCATTTAATACTTATATTTTGCAATTATATTAAAAATAAAACATAATTACTAATATTAAAATAATAAAAACCAGATTATCTAATAATTTCTGCAACAAATTTAATTAATAATATGCAGTCCGTATCAATGAATGACGCATTGATACTATTAATATTTAAATTTTATTTTCATGCATAAGTTATAACTGGCATAACTGTTTAAAAATAAATAATAATATTACCCACGGATGAGTCATATGTATAAAACAAACTCATTATTATTTAAAAGCATAGTTTCCTCATGGTTTATAAAATAATTAATTGCTGTGGTTTTTCAACAATAATGTATGAATGTAATTTTTATAATAGCGCTTGTGTTGTTATCAAATTGTATATAATATTATAAACAGTATAAGATATTAATTTGGTCTTTTATTATAGTATAATGTAAAATGTTTTTTGACAAAAATGGTAGGTATTATTATTAGGTATATTATATAGGTATTTTTTTTAAATATTATCCTTAGCATTCACAGCTACAGGCTGATAATAATGTTTAATATTTCAATTGAAATAATAAGTAAGGGGTAGTTTAAGGTATAAGTAGGTACTACCAATCGCTACACATATTTCATTTGTATGTTACAAAATTACAGTCTAAGTGTGCAGTCCAATTTAATGTTTTACTACAATGTATTAGAGGTAGGTACATTGTTCTATACTGTTTTATCTAGTGACTGACAGAACATATTTTTAAATTCTATTACATTGCAAGTACCTGCCTACTTAGCACTTTTCATGATTGATGATTTAGATGAAATGTTTACTTTCGTACATTATATTTGTATTTATAAACAAACCACAACAACTGTCAACACAACAATATTGTATTGTAATGTTTCGTAATGTAGTGAGTGGGCTCACCTGATCAGGGCAGAAGTATCCAAATGCAACCATTCCAAACAATGATAGTAGTAAACAGAAGAGTATCACTTTTCGTAACTTCGATCTTGGCTCCATTTTTTTTATTTCGTAGACACCGCTCGGCAGCAACAAAGCGAAATCACTATCTACTTGCACTGATACACTTTTTTGCATTTCGACTGAATGCATGTCTCATTTTTACAAAAATATCTCCAACCCAACACTCACTGATTCTGTCTTTCTTCTAATACGAAAGTACATAAAGTCATCGTAACATTGATTTCACATTGTTCTTATCATTATGAGATTATCCGATAGAGATACGGTTCGATAACATTGTTTTGTTGATATTCTCGTAATTTATGTTATGCCATTAACAAAGCCGAAAATAAAATTCGAGGCGAGAACGATACTCAAAGCAAGGTGAGCCCGAGCCGACCGACTGCGACTGACACAACGCGAAGACGACTGACGGAGCCGAGACGCGATTGAAGGCACTGAACACCGAACACAAACAAACAATCCTAGGGCAAAGCACGTTTATAAAGCACTCTGACTCACGCACCATATCATAATACCGATTGATCACATTTTAATCATTATTATTAATTTTATAAAAGCAGCAATCGTTTTTTATCAAAATAATCAAGATTTTTTTTCAAAGTAAATTCAATTTACTCAAGTCAACACAAATTGGCGTGTTCCATGTAAGTAAAATGACATGAACGCTTATGAGCATGAATGTAAAGTAGGACACAGATACAGAAGCGCAAAGAGAAAGTAAGGGATGGTATGATAGAAATTTCAAATTCAAAGACTAAACAACGTTCTGAAACGAAATTTACGTTTAGAAACACTGTGCTGTCAATTTTCTTTTGACATATTTTTTTTTAAGTTTAAAAACTTATACCTAATCAAAATAAATTCCAAAATCATCATCACCTTCTTGTCCTTGTCCAAAATGCGGCACAATAAAATAACGGGTTTGCGCATTGAACTCATTTTCGTATCATCTTGAAAATATTTCAAGCTTTCATTGTTTATTCACGCTAGCCTTCTCAAAATGAACAATCTGAAAGGTACTAAAACTATTAGGATGCAGTAGACACTTTCTTTAAAATTTCAAAGTGTGCAAAGGAATCCACTGCACGACTATGCGTTAAAACTGCAGTTTCTTTCAGTTAACATGCAGTAGGGTGTGTGTAGTCAAAACAGACTGTATAAATGTACCTAACTTGTTTCCAACTTCCTTGCCAAACCTGGCGACTATGTGGTTACGGTAATATTATTGAAAGTCAGCTCAAACTTTTTGTACAACAATAAATTCAAATTGTCCTAGCTAAGTTTATATACCCCCACGACCCCATTTCTGTTCGCTCCGCTCGTAAGTACAATGTTTTTTGGGGGAGTTATATTACACGCTACCACAAACACGGTGATTTTTCATAGGTATCTACCTACAGAAAAAAATAAGTCATTTCTAGATTTTAAATATTACCTACTATATCATTTACATTCTGAAATAAATAACCTTAACTTAAATAAAACCCTAAAGTAAATGTAAAATATGTACAATTTATAAAAAAAAGAGCAGAAAGGACGAACCTCATAAGGCATCAAACTACCTACTTAGTTTAATATTACCTATGTACAGGTAACGGCTCTGAATGTCTTTTTCCACCTCATAAAATAATTGTCCATATTTTTAATGAATGCAGATAATGGAATTAAAAAACCGCGTGTATATGCCCTTTTGAGAGTACATTCTTTGCTACAAGCCCTTTTGTTTTAAAATGTAGGTAGGTAGAGTGTAGGGTAGAGATCGGCTTTGCCTTTGGATCCTGTTTTTAACTCAAGGCTTACGATACAGGAGGGGACGTTTACAAGCACTGCACACCCAGTCGGTTGATGTACTCGTGTAAACTATAAATGGCCAAAAGCGTACCAGTAGGCTTACTCTTGAACAAATCGACTGCATGTTTGACTACAGCGATTGACGTGAGATTGCTGATGTTGAGGGATTAAATAACTCGTTAATTCTATAAATAAATATCATTTTATATTTATTGGAATTGAAACTGGATCGGATGTACATGTAATATCGATTCCAATCTCATTCTCGATTTTGTTCACGAGTAAGCCTACTGTACCAAAAGGACCAGAGTATATTTATTAAAAATCCTCCGTCCTACCGCTTTGGGTGTGTGTGAAACAAGTGCTTCAAGCCCCCTGCGCTACTAATCTACAATTTATACTTAGTACTTGGCACCCACGTATTTTGTTGTTATCACAGCGCAACTTTCAAGCAACAACCGTCAGGCAGACTACAGCTGCACCATTCATTCTGACTAGCCAGTGCCGGAGTGCGTGAGCATCGTCTCGCCCGCTAATTCTGCTCATTGCGTTCTATTTTGACTTAATAATTGGCGAGTAAGCAAAGAGAAATATGTATAATGTTGTTCAAAGCTGTGCTATTCAGTATTTCATTCAACCTCCCTGAAATATTTATATAGTAGATTAAGATAAGACCGCGAGTGTAGATGTTTGGAACTGTTGTTGCGGCGGTACACAATAACGCGGTTTAGAAACCTACGAGCTAGTTGTGATATTTTGACTCTCACTGTATTTACACATCTGAAAAGAAAAATCAAACAAAAAATATATAGCTTTAGCATGACAATGGCTGGGGTTGGCGGACTGATGAATAGCCAAACCGATGAATCAGATAGGTATGGTATTTATTGGTACAGGTTTTACTAAACTAACGTCGTAAGGTATGACTCGTGCACCTTCTTGTTATGAAAGATGCAGATGGCACTAGTTTCAAAGTGGTGACATTGATCTCGCAGCATTGAAGTGCGTATTCGTTGAACTGGGAAGTTTGTGGCAGTAGTTGGTTATAAATAAATCCTTTGATGTGTATGTGAAGGCTCGTTCTATTGCATGCGCCATTGTCCCGCAAAACCCAGAGTCACTGGAAACTTGGTTAGGCTTCATTATTTACTGACATGAATAATGTGGAATAAAAATATCGTATGTTCGTCTTTTGATTTAAATTGAATAATAATTACATGTTATACAAATAATTGAAATATTTTTTTGATATGTTACATAACTATAACATCAAATAATAATATCTAGTGGACACACAAACGATAATTTTAGGAATGGCTGGATAAAAAATAATTAACAAATTCAATGACAGGCTTTAATCCAGTATCACTTCTAAGTAAGAGAATTTCATATAGAAGGTACATAATTTTAAAATCAATTCATCATTATGTTATGGAGGAAATCAGTTTCCTTACTAAAACAGAATACAAACTAAAAAAATATGTAAAACAAATGACATATCTAGAATGCATTAGCAAAATTAACTAGAAATTAGTTTTAGGTATTAATAAAATACCATTGTGGCACTACTACTAGACATCTACACAAATTAAGAACAGTTTCCAAACTTTTTATTTATTGTAAACGAAAAGGCACTTTAAAATCAAGGTGGGGGAGTAATGATACATGAATAAAAATATAATTAAGGTCAGAACAAGTTATAATGGAATACTCCTCTTGTTTGTCATCAATTTCTCTCGTCACACTGTAGTTTCACTTAAAAGTAGAAAATATTTTAAGAGTTCTTTTATAATATATATGTACACATGTTAAAAAATTCAACAAGGAACAATCCATACATACCTACAACTTAGAAATAATTATGTGATCAGAATCTTCTCAACTAATTCACAAAGTACTTTAAATAGATACATAGATGTCATTTTACTCCATGATATTGCAATATCAAATACATATACATTGTAAGCAAATGTGTAATATTGCCATATCGAAAATAAGTAAAACAGCCAGCGCATGGAGTAACACTAAACTCAATGCCACGAGAGAACTCATACATAACTGTCCATTATATTGATATAAAAAAATTTATACAAAAGGTCCACACCTTATTTGATTACAATTTCTGCAATATAAAAGTTATAAGTCACCACTGATAATATCAGCTCTCCATATATTTAATGAATATCATAGACACTTGATGCCGAGGTATCGTAACACTCAGTCAGCGCACAATGTGTAGATACTTGTATCAACGTTTCTGTAACTTCACCAGTCCCTAAACCGTAGGATCAACTCCTCTCACCACAGAATTTTCTAGTTATAAAAATTACTATATTTTATCGATTCAGTCCACAAATTTGAAATAAAGTCCACGATTCCACTCGCCGTCACATAGTGCATTACTAGTACACGACGACTGCTGGTATTACTTAATGTTCTGTTCACTAGGCGTTTGTTTAATTAAACGTTCTTCCAGTACGAATATTATTTAGCACATTTTAATTTGTTGAAAGTTTTTTAGCGATGCACTGTTTAAAACAATTAATAATATCTATGTTACATTAAAATTGTTCAAGTTGGAACGCAACAACCGCCGGTCACGTCGTTGTAGGACATAATTCCTCATTCCTGTCTATGTATGTCCACTATACATACGTCTATGTAATGTGGTACCAATTAGTTGACTACTAGTTGTCTATGGGGAGAAGCCAGTCCTCAAATTGTTTTCACAGAACAAGCACATCAATCAATTGCGAGGACGTCCTCGACCGCGCGATCCATCCCGGTCCTGAAACAAAACACTCTGTTAGCTTCTTACACAATCTGAGATTTTCAAATATAAAACGATTAAATAATAGTAAAAGTGATTATTTGTAATGACCGCTTAATAAAAGCTTTATTTTGTCACATAACCAACCTTGCGGGGCCTGTTGTAATCACGGTCGCGATACATATTAGACAAGGGACCGTCGCGGTACATGCCCGAATCATTGCGGTCATTATGGTCGTTATAGTCCCGAGGTCCGTCGTCCTCTAAATCGAGAGTGTCGCGAGGGTCCCGGTAGTTGCGCGAGTCTCGGTGGTCTCGAGGGTCTCGAGAGTCCCGAGGGTCCCTCTGGTCCCGGGCATCGCGTGTGTCGCGGTGGTCCCTCTGGTCCCGCGGGTCTCGTCCGTCCCGGCCATCCCGGCCGTCACGAGAGTCGCGAGGGTCGCGACCGTCTCGCCCATCGCGCCCGTCGCGGCCATCCCGACCATCGCGTCCGTCGCGCTTGTCTCGATAATCACGATAGTTGTTGCGGTAACCGCGACTGTTGTCGTGATCATCGCGACTATTCTCCTGAGGGTGATGAACAGGAACCTTGCGTGAATCTTCTTCCTCTTGACGTCGCTCATAGTGAATAAAGTCGTCAAAAATTGATGTCGAATGGCAATAACAGTGCATGATGCGTAATACTTGCAGCCCCTTAGCGTGTGGCACTTCCTGCGTGTCGCGAGAATTTGTCACCGGTTTATTCTCGTTATTCTCTAATTTGATAAGACGTAGTTGCACGTTTGGAACGTCCTTAACATAGATCCACCTTACACGAAACTGTCCCTTCCACTTGTCCTGAGACCACACATTAGAGTTGGAGTTGTAATCCACCGCACTAGTCATGCGTGCCATTCCGCAGAAGTGGCCGCTACCGTTCACTGAAAAGAATAGGAAGACGGCGCCTCCCTCCCTCTCGCGCTCGCGGAACGCCGCGTCTAAACGCTTATTGCCATGCTCAGTACTGCACCATATCTCATACTTGATGCTGCGGTGGATGTCATCCTCTGAATATGACTTGATGACAAAGAACCGAGCCAGAGGCGCACTCAGATCGAACTCCTTAGGGTTGTAGTCATTCTTGATGCGCAGCTCGTCGAGCACGGGGTGCGGCACGAGGGGCGCGGGCGGCGGCGGCGGCACGGCCACTGCCGGCGCGGCCAGCTGCGGGCGCGGCACGTGCGGCTGCGGCGCCGGGTGCGTCGCGTGCGGCGGCGGCGCGCGCGGCGCGTGGGCCCACGCGGGCGGCTGCTGGTGCTGCGGCGGCGGCCCGCGCTGCTGCATGGCCGAGGGCGCGGGGGCCGCGGCTGGGGCCTGCGCAGGCATGGGCAGCGGCGCGGGCACGGGCGGCGCCTGCAGGGGCGGCGGCGGCGGCGCGGTCACGACTGGGGCGCTTTTACCGGCGTCCCACGTGCTGATGTCCATGTTGTGTTTTCCGGGAATTATCGGTGGTGGAGGCATACCAGGGCCCTTCTTCTTCACGGCGCCTCCCTGCGAGGACGGCGCGGGCTTAGCCGGCTGGCTCGCGATCGACGCCCATGTCATCTTTTTGGGTTGAGAGCCACCAGACACGTCCTTGAGCTCCGGAGGGCGATCTTTCTCCGATTTGTGTTCGCCGAGCGAGAGTGACTGTACCCCCGTCTCAACGGCTTTGATGCCGTCGGGCACGTACAGCCCGTCGGCTCTATAATAGTCATCGTACTGCTTCGCGCGACCAAGTTGTCCCCACGTTGAATAGTCGCCATTACCGTGAAAATAATTAAAAGTCGACGCCGGTTGTCCGAATGCAGCTGTCGAAAAAGGTGTTGTTGACGGTCCAAACACACCTGAAATTATAACAATGAAAAATTAAAAGAGAGCTCATGTATTTGAGATTGGATAGATCAAAAATATGTACTTGGTAAGCTTTAGTGAAGATGTAAGGTAAATGATAATTCGATGGTGTAATAACAATGTCTGACACAAAAGATGGATGCGGTATTATTAGAAGCAAGATATTGATCGAGGTATTGTCGTTTTTTCTCGTATGAAATTGATGAAAATAGTGACATCTTTTCTCTTGTTACTGTATGAATACTAGCTACCATCCATTCCATAAGAATCGTGAGGATTGTATCCTCCGAAAGTCATCGGGTCTGTTCCATTGGTGGACCATGTCCCATCCCCGACTCCAAAAGCTTGATAAGGAAGTGCTGTTGTACCGTAATAACCTGAAATAAGGAAAAATATTTGCCTCTAAACAAATTTCCCACTTTCTAGTTATAATTAACTTAAAAGAAGCAACAAGATACAAAAGATGTTTTACTGAATTGAAAAGATTTAAGTAATCTAAATTTTGTTATACGACAATAAGCCTCAGCACCTCTTATTAGCACAATTAGAAAATGTCCCGCATTTTAGCTTTATCATAAACATGATTGATCTGAGGTTTACAATGTAAACAAACAATCAAGTCAGATACCACCAAAATATTGTGAACAAAGCGATTGATGCAGTTCTCATAGGTCAAAGTTCAACTAATTATGACTAGACCTTTAACAATTTATTATTGACATTGAACTTGGCTATACATATAACAAGGCCATAGCATTCAAGGAACTGTACAAACATAGGGACATGTCTAGATAAAACCAATCTATAGGTAGATTGTTTACAGGTGCTTGTGTAACTAATTCTCAATCAAACACACATAACATTTCACAGAACTGATATCTCTAAGTATCGGACTAACATATGGGGGGGAGGATTTGAGTGTGAAAACATATGTACCTACCTGCCACGCTGTAGGGATCGGCTGCGGACGAGATGGGTGGCGCATAGGAAGGCTGTTGCTGGTGGCGCCATGACACCTCGGCCAACTCGTCGCCGCCGCTCTCTAAATGTTGCTCTTTCGGTGCATTTGTCACTATAATCATAAATAAACATTTAGCTATGAGTATCTTTAAATCGAAGGTAAGCAGACGGATGTTTCATGTCAAACGTTCTAAAATATTTACTAATAGCGACGCGCCCTGTCTTGTCAAGGATGAAATAGGTCTGCCCTGATAACATATATCTTGAAGTAATTATCAAAATTACAGTAAAAACCACATTAGTATCCATCAAGTAACTTAGTATTAATCAGTGAACACACAGACAAATGACTTTGTTTAACAATATTTAGAAAGGTGATGCGATCAGATAAGAATAGGACTGGGCATCAGTCTGAGCTGGCAATAACCATTATCTTGCTTTAAACAACTAAATAATTTAAAAGAGCCTTATTTGAAGATTTTAATTGGGAATCGCTGCATTCTTTTCTATTCGATTTCATGGTAGTTCATTATGATTCATCTATTTTATGACTGCAAAATCAAAGTGACACCATTTATTTCAATTAAACCATTTACAGGCACTTGTAAATGGTCAAATCTGTGAATCGGAAAGTTGCTTAGTCCAAAAACATAGTAGATATCTATGGAGAAGAATAAGCAAGAAACTTCATGCAACACGCTTATCAATTAGGCTACAATTAGCAAAATCACAGTATTGATTATTTACTTTCATGTAACAAGGCAATTAGTTTTTTTTAAAAGCAGTGCAGTGTGTAGATTAAACAATGCAATATTCAGCACTCTCGTTATTTAAATGTTCTAAGACCATAACAAATTGTATGCAGAAACATTATACCCATTAGTTTTGAATGAGTCAACTAAAATATTGATAATTGGAAGCAAGCGGCTATGACCTTTATTTGTATTAAACAAAGGCTGAATATTGTATTGTGTCCAAGTAATATTTAGATTGTAAGAAGCACAAACACTAAAAGTTTTATTTTACTGTGCATTTTTACACCTTATACATAGGAGTTCATACTAGGTATAATGCATAAAATAATAATATTCTTATAACTAAGTAATTCTATATTATAGTATCATTTTATTTAAATTCCAATAATAACAAGTTCTGGATTTAAATGTAGGCAAATTTATAGCTAGGAAATTTTCATTGACCACAGACCAAGTATGTTTTCGGTATTATCATAATGGAATGACTAATATCTACCAAACAATGAATACTAATAAAGCACTGCCTACCTCTATACTTGTAGCATAAGGAACATGACTATATCGCTCGTAAAATAAAGCATTCTAAATAATACTTATAGCAAAGAGAAGCAATGTTAGTTCACAGATAACCTAAAAAGACTATAAAAATAAAGTTATCAATGAACTAGCTTTTCTATGGTAGGCAGGTTAGGTATTTATATGGCAGAGGTGAGTGGCAACACAGGGAGGAGCCGCCCTAGGAAGACCTACACTGACCTTATTGGTGAGGTTCTTCAGAACGGTCAGATGCACAGTACTCGTTACTTGTGTGCTTGTATGACGAGATGTATGAACGTCGATGAGGCGAAAGAAGTATGAAAGGATCGTAGCAGGTGGTGTCCTGTGGTTTCTGCCTACCCCCATGGGAAAACGGCGTGTGTTTATGTATGTATCTATTCACTAGCTTATGCTCGCGAATTTGCACATGTGGAAGTCAAAGATCCACTTAATTGGATTCAGTTGCGAATTCTGTTCTTACTCAATGTCTTCTACCTATAAACTACCTACCTAGCCAATTTAAGCTTCATAGTTCAAGTAATTTTCGAGATCCAGTGGCTGACCTTTTGCTTTTATATAAATAAATATAATATACAGATAGTGAGTAAAACTAACAATATACTTTAAGTGCAACTACTCAACTCTCATTTGTAACAGAGAATCGCTCATTGGTCTTCAAGATGAAACCAATAAAACCTCACCTCGTACATTGTTGTTATAGCAAATATGTAGGCAACAAAGAATTATATGCATATTACGAATCACTAACAATAAAAATGATAATTACTGAAGTTATGCCACTAACCTACCAAGCCCGTGTTAATATTATAACATGTAAAATTTATCTAGTTACTAATAAATAAGGGGTTATAATAAAGAGTTTTCCTATAAGTTCAATTTGGGAGATTAATACTGTGACCACAGTTTAGGCATTAATGGTAAATAGCAAATGGTGGGTGATTTATTTAAGCTCCCTAGTCACCTGCTAAAAGACATACAGCAGAATACATGAATTAATAGAACACAACTCCTTAAAAGCTCTTGTGATCATATTTTTAACTATAAACTGTAGCAATCACATATGGCACTAGATCGTGGACACACCAGACTTTCGTCATTACTCATTTATATTTAGTCATGAGTCTTACTCATTCTTGTTAAAAACAATATTCTGTAAAATGTATATTGGTTTGACTCGCTACCGTGAGTGTAGATTCATAAATCAGTCTCACTAGAAGTTACTCGTAACAGGTATAACAAGGTGAATGTGGATGAGGTGAAATGAGTAGCAGGTGGTGTTCTATGGTTTCTGCTTACACCCATGGGAAAAAGCGGGAGTTATATTGAACTTAACTTTGTAATCAAAAAACAGGGCCAGCATTTAAGCAAAGAAAAAAGAATACAGAATGTAAAACTAACTTTCATAATAACGCATTCCTCTAGCCATCCGCAAAAACGGCTGAAAGCAGTGCTAAAATGACTCAGATTTAGCGACTCTTGGACCTCAATCTAATAGTAATGTAAGAAATAAAAATATGGAATATAAAATTCCATGATTTCCATTACATTTAAAATACATATTCACAGTCAAGGTCAATAGTTCAATTGACTGGTTCGTGAAGTAGTGATAAAAGAATCTACCTGTTGATTGTGCAGCTACAGTCAAAGCCAGCGATGACATTCTGTTAATTTGAACCACACATTGTATTAACAATTACTGGATCACAAAAAACAAATTAAGCAGATAATATAAGGTGCATGCATGCTTTTCAAGATGACATGTCTAAACAGACAATCAATATTTAGCACATGCTTAAGATATTCAATGAAAGCATTGATCTGTTTGCTTAAAATAAACACTGTCACTTCTATAGTAGTGTATCTGTTTGTGCACTTTATAACATTTGAAATATTGGTGATCAGACAAAATGTAATACATTAAAATAACTTACTGTTGTCAACAAAGTAATACATCTCTGCTCTGTAATCACCCACATAAACAAGAGTGGTACAGACGACCATTGATTATGGTGTGGGTGGTAAAGATTTTCAAGTTATTTTAGATAGAGTCCGTGGGTTGATTGGGTGGGCCACCCACCTACATCCTCTCAGGTGTACAACATAATCATTAAATTATTTCACCTAATATCACAGCATACATCTGACAACATTCAGATATTACAGTTACAATCACACATTTCACACAGTAACGCGATTAATTACATTATTCTAGATCTAAAACTAAAATCACGTAAGAAATAATAAAAGTGAAAGCTAAAAAGATTACGACGCTAATCGCAGCATCGCAATAACGAGAACCGAATGCGAAGCCGACCGGTACGCTGTTCCACCTACGGAGAAAACACTTTGCTTGCAACGTCATAACGATACCATCTTTACCTTGGTTCCCTTGCCCTTTCATCCGCTACGATCGCCACAATCATGAAACAAGAAACAAAACACCAATATTAGCTATACAACAATACGTTTTATCACGTAATTATTGAACAGAGATAGTGTAAATGCGAAATACCTGATCTGACACGCCTGCTGACATTGGCCGCGATTTTGAGAATATAGAGCACTTATAGAAGTCTTTTGACACGACAATATCAAAATAAATCACATCAGTTTCACTACACAAGGTCCGAAGTGTCCGAGATTCACTTAATTATTTCTAAATGTCCGTGTTGTATAAAAATCCGCTGAAGTCCGAAACGGATGGACGTTTGTTAATGGCGACCAAAGCAGTGTTGCCAATATTTTCAATTGGCAATATTTTTCCGGAAATAACCGGTTGGTGTTTTTACCGTAAATTACTAATTAAAGCTTGCCGGTTTCATCCCAGCTTGTAATAAATCATGTCTTGTAGTCGCTAAAAAAATAAACTGTATTAAATGTCATTGTTTCTGGGTTACTAAAATAGCTTTTTCATAGATTCATTACATAGAGCAACACGGGCCACCTGACGGAAGATTCATTAGCGTAAATTTTGATGTATGGTATTATTCTTTTTGATTCATGAGCACGATTCAGTTACCAGCTGACATAAAACTTATACGCATGACTTGAGTACCAGTTGTACACAAGTCAGTTGTATCTATGTATAGCAAAAATAAAACGTTTTTTATTCCTTATGACCCTGATTCTCGAAGATCTTATTACAGAACGGTATACGATGCTGAAGTAGATATTCTTTTAAGCATAGAGTTCATTTTGTGTATAAAAGACGAATTGATATTTTAAGCTGGTGCTGAATTAGCGCTTATTCGTGTTGTGTATGTACCTACATTTTAGGTGGCAGTCAAAAAGGATTTTGCAGTAATACACTTCAAAAAAAATATTCTTCTTTTTTATTGGATACATTTCAGCATTACACATTAATTACATTTTTTTTTTATATAGTCAGACCAGTATTTACAAAAACAATTTATTTCTTGGTGAAAAATGATGATATTGTTTTGGTTCCACTTGCTGCCTTTTGTCTTGCTTTTTCTTTTGATGTTAGTGGTTTTTCCTTTTTTACTACACTGTAGTCTTTTTCGGGAAACACTAGAATATTATTTTTAGATTCATCATCTGAAGTTTCACATTTTATTTTTTTCTTAGATTCATTATTCTCGACTTCAGACTTCCGTTTGTTTCCGATAGTCTCAATTGAGTCTGGCTCGAAATTAAATCTTTTTTCTAATGATAGTCTCATTTCATCTCGAAGATATTCTGATAGCATGCCACAAGCATATTTTAAATAGCTTTCTGGAAAAATTAAAAAAAAAAAAATTGTCAATTTTAATTTTTAGTGTTCAAATAATTTATATTCTGATCAGAAGTCTGTATAATATCTGCTGACCATAATTATGACAACATAATTTACAGCTAGCTATAGGCATGCTGTACTATAGCATACTAATTTAAGAAGTTTATCAATAATAATTGAAGCTTTTTTTTATACTGAAAACAATGGGCGGATCCATAATCAGCCTTCATTGAAGTATGCTATAGCTACTTTTAAGCCTACCCTACCCAAAACAAGCCAGTAATTTAATACCCAGAAAATGTACCTCTTTTCACACAGAGTTAGAAGTGAATGCTTAATATAAAAATGTATTAGGAGAAATAAAATATTGTATACCTTCATGCATATCTTTTGTTAAGCTTGGCACAAATGTAGCAGAAACAGCGCCTGCAGTAACATGAACATTTTTCTCTCGCAACACTTTAGCAAGTCTACGGGCTCGATTCTCCAGCCAAGTCATAGTCTTTTCTTCATTGTATTTATATGCTTTCATATCAGCAGGACCCTAAAAAGTAAATACAGTTATCTTTAATGAGCGTGGTCAAATTACAAACCACAACATACTAAATAGATAAATCATCTTCTTATAACCTTTAAATCAGCAACATTTTCCAAATTAGGTACAAAGTCGAGGATCTTATCATATCCCTTCTCGGACAGCAAGTCTTCTAATGGTATTGCTCTGTTACTACACTGTTCCTTTAACTTTGGTAACACTGAAAAAAGGTCGTGATAAAATTAATTTAATTGATAAGCCTCTAGTACAGATTTTTAATTTAATAATTTGCATTGTTTAAGAAAAACTGGGATATGAACAATTTCAAGTTAAAAACATTGGTATCGCTTGAATCTCGTTACTTAATTTTGATAAGATTTTAATGTTAAAAATGCACTAAAACACACCTAGAAATATTGGATTAATTGCAGTCAACATTTGTACACTGCCTTCAGATTTAACTGTTTCTCCGATAAACCAGGACCGACATGGTTCGTCAAATGTTCGGATCTCATAGATCTTGTTGTTTTTGTCATCTAGACAATATTTTGAGGGCTCTCCATGTGCTGGGTGCTGCAAAGTAATGATGGTGAAGTTGTTGTTCTCCAGCAAAGAATCTGTAATTTTAATACTATATGACAAATTTTAAACCAAATGGGTATCACTTTTAACACGTAATCGTAACTGGTAATCAGATTAACGCAATAAACTCACGAAAATATCGAACCTTTTAGAAGTAAAATCCATGCCTTTTCAACACGTTTCGGAGGAGCGACAGAAGTAACAGCGTTAGATTTTGTCTTGGATCTTGTCATTTTAGCTTATGATCACTAATTCAGTTCAATTGAGTCAAATTATTTATTTCCGCGCTTTTCTTTGCACTTCGCATCACCGCATTGAATCAACAAACATCTGTTATATGGATATTCAAAATGTCACTGTCAATTTGACTTTAAGAGTGCCGTTTAATTTATTGCTACCCAGAAAATAACAAACACGAATGGATTAAGTAATTGAATAGAGAGAACAATCGACTAACAAAAACCGTAATTAAATGCAGTAGTGCAGCACAACACTATGCTTCGCGTTCCAGGTACCGAAATAATAATTTTCTCATTTTACCAGCTTTTTTAGCATTGGTATTATGACATGGAAATAATAAGTACTGAACTTAAGCATTTCTCTCTTTTCAATTATGCTAAAGTGTAGTACAAAAAATATGTCTTTTTGGAACTGGAACTGGAACTGGTGTTGACACTTGAATTGACCTATCAAAGAATGACTGATGACAATGACATGACGTTTGAATAAAGGAATAAGATAACCGCGCTTTTGCTTGTAGTGTTGTGATCGTTTTCAAAATTATTTTAAATCTTGGAAAAAATGCAAGCTTTTCTCAAAAGTGGTAAATTGTCTGCATCGGACAAACCTTCGTCTTCTGGTGTAAAATCTTCTGGCAAGAAAAAACCTCCAGCACCATGGGTTGAGAAATAGTAAGAGTTAATCGTGACATGATACTTAGTCACAACCCCTTGATCATTATTAACTAAGATATTTATTTAATTTCCAGCCGACCGAAGACTATAGACGATATCGTAGATCAGGGAGAAGTGGTCCAAGTGTTGAGGGAATGTTTGTCGCGCGGTGATCTACCACATTTGTTGTTTTACGGGCCACCCGGTACCGGCAAGACTAGCGCTATCCTTGCCGCGGCCCGGCAGCTGTTCGGCGACATTACCCGGGATCGCGTGTTGGAACTGAACGCTTCAGATGAGCGCGGGATTCAAGTTATTAGAGATAAAGTCAAGTCTTTTGCTCAACTCACCGCCAGCAGTACAAGACCTGAGTAAGTTCATGTTTATATTATACCCATTATTGAACACAGCTGAAAGATGGTGATAAACCTCAAATTTGGTTACATACTTTCATTAATTAAACTGAAACTTTTGCTCCATAGCTATTTTGGCAACCTATTTTGTATAACAGAGTTAACATCATTATTTAGGAAATAATCAATATTGATCAACCAGGATTAGTCCTAAACTAAATCTAACAATCTGCAAGATCAGTGGAAATCAGTGGACAAATAAAATTCTTACCTTTTCTTTAATTCTTCTTGATTGATTTTGTTTTGCAATGTTTTGGAACAAGAAACTAGTTTCTATTTTCTTAATTTAATATCTGACCAACTCCATGGCAATTCAAAAGTACCTATCTATAAAAGGTTTGAATGAAATAAATGCTTTGACCTTGTTCAAATTCCAGTGGCCGACCCTGTCCCCCATACAAACTGGTGATTTTGGATGAAGCAGACTCCATGACAAATGCAGCCCAGGCAGCATTGAGGAGGACAATGGAGCGAGAGACCAGAACCACTCGCTTCTGTCTCATTTGCAACTATGTATCAAGGATTATACCTCCCATCACTAGCAGATGCTCCAAATTTCGTTTCAAGCCCTTAGCCAGAGATAATGTTTTGAAGAGGTATAAAAATATTTTTATTTTAATAAAGAATTTGTAGAT
Organism: Hoplodrina ambigua; assembly: GCA_949774945.1. Taxonomy (NCBI): domain Eukaryota; kingdom Metazoa; phylum Arthropoda; class Insecta; order Lepidoptera; family Noctuidae; genus Hoplodrina; species Hoplodrina ambigua. Next base: position 10,293,551 of record OX458968.1, read on the forward strand.
GGTATTAACCTGTTATAGCAAAATTAATATTATTATACAGTTTTCCAAAAAACATTTTTGATTAAGCAATGGTCATCTGAATCTTACTCCTTGCTGAAGAGCATCCTGCAAGTTGTCTATGACTTGGCCTGGAATGGGCCACATGCTCTAGAGCTTTAAAATATTGATTGATTGAGATTGTTTTATCACTTCTTCATAAATGTTTAATGAGTATGCAGTATTCATCTTCTCTTATGAAAGATTTGGTAATCTGTTATAATTAAATAATAATGTTTTTCTGTGAGGATTTCTAGTCTATGTAACAGGTTTTCCTGGTGTCAGTACCTGTCTCCCACCAGGGATTAATCTCATGTCATAATTTTCATAGTATAAGGTTAGGTCACCCTTGTGGAAGAGAATATCCCCAGAGCCACCACAGCCTATTCTTATTTCTTTTAGTGCTATCTGTAGTATGGCTGTTTAAAGATAGAAATAAAATAACTGTTTTCTGCTTAGCCTTGTCCCTGTTAATTTGTGGTTAGCTTATATCCTATCTACAGACAGTCTTCATAAATATAACTGAAATATTAAAAATCCAGACTGCGCGAGATATGTGAAGCGGAAGGCGTAGATGTCGGCGAGGGCGAGGTGTTACACCAAGCAGTGGACACGTGTGAGGGAGACCTGCGCCGCGCGCTCACCGCCATGCAGTGCTGCCAGCGACTGCTGGGCAAGATCACTGCTGAAGGACTAGTGGAGGTGTGATGACAGGGACTTAGGCATACAAGTGACAAAATAATTAACAGACTTTTTATGAGCTGTGCTTTTTAAAACGCGATTCCCCTGTAGATTTTGTAATGCATTCTAGTAAAATATATTATAATTCATGTACATAAAAAACAATTTTCTTTCATAAAAACTTTTAATCATTTATGATCGTATAGCTAGAACTTCTGAACAGGTAACTGGACTTGTTCCTGAGAAGCTTGTCAACGAATACCTGAGCGTCAAGAACTACAGTGAACTAGAGAAGTTTGTGGAAAAGTAAGTAAAGCTCAATCTGTTTTATTTTATAGCAGAACATTTATATAAAAAAAAAACAAATTTAAAAAGAAATGGTATCCGCTTTCTTTGGCTTCCATTTAATATGACATTATGACTGCGCCAACGCTGATACATAAACCTTCTTCTCGAAACCTTCTTCATCTATTGATGAAAACCGGATTAAAATCCGTTACATAATTTGCAAGATCTAAGCGTACAGACGGCGGGAAGCGACTTTGTTTTTTTACTATGTAGATAAGAGATAAGAGAAGAGACTAAGATTCCAATCATAACATAATCATCATCCACCAGTTTCCTAATGGAGGCGTACTCGGCATCCCAACTGCTGGAGCAGCTGTCCGCGACCGTCGTGACTGCCGGCCACCTCACAAATAAACAGAAGTGTGACATAAGCGAGAAGGTGGCTGTCTGCTCACACCGGCTGCTCGACGGAGGCGCTGAGCTCATGCAGCTCACAGATCTTGGCTGTACCATCATCATGGCGAATAACAACCCATAGAGAGTTTGTGCAAGGTCTGTCTTCATATCACAAAAGTATTGTAGTCTTGTAGTAATTACAGTACTGTAAACATCAAGTTTATGTAAAAAAATTAGTTTTGTGAAGCAGTGTCTCTGTCACACAGTAGTGGACTATCTTTTTCTAGAGATCAATTCGTTATATTACCGCCCGAAGTAGTGTCATAGAAAATGAAATAAAAAGTCGTATAGAAGAAACTTCCTATTTTCCTACAGTTTTGGGCGTATGGTACGCCCAATTGACAACAATTAACACAAGTTCTATTAAAAAAAAACTTAATTTTATCTGCAAAATTAGATTATTTATTGGCTTTGAAATCAGTGTGTAAATAGTTGTCAATTGAGTTGGCATGTCACAGTTTATTACTGCAATACAAAGTACGGGGAAACGCATTTTAACAGTGCAAAAAGTATGTCAATTGATTAGTAGTATCAACTATCATATTCCTGGGATGTATTATATATTATAATATAATAATAATATGTACATGGCCATTTATGTGCGCATTATCAGCACCAGGTGAAATTCCGAATTATAACTATTACCAATGCTGTGCTATTGTTGAATTATTGTTTGATTTATTGTAAAAAGATTTAGAGTAATTAAATGTGTGATTGGAATTGCTTAGGGATAATATTATGACAGTAAATAATGTTAAGATATTGTTTGAATTTTTTTTGACATTGACTAATTTTGCAGTTTTGTTTTTGTCATTGTTAAAATATCCCATGTGCAGAGTGGAAGGGACATCTTAACTCGTTGACTGCGGGAAAAGTAAAAGTAAAAGTAAAAGTAAGTGATTCAATGATTCTAGACCACCAATGGTTAACATTTTTCGTAGTTTATAAAATAAAAAATCAGCTCTTCCATACATTTTGACCGCGTAAGATGCTGCACTTTTGTATGAAATTATTTTTTATTTTTAATCAAAGTCGAACCATTAATTCAAAAGTTTGTTTCTTATGGGGAAGAATGAACAAGAAACTCCATACATACTCTTTTAAAATTACACAAAAAAAATATCGTATGTAAGTCTAGAATCATAAACTGAATCCATGGTTACGACGCCCCCGTTCCAATTTGATGTGAACCGCGTTAGATACTCAATTTAAAGAAAGCGTTTTGCTACACAATGTGACCAAATAGTGAGTGATCCTAGATATCGATTGCGCCCTTATACTTTCATTAATTGTACTCGACGAGGACGACTAATTTGGGCGCGGTTAAAATCGCTACCATTAATAAATTCGGCCTTTATCGTTGCACTCATTTAGATAGGGGCGGAAAATATATGTTTTGTCTCTGCATCACCCTAAGGTAGACTGGTAGAAAATGCCCAAGGCATTAAGTCCGCCTTTGTACATCGTGTTTTTTTTTACATGTGCATAAAGTTAAAATAAATAAATATGTACTGAAATACGTCTAAAAATACATCTTATACACTTAATACACTTGTTAACTGTCATACTTCTCATTAAACTAAGTAACATACTTAACATCACACCTGTAATCCTCGAAGGAAAAAAAATTAAAAAATTCTCACACTTTTCGAGATAATGGCATTGATTTTGGATATTTATTGCCGAATAATTTTCATTGTATTCTAAGCATACGTTTTATGAACATTTAACTGTATTGCTGTATAGAGTAATGTAACACATTTGGCATGTTCAACGATTTACATTGATTTTAAAAGAGTACGTATGGAGTTTCTTGCCCATTCTTCTCCATACAAAACTACCTTTTGGAAGGGGCAACTAGATTCAATTCTATTTTGTTTTTTGTGTTTGACGTTCAAAAGTGCCTTATTGGCCTAATTGAAATAAATGATTTGACTTTGACTTTGACTTTGACTTTCAACAAGTTTGATGTTATTTATTTAATTACTGTTTTTTTTTTTCACCTACTGTAATATTGACCGCCGCAGGGCCCAGTGACGAAATTCCCCCACCCTTCAAAGTCAAAGTCAAAACATTTATTTCAATTAGACCATTTACAGGCACTTTTGAATTGTCAAGGAGTCGGTCAGTTAGTCCGAAAGTTGAAGCTAGTTGCTAGTTCCAAAAAGGAGGTAGGCCTCTATGGAGAAGAACGAGCAAGAAACTCCACGGCACTCTTTTAAATTAGATTTTTTACAAAATCCTCGGCTTATCTCGTATTTGATTAAGATATGTACCACCTTTGTCCCGACACTGGGAATCCTGGCACAACAGTCCATAATAATTGTTTGTAGTCACTAAGGACAAAGGCAGAATATTGATCGTGCTGACAAGTTACTTCTTTGTTTACTGCTCCTCTCCCTTAGGTCGCAGCGTGACGTTTTAGCCTATACTATTCCTTATGAATCTAGCTATCATTTTCAAGCATCATTTTTTTCCAATCCGACCTGTTACAGAGATTAGACAACGCGTTTTAACAAACAAAAAAAAAAACTTTATTAGATATAAGTAGTAAGAAAACACAAAGAGACTCGATTTGCCAGAACTAAGTTCTAATGATCGTGCTTAATATGTAGGTATGTATGTATATTATCTTCGCAAAAATAACTCTGTCGTGTCAGCGGTCGTTGCAAAACGGCTCATCCTGTCTTAACCCCGTTAATATCGTGTGCAGTGACCTCTTGAACTTTGTTAGATAATAATTTGCATCTCTTGTGTTAGTGCAAGCTGTAGGATATTACATATCGAATGTTTCTAATTCTGATCATTGTTTGATAAAATATATGAATAAAAGATTTAAACACAGGAAAGTGGTGAAAGAAATTATGAACTCCATTTTAAAATCTTATTTCGACCGCTTTTCCTGTAGATAGGACTAGCTTTTGCCCGCGACTTTGCCTTCGTAAATTTCAGACCCCAGTTTCATCCCCTTAGGGGGTGAATTTTGGAAAATCCGTTCTTAGTGGACGTCTTCTAAATATAATCTAACTCCCTGCTATATAAAAAGTCACACCAAGTCTGCCTCGTTGGTCTTGTGGTCGCAAAGTGCGACTACTGAGCATGAGGTATTGGGTTCTATTCGTTATTGGGTTTTTCTATCAGGAATTTCTCAGTAGCAGCCTCGGAGTCTAGATTTGCGCCCGGCAATGGGCTCTCCCCCTATTACATGGGTCTTAAACATAACTGGCGAAATGTGGGTGTCCGTGTACTGATGGGTACACCTCTGCCTAACCCTTAGGGGATTACAGGCGTTATGTTATGATATGAAAAAGTCGTTTAACGAAGCTGAAAGTCACATGTTCTTCTCATCATTGCGTTAATTTTTCGTTCTGGAAAAGTTGTTAGTTCAAACAGGATAAAATGTACCTACTAAGATTACGCAAGAAATGTTGCCTATGATCTATGATATAAAGGCTGTTTTAAGATCATAAATTCTAAATCAATGCTAAATACAGTCTCACTTTGTAGAACTAATTTCCGTTGTCTAAAGCAGTGTAATGTTTAAGGCGGCATAATATATGCCTAAAGTCCGAAATATCTGATAGTTCAATCTATAATTGTACGTATGCTGTTAATATTTACGGTTTCAATTAAAACTTAATAATACATTTTGAATTCAATTTCACAAAGTTTGTAAATGATACGTTTGTATTTTATGCATGAGATATTCAAGAAATAGTTCATTGATTATAATGCACGCATTTTAACTGTGTGATTATTGTCAACGTGGAATTGTACGGTTTGTGACCGTCACAGTACTTTACAATTACCGCTACAGCGACAAACGTATTACTAATGCACTTTGTTATCTCAATGGCATTTCGATTGGATTGTGAAGTCTATCGGTGCTGAGCAATAAATCAGCTTGTTGTATAACTGACTTTTAATGTACCAAACGACAACACAAGACTGCTTCGGCCATAAAGTATCTTTTTACTTTCATTCATAACGTCGGCCGTTTAAAATCTGTTGTCAGGTGCATAGTACTGTAGCGCGACTGCGAGCACTACCACCGAGTGTGCAGTTTACGCGCGCGTTCATTTCACTTCCGCTGTCGGTTGAACGGACTGGCGAGTAGGAGAGAAGAAAATAACGTTCTTATAGAAAGATAATATCGGGCGGCGCGGTAGTTCGCCCCTCCACGGCAGTGCGCGCGCGCGCTGCGCCGGGATTGGTCGCCGCGACTCCCGCCTCCCCCCTCCGCCGCACGCGCAGCGTCTAGCTTTCCAGATTTCAAATCTCGACCGTTTATTTCATAGTGAGCGGGCAGAGCGCGCGGGCCGCGCTCCGTCGCTGGAGCGCGCGCCGCATACAATCATGATTGTTTAAAAAAAAACACGGCAACGTGCTCGTGAACGGTTCGGTGCTACAACGTGACATCGCTAACGATCAGTGCGTGCAGTGCGTCGTGCTCGACGGTTCCACGAATCAGCGGCGGCGGAAAGGTCAATTTCTTTCGATGAGTGGAGGTTTAGTGCATGTTTCTGTACATCATGACTAGATCCACACTCATCCATGGAAGTTGCGAGGTTCTACGGAGGCAGCGGTGTAGTCGGCGTCGGCGGACTGCGTCAGAGCCGGTGATTACGGCGGGTATGATTACCGTGCGCGTAATGATACGTTGAGCGGCAGGTACGCGCTCTAACGCCGAGGTTACCTCCGCGCCTCTACCTGCGCGCGACCGCCCAAATAATGTCATTTAGATACACTCCGCGCCGGTTAGCTATTGGTTGTTCAATGTAAGTTTTTGTAGCTGTTTTTCATCAATTTCAAAGGTAAAGAATTGAAGTTTTTTTGGCGGTTAAGTCACGGTACGTTCTTGAGCGTCGATTGAAGAATGTGAGGTACATTCATTAGATTCTCTAAGGTTATCGGCGTCCATTCGAAAACCTCACGTGCGGCCGGGGTAGGTGTGTAGGGGTGCGGGGAGTGGGGCGGTAGATAGCGGCGCAGGCGCATCTGCTCCTTCTGAGAAAGGCCATTGTGGCGGTCCCGGAGTGGTCAGTGCGGTGACGTCACGGGCCGGGGCCGACAACCTTCCCCCCGCGCCCCGCTCGCCGACGCTGTACCTACACAACATTGAGGTACATCCGACTTCGGCAGCGTTCGCAAATGATTCTCAAAGAGATTAGTTTGCATTTTTGTTGATTGTTAAGTCGTTATCTTTTTATTTACATTTCGTATCCTGTGAGGCGGTTAGGGCCGCTCCTGGGTCTGCCAATGATTGAATATTTACCTCACAGGATAATATATAATATCAGCCTGGTTTTTCCTAATAACTACCGTTATATCTTTATCTTTGCATGCACGGCAGTTAAGATCCTTTTTATGGCCTGTATTTTTTTCATCTCATAGATATCTCCCTTCAAAACTGTTTTAGAAGCACCGACTTTTGACTTCTACTTGGTGATGGCGGGAATCTGATCAAACCTTTTTCATAACGATTATCTATATCTACGAACATGTTCTAAATCTTTCTTTCTGACTTAGCTTTTAAAACCATATTCTTGTCCATATTACTCTTGAGTAGAAATTTCAATTAGGTTAGGTAATATAATTATTTTATGGTCAAAAAATCTTGCAATAAGTCTGTATTTTGTTCGAAATAGACCTTATAAATAATTGTGAAATTCTTAAACATAACATCCCTATAGAGAATAATGATACCATGCTCATAATAATAATAACTTTCCCGCTAGTTCTAGAAACAAAATTCGAAAACAAGCTATCATTCAAACCCCGGGCTATTACCCCTAATGAACAAATTGTTCGCCTTTCTCAGGAAACGCTCGCCTTCTCACAAACCCCAGCGCGTCTAACAAAGCAATTTCACAAATTCTTTTCAGACTAAATTATACTGTGTCCATCAAGAGTGTCGGCTCTCTGTTATTTCTACATGTTTTTATGCCTCGTAGAGTTACTTAATAGTGTTCCGGGTAGTGGGTTTAGTGGGGCAGGTACCAAGCCCCAGGTAGAAGGTATAAAAGCGCGGGCCCGACAAAAAAATAATTATGTAAGGCCCCGCTTGTAAACGTTTTGTTAAAAGTGAGAATTAGATGTACGGAACATTCGGATCGTAGGCAGAACGCTCGCCTCTCGACGCTTTAACATTTTTCATAACAAATTATCGCATTAAGTTTATTACTTGTAATTTTTCCGCTACTCTGTTTTCTACGAACATGTTTTATTATCTTCCAAATTAATTAGATGGCGTTTAATTTCAAGATTAACTACGTAATGTAATGAAGTATGCTTATGATTTTTTTTTTGTTTAACTCATGATTCATAACCGAGTTTTTCATAGAATTAATCATGTTTCTAAAGCTGAAGCAATAAAACAGATAACATTCAGGAGGCTCACCTCATTTCCCGACACTCCTTCTTGTGACATCATAAAGTCTAATGTAAACATGTCTGGGATACAGTTGACCTTTGATTTAGACTTTCAATATCGAGATTATCCTCGAAATACTATGTAGATGTTTTGTCTACCCACTACGCGAATAATCTTCATGAATACTCAAACGATATGTATCTAGCGCAAATATTACAACTTGAGTTTATTCCAGAACATTATAGGCAAATACGAAATGGAATACAAAGAGACAACTTTAATAGATCGTTTATTTCATTCGGATATTATAACTCAAAACTGGACTTAACCAGCGCGCGCAGGAGCGCATGAAGATGCTAAAATAAAAGCGTCGATAAACAAGAGTGTAGGCCGTTGCGTTATTCCCATGAAGTCGGAGTTATGTGTATTGTATGCGCGTGCTCACGACGAACGCTATTTTTTTGTCGTGTAAACATTGCGCTTCCGCGTTAGCTGGGCCGTGCGAACCGCGAGGGTCGAGGGAACCGCCCGACCTAACGTAAGTTTCCTTTGTTTAACACTTTAACGCATTACCTAGTATAATGTTCGCACAGTTACTGCCACGCGAGTGCCGCACCGTCGCCATTACTGCACTACAATACCTATCAAATGGAGACTTTTTCCTGTGTCTCTGAAATGATGGTCGATGAGTCAAACCTCAAAAGAGACCCAACTAAAAATGAGAGAATTACCCATGCTAATTGGAGTTTATTAATGTATGCACACATTGCACACTGCTCGAAATAGAAGGTGAGGGGAAAAATGCACCCTCCCTAGTTCCCATAGTCGTTAAAATATTCATGTACCTCGTTGCATAGGTATTCAATAACGAGGGTGACAAAAGTAACAGGAATTTAAACAAGCTTTTGATTGTTTACGAATATTCCATAACCCGATATGACGCTTATCCATACAGCGGAATACGCGTTAGAGATATTGATGATCCCCCTTTTGTAAATACAATTCAAACCGAACTTGAAAACACTCGATTCTCAGGATATATGAATAAGCAATACCATTGGTGGGACCACGCTGAATAATAGACAAGTCGAACAAAACAACACATAAATAATGTTAGAATTTGAATTGTCTGAAAAACGAAGTGATGCGACGAGAAAATTCTGCGGCACAAAAGCAGTAGCCGGCTTGATTGTCGCCAATTAGTTGTAATAACGGCCCTCGGCCGGCCGCGCTCGGATAACGCGCTGTAATTTGTTAGCGAACACCGAACACGGCTCACGGGGACTGTGAACAAGATTTATGTGTGAAATGTTCGAGGTCGATGCCTCTACTGGCTACTGGATTTTGTTTCAACGCACCGCACCGGCCGCTCTCGCTCATCTGGTTTATGAAGTGTTGGACACATTTTATAGACTCTGCGACGGACGATGCATAACGTTATTGAATCAATAATCAACTCTGATTGCTATTTATTGAGTGCTTTGTTGTTAAGGACTCGCTTGTAAAGTGACATTCTATCCTTGCTAGTCACTCTGTTAAACAATTTGTATTCTAATGTTACTTCGTACGTGGATTCGTATTTGAAGTTGGCACCATAATTATGTGCTTACACTTATTGTACCTCGGCTGTATTTTACGCAAGCGAAGCATGAATCATACAGTCGTTAAGTTACAACATTTCATTTGAATGGTACTACGTGGAGCTAGTTTCCCATCTTGTTTCAAATTGGCTAAGTCAGTATCGTGTATCAAAACATAACATAAAATTAGGTTTCGTATCGTGTTACTGACGACTCAGCATCGATTTGTCACTTGTTTTTGATTAAATGCTGTGAGAGCCAAATGTGCCGTTTCATTTCTACAAACTCGTACGTAGTTCAATGATGTAGTGCTGCCTACTTTATGAGTAGGTATAGGGAAAAAAATTGTCTCGAAATAAAAATAATTATTTGTAATAACTAGATGCTTATGGAACTCACAATAATGCAAAATAGAATGATGCAATTACAGCAAGCGATTACCAGAGATGTACTCCACAGAGGATAATGTAGAGCACAGTATGCTCCCGACTCGGGCAGAGGCGAGTGCAACGTCCACGGCTTCTCAAGGGCAGCGATGTGAACCGCCTAACTCTGGATCCTGTTTACGCGCATTCGAATCCAATTTTCTTTGAAGGCGGTCTGCAATCTACAATCATTATTTTTGCAAAGACAAATCCATTTCTGCCTGCGGTACGTGACTGTGAGGTAATGAGAGCTAATGGCGGCGGAGCTGTCATTACGCGGGCGCTCGGCTGCGCGCGCCGATTGCGGTGTCAGCTTGGTGCGCCGGCGCAGCCCTCGATGCGCCCACCTCGCCGCCGCGGTCACGATTGCTGTCAGCTTGTGACACCACAATCATTATTGCACTTTTATGTTCAATTCGCCAGTTACAACAGGCACGCCTTGTTTTTTATGTTCTTTTTTTTTGCAACAATCAAAATCTCGGTGCATGCTAATCGAGTTTGGCAAAAACTTCATAGTACTCTTGCATAATTTAATTCGGTTTTTATTATCCTGTAGCAGTTAGGCAAAGGTCAGTAACGTTGCATTGAATACAGAAACGTTCTAAATGATGAGTGTTTGTTCAGGTCGGTTAATGAATTCGTCAAACAAACTCCGAGACTACAAAGAAACGCTTTGCTTTGTTTTAATGACACTTAACGTTTTTCATAAATCTTATTTTGTAATATAAATATAGTTTTGTCTGTAACTGTTATAAAATTAGCATTAAGAACTACTAACGAATTATGTTGTAAACTAATTGTAAGTCTCTGTGTTTCTATTGTAATAATTGTGTAAAGTAACAGCAACTATTTTGTTAATAAAAATTACATTCCAAAAAAAGCTTGTTTAATTTATTATCATTTTTACCTACCCATTCAATTCGAGTTTGTAGTCTGCAGTCTTGCCATTTTAAAACCCAAGGATCGATAAGGAACCCAAGCTGTTAAATAACTTGATAAATCAAGTATCGGTTGATGATCTAAATAAGTTCTTGTATTAGGAACAATGCTGGCAATCCGACCATTTTATTTGCCCATAAAACATTTTGAGAGTTGGCAATAGCAGTTAAAGTTAAATATTAAGCCGGTTCCATACCTAAGGCGATTCGCACACTGCCCCGAGGTGCGTGGCGACGGGTGCGATCTGCGTGTTCTGTGTATTGGACTACGCGGGATTTCTATACAAATAGATACTTTCAAACAACGTAAGAAAAACCCGCACTAAGCTGCGTTAAACGGGACAGTGTGCCTTGCCTAAACTGAAAAAGTCTTAGTTCATCTTGATTTTCTAAATGTTCAAAAGTACACGACTGCTGTATGTAACAAGAACAACCTACCACAGATAGAACTAGATAGAACTAACTTTTGAAACTAAGTGGCCATTACAATGTGCTCAAGCGCTCATAACCGTAGAAATATTGCACTATCGAATACAGCTCTATTAAATCATAAACTAACGTTAACGAGACGATTGCATTTAGCAGTAAGTAACTGCTCAATCTTGTAGCTTTATGTATGGGCAATGAAATATACCAAAGTATATCTTTATTTTAAACAGCTCACTTGACTGCGCGCGCGCATTATGCATCTAACTAAAACGTTATAATAATACATGTAAGTTACTTAAAGGAAATGGATGTAATGTGATATTAGCAACACCTGTCTTATCAGATAGGTAGGTACCCATTGAATATTCATAAAGGTTTTAAATTATGTCGTCAGAATCAACGGATAATCGTTATTTAATTTTGAAGACTGCATTCACGCACCATGCGTGCGAAAATTGCTGCCATAGACTGCCGTGGTTTACTACGCTTTGCCGCCAAAAGACAAAATAAGTGTATCTTCATACAAATGTTGGTTATTGCTTTTAAATGAGATAGCTGGTTATATTTTACGCCTTTGTACCATTGACTAAGACATAAAACGTGAGTAGCGTCGTGTAACAGAACATTTTTACGACCTGTGAGGTGCGTACGCGGGGTCTTTATTGGATGTACGAATTGGCCATTTTAGCAAGTCATAAATAATTTCGAATATTAAGCATTAACATACTCGCATTCTCTCTTCATGCATTCAATTTAAAGTTGGCGAGCGCACGAGCGTGCCGTTTTTATACTTACCTACTAAGATTTTTATTGATGGCCATAATTTATGTCGACACAGGCACAAACAATTCAACGTAAGTTAATACCTACTTGCCGTTATTTTATGTATCTTTGGTAGGTACGAGGTACTAGTCGATCGTCAGATTATCTACGCGCGGCCTTACAGCCAATATCCACAATTAAGAAGGACACTAGTTGGTATTAAATGTATCGTTAACTGGGACACAATGTCCGTTCTATTGGTCGTTTGTTTATGATCGCGCCCGCCTGCTCCGATACTAACGTAGCTAGTCCTAGCGCCGTGTTCATTCACGCAGCTACCATTCACTGGCACCTTGAAGTCATTGTGTTGTACAACACCTGTCCACCGAGCACTGCAATGCTGTGTGGAATGTTCTATCCGTGATTTCATTAATAATTCAAAGGAAATACTGCCTGTGCAATCATAGTCACACTACGTTATGGGAATGTTATCAAACTTTGGCGATCTATTGGATGCATAGGTGCCACGCGTGAAGGTTTTGCAATGCAAATCGGTTTATTATTCGCTACATAGGTACAAAATTACATCAGTGAAAAATTATTTCATTGAGAACAATGGTAAATATCGTCCGCTACGGTGATTAAACGACAAAACCAATAATTGTAAATCAAACAAGCGTTTATTGGCGGTTCGACATGCAGCTGACTAGGTAATGTACTACTATGACATAGGTATTGCGCTAGATATTCAATTGGACGGATTAATTGGTGAACGGAGGGCTCGTGGACTGTTGTTGGCTACGACAATCACTCAGTATTAATACGTAGGTAAATATGCAGAAAAACACATGTACCTGCCTGCCTACAGTAACAGGCATGATTTACAGGCAATTTGTGAAGCCTTTCGGATTGGTAATGGTAACGTTTTATGTGCATGAGCTGTGACGTGGCAAATGACTGCATTTTAAAATGAAGATTGCTAAATACATCACTATGTTTTCAATAACACTATAATTGGCTACATTCTTACAGTTAGGAGTACTGGCTACGGAATTACTTAACCTCTCAAGACTGATATCTTTCAAAAAGTCAGATAAAAAATATTAAAAGAACAAAAAAAATGCTGATGCAAATACCTGACTGTTCTGCCGAGTAGGGCGCAGAAAAAGGTTATCCTGCTTATAAAGCCGTCGGATTGTACTTTGCAACATGCATTTGATTTACGATAAAACACCTTTACACCCTTTAACTTTAGCGCAAGTGTGGTTAGATAAGTCAGGCGACATAATTTATGTTCCTATTATTCATACACGGCCTGATCATAATTTTCGTTTCTTTCAAAAAGCTATTGTCGCATTCACAATAATGCAACGTCGGTATTCTTTCACAATGCGACAGACAAGTCCCAGGAAACGGTGGCAGTTGGAGTGGTGATTTTATTCGCCACGTTGCACAGTGGTGGCATGCAAGCGACAATTTTATCGTTGCGTAACAGTAGGTAGGCAACAATTTGCGCACAGTGCGTGTCGCCGATGTTAGCTATCAAAGCGGTGTTTCATTGACTTCCCAGCGGCCCCTGCGTCACGCGGGGTGCCCACCGGGCTGGCTGCGTCATGTTTTGTGAAACTAGTGTTAATGATGGGGTACTATTGAAAGAGCGCCTACTGTTCCTGTGTGAACATTCCGATTAAAACTATTTTAATTGATTGCACGCTATGTACTCTGTCGTGGCAAGATGGCTTTTACGATGTACCGTTTAAAGTAATGATGGTCGATAAAAAACAAAGTTGCATTGCAGTTTTGTTTTATATCCAACACTTTACTGTTAGGGACTGGAGTTTAAGAAGTCACACATGAGGTGGATATTGTTTTGGACCATGCACGAAACTGTACCCAAGCAACTGCAAACATGCATTTATGACTAACTCGATGGTCGTTACAAACTGTTTAATTGTTTGCAAGTAAGATTTGTGTTTTCCTTATGGTAGGAAAACAAACATGTAGGCAAGTAAGTAGGTACCGACCTAAACTAAAGATATTCTGTTGTAGAATGATGAAGTAATATTGCCAATGCCAGCCAAGTGTTTATTATTGCAAGGAACTCTTGAAAGTCATAAGTCGTTTCAGGAAACCTATTGATGTCAAAGTGGTTAAGCAAGAAGCTGGCGAATTGTTTGTTATTGAATTAGAAGTTAGAAATTATGAATTTTCTGTTAACATATATTTTGGTTCTAGCCGCCTACGTTGTTTAAAGATATCTTTATTTACGCAACAACTAACGAACTCGCCTCGAGTGCGATCTATGTGGCAACGTTAATACATCGAGTTTTTTTGCTAATCTAAGTTATAAATTTTCAGGAATGAATTCTTTAAATGTTGTTTAAAATTGCATAATTAATCTGGAAGCGTTTTTCTCCATAGCTTAGAGAAAATATTCAGACAGACACAAAAAGCGTCTTTGTTTTATACTTCCTACTAGCTTTTTCCTACGACTTCGTCCGCATTAATGTTGATATATTATTCCACGGGACCATCCCATGTTTCTGAGATAAAAAGTCAAACCTCTAGATCCGTTCAGTCAGTCGATCTGGTGTGAGTGAATAACGATCACCCATCCATCCAAACTTTAACATTCATGACAGTAGGTAGTAAGACTGTAAGAAGTAAGATTACTAGATTCTCTGCTAGCCAGGATTCATTTAAAAGTTGTTCCGACAGGCTGTTGAACACTAAACTAAAAATTATGAAATGATTAATTACTTCATGGGGATCGTTTTATCGATGTCGTCACATTTTCAGTAGGTTGGTAAAGAAATTTACCCTTTAATCGATCCAATCGCTGATAAACTTGATGTATTCACGCTGCGACGATAATTCATGACCAACGGTGCAGGTGACGCTACCTGTCGTCCTCAGGGCACACGCGTGAAGTTGAATTATTTATGTATGGATTTACTCACTCATTTGTTCTGACCATAATAAGACTGTACAAGTTTGAAATGCATCTTCATCGTTTAGCGTCGATGATTTTAGATACCTACTCAGTTCTTTTATTCTACTTTTCCTTATAATTATTGGGCCCAGTAGGTGGCCCGGTTTTTACGACATGAGTAGCGTTTTTAATGCCCTTTAAACTGCAGGTGTAGGAACACTTTGGGTACAGTAGTAAGTGAAATGAACTGCATCTGAAATAACATAACATAACATCAGGCCTGTAATCCCCGAAGGTTTAGGCAGAAGTGTACCCATTAGTACACCCACATTTCGCTAGTTATGTTTAAGTCCCATGTAATAGGGGGCGAGCCTATTGCCATCAACCGGGCACAAATCCAGACTCCTGAAAACCCACTAACACTTTGCATCTGAAATGTTTGCGAGATTTTTAGACAGTTGCTAGACTGACTGTTTCTGATGATCACGTCTGTATTTTGGGGAGGTATGAGCAAGCTCATGCAGCTAAGCCTCATGAGCTTGGTATGAGTCTTAAAATTCTAGGAGTTTAAAAGCAAAACCGCCACACTCAGAAACGCTTCATCTTGATCGATCAAGTTATTCAAATTTGGGGTACTTACCTACATAGCCCAAGCCATTCCTTGCTTTTGTTCTCTGCCTTTGGCATCCAAGTGATCTTCAGTACCCAGATCTTCACTATGGCACCAAGTCTTAAAATTGTTCAACCCAAATAAATACCTTTCAAGCCACCAATTTACTAAAACCAACAGAAGCGATATGCCGTGTGAACTGCCATCTCTCATTGTGGAGCACTATACATATTTAGTGTATTCAGTTCGTGGGAGCCAGATCTTCAAAAGCGACGGTTAGAAAGGTTCTTCATGAAATGATTTCGACTTGCGTGACGGTAATTACGGCGGCGATGGTGATCGGTGTCTTGGACAGTTAATTGTAATGGCGTGTCCGACTCGCAGGCACTCACAAGCCCGTTTCCTGTGCATTTATTCCTAGTACAATGTTATGGATGTCAACGCTTCGTAGTCTGTGCATGCGTTGTATTCTGTCTTGAGTCATTTTTTTCCGAGATTATTGTAGTAGATAGGTGCTAGTCGTTCCTCGGGCTCTGAGAGTCGTGAAAAGGGCTGTAAAAACAAAGTTAAAGTTTGGTAATGACAATATAATTGTTATTGCATTAAAATACGAAGCAAATAGCTTGGTAAGTATGTTACTTGTAAGCCAGGCTAAGATAGCCAGGAATTGTGATATTTAGTTTTGTACACACTTTTATGCGTCATGGATTTTGCAACTAGTCTTAGTAGCTAGCTACAAGTATTGCAATTAATATTTTATTGAAGTTGTAGTTGTAGTTCTTAACGGACTGAAAACGTATTTAGCATGATTGTAAAATCGATGTTTGATTACCCTTATGTGTAATAATTTTCCTAATTAGCATAGTAACGTAATAACAATTTTGCAATTACCTCCTTACGCGAGGATCCTTAATAACTTTAATTTTGCGAAGATACTTCGATAGCGTACATATATTTTCGTTATAAGTGTGTATGGTGATGTGCGAACATAAGACGTGGTGCGCAGTCGGTGTGGATGCCAGTGACTCCTAAACACAGGGCTGCGGTCAGCAGGAATGCGCGCGGGCAAGCGGGCGAGTGCGCCGGCGCGGCCGTCCGGCGCCGACCGACGCACCACCCTCCTCTCATTTCACGCTTCTTGGAAGGGAATTTTCAATCATTTCTCTAGCATGCGAACTGTCATTGGATGCAATATCTAGAAAACATTAAGTGGAGTTAGTCGCCTCTGTAATCTTGTAACAAGAAGCGGTCGGGCGAGCTCCGACTGGTGTTTACGCCAGCCTGTTTTATACACATTTCGATCGTGACTATCCGAGGGGATGCTGGGAGCTTTAATAGTTAGTGTGTCTGCGAGACGTAGTGCCTTTAAATCGGTGCAAACAAGATTGTATGTGGTATATTATTACCGCAATTGGCAAATAACAAATAAAAGCTCAGTGTCTTGAGACTTGCTGAAGAGCTGAGAAAGCTTTTGTGGATAAGGGTTTTGTACGCACTTATAAGTAAAATCTTGTGATGAAAATATAGTTAAGCTAGCTCATTATAAGCAAAATCAGTGTCAAAAAGTACAGAAGAAGAGCTTACGTGGTTTTAGTACCCGTGTGAAGTTAAAAAAGCAGCTAAGAAAGACCAACAAATTTACGATCACTCGTTGAAAAGCTAAATGGTGTAATAACTATTATACAGTACTTATAATACAAACATAACTAAGTAAATCACCTAAGCATTACATTGCGTTTGTCGGGCATTTCCAACTTCTCACGTAAGCCCATAAACCCGTTGATATATATTATGGTGGCGTCAAAACCCGCAGTTCGTGGAAGGAAGCTTGTAGCTCATGTCAGGACACGGAACGGCCGCCGTATGAAAATGAGATCAGATTAGAGTATTATAACTAGCTGAGCGCTTGACTTGCTTTTCGACGAGATGTACGATGATAAGGATTTGAAAGAAACCGTTTTCGTTTTGGTTTAGTTCAAGGATTTGTGTGTGAACTTGTCAAAAACGGTCGAATCATAAAAAGAGATTAGTTATTTTTTTTAGGATTTCTATTCAGCGTTACGTAAGCTAGGAATAGTCATCTCATCTACTTAGTCTTTTCCCAATATATTGGGGTAGGCTTACAGTTTTACCAGATGTATTTGACTACCAGAATTGTATATGGAGCGACTACGTATTTTAGATCTCCACAACTCGGTTGGGTAACACTTGGTCAAACTGGTTGTCAGATTGTCAGGTTCCTGACTACCCCTAACGACTGTCGAAGATCTGGGAATGTCAGCAGGGACTACCTACATTGACAGTTTGATACGTGCGGCTGTTACGTAAGCACGATGAGACATTAATTTTGAAGAATAGGTATAACTAAGTAATTTTGGAGCAGTCGCCATTTTCAGACAAATGGCCGCATTTCTTTTTTTTTATTAAAAGACACGTAATGTTTATTTTAAGACATTACCTTTCTGCTACCTACTAGGTAACTATTTGACCAAAACTATACTCTCATGCACCTAACATAACCTATCCAATTATGATGTAAAGTAAATAATAAAACCTTAAAAACAACCAACACAATAGTTGTTTGTCTATTACAAAGTGCTTCTCGGGGTAACGAATGAGTATAGTGCGCCCAGTATATCCTGAGACCCTATGGCGGCGCTTGCTTCTATGGACAAAAACACAACAATGGAAAAATCTGTACAATTATATGTAGTTCCACATTTCGCCGCTTACCATCGTGTACTGGGCACACCGTAGCACCATCCTGCCATCTGTCAGCGATGGATGCGGATCATGGAGGTACTTCGTCAAGGGCAAGGCCGTCGGGTCGACGACCCACACGTTATGGCTATTTAGGGATTATGCCGCGTTACGAGTCTCTAATTCGTTATCGTTCACAAAGCTCTAACTTTAGTACAAATATGAATAAATTGTCGTAAATATTATAGTCATGGTGATTTGTCTTAACTTAACATTAGCATAAAAGGATAAGAAAGATGTTGCCACAGCGGCCATCAAAAAATATCCGGCGGAAAACTTCAATTTCGAAACATGAGTCTCCGAGTAGAAGTCTTGAGAAAGAGTAGTACCTACTAATGTATCTACGAATGTATTGAATCCGTTTAAAAACTATATGAGTCACGTTAATATTATTATTATATTTGTACCAGAGATTCTGTTAGCCTACCATTTTAAGACCACCACGGACACGACACGAGTAGGGGTGAGTTCGGATTATTGCTCGCAAGAAACAGATTTATCATCATAATCCGTGATTTTTAAGCGAAATCAATCATGTTCAAAATTAATTTATTGTAATAATAAATCATTGATATTAAATAAAGAGAAATTAAAATTGATGGTTTTTATTTACCCTAAGAGCCCAAAGGGTTAAATGGGATCAATCGACTGGTTACCCATCGCGCTATCCTACGTTAGTTGTGTTAACATTTAGTTGTATATTCAACAAGAATATTTTATTGTAAGCCCACGAGCTTGATTCATGACTTGGGAAATGTTACTTACATGGTTGGTAGGTAATATTTTAAGACACAGGTATTTACTGCCTACGTAGCAGTGTGATACACACAGAACAGACTGGTGATACACGTCGACTATATATTTCGTAGATTTCGACGCCGGAAAAAAACTTCAAAAAACCCGGACTGGTTGAAATTTACTTTATTTTTCCGGACGCCACACGAAAATTATTTTTACTATACTTAAAATTAAAAATGACTTTTGTATTTTAATTTTTTGCTCATCTTTCAATTAATCGTGATTACACAACAAGAGTCCGGGTTTTACCGGAACGCTTTTTAAATAAAAAGCGTCCCCCTCCGGACGATACGCTAGGACAAATCCAAGGAATCTCGGACGGATGGCAATCCTACACATAGGGCATGAGTGCTTCTTTGTTTTCGATCAAAACACTTATTTTGTTACTCCTTAGTTCTCTAAGTACTTTAGATTTTTAAGGAAAATAATATAACAGGACTTTTCTTATCTCGCTGCTACCTACAACGATGCTTTTCATGAAAGTTTTTGCAAAACTCAAATAAAAACAAAGGTCTTCATAAGAAATCTTTTATAGAATTCGTGGAAATTTATGAATAGCATTGTGCATGTGTACTTCTGTCTATAAATACATAGATACAGTGCTTTACTGCGAAAATGTATCAGATTGTCAGTGCGTCAAAAATTTTAAAAGCAACTTTGCAATAAATAACCCAAACATTTATCTAAAATGTCGGACATCTTGCTTGTTATAAGAGTAAATCACATGTCGCTCTAATCTTAATACGATCAACATTAACTTAATAATATTGGATACTTTGCCTATCTCGAAGTTAAAAAGCGTGAGAAATGCATATTATAGACACGTTAACATTAATTTTATGTTAATTAAGTAAACCTACTTAATTTTCCAGTGAAGTAATATTTTTGCTTTATGGCTGATTTTTCAACTCTTTCGTCATTTATTTCTCATTGGGATTCTGACAAGATAATCATTTGGACAATACATCAAACTGCTGACACTATTGAAGCAAAATGAAGCCATCAATGATTCATAAACATTTTCCGAGAAAAACGATTCGTGTCAAAAATATGCGCAAGGGAATTTTATTGTGAGCTAAATTTTGGTGCCCTTGCGAAATGTACAGAATTCTTACTAAGAATAATACCTAATGTTAATGTTGTTTACGATCACATGACGAGTGACCTCTTTTTATTATTTTCCTTGTCATAGATTATCAAAATCTTCACGGTGTTTGTAATTTGTAATGTGATCAACGAAGCGAGTATGTTTATATCGGGTGTCCGGTAAAGAATGGATTATCTTGAAATGGATGATAGCAGAACTAATGGCGATTCTGAAAAAAAATACATTAAAAAATAAAAACAAGTAGTACCAAAGATATGATTAATTTAATAATATTCATTGGTTTTTGTTACCTTATTTTACATTCTTGTACACCACGACCACGAATTAATGAATTCCGTCGGTTTTTTATTGTTAACGTAATTTACGTTAACTAAGCTAATAGATAAGTAATCAAAAGTAGGACTGCTATTACACAGTTTTGAAAAAAATTAACTTAAACTATGTTCTTTTGGAAAAAATTGTGAAAAAAAATCTTTTTGAAATAGTTTAAGCGTCCGTAGTTTAAAAAAAATGTATCGAAACACAAGTGGCCAATAATTTAAAAAAATTATGTGTTTATAGCCGATTTCAAAATGGTATAATTCAGTTTTGTACCTAATGTAAATAGTGAATTATTGCTTTTCGTTTTCAAAAGGAGCGGAATTTGGTTAAACAACAAAGTTTGCAATATTGTAACAAATTCGAACATTAGATGAACCTGACCATCTGGGTTTAAATAAAAAGATTTGTAGACGTTAGTAATGAATAGGAAAGCTTGGTTAACCTGTTATGAGACTTGTGGGATGTGATATGATGAAAATGTGGTGTGACCGTGTTTTTTTTTTATTTGGGCTGTCTTAAGGAAAATTATTACGCGAAGTCGATCCTTGAAAGACTTAGGTAGCCGTGTCCGGTCAACCACATCATAAATAAGCGATCGACGTGATATACGACTACTAAGGAGAGCATTTATTCTAAAATGTAGGGTCTGAATCAGAGTGGGTGGCAGACAATTTACAACAAATGTAATTTACAACGAATACAGTCTTAACATCACGCCTGTAATCCCCGAAGGGCAGAGGTGTAGCCACATTTCACCAGTTATAACACTTTACCCAATCACACTGCTCGACCTGGCAATCGAACCCAAAACTTCATGCTTAGCAGTCAAAAACAGTGTCATTAATATCAAATGCAGTTTTTTATTAAACCCCAATGACCAGATACATGTAATGTAAATAAATATTCTAATATCTCAAACTTTGTTGTTTACCCAAATTTCGCTCCTTTTGAAAACGAATAGCAATAATTCACTATTTATATTAGGTACAAAACTGAATCATACCATTTCGAAATCGGCTATAAACACATAATCTAATAAAATTATTGGCTACTTGTGTTTCGATACATCTTTTTTAAGCTACGGACGTTTAAACTTGCTCAAAAAGAAAATTGTTCATGATTTTTTTCAAAAGAACATAGTTCAAGTTGTTTTTTTTCAAAACCGTTTAATAGCAGTCCTATTTTTGATTACTTATCTATCAGCTTAGTTAACGTAAATTACGTTAACAATAAAAAACCGACAGAATTCATTAATTCGTGGTCGTGGTGTACAAGAATGTAAAAAAAGGTCACAAAAAACAACGAATCTTATTAAATGAACATATCTTTGGTACTACTTGTTTTTTTTTTTATTTGTATTTTTTTCCAGATTAGTCATTAGTTCTACCATGACCCATTTCAAGATAATCCATTGAAAACCGGACACCCTGTATAAGTTCCATTTACTACCGAAGAAACTAATGGTGTCTTGTGTCATTTGATACTTACTTTATAATCATTAGCTTGGCTTACAACAATAATTGTAAACTCTTTTGTCGTGTAGTTTTTAAATACTTGGTAATAACTATCAAATTTACGTTTTTAACATTTTAAATAACTGGAAGAATTATATTTGAGTGGCCTTTATGATATTTCTCTTTCCTTTTATAATATTTTCTTAGATGCTTAACAAAATATATGCTTTGGTCAACTTGTTTTAATAACATTGGATTAAATTAATTAAGAATAGTTATCTATGTACATTATTTCATTTTGATGCTGATTGTGATTGGTGATTTAAAATCTTTTCTACCATGGGAAAAAGGCGTGAGTTTATCTTTTAAAAGGTATTTACATAACATCACGCCCATAATCCCCGAAGAGTTAGGCAGAGGTATCCATTAGTACATCTAGTAGCAGTAAATTCCTAACGTGAGTCAACTTCATTTAGTTAAAAAGCCAAAATTCCAAGACGTCGTCGTAAATTTGAATTGGTTTGTTTTTCATTTTTATTTCGATCGTGTAATTGTCGTTTCTTGCGCCTGATTCAAAATCGAGGATTTTGAATTTTACAGTCTTTTTTTTAGAAAAACTTTAACTTTATTTACCTAAATACCTCACGACTACTTGAAGCCCCAAGAACACCTGCTTTCCGGTCGTGAACTGCAGTGGTATATTTGGAAGGCACTGAATCAACTGCGCACCTAAGTATGCCGCTTCAAATAATAGGGCATCATATGGATCTGACACCCAATGCGATTGCAGAGCTCCTGATCAGACTACGTCAGGGATGTCATAATTGTCCGTTCACCTTCACTCTTGACGACCTGCACAATGCCTCTGACGTAGCAATAAACGTGGCTATCTACTGAGCTCAAATAGTTTCATGTATCAACGATTGAAAAGAACAAGAAGTACCTACATTGTCTTCCAAGTCCTGTCCAATGTCTTGTCAGTCAAGTTAGCAATACAGTTGATTAACCATCCAACAAAAAGATGGAAAGTCAATATTATTTCTAACATATTCGCTGAACCTTTCTTGTGAACTGGCACGATCTGCGTGTGCGTTGAAATAAGGATCGACCACAAGCGTGCAGTAGTTATAACCTTTAATACTATTAAAATAAGGGTTTTTATTAAGCGGCAAGATAGTTGAAAAGGTTGTTGGTAAACGCGGAAGCGTTGACGGTGTTCCCACACGTGTGATCATTAGCTGTTCCAGGGAACCAGTGAGCGCGGGCTGACGATGGGAACAGCACCATTATTGACACTACACACTTACTGTCGCACTTTATTGTTACTACATACAATGATAGTTTTGTTTATTGTTATGCTGTGATCTAGCGGATGATCGATGACCTGAAATTCTTCGAACTGTTGACGAATCATTTAAAACGGTTAAACTGTTATGGTTTGTTCCTGCTTAGACGAATATCCTAGCATAAGAATGGCAATTTCAATCATAGATTCCAACGGCTACGTACTGCCTTACTACTTAGCGACGTTCTGTAGCAGTAGTCAGTACAAATAAATCATTTCCGACCATGTCATTACACAGGCCGACACTTTCCTAAGAATTCGTGGTCCGGATTACAAACTTCAGATCTAAGCTATGATTACTCTGAACGCTTCCCTCCAAAGCGCGCGACACGTCATCAACATCATGGTAGAAAAAATAAAGATTGTTATTGCGCAATTTGAAGCGTCGTTGGTGTTCATTCTTTGCCGTAATTGCTGCGGCTAATAGCACCAGCTGCCGAGATATCACTGTATTTTTAGTTTTATATTATTTTATAGCTATTATTCTGCGGATTTTTGATTCGTTAGAAGCGTTTTAAATCGTTTGGTTCCTACACATTTTTCGTGAGCTTGAATTCAAACGATTCCAACGAAGTTTTTCTGAGGTCTTCACATGGGCAAAGTACCTACCTATAATACCTACGTATTTATGTATTAGCTTTTGTAGCTGATAGAAATCTTAAATCAATCCATACGATACCTAAGTAGCACAAGCGAACAGGCCTACAATACTGTTAATTAAAATGTAAAGTGAGTTTGCATACTTTATGATATTTATAACCTGTATATTTGCTTCGTGGATACAACAGATCACTAGTTCACTACCTACCACCTACTTACGTCGAAGACAGTATGGCAGTTGAATCGTGCGCAGATAATGATTAATACAAACAGCAAATACAGTTGCAATTGACCATAAACATGGGAATTATCTAAGAAACTGTTAGTTGTGTATCTGTGATTATAAAATCTAGTGGCTCAAGGCTAAAATAATGAATATGAGACAATAATTCAGCGCTGCGCTGCAGTTAACCCGTTATCCGATAGCTGATCTTGCGATAAGTGATCATGAGACATGAACGTAGCTAAAAAGACTTCATTATCAATAAACATGTTGTTTCAAAGTCTTTCAAAGTCGTTCTTTTTATGAAATTTTTGATAGTCCGTAGCACCGTAGACTAGGCCTACGGGGATATTTCTTTCTCAGCTAACAAGTTTTTCTTAGAAGTCACGATTTATGATACAAAAAATCCCCTAAGTATTTTTGGACCAGACAGTCGGTATAAGCGAACCCTAAATTTAGGGGTCAACCCCTGCGAATTTTATTTTGCCAAAATTGTTTAAAGGTGCGTTAATAATACAATGGTCGCTTGGACACCTTTTCAATCTAGAAGACAGGTTAAAGCTAAAAGAGAAGGGTAAATTTTTTGTAAACCGATTATTATTCTATTGCAATTTCTAAAAAAAATGTAAAGAAGGATGTTCACGCGCGTACCTACGTCGTTTATTTTTTAAATATGATATATGTAGGTGCACCTAAAGATAGGGTTTCCATACGTCCCGCATTTACGGGACTGTCACCATATTTGATCATCGTGTAATTTAAATTTCAGTGATTCAAAAATCAAGTTCAAAATATGACTGGGCCAAAAATTTAACGTATTAATGTGAGTAAAAAATTGTTATTATTCGAATAAAAACTTTGATTTTGACTTTTTAATTTAATTTGTTTGAAACGTCTTGTATTGGACCCTGAAAGTTATGACGAGTTGGTAAAAGTAATTATTCCATGCGTCTAGTTTCATTGCCCGTACTATCTGTTTCTTATCTTGTTTTACATAAAACAACAGTTTTGTGACACGCTATACATTCAAATTCTGCCTTCATTCACATATCCACTTCATTGAATAAAAAATACAAGCCTCTGCCCGCGACTTCGTCCCTGTCGAAGTTGATCTAATTTTCACGGTAACCGTACATTCTTCTGGGATAGTAAGCTTATTTGTGCTATAATCCATCCCTGTGACAAACATGCAGATCCGTTCAGTCGTACTGGCCTAATTATAAATAAACATCCATTATATCAAAACGTCATCGTAGCCTCGGAGTCTGGATTTGTGCCGGGTTGATGGCAATAGGCTCGCCTCCTATTACATGGGACTTTACATAACTGGCGAAATGTGGGTGTACTAATGGGTACACCTCTGCCTAACCCTTCGGGGATTACAGGCGTGATGTTATGTGTTATGTCTATCTAAACGTTCGCATTTAATATAGTAGTAAGAAGTTTATCCTTTTTTTTATTTCTTATTGAATTCCTTTTTTAAACTAAAAAAAAAAACAAAAGAATAAACAGTTTACCCGAAATGAGAAATGGGGATTTTAAGACATGCCTTTTTTGTGCTGTGCAAGTACTAAGTGGTAACACAATTACATAAAGTTATTAATACTAGTTAGTGAACGTTTTAATTAGTAAAGGTACGTTGGACAGGTGTGTCTGTGCACCACACGACATGTTACACGACATTTAATTGCTATATACTCCATGCAAGTATTTTGCAAGGCTGTGTGACTTAGAGGAAGTAACCAAATGAAGTGCTCATGTATGCATTTGCATCTAAGGACTTTATTATGCTATGAAAAATTCTGTGTCGTTTATTTAAGTTGTCGCGATATTTTATACATAATCCTTATGGAGATTAGATATATTATTATGACATTTAATTTTAAGATTATTGACTGCCTCAATGGTGCACTGGTTGACTGCCTCGACTGCTGAGCATAAGGTCTGAGGTTCGATTCCCAGGTCGAGAAGTGTTGTTGGGTTTATCCATCAGGAATTATTTTTCTTCTTAGTAGCAGCATCGGTGCCTGGATTTGTGCCTGGTGAATGGTAATAGGCTCGCCCCTATTACATGGAACTTTAACATAACTGGCGAAATCTGGAGTTACTAAGAGTACACCTCTGCCTAACCTTTCGCGGTTACAGGCGTGATGCTATGTTAATTTTAATATACACACAAACATATTAGCAATAACATAGCAATTAACTGTCGATACAACGATATCTTTAACGTTTGTAATGTTAGCATGATGCTGGCTCTTTCATGGCGTTTAGCCGTCAGCTATTCCTCCATTTATTGATTACTCCTTGCCACATGCTAGCTATGTTTAACAAGCTGATACATACATCACAATTAGTTATATATACGTTAGGCAGTTTGTTCTTACCCGGATATAATACGTTAAATACCAGCCTTTCTCTTAGATACAAATTACAATAGATAGGCCCTAATGTACTGAACGGCCAATTATATCAAATAGACGCTGTAAAGCAGTGAAATATGCGCTAAATAGCTGTAATTTAACATAGCTACATTGTTAAAATGTCTGGTTCATAATTACAAGGAATAACGAACAAATTGATTTATATTTAGTAAGCAACAGACCATAGACATAATATGTAATTAACTACTATTTATCTGTAAACGGAGAATAGTTATAAAATGATTACACAGTTTACAAATGGAGCTTTTGTTTTCCTGAAACTTTGACAGAAGTTCGCTTGAGCAATCCCGCGTGCCTCAAATAGTATAGTACTGCAGATAAAGGTATCAGTTTATGGCTTTATCTTGCGACTAATACTGGAAAAACACTAAAGGCTACGGTAACCATGCTATATGTATAAAAATATCAAACAATATGTCATTTAAAAGACAAACGTCCGTCAGCAAACCAATTTCCATTCAGAAATCACAAAATGCATGACAATGTTTCCTTATAACAGCAAAATTTACAATTGTTGTTTTATAGAGGCCGACTACAAAGCCCTTCAGACGTTGAATTGTTCTGTTTTACAATCATTGCGGCACTTTACAGTGCTATAAAAACATATAATACTAGCTCCTGCCCGCGACTTCGTCAGCGTCAAAGTTTGTTTCTTCATACAAACTTTGCCCTCTTTTTCACCTCCTAAGGGGTAGAATTACGAAAATTCTTTCTAATGGGATGCTTACGTCATACAAAGAATACACCCTCCAAGTTTCAGGTCTCTACGGTTTAGGCTGTGCGTTGATCCGTTATTCAGTCAGTCATTCAGTTTTTCATGAGCTAGTTAATAACGTGTTAGTATCTATCTACTCATCAGTTAAACTTCTATTATAAGGCTACTATAGCCGACTAGAAAAAATTAAACCAGCTAGAAGTTGTTCCTATTTTTAAGTAATCAATTCATCAAATCATGTATCCATATGTACTTAGGTACTATAAATGCGAAAGTAACCCTGTCTGTCTGTTACGTGTACGCGACTAAACCACTGAATCAATTTTGATGGAACGAGGTAAGTTTGAACCCCAAAAAAGGATTTGAAATACTTTTGTGATCCGACATCACAAGGACGAAATCGCGGGCAAAAGTTAGTCTCAAATAAACCATTTACAGATCCTATGGAAAAACATGAAACTCCATGAACATCGCCTGAAAGATTGAACGATTTCAAACTTCTACGTTAGTCTACAGAGCGATCCAATAAACCGTCATTAGGTATATGTACAACTTTATACGAAAGGAAACGAACTAACTTTAGATATCAATCGATTTATATTATTTATTTCTCTATTCAATATCCAGTTTTTATTATTGTAAGTACGTACACAAAACCGCAAAAAGTTATAGTTAACACATTAGTGTTCACCACCCGAAAAGCATTATTATTGACTCTGGAGGTTGTTGCGGTTTCTGAAAGCGAAGAAAGTTGGAATCGAAAAGTAAATTATACTTTCTTTTTTTCCCTGAGTAGGTAATCTTGTAGGTAAATTATGTATAACATAAGTTTAGCTGTAATAGAACAACAAGCACATAATTAATGTGCCGGGGATTTTTTTTACATACTATTAGTATTTAACAAAACTATAAAAAGTAATTAATGTTACTTTTCTTTTCATACCAATTCGGAAGTGGCGTCCTTCTAAGAAAGCTGAAGCAAAAATATTTTAATAACCAGCTTATTAATTTCCCCATATTATAAACTGTCCATAGTAACATATTTAACCTTCTACAAATTCTTTCTCTATCGTCGTTCTTAACAGGGGTGAATACAAGAAGGCTCGAGAGGGCTGCGCGGGCGCAGATTCAAGATGGCGGACGCAAGGGTTCAATGATCTTAATGACTCACCATGACGGCTAGCTACAATGAACTTTTATTCAAATTTAAGCTGACATTTATTGTCAGTTGCATATTTGCCATTTGGAAAAATATTAATGATGATTTGTATTGCCTACAAAAGTTATTAAAAATATTTTTAATTTTTATACTGCAAATTACATTTTATTATACCGTACGGTTTTTATACAGTCGTGAGTCGTGAATGACATTCCTTTTAGTTTCTTGAACTGCACTGTTCAGAAAACACTTTGGGTTTTTACCATTGGCAAGCTGATCTTGTTAAATACATTTGAATTCTAAAGCGACTACTTCACATCACACGTTCCTTTGCAATCAGAACAGTTGTTTTTAAATTAAATCTTGAGTAAACATCGTTTAAATTGCTTTTCTTCCATAAAATTGTTATCCTCTCATATTTAAAGGGTATAGGTACCTGCCCCTACTAAAAAGTGAGGAACGTGAATTCGTCGTAGCAAGGCGGCACTCGGACACAGGTTACGGCCGATTTACTATGACGGTACTCTCGATATTACGTCCAACAGCACGTAATAGAGCTGCGATCACTCAAACCCCTCCCGACCCCCGCACAGCCCTCTCCCCTCCCCCTGCTCGTAGAGGCCCAGTACTTCGGTTTTTAGAAGCAGCCGATGCGAAGAGCTTGACGAATCAGCCCCGTGCCGTGACCGTTTGGACATACCAATCTACGAATCGAACCAAATTTCGAGGAAGGTATTACGCTCCATTAAATAACTAATCCCGCGATTGTTTCAGTTTACCTGACGATGGATAAACGGAATTTGATTTCGAAATTGGGAAATAATAATTTTGTAACCATTGACTCAATGACAGCCGAGAAATATAAATATCCAGTGGCAACTGCGAGTGCAACTGGTTGTGATAAATCTTTACGACTTCCTAATTAGCTTTTCCTACGTTTTATGGATTTCTTGCTTGTGTAACCCATCCTTTCCTAATCATTGAATAAATCTATTTTGTAACTTCCATACTAATGTACCTACTAGCGTACCAAAGGACCAAAAAATAGGACCAGCCGAAATTTACTTTTGGACTATCATTATAATTGTATTTTATTTAAAGATATTAAAGTTTTAGGCAAAGGTACCTAAATATATGCATTATAACAAAAATACATATTTAAATTTATTTGTAGACGTGTTTGCAGGGCCGGCTGCTGAAAAGGCTTTAGGTATCAATACTTACAAATTTACAAATAATAATCTCTAAATAAAGCCTATGAAGAAATTAACAGCAAATTAAATTCACACTATCTCGAATACCGATATTGTTCAACATCGACAAAGCAAAAAGCAAAAAGCTATTCCAATACACAGATAAGTGGCGTAGCGTCATACTAAACTAACCGCATGCGCGACTCATAATTTCACAGCTAACATCTCTCTCACACACATCACCTCATGAGCGTGCATTGTTGAGCGACCGCTGTGCCTAGTGTGGGATCGATTAACACGTCACTACATTATTGTAACCTTTCTTATTTGTGATTGAAACTACTAAAGATATGGGTAGAAGGACCGCGAGACAAGTGCGCGCTTACACTGTGGTTAGACAATGCAATATCTGAATTTGGAATTGAATCGGGTGACGTGCTCGGTAATAATCATCTATAATTACATACAAATAAATAAAATTAAACTACTTGAGTTATTTAAACACAGGTAAAGTCGCGGGCATAAGCTAGTCCTAAAATGAATGTGGGGAAATTGAACTTATTGATCAACCATGAACAATCGAAAAGAGTGCTGGGATGCGAGTCAACTGTGGGAGTGTCCGGTTTTATAATGCACCTTCTTAGCAGGCACGTATCGAAAGGGCTAGTTAATTCAGACGTCATCGACGCTACTCAAATCTTTCATTGACATTAGTACATTATTAATTAATGCGTTTTGTCGGCGCAGCATGTTTAGTTTCCAACTTCTCACGTGGCTTTACGTTCGGCTGTCAGAAAAGGTAATATGAAGAGGCGAGATGTATGATTAGCTTGAATTTAGATATCCTCATAAATATGTCAACGTATGATGTTGTATGCTTTTTAATGATTAACTAGGTTCTGTACGCGATTACATTATTGTGTTAGTCACTGTACTTCCAGAGAATCTTACTTAGGTACACAAAACGAAACAAAAATAAAACAAACCTTACCTCTTTTTAACATGCAAAAATATACCACGAGGTGTCTATATAATTAGGGATATGTAAACCCATCAAGTCTTTACACGAAAATGTAGCTTAAGATAGTTTCAATGACTTTGACCAAATAACCGCGTAAATTCGTAGGTGCCACTAAGATTTTAAGTTGATTTTAACACACAGCCGTCATTAATTATAATCGATACAACACACTAGCTAGATAATATTAAAATATACACAGAAATTTCTTCTTATTATAATACGAGGCAAGATACGACATTATATTCTTTAACATAATGTGAAATGATGACAGGAAATTGTTGCCAGCAGGCGGTGGCAAAAACCTGCCTCTGTGTGTATGTTGACTAGACTCCTATTTTGCATCCGGGCTCGAGCTGATTGATACCGAGCTCGAAGAAACTCTAGGAAATGTTAAGCAAGCTTCTTTTAAATTATTTCTTATGGTAATTAATCGACTTCTGAGAATATTTCTAATGCCAATCGTAATCGATCTTGTCCAGTTTGTCGGGAACTGCTGGATAGTTTTTACATTCTGCAACGGTTTTTGCTATTTTGCTTGAGCAAATTAGTTCATTTAAAGTGGTATTTTAGCTCTTTTTTTTGGGTTTAGACACATGCAACTTATTAAGGCAAAATTTCATAATATTCACGATCAAAACTTGACACTAGAATTAAATTTGGGTAGATACAACACGAGTATTTAGGTAAGTATGTGCACTACGATTTATAGCTTTGACAAATGGTGTAGTGTTAAGTCGTATAATAATACGGCTTGAGCGTATTATAAATTGCGTTTATTAAAACTAAACTCGAATAACTTCCCGAAACACGTGAGTCATGCATGTTAAAGCTGAATAGAAGTTTAACATCTGATGATATTTAATAAAACAGAAATATTGAATGTGAAATGTGAGATGAACTTGAATGTTTATCTAAATGCGTCGTTTAAAATATGCATCACTGGATGACAGGACTTATGATCAACATTAGTTAAATAGAATAATATTTTTTCCCATCATAAATAAATAATAAAGAGTAATAAAAGCGTGGAGGGGTGCGGACTGCGGGCTGCGGGCGCGGTCGATACCTGAGCCACAGCCGAGCCCATGGCTCGCAGGAATAACATTCACACGCATCTAAAACGAGTTAAACATCTACTACACTAGTCTATCTAATCGACTTGTTCACGCTTTAAACTCTATCGACTACAATATTTCAAATGTTCAGACCGCTCGCCCCGCGTGCCTTCAACGTCGGTTACAATTTAGATTACAATTTGACTTACGAATAAATATGTGGTCCAAATTGAATGTGAACACAGACGTATCAAGTACAAATCGAGGCAATCTGCAACTTAATTACGTGTTTTGGCAGATTGGACTGGTATGAGCACGTGAAAAAAGTGCGGGAAAGATCCGGGTAGCGTGGTCAGGCTGCGTACGAGTGAAGTGGCGTGCGAGCACAACTGACTGTAACGGTTTTTGATCGTAATTCTAATGTATTTATGGATATCACTCGCGTCCGTTTCGACACCTGTCTCTAATGGATCCATTGTTCCAGTCGTTATGGTGTTTGAGTCCCATGTCTCAACGATTCATGATTTTCCTCGAGTCGTTTCGGTTGCTCGCCCCAAGCAAGGAATTCGATGCTATCCGCATTTTTTTATAATTAGAAAATGATTAGTTCCGGGTGTTTTCGATTAGTTTTCGGTTGTTATGCTAGCCGAGCAGCCGTAGAGCGGGGCTCGTCGGCGTGACTTGACGGATTCCTGCCTAGCTGTTCCTTTGTTTGAGGACGAGCAACCCATAGTGATGTGCGTTCGTCAGGTCGATAGACGCCTCAACCGCAGTTATTGAGTGACAACTTGTCGTATCAATAAACTGTATATGACACTTAAACAACATTCAGCTGTGAGACAAGCATTTAAAAGTACCGCTGAAATAAAGCTTAAATTCGTTTGTCGAAGTAGTTATGAATTTTTGTCTATCATAAAAACTGGTCTACAGGTACAAATAAAGTTAAAATTCGTCGAAATAAAATATTACCATTTTTGCACAAACCTACACCCACACACGCGGAAGCGGAAGCAGTAAATAACACTCAACTGTATGTGTTTTTTATTTATACTAGAATAACAGAAAACGAACATGAGGTATTCACACTATTCACTATACTTATTTTCTGAATTCAAAACATTGACCTCATGAACGCTGTCTGCGTGTCCGTATAAAGATGGCTTAAAAAAATCATGATAATCCATTTCTGAAAGTTAAACGTTCGCGGAACTTAGGACCAAATAGGATCCCACGTACCGATCAAGCATGAGAATAAACATAATATTGTTCGATAAAACGGTTCACAGGCCTACGCTGAGCGTAAAAGCGGCTAGTGCCCTACGCCGGTTACTACAGAACCGGTTTCGACTGCCCTCCGAGTACCACGCTCCACGTGCAGATACCATCGTTCGTCTTCGTCTATTTTACCTTGTACCCCGCGCCGCGACACGGCCAGCCTACCTCGACCCCAACGATCTCTTACAACTCCTTTTAATGCAACTAAATCAGAGCAAACGTTCACAAATTCAAGGTTCTTATTACCGTGGCCCGTTCTTTGTACTTTGTGTTCATACAAATCTTTACTGTGCGTAGGTACAAAGGAGTACATAAATCATTTTTTACGAGCTTTACAATCGTGTCCTTTTATGGCGCGAGGGTTTGTACTGCGCTAGGTTCAGCCGTTATTGAATATCTATGACCTCTGGAGGTCGATTAGAAAGTATACCTCCACAATGTTATGGTTTAATGTGCCCTTGTAATAACCTTATAACATCTCGGTTTATTCCAGCGTTAGCCAGTGCTAGTGGTTCTACAGGTCATCCAACGCCACTAGATTGTTTTGAGTTTGTACGTACAAAGGATTGTTTTTAAAACACTATTTTACTATTTAGTATCTTTAAAATAAACTTCCGAAGTACTTCTATACGTTCTGTTTTGGGGTGAACTCAATATCAAGGTACCTACCTTGATATTGAGTTCACCCCACCCCACCTACGATAGCATTAGATGCGTCA
Source organism: Hoplodrina ambigua (assembly GCA_949774945.1). Lineage (NCBI taxonomy): Eukaryota > Metazoa > Arthropoda > Insecta > Lepidoptera > Noctuidae > Hoplodrina > Hoplodrina ambigua. The sequence goes on from OX458968.1 coordinate 10,327,251, forward strand.
GCACTTGACCTCACACACACGAGACAAAACATAGGTACAAGTAGTATTAAAATAAGAATATAAACCGTGAGCTACATTTTTTCTTCGGCGACATTATAGTGTCATTTCGGAGATCATTAAGGAGACATGAAAGATTTTGATTGTTCGATAATGTGGCTTATTAAACAAAAAAAGCCGCATTGAGTCAACGATGGTGAATTAAGTTATTATACAAATGTTGATTTTAGAGAGCTTCGATACTAGAAGAGCGTTGAGGATAATGAAAAAACGATCGTGTGGACTTCCCCGCTAGTTTACAATGCAATAATACTAATCTTGTGATATTATACGAACAACAATTCTATGTTCATTAATCTTACAGGCAGTCGTACGCATCCTCCTAAGGCTTTCAAAAAGGACAAAATAGCATATTATAATGTTTAAAAAAATTTGTGACCTTATTATAACATCATGCACAGCTAAAAAGGACACAAGGACCACAAAAAATACTTCAGTGTAATAACGAATACATTAGTAAATATATTTTAATGTAAAAAACATATAATAAATCATTGTGTTGCATCATCTAAAAATACACTATATTCACGTCAGTGTTTAAAGAATTCCATCGTCTTGTTGAAAGTAGCAATTAAATAATTTAACATTTTGCTCGCGGACTGGTCTTTGGATACACTGACATTATCTAAATTTGCTTTGTGTTTAGACGTCAGGTGTTAATATCGTGTAGGTATTTGTCGGCTAGCTGTTAGACCGCCATCGATCAAGCAAACGTGTTAAAAAGAATCTATTTTTATTTATTTTGTTTGACTTTTAACTTATTAAAATAAGATTTAATTTCGCCACATGATTTGACCAAGATGAAGCTGGGACGCGACTTTTTGAAATTTTTCTAAGCATCTGGAGGGCAAATAGACAGTTCTGAATAAATCAGTTGTTTTTTTTTGATTGATGTATGGGATTTGATAAATGAAGGTGTTATAATTAAATCTAAGAAAAATAAATTCCTAGCAAAAAGCAAGTCGGTCTCGTGTCGAAGTTAACGGCCAAAACAAAGTGCCTCTCCCATGGAATTAGTCAACAGATAAGACTGGAAAGTGCCAGCTTAAGTATCACGCTGGCCACGACTCTTCTTAATTACAAAAGGTTTTCTAAGGGATCGCGTCGATAGCATCACTGAACGGTTCTTTGTGCTAAAATAAAATAATCGTGCTACAGTTTAAATTGCTGGAGAGCCGGTGTAGTTAGCTTATTGGTTGTTCAGCGTTAATGGAAGGACTAAAGAATAAAGCTTTCGTTTGATTATTTGATTGCGGCCCGCATCGTTGCGGCACGTGTCGCCTGTGCGGGTGCACTGTACAACAGCTATGATAACACCCCTTACTTACTCATTACCGAAAGTACCCCCATCGTTCTAGATTTTCACACACAACGCGATTGATTTTTTCGTTTACAGTTAATTGTATTATCGGCGGTAATAAGCACACCTAATTTCAGTCGCTAATGCTTTTGATAACGTTATTCTAACGGGTACTACAATAGTGCCATAAAGCATAATAAAAGCCATATTGCAGAATTGAATCGCTGTGTGATGAATGATAAGCGACTATATTCTACGACTATTAAAATTATTCAAAACATAGTCTGGCTCTGGACAAAAATATTCAAATGTGTTTGGCAAAACAGAAAATAATTCAGTGAACTCGAGATACTTAGAATATTTTTGAAATCTTGAAATGATCAATATCTATTCAAAAGAGCAAACAAGAGGTTTTAAATTTAATTAGCTTTAGAAATTGAGGACGGAAATAGTTCTTTAAAAACCAGTTGATTAATGAGGAGTATGAGACTGGTGGCTGCAGTGTATCAATAGAACTCGTTGCAGGTACCTCTTGGACACATAACTTAATTAGCAAAACTAAAAAAGCTGCTTTGTTCCTTTTAAATGAAGTAATTACAAAGATTATCATTTTCTTAATCGTTCAAAGAGCATAGCAGTCGGCTTGTCCAATGATTCAGGCCAAAATCAATTACGAATCAGTATTAGTTTATCTTATACCTACGTAGATAATACATAAACTTTGATGTTTATTCGTAACAGGTTGTCAGTAACATCCATTTGTGGCGAATGACAAATTATTACCGAGATGGATTATGTCGTAAAATATGCACGAGCTTGAGGTTAAGACGACCTGCGTTCTACATGTAGGTAATTGTTAGACATGATTGGATTTTCCTTGGGGTTTCTTGACATATTAAGCTATAATGTTAAAGAAAGGGCTAAGGGAAAAGACGTCTTCGGAAGACTAAGACTGAAAGTATTCAGAGGAGGATTTTACTTGACTAGAGATGACGCTCCTCATTCTATGAAACAAGAGCACAAGAGTGAAATCAAAGGACCAGAATAATATATTGTTTAAGTTGTTTGTATGTTTAAGAACGTTAAAAACAAATAATAATTAAATCTTAGTGGACGTATCAGAGGCCCTTGAGGCGGTTTAGAGACTCTGACACTAGGGTGTGTAGGGTCGTAAGGCCTTACTACCCACACGATAAGAAGAAGAAGTGGACGTAAGATGATCTGTGCCTATTATGTAGTAGGTATAGTCAAGTTTTAGGTTCTTATTGTTCATATAAATATATTTAAGCTTGCTATAATCGTAAACTAACGTAATGTCATACGATATTACTTATAATATCTAAACATAAAGCATCAGACACGGTCTCTTTAAATATTACTGCTTTAAACAATCATCTCAACGAGACAAAAGATTACCACAAATTGCCTGATTGATATTTGTAACTCCAGAAAGGGAGCTGCCTTTGTCACTCATACATTTGCCTGTACTGTTCATACCCACTTAGCAAAATCTACATACTCGTACACCTACTACCGCTTCTCATCTTTTAAATTACTCAGAGGAGCGAGACCCCCCGAAGGTCTCTGGTACATACTGAAGAGCATTAGGACTTGTAGAGGGCCAAAAGCAGCATCTGCCGCTGCCTCAACTCGGCTGAGAAGAAAGTATTGAATAAAAAAATAAGTCTATTTCTGGTGTCAATTGTTAAATGTAACAATCAATTGATCTGTTAGTGTCGCCCGATTGTCGGCAGAAGCGGTCGGCGAACTCTACTTGCCTCCGCGGTTCATTTCCTAATATTAACCGATTTGACATACCGGCCAACATTTGGTACTCTGGAGACCAGATTATTCCGATCAGACTAAGTAGTTTTAATCATTAAATATTGTATTAAAATAAGGTCGAGTTTTGGGGTTATTGGCAACAATCAGGCGTTCGTATGCGCCACTTACTTTGTAGGTATTTAATTTTTACTACCTCGGTCTGCCTAATTTATATTTTATGATTTGAATATTTTATTCTACCTGGTGTCGTGGACTCCCAATTTATTGCCTTCGGCCAAAAGTTGATTGTATTTGTCCTCGATAACGAGTTTTGATCCGTTCACAGTCAACCTTCAAGCATGTAGGGTAGGTTAGGCATCTTTTCTCCATTTCTATCTAATATATTTAAGTGACATTTTCCCGCGCTCTGTCGTGACTGCTGGCGGGAAACGTCAAATTATGGATGCGTTCAGAAACGACGCGGCCGACCAGAACATGACGAATTATGAGCGCTCTCGAAAGCCGGTCCCGTAATTATTGTGGACAAGGCACTTTTTGCCTCTGACAAATAGTAAGAGCGTGGAATGACTGCGGAGCTTTGTGCCGCTGCTAATGACACTGGAGGAGCGGGCTCTAATATTAACTATTTCTTTTGTGCGAGGACCGGGCGTGGTTGTGATGCGTTCGCGTCTCGCTCGGGATGGGACAACGACCTCCCCTTTATTTGTTACATTACTTGAGCGTTAATATGAATCGAATGAACGCGACTGATGGGCTCAAATTTCCTTGGCCCGCCCGACGGCTTTCTGCTGTCACGCGAACCACTTTTTGATGGATATAAAATTATTAATGGTCAGTTTAAAGCTGTGACTGAAAAATGTACAAATTACACACAGTTTTTTCGGGTATGATACGAAATGTATCTTGTTTTTGATACTGATCTATTATGTATTTAGCGAATATGATGAACACCTAAAGTTAAAATCGGAGAGTTACCTGTTAAACCAAACATTTCTTCTAACTAGCCTCATAGGAAAAGACCTGATATTGATGTTATGTATAGTTAGCGCTGAACCTTATTCGATTCTTCTCTCCATATAGCCATCAATGTAACCTACCCAATGTAGGAAAATCCTTACAGTCGTAGCTTATACCTATGGTTGTAACTCTTTTCTGTTGAATAGAGTAACTAGGTACGTACATACTTTAATGTGTAAACAAACTACATGTTTAATAGCATCATCTGTCTAGAGGAAAGAGTTTCTCAGAGTTTTGATTGATGCTATTCAAAGTGGTTCAGTTCGTGTGATTTGATGCGTAAAATGAGTAACAACAACCGGCCGGCTGTTCGCTTTTTACAGAAGAATTGAAAGAAAACTACTCCATTCCGAGTCGATACGTTTTATTCGACCGGACTTATGAAAAAATAAAGACCTTTCGACACCCGACGTAATTCTATAATCAAGTTGGATTTTCCACGAATTTTGTCCACGAGTGCAATATGAGAAGCTGTGTTGGTGGCCGCACTCAATGGGGCAACTGAAGTGCATTTTGAAACAATTCTTTTGTAACATGATAAAGACAATCGGTTTGCACCTGTTGACGAAACCTTTCAATTGTTATTTCGTTTAAAAAGGACGATATTAAACAAACGAGGAATTCGTCAGTTTTAATGACTTGGTCCTTTGGTACCTATATTTTTGTAAAGGACCAAATATGCTACCCACTACGAGAATTGCTATTTATGCTTAGTATTGTTCTTCCAAATTGTTGAGACTGTTAGGTCCCTACCTATTTAGTACCAACTAAGGCTATTCAAAACAATAGAATTCGTGTTGAGGTCGCCTAACAAAACTATAGGTACTAAAGCCAAGCTTGTTATTGCTGCTCATTGCAATCAATGATCATTATGAGTTTTCGTATGATGTCCAATTGGACCTACCCATATTGACGGCGGCTTGTACCACGAGATAAAGTTCCCTATCGACGGGCTATCACTGCACCGCCAATTGATCTTACACTGTAAACACCGACAGTTAAGCTATAAAACAACTTGGATGAACGCTAGCGCCGTGGGTCGAGACCATAAATCAGGTTTGTTGCTACCCGCCTATTTTTAGACCTCATTCTTTTAACAGGCTACTACAACCATAGCAACATGATGGTACAATTTACGAATGCAACCTTATATGTCTAGTTCGGTCTCGTTTCGTCCCTCTAGTTCCAGGAATTCTAGAGGTTAATTTAATAATATATTTTGGATTAGACATTCAAATGGAAAGAATGTTTGATATGAAAGAGTTAAATCTGAAGCTTGGTATAACATAAGTCTTATTGCTAACCCAAGCCATTATTATTTTTAATGAAACTGTATTGGAAGGACCAAAAATATGCGCCGTGTGTCTGTTCAACACTGCAAAAAGCACAAAAGCAACTAAGTTTAATAATGTTATTACGAGTTATGTAAAATATGGTTACATTTGGAATCAATGATGATTCTTCAATCATCCGAAAACAAATTTTATAATCGATTTAACAAACATCATTGCTAAAACGAGTATTAATTTGCTCATTGCCAATGCTGACCATCGCATGCCTATGTAATGAATCAAATAATCACGATATTCTGCAACCAGAAATCAATAAACGGCTTCTCAACATGGAGTTATAGGAACCAGTTTTGAAGCACGAATACAATAACGTATTGGACGTAACGTATAGGTACTATCATCAATGACTGGTGCTTAAAAAATATAACCGACAAATTATAATAGGCGAATATCTCGTTGGACGTCTTCAAAGCTATTTTAGAAGAAAAATAATGCTGGCTAATAATACTGATTCCCTATGTACTGGTGATTTAAGAACGACTAACATTCTTCACGGGTCAAGCTGCGTCCATCCTAGTCTTAGATCTTCTTATTTCCTTTTATATAGAGTGTGGTAGATGGCTAATTTAGATAAAGCTTAATATTTAATCACATTATTTTTTAATGTAAAGATTGAAATGAAACTTAATAAAAACTTGCAATCATTGCTAATCATGATTTCTAACTTAGGCAAAGGACTGTAAAACCAAAAAAAACCACTATACTACACCAGACCATTTTCTGAACTTCTTTACCATTTTCTGAATTTTGAAAGCATATTTTATACAATCGTAAAACTTGATTTTTTATAAAGGTTTGATTTATTTTTTAAACTAAGCTAACAATACATTTAAATAATAGAAGAAATTTAAATATAACTCAGTATGACCTATTAAGGGCATTTTATAACGTCCTCAGCAGTTTCCCGCACACAAAACCCATTAGGTGCCGGTGTAAATGTTAATGAATATCTTAATTTTCAATCCAATGACGTCTCGTAGAATGAGAAGAAATATGTAAATGTATTCATTTTATACTATTATAGTTAAATGATCAAATGATTGCTTGGCAACTAATAGGCGCCACCGAGCGAGCTCGAACCGGATTGTCGTTATTGTAAATCTTATTAATTATATTATTAATATTTATGATATGGGCAATAATGAAAAATGTTCATCAGCTTAGAATTACGAATGTATGATGATCATTTGGAATCCTGGGTTTCCATGTTAATAGGGAAATTGCAAATTAAGTGCTTAGACGTGGATTGTGAGATGTACAGTCGAACAAGCTATTTGGTTTAAAGACAACAATAACTATTTTTCTGCTACATTAGGTACCAATTGTTGTTATTTTGTGTTCTATAAGGTTCTATAAGCTGTCTAATAATTTTGAAACCTATTTAGATGTGGCAAATAATTAAGTATGTAGTTGCATAAACTAAAACCGTCGCTTCTATTCTAGCTGTACTATCGGTCTACTCCTGTCATTATGTATTTTTAGTAGATCTACTTTATTACGTAATATTTTTATATGCACGTCTTCTGTAAAAAACGACTTTTATATGTAATTTCGTTCTTACCTTTTTTATATCATCTAATTCTAGTGGTATCGTCATTTAATATTGTGTTTCAGAAAACAATACACAATATTTGCCATGTTGACCATAAGATTTGAATCATATCATTCAAATCGTAGTTCTCAAATAAATCATACAAGTTGTTTACTAACCAGACTGTTTTTTCTCGAAATGTAAGTCAACATGGCGGCATGAAAATTTTATTTCATATAATTTCCATACGATGTTAACATTTTTCACAAACATCGTGTTGTGTTTTGTTAGTATACTATATTTCTTGACTGACGTGTTGAGGAAGTCCCTAGATGGTGGCGCCATCTTTAAGGAAAATTGTGGTTATTTTGCAGTAAACGTCAACATATTAAAGGGTATGCAATCAAAGTAGGTATAGCTACGTAAATAATAGAATAATCTAGCCTTTCATTTGAACAATTAAGAGTAGATTAAACTTACGAGAATCTAGAATATTAATTCGGATTTTCTTGCAGTGGCGTAGCTAGGGGGGAGGAGGGGGGCGTAGTGGGCGGTGCCAACGGCTTGGGGGTGACACCCGAGAGTGAAAAAAAATTGAACATAATGGGGGGGTTTGGATAGCCACCCTGTATTTAGTAACTTACGTTATCACATTTTGTGATATATATATCAATTCGTACTTTACGTTTATCGGATATTTATTAGATATAAGTTTTTATTCTTGGGTGACACCACAGTTATTCGCCACGGGTGCCACCCATGCTAGCTACGCCACTGGTTTCTTGCCTATTCTCTTCCATACGAAAGTACCAATTGGAAGTGGCAATTAAATTTAATTCGCTTTTCTTGTGTGACATTCAAAAGAGCTTTTTAACGGTCAAATAAAAATAAATAATTTGACTTTGTCTTTTGACTTCAAATTACCTTTGGTATCAAATTGCAGAATCTATCCCACACCCCTCGCACACGCAGCGCGTAATATTCGCACAATATAGCCTGTCACCTAGTTTCCTATATACCTAATATAATAATAGTCATGTCAATATTGCCACAGATTCAGTACCAAACCACAAACGGCGGTGTGCCCGCAATACGTCTAGCACTTAACCCAGCACAATAGAAAAACAATCAGAACTAATTTCCATAAACACTTGTACGTCCGCTGAAAGAATAAAATCTCCATGACTAACAGATTCAAGGTGGATTGTTTACCATTACACGATGACGTCATGACTACCATAGATAAGGTACTTAACGCCATAAGTTGTACCTACGGGCTCTTACAAAAACAACTTTTTGCCCTCCTACACTATTGCTGAACTGTTTATTTGCTATTGAAATTTGGACTGTATCGCTTTGTGATAAAAGTCATGATGTAATTTTGATTTTGTACTTTTAAAGTATAACTAAAGTGCTCGTCAGATACTTATTTAAGCCACACAATAGAGTACCTACATAGTTAGCGTAGTCGAATAAGCTCTGATATAAAATAACTAATTATCCTCGGTTTTTAAAACATTCAATTAAACCTTGTCAATTGACATATTATTAGGTACTTTATAATATTGGTTGTTATTTTAGTTAATCACGACAATTTAACATGTGATATGGCACTACCATTGCACTACTATGGTTTACAGGCCTCTTATGGTACAGTATCCTACATGCCTCTTATCGTATGTAGACATAGACAACAGGTTTCATAAAGTATAATAGTCCACATGCTAGCTTTTTAATTTTTTATTAGTAGGTAGGTACAGTATTCTATAAGGCTCTTAGGGTACCCGAGTATTTACAACTTTGGTACCAAAAGGGGCCTATAGACTACTGTAAATGTATACAACTATACATTTCTGTCCTGTGACGCCACTAAGCTTTTTATTTCTTTACTAACACAAGATTTTTTAAGATTTCTTTGTACTAACATTCTATGGATTACACATGACCATGATGATGATTACATGACCTGATTTTGTTTTTAAGTTGGGACCTTCTCAGCTCTTTGAATAATGTGATTGGGCCTCTATACATTTTGTGAACCTGGAACTTCTAATTTGTTTACTGCAGATGAAGAGACTTAAAAGTAACCGTTATTTTATATAGAAATATTCTGACGCTATTAAAACGGTATCATGATAGTGATGTCAACAATTCACACATTGGGTAAATACCACTTAGTTGGAGTCATGACGATGCAAAAAATTCAAACTTAACTTTAACTACTTAGGTAATTTAACCTACAGAAAAAAGAATGATCAGGCAATATCGACTGATTCCTAACGAGTAACGACACGATAAATATTGCTTTTTATCGATAATACATAAATTATGAAGCTTACTAATAGATTGAATCCATAAATCGTCACAGACTGATCACCGGGTCATGTAAAATTATTTATTTCTCTAATACACACGGGACGTAGGTGCTACACGTTTTCGCACTTTACATTTATTGTCAGAAGTAGAACGGTATCATACATAATATTGTTTATTGGAAAACCGGGGCCCCGGCGCCCGAGTCACACAAAAGCCGGAAGGCAAGCCGCGTCATCGGCGGGCTGCGTCCAACACACCGGTACTCGATCTTCGAAAAACTCGATTAAAGCACAACTGATAAAGAACGTCATTTAAAACGTAAGTCATGTATATAAGGCAAGTTCAATAGTTGCTCTAGAAAAAGTTGTGCGACTACTTAAGAGTGAATGCAACACTGACTTATTATACGCTTAGACTTTGCGTGTAATTGACTCCTATTTGAACGTAAAGCGCATCACATCGGTACATGAGGAACGATATAAAAAGGTATGTATTAAAAAGAAATCAGTCAGTTGAAATTGTTGTTTTCTATCTTAGATAAAATCAGGCGCACAAAATGGAAAGAACATACGCGATGCATCGCATGAACACGGAGTGGTTAATTTTCACTCTTCCGTTCGGAGCCCTAGCTCTATAATAACAAAGAGTCTCACTTAAAACAAAACCGTAATGACTTCTTGAACATTAAGCGGGCACAAAGGCTTTTACAGTCTGTTTAACAAAATAGTTCATTCGACGTTTGCATACGCTCGGGTAATTATCTGCCGTATTGTTACACACAATGGTATAGAGTTATTTATTATTTCAATTTCACAATATATTGTTGCGAGGAAAACAATGTAGGCACCTAACGTACCGTTCTTGTTACAATTCTCGCTACACACTTTCTATCAGGTTAACTTATTGCTGTGTTGTTGCTTGTGATTTGTGATATCAATCCATTGTCATTATCATCAGCATGCATGATGCTCCACGTAACATAAGTTATAGGAGATTCAGAGTTTGTCATTTTCAATAGCGTGTACCAAGTTTGCAATCAAAACCACATTGATACTACATATGGATTAGGGATTAGCAGCTGTAGCCAAGATCTTATAACAAAAAGAGACTGACAAAAATGTCTATGCTAAGAAGCACTTAGTGGACTTTAACCAAAATAGTTGCCAAAGAATATATTCTGAAAGAATAGATTCGTGGTATTGAAACTATGCTTCAGAAAAGTGACCTCGAATCACCGAAATCATTGTCCTGACGTGGGCACACCATTTGTTTTATTCGCTAGTGTTAGGGCTTACTCCAGTTAACTAGGTACTTAAAGAAGTACCTAGATACGATCAAAATAAACTAACGGAGAGCAACAAAAGCTTCCATTGTAAGAAAGTGTGTGGGAAACAGGGCGCATCCTTACGAAGCGGTTAATTAATTAATCATGTCGCTCTCCCTTCTCACTAGTGCCCATCAAACTCATTGAAAGAGAACACTGGATCTAAAGAAACCATCATGCCCTGAAGACCAAATCTACTAATTTAAAACGTTCTAAATCTAGTCAAAATTTCAACCCAGTCACAATGAATGTAAAAAATAGTAGGAAAAGAGGCGTTTTTGACAGATTGTGACTGAGATTAGATTGCGATCGTTCCTAAATTTAGTAGAATTGCCTCCCTGATATTCACCAGCGAATTTTCCAGTAATGCGGTCCTTATAAGATCCATGTTAATAGTGCGTTCGTACCCACGCGCATGATTACATCGTCTATTGTAGGTGCGTTAATAATGTTTACGAGTATTTACCGCTACACTTACGTTCATATTCCCATCAGTACGTACAACAATAATATTGGAGCATTGTGCGCATTCGGCGCGGGCGCAGAGAAAGCGTTGGCCGCAACAATGCGCGCTCGTGTAGATGCGCTAGATAGCGCTTGCGAACTTTGAACCGCGTTTTATAACTTCCATACAAGTCTCGACGACTCCCAGTACGGAGAGTCAGGTACTAGTTTTCAAATCGCTACAGATTTTATGGTGTTACTTTATCAGCATTAGTTTGCTTTACTTTCCAACGCATTGGGTGCATTCGACATGCGGGCATCGTTTCACTGTTACGTAGACGCAAGAAACAATAGGGTATTTTGAAACATTAATGCGTTTGTATAACTAGTTTTTTTTTTCAGATAAAGTCGTATCAAGATTTGGACTGCTGCAGTTGCCAAGTGAGATGAAGGTCAAACATGGACCCTACAGAACTGGTCTGCTCATATACAATTTATGATAGGTACATGTAAAAACAAGCTAATCTACTTTCCGTATCAAGAAGATAACATTTTGACCGTACAGGTAAAAATACATAAAACTTACTCTCCCATAGGAAATTACGAGAAAATCGATGCAATGAGTAATCATTGGAAGTCAACATTTTATTATAAATAATAAAGATCGAACTAATAATTATTAACTTGAGCCCCGTTCCCATCCAACTATAACTTAATAACTATATAATTTCCTAAATTGTTTAACAACTTATTTCCCCAATTCAAAGCTATAGCGAAATAAAATAGAAAATAGGAAATACTATACTAAGGCGGTCCACCTCCACACGTCATAAAAAGTTAGCAGAGGAAATGGTACTCGAACCGGGGTCTGTGGAACTGCATGCTCTGTAGTAGGTACTGGGGACCCACCCCTATATCTTAAAACAGTATTATTTTAAAATTACTTTGCCTTGCTTAATTGTAGTTATTTAGTTAGTTTATATTATTGAGTTGTAATCCAACTACAGAAATTACAAAGTAATATTAAAATAGTAACTGTTTTAAGAGATGGCAGAAGGCCCTAATGTTTTTGCCATATGTGGTTCAACCCAATAGGAGAAATTAGGTGAAGCAAGGCTGTTGTACTACTCATTTTATATGTAGGTACTAGGATTTGGCTGTATCATATCGGGTGTCAGGACACCAATCACATTTCCGAAAACCACATATTCTAACCAATATTACGATATTTTTTTTCTACTACATCATAGGGTTTGGCGATATTGAAAGTCAAAGTTACAACGTTTCACTACGTTTTTTTACGAAAACACGTTTTAAATGTTCCAACTAAACTTAAAATAGGTACTCACTCAACCCCTGAATGTACCCATAAGCATAATTATTTGCGTGATATAATTATGCTTATGGGTGCATGATACCGTGCATTGTAATGCATGGTATCATAAATAGCGATTTTTCACACCAGAAACAAAAGTTACATTACATGGGACTAAAGACTTATCTGGCGAAATGTGGGTGTACTAATGGGTACACCTCTGCCTAACCCTTCGGGGATTACAGGCGTGATGTTATGTTATGTAAACAAAAGTTGTTTCCCAGCAATAAGTTTTGGCAAAAAAAAACTCAGTTTTATGGGCAGAATGCGTAGTTAACGGGTTAACTGGTCGGATTTGTCTTTTTACACCCCATAGGTAAGTACTGCGTAAAATCTCGCATGCACCTTTAATCTGTAACGCAGAAAACCTAACACTTGCAGCTCTGGTAGCCACAGCACAAGGATCTGCCATATTCAGAATATTACAACATAAATCTCAGGACCTCTTTAGCGACAACCTGTAGAAACGTTCGCAATATTTCCGGTTGCGTCTTTAGGATACAAAACGCCATGACAGAGAAAAAAAAGTTTTCGTCCCTCGAACAGCCCAAGCCCATCGCAAGTACAAGAGATAGTAAGCCCACAGAGTGAGTACCGAGTAGTGAGGTGAACGACTGGCCCGCCATTACAGCAACCGCATCATTACGGCCGGCAGCGGCAGCCGGCAGCGAGGCCCCGCACAGCCTTTCATAACGTTTTTTATCCCCCACTACCACTGTTGTTGACAAACCCGTTGAAAAACTCAGCCCCAGAACAAATTACATCGCGTTCCATTTATATAATAAAAATTGTTCAGCTTGTGATGTAAAAAAAAAAGTTTTTTTAAAACAAATGACGAATCGAGACATTTCAAAAATAAACTCCCAGTACCTACTTTATTTTATTCAACTGGATAAAATATATATTTCATCGTTAGTTTCTCAGTACTTTTGAATACTAGCGAATACCGGCAGAACATCAAAGCTGACCTAAATGAACGGCCGCCTATAGAGTACACGTTCCCCTTTATCGGCCATCTCCCATTGTTGGCACGCCCGACACATTTACAACTACCCACCAACCACACACATCAATAAATAATACCATAAAGAATATTAATGTAAAATGCGCATTGATTTTTGTTATTCAAAATGTTGATAGAATCACCGCTGGTTTATATGTGTGTGTTATGCGCGTGCGCATGCTAGATAAAAACGTATCATTTGAATGTCCAGCAGTCATCCTTGCGCGCATAATTACGTCTTACTTGGAAATTGTTGCTACTCTTTGTACTGTGGCATTGTGCTGTGTGATACTTAAGTATGGAATGGGACTTTACCATAAGTAATTAGATTGTCATTTGTAACAGATGCCACTTTATTCATTGTTATCCTCATAAAGTAGATTTACACTCGTTACTGGAGCGGAAAATCAACGACGTGTCAAAATTAAACTCGCATCAAGTTATCTGATTGGTTGTTGATAATAAATACACACAAAGTTGCCGTGCGTTTAACAGTATGTTTAACATATATTATTGTTCTAGAAAATGGATGTTAGTTAGTACCTAACTGCAAGGTAAGGATGTGGAGCCAAGTCACAACCCCTGCTCAACCTACTATCTTGCCCTCTGTGCCTCAAAACATGCAGCCAAAGTGACCTATGTGTTGCCACCAACGATGCCGCAAAAGAGGCAAAGTTTAGAGCCGCCCAAATTTAAAAAAAAATGTCGTGTCAGCGACACGGTGAAGTGCAATCTTATAAACATAATTGACATAGAATAGAGTTCCAAAGTTAGTTTTTGAAATTCAGATAAACGATTAGGTACTTTAAGATAATATTAACAGGTTGCAAAATCAGTAAACAAGTCTTCAGTTGCAGTGTAATATTTAATTGACTAACAAATAAATTCATATCATCTCAAATTGACATTAAATATTTTTTCATATAAGTACTTACAGTTATTGTATGTATAGTATAATATAAATTAAATCTTTACTTCTTTAACGCTAAATGTGCTCAAATGAAGGCATACTTTTTATTATTAAGTAGTGAGAGTTTACCGCTAAATGCAGTTATAGGTATTGTATTTTTGTAAAATCCTCTCAATAAATACTTTTTCTTTCTTTATTTGTTTCGACAAATGTGTTAATATCACTATACTCTGTTCATTTTACGATGATTAATATGACACATACAGCAACCACTATGACCTTAAACTAGTTCATCAAAATGATGGCATATTAAGCTACAAGATTCCAGTAAAAGTTGACCTCTTAATTTAGGGAAAGACTTTACAAAAAGAGGCAAACTTATATAGGAAATGTATAAATAATAATAATTTTTTTTTATTACCACAAACATCGAGTACATTGCACTTGACTATGTCGCCTTGTGGCCTATGTTATGTCAGCAAAAAAATATGATTTTAGCATGAAGTGTCATACCAATCATAACAAAATAAACACAGTATAGCTTGACACTTATGACTTTAATGTAAGATAACAAATATGTACTTAAATGAGCACATTTCGCGTTGAAGTCTTATTGTGGCAGTTTCATTAGGTACATGGTAAAAGATTTAATGTTCATTATTTTAAAATAACTATCATTTACATTGCCTATTCATATAACATTCATTATCACATTTTAACAATATTCGAAGCTAGTATTAATTTAGATATTTACATAAGATTCAATCTTTAGCGCTGTCGTTATACATAAGGATGGTATTAAATGAACAGTGAATATGTCTTAATATATTAAATAAATACAAGTATAATGAAGTTTCATTGTCACCCTATAATTGTCTAACACTTCAAGCTCTTTGCAATATAATGATTCAACATGTAACCATGTATTGAGGTGGGACAAAAAATATTTCGATGCTACTATTCAGTATTACATACATAGATATCAGTAAAATTATGTGTTTACGCCAAAACTCACGAAATTATATTTAGTGATAGTATGGAGGTGTTTATTTCAAATTCATCTCTGGTTTTTATTAAATACTTTATAATATATGTGAGAGCACAAAGAACATTCTCTTTTTAAAAAGAAGCGCTTCGTAACTGTAACATAATTTTCTACGTTTCGTAGTTTTTATGATTTAAACCCTGGTATATCTATCTATCTATAGAAATAAAAATGAATGGGTAAATGTATTACTTAGCGCAAAAGTCGACAACGGCTCCAACGATTTTTGATGTGTTTGTAATTTCTCGGAAAAGTCACCGGAAAATTCGGAATTTTGCACCAGTGCTAAGCCGAGGCGGTACGCTAGTTTTTTTTAAATAAAAATGACTGCAATAACTTATAGTGGTGATCGTACTAAAGCTATGATACGCATGGCCTAAACATTTACGTGGATTCATTCCTATTTGCTAATACTAAACGATTATTAAAGGCCGTTACATTCACCTTTTAAATAAGTTAATAAACATGTCCTTGCTACATAAGATTAACGATTCCATAATTATTTTAATAATTCACAATTATATTGCCAAGTAAAAAAACCGTACAAAATAATACAAATAATGCACATATCCGTTGGAATGTAAATTATGACACTTTTAGAATATAAAAGATGGCAACTTTGAGAGAGCCTTATTGTGGACACATTGTAGTTAAAGGAAAATAATTGCCCTAAAAATGGAGTAGTTAGGTCATTTTCAAATTTGGGGCCAAAAGTTTTTAATTCGCGAATTATAACATACTAGCTTTCGCCCGCGGCTTCGCTCACGTTAATTTAGAATTTGCCAATCAATTCGGGTTGTACTCGGCTTGAGTGCATGAGTGAACCTTTCATTTTCTGACACCCTAGTACTTTTTTGATAAATCCAGAATAACCTTTCCACTCTGACTAAAACTTTTTATTTCTACTGCCATAGATATATACCTTTTTTATGATACTCTAGTACTTTTTTTTCTTGGGTAATCGTAAGTTGGTTGTAATAACCGAATTATCAATAATCGATTTTATGATACCCTAGTTTTAGCTGGTCCATCGACACTCAAAACTCACAAAATGTATGTAGGTACTTAAATTTAAAATTCGAACATGATTCGAAAGACATGTGGCGCCATCTATCACCAAAAGTAGGTTATTGTGATTTCCCTCGGGAACAGTACTTTTTTTCTGGATAAAAGGTACCCTATGTTCGTTCCTGTACACCAGGCAATGTATATGCAAAATTTCGGGATGATCGGTTCAGTGGCTTAGGCGTAAAATGGTAACAAACAAACAAACAAACTTACTTTCGCATTTATAATATTAGTTAGGATTTTTATAATTATCATTAGTAAGTAACCAAAGTCTTCGTAAATAAATCTTATATTTATAATTAGGGAAATTATGTTTCTCATTTTTGTCACTCAAAAACATGATTTATGGGTATTATTTTAATAAAGAAAGGGTATCTTTGATTGTCATGTAGCTTTTTAGTTAGTGAATGCATTTACCTACCGAAAAAAAGAATATATCATAAATTTTAAGTTTATGAAATTCCTACTTTTTTGGCCCCAAATTTGAAAACGACCCAATGGATACTAATTCATATTATCAGCTGTATTAGGCGACTTCATAAGTTAGGTAGCCGAAAAGGATACAATACAGTCTTGTTTAATTATAACATTTACGCATATGTCATTTGTTTAAAAGCGGTGCCTTAAAACTATCATAATATTATTATTATTAACATTAGGCCTAGCACAGTATGAAGCTCAGACTGGTTTTTAAAAATACAAAAATTAAGTAGGTAGATTGTTAATTTTATACCTTAATAACACAGTGTGACTACTTAATGCAGTGGTTTAGACCGATGTTACTTCGATCTGGGTAAGTGGGCTTATTTAATTTTGTCATTTCTCAGGACCTGTCAAATCAGTCGACGATGAATTATTAGTACCTAGTTACGCTGTGGTTACACTCAACCTTATTTCATTTGCTCGCGATAATCATAATTATTTTCTTTAAGAAATTTTAGAAAGACAATTTTAATGCGGCCACAAAAAGATCGGCGGGCCCCAGGTTGAGTACCTCTAATCTTTCTAATGAAATATCTATAAAAGGACTGGCATAGACAATAATTTAGTTTTAATGTGATTAATCTTATAAAATGTTTAAACTGTACAATTGACAGTGAGGCATTGATTTCAGATCCAGTAAAATTGTAAACGATTCAAGAAGCAATTTGCAAAAAGCGTTAAAGCTCCTATAAATTCATATGTAGGTACATTTGTAAAAGGGTTGATTTTTATTTAATTTTGTGTAATGTAAGTACAAAATATTAACTTGATTTATGGTACAAAGTATGTTTTATTAAACTCGGGACAAATGAGCAAGTTTTTTTTGGTTCTTTTGGATTTTTGCTCAGTGCTAGGGTGTTTTTCTTTTTTTTTTAATTTATGCGCCTGGGCATCTTTCTGAATTACCGCGGCCCATAAAAATCTTAGTATTATAACTACGTCCTAAGTAGTATTCACGTTGTTTATGGTGATGAGTTTCGTATTCCAATAATTTCATACATCATTTTCACTTCACTTGACGTATTTGGCTGAATATTCATGTTACTTTGGTAATAAAAAATATTACCTATGTCCACGACAATGAAGTTGATTTTGTATTAGCAAAATAACGCGAATATTTTAATAAATACACCTAATGAAGTGCCTTTATTAAAAGTAGATAAGTACCTACTTACTACCTTTTCGGCGCCTTCGCATCTGACGTTTGTTGACGTCATTATACCGAAACTGACGTCGCGTTACCATGGCGTCTTATACGCCTACATACACTATATGCTAAGGGTGCTTTGCTAGCCGTAAGCCGCTGATTAACAATACCGTAATATTCTTATCATAATTATAATTACACACATGTATGTTGATGTTCCCATAATTTGGTGTCACATGTACTTATTAAATGGTGTTTCAAATTGGTCTTAATACTTTAGGCCATAGCGGTTTAATATTAAGAGATCCTTATTACAGCCAAGTTCGACTGGCTTAGGGAATAATTCACTTACAATAATTATATTTTATCATTCAAATACATATTAATTACTTTATAACACTTATAGACTCGTAGATATTCGTCGGAAGTTTATTGCCATTTTAAATAACAGGGCCAATTCAGCTAACTTTTTGGGAACGAACGCAATCTAATCTCAGTCGCTATCTGTCAAAAGTACTTCTAATTACCGACACTTTGTGACATTGACTGTCGTTGAGGTGAGATTGCGACTACATTTCGAATGTTTTTAAATCGGAGGGTTTTTCTTTATCAATCTGCAGTACGTAAGCCGCTTTCCTTCTCGTTTACTACATGTTCTTTTATTTCATTATTGGCTTCAGACCGCGAATTCGTCCGCATGGAAGTCCTATCAAACTTGGTAATATTGTAGCTTTCTATTAGTGAAAGAATTTCTGTTTTCGAATCCGTACTTCCAGAGATTACCTCTTAAAAATAGACAAACTATTTTATCCCTTTATAGTCATTAAGACTAGATCACGGACATAGCGATTCTGTGACCTCCTTATCGAACACTCCTGTATGATACTTATTTAATTAATTTACATTTGAAAACTCTTTCATTCCGACAACAGAACATTTTCTCCTGAACAAGAACTTTTCCAAATGGCTTATGCTAATAATTCAAGCTATTCAGCAAAATTCGGAATATGAGGGTAATCCATATCGACTTCCTCCAAAACTGCGTAGCACGCACTACCGTGACACGTATCATAGTTGATTTCCAAATTTAAATGGCGCATTTACACTTGGCCTGCACCTCAAGTAACTATACCCAAATTCTAATACCAGCGATTTTGCACAGATTGACGATAAAACGCCCTTCTTTTTATCTTCCAGCTTCTTTTTAATGAACGATGTCATACTCGCCATTAGTCGTCAACCTGAATTCCATGAATGTAAATGTGCCATCATACAAAATCTGTGACACAACTGACAATATGCCTCTTAGGCCACATACAGCTAAGTACTCATCAATACAAACTATCTAATTCTACACTAACTACAATAACTAGATGGTAAGTTACTTATCATCCCGCTGGTCGTAGTACGCGTGCGCGAGGTCGAACAGCTCTCGGCGCATCTGCTGCGCATGCGCACGTAGCTGTTGCTCGCGCGCGCGGATGAGCCCGTACTGTTCCTCGCGCTCTTCTGTGTGCTGTACGACGAGCCAGCGGAGGTAGAGTTCTGCAATGCGAAGGTCGATTTAAATAATATATGAAAATGCTAGAATATTAATTTGACTGACAATTTTATATGGATGTGTGCCAGATAAGACATAAACGGATTTCATATACTTTTTCTATGACGCATGCTCATTTTTTAATGTAAACACATGTTATGTATAAACAATTGTACATGTATGTATAAACAAATTATCTTTAACATCGAATGAGCTACTAACGACAGTTTGGAAAAAAACTAAAAAAAAAACTCTGAAACCGAATTTCCAAATTCAAACTTGTTACTTGCCACTCAAAAACGTGTGCTCTGTAAAAGTAGATATTGTCTATTGATTTGCGTCGAACGCTCATCTACATGATCTTATAACATAACTTATATCACAACAGCCAAAACAACTCACCTTCCCATATGACATAGCTCATGGGAGCGACGGACGGCCATATAACGTTGGGCGTGGGGTCGTACAGCGGGTTGATGTACTTGGGCAGCTCGTCCGGCTGGTTGAGCCACGACCAGAGGCTGGTGGTCTGCGAGTGGACGCCGCGAGTCTCGCGCTCTTGTTCATTGTCACACATGAATGTGCCTAGAAAGTGGGAGGAAATTAGTAACAACGTCACGTCTGTATTTCGAGGGGTAAGCACAGTTGTATGTGGTATAGTCTAGTTTTAATTGTAATTTACTTATGGCTGTCACGGGCTGGCATCATATTGTCGAGGATGACAGCTGTCAAGTGGGGAATAAATTGCTTTTATGTAAAACAATGTATGCCTTTAAAATTGCGTTTTTCCTCTAAACTATCACAGCTTATATATTTATTAAACATTTAGACAACAGTAATGATAAAAAAAATGAATTTAAACATATTTGTAGTGACTAAATATAATATATTATAATTTATTAATTTTAATCATTTTAAAGACCGTAGTTGTGTTTCCGTGTGTACTTGTGTATCGACCTATCCTATCTGATTAATCTCCAAATCCCACGAAATCTGAAACAACTTACCAAACTGACTAGCATAAGAGTGCTCAAATAGCGTGATAAGGAATGACTGCTTGAACTCGAAGCTGCAAGGAAACTGCTCCAGGAACTGTCGGATGCAGTCCAGTAGCAGTAGGAAGGTGGGAGCGGCGCGGGGGGTGGAGGGCCCGTACGGACCCACGCGCTGCCGCGAGTACCACGGGTGGCCCGCCTGGACCCACTCGCGCTCGATTAGAGCTTGAAGACTGGGGAACAAACAAAATGTATTCACTAACTAGGATATCAACTCTGCTTCCGCTTGATTGTCAGATCTGCGAGGTTTTAATTATTTTGCGAAGAACTCTACTTATTTATCTAAGATTAAAGTAGCCTAAGTTACTACTTATGACATCAGCTATATCCCAGTAAAAGTTCTGACAAAATCAGCTCTGCCGTTTCGGAGATTAGCCGGAACAAACTGACAGATAAATATGAATATAATGGCCGCCGCCTTACCCTCTAATAGTTCTGCAGTCTGGGTTAAGTATGATCTGGACTAGAGAACACACTAACAACGTGGCATCTTCACCGCGCGTTCCGTGGACTAACACCGGTTCTGCTTTCTGTAATGTTATACAAAATTGATCTTAATCACTTGAAATAATCATCGTTCGCGTGGCTAAACCCTAGTAATTTGTTTGTTAAGAACCATTTTATGCGTTTTCCAATTATTATTGGAAAATTTACAGTTACACGATGATCGGTAAGGTAGGATAGCAGGACCAACCATATTATTGCATTTATATTTTTTACTTAATAAGGGAGTAAATAGAGTTTTATTGGATTTTTCATCAGAAATTTCTGAGTAACAGCGTCGGAGACAGGATTTATGCCCAGTTGATGGCAATAGGCTCACCTCCTATTACCCTTTAAGTCTCTTGACTTAAACATGTCTGGCGAAATGTGAGTGTACTAATGGGTACACCTCTGCCTTACCCTCCGGGAATTACCTACAGGCGTGATGATACATATGTTATGTGTAATTTTGAAATGTTTTAACTAAACAACAAAATCCCCCATGCCGTCTGTACTATTGGATAAACCCGTAAGTACAAAGTTTTGCGTGCGTTTAATTGCGCTCTATCATAAACAGTAATTTATCACACGATTTCCGTTTCATTATCTTTTTAATGCTGAAAGTATTGTTGTCTGTTATGTACAGTCAACAAAAGTGATCGGTATGCGTCATATATAGTTAAAGTTTTCTAAGAAACCTTTGGATGTTTTCAAATGTAATTTTATTTAGAAAGTAGATAATGGTGCCGATTCCCTTGGTCACAAACTAAACTAAAATTAGACTATTTCCATCTTTTTCTGTCCAATAAAATAAGAAAGAGACTAATGTAAATAAGAGCTGTCAAATTTAGTCAATCTGACACATCCATACAGTTATAGTTGACATCTTAAAACGTAAGGATTAAAAATACGGAGAAGTTCAAGGCAAAACTAATTTGACATCGCTAACTTAGTTCTTTGATGTCACGGAATGTCACCGTCCTTTCCTTTCGCTGTATGTTAGTAAGAAATTTCAACTCTCTAAATTTAGTCTAGTTTGTAAAGAAGTGAATCGGCACCAATAAATAGTTTATTAATTAAGTTAAATTTCAATCGTAGACATCCATTGGTTACTTACAAAACTTCAAGTATATCTGACGACGGATACCTATTTCTTTTGTAGACTGTACCTGTGTGAGTTTTACAGATACAGATGGTAAAGTGGTAGGTCACCTGGTGTATGTGTTGTGCTACGATGCAGGCAGTATGTAACGCGTTGCGCACGCTCTCGGGCCACCCGCACGATTCTAGCCGAGAGATCCACTTGTCGCTCGATATCTCACGATCGTTGCACGCTGAAATATTTTATTAATTGTCAATAAATTTATTTTAAAAGATAACATAACATCACGCCTGTAATCCCCGAAGGGTTAGGCAGAGGTGTACCCATTAGTAGGTACACCCACTTTTCGCCAGTTATGTTTTTAGTCCCATGTAATAGGAGGCGAGCCTATTGCCATCAACCGGGCACAAATCCAAACTCCGAGGCTGCTACTGAGAAATTCCTGATGGAAAAACCCAATAACACTTTCCCGACCTGGGAATCGAACCCAAGACCTCATGCACAGCAGTCGCGCTTGCGACCACTAGACCAATGAGGCAGTTTAAAAGATATCTTTAAATTGGATATTTGATACCGATATAATCTAATAATTCTGAAACTTTCTATATAAACACACTTTATTTTAGCCTTAAAAATTCGAGTAATTTTCAACTAACTGTAAAATTAGATTTTTATTGCTTTGAAATCATTAAAAAAATGTTTGGTATTAGCTGCAAAGATGCGAACGTTCATGGTAAAGTATACAAACTCGGACGGCGCTTCGTGCGACCAGTTGATCTTTGGGTATTGGGTTTTTTATAGGTTGGGTTGGTCTGGTCTGTAAGTGATCGTCCAAGGTCGCGACCGTCACAGTGCGCAAGGTTCATAAGAGCCATTACAGACTAATTTCGGAGCTTTATACCTCCTTTCTATCCTAGAGTCAAAGAAACACTACGCCCAATCTAAAATGATCTTTATAAACCATAGTTCAAAAATGTATGAATATAAGTATCAGTAGTAAAGTTGCTTCAATACATTACCATCTATCAATTTTGAATAGCTATCTAAGAGCGGTTGTTGGTTGTCCACTTCATCCATAGATCTGTTGTAAATTTTCCATTGGGAATAGTTAGAATTACTCTCCGTTCCACCACCTGAAAGGAAAATACCAATAAAAATACAGCTTGTTATTTTGTTATCAACATGAATTTTCCTGCCATTAAGTACCTAAATCTCTACAATTTGCTAACGTAGCATAAGTACAAAGAAAATAGTGTTGTTTGAAAGAAATTTAGGTTTTTTTCCTTCTATCATATTAAATATTATATTTTTCTTAATAAAATGATAACAAATAGATATTATTTTCTCAACTTTGAAAAATACCTGGCACAGAGCAAATTAAAAGTAAAAGTTAAAAATCTTCTGTTACCTTTGTTTTGTTGCTGTGATATCGAGTTGGAGCTCCTAAGGTCGTATATAATGCCTTTGGTACCGACAGCGACCACTGCGTTTAGTATCGCCTCGTCTGGCCTACACCGCCGGTGCTTCGGACCGTACAAGGGCTGCCCGGCGCGCATTAACACTGCCTGTACAAATAAAATACAATAAGTCTCCTTTTTAGTTTATTTCTTGGAGGCTGGATTTGTGCCAGGTTGATGGCAACAGGGTCGCCTCCTACTACATGGGGTACTATACCATACCACACTACCATAGTTTAATTTATTGTTGTGTTCCTAAATTGAAAATAAACTAACATAACATCATGCCTGTAAACCCCAAAGGGTTAGGAAGAGGTGTACCAATTAGTACACCTACATTTACCATAATTTCATGTAATAGGGGGCCACCCTATTACCATCAACTGGGCACAAATCCAGACTTTGGGCTGCTATTTAGAAATACTTAATAATAATACTCTTCAGTACTTACTCCATTATTATGCCTATAAGACAGTACAGGGAACCGCCCTCCCTGCCTGAAGGTAGCTGCAGCAGCGAGAGTGTCATCATCAACACATTTAGGTACCACTACTGCCTTCCCATAGCTAGAGCACACCGCATAGTTCTGATTGACGCGGGAAACACGCCACTCTTCCGTTGCTAATACTTTTGTAAATTCACCCTCTATACTGTAATTCAATATCATCAATAAGTAAATAATTCATACACATATCCAATTTGCGACATTTTTAATGACATTGCTCAAAATAATTATCCAGCATACTTTGGCCGACAACAAAATTGAAATGATATAATACCTGTTGTTAGTGATTAATTAACTTTGAGTAATAACCCCAAATAATATGGTAAGAATAAGTTCAATGAACTTGCTTAATTTATCTATTCTTGTTATTTAAATTGCTAGTCAATAAATCAAAAGCCTGAAAGAAGAAAGTGAGAGTTTTAATGCTTGGCAGCATTAAAATTTTCACTTTTAGGCTTTTGATTTGCCTACATTGCAGGATGGATGTCACATATTTAAATGATCTCTACATAATTATTATTAGTTGTTGTAAAATACTTTGACAGCAGTATAAAGTAGATACATAATAAAAAAAATAAAAAAATCATTTGCAGGGACTTCTGAGAGCCTTTGAACTGTTAATAACTTAACCTGTGGACTGAGGGAAAACACACCTATTGTGTTCCTACTAAAAAATGTAATCCTATGCTCACCCACCAAGTGCATAGTCATCTGACGCACCTGACTTGGCATAGCTAATTTCGCCAGCAGTCAACAGTTTAAAAACATTTAAATTATATCACCTGTATAAAGTATATCCATTCTCCACAATAGGGTGCATATGTCTATAGAAAAACGGGTAGAACAGGCCAGGATCTTGTAAGCCAGACAAGTTTTCAAGTGTCTGGGCCATTTGATTTAACTCAGTTGTACCCCCAATATCTAGCTGAAATATCCTCAAATCTTTGCATTTGAGGAAGAGGGAGCCGCCCTGTGTTACACCAGCAATAGGCTTGTTCTCCTTTTTTTCTATACTGTCTATGTTTTTGTGTAGAAGCTAAAATTATTATACATATCATTAATTGCTTGGATAAGAAGTACTCAGAGGGTTAATTTTAAGAATAGGTAGTTAGGGGGGACTGTATCATAATGCAGATGGCTCTAAATTATAATGGACATGATACAAGTCATTCAACTCAAGTCAGAAATTTTTGTGGGATTGGTACAAGAATTTAAGAAAATATTGAAGCAGACTAGACTGTTACATTAGGTGACGAGACTAATAAAAGGAAGTAGAAAAACTGCCCACACACATGCAATAGAAACAGTTACAGCTGTGGACACAGATCTAATGTCACTTTATCAGCTGATAATAGTACACATCGTGGGCCAGCAAAGGACGCAAATTGGACTTATCATTGTTACTATAGCAAGGTATTTAATTAAAAGTAATTAAACATACCCATAGTTCGTGAACGCCTTCTTTTCGTGAGCTCAAAATAAGATGATGTCCTGTAATACATACAGTTCCATCCACATTTTCCTGGTGCGGGTACTTCAGAATAACACCATCCAATTTATTTATATGTATTAACTCAATGAACTCCATTTTCAGTACCTAACACGCAGTAAATAAATAATTAAAAAATAATAAATAACCATCTGATTGAAACCCCAGAACCTGACGTTTACGTTACAATTTATATTTCATTCGGTTCGATTTTTACGTTGGCAATCAGCTGTTTTAAAATAAAGCTTTCAGTAAAATAACTTCGCGTCAAAAATATTTAAACAATGACCATTTATCATTATTTCGTATGTAAACTGCTTAAAATCAAGACAAATAGTAATTTTTCAATAACAAAATTTTTGCCTGGTGGTTTAAATAATATTGCAAACTAAAAATAAAAACCATCTGAGACCAACTTCATTTCATTCCCTTTCATTCCTATTCTAGAAGAGTAGAAGAGTTTTTACAACATTGACAACAGCCGTTACCGGCGTGCTAGAGCGAGTTGCAATAATTGGTTTATTAAGCTACCGTAAGAGATAGAACATCTGTGTGAAAGAGACGTATACCAAGAAGTTTCGTACGCTGGCAGGTAGGCTGTTGCCTGTTGCAGCTCCATCTGTCGGATATTCAACAAAAAGTCCAAACGTAGCTGTAGTGCGATGGCGATGTGTGGATTTTTTCGTTGGTTGGAGATATTTTTTGATCACAAAACAATTGCTAATTGAAACGCAAGTCATATGAGTAAGATATAACCGTTACTACGTCCGGTGAATAGTGTGTGGTGTTATCGTGAAGTGCACAAAAAATAACAAACCGTGTGGTAAGCCTATATATTTGTATGATTGTATTGAAAGTAGGTATGTAAGTATCTGGCAGGGTGGTTGAGCTTGGGTAATGACCGGTTCCTCTAATATTTAGATCTCTATTGTTAGGACATGACGCTGGACTACTGTTCAAGTTAGAAACACCACGTTTTCTTACATCACAAAAGGTCAAGCTAAAAATACCAGGTGCTTGTTTTGTCGCAGGTGATGGAGGAGAGCACGGAGTCCCACATGGAGACCGACGTGTCGTCCACCACCGATGATGTCCCTGAGACACAGGAAGTCACTGGGTCCGACGGGAATGTCGAGATGATTATAGTTGTAGAGAAAATGGAAGATGAACCATCTGCTGATGAAGAAACTGAAGAGCAACCTTCGCTAGTTGATGAAGATACAAATAATCTAATAACTCCAGAGGATAAAGTGGAAGAGAACGAAATACAAGTACCCAAGTCACCAGCAAAATCCCCTCTAAAAACTCCAGCAAAGCCTCTAGTAAAGGTTCTAGTTAAGCCCCCACTTAAGTCTCCAGCTAAGTCTCCAATAAAGTCTCCAACAAAGTCTTCAAGTATAGAAACTGAAGTTCCAGATACTCAAAGCAAGCCTGAGGTGGAAAACATAGTTGTGGAAGATAAACTTGAGAATCAGGATGACATCCAACCTTCTATTGAAAAACAGCAAGTGGAAGTCGCAGATTCCTCAATTAAAGAACCTGGACTAATCCAATCTGAGGATAAACCAAGCCAGGTACAAAAAACTGCAAAGAAAGATAATATACAGAATCCAGTTCAGAAATCTCCTGTTAAAAATCTGCAGTCTTTAGTCTCTGCTAAATCCACACCAACGAAGGAGTCTTTACTAATTGACAAAACTCCGGTCAATGGCAAGATCCAATGCAATGACAACAGCAAAAAAGATGACATGAAAACTATAACCACTATCATTCCCATAGATATCACAATAGAAACTTCAAATGACTCTCAAAATGAAACATTGTCTGACTTGTCAGAGAAAGAACACAAGAGCATAAGCAGAGAATTAAAATCTTTAATAAACTCTGCAAAAGAATCTAAGATTATCAGTGAATGTACTCAGCTGACAAGTAAAACAAGGAAATCTAGAACCGCTTTAGACACATCTAGTTCTAGTTTAAATTCTTCCCAGGTTGAGCCTAATAGGATACATGACACCAGACGAAATAGTGATATGTCCCAAAAGAGCAACTGTAGCGAAAAATCTGATAGGATTGTCCTCAAAAGGTCAATGAGGTCACAAAATCCTGAATTTGTAAGTAAGGTAAAGCAGTTCCTGAACTCTGTCACTGGTAAAGGTAACAAAGACTCAGAAGATGAGGATGAGGAGATGGATAAGGATAAAACAGACCTTGAAGTCATTAGAAGAACTCCTCCAAAATTCAGAAAAACTGATCCAGTAGTAAGTAAAACTTTTTAAAGATTTAATTCAAAAATGACATAAATAGCAAGACTTTACTTAAATGAGCATCATTCAAATGTTAATTTAATTTGTTTGTGTTGAATTGGATGTTTTTGGCATAAGACCCATTTTCACAACATAATTATTGCAATGTGTAGTTGTATGTTGAGGCATATTGTGTTAAATGGTGGCATGATATCACTATGGTATTGTTTTTAATTTAATTTAAAGTTAAAGGAAAGCAAACTCTTTGCATATCATATTTTTTTCATATTCAAGCTGCCAGTCTGTTGCTTTCAAATAAGGAGGGGGTATATGAACATGATCTATGTACAACAAAATGGCTGCCAATGCTTTAAGATGTCACAATAATTTACTATCAGTAACTTGTGTCAATAAAATAACAGTTTTATATCTCACAATGGTCAGTTTTGTGTTGTTATTCTCATAAGAATTTTATGCAGTCTTTGCAAATTATTTTAAATATTTTTGCTGTCAAATTCTCATTTGGTCTAGAATAAAAGTACCTTATGTGTAATTTTTCTTCTATAATTCTGCTTTCCACTGCATAATTCTAATTTATTATCAGGTTACAGAGAAGAGCAATAAGCTTCGGTCTGATTCATACTGCTGGAGGTGTCACTGGGTGGTGGAACAGGCAACCAATGAGAAGCAAGTGCATGCTCCAATGCAATGTACAGTCTGTCCACGGTCCTTCCACTACAAATGTCTCACTGGCACCGAGAGGAACAAGATTAACCTGGAGAAGAACTGGGTCTGTCCTGAATGCATGATTGTGCTCCAAGCAGAGAGTTCAGAGACCAGGTGAATGCACACACTGTAATCAGACTGTTTATAATTAAATTAATGGTTAAATGTGATCCTCTTTTAAAATCAAAATGACTGAGCAAATGAAATAAGTCAGCTTCTCGAGGCATTTTCATAATACGTATTTTTCTTTGACAAAAGCTATGCTTACCATCTTACTTGTCAAAGTGTAGAGTTTGTGTTGTTTCCCTTCTAAAATAATATTATCCTGTTGTTATCCCATTATAGCCGAAAGGCTTCTTGTGCAGAGAAGACAGCCTCTGTTAATTAATTGTTCACCATCATAACCTTATTTTGAATTCCATAGTCACGACTAAATTGCGACTAAATTCTTTAGTCACATTTTAAGACGTGACGCGGTGTTATGTTTGGTGATCCTTCAATTTGTTATTATCATCCATCAAATTGATTTTATTATAATATAAAATATTAAAAATATACGTAAATAATTTAATCGTGAATTGCGAAATTGCATTGTCACAATAATCTAGTTTTAATTCTTATGTAACTAGCATTATTATTCTAAGGAAACTAGGTTATCGCCCAGCATTATTTTTTTTAAACATTCCTCATTTTTGATTCTTAATATTGAGAAGTCTTCAATATTCTTGAAATAGAAGAACTTAGTTTGCGTGTGCGAATAAATGGACTAGGGAGGCATAATTTGAAAGGATGTCTGATTCATGCCTAATTATCTAAAGAAAAGACTCATTTCGCCGACCCCAAGTACTTTAGGATGAGGTCAGGAAGACGTTGACAATAGGTCAATTATACACACAATACGTGTAAGATGATTGCAACTGTCTGCATTTATTTTCAGATCGCAAGCCATGAAGAAAATATCCCTAGGAATGCTCTGTGATCTTCTGAAGCATGCGCTAGAACGAATGATGGACGTCAATGGGGTAATTTACCTGTTTTGTTATTCACTACCTACAGTTTTACTTATTTATATCCGGCAGGTACATTGCGCGGGTCCTAAATGTCTGATGAATTTGCTCAATTTTGGTATGGTTTCTTATTACGGATAAGTTCGTAAATAGTTCCGGAAGTCGAGACATTATCGTAAAATATGATAGCTATTTTAAAATAATTCTTTGAAAAAGGCAAATACTCGTGATATTTAAGTATATTTTCATAGTTTTGCGACAAAACGCAATAACGATGATAATATTATACTCTCGCCTCTATTTTAACGTGAATTGCCTTAACAAAGACTTTTCGCATGTATATGACTGTTCAATATAAGCTACAAGGCATCATACTCTGCCGTTCGCTACTTTCACCGGGTTAACGCATGAACCAACAGCCGGGCAGATATTAAAATGTATGTAGCGCTCCGCAGACTCGGTGAAATGACCTTGCCACTTATCTACGTAGCTGCGCGCGGACCCCGCGTAACGACGCATTCTCTCTCCCTCTATCAGAACAAATCGATACTACGGCGTCGCTATTGCCGTCTCGCTCCGCCGCCGCTAATAATAAACGTGTGCGAGTGTTGTACATAAGTATTGTCGTTTTAATGTGTGCTGCATTTTTCTTGATTCGTCATTTTGTCATGCTTTTCTATTAGCACAAATTGTTTATCAAACTTTCTAAATGAGCAATGATTTTCTAAAATTTCTCGGTTTTTATATAAAAAAACTTTATACGCACAATCAGATGCTCTCACCTAAACTACTATGTAATAAATATTTTTGCATACGGATCGAAACAGCAGACGGTTAAACCCACCTTCGTCGCCTGGCACACCTACCTTAGATAATGTTTTGCATTGAATGAACGTAGGTGCAAACCGGAACAAGCTAACATGCGCCCGTAACTACGTCAAATCTTGTTACAATAATGAAACATACAACATACACCACGTATAAACGCTAAACAGGTGAATTATAAATGCTTGAGACAAAATAATTTGTGTAAGATAGTTTGAACAGCTATTCAATATAAGTTTTCGTCAACAAAACTAATTTAAAATATAATCTAAGTTGTTCATTACATTGCACTTAATGCGTATTCACTATTATTAGCAGAAAACAAATGATTGGTATTCTGGGCAAAGTTAATCAATAAAGAAAAAAAGAAATTTGAATAAAATACCGCTAAGTTATTCTGCACTAAAACGATTTGTGTCGAGGGCTATTTCACATACAAACAATGAATTTACATGCACTAACGTTCAGATTTGTGATGGCATATTGAGTGCTAAAACAGGGCATTGAAAACGTAAAGACAACGGTTCGTGACTTCTTAATTACGGCTTTGAAAATCTGTCAGCTTAAACTGCAAATTTCTGTAGTATTAGTCGACTAGAATAACTTGTAATTACGTTACATGCGTGTTTCGCATAGCTTGGCCGTGTCAAGCGCTCGAACAGTGTAATTAGTCGTGTCATTAAGTTGGTACAGGCTTATGTTTTATTTTACGCCGTTTTGACCTACAAAATCACGTGTCACGTGTCATTCTCGACTGTAGAAGTTGCCAGAGCTTGATAGAAAACGAGCCACAGAATCACTATGCTTAGTAGTTTGAACTTTTATACAGTTCATAAAAACAAATAAAAATTCAATAGCTTAAATTCCTTTCTCATGTTTTCAGGTGGAACCATTCATGCAGCCAGTGGACCGCGCGGCGTTCCCTGACTACGACAAGTACGTGGTGCATCCCATGGACCTGTCGCTTATGAGGGACAACATCGGCGAGGGACTGTACGGTAGCACGGAGGCGTTCCTTGCCGACGCGCAATGGATACTGCACAACAGTATTATCTTCAATACATGTTAGTTTTTTTGAATTACGACGCTAGTATTAACCTGTAATGTTATATGTTAAAACTCCCTCAGCAAAAAATAAAGGGGATCTGAGACATGTAACATTATCTTCAATGTTTCATAAATGGCTATGATTTATTCTTATCATCACAGTGTAGACCATTTCTGTGTTATCAGCGCACATTATTGGACAACATTGAGATATGACAGTGATAAATATTATATGGATCATTCAAAATCACAATGTATTAAATATTTATGTAATTTTTAAGCTACTTACTACTGCACTAATTTTGTATTTATTGTCCTGCTTTCATGCCTACACGACTCAACTGGTTATTGCTGTATTTGGGGCTTGGATTATATGTGACACGCTGAGATATATTCTTCTGTTCTACATACTAATCATAATATGCTGTTTCGCATAATTTAGATTATCTAAAACTAACTATGCTGTGTCAAATTCGGATCATGTTAGCTTCTGACACTTCGCTTTTACGATAATCTTATTGAATTTGTTTTGTTTTTTTTTTTTTAACACAAACCTTAATCATTTAGTAAACCCTGTTGGTTCTTCAGTGCAGTCGAAGTTGACGGCGGCTGCGCGTGCGCTGGTGCGCTCGTGTCGCGCCGAGATGGGGGAGATCGAGGCGTGTCCCGAGTGCTACGCCGCTGCACATGCACGTAGACCCACATGGTTTACAGATGTGTGTACTACGCCGCATATACTGTTTTGGGCGAAGTTGAAAGGTATGACTCAGTATTATATTAGTATAAATGTGATTGTACTTGTGTACAAAAAGTTATGACACGATAATGGTATGTTGATCGACCTACGATACATATAGCATAGCTACGGAAGTGAACCAGCTGTATGACATCTTGGATCATTGTTCGTCTATATATTTTTTAGAATATACAGCAAACAAAAAGTTTGAATACTAATTAATAATGTTCTTTATTTCAATATGACTCAACAGAACTCATTTCAAAAATTCACGCGTATATTTTGCAAAGTATACATAGTTCTTAAAGCAATCTTACTTTCCAGGCTTCCCATACTGGCCAGCGAAAGGCATGTCAGTGAACGGCACTGGTCTTGTGGACGTGCGCTTCTTCGGAGCCCATGACCGCGCCTGGGTGCCCGCTAAGGACTGCTTTCTGTACTGCGAGAAGGATCCAAACAACTTTAGGACCAAACGGGCGGATATTATCGAAAGTATGCAGGTAATGAAGATGTAATTGTTGTTTTATAGTTTAAGCATTGCGCCTGCGACTTATCCGCGTACATTTCGGATTTTCCCTATATACTTAACACCCCTTCAACTTCAACTGAACGTCACAACATAACGTCAAATTTTATTATTTAAAAAAGGTTTGCATTCTCGCCAAGTTTAAAGTTGATTACCCCAAGAAATAACCCCCACTTTATAATAAAGTATAGATATAGATTAAGCAATATTGTAACCTGTATGCCGAGGGCTTGTCAAAACTTTAGAATCGACTGACTTATTGCGTATTGATTCTTAGACTTCACATTTGAATGCGTCAAAAGCTGCTAGCTAAAGCCTGCCATTAAAATAATCATTATCACGACATTATTATATTTCAGGAAGCAGAACAACATATCCGGAACATATCAAGAAAGTACGGGAGATTCGTTTATCCACCTTTCAAAACGCCGTTTGATCCCAGCAAAATGCACGAGCAACTCAAAATGATGGTAAGTGTGACATTGAGCTGATAACTTGCTCGTAGCAAGTTGAGTACGGGTACTTAAAGTTAGCGATCCTTTTTAATATCTTTATGCTGGGGCTACACTATCAGACGAAATTCGTGTCGTGTTAGCGCGTCAAAACTTCCTGTTTGACGATGTCCATGTGTTTCGATGTGCACGATGTTCTTGCCTACATTAGGCGGGCGACAAATCCCGTTGATGCACGCCGGTTTGCCGACAGTACCCCTATGTACATCGTCTTCGCACGAATTCCACGCGATGCAACTATCTACCCGGCCACACTCATCGCGTCAACACGAATTTTCGTCATAGCCCGCTAATGTAGCCCCAGCATTAAAGATCGCGTGCTTAACATGACGCATAAGATCGTCGGGTCGGAAGGTCTACGTACTTCCTCGTTCGTCTGTCGCCCACTTAAGCTTATATCCATAGCTGATGAATCACACAATAGTATCTTCAAGGGTAAAATCATTGTGTTTGTTCATAAGTCAAATGTAACTGGCTCCTATTATGTTTCACTTGGCGGGTTGACAACAACGGCTTTATTAGTTAACAAAAGGTCTTTCAATGGATTACCTCCACATCATACTGCTCTGTGTTGAGGTGAACTGTTTGAAATGTTAACTGTATAGTTTAAAACTCATTGAAAGATATATTTTTTTTTATAATTTCCTTTGTTTATTTTCGATTAATTGGATAATGGAAAAAACACATTGCCTATCTTATATAAATTGCCTAATGATTCATCTATGTACATATTCATTTATTTGCATACCGTAATGTGTATAAAACATGTTATATAAGGTTTGTAGTAAGTGATAGTTGACTGCTGCCGTTTATGGTCGATAAACGGCAGCAGTCAACTATCACTAAATAGAAGGGAAATCAAAGCTGCATTGCTATTATACTACCACAGTAAAATGTCTTTGTAAACTTGTGTTTACATCAGGGTTCTAGTTTAGGATTAGGTGTCCGTCTTACTCGCACACAGGTCATAGCGTCTCTGCTTGGCGACAGATTAGTGGTTCCCTAAACAAGGACCTTTACAAAGATACATAGTACAGCCTACTGCCTACGTATTTAATAATAAAAGGCTTATATAAAAACTTTAATTTATTTATTACAGATCCCAACGTTCGAAGGTGATGTAAGATCTCTCGTAAAAGACAAGGCATCACCGGCCGCCACCGAAAAGAGCAGGTCCAACTCCAAAAGTTCTAAGAATTCCTTCAATGATGGGTTCGTAAATATATTATCATAATTATGTCTTATTTTATTGTAGGGACATGTCGCACTAGCCTTCCTCTGACACAAGCGCTCGTACTCAACGTACAGTCCACAAATAGATGGGTATTCAGTGTCGTGAGATATATAGTTGAAGTTTTCTTAGAAATTGATAAATGTTTACAAATATAATTTAATTTAAAAAGTAGATATTAAATAGTTAGTTAATTAAGTTTCAATTAAGAAAACTTCAACTATATCTGACGACCCTGAATACCTATCTTTTGATTACTGTACTAACGACATAAAAAAGCTCTATTGCCAGTCGGTAACTGGGCCACCATAAGTAAAAAGCTCATTATACTACGATTACTTTCGTTGAACGCCAGTGCGATGTTATCTCCAATACAAAATTTAATCGATTTCTTAGCCTTTATAGACATCATGCACCTCCATAACCGTGCCATTTATTAACAAAATAAGTCATTAACACTTAACGGTATGGAATCTTAGGCCTGTTCAATTATAAGCTTAATTAGGTCACATGATGATGACATTAAAAGTCTATATTATGATAAATAGTAATAACGCAAAAGAATACAATATAATATTGTAAATATCAGGTTGGTCCTTCACTCGGATAGTTCGGATAGTGACGGAGAGGAACTACAGC
This sequence comes from Hoplodrina ambigua, assembly GCA_949774945.1. Lineage (NCBI taxonomy): Eukaryota > Metazoa > Arthropoda > Insecta > Lepidoptera > Noctuidae > Hoplodrina > Hoplodrina ambigua. The sequence goes on from OX458968.1 coordinate 10,362,534, forward strand.
GACTGTATGCTCTTCTTGACAAAGAAAGGTACGTACACGTGCTAAAGGTTAGTACTTACTTTAAGACATACCACGTGTGCTTATAAGGACTAGAACACATCACAGTGTATCTGCGCTAAAACAAACACTCTAAATACGTTACTGGCTTGTCAGTGAATTATCACAGGCGATTGCGAATATTGCTTATATCTGAACAGGCCTGCTATTGAGACTCTTTATCACCCACCTCACTGCTAACTTAACGTCACTGATACACCAGCGAGCTGAACCGCGGTAATGCCCGTCGACCTTTATAACAAGCACGAATCGCGAATTCCGTTCTTTCAATTTTAGCGCCGCATTTTACAGTCAAAGATTTTTAGTATCGCATGAACTGCATGACTTGACTATCAGACGAAAGGCTAAAACTGCGTTTAGGCTTGCTGGTGACTCAGTGACTTTCTGATGTTTTGGTAGACATTTTTTTTTTAATATTTTGCACTGATCACCTTGTGTTCATATATTACCGACATGACATTGTAGCGACACCTATACGACTACATGAAATACTATGTAGGAGGGTAGTTAACTACAGATTGTAGATGGCGCCTCACTGACGTCACAATTTTTTTCTCTACGAACGCATCTCAGCTCATTCCTCCCCCTGACACCTGGTGACCCCGACCCGATGACCTAAATATAATAAAATCGTTTCAATATAGAACAATTTAGGTTATGATGCGTAATGGGCGGGACTAAATATTTATCTTTTTGTTTCAGTGATACGAGTGACAATGAAGACACTAAGACAATAGCACGAAAAATGGCTGACGGCGCTGAAATTGCGAAAATGGAAGATGAAGATTCTTCTACTCTGGACAAGTGCATTTCAATTTCGGATAAGTATGTCGAACTCACCTCAACTTCATGTTTTCACTATCTAGGTATACCATATTTAATTTCAATAATAAACATTAATGTTACAGAGAAATGGAAACCGATGCTTCTCCAGTAGTCAAAATAGCAGAAAATACTCAGTCTACTTCAACAAGTTCTTCCAGAAAGCGTCGCCGGTCCGATCTCGAGGAAGCCGTCGTAACTATCATTGAATCTAGTGGCAGCAGCTGCAGTAGCACCAGCGAGAAACGGAGGAAACCCGAAGATATCACAGAAGATAAGAAAACTGACGAAAATGTACCCAGCAGTAGCGAGGTTGATGACAAACCTGCTGCCGACAAAGCTCAAGAGGAAACATTTGAAGCCATTCAAGATAAAACAAATAAAACTCCGCCCAAAGCCAAAGACACTGATTCAAGAAGCAGTGTCGAGAAAGATAAATTAAGAGTAACTCCAATAAGAATAGCGTTAGTAACAAAAGAAAAACGTAAAACTAGAAATAGTTCCTCCACAGACACCACCGGCAAAATTATTACCCCTCATAAAGATAAAGAACATGAGAAGACGCCGCTGAGACCGAAATCTACAAGATCTGAGAAAATTGATAAAACGCCCACTGCTAAAGCTGATAAAGTAGAAAAACTAACGTCTAAAGCTGAAAGAGCACTTGGCGCTAAATTGGAAAAAGTTGAGAAAATTTCTAACTCGAAACCTGAAAAGGTTGAAAAAACACCACAACAACAAAGTTCAAAAGATAAAGTCGAAAAAACACCCAGCGATAAAACTACGAAAGAGGACAGATCCAGGTCTGAGAAACGAAGAAATTCTAGAAGTAGCAGGTCCACCAACAGTACCAGCTCTACCAGATCTTCAGACAAAAGCGATAAGAAATCGGAAAAGAATTCTGAAGGGAGCTCCAAATATAAAAGAAGAGAAAGCAGCTCTTCTGCCAAAGAGAAAGATAAAGATTTAGAAGGAGACAAGTCTAGAATGGAAAAGCAGGTATCACCAAAATCTACGCCAGACCTGCTGAGTCCAAAATCTGTGAAAGACAGGTTGCACTTCGATGATGATACAACATTAGCTGTCTTAGCGCGTGAAACTACCAAATCAATAGGAATAAGCAACAACACTGGCCTTCCAACGATCAGCTGTGTACGAAGCTTGTCGACCACCGCGCAGATTACTGGCTTGACTATAACTAGAACTACGACCAACGCCAACACTATAGATATCACCGAGGAAGCTACTTCCGACTCGAGCATCTTTACACCCACTAGTACGGAAAACGTCAAAAGTATGCAAGATGCGGTCTCTAAGCTCCAAAGACTACGCAACGACGCGGAGCCAGTCGTAGGTCGCGTCGGCGTCCGCGCATTCGCGAGGATGACGTCACCGGAGAGACAGACAAACGACGAAGTACAAGTAGAAATTAAGGCTGAACCTATCGACCTTGACGACGCTGATAGGCACATGGAGAAGATGGATCTCATGAACGCGTTTAGATTGCGGCCTGTTAACCCGCAGAATGTTCAGCCGGGTCCGGCGCTCAATTTGCGGGATGTTAGGATAAATAAGGTTGTGGTTACGCCGTTGAATGCTCGGAAGGCGGCCACGACGACAATTACGCCTACGGCTACGGCTACAAAGGCGCCAGAAATTCGTCCTAGAGCTAAAAAGACGTTCCCTCAGCCGAAGAAGCCGGAGGAGGGTCGTTCGGAGCTGAACAGTAAGAATTCAATGGTGTACATCCCGATACAGCCGCCCATGACGCAGGCGCCCGTGCGACTGCCGCGTCCGGCACAAAACGTCGTTGCAAACATACTCAGGCCGCCTGTTACTTCGGCTGGTGAGTCTTGTATTATTATTGAGCAACTCAAAATTGACTAGGCGCTACTGTAAAAGAAGTACTTAGTATTTTGCGACCACCATAAATGCCATCTCAGACACATAACGCTCTATGGCATGAAGCGTATGTTGTATAATGATTCATAATGTCATTTAATCAGATATTACTCATTTAGGGGTTTCACCATGTTTAGATAAATTCCGATTAATTCATTTATAACATTTAATTGTTAGCTTGCACGCAATACTAACAATAATCTAAAATATTTCAGCGAACAACCTAGTGAACACGGTAACAACGCCACTAATGCAGTCGTCGAGCTCCCCTCCATCAACGAGCGCCACCATCACGACCAGCACGAGCGTGGCCACCGTGCCGACCGTGCACACCGTGCCACTCATGACGTCAGTCAACGGACAGTGGATGTTCAGCTTTCAGCCTGTCATGTCCGTTGGGGCAATTGATGTGAGTCAAAATACTTAAATATTGAGGATGAATTGACTAGTTGACGCCATTAACTAATAATTCCAAGACACAAATTCTTTTAAAAAATCACTTTATTGAAGCACTGGAAACCAGATTCATTTTCAGTTAAAATTGACCGAAAAGGCTGATATGCTTATAAATAAATGTATTCAACATTTGTATAACTGGCTCCACCTTACAAAATCAATAGAGCCTAGTAGAAAATCAACTACCAAGTGAAAAATAATTTTGTTTTGAACAGAGCGCCGTTTCTCCTCCAATGTTGAACGGTATAGCGGAGCGCGGCAACACGACGGCGCCACTCGCGACGCTGACGCCCAGCGCGCCGGCCGGCGCTGCGGGCTCGGGGCTCCCCGCCGTGTCTGTCGGCTCTACCGGCCCCGCGCCACCCATCACCGTGTTGAGTAGGAATACTGCTGAAAATACGCTTGGAGAGGTATTTATATATTACTGCGACACTTATAAACAGGCATAATTAGTTTGATTGTTAGTCTAGAGAACTCAAACTGTTTCACTATGACGCGGTTCTCGTTATCTAAACCAGTCCACATCACTCCGCCAGCAAAGCTTGAACGAAAGTATTTTTAAAACGCCTTTCCTGCTGAAAATATCTGCTATAAGTATCTCCTGTTATAAATCCGTGCACACCCAACATTCTTATGCATCAGATATATCACGTATTCAATATACTAAAAAACTGACCCTTGCATCGCCAGCCGCCGCGGCTACTGCAGCGTCCAACGCAGTTTCTCCTGAACCCACTGGACGCCAGCACGCCCATCGGCAGCGTGCCACCGCCCTCCACTGCTGGTCCAATCACCGCCAAACTCAACCAGAACGCAGTCAAGGTAAAACTTACACACGACATGTTCTTTGATTTTACACATGCATGGAAAACTTAGCACAAGTTATTTAATAAATCAAACCTTGTACAAAGACAGTAATGTATTTTTCTTCCAGATGACAGATTTTTTCCGCAATTTACTAGAAGATTCGCTTGAGAAGCTAGAAGAGCCTTGGTCGCAGTTGACAACACTCAGACTACAGCTGGAGCAAGACCATTGGAGACATCAGCAGGAGCTCAAGGAAATCAAACATAATCACGGTATGTACTCACATTTTAATGTTCTTAAATCGGCCAGTTTCGTAAGCCGAATAAGAAACTCCTAGAAACTAAGTCTAGAAAAAAACAAAATTTTATCTTGTTTATAAAATCAAAATTTTCTTGTTTATAAAATCTAAAATCAAAATTTTAATCTTGTTTATAAATTAGCATGAATAATAAAAGCATTTTACTACATTTTTAATCATTTGAAAATATTTCTAAACATTAGAAGTCAAGGAAAGGGTCATAAGATTCGCTATGTCAATCACAAAAGAATAATAATATGTTTGCGCGTGTCTCGATTGGTTATGAAACGCGAAATTAAATCAATATTACAGATCTGACGTTAGCAGAGATGCGCGCGTCGTTCGAGAAGGAGAAGTTACGAGCCGTGAGCGAGGCGAGGCGAGCCGCGCACGTTGAACTGGAGGCAGCCGTCAAACTCGCCAAGTCTAAACAATGGTAACAAGAAAAAATTAACCTTAAATATTTAAGAATCTTAAAAATATATAAATTTACGCTTTTTTCAGAAAAAAGAGAGGAATAAGTTTTAGAATACTGTATGTGCAAGTGAATTTTTGGTAAGGTTTTAAAAGTTACCCAAGCTAGATCTAGACAAACATCAAATATGAAAAAAAAAATCCTGATGGCTTGGCGAAGTACAAAAGATCTGCAAAACTTTGCAAACATACCCAAATAACCGTCCTACACATCGTGAAGTTGCAGTATGCAGTGTCTATGTTTTTAACCATGACTATATTGTGAATTGTCTGTGGTGCAGGTGCGCAAACTGCAGACAGGAGGCTCAGTTCTACTGTTGCTGGAACACGTCATACTGCGACCTGCCGTGTCAGCGCGCGCATTGGAGCCAACACTTCTCCGCCTGTCAACAACGCTCGCAGGTAATACACGTCATCAAAAAACATCTTGAGCATGCGTAAATCAAAAACACAAGAACACAGTGTCAATTATTGTGGAATGTATAGAGGAAGAAGGGGGTCGCGCAACAAATCTAAAAGGATTGCATTGATTGTTAAAATATGTATACTTTCATTTTCTGTACTAATAAAGAAAATTAAAGTAAAGACTGACACAGAAATAGGTACAGCCTCGAAGTGTCTGAGGTATTTCCAAAAAAAAAAAAATGCTTTCTATATGGCACGCAAAAAAGGCTTATTTATCTATTAGTCCATACTAATATTATAAATGTGAAAGTAAATCTGTCTGTGTGTTAAACTTTCACTACTAAACCGATTTTGTACAGGGTAAGTTTGAACCCGAACAAAGTACATAGGCTTCTTTTTATTCGACTGCGTCTGCACCCGCGATAACCGACATTTACGTGGACGAAGTCGCGGGCAAAAATTATCTTATATTTTCACTTACCTTTCCAGAACGACAGCATCGGTTCTCCGCCAAATTCACCGGAGAATAGGCTACAACCCCAACCGGACATAATGCCAGTGAGTTTCATATGATTTTATTGTAATTCCTCATAATCCTCCAAATATGTATTGTGTAGTGCTTTTTTCTTTCAGAGTGTTTCTTGTATTGTAACTAACTTAATGCTTTTAGAGCTCAATGGATGAAAGGGTATTCGATTTATCATTGTTTATTATATATTTATACATAACTATACTACTGTATATGTATATTGGTGTCGATTCCCTTGTTCACAAACTACACTAAAATTTGAGAATTGGCATCTCTTACTAACATACAGCAAAAGTAAAGGACGGTGACATTTTAGAACTAAGTTAGAGATGTCAAATAAGTTTTGCCTTAAACTTTTCCGTGTGCGTTCTGACATGTCAACTAAAATTGTATAGAAGTTTCAGTCATTAACTAAATTTGACAGGTCTACTTTATTTCCGCCTATTTCTTGTTTTATTGGGGAGAAAAAAAGATAGAAATAGTCTAATTTTGGTTTAGTTTGTGAACAAGGGAATTATAGATAATATTATTCTAGTTTCACATGATGCAAGTTTCTTCCCTGTGTATACAATAAAATTAAAGCAACAAATCGTCTTCCATAGTTGTTACAATGTAAGCATGCAACTTTTAATTTTATTTCAACTTTTTTAATTCAACAGGCAACTAAATTGCACAACACACACCACAGTTGCTATTATTATAAATATTATAATTATATTTATCTGTCTTACTGCTACCATTGGTCTTAATTTGGCGCGACGTTTTGCCATTCCTCAAGAAAGACGTCGCAAGTCGTCCCGCCATCTCAGTAGAGCTTTCATGTATTTATGTTTTGTGAGTAGTAGTCAGCTTGCACTCGGTGTGGTCGGTGTTACAAAAGGCGCACATATTTATTACACAGCTGGGGTATATTGGTGTTACAGAAAAACACGTCCTCCCCGACCATGACGGTCGGCGGCAAGGTCGCATCCACGCGCGCGTACAACCAAGAAACTCATAGCACACAGAAGGCTTCTATTATTGGTTAGTATATTTTTTATCCCGATTAAATTTGTATAAATTTTGAACACACTGCATCTACCGTAGGCGTTCGTGGAACATATAAATTCCACTAGCGCTGCCTTAACGCAAAGTTTGAAAAGGTCTTGTAAAAAAACGCTGAAAATCTAGTCGCAATCTCATCCGAAAAATCTAGGTAAATTATTGAGACTGAAATTAGAAAGCGAATGTTCTTAAAAATACTAGAATTACCTCTAAGGTCAAGCTTAACCATGACATATAGGCTGTGTGTGATATAGTATGTGACCTACTAATAAATACTCACTTAAAGATAGGTCTTTGTGAGGCTATTATGTCCAGTGTTACTATTATCAATTCAAATTATAATAAAATGTAAATTGTAATTAATTTCAGTAAGCATGGTAGAAGACACAAGCGGAAATCAAACAATGAAATGCGTCGGCACGTACAAGCCGTCGCCGCCCGGCCAGCAGATCCAGCCCATCATCATCAACAAACAAGTACGTATTTATTACAACGTGTAGGAAAGTAATAAGTAGAAGAAATATTGCAACTAGCTTCAACTTTCTGACTAACTGACTGACTCCTTGACAAATTTAAAAGTGCCTGTAAGTGGTCTAATTTAAATAAATGTTTTTGAATATTAAAAATAGCAATTTACTTGCTTGTTGCCTAACAGAAGCCCTAGTGCTGAAATGTAAATAATAAGACGCTATACTACTTATACTTTTTTTTGTGGTGGTAAAATCATCAAATGAGACCTCGACGCCCTCGGTGGGGCGGAAGTGACTGTCAGACTTATTGGCTAAAAAACCACCCTGTTCCTTCTGAAGCCCTTTGCGTACAGAGGCTACGGTATCCTGTTAAGACATCCCGCGACCCCGGATACTACTTATACTTTGCGTGACGATTGTTATTATATTCCAACAGATAATGAACAACGAAGAGAATGCCAACAAGAAGGTGGTGGCATCTTCAGGTGGGTACCTCATAGTGGGCGCCCCGAACAACTCGTCCGTGGTGACGCCCGCCAGGAGGACGCACACCATCCAGTACTATACGTCATGAGACAACACTACTGACCCGGTGCTACGGTCACTGCTTACGAGACAAACCTTTACGTAAGTTGTACCGTAAACGAGGGAGAAATATAAAAATACCTTTTGAACACCACGGCATAACAACATAATTTAAGTGTCCCGGTAAGCCAAGCCACAAAATTAAATGATATTCGATTTTTAAAATAAACACAGATAAGTAATGATTTTTTTATATTATCTTTAAATCTGTATTTCTAGTCGGCTACTGCCGTTGCCGGTGGCGTTCAAAAGGTTCGTTCAGTTGCAAACTTATTTTGAAGTCACTCTGTGATCATGCGCGTAACGTACAAATATAAAATACAGCTCACTAGAATTTTCGTCGTAATTGTCGAAAAAATTGATGTTTCTTATTTCAAATATTTTGGAGGTAGGTATTTTTAAACAGCGTTAAGTGCTGTTATTGCAGTAAAATTCATTGTTAGTATGGATTTGTAAATTACTGTGTCGTTTTGTCGTTTTACGTCAAGTCTTAGGAAAGTAGTAGCCTTCTTGACCGCTAGTAATCATTTTGCTGCGATTTGAAAAACTTGATAATTGGCGATGACCGTATCTCTCCATTTATGAGGAGTTGCAAAGCAATGGAAGCATAAGAAGATTGTAATAACGATAATTATTGACAAATTAATGTGTAAAGAAGTAAACAATCAACTGCCTTTAGTACTAATTAATTAAATACCGTAATTCATTGTTCGGTGGCTAAGTTTAGTAGTTACCGATAGTGACTTTGATGCTGAGGTAACTGCCAGCTGCTACTCTCCTATATTTTACAGTATAATGTATAAGGTCACAGATTATTTCAGTGGCATAAGCTAAGCGCATACAAATAGTTTCTCTGCGCAATATATGTTGTGTTGTTTGGTGTGAAATGTCGAATATATTAAAGCTAAATATTAAAGTGGATGAAAATTCACAATTTTGCTATTAGTAGTAGCTTGTTGTGGATGTGACTACTTCATAATACATTTACGAAGGTTAGTGTATAGTCAGGCATTGTTTTAAGCGTGGAACACGATAGGGGAAAATGGGTCCGTGTATGCGCTCAGCTGCCGTTTTAAATTAGTCTATGGCTAGAATTTTCGTTTCAGTAATTGATAAAATTTAAAAATAAAAATGTAAATAATTATGTGATATTACGAAAATGTGGTTTTCATTAATGGTTTGCATACGTATTTTTTATTTTATTTCTGAGCTAGTCTCTCGTTGAGTCCCGTTTTAATAAACTATTTAATTGTATAGTCAAACACTAAAATAGTTAGTTAAACAAAAAAATGCCAATAAAAGCAATAAAGCATTGCAAAGAACGATGTAAAACTTTTTATTTTATTTTAAAATACTGCAACAAGTAATAAAATTGTTGTCTTGTATTATTTGAAACTATTTACAAAGCGCGCCTAATATTGAGTGAAGCTTTTTGTACTGAGCAAGTTTTGATATTAAACATAATAAGTTGAGTCTAATATAAGCTCAAGAAGGATTTTAACAATTTTATTTCAATCCTTAATCATTCACCTAGTTTGTGTAAATATTGTAAATTGGTTGATCGCTATAATAATGCTGATTGATAATAATTGTTTCGAATAAGTTGTTATGATACTGTGTATTATTATAGCAAAGGTACTATTGTTCGATTTGTGTTAAGAATTTCTTCGTACCTACATGGATCATTTGACTTATGTTATTATAATTTAACATATTTCATAATTTACGATAGTGTAAAATGTATTTCAAGATCCGTGAATTTTTAAAGGCGCGAATAGATTTTGCGCGGCTCTCGCCGCTTATGTCTCGTGCTGAGAAAAATCATGTGAGGAAGAAAGCGGTATGCCGCTTCCTTCCACACATAGCCACACACGACGAAACATTGATGAGACACCGTGCTCGTAATGTACTCATTTGAGAACAAGTTATTTGAGTATTCATCAAATAAGTACACAGCAAGGCATTCTAGAGCGCCACGCGATGCTGTACGCACCTTAAATGATTTTTATTTTACATATTTATTATTAGCAAGACTTTTTGTAGGGTATAGTACTTCCTTTATATAATTTTCTATAAGATAGTCTTTCTATCTATATTTTTACTGCCAGTCCTTTTCTCCAGCGAAGTATTTAGTTACTGAGGTCGTAACAACTCACAACTCTTGTCAGCATATGAATACATATTGTTTACAATAATTTTAAGACTGTTAATATTAAGTTCACTTGTAATGTGCATTTTAGTTGTTATTCAGTATCGTTATAAGTAGAAAGAGCCTCTATTAGAGGTGATGGCTTCATTTATTTAATCGTGTTTGTATATATTATGTTTCTGACTACAATGGAACAATCCAAGCACGCTATGATTATTATTCAGGTTTCATTTATCAATGTCGTAAACCCAGATGCTTGTTGGTGTAGCAACATTATTGTGACAACACAGAAAGAGATGATACGCTTAGCAAGCAGTATTGTGTCTTTTGCAAGCAAACATGCAATTGAATATAATTTCAAAGATCATACTACATTAGCATTAACATTTTTTCTGAGAACGGAAGTAGACTTTGATTGTTTAATAAATCTCTGTTTGTAAATATTAAGGTTACGTTACTATTAAAAGCTTTTAGTACATATGGTACCTACGAAACTGTTTCATTCAATAAATAAATGATGAAACCGATTTCATTCTTTTATTTGTATAACATTTCCTTTAATACACTAGTCAGCAAATAAAACTATGGATAATAACTAAAGAAATGATGAGAAATATCACTCATTGTAGAAAAAAGAATTCTAGTCAAAACAGAGCACATCGTCAGCATTGTGTTTCTTGATTACAATTGACAGTAGGTAGAGACTAGAAGTCATGTTATAGAAACGCAATTTCACAACTTTTAAAGATCTAATTTTTATACTTTTAGAGAAATCAAATCAGATGTCCAAGGTAGCGGGTGGCCCGCTTTTTTTGATGACCACTTGTATTATGCAATATAGCAATAAATGTCTTTCGAGAATAAATAAGCACCACCATAATAAGCATAACATCAGACATGCTATTAATATTATCAATGTCAAAGTTGTTAGAAGATGAATTTTAAATGTTTGTAACTCAATCACGCGTAAACTGTTGAACAGAATACTTATTTGGCACAGAATAACACAGGATAGTTTTCCCGATAATCTGTTCCCTTGAGAATTGAGATAATAGTTAACTTACTTTAAAGCTACTTTTTACACAAGCAAAGCTGCGGGCAGAAGCTAGTATCACATAAATGGCTATGTTTAAAATTACCATTACCATTTTTAGCAATATAAAAGTGGCAACCTCGGTTAAAAAGACACAAGTAGGTAGTAGACACATCTCTGAAGATGGGAAAAAATATTCGATTGTTCTGGCTACACGTGTGCCCAAGACCATTTTAACAATTCTTTCTTATAGAAAGAACCCCAACAGTCTTTTATTGCAATTAACAGATGTCGACGGTTTGTACTACCTACTGCTTTTTGTTGAAATGGAAACAAAAAATGGTCCGTCGTTAAAGATATTCTAGATACAATAGTACAATAATTCGTGTTAAATGGAAAAGATATCATGCCATAATTATGTTCAAAAAATTCGGATAATTAGCCCTCTTTGTCTGACAAAAATAAACGTTACGTAGGTACCTACCTACACTAAATAACGCAATGTTTTTTACCTACTGTTTACAGTAGGTACGTAATTCATAACAAACACGACATTATGCAATATTCAGTACCTATCATATTATGAATACCTACAGTTCTCGCTATCAGTGATGACTCATTAGAAATATAAGACCATACCTCAAACAGTAGATATCTTTTTTCTCGGCTATGTGCGGGCACACACACATAAATATAACGCTCCTACTACAAAAAAAATGGTGCCAAGGACAAGTATAGTGTAGTATTAAAAGGGTCGTCTTCGTAACTCCACGTCTCGGCGCGTATTTGTCGAAGAAAAACAAGTTGTATATGTCCTATAAAAGCGAACTGACAGACGAATAAACCATGTTTGCAAGGATTTATTCATCTTCGTTCACCGGAAGTCGCGGGTACTTACTTCAGAATTTAATTGAAACTTGTTTAGTACCTATTTAATATCTATAGTAGTTTACACACACGTAGAATCAAAAACATGACTATCTATATTTGTTGCCGAATGCTAAATTATTCAGGACTCATGACACAGTTAAAGATTCAACGTGCGCGCGCGCGCATTGTATTCAATGCAAACAAAGGATAACGCTACGCTACTCACCTGTATAACTCCATTTCTTTCTCGCACCGTTCCAGACAGATCGCCCCTCAGAAATTCGTAATCACAATATTCACAAAGAATGCTCCAGTCAGGGTCGACCTGTACCATTCGTTGTGATGGCCTTACTGACATTTCCAATAGGTACCTTGTAACATGGAGATAAAGTAGGTACCTACCCTCATATTTTAATAAAAATTATGCTCAACTTTTACCTCGAAACATGTATGCATAGGTATCTAAGTGTAGAATATACGGGAACATAAGGGTAGAAATATGAAGGGTTTCATCTTGTTTATCCCTTGTATTGTTTAGAGGTCATATAGGTTATGGGGGCACCCACTAAGGTTACTTACTCAAAGAGAATGCTCTTGAAACCTCTTATCTTGCTAGTGTTTATGTAAGAGTATGCCAGACACTTTACAATACGCGCCACGAAAGATGAGACTTGACACACTACGCAAACTTTATTAGGTACCTATTTCATAATAAATATTATAATAGATTTTAACCTAAATGTTATCGAAAATCCCTGACTATATAGGTACCTACTTACCTGCACAAATTATGGATACCTAACTATTTCGAACATCCATAGCTGCGCAAGCTCCACACTACTGAAGTAGTAACTATTCAGTAATCTGTGACTGAAGTACTTACTGACTGATGCTTGTCAAATATCATTCGTGGCGCGTATTGTACCTACTATAAGCCAATGCTATCTAATTGTATAGGTATGATGCGTTAACAACTTAAAGTGGCATGGCACTTAATGTTTGGTGGTTGTGTAGGTATACAAAACACGAGAATTCATATGAAATCAAGTTTAATGTCTGTCAATCAACTTGTCCTTACAATACATCATTTGCATGACTAACATCCTTATAAATCAAAGTAAAAAAACAAAACAGATTCTCTTCAAAACAACAGAATCATAAACATAAACTTAAACTATGTGATGGCTAAGACAAAGCCAAATTCTTATGAATCATTTTAATATTTATCTTGTTATTGATTAATCAATAGTAATGAAAAAAAAACACACAAAATACCTAGGTAGGTAAACAATAAGAAATCAATGTTGGATCATCACCTCAAGTCATTAAGTAGTTACTAATGTAATAGAAAAATAATAAAACTTAACACAACATAAAGCACAAAAAATCATAATGAAAATAGGACTTAGTCAACAGGCACTGTGTGCTAGGGGGTGCTGTAGTTCAACCACCCAATATGGTTGAACTGCAACTGGACCATTGTATGTTTTTTTAGCCATACATCTGAGCCCCGTCCTTAGCCAGTTGGTCAGCCATTTCGTTACCATATATTCCCTGATGTGCTGGCACAAACTTCCACCTTATTTGAACAAAGCGCATGACATGGTCAAGCTCTCTGAAGTCTCTCTCGTTCTTCACTGGTTGTCCTGATGCCAGCCTCCAGCCATTTTGTTTCCAACCTGAAACAAAATCAAATTAATTTATTATTTGATAGGAATCAAACAAGGGGGAAATGGCTCCATTATCTGTAATGGATTTACTACTAATCATTAAAAATTAATATTGAGAGGATATTTTCATTTGTATTTTTTTTTTAATGGTACAAATTTGTCTTTTCAAATTGATAAGAATGTTATAGGTACTTTTTTAAAAGATTTCAAAAATCCTTAGAATATTTAAGTAATTTTAAACAATTAAAAATATAGTTAGGTAAACATTTAGGTAGGTACCTGGCATCCATTTTGTAGCAGCGTCGATGAGGAAACGCGAGTCTGTGTTGATTTCTAGTTTGCGGATGCCATTCTCATGTGCCTGCTGTATAGCACAGATGGCGGCCTGGATCTCACCACTATTGTTCGTTGGTCGGCCCCCAGTTACCGGTGAACTCACGTTCAGAGGATGGTCATCGCCCCAGAATACGCCAAAACCAGCTTGAGCTCCACTCCTGCCGTTTGATGGACAGGCCCCATCAGTGAAAACTTTCACATAACCGCCGTTACTCATCATCATCTTGAAATATGTATTCCTTTATACGAAGTTTGTATATCTCGGGGCACCAATTATTGTAAATCAAGCACGACAGACCATTCACCTCGACGATATCGCAAAGAGTGGCATCGGCGGCGACGCACGTGTCGTCGAAATCGGATTCCAAGTATTTTATGTTTGTGTCTTGTGAGAGTGTAGCCGCGTAGGGTAGGGTCCGTTTCTCCGTTTGCAACAGTTAGGGACCTTGAACAATAGTCACCAATCAGAAGTAAGCTAATTATCGTAAACTCCTGATGGCAGCACTAGCGCCAATACAAAATCATCCAATGATATTTTTTTTCTCCCCTCCCTGTTACCCAAAAATCTAAGGTATAGATGGATGAATGCCGCGTCGTAGTTGGAAAAAATAAAATATTTGGCGGTAACTGGCAAAACATGGTTTAAAGTAAATTTATCACTAATGAGACGTCGTCGTAGTGCCGTAAACGAATCTGCTAAAGAATGCATGGAATTTACTCGAAAATAAAGACGACATTAGGTAGGTAACATGAGGAACTATAAAGGCTCGTCCAGACTGTGCAAAGCATGATTTGGAGACTGTGCGTACCTATAATTCGGCATGAATCGGTATGAACCAAGCTCCAAGTTCGCTCCAAGATAGCAATTTAAAATATTCCGAAAATTGAAAGATATAACCTGATAGGTATATCATTTGAGGACATTGAAATTTCTACCGTTTCCACCAAAGTTACAGAATACACCTTATGATTGTTACTAAATGCTTACATCTGTTATTGATGAACTGAAAAAACGCCTTGCTTTTATTGAAATATTTGAAGTTGAAAATGTTACAATTTCTTTGGGTTTTTTCCCTCTGTCTGTGAAAGGTCGGTTGCTTACAGCTAATCTACGACATTGTTCCATGCATTTCCGACCTTAATAAAATATAACGTCATACAAGTATACACTGCTTTATAAATTATATCCGACACCCAGTCTAGACGCGCCTTTACAATTTCGTAGTTTATACCTTTTGTTCAATAAATTATATATTATTTTGACATTAATGTGTGACCTTTACTTCATTCCACTAATAAACCAGAAGGATTAGGGCTACGAATACTGGTTATAGCGCTGGGATGAATATAATTTTGTTCTTGGCCAAGTTCGTATACCAATCTATCGAGTTCAACTCGGTCGAGTTAAGTTTCTACCTCGTTAAGGGATTAATATGAAACAAATTAATGTTTGTTAAAAAATTACAGTTATTTTAGTTTTTTTATAATGGACATGATATTATATCAATTACTACTCTTCAGTACCTATTAGTCATTGAAATAAAATGTAGTTATTCTATATAACTTGCCGCATTCCGGCGATGTGCTTTAGTTGTTTTGCCGCAGTCAAAGGGTTAACCGGGAACCGGGATGTACGTAGGTTGTTTATGCAGGTTAAAAGTAGAGTAGTGTTGCCTAACTATCGATAGATAACCTTGAAAATTAATATTGCAATATAACAATACTATCCATAGTATCAATCGACAGTCATAAGTAAGACTATTGACTAGCAGCAATAGTATTGATACTATCACTTTAAGTGTATTTTTCAACAATGAAATTAGTAACAAATTTTCGAGGTCACGATGCACGATGGTATTGAAACTCTACCGAGAGTCAATCGATAGCTGAGCAACACTATTATAGACAAGTCGAGTAATGAAAATATGGGGTCATGTGGTTGCTTACGCCTTTTTTTGTAACACTGTATAAATACGTTTATGTAGGTTACTATGTTATTCTAATTGAAAGGTAGAATTAAGAAAAGTTATTTTATTTTCTCTCATTATATTTTTAATACTCACATAAATTATATACTTTTTTTACTAAGATTGCTGTTCTCCTCTTAAATATTTTATAAAATGTATAGGAACACCTCATTACCATCAGCCATCAACAGGAGCAAATAGGATTGACGTTGACACATCCAGATCAGTTTCCACAAAAAAGAAATCTGTCATTTCATATTTTAACAAAAAAGCTTTTAGCAATAGAATAATCAACTGCAGATTTATAGTTTATCATTTATTATACATCATTGCTCCAGCCTTTGCCAGTTCATCAGCCATCTCATTGCCATGTATACCTCTGTGTGCTTCCACATAATTCCACTTAATCTGTAACTTATGCTGTACACTATCTAAATCTTTGAAGTCTTTTTCATTCTTCACTGCTTCCCCAGAGGCTAGCTTCCATCCTTTTCGTTTCCAACCTGGAAATGAGAATGAACCATTAAAAATACTTTTTGAATGTTCCAATATCCTTAAATATTATAAGCGCCTCAACCAACACCGAAGGAGGCTCTCATTGGGCAGTTGGATCAAGGGCTTGATTCAGAAAGCGGTACTCCTGGACGTAGTGCATATTGTTAGGAGATTCCTTTCTCAGGAGCCCTGACCACCAGTGGCTTGCACCCTGTTTCCAATTCTGTTCCAAATGTTTTTATTATATTAATTTTCAAAAATGTTATTAATGTGTATAGAAAATAAATAAATTTTATAAATGCAAAAGTGAGTTAATTATTTGTTTGTTTTATACACTCACAGCTAAACCAGTGAACCAATTTTGATAAAATTTGGTACAGACTAAGCTTGAATCCCGAGAAAGAACATAGGCTACTTTTTAATCTGTGACTGCACATGGATGCAGTTTTAGGTAAAAGCTAATTTTATCTATGACATTATAAAGACTTCTCAATTTAATTAATCTAATTTGCTTTTCTTATCAAAAAATTGCAGTGTTATCAGGTGAGTTATTAATAAGTATTGAATAGATTAAGAAAGTTTAAAGTATTACCAGGCATCCATTTGGTTACAGAGTTGATAACAAACTTTGAGTCTGTGTTGATTGAAAGTTTATCGACTCCATTCTGAAGTGCAACTTTTATTGCTCTAGTGGCAGCCTGGATCTCTCCACAGTTGTTAGTGGCCCGCCCAGACACTGGCTCGCTGATGTTGAGGGGGTGGCCATCCCCCCAGTACACTCCAAGGCCAGCTCGGGCTCCACTTTTGCCATTAGCTGAACAGGCCCCATCTGTGTACACTTCCACAAAACCATCACTGTCCATTTTAAATTCCTCTCCACTACTTGTTTTCCGTCTCTTATTCTGTGGAGGCTCTATTAAAATTGTTTTCTTAGTTCCCTTTTTAATAATCTTATCAACTCCTTTCTCAAATGTTTTCAGTCTTTTCTCTATATCATCCATTTGTTTTGATAGTATTGTGTTCAAGTCGTCGGAATCGTCAGAAAATTCTCCATCGGAATCATTTTTCTCTTTGGCATAACCGACACTAACATCAGATTTCCTTTTGGGTTTTTCTGTAACATTTTTTACTTGATTATTACTAGAAGTGGAAAAAGTTCTTTTGAGGTTATTTGAAGAGTTCGCGGCGTGTTTTGAGTAGTTATTGGGTTTTTTAGACTTGGCACTGGTGCTTGGTCCACCTTCTGCACTGATGAAATCTTGAGCACTCACAACAGAATCAAATTTCTTATATCTGGCACCAGCAAAACCTTTTACTTGAGCTTCACAATCAGGCCATGTCATAAATATTCCTGTTGTCCGACCTTTCGCTACTGCGTAAAAGGGCATTTTTGCTAGAGGCGCGTTGTAAAATATTTTAATACTTTTCAAAAGAACGTTCAAAGAAAGTACCCCCGACAGTGACATTTGTACAATGTTTTGTTTGCCTGACATTAGTGACATTACTTTTATATTGACACTGTTGACAGATGTTATTAATAGTGATGGACAAAATACAACATGGACAATTTATTTACACTTTAGTCGAATACGTAATTAGTTTTTTGTATATCGACTAAATATATATCAACATGTCGCATCTGGCGGTTGCTGCATGCTAGTGCCCAGCGTTTATGTTTAATGTCTTCTTAATTAATAAATAACTGATATTTTCTCTTGCAACATCATGTTACTGGCTGCAATGTTGTTCATCTTTTGTTTACCGTGAAAAAAAAACACTGCAATTTCTTTTAGGGCGCTTTCAATTTAGACGGTTAGTGACTGCTATCTAAATTGAAAGCGCCCTTATTGATAAGGAGCCATTCGTTTCACTCTATCTATTCTTCTTTATGACCATGTCCACGCCACGTGAATATCGTAATATTATCAAAATATCAATATCTTCTCTTCTGTCCTTTGCTGACGGGACGCAAAGTAGACAAAACAGGGAATTGATATACAACTATTATAATGCTGAATAGTTTGCTTGTTTTTTTTTTAACAAAAACTTTTTTATCAAAAATCTAAGGGATCCGTAAGAAAATTCACGCGAACTAAGTCGCGGACAAAAGCCAGTTTTTAAAATTTCCCGGTAAGGAATCGAACCCCTCAGTCGGTAGGTAGCTAAAAAGCTACGTTTCAATTTTTTATGCCTTGTTAGGGAAATAAAAATAAAATCAATATTAAATACAGTTATGTACTTTATTAGGAGACTTAACAATAGGTCTGTCATCGTTTATTAAATGTTAACACACCATTTTCTTTGTCACCACTAATGTCTGTAAAAAATCTTATATTTAAACAATGATTTATTGTGATTAATCTCGCAGTACTAAGTTATTGAACTAATTTGTTAATGACAGTCTACAACTGTGCATTATATTGACAATAGTGAAAATACGATTAATAACTGCGTCTAAAAAAAATTAATTGCAAACTAAAATATTTTAGACCGGTACCAATAAATATAAAAACGAAATATCGTACCTACCTATTTAAAATTAAGGAAATCTTAACTTAGGTATTTATAGAATTACAATTTTGTAACTAGGTACATTCATAAAAAGATGAACCTAATTTTTAACTATTAGGCTTTTTAGGAACGTCTCATTCCACGAGTACCAAATGCGTACATTATAAAGGTTCAAAGTTTAGATACAATTTTCAAATGCAAGTAATTATTATTAAATTTTAATGAATAAAGGAGGTTAATTATTAGTCTCATCACTAAGATATTGCAAGTTTGATATTATTCATTGTTTGTAAACACATTGCATGAAAACAAAATGGCACTACTACGAAACATGGCTGAGAAGGTGTTCAGATACGAAGTATTTACGTCTTAGCAGTGAGATAAAACATTAGAAACGTTTACCTGATTAATGATTAAAACATTTATAAGACTACTCAACTCATATAACAACTAGGTACAAAAAGAACATTACGACAGTCAATCTCTTACTGAAAAAAAAATTACCTTAAAAAACCGGTAACTTATGTGTACAGACCTAATCTAAATTAATTAACTAAATTATTCCAACTTTAAAACAGCTAAGCTCAAAACTGGTAGGTATTTAAAACATACCTCAATAAAATTATTCTAATATAACAGTACACAACATATTAATAAAATTTGTTAAAAATGTGAACAATCGTTTTGGTTAATACTTGGTAAAATTAGTTCAATTGAGGATTGTAAATAGAAATGATTTACATTTTATGGAAATGACTAGTCTTAACATTAAATGAAGCTATAGGATAGGTAGGTACGGGTGAATTCGGTGATCTTATGTTGCGGTATCATTCGCTATAAAACGTTCTAAATGAGGCACTATTTTTACATGTATGATAAAGGTCACACATAAAGTTTTTGAAACTACACACTTGAAAACAATTGGATTTAAAATCGTAACTAACATTACACTAATATAATGAAATTCTCATATAACTTAGCAATTTATCCCACCGAGAATTTATTAAATATAATAATAACTGAAATATAAAATCCATGAATAATAAAACTCAGTACTTTAGGCGATTATAAAATCTAACAACCGATTCTTTGGCTGTGACAAAATTGTTGAATTTAAGACTTGTAAACAAATTATTACATCGAAGTGGTAGACCGTCAGTTGGCTTGTTCCAGCACCTGTAGACTAGAGCATAACATAATCTACCTAGCATTACCTAGAAGCTTATTATTTGTACAGCTGCCTTCGCTATGTTCACTAAGTTCTTTATTATGTCAATAACTCGATACAAACTCCTCCTTTTTACGAACATCCACACACTCGCTTCATCTGGCATTGTCAAATACTCAAATATTAATATACATTAAAGGATAAATTTAATTTAATTTTCGAATTTGTTCGAATAAAACAATTCTTTAATCCACACATGACTCCAACATGGAGGTAAGCGACGCCTCACGAACTGTTGCTAACAGTTCAATTATTTATTTAATTATTGTAATACATTTCCTAGCGTATCTCCCTCCCTGTATGGAGTCTACAACAATACAAACTGGTTGCACACAACATTCACTACACTTTACACACCACGATATATGAAATACTCGAAAAAAGAAGGTAGATGCAGGATAGGAGACAACCCCTTATCAAAAATATTTCTATCTACTATTCTAAATTAATCTGTGCGTGTTTTTATTATACTGACTTTTGTCATGATAAATAAATAAATAAAGCTATATGGACGACTGATTCGATTCCTAATGACAGTGATTCTGTTATCAATTTGAATTTCATAATTATTACAAATAATTATTACGACCTGGATGGAGGAATGATATGATTTTGTAACTGTACTAGGTAACAAATACATTATAGATCACATGACCAGAATTTAGTAAAATATATAATATTATAAAATATAATTCAAAATCAAAACACACAAACTTCTGCGCAAACAAAAATACCATTGTTTGATATGGTTAATTTGAGACGTAAATTAAAATCATACATACATAAATACTACGCTATAAAAATGCTGAAACTAGTCTATGCGATACTAACACAAGGTTCCGTACAAAGAACAGTTTTCTTTTAATCAAGGTTAATGCACTTTTTGTTCTAAGTCCGCTAATCGACTAACAGCGTTCGAACGCGGAATCGTCTAAACTCGCTACACTGACACAAGGCACGTATCAACCACTAGGATACGCTGAAAAAATATTTCTCTGTTTCGATTAACGACTGAGACAATATTACACATCTATTCTAATTTGATATAATCAGGTAAGGTAGGTAATCTAACGTTTTCACGAATTGCGCGTTCATCGTGTAATCTTTGGTGTTCACTGAATTATGACCGTTTAATTATTATTGCACATGGCAACATCACTGGGTTCGCGTTTCCTATATGGAACATTCGTCGCTGTCGCGCGCATAGTCCTCGTCTTCTTCGTCCTGTCGAGCGGATTTCTTCTTAACTTTGCTGGAGACTACTCCCGTATTCACTTTACTGAACAGACTGCTGCGGTTTAGTCTGGAGATCTCCCTCTGTGGGCTGAGACGTTCCGCGACAGCGCGTTCGTAGTTATCTGAGATTTTGTTAACTCCGTTGACGGGACTCGTGACAGGCGACTTGGGTTTAACGGGCGACGTGACTGCCTTCTTGGGTTCGCCTGACTTGTCGAACAGAGCGCCGCTGGTGGCCGCGGTGTAAGACGGCGGGTCCTTAGCGCGCGCGCCGTTTGACCCGAGTAACTGCGAGTACAAGAAACTGTTGTTGCCGAAGCCCGCGTATCTGTTGTCCATTTTACCGTTGACCATCATGAGGCTGACGGGCTTTTCGGGGGGGACTGGCTTCTCCGGGAGCTTTTTGTCGGAGAGGCCGTTCTTGGCAGGAGGGTTGGTGTTATTGGCCCAGCGGTCGCCGCCGATGGAGTAGATGGAGCTGAGGTTGACGTACCCGGCGCCGGGCGGGCCGGCGTGGGGACCGGGGCCCGCGGGGCCGGGTGGGGCGGCGGGCCCGTTGGGGCCGGGCCGCCCACGAGCTCCCGGGCCGCACTCGCTGAGCGTGGACTCCTCGACGCTCGAATCTTCGATTACTTCCGTGTTGGTGATGTCGTCTAGATTTGGCGATAAACAGTCTTCGTCTGTCTCATCGTACGAGCTGAAACATTAAACGACATTTAATCATATGCGACGCCGCTCGTACGCGACCGCCATTCGAAATCATATGTACTGAATGCAAGTGAAAAAGTTCTCTTTGTTAGTTTTGCTCCATGCGTTGCTGAGTCTCGGTATTATTAACAAACAAAAGCTCAAAATGTTCAGTTGTGTTCGGAGTGGGAGGGTTTACATATTTACAGGAATAATAATATGTATTTCATCAGTAAGGCAGACAAAGACTTTCAAGCAAAATCAACAGCAATGAATTCTGGGAGAGGAGATTTAGAAGTTTCTTTTCGATCTCTTTGGTTTAATGTGATTACATTTCAGTGCAAATGTTCATTCTTAAAAGCGACAAATCGAAAATGAGCAAAATGCAAATGGAGGGCACAAGTGTTGCCGCACAACGTCAAGCTCACTGTGAAGCACGTCGTGTGGCGCGGCGGACGGTCCAACATGGCCGGTGCACAAAGTATCACAATACATACACTGCAAATCACCAACACAGTCTTACCCTAGCATAGCCAGATCTGTCTTCCTCCCTGATGAAAGAAATTACAATATATAATGAACGAAAAGAAAATATGTACAGACTGAACTTTAATTTATTGCTCATCTTTTATGGGGAGAAAATACTCACGAAACAAACAACTTTTATTAAGACCAAATCAGAAATATGAAAAAAATATCAACTGTTCCCTACAAAAAATGCACTACAACACGACCAAAATGTATGGAACAGCTGATTTCATATTTAAATTTCAGGATTAGTCTCAAAATAACAGTTATATTCCTAAGTATTTTCACCCTTTGAAAATTTGCATTGAATTAAAATTGAGCCTGTAATCTTCTCTAGTATACATACATAGATAAACATAATAACAGAAATTAAAAAAGGTAGGTACTATATGAGTCTAATATCTTTGTGATGTGTGTTAAAATGATGTAACAGGTAGGAAAAAGTCCCTTGAATTAATTACTGTCTAGGTGATATTATCGTTTGCATTCAGAACATATCGCAGAAATATCTAATATGTCTATATATTATTGTTACAAGGAGTCCAGTTAAGTAACGAGGGATGTGCGGGTCCTACACAGTCTGTGATCAAGTGCCGCCCAATGCTTCCAAAATGCTTGATGTTTCTAAATAGATCTAGTGCGTAAGATGGGCTCAAGACAAATGTCTAGTCTAGTCTACTTTACCACCGAGTGACAAATTATTTATTTGTATAATCTGAATCCGTTCAGTCCGTTAGCTCTGCACAACTCTAAGAATCGATTCATACACTTCTTTTTCTCTGATTCTTTCATTATCCTATATAACTGCCTGTTTATGGTAAGAAACAAACATTATTATTGCATGTGTTTATAATAATATATAGTATATAATAATATAGCGGTGACGGGTGGTGGTAGACGGTGAGACTTACATTTGGTCTTGTGCGTCACTTCCTCCTTCCTCGGCGACCAGCAGCTCATACTCTTCGGCTGCGAATCTGTCCCATTCAGACATCTGGAAGATTTACAAAAAATATTATAAGGAGATAAGTTTATAACATGCCTAGAGCTCTCATAGCTCTGTGGACGATGTCTAAAGAATGCATCATAGTATGATGAAAGACTAGAAACCGCTATGCAAAAAAATTCAGCAGTTTTCCATGCGCATATTCACAAATATCTAGGGCAGGTTACGCATAAAGCCAATAAAAAAGCTCTATTTCCATTTGGGGTTACTATACCTACAAATATGTGTTCTTTAAGGGTCGGTTCATATCTGACGGAAAATGCGTCGCGTATTTATAGGTCGCGTAACGCCAGAACAGTCAAAGTTATAATAAAACATCAAACCATACACACATTACCGATGATGCGTTAGTGCGTCAAACATACTAAAGACGATACGTCTGTCGTATCTTCCGTCAGATTTGAATCCACTCTAAGTTTGATACGAAAGCAGAAAAAGAATTCCCATTTTCCTCTATTTATCCTCTCTCATGAATGACCCACTTTCAAAATCCTCACCTCACAATCAGAATCCCGCTGCGTGGCGAAAGGATCCCGCTGCTCGTGGTCGAGGTACTTCTCCAGGTTGAAGAACGTGTCGAAGAAGATCGGCGTGAGCTTGCAACGCTTGAGGTCCGACAGCGTCACCTTGCCTTCTTCAGCAGGGTGGACCATGTCTAGCATCTGGGGAATACAGATTTTGATAAATCTGGGTTCATACAATTTTCAGTGCCGTATGATAAAGTTGCTATAGCAAAGAGATTTCGTATAGTGTCAATAAGATCGGTCGTTACGGGTCGTCAGAAGCCCGAAAGTCTGATAACCAGTCTTACCTAGGAGTATCGTAGTACCCACTTACTTGGTTGTGGAGGTCAGATGGGCATTCGCTCCATATAAAATACTGGTATTTAGCTATACTCGGTTAGACTGGAAGTTGAGCCCAACATTATTGAAAAACTGTGAGGATCGCCCCGAGGACACGGTGGAGCATACCGTGGCGGTGTGCCCCGCTTGGGCGGAGCACCGCGACGTCCTCGTGGCGGCTATCGGCGGCGGCGAACTCTCGCGTTCGGCCCTGGTGCAAGCCATGGTCCGGAGCGAGAGGGAATGGGATGCAGTCGCCTCCTTCTGCGAAGCAGTAATGCTAGCGAAGGAGGAGGCGGGCCGCGTGAGGGAAAGAACCACCTCACGCCCCAGCCGCCGCGGGAGACGCTCCGGGCGTCGGGAGCCGCGAGACGACTCCCGGCCACCGTAGACGCGGGTCTGTGGGCGGTGAGCAATGGGTAGCTCACCGTCCGTTCGTTGATAACGACAGACCGTGTCGACGGCGCGTTCGTGTTCCACGCGCGCCTCAAAGAGATGTCAGCAAACAATTGAAGGGGCCACTAAGGGCCGATGCCTGCCGGGGCTGCGGGTTGTTCGAAAGAGATACCGCGCCCCCGGAACGCAAAGGGCACAAGAAGGAACATGGATGGGTTTTAGTCAGTAAAAGTCTGACACTCCCTCCCGCCCCGCCCAGGGCGGGGGAAGTCATTTGATGATTTCCCATCGGTAAAAAAAAAAAACATTATTGAAAAAAGGCTACGCAGATAATATGTGACCATAACATCGGTCTATTATTGTGCCAAGGCATGCAGGGCAAGTCTTTTCTCATGCAGGGAAGGCATGAGCATTAATCACCACTTTTGCACGGCGGATTGGCGATTTCAGACTTACATTTCTTATAAAGTTCGGGTTTTCTCACGATAAATTTGGTAAAGAGAAAAAATATTTTCGATCTTTTGATCAAGGTGTCATGTGTCTGTGTTACAACTATGTATTACATGAATGCATTAAAAAGTTTGAGTAGAGTCTCCCTGTCCACTGGGTCGATAATTGCTTGGCCCGAAAAGTGGATCTTGGAAACAAGCAACGCTAAGTTGTGCCAGAAGCTTGCTTCAACTGAAAAAGTAATCAAAACTCACTTGACACAAGCAGTCGTTGAAGGGCAGAGTCTCGATGCCGATGGCTTCCATCCTCTGCATCTGCTCTTCGTAGAAGTACTCTAGCTCGTACATCGAGATGTAGCCGTCGCCGTCCACGTCCATACATCTGGGAATAAATAGCGTTTAAAATGAGTTTTAGTTTAAAATTATTCTATGATTAGCGACCCACCCCGGCTTCGCATGGGTGCAATGCTGATACTAAATATGAATATAGTATAGCCTATGTCACCCGGGGATGAAACAGTGAAAGAATCTTTCAAATCGGTCCAGTAGTTTCGGAGCCGATTCAATGCAAACAAATAAACAAACAATCAAATTTTCCTCTTCGTAATATTTTGTTCTACGATAAATGAATGACGAAGTCTTAGGCCATGATAGGTATTTTCTAGAACTAGCAATTGTCCGCGATGTCGTCCATATAGGAGTCGGAGACTTTATTAATTCAGAGCTGTCGTAAAATCCGAATAAATATAAACATCTTTTTAAGCAGCTTTATGAGTCTTTAGCTTGGGAGATTACTGATTTACAAATACTTATGCTCTTCTCAGAGCACTAACATACAAAAGTCTTGCTTCCCCACTAGGCTACTGTAACTTTTACGGTAGGTTAGGTTATAACTTAGCATACCTGAACCAATACTCGATGGCCGTAGGATGCGTCTTGTCCTCCTCAGCTAATAGGAACCATACGAACTCCGTGTAAGACATGCGAGGCTCTCCGTCCGGCGTGAGACGGTTCTGGTTGCCGCGCGTTACGCAGCCCGACAGAACTCGCTCGATCATGCGGCTTGATAGGGCTGCAATATACGAAAACAGATTCATAAATACATACATTTTCCAAATTGGATTAAAAATGGCGAAGTGCAACAAGTAGGAACAAGTGGAACAAGTATGTACGGAAAAAATACAAATGATTTGAGAACTTCCTCCTTTTTTGAAATCGGAATATGAAAAAATTATGGGATTTAAAAAGATACGGAAATTAAGAAAAGATATATAGTTATGACCGGTTAAGTGCAGGGCTCATTTAATCTTTAGTATGTCGCGTGTTAGGTACTGCATAGCTCAAACGCCAGTTACGCCAATTACTAAATGTACGTGATTAGACATGCATCTTAGATACTATCTAAAAAAGTTAAGTACTTTTTAAGAACCCTAAGAAGTTCGACACATCGTTTAAATGTTGTTCAAAAGTACGCATTGAACTTTCTGTTTAGTCAATCGAAACCATATTTCCGTCCAAAGCGTTCCGAACAAAATAAAAAGTTTTATTGTAACATGACAGGAAGTTTTTGAAGTGAAACTTCTTTACGCACGCTCGACTTGGGGAGTAAGCTGGCGAACGCGTGACGTAAGCGTTACGAAAAGTGTGATCGGGCAAGGCGAACGGAAGTTAAGTGGGGGATATAAGCAAGAGACAGCAGTGCGCGCGCACATTTTCTTTCTCTCTTCCTCTCATAGCCAAATACGTTCCGTATATCTAAGCACACTGCAGGCTTATACATGTATATATTGTACACACATATATATATATATACATACAGATGGAGCGAAAGAAGTTTCACTTCAGTCGTGTGGTCATAAGCACACTCGTTTTTTTTTGTTATATTGTCTTGTGAAACAAAAGTTTATAAGTTACTGCATAAAGGATGATTCGAGGTTTCAAATTTGACTTCACGTTTTTCTTTTAATAGCTGACACAGGGAACTTCGTATTGCCAATTATTTTTTTCTTTTAAAAAAATCTTTCGTTAAAACCTAAGTACTCATTACAATAACAAACAACAAAAAAAGAGTTACAGCCGATATGCGCATAATGCTGTGACCTAGGGAAATAGGGATTCATTTTTACATAAAAAATATAGTTATAAACCAAAGAATCATGGTGATAAGTTGCATGGTAAAGTACACTAAAGGTACTGTATTTCTTTTCTGTCTCTGTGTTCATATCTATGCATAAGTAGTTAAAGGGTTATATCTACTTATGTTCGGATTTTTTATTCCAACATAACAACATAACATAACATAACATCACGCCTGTAATCCCCGAAGGGTTAGGCAGAGGTGTACCCATCAGTACACCCACATTTCGCCAGTTATGTTTTTAGTCCCATGTAATAGGGGGCGAGCCTATTGCCATCAACCGGGCACAAATCCAGACTCCGAGGCTGCTGCTGTTATTCCAACATATCACAGGGATATAGTTTCTATGCCCCTTGTTTATTAATCCATTGAAAGTTATTAACGGTTCAGCTGTCAATCGGCAAACCAATAAACGTTGAGTGTAATTTTCTCCAATATGTAGATACGGCGAGAACTTTTTCTTTATAATGTAAATTGCAGGACCTACCTACTTTTCTGTAGCAGAAAAGAGGACATAAAGAACCTACTTTTTTAATAAATACTTTTTTTAGCACCTGGCTGGAAACATTGTGGAAAAAAGGATTCTCTATAAAAAAAAGAAATAGCTTTATGTCTATGCTTACCATGGTCATTGTGCCTCGCGAGATCATGTTTGTCTATGAAGAGGTCGTGGTCTCTGTCCAGCTCCCAGAATTTACAATAGATGACGTAGAAATGCTCGTAGCTGAAATGTAAATGGAAATAAGTTAGAAACAATGGTACTTGGAAAGTTACGAGCGTTCGAATTGGTCTTTTAGGACTACTTGCTACAACGCTACGTGTTTATTGTGGGCCCAATAAACCATCTTAGTAGATGAATAAATAAAGAGATGGAGTTTATTTACAGTAAAAAAGAAAAGTGTCTTTTTACTAAAGTAGACACAAATGTCTTAACCCTTTGACTGCGGGCGCACATTCCCTACGCCAAGCCCGTAGAGCTGGCTACACAGTTCGTGTGTCCGCCGTAGAAAAACACATACGGTGTGTGCGCCCCGCACTTGCGTTTTTTTTTTAGAAACCCAACGGGGTTGTTTTCCCGCAGTCAACGGGTGGTCACAGATGTTTTCCCAACAGAACAATTACCTAAAATATTGTGTAACTTGATTAATGTCTTCTTCGTCTTCTAACAACTGTATCACTTGAAGGAGGTTCGATCTTCTCAGTTCGGGGATCGATATTCTGCCGGACCAAGTTCGGTTTACGCAATAAAATATCCTAGCGATCACCTGAAAAAAAAAGATATCTTGTTATTTTCTTTTATCAATTATATACTTGATGGTGGTCTAATCATGTGGAAGAACCTCTTTGGTACCTACCAAAAAAGATATTAGACTTGAATCTTTGAAAAAAGTGCTAAATTATGGCGAGATGTGGTTGTACTAATGGGTACACCTCTGCCAAACCCTTCGGGGATTACAGGTGTGAAGTTATGTTATGCTAAATTATAGATGTAGTAAAAAAAACATTAAATATTATTCGTTGTTTTTATGAATGCGATAGTTAGGAAAACTGTTTGGATAAGGCACGGTATAACTATTTAAATTTGAACCCTATTAACTGCTGAAAATAAATGAAATAGTTTCATCTAAAAAATACAGGTGGAAAATCGCGTGCGACTAATTGCCCTGTGCGTAATAACAAACGGCCAAAAACCAGCGAAAGTGATCGATAGAACAATAGCTCAAGTGCCCTGAAGTAAAATTGGGTAAAACAAATATTTTCAGGTAAAAGTGAGGAAATAGGTATAAAATAAATACAATATACTGCGGTCCACTTCCCGTAATGTGTGTATCTTTTAGTATGCAGTGGGAAATTTCCCAAAGGGCTGAGTTACGGATGTGGGCCACTCCAATATGTTAGTCTCTTCCTGGTATTCCTAACTTGTGGAACAAAATACGCGGTTAACTTAAAAAAGTATTCAAAGCTTTTTTGCGAATTTTAAATCACGTTGTAATTAATTTGATTTTCTTTGTTAATAAAGTATTTGGGAATTGTTACAGATTAATCCATAACGTAGTACGCTCACCGACCCGAATTCAAAACTCACAGGAATTTAGTGGACAAGATCTAAAAAAGACAAATTTCTGGAAAGCTTAGATCCCCTTTGTTAGCTAAAAGGCGACAGTAGATAGGTAAGTACTAACTATTTTATGATTTAGTTTATCTTCACTGTGTTGGCCCTAGTTTCTCGTCAGAAAGCCTAGATAAATTTTCTAGATAAAGCTATCTCAATTTACTGAGCACAATTCAATACACAGGTGAGATTAAGAATTTCCTTTCAACGAAAATGGGAATTCGGATCTTCATGTTAATGTTTAGCGTTAGCTGTTTTCAACAAAAGATCTAGAAGGACATAGGATAAACCTCTAGGACCATCCATCATTCTATCTATTTATGTACAGTCAGCAAAAGAGATAGGTATGCAGAGTCGTCAGATATAGTTGAAGTAATTTAAATAGTAGATAATATACAGTTCATTAATTAAGTTTCAATCGAAGACATCCATCAGTTTCTAAGAAAACTTCATCTATATCTGACGACCCTGGACACCTATCTGTTTTACTGACTGTATCTGCTAAGTATACGGGTAGTAATAAAACATATCATACAGCCGTTAACTATGCGTACTACCCGCCAAAGTAATTAAGTTTGAGCAAAAATATTGCTAGGAAATCACTTTTATTTTTAGTGTGAAAAATCACTGTTCATGTTAGACTAGTGCTCAATGTAACTGACGGAAAAAATCCTGCTTACTTAAGCATGCAACAGTACAGCATTAAACTTTTCGTAGAAAATAATTGGACTTTGACTGTCAATATATCCGTAACCAGAACGTACCCAGGTATGAAACGATCGTTACGATGGGAAAAATATATAACTTTCGGCTCCGGTCAGTGTCTTTTTACGCCCGTGACAAGTACTCAAACATTATCTTATTTACTTACAGTATGCACGTATCGTGAGTGGAACTCGGTGGCCTCCTTGAGGAAGGACAGGCCGGGGTGTGTGTCGACCACGTCCTGCACGAGAGGGACAAAGTCTTCGGGCGCCAAAGTGTTGCTCTTCCCTCGCGTCAGGATGTACACGAAGCGTGACGCCATGTCGTGGCACTGTGATGTCATTCTGAAAAATACAGAATTATTTATTTATTACAGTTACAGTTTACAGTTTACAAATACCTTATAATAAAATAGTGAAAGAAATTTTATGGCTAATTTTTTTTCACCTTGTGTTACATTATTTAAGTTTTAGGTAGCAAGTCAAGCCAATATTATTACTATTACTCAGGGATACTCGAAGAAGAAGAAATCGGTCCAGTAGTTTTTGAGCTAATTCGTTACAAACATACAAAAACACTAATCTTTCCTTTTTATAATATGAGTAAATTATAAAGAGGAAAGATTAGTGTTTTTGTTTTGATTAGTAAATGTGGAAATAAAAGTGTGTGTGCTATGTGTTTGCACTGATATTCGTAATATAACCATTACCTAGCATGGTTACAGAAGCTACATACATTAGTATAAGTTTCTTTTTTTGTATGAAGTTACTAACAGGTCCTGGAACTCGTCACAAATTAAGGCCATTTATTGTAAATTAAACCCTGCATTTGGGTATTCATCTGCCACTCGAGCACGAGTTCTTATCTGTTCCAGATGGGTGCATCCATCAACAATGCTCGCTTGGAGTTGTATGTCAATGAGCATTTAGGGCAGCGAGACACGACAGTAATTATTAAACGTACCGACGACGTATTACGCCACAGGGTCAGGAAACGATCTATTTCTATAATTGTGTAGTTGACACTATTAACTAATAATTCCAAGACATTGAAAATCTGTTACATTTTTAATTAACTGTAAGAATTAAATTGCTTTCAAATTAATTAATAGTTTGTCAATTGAGTCGTCACTAAAGAGTCTTTTGCCATAAAAAATCTATGGGAGATTCTCGTTTTGACAGCTCTTATAAAGTACGTCAATTGATTGGTGGTGTCATGTACATGTTAGGGTCAATATTTAACGCTGATAAATATTAAATCTATTCTAAGCTTAAGTTTTGGATCTACATCGTACTGTTATTGCTAGACAGTAACATCAATACTGTCTGGTAATCCATTATCACTAATTAAATTGATACATCAAACTACTTCAATATGTCAAATATTATTAACTCACGTAGCTACAATAGTCTTATATCAAAGACTAAGAGCGAAAACCAAACCTCGCATAACAGTAACAGTGTGCCGAATATTGAATTAGTTTCATATAATTAATTTAATCATGAGTAATTTTGGCCGAATTAGCTAGGCTTAATTATCAAAAGCTGTCAGCCGTAGTTCGCGTTTATTTGAAAAATAAAACAAAAGACAGTGTTACTTCTTTTCTTTCTTCTTACCGAATATTACTTCGTTAATCTTGGATGATTGTAAATTATGGGCGAATCTAATGAAGGCAAAGTTTTTCAGGAAATTATTTCTTTCTTTTTTACTGCCTTGTTGGTCTAGTGGTCGCAAAGCGCTACTACTGAGATTGAGGTCGCGGGTTTGACGCTGGATTTGTGCCCGGTTGATGGCAATAGGCTCACCCCCTATCGCATGGGACTTAAAAACATAACTGGTGAAATGTGGATTTACGGCGCTGCCTAACCCTTCAAGGATTATAAGCGTGATGTTATGTTATGTTTTTTTGTTTTTACCAGAGTCGTACTTGACCGTTTTACTTATCTCACGTCGGTAAGCAATGACGTGTTTGACGACGATTTTTCACGAGAATTGAAGACTTCTAAGATAACCTAGGTAGGAGTCTTCAATTCTCGAGAAAAATCGTCCCCTTGTCTGGCTCCGTTCTGGTAGTTATAAAAATACCAGGAAGAAGGGGATGCAAAAAAAATCGAAGTAAGAAAAGAACGCTGGGATATTTTTTTCCACTTTAGTTTAACTCTGTAAGAAAATTATCTACCATCTGTATACTTAACTAAGTTAAGCTGTTACTTTCAGGAGAAAACTTACTTCTTTATTTTTTAAATTATATTTTAAAGCTTTGTTTTCTGCCAAGGGAAACGTAATTAATACTAGTAAACGTAACAATGCCTGGTGGGGTCGTTAGACGCCCGTAAAGTTTTTCAGCTTGAAGAATTTGTGAGATTTATTAATTTTCTTTATGATATTGCTGAACTTATATTACGTATTTAACCTTGATTAGGGCAGCCATCCGTTATTTGTGCTTGTTTAAAGAGCGTTTGGTGGTCGTGCAAAAGTGTCCCACGTCCCAATTAGTAGAAGGATAAGCAATTTTGGATAATTTTGGACTACCTCGTTGGTCGCAAAGCGCGACTGCTGAGCATTAGGTCGTGTGTTCGATTCTCAGGTCGGGCAAAATGTTATTGGGTTTTTCTATCAGAAACTCAGTAGCAGCCTCGGAATCTGGATTTGTAGCCGGTTTATGGCAATAGGCTTGCCCCCTATTACATGGGACTTAAACATAACTGGCGAAATGTGGGTGTACTCTGCCTAACCCTTCGGGGATTACAGGCGTCAGATGTGTAATTTTGGATAAAAATATTTGTAATAACTAACTCAAGCGCTGCATAATAGTCTATGACGGCCGACGACCGAATGCCCCGAGTGGGCCCGAGAAAAACTTCACTTTCACCCAAATGTACAGGGTTTTTAAAGTTTTTGTCCTGGGTCGACAATAATAAGGTGATGACAACCCTAACCTTGATGTTACTTATAGCTCTATCAAAATGTTTCAGATTACGGTGACGGGCGGAGTTTTCGTTTTGTTTTAATAGGCGGTAAGTTGGTAAAGTAAGCCTGAAGAACCTTTGCTTGTATATTATCAAGTTTATGGTTAACGCTCAATCACTGGGCTTTGGTAAGAGCGATATTATCAAATTTCTAATCAATAACGGCAAGTTATATCAACAATCATTAGTTATAGTTAGAATGAGATTAAGTCTTTAGAAATTGGGAGCGGTGAATGCTTATGCGAATCCCGCACTCCCAGCCATAGGAAGAGGTGGAACACTGCGATGGTTTTAGCCGGTGAGGGACCGGCATGCCTCTCCGTCACCGCCACGACAGATGAAGTCCATGCGGATTTCCACCGCGCACAAAAAAAGGCCTTTATAAATTGGAGGTTAGTCTTAGTCAAAGTACTTCTTTTTTAAATTAGGCCACTATAAGGCACTTTTGAACGTCATAAACAAGAAAAAAAATAAAGAATACAATTGCCTCTTACAAAACGTAAACTTGATAAAACGTAAACGTTGCAAACCACATTGCGGGAGAAATATGAATGTTTAAATAAAATCGTTTTAAATACTAGCTGCTATGCTAGTTTACTTTGGCTGTAACTTACTCTCTCCAGAAGTCTATAAACTTGTGTCCGTCGACAGGCACGTGTAGGTTCTGTTGCGTGGCGAGGAACAGCGGCATCTTCCAGTACAGCGGACACTCGCACGCCTTCACTATGTGCTTGAAACTGTCCCGGGGGACCTGCAAACAAGGAGACAAAGACAAGTTTTAATATTGGGGTACACTTGTCTACAACCTATTCTGAATCGTGAAAGTTGAAAGGAGCGGAGGGAGGCCTTTGCCCAGTAGTGGGAAAAACAAGCTATTAAAAAAATACAGCTCTCTACAGTAGCTTTAATAGTGATAGTGATGGAATAATGTCTTTCAAGTGTTCATTAAAAGTTTAAAGTCATTTTTAAGATCTGTTTTCAAGTATTACTTTTATAAGTGCGCCAGCACTGTGAACTTATCAACTCTTAAATAAAAATGAATGGCTAAATGTGTTGTTATGTGCAAAACTCCAGAAAGGCTGGACCGATTGGCCGATTCTTTATTTAAGATTTATATGAAAGAAATTGTGTGAAAAGCCGGGGCGGTTTTAGCGTGTTTTAACGGTGTTTTAAACTTAATACATAGATAAATAAAATAGCAATCCACCCATTAATTAAATAAGACGATATAATTCTACGCTACGCTGCTTGTATAAAGATAAATGAGGTAAAAATTTTGGGATAAAAAGGGACGTTTGTAACGAAAAGCCTCTTTCAACTATAAAAAAAATCTAATAAAACTTTAGTCCTGAAAAGATTACCAAAGTAAGGATGAGTTTATGTTAGTAATGGAATTTATTCATTTCCAGAAATGGCGACCACTCTTACTGCTCCCATTATGGGACAATTTGGTGAAGACGATATGTATAAAAAGTGTCACTAATGGTCCATTGTCGTCCAAAAACGGCCACTGTCTGACAGTTACGTCTAGGGTTGCCAACTTTTTGTCTGTCAAAAATATTAGTAAAATGATAATCCATAAAAATAAAGCAGATAGCGATAAAATGAAAAAAAAAGGAGGTAGGTTAAAAGAGAACAACGTGAATGTACTGTCCACTTAATAAACCAGAATAATGTCCAGAAATAGTTTAAAATTAATATTATTGCTTTTAGTCTGCCTCGTTGATCTAGAGGTCACAAGCGCGACCGCTGTGCATGAGGTCTTGGGTTCGATTCCCAAGTCGGGCAAAGTGTTATTGGGTTTTTCCATCAGGAAATTTCTCAGTAGCAGCCTCGGAGTCTGGATTTGTGCCCGGTTGATGGCAATAGGCTCGCCCCCTATTACATGGGACTTAAACATAACTGGCGAAATGTGGGTGTAGGCACTAATGTCTACACCTCTGCCTAACCCTTCGGGGATTACAGGCGTAATGTTATATAAAGTGAACGTACTGTCCACTTGATAAACCAGAATAATGTCCAGAATTAGTTTAAAATGAATATTATTGCTTTTAGTTTGATGCTTTTAAAAATATTGTAGTTTAGCCTTTAGTCAGAAATATAGTAGTCGGGCCCCTAATATAGTAGGATACTATATTATATATTAGGGTTCGCAATCCTAGTTCATCATCTGCCTAGCCTTTACCCAATTATGTTGGGGTCGGCTTCCAGTCTAACCGGATGCAGCTAAATACCAGTACTTTACATGGAGCGACTGGCTATCTGATCTCCACAATACAATACCCTTTGGTAAGACTGGTTGTCAGGTTGGTTGGCAACCCTAGTAACGTCGTCCAAACCTGCGGACTGCGGACTGCGGTTATCTTTCGCGTTTCCGTTTCCTTCACAGCGTGTCAATGGTCATGACAGGTGGAATGAAACCGCCTGTATATAATCATGCGTACTTCCGCAGTTAAGGGATATGGGCCAAGACCTTACGTTATCGGTCACTTGTGGTGACACGTGCATTCATGCTTTACTTAAAGTTTAGGCTGTCACCGAAGATGGTAGCGGGGCCAACTGGCCCTTTCTAGCTTCATTGACTTAGACAGTCACTCAACCCTCAGATTGTGCCGGATTGTCTCTTGTACTTGGAGTACCTACTAACCTAATGTGAACGTTCTTATTATACAGACAAAACAAATAGATCGAAGTTCTAGTTACAGCTAAATGTATGTGCAGTCATAGTGCTTTCATTGCAGCAATGTATGATAATTCCTATATATTATAATCTAACAATTATTATAAATGTGAAAGTTTAGATGGATGGATGTTTGTTAATTAATCACGCCAGAACGGCTGAACAGATCTGGATGGGCACAAAGATGGATATAGGCTACATAGGCTACTTTTTATCCGGGAAAAATAAACGGTTCCCTTGGGAATATATGTATTCAGTTTAGACGCGATCTGGTTCTAATGATATATACTAGTATATGTAATAGGTAGCATTTTTATTGAATAAATTCTTTTAATACCCGTCCGTCCTCTAAAAGTAGGTACCGAATTTACATAAAGTAAATAGGTCATAGCACGATACAAAATATATTAGATACACAGAAAAATAATTCAACCCTAATCCACGTAAAGGGTACAATAACAAGGGAAGAGGGATCGCTTTCATATTCTGAGGGAATAAACAGAATGAATAGGATGGATCGATACTTACATCCACATATATTTCGAAAAATCGCTATCTGCGTCTATTTGATATTAGTTACTCGATTCCAATCACGGAAATCGCGAAAATAATCACGAGAAACACGGAAATCGATATTATTAAAACAATATCTGAATAATGGTGTATAATATGGGTGTACTAATGGGTACACCACTGCCTAACCCTTCGGGAATTATATTATATATATATGCACTGTACTTCTCTATTATAAGTTAAACTCGACAATGTAAATTATTATTCTATAAAGTTAATTACAAAAAAAAAGAAAAGAAATCCCATTTTCTAAATCCTATTTAAAAAATAAAAACACATTATTTCCCAGAAGTGGTTGTGTCATAATAAAAGTCTTATCTTTTGTGAGATTGTTGCTAAATTCCAGCGGAACGGTCAGACGGTTGACCAGACAGTCAGACGCCACGCCTGACTAACTTTATTAGTGGAATTGACTGTCACAATGGCGGTGCGTCTGTTTGTAATTCCAGAAATTCCAGATCGGGCCGATTTTCGCTTTGATAAAAACTTTTAATCAGATCGTGTAAGCGAATACCGAAATGTTTGCAATGTTTTTAGGGTTTTGATTTCTCAATATTTTGAACATGCAGCTGATGCAGCCCAAAGAATCTCATGGCAGATCTAACCCAGATAAACAAAGCTAAGACGTGCCCACAATACCAACACTCCTATGTGCCTACTCAAGTTTTCATTCTAAATTCACATAGGAAGGGCGACACGGCATAGGCCGCGGGCCGTGGGGCATCAAGCCGTGTTGTCAAACCTAGCCGTCCATCGGCTATAAATAGTCACGTCAAGTCGGCTTGACCTACTTACGGCCGGTCGGTGACCCCGCACCGAGCTCACTTGTCGTTTGAATTAGGAATATTAGCCCAGTAATGACTTAACGCCTTTTCTGACACTTATTTGACACAAAACGTGTAGGATTTTTTTTTAAATTGACACAGAGTACTCAATGCAACCGAAAACATAATAGACTAGTTGACACCACCAATCAATGGACGTACTTTTTATGTTCTGTCAAAATGCGATACTTTCGTAGATTTTGTAAGGCAAACGAATTGTGATGTCTCTTATTTGGCAACTCAAATGACTAAATAGTATTTATTCATTTCAAAGCTACAAAAAATCTAATTTTACAGTAAATTAAAAGCTAATCGGGTTTTCAGGTTAAAGTATTTCTTTTAACAAGTTATATCTTGGTAAATGGTGTTAATTACCCAATTAAATTATTAGATAGGTAGGTACCTATGTTATTTATGTGCAGAATGCGGATTCCGCCATTCGCCGTTCATTGACGAACTTGGCTGTATGTTAAGTATTGTCGCCTCTGCATAAGTTGAATGAAACTGATACGCAGTATTTCTCAAAGGAGGAGGTCCTTTGAGAAATACTGAAATACAGTTGTGAATTTATGAATTATTAATAAGTATATAAATATGATAAGTGGAATAATTATTAACATAATATTCATAGCCATAAACTTGGAAGCCCACTTAATGTTAAGCGGATTTGGCGACTTTACGAATAAAATTAACTTTAGAGCATAATTAAAATACTCATTTTTAGTTAAGGACTCTAATCAATGTAGAATTTATAACATATTAATTTCTTTTATATTATTATTTATTATAATACTTAACCAAAACCAACTTAATTTTAATAATCCTGCCATATTTTTTAAGCAGCTACCTACTGCTATTGTGTAGATAAATAAAAAAAAATTTAGGCTTAGCAAATATCTAGGTAGGTATAGTCAGTACAGTCGTCCTCAGATAGATGTAAACGTAAACAAGGTCCATTAACATGATTGTCTTCATTACTCTTCATTAATTACACCAGAATAATGTTTTTATCTATAGTGACCAAATATGCTATAAACTGTAACTTGACGATTTTAAGTAAACATCTGTTTCAAAACTATGCAAACCCAGCCGCTAATTCATACTTTTGTATACACTTAACAATAACTTAAAAAAAATAGTATATTTAGTTACTCACTTCAAAATTTTAGACGAATACAACATTTTGTTAAAATGGATGTCAAAATTTTACAATAGAGTATGTTTACGTAGATTGAAAAAAGGAAAAAGAAAGAAGAGAAAGAGAAAAAAAAAAGGAAATAAACTTTTCTATTCTATTCTATTTACACCTGTCTGTGGGCGACCCCGTACTTCACAATTAATGTAAACTTATTATAAAAGGTTAATTGCTCGGAAAATTCATCTCAGATTTTTTTAATACGCACCAATATTTTTTTTTTCTAAAATTTATTGCTTTTCTATCATGCCTAAAATATCAGTGTTTTATATTTTATGGTCTATATAAAATTGTACGCTATAATAAAACCTGGGCACCATTGCCAGTCGTAAGTTTTGTATAAAACGTGCTAAGATAATACGGGTAACTCATGTAAGTAATAAAAACTTTAAGGCACATCACCATTGATCACACCGCCTATGGATACCTAAAAGTGATATCAAGAACATAAACTAAAATAGAACACGCCATTTAAGTTTGGAACCAGTAAAAAAGGCCGTAACTTGAAAGTAGTTTTTATTTTAAAGCTCTAAAAGGATAATAAAAAAGAAGAATGGTTTTTTTGTGTGTGCTGAGATCGAATGTCCTTTGAATTTATTTGAAAATGTATACTTATTCTGGTTTTGATCTAAATTCTGTGCTACTTTACTTATAAAATAATTTATGATGAATTATGCGTGTTTTTAAACGCAATTGGAACGCAAATCTGGGTGGGTTTAACAGTCAGGCCGAAAATAAAAAAACCGTGCCTGCATTTTGATATTCGAATATTTTTGAATTTAAATCAGTATCCATGTATTCCATCTATACTGTTATAAAAAAGCTGAAGAGTTTTTGTCTGTTTATTTAAATTGTAGTCGGATCGGAAAGTTGGTTTTGTATGTGATAGTCAGACTCAAGGGGAATAGTTTAGGCTATATGACATCACGGGATTAACACGGGAGCAGAGCAGTAACTAAACAACTTAACGCGGGTGAAAAAAAAACACGCGCACGGAGTCGCGGGCAGTAGCTAGTGGATATAAAATAAAAACATTTGATTATGGAATTTAATTTTATCAAAGTACTTATTGTACATAAAAAGTAATTTTATCTCTATTTCGTGAAAGTAGTCGGGATCGATTAGGGTTTACGGGTCAGTCTGATACTTACTCATTAGGGTTGGGTCGGTGTATACCGGACCATTTTAACATGTTTCACTGTGCCCCAGGTGTCACACTATTTATTACAAAGTTTACTTTGCTTTAGTTTTACTGAACGAAATATTTTGCTAAAAAGTTAATTTATTATTCATAATGATAAAAGTCTGTAAATGCTACACTTCTAAATAGGGGCTTTCAAAATGGCCACTATAATACCGATAAAAGGGGATTTTGGGATTATCATTAGCCTTAATAGACGGGCTGTTATTTTTATTATGAGCAAATATCTATCTGCCTACACACTATAATGCTGACAAACCTATAGATTTGTCTTTCAAGTGGGAAATTGGAAAAGTGGTGATATTTCTTTGCCGGAAAATCACACGCATGCGTTCTTAAAAATGAAAAAAAAAAGAATACTAGCATGTCTCTGAACAATTACAAGCAATAAAAACCTGATATCATCTTGTACATACTGACGGCATTTAGTTACCGCCACGCTTCACTGAAGCGCAACCATCACTTACTATTACACGCCACTCAATCTAGATCACAATATGTTCATATAGCTTGTCGCTTATATGAGAGGCTGTGGTGTACAATACAGTATGTAGCCGTCAATGGATGTTGAACATAGCGATGTATTGTGACGCTTCGGTGACAGGTTTGAACAGTATCGATACTAAACTTGTCAAGCTTAGTGATGCGTGATGACTTCTGTAATTACGACTGGAGGCAAATGATTAATTTATGATGGGCGTACAAGATTAAGGTAATGATGGAAACTGGTGAAAATTTAGTGTTTTCTTTTTCTATTGATGGTACGTATATCATTTTGTTAGTCATCATCCATTTTGTTAGTCAGGAAGTGCAGAATTAGATGTAATACTGCCAATGTTGGAAGAAAAATGTCAGAGTTTAGTACTGGTGAAATCAGAATCGGATAAAGCACTTCTAGATAAGCCTCGGAAACAAAGATTGATTGATAAATAAAAGGATGCGTCTTAATTCTTTTGAAATAGAAAAAATCAGGGGACTCAGATGGGAAGGTGTTCTAAACTGCGGTTGCGTCAGGTGTACCTTTCTAATGCTCATGGTTAAATATAATTGCAAAACTACTGCTAAAGTAGGTAGGTACCGTTTCCCATTGTGATCAAGGAACATCGTTTCATATTTTTTTAGCAAATAGTCACCGTAGTGTAGCGTTCTTAAGTGGAGTAGTAATCTCACAAAGCAATAGATTGACATGATTGTCTTAGGTTAAACTACCTACTGGGTTTATGTAGAAGCTCCAATAAAATAAAATAATTTACTGACTTTTTTTATTTGTAATTATAGAATTTTTCGGCCAGACTTTCGACTTGATTGGTTGGCATACGACCTTTACAGTACCTTCATTATACATGTTCTAATCATTAGGCAAAATCCGGCAATTAAAAGGTAGCCATTCGTAAAAAATGCGAAAGCCCGCTCGATTTTATTCGAAGCTGTAAAATTGCTTTTTAATAAACCGCAGTAAAGTATCGCGCTCATTTTCACTTTCAACATCCGAGCTATTTTCCGCTCAGCTAAATAACACGGATTAAGTTATTCTATTTATTTAGCGCGGTTGATGCTAGGGCTTAAGCCGGTATAAAATTAGAGCAATTTAGTTTAAATCGTAAAGCGCTTCCATTTAAGAGATGTTCGGTGGCCTTCGCTCATGGTTGGGGTAGCGCAGTGCGGTATAACAACGCGATGACGACTTGATGAGTCCAATTTATCGGTCGTATATACACGTCGATAGTGTTTAGTACGAGTACTGTATTCAATTGTAAGTACAGCATACTGATATAAATACAGTTGCCAATGTTTTTGCAGATTTTTAGGTTATGCAGACAAAGGTGATCATTATTTTTTTTAAAGCGAAAGTTGGACAGCCAAAATCTATAAATTCAATTTATAGATAAACACTTGCATCTAACGCCTTGTCTGGGTCCCACTGTTGCAGTAAGCGGTCATAAGTGCAGTAGCATGCTAAGGTTTGAATTGCTGTGAACTTGCGGTACAGGCCGTACCTACATCTGTGTATAAAGTGATTATGTATTAACACAGTACCTACGAACACCTCAGAATTTGCACACGGCGTCGAAAGGTCGTAAGTTAAAAAGTGTTAATCTATTGGTTTGTGAGATTGCTATTCCACTTATGACCGTTACTGTACAATACACCTCAGCTAAGAGATAAAATCTACCAAGACAACCTCTGATTACTTCATCTCTTTTCACCCTAAGCCTTCAAGCGTGTAATTTACACAATCTTTCGACTTCCTGTTACAGAATAGCCCAGTATGACCACACGACGAGATTGCTTTATTAGCCTTTGTCTTCGCAGTTTTGTGTCCCAGCTGTCAACCTGGATTATAGTTTGAGAGAGACGGATAAGTGCCGTCACGTCAAGCTAGACAGGAGCTCATAATCCTTTATAACAAGAACAATGATGACAAAGGTTTACGAAGTCTACATTAAAAGAAGTAACTTTATTGTTATTAAGCTGTAAAGTTACTTTACTGCACCATTCTTTAGTGAGGTTTCTCTACACTTTTATGAAAACTGTGGACCCCTTATTAAGTATGTGTAAGGAATATCCTTTTTCCGTTTCATTTTCCTCATTGTAAGAAGCCGTGATATACTGTAGGACTGTTATTAAAATGTTGAGAAGAAATAAAGAAGCTCAGAAAAGGGAAGATTAAATTTGATTGATTTATTTTGAACTAGCGACCCGTACCAGCTTCGCACAGGAGCAATGTAGATACAAAAACCATCCTCTTGAA
Organism: Hoplodrina ambigua; assembly: GCA_949774945.1. Taxonomy (NCBI): domain Eukaryota; kingdom Metazoa; phylum Arthropoda; class Insecta; order Lepidoptera; family Noctuidae; genus Hoplodrina; species Hoplodrina ambigua. The sequence goes on from OX458968.1 coordinate 10,404,935, forward strand.
TCACTCTATCTATTAAAAAAAAACCCGGTACCAAAATCAGTTGTGTAGTTTTAAAGATCTAAGCATACATAGGGACAGACAGCGGGGAGCGACTTTGTTTTATACTATGTAGTGATATTTGTATGAAATAAATATAAGGCTTCAAAAGTAGACCGTGACATTATAGCAAAGGACTGACTATATCCGATTCTGTCTCATTAAAACTTTAGAATAAATTATAATCATGATGTGTAGCATCCAATCAAAAAGACTGCCACTGCAAATCCGTAGTTGATTTGATGTTCATTTGTTATGTCAGTCATTAGCAAATGGTATTGCATTATCCAATCAACTGGCAAAGGACTTGTCCCACTGCAGGGCAAAAGCCTCTTCTCATACAGAGAAGGCATAAGCATTAACCACCATGCTTGATCAATGCGGATTGGCGATTTAAGACTTAGATTAATTATAAGTCCAGGTTTCCTTACGGAGGTTTTATTGACCGATGTTAGTAATGTCAAAATAAACTTAGAAAGTACATATGACATAGAAAAAGTCACATTGGTACTTGCCTATGCCCAGATTCGAATCTTGTGGGTTCGTACACGAGAGGCGCCTTAATCACTGGGCCATCAAGACTTATAAAGGGTTTTAGTAATAAATTTCAACGAGTGCCGTTTTCTAGAGGCCATGATAGCCACTTACCTCCAAGCAGGAAGTGACCCAGAATTTAAATAGATTAAAGTCGGGACGAGTGTTTTAGAAGTAGTCGCTGAAGATATTGTTAGGATTTCATCGGCTTATTATTGGTACTTCTTCTTTCGTATCAATAGGATTGCAATAGATGTCCTGGCTGGTTAAATTACGACCAACCTTATTTAGTTTCAAATAGTTTATTATTTAAAATGAGAACTGAGATAAAAACTTTTTGAAAAAAAAAAACAAAAGAGACTTGACGGCTAGTCTATGACTGACAGGTGGCTTTTTTACATAATTACATAAAATGATGAAAATTCGTTGAATTCACAAAATACAACAAGAAGTAATAATTAGCCAGTCAGTTTTTGTAATATTGTTGTTTGATTTTGACCCCTAACCGGTACTTGACCTCGTCAGGGTCAAGACAGTACACACTCTTTGAGAATAGCTATTATGTCAGTCGTCATAAAAATTTTGGCCCGTTAGGCATTGGATAGATGGCGTGGCGGTAGCGGGTTGGGACTGGCCATGGCCATGGCGCATCAGACCAGCATTGATGTGGCACCTCCTTATTTCATTTAAAGCCACTAAATATGGTATCTTACTAAAAAATTTGCTGAACAATGGCATTTATAAAGTTTTCGGAATGTATTTATTTTACGATTCTTGTTTTACATTTATGTTCCAAACCAAATATGAAGTTTCAGATTATCTTTTGTATCTATTTAATCTACTTTTGATCGATTTCTGTTTTTTTTGTGAGCCCGCCCTCGTAATATGCATTTATAAGGCGCAGCCTAGGGTGGGTGGCTCAAATACATAGATATGACCATAATCAATCTTTTTGTACGGCAACACTTGCTAAAACTTGGGTAATCCTAAACAAGTTTGAATTAGGAATCTTATCGTTTCACAATAGATACAACCTAACCTACCTACTTACAATATACCTACAGATATAACGCAATGCTCATTGATCAATGTTATCATTTACTCTTGGTTAAACAACAAGATAGATAATTAGATTATATTGTACAATCGAATAAGCATCGCTTGCTTTTATCGTCCTAAAGTTATAATATGTGTGGAAGGCAATGATAGGTACCTACATCTTTAGTCAAAAAAATGTATTCTTCTAAATTCTTCCTCTGAAAAATTATACATCATAAATCATACATTAGGTACAGTCAACAAAACAGATAGGTATGCAGGGTCGTCAGATATAGTTGAAGTTTTCTTAAAAACTAATAGATGTTTTCAAATGTAATTAAGTTTAAAAAGTAGATAATAAACAGTTCATTAATTAAGTTTCAATCTAATACATCCATCGGTTTCTAAGAAAACTTTAACTATATCTGACGACCCTTAATACCTATCCGTTTTGTTGACTGTACCTAATGTATACATTATATACATCTTTGCTTTATACATTGCTAATATAGTTCACTGCAGCTCCTTCAATGCTCCTACTACAAAACGTTCATTCATACTTTACATCGCGCATTCGCGAACAAAAGGTCACAAGCTGTAACATTAAACATAAATATCGCATTATACTTTAGCTGCACCATGCTCCGATTGACCCAAATGTGTTGAATAGGGAAAGAGGTCGCGAAACGGCTACCAAGTGGGCTCGGCTTGTCGAACAACCGACCCTTTGATGGACTCACCCGTGATGGCGTTTCCGATACCGAATATGGCTCAATGACATAATTCTTTGGAATGCGTTCTAGAAACAAATGATCGCTTCTTAAATTAATTCAACGTTATACATTAATCGAACGTGTAGTTGATTGAACGAATGATTCGTAATTTGAAATAAGAACACATCAATAAAACAAAAGATGTCTGAAAAATGGTTCATATTAACCGACCGAGTTTGTTTAAATTATTCAATATTTTAGTTTCGAATTTGACTGTCGCAATTTATTACAATCCTTATTAGGAGCTTAACTAATTTTTCAACCAACGATTATAATCTAACAAATGACGAGGTGTTACATGGCTAGCAACTAATAAAAAGTTAATAAGCATAGACAATACAAACAAAAAAATTGGCGCTAAAAATAACAATATGGTGTAATGAAAATGATACCCCAAATTAATTATTAGGTAACGAATGTTTTGTGCCAAATCTCGTCGCGCATCAGGCACCAAACATGTTAATTCGTAAAGAAATCGCAATAAATACATGGATAAAAACCACAATTACTTGTAATTACTTCCCGTCGTCGTAAATACGGAACAATGGGTATGTGAGGACGTCATTTGCATTATATTATGTGTCGTAATATCCGTGAGAAGAGTCCCACGTCCTCCGGCGCAAACACACTGATAAATTGTTTGTAGTCAAGATTTTGATTTTTTGTGACTATAAACGGACATACCTTTGTTTTTTGGGCTTGCATTTTTTCTTACTATGTCTGTGATTAATGTTAACTTGACATTTTAGTGACAGGTTTTTTTTTTATTAACTTGCAATGTTATTTAAGTTATGAGGCTTGTTATTTTTTCAAGTGCTAATTAATTTTTTTTTTAATGTTTGAAAATTAAAAATAAAACTAAAAATTGAGTAAAAAATGGAAACAAGTTGATGTAACTGAATAACACTAAGTAATATTATAACGCTGAAGAGTTTGTTTGTTTGAAAGCGCTTATCTCCGAAAGTGCTGGCTCGATTCTGGAAATTCCTTCGCAAATCCTGAGTTCTATACTCCATATTTTACAATCAATAATTGAAATCCGAGAAAAAAATCACGTAGACGAAGTCGCGGGCAAATGCTAACTATACTAATATAATAAAAGCTGAAGACAGTTGTTTGTTTGTTTAAACGGGCTTTTCTCTGGAACTAATAGTCGAATTAAAAATTACTTTAGCCAAATTCATGACACTAAAACTAGTAAAGGCTACCTAACATCACGCTACGACCGCCGGGAGCGGAGCAGTAACTAAAAACGTAACGTAAAACTCATGGGAATAAAATCACACAGGCGACGTCGCAGGCAAAAGTTACCTATAACAGGCATTAGATACAAGTTTTACTAATGTGACATCTCATGCATGCGTGTGGGAAGGACTTGTGTGGTCATAGATAAGGAGACAGATACGCACAATGTGCCTGTTGTCCTTGCAAAGGTGTGATGTGTTATTTGCATAAACGATGTCATTTAAATAACTAATTGGTTAGTAGCGACTCATTCATGAGTAAATAGGTAACTCTATGTAACAATGTCTAGGTACAGTTTTACCTGACCCGTCTGCCCTATATCTTTGTTTTAAAAGAGGGTCAAGTAATGCTGGGCACTGACCGTGCTACTTAATTATACATAAGTAATATCATTAGTGTAATTAGCATCAAATAACACTACCAACAAATCTATAACCTATACTAAAATAATAAAGCTGAAAAGTGGTTTTTGTTTGTTTGAACGCGTTAATCTCAGAAACTACTAGACGGATTGGAAAAATCTTTTTGTATATGATAGTCATATTCCTGAGGAATACGACCCATGGTAGCCGAGCAATAACTATAAAGCCTCGTATTCAAAACATTTGTTTGGCAACATGGTTGCATAAACATGTTGCCGAGTTGCTGTCAACATATTGCGGGCAACACTTGTGATGCGGAGTTGATCACGTCATGTTGCAGAGCTGAAGCCCGACGAGCAAAACCAACAAAAATGTTTAGCAACAAATGTTGACGTGTGTGGATAACCCATATTGATTTGAACAAAGTTTCTAGCAGCATTCTCGCCGTTCATCAACAACTTTGAACAACTGTTGCTAAACAAATGTTTAGTAACCATGAATACGAGGCTTAATTTATAAATCTTACAATAATGCACCAAAAATTTTAATCACCTTTTCTACCATAATTTTTGGTTTACCACGCCCGGTCATAAAAGAGTATCGGTTCACAGTACTTCAGCTTTTCACCGCCTTTATTACAGAGTAAGTAGTTCTAGTTATTTACACATTACGTTCTAAGTAAACCACTAACCACGCAGTGAGTAAACGCAAACCGCTGTTTATACACAGTAGCAGTACTTATAAGTTACTAGCTTTTGCCCCCGTCTTCGTCCGCGTAAATGTCGGTAATCGCGGGTCAGACGAAGTCGCAGAACAGAAAGTTGCTTATGCCTTTTCTTGGGCTACCGATTTATTATAACAAAACATGACGACTGTAATCCCCGATGGGTTAGGAAGACATGACATGTACTCATAGTACCTACACCTAATTTTTCCAGTTATGTTTAAGTCCCATATAATAGGGGGCGAGCCTATTGCCATCAAACGGCCATGACTTCAGACTTCGAGGCTGTTACTGAGAAATTCTTGATGGAAAAATCCAATTACACTTTGCCCGCACTGGGAATCGAACCCAAGACCTCATTCTCAGAAGTCGCGCTCTGCGACCACTAGACCAAACCAGTCTACTTATAATATAAGAAATTGTCACAAACACAACCGATCTCGATCTTTATTACTCTAGTGTAATTAGTTTTCATAGCGCTATTGTTCCATTAATTAGCGATACTATCACAAATAAATGGTTTCTTTTCATAGTACAAAATAAACTTAATCATTTAGTTGATCTAGTGAAAGTGAATTGCTGTGAAGTGATGATCGATAAAATACTTAGATACCTATTACAAAGTGGTTGTTAAATGTTTATGTTTTATTTTTAATTAGTAGGAAATAGTTAAGAGGTTTATGATTAGTTCCGCGATGGCATTAAGCAGAGATGCTTTACAGCCAATGACTTTAAAAAAGCTGACTTATGAAAGTATGGACGTTCGCACTAATAGGCTAGTTGACACCACCAATCAATTGACGTACTTTTTATGACCTGTCAAATGCGTTTTGACAGGTCATAAAAAGTACGTCAATTGATTTCTTCCATAGATTTTAAATGGCAAGTGTGACGTCACATTGTACCGACTCAATTGACTAACTATTTATTAACTTCAAATCAATAAAAAATCAAATATTATATAAAATTACTCGGGTTCAAAGGGCTAAAATAAAGTTTTCTTTAAAGAAGTTATGTCTTGGAATTATTGGTTAGTTGTGTCTAGAGTCGTGTCACTTGTCAAGAGTGTTAGAAAAGCTCTCTTGTATCCGATCTGTCAAGTGTACCAACATTACCCAATACGGTTTCAATATAATGTTATTAAACAAATTATTTCTTTATAGTTGCCCTTGTTATCATTTCATAAAACTAGAACAATTTTCATTAATTGGCAATCTCTTAGGGGTGAAAGTACTGATGAATATGAATATTTTTTTCATCCCACCATCTCGGAAAGAGTATTTTTAATCTTCAATATCTGAGTGGAAAAGCCGTTTTTATTCTCTAGAGGATAAAGTAAATTGAATTTAGAACATCGTGTGCACTAAGTTTGTGAATTAAAAAAAAAACATTAAACCTATTTACTGCTACCTCTATGGTGCCGAATATATCATACACCTTTTTTTTAATTTGTTAAAAACTCAGACTCGGAACCTTCTTGGTGTTCTTTTTTCAATTTGCTTTGTACGCGGTTCTTTACGCGGCATTTTTTCACGTCATTGTTAAACCTTATATTAAAAACAAGAAACTTGGAAACCCTCTCTCTCCAACATTCACGCCAAGGGAATCCGATGAATCGGTACAACTATTAAGTATGACAGATAGTTTACCGAAAAACAGTACACAAGTGACTAACACCAATATTACAGTACCAAACAAAAATATTACACTCAATTTAAATAACTGTAGCAACGTTACTTTAAAATTTTCTTAATTATACCTTAGTATTATTTTGTCATAATTTAAAGATTATTCTGTAATACTTACCTGTCATAATGTAGTAATTAATACCTAAACTGAAATAAAAGTGTACCTATGTTGTGATTGTAAACGTTTTTTTTTTTGCATTTAGTCATTTCCTCGCTGAGGTGGTATGAAAAGTTACGTGTTGCACTCGAGTGCAAAGATTTTTCACCTCGTGCTCTTTTGATTCCCTCGCTAACGCTCAGGATTATAATTTTGAATCACTCGCTGCGCTCGTGATTTTATTTTGGAATCCTTCGCTTGCTCGGTCATCAAAATTGAACACGCGGTTAAAAAGCAACTTTGCACTCTTGTATAACAAATAACTATTATTGGGATTAACTCTGTCTCATAATATATTTATATATTTTTTAAAATCGATAACAGACTCTTTTCACCCCCTAAAATATTACTTGTTGCTTCTTGCTTACTTGCTGCTACTTGCTTACTTGCGAATTAATAAAACATCTTCTAGTAGACATTACGCACGAGGTATTTTAAATTACGACTAAATCCGTACGAAACTTTAATCAACACCCATGAAAGTAAGTTTATATTGTTCCCTTGAGACAAAGTAGCTTGTAAGTTGTAACCCAGTTTTCAAGTTAGTGTAAAGCGTTCATTATGAACAGTCGATGGATATTGGTAGGTAATTAAACTGGTAAAGCAAATCGTCGATTATCCGTGCCAGTACAGGCGCCATACTACGTTTTATGAACTGCAAACTGCACCGTCGAACAATGGCCAGCTAGGAAATAGGTGTTCTCTTTTTAACTTGTCTGAAATTTTAACGGCTTTTTCGAAATTCTGCGCGGTCGATTGAAAGAAGATTGTGTAACATGAAAAAAAGATAAATTGTCTATGGCAGGGTTTGACGGTAATCGATGGTTTCGAACATGTTTCGACAAGTTAAGTAACATTTTTGGATGATTTACTAAACCATTAGGCTTGGAGATTTTTTTTTTTACGAAATATGGTTGTTTGCTACTATTTTCGGCGGTGGGTGCTAATGGATTGCAACACTGTTTTTAAGCTAATGTAGCTCTCAACGAACACGAAAAGGCAACTTGTTTTTGTTCCAACAAAAATATTTTAATTTGTACTAGCAGACCTGTAATTAATTTTCTAAAACTTATTTAATTAATTTAGTTTCAACTATATCAACGAAGTTGAAAAACTAATTCAAACTTAAATAAATTATCCTCAAATGCCAAAAAAAAAACTATCTTTAACCGAAAAACTAATTTCAAGTTCTACTTTATTACGAACTGCCTCTTTTGATGATAACTAGGGTAGGGCACTGTATGCAAGAATAACATAAGGTTAAATCTGGCGAGTTGCCAATGCACTAGCAGTATCGTTCGGCAGATAGCCCGATGTACAGTCATGACCAAAAAACAAATACACATAGCATACTTCGAAAGCGATTTTCAAAGCGTCGTGCACTACCACCTGCACCATCCAAAACCTTAGTAAGGCCAATGACAGAGCTGTACAGATTGCTCAATATTGGTCGGACAACATTTGAGTCATTCGACACGAGAAGAAGAAGAAGAAGAAGAAGCTATTTTCTTGTCAAATAATGGTTGTAACTTTGATATAAGACGTATTTCATAGTAGTATTTATATTCTTAAGAGCATGACATTTCTTTTATTCAATATATTCGAAGAAAATAAATAGCTTTGTATTTTTGTCTAAGTGTATACTTGTTTTTGCTCGTGACTGTACGTCGATGTAGCCACGGCGAGTGACCGAATCTGTTGTTCTGTGCTCGGCTGACTGCAACCGAGAGAAAATGTTGGGAGCGGCTTTATACGGGTAATGGTCCATTGAGCACTGATGTATTGCCGTTTTGTGTGACAGGAATCCGAGAGAGAAATTAATGATTTTGTGAACAAGTCGCTTGTTTAACGTAATTATGGGGTTTAGGGATTGGGAGTGGTTTTTGGTTCCAAAATTTCTTTGTGATCTACCTAGTTATTAGAAGTCAAAGTCACTATATTCATAAGTTATTATTTAAATTTACTACTAGCTTTTGCCCGCGACTTCGTCCGTGCAAATGTCGATTATCGCGGACGCAGACGAAGTCGAAGTCTAATAAAAAGTATAGCCTATGTCCTTCCCCGGGTCATAAACTATCTCCAAGCTAAATTTCATTAAAATCGATTCAGAGGTATAAGCGTGAAGAGGTAACAGACAGACAGACACACTATTCCCATCACACTTCACATTATTGGTATGGATTTAAAGCACTTTTCAACGTCATTTACAAGAAAAAAGTACTGACTTTAGTTGCCTCTTCCAAAAGGTTTCATATGGAGAAGAATAGACAAGACGTTCCATACTTCATCATTTATTAAAAAAATATATAATATATAGGTTTGGAGAGAAATATTTAGTTATATTTCGATATTTTTCATCTCCATTATTTTTCACGTAGGTTTTTCCTACTAATAAATTAAATGGCAGAATATTTTTTAGTACCAAACGCTTATCGATAAGAAGGAGAATTTATGGAGCACATCTGTTAGAGGAACCAACACGAGTGTAAGCACACTAAGCACTTGAATCAGCATACAAGTACCGTTAAATCATTGAAATAGTGCGTACTGCAATTACAGACAGCCATTCATAAACACTACATAGGCATAGTGGCCGTAGTGGGCAGACTTCGTTATAAAGGGCGGAAACAGACTTACAATACGCCAGCCGCGTCAGTGAAGCGTATTCATTTGCTACATTTAATCTCGTGGAGCTACTCTGCCATTCGGCCAATAAGCACGCGTGTCGTCGGGTGATACAAGTGTGCTGCGGTCTTTAATCGATCTTAAACTTTGATGGACGACCCTCACGAGTCACTACTCTAGATGTGACGGAAGTTATAGTGACGTCAGAATGGTCCATAAATTCGACATCCAATTTTCATTTCTAAGGACTTGGCTATAATTCTCTATGAAATTAGGTACTTTAGTTCTGAACTTAACGTTGATGACAGTCTGTATTTTGATGAATATTATCTATCTTATGAACCGTGATGAGAGTATGAATGATGATCGCAGTTTTTATTTACGCAGGCAATTCATTACCCTTTACAGCTTGACAATTTCTTCGTTGTTTTGTACATTGATAGTATTTTAAACAGCTGATGAAAGTAATTGAAAACTTAGGTTCTTAAATTATCACTTAAATCCGGCAAATTAGGTGAATTAAGCTTTCATGGGTGTCGCCAGGATAAATTTCAGAGACGAGCTGTATCGACGCACTATATTAATTAACTAATAAAATATGAGTAATTAAACATGTATGTTACGTTAATAAATTTAATGGGGCAGATCTAGACTAGACGCCTTAAGTTTTTACTCAAACAGTAACTTAACAAAAATATCTTAAGCTTTTCTATTTATTCTCTTTGCTGCAAGAGGGTACAAAGTGCAATCCCTTGCACCTTGCTACTAGCCCATACGAGCTTACATACTAAAATTTGACAGGTAATCCCAAGTTACCTCACCGAAGAACGGTTTTCTAGGATATAGTCCCCTTTATAAAAAATGAAGGTTAGATATTCTAATAAACATTATAATAATTGTATTACTATCAGTGTCAGGCTGTCAACGCGTCGCTAATTTGTAATTAACACCAGTTTTGTTTGGCTCAAGTCCAGCTGTTTTGGACACACGTCAAGTTAACGCCATTAAAATTTAATTTCAACTTTGACGCCGACAACTAAAATGATAATGAACTTTGTTTTGTCAAATTGTACAGATTGAAATATGTTTCTTAACAGACAGAGTTACTTTCGTACTTATGTATAATATTAATAGGGATTAAAACCCTAGCAAATAGACTTGGTGAATTGTATGATCTAATCTGCGAGAAAATTGGAACTCTGATAAATCCAGGCAAAACTATTCTCTAAGAAAAACAATCTCAAAAGATAATCTAAATGTGATTGTTTATCGATTTATTTATGCCCGTTTTCTGTTATCCGCTTCTCGTCAAAATTGTGGTAGCAATTTCTTCAGGTTTCCCAATATTCCAGGGGTAAAATATTCGAATAGAAAGAACTTCAGAAAAGAAGTACCTAAACCTAATTAAATTTGACTAGAGGGGCAATCCGAAGTTAATATAAGGATTTGAAACCTATTTCAATAACTCAGTCTGATAAATCGTGACGTCCGCGTATTTTATCCGTCCGTGTCAAGTTACGTTTTTTATTACTGCTCTGCCCCCGTGGGTCGTAGCTTGATGTTATACGCCTATACTATTCCTCATGAATTTGGCTAACACATACGCAAATAATTTTTCCAATCTGACTGGTAGTTACAGAGATTAGAGCGTTTAAACAAACACACAAAGAAAAATCTCTTCAGCTGACAGACAGACTGTGTCTAGACCATTTGCGTCAAATGTATTACAGTAAGGTGTCATAAAACACGCAGAATGTTGTGTTTCAACGCATTCATTATAGCCACTCACTACTTATAATTTTTCATATGTGTCACTTTTTATTTCATTTAATAGTCGCCATGTCGTGGTCGTTATAAAATATTTCAGAAAATAAAATGAATGGATCCTCTACATCATGTTTGCATTTGCTGGTTAATTTTTCAAATGGAAAAAAATAATTCTCCCGACTGAAGTATCTACTAGGGCTAGGTAGCAAAGTAAATTCCTAATTAAAAACTCAATCACACTTTGCCTGATCTGAAAATCGAACGTAGGACCCCCAAGTTTAGCAGTCGTGATGGAGTCCAGGAGTCCAATGGGGCCGTAAAAAAAATTTTTGTTTGATTACTATTTTATCAACGATGGAATGGTTAGCGTTTCATACAATCTACCGCTTGATGTGGTTTAACGCTTATGATAGCCAGTAAGTTGTAGCTGCAAGCCTGCAATAGTATTTGCAGGAGACGATCCTACTCGTGCGGACCCACATTTCGCCAGTTATGTTTTTAGTCCCATGTAATAGGGAGCGAGCCTATTGCCAAGAAGAAATTAGAATATATTTGAAAAAATTATTTGTCCGTATAATTAAAAAAAAATTAAGCCTTCAAGTAGTGGAACCAGTCCTTAAAACAAAAGAAGCCAAGTAGAAACTTAACCTATAAAATTCATGTCAGTTACCTTTCTCCCAATTATATTCTACAAAACCTCTACTCTTTCCATTACATCTCAATGCTCTTTCAACAAGCCGACATTGAGCATCGCCGATCTTTCTCCGGACCTCCACTTATTAGGTTATCTAAACATTTGACTATTGGCATGCCTTTTGCGGCGAATAGTCGTGCCGATACCCGTGTAAGGAAACTTAGCTTCAGCAGATAAGCATTTCTCGCCGTATTTGCATTTCGTAGTATTAAAGCTGTTTCTAGATGCCTCTTCCTTTGGCATGTTTGTATAAGATATTTTATATGCTGTGGTTTGAAACTGTGCAAATTGAATTATAAATAAGAAAGTAGATGCAACTTGCGACATGATTTCCAGGGTTGTACATCTGCTCTAAATATGATTCATTATCTATTCAGTCTTTACTGAGTTACAAAATACGCTAGGTAGGTATTTACTTTCGTTTTTTATTCAAGTTTTTTTGCCTAATAAATAACGATCTTAAGGAAAAATTTTCCTAATAAATTTTCCACGAAATAAAAATTGTGTACAAACCTCTCTATATCAACATTGTTATCCGAACGAATTTCATTAGCCTTTATATTTCGGAAAACAACTCGAATATATCCAATCTGGGCCATATATCAGATATCTATGAACACAATTGGTTGAGGTAGGGCCATCCAATAACGTGGTTAACCAGGTTTCGGCCTTCTTCGTCCAATTACATAAACTATCCGCTAGTGCTGCGCTCGACGGTAAAATGACCGAATTTGGAAGTCGCCCAACTCTGATTGTTTTTTCCTTCGAATTTATTGAAATATGAAGGATCTTACGTCCTTCGATGATAAATGTCACATATATTTGTCACGGAAGGCCTCGTATTATTGAACGAAATGTCCCTTTGTACGTTGTTCCTATGTGATATGGAGGCAGTTTTTGCGGTCGTTTAGCAAGGGCTGATGTTATAGTGTTATTTTTTTACAGTTCAGATGACATGCGTCTACCGAAGCTATCCCGAAATTAATCCCGGGTTAGGTAGACGTGTACCCATAAGTACACCTACGATTACTTATGTTTAAGTCCCATGAAACTGGGGGCGAGCCTATTGCCATCAACCGAGCACAAATCCAGACTCCGAAAGTACTACTGAGCAATTACAATACTTCGAAGATAAAATATTCATACAGATCATAAGGATGACGTTATTCTTCAGCGTTTATGTATACAATATGAAACATTTTTGCTGTATGCACACTAAAACATAGTAGCCAAAGCTCAAAAAGACACAACATTTGATGAAGTAAACAGTTGTGTCCACGCATATTATTATTTCGACATGTAATTCGCGTCAGATTTCGCTTTAACATCGTAAATTCAGCAAATGCAAATCCGAAGCTTAAATGGAATTTGTGCTAGATTGGATTTATCGATTCAGTTTGGGGCTGTTTGGTACGAAAATTGTTTTTTTACGAGCCCGTTGAGGTTTCGTCGATATTCTCGCTTCATCGAGCGAGCAGATAACATTTGTATACTTAATCCGGCATTACCCTTAACGGCTTAATTTCGTATAATGATACGATAAACTCAGACATCTTTATGTTTAAACGAATCAAAAGGTCAGCGTGTTGCGAAATCGAAATTGATTGACATGGCGTCTCCCACATAAATGTCACGATCGTGCCAATGATATTTATGGCTTGTTCTCTTAAATAGATGTATGATTCGTTTGACTGCATCGATTACGAATAGACACTAATAGAGAATAATTACGTCTCGTCGGCCTCATTGTCATAATATTATTCTCATTGTTTGTATTTCCGAACGCATTCGAAACTAATCTCTTCAAAGTTAGAATGAACAGGCTTCTTTTGGGTAAGCTCACTCCATTGTAGACTTCATCTCTGTCACCCTAGATTAGAGTCAAGACTATACCAATCTCATATAAAAAATTGCAAAGGAATTTTAGAAGTACGTCATGTTTGTTTGTAAGTAAACCATTAAAAATACGGGGTTACCTGCTCCAGCGGTGAAAATGGCAAAATCGATTAATGGGGTGGACTCACGTGAATTGTATGTATTCGGAGAGAGGTTACAGAGCTGGGCACTTGATTTTATACAAACACATAAATTGTATAGATTCCCATGTTGATATTATCTGATAAAGTTTTTTTTTTATTTTGGTAAATATTTTTCCTTATTTTCTGTAAGAAAGAAGAAAGTACAGCAAACCATTTAGAATTTCTTTTATAAACAAACTCATAAATCTTACGTATATGGACGATATATTTCTGACAACGGTCCACTAACGTAAATTATTTACATGTATTGCTTTCAATAGAGAAACTAGCAAGTCTCGAACAACCCATGTCTTCGTTTACGATAAAAGTTACGTTTGAATGGCCAATACTACTTTGATTCTGGACCTATTAGAAATAATTTCAGATATGCAGACGTATTAAGTACTTTCTTATTACAGAAAGGGTGGTAGGTACAGTAAGCGGTTATAAGTGCAGCAGCATGCTATGGTTTGAATTGCTGTGAACACATGGTACAGGTCGTACCTACATCTGTGTGTAAAGTAATTATGTATTAACACAGTACCTACGAACACCTCGGAATTCGCAGGCGTCGAAAGGTCATAAGTTTAAAAAAAAAACAATCTATTGTTTGGTGTGATTGCTACTTCACTATGACCGACACTGCACATTGTTCGAGTCTGCTAAAAGATTAAGAATAAAAGATTTAAAAAAAAATCTTTTCACTTCGGTACTGCTACTTAGCAGGCTCAGCCGCTACATCCAGGCTAATGAACCAATTCAGAAAGCATATAGGTCAAAATGTACGAAGAAATTGAACGAGATTTCTACATACAAAACTTCTCGTCTCTGAAAGTTTTTGGTAGAACTCCGAGGCCTCCTTAAGCCGAGAAAGTAATTTAATGATACAGAATCTTCAACGTCTTGTCGTGATACGACCAAATTGGTTTCTTGGAGTTCTTTTACGGATTTGCGAACATCTTTTTATTGAAAGGGCATAAGCGAATGTTCGTACGTCTCGCGTCTGTCGTTAATGAATTAATCGTCGAAAGTTATGCATCGAATTGAGCAGTTAAGGATTCAACTTGGCATTATTAACAATTTGATTGAGGGTGATCGTCGGTAGGCAGGCGTGGTTAATAAATGATTTAGGTACTATGAAATCAGTTTTGACTCAATTTTAATTTAGATAACCATAATTCAATTCCTGCTGGATGCATGCAGCTTCCAACCGGTCTTATTGGAAATCTGTAGGGGAGACCTATGTTTAGCAGTGGACGTCCTACGGCTAATATGACGATGAAGAAGATGATGAATTCAATTCAAGGGTGTAAAATCAAAATATAACGAAAAAGTGCCAACATTTTAAACGTAATTCTAAATGATTACCTAGGTAATAACGTATTGTTGCCACGCCACGGCTATAAATACAAGTGACAATAGCTTGTGCCGGTCAACTGCACTGTGTCCGTGACCAGGGTTTAAGTATATGTTTGTTGCTCCGGCATTAGGGCGCAACGGTGTAAGTTTTAAAGTGTGGCTTTGCCATAGCGTAAAAGTACTGTCAGGTAGTCAGTTAGCACTTGACTTGAACTATACTAATAAACGTGAAGATTTAACTGTCTTATTATGGCATAAATTATATTATAAATATCTTGTCCTATTAGGGATTTTTCAGTGGCAATGGAAGTTGGAAGAAGCTGGAAGTTGGTGCTGCGACATCCCCGTGTTTCGGAAAGCACGTAAAGTCATTAGTCTTGCTCATAATCCCTCTCTCGTCATGTCGGATTGCCGTCCCATGGAAATATGGGAGTGGACAAGAGGGAGTACACCTGAGTGCGTGGGTAAACTCAGGTCCCTCTTTTCCACTCCCACTCTAGCCAAGTACGCAGGAAATATTTCTCCTGCGTACTTGGCTTGTCTTCAATGAGATTGGCCACCGGTTTCGAAATCGGTTTAGGGTATATTATGAATATTATATCTTGTCATAAATATCATCAATATTTTTTTTTTTGTATTTGGGAATTTTAAACACACATTAAAACCATTGCTGGTATCAAGTTTATCTGGATGACATGATTACACAATTAAGTTCAATCATAACTTACCTGACTATTTGGGAAGGTGGCAAAGGCAGATTGTACTTTGTGAAGCGCGTGATCTTGCTGATGGCCAGGCGGTGGTCTGCCTTTGGGGAAGTGGAAGCGAGGGATGACCCGTGCAGGCGCACCACTGCTGGCTGCACCGCGCACGCTGCGCTGTAGCGTCGTATGTGGCGGTGCGGACGAAGGTTTTGGAGGTGCTGAGGCGGCATAACTCTGTGGAAGAGAAAGGTTACCTATTAGTATTTGTGATACAAAAAATGTAAGGTTTTGTCGCCTATTCTGTAAATTTAATTTCATTAGTCAAAAATCATTTATTTAAAATTTATCAATCATTAGTTTAAAATAGTCTGGCTAAGCAGTTTTCTTTTTTTTTTAACCCAAATCTTTTCAGATGTTCACCAATTGCTTATTTATTTTCTGATTAACAAAGGCAAATCTTCAATTTCAGACAGATTCGGAGCACAAAGCCAGCCTAGAACTTTTATGTGGGTATCTACAACCAATAACGTAACTCCCACATTTTTCACAAGTATAAATCTCTAACAAACGATATCTCCAAAACTGCTTTCTGCGCAAACGAAATAGAAAAAGTATATCATATCGCGAGGTGAGTGGGTCGAATTTCTTTTGATTTATTGCGTAGTGTGTTGTTGATTTTTTGCCCGTCCGCTTGTTGTGCGAGCGATGAAATAGAAATATTCTGATAAATGTCTACTGTCGTTCCGTTAGCAGTACATCCGTCGGGATGAACGACAGTGTGAGTTTTTCTATTTGTAATGCTCCGAAAATAAATTGATTTAGATGAATCAACTGGTGCGGTTTTAGCGAGATTAGTTGCAGACTTTGTTGTAATTAGGTTCATTATGGAATGAATATACACATAATATAGAACTTATGTTTTCATGGGCGAAGATTTGTGTGTTAAAATAATCCAGGCTTATTTTATAAAAGAGAAAGTTAATCTGTCTGTTTATTTTTTATCACGGCAAAACCACTGAACCGATCTTAATGCAATTTAACAAAGCTTGAAATCTTGATGAAGACTTAAGCTACTCTTTAATCCGTGACGTCGTCTACGTCCGCGATAACCGACATTTACGATTACGAAGTCGCAAGAAAAGCCTTTTTATTAACCGACTTCAAAAAAGGAGGAGTTTCTTAGAAAGAGTATAGGTACTCCCAATTTGGTCCAATATAAATATTGTCATGATCTGATAACTTCGGAGATATAGAACGAAACTCCTCATAGCAGAATTGCCTTAACAAGTAAAATTGCTTTGTTTATACATTTAGTCGATGACTGACTGAAGGAAAGGTTAAAAGTTAAGGGTAAAAAGTTTCAAACTTTAAATATATCGTGTTAGATATTGTTAAAAATATTAACTTAATTTACGTAGTGCTACTGTCTCTTCATGAAAAAATAAAAAACTTTTAAAAAAATGAAAAATAAAAAACTTTTTTTCTAAATAAAATATACAATGTTAAGATGTATGTAGATAAGTTTATTACGTAGGTATGTCTTTATTACAATCCATTTGGATAATATTGTTATTATATTTCAGTTATTTCTACACACAAAGAGTGAAGAAAACACTTTCATACTTATTATTTTTCTTTTCAGACATCTTCATACACTTGCTCAAAAGATTCTCTTGTATTTTCTTTCATGAATATACCAAGCGTTCATGATAAAAGCGCTTACTTAATATCACAGGGTTTATACCATATACATAGGTACTTATACAAGTATGTACTTAATAATATGTTTTCATTTACTCGCGACTTGGCCGTAATATTTGCAATTGCTTGATATTAAAAAGTATACGAGGCAAAAATGTACTACTTATCTGTGTTTTGTTTAATAACTTTCTTTCATCTTTGTAGCTTTTATAGTATAGACTTTAACAGGTATTTAAGCCTTCTGGAATATATTAGAGGGGGGAGGGATTGTCTCGTCTTTCTTGTGATTTGGCTTAGCCAGCTTATTCGTAGCTCGAGTATAAGATTGAATTACTTAATAAAGGTCTATTTTACAACCTCTGAATAAGTTTCCATTATATTACTTGGTAGATCATTTCACACAAATCCTATTCCATTTTTTAATCTAAATATATGAAAAAGAAAGGTCATACAATCACTTATCACGAAATAACGAAAGCCACTTGACGTACAAAGATGTGGCAGGGAGGTACTTAGATTATAAAAGTCTATATTGCTTATAAATAAATAAATAAAAATAAATAAATTAATATCTTGGGACAACTCACACACGGCTATCTGATCCCAAGCTAAGCAGAGCTTGTGTTATGGTAACCAGACAACTGATATACATACTACAATTTATAAATACATACATATTATAGATAAATCACACCCAGACACAGAACACATTATTATTTTCGTAGATGTTTATTATATCGATACACACACAGATGTTAATTATATATGGGCGTAGTTATGTCAGTAAAGGCCTGTACACTTGCTAACACATTAGCTAGTTAGTGATGATACTAATTCAAACTCTCCATTGGCTTGTAATGACATTCCGATGTGACCGCATGGCTATCTGACCACATTGGCACGGATAGAACCCTCATTTACCTGCCTATACAACAATGTACAGTCAACAATACAAGGTAACTACGACTACTACGAGCATAAATAAACATAAAATAAGCTTAATTCTACCAAAACGATTACACCCATAAACATAACATAACATCACGCCTGTAATCCCCGTAGGGTTAGTCAGAGGTGTCCCAATTAGTATCTACACTGAATACTGTTCATATTATAGGTATATTGAATTAATTGAAATATATTTTAATTATATTTGGCATTTATTATTCTTTTTCTAAATTTAAACGTAGGATTGAACTCATAGAATAATTTACAAATAAGGTTCAATACGACTCTTCCAGCCAGAGTCTCTACAGTACTTATCAGCAAAAATACTCATCAATTGAGCTTAATTCTGCCGAATCGAACTAACCCATAAACTACCAATAATTCAATAAATTACGTCGAACCTATCAATTACTTTCTTCATTTTTATTTTATTTTGGTTGCTTACATTTAAACAATACAGAAAGAGAAAGTAAACAATTTTACGACAAACCATTTACAAGCCAATTACAATCAATCAACGATTCTTAAGTTTCAAGGAATGAAGTGACTGACGTTTTGTTGATTTCAGTACGATTTTGTGAGTAAACAAGTGAACATCGCTGGCCTTAACAATAAAATTATAAGTGATGGGGTCGTCTATTTGCAGACGAGGCCACACAGCGGCCGATATTAACACAATTATGACAGAAATAATCTAGTAAACAGTTTACACAATTTTCACTGACAAAAGATTTTAAAAACTAATATACTTAAATAACAAATACCGCTGGCCTGACCACTGATGGCTTGGACTCTATTTCCTATGCCTGTGGACTATTCTTTTTAATATTATAATGTACCTAATATGTATTCTAAATAAATAAATGGATATAAATATCAATAAAAAATATACAATATTTATTTTCAGCAACAAATAACACTTTTCACTAAAACTTAACTAAGGAAAATTAATAATTATGAGTATGATATGACTATGTTTATTTTTGGAAGACTGGTGCCTATTTCAGGATACCAGGTTTTCCCACTACAGGGAAAACAATAGCATCATAACTGATAAATTTATATCATTAGTATCTATATATAGATAATACAATAATAACATGATATCACGCCTGTAATCCCCGAAGGGTTAGGTAGAGGTGTACCCATTAGTACACCAACATTTCGCCAGTTATGTTTAAGTCCCGTGAAATAAGGGTGGAGCCTATTGCCATCAACCGGGCACAAATCCAGACTCCGAGGCTGCTACTGAGAAATTCCTGATGAAAAAACCCAATAACACTTTGCCCTACCTGGGAAACCTCATGCCCAGCAGTCGCGCTTTGCGACCACGAGGCAGTTCATAATAATGTAGGTAGTTGGACCATAAAATGGAAAAAAAGGTGTGAAAAATGAGGAAGGCATACAAAAGGCTTGGCGTCTGTGATTGAGCCTTCTTTGTCGCCCACATGCTACTTCCGAACACAAAAAATAACTTTTCGGTCGCTTTTTGTCCATTCAACATCGTAATTAACGTTCGAATGAATTCTCGGTGACCTACGCTCATTCTGCAACATTACGCAAGCGACGCTGATGACTGTGTTTTAGTTCGCATAAAATCCTAGAGAATAGCCCTTCGGAGTAAATAACGCAAAATGAGTGTTTTGCCAGAAGAAATTCTTGTTGGAATAATCCATGTTTTACAAAAGTAATTTTCGCCCTCGACATTTTCCGTAATTGCTTCATAATTTTCCGTTCTGTGGTCGCTTTAGTGATTATGTTCTCAGAACAAAAACTTTTGTTTATGGTTTCTTATTCAAACTTCTTACAATGAAACCTGACAATTACGAACAGACAGATCTGTATAGAAACAAGTCCGTGTTAGACTCGTACACGAAGGATTCCGTACTACCTTACAATAAAATATTGTGCAAGAAAATTGCCGAAAAAAATACGATTCTTTCTTTAAATACCCCTTCAATTTTTTTTAAAATTTTATTTGTTGTTAAAGCGGTCAAGCCGTGTATAAAACGTTTTCATTAATCCTCTGTCAGTTTCAGTATAATAGACCATAGATTAAAAATGTAGTATTAATTATATATTTCTAACTGCCGACGCAAAAACGACGGGGTGTTATAAGTTTTGCGTGTCAGGGTGTGGCATCGTAGCTCCCGAACGGATGAACCGATTTTGATTTTGTTTTTTTTTTTGTTTTAAAGGTGAATTAGTCGGTAGTGTTATTAGCTATGTTTGATGAAAATCTGTCCAAGATAGCATCCGTCGGAAGTATTTTTAAATTTTTAATTACATTTTTGATGTAATTTCTTACATTGGGTTCACCAAAAACAGTATCTATTTTTGAGCCTAACTAATCTAACTCTGCTTACACAGAAGAACACAAAGGCCTATAGATACAACAGCAGTATCAACGTAAACAGGAAACTACTTTAGTAAAGAAATAAAAATAGAATCTCCACTTCTTCAATAGCTTCGCACTTGACCCGCTTCTTGTAAAGACGAATCATAATAATGAGTTCCATTATACGGACGACCTTAGAAATATTTTTTGCGGATATTTTATTTATTCTGTCTCATTCTTAGTAACTGGCATTATCCAGCGCGACCTTTGTCTTGCTATTGTTAAAGTTTCCAACGACGACGTTCCTGGCAAAGGCGCCATCTTACTATGCCAAACTTCATAGGTACCTACCTAATATATATTTTTTGTTAACTTTGTAAAGTCGATGAACTGGCTGATTGGGATAATTATGGGCACGTGTTGGTTGATGTGTGTCAGCCTTGTTTTAATGTATCACCTGAAAAAAATCGATGTACCTACAGTCAACAAAAGAAATAGGTAGATACTGACGTCGCATAAAGTTAAAATTTTCTTAAACAAACATGTGCCTGTTCTCTAGGTTTCTGAAATCACTTCAACTATATCTAACGACCCTGATTACATAATTTCTTTGTTGATTGTACTTAGCAAGAACTTGTATAGTTAGTTTAGCATTGCCTGTCGTAGGTGATATCCATTGTCCAGCAGTGGACATCTTTTGACTAAATGATGGATGGTTAAACAACTAAATTGTAAAGTCCTATATATCAGTGTTATATATATAATCAGCATACGCATAACACTGATATTAATAATAATAATAATTCATTTATTTCAGGTCTTTAACCCATATAAATTAGAGTAGTGAGTATCCTAGGCAGAGCAGCTGTCCACAATGGTAACTGACCTTCGCAACTCAATTACTATCGAACTGATGTCCTCTCCATATCATTCTCTTGACTAACGTAACGTAAACAGTTGGAATATTCCTATGTCATGGGGATTATTGGGGTCAGGCAATAAGCCTTGAAGCCCCACAAATCCTCTTAAATTCAGCTGTAGGTAGGTATAACTTGTCAAAATTATATAAATCTATTTTTGTCGAGACGGGGCCGCGGTGGTCCACGAAGGAGACGGCGGGACGACTTGGACGGCTTCCTTGAGAATTGGCAAGCAAGATGTAGGGCGAAATCGCGACCTATGGAAGGAATACAGGGAGGCTTTTTTTCCAGAAATGGCAAAGTTGAACGGGTTATTCATAAAGATATATATTTTTTACGTAAATATTTTGTTTTGCGAATTTACACAATATCATGTATGTAAGTCTGCAATCTTTTTTAACTGTTCTTGATTGACTATCTAAAGCTGCAATTGTAAACATCATGCCTGTAATCCCTGAAGGGTTAGGCAGAGGTGTACTCATTAGTGCACCCACATTTCGCCAGTCATGTTGAAGTCCCATGTAGGGGGCTCGCCCCTTATGAGTCATTTTGCCATAAATTGGACACAAATCCAGACTCCGAAGCTGCTACTGACAAGTTCCAACAACACTTTCCCCGACCTAAGAATCAAACCCAAGATCTCACACTCGGCAGTCGCGCTTTGCGTCCACTAGACCAATGAGGTAGTCAATGCATGCCGCAACCATATTAACTTACTATAACTACTAGTTAATAGCTAGTAACTTTTGTTATTACAGTGTTAAAAATAATCAAGATTTCGATTAATAATTCCAAAACTAGACACAAAATAATCTAATCAAAATATACGTAAAATGAAAAACTAAAGACCAAACAAAAAACCACTCCACCAGAATCGTAAAGCTACCCACAGTGCCCACAAAATATTGTAACCACAGCATATAATAATTCTGGTAAACGAACTCATTAATCTTCTGAGCTCCTGGTAACCGCAAAAGGTAACTCGATAACCCCAGATATTGTTTTCTGATATAATGAACAGAATACGCGTAACACGTTATATCTTAACAATAAACCAAATGACCGCCACTCCTACGTTTGCGGTGCCAAAATGAATAAAGACTAGTTCACACGGCACTGCTAGATTTAGCTACTGTAAAATCCCACGTTACTATTAATACTTAATTCCAAACAATGCGGAAGTTTTTTTTAAATGTACAACTTGTCAGTATAGAAAGACATAAATAAAATGACATAAGACGTGATAATATTGCCACGTTTTCATTTGTTTTGTTCTTCCAACATTTTAGATAAACGCAAGCGCTATTAAGATCTACACAATGAAATGTGGGTGTACTAAATGGGTACAATTCTGCCTAATCTTTCGGGGATTACAGGCGTGATGTTGTGTTTTTTTTATGTGTTAATAAACGTATATGATTTTATTTTTGTCTGTCTGTTTAGTCAGAATTGTGACGAGACTTTCGCGGGCAGTGATGTTATAAAGAGTAACTAATGTTGCTTTTATGTTAGAAAAAGAATTAGGGTCCCATGTAAAAACCATAAATCCCTATGATCTTAAATAAATTAAAATACTGGATTCCTAAGGAACACTCACATGTGTGAAAAGAAAGCGATAGCGTTTTAATAGATTATAAAAGAACAACACAGTAAATACTTAAAAAAAAAATTACTAAATCCAAGTAGCTAAAAATAATGACAATTAAAAACGGCAATGAGATGAAATAAGCTGTAGGATGTTAATGTTGCATTCGACAGAGAAACACCAACCGTGTGAAACAAGCTTAAATCATATTGTCGTCCCACAGACCATAAATCATTAACACCTGTTTCCCGCCTAAACAACAATTCAATTAAACCCAATATCCGATTGATTTGACAATATAAATGGGCTCAATAATAAAAGGTATGTAGTTAATGAAGTGGTCGATCCATCATTGATTTTCAACCTGATTAGGATTCTGTTCATATTAGACGCTCAGACCAATGAACTCCCAAATTATTTTTGAGTAAGGATTAACATTTAAGGAAACTCACGCTTGATTTTGATTTTCCTGGCGATGATCGCCATCAGACTGCGGATTGCCCTTATGGTATGTCCATACCAGTGCGCTTTCAAGTTCGTCTTGCGTCTTCATCTTGCATCAAGCTCATGCAATATTGATTGCCTTAAGACGCATGCAGCTTATTGTCCACGCCTGTGCGCCCATCGTAGACGGTTAGCGTGCGCTACAGGCATGCGCTGTTTCGAACTAAAAGTGCATGCCTTATTGTATGCGCTATTGCGTTTGCGTCCGACGAAAACGCAAGGTGAACGTGAAAGCGCAGTGATGTGGACATAGCTTTATATCCGGCTATGCTGTATCAGACATATTGTTACTTTGTTAGTGTTCGTTTAAGACGTGCTTGTTATCCTGTCCCTTTATGTATTTGTTTGTGAATGATTCTTGTTATTTGAAATAATCGTTTTATTTTATTTTTTATTAATCTATTCGGAACAATATCGAGTGACGTAAAAGATTATTTGACAGTGTTTTATTGAATTCTGACGTTATATGTGATTAGAAGGAACGTTTGCAGGCTGATCAAGTATCAAGAATACCTACTAATAAAAACTCAGCCTCCGTACCATTGTGTACGCAAAATTAGGGAAGTACTTGATGGATTGAGTTGAATCTTTTATACAACATTGCATTATAATAGAAGAGTGTTTTTAAATACCTACCTTTTATTGTGTATTTCCAACGGAAACGGAACTAATTAATATCGGACTGAGCCACAGCAAAGCGTGACCGGATTTAATAGTACTTTGTGTGCGTTTGATAGCATAGGATACGTTTAAATTACATTTGACTTCTACACGGTCATAATCGCATGCAGAAGCTAGTAAACTCTAAACGTGTTGTTCATGTGAGGAAACCTGGACATACTCTTCCACTCGAACCATGTCAGAGGCCCTTGAGGCGGTTTAGAAACTCTGACACTAGGGTGTGTGGGGTCGTAAGACCTTACTGCCGCCCACAAGATAAAGAAGAAAAACGATTATATATAAATTTATTTTGTCGTTCTGTTTTGAATACGCATTACATTATATTATTATTTACCAAGAAATACCGAAGTTTATGGCTAATGTTGAAATTCCTTTTTTTATGTTATATTGTAGTGACATGATGGCCCAGTGGTTAAGGCGCCCGCCTCTCATGCTTGAGTTTGTGGGTTCAAATCCGGGCAAGTACCAATGTGACTTTTTCAATTCATATGTACTTTCTAAAGTTTATCTTGGACATCACTGACATCGGTGAAGGAAAACATCGTGAGGAAACCTGGACTTATTACAGTTCCACTCAAACCACGTGGGGTGTAAGACCTTACTGCCCACACGGTAAGAAGAAGAAGATTGTATGGAGTATGAGAGTACGTGAATAGTAGCAGAGTAGCAAAATTTAAAAGTGTCAATACAAACCAAGAATAAATGGTGAACTTGTTTAAAACATCTAACTTCAATCCTTACATTTCTTTATTCACTACTAAGTACTACTCGATTACCATTAATTATATCCTTGTTTAATCTGTAATTTAATTCGCTAAAGCCTCATTTAAATATTCACTTGTTCCCTGTTCTAGTTGGTTCAGAATGTTTTAATGTTATTTTACTATGTTACGATTTCCTCTTAATGTTTTATGGCTGGTCAAGATTGTTTTATTACCAAGTTTACATATTTTAATTATAATCTACTTTTATTAGTCTATTTTACTGCAAGAAACATCGACTGCAATAAAATCGCTGTTCTAGTTTCTAAACTAGGAGAGAAATTTCAAATTACTTAATTCTAATTAATTTGAAATTTCTCTTACAAGAAAATAATTAATATTGAACAAAGTACTTGTTGTTAAAATTAAAAGGGGTTTCACATTATTAATAGTTATTTAAATACATAATTTAAAACATAAATCACCTATATATACTTTAATGAGTTGTTGTTCCTAAACCAATCAATTGATATACTTTTTCTCAATTGTTAAAATGCCTTTTCCCCATAGATTTTGTATGGCAATAGTAAATTATGACGTCCCTTTTTTAACAACTCTATTGATTAACTGTTTAATAATATCAAAGCAACTAAAAAAAGCCGCGTTTTCAGGGTTTAAATAAAGTGGGTTTTTTTTAAGAAGTTGTGTCTTGAAATTGTTGAAATCATTGGTGAATGGTATCAAGTACCCAATTTTGAATATCCTGGTCATAGAGAACGTTACACATCCTCAAACAACTTGCGTTCGAAACTACTCATTTTGTAAGTACCATAGGTGTTTAGTGAATAATTTATACCATTATGATCCTTTTTCCACGTGGATGAAGCCGCACGCATAGGCTAGTTTACAATGCGACAGAATCGTCCATGCGAGAGACGTTAATTAATTCATTAAGCAACACAAAAGGCGAATATCATTTTGTAATATTGACAGTCCTGGGCCATGGATTTGGACTACCTAAAAGGTACCTACAGGTTTGTACAATAATATGTTATGAATTCGATTTAAAATAAAGTCAAGAACATTATTTTAATTAGACCAATTACAGGCACTTTTTAATTGTCAAAAGTATCAATCAATCTGCCTAGCCTTTTCCTAACTATGTTGGGGTCGGCTTCCAGTCTAACCGGATGCAGCTGAATACCAGTATTTTACATTACATGGAGCGACTGCTTATCTGACCTCCACAACCCAGTAACTGGGTAATACGATACGCTTTGGTAAGACTGTTTGTCAGATTTTTGAATTGTCAAGTATAATAGCTATAATAAAGATTTTGCGGGTCGTCGTGAAAATAAATTTATACTGCTATACTTTATTAATATTATAAAGGTGATGAGTTTATTTGTTCGAACGAGCTGATCTCCGAAGCTCCGGTTCTATTCGGAAATTTATTTTGCTTAAAGGGAGCGTTGCGTTATTAAGCGTGACGTTGCTACGTTATGTTTAAGTGCGTTATACTATAGGTTTAGTTTTTTCATCTAAAACAATAGGGAACCATAAAAAAATTCACGGACGAAGTCACGTGCAAAAGCTAGTGTAATTATGTAAGTACCTACGATAAAATATTTATAAGTCTGAAGAGTAGAGAGGAAAAAGGTTTAATTACCGCCTTAATTTTATTTCCACAAACATTTGCTAAAAATAACTCGCTTACATTAAATCCGGAGTACTTTCTTACTCTTTTAAAAATGTTGCTTTGTGTGTAGGGCAGTAGGTATAAAAGACGAGGAGGAAAATTAAAAGTAATTAAAAAAAATACCTATCTACTGTTGGAAAATCATTTCGTGCTACCGAAAAATTCGAACGTTTCAAAAATCATTTGGAAAATTGACTTGTGAATACGGAAACCGCATAACGTATTCGTAAAATCAACTTTTTTAATTGGATAACAATGCGTACCAACTTGCTTGCACAGCTTTTTATTCTCATATAATATAAACTAGATTTATTGTTACTTTATGTGAACTATTTTGTTTTGATAGTGGTTTCGCAAAAGGCTTTTATGAAATCTGCTCTGAGAGAATCTCGGATATTTATAAGATTTTCACTTCATCTCCTAAGAGTTCTACAGACAACCTAGACGTCGTTTTTCAGAACTCAGTTTCCGTCAATTAATTTCAAGGCCAACTGTCCACTTACTGTGTTCAAAATTACTATCAGCCAATTGCAATAGCTCCGGTCTAAATTTCAACCATCTTTCAATACTTCCAAATCATACATACTACTTACGTTTATATGAGAGGTCGTATTCGCCTTCTATTTACAATTTTACAGTCTGACTCACGCGCTTGGGAACATTCGGAGCATCGATAATGTCCAACATCGTGGTGTACGTACAATTCGCAATGGATTCCCTCGGTCTATATTTATAAAGAGCGGGATAGACGAGGAGAAGTGCGGGAGGGAAGAGGGGTTCGACGCGCCCGAGCACGTGGTATTAATAGTCGTACGCGCATGTCAGCGCGCACCCGCGCACTCGCTCCACACCAAATTGGGAAACGGGAATAGCCGAGCGATGTTTGGGTTCAATGATAGATAGAACATAAATCTACGCACTAGTTCAGTCTGATGCATTCTATGGACCTATGTTTGTGAAGCGTCCTCCACTCATTAGTTGGAGCAGAAACTTTGTAGACAGAATGTAAATAGCGCTAGACGACGAGGTATGCTTAATTGATTGTTATTCGTCGTATTTTGTCTGTGCAGGTTAATCTTGGCTGATGCTTCTGTTCACTTTAATATGTAACTAGCTTCTGCCCACGGTTTAGCCTGCTTAAAAAGTAACTTTCTGTTGAGTAAGTTGACTACACATTACAGGAATGAAGTATCCTATGCTAATCTACGAAATGGTCTTTGTGCCAATTTTCATCCAAATCTTTAACCCTTCGCGTTCACCCAGTCTATAATATATTTCGACTTAGTCTTTGGTTTAAACATTTTCATCCAATTAATTTTTAATATTATCACTGTTTGCTATTCGTTGAATCGAACCATATTTAGGTTACTGTGTACGACTTTTCATATACATGTACGTGGTAAGTAGATAGGTATATCCGTATAAGAAAGAAAGTCTAGAAAATACCAAAGATATTGCTTTTCCGAGAACACACTAATAAAGTCAGAATAAAATGTTTTGGATTAGAGACTTCTATTAACGAGACAGAAAATATTTGATATTAGATAGAAAAGAAATTGGAATCTGTTCTTATCTCTACGACTATAAATCGGATACTCTTTATAGGTTTAGTTTATAGGGTAATGAAAAAGATGCCGATGGAAAGACCTTCTATAAATAATAAAAACTATTTTCCAGTTGCCAGACTGTTGTCGCGTCTCTGATTAAATCAAGACGTGGATAATTATTTTTATAGGTAACATTTAGGTAAAATACTTTTTTGTATAACTAGCCATATTGGAAAATAGTATTGAAGATCAGTACTGTCTTCTATTGTAATAGCGTATAATTTTATGCTACTCTATTTGTAATAATGACTAGATTTCATAGCATGTAAAACTGCTAAATAGATTTAAAACAGAAAAACCGCGTGGGACAATGGTCACATGATAAAACTCAGTTATATTATGACACACAGACAGATTTAAATAAAAGAAACAGATCGTCAGATGATGGAAAATGCAACAAACAAATAAAAAAATATACAAGTTATAACAAGTAGGTAATACTGTTACTTCACTTGGCGAAATTGTGCAAATATTTACAATACTACGCAAAAACAAAGTCAACTTTATTCCAATAGACATAGCGTATATTTTGTATTACCTAAGTAGCTCGAATATTTCGACAAATACGCCAAGTGTCAGCAAAAGGAATGTCGAGTCCCCACATTCCTAAATTCATAACATTCTGTTTTCAAATCTCATGTCAAAATGACAGCTAAATCAATCAGCCAATCACAAAAGCCAACAAGAGGGATGTCAAAATCAACTGTACACAGATTTATCGAATCCAAAGCACGAGCCATAAACACGTGCGTACCACGTGCATGGAAGACTTTTTCCATAAAACTTTTATTGATATTCTGTAATGGGGTCATGTCGTGTTAGAAATTAGGTCGTGATGTGACTACATTCACGGGTTTAGTTTAGCGGTTTGGGGGTCACGGAAAATATATATTCTGTCAACAAACAACAGATTATGGAAAACTAGCTGCTTTTCGCGACGTCGAAGTTGATATTGTCCCAAGGAAACACAAATACGGGATAAAAAATTTACTGTGAGTTATCTAGAACAATTTATATATTAGTGCTTTACATTAATTCCGTTAAAAAGAGTAACTATATAAGGTAAAAAGATTATCTATCCATCCATCCATCGTTCTATCCATCTTTATTAACTTTGAGGTTAATACTAGAAGTAGTATAGGATATAGAAGCTCTTGTTTAACAAAACAAACTCTTGAATGACGGTTTTTATTTGTTAATAATACGATTACATAAAAAATGGCTTCAATTTTTTTTTCTTTGGTTTTTTCATTTCCAGTTAGACTTTATGAATGTTGGTGAGGTAGTTTAGACGACTTTCAATTGCAGGAGGACTTAGCATCCGGTGATATGAAAATCTAGAAAGCCTATCGTAACAGTGTCGATATCCGACTGTTATTGCCTCTGCGAGAAAAACGTGCTATCTCAAAAAATGCATTTTACAATATGACAAGTTACATAATTTAATAACACGTACTTTTTCCGAAATGTCACGTCTATCTTGCAAATAGGCTATATCATTCTCAAGCAGGCTACAGCATACCCTTTTACCATTGCAAAGCTGGTATTTAATACTGTAAAGTGCAGGATAACAATAACAAACAATTGTCATTATACTCAACAATTCAAATAAGTGCAGAGAAAAACAATTACATCAATTTTTAAAGACCTCATCACAAAAACATATCAAGACGAATTCCACTTAAAACCGCATCTCAACTCCGTTTCACCACTTTCAGGTGATTTAATAAAACATACGCAAGGTAAACATTGCCTTTCACGGGCTTCGGCGAGCATTAATATGTACGGGTAACTTGAAAATATATTTGTATCGTGTGGTTAGGAAGACTACACCTTCCTCTTTCCACCTGTAGGATAGGAAGAGGCAGATAAGTGAGGAACACAGGCAGTAGCGTCAGCCTGTCGACTAAGAACAATAATGATGGATTTGTCTGGGATGTCTACCTTGATGGCAATAAAAAGATCTTGTTGTGTTTCGTTTTGAGGGTATACTAGCCCAACTAGCTAAATAAATAATATATAACTAATGCGTCGCATTGGACACTACTATAACACTGTTGAACTGCTACAAAGCTGTTATAAAACCTTCACATGTCTGTTAGTTGTATAATTCAAATATTATACAACGTAGACGGGAGTGTATATGTAGACAGCTTCATCAACTGGTTACCTTTATTACTAAGTAGATCAAATGCACATTTTCCATTCAATAACATAAAAATATTCTCGAAGATGGTTAAGCAAAGCGGTGAGACGGCCCATATTCTTCAGAGGACGTGGTAACTTGAAAATAAGTCCCTCTCAAAGTGAACCGTAAAACAAAGCAGTAATTCTGGATTTGTGACGTACACAAAGACAATTTGGGCACTCGTAAAAACGTTTAGTATTAGGTCTTTCTTCAGACGGCAATTACTGAATTTAATTTCGTCATTATTGGACTTTTGTGACGGAAAACGCCCCCTTCACCTTTGCCAATGTCAAGTGAATTGTGACCATTGCTTCACTAGTATAAAAGAGGTTTATTAAAGCAGTAATTAAGGAGGCAATGGACGTTATTCAGACCATAAGGCGAAGGCTTATTGCGACAGTAAAAACTCCGTGTTATTTAAAGTTTTACATACTTATTACACTTCATACAGTGCGTAATGTTTAATGTTCTTCTGTACTTGGTTATCGAATGTTTATTTCGATGATTTGTGACTTATCTGGCCTCGATTATGACAGGAGTATTCGCACAAGCTTGCCTTTTTCGGACGCCGTTTTTCAAGGTTCCTAGGTCATAATAAAACTTTCCTATACTGTCGTCACGTTGTGGCTTTGAATCGTCATGTTTCAATTGCATAATTTAGCTTCCAATATTATAACGTGTTATTTTTATAAAAATATGACCCATAACTCAAGGATGGGTACTCTATTTCTTACTATAAGGCGACTAGGCAATTTATTTTTGTAGCTGTAGCCCCGACCAATTTGTGGCTGAAACACAAAAGAATATGGCGGTCAAAAGAAATCCTCATTATTGGTTTATTTTCAATAAGTACCACTATTTGTATTTTTCCAAAAATATAACAATAAAATCTAGTACCATTGTGTTCAATGAGGTGTTATTTAACGTTTCAGGCTCAGGAATATACAACCGGTTTATTACCATGGAAGTAAACCTCTGAAAATGTAAATTGTTATACCTCATTAGCATTTAGAAAAGCTTACGCACATAGAATATATTTGGCACGTTATCTCTCCTACTTGGGCATGTAAATTTATCAATAAAGAGTGTCGCAAAAGGTTTGGGTTCCGTGGAGCTTCTATACATATTGGTCCTTTAGACCGTTAACTGAAGACTATTTTAAACATAGAATTTTTCTTTTATAAGGGACTATCATTTGAAAGTTTTAATCTGCAACTAATGCCTTATGTCACCTGAGGCTAGACAGTAAAGTCCTTCTTAGTGGTAGTGTGGAATTGGGTACTAGACACCCCAATCATTTGTAGTACTGAAGGCCTGCAGAAGCGGGCCAGCACCAGTCGGGGACCGCGGAAGGCGCGTACGTTCCCTGTATCTCCGGCGTATGAGTGGGAAGGGTACACTAGGGTGGTTTCCATCGGGACATCCAAGAGGATTTTCGATCCCGAAACAAAAAGAAAAAAAAAGGTATTAATATTTGTAAATATCAGTTAATTAATCTTAAAATTCAGTGTCAATTACAATCATGTATTTAACATTAGCGATATTTTCAAATCACCCCCACCTCAGACCCATGGACATTAAATCACGTTTAATAAAACGTGATTAAGAGCGTATCGATCACGTTTCCTTCGGCCGGTATCCTGAATGACGTCAATTTAAAATAGATTTCATTGTTTTGGCAATGATAGGAAAAAAATAGTGCTGAATGAGTTCTCCTGTCTGTCAAATAGCTGGTCCGTGAACACAGAACTGGTAGACAATATTTTTGGAACCTGTAAAGACCCATCTAAGACAAAAACAATCCGTGTTCTTTTCTTGAATTGTCAACGGCTTGAGCTCCCTCTATGATCCATCCGTTTCTAATTCACTTAATTATATTGTTCTGTATGTGTAGCGCGTTTCTAAGAATCCGTTTGCAGGGGATACTGTTAACAACATATTGTATTGTTAAATCATAACCACGTGTTTTTTTAACTCTCATTGTTAAAGTATCATCATCACGCCTCCACTATATTTAGACACTCAAAAACTTTAGTACTTAATATCAAAGAATAATATTATCGAATAATATCAATTACAATTTGTAAGGAACCCCACAAAGAAAGAAACGTGTGACTTAACAATAAAGTTTATGAAAAAGAATATGATAGCGTCACACATGGTATGTATCGAATAATATTTTGATACTTTTGTCACAAATCTGACTCCCAATTCGCTTTTATACCCAGTGAACGCGTGCCCCTCGTTATGATAAAATGGCCGGGTGTGCCCCCAGAGTAATGTAAACTGTTTTTGTAGTAGCGGTACTGAAATAAGAGTTATTGCCTTAATTTCTGCGTGTGAAGACATTTTGTGTAATGGTTTTTTATTTATTTTACGGTTGTACGTCTTTTAGGACTGAATCTTTTGTTTTAAACTGCTTTTATTTTTCGTTAGGCGTAGCTTGGGTACTAATTTGATCATACAAAGTTTAAAACAATTATTTTTGATCGTACCTTTAAACCATAATTGAGAATGATCATAATATTTTGTAAACGTTGAAGTATAAAACGTATACCTATGTATTCGGATGCGTTGTATATAACGTATGTAGGTGTGTATTCTGATACTTTAGTTGCTTAGTCCCGGATTATAAAATCTCTTGATTATTGAAAGAGATTTACTCATTTGAGTCAAAAAACTAGACCTTACGTTTGTACATACAACAGATATCATACATACATAACATCACGCCTGTAATCCCCGAATTGTTAGGCAGAGGAGTACCCATTAGTACACCCACATTTCGCCAGTTATGTTAGTCCCATGTAATAGGGGGCGAGCCTATTGCCATCAATCGGGCACAAATCCAGACTCCAAGGCTGCTACTGAGAAATTCCTGATGGAAAAACCCAATAACACTTTGCCCGACCTGGGAATCGAACCCAAAACCTCATGCACAGCAGACGCGCTTGCGACCACTAGACCAACGAGGCAGTCAGTCAGACAACAGAAATCAATAACAATTAAAAGCAAAACTACTTGTGTATCTCACGGGTTAGCTGCGAGTAATAAATTGGACATGTTGAAATTGTTTAATATTTTCTGTAGACGAGTTTAGTTTGGAACTCGATCCGTGTTCGAAACAACTCAAACAACACAGACAGTTTCATAAATAAGCGACGCTTACGGCTTTGTGAACTGTTTTCAACTAAAATGATGATAATTTATAAATAAACTAGGTATAAATTGAATTAAAGTACAATAACATTTTCACAATAATGTACAGTCAACAAAACATATAGGTATCCAGGGTCGTAGGTAGGGTTGCCAACTCTTTATCGGTCAAATATAGTTATTCTAAAATTATTACCCATAAAACATAGTAGGTAAGGAAAACGTTTAAAAAAATATAGTAAGTACTTAGGTTTCAAAATAGGTACTTTATTTCTTACTTAAATGAATATTATTGGTTAAGAGTTGGATGCCTTTAAAATGTAGTAGTTTCGCTTACAATATCTTTTTCTCAAAAATATAGTAGGCGGAGGCTCGAATATAGTAGGATACTATATTATATAGTAGGGCTGGCAACCCTAGTCGTAGGATATAGTTGAAGTTTTCTTAGGAACCGATGGATGTTTTTAAAAGTAATTTAATTTAAAAAGTAGATAATACAGTTCATTAATTGAGTTAAGTTTCAATTGAAAACATTCATCGGTTTCTATAAAATATTCAACTACTGATGACCCTGCATACCTATCGGTTTTGTGGAGTGTACAACTTTATTTCATAATAAAGTCTAGATAATTGCTTTGTAACATTTTCTTCTTGGATTAAATTCAGACCAATTTAGGGCGCGGGTGTCTCAGTCTTAAGCTGTGTAACAATATTTGTTAAACATTAAGCCTTTTACCCCTAGACTTCTGCTAAAAGCCTTCAAATTCTAATATTTGCTAAAACAATATCTACCGGCGCTTTTGGCTTTGCGAATTAAATTAGACTAACTATAAAAGGGAAGTCGATTTGCGAAAAGATGCTTATGTAAATAAGGTTTTAATTGTTTAAAAAAGGTTTATCTCTGTTTCGTGTTTTCTTTCCTGCCAGTTCGTTTGGATAAATAAATCTTGTGAACGACGTTTTATTTGTTTTAATTTGTTTGTATGTTGAGTACCTCTTTTATGTTTTGTGTCTCCTGGTACCTTTATCTAAACAAAATTATATTTGAATAATATTCTTGTTATAATTATAGCGCGACTGCTGAGCACGAGGTCTTGGGTCAGGCAAAATGTTATTGGGTTTTTCCTACAGGAATTTCTCAGTAGCAGCCTCGGAGTTTGGATTTGTGTCCAGTGGAATAATAGGCTCGCTTCCTATAATAACTTGCGAAATGTAGGTGTAGGTACTAATGGGTACTGTGTACAGCTCTGCTCAACTCTTCGGTGATTACAGGCGTGATGTTATGTTATAATCATTAATATGCTTAAAACATTATATAAAATAGTAATAAACATGATGAAATATTCATAAAATATGTTTAGCTAAATGGTTAAGGTTAAAAGAGCAATTTAAGGTAGGTAGGTAGTTGCAAAAAACTTGCAATAAGAACATATAGCACTTGGATTTCATCATCAATCGTAGGTAGTAAGCAAAAAGGTCGGTCAATTTGTTCGTAATCCATCGACGGACGTCAGACTCAGTCCAATGTGGGTCATTGGACAAAAGAGTAATTAAAACTATAAAACTGAGGCAAACGAGGGAAGCGTACCAATCGTTAATACTGTTCTTAGTTGTTTATTGATGCGGATACAAAAAGATTAGTCCTAAATGAAGATAAACAACCTAAAGACGAGTGTAACGTGATTGTCTCCTGTTAAGTGCAGAGACATGTTTATGTTTCGGATTTCTCACAATAATTCCGCTGTCACGCAAAAAGCTTTGTTGCGTATTTGAGATTATTTAGGGCTAGACGTTTGCTCAGACGTAATGACAATGTGGTTAAGATTGTCGCTCATGACTACTCATGAGCTTGTGGGTGCGAGACCGGGTATGTACCTACCCAAGGGCGGATTAAGGAGGGGTCATGGGGGTCATGATGACCTAATTGGCTGGATGGCTACCTAACTATTTTCTTTTAATTTGAATTAATTTTGTAATTGATAGGTGTCGCTACAAGTTTATCTTGCGTATCACTGACATCGGTGAAGGAAAATATCGTTTAATAAATATAAGTCTGAAATCGTCAAACGGCGTTGAGCAAGGGTGGTCATCTAAGCTTGTGCCTTCTCTGTATGACAAGAGGCCTCTGCCCTGCACTGGCGCAATAAGAAGCTGGTGTTATTATTACTATATTAGACCTTTGACTTTCT
Source organism: Hoplodrina ambigua (assembly GCA_949774945.1). NCBI lineage: Eukaryota > Metazoa > Arthropoda > Insecta > Lepidoptera > Noctuidae > Hoplodrina > Hoplodrina ambigua. The sequence continues at coordinate 10,440,876 of OX458968.1, forward strand.
AACATTAGAGCCTTTCTGCAAGCCTCTCTTACATAAATATGGCTTGAGTCCATGTCTTTTAATTATTGAGCTTATGATTCCAAAAAATATATGAAAGCCACTAAATTTTCTTGAGATTTTACTACAGAATGTTTTAGTGCCCTAAATTACTTACACTTGCTAGAAGTGCTAGAACGATATTATTTTATTGGTAACTATAACTTAATGATTTACATCACACCTGAGATCGTTTCTATTACGTACCTACTTTTTGAGAAAATATCTGTGTTACAAGAACAAATAAATATTGATGATATTTTTATCGCGTGTTATTGTAATTGGGTTACTGCTTGCGTGAAAGGGAATCGACCATAAAAGAAACAATAGGTGTACTCCGGTGGGAAATATCTATGAGCCACGAGCCACACAGGTGATAACAACGAGGCTTACAGGGATTATATTCAGATGGGTGGCCCCTGTATTGATAATAGTGTCGGCGTATGTTCGGTATATACCAAGTTCACGTTGGCGCTAGTTTGCCAATAAAGCAACAATTTCTTTGAAAACTCGCGCGTCCCTGGAACGTGTAATTTCCCCTATGATAATAATATACGTGTGAAGAGGCCTTAAGCCTTTTGGTTGACCAGTAAGCCTACTTTAATAGCCCCGCAAATGGCCATCAATACACCGCAAGACACATTTGTAGAAGTCATCAACGATCATAAAAACAGTCATCACATCATATGAATGAATGCAGCACAACATAACATACATTCAATGTACACACAGCAAAACAGATAGGTATGCAGGGTCGTCAGATATAGTTGAAGTTTTTGAAGAAACTAATAGATTTTTTCGAATGTAATTTAATTTAAAACGATGGTGGAACAATGGTGATAATGGTGCCGATTCCCTTGTTCACAAACTAGACTAAATTTAGAGAATTGACATCTCTTACTAACACACAGCGAAAGGAAAGGACGGTGACATTCCGTGACATTAAAGAATTAAGTTAGTAATGTCAAATTAGTTTTGCCTTGAACTTTTTCGTTTTTTTAATCCATACGTTTTAAGATGTCAACTATAATTGCATGGATGTGTCAGACTGACTAAATTTGACAGCTCTTATTTACATTAGTCTCTTTCTTGTTTTATTGGACAGAAAAAGATGTAAATAGTCTAATTTTAGTTAATTTGTGACCAAGAGAATCGGCACCATTGAACAGTTAATTAATTAAGTTAAGTTTCAGTCAAAGACATCCATCGTAATCTAAGAAAACTTCAACTATATCTGACGACCCTGTATACCTATCTGTTTTGCTGTGTGTACATACTTCATTATGATGCACGGAATATTTTGACGACACGATATATTTATAATCTGCGCGATAAAAAGGTGGCAACAGAAACATTAATTTATTCGTTCAAGTCTTTTAGGGTTGCCAGTTCAAAAAACACTTTTTTAAGGGCATTGTCGGACGAATCGGCTGGTAAAGGATTTCTTCTGCAGATTTACGATGTTGAATAAGGTCGCATTTTTGCAAACATTGGAAGATGTACCACCTCACTTGTAGTACTTTGTACCTATTGGAGAATCTTCACATTCTTATAATTATTAAATTAATGTACCAGGAATTCATGAGTAAGTATGGAGTTTCTTGCTCATTCTTGGCCATACTAAACTATCTTTTGGAAGGGAAATCATGAGTAAGTATGGCGTTTCTTGCTCACTCTTCTTCATATTAAACTATCTTCAGGAAGTACAACTAGATTCAATATATTTTGTTCTTTTTATAAATGACTAGCACTCATCCCGCGACTTCGTTCGTGTGGTTTTTCTTACGGATCTCAATTTTTTTTTAATATAATAATTATAGCCTATGTCATAGGATAGTGTAGCTTCCCAACAGTGAAAGAATTTTTCAAATCGGTTCAGTAGTTTCGGAGCCTATTCAATGCAAACAAACAAACAATCAATTTATTCCTCTTTATAATATTAGACAGTATAGACTACTAATTGAAATGAAACATTTGACTTGATTTGACAGTTTATGACTTGCATAGCAGACTGAAACAATGACCGCAGCATCACAGCATGGTATTCTTTACGTGTTGGTAGATAAATACCAAGTATTTTGTTGCTGCACTAATTACACAAGGTCCATTATTATAGCCTGGTAACGAAACCAGGACAAACATGTGCGAACGCAGCCCTGTTAAAGTGCGCGTGCGCCGAGTCCATTGCGCCCACGCCACTCCGCACATGCACGGCAACCTTGCGCGCGAGTATCGGGGACACTCGTCACTTCCATCAATCAACCCATTATGTATTTACTGGAAATTACCTACATAAAAACAGTGTTAGATACTGTTGCGTTTTTTACTGATGCGATTCAATAAAAGAAAATGGGACAACCAATGTTGATGATGTTGTCATTGTTACTCAACCTGTATAACCCAGATAAATGTGTTCCTAACCTATAAATTTATAGACATAATAGTGTAGTTGACAAAGAAAATATATTTAGTTCATCAGTTAGATTACTAAAAAATATTGTTTACGTATTTTTTTTTTACCGGCAAACAAAAAATTACGAAGATACAGCGCTTGGAAATTTTGTATGACGTCACGCCGTGCTACAAATTTTACCACATTATTACGTCAAAGCCCCCCCAATTCTAAACTTTGATGTGATATCCCTAGGCAACATCCCTATTGTGCACTTCTTTTTTACTTTGAAATCGTAAAATATATAAGTAGTAACAGAGAGGAAGAAGTCATTTGATGATTTCCCACGACACACACTGCACCGTGATTTTTTTCCAAGGTGATCAAGAAGCGTCCATCTCCTTCCATTGCTTGGCTTGCACTGGCAATCCTTCAAAATGTTGCTAGCTGCAAAAACATTACTTTGAGCGAAGGTTATTGTACCTAATAACCTGTTGACTGTGTCGTTGATCTAGTGAACGCTAGGACGATTGCTGAGGTCTTAGGTTCAATTTGACTGCCTCATTGGTCTAGTGATCGCAAGGGCGACTGCTGAGCTAATAGGTCTTGGGTTCAATTGCCAGGTCGGGCAAAGTGTTATTGGGTTTTTCCATCGGCAGCCTCGGAGTCTGGATTTGTGCCCGGTTGATGGCAATAGACTCGCCCCCTATTGCATGGGATTTAAACATAACTGGCGAAACGTGGGTGTATACCTCTGCCTAACCCTTTCAGCATTACAGTCGTATGTTATTGTATTATGTATCAGTGAATTATTGTTATTTAATGAAAGGAGTTGAACATGTATTGTTGAACAATACAGTCTCACACACTTGTTTTAACAAGTTCACGTGCCACATAATTAACTTGTAATTCGTCACAGAGGCTGCATGACATTTAGCCTTTGCCTCGTTCGTGAACTGAATTACTGAAATAATTAACTCTTATATTATTACGCGTTTATGGTCACTAGCCTTGTTACATCACAATTATGTGTAATCTTTGAATGTTAAGTGTGTTGGTAATGGCAATAAGGGTACAATTTTTGAATCGTCTGGATTTCAAGATTGTAGGCCTACTTATTGATGTATGAAAGAAAAATATGTGTATAGGATATACCATGTATTGAAAAAATGTAGATTGTCTTGATCTTTATCTGATCTACAAAAGATAGTATGTTATTAAGGAGTTAATAATGTCCATTTATTTATTACATAAGTAATACAATACAAAGTTCTTTTTATTATAAAACTAAGCAACGGATTCTAATTTGGTTTACGTCAATAGATATTAGATATGGTGATTCAAGAAAAAGGTTTTTGTATCTACATTGCACCCGTGCGAAGTCGCGGCAGGTTCCTAGTAAAATTATACTTAGTATATTAATTATGAAGCCACCTAAAGTAGACCTAATTCAGTTATCTGAGTCACAAGTATGTATTAAAACATTGCACTACTAGCTTCTGCCGGCGACTTCGTCCGCGTCAAAGTTGATTTCTCCATACAAACTTTGGACTCCTGTTTCATCCCCATAGGGGGTGAATTATTCAAAACGTTTCTTACTAAACTACCTATCTGCCAAATTTCATCTTTATTCGTCAAGCGGTTTTCGATATCTCGTCATGAGTGAGTGAGTGAGTGACTTTTTGCTTTTATATATTTAGATTTAGTTCTTACCGATAAACCATGACAGAAATAATACCTAAAGAAATGTGTATTATTAGTGCACATAGTACACATACAATAGATATATCGCGTGGAGGCAAACTTTACCAATTACGAGGCGTAATTTGATTAGTGCCACCCCACAAACAGTATGATTAGCGTCTTCACACACAGGTTCATGAACTCATGTGCGCCAATTTGTTACAAATATTCTGTTACCGAAGTCTGAGGAATGATTATGAAGTTATGAAGTAGTCTGTAAGTATATTAGTTCAGTGATTTAATAAGTATGTAATGGAATTTAGTACTGCGATAATACGCGGTTAAGTAATTTGGCTTTGTGCAAAGAATTTTGTATGAAGCCTACGTATACACGGTAATTGAAAAAATACCCGAAACCTGAAAAGGAGACAAAAAAAAAACAGCAGTTCCCTACAAAAATGCTACACAACAGGATCAAAATGTATGGAACAGCTGTTTTTTTTTTCATGATTTCAGGGTTGGTCCCATAATAAAATATGTTCATAATGATAAGTACAATGACCCCTTTTCAGGTTTCGGGTATTTTTTCAAGTACCCTGTATATATTTAATATAAAAAATATTTTTTAAAACAAGCTTTGATTTTAATTTATTACTTTATTGAATATTGGACATTGTATTGTCATCAGAACTAAAGGTGTATGGACATTTTCAGCTCAATCGGATACCCAGAAATGTTTGAAAAATGGTTTGCAAATTTTGAAAGGACGTCTTACTTACATACATGATACGAAAAGTGCAAGTTAAATAAAAGCTTATAAAAAGGCAACCGTAACTGACTGACTGATCTATCAACACACAGCATAAACCACTGAACGGATAGCGTTGAAATTTTCCAAAATTCAGCCTTGAAGGGGATGAAACGGGAGTCCAATATTTAGGCGGATAAAGTCGCGGATAAAACTAGCTAGTCTTCTTATGAAACTCTTGACACTATGGAAAATTTGGAAACTGTTAGAGGTTAAATTGTTTCAAACAGCCATATATGTCATCAATTTTATAAGTTAGGATAAAAAATCGACACAGACCATCTCCTAATAAAGAAAGATTTGCCTGGAACTTCATTGATTTGCGATCCATAAAATAACATTTTCCAGGTTGAAGTCTTTTCCAGAGCAATTCCTAGAATAGGTCCCTTTAGCAATAAACTTTAGCAATAGCAATTTCCAACAGATAACTAAACAGGGCACGTTTTAATTGAGCCGACACTCAAACGAGGCAGGCGTGGGAATAGGTCATGAATAGGTATCTAGAACTGTCTAGGTACCGTCGAGGATAATAGTCGCCACGGCTCGCAAGTTTGCACGATAATCGTAGCTCAATAGGTACTGTCGAACAAGCTATTTGGTATACAGGCAGCTAACTTGCAACTACTTTCAAGTGTATCAATACTTTTAAATCACTCTAAATAGGTTTCAAAGTTGTTTGAAACCACAAGCTTGAAAAGAGTGTAGCAGAAAGATCAATATTCTTGTCTGAAAACAAAAATAGCTTATTCAACCGTACAATTGTGTGGAAGGGTCATCGTTATGAAATCCTTTATCTACCAAGGATTCAGGACCTACAATGATCATACAAAAGTAATACACGATAGCATAGAAAAACCGTTTTTTTTTTTAATAACGAACTAAGAGTGTCAACGCTAGAGTGTCTATGGATGGAAGAAGTTTTCGTTATTATGGATGGTATATACATATATATGTATAAGGGATGGAAGGGAAGCCAATGAAAAGGGGCTTCCAAAAATTTGTTTTGAAAGTAGCAAACTGGGCCGCCATATTGATAGCTGATACTATATTTTACCTTTTTCGTAGTGTCAAAAACTACATAAAATATGAGAATATGAAAATAATACTGGACAAAATATTGGCCAGTCGGGCAAGGGCTCAATAATAAAAAAAATAACAAAATTGGCGCCAAAAACCATGTTGAACGAATGTTGTTTATTCTTTTCACTAAAATAGTATCTTGCGTTCATATTGTATCATGTTTTAACTCTCACACAGCTGAGAACAAATACATTAATTAATTAGGAAACAAATTAGAAAGATATATCTTGTTCTCATTTATTTCCTAAATAAGACACAGGGTCTGATCTCTGATCTAAATAGACTATTTATAAGACCTACTTTCAGAAGCTACTTCTTAATTAGAATGCCACAGAGATCTATGTATTTGGGTGAATAATGATATGCCCTGGACCCCTGGCCTTTTATCCTCCCAACCGAATTTTGGTCACGGCGGCGGCAGCATGATATAATCACAGGTGCACTTCCTCTTCCCTCACTCTCATAGTCCGATGAGACGGCAATCCAACACGACTGGGAACAGATCAAGCGCAACACATAACATAACATCACGCCTGTAATCCCCGAAGGGTTAGGCGGAGGTGTACCCATTAGTACACCCACATTTCGCCAGTTATGTTTTTAGTCCCATGTAATAGGGGGCGAGCCTATTGCCATCAACCGGGCACAAATCCAGACTCCGAGGCTGCCACTGAGAAAGCAAGACCAACAGTTTTTACGATCCGAGTCAGGAGGTAGTTACATCACTAACTTGACCACAAACCTGACAAACAAGAAAAGAAAGAAAGAAAAAGAAGGAACGAGAGTAAAAAGAAAGAAAGAGCCGATAAGTATTTCAACAGAAAAGTCACAACCAATTAAGTTTTAACAATCCTTGTTAAATGTACGAAGCCACTTGATATTTATTACCTCTTCAAATTAATACCATCTCGGAACTCTTGGATCGCTACATCTATCCTAAGGGAATTTCACTTGGCGTGTAGGTGAACACCGAAGTTGGAAATCGAAATGTAGTTAGTTAGGGAGTCTACTACTGATAGTTAGTTTTGAAAGCTATTGGTGTTAAATGGATTGAATAAATAGTATTTGTTGAGCATCTCTTGAGGATTTTCAGACTGGATATAAGGTCCGATTTCAATAATTTACTGATCGTTAGTGGTTGTTAAATTATGAAGCGCGAAACTTCCTTAGTGATGAATTGTTGTTTTACAATTATAGTGTACCGCAGGCGACCCTTCCTTTATCATCTAGAGGCGCTGAAGATTAGTTTTTGGATCTATTGTGGCGTTAAAGCAAAATGATTGTTATTATTATTATCTTTTAATAGACCTCTTGTCTGTCTTTGTCTATGCCTTCGTCTTTGCCTTTGTAAGTCTAATAATATTAAATTCTCTAAAAAGACACTTCATTTTATTGCTGAAAACTCGATTGATTTTCAATTAACAGTAAAATTTGATTTATAATTGCTTTCAAATTAATAAATAGTTAGTCAATTGATCGGCTTGAAAGTGACGTCACAATTGTATTTTGCCAAACAAAATCTTTGGAAGAATCGCGTTTTGACAGGTCTTAAAAAGTACGTCAATTGATTTGTGGTGTCATCTACCCTATTGCTAATTATTTCTTCTGCTAAAATAATAATTAAAACCTACCAAGTAACCTATATACCTACAAATAGGATCAAAGTACTCATTTTAATATTTCAAAACACACACACATCAACAAATATAAATAAAACATACATAATAGATACACACGTGCCAGCTATATTACCGTCTGGTGCTCTCATTACCCGGGCCACGTTAAGACATCAAAATGTTGACATATTTAACATAGATTTAAAAGGTTTGCGTCTTCTCGACCTTGTTCTCTCATTTTATCTAATGTACGGCCGTTAGACTGATAAAGGAGGGTTTTATGTAAAAAGGCAGTATCATCATAAGGCTGGTCAACATTTCTCGTGTTCTAACATAAACTTGTTTTCACGAACCGACGTAATCACATTATTCATTTCGTTCCCAAACCACGCTGTTTATTAAGAAAATTCACAAACTTAATTATCCTTATAGTATCCTTTCACACAGTTCCCCATAATTTTCCCTTCGATGCCCCATCTCTTTCATACATAACGGTTATAGTATAAGCGTATCTCTGTCGTATTTTGGTTTTCAGCGTGTTTCAGCAGCCAGCTGAGCGGGCGCGACGCGTTACCATGGTTACCATTGATCGGCGGCCATCTTGAATGCAGCCGTCTGCAAACCCGTACTCTAGACAATAATGGGATTTGGCGCTCGAGTTAAAAATAGGTGTGGTGTGAGGTATGGAAATATGGGAGAGGGGAGCCTGTTATGGTATTTTGTGTTAGGAAATGGTGCGTCAATGTGATTTAATCTTGAAGTGATGGTTCATTAAAATCTACTGACTTTTGTAGTAAAAATGATTAGAAAATGAATAGGAATTACTTTTTTTTTAAATAATCATGACTCATTGCAGTTTCCATGCTTTTTAGGAGGTTAATTGAGTTAGTACCTAATTAGTAACAGGTGTTAATATATGACCGGGTATGTACATAAAATACCTACGGCCAGTACACGCAATAATAAGAACAATACTTTCAGCTTTTTTTTGGAGACCCAAAGCCGCCGATGTAAACGATTCCCAGACACAATAGTGTAATAGGTTAGGTACAGTTAGCGGGTCGCTTTCCATGCCTATCCTGCGGGCCGGGTCGGCGAGATGCCGCATCCTTATCGACCGACCCGAGCCGCTATCAATAATATGTGAATGGACCAATAGCAAACGGGTAGGCTTCAATCGCCTTTACAATATCTATTTACAACTTGCGATTCGCCGCGGGCGCTTTCCAAAAGCTTTTCCTAAAAACCTTGTCTGGAAACTTACAAACACAACAATAATCTATTAACAATCAAAAAGCTAAGTTTGCATTAGTGCTAAAGTTTTTTTTTTTTAAATTAAAAAATAAGTTCATAGTCTTTTAGATAGTTGTCTATGCTTTTACAGATTAACTAGTAGTTTCATGAATGTTTTTAGGTATAATAAAAAGAAAACACGTCCTTCAATCCTGGAAGACTGAATAGTTTACAAGCGAAAGCAGCTTCGGACTCAGTTTAAAATATAAACAATTTGTAGAGTAAAGGAGATTGGTAGGTACAAGTCAGGTTTGCAGCAGCTGATCTTGAATTAGTAACAGCGTATAGACCTACCTTCGGTACCTACACTAGTGGTCAGGCACCTGACCTGATCCAAAATCTACACAGGTAAGTCTTTGCTGGGTGTAGGTAATTCTTCATAGTATCGTCAGTACCAAAAAGTTTCCAAGATTATACTTGAAACTGTTTAAAAAAAATACTGTTTAGGCACTTTTTAGGATGTAGATTAAGGTTTAATATGTAAGGCCACACTGTCGCATTGGATCGCTGATCTGTAATGGTAGTTGTAGGTAAGGTTGTATAAATAAATAAATAATAAAAGCCTAAAGAGTTTTTTTTTTAATTATTAGGCATTATTATTATTTTATTTTTTTGTTATTATTAGGCATATTGACCTAGCTAACAGTGATTAAATTTGTACTTCATGTAAGGCAAGATACGCTGACACGCAAATAAACATTTTTGATTTGATTTAAAGAGATTTCCCTTGATGTCTGCGTAGTTATATTTTTTGTGATATTTTCGCTTTTAATAATATCCAATAGCATCAGTTTTTTGCAGATAATTTTTGACTGGCCGGTATTAATTGATTAAGACAAGTACAGATCGAAAACTATGGGTGCTTTATACACAGTTGCTTTTACATGACACAAAAATAAAAATATCTTCAAACAATCTCTAAATGTTTAAGCTACACTCATCCCCCAACAATATTGAACCATTTATGTAATTTATAAACTATTTTATAACTAGTCGATTAGCTTCTCGCTCCCATAAGAATTCCATAACAATGTGGGGTATCTATCGACCGGTCCAGAGCCAATCAATACGGGCCGTAACCGGGAGCCGGTGCCGGACAACACCCGGATGGCGGCCGATCTAAATTTTATTGCAACACTATGCTCCGCTGGGTTTTGTCTCACTCGGTTTTTTTAAAAAGACCGGGAAAAAAACGGCTTTGATTGGAAACAGCTGTTGATGAAAACGTGGTGAAATTGTATGTCGTAATATTATTGAAAGAGGTTCGATTAACGGTTTACTTGTTTGAAAGAAATGAAAGTCTTTGAACTAGCGGAAAAGTAATGCGTTAAATGTGCTTTAATTAGGCTTTTTTATCTTTTCAAATTATGAAAAATATAAATGAGATTAATGTAGCAAATAACTAAGGTAAAAAGGCAGTCAAAGTAAGAAAAACATAATTAGTAATAAAGTAAAAGTTCATAAAGTTCTCCACTTTATTTTGATATTTTCTGAGTGGTTATGATGTTAATTTATTAAAATATTTTCTGAGTGAATTTAAACCTTGTATTGTAGTATTATTTACTCATAAAAGTTCTTATCAAACAGCTAGGTACAAGAATGTATCCAACTAAATTAAAAGAGAGATAAACTTAGCGCTTTCATTTCTGTCAGCTTGGACGTTTAATTTGTTTTTGTTTACAATAAAACAAGAGTTTCTCCTCCGACTTCACTCGGGACAGATGTTTAATTCGCTGTAATTAGTCACTGTGATACCGTCTAGACTGGTTATCTTGAAAAAGCGATAAAAAATAAATTGGATAAGCATAGACAATTTTCTTTTGAGAAAACTGTTGTAATGTCAAATAATTGCAGAATGACAGAATGATTTGTCGTAAAACTGCAGTCCATTGAGCGAATTAATGATCCATGTTTTTTGTGTCAACTTTCTTTTGTGTAAACAATTTTATCGAAAAAACACGTCTAAAATACTTGCCATTCCGATTCACATTTCGGCTTTATAACATAGCGTTTTTTCAGGCAAAAATCACCTGTGAAAGCCGCACGTACACCTACAGGGTTTATAACCCAATTTGTCGCCGAAAGTGGCGAGAATCGAGCTTCAACGGTTTAATTAAAGTGAGTCTCATAAAACGTTCCAGGTACTCTCGAGACGGAAATAATTTTATCATAAACAATCATAAACACCTTTGGAACAGATTTAAAAATAATAGATAGGAATTCCAATTTTGAAAAATCATTTTGACAGATAGCGCCTTTCCCAGAGGTAAATGACACTTAACTGTCACTTTAAACACAGAAAATAATTAAACTGCGTCTCAAAGTAAATATAAGTTTGCACCTTTCTCATTACACTATAAGCACACACATTCTAGTGGCGTCGCGTCGCGTAATAAAGTTTAATATTTAATTTGAAGGCTGTAGTAAACGCGCTCCGGGCTCTCCACACCGGTCAAGGGCGTTGCACCAGTGCAGTATTTCCCGTCCCCACGCAAAATTCAACCTTAGTTTTAACGTTGAAAGGTCACTTTTTCAATGTTTGCCAGCTTGGAATCCCTAGGAAAATAGCTTTGCATTTCCCTGCAAAAGCCACTCGGAAAACTTTTGACTAAAACTTTAGGAGTTAAAATTGCGGATAAAAACTTTTACGGAAATAACTAGCTTTAAGGTAGCCCATCCATAAAAGATCACACGTTTATGTTCTTGGTGCTTCATAAAAAGTTGTGTCTTTTCAATTTGTAGAGTTTTTCCTTTTACATGCTAAGTTTTTTCGTCTCATTCGATTGGAATGGGATGGTATGATATATCAGATTTATAAGTAGGTACTGTTTATTACTTACAAAGAAACAAGTTACTATAATTTAAAAAATTCAAAAACACGACTGCAAAAATTGCACATATTTGTACTTTGTTTACTCGTCAGTTTTTTTTACTACGTTTTTTATTTACAGTGTTATATATTTTTTAAATCTACTTGTCAAATTCTAGACGATAAACATAGACACGACCGGATTCATTAAAAAAAAATATTGAGGCTGGTATTAATTTACGTTTTAAAGTGACCACAGAGGATTCTTTTTATTTTTACTCTCTAGCCTATGTTACTCGGAACGATGCAAGGATTGTAACGATACCCCAAACATCTAAATCGGTTCAGGCGTTTAAAAGTTATGGTGGAATAAAGAATCTCACATACATACATACATACATACATACATTAACCCTGAACACATAACACTCCTTTTTTTGGGGCAGTCGTGTAAATACTATACTAAGTAAGTAAAATACACAATAGTTAACAGTGATTAGTAATGAATAACATTTGAGATCAGTAGTGTACCTAAATAAGATTAATAAGAATATAATTATACGTATTTTATCGTAAATTCCGTTTCCATAAAATCCATTTTAATTATTTAATATTTTTAACAAAAATAATGTAGGTCTGTAGTACAGACTCGTACAGACTCTGTACGATGCCTATCACCTATTTGGTCTGAAATAAAAAAAATAGTAAACCAAAAAGTTCAATGTTCCAAAACTCTGCAGAGGTTACCTTGGCGAGGTTCAAAGCGAACTTCGTTATATTTTTTTCGCTGGCAACTTCATACAACAATGTTAATCAAAATTTTACCAACTATACAATGTTAAGCTAGGTTCATACAAGCGGTGGGCCACTTAGTTGATGCAGTATGAAGTTTAGTAACTTCCATTTTGTTCCCTTAGTAACTTACACTAGGTTTACATATATTACAGTTCTTTGTTCTGAATTTCTGATAGATGTAAAAACGTTGTTAGAAAATTGAGTTGTTACAGCAAAGCTAACTAAGATGCAGTTTCTTGTATGATGGTTTAATTATTTAAAAGCTCCCCCGTTGATCTCGTGGCAAGCACGACTGCTGAGCGTAGGGTCTTGAGTTTGATCACCATATCGGGTAAACCCAATAACACTTTGCCCGACCTGGGAGTCGAACCCAGGACCTCATGCTCAGCAGTCGCGCTTTGCGGCCTCTAGACCAACGAGGCAGTCGACAAGGTTGTTGGTACAACATGTTACATGAGGTCTAGTTTTTAAGAAAATAACACTGTTGTCCAAAATAGGCAGGCAGATCTTCTCCATGATATTAAAATTACAGTAAAGTAGAAAGCTTGTCTGCCTATGTAAGGCCATGTAAAAGGTTTTGCATATCTATTTGTACGGTACCAAAGTGTATGTAAATCCCATTAAAAACTTCTCAGGCACGGACCAGGAGCCGACCACACACCTGGCCCAGCGACAGTTAGCCGCTGCATACAAATGGCAGCGCTTTGTCCAAGCTATTACGCACCGCAGTCACGTGACCTTTCTCTCACCCACGTACGACTTAGTTCAATGGAATCTACAGGTGACACCATTGTTAGTAAATAGCTACTGTTACTTTGATTTCATTTATAAATGGTGTTTATTATGATTGTTTTTTTTTTAAATCTAGTCTTTATGTCGAGGACGAGAGGGGTTACGCAAGCGATGGGACACTTTAAATCTTGGCCTGTGCGCTTTGTTCCTGCACGTTACAGGAATTAACGGTCGCTGCTGTAAGTGGAAAACTCGTACCTGAATTTTAGGCCAGAAATAGGTATTTTGGATTTTGCCATCGACACACTTTAAGAAGAAAAGATCTTCGCCAATTCTACTAAATAAAAAGCGACCATGAATGTCAAAAATTTTTGGTAAGATCGACACTATTTTTGACAGATTGAGACCGAGTTCAGATTGCAATCGTTCCTAAAAGTTAGTAGATTTGATTCTGTGTTGAAGTATACCACTATCTAAACTATTTGAATTTTATTTCATTAGCACTTCCATGCAATTCGTCAAATCCAACTCTACTATACTAATATAATAAAGCTGAAGAGATTTTTGTTTGTTTGACTGATCTCTGAACCTACCAGTTTGATTGGAAAAAATATAGCCAGGTTCATGAGGAATAGTCTAGGCTATACAACATCACGCTACACCCCACAGGAGCGAAGCAGTAACCAAAGACGTAACTTAACGCGGCTGAAAAAAACCATGCGGACAAACTCAGTCAGAAGCAAATAATTATAAACTCCTAAGGGGAATGTTATTGCAATTGATGTTAGAGAAACCAATTACAAACAAATATCTAGTCTGAGACCTGTTGACCTTACAGTTCGTAACTCTCAACTCCCGAGGCGGGGATTAAAGACGGACCAATTCATGTCAGCGAGTATCTAATATTCTGAAATTTTCATCGAGGGATACGAATAAATAACGTTAAAGTGTCTGTCTGTAATGTCCGAATTACAGCTTTTAACTAAATGCATATTAATGTTTACTGTGTCATTTTTTTGTATTTTTTTGTCTGTCTGTTTGTTCTGTACAAAATCTCCAAATCGGCTGTACCGAATTTGACGGGACTTCCAATGGCTTATGAGATAAGGAGCAGCTCAAGCTATCTCTTATTTTAAAAAAATAATGAAAAATTTACCCACATTTACGATGACGAATTTAAGTTAGTCGCTTACTGTAACGACCAAAAATATTAGAAACATCCTTATTCGATTCATCAAATAATAAGTAAGAAACTTAATGCAAGCACCTTTTGTCTTCAATAGCAGATAAAACAGACTTCATCAATTAGACAAGTTGGCAGACGGGTTTGGAATCTGTAAGTGTCTACTGTTTACTGCCTGACGGATTTGCAATCGTCTAAGTAGTTTCACGGATTCAGATCCAATGTAGAATTAATTTACAAAGGTAAGTAGATAGTTAGTCTGTCGCCAATGTGGACTGGCTGACTGAATTATTTTTTGAATCACCTATTGCAACCGATTATGTGGTAGACTAGCACGTTTATCCAGAAGTAACTTATGGAGTACGTGCGGGCGTTATAAGATCTGTATTTCTGTACCTGCGTTAGCAAATGCGTTATCAAAAAGTGTTTTGATTTGATTGCTAATTAATTTAATTAAGACTAGCTTCTGCCCGCGACTTCGTCCGCGTCAAAGTTTAAGTTGATTTCCCCATACAAACTTTGGACCCCGTTCTTTACCGCCTAGGAGGGTGAATGTTGGAAAATTCTTCCTTATCGGATGTTTACGTCATACAAAGAATACACCCTCCAAGTTTTAGGTCTCTACGATCAGTAGTTTAGGCTGTGCGTTGATCCGTCAGTTAGTCATTTAGGACAAAGCATTTTATATGTACACAAGATAGCATATTCTATAATATGGTGTTCTGAATTTCAGCTGATTCTGGTTAGATGTTAATCTGTGAAAGAGTAACAAGCATACATCTATCGATCCATTTTTTAATAGTAGTTAAATCATTATCATATCAGCCGACGACGTCCACTGCTGGACATAGGCCTCCCTTCAATAGGTATAGCCATAATGACCGGTCCGGTGCTGCCCGCATTCAGCGGTTTCCTGCGATCTTTATCTATATCAGTAGTTGAATAAATGATATGATTTAAAGTGAGCAAGTGTTGTTACAAGACAAATAGTGTATTCAGTTTATTGTCGCTCTGGTAGAATTTGAAAATTCTTTCATCTTCTTTATCGTGTGGGCAGTAAGGTCTTACGACCCCACACACCCTAGTGTCAAGAGTTTCTAAACCGCCTCAAGGGCCTTTGACATGGTTTGAGTGGAACATTAAGTCCAGGTTTCCTCACGATGTTTTCCTTCACCGATGCCAGAATCAAAATCAAAATTCTTTATAGAGTTTAGATATTACAATGTAATTTAAAAGACAATCAGAACCAGTGTCGCCAGTGCCTGCCAGGGTTGCGGATTTTGTTCGAAAGAGTTACTGCGGCCCTAGAACGCAAACAGCGTTAGGGGAAACACGTATGTTTTTTTAATTTTAAGTCAGTAAGAATATGACGTTCCCTTCTCATTTCCCATTTTTGAAAAAATAATTTAAAATACTAACACATTTTGTGCTTACGTAATATTGTTATGTCGGTCTACCGATTCACTCATCTGATTACAGGGTCGGAATCTCATCAATTTGCGACCAGTTTTGATGAAATTTCACAGCCGATGCTTTTATGGCAACAAGGTCAGAACGATAGCAAATTGGACGTGGGGTTTTATCAGTGGTTCTATCAAAAATGTTGGAACATTTTTTGTAGGGTAAGGCACGAGTTAGGAGGTTTTAATTCGAAACTTTCGAATTATTTTGACACATTACTTATTATTACTGAATACTAATATAACATTGGTAGGTTTCTAAGTCTTTATCTGAGCCGACAAAAGATATACAAATAGGTAATTAATAATTATTGATTACCTATTAATAGATAAACATTTTTTAATTTTTTTTTTAGTATTCAGCCTGCCAAACAGTAAGTTAAACACTTTTAAAACTATATCATTATAAATGCGATACGAACCATTATTTCAACACAACACCGAATCACGTGTTTAAATTCTACATAACACAATAAACGTCCTTGTTCATGAACATTTCCCAACAAGAGATAAGGCGCGTTCGTACGATAGCGTCGCGCGCGCAGGTACGCGGTGTTTCCACTCGCGCGCAGGCCAACGTCCTATCGCGTCGCTTATCAGCCGTTGGGCAACTAGACGAGATTATGCGCTTCTCGGTAACCATGCTTCCGTGTTTTCCTTTTTAATTAATTCAGGCGGTTTGAGTTTATCTTGCTGGTGATGCATTGTTCTAAAGAGTTATTAGGTAACTTCTAATGTTGTATTTTTGTAATAGGATTTTACAGCATTACGATGTCGCTTTGATGCTTGCGGCTATGGCGGTGCCTTAGGGACCTATGAATGTATCTATCTTTTACTTTTTTATCTTTGTAAAAGTTAAAATCAAAGCCGTTTTTAGTTGACGGCTCCTGGCTATAAACTGCCTTCCAACTTGATAAAATTTCAGCTTCATATTACGTCCAGTAGAATTCGAGATTACGTGTTTAGTCAGTACTTTTTGCTTTTATTACATAAGAAAGATTTGCCTTATTGTGACTACGGTATCTGTGTAACTTTCGGGCCGTTTGCAAATAGGTAAAAGAAAACCAGAACTTGCCCAACTCATCGCAGTTTAAGTTTCAAGGACAATCACATTTTGTAACCGTAAAGGCAAACCAAACCAAAAAGCAAAACAAGAAACTTTATTCGTTGATTTCTTCAATTTAGAAATTCCAATTGTTACGCAAACAGTGGCGGCAGGTTATTTTTAAATATATATATTAGTAATGTATAAAATATAGCGGACTAGCAGAGCACCCCGGCTTAACACGGGTGCCATTTCTGACTTCTCTTGTGGATTGTTAAAAAAAATCTTTCATATAAACCTTGTTTGGAAAATTATGAATACAACAAAAAAAGAATCTGCCAAATCGGTCCAGCGGTTTATTAGTTTTGCGCTTAGGAACACGTTTAGCCATTCATTTTTTTTTTATATAATAATATATAGATGTAATAATGTATAATGTAATGTCAGTTAGACATTAAATTATGATTATTTCTTGTACAGTTAAACATAAAAAAAAATGAATTTTCAAAAAGTGAATCTCTTTAATATAACGAAAATATACATAAGAATAAACATGATTGGACTGTAACTGATATTTTATATTACATGCTATTGTATATAAATATGTTTCGGTAATTGTGATTAACTGGTTTTTTTAAAATAACTGTCTATCATTATTAATAATTACCGAAATTTTAGGTAAAAGTAAGAAATTAATCACATTTATCGGTCTAACCTGTCCGAGTTGGGGTGCCACAAGTTCCATCTGAAAATGAAAATATTTATTTGTGATACATCTTTAATAAGATGATATAAGCTGATCATAAATATAAACCTTGCTGACAACAAATATAGTTCCCTATTTTTTTATTAAAAGCTTTTATTTATTTTAGTACTTTTACCGACGAGAGTAGTAAGTTATTAATAACAACTGTTAAAAGTGATGAATTTCGATTTTATAGGTATTCACATTTGCCAAATCATGAGGTAATTATTAATAATGATGGATAATTATTAGTCATTTTTAATTCACAGTTACCGTAACATACACAAGTTTAAACAAATGAATAAATGTAATCTTATCTTATCTTATTTTATTTTAAAATGGATTTCCTAACATCACAGTGACCCGTCGTCCATTGCTGCATTCTGTTACAATACGTCCAATAGAAAAGCTAGTCATCAATCAATGTACATCGAATCGAATTCCACACATTAGGGCGTACATCTCAATCTGTCCGAGCAGTAAGCACTAACATTGGCAGACTGGAAAATAAGTGGTTAAATCTTTAGATTCTTGTCACAACAGCGGCTATAAAAGCTAACTTGTAGATACTTAGATGTAGTACTTGTATAGTACTTCCATACATAATAGACGATTTTATAAGATGATTTCTAAATGTCTGGATTTGAGCCCGCTTGATGGTAATAGGCTCGCCCCCTACTACATGGGACTTAAACATATCAGGCGAAATGTGGATGTACTAATGGGTACACCGCCTAACCCTTCGGGGATTACAGGCGTGATGTTATGTTGATTTGTAAATGCAACCAAGTGGGTACCTACCTAAGTTGAAGTGTGTATTTTTATTTTTTTATTTTCTACAGCAAAACTTTTCTCAGCACCTTTAACCAATATGTATTAAATTATGAAAAATCTATTGCATAGATACTGCATCAGAAGCAGGGTTATGTATTTCGAGTGTGTGCATGTATTATGGTTCTTTGGCACGCTATGTCTAGCCTTAACGGCTAGATAGATTTTTATGTTTTTTTTTTTATTTAGGGACTTTTACCAAGATGAAATGTTAGCCTAATAATATCTTGAATATCACCTTCAAATCTATTGAACCAATTGCTTTCTTTTCAAGTTCGCATTCGATGTTCAAATAAACTTGAGCAAAGAGATTTAACTCAAGACCGCTTTCAATCCATCCACTATTTTCTAGCTCTGTGTGACAACAGCACACACTTGTAGTTTCTATAAAACATTAATCAGTCACTATTCAATACAGAAAAGTTGTTTCGACAGCAAAATTGTATACTTACAACGTCTTGTGAAAGTTTATAATTGTAATGAAAGTAAAACAATTATTGTGAAGAGAAGTGGAGACAGATGTTACATTTTATTATTCTACTAGCTTGTGCTCGTGACTTCATCCCCATGGATATGACGTATATGATAAAACCATTCATTTTGCCACTTGGCAATAGTGTAGCTTTCTATTAGTGAAACAATTTTTGTCATCGGACTAGTATTTTCAGAGATTAGCGCGTTCAAACAAACAAACTTTTTGACTTTATAAATATTAGTATAGATTGAATTTGAAATCACTTGTAGATAGAAAGGTGTTCTCAAAATTACATAAGACATGACTTAAACGTTTTTAGTAATATGAATAAGATTGAAATTTTATTAGAAATTCCATTAACTTTAAAAGTAAATTCTATTTGAAATACTTTGTGTAATAGAACACCTTTTAGTCGCATCAAATAACTTCATATAATAAATACCTTCGTAGATTTTTGTTATGTTATTTTCTAGGCGATATTTCTTGTAATAAACTGAAAAAAACGCCAGAGTCTTGTACTTTTCTATTAAACACGGCACTTTGAACAATCATCCTTCAAAACGTATGGTGCTGTGACTAGCTGCGCCAAGCTAAATAGCACACAAGTTTTCATGTCAATTACCTCTCAACGTAACCTCAAAAACGGCTATAAAAAGACACAGCCCTTTCATACGTAAATCATCAATCAGCACGCACTAATTACTGACACTCGTGTCGCGAAAAAAAAACGAGACAAATCTGCATAAATGGCGGCTTTTACAAATTCCTCCCATTCACGTGACGTCATTTTATGCGTTCGTTCCAAATTGCGACACTCGACTTTTTTGCGACACAGCTGTTCTCCGGTTAAATTATAACTAAGAGCTGCGTATGCGCAAGTGTTGTGAAAAATTCCGTGATGGCGCAGGGGTTAGAGCGCCCGCCTCTCATGCACGAGGCTGTGGGGGTTCGCATCCAGGCACGGGCAAGTACTAAGGAGACTTATGATAAATATAAATCTGAAATCGCCAATACGCCTTGAGCAATGGTGATCAATGCACGTGTCTTCTCTGTTTGAGAAGAGGCCTTTGCTCTGTAGTAGCGCAATATCAGGCTGCCAGGAAAATGCGACAGAAGTGTAAGTTTTATTTTACTTGTGTTACAGACTGGCTTTTTTGATGCTAAGTGACCCATGCTAAGTTTATAAAAGGAAAGACGTAAACATAGCCATTGTTTTTTAAAAATGTTTCGCGTTTCACGATCCAAAATAGCAAGCTATAAGTTAAATAACTTTCCAATAGCGTTTATTCAAACTATTCCATTTAAAGTGTAGCATCAAAAGTTTCCGTGTGGATTTCAGCTACAGTTTCAAACGTTTGCAGTTTTACACCAACCACTTACAGCTTGCACCTTACTTAAGTAAGTATACTAGCTTCTGTCCCCGACTTCGTCCGCGTCAAAGTTGATATATTATCTCACGGGAACCGGACTATAATCTATATATGTGCCAAATGTCATTCAGATCCGTTCCGTAGTTTTTGCGTGAAAGAGTTAATAAAAACATCCATACATCCACACAAACTTTCGCATTAATAATATTAGTAGGATTTTACTTGTATGACTTATTTGATACTTAAACAAACGATGAAAACAGGATCTATTTGAAAAAAGAAAGAAAGAAAGAAGAAGATTGAGCCTTCGTTATGTATATTCAACTTTTCTTTGTAAGAAACTTGACTCACTTTACGTTAAGTACATAGTATGAACGTTCGTTAAGTGCATCTTTTCTTAGTAAGAAACCTGAAGCAAGTGGTTATTTAATTAGATACAATTGAACATTGAGAGAATTTCGATTTGTTATCTATATAGGTACATCAAACACATATTTATGTGCCTATGGGCCAGGGCCAGACAATAGGTTAAAGACGGCCCTGATGATTTGAAACCGTACTTATTTGTAAAGAAAAGGCAGTCAGATTTCTATAATTACATTGATTGATTTCCGATCTCTACTAACATAATAATCGGCGCACATCACACAAGCCACACAACTCATTACCGGAATGAAGGCATAATTTCTACACTAACTACTTAACTACCCACACTAGGGTTACCAACTCTTTGTCTGTCAAAAATAGTAGTTCTAAAATTATTACCCATAAAAATATAGTAGAAAACGATAGGATGAAAAACAAAAATTTGTAGGTATGTAAAAACTGAACAAAGTGAACGTACTGTCAACTTATAACCAGAATAATGTTCAGAAATAGTTTAAAATAAAGGAATCTTATTGCTTTTAGTTTGATGCCATTAAAAATATAGTAGTTTAGCCTTTAGTCAGAAATACTGGTAGACATTTTTATCATGTTTCAATAATCTTCTAGGTATTAGGTATTGTTAAAAGACACCATTTTTGGAAAAAATGTTATTTAATGTTTTTAATGTTATGTAAAATTTTGAAAATAAAATATTGTTCTATCCGGAATTTCAATTTTGCATGGTAACCTAGTAACGCGTAAGTAAAAGGAGCGTGGTGCGGTGCTAATACTAAAAGAAAAAACACGTAGGTATTTTATTATTTCAATAAATACCAAAATATTAAAATTTGGAACGTGATAAAAAAATCTTCCTGTATAGTAGTCGGGTCCCTAATATAGTAGGATACTATACTATAGTACGGTTAGCAACCCTAACGCACACATAGAACAAAAACTGACATCAATCACACCGCGACCGATAACCGACGGACGTCGTTAACAACTGCGTATCTCTACGAATAACAAACTTCCTTACATCGACTTCCTTTCTAACAAATGGTTATTTACGGATAGTTGACGAGTTAAGTTTGAGGGGTATCGCTGTTGATGACCTTTTTATTTTGGAGCTGAAGTTTCTGCATATCAAGTAGTAGAAATACGTGTTGAACGTTGAATGCACAATCGATAAAGCTTTTATTGTAGTTAGACAAATGTTTTGCGTCAGTGTCAATTCAGGTGGCAATTCTAATAAATGAACAATCGCAATAGATTCCAAGTCTCAAACTGTCAAATAAAAAAAAAAACATTTTTTGACACAGATTTTTGAGATAGCGACTAGATTATAACATTTTTAGTTAGTAGAACTGGTCTTTAGAATATTAAAAAATCAATCAATGACATATTGGATAAGTCCGTTAAAATATATTCATCCACTAAGATGGTCCATTTGGTTTCAAAATTTTAACACAATATGTTTGGTTAAAGAGAGCCTATTGTTTAGCAATTTGATATGTTCAGACTTATCAAGCAACCTTTTTTAAAACCAACAGTAACAAAAACATGATAATTTACTTAACCCTTCAAAAATTTACGTCATATTCCAACACCAAAATTCGCTAGTCCCAGCAAAACAAACACAGTTGACGACGGCAAAACGCTACAACGGAACAAGAAATAAAGACGTCAAGTGCCTAGCCCTAGTAACGTGTAACAGAGCTATCAAAAGCAGCAGACACTCGTGTCTGCGACAAAGTCCATATTTCAAACGAGCTATATCCTCGCCGTACAAGGCTCGCTCGCTTGGGACTATAAAAACTACAACTGCCGGATATACATTTCCGTTACAAATAGACGATGACGTACAAAATACACCCCAATGATGATCAAAGAAAATGTTCATTGACAATGTGCTAAGGAAAAATTACAAAAAAAAAAAGGTAAGAGTGAATTTTAAGGGGATTCTACTTTAGTAGCTATCGATCGGTCTTTCCATAGGAGAATAAAAGTAATAAATTTTATCGAATATGATTTTCTCAAATTATATTGATTGATTAATGCTAGATAATTTGTAAAGCATGTTATCGAATCCAGACTTTTTCTTGAAAACACACGCAACTGATAACAAAGTCTACATTGAATAATTTCGTATTACATAAGCCAAAGATCACCGCTTAGTCTGTGGTGGAACACTAGCCAGACGTTGAATAAATCTTTCTTCCTCATTCAGATTTCTTCGGCACAAATTCTACTATAAACAATGACGTAGGTCGACCGCAAAAGATTTATTTATATAAAAAAAAACTCATTGTATGTAAAATTGGAACATTCGTCACTCAGTACGTCCCGCGAACGATTCCTTCGGACAGACGTAAATTGGACAAAATGACCAATTTTAAGGGGAAATTGAATCGATATTTACGATTATGCGATATGTCCCTTTACAGATTTCGTTAACCACCCACGAAGAATGTTTTTTTGGCAATAAACAACTGTTTTTGGCAAAACCTCATTGTCAGGTCTCCCGAAGGCCGCTGTTTTCGGAAACATTGGGCGTTGCCACCCAATAAATCTCCTATTATACAAGTTGTCCTCCTAAAATGTACAAAAATCAGTGATTTCTAAAAGATTTATTGTATTATATTGTCAATGTGATTGTTTGAACACCTACATAACGTTTGAAATAGATTTAGCCATTATGATAACAAGACAGTTTGAGTGGCAGACATACCAGCTACGTGTCAAATCGCGCTGTGCCCTCGGCTCACCTGCAACAAGAAAATCTTGATAAGTAAATGCAAAATATCGCGGAACACAACACAGAATTGCAATAGTTATCTGACGAAAACTTTGTAAGTGTAGCAATTTTAAAATGGCCGCAAAAACTACACAAGCGGTAGTTAAAAGATTAATTGATGTGATTAAATAAACGACGTTTTCGACTACAATATTATTGTAAATAAAATAAAATACCCAAGTAACTATAGTTTTCAATTAAAACGATATAGCTTATTCCGAAAACTGTAATCACTTGTGGACATCTACATAGTTTTGCAGCAACTCCTGAGTTACAAAACAATAGTTAGTATGGAAAATACAATGACTGCAATAATTTTGTGTAACAGATAGCTTAGCTATGTTATCGTGTGTAATATCACGATCAAAACGGTATATTAAGTAAACTCATTCCCTGTAAATATAATTGTTTGAAATGTCTCCGTGCAGACGGACATTCTGCTTTGTCCTTATACTTTTATCGCTCAACGTAAGTTTATTAAGACTATACAAACCGTCTCTTACTTACGAGAAAAATTTCTAAGATTCTTAATTCTAAAAATGTGTTTATTTTTCCACAGAATGACCTTGTTTTTGTTGCCGGCGTGCCAACGGGACCAGTTTTGACGGAGTACTATCCGTCTTCACCAGCACTAACACTATCACCAGTTAATAAAGTGTTCTCAGATGTCCAACAAAAGGTATTCCCTACCCAAAGATTCAATGAAGTATTTTCGTTTGGGTCTTCTACACAAGGTCTACCAATCAATACTGTAGCCACATCAAATTATGGTATCCTAAAACCTAATCCTTTCACAACTTATCCTGCATATTTATCTCCAGCTGAACTGTCAAATACATTTTCCACAGTTGAACCAATAACAGAAGCGTTGGCTTACCCATCAGACATCGATTCTTTGACCATAATAGAAAATTACCCTTCCGTAACACAAACTATTCAAGTCGAAGGGTATGCCCCAACCGCAAATGTAGCAGAGATCTATCAGACTCCAATTACTGTTCAAAACCCTTCGATGCCTCAGTCGTCACCGTTTATTTCGGTACCCTCACCCTTTCCCGAGATATTGCCATCGCAAAATGTAATACAAGAAATTTATACTGCAAACATTTTGCCAGAACCTTGTCCACAGACAATCGAAACTGAGATAGCAAGTATAACTTCAGTGCCAGTCGAAACTGCGACCTTACATATTCCATCCTACGACTTAGGATGCGGCGGATGTGGTGGTCAACAATTGCCTGTTACTTTACAAATAAATATGGCATCTCCATGGATCCCTGAGCCTGTAATAGCAGTTCTATCGCAACCTGCATCTGCTCCTAGCCCATGCTCTTCTTTTAACTATCCTTCTCCTCCAGTTCCTCCTATAATTGTAATGGAAAAATCTAAATCTAAATGGAAGAGTATCCTCCCAATACTTATGTTGAGTCTCTTTGATGGTGGATGTGGGAACAACGGTGGAGGTGGCGGCTGCTCCTGCTCTCAATACAGTGCCAGCACACCGATTCCTTTCCCCATAGTGATACCTACCAGCAGCTCCATCATTACTCGGTCTCGTGGTAAAGCGAAAAGTAAAACGACAAATGGAACTGTCGTTGAAAAAGTGAAAAAAGCACCATAAAACAGGCTTCGTTTGATTAAAAAAATATGATCAGAATTTCTAGAATACCAAGAAGCAGTAAAAGTGTAAAAATAGGCACTGTTTTGGAATTAGGACAACATTATTGGATCCGTTATGAATTTTTCATTGAGTATAATCAAATCAGTCACTTGACGTGAACCGAAATATTGAATGCGGGAAGAAATGTTGTGTTTTATTTCAAGTATTCTGAAGCGAATAATCTGTTTGTACCATTGCCCAATGTTTAACTTTAGAGTAACTATGTATTATTGGTAATTTATTTCCGAAAATAAAATGTTATTGATGTAGTAAACAGTTTGACATTACGATGTTCTTTTATTCCTTCCTCCTTCCTCCGTCCTTGCAAGCTAAGCACGTGCTGTTTTATGTCAGTTTTAAGTCCTTCCGACCCAGTCGGTTATACGTGGAGCACTTCCGGCTGGAAGAGGCTAGGCAGACAGATCGATATCTTAGCAATTCCCCTGTGCGTTATTTGAAATATATCTAGTGCAATCACAAATCCAGTGCGTTGTGATTTAAGGCGGCCTATGTCTAGGGGCTGTTCTGTTAAACTTATGCATATTATAGAAAAGAGCTCATCAAGACTTTTCATTACACATCATTAACATTATTCGACATTAGATACAAAGACGCCATTATTTTTTTTTTTTTTTGTGACTTTCAATTACAATGTCATTCGTAAATAAACGACGAAGAGTGTAGGTCATACACGCATACAGATGAACATACATATACAGCTAAAACCATTACCCCTTCTTTCGGAAGAAATTGACGCAAAGTTTATCAGGTAGGTAAAAAAAGATTATATTTAAAAACAAAATGCAAATACCTATTTTGTGAGTTAACAATAAACATTTTAAAATAAGGTATTATTTTAGACCCAAACACAGTTGATATAGCCAATGTCAGTAGTGTCGTGCATCGTTTACAGATGAAGAGTCAACAACGTTGTAAACAATAGAGATTCCAATAGTTCCAACTGCTATATTGTGAACATTAGACAATGACGACCCGAAGCATGATATTGTTATAACCTGTACTTCATTTTAAATAGCACCAGCTGCTCCCTGAGACCTCGTCCGTGTGATTTAATCACTGTTAACTAATGTTATAAGGAGTTACTTAGGCTTCTTTTATTTTAGAAAAATAATTAGGTTTCTGCGCCTCGTTGGTCTAGTGGTCGCAAAGCGCGGCTGCTGAGCATGAGGTCTTTGGTTCGATTCCCAGGTCGGGCAAAGTGTTATTGGGTTTTTCCATCAGGAATTTATCAGTAGCAGCGTCGGAGGCTGGATTTGTGCCCCGTTGATAGCGAGAGGCTCGCCCCATATTACATGGGACTTAAACATAACTGGCGAAATGTGGGTTTACTAATGGGTACACCCCTGCGGCGCTGCCTAACCCTTCGGGGATTACAGGGGTGATGTTATGTTATGATTCTGCGCAAAAAAAAACAACTGTCGATAAGCGAAATTCATGCGAACGAAATCACGGGCATAACCTAGTTTCCAATATAACCTGACATACCATTACACAAAAAGCCCATACAATGCCAGGTCAAAATTATACTGAACGTATAGCTTGACATAATGTCGTCGAATGTACATTTATTACTTCTACGCCTAACTGAATATCATCGTGATGAATGATGCTATAAAACCATGTTCGAAGGAGCCCGAGTCTCATAATATGCTGGTAATGTATTATTTACGTAATGTCTACGTAAGGGACCACTACACTTTGATGAATAAAACTGTCTGTGACGAAATATTGAAGGATCTCAAGAGACGAAGTGGACAAGGGTTTGTCTTTATTTAACTTTATATTCTTGAAGAATTGAATGTACTTACACATTTGGTATCGTTTCGTTAAGGTTAGGTTCGTTATGGATACTCAATTATTATAGTTTGTTTGTTGAGACATCAAATAATTAGAAAAAACCACACTCAAATCGGTTCACACGTTTAAGAGCTACGGTGCCACAGACAGACAGACACACATAGCGGTCAAAGTTACAAAACCTCTCTTTTTGCGTCGGGGTTTAAAAAAATGTTATAGGTTGAAATGACTACATTTTGTTGTTTTTTTTTTTGTATAATATGTTGAAGAAATAACGAAGCATATAAGCTCATATTAAACAATGATGACGTTGCAACGATAATTTTGTAATGTTATTAAATGGAAGTAACAGGTGATAATCGTTTTAATTTTGACAAATTTTATTATGCTAGGATAAAAATTAGGCTTCACGCAGCGCCTTTTTCAATGGTACCCAAGAGATTAATTCTAAGATCTTTTTAATATTAGGTAAGGATACGTATAATGTCTGTCTGTTTTATAGTGTTACTTGGAAGAAGATCTTCATAGATGTGTAGATACTTCAACTGTAATTACACAGGATGGACGAGTCGAGGCATACCGTTAACAGTAATTATTGTCAGATCAAAACAATTTGCACGCAAGAACTTTACCCTCACGCAAAACCACACATTACTGTTTGTACATTCCTCTATCCTTCGTTGGTCTTCTAGTGCTTGTACACGGTGTGTAGCAAGCGTAGATACATGGGGGGGGGGGGGGTGAAGTACGGAATTAGATCTATTCTGGGTACCATCGGTAATGATTGAAACAAATGTTCATGGAGTTTCTTGACAGCATCGAGCATATACCTACGAGTAGCTTCATTCAGACAAAGTAACATCGCTTCGTCGATTGACCACGTGACTTAACGCGGCTTATGTCAATCCCATACATTTTAGTCTTTCATACGTGTGGTCATCGCTTCGTCGATTCACCACGTGACTTAACGCGGCTTATGTCAATGCCATACATTTTAGTCTTTTCTAACTTCGTTATCGTTTTGAAATTGTTACTTTGTCTAAGCCCCCAGGGCTGGATAGGTTTTCAATTGATCTCTACTTACTTTAACTTAGACAAGTGTTGTCGGGCTTGAGACTCTACGGAGCAGTCTGGAGTCTGGATTTATTACCCAGTTAAAAGGAATAGGGTTTCTTCTATTACATGTGGCTATAACTGGCGTTTTGTAAGTAGGTACTAAATTTCTATGGTAACATTTAGACCCTACTTGCGCAGTAAACTCAATTCAGAAAGCCTGTTCTAATAATTCTAACCATTTCGACAGATTGAGATCTGTCTTATGGTCATCGTTTATAATAACAACACGGCTCTTACATAGCAAATAATTTGCCATTCAAGTTAGGGCTTTAAATCCTGTTCATTGAAAATATATTTTGTAATGACTAGATAAAGGTGACAGCTCGCGGGCGGCGTGCTAGCAGCTAGCGCTTGGATTTTTAGAGGCGATGTCGCTATGGCTAGGTCTTTGCCGTGTCTGTTAGTGTTAAAATGCCTTAGAATGAATAGAATTGGCCCCCAGTGTAAGTTGTTGACGCGAGGTTAAATAAAAAAATATCATACAGGTTAAAAGATTGACTGCCTCGTTGGTCTAGTGGTCGCAAGCGCGACTGCTGTGCATGAGGTCTTGGGTTCGATTCCCAGGTCGGGCAAAGTGTTATTGGGTTTTTCCATCAGGAATTTCTCAGTAGCAGCCTTGGAGTCTGGATTTGTGCCCGGTTGATGGCAATAGGCTCGCCCCCTATTACATGGGACTAAAAACATAACTGGCGAAATGTGGGTGTACAAATGGGTACACCTCTGCCTAACCCTTCGGGGATTACAGGCGTGATGTTATGTTTATGTGTTAAAAGATTAAAATGGTGGCTCAAGCGAGCCCGACCTCCACGTTAAAAGGCTACAAAACATTATAACAAGAATTACGACCTCCTTACAATAATAACACTGGCACATTTTGTCTCACACGCCTGGATCTGTCCCGAAGGATGCTGTGCTCAGTGACATTCCATAGTAAACCGCCCCACATGAGAAATGGGCACCGCAATCTATTACGAAAAAACCTTTCTTTTTCTTTCCAAAATATAAAAGAAAAATATGGCATGTCATGCCAGCTGTTTGTCTTTGGGACATTGATGTGGCAGGGATCTACCTACTTACCTAACTCTTTTCTTTTCATGATAACAAGATTGATTGATTATTTGTAAGTAGATAGTCATAAGCCCACAGCTGATTTCACACTTAGTGAATAATAATAATGTTCCTTCTATCACGAACAGAATATACAAGTGCTTTTATTAATAATAATAATAAGATTTAATTGTTTTACATATATTAAAAAATATAATTTAAATGTGCGCAAATAAATAAACGTGAACAATAGAGGAGGTATGAGCATTGGTATAAGAAAATTGGCTATTTTATTTATACTTATTTTCATTATAAGACTATGTTTTCCATGTTTTCCTTTAGTGATTTCAGTAATTTCTAGAATAGCCTTAGGATGTAAGTACATAAATTATAAACGGAAAACTCAAAAGGTCACCTTGCATCACGCCCGTTTCGAACCCACAACCTTATGCATGAGAGGACAACCTTAACCACTAGACCATCACGAGTCCACGACAATTGTCCCGTAATAACAAATTAAAATGGCTACATACTTTCTAGTACTAAGTTAATTATGAATTCTATTCAACGGTTTCCTAACTAAAGTTTGCAACTTGATGAAATTGTCAAAACCATTTCTACTATTATACTGGCATTACATTTTGTAATAGAACTTAGTTAATTAAATCCCAGTTCGATTCCATTTCATTTCCTGGAATATTGGAACAGAGTTAAGAATTAATAGACGTTCAATTCCATTTTCAATCATACCTTTGGTAGTATTTAATTGAGAAATTAATGGATTTTCACCTTCTATTACAGTGGCCCTGACTTAGCAGACAATACCTGCATAATTTTTGTGTTTGGCCACAAAGTTTAAAAGACCACAGCGATCAAAAGAGATAGTACCTATATACCCCCCCCCCTCCCTCTACTTTTAATTGTATTCAGTAACTTGACAGTTAAAAAAAATGTTACCATAATACAACTAATAGTGTTGGGGTAGTGAACGATTCTGCGTAAGGAACGAATGATAAGGATGGTTTATACCAAGTTAAGTACATTATTTATGTTCATTCAATTTCGTTCATTCTTACACCACCTCACTATCTTTTTTTTTGTCAAAACTTGGTAACCCTTTATCTGTCAAGTTACTGAATAAAATTAAAAGTCGAAATATAAAAGGATTGACGTATTTAGATTACTTGAA
Source organism: Hoplodrina ambigua (assembly GCA_949774945.1). Lineage (NCBI taxonomy): Eukaryota > Metazoa > Arthropoda > Insecta > Lepidoptera > Noctuidae > Hoplodrina > Hoplodrina ambigua. Next base: position 10,471,219 of record OX458968.1, read on the forward strand.
AGAAAACTTGGCTCATAATAAAATCAATTGACAATCTTTTTATGAGGTTGCGACGTCAAACGCGACCGCATACATTTTGTATGACAATAGTGTTAATGACGTCACTTTTTTGTAAACTCAATTGACTTGACATTAAAGCAACTAAGAATGCAATTTTGCAGTTAATTGAAAATGAATCAGGTTTTTAGAACTTAAATAAAGTGTTTATTTAAATAAACTATATTTTGGAATAATAATTGCCAAACGTATATTCTGAACCTCAAAAGTTCTAACTAGCTTCTGCCCGCGGCTTCGCCCGCGTACAAAGTAATTTTCCGTAAATTAAGTTGAACTATTATCCCAGGGAACACATTAGCGGGATAAAAAGTATCCTATGTGTTAATCCAGAAAATAGTCTATCTATGTGCCAATTTTAATGCAAATCTGTTCAACGGTTTACGCGTGACTGAGAAACAAACATCTAAACATTTTCACAAACTGTATTTTTTTTTAATATAGTAGAATAACAGAAGATCGATTTTAAGTTAAAAAAATCAAATATAGGAAGAGTGATAAAATTCCAATACAATCTTCCCTAACACGTGAGATATAATACGTTCACGATATTATAATCTTTCGATAAGATAAGCTAGACCACAAATTCATTGATGTAATCTTTATAAATATAAGATATAATTTCATTGAGAAAGTTTATTACAAGTCTTATCGGTAGCTTGTGTAGACGCATCAATGAGTCACTATTTATTATTATAATTAAATATGAAATTAATAATATATTTCAGTGCCATTTTTTCAGTCATTTTGTTTAGTTATAAGGTGAGTTAAGTTTACTTTAAGTTTAATTACATAGTTACATAATAAAGTATTATTGTAAAAATCAATTGCTGTTCGTTAGTCTCGTTAAAACTCGAGAACGGCTGAACGGATTTATCTTATCTTGGTCTTGATATATTCGTGGAGGTCTAGGGAAGGTTAGAACGGGATACCGAGCGAACAAAAATTGCGGTGGATCAGCTAGTTAAAAATATAATTTGTATTCTATATAAAATTTATATATCATATATTTTTTTAATATTAATAAAATTACATAATTACATTTCTAATTTTTTTTTCAATATTAATAATTGTCGCAGATAAGCAACGAATATATTTTTAACGTATCATACATGGTTAAGTACAAAATATGTTAGGAAAAACAGCATTTTGTTGCACGTTTCTTGCAGTTTCAGAAGAAATAAATTTCCACACACGGAATCTAAGTTGGCAAGCGAATACAAAAGAGTTCTGCAACCTCTTTAACTTTCCTAATAGGGAAACAGTATTTCTCTAAAGTTCATTGACATGTTCTACGACTATCACTTGAAGTGGTTACGAGTTTAATATTCTTGACTGTATACTTCTAGGATTGTATTTCATAATACATCTTAGATTGCTCTGTCATTAACCTAAAGAACTCGACCGACTGTCGCATTAGAGCACAGCCGACAGAATTTTTGTACAGCACTTCCCTTTATGATGTAGGCAAGCCCTTAGAAAGGATTTTTGGAAATTCAACCCCTAAGGGGGTGAAAAGGGGGAGTTCGATTGTACGCAAAATCTTATTTTCTGGGTTATTCCATTTGAAATTTAGCACGAATGCGAACCTAAGTAAATAATAAAGTTTAACGTTATTAGTTTTTGGAACTGTCCCTAAAAGGGGATCTAAGGGTTGTGTTTGTGGGGGAAGTACGAAATCTACGCTGACAAAGTGTTAGTTTACATTTATAAATATTTTATTTATTTTACAGGATTCTGAAGTCTCAGCACAAGGACTTCAGCAATTTTATGGCGGTGGCCCTTTGGCATATACAAATAGTCGTGATGACGACGACATCGGAATCCTTCTCACCGTCCTCCTACTAGCAACCAGGAACAGAGGCAACGGTGGCTGCTGCGGTTGCTGCAACTGTGGCGGCAACAACATACCCATCCCGTACCCGATACCGATACCAACCAACAATCCTATCATCATGACTAGTAGATACGATGATGGGGGAAGCAGTGGAGGTGACTCGGATCCTATAGATGAAATCAATATCATCACAGAAAATGTTTCAAACGTTGATGCTGACGCTACTGCAACAAACACGAACGATACTGAAAACATCAATCAATCAGCTTCACAAACACTTGTAGAGGCAGAGAGTGAAAGTTAATATTTATAAAAAAAATATATTTATTAAGAATAAAAAAATATTTAATAAAAATATAATAAGTTAATGTATGACATCACTCTAAAAACGATTAATAAAGTATGGTGAGGACGCTGTATCATCAATTTTTATTGACAGGCAATTTCCCCTATTATGGCTGTACTTGGCTTGCACACACCCTGTATACTGTAACCGAGACCCGAACTAGATTGATGGAAAAACAATTTAGGATATTAAAGTTTATCTTATTTTAGTCAAGGTTATCGGAACAATAGGAAATTATTAAATGAATAATAGTAAGAAAAAATTGAAAACATTAAAAATATATGGAAAGAGTGTTAACTATAATATTATATAATAGTGATCAGAATTGGCTAGTAAAATTGTATATCTTATACAAATTCAAATTGATTTATTGCTTGCTTCGGGTGAAATGTCAGTTCTTACTTTAAAGTGTCGCTGTAACATACCCATGATGTCTACAATATTGGTAATTTTAAATAAAAATAAAATGGTCACCGCCTAATTTAATACTCTAAGTTTTATGCAGTCATTAGCCAATCTAGTTACGACTATTACAAATGCAAAAGTTTTGAGGGATGGATGGTCGTTGCTCAATCACGCCAGAACGGCTAAATGCATCTGGATGAAATTTAGCACAGTGATAGATTATAGTCAGGAAAAGCACATAGGCTACTTCTTACCCCAATAAAAATACTGTTTCCATAAGTAAAAAATATATCATCTTTGATGCAGACGAAGTCGCGGGCTGAAGCTAGTCAAACCTAAACGTGGTAGCTGTAGTTGTCTTTTCTACAAATGCAGATTCTGATCTGCATTTGATCCTAACAAGCGACAGCCCTGCATTGTAAAACAAGGCTGGGATTGTTTTCTCTCGTTTTTTTCTTTCTTTCATAGTTAGCTAGCTGCGACAGATTGCAGTGGAGTCTTCGTGGTATAAACGTCATGGAAAACACAGATCGTCTGTGTACATGGGACTTAAACATAACTGGCGAAATGTGGGTGTACTAATGGGTACACCTCTGCCTAACATATATAAATATAGATACAAACATAAGTTTGTATCTATATAAAGGGTAATAGTATTATAATAAACACAATATTACTGTCCTACTGCTGGGCATAGGCTTCTTCTCATACAGAGAAGACGAGAGCATTGAAGAATATTTATTATAAGGCCAGGTTTCCACACGATGTTTTCCTTCATCGCCGTCAGTACTATAATAGAACTAATATTCGCAATACTCTGCAGTAGTAAAAGTCACATCACCTAAAAAAAGGATTTTTAAAATCGTCCGAAATATGCAGTGAACAAGCATAAAAAATAAAAATTAAACACATACAGTCGAACATCGAACCTCCTTCGTTTTTTTGAAGTCATTTAAAAATAAATATAGCATGTTATTTAAGTATGCAGTTAAAGCAGAAAAAACAACGATCAATAACAACGACTACCATAAATTAACAAAATGAGAACAGGGTAAAAAAAAAATGCTCGCTATTTTTCACAACGCTTTCACATGATTACGCGTGTAAAAGAATCCCGAACCATTTGATCGTCGCGCCCTCAATCCCTCCTGGAGGGCATATTATGAACATCGCATTGATTCTATGTAATCTTTGGATCTTAGGAAAATGGCTGCGAAATTGTTTCGACGAAAATGTTCAAACAGATATAATTTATCTGTATTGCACTCGACTTGAATTCATTTTGAATGAATTCTTGAAGAATTTTTACACGACTGCCCCAAAAAAAGGAGTGTTATGTGTTCAGAGTTAATGTATGTATGTATGTATGTATGTATGTGAGATTCTTTATTCCACCATAACTTTTGAACGCCTGAACCGAATTAGATGTATGGGGTATTGTTACAATCCTGGCATCGTTCCGAGTATCATAGGCTAGTTAAAAATAAAATAAATCCAGTGTGGTCACTTTAAAACGTAAATTAATACCAGCCTCAATTATTATTTTTAATGAATCTGGGCGTGTATATGTTTGTCGTCTAGAATTTGACAAACAGATTTAAAAAATATATAACACTGTAAATAAAAAACGTCGTAATAAAAACTATCGAGTAAACAAAGTACAAATATGTGCAATTTTAGCAGTCGTGTATTTTAATTTTTTAATTATAGTAGCTTGTTATAGTCAACCTTTGCATTTTTGTGTAGTCCCACACAAAAATGCAAAGGTTGACTATAAAAATTCTTAGATCATTTATAGGATAAATGCTTTAATCTTTCTTTTATTAACACGAACACAGTATCTTGATCGGAATTGAGCATAGAATCTTTTTTTTTAAATATAATATCTTGATTAAATAAGCAGTACTTGTGATGATATGTTTATTTTATTTTGTTGGTTTGTTTAAGTTTTATGCCAAAATTGCTGGACACATTTCGATGAAGAGATTCTTCAAGGATGTGTATAAAACCTTGGCCAAGATTCACCAGAACGATACATTCTCAAATGTAAACCATTTGGACAAATTGCAGATGTTGTACAAAAAAAAAATATTGGAAAATAAAATACTAGCTATTAAACTAACTGGCCACTAATTGGAGTCGATTGACAGAAAGTACACGTCTAGAAAAGAAGCAAAAGTTTTCAAAAATATACTATAAAAGTAGTGTTCTGTCCACTGTGGCAAAACGAAACAAAATATCTAATAAGCGAGAGATCGAACACGAGCTATCTTGTATCAATTAAGTAACTACGTATTGTTCAATTATCTATTAATGCTTTACCGCCTCTTATTTCTGCGCGCCTAGTAGCTGGTCTTCACTTTCTGCGGGCTGACACTACAATTTATCTTGATTAAGGTTCAATTTGAAATAAATTATACTGTTGATTGAATTATTCTGAAATACGAACTTGAGAAGAAAATTAATTTAAATGTAATCTTACACTTTATGTACTTTATTTATCGGTCAGCATACCGGTCAAGGTCAAAAGCAATCTTAAATACTTTCGCGAGGATGTATACCAGGCGCTCAAATAACCTACCTACTATTGTTTTAGCTTCAAGCATAAGTGCTAAGTTCTTAGCTTTTAAGAGGCTCAACGTCTATGCTGCTTAGTCAAGATGTCATTCAAAGTAAGTAGGCGTGAACAAAACACTCGCTTTCTTATTGTTTGAGCTTCAAAATCGATACCTACGACCTTATGTTGACCGAATCATAATTACAACATGTAGCTACACCACAAAAGCATCTGAGCTCATCAAAATTAAAGACACATTATCTTAACGTTATCTTCCATCGTACATTTCGTTTGATTTCCATTGAAGAAACGTGCCGAGATAATACAAACTACCCACATCTCACGCACAGATAAAAGATACAGAGATAATTGACTCGCGATTACGTCACATCTCCATGAGAGATATAATTAATCGTATATAAGAAGAAATAAAAGAATATTATACAGTTTTTCAACATGGCGTCAGCCATATCTTATTGTACGTTCGTCCTGCTATTATATCTACAGGTAATTGTTTGTCCTTTTTTGTTAAAAATGTCCTTTATTGTGTTTGTATCGTTAATATTAATATTGTAATTTGTGTTTTCAGGGAAATTATGCGCAACAAGGTTTAGCCAACAATCCAAATGCAGGAGTAAATAACGGTATTGGATATCAACAACAAGCACAACAACGGACGAACCCACAGAATAATATAAACCAAACACCAAACGGAGGATTAAACATAAATTTGCCACAGCAGTCTAATTTCCAACAAGGCAATTCGCAACAACCTAACAGTGGGAATTTCCAGGGAAATATACAACCATCACTGAGTGTCCAAGCCAATATACAGCCACAAGGTGGGTCAGGGTCACTTGGCAATGTACAGTTCACCAAACAAGGTCTCAAAGCTCAGTTGACTCCTGGATTAGTTCTCAATCCGTCTAAATCACAGAGTGGCTCCACACAGACGAATAACGGCTGTAGACAAAATGCTCAAATCAGCCAACAGCAAAACAATATGGGTTCAGTTTCAAATGTGGCAACATCACAAACACAAAACGCGCCCTTCTCATCTAATTCACTTGCGGAATTAGCGGCCCTAAAGGGCCATCCTTCGTTGTTATCCCTTTTTGCATCTCAAAATAATATTGCCCAACCTCAACAAAACCAACAGATGGCAAACTTTAATCCCTCACAGAATCAGTTAACGGACGTACAAAAACAATTTTTGGTTCGAGCTCTCCAGTCCCAGTTCTCTGGGCAAAACCAACCTGCTGTTAATTATGCACAAACTCAATTACGAGTGGGTAGTGGAGTGGACAATCGGCCAACTATTACCATTCAAGGTACACCAGTGTCACCACAGCAGCCCCAGGCGATTGTGACTCCTATAGCTAGCCAAGCACCTTATATAACAGTACAAGCTCAACCCTTAACATCTTATCTGCAGAATCAACAACCACAAGTGGTTGAAGAACCATCAATAATTAACCTAATTCTATCAGAACTACAATCTTCTGATCCTCAGTATAATATGTACCCTCCTTACCAAATACAAAAGCAGGAGTCAAAATCGAACCTGAAAACTTTGATCCCGTTGATAATTAATTTATTAAAGGAGAAGAACAATTGTGGCTGCCGGAATTGCGGATGTCCGAATAACGGATGTGGCAACAACAACATTCCTGAACCCACAATATTTAGCGGGTATTCCAATCAGATGAATTATGGACCAGGTACGGTAGAGGCTACTACTAAAGAAACTAAAGGGGAAGAAACAAAGAGTAAAAGTAATACCAAAGAAAATAAGAAAGTTAAGAAGAACGTAGTTAACGTTGATAGCGAAGAAGGGTCAGAAGAAAACGATTCAGAATATGTGGACGACAGTGAAGAAGATTGAATTAACTGAACCAGAAACGGATAGTATTAGAAAAAAAGGACGGTGATTATTATTAAGATGTTTTTTACGTGATAATTAATTAATAAACTTTATAAAATGAACTTAAAATTAAGTAGGTATTTATTAGAAACTTATTAATAAGAAGACATTGAATTGGAATTGATGTTTTGTTGACAAACATTTGGGTCATAAAACCAAATTAAACTTCTGATTGGCTTTCATTAGTTTCCCTTCATTTACCTAATCAATGGAATATACACGTGCCTCGGTGTAACTCCCATCGTTCAATTTATTACGACTTTGTCAAATACTCGGTACTCATTTGGGCCATAGGCTAGAGGAGTGGCATATGTGGCCAGTGTCAGCCACAATGTTCGAATTATGAATCACAACAGCGATGTCATCCAAAACCTGTTTGTTAGATCGATCGTACATAGAAATAATTCTGTGAGCTGTGGCTGGATCAGACCTCTGTGGTATTTAGCGTAAGCACTAAGGGACAATACCAAAAACAAATGAACAGAAAGATATGTTTTGAAGTTTAATACAAACATGCCTCAATCAAATCAAATCATACAATGAAACTAAAACCTATAACTATGTGTATTGTGGGGGTGACTGCGTATTGTGTGTAACTACTATGTGTGTGATTTAGACACCATTATTAAATAATTCTAAAGCACAACTTTTCTATAAAACAATTTATTTTAGAACAAAAAATTGTAAAATTGTATTTTTAGTTACTTATATTGTTAGTCATTTGAATTGTCAAATAAGTGACGTCACAGAACCCAAAGGTCATACAAAATCTATGGGAGAAACCGAGGGAATCGTGTTTGACATTAAAAGTATGTCAATTTATTAGTGGTATCTATGCCTAATAAAAGCTAAAGAAAAACAAGAGCTGCAATGAAACTTGCTACAAAATCTGACATGCTAAGTTATGTTATCAATAATAATGTAATCTACTAATATTATAAAGAGGAAAGATTTGTATTTTTGTATGGTTGTAACGTATTAGCTCAAAAACTACTGGACCGGTTTATTTCACCATTAGAATGCTATATTATCCCTGAGTAACATAGGCTATATCTTTTACTACAAAAAAATAAGGATCTCTCTTAAATCTCCAATAATCTAAGGTATCAACAATTTGCCTGTACAATTTACGATTTGGTGTGCGCCGCTAGTACTTTGGATTTGTAAAGGAAATCCGAAATCTACGTAGACAAAAACGCAGGAAAAGTGCAATCTAATCATAATTCAATTAAAACTAAAATCACAGTTCAGGTACGAGTTTATAGAAATTCTCGAATAAAAAAATGGAACTATGGTTTGGCTTCCAAGTTTTCTGACCGAGTGTGTACGACACGATAACAGCGAAGCTGTGTAATTAAAACTATTACTATTAACCACTTGCCCAGAAGATTAAGAGTGAGCTTATCATACAGGTGACTCATTATAATTCATCATCGTCACACATCCACCTGCCCTCTATCTCTTCAAATACCAGCTGAACAAAGACTTTTTAATAGACAAAGAAATATTTGTCTTAATCATTTTGTATAAAATCTCAGTGCACTTGCATTACATTCATAATCACTACAATGTCGTCCACAAGTTTCATTATTCTTCTTACAGTCGTCGTGGCTTTTAATGTGAGTTTCTTACTTTATTACACTAATTTTCTTACATAGTTTACGACAGCTTGGTTGGTAATAATGTTGTTTTATGGATAGTGAGTGATAATTTATAGAAATGACTTAAGTTTTAGTGGGGTGGTTGGCTGGTAATAATAGTAGCTTCTACTTACAGAACTTTAGAGGTTGTTTGTTTGATTAAAATCACTATTCTGAGAGACAGTTTTATTGTAGAGCTCTATGATAAAACTGTATCTCAGAAATCAATTTATTCTTAAACAAGCGAACCACGCGACTTCGCATGGTGGATTTTCCAAAAACATATTTCATACCTTGCCCGGAAAATTATTAACACAACAAACGAGAATCAGCCAAATCTGTCCAATCGTTCTCGACGCTTGGCATAGCAACACATTGAGCTGTTAAGTTTTATTCATAAAGAAGTTACATAGATTATTTATATGGTACATAGAATAAGCTACTAAACTAACAGACTAAAATACTATAACAAACGTTAAGGTCCTTTTGCAAACGTTGTCATCAGCTATTCATAAAGTGAGTAAAAACATGACACAACTAGGTTCAGACCATCTTAGAGGACATCTATTGTGCGGTACTGAGGTACAGCATTTCATCACGCATTCGCAAGTTTTGTAAAGAACCGTGATGACGTATGAAATATTACTACTTTGCTATATCATTCCTATTTGTACTACAACAAAAATATTAGCAGTACAAGTTATAGATATAATCATCAACGAGGCAGGACCTACATTGGAAAGAGTATTTGGAAAAGTTCCATTTACAATTTATTCAACTGTTGGAAATCTTTAGGTTCAAAATCGATAAATAGATTAGAAAAAAACATTTCTTGCGAGAATGTAGACTGTATCATTATTATTCTACACATGTATCGAGGTTTTGTTCAATGGATTTTGGCCATGTAAATTTAAACATTTTGGGAGTACTCGTGACGTTTTCTTAGAAAGTGAATCTAATATTTAACTTACCTCTATTTCGTTGTGAAATCTTAATACCTATACACCTACAGAGTCTGACTTATTAATTGCTGTTATATTTTCGACAAAAGCATTGAATTCGAAGGCAAATAATGATATTCGAATAGATATTAATCAGAAAATGATGCTTTTATGATTTCTTAGTAGCAGCCTCGAAGTCTGGATTTGTGCCCGGTTGATGGTAATAGGCTCGCCCCATATTACATGGGCCCTAAACCTAACTGGCGTTTGTGTGTACTACACCTCTGCCTAATCCTTCGGGGATCACAGGCGTGATGTTATGTGTGTTTTGATTAGAAAAGTTTCTATCAATCCTACCAAGTCTATAATTCTATCTATCTGCAATTCTATCAGTAAAGGTGCAGTCACGCTTTTCAGTAGGTCATTCACAAGCTCCTTACCACTGTAAGGCTTTGAACATGTCGTAACATGCATCATCTAATAACATTAGTGGAAATCGGCTTAGATCGGCTTAGCGAGCGCAGTGACCGAGATGTCCCCTGGGCCTCTGACCTCAGTCCTCATTGTTTTAGAGGCAGACGGAGCGTATACATGAACATTATATTATATCGTCACGGTTGTCACGTGCATAGGATCAGCTGAATTCTAAGCTCCTCTCATTTTGGTAACTTGAGTCTCACAGGATTGAGTTCATGAAGATGTTTACCGTTATTTTTGTGGTTAACGAACTCTAGTTATCAAATGCGTTATAAGACCTCTAACAAGTAATTACTCTGCTTTCAATATCAAGATTATGTTACCTTCTACCTGTATGTAATAGCAGTGCTTTCACGCTGGTGTTGTAAAAGATACAATGAGTTGCGCATTTTTAGAGATCCCTGCAACCAGCTAACTGTCTAAGGTACTCTAGCTGAATAAAAATATGTGCATCTCCGGAGTGCACTATGAGATGGGTTAAAACTTACAAACGTCTAAACTATTAGGATGGTAACATAGTTTTGCCTCACACTAGACTATTGTGTCGCGGGTGCGTTTCAGAAACATACAGAAACAATCAGACCTACCTGTTGGCTATACAAATATTTGTTCTGCGTGAATCGAAACCACTCACTTACTACGCCAACTGTGTCTTTTTATTGTACAGTTGCCAGCACCTCAGACTATCACACCTCAGACTACCTTTTTCTTTTAAAATCGCTCTTATTACCACCGCGTAAGATGTCGCATTGTTAACCTTAAAGCGCTGTCGTCCGTCTACGTACGTCTTGGGCACGCAAAATCCCAAATATTTAATGAAAATAATACTATGTTCAATTTCTAAAATTTTCTTTTTTTACAGGTAGCATACGCGAACCCCTATGGCTACCCAGGGCCGGGGTACCCAAGTTACAGAGGTGGTTACAACGGTCCAGTGGGGATACCTTATAATGGTCAACCACCATTTATGCCTCCGCCACCGCCCATCGTGATTAGGGATGATGATAGCACCATGGAGAAGATTCTACCGTTTTTGTTCATTCTGCTAACGCAATGTTAAATTTCAAATCCAAGATTTAACAATGTATTTATATCAATGTTTGTGTATTGGTAAAGTTTTTGTTCAATAAATTAATTTTGTTTATTTGTTAAATAAACAGTGCGAAATAAAAGTTGCCTCTTTTTTTATCTTACTCTGAAATTTTAAATGTTTGCTTGCTCAAGCCTACAATTACCGACTGATTGGAAAGAAATTCCGATCGAATAGAAATGCTACGTTTTACAGTATGAAATCGTTAGAAATCTACAACTAGAGTTAACATATCGATATTACATTATTTACATAACTTTACGTGACCATGTAATCGATGTTAAGAAATTTTGGTAGCCTCTGATAAGCAAATAGTATTGTTCGAAGAATATTACTAAAATCAGTGATATTATGAAAAGATGGCGGTATATAAAGAGTTGTAGATTATTGTCGCAAAATAAAACATTCACCATGGCTTCCCTAGCGTGGCTTGCTTGCCTTGTTGTACTCTCCAACGTAAGAATCAATTTGTGTTTTATTGTTGTTATCTGATAATATTGTTCTTCATTTCATTTTCTTTTTTCATAATAAAGATTAGTTTTTTAAAGTAATTTGCCAAATCTAATTGTTTACTGGGAATGTATAAAAGACAAAATCATTTCATATAAATTCTGTTCGATTTTTGAATGCATCTGATCAAGAGTGTCTATTGAGAAGTGGTGAACTAGATTTCTGTTTTTCTGAATATTTACTCACATGCCACTTGTTTATACGTCATTTTCTTTTGACTTTTCAGGTACTCCTGATCCAGGCCCAATATGCGCCACCTGGCTTTGGAGCCCAAGGATTCCCTGGCTACGGCCCTCCACCACCTTACCCAATCATTGTCAAGTCCAGCAACGACGACGACGGTATGAAGAGCATACTTCCAATCCTGCTCCTCCTGCTCTGTGACAATGGGGGCTTCGGTGGATTTGGGGGCGGCAACGGTGGCGGCTGCGGTGGTGGCTGTGGGGGTGGATGCGGAGGCAACTGCGGCTGCCAGAACATCCCCATCCCGTACCCCATTCCCATACCGATCAGCAACTCTGTTATGTGTAGCTAAGAAGTATCATTCTTTAAAGTGTATTTTTCAGTACTCGCCTTATTTGGTACACGTAATGTAAATATTTTAGTGGTTAATTCAAAGCAATTTTTGATATAATCATACTTTATGTGAAAACAAGAAAATTCAAGATTACCTTTTTAAAATTGATTGATGTACAAACTCTTGAGTTTCGTGTCGTGTTTGTTTACCAAACTAGACATGTTACGAAAAATTTACTATAATTTAACAAAACTTTTTGCTACAACAACAGTGTCAATTTTGCATTTGATGTTTTGGTGAATTCAATTTAAATATTATTATAGCTGGTTTTTGTTACCAGCATAATTATCATTTCATGATTTTAGTAAATATTTTTTTCTGTTTTTTTTTTTTGTTAAATAAATATATATTGACATTATTTTACAGGTGTTTTATTTTCAATTTTTTATTCTAATCCTATAATTTTCAGTTAATGTTGTCCTAGCAGCTAAGCCTAAAAACAGACGTATCTGAGTCGAGTTGAAACTAAATTATATAGGTCTACAAGCAATGAGGAAAGTGCATTTAGAAATTGTATGTTACTGCGACACAGTAATTACCAATATAGGTACTGTCATATATCTTTTGAATACGTGTCAAAGGGTGCAAGGTATCACATTACATCATGTACTTAGTAACCGAGTTAGATTAAGAAACACACAGTATATATAGAGTACATGATATGTGTTATTATTCATACGTCAACCTTCAAAATGGGTTTTAAGAACCTTTTTGTGTTCACCGCTCTCCTGCTGATTTGGAAGGTAAGTTCATAAAGACAACAGTTTTTAAAAATGAGGAAATATGTGCGGATATCGCATACATACAGGTTTCTCTGGTAAAGTGTCAAGAAAAGAAAGAAGTAGGTTAAGCAAAAGAAAACATGATGCATATGTTATGGTAACCGATTGAGCTTGTTTAGCTTTAAAAGAATAATACTAATGCTACTGTTTTGTTCAGGTATGCAAGGTGCAATGTCAAGCAGCCCGCGTGGAGTACATCAACCAGCCCTACTGCTCGCCAGTAGCCACCACCGTCCAGCCATCTTCTCAGCTTGTTGTGCCAGCTATGATCAAGCCCGTTATCACACCATGCGACGCCTACATGCAGGAGACTGTTCCTAGTGTACCCAGCTTTAGCGGCTACAACAATTTTAACGGCTACCAGAACTACGCTCCCAGCTACCCTCAACCTATGCCTCCGATCATCATCGAAGACGACGATGATGACAACTGGCACCACCTTCTCTATTTCCTCATTTTCGCGATGAGAAATAGGAGAAACGGTGGATCTGGAAACTTCGGAGGTTGCAGCGGTGGCTATAACGGCGGATGTGGCTGCGGAGGAGGATGCAACGGTGGTTGTGGAGGCTACAACGGAGGATATAACGGTGGATGCGGTTGCGGAGGCAACTGCGGTGGTAACTGCGGCTATGGAGGAGGATACGATAACAGTGGATTCGGCGGATGTGGAAACTGCGGAGGATACTCTAACAACAACTGCGGCTGTGGTTACTCCTACATTCCCTACCCCATCCCTTACCCCACGAGCGGAAACTACCCTTACAGCTTCCCTGGCTTCCCTGGATTCCCTGATAACTCTTGCGGTTGTATAGAGGAACCTTATCAACCAGGACAGGGTGCCACTGACATCAATCTTTATATTAGAACAGATGGAGGCTGTACTTGTTAATTCAAATTGCCGTCTTTGTAAAATAAACTGGTGTTTTCAATATTCCCATTGTTTAATTTTATTACCAAAAATCTACTCATTTGATGGTAGGATATGATCCTAATGGTTCGTCGCCAACCCCGCCCGGTGAGCCATCGGGCCAAATTACTCAGTCTACTAACTAACTGAGTCAGTTAGTGCGATTGACTCATCGGATTTAAAAAAATAATTGGTCTATTGGATCTTGGATTCACCTGGGTTTCTGGCGAATTGACACAGCATTAAGCCTGACACACAAACGGAGATGCTTGATCCAAGCCATGTCTAGCAATAGACGTCATTCGGCTGAAATGGTAAAGACAAAAAAATAACAAAAAGATGTACTGGTGTAGGTTCATAATTTTCGGTGGAAAAACCTCTGTCTTATGACATGTGGACAATCACTTTAGTGCTCTAAAATTGCACATAATTAATTGAAATAATTTTACTTTTGTATTGAGCAACTTTACCACGTCCTTGCTCGTCACTTGTGTAATACCTTATTATGAAATATCGTATGACCCATATAATAGCACCACGAAAACTTAATATAAACGGGAACCCTATGAATCCCTCAGCACATGGAATTGTGTGAACGGCGAGATGACACGAGTCAAGAAAATAATTGTCAATTCATTGCTGTTAATAATACAGGTTAGTGTAAAATAATTGAAATATTTATTTAATAATGGATTCACTAAATCTTCAATGACAAACGATATAGGTACAAGCTTAGTTTTTGTTTTCCAAAACCTGAAAAGGCGCTTGAAAAAAATCTGTTCATACATATTGTCAACTGACATATGAATCAGTTGCTTTGATTACTTTGCGATTGCAGGTTTGACCCCATAGTAAAATTTGTTCATTATGGTGTGTACAATGATCCCTTTTCAGGCTTATGGTAAACAATATCTAAGTATATCATACCTCTTCTGTGTAAGCATTATAAATCATTGCTTTTTATAAAACTCTGTTGCATCAAAGTTAGATCTGGCTACAACATTGTTCCAACATTGTTGTTAAAGGTAAAGCAGTTGGACTAAACAATATTCTAGTTTGTATTTATCATGACCATAATGCTGCTAAGGCAATGTGCGGCGGTCATAATATATTCAAGACACGTACAAATTTATTTTTGCAAATAAATTTGTAGAATTTATTGCGAAAAGTGTGAGATGAAATGGGTGCTACCGGTGTAGCAGGAAAGGACTTGTTTTCTTTGTAAACGTAACTGTCATGATAAAAGAAAATGTTTATGATAGTTTCGTGGCACCTTGCTTCTTCTAACAATCGCCTGTTTTTGCCTATATTTTATTTTCCCTTGTAACCTTCCTTACTATTTTTTTAGACTTATTGTTATGAAATATGTCAAGTAGAGTATCGGTTGGAATTTAACCTATTTAATTATTAATATTTATTGTTCTTTTTTGTTTCAGCTCGACTTAGCACTATGTCAATTGTTGCAGCCAAATCCTTACATTCCTTACGCATATGGCAACCGAGAGTGTGACCTAAGTGGCAGCCTGAATTATAACCCATATGGCAACATATATGGCAATTCGTATGGCAGTGCATGTGACAGCCCGAACTGCAACGCATGTGGCAACTCGAATTGTAACCTTTACGGCGCAGCATGTGACATTCCGAACTGTAACACTTGCAATAACGTAGTCGGTGGCAACCCGTTCGTAAATGGCAACCGATGTGGGAACTCGAACTGTCTCACCTGCAGCAACGCATGTGACAATACAAATTGCAATTTATACAGCAACGGATATGGCAGTCCAACCTACTCACCATATGGCATCGGATGTGGAGATCCGAACTGTAACCTGTACGGTGATGCATGCGGCAACTCGCCCTGTAGCGCATACACCAACCCGTACGACATATACGGCTACGGTGCTGTTCCTCAACCAATCATTGCTCCTTGCAGCCAACCTTGCTGGCAACCTGAACCTATCTGCCCACAGTCAGCCAGCAACCAGCCACCAATAATCATAATAAATGACGATGATGACGTAGGTGGTCAAAATTGCCGCAATGATGAGCTTCTAACTTTATTGATGACATCAGCTTTTACAAATAATAATCTTGCTCCTCAATTTCCTCCATTTCCTGCTTTCGGTTATAACAACAACGGCTGCTGTTGCAGCAACAATAATAATTGTAACTGTAACAATGACTGTAACTGCGGTTGTTCTCGCCGCAACGGATGTAATAATAATTGTAACGATAGCAATAACTGCAACGATTGTAATAAATGCAATAATAATCGCAACTGTAGTCCTACGTTGCATGTTACGATTGTTTTACCGAAAACTGAAAAGGTTACTACAAAGCCGTGCATTACTGTGTCTTAAAAAAGTATTACTGTACTCCAATTGTGACATCATGATTATCGGACTCTAGAATATTTAAGAAATAACTTTTTTATCTATGTGATTATTAAAAACGTGTTATCATTGCTTTCATCATTACCAATAAAACGTTTTATGTACGACACGTGTATTGCTTTATTTCCTACAACTAGTTATTATTAGAAATTTTCACACTGATTTTTGTATATTAATGATTATTCTTGGACGTTTGGGATTTTTGAACGTAAGTGAGTAACGAATCTTTTGTACCTAATACTTAAAAGCATTGAAGCTACAAGGGGGCACAACTTCTTAAGTATGTATTCTTCAGCTATGGATAATTAAGGAGATCTGGCGAGTCTGTGTCGTTCATTTACTTTAAGATGTGTGTACTGGACTAGGACTGATTCCCTTACTGTAAGAAAACGCCTGAACCTTAGCAGTAACAAAATTAGAAGCTAAATAATCAGTAATGCAAGAAAAATTGGTCTGTATAAGTAAAAAGAGGTACGTACCTCACTAGAAAGTACATGGTAATATAGATCGTCATTTGTTCCAAAATAAAATCGAAAGAATGTTACAATATCCGCACAGCCTTGCAAGATCATTGACACCAAATTCTATGATAGAATTTAAATGTGTTACGATTATCTCGCTCCGGCTCCTTGTTACAATAAACTAACGCTCAACAAATGTGTAACATTTCTGATATAATCGCTGTAACACTGTAGATTCGTGTCGATATAAATAGAACACGCTATCCAGTTAGTAATCCTCTAAGACTAAAATTTTGCGATCATACAGTAATGTTTACTTTGAAATCTACACTTGGAATCATTAGAATCAATGTGGCTATGAATTTTAGTGTTAAAGTGGAGAAGATTTGGTTACTATGAAATTATAGATAAGTACATTCATCAGCACATCTATACTTTTAATACCATTTTGTTGTAAAATCGCTCCTATTACCACCGCATAAGATTGCACAGTGTTTACCTAAAAACACTGACGTCCGTCCATTTAAAAAGTTAGAGATAAAAAGATTTAATACTCGTTACAACAAGCGGTCAATGGTGGCCTAAAATATTCACAATATGCTCAAAGTTTCTCAGCCAAAGTTGGAAACGCCAGTTACTTGAAATAGCACTACATCTAAGTTCCCAACCACCATGACGGGAAGTTTGCATTGCGGTTGCAGTCGCTGTAGCCAAAATCGACTAGATGATATGTCATCATCATCACACCAAGCCCTAAAAGAAAAGCAGTCCAAAAGTCGGGTTGATATCACAGAGTAATTTTGGTTTCGCTTGTTAAAAGAGATACGATCATATTACATCCCCTATGTTATGTTTGCTTGCCCTAGGAACTATTTGACATCTCTTTTGATGAAAGATCTTAGAATGAACGATGGGATAGATTAAAAAATATGAAAAATAATATCGTTAAACTCAAATACGTATTATTTAAGGAACCTAAAGGTATTTCGAACGACAAACAACAAACAGACGCAGGCCAATTAATGAAATCTGTGAATAAAATCACAGGCCGCAAAACGAAAAAAAAAAGATGAACAACCATACTTTTTTGTAAAAGGTCGGTGTAGGTCGTTACTTTGTCTTAAAATCAGAAAAAAAAAAACAATGGCCGACGAATTATTTTTAGTGTTTTCACAAGAATTGTTGAACAACATTTTTTGTAATTAAAATTACTTATTAAAATTGTGAAATAATTTATAATCAGCCACCTACGTGCTCGACATGACATACATACCTATATTTACGAAATCATAGACGGTAATTGCCTAATTTCTACTTTGATATTGGACTATGAAAACTATATAAAAGTAGGTTGAATTTGTTTACGGGAAGAGATTCGACATGGCTTCCGTAAAGTTTGTAGCATTCGCAGCTCTGCTGCTCGTACTGAACGTAAGTAAAATTTATTTATTAAACCTTTTAAAATATAAATCTTTTAATAAATATAAAATTACGGTCATTTAAAAAAACTGAGAAACAAACTATCAACCTATTAATTTACAAAAAAGATAACAACAAAAAAATCCCAGTGGAAATCTTTTTCCAAGCCTTTCAGTTAATAATTCAGAAAATCAACTTTCTTCTTAAAGTTAATTAATTACAGAGCGATTCTTTGTGAAAAAGACGGCGGTAAAAAATTAAAAAATATTTTAATTTAATTAATAACGTAATTTTATAATAAAATACGTAGATTTTTAAACGGTCTATTCTGTAAAAATATCGGATTCTCAGGGATAAATAAGTGCTTCTTTTTTAATTTGTATCTTGGAATTTACAGTCAACTACAGTATTTTCCTACTTCGATTATTTGTTATTTGTCTAAAATCACGACTGTGTTAAAAATATTCCTTTATAATTTCGTATTTTCTTTAATATCGTGTAGGTAACTTTTACTTTCATACCTCGTCTGGCAGCTAAAATTACGTTTCCTTAGAAACACCGAATCCTAAGCCCAGCTGACGTAAATAGAACATCAAAGGCAACCTACTTATTACTCAACATGTGGCATTGTGGGTGTCAGCAGAGTTTAAAGATTACGAGTATGAAGAAGAAAATTGTAATTCCACGATATCTGTTGGGTCATGGCACAATCATAATTATTTTAAGAATCTTCCGACACAATGCTCTACGCTCTTTAGCCACAAAGTTAGACAGAATCGTGATTTAAAATAGATTCAATCGTTGAGTATTGCCACAGTTAATAATACTCGATCCAATCGATTCTGCGTATACTTCAAAACTACACACAATATCCTGGTTTACTCTTGCAGCTAAATATAACAAGCTTGCGTTAGATTCACAGCAGATCAAACGAAATTATGATTAGTGTTAGCTTGTACCACGCAACATCTTAGCTGCTGGCCTATTGTCAACATATTGTAATGATAAATCAGTCACTTATGATTAACAACATCCTGTCCTCTTCTCACAGATGCACTGGGCCCAGTGCCAGTACTACCCTGGGTATGGCGGCTACTACCCACAAATATATGGAAAGAATGACAACAATGACTTGGACACTATTCTTCCGATCCTCATCCTCGCCATGTTTGGAAGGAATGGAAATGGTTTTGGTGGAGGCTGCGGAGGATATGGTGGTGGCTGCGGGTGCGGGGGATGCGGAGGTGGTTGCGGATGCGGACGTTGCTAAGATTGATGTATGAGATATGATGATTTATAAGAGATTATTTGCATTTGGCCTTTTTGGAATGTATTTATACAACAGAAAAAAATCCGGTCCAGTTTTGTTTTCGAAAAAATATTGAGATAAATATAAATAAAAACCTGCATAGTGAATTTGATGTATGTTGTTTGATTTTTTTATTGAGGCTGCATGAGGACGAGACGCGCCGTAAGTAAAAATAAAACAAATGGTAATCAACACACTCTGTTATCTGGAGTAATCAACGAATTAAGTAATAATAATTACAACGTTAGTGCCTTATGGTGTTACATTGCAGCACAGATAACATTGTTATGATAGGATTTTTATACGATATAGCACGTCCCAAAAGTATGTAATATAATAATTACATTTTTGCACAACACTTATTCAAAACTTGCAAACACAATAAAACATGGAACCTCAATATAAAATTAACCATTTCTTTTTAATTGTTGAATAAGAATGAAGGAATA
The DNA here is from genome assembly GCA_949774945.1 of Hoplodrina ambigua. Taxonomy (NCBI): domain Eukaryota; kingdom Metazoa; phylum Arthropoda; class Insecta; order Lepidoptera; family Noctuidae; genus Hoplodrina; species Hoplodrina ambigua. The sequence continues at coordinate 10,491,300 of OX458968.1, forward strand.
ATCAGTGCTTATAAATAGTATATAATATTATAATCGAAAAAAGAACTCATCTTAAAATATCTAAACGACCCATCACAATGTATTTAAGATATCTTCTTTTAATCATTTCTTTAAAAGTAAGTAAATATTCCTTTATAACTACAATTCTTAAAGCAACAAAAGCATTGTAATATGACTACTTACTACATTGCATTTTTATTTTTTCAGAACATCCACTGCTATAACCCTAAATGGCATACGCAAACTACATCAACGAGTAATTTCAAAAATCTGAATTCTAAAACTTCTGACCCAGTGATTCCTGCCAGATATAAAATTAAGAGTACAACAAACTACGAAGATACCATAACCAAAAGCTTCCCATCAGAATATTTCCCTGAAGTAGAATATCCAGAGACTATAGCAGATTCATCAAAGCCTTTTTATCTCAGTGCTAGCCCTTTTCCTAATGACGTGAAAGCAACATTTAATTCTCTTGTTGCTAAAGAAAATAGCAAAGCAAAGGCAGCAATTGATTATTCTTGGATACCGAAAGAAAAAAGTAAAGAAAGGGTGCCAGCTACAGCGCAAGAAATAGGCGTAAATGAGATAACAGTCACAAAAGGAAATGAAATCAATTCGGAAGATACGAACACAAATGAAATGCTTCACGAAGATATTACATTATTAGACGACTCTGCCAATGTTGGAGTTCCATATTCTGAAAACAATATGGACAGGCTGTTTACGAATTGGTCATCAACAGAACAATCTGCTGAATGTAACGACACGGATTACGTCGTGGGACTTATTAATGATTTAGATGAAGTTATAAAAAACATAACAACTGCCACACATGAGCCAATTGAAGGCATGAATGCTACAGTGAATGCATTTGAAAGTGAATGGTGGTCTGACGAATTTAAATTAATAGATTCCGACTTGCCAAACAACAATGTCGCAAGGCGTCACATTACCGAATTGAATGGAAATTCCTGCCATACAGAACATCCTGATCGAATAAGGAACCCATTATTTGAAGATTCAGATACAAATGAGACTTTAACAACCTTAACTTTATTGTTAAATGAATATATCACAAATGCCAGTTCTGTTGAGGATATGCAAAGTGATTTTTGCAGCATTGGGACGGTTGCCAACGAAACTAATACATCTTGCACTGAAAGTTGAACTGTATATTTCTGTTCTAGTTTGATATTATGACGGAAATGTAGTCAAATTCTTTCAGTAAAGTCTTCGGTTGTGACGATCATTCTAAGGCGTTTAGTTTAAACCAACTTTGTTTAAAACAGCAAAATTATAATTTAAAGAACAATATGTTATTTATAATTTACCGAAGTACTGAGTAAAAAAATATTACAGCATATAATTATAGTATGGTAATTTTAACCTGGAACTCTATAAATTACAATAAAAAAAATTAATTGTATTATAACATAACATAACATCACGCCTGTAATCCCCGAAGGGTTAGGCAGAGGTGTACCCATTAGTACACTCACATTTCGCCAGTTATGTTTACGTCCCATGTAATAGGGGGCGAGCCTATTGCCATCAACCGGGCACAAATCCAGACTCCGAGGCTGCTACTGAGAAATTCCTGATGGCAAAACCCAATAACACTTTGCCCGACCTGGGAATCGAACCCAAGACCTCATGCACAACAGTCGCACTTGCGACCACTAGACCAACGAGGCAGTATTTGTATTATGATAATTATATTAAATTAAATAATGGCAATAAATTATATTTCGATATCAGCTTATTAATTTCTAACGTTTACACTTACCAATAGCCGATATCGATTATTCTACTTCATGTAATTTACCTGGAAAAAAGAAAATAAACATTAACAAATTATAGAAATAATACATGTTATTATGTGGTAATCCGTGATAGTGAATACAATGTGATATCAAAATTATATGATAGACAATTTGTCTGTATGAATATATCACGTTTTGATTCGACAAAGATAAAAAAATTGTAGCATTATAAATAAAAAACGCGTAAGCTTCGAAACATTTCATCGAAATGGGACTACGGGAAAAGGTGACTATAGCCTTAGTGATAATTGTGCTAATCCAGGTAAGAATAATGTTTTAATTATTTATATTTATGATAAAGTAATGCTAGATTTCTAATATCTAACCAGTGAAGTGATTCAAATTAAATCTCTTTCTTTTTTCACATCTTAATTAAGGCCTCATATTACAAAGTACTACGTTATAGCATTAGCTACTGTTGTACTTAGTGCAATTATTATGTATTCTTTCACTTTAATCACTACAGAGCGCACTCAGTATAAAACTAATGTTTTAATGTTGATTCTTCAAAATTTTGGATACGGGAGTAACTTAAGAGTAATCACAGAGACGCTGTTATAATATTTAAAATTCAAAACACATTAAATTAAAAAATAAAACGTTTTGATATGTTCTATATTAAGAACCTTCGCAACCGGCCGCGTTTAGTAGTATATGTGTATTTAATTCCATAACTAGTTCTGTTTTTTTTTTTTAGTAAATAGGTTCTAACATTTTGCCCTTACAAAAACAACATCTATTTCAGATAGCGTGCAGACATTGCATGCCAAGATCACCAAGAAAGGCTTCTTTGAAACGTTACCTAAACGACTTGAAACCCGTCAAAAACAACCCCGCCCAGACACCTTATTCAAAGTCACGACTCAACAAGACACCGAAACAAACATTTGGAAGGACAGCTCAACATGCTAGAACTAGCCAGAATTCTCTTCCAAACAAATCTTTGTACCAGACATATAATTTTCCAGAAAATGAATTTCCATTGGATAATTCTCCTAGAGATGCTTTTCGTATTGGAATGAACTTTAATGATAATTATAATGTTAATAATCTGCAGAAAAGTACTCGAAATTCGGGAAACTCAGCAATAACCGATATGAAAAAAGATATGAAAATGAAACGTAAACTTTTAAGTAACAGAGACAGTCAATTGCAAAGAGAAATGTCTGCAAGAAAGTTCACGCCAAGCCCTGACTCCGTACGTTTACTCGATTCAGAAACATTTCCAGAAGTTCAGTACCCTCTGAATACAATGGAGACCTGGGGACCAAACTATTGGAATTATTTGCCTTATACCCAAGAAAAACCATTCAATGGATTTGAACAACAATTATTTAACTCAAAAACCAAAGAAGGTAATAACAAACCTTTCACAAGACTGACAAAAGCAACAGCAAGCAAATTCCTTCAATCCTACGACAAATTAAAAGAAGAACAAATCCGTACTTCTACAGAAAACTCCAAACGTAGTAACGTAGGTCAAACAGGGTTAAATTTCACAAAAACTGCAACTTGCGAAAGAGTTTCTGACGATTTTATTGCTGCTAGTTTAATGTCTAATATTCCCAGCCTGTCAACAGAAACAAAGAAGACGTTAGTATCAACGAGCGAAATAACACCTAATTTAGAAAATACATGCCCAATTTCAGAATACTCGTATCATCTAATGCCAATCCCATACAAAGTTATAGAGGAGAACACCGAAAATATTTTTCCAACATGTGAGCTGAAAAACAACACAGGAGAATTACAAGATGAAAATAATAGTGTCATTGTACAAACATTAGAGTTAATTCAAGAAATACTATTAGGTGACGACATCATTTCGGCAGTACCACTCGGAAATTTCAGCACAGAAGTAGAAAAAGAAATCAATACATTTGACTTTACTGATGTGCCAGCTACGGAAAATATACCAACGACTTTAATGGACAGTGCCAAAAGTTATACTGGTACTCCTACTGAAGAATTATCACCAGAACTTTTTGAACATGTTCCAACCGCTATTTTGCAAACCAGCATGCCATCTCAACCAGAGGAGATAATAGAAGATAATGCTACAACAGTTGCAGGACCCTTAAATGTCAGAATGCCACTTTCATTCTCTGAACCTAACCTTACGTACGGGGTACTTACAAATGCCACAAACTCAGGCCTGATACCCTTATCAAATGGTAATGCACTTCCAGGTTCCACATCTATAATTATTATCCCTATAAACAACAACGCTGTTGGTAAGTCACAATCACACATTATTGAGTCGACATCAGATACACCAATTATTCTCTACATACCATCCACTCAACCTAGTGGTATCCCCTTACAAACTCTGCCTTCTTTATCACTCGAAGAGCCCGTGCCAAATAATAAACTATACAATGGTCTTTCTAATATGGCGCCACTTCAGAATGCTAGCCCTTCTTCCAACACTCTCGTTAGTGAATTACTAAACGGTATTTCAGACAGTGGGTCATCATTGCCAATGTACGAGACGTTGCCAACAAATTCAACGTGTTACAATAATGAGAACAGTCCGTCATCGATGAGAGAGAAATCATTCTCAAACGTTCTAATACATAAGTCATTGACAGACAGTGCACCCTTAGTTATTTCTGATTGCGATGAAACGTCTTTGAATAACCAATCTTCAGTAACTCTAATCAACACTGACACTCTACCACCAACATCAAATTTTGAACATCCTCTCTTTGATTTTGCCGGCAGTGATTTAGCTTCACTGAGCCATGGTCCATACAATAATATTCTTAACAATGAATTGCCAATAATAGCACGTGAAATCAATTCAAACCAGCCAAACTCCGATGTCTTTTCTAAAGATTTGTTTATTCCAACACAAAACGTTACGTCAGAGTATTTAAAGAAAAATATTTCTACAGTTAGTGCTTCAAAAGAATTTTTGTTTGAAAGTCCGAATGATGTTCCAGTAGTGGCATTGAATCAGAACTTTTTATCTGAGACTACTAATAATAATTTAGAAATTCTTAATACAAACACGCCCTTGGAGAATTCGAATTCGCCTCCTCCAATATTTAAGGAATTTACAGAAAGTCTACCAATAGATAAAAACGTTCTTACCACTCCACTTATAGAATCTCCTACAACTGAACTAACACTACCAACGAAGACGGTTTCTGACGAATTACCAGTGATAACAGATGCGAAACTCCCTCATAAAACAACTCCAGAGATTACTACGAATAGTACGCTACAAATAATAGATACTGCGCTTGCGCCTTCTCCAATCTTAAATAGCTCTCCAAATACATCAGATATCGTGACGCTCAATACCGCCCTACTTCCCGAACTATATAAGATCAGAGAATTAATTGATAAAATGCTTTCTTCTGAAACATTGTCACCTATTTCAGACCCTGACAGCCAGGCACCGCCAATAACTCAGTCATTACGACCCAATCAGATGTCTTCTGATAGTCTACCTATGCCTGAGGTAGATAAAATGCACCTACCCCTTCCAGAGTCCGACCATCCTATTAACAATTTGCCACTACAAGTAGATGAAATGCTTCCACCTGTACCGGTCACACAAACCTCTAAGGACGCTCTTTTTTTGCCAGTAGATAACCTGCCTCCACACGCTCCTTTAGAAACTGAGAGTTCCCCACTACCTATGGATGACACAGTCTTACCCACACCAGTATTTGAGACTTCTATTGACAATAAAAAACCATATCTTGTAGACAACTTAGTAACACCGTTGTCTGAAACTGTCACTTCTCGCACCAAGGATACACCTAACAATAATTTGCCATCAAAAATGAATTTAATGATTCCGGATGTCCATGAAGTTTCTAGTGATGATTTACCACTTTTTGATAATGATTTACTGATAATGGAACATCAGGAATATATAAATAATCCACAATCTAGAGTTTCGAAAAATGATGTGCCAATGCAAGTGGTTAAAAACATTCCTCCTATTCCTAAAGTTTCAGTTAGTAATTCGTTTGACCCGACTGAACAGTCATCATTGTTAGGGGAACGTATGACCCTACCTCCTATTTCTAAAGTTCCAGCTAGTGATTCGCTAGACCCGACTGAACAGTCGTCATTGATAGGGGAAGGTGTAACCCTAACTCCTATTCCTAAAGATCCAGCTAGTGAGTCGCTAGACCCGACCGAACAGAAATCATTGTTAGGGGAAGGGGTAACCCTAACTCCTATTCCTAAACATCCAGCTAGTGATTCGCTAGACCCGACTGAACAGTCCTCATTGTTAGAGGAAGAAATAGCCCAAACATCTACTCCTAAAGTTCTAGCTAGTGATTTGCTAGACTCGACTGAACAGACGTCGTTGTTAGGGGAACGTATGACCCTACCTCCTATTTCTAAAGTTCCAAGTAGTGATTCGCTAGACCCGACTGAACAGTCGTCATTGATAGGGAAAGGTGTAACCCTAACTCCTGTTCCTAAAGTTCCAGCTAGTGAGTCGCTACACCCGACCGAACAGAAATCATTGTTAGGGGAAGGGGTAACCCTAACTCCTATTCCTAAACTTCCAGCTAGTGATTCACTAGACCCGACTAAACAGTCGTCATTGTTAGGGGAAGACGTGTTCGAAGCTGATATGTCAGGTCTGTCTGAGAATGCTGACATTTCAGGTCATTCATCGTCTATAAATAACCTAAAATCTACTAATCTAGACAAGCTCAGCGAGGAGGTGTTCTCAGAGGATACGTGTTCTGATATACCTTGTAACGATTCCCCTGTAGATAAGATGTTACCTTGTACTGACGACACTTCGACTAATTTCCCATTACCAATTAATAAAACACCTTCAACCTCGAAGCTACCAATAACAAAGGCACTCTTGGAAAATGTACTTTCTGACATTACTAAAGGAGCTTTGTCTTCACCAGTAGCTAAACCTCAACCTGTTAGACCACCTTCATTACTGAAGAAAACTGGTTATTACGTAGATGAAAATCCTACACTTTCTGTGACTGAAGAGATTCCTGTACTGCCAGTAGAAACGGTCTTTCCCAATTTAGAACATACTGACAATCCAACTGATGATTTACCATTTTATAATCAGACCGAAGATATTTTAAACATAAATCTGCCTACAGAGTTACCATTACCAATAGACGAATTACAAAAAGACAAACCTGTCATCCCAACCAATAATGTAAATAATATAGATGAAGATAAAGACGTAGAATGTCCTCTTTCTGATATCACTATAGACAGTAATTCGCTGCCTGTAGATAAAATCCTACTTAACACAGCACAGGATACACAGGATTCTGGACAGTCCGGTGACACTTTGCCACTTGAGACAGACAATTCAGTTCCTGAAATATCAAGCTTAGATATCCCTAAAGATGTGTCATCCCCAATTAACAAGATACTACTAAATTCTAATGATGAATCACCGATGACTGAGATTCCTCCTCTTTCTATCGATACACCAAGTGACCAACCCTTATCAAATAATAAAAGACCTTCATCTTCGAAATTACCAATCACTAAGGCACTTCTAGAAAATGTGTTGGCAGATATAAACACAAAGGGTTTCCCATTACCAAAAGGTAAAGTTCTTCCAGTAGCATCGCGCTCACAGTTAGATAAAACTCTTTATTTTTTGGAATCTCCACTTCCTGATGTGCCAAGTGAAAATCATCCAGTTTTAGAAATGAATGAGGAGGTGTCCTCGCTACCGACAGATGAAATGTTTCCAGAAAACGCAAACATAAATAATCCTATAGAAAACTTACCAAATGACAAAACGTTCGAAGATAAATCGGACATCTTGTCTAAAGAGGCAGAAGATGAACTCTACCCTCTTGACGACGAAATTCTATCTTCAGACAACCCGACAGACGATTTTGTCGATCTCCCAACACACAAGCAACTTCCAGTTACCGATATGCTAGATGATCTCTTAATACCACGAAGTAAGTCACAATTAGATTCAAGAATACCAATAACTAAGGCGCTCTTACAAAAAGTATTATCTGATATTACTGATGGGGGTTTCGCAGCTAAAGATCTCCCAAACGCTCCACTCTCTAAATTGCCCACGAGAAATATAGAGACAGACAAAATGAATGTTTACTGAAATCATTAATTATGTTGATGCTGTGTTGTGTGTGTTTATTTATTAATGTTTATTTATTTCGTAATGTTAAGATGTAGATTTAAGAACAAACGTAGAAAATAAAATAAATTCTTTTTAAGTGTGCTTTTAATTTAAAATAAATTTTACATTTATTATTTCTTTTCTTTTCCATACAATGAGTAGGTACATGTATATTTCCATACCCAAGGATGACGAGTTATTTTATCACTGACAAATATTACCTCAATTGTGTGATTATGTTCATAAACAAACTCAAAGCCACAAAATAACCAACAAATATAGTATACCAGTACGAACATAATACAAAAGATAACATCAAACATTCATGCTCCTAATGCAATATGTATTTTGTTAACTCAGCGCTTGCAGCGCTTAGTCGAGCGTAAAAGTGAACTAGCCTAACCCTACATTTAAAAGATTATGCGTCGCTTTTATGTTAGCTTAGCACCTATGAGGTTTCACTTCTACTTATTCAGCTTAACATGCGCTAATGCATTTAAATAGCGTCATTAGCTAGCTACATAGTTAAGTAAATAAGGTTGAAACTACTTTCTATGTTCTAGACTAAGTCTTTAAAACAAATAACTAGAAACACGCAAAATATAATAATAGAGATAAGTATGTCGAAAAAGAAAACGATATGAACGAAGATCCTTTAGCGAGTGAAGTAAAAGAGGAAAACAACATGTTCTATTCATGAAAACATTCAAGCATGAAGGCAACAAAAAATATCAATTGTACCTAGTAGAATACAATATAGTTTTAAAGTAAGAGGATTAAATCTCATAACGTGGATTTAGATTCCAAGCATGATACGATAAATCGCATCAAAAACGAATCCGGATCCAAATAATATGATAAGAAACATGATTGAATAGTAAGTCGTACAAAAAACTTGGTTATATACAAATGAACCGGTTTCAGTGACAGCGCGATAGTGCAAGCCACATAGCGTTTAGATACAGAAGTTTCAATGCTACCGAATATGAATGAAAAATTAAAGTGAATCAAGAAAACCGCTTGAGCGATGAGAGGTACAAAAACTTGTACAGTGCTTGTTTATCAAATCTATATTATTATAATATAAGTGAAATTTGTGAGGTTGTACCTAATTAACCTCTGGATCTACTGAACCGATTTTGAAAATTATTTCGCAAATTGGAAGCTAGACACGTTATCACTTAGTGCGGAAGATTATATCCGTAAGAAAAATCACGCGAACGAAGTCGCAATGAGAGTGCTAGTCGTTCATAAGGTCCTGTTACAATATTCAAGCAGTCAGAACTCAATAACAGTAACTAAATTGTTTATACTGAAGATCCCATTTCCCTCCGACCGGAAGACGCGTGCCCTTCATTTGTTTTGTTTGGTCACGCGCACGTGACTGTCTTCTCCCATTGTATGGCTCTTCTGTATCGAAGCATAACGTGGTAGTAGACGACCTTGTGTGATTACATCATATTGACAGGCGCGCTCGGCGGCGCCGGTCGCGCTCCGCCGGGCTGCTCAAGCGCAGGCGCGGCTTTACTGCGCAGCCTGCGCGTGCGTGCGTGACATGCTCCACTGCACGGTGCGGGCGATATGAGTATGAGCCACTATGGAACTGGCTGGAAACACTGTTGTTTTTTTTTTATTTTGATATATTATTCTCGATACTTTTTTCGAGATGGTCTTTTTTTGAAACAGGTTTTAGTTTAATTAATTTTATCTGGATATTAAAATGTCTCGTTTGTAAGTATTATTTTTAGTCCAAACGAGTTTATCTAACCGGTTAACATTCATTCAGTTGATCATAATTAGGTATGCATAATTAGGTATCTGTAGCCTTCACTGCTTCCCTATTTGTTGATTGATTATCTGCTAATAACATCAAAATACGTCGTAGATCAAAGTTTGACATTTGAATCTACTCAATAGTAGCATTACTAAATACGGGCCATATAAGACCGCTCCGAAATCAATTGAGCATAATATCATAATCACGGCGTTTGAAAGGCAAATTAATGATTGAAGCTGATTAGTGAATACATAATTATGTAAATGTAGATAGACCCTGGGACAAAAAAACAAAGATGAAGTCATATAAACAAAAGATTAAAAGGATATTATTACCACTAAACAGGTTTATTAAGCAAACGAAACCAAATACAGGAAACGAAGTCGGTATCCAAAAACATAGGTAGATACATAGACTGCTACAATCATAACCCTTCTTACGTCGGGTAAAAACAATACGTCATTCTTTGTTTACTACTCTTACTTTCCGCATACAAATGAATACACGAAAGTGAATCTTTATCTCCGATCTGGGATTAATAATATTCGCCGTACTTCAAAGCACTCGAGTCATAAATCTCAATGTTCTAAATATAAACTTAAATTGATCGAGTCGTTTATCTCACGTGGTATTTGCAGAGACGCAGCACCCCGGCTTGCTTTATTGGAGCAGTCCTTTGTCTCCATCGTGGATTGTCATACGATGATTCTTTGTTTCTATAAATGACTGGGGATTTAACAGGCGACGTTAAATTCATTTCGATCAACATCAGTAGTGGCTGATGATGGACTTTTAGTTCAGTATCTAATAAAATTACTTAGAATATAAATCCATTAGGCTTTAGCACTGAATTCTTTCGAAGAACAGTAAAAGCGAATTTAGATTAGAAGCCACGGATCTGGACCTTAACAAAAATTAATTCCTATGCAATTAGCATAAAGTTAATCTCACAGCTATATCATAACAATGTATCTTTTAAGACCTTGTGCTTAAGTAAATTCTAAGAACGTATATAAATATCGGTGTCAACGGTCGCAATATAATCGTATGCGTGCGTGTAAAAATAGCCTCGTTCCTTACAAAGCAATCATTGCTATTATAATTCTAATAACAGTTACTTAACAATTTTTATTCATTATTTTCGAGAAAAATCTTGTGTTGCAAACGTGTATGGTACAAGTAGTGGCGTGCTTGGGTTTAGACCATGGTGTTGATGCATCTAAAATGCGTCCACGACTGACGGTGTTCGTCAAGTGACTCTTCTCGTCGTCTATTCTCGTCGCCACGAGCGCAGAAGATTTACAAGTTCATCAAGGTTCTGAGCAGTACTATTCTGTAAACATCTCCTATGAAGGGAGCTTAAGATTCCTAGCTTTGGGATGACATAAGACCTCACCTCAATGTCACTTCACCCAAATTCACCGAGGCAGACAGAATAGTCCGGCAGAATGTAATATATTGTAGTAGATTATGCGAATTGGCACAAAGCCCGTAGCTCTGTGGATCCCCCTCTGTTTGTTCAATAGTCTGTATTAAGGCAAGCATTTAAGCAAACAGTCTCTGATAAATTGTTTATGTTTGTATGTAAACAATACTTAATTATTGTAACCTCAAAACCTATACAAGGAGAATTTACTGTCGGAGTTTCCTCATATGTTACGCCTTTACAAACTAAGTGTCCAATTTATGATCTAATCATAGTTGTGTTACGTCTTGCTATATGTTGTGTGTTGTATAAACAATCATTTATCATTTGTTGGTACGTTAGAGGTTTATTTCTTGTGTTGAGTAAAGTTGGTAATTAAATCAAACACGTATGTACAAAGTACACGTTTATAGATTGACAAACCTTTCGTAATTAACCAAAACATTTGGATAATTTATAAAAAAGAAAGGGGAATGTTCATAGGGCATTTATAAACTCGCCCGCATCGCTGTCAATAGAACAAATGCCCAAAAAGTTAGCAGCATTGCCACGTTATATGGCAATGCTGATGCTTTGGCCCAAGAAAAAACGACAACATGTACAGAGTCGAGCAGTCACCTAACGATGTCCCGAAAAATAAAGGTAAGAACTCGGACCCCAAGGCCTAGAACGACCAGCCCCTTAATGATGTCTCGAAAAACAAACTGAGCACTCGGACCCCAAGGCCCCAGTGTTTCAACCCCAAACGGCTCAAACATAAAGCTTCCAACAAGGTTGTTATATTAGCTCCGTAAGAAGTTTTCAAATAAATTGGATCGTTAAAGAATATAGAAACTTCAAATTGGTTGCTTTTGTGAGAATCTAGGTTAATCAACTAATCGAATTTCTCTATTATAAAGGTCTCTCTCTAAACTATTCTCTTTCAATGGCGACCCTCTCGTTCTATCGCTTTTTCCCGAGAATAAGAGATGAGGGATTTAACTCGATATAAAAAAGATCCATCTCTATCCAGTGTCATCGGTAACTGTGAGTGTTAGCTTGTGAGCTTTATTTCTCGAGGGATCGCCCTCGCCAGCTTCTTGCGTGCCGGCACATAAATCTTTTAAATCACTCTACACAGCGTAAAGAGCAAATGTGTATTGTTAATCGATTAAACATCACGACTGTATTCCCGAAGGGTTAGGCAGAGGCGTGCACATTAGTAAGTCCCACGTAATAGGGGGCGAGCCTATTACCAACAATCGGGCACAAATCCAGACTCTAAGGGTGCAACTGCTGCTGCTGGAAATTCCTGATGGAAAAATCCAATAACATTTTGCCCGACCTGGGTTTCGAACCCAAGACCCCATGCTCAGCAGTCGTGCTTTGCGACCACTAGACTAACGAGGCAGAGTGCGTAGTGTTAATCGTTTTCAAATCAATAATTGGTTTCGTTATTTCGTTTCTACGTAACGTTTTAAGCTCTAACGTCTTATATTTTTGCGCTAATGCCTTTTCAATGATCAATAAGTATTCGCAATACAATATTGTAAATGTCAAATGAAAGGTAAAGGTTTATTTTTGTAACACACTGACGCGTTGAGGACGTATTATGAAAATGTTACCTAAATCTACTTAGGGATATGTGTCGTGACCTCTTGTATTTATTATATAATGATTAAACCAAATGGTTATCTAAATTCAGTATGCTTTTACTTTAATAATCTTAATATTATGTATAAAAGCGAAAAGTCACTTACTCACTGACTCATCATGAAATATCGAAAACCGTTTGACGTATAAAGATAAAATTTGGTATATAGTTGGTTATAGTTAGTAGACATCCGCTACGAAAGGATTTTCCAAAAGATTAGATCGCCGATTACCGACATTTACGCGGACGATGTCGCAGGCAAAAGCTAGGTCTAGCATAAGTCTAGACTTCTAACTGGCGAAAAATCATGCGGTTCATAACAATACAAATCCATGACTCAGATATAAGCTATAAGCTTAGTAAAACTTTTAAGTTTCGATGACTCAAAAATATGCTTAATAAAACTGACGACTACTATTTTTTAAACAAAAAATAACAAGAACCCTTTCGAATTTTCAGTCAAGTCGTTTTCTGTTGTAAAATAAACTAAAAATCATACATGTTTATGTGTCACGTCTTCATAAAACGTTGAATCATGAATGTCGCAGAGTAGAAACAATGAAACAAATAACGTGCCGTCCCTGAAACGACGTGTGCTTGAAGGTACCTATAGAGCACGGCGCTACCATTTAGCTAACTGCTAAGACAGACAAATGGTCAGAAGTTTCAATAACGACGAATTTTTGATGTAACTGGCATTTTATTTATTTATTAAAACTATATGCAACAAAAAGGTACAAAGGCGGACTTAATGCCTTAGGCATTCTCTACCAGTCAACCAAAGGGGGTGAAGAGATAACATGGCAGGTGCAAAAAAATGTAAATGAAAAAAAAATAGATTTAAAAATCATTGAATACAAATAATATTCTAAATAAATTCATTCATCATTCATTCATTTTAGGAGTTAAATCGACGAGCTTGCCGTTACGGCAAACAGCATGACGCTCTTTCATGCCATCATGACCGCTCTTGTCATTGTGTGTGTGCGCGAGCATTCTATACAATCCATTGCTTTATTTTTGTTGATTATTTTGACTTTATTAACAAGTTTAAATATTCACTAAGATTATTTTTAAATAGTTTTTTCAAAAGTTAAAATAAAATTGATCATTAGGCAGAGACCCTGTCGGGCACAGCCAATTTGAGAGAGAGGAAGAAGGCTAAGTAGCAATCAGATTGATTGCCTATAATTACTGTTTAAGAATATAATTATAATTATGGATATTTAAGAGCATATTATTATAAGTAATTTCATACAAATTTGTGATGAAAAGTGGAACGCTGGTTGGTGTATATAAATAAGTCTGTAGGTAAAGGAAAGGTCTTCCATCTTGACAACTACTAAACTCGTATTAGCCATTACCGCTTAAGTTAGGACTTTACGAGTCGGTAGTATTAATCTGAATAATATGGAACGCAACATTGTTGAACTACGTTATAACTTCGACATCTTCAATAAAAGTTTAAATAGTTTGCAAAGTGAATTTAACTGTTGCGAATATAATAGAAAGAAAAGTTCTGTCAATTGAAAAAAATAGCTTGAAATAATAATAAAAAATACTAAAAATCCGTACTTATTATAAATGCGAAAATAACTCATAAACAGAGTTATTACGCTTTCATGACTAAACCACTGAACGGATTTTGACGAAATTCGGTACAGGGTAAGTTTGAACCTCAACATAGGACATAAGCTACTTTTTATTCGACTTCGACTTCACGATCCACGCCAACGAAGTCGCGTTAAACTAGTATAAAATGCTTAATATGTCTTTTGCAAAAGCAGGTAACAATTTTGAACAGATGAGATCGACGAATATTTTAATTCGTTCAATTTGTGGTTGGAATAAACACACCATCTTTAATGTCTGTTGTTAAATGCCCTACAGTTCTATTGTAAGCCACAAATAAAATTGCAATTTTGTGCAAATCTCAATAAAGGAGCGGCTGTCCTTACTGCGCCCCTTGCCATTTTGTATTGTCTGTCCTACTGTGCATTGTCTGTTTAATAGCTGACAGATAAGCGCCCAATTATACCCTCGCCCACATGAGCCATACAATAGATTCGTTTACAATGGTACCTACTCCGTGAAGTTATCCGTATAGTTCAGAGGAAGCCAACTTAAAAAGATCCGAGATCCACTGCTGACCTGTCAATTTTAGTTGATCTTAAACTTCAATGCAATTTTAGTCGACATGTCAGAACGCATTGATTATAAACACGGAAAAGTTCAAGGCAATCTAATTTGACATCTCTAACTTAGTTCTAAAATGTCATCGTCCTTTTCTTTCGCTATATGTTTATAAGAGATGGCAATTCTCTAATTTTAGTGTACCTAGTTTGTGAACAAGGGAATCGGCAGTCGGCACCATTGAATCATTTACATAATTAACACTAGGTATAGGTACTATAGTTATAGGTAACAGTTTACTTACGAGTAGTTTTGGTTTTATTAAAAAGGGAAATTCAACCTAATTGAAATATATTTTTTGAAACTACTTATTTTTAGTGTGAGCATTGTTGTTAGGATCGACTTTACTAATAGCCCCGATCGACTACTTGGTAACCCCTGGCATAGTTTGTCTTACAGCCGCCGTGAAGATATGAAGATAGTATTTTAAAGTAAATTACGGCGGTACACGTTGTTTCAAATTCAATACTAGGTTCTCACGTTGTCAAGTTAATTATTTTGGCCCCATTTATGTGAGTGTTGTATTATTATACTCTATGCTTTGGTTACGGAGGTCGTATAAGTCATACAAGGACTAAACAATTTACCAATTTGAAATAATTAGTATTCATTTTTATGGTTTCCATGCTATCGTCTTCAACAGAATGAACGCTAGCTCCTTCAGCGTCTTGAAAGTCAAAGTCAAAGTCAATTTAATTGAAGTACTTATATTAGGTTAAGGTTTATTTTGTGGTCAAAAAAATGGGTTATCCATGTTAGTCTGAAATAAATATTTATTATTATTATTACTTTATTTGTTATAAGTGTCATTGGGTTTTGCCATCAGGAATTTTTCAGTAGGGGCTTCAGAGTCTGGATGTGTGCCCAATTGACGGCAATAGGCTCGCCCCCTACTACATGGGACTTAAACATAACTGGCGAAATTATGTCAACTAATGGGTACACCTCTGCCTAACCCTTCGGGGATTACAGGCGTGATGTTACGTGTTCCATAATGACGTAGTCAGTCTTCACATTAACAATCTCACCAAAAAAACAATTGACGAGCATTATTTCTCGTCTCGCTGCGGTCTACCTACGTCCTTCGGCTGCATTCAGCCGAATAAATCTTCATTAGTGCCCGTATCGGGCACGCCGCCGCTGACCGGCCCTTTTACTCTCCAACCAATTTATCGGCCGTTCCGTTCATTGGCTATAACTAGACCACTCGAGTATTATTCGGGCTTAGGCATGCCACGCACTACATAAAATGTGATACCGGTACCGCGGTCGTAAACTGGCGTCGTGTGTGAAACTGTGAATACCTACCCTGAATACCTGATGCCTCTGTGTTTGAGTGTCCGTTCCATTCGTTCCATGTAGTAAATAAAAAAAGGCAGCTTCAAATTTCGAATGTCGTTGTTCGTTGTTTTGTTTTCTCATGGAATTTAATGGCTTTACTTACAATAAAGAAAAAAAAACGACCAGCGCTAAAAATAATAAAACCGCTTTACAACTTAACAAGTTGCTTATCACATGAAAAGAATATTGCATTTTATTTTTTCTTATTTCATAACCAACAATCGCAGCGACAATCAAAGGTCGATTCACTGACTGTAAATAACAGCGTGGTATTTAATATTTTATGTACTTACATAAGCTAGATATTTTGTAAGATGCAAGTGCTAAAGGAACAATAAAAATGGAATGCAACTCCTTTCATGAAAGTTACTTTACTCTTTCAATCTACATCGTTCAAATAGTTAATAGATGGAGCACGAAATATTTGGCTGCGTCATAAACTAAAACCTAGGTAGATAGGTACATAGAATTCATTAGAGTATAATGATGTTTATTCAATGGTTGAGGAGCTGTGGATCTGAATGCAACAGCTATTTAGCTCAATGTGAATCATCCGTGCAGATACTTAAAAACATGACCATTTGAGGACTAACGTACCTCATAAATTGTTTAAGTAGGTATCAGGAAGACTGCCAGTGTAACGGATTTTGCTCGAAAGAGTTACCACGCCCTGGAACGCAAAGGGTGGTAGGAGGAACACGGATGAACCCTTTCGCTCGGCCCAGAGCGGAAGAAGTCATTTGATGATTTCATATTCTTAAAAAAAGTACCAGTAAGAACCATTTTGAATGTAGGACCAAACCCAGGAAGACGAACTGGGACAAAAGGATTCTTCACATAGACTTACTAAAAAAAAAACCAATTCACCTCTGAAACATTTTATCTCGCTACAATAGAGTGCAATAACCTTCGTTAAACGTGGATTTTCTCCGCTCCAATTTGTTCTTTGTCTAACCCTTTTCGGATCACAAAGAAAAGCTAATTAGGTAAGTATTTTATTTACATATATTTCAGCTGTTTCACCAGGTACAGGGTTAATTAAGGAAATTAACCCTAAACTTTCTGTACCTAATAGGTACCTAACAGAAAGTTGGAAGCCAGTTGGACATTCCCAGTTGTAAGTCAAAAGTTATTGAAACATTTATTTCTACTTACAACAATAAAACAGACCAATTTCGTAGAATTATTTATTTGATAAGAGCCTATACCTACTAATAGAAGCAACATCTTGTTTTATTTTTATTTTCTTTCAGGTGAAATATTGTATTTCTACTGAAAGATTATAATATTTCAATAAAAGAATTGGAACATTTCAGTTAACTTATGATATTTTTTGTGTTTTCTATTTTCAGTTTGCCAACAGAATTTGCTTTTGACAGATGACATTTAAAGTGTTTGAAATGATCGACTACGATCAGCTGACTGTCAAGTCGTGCGGTGCTTGTCTGAACTCGTAAGTATGCTTACTCAACCGAAAAGCCGACCATAAAGTTAATTTCACTTTTTAAATCTCGCCGGCCAGTGCTCTAAAACTCGTTTTAAAAGTTTAATTAACTGTCTCCAAAGAGTATGTGTAATCGTTTGCTTAAATCTTTTTGGACATCGCACTTGTCTGTGAATTTAGTACTTTTGATGTGGGGCGCATTTGCTATATTTTTGTTTACTAAAGAAATAATAATTGGATGATATTTAAAGGTCTTTTTGTGTTGGATAACTGAAACCGTAACAGTTGAGTAGTCTAACGAGCCAGCCAGACGGCCGACTAATGAGCAACAAATAATCCGCATTTGTACGTTTTCTGTTTCAGCGATTGTCAATATTGATTCTCTTAATTCTAGACGACGATGTTATTCTTTCTTGTTTAATTTTACTGTAAATACATAACATATATCTTGTTCGTTCCTTACTCGACATTACGTAATGAAAACTCTATAAAAAATTTAAAAATCGGATTAATATAAAATCTATCGATGTTAAAATGGAAATTTAAAATTAAGCATATTTCTAAAATACTGACTTTTAAATCTAAATAACAATATAACGTCAAAACTCTATTATCTTATTGAATAGACATAAAAAACTTAATAAATAATTGTAACCGGGCACTAGACACCACCAATCAATTGACATACTTTTTAAATGAGCTGTCAAAACGCGATTCCCCCATAGATGTGGATATGGAATTAGTAAGTACCTAAATTGTTACGTAATTTTATCGCCAATTCAATTGAGTAACTATTTATTTATTTCAAAGCAACTAAAAATCTATTTTTACAGTAAATTGAAAATGAATCGGGCTTACGGGACTGAAATAAGGTGATTTTTTAGGAAAATTATGTTTTCAAATTATTGGTTAATGTTGTCGAGAACCCAACTGTGGATACTATCGCGTATTATCTAGTTAGCTGCCAGAGATTCCCACCGACGTCACACTTTACTCATTAAACCTTACACAACAAAATAGCCCAATTCACCCAACAACTTCCTCATTCCTGTCCCCGATTGGGTACAGTTGACCTTTGCTCCGAGCGACTGGCTGCAGGTATCCAGCACATGATGCAAGCGAGAGGACGGGGGCGGCGTGGGTGCGAGGCCGCTTGCACAACTTACTGCACTGACGCTAAGTCCTTCGCACTTAGTAGTTCAGCTTGTATCGCCGGAATGTTCGTTAAGTGAACTAATGTTGTTGTTTAGTAGGTCTAAAGGATTCGTGAAGGGGGTCGCCAATGGCGGTCCAATACCAGTCGGGGGCGCGGATCATGCGTAATGCGAATACCGGGCTCCCGCCTTATGGGTAACAGGAGGAACCGTGGGGTTTTAGTCGGTGAGAGTCCGACATACCCCTCCGTTATTCCCCAACGGAGGGAATACATGTCAAGAGGATTTCCCCACGAAAAAAAAAAAGGTCTATAGGATTCAAGAGAAGGGTTAAATCAGATGATGTTCAGTTTCTTTCCGAATCATACGCAGGACTTATTATGGACATATTGGACTTATGTTTTTTTAGCTTTTACATCGATCGTACAGATTACTCATTGAATACTGACTGTCATTATCTCAAAGTCACAACTTACACTTCCTATTTTAAATATTTAGTACGATCTGTACGTAACATATAGGTACAAGACTTAGATAAAATCCACGAATAATAAATTCTGTTATTAAGCACCATCATACAATATTTGTAAGTAAAACAAAGTACATTAGCCTTGAAATTATACGAAAATTATTAAGATGAGAAAGGATAGGGTAACAGGGGCAGAATTTTATTTACCAACGATACCTCAAAGCACTGAACATAATTTAAAATACGCTATGAATAAAACCTTCAACTCTACGACTCGTCTTTCTTCCTTTCATTCCATAGAGTTCCATTCATCGAACGAGTACGACACTTATTTGAATACGTTCGAAAATCAAATCTAAACTTCTGCTTTAAATTCTATGCGAATAAGGCACAGATAGTGCATTCTATTCAGCCAACCTGACTGGCCGTGGAACTCATTTCGCAACTCTTTAGGTCAAAACAGGTGAACATTGTTGATGTAACTGGTTTCTGTGTTAGATGCAGATCCTTTGTCCCATATGAGGATATGCGACGTAGCTTAACGTGGGAGGCATGTAGGTAGCTAGCTATTCTTTAGACAGGACATTGATCAATGCATTTTTGCTGTACTTCCTTGATGGCTTTCTGATGTTTATTTGTGATTTGAATTTTGCGTGGAAGGTGTAAGGTTGCTAAGTGGACTTGAGCCGTCTAACATTTGTTAAGAAAATATGAATTGTATTAAACTTTAGGAGTGTCATAATTTTATACAGAATATTATTGTTTTAGTTTAGCTTTGACACGTAATACCTACGCTTGGAAATTTGAGTTATTTTTTATATAAAAAAAACCAAATGGACTTAGAAATTGTATCTACAAACTAATACAAGATTTATATCTCTAGATTTTAAATTAATGAATAACTACTTAACAATTTTATTGTCTCGTATGTAATATGTGTTTCTTAAAGGTAAGTAGTTACTTTAACCATATAAAGCCACATAAACCACAACCATAAGAACAAAGTAATTAACTTTGTACGTATTACAACATACGCAGGTACATTATTATGAAAATCCGTTTTAATTTTATAAGCAGCAATAATATTATTAAGTCATTAACATGTGCTTAAAGGGACTTGTGTTAATACTTTGATAAAAAAAGTGAAAATTAATTACAAAGACTATAGAGTTTTAAATGCATTGTGATACTTTTATGATTTGTCGAACGTAACTTTATACATATATTGATGATAGCATACGATACTATGCGTTATTATTAGGGCGTATGCGTAACCTATTTCAACTATTTACAAAATGCACAATGGACCTACATAATAGCACAGAAAAAAAATTATTAACACGTTGAATATGTACCTACATCAATATGTAATCCAAAATTCATAATTTGAATTTGGAAAGCTCAGATTCTTTTTACCTATATTGATTTAAAAATATACAGTATCGAAATAGCTAATATAATTTAAATTATCTACGAGTTTTATATTGACACTCACCACATGGCAATGTGTTTATCGACTAGCGTAGAGCCAGTCAGTCACAAAAGGTCTGTAGCAGTCATTCCTTTAAGTTATAAAGCAAAGCTTCTTGCAGCACTGACAGTTCAGAAACAGTTAACAGCTGCGTGCAAACAACAACCAAGCTTCACAGTGAGTCCTTTGAATAATTTCTGAACGAAAGTGTCACCCTCGGAACTTTGACAGTCAAGTTGCCTTCCCCTCTACTTGTCCTTGGAAAATTTCTGCGTCTTCCATTTTGAGTATCACTTTAGTCACTGTTCATGGAATTGATAACAAGTTTTGAAATTAGAATTCGGTGTATTAATTTGGTTGTAGTGTGAATTCAATTTAAACTATGTAAGGTTCAAATTATAAGCTAAGAATACCACAGACTCAATTTATTTGTATATTAATATACGTATCAAGATTTAGAGCTTTTTAATTTATTATTCATTCGCCTGATAACTTTTATTCAATTTTTTAAATGCTTAATTTAAAGAAAAGAATTCTCGGTGACTTTGTCATGTTGTGATACCTACCCGCCGTAAGCCTACATACATACGTACTACGTCAATTTGCTTGAAAATGAATTTTCTTGATTGATTTACGTTGCGCAAAACCCCTCATACATCATGATTGCCCAAACTTTTACCTTCCAGAAGCCATTACGTCAGTTACGTGATTATATTCGAGCCTAGGTAAACAAAGGAAGGTCGACTTCAGACCAATTTCACATACCTAGTTTACACGAGTTATATATTCAAAATGTTTACATTTTACATAACATGATACTGCTATTAATTATAACGCATCGCATGACGTGTAGTTGTATTTTAGCTACTGACGCATCATTGGAATCAGGCCACTAAAATACGAAATGCGGTCTGCTCTTATTTTGTTGAACGGCCTTTTGAACCTAAAGAATATTTTTATATAGTTTAAAATACTTCTTCATAAATTAGCTGTCCGAAGTTAAATGCGTATTTTTACGGTACTTGAACACAATAGGAAAATCATGTTGGTCACGCCTTAAAATTCAAGAGCGATTGAATTGAGTCATAATAACAATTACTTACAGCTATAAATTAAATCGCAATCCCGGATGTCATTTGTAAGAAACTTCCATTGATACCTCTTTTAAAAATAAAAATAACAGCAAGATGCCATAAACCATAAAAAAAAACCTAGCCCCAAACTATTTAAAAAGTTCCAATGATTCAAATATAGAATGTTATAGTCTTCCTAGAAGAAACAAATGGCGGTGCAATCTAAACGCCAGCTCCTTATAAAGACTGTTGTACGGTAAGAGGAAAATAATGTAGATCGCATGAATGAATGCTTATGTCCTCTGTAAGCGTGGGCTTACGGTCTGAGTAACATTTGATTACGTGCGAGACAAAGGCGATGTTACATCTGTTTTGTGTTGTGTTGCTAGCCAAAAATAATGCAAAGACAAAGTAACTTTAAAGAAAAAGGTTTAAAAACATTTGAAACCGATCGATTACTTACAATTTTAAATACGAGATCCATCAAACAATAGAATTATGACAGAAAGACAAAGGAACATATTCTTTATAAAAATAAGGTCACGATTTGATGATTTCTTTTGTCAAAACATCCCACATTGGGACAGTCTAACATATCCACAATAATCTCTTAAACTTTTACTTTCAACATGACCACACATCTTCAAGCAACATTTACTTACTTCACACACACAATTTCACCTAAAGCCACCATCAAAAGCATTCAAAAATCAAGTCCATGCATGGTTGGGCGTCATGATATCGTGTCGTCCACGTCACGTGACCGTCACGGTCAATTTGACACTCCGCTCTACGCTGCCCACTCTCACCTCTTTGATATTCGCTATGGTAAACTGTAAGCTATGGTTTTAAAGCCTGTCCTTATTTGGTCATGTCGATAAAAATACGGATGAAGGAAATTGCGTAAAAATATTTGATTAGCTATCTGTAGCTGAGTTTATTATGGACTTGCTTTAGCCCACAACTTCGTCCGTGTAAATTTCGGTCATCGCGGACGCAGACGAAGTCGAAGTCTAATAAAAAGTAGCCTGTGTCCTTTGTTGAGGTTCAAACTTACCCCTTACCATGGTTTCATCAAAATCGGTTCAGTTGTTTAGTCGTAAAAGCGTAACAGACAGACAGACTTACTTTTGCAATTATAATACATTTTAGTAATGTACGAGCTGACTAATTGCTTCGTTTCAGTCATATTTCATCATAATAGTTTTACAAGCCATGGCTGAATGCGTCTCATCGCATTATCATTGGTTGTTTTGTATCCTTTATTGTTTCAGTTGCCACCCTTATTTTCAGCCCCCCTGAAAACGAAATCGCATATAAAACTGAACGTAATTTATCCTTAGTTATGTAAGTAAGTGCTTATCAATATTTATGTTTATGTAATAATTATATTTATGTAAGTAAGTGCTTATCAATATTCATTTCAATAAAATCGCCAACATCGTTTCCACTTTCAAAGCTAAATTTTTCAAAGTTGGCAACACCGCGCCGAATTACCGAATGTTGCCGATCTTTTCTTAAGTAATAAGTTTGGATAACGGAGCTTTCGGCACCAAATCAATCTGAACTAGAGATATCAAAGAGCTTACAAGATAGCTGAGATAAAATTTTGGAGTTTCGTAACATTGAGGCATTTTCTTTTTTTATCTTTTGGCCACCTTGACTCCGTTGTTGCGTGGTTAGAACCGCATTCGCATTGCGTGGGTTCAAGATCGCATGATAACATTGCAACAGCTTTCATTATTGGCCAAATAAATATATTAACTTCTTTAGTTTTTTACTAAACGGGGTTTATTGTGCTTTACAAGATTTTTGCTCTTTAACTTAAAATCAACGTGGCGTAATTTCTTAAAAATGGTTGTTCCGTATTTTACGGAGCGCTCAGATTTCTTGCTTATAAAGATAAAAGAGTTTATAATAAAATAAAAATGAAGAAATATTATGTAAAATATCAAGTTTATCTGATAACCTTTCTGCTTAAATTCTGAGAATATTTTTACGTAAATGTGAAATAATAAATTAAGCACCTACCTAAAAACTTTCGCTTAGTAGTCTCGAGTTTCGGTTTAAACCTGCCTCAAAATACCTATACAGACAATTCCCTTTGTAGGAAACAAATAAACAAATGACAATCCTAGCCATTACCATTCATTTTGTATAGCCTGCACTTAACACACTGACTTTGACACACTTAACTTATTCAAATAAAACACGTAATAACACCCCATACGGTTGCATCTGAACAAACATGACTAAAGAAA
Source organism: Hoplodrina ambigua (assembly GCA_949774945.1). Lineage (NCBI taxonomy): Eukaryota > Metazoa > Arthropoda > Insecta > Lepidoptera > Noctuidae > Hoplodrina > Hoplodrina ambigua. Next base: position 10,515,489 of record OX458968.1, read on the forward strand.
ATGCGTTCGTCGCGAAAGCGTCCGTAATTACATATTGATAGCAAATATCTATTAATTGCTATGCACTGGGATTTTGCTGCAATGAAGCGGAAAATTGTAAGAGCTTGTTATTGTTGATTGTAGTGAGTTTCCTTTGATTGGAGACCAAACAGCGTTCATTATAGCTTAGGTATACTTTTATTTATTTATTTAAAATGGCACTAACAATATACACAGACAGGACATTAACATTGTAGTGGACAGAGGCTAATGTTTATATTATATCTATATTACAGACATGCACAACATTTTGATTATTGCAGTGTCTGTTCCAGAAAATTTTAATTATGTCAAGTTATTAAATGCATGTAAAAAGTACTCATGTTTAACTAAAACTCACTAAAAAAATAAATTAATAGAAAAGATAAAATTATAAAGAGAACATTAAAGAATCGCTTATTCTTTTGCCTATAATTTTAATCACATAAAGTAAAAACAATCAATTTTTCAGATTCCCTCTCACTACGCTTTTTCACCTACACTTATAATTAAAAAAAAAATATGTAATTATCTCTTTAATTATATGACCGTAACAAGCCCAAACAAGCTACCTATGAACTCTCAATTAAAACTTACATACATACACGGAGCATTTCCCGTCCTGCATTGTTCTTTACCGACACAGTTTCACACGCTCTACATATCTACATCATATGGAAAGCGATGTAAGTACATACAATAAACATACCTAGTGTGCTACTATAGTCACTATAGAGCCATTATATACATGAGTATTCATAATTTTGTTGCATGAATGGACGCAGCAGAGAGGAATGTCCATTGTGGTCACGCGTCGTGTTTAGCTTTCAATAAATTAATATTCGATCGGTTTTAACAATACGATTTGATTGTCATGGAATCGTGATAATCATACGAGTGGATGAGTTAGGGTTTTGTCGAAGCGATTTTTACTCGAAAGACGTCACTTTTAGCCAGGACTTCCTAACCAGTGGGGCGCGCCTCCCTAGGGGGATGTGTTTGCATTTTCGGAAGAAAAATATAACGCGAAGATATACATTTTATTTTTATATATTAAGAATTATACAGCTCTTTCTTAATTATTATATACAAAAATAATGAGGGGAGGGGGCATAAAAATGTTATTTATAATCTAGCTAGACTCGACACAAAAGGTTGGGAAACCCTGCTTTAAGCGATTCCAATAAAATCAACCTGGGACACCCATTTTAGGGAAGGCAACATTATCATAAAACAATAAACTACTTGTTCAAAGTGATAAACGCTTAATCAAACTAATAAAAAAAGACATAAAATAAAATGAATACACAATGTTTCTGAATTTATTATACCACACAGATAACCTTCTGACCTTAACAACGAGAATAGCTTTACTATCTTCAAAAATGAAATGTTCTAACATCTAGAGCTTTGAATTTATTGCCATAAATAAAAATATTAAATTACATAGAGAACCTTTTTGTTTAATGGATAAGAAAATTAAATGGACGTACATACGGAGTATTCTTCATCAAAACAGACCAATTTCTCGAGGGATTAAAGAGTAATGGATATGTTATTGTGAGTCTAGACGCAAAAGTTATTAAAGTAACTATAAAAATATGGTACAAACCTTCGAAAGTTACATAAAGTGGAGGTTTAAATTCAATGTAAGTGAGTTTCTTCGTCTTTTCGAGAATCCAAATATCCGTAAACCATTGTAATTGATGTGTATCTACCAATCTGGTAATGGTATGACAACAGGGATCAAAAGTCTGGCTTGTTTCCAAAGCAAATATAAAAAAAAATCTATTGTAAATTAAACGGGTTTAAGGGAAATTAAAACAAAAATTAACTAGCAATTTCGCGTTCCCTACAAAAAAAAACAATCAGCCGTTCCATACATTTTGGCCGCTCAGGTATTGCGCTTTTGTATAGAACGCTTATGTTATTACAATGACCCTTACTCCTCGTATAAATAAATAAAAAATGTACCAAAGAGAAACACATTCAACCCTTCAATAAAAAAAGTCAAATCTTTGGACCATTTTCAATATTGTTGATTGCGAAAGCAATTTGGATCGCAATCGCCTTGCGACACTTTTTGCTGATAAAGAAGCTCAAAGCGATTATACGAGAGACCTTCGTCTCGCCCATTGTTTGGACAGCTGCATCTATCAGATACTACGTAACTACATTATTTAACTTTTTATATTGTAGATGCGTTTTCTAAAAGGAATTAAATATACAACGTGTAATTGAATTAACTGGAAACCTGATAAATGGCGTACTTGAACTTTAACTACTGAACCAACGCTGAAGTCATGAAAAAAATAATCAGTTAATTTATTTATTTATGTTCACCATAATGTAGGTCTATTAGGTGATTTTTTTACAATGGCCTGTTTTATGTCTACTCAATTACACGTTGTATAAAACCCAGGCATGTTCATCATCAAACTCACCTATTCGCTACCATTCAAGTTACTCAGCGAAGATCGCTGCTCCACCCTACCGAAGGCGGTCTAGCCTATCTTGCCGATTCCTACGTCTACAGCGTCTACTCCAACAGACATCTGTTCTGACTCTTATATGGCTAGCCCATAGACACAGCTTTTATAACCTGTGGTCTATATCGACACTTTGATGAATAATTTACTTATGGCTGATTTTTCAATAGTCAGACCACTTTTAATCAAAGAATAAATAAGACAGTTTGACATATTTTGGATACAAAAACTGTCAAGCCGCCATATTTATCCCTGAAAAATAAGCTATGAAGTTTTGTCAATAATAAGCTGACTTTCTTTGCCACTGATTTTGTCACTAAAGGCAGGAAATATGAGTGGTCCCTAAAAAAACGTGACTTTTTACATTTTCACTGCGAAAGGTCGAAATTACGTGCTCCATTATTTTTATGAACAATGAAATCTACAATGTTTACAAATATAATGTTCAAGTAAAACATGACTGTATTCTGCAAATGAAAAGAAGTATTATTGCATTGTATTTGTGTACAAGTAATTAAGGCCGCTGCTTACTTGTAACACCCCACGCCACCCCACACGTTCTTATTGGGCAAATGACGGTGAGTAGCTACACGAGACGCAATGTGGCCAATGAGCACGCTTCATTGACGTCTCATGGCGTGTCGTGTTACAAGTTTGTTTCTAGCTTAACTTGGTTTGTGATTTGTCACTCTATATTTCGTGCTTCCACACAAAAGTTCCTATTGTTCATTGTTTAACGAATCAAATGTTAAGTGTATTTCTGAGTTTTGAGCACAATTTGCTGTGTTTCGAGGTTTCCAATATTTTCAATATTCGATCACTCAGTCGCGATATTTAAATTACATTGCAAAGACGCAAAAAGCTTTGCTTTATTTTTAAAATTATTCCCGCCTTGTATCTTAATTATTGTTATTCATCAAGATCAAGATCAAAAAATAGGTACTAAGAAAACAAGTTATTAAAACGAGTCTCCTCACAGACATCGAAACTGTTCGCTCATTCATTTACAATTTAAATACATTCTCTACGTCGTTCTAATATATAAATACTTTATTAATGTTTAATTAAATTATGCTTTTCCGTTTTGTTATCAAACTATTAATCTCTTACATAAGCCATAAAGTTTTCTAACCACAGAGTTGCGGAGTCCTTTCTGCTAAACTAGCATTTGACCGCAACTTTGTGTACGCAAATGTCTGTTCGCAGACAAAGTCGCGGGTTAAAAAGTACCCTATGTCCTTATACAAATTCCAAACTACCTCTCTGATAAATTTAATTACAATAACTTTAGCAGTTCTGCCCTGATGTAGTAACAAACAAACAGACAAAGTTACTTTCGCATTTATAATATAACTAGCTACACCGGCGAACTTCGTATCGCCTCAGAATATATTTTTTTGGTTAATATTTAGCATATTTAGATATTCTGCTATTCTCGGGTTAGACGAAACCAACAAATCAAAAACCATGAAAATCGGTCCAGCCTTTCTAGAGTTATAAGTGTTCGAACAAATCCGACTTCGTTTTACATATATAAGTAGATAGATTTGTAAAGTCATCCTCGGTTGAGGTTGATCTTCATCATCCTGAGGTTTCGTGTGGTTGGATCTTATATTCAGAATTGCTTCAGACCGTGGACTAAAAACGAAATTGTAATAAATATTAGCACTATTATCGTTCATCTCTTGCTAATATTAATGGCTTGTATTGTATAACTCGGCCTTGCTTATTTTTTTAGTTTGTGGGTTGTTTATGATAAGTGACTCCCGAATGATGACATTCAGAGGCTCCACTTATGGATTAACGCTCTGTACACAATGGGAGATGATGGCTCATTGATATTAATAATTTATGAACCTCTAAATTGTGCCTAAAATATTCATATTTCAAACCAAAGCATCACTTTTATGTCTCTATATTGTACAAAAGAGAAACACGAAAATATTTCTCCTCACAGATAGGTATTAAGTTTGAATAATATTGTCTATTTCCATCGCGGCTTGTGTAAGTCAATGACATTTCTGACAGCACATCAGAACGGAGCCATTTCTATGTTAATGAACCTAAAGTCCTATTACATTAAACATTCAGCGACTGCGGGATAACAGATTAGGGATAAAATCAACGTAACAAGCAAACATAATTAGCAGTAAATATTAAAACTGTTTTCCTTTACCGCGCGTCACCAATTACTTTCCGGTAGTGTTTGTAGCATGAGTGCGCTTTCGACGCCACTGGGCTTTTAAAACGAGGTTGTTTACAACTATAAATAAGGCTGTACTTGTATTAAAGTCTTTTAACTGCTCCAACTATCCTCAAACTTTGACCACACTCGGACACAAGAAGACATAAAAAAGGTTTATTGAAATAATTGATTTACAAAAATATTAAAAATTAGGGTATTATAAACTAAAGGTTGTTATAATCTGGTCGGATTCTACCTGAAGTAGAAATAAACCTGTATCTCAGGTAATACACTCAAATGCTTACAATAATATTATTTAAGATTCAAGATGTATAAACAAATATTAGGTACTTATACAACTTTACTAAAGCGACACAAGAAGACAGAAGAAACCAAGTCCAAAAAATATCCACCATATTTTGTAGGATATTAAAACTTTTAAGGTGTCACACGTAACTTCCGCTAAATTAAGTTTATTTCTGAATGATGTTAAAGTTTGGTTATTATTATTAGCAAACCGACTGTTTCGTCAATAAAATAAATAGGTACATTAGGTATCAAGTCAGACATTTCTGTAAGCTTCATTGCGTTCATCTAACATTCTAACCGCAACGTTAATTTGTTGCGCATTGACAACCGACGACAAAACTGGTAATAAATGATGAAAGTTAACTGCCTTCACACTTCTAATAACAATATATTACGTACCACGTACGTAGGTACTAGGTACCTATACTAATATATTATTGTAATTTTAAATGGTTAGGTTATAGAAAGCGATTTAGAAAGGGTTTAGACCCCAACGGAAATTATAGGCGTGTGTAAACTCCACGTTTATGGATATTAGTTCTGCGATGTATGGCGGTAAGCTGCCAGTGTTGCAAGAGCTTATATATTAAGTACTCTGAATATGTTTTATGAGTTATGGCAATACCGGTAATTGAATGGTGCACTTATTTGATTGCAGTGAGTAGCTGATTTATTTTTCTACTTTATTTCCACAGTGTTATGGTTTACTGTTCTGTTCTGGTTATGTTTCTATTCTCCATCTCTGTTTGTGTTAATGTTTTTTTAATGAACATAGAGGTTTTTCATAACCTCTTTTTTGACCTTTCGCGAACTGCTGCCATTAAAGATAGCTTAAAAGTATAATTACTGTCAAAGTGCCGGACCCTTGAATAGTTCATCGAAAATATATTTTAACTGATTATAGGTATACCTACTCTTTGATAATATAAAAGCTAAATTTATAAGCATGAATATAAATATTTACAGTACCTACAACATTATGCCCTCAAGATATTTTCTCAACATAATATTTAATTTTTCATGAGATGTTTCATAATACGTCTGTATCTTTATGACGCCTTTATTGAAACTGATGTTATTTCTAAACAACTGACATGACATTTGAGTGGCACTACTCCCAATAAAAGTGTTAATTTATTCGATATTTTGTGAGAACACATTCCGTGTTGATTTATTATAGTAGCCTTGAAATTACGTCGGGAAACTCAAACTTCATAACTACTTCTTGTACTAAGTATTCACGATTCAGTTTTTCGATACGCAAAGCAGTTAACACCTACCTAATGACATCAAATCACTTGTTCAAATAATGAGGCTCCTAGAGTGAGATAAAAACATGATACCGTAAAATTGTGTTTTATAAAACAGCTTAAAACGTCGCGGCTTCTAAATATAATTTGCTGGTAATGATTCGGCTGTATTTTCTGTTTGGAAATGATGATCAGCAATTTCTTATCGTTAGTACAGAGAACGTTTATTTTTGGAATCGAATGAGAGGGCGATTAATGACGTTGTTTTACCATCAAACACCTAAATCGAGTTTCGACCGATGATAACAGGTTACTTCTTTTAAAACGTTTTGATCTTCTTATTTATTTCTTCTCCTCATTTTTTCCCAAAAATTAATAAGATGCTATAGTTTTTTTATTTTATTTTCTTATAAGTGTTTTCTCTTGACTCTAGTCTAGGTCAGAGGTGACATAGACAAATTCTAGGAAGGAGTAAACTTACCCATAAGCCTATTGCCTGTTCACTCTACCTTTGAAGAGTTGTAGAATAGTATCTATGATTTTATTGACGTAGATAGACATGTGACCAACATCGACCACTGTGTGCATGCACGTACCATCACACGCCATTGCCGGATCCGATGATGGAACAAAACCTTACGGAAAGTCGTTTCAAAGTCATTGATTCAGGATCCACGATGAGGCTAATAAGGTGATTACGGAAATGATAATTCAATTATTTTGGCAGGTAGACAGTAATTAAAGTAATAAAAACACTATTTACGGTGTGTCGAGAATTTTTTCGTTTCCTAATTTTGAATTCGCCTCAAGGTTTAATGCTTGATGAATCAACTAGTAATTAAACACCAATTATACGGAGATTCTTTGTAATTTCTGTGTTCTTTGGTGGTAATTAAATTTCAAATCCCTTGGCGGAGAACAAGTTTGTAGATACAAATGTTAGATATTCATAATTGTGTATTACACAAGATGAACAAATAACAGACCCAGTAGCAGTAACATAGCAGTAAGAATGTTTTTAAATCGTAAGTATTCTGTACACAAGTATGCATATTCATGTCAAGTCGTACTTAAGCGACACATTAACATGTTCCACATGTTTACAATGACGACAGAAAATGTAGCCACTAATAAAATATTGATCGATTGAGATTGAAGGAGGCACTCGCTTGCTTACCTGTGCCTTAGCAAATAATGTTCCGAACTCTTTGCTTACAGATGTGGCGGGAATATTTGGTACCAATAAAATATTTTCCACTGGCAACTTATGAAGTGGCACAATTTGATTTAAGAATGTGACAGAATACTTAAATGTTCTATTTTTGTAATTTAAAACAAATGAAGATGAATACGATAGCCGTAATAGCCAAGGTATGGCTGGTTACAGCATGTCAATAGCAGAAAGGTTCTATAAGTAACAGAGACGATTGGCTTAGGGGAAAAGAGATCGCCGAATGGTCACAGAGCGCCGGGGGCGAAGACTTGAGTTGAGACATTAATTTCCCCTTTGAGACTTGCTGAAACACCTCAAAGAGAGTTGCCAATAAATAAATTCAATATTGTACAGTCAACAAATGAGATAGGTATGCAAGGTCGTCAGATAGAGTTGAAGTTTTCATACAGACCGATGGATGTTTTAAAATTTAGTTTAATTTATAAAGTAGATGAATTATGAATTTATAAAGTAAATTAAGTTAAGTTTCAATCGAAGACTTCCATCAGTTTCTAAGAAAACTTCAACTATATCTATATCGACCCTGCATACTTTTCATTTTTGCAGACTGTACATAGACAGGCACACCAATATTAATATTGTAATTAAAGAAATAAGAATAGTATAAATGTTTACTACAAACATTGTGAATGCTTATTCTAATGTATTGTAACAACACAAAGCAACCTTCACGTTCAGCCCACACAGTTATTGAAAGTACCATTAAATGTTACCAGAATCCCATAATCCAAGTCCAAGTATGACGAGTTCTTAATAAAGTAACTTATGCAAGAGCCCACGGACGTGTGAAAGTGAAAGCATGATAAAACCGTCTCTATTTTAATCTACGTAGCGACTCGAATCGGAAGGAAGTTACGAACTCGCTTCCTAAACACGAATTTTGTCGAATTTAAAGCCATGCCATCCGATTCTTGTCAATGTCATTTTGTTGGCTATTATAGATGCTTTATGAATGACGATAGGAACGTTGAGGAAGTACGTCTGGAATGGCTTTCACCAATTGGTTGGTACCTTTATTTATTTTTCTTTTTTTTGTGGTGGTAAAATCACCAAGTGAGTACTTCCGCCCTGGGTGGGACGGAAAGGACTGTCAGACTTTTACTGACTAAAAAACCACCCTGTTCCTTCTGTTCCCTTTTACGTTCCGGGGCCACGGTATCCTGTTAAGGCGTCCCGCAACCCCGGAATTGGTTGGTACCTAAACTTTTATTTTTAAGAAACGTTTTGCCACAATAGGATTTTTTCCTGTATCTTAGGTGTGTTTACAAACATATAAAGTCACATACTAAAACAGCCAGACCCGGAACAGCTATCTTTAAGTCATACAAATATTTAACCCGTGCGGGAATTGAAGCCGCGACATACAGCGCAGCACCCAATCGCTTAGCCATTGCGCCTACTGTACCCTCAAATCCCACTAGATGGAAAAATTTAAATGCTCTTTTGTAAGTCAATAATAACACAAGATAATCTTCATTGACTTTAATTAATTGTAGTGATGTCCTAGCTAGTTGACACAAGAAGCTTAACTCTCACAACTCTAATAAAAAAACAAAAACCTTTTTTCTATGAATACCGCCTTTATAAAGCTCTGAAGAAAAGCGCTCATAGGAAACCTGTACTTCCAACTTTAAAAACAAAAAGGACTTTATTCTAAATTCAAACAATTGGAAACATAATACCTGCATATTGCTATAGCGTAGACGTATTTCTAGTTATAATGTGTACTCTAGTATAACAACCAATCGATCACGTGGCACGCTACGATGCATGATTGATTGCCACTGCAGGACACAGAGCAGAACAAAAAGGTAGAAGTTTATATTCATCACGTTGACAAAGTGGTGACCATTACAGAGACGAAGTTTGCCTGAGCTAGTATTTTACAATCGTTATTTTCAAAGTGCGTAATGTCAATGATACACTGTTCAAGCAAACCGATGTTACTTGAATGAATGACGCAGCTGAAGTTAATGTTAGGTTTTAACGAATCTATAGCAAGGTTAAGGTTAGGAGGTACTTCATTTTAAATGATTAAAATGTTTGGGTTATTTGCCATTACTAGTCTTAAGGGATGATGCAGATAATTTCGCATGCAAACGTCCTTACAAAAGCTGTGAAATGGTTCATGCATAGGTTCCTAAAAAGTACGTTACTAACAAAAAGATGGTCGCTTTATACATAAGCAGATTGGCAGATTCGGTTCGGCGTATCTTGTATATCTCAATACAACCTTTGAAAACATTGTATAGAAAATGCCGAACCGAATAACGAACTGTTTAGATTTTTTTTTGTATTTTTTATTCAAACGTTACCCCTCTCTAGTAATGCCTGTATCGTGGATGCGTTTACAACCTTAAACTCTCGTGCATAAACAACCAAACCCAGAACAACCTGTAGGCTATACAAATATTTGTTCCATCAAATCCACGACATGCAGCACAGCAGCCAATCTCTCAGTCACTGCGCCAATCATGTCAGCTTATATGTACAGCGACGATTAATTTTAACCAATTACGAACGAAAGTAATCAACAAATTGGCCAATAATCTTCTACCAAGCTACCAGTACGTAAGTGAAAGTCTCATACGTCGTTCAATTTATTTTGACAACCCATAAATCGTGTCTAATCATTCATAATAAGATGGACAATCGTTCAGATTACTGTTACATAATAAGAACATGTGTTCGTTTGTGATATTGATTAGATAGGGAGATGAAAGTTCTTACTTTGATTCTGATCTCTCTTTCATGTTATTTGGATATTAAAAATTAGCTGCTTCTACGGGGTGTAAAAAGACTTATCTCATAACCATGCTCATCAAACTATTAAGAAATAAGGATTAAGCGTTACATTATTAAAAAAAAAAAAAAAAAAAAAAAGATTCCATATGCACGACAGGGTTATTAGTATCAAAAATTTTACTTAAAAAAAAATTATAAAAAAAAAAAACATAATAAAATAAACATTATAACAGTATGAAGTTTTATTTACAGATAATAAAGTTAAAGATAAAGATTTAAATTTTATTTAGAAAAAGAATAAAGGCTCCTCGCTATAAAAAAAAGAAAACCCTGCAGATATTCGACATTCACTTGAACAAAGTCTCGAATTTTGACATAATTGGCAAGGTGCTTTCCGATTTTAACACATTAGTATATTTAACACTCGTACAGTGCGTGATTTGTGTATGAATAAGAATTCAAACAGTCTACCTCTACTTCTCATAAACATGACACATAAGTAAGTATAAAATACGGCAGGAAAATGTTTAACAAACAATATCACGTGACAATTGTTTGCGTCTTTCCAATTTACACAGTCTATCGTGTAGTTTGTTCTCAGACTTTATTTACATCACAAAATTACAGCCAAATGATGCGGTACATGTGAACTTGAAGGCCAGTTCTCATAACTAAAAACGTTCAAAACCTAATCGCAATCTCACCTCAGTTACAGTCAATGTCAAAAAATTAGAGGCAATTTTGACAGATTGACAATGTGATTAGATTGCGATCGTTCATAAAAGTAAGTCGAATTGTCCTCCTCTTTTTTTTTTAGGTGGTAAAAATCATCAAATGACTCCTTCCGCCCTGGGTGGGGCGAAAGGGACTGTCAGACTTTTACTGACTAAAAAACCACCCTGTTCCTTCTGTTGCCCTTTACGTTCCGGGGCCACGGTATCCTGAATTGTCCTCCTGATAACAGTTCGATCATAAATCAATCAATCAAAATTAATAAAAATATATAAATAAAAAAAATAAAAAAATATTGAAAATAACAAATAATAACTATAATAATATAATATAATTATAATATATCAAATATATGTGTAGGTTACAAGCTTTTGCCTGCGACTACGCTACAAAGTTGATATCTCAAGGGATTGAACATTTTTCTGGGATGAAAAGCAGCCTATGTGTAGTCCAGACTAATCTATCTCTGCGCCAAATTTCATCCAGATCTGTTCAGCGGTTCTGGCGTGATTGAGTAACAAACATCTATCCACACTTTCGCATTTATAATAGTAGTGTAATATAGTATAGTTATTGATGTTTTGTGTTGTGTATGCAGACGAGTCTGTCCTATGTAGGTATAAGGAAAATGTCTAACAAAATACAGATATATTGGTATGGAGTAATGCATACATCGATGACATAATTGTTGATACGTCATTCAATACTTCATCATCATCATCATCTTCCTACCCTTGTCCCATGTTACTTGGGGTCGGCGCAACACGTTTTCCTCTTCCATTCTGTCCTGTCAGCCGTCATGCAATACTTGCACAATACAATTATAACAAGAAAAGGATGCAATACGATCAAGAACTTTTATTAAACTCTTTAAAATCCTTACATAACATCACGCCTGTAATTCCGGAAGGGTTAGGCAGAGGAGTAGTACCCCCACATTTCGCCAGTGATGTTCAAGTCCCGTGTAATAGGGAGCGGGCCTATTGCCATCAACCGGGCACAATGCCCCACCTGGGACTCGAACCAAGACCTCGGCTCGCGGTTTGCGACCACTAGACCAACGAGGCAGTCATTCTTACACTCAAGTAAGAACATCAAGAGAGACCGCCAAGCGTCAATTACGTTGTTGTCAAACTGTATCGGTCATTGACGCATATTAATAGAACATATAACTTGTAAATGCTATCGAAATATAGGTTACTGATAAGCTGATAACACTATCTTATCTGTAATAGGCTGAAATTATCATCATAGACAATTCGTGCTGGCAATGGCTTTATTTTACATTTAGCTTAAGTGCTTTTGCCTATATTCTACCTAGTAGAAATATGCCCACTTATTTAAGTACCAAAATACAGTCTGATTATTTGATCATGACTGGGGTAGTTAGGTCTTGTGAAAGTCAAAGTCAAACATTTATTTCAATTAGACTTAATACAGGCACTTCTGAATTGTCAAAGAGTCAGTCAGTTAGTCAGAAAATTGAAAGCTGCTCGTTTCAAAACGCCTCTATTGAAACTAAAACTCGTGAAACTCCAGGGACACTCTTTTCAATTTTATAAAAGGTTTTTATAAAATCCTGGTTACACTATTCTTATTGCTTCTACATGTGAAAACAATGAAGATGGGTATAAAACAATAATAAAATAAGATATTATAAGAATAAAGATGTAAGCCATGGCAGTTAAGAGATGAACAATCCCAACTGACAGCGCTCGTTCACGAACATGACGTACTTGGTCCTTTGAGATTGGCCGCCCTAACCGAAATTCGGTCGGGACGAAGTTATAATTATTATTTATTTAATAATATTTGTTTTCTGTTTTCATTACTTATAATTTTATTCCAACACCCAACAGTGTAACGACCTGTATGAATTATTAAAGCTTCAGTTATTATAAGTCGGAATTGCGTGACTCAACTCTATCACAATATTATTATACTGAATTATTTTTTTCTGTAAAACGACTACTTACCTATACGTTGTATTTAATTTTTGTCCTTGTGAACTCAATAAACGCAGGTTCTTTAAAACAAATGACGGTAAAACTAACATTTTGACATTGAAGATGTTATTAGTACACAATGATGTATTATACTAGCTTTTACACGGGACTTCGCCCGGGCAAATTTTCCTTTTTTGTTTTAATCGGCGAAAAAAAGGACGAGTTTTGCATGTCAATACGTATTTTTTATATAGCCTCTAGTTTCTTAAGTGGATGCGTATTTTTTTAAATATATATATGTATTTTCCTATAGCACTCGGGAATAACATAGCACTGAAACCAAACTAACAGCCCTTTGATTATTTTTTTCTCTTTATTTATTATAGCTGTCGACCGCGGTTACACCCGCGTCTTTGGTTACTGCTCCGCTCCCGTAGGTCGTAGCGTGATAGTATATAGCCTATAGCCTTCCTCGATAACGACTCTATCTAACACTGAAAGAATCATTCAAATCGGACCAGTAGTTCTAGAGATTAGCGCGTTCAAACAAACAAACACCGCAGCTTTATAATATTATAGTATAGATAATGAATTTTTATACAAATTTATAATTATATGCCAGTCCCATCAGGCATTATAACGTAAACCGTAATAATACAACGTAATAGCCCTTTAATTTAAAAGTGAATAGTTTCTGCACAAGACTCGTTTGCATACAAGAGTCGGTTTAAAGACAGAATTAACAAAATGTTACGTGACGCCAAGTTGTAAATCCGCCACACAGTCGTGAATAGTGAAACTTGTGCACTTACATAGTTTAGCTTGATTTCATGGCACGGTAATGAAAGGTCTCTGAGAATTTCACAAGTGATAAAACAGCTGTATAAGTTATAAAGACCGTATTTCTCTAACACGAATCAACTTAAACTAACGAAGGAGACATTTACAAGTTCATAACGTCCTATTAAAGATTCCGTGGGTAAAAATTTTACTATAACAAACCTAATTATAGAGGGATAAAATAGACAAACACTTCGAAAAACAAAACACAATTTATACATAACACTAGCTACTGCCTGCTACTTCGTCCGCGTCATAGTACCATCTCACGGGGATCATAATTTTTTCCTGAATTATTAGTAGTCCATGTGCTATTCCAGAATATAATCTATCTCCGAGCCAAATTTCATCGAAATCCGTTCAGCTATTCTGGCGTGATTGATAACAAAAATCTACCTAAACTTTCGCAATTATAATAATAGTAAGATTATATTGGTAAACATTTCGTTCATGGAAAACTAATTGCGGTAAAATAAAAAGACGATAAGGTAACATAATATCTTCAACCATAACGTTTTAATCTACAAAACCATGAGATTCATAACATAACACAACTAAGTAGTAAGTAGGACGTTACCTTCAACATTACCATCCAAGATAACGATTAAAATACTTATGGTAATGTCGGTAACATTATACGTAACACTAATTAACATAATATTATCACTACATAATCACCGCTATAGGATCTTTATCGGTACACAAAAAAAAACACTTTCTCTTTAAATTCGTTTTGTTGCCTTTTTAGCGATGGTCGTTTAGAAACACTATTGACCACTCTTATCTTGCCTTTTACTGACTAACCTTTAAATTTAGGCTTAATAGTCTGAAACCGTCAACTTGAAGTAAACAAAAATGGTTATTTACTAAGTCCTTCTTTTGAGAAGAGCTTTTTCTATTAGCAAGATTTTGAACCAGAACTTAAGCATTCATGAGAATTAGTCTGTCTTCACAACTACCTGATTTATGAACTCTGCAAGTATGTCAAAACTTAGAACGTAATAAATAAATAAAGAAAGTTAACGACACTAACTAGAGTTATCCGAACATATCGCACTATTACTGTTTCCGCTCGCCCAGCATCGCGTGAGAACATGCGACCATCGGCCTTGGGTCCTTCGCTGCCTAGCCTAACTACTTCAAATCAACTTTTATTACTATACTATCGCTTTGGACAAGTTTCTGCTGCTAACCAACTATATAGGGATCAACTCGCTCTATGTTTATTTATAACCCTTTCGCTAGACAGTTGCCAACTGGTGGAAAGACGAAAATGTATGCGGAAGGACCAATATTTTCATATGAAAGAGGCATTGACTTCTCAAAATGGATGAAACGTACGGAGTTGGCAAAGCTACAATTTTGTGGTAATTATTAACATGAATGGTAATGAGACGTATACAATATATCCGTGTAGTACAGCTGTTGGTATATTTTTTATTTCTCGAAGTTTTCAACTTAATTCAGAAATCGGTTTTAGTTTAT
Source organism: Hoplodrina ambigua (assembly GCA_949774945.1). Lineage (NCBI taxonomy): Eukaryota > Metazoa > Arthropoda > Insecta > Lepidoptera > Noctuidae > Hoplodrina > Hoplodrina ambigua. Next base: position 10,530,722 of record OX458968.1, read on the forward strand.
CGACCACTATTTTCGGTGGAGTCTTCAAAGAAGCCGTCAGTGGGAGGCAATTTATTGACGTGCTCGACACGACACGTGTGAGATAAAACGCAATTGTTCTGGATTCATGACATTTGGAACTGTTCTCATTCTCGCAACGTGTTGCATAACATGACGTCCCAATTACCGACAGTTGCACGAAACAGTCTCGCACGACACCTATGTCATACGCAACTGCTATGATTATGAACAATCACTTCCGCCCAAATTGTCGGCCACTTCCGACCGATTATAATGTAGGTGATACTGCATTTTTGGTTTTCTGTGTTTTTATTCACGCATTTCTCATAACCTACAAACAATGGACAAGCATTTACAAACCGAACGCGATGGAGCTATAGCGATTTATACTGACGAATCTATATTCCTTCTGCCCCAGCATCATTCGGATGCATTCGGATGTCGGTCGGCTCTAATCGGCTAACGCTGCTGGGCGTCAGCCAAGCCATTCCCGCCGTTTCGGCGGATTTAAATTTGGAACACTATTTTTTCTGTGGCCGTAGTAGTTTGACGAGGTGAACAATCTCTTTCCGTTTAGAAATATACAAATTACATATGTTATGGGCATTAACTGTAGATGGTTGTAGAAAAGAGATGTTCTAATTTCTGTACACAGAAGCATTATGTAGTGGGTGTTGTACCATACTCTGTGACACGAATACCTCGAATTCATATCCTGCTTGTCGTTGTTTATGATTCCACGTGCGTAAATGTAACGGTTATACGAAAACGCGCGTTTAGACACCACCTCATGAATTAGGTACAAAGTTTCGGCGTACTGTTTGTTGCACTTCTGTTTTAACCTGCTTCTATTTGTTCACTACTTATGAGGATAAATGAACTATTTCAGTGCTATTGTCTGGATTTTCCGGTTGTATCTATATTTGAAAATTATTTTTGATTGAGGAAAATTATTATCTACTGTGTTGTTTACCATTTGTACTTCTCTTGTTTACCGTGTGTCGGTTTAAACACCTGTTATTGATTTATAAAAATGGAATATAGAATACAGCCTGCACTTAACCCTTAAATATTTGTATTGCAATTAAAATTAGTTTTGCAAAAATGACATCAATTCAATTGCTGTTATTACAAATTCCCTAGAAAAGCGTCCGCTAGTTATAATTAAAGGATTATAAACAACTGTGATGAATCTTAATTACACAGAAAATGACTGGACACTGTTTTCATTTGACAAATACATATACAAATGTTCTGAAAGCTGAGCTTATCTATGGAGCACGTTACACGGCGTCGTGCATGCGGGACCCTGTTCAACGAGGAACAAATCGGCAATTTGACAAAAATGCAACGAACCGAGTCGTACAATGTACACACTTTATGTACAGCTAGTAAATCAGAACGCACACTGCGCTTGATGATTGAATAACATCGAACTGGTCTGGTTCATTGGACTCATTCTATTCGACAAGCTCTTATAAATTGTCATTGCATCAATCGATAGAGAGCATCTATGAAACCGACACATGGCATTCAATGATAATCTCAATTTTGACATCTCTCAACATAAGGCAGAAGCTACTGAAACTGTGAAGGCGTATGATGCAAAACTGTACAAATAAAACTTAAAATTAATATTAGAAGTGGGCAGTCATGAGCGATATTTGCTTGTGACCTTCTGTTGATGCTCATTATGGACGAAGTCGAACGTTTATAATCCTATTCAAGTGCCTCGTATACATTTTAGCTCATTAACACTTAAAAACATACACGTTTTTGTGCAAACCATGTCAAACATTTAGCTTAGATGTTTGTACCAAACAATACAACGTCAACACATAAAATGTTTTACAAGTGTTTTCATGGAACCGAGCAGCTGATGTCACTGCGTACTTGAATCACGAAATAATCGCGATATCTACACCAATAACACCGGCTAACCTGCTCACGTATATCTAGCTAACCTCGCGCTCACAGTCCGCACCCGATGCGTCTGTGACGCGACAACAAACATCAACCAGAGCACAAATAATTATTGTAAGTTTGCTTTACTCTAGCCCCTGGTTTTTGTTCACGCTTGGCTGGTCTTTACCCTCTCTCGTTGTTTTATTATGTTTACCACGGAGAGTCAACAACGAGGTAAGTATAAACACAATATTGTAGACCCAGAGGCTTTAACTCACCTGTGCTCTATTGATGACATCGTGTGGTCCTCGCCAGGTGGTGGCTGCTGGAGATTTTCTTTTGGCTAGTTCAAGTGTAGCTTCACTTGGACATCGTTCAAACATAAGCACACGTTCTGCGACTGAGCCACGCGTCAGGAAAGGACGTACAGGCGTCACACCCGCTGCGGAGGCGGGCTCACCGGCGCCAGCGCTCGACGCGCGTCGAGCTCGCGCTTCAAACTTGGAGCGCGCCTCCGTAACATGGGAACCCAAGGACGCCCGGCGCTCACCGCTGGCGCCGGCGGCCGGTTTCCTCGCTCCTGTCTCCAGCCTGTCCTGGTATCTACTCTTGGCGTAGTCAACCAATGACAGCGGAGGAACCACGTCTGGTCGCTCTGCAGTACGTTCGGCCACCACACCACCGGTGCGCAGCGCCCGCAGCAGGCGCTCCTCCTCGCGGGCGACCTCGAGCCGCATAGCAGCGGGGTCGGCCCGCCTAGCGCCTGCGCCTGCGCCTGCTGTTCCATTCCGCTCAGGGACCAGGTCCGGAGGGAGCATAACCTCAATAGTCTCTCCTTCGGGCTCAAAACCTTCGCGACGCGTGTCGGGTCTCTGTTCTCTTCGGACGTCTGGTCTTTGTTCCCTAGACGCGTCCGGGCGATGAACCTGTCTAATATCGGGTCTCTGTTTTATTTCGGGTTTAGGTTCCGGCCTAGGTTTAGTCCTCAGACTCTCTGCCAATTTGAGGCCAGGCGTGGGCCTGCACGATAATATTTCAGTGGGCGCGAGGCCACGCGCCTTCCAAGTCTGATATATGGCTTCGGCATGGTCCGAAATCTGTTTAGCAATAGCAGCTATGTCCTCCTCGCCCGTGTCTATCTCGCGGCGGGCCGTGGCCGCCATGACCAAGCCGCTCACAGCCTGCGAGCTAGGCAGAGGTGTTGGTACGCACCGCACCGGCAGCTCTAGGGCCGCTCCTTCAGCCCCATCTACACTCACAGCTCACAGAAACACCACAAGAAGTGCACTTATAAAACGAAATCACTAAAAAGATCAGCACTGCGGCAAGTCGCGGTGCAGCACTGGGAACAGCTGTAAGAGCGCGCGTCTAACAATAAACAAAGGCGACGATCGCGTGTGTCGGGTGTGCGGCGGCGGCACACAACGAGCCGGCGGAGGGACGTCGCGCGGACTGCGGCGCGGCGCCGGTGCCGCCCGCGCCCGCTGCCGCCCGCTCACCTCCCCGCCTCCTGGTTCCCGATCCCGTCCCACGGCCTCCTTGGTCATTCACTGACACTAATTATTAGGTATGCCTATGATATGTGTTCAGCTTACAATACAGTTTTCCTGAAACCGGAGTTAGGTAGGAAAACTTCCAAGGACATCTTTCATTTTTATCTTTCTCGGGATGGCTTTGGATTGCTATACCGTTCGTTCTGTAATTGCCATCACAATGAAAGATTTAGTATTTGCATTTATTTTAAATTCCAGCCTTGGGCTCACTTGTATTGGGCGGAATCAAGCGGAATGCATTTGGGCGTTTGGCTGCAGGGCGATGACAAGGACAATACTACAAGTCTTCATAGATTATGAAACAGACAGGTACCTACGTACGACATGTACCTACGTAGGTACATAAAACCTAAGCTGGTATCACAATTTTGTTGGCATGCGTATAAAGTTGCTAAAACCATTCTGCGACTTTTACATGACTTTAAATGTACGTGGGAAGCCATTTTACAACATTCAGCTTTTTATACTGGATAAAAGAATTTACCAGGTTTATTTTGGTCAAATCTATAGGACGCACTATTTCATCATAGCTTTTTTTGGGTTTACATCATAGAGTGCGATATGCGTCACAATTCCAATGATGTCTTATCTGTGACGAGCGAATCTGTGTCGTCGGCGGCGGGCGATGCGTCGCGCACGCGCGTCGCTGCTACAAATAGCACGCGCCTTGTATTTATTTACACACTCCCTAGTTTTTTTTATTTTTTATCATTCTACGAAGCAACGGCACTGCACCCGGCCGGCGTCTCCCTGAGAACAGCCGGAAAGATATGCGGTCGGATATTCAACACGAGACTAATTTTATTAGTTTTATAAATATAAACAATGAAATCATTGTTTCTGAAAATGTGAAACACTAAAACTATTGGAAATAGAATTGGTTGATATTACAATCGAAACAGTAAATGCCTGCGCTCGCAATGCTTCCACAGCCGTTTTGTGATAACTATTAATAAATAGAATAATTTACATTTTATAGTAGCACAGAATAGAGAATAGGAATTTACGAAATTAAAGTAAGATCATAATCCAGATTCTTATTGAATTCCATTTAAACTGATAAACAGAATTTAGTTCCAATTCAGACACACGTAACGATAATATTGTAATTTTTAACTGTTGTAGGTATTGATTTATTATAATAAAAAAAATATATGGGACCAATCTGAAAGTACCCAATCTGAAAGTACCCAATCTGAAAGTAGGTACATAAATTATATCCTTTCCATCAAAAATGAATTCTCCGAATCTGATGATTTAAGACAGGGGTACATAAAAAATATAACCAAATTGAGAACCTCCTTCTATTTTGTTGAAAACCCGTAAAGAACCTAACACTTGTTAAAAAATAATTCAGACTGTAATCCAGGCAGGCTGACAGATACGAATTTAGGCATAAACTGTTCGACCAACAAAAACAATATAAAGACTTCGTCTGCGTCAAGTTTTTCTCTTGGCGGCTGAAATCCTTTGATATATCTTGATAATAAGTCACGGGACGAAGATAAAAGAGACAACGTTGCATGTAGCCTCGCTTATTTTGTATCATCCCTCGTATAAAACACCCTAAGGTCGTATTTACTTAAACTTGGATAATTAGAAGTTTTGCATACTTCAGCTAAGCTTTTGTTTGCATTTCGTCAAGTTCTTCGTAATAACGAATAAAGTTGCTGGTAACAATATTTTTTGTTAAGCAATTTTGGACCTTAAAATTAATAATAGTTTTTTTCAGAAAAGAAAAAGAAAATGTTGTAATCACCACTTCAAGCAGCCAAGGGGTAATTCTTCTTGTCATATTCGGCGTGTCCATGATTCCGCAGTTAGTTTCAAATAGTTTCGATCAAGTGCTCAAAGAATAGAACAGGTGCTGAAAGAATCTCTGGGAGATGGGTTGGGGGTGTCTAGATTCTACTACTTACTTACTATACTACTATACTTTTGTTAATTTTTCATTTGGCCCAGTATTCAGCTACGAAGACGCCTTCCGTTGACGCAGCCATTAGGTTCTCATGTGTTCAGGTGACATTCGGCGCAAGTTGAAGGGTGGGCCATGGTCGAAAATTTGTGCCCTCTAAGACCTATGGAGACTCTCATTGCTGCGGTCGACCTGGCTTCACTATTTATTATTTAAAAAACTTACAGCTCAACATAGCCGATCAAAATCTCCCAGAAACCTAAAATAAGACCATTAGGTGTTCCATTATTGAACTATAAGGAGCTGAATTACATATCAATACACAAACATTTCGAATTTAAACATGAATTTACCAAAACATCACGATTCTCGCTACAACAGTCATTTGATACGGTTCTTAATAAGATTAACAGAATATAACCACTACTCGTATTATATAAGCTTGTGTAACGAGTTCTCGCTATACTTGGCTGCTCTTGGCAGCTAAATATAGCAAAAAAAACCACGCTAAATTGCTATTAGTAATGCAAATATCCATGCTCTTAAGATGAACTAGATAATGAAAATTAATTCCGGATTGCTTCGCCTACATTCCGGTTCCGCAATTCAACTGGAGTTTTTTTTAAGGTTTTGAAACAATTTTGGAAGATTTTAGTATAAAGGGGTCGTTCTCAAACTCGCGCGATGATGTGAAAATTTGGTCGATTTTTTAATGGACACTTTATTTATTTAGTTAAAAGGCTTTTTTTTATTATCAATGGGTGATACTAGCCGTGCTAGTGGTATAAAATGAAACCAAAATTCTACAGGATTTACAATTCAAAATTGACTTGGATCGAACACAATTCTATGTTGGCGTACTCATGATATGCCTACAGACTCAAATGACACTATTTCTAAATAGATGGGAGATTAGATTACATAACGACAGACGAATAAGGTAGCGTAAGGTACAGCCGAGGAGGCATAAAATAACACTTGATTGTACCAGAGAGTCAGAGTGGGTGAAGTATGTGGGCCGAGGGTCATTTGACGAAGACAAAACATTTCTAAATGCTCTCCCAGCGTTACTTAGCCCGTAGGTTTTCAAAAACAATGACGTTACCGTTTCAAAGGTCTTTAACGTGCTTTTCTCTGCTCATTTTAAGTAAGCCTAAGTAGATTTGTTTCTTTCCCCTTATCATAAAGGGTGGTCCAGTTCACGTTGTCCAAAAGAAAATTTTGAATGCCTCTCTTCTTGCTTGCGCTATGTATGTATATTCTACGATTTTTTGTAGTTTAGGAGCTCGACGTTTTGGCTTCCCACCTCAATGTCATGTTGTACGTCTGTTTGTAGTTTAGGAGCTAGACGTTTTTCAATATTGTTTTGGGATATTCTTCCTCAAATCTTGTAAATTTTCTCTTTTTGTGTCGCATTTTGTAGAACTATGACAAAGGGCGTAGATGGCTTTAAAGGTCTCGGTATACTGCCTCTTATCCTTATTCGATTTATCTGATTGAAGATCTTCAGCACCTACCCCTGACTTACAATCAAAAATTTCTTGATACAATGAAGTAGGCCTATTTATCTAATGAAACACACATAGGTACAGTAAGCGGTCATAACAGCATTACCTACATCTGTGTGAATAAGTAATGTATTAACACAGTACCTACGTACACCTCAAAATTCGCACACGGCGTCAAAAGGTCGTAAGTTTAACCAAAGTGTCAATCTATTGCTTTGTGAGATTGCTACTCCACTTTTGACCGCTACTGTACCTACGTGTGGTATCACACTTCTGTCTCATTCTCATACATAAGTGAATATGATTCTCCATAACATGTCGTCGGGGTGAACGAACAGATTTCTAAAAACAAGGTACCTACTCTAATATTGTTATGTTCCGGATGACTCTGCCATAACTAATATGGCGAGAGAAAAGTGAAACCGAATGCAAATGAGCGGCGCGAGAGTGACACGCGCAGGCGCAACTAAATGCAGAGATGGATATTTTAATAGAATGTTGTCGCCAACTTACACAAAACTGTCGAACCTTAAAATTTTAATATTACCTGAAATACCAAAACCAAAGACAAGTTTAAATATGATTCGATTTTAAATAGATATACTAGAAAGAAAGTGAACTCTCGATAACAAACTCTCGGTAGTATGAAAGAAAAAATCCTTTGCACCAACCTCAAATAAATTCAGCTTAGAGCAGAAGGATGATCACAATGCAACACCTGAAAAACAACTGCTTACAGAATAACGACACAGTTTTAAAATATAGTTGCTGCATAACAGCGTTATTGATGTTCAAACAATTCAAGATGAACATCTCAATAAAATAACCTTCCAAATACGAGTCTTACGGGTCTATTCTGTAAAAATCTCCCTCAGAGAATTTAAGCAAGTGAGTTTGAGGTGAGGCTAGAGATTGATAGCTCACTAAAAAAAACTAAAACTAGCTTGTTAAAAAGAAACGTTATTTGTAAGGCTCCTGTAATCTTTAATAAAATACCTGACCAAATTAAAAACTTACCGTTGCAAAAATTTAAAAAACATTTTACAGAATTACTTACAGATAGATGTTATTATTCTGTGCAGGATTTCTTAAATGATAATTTTTTGTAATATCTTTATTTTAACCACTACTTTTATTGCATTTGCATGCTATATTATGGCAGAATGTACATGGATCCTATTATATAATTTAACAACTTATTCTTATGTACCTACATTCTAAGCAAATAAAGACTTATTCTATTCTATTCTACTACAAACTCACTTTACCTGTATTCAACAAGGCAGAAGTTTACAGAATAGTACTGTTGTTAGCTGTTACCCTAGATGTCGCATGAGTCACCCGCACGATTTGCCCTATACTTAATAAAGTCATCGCTATTTGAAAGGGCGATGACATTATGACCCTCGCTTATTGCAAAAGAGTAAACCAAGGTATTGTTTTCATTAACTTTAGTTTATGTTGAGTTCACAGTCTAGTAAATCTTAATATAATAAAGCGAAAGGTCACTGACTCACTAAACACGAAATATCGAAAATCACTTGACATATTAAGATGAGATTTGGCAGGGAGGTAGTTTATACTTAGTAGACGTCCGCTAAGAAAGGATTTTTCAAAATTCACCCCCCAAAGTGGATTCAAAGTTTGTATGGAGAAATCAACTTTAAAATAGACAAAGAAATGGCAGAAGCTATTTTATGATCCAAGACAGTTGAATCGTTTCTCCGGGACTCGTCAAGCTTCATTGTCTCGGCGCTTTTGTAGCGATCTCCGCTGTTGATTCTGACTTTCAGGCTTTACAGTAGATGGGAATAGTGTGGCGGGCTTGTCCCAAACAAAAAAAAAAGGCCAGTAAATATCCGTTTCCGGGAAAAACTTTCAAAAGACTTTTAATTAAAAATCTAGATAACAATGACAATCCGTAAAATTCCCCCAGGATAATTAACTGTAAAGGCGAAGCAGGTTTATTTACAAAAAAGGAACAGAGTGAAAGAGACGTAAAACAATTATAGTATTACGTTAGTGGCGCGACCACCCTTGCGGGGTGCGGCGACCGTTGACCCTGAAGTGGGTAGAACGTAACTGTAACTAAATCAGGCAGGATAGGTCGGCGACTTGGTAATTTAGTAGATATATGCACAGGGTGACTGACTGACTGGTAATTAGTTACCGATACTTATACACATGACTGTATAATACGCGCCACGAAAGATGACACTTGACTCCCACGAAAGATGAGACTTGACAAGCGTTAGTAAGGGTAGCTTGCGCAGGTATGGATGTACGAAATAGAACTATCCATAATTTGTGTATTCTCTTCAGGGCTTTTTCGATGACATTCAGATTAAAATTCTTAACAATACTTATTAGAATATTTATAATGAAAAAATTAAGTTGGTGTGGTTGGTTATTGAGATAAAAAAAACGTTTTTAATATAGAGATTAGCCACAGTGTTTCGCGCGTTTAAACAAACAGACAATAAAACTTTTCAGCTTAATTATATTAGGTATCGACAATATAGATTTCCATAGTCAAAATATGTATTTGTAGTACATACTATTTAAAGAGGAATATTAAAATAAATAAAGACAACTTTCAGCTGTAGTGTCAGATCAGAAATACGAGAAATGTCACGGTGTTTTCAAAAATAAATTAAAATTGTACCATAGCAAAATATTGAAAGCTTTTTGTATTAAATGATTACCTAGACAACTTGTGATATTTTTATGTAGTCTTAATACAATAATTTATACACAGAAATTGATAAATCGGTGTATACAAAATCGTCAGTTTGTTTACAAAAAACAGTGATACAAATGTTACCAAGTTTCTATGGCTCCTACTATTTGAAGTAGACATATCAAATTACCCGTGAACGGACCGGAGCATGAATGAAGACGATGCTAAAGTCCCAAAAGTCGACGGTGATTGGCAGTCTATTGAGATATTTTTGTTTTCAAACGGGCAGCAGTACTCCCCGCCGAGGAAGTATTTCTTGGGAGCTGATGACCTTAACTTGTGGGATGCCACACTAAACCAATTGGGACAGTCACATTATGGACTTCAGTGAGTATCCAATTTATTTCCTAGCATTTTAGAGGGTCAAAAGGTTGTCTCAGGCACAAGTGGTGTCCAGGCGCTCTTTAGTCAGTAAGAGTCTGACTGACGCCTCTGCCCTCCCCAGGGCGGTGCACATCCTTGAAGATTTTCCATCCTGGGAATAAAAAAAAAGACACACTATAATGTTATTTTAATTTTTCTATAGTTCTTGAATATTTTTTTAAAATTATTTTTGTGTGCATATCATCTGTGTCGAAATACATTTTTTTCCTTCTTTCCTTCTTGGGAGGGAGAAAGGGGAACGCGACCTATCATTCGGGTACTACCACCCCCTCTGTCGTAGTAGCATAGGTATCTAACCCTACTCAATACTCAACCACATAATGTAGCATGGCTAGTGCTGTGGACTCAATTGTTAGTGAGCGCGTCCCAGAGGAGATTTGTGTAACGAATTTCTAGGATAGTCTGTAAGTACTTCAATATGGGACGAGTTGTGTATTCCATTCCAATAATTAGTCAGTACACTACACACATACACTACACAGCTACACTCGTAACACACTTAAATTAAGCAACTTACTATCTTTTTTTATTTTATTCTATGCCTTAAAAGTGCTTTATTGTCTGTCGCCTTAAAAATTGTAGGATGAAGAAGACCAGCCTCCACGACACAGGGGATCCTAGTGTGGAGACTAGTGTTATATAATTGTAAACTTTTATCTCGACAATAAAGATTTTCTATTTTTCTATTTCTAATTACTTGCAGGAATGCTTTAATAGATCTGTACACTACCGATGGCCAGCTGGTGGAAGGGCCACTGGAGCTGAGAGATGGCCAAGCTTACGTGGCCGTTGCATCACCGGACACATTCATTGATGCTGGCTATCAGAAGTATCTTTTAAAAGCTTCGAGGTAAGCGTCGTTATCGCAAGGTACAAGATTTTTTATTTGTGGAAGCATGAATACCGTATGCAAATACAGATGAATTAATAAGTGTTGTTATTCACATAAGCAGATCGACACATTCGGTTCGGCATTCTCAATACAACTACGTTATAAAGGTTGTATTGAGGATGCCAAACCGAATATATTTATAGCAATAGGTGTAAGTAGGTACGTCAGAGTGCTTATTAAATATGACGATCAAAAGTGCCTTATATATGACGATCAAAAGTGCCTTTTAGAATGACGTTCAAAAGTGCCTTATAATGGCCTAATTGAAATAAATGATTTGACTTTGACTTTGAATAGGAAAATTAGATACCATTTTTTTTTTTGGTTTATACATAATTATTACTTTTAATTGTGTCGGCTTTTTCTGTGGCACAGGACATCATAACACGAGTGTCATCATTATGAAATTCTTTTTTTTTGTTTCAAGGTCTTGGGAAAGGCGACAAGCAAGAAGGAAAGTTCCAGGTTAATGTTGAAACGAATCCCTTTTAGATGTTATTTTAACAGTAACTAGAACATAGTTTTACGCCTTAAACGTTGTAGTCCACTTCTACGTTTCATTTTCATTTATTCAACAAACAATTAACATTCTATCTATTTATTTTAAATCAATATAATATAAACAGTCACTGTGTTATTTATCCACACATAAACATAACATCACGCCTGTAATCCCCGAAGGGTTAGGCAGAGGTGTACCCACATTTTGCCAGTTATGTTTTTAGTCCCATGTAATAGGGGGCGAGCCTATTGCCATCAGCCGGGCACAAATCCAGACTCCGAGGCTGCTACTGAGAAATTCCTGATGGAAAAACCCAATAACACTTTGCCCGACCTGGGAATCGAACCCAAGACCTCATGCACAGCAGTCGCGCTTGCGACCACTAGACCAACGAGGCAGTCGAAGTATTATTTATCCATACATATTAATATTATATTTGCAAAAGTAATTCTGTCTGTCTGTTACGCTTTCACGACTAAACCACTGAACCCGTTTTCATGAAATTTGTTACGTTCATCATGAAATCATCACCAAGAAAGCACACTACATTAACATTATTTTACTTTTTAGAATGTGTACCCGACGAGCTTTGTTGCTTATGCCCCGAAAAAGAATGTAAGTTATTTTGCTGTTTTTTATTTATTTAAATAACTTTTTTTTTTAAGTCATTTCTAATTCGAAATAAGTCTAATAGTAATCTTATAAAATCAATGACGTTATATAGGCTAGCGTTTTTTTTTTAATTTTAGTGCTCTTTTTAGGAATACTAAAAAACAAATATCATTTTATGCGTGCTTTTTAGGGTGTTGTGATCTCCAAACGTGTTGCTTATGCGCTGAAAAAGAAGGTGAGTAAAGCAAGAATTATTAATATGTGATTTAATTTTGCATATAAACGTTTAGTTTTTATTTATTGCCAAAGTAAAATAAGATTATAATATGTGTATTTACTTATATACTTAAACTTTAAAGGAACGTACAGTTGTCTTTAAGATACAATTTTCTTTAAATTCAATTCAATTTATTGTTCTTGCATTGGTGAAAAGTATTGTGAAAACTGTACTGTCATTCACTGTACAACTCTGCATGTTAAAAAGCTGACCAACGGGATGGCACGCCATGGCAAGTTTGTACCTATTTATTCGAATACCACACTCAGGGATCCTTTGAGGAAGTTCTTTGCCGTGCCGGTCCGTTGGTGAAAGTAGTTCCACTTTGCCCCACCAAGCCGCCACCCCACCAAATCCTGGAGGAATTAACTGTGGTGCCAACCACAGTGGAGCAGAATTCACCAAGATTTTAAACTACTCTTTGGTGAGCACTGTATTAAAAATCCATACAAATTTCAGACGCAGATATTCCGGAGCCCTTATTACCTGCTACTGGTTACTCATGCGAATGCCCATGCCCTGCAGACGGACACTTCATGAGCTCTGTGCGTGTTATTTGAAAACACTTTATGTTTCTAGTGGTCTGACCACTAGCAACATAAGGTGTAAGGTAAACAGCAACACATTATAGAGAAAAAGTAAATGACAACCATATGTATCTTTACTATTTTATACTAATACATAGTGCATCACCATCGTTCAGTCGTAATACGTCTATTGCTGAACATTGGCCTCCCACAAGCATCCTCACATCGACAACCAGTTGATATAAGTAGCGCGCTTCATCCAATAAATAAAAACTGTTAGAGAAAAGGTTGAGAATACTGCAAATACTGCAAAATTTAAATCTGAAGAATTAATATCTTGTTCATTTTACTATACAATAAAGTAATAATAATAATAAAGCTGAATAAAATAGGTAATCGTTTATTACTTAGCTCACTATCACAGTCTATTAAATAGTATGCCAGATTAAAATTTGTCTTTTTTGTAGGCACCTACAAAACCGGATGATTATATAACATCAGCCTGTGGACATGAAGTAACCCCTTATAAATGTGGATATTCATCTGTTCTAGTCCAAGCTAGACCGTATGAAACTGAAGTTAGGCCCGGTGAACATCCAGCAAGATCGGTTGAACATGGTGCTAGGTTGAGTGAAAATGCATTGAGACCAGGCAAAAATGAACATAGATTAAGTAAAAACAAAGCTAAGCCAGGGGAATATAAACCAAACTCGGGCAAAAATAGAGCTTTGTCTAGTGATGATGAAACCAAAGAGGTTGGTTCTCAACGTTATATCATTAAAAAAGATGCAAATGAAATTGAATTGCTTGAAAATGAAAAAAGTTTAAATGATATTAATAGTAAACCGGATAAAGATACAGGAGATGCAGATTCAGACGATACATGTGACTATACCAGTAAAATTCGAAAACACAGTAGCATTTTAAGCCTTATTGGTGAAAGCATGCTTGATAAAAAGGGAGAAAGTACAGTAAAAGCTTGTGGATCTGGCGTAAATGGCGATGAACAAAGTGGCAGAGAAAACGATACTGAAATTGGAGTGGTTGCACCAAGACCTAGAAAAATTGAAAGTGCACGCAAACTAAGTGAAATTGAGGATGAGGGCAGAACAGGTGAACCAACACGGGAATTTCCACTTAGTAGAGTAAGTGAGCAGAAATGTGAAGAAACTAATCCTGTCGGCAAAGCCGCCAGTCAGGTGGTCGGAGAGAATGGAGCTAAACTAAGCGAACAAAGAAAAATACAGGGTGATCATGTAGCTAGATTGAGTAGTCAGATAAGCAGAGGGGACAATCATGAAGTCGGATCGGTAAACTCTAGTTCTGAACCTGGTGCCAGAGCGGCTACATCGGGATCCAGAGCAAGTGTTCGAGACAGGTTTAGTACTACAGCAAAAACTCTCGGTCAACACAAATTGGAAATACCTAGTACTATAATAGATGAAGATGCGCCCAGATTAAATGAGTCTAATATTAAAGACAGAGGAACTGCTCGAAAAAGTAGCTTATCCACGGGAAGATCATCGATAGAAAAAAAACGTTTGTCAAGCGGACAAAACTCGTCATTGCTTAGGAAACCGACTGCGACTTCTTCCGTACTTCGTAAATCAGAAGACAAAAAACCTATAAAACCCAACAAGGAGATTCTCCCAAAAAAAATGTCTGGAAGTTCTAGTATTCCTGTCCCAGCTTCCAGCGAAAAATCAAAACCATCCAAGTTTTCATACAAACGCATCACTCCACCTGCCTTACCACCGCCAACTATTTCTTTCACGAAATTATTAACAAAGCAAGAAAGTCTAGCAACAGATAAAGCTCCTCCTGAAAATGATATCGATGAAAAACAATCAACTAACATATTATCAACATATTCATTCAGAAACCCAGAAAGCGAGTTAAAGTCTTTTATTTTGAATTCTGTCAAACAGGTTGATACCATTAGCAATTTTCCAAAGGAAACACAAACAGAACCTAACGTTGAAAACGACAAGCCGTCGTCTGATAATAAAGAAGTCCAAACTGTCACAGAAGCAATAGAACAACAAAAAAAAGGAGCGTGTCGCTGTAAGCAAGCTAAAGACTTTAAAATCGCTACCGTAGATAAAGATGATGAAAATATTGTATCTATTTTAAATAAAGGTGACATAATCAACCTAAAACTGAACATTGAGGTTAGGAACATTGTAAGATCAGTCAATTCTAGTCTGAAGAATAGTCCGAAGTCACGATCGTTAACAGAAATTACGAGATCAGAAAAAGAATCTCAGATATCGATTGATGATGAGATATTTGTACAGAACAATACGTTGCAGTCTGCAATAATTGACCAACATTTCCAAGGTTACGGGTTCGAAGGTTCTCCAAAAGTAATGATTGTGCAGTGTGCTGGATGTGGGACGCTAAACCCGGCGCTGCGTGCTCCAACACCGTGCTGTAATAATGATAAAAACTATTTAGTAATGTTAGCTAACTCAGTGCACGAAGATAATACGAATAATAGGTAAGATAATATTATTGTACAACCCTAGTTTCCGGTGGGATATATATTTATGTTTTATATCGTGCTTTTTTATATTATTAAAATTACATGAATCATAATAATGTTATCCATACAACCCTAAACGGTTTTGCGCATCTGTCATGTTTATTAGTTTGCAATAAAAAACAGTGACTAAATATTGAGCACTCCTGCCTACTGTAAAGATCTCCAGTTATGTGAGTGCTTTGGATGGTAACATTGCTACACAGTTTGTGTGACAGTATATTGCTGAAAACATTGTATGATCGCAATAGAGCTCTGGAATTCTTATACATCGTTTTATTATTTTCAGTTCCAATCCAGTGAATTCAGTTCAAAGTCAGCCTAGTGACCAAAAGCAATCACAGTCAAGAAAACCCACAAATCCTTTTTCAGAAATTACTTTAGATACTATCACTACTGTTACGATATCAGGAGGGCCAATAGTGAAGCGGGAAATGGCAAACTGCGTAACTACAAACACTTCATGTCGAAATCAAGAGCCACAAAGCGAGTGTGTGATGACCAAACGGAAAGTGAGCATTACAGATGATTCTGGCACCAGCTTTCAAGAACAAAGCGTCTCTTCATTGTCTGTAACGAAGTATACTGATAATTTGTCAAGCTGTTTAAAAACCTGCAAATATGAAGAAATTGAAGTATGCTCAGAGCTTTGCCCGCCAGTATGCCCAACGACATGTCCAAAAATACAATCAGCATGCTCAAAACCAAGTGAACAGATATGTCCACAAGTACAGTCAAAAGGGTGCCAACCGATATGCCCACAAGTTCAGACACAAGGGTGCTCACCAACTTCTCCACTATGTTGTTCTAAACCACCGCCTCCACCAGTATGTCCACATGGATGCCCACCACCTCCACCATGTTGTTCTAAACCACCTACACCTGTATGTCCGCAAGGATGCCCGCCACTACCATTATGTTGTTCCAAACCACCACCTATACTAGTTTGCCCACAAGGATGCCCGCCACCACTGCCATGTTGTCTTAAACCAGTATGTTCACTAAGATGCACGCCGCCACCACCACCTCCACCAGGTTGTCCTAAACCACTACCAGCATGTCCACCATATTGTCCTAAACTGTCACCTACACCAGTATGTCCACAAGGATGCCTGCCTCCACCATCAACATCTCCATCAAGTTGTCCCAAACCAGCACCTACACCAGCATCATCACAATGCTGTCCTATACCACTGCCGAGTATACAAATACAGACACAAATAAGTTCACAAGAACCACAACTTACTGACGCGCAGACGCAGACACGATGGGCTCGTATTGCAGTGAGTAAAAAACGTTTGACTTGTCGACATAAATTATTGTTTTACCAGCTTACTTTTTTTAATATACCTTTTTTTAGTTGCAGGCACGTCTTCACTGTGACGGTCGTTACTCCTTCCATCTGCCGCCACTGAGTTTGTTAAATAATTATCCAATTTGACAATATAAACAACCACTAAAATAACTTTTTTATTTTTTTGTTTTGCGACTTTTCATAACATCTCCCATAACGATGATCTTTACTTCAGAATATAAAGTATACGGCCAGGCAACCTGATAGCTTATTACTATTTTCACACCTGATTGTCCCGTAGGTCTCGTGGTCACAAAATTCACAAGCGCGACTATCAGTAGTGGTTTGATCCTTCCACGTTCACCCTATGCTCAGGCATAGGGTGAACGTGGGAGGATCAAACCCAGGAGATTGTATTTGGGTTTTTTCACCAGGAATTTCGTAGTAGTAGCCCGAAGTTTGGAAGTTAGTGGTTTGACATCCCAGTACCTCAGAAAGCATGCAACGCAGCGCTTGCCTTGTGCCTTATCCCTCCTCGATCGTGTCATATTGCCAGCCTATTAGACACGCTTGTGCACTATAGTATCTCCTGCGAGTTTAGCTAGTCTGTATTAAGATTAGCCAAATATTATTATTTTCACATTACATCTTGGTAAACTGCTAAGCAATTTAGTTTGAAATGGTTACGTTGAGCTAACATTGAGGGACCCAAAATATACAACAAATTGTATTAAAAACTATTATTTATATTATTGTTTCTAAAATAATTAAATACAAAATATACATTAATACTACTACTGGAGATTTTAATGGTCGGGCTGCAGGATTAGAGGACGCAAGCTGTTGAGCTTGGTAGGCAATCAGCTTGCGCGCCAGAATGTTGAGCGGCTTCGGTTCTAGGTAGCGTAACTGCATCTCCGTGATCGACTTTAGACTGTGTATCGGCATTTCCAGCATCACCTGTAATAGTTGTTTGATACTTTAACAAACGTCTGTTAAGTATTGAACTGATTTGACTGATCAAATGATTTCAGTGTTTATAAGTTTGTATTGAAAGGCTCGTTGGTACAGAAGGGATCTTCTTGATCACAGCCTCTAGGCAGTACAGTTCTAAGACTTCAATTTTAAACTGGACCCAAACTTACAAAACGATTTTATTTGCAATGCCCATTCGGTACTTCTACTTTACAGGTTGTCTAAATATTTTACGTGTAAGTGCAGCATGTTGCTAAAGGTATTTAAGAAGTAATGATGTCTTACTTGGGCCGTTATGCCAGACATGGCTTCAGGGTTGATTGCACTCAAGTCCTGGCCACTGACCTCGGCTAGAAGTAAACCTAGCCGAGAGACCTCGCGCGCACTCCAACTGTACGACTTACCTAACGCCTGGTGAAAAAATCACACTAACATGTCACAGTTGCTGGTGAATTTGTCTACAAAACTAAATAAGTTACTGGATATTCCAGATAGGTAGCCGCATCTATCCTTACTAATATTATTATAAATGCGAACGTAACTCTGTCTGTCTCTTACACTTTCATGACTAAACTAATGAACCGATTTTGATCAAATTTGATACAGGGACTAAGTTTCATCCCCAAAGATGGACATTGGCTACTTCTTATTTCTCGACTTCATCTGCGTCCACAATAACCGACATTTATGCGAACGAAGTCGTGAGCAAAAGCTAGTGTTACCATAAACATGACCCACTCCCACTCTCGTTAGTCAAATTATGACCTAAAGGGACGTTTTTGTCTAACGTCTTTGAACTAACCTGTGTTCTCATCATCATGGCTAAATAAAACCTGCGCTGCAATGGATCGCATGCTCGTATGTGGTAGAATATCTGGAAATAATCATTTAGTTAACTATGTCTCTCACAAAGGCGCTCTCGTCCAGCAGTCTTCATGTATTTACCTGATGCGTCAGCTGTAAATACGTGTTCTCCGGTATCCTCCTCATGAAGATCATTGGTACTCCGCAGAGCAAGTTGTTCATAAAGTTCAGGTACTTAGCGTCCGTCCAGTGAGGGTTTAGTTCTATGTACTTACTCGCCACCACACCTACCTACAATACAATTCTTGATTATCCACTGAGATGTCACATATCTTAAGAACTGTCCAGTACATATTTCGCCTCTTGTGTATCACGCTACGTGCGCCTTCCGCCCGCACCTCTCCTAGTCCCCGTTTTTGTCCTACCCCTATAAAATAGAATCTAGTCTTATCTAATCTAGGAATTTCCTTTAGATAAACAATATGACAAAAATGGCCACTGAAGAGTGCAACAATATCTATTCACCTGATGCCTATTGAGATCGGGATGTGTGCCAATGTAGGACAGAATCTTGGTGTCCGACAGGTTGAGTCTGGCCATCTCCCTGCCGTTGAGATACTTGAACAGCGGCCGGAACTTCTCCAAGATGTCGAATGTCACATCCTCGGTTGGCGTGGAACCTTTTACGACATACCACGTCGCTGCAAGCTTTTCGCGTGCTACACGCATCATGGCTATTGTTCTTGCCTGGAAAACTTTTAACCATGACTATAAATAGCACGCACCGGCAAACGCAGCGTAGGACGTCCACCCGCAAGGTGGACAGGCGATCTTATTTAGACCGCGGGATCGCGCTGGATGTAAGCCGCTTCCAACCGGTCCTATTGGACATCTGTAGGGGCGGCCTATGTTTAGCAGTGGACGTTCTACGGCTGATATGATGATGATGATGACTATAAAAAGGAGTGCATCTATGTTTACGCACACCATTAGTGCACGATAATATATCCTAAGTGCTTGGCTAATCTCCATTAAGATTAAAATTAGTATGGAATAGGACTGGAGATTATTATTATTATTACAAGAAGTCGCTAACAGATTGCAGCACGTAAGCCGGTGGCAACCGCTCCACGTCCGAGAGATCTCCAGAGATGAATATAGCGAAGGCGTCCACAGCTGTCTGCATGTAGTCTTTCGTGACCTTTAGCCTGCAGTGGCCACGGTGCATGTACTCCAAGAACGGCAAGTGCACACTACTCCTGTCTTGGAACATCTCCGCTCTGCAAATTATAGAATAACATTAGCATACACCTTTTTCCCAGGGAGAAAAGGACGGCGAGGGGGGGAGGTCCACGACGGTGGACCATAATGCCTAAAGGCCGTTATTCTAACCTTGAGCACCTACTGGCTACTAGTGATTGCTCAATAAGTAAAACGTGTCGAGGTTTAACTTCACGACATAGGTTGATTAGCTGTAACCAAAGATATTCAAAGACACTAAGGATTTAATGTCTTTGGTCGAGACATACTCACCGCATTACTTGTCCAGTAGGCCAGTGCGCCAAGAAATCTTCTTTATACTGCAAACCTTTCATCTTTGCCGGTGCATGCATTTCTGGCTGGAACCAATCGAGACGGTTTGTAGCTAGTTTTAATAGCAAGTGAGTTAGGTATGTAGTTGTTCTTGGTCTGGCTATGTTTGTGAATAAAACAGGTATAGAAAAACACTTAACGAATACAAAAGTTTCATGTTTTTCTAATCATTGCGATCGCTTTTTGCTTCGGACCATAGTTACCTTCGAAGAGTCTTTTGGCTACGCAGATATTGAAGGTTTATAGTTTCAACTTTCTTTTTATATGAAATGGATTTGCTCTTGACTCTAGTCTAGGTCAGAGGTGACAGAGACAACATCTACGATGGAGTGAGCTTTACCCGGACGAAGCCTGTTCACTCTTTGTCTTTGAAATGATTAGAGTCGAATGCGCTCGGAATACAGACGCAGGCTTAAATGATTTGAGTTCCATTCCTATATTGTGCGCATTATGAACAACGTTAATAAACGCTTAACGAACTTACTGTTTAACAAAACCAGATCGATGTAAAGGTTAAATATCCTAAATCATTACAAAAATGGGAGAAATTTTGACAAAATTAAACCCTAGATGATAGTCCATATAGAAATGTGAACCCTTATCAAACAAAGGACGTCATGCGGTGAGCGTGAGAGTGTTTGGGCCTAGAGTGCGCCATCGTACAATGCTCTTTAATCCCAGCATCGCTGTCAGACCGGTCAGTGTGCCCTGAATATTAAAGTTACATAGCTACCTTCACTGGGTCGCAGAAAGCTTTCGCCAACAGGTTCCATTGTATTATGTAACGTTCTGTCATTCACATAATTACTATGACGAATTTTTAAAACTGCTTAACTTTTTCTTTCGAATTTTCGCTTTATTATCAAGGTACCTACTTAAAGCAGTTTATTTTTGCCTTAAAGCTTTGAATGTATATAATTTGTTGTTGAAATATCTAGAAACGGTCGAACAAACCATTAGGTATACAGGCTGTTCCGTGTGTGTCAATTCTTTAAATCATTCTAACTACATAGGTTTCAAAATTATAAGACACTACAAGCTACTGAAAACAAAAAAATAAATATTTAACCCAGCTAATTGAATATTGTTGAACACGGACCTATAAAATCTCATAAATAGTAGTTATGGTGAAAAATTTAACACGTACGCTTTTCTGTCCATACAAAACTTCATGAAACACCTTTTCGAATCCGAGCAGTGGATCTGAGGAAATAAAGTGACTATACAGCACTGCTTACTTTACAAATAGAACGTTCTGCATCTTATTGCTTGCAGGATGTTTTGCATATATGATGTTTTGCTATAGTGTCGTTTTCATACGAAAGGGAAATAAAATTAAGCAAGCTATTGACATATTTGAACTTATTACAATCTTCATAAGATCATCGACACTATAACACTATGGTTTTAGTAGGACTTGAGTTCATACCGACAGTTTCTGTTTTGTTGTTGTTGTAACTTGAATTGTAAAGTAGAAGATAATGAAACAGTCAGGCATTCTTTATATGTACATGGGTAACTCAATGTTGATCACATTATTCAATGGTTCCATCCTAATGGATATCGCTCATTATAATAACAGCATCGCTCTGACACAGCAACGGTAACGGCACGACAACGAAAAAATCCAACCGTTAGCTAGCAACGCGCCGCCTGCGAGCTGTCACCTTTTTCTTAATATTTTTTTATAATGACAAGTTACGCACACCATTTCAAGTCGTAACTTGAATGGCAAATTATTTGCTATATCACAGCCGTGCTGGTATAACGAGCTATAACCCCTGGTTAGGCAGGTATAAAAAGATAATGGTGCCGATTCCCTTGTTCACAAACTAACTGAAATTAGACTATTTCAACCTTTTTTTTCCAATAAAACAAGAAAGGGACGGAAATAAACAAGACCTGTCAATTTTAGTTCATCTGAAAAAACTTCTATGCAATTTTAGTTGACATATAGTTTAGTTGGTAGTCACTGGTGTCGATTCCCTTGATCACAAACTAAACTAAAATTAGACTATTTCCATCTTTTTCTGTCCAATAAAATAAGAAAGAGACTAATGTAAATAAGAGCTGTCAAATTTAGTACATCTGACACATCCATATAGTTATAGTTGACATCTTAAAACGTGTGGATTAAAAATACGGAGAAGTTCAAGGCAAAACTAATTTGACATCTCTAACTTAGTTCTTTAATGTCACGGAATGTCACCGTCCTTTCCTTTCGCTGTATGTTAGTAAGAGATGTCAATTCTCTAAATTTAGTCTAGTTTGTGAACAAGGGAATCGGCACCATTGATTGAAAACACAGAAAAGTTTAAAGTAAAACTAAATTGAGATCTCTCACTCAGTTTTTAAATGTCATCGTCTTGTTCTTGCATTGTAGTTTTAGTAACAAATACCAATTCTCTAATTTTAGTATAGTTTGTGAACAAGGGAATCGGCACCATTGTTTCAAAAACATGCAAACCTGTCGTCTTAGGGGTGGCGATGTTAATGGTTACGAAACTGAACATCGGTGCACCACTGGTGCGGGTGGCCCCGTTCTCTTGCTTCAATACCTTCATTTTGACCACTTCTTGAACAGACACGTTGTTTCTATTCATCCCGCATAGTGACTCTTTGGAAAATAAAAATATAAACTCACTGTTACTGACAGCAATATGGCCGTTCAGAACATTACGAGGTGGTAAAGACATCGCAACGAAAACTCTTGAAGTCTTCGAAGACTGTAATCAACACGAGGTACCAACTAAACTCGACTGGGTTGTTCTTACTGATACATAATCTAAAGCTAATACAGATTAACCCAGAACCCGAAATCATCCCAAACAGTGACTTATTGAATATATGCTTGTCCTATGATAATATTATTCTTGTAGATATTATAATTATTATCCATCTGTTATGGTGCACCTGCAAAGTTTCCTCTCTGCACTTTTAAGTAATTAAATCCGCCATTTTACAAATATTTCAGGATTCGGTACCTCAAAAGATTACAACAGAACCCTTATAAAATCACTTGCTGTCCGTCTGTCACAAAGGGGATTTTTACTTGTGCATAACACCTTTATTTTTGTTGTCCTCGGTGGAAATCTTCATGGACTTACCTCCGTCTTGGGGGTGACGGAGGGGCATGCCAGACTCTTACCGGCTAAAACCACCGCAGTGTTCCACCTCTGCATATGGCCGGGAATGCGGAATTCGCATTCACATCTCCCCCGGCAGGAAAGTGTTAACATCTAAATAATTAGAAATACGTACGTACCACTAATGTTCTCATAACTGGTCAACGTGAACATTCTATTGTTATAACTAAGTACTAAATTTAAATATGCGGAAAATGCTATTATATGAAGAATTAACATGTTTCCTTCGTTTAGTGTCATCTGACATTTGATGACGAAATTAATTCAGTAAGGCTCTGAAAATTTAATCTATAATAGGTAGGTACCTATTTATAGTGTACTTATCAGGAAGTCATGAGACATTCTATAGAAATCAATCATTCGCGCCGTTTACAGCCTCTTTTGTGATATTTCCTATTAGGGTTGCCACTATAGGTGGTCTGGCACACGAAAAGCACGAGCATGAAATTTTACTTAACCCTTTTAACGTGTTCTACGGTGCTCTGTAAAGTACAAAAATGTATGTGTCACCGGAAAATAACAAGATCCGTAAGTTTATCAATTTACTAGGAAGTTTATAAACTTTCGTAAGATTCTAAACGGGAGATAAATTGTAATATTTTACGTCCACATTTTCGTAAATTGATAAACTTACTGAACTCACTCGTAAAATAATAAGTAAGCAGTAACCAAACGCTACGCGCGATCTGATTGGTTGGCTGTCACGTGTCACTTCTCCTTCCTCGCGGCCGCCATTGCTGGCCACGGAACATAAACAAACCGGTTTGCTTTTTATTAGTTTTGAATGTTGAACTGTGTTGCAACTGTGAAAAATAGCTTTATTTTGTTAAGATTATCTAGCAGTACCCATAATGAGTGACCTACAAGCTGCGGACACCCAAAAGCATTGCCACTATGAACATTGACCAATCAGAGAGCAGTGTGTTATTTTACGTATTTCAAAGATCGTATATTTAAAAGAGTTTCTGTGATTGGTCGAACCATATAAAATCTTACGAATAGATATTCGTTAGTTTATAAATTTACCGTATGACGTCGGAAATTGATAAATTTACGAAAATGTGGACGTAAAATATTACAATTTATCTCCCGTTTAGAATCTTACGAAAGTTTATAAACTTCCTAGTAAATTGATAAACTTACGGATCTTGTTATTTTCCGGTGACATATGCATGCGGTCACGGCATCATTCATTATAGCTCATACATACATCATCCTCATACATCTCTACACGGCACGACGACTGAGTCGTGACCATCTTCATACATGAAAAAGGGGCTTAAGATATCTCCATCATCTGCCTAGCCTTTTCCCAACTACGTTGGGGTCGGCTTCCAGTCTAACCGGATGCAGCTGAATACCAGTATTTTACATGGAGCGACTGCCTATCTGACCTCCACAACCCAGTAACTGGGTAATATGATACCCCTAGGTAAGACTGGTTGTCAGACTTTCGGGCTTCTGACGACCCGTAACTACTGTCAAAGATCCACGTATGACAGCCGGGACCAACGGCTTAACGTGCTTTTCGAGGCACGGAGGAGTCTCGATGTGTGGGCTTAAGATACCTACGTGACAAGATTCTAGACAAATACTCTTTTTATACCTCCTGCTTTTTGAATAGCCTTGGAAAAATGTAATGACAGCAAGATGACAGTTACCAAGCAAGAGCCAAGCAAGTCATGATTCTCTTTGGCATAACCACACAACATTATAGGTAAACTTTTTTTTAAAATCAATTGAGTTTTATAACTATTTCCTATGTCTTCAACATCTTCAAGTGATTGTGATAGTTGCGATTGTTCTCAATGCACCTATTCGCTAGAAAATAATCATAACGACTATGGGCAACTCGTAAGAGCACCAGATCATGTCCCGATGTATGCAACGATGGCACACCCTTTTATATACTACGCTGAAGTTGTAAGTGTGAGAGTGTTATTGGGTTTCTCCATTTAGCTGCCCGGAGTTTGGATGTTGGTGATGAGACAGCCTCGTATCTCAGATAGCTCGTAAAGCCGTAGGATCTACGCCTAATCCCCATTCGACTCAAATTGCCGTTCCATCGGACTGTGACTGAAGAGGGAGTGCCCCTATGTTTACTTACACACATATACAATGTTATATCTCGTGCATAATTGGTAATCTCTCTCTGGAAATCAGTTTGTCAAATATCAATGTTCCACACAAACACATTGGTAGGTCCTCCACAGAATGAAGA
The DNA here is from genome assembly GCA_949774945.1 of Hoplodrina ambigua. Classification (NCBI taxonomy): domain Eukaryota; kingdom Metazoa; phylum Arthropoda; class Insecta; order Lepidoptera; family Noctuidae; genus Hoplodrina; species Hoplodrina ambigua. Next base: position 10,556,112 of record OX458968.1, read on the forward strand.
AGACAGCCTTGTCAACCTCGCTTATCAGTCAGGGTATATGGAAACCCTTGCAGTACTCAGAACTCCCTTACTTCTAATTTACTTTCATTGGGTTTACAAACTATCCAGGTACTGTTGAACTTGGTCACTGTAATTGAACTACGTCACCCTCGACCATGGGTTCGGTTAGTTTATTAATACGAGGCTTACGGATCTCTTATCTCTGGCACTGATAGCTTAAAGGGTTTCCATACACCTACATGTGAACTTTAGTACCTATGTGTTCAATGAGGACTTTCCTGTCCTCTTGGTTGTGGCTTAGTCCTTTATAATTTAGTCAACACCCATGCAAAAGTGCCTGTGTGGGAAACTTCTGTACCATCGAGCGCAATTTTTGCTAAATTCTTCAATTATCTAACGTTAGAAGGTTTTAAAAAACATCTCATTAATTTCAGCAGCAGCCTCTAAACAGGAGGCAAGCAAATGATCAACCCAAGAAAGATAATCCATTCAAAAAAGCTTTCAAATGGTACACACAGGTAAATAATACTTTTGACTCCTAAACTGATGTGCATTAACTGTGCATTAACTGAGTAGGTACTTGTCATTTGTCATGAGAGGCCTGGCGTGTCTTGTAAGAAAAACTGCCAAGGTATATTTTGAATTCAACGTATTACTTGATTATGTTATAAATACCTACTTATCAAATGAATCAATTATAGAAATAACTTTAAAAAAAAGTGCTCTGAAGAATCTGTATTTCAGGAGTCAGTTTCTTCCTCCCAAATACATGGTGCTTATAGTATGCAATAATTATTAAAAACAACTAAACCTTTTCAACATTAAAATTAACAAAATAATTTATATTTGTTAGATTTTCGTACCATTTCGAAGAATTTAATTAATGTTCCAAATATGACGAGTATTTTCATCTAGGAGCGTACTCTGTGCAATAAAAATGAACCTTGCCCGGAACGGAGCGGATTCGCTGACTGGTTGGACGGCAAATATGTCCAGTATCTGATCGAGAGTGGACAGCAGCCAGGACCACCCACGTTAGATGAGACCCAGCCTCCAAATATCGACGAAAGCCATCCGTGCCCACCATGGTATATTGAACTGGGTAGTATGCTAGTTCCAACTCCGTAACCTATCTACCATTTAATCTATTTTTGTGCATTTCAGTCCAGCGAAGAATAAAAAATTTGCACGAATCAAAAGGTAAGTTAAGTCCGATAAATTTGTTACTGTATAAAGTGTTACGACTTGTGTGATCGCAGTCAATATACTCTGTTCCTAACGCAGTGGGGGCTTGTGTGCAGGCCGTTACGTCGGTCTCAAATCCTTGTTTAAAAGGGATCCTTTTTTGAGCATATTGGAAGAGCCATTGTAAGTTCATATCCGACTTTTCTGCTAGGTACCTGTACAAGTGAGTCTGGTGTGATAATTAGAATAATTGGACTTAGTTACGCAAAAAGGATCTAACCTAATAGAAATCCCCAAAATTGGTGAACCCTTTTTGCATAACTACGACCAATTAACAATCAGATAATACAGAAAAGAGATTATAGTTTTGTTTAATTCATAACATAACATAACATCACGCCTGTAATCTCCGAAGGGGATGGGGGGGGTGAGGGGGGCGGTGGTTTAATTCATTATTATATTAATCATAATTATATTCCTCAGTCCATGGAGAAAACGAAGGCGTTCAGGCAATGATGCCGGAGATGTACCTGAGAAGTCAGTACCGTTCACATACTTTTAAATTAATTCACACGTGTGTTTCCATCAATTAACAACTAATTGTTAACAGGTGTACTAATAAAAGCTGTGAATTTCTTCTTAAGCCTAAAGACTTGTCCCGAGCTGCATCTGATAATTGCTATACGTTAGTATCGACGGCACAGTAATACTTATTATCCTATATGAAATAACTTTTCTTACTCAAATTCTTTTGTTATTTTTATCCAGTACTCCAACGTCGGGAGGTAAATCCAACGCCACTGTAACATCGTCACACATGCCATGCAACGTGAAATGCTCCGCGAGATCCCACAGCCTCAGCGATATTGGTCGCGAGAAAAGTGTGCACAAACATGGCGACACAGTACCTCACACCGTACAAGAAGGCCTAAGATCCCAAGAACAAGAACTAACCCCACCACCGTGTTCTGTCTGCCATCAGGACCAGGCAGAGAGAGTGCCATCAAAAAAACACACTTCAATGATACAGGCCAAAACAATTTGTAAGTGCCATCCGGAAAAAGTACCAGCAGTAGTAAAGAAGGTACCGTCGAAAAATCAGCCCTCTGCGATTTGCAAGTGCGCTCTGGAAAAAGTACCAGAAGAAAAGAGAGTATTATCGAGAGAACGAGATTCGACGACCAAGCCCAACCCCTGTTGTTCGTGCCATCAAGAAACAGCATCAGGATTAGAGCAAGAATCATCGGAAGAACAAAATCCGATGAATCAGCTCAGACTGCCGTGCTGTTCATGTCATCGGGAAAAATTATCAGAAGTAAAAGAAGAACCACCAAAAGAACAAATTTCAATAAATCAATCCGGACCGTGTTGTAAGTGCACTCAGAAAAATGTAACGGAAGAAGATCAGAATTCAACAAATAAAGCCAGACCATGTAAATGGTCCCAAGGAAAAGTACCGAGTGTAAGGCAAGTTCCAGCGAAAGAACAAGATAAGACAAGTAAATCTAAACCGCCGTGTTGTAAATGTCATCTGAAGAAAGTTCCGGAAGTAGTACAAGTACCATCACAATGTCGAACAGTGGAGGAGTCGTGCCAGTTTCCACAAGAAAAAGTAGTTCCAGTGAATGAAGAAACTCAATGTGAGTCTGCAAGACCCGAACCACCACGCAGTACACAGAATGCCAGACCGTGCTTTTGCAGTATTTGCAGGACGCCGATAGCGCTGCCGCCGTACCCCCCGATGTGCCTACCTATTCAGGTAATAATTTAGCCTAGAAATATACATTATACCTCTGATCATTAAAGATTCTCCCTCACGGGAGCATTCACGTGTATTGTAACATTATAGATTCAACTTTGAGCATTACATTATAATAATACCTCCCTGACTAACGAGCATTTGCGTGTAATGTAACATAATAGATTCGACTTTGAGCATTACATTGGAAGTGGAGCGCATTGATGTTACAAGTTGTATCAAGATATTACACATAGTATCATTACAAGGGGCGCATTGTAATGCTCGGTTCTCCTCCTTCACTGATGTAATGCTCAAATCTGTAACGTTACATTACACGCGAATGCTCCCGGTGAGGGAGCATCTTAAAACTGAAGTTATAAAATAATTTTAATACTTTTAGGTACAATCCAGCACAATATGTCGCACAATTACTCTTACGGAAACCAATGAACCCAAAAAACAAATGCAGGCGGAAAAACCAAGCGTATCATGTTCATGTTGTGGAAAAAATAAAACAAAAGTTGACGCCCAAAGCCAGCACCAGCATGAACTGTGTAAAAGTCAGAAAGTTTCCGCCCCCTGCCCGGTAAGACTTATTACTCATATTGTCGTAGTATACACGGTTACTTTTAGGTCATCCTGGAACCGAAAGCCATCGATCATCAAACTCAAAACGATTGGGACCATTTTTTTCAAAAAGAAACAATAAAATAAATCAGCTGTTCAGTACATTTATGTTCGTCTAACTCTTCAAAGTGCAGCTGTTTTTTTTTATTGTTACTGATCTGATCTGATCTGATGATCGAGTGTATGGCTTTCAGTTCCAGGACGACCTAAAAGTAACCGTGTATACTGTCATGTAATTACGTCACAAACACGTTTTATTTTCTACTTGCTCATGTCCGCAAAATCGTTCGCGGGAATGTCAAATATCGCGGGGTTTCTTTTTTTGCGCGGCACCCTAATGAAGTTTCGAATAAAAAACTCGTTTCTAGTTTCCCCATACAAACTTTAGACCCCTGTATCATCCCCTTGAAGGGTGAGTTTTTAAAAATCCTTTTTTAACACATTTTCCAAATAATTTTAATTTATGTTTCGGGATTATCAGAATATGAGCCAGAGCCAAACTCAGCCTGAACCGTGTAGATACAGTCACGATCATAAACATGTATACGAATAGCAACATTTTAAAGCTATTACCTCTAAAAGGATTGATTAAAATATAATGGTGATACGAATATCATATTCTGGATGCAATCATTCATTGACTATAAAATCGTTTTAGTTTTTTGTTGTTGTCGTGATGGCCCAGTGGTTAAGGCACCCATGCAGGCCTCTCATGCTTGAGACAGTGGGTTCAAATCCGGGCAAATACCAATTTGACTTTATAAATTCATATGTACTTTCTAAAGTTTATCTTGGACATTACTGACATCGGTGAAGGAAAACATCGTGAGGAAACCTGGACTTGTACTGTCCCACTCAAACCATGTCAGAGGCCCTTGAGGCGGTTTAGAAACTCTAACACTAGGGTGTGTAGGGTCGTAAGACCTTACTGCCCACACGATAAACAACAACAAACAGTTCTTTGCTTAGTGTATACATGTTTTTACACGTGACTGTACATGTGAGAAAGTTCCCGCCCCCAACCCGGTAAGACTTAATAATCATGCCGTCGTCGTTATAAATATAGTGTGACATAATTACGTTATACACTAATATTATTGTAATTAAGTAACACATCATTTAAATTTTAATGAATGTTTTAGACTGACTGTCACGAGGTTAACCAAATGTATGGTCCAATACCCATACGACGTCAATCTTACTCTACTTTTAATATAAATGAGGAAACTGGTGAATTCAGTATAGTAAAGGAAGTAGCGGTAGTGAGTAAATTCACTCGCTCAGTGACCTGTGTCTCCAACGAAGCCGCACAAACATCCGACCACTCCATAAAATTCGTGAGTTTTTATCACCTCTTACGTACCCTCGGCACGTGTATTACATAATTGTTACAAACTTATTTTATTACTTTGTAGGACAAAGATGGGGCCTGCTGTCACTATCCGCTCTTTTTTAAAATAATATATGCTGACGTATTGAAGAATGAATGTTGTACTTAAGATAACAGATGTTCAATCACTAAGTCATAAAATATTTCTGTTAAAAAATATAAATAAAACAAACAATAAACATTATAAAACGTATTTTACTTCATAGTTTATTTACAAAAGTCTATACAAGTCTTCTTTCTATTTACAAAGCATTGTGTGTTCAAATAGTATCTAAAAGTAACCTAAATCAGTTTGGTGAACCGTAAGATGTGGCTGGCTTGTTCTGTGGCAAGAAATTGAAGCTAGACGATGACTCTCCTGATTGGGAACTGACTGACGCCGGCGCAGACGGTATACCGTAGTCCGTTGAAGGAATCGACGCTGACGCAGACGCCCCCAATGAACTCGAAGATGACGAGCCTACCGAACTAGATGCTGAGCTTGTAACTAAAGGTGACGTGTGGACAAAAGAGGTAATCTCCACACTAGGCTTTGCTTGTCCTAGGGATACTCCTGACACTAGAGACTGGTAGCCAGCGTTACGCGCGACGCTGTGCTCATCGTCCTTGATAATATTTTGCACACGGCCGACAACAAGTGAGTCCAGAGCGTCTCTATGTGTTTCCTCCTGGGCGGTGTTGTATTGATTGGAGTCAGCTTGATAGCTGGATAGCACGGGCGCTGTAGACTGCTCAAACTGTGGCTGAGCTTGGGCCTGAGGCTGGTATTGCACCTGGGGCTGCTGGTATTGCACCTGGGGCTGCTGGTACTGCACCTGGGGCTGCTGGTACTGCACCTGGGGCTGTTGATATTGAACTTGAGGTTGCTGATAGTTGTATCCTTGCTGTGAGTATTGTTGTTGTTGTTGCTGGTATGCGATAGGTTGGAAATTCACTTGAGGTTGGGGTTGAGGCAGTTGGGGCGCCGGTTGGGGAGCAAACACAGGGAACGTGGGTGCCGGTTGCAACGGCGCGCGAGCGTATTGCTGAGGAATGCCATACGATGTACTTGGTTGTTGATAAATAGGTTGTGGCAGTGGTTGAGGACGAGGTAGCGGTTGAGGAGCCAACGGGAGGGGTTGAATGTACACTGGTGCAGGCGCAGGGTGGTGGTGATGGTGATGGTGAGCAGGCGGTGGTGGATGAGGGTGGGAGTGGTGCTGGGGCGCGGGCTGGATGTACTGCGGAGCTGGTTGTGGCGCCTGGTAATTGTATCCGAAGTTCGGACTGAACTGCTGTTGTGGCGGGAACTGCGGCGCTGGTGCCGGGGGTGCGGGCGCAGAGGGATAGTTGAACACAGGCGCGGGCCGCGGCAGGTGGTAGGGTGCCTCGCCCGCTATAGCCGCCACCACCGACAGTATCACTAACTGGAAAAACAAATATTAATTTAAGTAGAAATCCACTGTGTCCTCATTGACGAATTAAGTTAAATATGCAAAGTGTAGGTACACAATTTCACTAGGTGTGTTGTGTCAACTCACCGCTCTCCTCATGACTGCTGGCGCGTGCGACTGTGTAATGTAATGATCCGTGTGAGTCGCATATGGTTTTATACTCGCCACCACTACGCCGAAAATTGGGGAGCGTCTGTGATCTTAACACATAAATAAAACAGTATCTATTGTCCATTTATGATTTCGAAATGCACACATTTATTTGCTATGCGGTTTTGTGATTACCTTAGTTATTATTGTTTCTTACTTCATTGATACGACTATTCAACGTTAGAAGAGAATCGTAAATTAGAGACTTACTGTAATCATCGTTCGTTCGTTAGTTAGTTAGTTAGTTCGTTTTATATCTAGAAAGGTTTATCGCAATTAATTATTTAAACTTTTGTGTTATCAAATGATGAAATAACTGGAAAAAGTATCAATTTTCTTACCTGTTTAGTAACAGGAACAAAGCAGTCGTTTGCGTAGATATATTATCAATGCACCTTATAATTACACAAATGCGTAGTGCTTACGTACATTTGTTTGCAGTTTTCATTTCTTAAGATAACAATTGACAAAGTTACCGTTAAGTTATTGAAATCACAATCCTTACAATAATAAATAATTGATTAGCAACAACTTGTAATAAATTGTAAGTGAGTAAATAATCTAAAACTACGGTTTGTAAGGACTGTTTAGTTTTGTAACTTGATGTAAAACAGAACATTAATGTTTCAGAGCAATTTCATTTCATTCTATAAAATATTAAGCTTGAAAATAATATTTTATTAGCCAAAAACTTGTACGTCTGGTGCACACCGTAAGTGTAAGTTGGTTGTTTTTAAATAAATAAATAATAAATACATTTTAATACTCAGTTTTCTAGTTCACATTATAAATCATTATAAATATTGTGAGTCTACAATAAAAAAGTGATAACATTAGATAATAAACGTCACTTCCTTTACGTATTTATTCCTTTATAATTTAAGTAAATGGATCAATTGAGATGCTAGGGTTATAAATTGTGTAAATAACTCGACTTTGTTTTATATATACTAACTAGCACTCTCCCGCGACTTCATTCGTGTGATTTTTCTTATTATAATTTTTTTTCCAATTAAATATAGCCTATAGAACTCAGTCATAACGAAGCTTCCCATTTGCTAAAGAATTTTCGAGATTTCGAGATCCAGAGACTACAACCTCACATACTCTACCTCTTTATAATTACACGACTGCCCCAAAAAAAGGAGTGTTATGTGTTCAGGGTTAATGTATGTATGTATGTATGTATGTATGTATGTATGTATGTGAGATTCTTTATTCCACCATAACTTTTAAACGCCTGAACCGATTTAGATGTATGGGGTATCGATACAATCCTTGCATCGTTCCGAGTAACATAGGCTAGTTAAAAATAAAAAGAATCCTCTGTGGTCACTTTAAAACGTAAATTAATACCAGCCTCAATTATTTTTTTTAATGAATCTGGTCGTGTCTATGCTTATCGTCTAGAATTTGACAAGTAGATTTAAAAAATATATAACACTGGAAATAAAAAACGTCGTAAAAAAAAACTGACGAGTAAACAAAGTACAAATATGTGCAATTTTTGCAGTCGTGTTTTAGAATTTTTTAAATTATAGTAACTTGTATTAAGTTAGTAATGGAATCGTACTGCAACTTGTGCCCGAGTTTCCCTAAATATTTCTTAAGCAATATTCCATCAACGTTGATGTAATATTCCCTCTTCACTGTCACCTATGACAGATGGTTTCTCACTATCAGCGACTACTTAATTATTTTCTTAATCACTTTATTTTTACTATGATATCTGTCGATTCGCCGACAATAGCTCATCAGGCAGTCATTCAACACTTTGTTCCGTCATAGTTCAAGGGACATGCTGCAATCAAATGTGATGAATAGGCCTAACTGTAATAAGATTAGGTAATAGGCCAAAGATATGTTGCAAATCCACACAAGATACGAAGTTATGATTAAGTTTAGCGTAAGTAGCTTATTTGTTTCCCCTGAGTTTCATTCGGGACATTGAAGATTCTCTATTAAGAATTTTGTTCAATGTAACCAATTGTTAAGGCGCCCTCATGCGGGGTTGTAGATGGTAACTGGACTAGGGAAAGTACCAATGAGACTTTTAATTTGTCATGTTATTTCTAAGTTAAAGAAAAGATCGTGAGGTGAGCAAACCTGGACTTATATTAAATATAATATATACTCTGTATGAAAAGAGGCCTTTACCCTGCAGTGGGACTTAATAGGAGAGTATTATTATTCTGTACGTCTCAAAAGCCGGCTTATTCATTTAAAAAGTAATACCTTAAACTCGTGGTAACTTATCTAGCCTGAATACTACGTACCTACTAATAATTTAAGACCCTCATTAAGTCGTATTGTGTAGGTACGGTTCATTTTATCTGGAACTGGACTCCCGCCAAACGGATGCATAGAGTGAAGACATCGTAACTCTCCTACACACAGATAATAAATTCTTATGTCAAAGGTGCTTAGACTATTTTGCATAGAAACGTAGACAAAGTAAATATTAATGTTTAGAATCAGTACATAGGAGTTATTGAGACACAAATATTTTCCTAATTACCGAATATACGTAATGTCCAACTGTACAATAGCTTAATGTCGCAAATGGAAGGCAGCGGCTCAATTAGTAAACGCCACAATAGCACAAATTAGTTACCTATCGCCATTGAGTTACTCTGCACAATCGTTGCGTTAGCCACGCCATTTTCCATTTTTTTTTGAATTTGAACTTTTTGAATATGGTTTTCCAACTCGCTTAAGCGATTTCGATGCATCATTACGACAATTTATTCGCCTGTAAAAATTTGGTTAAGTAAAACTATTATTACGTTCATCTCTACAAAGATACTTCTTAAGGTTTTAAGTACTTTTCTTACGTACCTACTTCTTGAAACAGCTGTGTCCAATTTAGTGTTGTTTTGCTCAAACACCAAACGGTAGAAAAACCTAAACAAGATTTCAATAAATCTAAATAAATCAAATTGTAGACAAATCAAACATAAAATTAGGGTTAGAAACGCATAAAAGATCTTAGAAATATCTTGGGGATTTTCAACAAAAACATATACTTAGGTACCCAAGCAAACGAAAACAAGTTTTCCACTCAACTTTCGAAATGACAGTAAGCATAGTATCACTAATAGTAAGTTTTATCGTATCTATCAATGGACGGAGCCGCATTCTGATAAATGTCGGAATAATTATCATAGATCTTCCAATTACGCGGATAAACACGCTTAGTAATGACCTTCATTATGGACCTCCGCTGTTTACTTACGTTTGTCAATGGATACTGGTCAGTAGGCAGTCGACGAAGTGAAGAAAGATATCAAATATGATGTTAGCTCACACCTGTGTAAAATAATGCAACTTTTGTCTGAGTAAAAATGTCGAAGCTTGAAGGTTTTTCGAACGATGGATGACTACTGACTGTTGACCATTAGTAACTAATGTGAATAGTAAATAAGTGCGAAGCTGGACGCTACCACGCATAATATATTCATGTTTAAATCCGCTAATCAAATAGACAGAAATGCTTCCATAACAAAGGCAATTTAAATGAATACACTTGACAACCAGGCTATTATAAGACTTTTCTCAATAGCTGATCTGGTCAGGAATCATGCTTCCTGAAAAGATGCCCAGTAAAAATACAAGCTCTAGCCAAGATCAACACTCGTGCTGAAAATTAAATTTAATTAAATTCCATTCTAAAAGTAGAGTTCCCATTTCAAGTTAACAGTTTTCAACAAAATACATTGTTACATAGCTATGCAATGTTTACTTAAATAGTTTACAGTTAAGTAGTTACATTTCTGAAAAGGTCGGGTCGTCGTCTTGAATAATTTTGTTATGTAAGTCATGTGTATGGTATAATCTATCGTCAACAAACATCAATGTTTGGTATTGGTAAATATTTAACCAACAACTAACTCATTTCTGATTTTTCCATAATTTTACTAAACTCTATTTCATAACAGATTGGGAGTAAACAAAATTAAGGTAATATATGGCATCATATTTGGCTAACGCCGCGCCGGCGGCGTCATGCGGTGCCTAGCCCATTTAGAGGTTCCGCGCTCAAACAATGAGGTAAGAGAGAAAAGTGGTCAACTCCGTCACTTCGCACCTCTGTTTTATCTAACAATTTGGTACATCAGTACATCTCTCCACAATAGGTACATCTTGTTCTTAGATAATATTATGAGTAAGATGACATTTAAAACACGAGAAAGCATTTTTATTTTCTCGATAAAAATAAACCTTTCTGTCTGCCCATTTGTCTCTGCCCCCGCATCAATCCACATCATTAGCATTTTTATAGGAATAGAAATTGCTCATAATCTTGAGATTACCTATAAACTAGTCAACTGCAAATTTTCATAATGGAGAGATCCTACTAACCTACCTACATAATAATATCGTGTGGGTGAATTTCCTGGGCTGCCAGCTGACCTGTCGGAAATCTTAACGAGCTAAGAGCTAATATTTATTTTGCTATACGGTTGAACTGTTGGAAACGGAGATCTACTAAAAGCTGCAATATCTCTTTTACTAATAGATTTCCAATGAGTAAAGCCGTGTCAAGACGACTTATCGTTAGAAATCAGCCCAACAGTTTGTCTTCGAATTATGGATGACACTTTATCGATAACTGATAACAAAGGTCAATTTAATTTGAATACAAACATAAATTTACGCAATCTTACGCATATTTTAACGATTTCTTGAACAGTCAGTTGCAGAAAACAACACACGACATTCCAAAAAACCTCGTCGAAGATGTCATCTTACGTGAGAAAAATGCCCGAGGCTTAGACAGAATCATTTAATATCAACGTAATCCTTAAGCCAGGCGGCATTTAATCAATTATGAATCATTTATCATTATTATGTAAGTAATTGATTGTTTAAAGAAGCGTGTTAAAAATAGGCGTCGTGTAATTTTAATTAATAACATTTCAACTTATTGTAATAGGTTCTAATACCTACAAGTGACCCGACCTGACCTTAACGGAATGACACACTTATCAATCTTTTTGTTTGTCGAAAATCTTGTACTGTTCAATTCGCATTGTGTTTTGGGCGTCACTTAAAAGTTAGGCCTGTTTGCCCTCTGGCCATATTCTGCTGTCATGCATGTATATTTTGTTTTTGTGATCAATACCGAACTGCTTACAAATGTCTTGTTAAACACGGCATTGAGGGGGGGAGGCATTGGCTGTGTTTAGATTTTGTGGTTTTTCCTTTGAGATGCACTTTGCTTCTGTCTCAGCATTTTCGTTTTACAAGCCACAAGCGCTTGTACACATTTCATTTTTAGTCACTAACGAGACTGAGTAAGTATCATTATAATATGTTTTACTAAGTAAATAACTTAAATTAAATTATTGTTCTCTTAACATTTTTTTTAACTTTTAAAAATACACACGTTCCTATAAGTGTCTTCAAAGAGACCTAAAGGTACCTGTGATGAAACATTATGTAGTATCTTTAAACTACAACCATTACGTGAAAATTCCACATCTCTATTAAAAAAAGGGCAAAAGTGTTTAGAAATTCTGCAATTGATAAGTCTTTTATTACCATGATGTATAATGATTTGTCTACATTCTTTCTCAAGTGATCTCCGTTGTTCACTTTCTTATGGGGTAGTCCCTAGGAGGCGTTGGCGGCAGAACGTGTCCCTTGCCGGCTGCCAGCTGTGCCTCGCGTTGTTTGCGTTTCGCCACTATACGTTCGTGTGTGCGCTTCATTTCCAAAATCTCCTTCATCTCTTCCTTGTCTTCATCCTTTTGAAAAACAGAATTTGAAGTAAATACAAAGCAAATAAATTCAGATTTTCATCTGTTTTCACCTAGAGGAATATCTACCGCTGTATCAGCCGTCTCAAAAATACGGGTCCCCAACTACAAGTGGCAGTTCTAGAGGGGGACAAGGAAAAAGCATCAGATCTTTTCCGTTCTGTGCTTTTTCTAGTGGTAAATTTGCTAAAAACCTATCCTCAGCGGGGCCAAGGGCTGGCCCCTGGCTACAAAGGGTCCGAACCCTCTTGTAACCTAACCAATTTTGATACAGAGCCCGCCTAGCGCAAGCTACGCCACTGCCATAAGAATTACAGATAACCCCAGCAAGACTGTCACAAAATAAAGTTAGCATCTAGCTATTCGCTATCTAAAATAATATGTGAGAGTGAAGGTGTGAAGTAGCACAACTTTTTGATTTTTTGATACAATAGTATAAGTTTTTTAAAGCGGAAGATAAATAATAACTTTTTGAAAGAAAGTTGGACATCAAATTTTGAACAATTAACAGGCGTTAGGTTATTTATTACTATAATAATGAATGCCGAATGTGAATGCTGTGGTCTCCTATAGATGAAGGAGTACACCTACCTAATACCTCGTCGTCCTTTATCTAAATTTATTTTTGTGAATACCTTTGTTGGAGATCCTAAATAAATACATAAATAATAATCTTAGATATAATTTATTAACTGAAGCGTGTTGAAGGCCCACCCTATGCAGCTTTCCATTTTATCTTTGTGAAATGTGAGATGTAAATTAAATATAACCTAACATTCAGAAAGCTTTTTAAAAACCGTACACACAGATAACCCCAGTCTACTTCTACTACAAATGAATGTATACATTCGCCTGCGCCTACGCTTGACGCTACGGAATAAGCTGTCAAATAACATTCACTACCTTTTGGTTAATCCTCAGCACGAGTGCTCTCTTCCCACTGGCCATCGGCTGGCTGTAAGCCAACAGGTTCTTGAGCCGCTGCGCCGGCGGCACGCCTCGTTCCACCACCAGCACTATCCTGGCCCACTGGCGCTGCCACTCATTCCTGGTCTCCGCTATCTTCTGGTACGTGTTCCCCATCATGGCAATCAACATGTTCACCAACAGTATGGCCACTATGATCATGTATACCACGAAGAGAAGCTGCAACAGTGTTGCAATACATATAAACATTAAGTTTAACTGGTTTCTTTAAATTATTATATGTTTTAGGTAATATGAAACCTCTTAATTGCATTAATATTCGATTAGTTAATAGAGAATTTATAAGTTGATTGCCAAAACAAGTTCTACTATAAATGTATTAGTAACTTACACTGCAGTTGTCCATATTACTCGGAATATATAATAGATCACACGCGGCAATGTGCAATTAATCTTAGGCTACCAATATTTCATTTCAAATCGTTACTAATGACTTGGCTACCTAAAGAATCTTTGCGTGAATAGATTACCTAATAATGTGACAAATAGTCAAGTCGCTTTGACTCATTAATATTCTTCTTAAAAATCTCTAATACTAACTCAATAACGCTAACTCAAAGCTATGCTTGATGTGGGAGCTGAAATTAGCACAGTGTCATAACTCGTCACTGTTCGGTGTTAAACAAACACGATGGGGCGTCGCGTCGGGCGTCGCACATATACGAAGTAACCTTAGGTTGACATAACGCTTCGGGGGAAATATCTGTGAGTAGTTTAACCTCAATACTAAGTGAACCGGATGACGCAGATGAGCATTTGACGAGACTTTGGGATGGATTTTTGACATCATCATCACGACTGTAATCCCCGAAGGGTTAGGCAGAGGTGTACCCATTAGTACACCCACATTTCGCCAGTTATGTTTTTAGTCCCATGTAATAGGGGGCGAGCCTATTGCCATCAACCGGGCACAAATCCAGATGGATGTATCACAGATGGATTTTTGAATGTCTGATATGTTGTCCTCCGAACTGCTAGGGCTGCGTATTTTGTTGGAAAGAGTTACCGCTGCACTGGAACACAAAAGGGCATTAGGAGGAATTTCACCCAGAGCGGAAGAAGTCATTGAAAGATTTTCCATCCTTAAAAAAACATCCTCCGAAAAGAAAACCTCATCTTTGAGTACATCAATACCTCAGATTGATGACACTATTCATATGGATTAATTATTAAAAGCAAACAACGAACTTAAACACGTAAGCAAATAAGTATTTAGTATTTCCGAAAATTGACTTTCTGTTTGTTTGACCGCTAGAGGTTGACAGAAAACAAATGAAATTCTAATATCGATTAAGAAATGCCGCCTTGAATACTAATTAACATAAATGGAATACTGATTTGTAATGGAAAATTACATTCGCTATATCAATCTATAAAGCTGAAAGTTTGCTCTTTTGTTTGAATGCGTAAATCTCCTGAACTACTGGTCTGGTTTTGAAAATCTTTTGCTTATAGGAAGCTGCGTTGTCGCTGAGAGATTTTTATCTTATAATACATATATAAAAGCGAAAGCACTCACTCACTCACTGACTCTTCACGAAATATCGAAAACTGCTTGACGTATAAAGATAAAATTTGGCAGGGAGGTATTTTATAATTAGTAGACGTCCTCTAACAAAGTATTTTTTTTAAAATTCCCTCTAAGGGGATGAAATGGGGATCCAAAGTTTATATTGTATTACTTAGGAGTAAACTAAGTTTCTCGAATTTAACGCGAGCGAAGCCACGGGCTACAGCCAGCTGTCAATAAAATTAAGAACTGTTAGAAAAACACTGACGAAGTCACAGGCAAAAGTTAGTGTTTAATAGCCAAATATAATTAAGGCCCTGACAAAAAATCGAAACGACTGTTTTGCAGCAGCATGGCTATGCATAACTGACATTATTCTTAACCTTGATGAAATGTGCGAAAATCATATATTACGTAAAAGTAAGTATTCTATCAAATATAAGGAAAAGGGATCAAGGATGATTACAGTTTCTGTTAGGAACGTGTCACATTACGACACAATATTCGACGTTATAGAAACATGACTTGCCTAAATATCTCCCGACTACTTAGTTATTAATAGAACAAGTTGCGTGACATATATCTGTAGTTTAGAAGATCCCTTTGTCTTCTAAAAGCTTATGAATAACGTAAAGTTTCTTTTATTTATTATTCTCCTTGATCGTTATGGAATGAAATGAAATTATTTTCTACTATATAGTTTTAACAAAAACAAGCAATCAAAATGGAGTGTCTTTAGTAAATTTGCGATTAGGCTGTATAGTATAATCCAATTTCTACATCGGAACTAAAAAAAAAAACAAATTAATCATTTTAGGGCCCATTATGGTACCATGGGCAGACCTAAGTAATTTTTGTTCTACAGATAATTATTCATACAGTATAACGTTAATAATTGAATCATTTCTTAAGACAGAAAGCCGATGGAGACAAGTATGATAATTTTAGCTTCCATATCCTATTGCACGCATACGTACCTTAGCCTCAATCTCATGGTCAGTGCGGTCAAACGCTCCGTAGTAGTCTGAGAACGAGGTGAGTGACATCAGGAACATTGCCATGATACTCTCCATGGGTGACGGCATGGGGTTCGATACGGAGTCGTCCACCCCTTCGGGGGTGTTAGGGTTGTCAAAAGATAGGAATATTATGTAGTATGCTGGAAAGAAAATGAAATCTTCGGTAACAATCATTGTTATATTAATTGTATTTAATTATCATAGTATCAGTAAGAAGATGTCGACTGTTAGACCAAGGCCTTTTTCAGGGATATTCGTTTGCATCCTACATCTGCGTCATCTTTACCAATTTGTGTACAGTGCATCTAGCTAAACGAAAGGCTTTCATCTGTTTCCTAGTTAGCTGCACTTTAGCTATAGAAAAATGACATTTTAGAAGACTAAACCACGTACCCTGTGAGAAACCCATGACGAACACCAGATAAATGCAGACGAACCTCAGTAGATCACCCATAACCATTCTGTAGATCATCACCACGAATGGACCAACAGTCTTGAAGCCTCTGTCAAAAGTAATTTATTTGTTTATTTATTCAGGTTTACCAACAGCTTCTGTATACATTAGATCATAAATATTTTGATTACCGGTTAATAAGTAATTATTAAATAGTGAATTGTAAATAATAACAAGTAAAATATCGTTGTTATCAGTCGCTCCATGTAAAATACTGGTATTCAGCTGCATCCGGTTAGACTGGACGCCGACTCCAACATAATTGGGAAAAGGCTAGGCGGATGATGAAGTAAAATATTGTTGTTATACGGTTACATACTACTCCTGGATGGCAAAGACGATGATCCATGATATCTTTGTTTCTTTACGTAAATATTTATTATCAGTAGCATATCCTCAAGATATGAAATACATACTTAAAAATATACGTAACAAAATAAAACGCACGATAAAGCCTCTGTCGTGTAGGCAACACAACAAAGCAAAAGGAAATGGATAAGACACGAGATTGTATAGTTTCCGCCTCCGCCCTCCGAAGGATGGTATGCTTTTTACTTTTTATTTTTCTGTAACACTTTATCCAGCATTATAATTTCCTCTCCTGATAAGTAGGTTATATTAAATGTAAATGTTATTTTTCTTTAAAACGAAGTTTGACTTTGCCCTGCTATGGAACAACTCAAAATAAAACATAAATTAAACAAAAATAACCAATTAAAAATTAATTAGAAAATAGTACCTGCAAAAGAACAAGAAGTACGGGGCGGTGGTGAGCATGATGATAACGGCTAGATGATCTTCCTCCTCGTCGGCGCACCACAACCGCAGTGTCGGCAGCACCAGCATGAGAATACAGGACAACAGGAACATAACTCTGGGGACACAACAGACGAATTCACTTGATGACACGGTTGGCGCAGTGCCTGAGCGATTGGTTATTGAGCTGCGTATCGCGGAGTTCCATTCCCGCAAGGAACAAATATTTATATGACCTACAGGGAGTTATTTCGGGTCTGGCTGTTTGTGTATGTGAATTTATGTTTGTTAATGCACCCACGATACAGGAGAAATTCCTAGTGTGGGTCAAAATTAAATAATCAAGAAATATTATCCCTGATGATGCTGACAGTTTCCAGATCAAGCACCAGAGGAAACATGAAACAAGCCTAACCTGAAACGAAACTTATGTTTTCTTACCGCGATGGGACTGTACTTAGGTTCTCTATGAACATTTTGATTCCCAAAAATCGAGCTTCTCTAAGCGCTGCTCCCACATACGCTAAAGCACCCACCCATAGCAGAAGCTCCGCCGTTATTCTTACCTGAAAAAAAAGTTAAGATAAGTAACGTTATAATTAATGTTAACTAATATTGAAACGATATCCTTAAGGAAAGACATTTATTCAGACTGGACAAAGAACAACAGACAACATCTAACAATCACTTCTTCAAAACCTTAACAGCTTTGGTTAAAAATTGGCTAATATTAAATATAGTACAGCAATATTGAGAAACTTACTTTTGCTTGCCAAGACTCAAAGTTCATCAGTCTACAGTCTTCAGTGAGGTCCTCCCACCAACCTTCCATATCCGATTCCCTTGGTCCTGGATAATACTTGGTACAGATATAATAGCAATTCAGAATAATAAGAAAGCTCAAATAAAATGAGTTTTGTTTTTTACTTCATAAATTATATTCTCATAAATCTAAGGAGCCTAGAGGAATGAAAATATATTACTTTTGTCTTTATCCTTATCCTTAGAGTGACTCTTAAAGCGTGCACACTGCGGTCCATCGGGTTTGCTCCCATTGATAATCTCCACAGCTCCAGGGTCGAACTCCGATCCGTTCAGCGGTATTGTACAATTCTCTATAATAGAAAATAGCTTTCGTAAACTAATGAGGCCTTATTATAAAACAAAGTCTTTGCTTAAACCAGGCCCAGCCAAGTCCAGATTTGCAGGGTGGGCCTTCGAGGCAGTTTTTGAATTTCGAACTTTATTTCGATATTGATAAAGTTTGTAATTCAAAAACTGGCTCTAAAAAGACCTATGAAGCTAAAAAGAAAACAGGAATATTTTAAAGAAGATTTTTAATTCGAAACAGGTTCTAATAAAGATTACGAGAAACAATAGACTTCCGGCGTCTCCAAAGACCCTTCAATATATAGCTGTTAAATTAATTCAGTAGATAAGGGCATTATATAAATCCAGCTAAACTAAAACCTTTCTCAAATAAAAAAAAACATCGAAATGTGAAAGTGACAACAAAATGATTGTGTTTTGTGGTTTTCGAAAATGAAAGGTCAAATGTCCCACCATTTGTTATAGCAATAAACCTAAAACTTCGTAAAATTATGAGGTGTTTTTTGGAAATGTGGTGATGATTATGTAACACATGGGATGCACTACGGAACAAAATATACACATATTAGGGGCTTGCTATAAATGGATTGGGGTTTATAGTAAATGGTAAATGTAGCAAATAAATTCTATTCTATAAAACTACATCCAAGATCATCTTTCAGCATAACATCAGAGGCAGAAGTGTACCCATTAGTCTAACCACATTTCGCCCATGTCCCATGTATATGCGTCGCCATGTCCCATGGCGAGCCTATTGCCATCAACCGGACACAAAGCTCCGAGGCTGAGAAATTCCTGATGGAAAAACCAAATAACACTTTGCCCTACCTGGGAATCGAACCCAAGACTAGACTAGACCATCAAGGCAGTAATTATCTTTCAAATATTCAACGAAAGTTTTGAATACGACACCAATAACACTTACCCACTTCCAAAACCAGATCTGTATCATTGACAGGTCCAACTGTAGCGTTCAGCGCAGTGGCATTTAGTGCCCTATCAGGTGGCCCCGGTCTTAACGTGAAACATACGAGAGAGATCAGGAAGTAACATGAGAACAGTATGAACTGCCGGTAGAAGCGGAACTTCACGAACGTGTTCCATTTAGTCTTCAGGAGGTCAATCAACATTCCTTCGAGGAGACCCAAATGCTCGTCCTTCTCCTATAAAAGATTGAATGAAATTTTTAGTTAAACGATGTGCACTACAGTTGAAAAGCCAAAAAAAACCCTATACTACGCAAATATATATATTTTTTTAAATTTTGATAATATTATACATGAAATGTTCCCATCTTGCACGTCTCTCTTCTCGTAAGGAGTACAACGTATCAAACTGTCCACCGTCCCAAGAATATGGTTAAATCACTTCCATCAATAGCCTGCATCACCTTCTCAGGATATGCTTAGTAGATATCGGATTCTAGATATTTTTTTTTTACAATAACTATTAGTAAAAAGAAACAGCTGCCATCCATATATTCACATATATTGGCATAATTTGACAAAATATATTGATCAATTTCATTTTAACCGTGATTTCCGAGTTTTACCCCTACCAAAACTAAAAAATGTTTTTTTTACAATTATATACGCTTGGTCCTCTAAAATTTATGAAAGAGCCTTATGTTCAGCAGTGGACGTCCTATGGCTGATATGAAGATGATGAGGATGATACGAAGACTACCAAACGGGTTTACACAATCGATTTAAAACAAGACTTACGCCAAACACGACCAAATTTAACGCAGAATCTTTACAAATGCATCCAGTTTCCGTGTCAATAGTATCCACCTGCCCAAGCGGATACGCCGCACAAGTGGTAGCGCCGATCTGCCAGTAGATCTCGCGTTCGATGTTCAGGATATGGAAGAACATGTCAGTACGAGCCAGCTTCGCCGCCAAGGTCAGAGGGGTGAGATTCAGCACGTTACGGATGTTTAGAGAGGCTCCCACTTCGAATGCCATGTCGAATGTTTCCTGTTATGAAGTTTACTGTTGAAACTGTTGAAATGTAGGTGTATTAAGAGGTACACCTCCGCCTTCGGGGATTACAGGCGTGATGTTATGATGTTAATGTTATGTTACTGTTGAAAGTACTTAAGTTTTCATATTTTATATCGTTGTTAGGTTCTTATTGAAACTGGACGTACACACGTAAGTAAATTTTTGAAAAAACTTTTGTAATAAATTAGGTAACATCACGCCTGTAATCCTCGAAGAATTAGGCAGAGGTATACCGAATAGTATGCCTACATTTCGCTAGTTACTTTAAAGCCCCATGTAATATGGGGGCGAGACTATTGGCATCAACCATACACAAATCCAGACTCCGAGGCTGCTACTCAGAAATTTCTGATGGAAACACCCATTAACAGTTTGCCCGACCTGGGAATCGGACCCAATAATTTACCTCATACTCAGCAGCCGCGCTTTGCGACCACTAGACCAACGAGGCGGTCTCACCGGAATAAATTAACCGTCATAATCGATATAAACAATGATTTTCTAGTTTATTCTCCTACTCACTCACAACTCACAACAACTCACTCACTCACAACTTTGCTTATAACTCTTGTCTCCAACTCACTGTCCTGTGCATCTTTTACTGTGAAATTCAGAGTAAGGTGCAATAAATGAGATGTAAGGTGACTAACCATTTTCTCATAAATGACGAGCATGTGAAGCACTGTGTTGCCGTTAGTATCCTGTTTGTCAGGATCGGCACCGCGCGCTAAGATCAGTCGGTAACATTCCTCCTGTCCCAGACACGCCGCGAAGCTTAGGGGATACTCGCCCCAGTATACGTAACTGTCAGAAAGAAAGAAAACCTATTTATTTACGCAAAAGTGACACACATAATATAAAAAAATTGTTTATAAAAGCTCAAGCCAAAACAACAAGTATAAAATGCTCTCAACTCGAATTATTTGAATTCGGAACACCTACATCTTAATACATAATCAATCTTTATTTTATTTCACATGACATAACATCACGTCTGCAATCCCCGAAGGGTTAGGCTGAGGTGTACCCACATTTTCTTTTATTTTATTTCACCAAAAATAGTTCCACCTGAAGTTCTTACCCGCTATAATTAGTATCTGGCTGAACATTAACCCACTCGTGGTCAAAAGAGTCATTCCGCGAAGCTTTCTGGTCTTCAGGGCACATAAAGTTGCCATAACAACGCTCATGGTAGTTTGCTCCGGCATCTAGAAGGAACTTCACCATTGTTGGGTCTTCGTTTACTATTGTTATGTGGAGTACACTCTCTCCTGCAGGCAAAGAAAGATGTAAAGCTATGTTTTAAAAATCCAAAACCCCGACTGCGTAAAAAGTGATCCTTAATAAAAACTAAAAAGAAAAAACAAGTAAGTGCTCTAGATTTTAACTACTGTAGTCTAGACTTTCACAGACAGGACCAATTATTGGGAGGCCGGTAAAAAAATATTTTATAGAATTTTATGTGGCCAGTAACGTTATCGCCATAAAGCATACCTACATGCATACAGGTCAAACATATAACCCTCTTTTTCGGCTTCACCGCAGTCGGGTAAAAATGATAATCATAAAGCCATGCCTAATTTTATTAGACAAAACTGTAACAATTTGCCATAATTCACATAACAATAATTATTTGGAAAATTCTCTGCATTTTGATAAGTGGATGGAAGTTTTAGATACGAACCTACGTTCTATTAAGTGGCTAAAGTAATTAATGGCCGGGATGTAGGTACTAAATCACTGTCAGTTTAATTTTGGGCTTTGATAGACATTATCTGTCGCTTTATCAGATTGGCTACGCGAAATTGAGGTAAAATCACGCTGTTATAAGTACCTACTTAAAATGGATCTAAAAGGGTAATTTCACCTAAAATCTAACCAATAGTGTAAACTCACCACTTTGACAGATTTGTGGGCATGTTGCGAAACAACTTCTAACTTATAGGGCAAATGTGGATAAACAAATCATTTATCATAAGTAAGACTACTTTTATCAAAGAAAACTTATGAAATATCAAGGTCCAGTCGTTATTACCCACAGAAGAGCACAAACGAGCACAATATTTCTCGTGTAAGCACTGTTTGAGTACAAATCGATTTCGTACGTGACTTCTTGCGTGATCCAAAAGTAATGAATCGTATATTGTTGGATGTGTATTGAAATTATGCGGACCTTGCACAGACACCTCGGCGCCAATCTCTTCTATGTTTTGATAGGACACACTTCGTATTTTACGTATTTTATAAATAGAAATATTTCCGTATTATTTCAAAGATAGTTGAAATGTTTTCGTCTTAAATACCTTTGAACATCCCTAAACAGATCAATTATGTTGATTAACAATTTCGGTGGTAAGCATCCAGCATACGTTGCCATATGCTCTCATATGCTGGGCGCTTGGCACCAAAATGTTTAAGGGTCATTGATAGAAATATCTAGACTGCTCTCTTGTACTTACATAATCGTCTCCCAGCCAGTGAAATTCAGTTTAAATCTAATAATATTGTGACCGAATAAGATACTATAATCTATTTAAAATGTCTTAATCTTAATAAAATAAAAAGGCTCTGCGTATCAAAATATACCGATCATAAAATACCAGATTACAGATATCTTTCATGCTCTGCTTACCACAATACTCGTCACCCATGTAGACGTCGTTGATGAGCTTAGGATAAAACCGCAGCAGTCTTTT
This sequence comes from Hoplodrina ambigua, assembly GCA_949774945.1. Lineage (NCBI taxonomy): Eukaryota > Metazoa > Arthropoda > Insecta > Lepidoptera > Noctuidae > Hoplodrina > Hoplodrina ambigua. The sequence goes on from OX458968.1 coordinate 10,578,938, forward strand.
AGCCAGGTTAGCCAATAGCGATGATGCGTTAAGGAGACACAGATGTAAGATCGTCTCTCCCACAGCTCCTCGCTCCTGCAATTTAGAGTACAAAGTAAGTTGCTGATTCTGACTGCGATCGAATTAGAATGAATTTTTAATGCTCTTAATGAAATGTATGATCGACCATGCTAAATAGAGGGTTCATGCCTTAGATAGAGATATTTATGGATTCGGGTAATTGAGACTGAGTTGGAATTATTGGTTAATACCAATAATTCCAACACATCAGACATCTGTAAATAAACACTTTATGTAGCCCTAAAAACGTGATTAATAAAATTAGATTTTTGGTTGCTTTAGATATTTATTAAAAGTAACTAACTATGCTAATTGAGTTAGCCCAAAAGTGACGTCACAGTTGTCTTTTCCGTATAAAATCTATAGGAGAATCTCGTTTTGGCAGGTCATAAGAAGTTAGGTACTTCTACGTCAATTGTTTGGTGGTGGTGGTACGTCAATTTCTCAAAAAGTGGACTCCTAATAGAAATACAAAGCATTTTTCTTTGTTAAAGCATTTGTTTCTCGCTACCTTGAGATCCCAACAGAGTTCCCTATATTTGGTCGGGTTGGCATCATACTCCTCCTGTGTAACCAGGGGCCAGTCCTTCTCCACGTCAAACTCATCGTCAGGATTCTCCATACTTCGCAGCGGCGGCAACTGAAAATGAAACGATAACCTTTTATCATTTTTCTATCTTACATAATCTAATAACAAATAAATTGATGTATGTAATAATAGTAGGACAACAAGGTTGGCGCAGTAGGCGAGCGATTTTTTTTTTCCATCTGTCTTTCAGCCTTTATTAAATCGCTATTAAATTTAAAAAAAAACTGTAATGCCATTACATTCACATTCAAAATATTTCCGTAAATATATTTGTGAAGTATATACCTAATTCCTGCTGCCATAAAAACAGAAAGAATTACTGAGTCAGTGTATACTGTTCAAAAATTGAAGTAACGGGTCGTTAAAATTTCTTATTCTTTGAAGAGCAACATTACGAATGTATGATTGTCTTGTATATTTATGAAATTAACTCTTTTTACAATGAATTCTGTCACTGACCTGAAATCTCCTTTTAAATTACAATTGAAACTTGTCAGTTTAAATTAAGGAGGTTATACGCCCGTAATTTTAAGTGCCTTATAATGATCACCTTAATAAAGTAACATTGGCTGCTGCGCTGCGTATTACTAATCCAATTCCCGCACGAAACAAATATTTGTGTGGCCTACAGATAGTTGTTTCAGGTCTGGCTGCTTGTGTATGTAAGTACTCACATTTTAATTTAAATTAATTAAGGTACTCAAGGCCCGCGTCATGACACACAATTAATTTTCTATTGTTATGTCATACCGATATGACCCCTGGGCCATTAATGGTTATAAAAAAAATATGTCGGAAATTCAGAGCAAACCATTTCAGCTCAATGATGGGTAGTATACACCTGCGGATTACGTTTATTGCGGGATTGTACCCCAAGGATCAATTTAAGTATGTAGTTATTTATACAGATATTACAGCCATGTTTCGCAATAGACTATCAAAAGCTATATGAGGATATTTTCGTGCTCATTCGTCTTGACTGTTTCTTTATTTCGGAACTGTTATTGTCTCCTACAAGCTGCAACGTCATCATCTTTGAAATCTAACCTAATTATGCTTACGAGCTATGTCTATTAATTTTCATTTTCATGATCAAAAGGGACTAATATATTTTTTATTTTTGGGAAAATCCCCACCCAGAACCAATAGTAGCGGCCACCAGAAAAGAGCCAAGGCAATGGAGCTTGAACAAGTCCCGGAGAAGCTATCCAACTGTTTTGGAACTCGTAACCAAATTATTTAGAAAAAAGCAGCAAAAATAATATTTCCTATACCACCTATCTTTGACAATTCAAACGTGCCTGTAATTGGTCTAATTGAAATAAATGTTTTGACTTTGACTTTAACGTAAAAATATGTTTTTACATTACCAACTTATGTCTGGATCTCTCCTTGTTTCTAAGCAGCACTAGATGCGACACAGGTATGTACCGGCCTTTGCCTTTGTTGTACAAAAAGGGTTCCACCTTCGTCTTTATCGCGTGGTCTATCTCCGCGTACTGCTTGTTCTGCAGGGCTCGCTTCATCATGTCCACTAAGAGACCGCCACCTGGTGAAATGGAACAACTCACCAAATTCTTTAATTATTTAGCCTTCAGTAAAACAGAAGAATACTTAATTCTTCTCTTTGAGAGTCACATAGGTAAATGATCCTGTGACTATTTTGCATCTGTCTCCTTTCCTTGTATCCTCAAGAGTGAGGGTCGTGGCCAAATAAAATCGTCACATTACCCACCAGAGGTCTCCATGCTGAACGGTTTTCGATCATCATTTTTCATTGACGTCTCTATTTCATTTTGGATTACAAAGAAGGGTCAAAGTGGCCCAAGCAAACGAAACAAATCTCAATTTTATAATTATTGAATGTATTTAAATTATCTGTTTTTTTTAGATTTCAGTGACTAACCTTTTTAAACTGCCATCGTAAGGTAAAGTGTTATATGAAAAGGAAGATTATCTTACCTTTGATATCGACTAGTTTGTATAACTTCTGTTGTGACGTCCCCGCCTGCTTTTTAACACCACTAGTAACATTACTTTCTGTATTACCCATGGCTACTAAATTGTACTATGAAAAAGCACTTTTTATATTAACTCTTCTTATTAACCTAATTTTATAAAAATAATGAGAAGTGATCGCTTACAGCGCTTTGCGTATCGACAAAACATTAGTCGTTGCTATAACGATAGAGACTCGGACATTCTAGCAACCAAATGATATGAGAATTATATTTGGTAGGGTAAAATAAAACACTGGTTTTGTAATGGATTGATTTAGTTTACTGACTGTTATGTGGCCGAAGGATAAGATAGAAAACCTCTATTAAGCTCAAAATGGACGCGCTGAAAAACAGTCCAACGGTACCACCGATAGCCACTGCAATAAAAAGATAAGAGAATTTATTTATTTATGAAAGTACACCAACATTGAAATTGAAGTACAAAGTACATGTAACAAAGTATTATTTTTAATATACAAAACTGCTTTTAAACTAAACAAGGAAATAAAACTAAAACTAACTGAGCAAAGTAAAGACAAAATAATAAAAAAATGTGATCATAACGTGAACAATTGAAAGTTATGATGGGAAAGATATCTACTTAACTTTCACACAAATGTTATAAAAGCTTATGAGAGACAAAATACAAAAAAAAAGTTCAAACTTACCAACTAAATCCAGATTGTCTCTGAGCAAATTCCTCTGGTACCGTATCGTAGGCAGAGAGATCATTCTAACATCCACGAGGGTCCCAGCGCCCGATTGATCCTTTACCCATCTCCTGTAGGTAACAATTAAAACAAATAAAATGCGATCTTTTGGAATACACTGAAACAAAACACGACCAAATAAAGGACCTAAAGATTAGATAAGATTAAGATTAAGATACTACAAAATTTTCTCTATCAGTTACACTTTCACGACTAAACTACTGAATCGATTTTGATGAAATTTGTAACGGGGTAAATTTGAACCCCAAAGAAGGACATAGGGTACATTTTATTCCCCGACTTCTTCTAGGTGCGCGATAACCGACATTTACGTGGACGAAGTCGAGGGCAAAAGCGAGATAATTATAATATTTGCTTACTTTCTAAAATGTATAGTTTTAAGTTCACTCTCAACGCATGAAGGTACACAGTCTTCCTTAGTATTCTTATCCAAGCCTACTGTATTTATGTGAGCTGAAAATTAAACAACGTTTAACGATTTAGTAAGTAGGTATATTGACTTCATTTGTTATTTTGTGCTACCTTCATAGGCATTCCAACAATTAATTCCAGTGTAATTGCAGAATAACTTCTTGTCTGAAACAATAAACATTTTTAAAGGAAAAAAAATAACGAACAAAATAACGCCCTACCGACACCCACATTTCGCCAGTTATGTTTAAGTCCCATGTAATACAGGGCGAGCCTGTTGCCACCAACTGGGCACACATCCAAACTATGAGGCTGCTACTGAGAAATTCCTGATCAAAAAAACCCAATGCTCGACCTGGGAGTCGAAACCTTGTGTTCAGCCTTCGCACTTTGCAGTGTCCATAAGTTTTTTAAATTGCTAGATGTCTTTACTTAGCTACTGTTTCTTCAGCGCCTGCCGTGCCATTATCAATACTTTACAAAATGATACGTAATAATGTAACGTAATAATGTCCGTTATTACAGGCGCATACTTACAGCTCAGGTCTCTTGCAGGGTGTACACACCCACAATGTTGATAGAACCCCTCAGTGATTTGAGCTAATCGACAGGCTCCGAAAGAGTACACCTGGGAAATATAAATGAACATTAAACACCATTGTTAGGTACTTGTTGGTACCTTTTGACCGCCACGTAAAAAAAGCAAAATCGTGCCCTCGACGCCAAGCTTCGAATTCATTAGTTCTTGACATCTTATGTTAATATAGATCAAAATATAAAAAAAAAACAACTGATATAAATTAGGATGAGTCAAGGAGAATAACAAAGTAAAAAAACAAAATGTTGTTTTATGAGGTTTATTTATGTATAAAATCGTAATCGTACGTATTTAGACATGACCGTGCCGTGATCGGCACATTTTAGCTTGTCATACATGACTGTTAAAAGGTTAAGTACCATAAATGAGGGTTTCTTAACACCCGTATGGAAACTTTGACTCAATACAGAAGAACGTTTGACAAGAACTTAAGAAGTTCTTGTATGATAATAAACCTTCTTACAAACTTTTATTTTTTAATTCGAATTTTTAGTTTTATTGCAGTTTTTTCTAAGAATCAGAATCAGAATAAGTTCTAAGCGTTATTTTGTTTTGATCCAATGTTTTCCAACAGGAGTTAAAAAACCCTCATTTAAGCACCTCGCGCACTCGACGGCCACGACCAATGTAGCTGATCAGGTCGTTGCGGACACTAGTCGTGTCTAGTGTGCGAGGTGTCTTACCCGGTACTAACTAGTATCAATTAAAGTATCATTTCTTATTACCGGATAAGTATGAAATGGATTATCAGGAACTTCATGCAAGTACCGACACCCTCTCTCATGTACACGCTCTCGCTGCAGCTGGACGTCGTTTACGATCTCCACCACAGAGAACAGTAACTCGACTCGGTTCTCACTGTACGTGTGAATGGTATGCTTAAGCTTCCCATCCAAGTTATTTGTTGATAACTCTTCTGGACTGTGAATGGATATCTAGGAAGTAATTAATTTGATCAAAAATCTGTAAAATAATTAAAATTTACGAAGTCATACAATTTATCCATTTTCTTGATCTAACTACTCTAATACCTTTTTATGGTATCGTTGGCTGGTCGGTGGCTCTAAATGACCTTAATGGTCCTTATTTTTAGTAATAAAGCATGAAAGCCAACAATCTTCAACTCTTTTAAATTGTTGGTACCTAATTATTAAAGCTACACGTGTTAGGATTAACCAACGAAGACCTTGGTTTAAATCTATTTATGAGATAAGTGACGACAACATACGAATTCAAATAGAGAACAAAAAAGCAAAAAAAAATATGTTCTCAAGCTTAACCCTTACTTCAGCATTGGACAGCAAACGAAACATCAGTACCCCAGGCCCAGTAGTCATGTTCACACTGAACAAACTATTTTCTCCCCTAAAAGAATAACAAATATTCCATAATTAGGCATCCGTATCAGCTGCACGATGTTCTTATCATAGTACATAGATTAGATTGCTCACTTGTGTTGTAATGTGTTGAAGGAGTAACAAGGCCCGTACTCGGAGTCCACGAGACGAAAATATTCACAACATGGAAATACGACGTTGTTGTAACTGCAGTCGGATAACATTTCTGGACAGCTTTTGTGTACCTGGCCGAACAGTCATGAATCATATGGAGAATCTGAAGGTGGGTGATATATTAATTTTATTAATATTTTCTAAACATATTGTCAATTTTTTTTTTTGTATTTTGTTTTGTATGAAAATCATACAGTTCATGAATAGGGTTCCCGTACCCGAAGGGTGCTAACGGGACCCCATTGCAAAGCCTCCGCTATCCGTCCATCTGGCTGGCTGTCAGCGGGTTGTATCTTATGAACCGTAATAGTTAGAGAGTTGATATTCTCACAGAATGTGTGTTTCTATTGCCGCTATACCAAAATTTATTTTTTATTTGAAAATGACAGGAGATCCCATACTATAGATTATTTGTTTTAGTGTTTTATTTATTATTTGTTTTGTATGAAAGTCAAACAACTCCATTAAAATGCGCGTTTAGCACAAGTCACAACGCAATGCGAAATAAATAATTGAACAACATTCAAGAGATGAACCGATTGCTAAAAAAAGCTTTACCAAATATTGAATTAAACCAGTTTTGAGTAAGTCCTATTAAAAATGTAATGTAAATCCCCAGATAGAATTCCTATTAATTTCAACTAAAGAAAACTTAATTTACTGCTTTTACAATGACTCATTTACTAGTACTCATAGATCCTGTTAAACATCGCCTTATTTAATTTAAGGTATTTAAGTATATAGGTAGTTCCTACGATTCGAATGGTAAGCAATGATTAGCTAAATGATTAGTCATTTGAGTCACTTGTTCACAACACGACCTTTATTCAAGTTCATTAGAACGTAATTACCTTTAATGGTCTTCGTATATTAACTGAGACTTGCATTATAGATTAAGACAAATACTCTATTTTTGCATTAATATGGTTCAATGTTGTATGATCAAAAAGTTACTTTCTTGCCTCACACATCCACTCTCATCCAGACCTTTCATACCAAAATTGGCGTCCTTACTCCGAAACTCTTACTTGTTCAACGATGCTCCTCCACGGCACATCACAAGGGACAGTCGTGCCACAGGGCACGCACTGCGTGCTACTGCACTGTCCGCGTGCAAACAGCACGTCCGTTAGATACCGACGGTGATCGATGTCTAAAGGATTTAGTAGATCCGCTGAAGTATACAAAAAATCATTTAGGACCTATTTAAAGTTAAAAGTCAAATTTTTAGAAAAATAATAATAACTAGAACTGATACTTTAATTGAAGCACAAGTAATTAATTAATTAATAGAGCCAATTAATTAATAGTGATCCTATTTAATTTGTAACATGAATAAAGTTGATCAAAATACGGATAGTATCGGGACACTTCATTTTACCCCTGAAGTTTGTTTACATTTCAATTTTAGTCGAGTTCGAAATTCATTAATCAAGCGGACAACCATTACGTGAAATATCCACGTAACATTGGAGCCGTTGAACCCTTGTAGCATGTTGAAAAATAATCATTTTATTCGGTTGCTTTTTAAAAATGCTTCGGAAAAATAAAAGAGTTGCTTTATGTAACTATAAAGGCATGATTTGAAGCTCAATTTGTAGGTAAGTAATAATTGTCATTACAATGAGAATGCAAAGTGACAATTTAAAAATAAAAACGGATCTATCGTAGATACTCGGTAATTTGCATAGGTAATCTAATTAAGTATCATAATGAGCAGTAATTACCTACTTATGAATCAACAGTTCGCCCCGTTTAGACAGTGCCTAATTAGAATCACAGCTAAGTGAATTAACACAGAAACCGCAATATCTATTTAATGACGAATTTGTGTCAAGATTGCCAATAAGTACATTTAAATGCGCAGGTTCCCAAGGTTTCATTTCAAGTGCTTGCACTGACTACAATCAATGACAAGTAGGGAAATACATAAATTAAACACAGTAGCTACTTCTTGACTGTTTTATTCTTATTTATGTTTTTATTTAGTTTGATAGATATGCGGTCTTGTTAATACTTAGTAAGTAAACCTTTTATTAAAATTTCTCTCTATTTATTTCTCCATAATTATACCCCGTTGTACCTGGTACTTGAAAATACTGACCCACGTATTTTTGCGTGAAATCATTATCCTATTTTACTTGCACTTACTTCTAATAAGTACTTATCTACTACAAATATCATCTAGGTACCTACTTAATACATACCAGCTAAAGCATTTTAGAGTACTTACCAGACCAACGATAAATTCTAAATCTACTGCTGAACTATCTTTCTGAAATACCTACTGGTGATCTAGTTTTCGAGATTTGTAATTAACAGTGAGTAGTATTCCGCTTTTATACATATATGTGCTTACGGTACAGCGCAATAAATCTTCGTAACGCAAACTTGGTCGCATGCTCTTCACACAACGTCACTCCTGGAAACGTTGTGGTCCAATTCAGGTAAAGGGTGTCAGGTGTAAAGTTCACTTCCACTCCGGCCTCCCCTGCGTGCTCCATCAGCAGATACAGACAACCCATAGATGCTATCAGAGTCAGCAGCCAAAATAGCCTGGATTCAAAACAGTCGTTGTTTAACCGTAGCCATAATTAGTACCCGATGAAGATAGAATTTGAGTAGTTGACACCACTACATAAACACACATAACATCACGCCTGTAATCCCCGAAGAGTTAGGCAGAGGTGTACCCATTAGTACACCCACATTTCGCCAGTTATGTTTTTAGTCCCATGTAATAGGGGGCGAGCCTATTGCCATCAAACGGGCACAAATCCAGACTCCGAGGCTGCTACTGAGAAATTCCTGATGGAAAAACCCAATACCACTTTGCCCGACCTGGGAATCGAACCCAAGACCTCATGCACAGCAGTCGCACTTGCGACCACTAGACCAACGAGGCAGCACTAACCAATCGAAATACTTTTTATGACCTGTAAAAGCGCTAGCTCGGAGTCTGAATTTGTGCCCTGTTAATGGCAATAGGCTCGCCCCCTATTACATGGGACTTAAACATAACTGGCGAAATGTGGGTGTTCTAATGCCGTACACCTCTGCCTAACAATTACAAGCGCGATTATTAAAAAAAACTGTATGGCAATAGTAAATTGTGACGTCACTTATTAGCCAACTCAATTGAACAACTATTTATTGATTTCAAACTAACTAAAAATCGAATCTTACAGTTAAATGAAAATAATCGGTTTTTGAAGCTAAAATGAAGTGTTTTTTCAGAGAAGTATTTTGGAATTACTGGTTGATGGTGTTAACTACCCAATTTCAGCGGATTTCAACAAAAACTTTTGTAGAGTGCCATTTGCGTTAATGTAAAGTGATTTTAAACAAATTAAGCACCGAGCTCTTAACCTATCTACATAATCTAGTTGAATATGACAATACAGTCTTGTAGGTCTTTTTCGCCTGAAAAATATGTTTACATTCACTGAAACGTAGTAGTTATTTTGGCGCGGATGCAGCCTTCATAAAAGGATGGATCACAATCACTTGAAATCGATCAAGTTAGAGTTGGTCTTAATCAGTCGTATCAATTATCACTAGACTAATTAACCGATTTTAATGAAAAATTCGCAGCTAAAAGCATATCTGATTTAATTTTAAGCTGGTATATATTTTACACTGAATAATATAGTTTATGTGCTTACTTAAAATGACTAGTTCAAACCTAAGTTATCTTCGCAAATTTGGGTTTTTCGTATAACAAGTATATACATCGAAGTTCCAAAAAAATGTTATTTTGTGAACCTGGAATGGAATCCCTGGAGTATTATTTTAAAAGATTCTCGTATACCTGGCCAGCAGACTTCTACCAGGTTCAAACACATAACGCAGCCCATGCACGGCACTGTTTCGCCCGAAGAATATAAATCTCTTTCGGAGACGTTGTACAACTTCAGCGCCCCGCATTTTCGTGACAAGTCGTTTCTCCTAGTACACCAACTTACAAACACTAAACTTGGTAACTTAGTGATTTATTGCTATAACTTGTTACAAACTATTGCGTGCTCACTAATCGTGTGATTAAAAAGCTCTGCAATAACTTTAAAAGCTTTAATAGGTAACGATTACGTGGCATGTTAATAAATAATGCTTTTGTACATGTGGGTAATTAAAAAGTATAACATTGGTACTTAAATTACCATGTCATCTATACTAATATTAAAAAGAGGAAAGATTTGATTTTTTGTTTGTTTGCATTGAACAGGCTCCGAAACTACTGAACCGATTAGAAAAATTCTTTCACTTTTGGGAAGCTACACTAGCCCCGGTGAAATAGGCTATATTATATTTTCGTGCCCGTGCGAAGCCGGGGCGGGTTGCTAGTAATATATAAATGCTTTTTCATAGATGGATAAGTAAAACCAACTCATAAACATACGTAAATCTACGTAATTATTTTATTTAAAATGTACTTAATATAATAAAAGTAGGTAATAAAACATTATTTCTAACAGAGTATCAATTAGTGTAAAAAATACAAATGCAATTCAAAATTGTATCACTTAGGTAATTAAAAAAAATATATATTTATGTATAAACTAGATTATCAGTACATAAATTATAGGCAAGAGAACGATATTTATTCAATTAGTTGAGAGAATCGAGATCTTTTATCTAGTTATAAATCTACAATTTCACTAATGATCTAGCTAGGTACTAAGTTTTCTCCAACCACCTTTATCGGATCTTTATTTCGTTCTGGCTTTCCTTAAAAATAACATAGAAATACACAGGGATGTACATTTAACAAAAGAGATAAGTATGCAGAGTCGTCAAATATAGTTGAAGTTTTCTTAGAAACCGATGAATGTTTTCAAATGTAATTTAATTTAAAAGGTAAATAATAAACAGTTAATTAATTAACTTTCCCTGGATACCTATCTGTTTTCTCAGTTTTCTCTCTCCTATCAGTTTTCTGAGAAACCGATGAATGTCGGTGTGTGGATAATTAAAATATAACTTAATTAATTAACTGTTTATAACTACCTTTTAAATTAAATTACATTTGAAAACATTCATCGATTTGTAAGAAAACTTCAACTATATCTAGCGACACTGGATACCTATCTTTTTTGTTGACTGTACATAAAATTAGATTTCAGTCAATCCGAAGTAACTATAATCTTGTCATAAAAAAGTTTTCTAGTATCAATTGGAAAAACACAATTTCCTATGCTTATCCGAACCATCTCCGAAACCAGCTGCTTTGCGTAGTGGTGGTTACAGCGGCCAGCACGAGACTCTTGCCCATAGGGTCCGCGTAAAATGTTGAGTCCGTAGCAGGAGCCCTAGAAGTGGGCTTCTTAAACAGCCCGTCCAAACGGAACCCCCTTTGAAGGTCTATCAGCAATTCGGGTTGCGGATGACGACGTTCCCATTCCGTTGCTTGAATGATAAAGGTTTATAATTATTTATCTATATGTATTTATATAAAAGGCAACCGTTGCTGACTGACTGGATCAGTCAACACAAAGCTTAAACCACTGAACAGATTGCGCTAAAATTTGACACGCAGATAGTTATTATACGACATATTTTCCCTCCCTAAGGGGATGAAACGGAAGTCTGACATTTACGCGGACGAAGTCGTGGGCAAAAGCTAGATTTTATTACACTATTTTAAAAGAGACCTTTGCCTTAGGATTATATGATAACAGACTGGTACCTACTTTAGTTCTGACTAGTTATCAAACTTTCGGGATTCTAACTACGTGTAACGACTGTCAAAGATATACCCATCTACGATTGACAACTGGGACCAACAGCTTTACTTGCTGCTTTCCGAGCCACGGGGGTGTCGCACCACCAAATTCTAAAGTCCAGGCTACTAATGAAAAACCCAATGACACTTTACCTAACATGAGAATCAAACCAAAGACCTCACGATCAGCAGCCGTGCCTCCGACCACTATACCAAAGGGGCAGTAAATACTATCTAGTAATCAGAAATAATCGTAAACTTCGTTACTAATAAAAAAGCAGTAGCAAATTAATTGACGGCGTACTTGGCACGATGCTAACGTAGCGGAAATCATTACATGCCCTTGATGATTAAAACACAGATAATACACGAGTACTACAATTAAATAAATATATCTCACATGTAATTATTGCAATACATATAACACTTTTTGTATCGGACATTTGTATTATCTTTATGTTGTTGTTTTTATAAAGAAAAAATGTTTCATTGTTATATTTATAAAAGGAAACCGTTAGTGATTGAGTGATCTATCAACACACAGATCAAACTATTAAACGGATTGCACTGAAATTTGGCACACAGATAGTTATTATGATTTTCCAAAATTCACTCGCTAAAAGAATGAAACGGGGGTCCAAAGTTTGTATAGAGAAACAAGATTAGATCGCCAATAACGGAGACGCGGACGAAATCACGTGTCGAAGCTAGTTTTGAGATAACCACACTTTTACCATATTGTAACGCTTTAGAGAGTCCCTATTACACAAATCATTATTATTAGTGTTGATTTTCATCACCATCTATCAGGCGAATGACGTCCACTGCTGGACATAACGACCGGTCCTATGGCGCCTGATCTTTGGTTCATTTTATAGGGAAGATTGACTTTATGGTGCTCCCTCACCGGGAGCATTCGCGTGTATTGTAACATTATAGATTCAACTTTGAGCATTACATTACAATAATACCTCCGTGACTAACGAGCATTTGCGTGTAATATAACATAGATTCGACTTTGAGCATCATTGGAAGTGGAGCGCATTGATGTTACAAGTTGTATCAAGATATTACACATTGTATCATTACAAGGTGCGCATTGTAATGCTCGGTTCTCCTCCTTCACTGATGTAATGCTCAAATCTGTAACGTTACATTACACGCGAATGCTCCCGGTGAGGGAGCACCTTTACAATATTATGCTAATTTCATTGTAACATAATTAAAAACTTACGACAATAAGGCTCCTTATCCGTGGTCAGCACGAAGTAGGGACCCTTGGCGCGAGGCACTCCGTCCAACCCGATAGCTTTGATGCCCATCTCCGAACAAGAATCAACTCTGTCACAAGCCGCTTCCAGACTCGCGTTGACTCTGCAAGGAAACACTATAGTATCAATTTCACAAACAGATCAAGTCTGGGCAAGTACCTATATGAATTTTTCAATTCATATGTGCTTTCTAAAGTTTATCTTGGACATCACTGGCATCGGTGAAGGAAAACATCGTGAGGAAACCTGGACTTACTTTTCCACTCAAACCATGTCAGAGGCCCTTGAGGCGGTTTAGAAAATCTGACACTAGGGTGAGTAGGGTCGTAAGACCTTACTGCCCACACGATAAAGAAAGAAAGATCACAAAAAGAAGAAATTTAATGTTAATAATATCAAAACCTGTTCGTAAACTTACCCTTCGTACGTCAAGTCCCATTTGTGACCCCTGAAGCTGCAATTGCTGCTGATTAAAGACTCAGTGAAAAGTAGATACGCTCGTCCATGACTGCATATAGCTTGCTGCAGTTCTGGAATAAAACGAATTAGGTCAAGTACTTAGCAATGTGCTATTTAATGAAAGAAATCTTAAGTTACTATTTCCTTATATGCTTTTTTTTTGTGGTGGTAAAACTCATCAATCTAATCCTGCCGCCCTGGGTGGGGCGGAAGGGACTGTCAGACTTTTACTGACTAAAAAACCAACCTGTTCCTTCTGTTGCCTTTTACGTTCCGGGGCCACGGTATCCTGTTAAGACGTCCCGCAACCCCGGCAGACGTTCGGCCCTGCTGGGGCCCCAGTTCCTTATTTGCTACGGTTCGTCATAGGACATGGTACAAGTAAATAAGTGACAAACATACCATAGGGTTTAAATAAATTGGTTCAACTTACTGGCTGAAAACGGCAACAGTTGTGTCCATATGGAGTTGGATTCGTTTTTACAGCCCGGCTGCTTCATGCCGCCATTTGGATAGAAATCAGCATGACCTGAAATATAAACAATGAAAACGAAATTCTAAATCATGCAGTACAGTACAAGCTTAATATAACGAACCTCAATATCACGGGTTCCTCGATTTAACTAATGCTATATGAACGCATCTAAAACCCTGCGCTTTTTTTAAAGATGGGAAATCATCAAATTACTTCTTCCGCTCTGGACGGAGCAGAAGGAAATGGTCAGACTCTTACTGACTAAAACCCATCCATGTTCCTTCTAGTGTCTACCCTAGCAGGACAAACAAACCCCATTGTAACAAATTGTTTGACATAACGAATATTTTCAAATCCCCTTCATATAACATCACATAACATAACATCACGCCTGTAATCCCCGAAGGGTTAGGCACAGGTGTACCCATTAGTACACCCACATTTCGCCAGTTATGTTTTTAGTCCCATGTAAAAGGGGAAGAGCCTATTGCCATCAACCGGGCACAAATTCAGACACCGAGGCTGCTACTGAGAAATTCCTAATGGGAAAACCCAATAACACTTTGCCCGACCTGGGAATCGAACTCAAGACCTCAAGCACAGCAGTCGCGCTTGCGACCACTAGACCAACGAGGCAGTCAAATCCCCTTCAGTATTGTTATATAGAGGTTGCACAGTATTTTTCAAATATGTAAGTCAAAAAAACTAGATACAGCTAACCAAATAGGACAAGATTTACAATTTTTTTTGCATATCATGCCCAATCATGAACTACAAAAGTCAATAATAAAGAAACCGTTACCGTTACGATCAGGGAAGCCGAAGCCGATCCTTGATAGCAGTCGTCCGTTAGTGTGGATAATGTCCACGAAATCTGCGTCAGTGGCGTCCAAGCGCTCTGTGGGGTCAGTCGTCCTGAAGCAAGGCTGTGCGGGATCTAAGCCTGGAACAACAGATAAGGTAGAATGAGTTCCTAATCAATATGAAGTTATTTATTTGTTGGAACAGTGCGATGCTCAGCAATTTTGATAAGCTTAGCTATATTAACCTGGATTCTTTATAACATTAGGCAAATATCATTATAAACGCTATCTTTATTTCTATGTTAGCATGTAATAAGCTTCGTTATTTTGCAATAAATACAAAGCAATGTAAACTATTTGCCATTTACATTAAAAAAATATCACGAAAATACAGTTATTTCAACAATACTTTTAGGTAATATTATAATATAACCTAATAACTATCGTTGTTTGGCTGATTTTTCTAATTGAGTACTTATAATTAAATTGAATACAGTGGAAATCAGACATTACAGGAGACGTTCTTCTAACCTGTTATGCGCGCAACTTTTCCCAAATGATACGACACGTACGACGCAATATGAGCTCCTAAGCTGTGGCCGACGAAATGCATGTCCTTAGTCCTAACACCGGTCGCTGCGATCATCTGACGCATGAACCTAAAAAACATCCAAAAACTTATGAGATCGTGGGTTTAATAAACCATATTTTCACCAAGAAGCGTTTAAAATTTGGCCAGTAGATGTCATATTGATCCAGGGTTGCGGATTTTGTTCAAAAGAGTTACACAAAGGAAAACAAAGGTCATTAAAAGGAACACGGATGGGTTTTAGTCAGTTAGAGTCTGATACTTCCTACTTCCTTCCCCTCCGCTTAGAGCGGAAGAAGTCATTTGATAATGGTGCCATAATTGAATTCCTTACCCAACAATATCCGAGCCAACTCTCCGCGTGTTCGCCACAGCTCTCCAGTACTTCCACGTGTTCCCACCTCCGCTCCAATCTACAGCAATGACATTAACATCCGCCTGAAAAGAAAAGCTATATTTACGAAAAGTGGGGTTTATACTAACCGAGATGACATTGCAAAAATGACCAAATAACTAGAAGTATGAGTATAAGGACGAGACTCCACAAAAGGGGAGACGAGAGGAGATGTCTCGTTATTAACCAATAGCATATTGTATTGTGTTGAAGGTAAGCGCTGAGCTGTCAAAATGCGCAAGCTGATTGGTTGATAGGCACATCTCTTCTCGTCTCCGCTTTGCCCCTTAGGGCAAGACCCCTTAGGCGCCCACAGACATTCAATTCCAAGTTGGCCAACTAAATCGCAGATCATACCAATAGACTAGTGACTTAATGAGAGTCCGCACATCTTATCCAACTAAATCGTCCAACTTTTTAGTGTATTTTGTATGCTGTGCGATTTAGTTGGCCAACTTGGAATTGTATTTCTGCGGGAGCTCTAAGAATGATGGAACTTAACGTACCCAAGTCAAAAATGCTCGAGCCATGTCATTGACCCAGGATGCGTTGCTATGACTCATGAAGCCGTGGACGATCATCACCGTCTTCCTGTTCGGTTTGAAGTCAACCCATTCGAGGCCGAACTGTGCTCCAGGGAATACCTGCAAACAATTAATCTTATAGCGTGCGCTCCTGTAAATTAAAGTTGCTGGACATAGAGCTAACAAAATTATTTTTAAAAAGAATAATAGATTCGAACAAAAATGGTCCCTAATTTTTACCCCCCGACGCAAAAACGACGAGGCGTTATAATAAGTTTAACGTGTCTGTCTGTGGCATCGTACCTCCCGAACGTATGAACCGATTTTGATTTTGTTTGGAAGGTGAATTAGTCGGGGTGTTCTTATTATAAGCTATGTTTGACAAAAATCGGTCAAGATGGCCGACGAAGGGGGTTTTTTAAATTTTTAATTTGATTATTTAAAAACACCAAATGTCTAATGAAGAAAGAAGTATTTTATCCTTACCTGAACCCTGGTAGTCATGTTGCGTGACATGAAGTAAAAGTGCGTGTTCACAGCGTTGGACGAGTCGGGCTTCATGTTGAAGATACTCATGATCTGCCGCGAAAGTGAGCCCAGACCGAAACAGTCCACGAAGGCTGGCACTGGAAGGTTGGTCGTGGTTTCCTGAATAATTTAACTTGAGTTCAAACAATGGATCATAAAAACTTTATGTACATAATAATCATTTATTGCACTTACATATTCCTGTTCTCAGCAATATTTTTATTTTTCGAGACCGCGATATCATTGAAAATATTTAAATATGTCTAACGATAGGTAAATAATCAAACTGTACCTACTGTGGTGTTATTCTTAAAACGTGAAACTACTTAGATTTTAAAATGGGGCATAAAATGGATCTTCATAAAACATAAAACTACTTATAATTTAAAATTGGGCTTAAAACAGTATTTAGTTTTTGCTAGATCTGGTTATTGAGCATAATTTTCTGCTTTTAAATATACATGTATAATATATCCGTTATTTTTCTTAAAAAAATATATAAAGCATACCACGGCGTCAGCATACACTACAGGATCTTCGAGCTTGATGCCTTCTTTAGTAGTGCTGGTGTTGGGCTGCATGTTCATAAACTCTAGTAGATCCTCTGGGTTTATATGATTTTCCACTGCGTAAAAGATTTTTTTTTATATTTAAGTATTTTAAATTATAAAACGTGTCGTTATCATCGTAAAAAAAAGTAGGTAATCATATCCCTTTTTTGGTATTCACTTTGAAAATGGAGACTATTATGTCGTTTTCAACCGACTTCAAAAAGGAGGAGGTTCTCAATTCGACGCGTATGTTTTTTTTTTTTTTTTTGTATATTTGTTCTACGATTACTCCGCCAATTATGAATCGATTTGGATGATTCTTTTTTTGTTTAAAAGAGTATAGCTCCGAATAGGTCCCATAGGAATATTGTCATGATCTGATGATGAACTTTGGAGATATGGAACGGAACTCCTTATAAAATCACAGCAGAACCGCCGTAACAAGACAAGAAAAATTGCTTTGTTTATACGTGTAGTCGATGACTGACTGAAGGAAGTGGAGAGGGGGTACGTCAACCCCCCTCCTACCATTACCAAAATTAATTATATCGTGTGAGGTATTGTTTGAAAGGTCTTTATGTAAGGATTTCAAACATTAACACACAAGCACTAAAAAGTGAAAAATAAAAAGCTTTTTTACAAAAAAATATGACCGCCTTCAAAAACTACAAAATAAAAAATAACTTTAGCTTGGAAGTCGGTGGCAATACCTACATAACAAGAAACAAAACCAAAGCCGCCGACTTTCAAGCTAAAGTTATTTTTTATTTTGTAGTTTTTGAAGGCGGTCATATTTTTTTGTAAAAAAGCTTTTTACTTATTTTGATTTCGTTTGGCCCCGAAAGCAAAAACACACATATTCCCACTAAACTGAGAACAGTAGGGATTTAGGTTTCCACTATTTATAACTAGGACATTGCCAAAAGTATACTACTGACTATATCAAGCTGCAACTAAATATCTAATCCAAAATAAATTTGACCAAAAATGAATTAATCTGATAATCTGATCAATATGGGTCTGAGCTAAATTGAAAAATAACTGCGATGTCTTGAAGAGAACATGGTTTTCAAAACAATAGCCCAATCAACTACGTATGCACATATATATATGTACAAACGTAGTTGGTTTGGGCTAGCTCAAATAAAAAAACGAGTCATCCATCCACGCTGTTTATACAAGCGGAGTACCTACCAACTGTGGCAAACGAGTAGCCACGTCAGTATGTGAAAGTTACGTAGCCATCGCCGAGGAAGTCACTGCCACCCTGCACCAATATTGCGTGGTCGTGTTTTATTTATGTGCGTCCTTGGATTTAAACGAGCGCAGTTTCCAAGACGACGGCTCCTGACCTCGACCAAGTAATGCCGTGAAGACATGTTGAATAAGGACAGTTTCCCGCGAAGTAGCTTGCTGCACGCACAGCCGGCGAGCAGCGAGCTAGCCGCACGCGATGCGCTCGTACAAATTTGTCTTTCAATAGACAGTTTGCGCTACCGTTCCGACAACCCTAGCAAAATCGAACCAGTATGCAATTTTGCAAATAGGATTTTCAGAACTATTTGCAAAAATGCCATTTTATTTTTAGAAGAGTACCTATTTACTTTACATGTTTTGATGTTTAAACGGAAATATAATCATATTATTATAATTATGCGTGACGTGTTTTGTGCAAATTCAAAATGTGAACATCCTGTGTAAATGTTTACAACAGACTTCAGTCTTTTATGGTGGCTGTTTGTAAGTAGATATTAATATTTATGTGTTCTCACACAATCAACGACTATCGATAGCATCATGAGACCGTGACATGCCATGAATTAGTGTCTTACAATACCCAGACTATAGATATGGTACCTACTACGTTTTGAACGAAATACCGTAATTACCCGACACTTTTTGTTTGTTCTTTTTATTAGCTATGGATATGGCATTGTGATTTGAGTCATATTTTTAGTTGCAGATAAAATTAACGTAGTCTAGTTTTGCTCTCTTTCTTTCTACCTAGACTGCTTGCTAGTATCTATTTACTCCCAAAAAAAATATTTTTTGACCTTTTGGAATTTCGGTACTTAACTAAAATCGCTATTTTCAACCATTTTCTTGATCTTACATCTACTTTCGCTGATGGATAGAATAAGGGACGTCATAACGTAACATGTACACAATTTACTCGGTGTAGTATTATTTCTGAAAATCCCTTGAGGCTTTGAGAGTGACAAGCCAAAAAAAAACAAAACAAAATATGTGGTCACAAACCACTCTTACCCTGTTGAAAACAAAACACAGGACATAGCAAATTATTGTAGTCGCATCATAATGGCTCATAATTACAGCTAATTAACACATTGCTCCAAACTACTCGCTCACTATAAAAATAAAACAATTTTAGCTACTTTGATACAACTTTTCTGTAGGTACACGACCTCTACACTGCCTTTAAAAACTAAATTAACTAAACATGCATAGCATAGGTTCACCTATGAATGTTCTTCTTAACACAGAAGTTAAAAATTATCTACACGAAACGCAATTTATGATTCGGACGTTCCTTCCAAATTACGGGAAATTAACATTCTTATCGTGTTCAATAGACGAAGGTAAAACAAATAATAATAATCATTCGACCCGCCAATGTTCAGGTCAAGGACGACTAATGAGGAATAATAATAATTTAATTTAATTAAATAGGTACTTCTTAATAACTTACATTCATCGGTAGTCACCCACGCACGTTGAAGACTTTCTTCAATATTTAACACAAACAAAACACTAACCAATAAAACGGAACTTAGACAAAAACGCTCCATTTTTGAAAATCTTAAGTTTTTTTTTATTAATTGTAGCCCACCAGTAAGTAACAGTATCTGTTCGTGCAAAATTATTCTTTTATTTTTCTCACTTTTTTTAATAACTATAATAATATTGCACTAAATCTGTCACGAGTACGACACTGCTTGCCTTTGACATTGACTACGGCAAACAAACGCTTTTATACAGTGATTCGCATGAGACACCTAGGTATATAAAGTTCTCAATATCAGTGTCCTTCAGGACATCGGGGTATTGGGTCGATATAATTACTCAGCAAATATTGTCTGATTAATACCGAACGTCAACCGAGACCTTCGACTTCTTCGAGGGAAACCCCTAGGCCGAATGAAATTATTAAATTTCGAGCGATTTGCGAAAAATTCCATGGTAGTTCTGACAGGAAGTGAACGCGAGATAAAACGATTTATGAATCACTAATGTGAATGACTGAAGTCGGTCACTTCTTCTTATTAAATGTAAGATAGTAGACTACTACTAGATGACTTGTAATTTGCTACAAGTAATCGCTAAATTTGTTGCAACCATAGGGTATCACGGCCGAAATAAGGATTTTAAAAAAAGGTTGTTATGAGAAAACTATTTGAATTGAATGCATCTGCACTCTGCAAAATAAAAGAAAGATGATAACGGAGTCTTCAAGTTTCATCTATAGGTTTCAACATGGCATATACAGCGAAAAATAAATATCTCGGTGAAATGTAAGAAAACGAGGTTGAAGTGAGCGTGCATCCTTGTAAAGTGCGAGGATTCATCTCAAGGGATTCCCAAGTGCTATAAACGGTTTTTAGAGTGTAACTTGAAATTCCCAATCTGCAAGAATCACTACAAATATCTAGGTTTCCTTGAGATTCTCGCACTGATGAATTCTAATGAGCAAAGTGTGCATCCAATATCCCATGTAAGCCTACCTCCTTGCTGATTCGGCGCAAAATTAAAACTATGCCTTTAATTAGGATGTGTTGTCCATAATTATTACGATACATGTCATGTTATGAACAAACATAAGGTTGCAACGAAATTAAGTGTTAAAGAAATGTTTATGTTGCCTACACCCTATTTATCTTAAACATTTCAAAAACTCCAAAAAATATTCCCTAGTCATACTTTGGTACCATTATTTTTGTTGCCGGGGGGAAACATTCAAAAGGCCCACTGTCTTTGAAGACAAGACCGAATGCTAGATTCTTAGGGTTCCGTTTCCTCTTTAAGTACCGCACCAGAACCTTCCATACTTTGGTACATTTAGGTTTACATTTATTTTTTACGACATTTTTTTTATGGGTAGCCTTTGCCTGACTGACTGATGATGATCAAAATATAGGTCAGTCGAGATATTATTATCTGGATCATACCTGTCTTTCAGTGTGTGTAGAAAATTTTCTATCTGCAGAATGGACAGAAAAAAGTTTTTAAAAGTTTAAGTTAAAGTTTTGAAAAAAGTGTTTAGTTAAATCTAGCTAGTTAAAACTTGCGGATTACTTAAATCTAGCCCCTATTGACGCAGTAAGTAAACAGGAAGTTAATAAGCCCACACCACGGAGTAGATATATTATTTACTTCGAAGCCCCCACCCAAAGCGGATATGGCCAGATAAACTAGGTACTTAATTATAGTAACTTATCACATTCGCAAACACAAATAATAATGTTAATGAGTACCTAAGTAAACAAAGCCACGACAGCTGTTTTTAGACCAAGTATGATCTCTTTGAAGGCAGTTAGATGATGAACCATGTCACCATGACCTATTCTATTTCTTGAAGATAATTTTATTCATTAAGTACCTAGGTAAATACGTACCGAGAAATCTTAATTGGTTGTAAAAGTATTAATTAAGTAACTATTACAAAGCAGCACCCATTTAAGTTCCAGGTAAAAACATCGCAAAACTTTGATTAATTTGTCACAACTACATTAACTTACATTACTACCTATGTTTTATCTGAAGTCTTATGATAAATCATTACCTAGGAACAATAAAAATGTATTGCAATAGGTGTTTAATGGTTTATCTATGAATTTCACTCCAGTTTGTAATATTATTTTGATTCGTTTAAATATTCTCAATTACTACGACTGAAATGAATTAAGAAACTTGTAACGAACGTTACGAAATAACGGGATTTTCAAAAGTATTATCTTTGCCGCTCCATAAAATGTTAAATATCTATCTCGTTCATTTTCAATAGGAGAAAATGAGAGAAACATATAGTATGAAACAGTTAGTAAAGTATTGCAACGTAAAATTTGCAATATCTTCTAATTTCAAGACTGTGAGTAATTTTCTTAACTAAATTAAAAACTAAAAGTAGATTATATTGATTACAATTTTTAAATAGATTAAATTCATATACGTACGTAATTATTAAGTCTCCTTTTACTTTAAAATATAAAAACAAACCTTTTTTAGTAGAAATCATAAAATTACCAGTAGCAACTTGAGTAGAAAATGCTATTTTATGATTGGACGAACGTCTCAAACCGTTCAAATAGCCTTCAAAGTTGCTTCAAAGTTCAAACGTATGGCCGTTTGAAATCTCCTTTGTGAATTTGTCAACAATCATCAACAGTTTATTGTTAATCATAACTTTATTTGACTTGTAATTTTATATTTTAAGCTAGTTTAAAATGACGTCGATCAAAGAAGACGAAAAGAAGGAAATTCCGGAAATTATACATGATCCCCAAACGACCTGCACCTATCAGAGGTTACGATTTTTTGGGAAGGTAAGTTTTCATCTTATTTCTTCAACTAATTACATTAGCTTTTGTTTTATGTGTGTACATTGGGAGTAAAACAGTATAAATAAACAATTTGACCGATTTGAATAATCAAAAGATAACAAACTTGCAACAGAGTTGAACGGCGCTCGCACCTGTTACGTTAATATCCAAACGTATATGGTAACCGTTAAACGCTAAATATATGTTTAATTGATTATTCATTAGCCCAACTATTTATATATACTTTGATCGTAATTTTGTACTATATTTATTACCGTTTGAGACGAAAAACCGTAATTATTGTCAGTTACATTTCAAATCCTACACAAGTTTGGCAACAGGTGCAACTGTTAACTTTTCTAAACAATCGAATGTTTAATAATTACATGCTTTACAGTGTCAGTACAGGGTTGGGTGTGCTTTTTGAAGACTTGGCCACCAGCACCTCTTGTATGAAACCAAGTTTATTTATTATTCATAAGTTTTGATTGTGGAGATTACATTAAAATATGTATCAATCGGCTGTAGTATAAAATTGTTGATGAAATGATAACTATTTTTAAACACAACTCATAATATAAGTTGACTCACAATATGAGTTACAACTCAAAGTATAATTGAGCATTTCATTCATTAAATTTGCTGTATCACTTGATATCAAACTGCTTCTTTATCTTATCATTAATCTATTTCATACTTTTTCTAGGGTGGCTTTGCAAAATGCTACGAGATCCAAGACATATCCACCAACCAGGTGTGGGCAGGGAAGATAGTTTCCAAGAAACTGATGGTGAAGTCAAGCCAGAAGGAGAAGATGGCTCAAGAGATCTCCATCCACCGCTCTCTGCAGCACAAGCATGTGGTCGGCTTCCACAGCTTTTTCGAAGACTCCCTCAATATCTACATTATACTTGAGTTGTGTAAGAGACGGGTAAGTCATTAAACTCAATGTGTCTTTTATTTCTCATGTCTTTGTGTGAGTGAGAAGGCAGAATATGTACTCTTTGTCATTTACAAGAAATGTTCATAATAATAGTAAAACATAAAAATTTAAAAGAATGTACTAAGATAATCATCAGATAATTTAACCTTGTTCTACAGTCCATGATGGAGTTGCATAAGAGAAGAAAAGCAATCACGGAGCCAGAGACAAGGTTTTACATGCACCAGATACTCTTGGGAGTGCAGTACCTGCATAGCAAGCGCATTATCCACAGGGATCTGAAGCTTGGCAACTTGTTCCTTGATGACGACCTCCATGTCAAGATCGGAGACTTTGGCCTTGCAGCCAGGATTGAATATGAAGGTGTGTATGTAGAGACTTAATTTACATAAGTTGATAGTATAGGCAACTTTGTCACAGTTCATTGACTTGTACATAAATTACTACGTATTTTATACCTATTCAGGGTTTAGTTAACACATTATCAATTCACCACACTTGTTAAGTTGTTATGCAACCTCATTTTTGTAAACAAATAGAAAAGTTATATACCTATGCAGCTATCAACAAAGAAAATGTTCTAAGAAATGACAAAACTTTATAAATAACATGATTACAGGAGAGAGAAAACAGACACTATGCGGCACCCCTAACTACATAGCGCCAGAGATACTGACGAAGAAGGGGCATTCTTTTGAAGTAGACATTTGGAGCTTGGGCTGCATCATGTACACGCTGCTTGTTGGCAAGCCGCCGTTTGAGACGTCCACGCTCAAAGACACCTACAAGAGGATCAAGCAGTGTGAATATAGGTACTTATGATAAGACTTGTTTACTTTTACAGTCTCTTTTTTACAGCCTAACTAAATTATTAATTTACAGTTTATTGTAGCATTCTACAAGCAGGTTCAGTTGGCACAAATTGGAAACTACTACTTTTTTTTACTGATGTTTATTCAAAATTATTATTAGGTATTTATTAATCTTATTTTGTGTTACGGTAAACTCTCAATACTTTGCCCATTACTTTCTTTTCACTTGACCTCACACTCGCAGTGTTGACCCTATGATTGTGTTTATATTTTTATTCTGCAGTGTAAATCTAAGTACTGAGACACAATGACACTTCTTTGAAGGAATTATCAGCTGTAGTACCAATATGGGTAAAAACCCATCCCCTTTAAACCATTTAAACGCCAACTCAAACAGGTTACCGCGAAGTGACGCTAGGCGCCCGCGACGATGATAATATTGCGGTTTGGCAAAACCAGTATCAATGTTGAACATGAATTAACAAATTATAATTAATTTATTAATGTAAACTATTTATGATTAACTATAATTTATACAACTAAAACTTAATTACTTAAATTTTTACTTAATAATTTAGATAAGCTTCCCTATGTCTAGTGTGAACCTAATATGTTGCCCCGAAGTACTGATAATAAAGACTTGCAAACAAATTAGTTTATTAGCCCATTTAACTATTGAAAAACCCGTCATACTAGCAAACACAGATTAGTTTAATCTGCCCATTTAGCTATTGAAAAGCCCGCCATACAAAATTCTTGTAAAATAATTAAGATATACTTTGTATTGTCAACTAGCGAGGGAGTGCACCTAGCGATGAGCGTATGTTGCACGGGCCCCTGGCACTCGTTGGGTACTCGGTACGCGCGCGCGTTAGTCAACGATAATACCGTCAACCAGCGCTACAGGTTACAGTACCTATAATACGGTGATGGTGTCGCGGCTGCATCGTTACGTGTAACAACCATGGACTCATACTGTTGCTAATTGGCGAGAAAGGCAATAATAACTGTTGCTTTATTAATGTTTTGTATCTAAAACTGTGACATTGGTCATTCATCACTGTTGTGTTTAATAAGCTTTTGTGTTTTTTTTTATGTTTAGCATTTAAACAATTTTAATCACTTCCTTGTTTCTGATATAACGTTGATTCGAAAGATTTATACTAAATGCACTCTTAAAACTTTAACACTTTGCCCTTCTAATTTACTTGTACACTCCATAAAGATGTAGAACTCCTCGTACAGGATCCCATCGTCGCTGCGCAAACCGGCGGCATCCATGATAGTACTGCAACTGCAGTCGAACCCCGCCCGACGGCCGTCGGTGGACAAGCTCCTTCAACACGAGTTCTTTGCGGCCGGTATCATGCCCGCCGCGCTGCCGCTCTCGTGCCTGACCACCGCGCCCAGGACCGACCAGCTCGAGGGCGTCGCGCTGCACCGCAGACCACTTAACGAAGTTAATACTAATGGTAAGTATCAAAACACTCATAAGCATATTATTTTTAAACTTCTTGAAACTGTAATTACATATCCTATTACATAAAAAGGTTATCTGGTACACACAGAGATGTCTACCCGACAACCTTAGTACGTATATTTCAATAAAATCGCCATCTAACCGAAAATTGATTTTAAATCAATCAACTTAGCCTGTTGCATTCACCTGCTGGACATTTGCCTCTATGATCACCATTGACTCATTCATTAGTATAGGCCAAAAGTTCATCAAGTTTGATATTCCCCATTGAAGAGAACACATACAAAAAATTTCAAGTTTTAGATCACGTCACGATGCAAGTAGACTCGCCGGTGAGGCGCGAAGTGATCGCCGCTGAGCCGCGCGCCGTGGAGCCGACCTCGCACCGACAGAACCTCATCGCACTGCGCGATCAGCTCAACACGCTGCTTGTGAGCAAGGTATGCACATGAGTTCGACTTGTCTGCATATAGCAGAAATCATGTATTGATACCGTTAGGTACCTGACATGACAACACGCCGGTATTTTCTGAAAGGCAAAGATGGACATCCGTCCATATTTCGCTAGTCATAAGGCTGGTTTTAGAGTCACGCTGATGCGTAGGTGTCAGCGCTGAGCCGTGCCGTCATACATATCGAGCCGTCAGTGCCGACGGTTTGACCCAAAAACTGCTTTTGTTGAAGCAATAAAAATAATATAATTATAAAACTATATTGGTTAACTGCAACAATTATTAATCATTAAACCACCACATCTGTATTTTATTTTACAAAAAGCTTATTTCCACAGCTGAAGTGCCGTCCAGAATGCCTGACGGACGAGCTGAGCGACCCCGCGGCCCAGCCTCTGGTCTGGGTGGGCAAGTGGGTGGACTACAGCGACAAATACGGTTTCGGCTACCAGTTGTGCGACGAGAGTGTTGGCGTTATGTTTAATGATACCACCAAGCTTATCATGCTGGCTAATGGATTGTGAGTACAACTGAACACATACAATAGTAACATTCTACAGAAAACAAATCAGCATCTTCTGTAAGAAAATTACCATTATGAATTATGTCGAGCCGTTATATCAAGAACACTAGCTGAAGATTTCTATCAATTTCTTTCTTTAGTTTCATCAGTTTCATGACAACTTTTGCGTATTAATAAATCGGTAAACAGGAAACTAACAGACTTATTTTTCGTACAGGAACGTGCACTACATCAACCGGCAGGGCCAGGAGCAGTATATGACGATGCGCGAATACCCGCAAGAGCTCGACAAGAAGATGAAACTTCTCACTTACTTCAGGAGATATATGACTGAACACCTCATGAAAGCTGGTAAACCTTAACCTTATTACCAAACTTATTGTATCTAGCTGAATTTTTAAGGCATCTTTTTTTATAACATATTATTTAGTTTTATTGTATCTGAAGAAATCTTAGTGTCGAACAGCATTCAGTCAAGCGTTCTTGGACTCTAAAACTTTGCAATGTTAAAAGTTTTTATTGCTGCATAAACATATTGTAGACGTACTTTATTCTAGGACACTTGTTCTTATCAAGTTTGAACACTTATACATACAATCCCTCCTCCGTACCAATGGCACTTTACTAAAATTTCCTATGTTTGTACAATCCCAGGTGCATCAGTACCAGTGAGAGAGAGTGACGGACTGTCACGACTGCCGCATCTGCACCAGTGGTTCAGAACCACGCTAGCAGTCATTATGTACCTGACCAATGGCACACTACAGGTAATTACACAAATTGAACAGCAATTAATACCATAATAAGAATATTTTTAAAATATTTTACCAAAATACTGTACTGAAAATTTATAATATTCTTTTTTTCCCAACAGATAAACTTCCAAGACCATACAAAGATTATCTTGTGTCCACTCATGCAAGCTGTCACATACATTGACGTGGAGAAGAACTTCCGAACGTTCCGCTTCAGCACTATTGAGGAGCATGGCTGTGATAAGAAGCTTTACACGAACCTCACGTATGCGCTAGAGAAACTGAACAGTGTACTAGCCAATAAGCTCTGCTAGTTGCCACACTACTGCCCAATTGGTACATAATAATTAATTAAATGAATTTAATATTGCCCCTACTTAATTAGACAAGTCGCGCGAGATTAATGTTCTATGTATAGGGTTAGTACACAGGTGATTCTACGCCCATTGTTTCATTTATTAGTTTATTAGCAACATACATGATTTTGTTAAAGTTTATTTCGACTCAAAAATCAATTTCAGTAGGTTTTCTTTTTTTAACCAATTACTTTTATGGCCACCGATTTTATCTCTTATTATTTATTTAGTAGTTTTCTTACATATCTTAAACTGTAAGCATTGTTGGTAACAAGTCAACATTAATGCTATTTTATTTTACTTTCACTACTAGAGCACTACTGCTCAAGTTTTGGACAATATTTTATAATATTCTGTCCACTATCTGCCATCTTAGATTTTGTATGTAATATCTAAGTAGAGATAATAAAAATAGTGAATATGTATTCAACTCACTATTCCCGTCTGTCCTGTTACCTTAGGGATTTAATTAACAACATGACAAACTTATGATGGACCCCGTCGCGTTAGTGATTGCGTTAGATAAGTTAAATTTTAGTAGAACTCTTTGACGTATGTGGTTGATTGAGAGCACCATGACTGAGGGCTCCGGTGCGAGCGGGTTGCGTTTGGAGTTTTTTTTATTTAGTTTTATAACAATATTTTTATAGCTCGTTTCTGTGCTTCAGTAACATCGGATAAAACGAAAACGAGTTAGTTGATTTACACAGTTAAATGAACCATTGAGGAGACAATGATACCACACCGTTTATTTCCAAATTACGCTAAAACCTTACAAGCTGTAGATGTGAAGCGTCAGTATTATTACTACAAATTCGATGGTGTTGAAGCACTTCTAATTTGTAACACAAGTTTCTCAGAGGTCGATTTCCTCACTCTGTAATATAATAACATATCTATTTGACAATAAAGGAAAATAAGAACTTGTTTGTATTTTTATACTTTATTTAATCAAACCTTATTTTAAGATTTTATCATTGCATCAAATAATCGTATGGCTAATTTGTATGAAGACAGCAGTTTTAATTTCAAATTGTATCATACAGTCTTGCCAAAACTTTGGAATGTGCTGATGTTTTAACTTTAGGAACTTTTATTGCTGTCATGGCTACTCAGAAATGAGGAAAAACAATTATAGCAAGAGATTTACATCAAACACATAAATGACTTTGTACACAGTACTTGTGCCTGTCACAGCTACATTCTTTATCGCCGAGGGTTTGTTTATAAAAAGAATAAGAAATATACATTTTTAAAGTTTTGACCAGCAAAATTCACGCTACACTCGCATGCAAGAAAATTAGGCCACTCGAAACATTAAGACCAATTTCTTTGTAGACTGTTGATCCGACTTGTTTACGGTATGCTCATGAAGATATATTGTGCATTTCTTTATATACTTAAATTATACTGAATCTAATTTCAATTGAATTTTGCTGAGTGGACATCTTTTTTTGCACAGAATTGAAAAGAAATGTTAAACTAGTAACTTCGATAAGTACAGCCATGTAGACAAATCTACATAAAGGGTCAGTTCAAATCAAAACATTAAAATTCGACCGCGCCGCAGTCGAGACGCAACTTGACGTCTCCATGTGAGGTTAGGGTCACACACACCACCATTCGTCCCTAATTATGTACAAAATAAGTAGCGATCAAACAAACCCTGAATATACAATCTAATAAAATTACAAAACATTTATTATACAATAAATAATTATGTTACAATAATTATAATTCTGAATGTATTGCATGCTGGTGTGGAAGTAGTTCGCCAGGGTGGATGAAGAGACCCTCTTTGGCTTGCCAGTCTGTGTACGCGCCGTACTGTGACTGGACGCCGACAATCTCGCCCTGCCCGCTGATTGGTCGCCCGAATGTACGCCCAGAGCCAGCAAGGTACCTGGAAAATTTAAATGTTTGAAAGAGATTAGTAGGTCCCCAAAAATTGCTCACCTGTTGTAGCATCTCTCATCAATCACGTAAAACGATATACGATGTTTTATGATGTGCCGAGGCACATTTTCATAAAATTTATAGTGGGGGAAGAGGTGCCATTATTATTCAAGATGTTTACCTACTGCTTATCCAACACATACATACATCAGTTATCATTACAAATAGTAATGATAAGTGATGCTTCAGCCTATAATAGGTAGTAATTTTGAATTATGTGTGTTGCTCATATATTTTTAGCCATATCTTTTCTAGCTCTTTAGATTTAGACAAGAACTTGTAATAGCTATGACAGGTACCTATATAGAATTTTCAAAAAATCCTATAGTACTTACGCTCCAGTATCAACATGTCTAAATTTAACTGGAGTGTCTCTCCTCCAGAAATCGTTATTGCACACCACAGTCCAGTGATCACCGCTGTCACCTTCGCCATCCTCATCACCGTAACATGAAACCTCCTGGTTCCCCGACAGGGGAGATGAGAAGTAGTGCGAGTGAAGGTTTTTCTTAGAAGATACATGTTGCAGGCGAATGTTGCTGTTGCATTTTATGGGAGACCTGCAATATTGTAATTGTGAGATGATAGCACTTTCTGCTCCCAGTAAAAATTGTGATGATAATAAAAAGGATATTACACTAGGAAAGAACAAGCCATATTGAGAATGGTGGTTTGAGTATGTCAGTTTATGTTAGTAAACACACCCACAAGAGAAATTCTGTAAGGAAATGTTTTATATAACAAAAGAAAGAAGGTTGTATGTCAGTATTAAACTAAAGTGATAGCTTCAGCTACTTTTTTTGCCGATACTGAAGGCGGTGTTGCCTTGTAGGTAGTGCCTTCAATGCCTTAATCTCCTTACCCGCGTTTGCACGATTCGGCCATGGGCGCTCGCACCAACCAGTGGCTGTTGTAGTCATCAGACACATCCACTGCCGTCACGGACTGCTGACCGGAGCCTGAGCCATACTTTACATCGTGTGAGTGAAGTCGTAATCTCAAGTCCGTGTTTATCATCTTCAAAATAGAGCCGCATGTCACAAATTCTGCTTTGGATCCTGAAAAATACAATAGCTGCTTTAAAACTTTTAATTAAACATCTTTTAATTCATAACACCTCGGTATTTAATCTAAGTCTCGTATCCTCCCATAACAAAAGGCCACGTAATTTTTTACGAACGACCGCTGTAAGTTAGACCTATGAAACAAAATTATTGGTAACATACTGTACCTTGTGAGGTTTTTGCTGACAAAAGGGTTAACAATAAAATAGATAAAGCACTGTGGAATATGTGGGAATTTGTTGAAAATGCCATTATTTCGCCTAAAAAGCACCCAGTTCACAATTTCACATCCACACACCGTAGTTTGACACTGAAATTGACAGCAGACAGTCTGACAGTCATTCAGTGGAGTCAGTGATAACGAATTACTCATAGAGATAAACGTATAACTTTTTTACTTTTTGAAAAAATAAGAGCGCTACTGTTACAGTTAGATTAATAAGCACTGAACGGTGAAAGGGACTTAAAAATGAGATAGTTAAGATTTAATTTGAGAATGAAAGTGATTTGCATAAAAATAAGACGTTAAAGTTTTTTAGGAATCCTAGACCACAAACTAGATAAAATCCAGTCCGTATCATCTGTCCGCCTGTCATTTTAGTCATTTATAATGACAATCAATTCATACAATTGTCAAATAGTTGCAAAGTTTACAGAAAATTGGAAGTGTGCAAAATTTTGCAATATTGCTATCTTTCTACTGTGTAGCATATTGTAAAGATAAAATTTGTCCAGATTATAGTATCATTGTTAATTAATTGTATTTGTGCTTTCATTGTTACTTAAAAATGAATAGCAGCGGTTATACTCCCAATACAGGTGTTACAGGTACGTAACCAAAACAATAGAATAGTTATAATTAATAAAAAGTATTCTCATTTAAATAGCAGTAATTATTTACAAATTGTCTTTATTTCTATTTTCCAGCGCCAATCGACCCTGGCTGGAACGACCCACCGAAATTTTCTTACAATCCGCATACTACACCGAATAAGCCGCGAAATATTTTGAATAAAAGAGTGGCATTTCCCTTATCAAGCGCCACGTCTAGTCCTGTTGTTATGCCCCCTGTAAACATACCTCCAATGCCTGCGGCGTTCCCTCCTGCACCGCCTGTTCATGTTCCAAGTATAGAACCACAAGAAATTGATGTGGACAGTGAGAATACATTAAGGGAGGTGAAGGAGATACTTCTAGAGCTCTTGGACAACAGCACGGAGCTTGGTGCCAAAGCAAACGACATAAGAAGACGAATAGGAGTGATGGAAGACATGTGGTCTTCTGGGAAATTAGATAGCAGAATATTTGTGCAAATGAAGAACCTAGCATATGGTGAGTTAGAGTCCTACTCTTTTAAGATTTTGAAGGTTTTTGCTTTTTCTTGAGAAGAAGAAGAACAAGCAGGTGTAGGGTACATGCAACTTCAACTTTATAATGACTGACTCCCTGAAGTTTTAAGTAAATTCCAAAGTGAATCCTGGTAAGCCCAGGCATGCCATGTATTATAATTAAATTCAGTTATACAATTCGATAGGTAGATAAAATATAACATCATGCCTGTAATTCCCAAAGGGTTAGGCAGAGGTGTGCCCATTAGTACACCCACATTTTTTTTTTAGTCTCATGTAATAAATAGGGGGCGAGTCTATTGCCATCAACCGGGCATAAATCCAGACTCTGAGGCTGCTACTGAGAAATTCCTGTTGGAAAAATCCAATAACACTGCCCGACCTGGAAATCGAACTCAACCTCATGCACAGCAATCGCGCTTGCGACCGCTAGACCAATGAGGCAGACAGGCAGACATAAAATATGTTAAATGCTAATAATCATTTTCATCAGTTATTATGTGAATTGCTATCTGTTTGTGCGAGTTGTTATGAATGACTAACCTGAACAGTTGACTCATAATATTATTGGTACAGCGAATACCCTTAACATGAACAGTGAACAACTAGAACACTGAGCCGTAATCATTTATGTAATGTTGCATTACTTTCCTTTTCATTATATAACCTACATTGCTCACCAAGTTATTGTAAACAATAGCTCATTGCAATTTGAATTCTCAATTGTATGTCAATAGAATACATATTAGTAATTTTAGCCTTTTGGAGTTCATGCTTGACCTGTGTGCTTTTTTATGATAAAATACTGTCACTAAGTACTTAGTTATATATGCTTTACTGTAATCAGCCTGAAAATTCAGCTGTTCTTCACGTTTGATAGTATTGTATTTAACCCGATGACTGCGGGCGAACATTCGCTACGCCAAACGCCAGTGCTACCAATGTTCGTGTGTTCGCCATAGAAAAACACATACGGTGTGTGTGCGCCGCACTCGCGTTTTTTAGTCGAAACAACGTGTGTGCAGTCCTGCCGTCAATGAGTTAAATTAGAGTTTGTCCCTTACTAAAAGTTTGTTTCTATGGTATATTGTGCTTGAAACTTCACATCTCAGTACGTATGAGTACTTTCACCCGTAAACCACTACTTTACCATTTATAAATTACGTCATACGAATTTTATGATTCCCCCCCCCCCCGTCACAGGTGATCAGATTTATTAGCCCGCTACCCCGTCAAAATGACATCACACATTTTGCAATTTGAAAAAAGTGCACATAGGTAAATATTTTTAATTTTTATTTCAGCTCTCAGGGATGACACTCCAAGAAAAGCAGATGACATACACAGAGCATTAATGATAGACCATGTGAGTGCTGTCGGCACATGGATGCCTGGGGTCAAGCAGCTAATACACAACTGTATAGCTCGCTCAGAACTACTCTCTATTGACAAGGAGTAAAATAGATGTAAGAATTAAAATCCTGTGGCTATTCTAATAGGAATTAATTGCCTATACATGCTTCCATATTTGCATAAAGACTGCTCGCTGTATAATTTATCCTAAAAATATTATCTTGAAAAAAAATAAGAAAAGCATCAGTAAAGGACATTTTAGTTAAAAAAAAGTAACTTTCTCCCATACTAGCCAAAATCCCTAAAAATATTGTAAAAAAATTATATGCTTAAAAAAAAAATAGATATTTAATTAACCCTGCAATATATAATTATATTATACTTATTATATTTTTAAGGAAATAATTGTGATTTTTTTATAAGTTTGCCATGTGAAATATGAGGTACAATATAAGCTGTGTTGTGTTGTAAAAGTTGTAAATAAAATAAAAATACTATAATTTATATATCAATACTTTATTTGTTCTTATTTCTAAGTAGTCCATAACATATTCGTGATCCTGCACACATTTTTACAGTCACATAATAAAAATATTCTTATCATAGGAGATGTACTTGTTTCATACTTTATCATTACTTTTCTTCCACGATATGGAATTATAGTTATTTTTGCAAAAAAGATATTTCTGGTATCTTTCCGTTTACTCATTTCCCTGTGTCTATGGTTTATATGCCTCGTTTGATAGGCTTGGGCGCGACAGTGACTCGCACAGGGCGACACAATTCGATGAGCTGCGCAGGCTCTCGCCCGCCGCCCTCCTCCACCGCGAGGCACACAGAGATATCCACACCGCACGGCTCCGTCCACACGCCGTGAGATATCAACACCTTGGTGAGAAGACGCACGTTTTGAGTGCCGTCGTCATCTGCGTGAACATAAACAAAAATTATTTAAATTATACACATTAGTTATGCTGTTTACTTAGAACCATAATGACGCGCTTTCTGTAAAACAAATACATATTACTGCATTATGCATGTCTCTGAATAAAATAAGTAGAATCATTGTATTTAAATAAATAAATATATTGTAGAGTTGGCTTGATTACTAAGGGGAAAAGCAACCTAGTACCTAGCTTCACTCTAAGGTATATTACCAGAACTATCACTTCAAGAGCGAATCAGGGGAGGGGGTCATGGCCCCTATGACTTGTAAGCTGGATCCGTCCTTGTCACTTACTAGTATTTTGGTGGTCGAGCGGCCTCAGATGGTCCTTGTGCGGCACGAGCGCGTGCACCCTGGTGTCGGGATAAGCCACGCGCACGCGCAGCTGCGCGGGGGCGCGCACGCGCAGCACCTCTGCCTCCAGCGCGACGCCCGCCACGAGCCCGGCGCTGAACCGCACCACCGTGTCGTTGTCGGCGGCTGGTTCGATGATAGTTGCCGTACACATGCGGATCTAAATACACAAAATTTGTATGTGAGTTTATATGTTTGTAAACGCAACCTTGATGAGGAGAATTCCTAGTGTGGGGCAACGTTTTTTCATAAAAATATATATATTAGGAAATTTAAATATTCTTTAAAAAAATTACCTATCTTATTATTAAAGTCTACGGAAAATATGCAACACGTCGTTTGTCTCGAACCGAATTTAATTGTCAAGATGTTTGTGTATTAAGTATATTCTTTCACTCTCATCATCATCATAACCAAACGACGTCCACTGTGCTGCCCGCATCCAGTGGTTTCCCGCGACCTTTACCAGGGTCGTTAGTTCAGCTCGTGTGGGCCTTCCGCTTCCCACACTGCGTCACACCGAAATTATCGGTTCCGTAATTAAGTGTGAAAGAATATACTTTTTGTTATGCAGCCAAATTATGTCTAACTATTAAAACCTTTTTATGATCATACCTTGATATTAGGTTTAGGTATGACCGGCAGCGGCGCGGACTGTAGCAGTGGCAGGACAGCGCGAGCCAACGCGGCCGGCTTGTGGTCCGCGTTCATGGACAGCTGACGGAACACTGCGATCGTGAATGGGTCAGGTTCCACTCCTGAAAAGCGAAAAAGTAAAGTAAGCTTGTTTGAGAAAACTGAGTGGTGAGTATGCCATTTAGACATTTTCGTATAAATGTAATCTAAAATGTAAAAAGCAAATTAATTCCTACCCGTCTCATTTTCACGAAATCTACACATAAAATTAATCGTTTGCGGGAATTACCAGTAAATCCAGAAAGTTAGTCACATATGACATAAACACCAAACTAAAGAAAAAGTTGAAGTCATTACCTGCAGACGCCAGCAGTCGGTCCAGCAGTTCAGCATGGTGCGTGAGCGCTGCAGCCGCACAGAGCGCGGCGGCGGCCCCGCCGTGCGCCGGCGCGCCCAGCGCCACGTGCGTGGGCGCGGCCGCCGGGCACGCCGACGCCGCCGCACACAGCCGCGCCGCACTCAC
This sequence comes from Hoplodrina ambigua, assembly GCA_949774945.1. Lineage (NCBI taxonomy): Eukaryota > Metazoa > Arthropoda > Insecta > Lepidoptera > Noctuidae > Hoplodrina > Hoplodrina ambigua. The sequence goes on from OX458968.1 coordinate 10,615,214, forward strand.
GCGCAGCGCCAGCTGCCACACGCACGCGTTTTCTTGTTCTGATACGCCACTGAACTGGTGCTGGAGTCTGATCACGACATCACAGATTAAGAACACGTTACATTAAATAAAAAAATAAGCTGTGACGAAATCATGAGTATTGATGATACTCATGATGTATTTTGGTCAAAAATGTCTAACAAGCACACTTATGTATAATTTACACTTGTAGGTGATACATTCAAGTCTAGCCACTATTTATATAAAGAAATCCGAATCAGTTGTTCCATCAAAAAAGATCAAATGGAATCGCTTGAATGAAAAAGATTAGTAACGAACCTGAGACAATCGGTAGTCAAATGTGCAAGTGCATGCGAGGGCGGGCCGTTGGTGCTGCGTAGCGCCAAGTTTAGTGCGAGTACGCAGCGAGCAAACGTCGACGTAAACTGCGCCGCGCCTGACACAGCTGGCTCCATTTCCGCTAGTCTAAGGAAAAATAAAGTTCATCTATTTTTACATAGAAGAAAGTAACATGCCCTTGAAACATGCCCATTTAATGTAACACTGTGCGGGACACATAATTAAAAATAATATAAGAGTATTAACGTCTTTAAAATTTTCTTTTAGAGTATTTATTTTGGTCGTACAGTTTGAGATATCAATGTAAAGGTGCCCCCTCACCGGGAGCATTCGCGTGTAATATAACGTTACAGATTTGAGCATTACATCAGTGAAGGAGGAGAACCGAGCATTACAATGCGCACCTTGTAATGATACAATGTGTAATATCTTGATACAACTTGTAACATCAATGCGCTCCACTTCCAATGTAATGCTCAAAGTCGAATCTATATGTTACATTACACGCAAATGCTCATTAGACAGGGAGGTATTATTGTAATGTAATGCTCAAAGTTGAATCTATATGTTACATTACACGCAAATGCTCGTTAGTCAGGGAGGTATTATTGCTCAAAGTTGAATCTATAATGTTACAATACACGTGAATGCTCCCGGTGAGGGTGCACCTTAAAATAAGAAAACACGCAAGTTAAATTAATTAATGTAGAACCAGCGAAGACAGCAAAGTGCAGGAACGTATAGGTAGTTGAGCTGCGGAAATTTTAACTTCATGTGTGATGTTCTTCGAGATACTCGTAAGTACTTGGTACCCTCAACAAACTTACAATTCATTTTCCGAATAAGTTTATAAAGCACTACAGAAAAGTCCGATTAATCAGTCTTCTAAGTTGACAAGCGAGATGCCAATCCGAAAAAAGGTAACTTTAAATTCTGTTGTCACAAACTGACTTGTTAAGTTGTTCCTCTGCCGACTGCAGCATGTTGAGGCGCACGGTGGTGGACAGCGTGGTATTGTCGATGTGCTGCAGCACCGAGTCAAAGAACCGCCGCACCGCGCTGTCGTCCATCGCCGACTCGATCTTCTCCGCGCTCGATTGCTGGGCGTCACCTGACACATAATTATTGTGAATTTATAAAAATACCATTTTACATGACATTGGGTATTATTAAAAAAATATATATATTATTTGATTTTCATTGCTGATCAGTCACTCTTAGGCAGCAATAGAATTTGCGTTTTAAATAAATAGTAATAGGCGAATTATTGCAGAACAAACTGGGTAGAAAATCACCAAACCGGTTGACCTACTAAACAATCTATTAACAAAAAAATGGAGTATTGGTCATCTCCATCACTGCTTCTACACGACAACGGCTCAGCCGGAATTTCCAACCATTTTGGCTCGAAAATTTCAACCGGTAGCTGCCAGCCATCTTGTCATTATTAAAATTATATAAACGCACATGATTTACAGTCCTGACTTGAATAATGAGTGATAGCCTTATGGCGATACTGCACGGTTTTCGTCCGACGTACGACACACTCTTTAAACTCACCTATGGGTAGATAGGGCACTAGGTGCGGCATGGTGTCTCGGAGATAGGTGTAGTGTTTGATGGTGTGCTCCTCGAACAGCGGCAACATGGTGGTGCAGTGCTGCGCCGCGTTCAGTACCAGGATCAGTACGCACACGTCTGATGTTGTTGTCAAGGATAATAATGTGTGTAAATAAAGTGCTATGAATTTATTAATTGATAATCTTAGATTCTTTTTTTTTTATCTAAGGGTTCTTTCCATATGCTTCGACTGCTTTGGCACTGGTGCAAGGTAGGTGTCGAATAACACACGGACGGTTGTCGTTCTCATACCGTTGATACATGACGTTGTGGTCGTGCGTGTTCGGTATGGGTGCCGCTCGGCGCTCTTGACGATGACAATGTGGAAATAAGACAGCCGTCTCTGTGCCCACCTACACTACTCTAGTACCAATAGCAAATGAGTAGCCCTAAAATTGACAACGGACTGCCTCGTTGGTCTAGTGGTCGCAAGCGCGACTGCTGTGCATGAGGTCTTGGGTTCGATTCCCAGGTCGTGCAAAGTGTTATTGGGTTTTTCCATCAGGAATTTCTCAGTAGCAGCCTCGGAGTCTGGATTTGTGCCCGGTTGTTGGCAATAGACTCGCCTCCTATTACATGGGACTAAAACATAACTGGCGAAATATGGGTGTACTAATGGGTACACCTCTGCCTAACCCTTCGGGGATTACAGGCGTGATGTTATGTTATGTAAAATTGACAACATAGTTTAATGGAACAAACTTTTCTGCTTATAGTTTCTGATTTGTCCAAACTGACCCATCTGAACAGATATAGTTGTATGAAAGGATACAGGCTGGGTCTTCCACGTCCGGCTCGGGCATGTCGAAGAAGGGATGGACGGCGAGCAGGCGCGTCGTGAGCGGCAGCACCAGCGACGCGTGAGAACTGCCCAGACGCTGCACGCAGCGGAACGTAGACCTCTTGTCCTGTAAAACATATTACACATAAATAAGCTTAACCCTTTAACCGCTTGGCTAAATATCAATTGTCGTGCCCCTAGCGCGAGGCTACAAATCGACAAAATAATACCTACAATAAATAAGGAGGGGCAATCGTTGTATCGATAAAAAAAAGTCAAAGAATTTTTTATGTTTTTATTTTAAATCTGCCTTATGGCTTCTACAAACAGGCGCGACACAAAGAAACCGCTCATGTTTTTGTGTCGCGTGTCGCGCCTGTTTGTAGGACCTTTAAATTAACCACCCTAATCACTTTCTTCGTATCACAATCGTTCATCTTTAAGCTAATAAGTAAATGTTTTTAACAGTTACTAATTGTTTAACCTTACTAAATTCGAATTGTTTACATCACAATAATCTCTTATTAATCGTTAAGTAGGTAATATAGGTAATAACAGAATTACATCACAATATTTAAAATACTATTTCGATTCATCAAGGAGTTACCTAAACCCAACGAAAGTCTTATTTATACCTATACCTACTGAATAATGTGCAAATAACCTAAGAAGAAATTGAAATAGGTACTTACCTCTCCATCACTTCTAAATTCTATCGAATCGGATAATTCCAATTCGTCGTCACACTCGTCGTCGTCACCTTCTAATATTCTTAATAATTCCTCAGTAGTCGTCATTATTGAAAATTGAAATGTGACTATTTTATCGACAATGCACAAATACCAACGAACAACATTAATGGAACTTTCCATTCGTTTGATCCGCTTGTGACGTAGGCAGTGGTCGTATTAATGTGACAGCCGCGCTAGACTAACTAGAGAAATATGTTGCAAGCATAGGAGTCAAGGGATGGGAACTAACGTCAAATGTTGGCATTATACAAAGATCGTGAGGGATATTTTTCTTATGAATAATAAGGAAAAGAATTAATAACACAAGGCAATATGTTAAATTTAACTTTATTTGGTATGACACCGTTTATTTTATGCTGAATGATGCATTATACCTGATTATTTAACTGTTTGTTATTTCGTTTTTAAAATGCGCATTGCATTGTATCCCATCCCTATGGTCATATTTATGCGACGCGCGCGATAGACGCCGAAGAAAATTTCAAGCTGCCAATTACTTATTTTTGTTTAAGTTTTTTGAATGCTTAGAGTTATGACACATAATTTTAAGTAATTGTTGTAAATAATAGCTCTATTTAATAATAGTTTTAGTTGTACCACGCAATTAATAGGACGAAAATAGAACGAAAAAATCATGCATGTTCTCTGTCGCAGAAATACGACACGCGCGGTAGGGACACGGAAATATTTGTCGCATATATGCGACACGCGCGGTTAAAGGGTTAAAGTCTACTGCAGGACACACTTTCTATTTTTTTTATCAATAGATTAAGACTGGTCAACTGTTTAAACCGACTTTAAAAAAAGGAGGAGGTTCTCAATTCGTCGGAACTTTTGGGAATTTTTTACGAAAGATAGTAAAATACACAAAAAAATCTTTGATAACATGCATATCCTATGAAAAGGATCCTTCTTTTTCAAATACACAATCGCAAGACAACCAAACAACATTTTACAGTTTTACTGTACTTACTTGTGGATACCTCTTGAGATTCTCCAGTATTTTATCAACACACATTTCGAGGCATGTCTTAGACGCGACTGTACACGAACCAAGCATTCTATGAAGACCTTCTCTGACATCCATTGAATAGTCCTGAAAACGACATTACTCGATTAGTTTCATTAATAATTATTTTTTTAACATAAAGCTCATAATTAACTAGTCAAGTTATACCAACCTCTAAAGCTCCCAATATAGTCTCCAGCTGATCTTCTCTAAGCACGATGTGATGCGAGATGCGCGTGAGACTGTCAATAGCGCGCAGGCGCACATCCTCGATTTCATCGTTAAACATGTCTACTAGAAAGTCTAGAGAAGTGGTGGCGAATACGGAGTTCTCCATGGACAGCTGACACACCGCATCCACGGCGGCTGTGCGCACCTCTAAAAGGGGGTAAGAAAGTAAAATTTACTTTTGAATCAATTTTATCATGTAAATCGTTCCTTGAGTGATAGGCAATATGCGGTCAAATCCAGTAAAAGGTCACAAATATGAAAAAATGATAGATGATAGATTTAATGAGAAGATGATGATGATTTGATAAGTTAGTAAGACGCACTTTCACTAGCATGAAATATTTTGAATGGCATTATTTACTCAACACTGTTGAGTGAATAATGTGTTGCTCTCAGTGTTACAGAAAGGTGTCCCATGTGGAAGCTTGTAATTAGCAAATGTCCCTACTTATGTATGATATTGATGTTTGTTATTAGTCTGTAAGCTTTCTTTAAACTAAATATAATAATAAATAATAAAGTTTGAAAGCAGTTATCCTTTGGCATACCCATCAACTCATCCTCCAAGCCGTGCACGAAGGCCCCGGCGGCACCGCCCGGCAGCAGCTGCACCGTGGCACTATGCAGCAGTTGACCGGGGGCGTCATCTGCCCAGCGACGCCCTGATGCCCACGCGCCGCTGCGGACCAGTTCAGCACCGCGCTCGTGGGCTGTGCGCTTTTTCTGTGATAATACGGTCATATTGACGACAAATTATACAACACTAAACTTTTTGAAACAAAACATAAATGGAAATAGGAACTCAAAATTTATTAAGACACTTTAAATTAAAAAAAGGTAGCCTGCAGCAAATCTATTCAATTCAATTTCTAGAGTCGTGCATTTCCATAGTGTTCACAAGAGGTCTATATGTAGTTTTTTTCTTTTTCTGTGTATGAGATTTAAAATTACGTCACTTACCTTCATGTTACTCATGAGTTGCTTATCCAAGGTTTGCAGTAGGAAGCGGTCGGACACGGCGCGCGTAGTACCGAGCAGCGTGCAAGCGAGGGCACGCACCTGCATACACAGGTCGTTCACAGCCGAACATATGCGCACGAATGCATCGTCTACCAGACGCATTGTGGTCTCGCCGTCACAGAGGGTTATTGTGCTGGAACATTTTATGATTGTTATGAGTTCATGATCATATTGTTACTCAGATGTCAAAGTGAGTAAATCAATAGGCCAGGCTATAGCAATGCCATATCAAATTTTTTACTTTTTTGCTTTTGTTGTAACATCACGCCTGTAATCCCCGAAGGGTTAGGCGGAGGTGTACCCATTAGTACACCCACATTTCGTCAGTTGCCTCTTGATTGCTTTTCTCACAACGTTTTCTATGAATTAATTAAAAAGCTGTGATTTCAGACCTAAATATCAAATATTGTTTGCTATTATTTTATAAATATAAATACTTACTTCTCAGGGTATTTGTTGCCTAAAACCCATACAAGCTTGAGGGCCACCTCTCTCACAATTTCGTAGTCATCAGACAGCGCAATGCAAACTAAGTCATACAGGGCTGCGCTCAGCGTCTGTCCTCTCTCATGCATTGTAAGGAGAGACTGAAATGCTCCAGAACGAACTCTGGCATCCTGAAACGTTACAAATTTGGCTTTTAAAAAGTGATACATTATCCCACAAGAACTACACAGTTTTCCAGGATAGAAAGTAACCGCTATGTGCTGTTTTAGATTATAACCTATCTCGTTGCCAAATTTTATCCAGATCCATTCAGCCATTCTGGCATGATTGAGTAACAAACATCCATCCATCCAAATTTGCGCATTTGTTAGTAAGATTAAAAACAAAATAAACACTCATATTCATTATAGTAATTTAATAGCGTCCTGCACACGTATAGTTCGGACCACGCATCTTGGACTGCGTTCCAAACCGCAGTTAGATCTGTGCAGTTTGGACTGCGGATCAAACTGTTGTGTTAATTACGATTAAAAATGCATGCACGGTTTGGGTTGCCGAATAATCTAGACAAACGTTCCGAACTGTGCGTGTAAATGATTTTCAAGAGTTTGGACTGCAGTTTTGACTGGCGCGTGGAACGAATAACAAATTAAAAGTTTTGTAGTAGTAAGAAAAATGGACAATCGTTTGGTCATCGCGTTAGCTGGATTTGTAGTTAGTTTAAACTGCCGAAAAAAACGAAGAATGTGGGTAAAGGAATACAGACAAAGATATGGACATTTACCGATGTTAAGGGAAATACGACGGTGTCATCCAGAAGATTTTAAAAATTACCTAAGAATGGACAGTGACGATTTTGATTGTTTATTAGCACTGATACGTCCCAAAAAACCAAGCAAGATACAGTTATGAGAAAATGTATAACAGCAGAAGAACGATTGGTTGCCACGTTAAGGTTTTTGGCGACCGGACGGTCCTATGAAGATCTTAAATTTAGTTAGTAGTTTTTAGTCTTTTGTGAATAAAAGTAGGTCAAAGTACCAAAGAGTCGGTTTATAAACATCTTCTTGCGAGTAACGAGCAACTCTGTGATAACTTCGACGCTCCAAACCGCCATTTTTGAAATTTACGTTCATACGTGATGCGCGCGTAAAACTGTGAGACATGCGCTCGCGTCAATATGCAAGACCGGACTGTTAGACCCGCACATCTACACGTACAGTTCGGAGCGAGGGATGGAACGGCGCGTGCTGTTTCCCGCGGTCCGAACTGTACGTGTGCAGGGCGCTAATCTCTAAAATAATGGTTGAAAAAATATTATACATACCTCAGCATGAGAATAATCCCCAAGCAATTTAACAATGGCATCAGCTTCTGTTGCCATCTCCGTAGTCCTCTCTGACTCCATATGTATGGGATACAGTTCACTAATGAGCTGCAGGCACCGGCACTTCACTTGATGACTTGTGTCCTTCAGGTTGTCCTTTGCCACGGCTACAAGGCGCATCATCAAGATTTTGTCATCGCTCAGCTTATTACCCAGTTTCAGCAGGGTTGCTATGCCTTGCGCTATAACCTGTTACCAGACATTCCATATTTTAATGACGAAATCTTCACACATTGTGCAATGAAGATTCTTAAACCGCCTTCTTGAATGAAAACCACATCAAGTCCACGGCATAGTTTTAAAGCTCTAGGCATACAGACAGCTACTTTGTTTGATACTATGTAGAGAATAGATGCGCAAAATTTAAACACGCTTCAAAAATTCAGATTTATTGCTACATCTTTTTTTTTTTAATTAATTGACCTCATTTTGAAGAAATACAGAATTGCTTACCTTGTGTGAAGTTTCATTTTTAATCAAATGAGCTGTTTCATCTATGAGATTACTCAGATTGGCTCCGGGACACTCAAGCCCAATGTCACAGAATAGCCACAGTATTTTCACTCGTACCACTGCTTCTTCTTCAGACTGGAAATGTTCCGACAGCTTCTTAATGGCCTCTTCAACATCAGACTCTTGGAACTGAAGGCAATCTGAGATACGCAGTAGTAACTGCAGTGCCTCATCACTAGACTTGCATTTTTCTAACAGGCCAACGAAAGCAGCGGCGGAGCTTCCTATCAGGGGCTTTTTAACGAGATGCAACTTCTTCGTTGGAGGACCATCCTGAAAATACGCCATTCATTAAATAATCTCAAGTGCACACAACAACATGAGTGCTAATAAAATAGCTGCTGCCGACATAAACTTTAGCAACTTACTTGAAAGGATTTGTTGTACTCCGCCAATGCTCTCTTTTTTAGTACTGCTGCCATTTTATAATTTTAGATTCTTCTTATGTTGTTCCTCGCCTATACAACCAATGTAACTAAAATACAAAACAGTCAGCTCATATTTTTATGCTATTTGACTGACAGACTGGACAGTTTCTCTGTGTACGGGACAGACAGAAGATGATAGCCAAAGACTAAAGAGTTACGTTCTATGACAATGACAGCTCAGATCACAGATTACCTAAATCAACACAGACAATTAAATGTGCAAAATCCTATGTAAGTCAAGCTTTGAAGTCAAGAGATTTTAAGTTCAAGAGAATTTACAGTAAACGTAGGTGGTTTCGTGAATCGCGGATGAGTTGTTTTTATTGAAATAAGGATTTCAAAGCTTTTCTTTTCAAAGATGCTGAATGTCAATGAAAATCTGAATTCGTAACAATAGGTATGTCCACTGCTTTTGCCACTGACGTCATTCATACTGTCAAGTGTCAGTCAGGCAGTCAGCCAAACTGTCAAGTTGCATATGGTGGTCGGGGGGAAGATCACTTTTACTTATCTTTTACTGTGAAAAATATTTTGTATTAAAATTTTGAAAATAATCATAATTACTTTCACTTAATTAACACTAACATAACAATGTTTTAAAATACCACAACTTTAGATGCTGTGTATTAAGAAATAAGGATGAAGCCATTAGCTCTTCATCTCACACGTAACAATTTATATAATTTATTTATTAATTGTAGTTCGTGAAAGGTAAGGTATTAGATCACTATGTAACTAAATTGCCTAAATTACTTTCTATAATTCGTATACTTGGAGGTAGGTGCTCTGAAGTTGTATGATGCACTATTCTTAGTCTCAATTCTTATCACTAGAATCCATCTATTATTACTGATAGTGGCTTTAATGGATAAAAATGACAGTGAAAAACAGTGTAGTTATTTTCAGACAATGGAAAAAATAAAATAATGTCATGTGAAGGCAAAGAGCAGGAAATGTCTGAAGGGCATCTCCTGGAGCACGCATGTCTCGGAGATGGCAGTGTTGCCTTGCCCGCGGTGCGCGCCCGCCTGCCCCAGCACTGGAAGGAGTTTGTGTGTGGCGGAGGAGCTGCATTCTGCAACATACTCATCAGCTATCCACTGAATAAACTCATATTTAGACAGGTAACTTCAGAGCTGCTTTACCTAGTCTTAACATTACCTACTAGTTTTAATGCAGTTGAAACAACTAAACAGTTACAATAGACTAAAGATACATTATCTATTCTATACTAATATTATAAAGTTTGTGATGTTGTGAGATTATCTCTGGGTCTACTGAACAAATTATGAAAATTCTTTTGCAAATTGGATACTCTTATCACTGTCTGCTATAGGCTATATTTTATTATCAAAAAATTAGTCATCTGTAAGAAAAAACATTCATAGGAAGTAATGGGGAGACTGCTAATAAACCATAATAAAGAAAATCTTATAATTATGTAAAACTATAAAAGTAATTCAAAGGAATATTTTGTCATGATTAATACATTAACCAGCAAACTTCTTGATGAAAATGGCACTTGTGGAACTCACCCCCACTGACTTGTATGTAAAAGTGGCCCTGTATCCTATATTTGTTTTTTGCCCATGCTTGTTTGCTGGCTACTATAAGTACATTCCCTAAAATGCTCCCAGCTTTTTAAAAACATTGCAAAATGCATAACAAAGCGCAGTATAGTTTAAGACACTTTATAGTTATTTATTAAATCTTCTGGGGGCATGTCTTATCGCTAGAGTGATAAGGTTATCTTATCAAAATTCATGTTTGCATGGTTAAAATTTTAGCAATTAAGAAGGACTTTGTCTTGGTAGATTTTGTCCATACTAATATTTAAATGCAAAAGTTACGTCTGTCTGTCTGTTACGCTTCCACAACTAGACCTATTTTAATGGAATTTGGTACGGGGTAATTTGAACCTCAGGAAAGGACATTGGCAACTCTATATTCTTTTTATACCACAACTTCCTCTGTGTCCATAATAACCTACATTTATGTAGACGAAGTTGCGGGAAAAGCTAGTATATCATAATTTAAAGTGTAATAATAAAAAAATCCAAGAAGGAATGCTTTTATGTGAATCTCAGAAACATGTTAACAATGGTGTTTATGATTCATGTTTCAGATGATGCATGGAGTTGAAACAACATTTGCCTTACACCAGCTGCGGAAGGAAGGCCTGGGCTTCCTATACCGTGGAATGCTGCCACCATTGATGCAAAGATCATTGTCAATGTCCCTAATGTTTGGAGTGTACGATGAATGCTTACAACCAATGTTAGAAAGACAAATCAACCCTTACATAGCAAAAACAATATCAGGAGTAATTGCTGGAAACTGTGAAGCACTACTCATGCCATTTGAGAGGGTACAAACGTTACTCATACATCCGAAGTTTCACAAACAGTTCAAGAACACTGTAGAAGCAGCCAGTCATGTTGCCAAGCACTACGGTATTAAAGAATTCTACAGAGGATTTATGCCTATAATATGCAGGAATGGCCCATGCAATGTATTGTTTTTTGTAATACGTGATGAATTGCGACAAAGGCTACCAGTGCAGGAAAAAGTATTTTATCAAGGCCTACAAAACTTCTTAGCGGGAGCTTCAATTGGTGCATTCCTCAGCACTCTATTTTATCCTTTCAATGTTATAAAAATTGCAATGCAGTGTGAACTTGGTGGACCTCATAGGACATTAGTATATGAATTTAAATATATTTTACGAAAGCGAGGCTCAAAGTTCACCAACTTCTACCACGGAGCTTTACTGAACATCTCCCGTGCATTTTTAAGTTGGGGTATCATAAATACTTCTTATGAAATATTCAGAAAAATTTTATATGCCTAGTCAAGTTATTTTATCTTGTAGGTACAGATATTTATTAATTATGTTTCAGAAATTGTTAATCAAATTGTTATTTATTTTGTTTAAAAAACTATATTTCTTGAGAATACATTTGTAAATATATCCAGTAAACAATCCGAGCACTAAAATGACAAACAAGAACCTGTTTCTGCTGTATCATGTTTTGTAAAATAAAATAATGAAAGTGAATACTGGGTTAATGTTATGAACATACGACTCCGCCGCCATGCCATAGTTTACTAAATATTACATTACAAATCCATGTAAAAGTTATCATAACTTCACAAAATCAGATATTAAAATGTAAACATTCAATTAACAAACTTCTGAAACGAAAAACAATATAGGAGTTGTTTAATATTCCACGTTTATGTATAAGTTATTTATTTATGAGAATATCTGGGAAAACCAAGGGGTAAATCTGTTAAGTGCTGTTATAGTTTATTTACTGTAAATGTTATTTTTAAGTAGACAATGATTATTTATATATTTGGAAGCATTTACATGAATGTTGTTATTATTACAATATTTGATTAGCTTTTGATCATGGTTATTTGTGATCACTTGTGTATGATATTGTGTTAGTGTGGCTCTACAGCTAAATACAGGATGTATTTTAATAGTTCAGTTGATGCTTGTAGTGCATTATAGCCTATTTACATTACATTTTGCAGTATTTCAGTGTATATACATATATATAGCAAAACCCAAATACATAACAGTATATTGATCTGTGTTATATACCTTTTAGCTGAATTAATTAACGTAGGTTCCCACCTCTCTGCGCAAGTTATTCTAAAAGAAATAAATGCAATGAAATCATGAGGTATTTTGTTATTTTCACAAACGACATCTACTAATGTGTTACATGATAAAAAGTAGGACGTACGTTGACGTATCCCCTCCCCCTCTTCCTTCAGTCAGCTATCAACTACACGTATAAACAAAGCAATTTTACTTGTACGACAGTTCTGCTGTGATCCTATGAGGAGTTTCGTTCCATATCACCGAAGTTCATGATCAAATGATGACAATATTTCTATAGGACCAATTCGGAAGTATATTCTTTCAAACAAAAAAAGAATCATCCAAATCAATTCATAATTAGCGGAGTAATCGCGTAACAAACACAAAAAAACATAGCCGAATTAAGAACCTCCTCCTTTATGAAGTCGGTTGAAAATGATAATGTATGTTCACGAATGGAACTGTTACCGGAGATGGTAATAGGCACTTATGTGAATAAAACACCATGACGAGGCCATGAAGTCATTAACGCAAGTAAATAGCTAATCCATTATTGGCATAGTGAGGATAAATTACAAAAATATTCGGCGAAGAGCGTAGCAAATCATCATATAAGTAATCCGTATTCGTACACCTACTTTTCTTAACATAATAATATTCAATTTGAATACCAACCCATCAAGTTATTTCTTAAATTTGTATTAGAATCGTGCGTTTAACATAATTTAACCGTCTAAATTGATCGAATCATTTCTACCTTGAACGATCGAAATTATGTAGTCGCGAAGTTATCTAAACTCTTATAAACAAGTTGCCCTTGACTTAATTAAAATCCGCCGTCAGATGTGATGACCTAGTGGTAAGGTCTCGCCTCTGATGTACGAGGGGTTCGCAACTGGACATCATGGGCAGGTACCTAGGTAGTAGGTACCTACTATTAAGTACTGTAGTATTGTGACTGCCTCGTTGGTCTAGTGATCACAAGCGCGACTGCTGTGCATGAGGTCTTGGGTTCGATTCCCAGGTCGGGCAAAGTGTTATTGGGTTTTTCCATCAGGAATTTCTCAGTAGCAGCCTCGGAGTCTGAATTTGTGCCCGGTTGATGGCAATAGGCTCGCCCCCGGTATGACGCCCCTGACATGTAATAACATCTAAAGACATAACTGGCGAAATGTGGGTGCACTAATGGGTAAACCTCTGCCTAACCCTTCGGGGATTACAGGCGTGATGTTATGTATGTATTAAGTTTATATTCCATGGACATCGGTAAAAGAAAAGATCGTAAGGTAAACTGGACTTCTAATATGAATAAAATATTATATGAAATAATCTAGTATAGTAAGAATGGCGCAGTACCTACTAGTGCCTTCTCAGTATGAGTGAGAGAGCAAAGAGCTATCTCTGCAGTGGCCAGTGGGACAATAATAGGCTGGAAGTTATGTTAAAATATAAAACTTGCCTACTTTGCGGATATTTGAATCTTTGTTAAAAAAAAAAACATTTCAGAAAAAGTGGAAAAGGAGGTCGGTATTATTGAATATTGGTAAGTAACCTATCATGCATATAATATCACATTCTGAATATCTGGACATGGAAAAAGTTTAGTTTCTGCCTACCCTAATAGAAAGGTGTCATGTTATGTACCTAACTAGTTTAAGTAAGAAGGTATTAAAAAAATTAAAGAAATGTACCTTAAAAAAAAGTTAGGTACCTATACCACCTTTTTTCAAGTTAATTAGTGCTTTGTGAAGACTGTGATCGCAATGAATTTTATTATCGTAGGGGTATGTTAGGTAATGCGGTGAATAATATGTTACAAAGTAATACATTATCTAAGTAAGTAAGTAGCCAATAACAGCATTCATTTGAAATACGATCGAACTACTTAATTAATAGAGCTAACAAAGCCGAAGCCAAACAAGTGGAATCCAATCACAATCAATTTATACTACCTAATCCACCTTGGCGTCTGAATAGGGCATTATATGATTAAAATTTTGTAATATTTACATTTTTCTAAACACTTCTTTTAACATTTGGTACAACTAATCTGTAGGACAAACGAATGTTGAGTTCGAGCAGGAATTGAACCCGCGATACGCCGCGCGCCACAAAATACGTTGTGTTTGCAAAACAAAATAAACAGAATTACCGCAGAACTCATTGCGGCTTCAGAGTTTCCGAAGAATTTCGTTCAAAATTGCCTGTTAATGGCCTTGTTGAAATATAATAGGTATATTTTGCATACCGGCCTGCCAAAACAATAGATAATTAATTGTGTCCCATTACTCGGGCCTTGAGTAATTAAAATAATATATATAGTGCCTAGGTATATATTTAAATAAAACAGGTCGGTATCTAGGTATAATTTTTAATATAGGTACAAAATATTTACTTAACTTATGGTATAACAGATTGGTAGTTATAGTTGTTAATTATGCAATTTAAAGTTCCCTTCTCCTAGCGTATGCAATTAATGCTAATATATAATAATAATGATTCCTAAGATCACGGCGACCTATAAAAATACGTCATCAGTAGGATTTTTATCACCAAAAGGATTTTTATCAAGGTTTAGTTTTAACGCCTTAACTGTGACGTCCCACAGCTTTGCAGCTTGAACACCATCTTGACATTCTTTCGATGGCGTGGTCACCGCACAGTCACTGAAACATGCAATAGGTAATAGAGATAAACTACACTAACTTGACGCGCCCTTCCACAATTCAAAACGTTTGAAAGTGTTTGTAAAAGTATTGAAAATATTCACAACGCATGTGTGCGTGCTGAGACGGGTCCCGAAACAAAAACAAATCAGCGATTTGTTGCTCGACTAGCGGCGTCATTATTCACTCATTATAAATAATAAATATCTTGGGACAACTCACACACGGCTATCTGATCCCAAGCTAAGCAGAGCTTGTGTTATGGTAACCAGACAACTGATAAACATACTTATATAATTTATAAATACATACATATTATAGATAAATCACACCCAGACACAGAACTAACAATCATGCTCATCACACAAAGTTTGTCCTGGGTGGGAATTGAACCCACGACCTCCGGCTTAGCAGTCAGGGCCACTAACCACTAGACCAACAGGCCCGTCGAATTATTACTAGTATGGCGCTGCACTGACATACTCTATGAAAATGACAGGTGCGTTGTCGGCTATTTATAGTTAGTTGACAAACAAATCTACTGAAGCCTGCTACTGAAGACGATTACTCACAACTACATACGAAGTCTTTCATACGGACGTGACTACACACATGGAAATAGTAATGTGGAGGGGCGCGCCATCAAAGTCAAAGTCAAATCATTTATATTTATCATCATTTACACCGAAACTTCAAAGTGTAGTTGTATACCCTCGGCAAATTCAAGGAGATAGTTAACTCCTCGAATCACAGTATAGTTAATTAGTATAATATTCTCAACACAAATCATAATTAAAATAAATACGTTTTTTATTATTTTTTTAGTAATTTTAGTGCCGCGGGACAATGCTTATTAGGTACCGCATACCTACTCACGCAATGCTGGCAGCGATTCTGTTTTAGTTTCCAGTTTTTTATTGTTGGCCGTGATGACGGTACTTAATTTATAACAAGTCGCAAGCAGATAGATTATCCATGTAATGCTTTAAGCCAAGAGATGAATAGATGTTTTAAAAACATGTAGAGTCCCGTTGGCACCCTTTGAATACGGAACCATAAAAAGTAAAAAAAATGTCATTTACCTATAATAAAGGCCGCTCTCCTTGGCACAGGACTCATCCACCGCGCAGTAGATGGAACTCTGCGCGCCACACCGCGGCGACTTGACGAAATAGCTAAGCACATTGTTGAACACCCACGACGTGCCATACACGATGGCGCCGTCAAAGTGGCGACTGATCTCCGTGCGAATGACGCCGGGGTGCAGGCTGTATGTTGTCACATGTGATATGTTGTGTTCCTGTAATAAATAGAGCGCTGTTGAGTTACACGGACACTGAGATAAAGTTGATATTCTGTAAATGACACTAGGCGCTTTGCACATAGACAGAGCAACGATTGCAGCAACTGGCAACTAGGAACTAGCTGGGAACTAGCTGTTTAGTTATATTTCAATTGGACTGCGCACATATAGCAACTCGAGTTTCGAGTTCCGGTGATCGTCAACAGTTATCAGTTGCTGCAATCGATGACTGTTTCTAATTGCCGCAACTAAACACAACTGTTAAATATTATAACCGTTAACGCTAATCGCTGCGTACATTGAGCAACTCGGCTGCTCACCGATTGCCATAAAGTTGCGGCAACCGTAAACGTTATGGCAAGTATCAACTTTTACATGAAACTTTTAAAGTGTTGATAGTTGCCTAACTTAGTTGCCATGTGCAAAGCGCCTAAAACCTTTATGAATACAAAATAATACCACGTCCGTAGTAGCCGGACTGATGTATTAATAATATATGACGGTCCGCCCATAACCGGTACTATCTACAGGCAGAATATCATATCAAATCTTTAGATAATTTGACGGAGGAGAGTGCAAATTTAATTTAAACATCTGTGCCAGTTATTCCTCTAAGAAAATGCATAGATACCTTTAGTTTATCGGCAAGAGCTCTGGCGAATAAAACATTGGCAGCCTTACTTCTGGAATAGGCTTCTAAGGCGCTGTATGTCTTCCGCTCAAAATTCAAGTCATCCAAGTCCAGTTTATGTACTGAAACCATTTCCATTTATTTATATAAGTTTAAAATAATGTTGATCTTATAAATAAACATAGGGCACAATAAATAACGAGTAGCTATGTATGACGAATGAACGGGGCTTACCCCCATCTTTAAAACAATATTATTTTAATATTACTTTGCCTTACGCTCTGTTGGATTTCCTACGGTCGGCTCAGTGCCGAGAGTTGAAAATTATAATATGCACAATTACAATTTCAACGCGTTGATATATGCTATGTAAAAAACTAGCAGAACTACACTATACCTACATTTATTAATAAAAATAAGATATCAACTTATCATACTACAATCTCTTTATAATTAATTGAGCAGCTTGAAAAAGTTGCCGCAGGTCAAATACCTATATTTGGACAAATCCAAATATAGGTATTTACATAATATTTACGTATATAACATACACCCCGCAGTTTTTCTTGGTTACTGCTCCGCTCCCGTGGTTAGTTCCGTGATATTGAGTAGGTATATAACAGCCTATAGGTACTCAAGAATTTGGCTATCATATACCAACAAAATTATTATTATTTTCCAATTCGACTGGTAATAATAAGCGCGCTCAAACGAACGAACAAACAAAAACCCTCTTCACCTTTAACATATCAGTATAAATTGCAGAGAGATGTTAATAATATAATAAGACGTCGTGTGGCCAGTGACAAGGGTTTAAGCAGCTTAGTCCTTGCCGCTGGGACATCTAACAGAGCGATGAAACTGATTAACTTACAGTTGTGCACACGTGATGAGACGAACACAATTCTCGCAGCAGCACTTCGAATGAGAAGTGGCATCAGCAGTAGCGTGAGCAGCGCATGACCGAGGTGGTTGGAGCCGATGTGCGTCTCGAAGCCGTCCTGCGTGCGGCCCTCGGGGCACATCATAACGCCGGCGTTGCACACGATGACGTGCAGGCAACTCTCGCGTGACGTCACGCGCGCACAGAACTGCCGCACGCTGTCCAGGCTGCACAGGTCCAGCTCCTCCACCACTAACTCGCCCGTGCCCTGCTCCGACTTAGTAAGCGTTTCTATGTCCTCTTTAGCTGCGTTAGCTTTATCCAGGTTTCGGCAAGCCATTATTACGCGCGCTCCTGCATTTATTAATAAGGTAACAAATAAGAATGCTTAGTATATTATCTTTGTAAAACATCAATAGCTACAACTTATTATGATTTGAAAATCAAAAATCAAAATTGTTTATTTCAAATAAACCATTTACCTACAGCCACTTTTAAACTGTCAAGGAGTAAATTACTCAAAAAACTGAAGCTAGTTGCTCGAGCACGAGCTAGAAACTCCATGAACACTCTTATAAAATCAATATAATATTATAAATAAATTTAAAATATACAATGTGAAAACAATGTAACAAGTCGTGCTTATTAACAGAGATCTAGAATATAATCTAATAATACCTACTAAAAACTATTCACAATTAATTGAAAATAACCGAAGCAGCTAAAAGTCAAATATCCTATTCTTTAACAGGATACCGTGGCCCCGAAACGTAAAGGGCAACAGAAGGAACAGGGTGGTTTTTTAGTCAGTAAAAGTCTGACAGTCCCTTCCGCCCCACCCAGGGCGGAAAGAGTACCTAATTTGATTTTTACCACCTAAAAAAAAGAAAAAGGGTAGCCCAACACTAGACAGACAATATTTTTGGACGAAAAATGATGAATGTGTAATGTTCCGATAATGGTAGAAATAGGCTGACGTAATGAATATTTTAAGCCAAATAGGTTTAACAAACTTTTTATTTAAAATTACAGAAAGTGAAGAAATCCCATTCTCGTGTGTACTAACCTCTCTTGAACAGATCTAACGCAGTTTCCTTGCCGATGCCGGTGTTACTGCCTGTGACGATGACGGTACAGCCATCCAGCCGCTTCTGACTTTTACACCAGCCACTTATGTAATCCATGATTGTCAATTTATGTTACTTCTTATTAAACCTGAAACAGTGCTAAAATGAAACTTACGTGAATAAGATATAGCAAATTAAAAAAAAAATGGATAAACAAATTATCTTATATCTTGCACGCTGCTGCTAAATGTATTTCTTATCTTTTAGTAGTTCTTTTTTTTATTCAGATAACATAATGCACTTCACATATCTACACTCTTCTAAAACACCTTCTACCACGCTATATGCTCACACAAAAACAGCGATTTGTATAATATACCGAAGTCCTAATCTAATTTTCGTTTAGCTAGATACTTAGTTACTTATGTATCTTATAAAACATACTTCTCACAAATAAACGTACCTACCTAAATCAAGTTGGTTACTAGTATTAATCTTATTTTAAACCAGCACTCTCCCCCGGGGTTGTTCTTACGGATCCCTATTTTTCAACCGACTTTAAAAAGGAGTAGGTTCTCGTATGTTTTTTTCTTTTCTTTTTTTTTTTGTATATTTGTTCTACGATTACTCCGCCAATTATGAATCGATTTGGATGTTTTTTTTTGTTTGAAAGAGTATAGTTCCGAATAGGTCCCATAGGAATATTGTCATGATCTGATGATGAACTTTGGAGATATGGAACGGAACTCCTTATAAAATCACAGCAGAACCGCCGTAAGAAGAAAAATTGATTTGTTTTTTGATAATAAAATATAGCACAGCACTCGGTGATAACGTAGTTTCCTATTTGCGAAATATTTTTTTAAATCGGATTAGTAGAATAGATCCAGAGATTACCCATTACCATTACCCTCTATACAACCTCACAAACTTAACCCTTTTATGATATAAGTATACATTTCTAATTTATTAAATTAGTATTATTGTCTTAATTTTTTGTCGTGTACCTATACACAAAAAATTAAGATAATAAAGTCATAGGTTTATGGCTCATATTCTTGATAAAAGTGCGCTTTTGCGCTCATCCTACTACATTCCAGTGAGGTAAGGTTTTTTAATATGCGTTATATTTCAGGTAAAACCGATGGGTATAGAACGCTTCTATTAAAGACGCGGAAATTTGTGTGGATGGATGGATGTTGTTTGTTACTGTTTACACGCATAAACGGCTAATTTCAGCGTAATATAGCTCGGCACACATGTAAATAATATCTATTGATCTAGCTTAACAGTTGTAAGAATTTTTATTCCATTTTTGTGTTTTCGCTAACTTAGGACTGGCTTTATTCTGAAGTCGAAGTAGACGAAGTCGCGGGCAGAAGGTAGATATTAAATAATATAAAAGATGAGGATTTTAATTACCTAGTTATATTAAACACAACACAATATGATCACTAGCGAAGGGTAGCCCCACACGTTACTAGACTGATGCACTATAATTATTTTAGTTACACGATCGACATGCAGGCCGGTCGGACACGCAATTATTTACCGCAGTCACCGCAGAGCGTTTGAACTGGTTGAAGGCAAAAAATTGAGATAAATAATTCAGAAAACATCAGTTTCTGCGTGCTCTGCGTGTTTAGAAGAATAGGTCTTAATTGGTTATCCACATAGGTGAGTATTGTGAAAAGCGCCCCCACCAAGTTGTTGGATTAAGAGGCGAGGTCGCGGTGTGCCGACTGTGGACTACTAATGCGCGGTTCTCGCGGCCTGATGTACCTATGTCGAGTTGTCGACCATCAATTATACATATACTAAGTACTAGCTTCGGTCGGCGAGTTCGTCCGGTTTTTTACATTCGCGTTAAGTTACGTCTTTGGTTAAATATAGATAATATATTATTTTATTAAAACTAATACATTTATAGTATAGTTTAAATAGATAGGTGTTATTAAACCGGTCGCGGTCACTTTGCTAACAAGAAACAACATATTTATCACACTTACGTGAGGCTTTAATTAAATTAATACATAGCAAAGCTATTTAACAGACTTAAAATGAATACCTACCTTTGGTAATAAATTATAATGGATGCTACTTACTTCAAAATCTCTTTGTAAAAGTATTATGCAGCGACTAGATATACTCTGATACTCTGGAACTTAAAACCTCCGCACGAAACGGAGACACAAGTGCTTACAGAAAATACGTAATTATACTATACTGCACAAAAACTTTTTGCATCACACGCACATTGTAGAAAATGAAGGAACGGCTTCAAGGATATCAAGACAGAAAAAGAGCCTTGCTTTTGAAAAGTCATATACAGAGTGAACAAAAACACTTACAATAGCAAACTTTATAAAAATATGGCAATTAATACGTACCTATTATTTTATTTTATACTATTGGGCAAAGGTCTATAAACGCATAAATTTTAAATCCGAGTTAATCTAATTTAAGAGTTAACGTTTCTCATGGTTATTAATTACAAAAAAAGATAACCGCCTTCAAAAACCACAAAATAAAAAATAACTTTAGCTTGGAAGTCGGCGGCTTTGGTTTTGTTTCTTGTTATGTAGGTATTGCCACCGACTTCCAAGCTAAAGTTATTTTTTATTTTGTGGTTTTTGAAGGCGGTTATCTTTTTTTGTAAAAAAGCTTTTTATTTTTCACTTTTTAGTGCTTGTGTGTTAATGTTTGAAATCCTTACATAAAGCCCTTTCAAACAATATCTCACACGATATATTTAATTTTGGAAAGTGGTAGGATTGACGTACCCCCTCCCCACGTCCTTTAGTCAGTCATCGACTACACGTATAAATAAAGCAATTTTTCTTGTTACGGCGGTTCTGCTGTAATTTTATAAGGAGTTCCGTTCCATATCTCCAAAGTTCATCATCAGATCATGACAATATTCCTATGGGACCTATTCGGGACTATACTCTTTCAAACCAAAAAAGAATCATCTAAATCGATTCATAATTGGCGGAGTAATTGTTGAACAAATATACAAAAAAAAAAAAAAAAAAAACATACGCGTCGAATTGAGAACCTCCTCCTTTTTGAAGTCGGTTGAAAAAAGAAGCCATTCCATAGTATAGATCGTGTATATGTTGCACTTTTGTACGGTACAACTATATTTTTAACTAACTCTCCCCAAGACTTCATTCGCGTGATTTTTCTTATGGATCCCTAATTTTTTGATAATAGAATATAGCCTATAGCACTCAGTGATACCGTAGCTTCTACTTTGCAAAAAAAATTTCACAATCAGTTTATTAACTCCAGAGATTACCCCCTACAACCTAACAATTTTACCTCTCTAAAATATTAGTATAGAGAGCCGACGAAAAATCTGAAAGCTCGAGCGTTTTTCATTACAAACTGAATCCGTGGTGAAACTTTGGGTCACGATGATCCGGGAAAAGGGGAACGAGAGAAGGGAGGCATTTCCCTGCCGTGAAATTATATAAATAGCTTTTACTATCATAATTGTATCATGTGTACTATCTCCGGGGTTGCGGGACGTCTTAACATGATACCGTGGCCCCGGAACATAAAGGGCAACAGAATCATTGAATAATTTTTACCTTATTTTTTTTCTTTTTAAGCTGGTAAAAATTATCAAATGACTCTTTCCGCCCTGGGTGGGGCGAAAGGGACTGTCAAACTTTTGCTGACTGAAAAACCACCCTTTTCCTTCCGTTGCCCGTAACTTCTACCACCTTAAAAAATTACTGTACTATCTACTATTACTATGTACTATATCTGTAGGTACCTTTTTTTCCCCATGGTGGAAATCCTCTCGGACCTCCTCCGTCGTGGGCCTCTGCCTACGGCCGGGAATTCGGGATTCGCATAAGCATTCTCCGCTCCCACACCCTAGGCTAATCACACACCTGCGGCAGGGGCAATCCCCTGCCGCAGGTGTGTGATTAGCCTAGGGTGTTAAAATGGTAATGACCTTGAATGCCACCTTAAGGGCGAGACTCCTCCAAAGCGGAGACGAGAGGAGATGTCTCGTAATTAACCAATAGCATTTTGTTTTGTGTTGAAGCTAAGCTGTGAGCTGTCAAAAAGACGCAAGCTGATTGATTGTGAGACACATAATCTCTTCTCGTCTCCGCTTTGGTGGAGTCTCGCCCTAATTGTGATGTGTATAGGCGAGCAGGGGCATTTGCCTATTGTGTAGAGACAGTTCCGATACTGCCGTGACCCGTACGCCCTAGATTGCCCTGTTTGTGAGTAGCCCGCTTAAGTTTGAGCCCTTGACAAGCAGAATGATGGAAGTTTGCTGTTTGAATAATGCAAATGGAATGTAGTTGATGTCATCCAGCAACCTAATTGCATAAATTTACACACGTACAATGACGGCATTCTCTGCATGACTGTTCATCAATATTCATTCCTTTTTTTTTTTAATATGAAACTACTTTTTGGAATAGACCACTTTTCGTTCGACTGTACCTACTTTAAAATTGCTATTGCGTGCGCATACTCTTACGACAATTATAATGTCAAAAACTAGCGAAAATATAAATAATACAAATATTGCTTCAACAATATTCAAATATATTTCAAAATGTAAAATTGTAAAAATATACATTTTAAAAATGCGAATAATTTTATACAACGATTTCAATTATATTGCACTTAATATTTAATAGAGTAGAATTTTGTGCCTTCGCTTATGAAATACAGGAGTATAAATTATAATGAGTATATGAAAATTGTCAAATAAAAAATATAGTCATCACAGATAAGATAAAAAATAGAAATTCTATTACTTATATTCTAAACCAACCACCGATTATTTTTTAACTTATAACATTGTATTTTAATTAAAACTTAACAGTTCAGAATATTGTAATTAGTATACTAAGGTCTAATTTTTCATTGGTCAAATACGTATACGCAAACGTAGGGATAAATATGGCGGTTTGACAGCGTTTGTATAGAAAATATGTCAAACTGTCATATTCATTTGAAGAAAAAATATCTGACTTTTGATAAATCAGCCCTTAGATAAATATAAAATAATACAGAATTACAGAGCATAAAGTCCACTGCAGACTTGTGTAACACTCATCGCCACCTCGCGCGTGCTTATTGACCAAATGACGGATCGAAGAATTTTGACTAAAAGCTTTACGAGATAAAGTACGCTTCACTGACGTGGCGTGGCGAGGCGTGTTATAAGCCTCTTTCCGCCTAAAAATAGCCTCTACGTATGCTTTTAATGTACAGTCGAGGCCAGATTTCATTTGATATTATTCCAGTTTAACTTTATTGCAAGCTTTACCCTACCTTTATTATGATTTCAAATAAAATGTGTGCTTTTTAAGTGTTTAATTTGCTAAAAACGTAGGTACCATCAGCGGGGTCAAGCATGGATCCATCGCTGACCGCGACTGTTCATTTGGTGCATTCCCGACAGCCAGTCAACCTCTTTCACTTTCCTAGCTTTTGGTTCCCACAGTATCAACCGAGGGAACTAACTAACAAAAATCGAACAGTCAAACTGGACGGATTCACTATGATGACTTCGACATTATGACTTTTTGGGACTTTGCCCTCCCATTTAATGAATTGGTAGCATTTCCCGTGTCAATAAGAGCTAAGTGTGTAAAACAAAGAGCGGCCTATGGTCAATTGAGGTCTGATATATTCTGCTTTAGTTGTGCTAAGTTGCTTGAAATGGTATAACATAAAATGCTCTGCTTTGTATGCTATTTTATGCTGAGTGAGAGAGCTCCAATACGGCCTATATTGGGGCTCTATTTCCCTAATAGGACAGCCAGTACACGAACCTACGAGTGTGCCTAATGTGCTTGAGTGGAAATGCGCGTTACAAAGCAAGTCAGAGAGCCCAGCACAACTCCATAGGGCTGGCCGCTTATGTACGGTTTCCTGGTCAGACATTCAGAGTCGGCGACCTGGGGGCCAACCACCACCTCTTAGAATAATATTACTTTGCCTTTAGCACTGTTGAATTTTCAACTCTCGAAGCTCGGCTCAGCGCCGAGAAAACGCAACAACAGAAATTACGAAGTAATATTGAAATAATATTGTTTTAAGAGATGGCGGTAGGCGCCCTGAATTCACGACATACAATGCAAAAACAAGACGCACGTTCTTATATTTTCCGAACGGAAAAAAAAAACCTGACCTTCATTCCGGAAACAAGCCGAGCGTTACGGCGCACAGTGGTTCCATATCGAAAATTAGCGGACATAGGCAACAAAGTTCCAATATCGATGCGATTTTTTTTTATGTGATTCTTTATGATATTCCTGACAACTTTTACTCTTGTGAAATTTCTTCTAAAGTTGATAGTTTGTCTGAAAAAAAAATAATTAGATTTTTTTGTATGGAGCGAATCACCTTTCATTTTTTTTCTTCAATTGTACGAATATGTTGGATGTATGGCGTGAGTATATGATAGCTAGGGTCATTCTCTATCCACGAAAAATAAAATCAGCGCCGGCCATCTGCGGCCGCGCGAGTAATCATTCCTCAAAAAATAATAATTGTTTATGATATTTTTTGCCATTTAAAATAAATTCAAAGTATATTTCTTGTCTCATTTGGCTGTTCTGACCTTCTTTTTTTTTAGTATATAGTTTTGATAGCATATAAGGTACCTACAACTAGTAATTCTTGGAGAGATTATTTTTTTTTACCGAATGATTACTCGCGCGGCCGCAGATGGCCGGCGCTGATTTTATTTTTCGTGGATAGTGAATGACCCTAGCTATCATATACTCACGCCATACACCCAACATATTAGTACAATTGAAGAAAAAAAATGAAACGTGATTCGCTCCATACAAAAAAATCTAATTAATTTTGTTTCATTTTTTTTCTTCAATTGTACTAATATATTGCATGTATGGCGTGAGTCTATGATAGCTAGGGACATTCTCCATCCACGAAAAAATAAATCAGCGCCGGCCATCCGCAGCCGAGTAATCATTCGGTAAAAAATAATATTTTGTATGATTTTTTTTATTTGTGCTCCTTTTCCGGTAATCTCAATACTTTCCTATGGTGGATAATATCTTTTCTTGGCATTTAAAAGCTTTGGATAAGATGGAAGACCAGCATAGTTTTCTTCTTTCAGAAATTGTCAAAGAGCTAAGTACTTCCATTTCGAGAGCGCAAGTGATGTATAAAGGGCTAAACACTTATCTTCAGACACAGTACTTAAGCTCTGCTTTTTAAATAGTCGCTCGTGTACTTCGGATAGCGTTTCTGGATTACTGGAAAGGTATTCGACCAAATTTGCCAGATTCGTTTTGCCGTTGTCTTTCAATTTTATTAAGTACCAGTACTGCAACTCTTTCTCGGAACTTTCTTCTACTATGGAAGTAGAACGTCTTTTTTTTTGCTTATTACTTAAGTCTTCGAACGGTTTTAAGTGCTCCTTTTCTGTAGATGTTCCCGCATCCGCAATACATACTGCAAGATCAGGAACATGGGAATCCATATCCACTGGCTCAGATATGGCTGCGCCCGAAAAGCCCAACTCACTTCTCAGGTCAACACTATCACAAACAGGCCAGTCGATGCTATTTTCCAACCACTTGCGATTATTTATACGATTCATAAAAGTTTTTTGATTTCTACTTGACTCTATCCACTTTTTATTAAGATTTACACAAAAAAATCGTCAGAATACCTTGATTAGGTTCTTGTCTTCTTCAGAAACTGCGGTATTCAACACAGAAATTATACTTTCATAATTTTTCAGATCACCGCCACTTCTTAACTTCACAAAAAGATCTAGGTTGGTACAAAATCCGGCCATAGTTCTAATGTAAATATAAAAATAAAAGTATTTCACTGTGAAATGAGTCACCAATCACAAGAAGGTGAAAACAGCCAAATGAGACAAATAACATACTTCGAATTTATTTTAAATGAAAAAATAAATCAGACAAAATATTCTTTTTTACCGAATGATTACTCGGCTGCGGATGGCCGGCGCTGATTTATTTTTTCGTGGATGGAGAATGACCCTAGCTATCATATACTCACGTCATACATGCAATATATTAGTACAATTGAAGAAAAAAAATGAAACAAAATTAATTAGATTTTTTGTATGGAGCGAATCACGTTTCATTTTTTTCGATCATTCGGTAAAAAAAAATAATCTCTCCAAGAATTACTAGTTGTAGGTACCTTATGTGCTATCAAAACTATATACTAAAAAAAAAGAAGGTCAGAACAGCCAAATGAGACAAAAAATATACTTTGAATTTATTTTAAATGGCAAAAAATATCATAAACAATTATTATTTTTTGAGGAATGATTACTCGCGCGGCCGCAGATGGCCGGCGCTGATTTTATTTTTCGTGGATAGAGAATGACCCTAGCTATCATATACTCACGCCATACACCCAACATATTAGTACAATTGAAGAAAAAAAATGAAAGGTGATTCGCTCCATACAAAAAAATCTAATTATTTTTTTTTCAGACAAACTATCAACTTTAGAAGAAATTTCACAAGAGTAAAAGTTGTCAGGAATATCATAAAGAATCACATAAAAAAAAATCGCATCGATATTGGAACTTTGTTGCCTATGTCCGCTAATTTTCGATATGGAACCACTGTGCGGCGGTAGAAAATCTAATGATCTCTGAGCGAGGCTCACGGAATTCCGAATCTGATTTCCTCAGAATCAGGAAACCTGACCAGGAAACTGTACAAAGCTTTATGTTACTGAATGTTTAACTTAAGTTAGACAGTTTTGACCCCTGGATCATTGGCAGTGAAAGGGTTGTAGTCGCCTAGCTTCACCAGCTCCACAGACATGTCCCATAGCTTCTTCGCATGTTCGTCGTTCGTAGCTTTAGCTGCGGGGCTGGTTACCGCGCAATCACTGAAATAAACAACAAAAGTTTAAGTTACCTGTATCCAGGGCTCCGGTAACTTATTTATTTATTTAAGTACATGGAGGACTTACAGCTAATAAAAACAAACAAAAAAGGAAACAATAGTCACGTGAGAGCCAATTACAAATCCTCACGTATATATGTATAATATTAACTGACAGTAAGAGTACCAAAACAAATAACAAAAAGCAAAAAGCACATCGCTGTCAAAAGAGTAAGAAGTTAAAAATAAACTATAATATGTGTAAAATAATAAAAAAAATGAGATTAAAAACAAATAATAAAACCTATCACTGCTTGAAAAATTTGATTTGAATTTGATTTTTTTTAATTGAATTTGATTTAATTTTAACTTATGCGATAGCCAATGTGCTAAATTAGTCGTAGTTAATACTTAAATAAAGAGGATCGAACTTTTTTGTATAGAAGCTGGCATATCGATCCACCGCCAATTTGTTTGTTTTTTCGTAATCGCGGCGCACCTTGAAAATGGTATGTGTGGATAGAGGACAAAGACGAACAAAAAATTTCAAGTAACGTGGTACCCCAAAGTGTCACGTTGCCGATATATTTGAGGTTAAAGATCGACATTTGAGTATAACAACTATCATTAAAAATTTACTTATTACGTGTCTATAGGCGTTAGATATTAGTATGCAAATAATTTTGTCCCTAGGTTTACAAAAAAAAATACATTTTGTACGTTTATTGTGTAAAGATTATTTATGATTTCAGACATTTGTTGTATCTGATGAACGAGACTTCGAGTTCGAAGCTTATCGCGAAATACAGAAACGTAAACAATTATAATCTTGACTGCCTGATTTATCCTAAATTATTCGGCAACACAGATGAATGTCTTGGAACTTCATCAATCATTGTAATCTAAACCTTATGACCACTATCATAAGTCACGTTATTTACCTGTAATACAGTCCAGTCTCGTCAGCACACTTCTCATCGACCGCGCAGTATATCGTCGTCTGCGCACCTGACGCCGGTGACTTAAGAAACGGCGCCAGTACAGCGATCATACTGCGAGCGCCCCAGAAGAGAGTCTCGTTGAGATGACGACCGAGCTCAGTCTTGATGACGCCCGGATGCAGGCTGTACGTGTTGATGCCTTGTATGTTGTGCTCCTGGTGAAAAGAGTTACGGAATCGTACAACTATTAATAAAAATGATTTTTGGTTTGTCTGTTTAAACGCGCTAATCTCTGGAACTACCAGTCCGATTGGAAAAAATATTTTATATATACATGGTAGCCAGATTCATGAGGAAAACATCACGGTTGGACCCGCAGAAGCGGAGCAGTTACCAAAGACGTAACTAAATCGGGAAAAAAACGGACGAAGTCCCTGGCAGAAGCTGATATTAAGGCGATTAACACACGGCACCGCGCACCGCGCGTTCGAGCGGTATACCGTGTGATAATCGGCGCTTCACCGCCTACCGCAGCGGTGCTCGATGCCGTGTGTTAATCGCCTGAATGTTGACTAGGGACTTTGATGACATACACTTCTCTCTTTCAGCAATAAAATTAGCAGACTCAGTAAAAAGGATGTTAGGTATGACTACTTTTTTTTTTGTAAAATTATTGGCGGCAAACATATAAAATGAAATGGCGCTGGACTATGCAGACCCACTCTTTAAATTATATTTATGGTAACCTGCCCTCGTTAACTTTAGCATGTCTTTAGTTTCATTTTAACGAATAATATTTATGATTTTGTTAGAGAATAGAAAACTATGTAAAAGTATTGTGTGATATTTATTGTGTGATATTTACTCATACGCATTTTACATAGAAGACATAAAAGTTGGAAGTTGTTTTTTTTTGGTATATCAACATACCTTCAGTTTCGCTGCTAACTCTCGGGAGAACAACACATTAGCAATCTTACTCTGCGAGTACGCTTCCGCTGCGTTGTAAGACCGCTTCTTGTAGTTCAAGTCGTCAAAATTGATGCCATACCCTGTAGCAAACAAGTGAACACTGAATATATTACGATCCTAATCAGTCTAGCTTTAGAAAGAGACAACATTTACAGCCCAGCTTTTTAAAGATTTTAGTTTTGTTCTCATACATTAGGTAAAATAAAGGATGACCTTACTAGTATGGGCTTTAGACGAAACAGTAACAATTCTCGCAGGCGTGCTATTCCTGATACGCGGCAGCAGAAGCATGGTCAGCAAGAAATGTGATAAATGATTAGTTCCAAACTGCATCTCAAATCCATCATCAGTCTCACTCTTAGGACACATCATGACCCCAGCATTATTCACGAGAATATTAATCTGTGGTTCAGTATCCAGTATAGTCTGTGCAAATTCCCGAACGGATTTCAAGGAGGTGAGGTCACATTTCGCTAGAACAATGTTGCCAGTATTTGGTAAATCCTTGCAGAGTTTTTCAATGTCATTTTTCGCTTCTTCTGCCCTTTCCATACTGCGACACGCCATTATCACCTTGGCACCTGTAGAATGTAACCTTTTAAAATGCATGTTCAAAAATGGAGTTGAATTTATGTATTTATTGTTTTTCTTGAATTGTATTATGTCTGGTGACTGGCATCAGAATTTATTCTGCATAGTACAATATAAACAAAATTCATGGTATTTTTCATTACTTTTTTTTTAATTTCAATACCTACTCATAAATAATTATGAGCATAATTTTGGAAGTTTATTTATGGAAAGAAGTAAAATGAACAGAAATGAGCAGAGAATTTATTTTACTGTCTGTAAAAGATAATGTCATGGTCTTAGAGCAAGGTCCTGTATAACTCAGTGATTTTTGTAATTGCATGCAGAATCTGAGGTCAAAGCCATTAGCACCTTATTATCTTATTTTTTTTTTTGTCTCAGCATATCTTTTTGTAGAAATATTGTTGAAGATTGGAACCCTTTAAAAATACAAATATAAAAATAAAATTTTAATGAAATTAAGTACCTCTCTTGTAAAAATCTAGGACAGTTTCTTTGCCTATGCCAGTGTTGCAGCCAGTAACTAGGGCAGTCTTGCCCACAAGCTTGGCTGTGCTTAAACATTTTCCACTGAAGAACGGCATTCTGCTGCAAGGGTGATGTGGAAATTTCTGTCAATCTGTAATAATAAATATGGATTTTCTATAAAAAAAATTATCATAAGATCATGGATAGTGCTACATGAAAATATTTTCTGGTTTAACAAAACAGTATGATTAGACTAATTATCATTTTTTTTTTTATCTTTCAATGATAAATAAGAATTAATCAACTCATATCTTAAACCCTTATCTCTATGTTAATTCTCCTGAAATTCGCACCTACCAAGATAGCAGCATGTGAAATAGAAACATATATATTTTTTTTTAATTTAAATTTATATTTATTTATAATAAAAGTAATTCAATTTTTCGATTTTTATCACAAAATTTATAGTGCAGGCCTACTTTTGTCGATCCCAAGTCCCAACGAACATAACGGAACTTACCATTATCATTATCTAGATCAAGTTACGTGATACTTTTTATCTGTAAATTATTTATATATGAATGAAAGTAGTATTCAATATTTATTCATTTTACTTTGAAAGCAAACTTATAAAAATAACAATTTTTCAGTAGGTAAATGGTTGATTCTACTTTGCCGGGCGTGGACCACATCATTCGTTGCGAATTTTATTATTAGTTAATAATCAAAGAAGTACTCACCTAAATCCTGTATGAATTAAAAAAACGATTTCTATTCCGGGTACGAAATCTAATAAATCTTTTAAAAAATACAACACACGCGAACTAGTCGAAGTCGTATGTACTCTAATTTATTTACGTTTTTCCTTGAGTGATCTGGTGATCTGATTTCGTCATTGACATATACCAAAATGTGTGACGAAGATACCTGTCATGAAAATAATATGGGACATGTCAAGCCTTTTGAGTATCTGGGTTTTCGAAAGAAATATCAAACATGGTTCATATCGTACGAAACGCCCCAAGCATGTACTATTCGGTAGTCATTTTGTGTCTCAAGAGGGTTTCTTTTTTCTAGTTAGGGCTCGTCCGTAGATACGAATCAATGGTCTCTCTCGTTTATTGAAAGATAATTTGACATTTGTGGTTCACGATTTACCTACCTACTCTACTCTATTGTACTCTTTGCCGATTCGATGTCAATGTCAGTTCTTAATTGTCAAAAAATCTCATTGGCAGTTGGCATTGACTGGCACTTGGCACAGTCAAATCAGACAGAAGGAGGCTCCGAGCGAATTATGAATTTGTTATTTAATTTAATTTAATCTCATTAATCTTACGCTGCATACTACGTCATTATAGGGATCATAACATAAGTTTTATTTTAAACGAATTTAAACCAATTAACGTGGAGTGTTTTAACTGACAAACACATTCAGTGTTCACACATTCAGTGATTCTTTGACTACGAGTTTTTTTTGTAATGTGAAAGCAAAAATTTAAAATAACATGTACCTACTGTAGTACGAGATAAGTGCCATTAATTATTTATTGTAAAGTAAACAAAGACCTACATTATCTTTCATCCGTCACAAGGTTTTATTGTCTAGTCTTAAACCTTCGTCTATTGTTGTGTATAGCATTATTTATGTACTCAATTATTCGCGACTCAGTGCCAATGGAGTATGATAACGATGAGAATACCTGGCGTAGACCTTCGACGCCTAAGGTGGAGCGCTCAGCGTGCCACCAGATCCCTAAGCGATCATCAACTGTTGCTGTTGTGGTGCTTGGATTAGCAGTACTAAGCTGCTTGCTTGGTTATTGTGTGCTTAGTGAGACTCTGCCCTATGAGTCTAAGACCCTACGCCTTGTTATTATTGTAAGTACCTAATCAGTAGCTTTTTATTCGCCATATCAGCACATAATACTTAATTTTCTATAAAAAGTTATGTTTGTTTATTGTAAGAGGTAATCTCTGAAAGTACTGGTGCAATAACAAAAATTTGTTGAGAGAGAGTTTCAATGCAGACAAAGTTGCATGCAGTGCTAGTTTTTTAATGATTGCCTAGTCTAAACTAGGCCATAGTAGTTTAAATATTCTTTAAATCAAGTCAAGAAGATTTCTTGATTTTTTAACTAAGTCAAGTTTGAATTTACCTTCCCAGCTTTTCCGCCACGGTGCTAGGACCCCTGTGGACACATACAGCAGTGATCCTTATAGAAACTATCAGTGGCCTGATGGACTGGGTGGTCTCACTAATGTAAGTATACATTTATTTATTTAAAGAAAAAGAAACAGCTCATAACAAGTCAACACTTGAAATAATAACTATTTAATAATGATGCAATTTAATATTACTGACAAAGTCAAAGTCAAATCATTTATTTCAATTAGACCATTAAAAGGCACTTTTGAACGTCATTTACAAGAAAAAAGTGTAATATTGAATCTAGTTGCCCATTCCAAAAAGTAGTTTCATAGAGATCTACCAGAAAAGGTAAACCCTTTGGCAGTCATTTAGTTTTGGTAATTGGTTCATCTTTGGTAATACAAAGTAGTGATGAATTTATTTAGAGTATGAACTGTTTCAACCATAGAAAATTTAGTTGATTATAAACCTGAACTCTGAGGTGTTACTTCACTGTGCATAATTTATACTAAAAACAGGAAGATGTCTGAAACAACATAATGTCACACCTGTAATCCCCGAAGGATTATGCAGAAGTGTTCTTATTAGTACACCCACATTTCGCCAGTTATATTTAAGTCCCATGTAATTTTTATAT
This sequence comes from Hoplodrina ambigua, assembly GCA_949774945.1. Lineage (NCBI taxonomy): Eukaryota > Metazoa > Arthropoda > Insecta > Lepidoptera > Noctuidae > Hoplodrina > Hoplodrina ambigua. Next base: position 10,648,562 of record OX458968.1, read on the forward strand.
TGTAAGCACTTATATGGTTTTGTGTGGTGTCTTGTACAAATACACCACTTCCCTAGTATAATAATATGGTTTATTTGTCATCTTCATCAACATAGCTATCCATTGGTAGACATAAGCTTAATCAAGTTAAAGACTGAGCCACACTCATCCGTTCATTACCATCCAAGTATAATTTATGTAAAATTACATCAGAATTTGTTAATGTACCTACTTGTATGATAATGAAACTTGTTTTTCAAGTGAAGATAAGAGCCCTGTTGTAATTAAATAATAGTTTGCCGCTTTGTCAAATGAAAAACAATGGTAGTTTTATATTAGGTAAATAAGTAATTCAGTAAAGTGTTTCTTATCTAAAACTTTGGTAACAATCACCCTCCTTGTTTAGAATGACATGAACTGTTGTAACATGTAGCTTTTTTCATTTTCTAGGCTGGTAAGCTTCAATTGTACGAGTTAGGTAAAAAATACAGGAGTTACTATGCCAACTTTATACCTGAAGAGTACTTTGAGAAGGACGTGTTCATACGCAGCAGTGATAAGTCCCGGTGTCTAATGAGCGCGTACACATTCCTCGCCGGCCTCTACCCGCCCACGGAGAGGCAGATGTGGCATCCGGAACTGCCGTGGCAACCTGTACCTGTTCACTCTCTGCCGAAGGAACTGGACAATGTAGGTTGTCTGTTATTTAAACAAAGTTTGGTATTATTGAATCTAATAGATAAAAAAATATAGTAATCTAAATTAGCATTTTTAATAAGTAAAGCTTGTTTGTTTTTAATCTGTTTGCAAGTGGTTATTATAAAAAATCCCTTACAAATAGAAAGCTACTTTCGTCCCGAGTATCATAGGATATGTTTTAGTACCCACCCTTACTACATAATATGTCAACCTTGACAGGACTTCTGCACATTTAAATAATAATTCGGGATATATTTCGGGATTCTGTGGAAGCTTGAAAATGCGACAGAATCACTTTTTGTCCTGTCCGCTGCATCACGATATGAACAGCGGAAACGGGAGGTGGCGGGCGTTGACCTGGCTCTTCCCCTACCATATCGCAGACTGCAATTATTTCATAATAAAGCAATAAAAAATTCTTGTATCAAACCTCATTATAATTATTTTCATTTTAGGTAGTTGCAGCAACAAAACCTTGTAAAGAGTGGAAAGCGATGTACGAGGAGCAACTGGCAGAAAAGAACGCTGACCCGAAGTTCACAGAGCTATTCGACTATTTGAGTAAACACACGAATCAAAGCATGCGCAGTGTCCTGCCTGTTGACTTCTTGTACAGCACACTCTTAGCTGAGCAAGAGGCGGGACTCAAGCTTCCAGAGTGGACGAGAACTGTGTTTCCTAGTAAAATGCGGACACCATTCATGCTCAGTTTAGCTTTGCTGTCTTATAATGAGACCTTGCAGAGGCTAAAAGTTGGTGAGTTGTTAGCATAATAATGTAGGTATAGTCAAAGTATTTCATCATCAACATCATCATCTGCCTAGCCTTTTTCCAACTATGTTGGGGTCGGCTTCCAGTCTAACGGGATGCAGCTGAATACCAGTATTTTACATGGAGCGACTGCCTATCCGACCTCCACAACCCAGTAACTGGGTATAGTCAAAGCATTTATGAAATTAAAATTAACTTTTCTTTTCGATATCATCATCATTTTTTTCCTCTGATATGGTCATAACATAAAAATACTCAATTATACATGGGATCATTCGAGGATTACAGGCGTGATGTTATTATGTTATGTATACGCCTTACGTGTACCTTCAATTTCGATTGGCAATTTTTACAAAACCGTGAAATTAAGTGTGTAATTTTAGGTCCGCTTCTAAAGGAGATAAAGCAGTATCTAGACGAGATAGTTTTACATGAGAACGTGGACCGCACTCTGTACGTGTACTCAGGACATGACGTCACTGTCGTTTCCTTATGGCGCGCTTTCGGGTTCAACGACCTGCTGGAGCCAGAGTACGGAGCCAGCATTGTTATTGAGTTACACGAGGATGTTGAGCAGGAGACGTTTTTTGTTAAGGTATGTTGATAGAGTTCATAATATCATATCAAGTAAACTACACCATTACGATTCTTAAAGTGATTTTGGGTTTGATTTGGGGTGGTTTTATACATTTGTTTGTACTCATGATATCACAACTTTCCCACAGATTTTTTTTAAATTTTATTTGCAAAGTGCATGACCCCAATTATCCTAAAGAAGTGAGCACGCGAGCGTTCTGTACGGTTACATTTTAAACAATAATGCATGCAGGTGTGTATCCTTTCGAAAAGTTGTATGTTGTCATAAGTACAATTATGAGTATAAATATCGGTCACTAAACCAATCCCTTATACATATAAATTATACACTTATATCTGTATAGATTTTTATCAGTTAATTTCCTAAAATATCTATAATTTCTATGTAACAGATAATAAGAACGGTTTTCTCATTCCAGACATTTTACCGCAACAATACAAAGGTGGAAGTACCTTTGGAGCTAAAGCTACCATTCTGTGATGATCCGTGTACATACAACCAATTTAGTCAGCACGTCAGCAAGCTCATACCTGACGACTGGGAGGCAGAATGTGGTAATAAAGACAAGTAAAAAATACTCATGCCAATGTGACTTTTAAGTTTTTTTGTAAGGTTTAAATTACTATGGCTAACGCGCGCTTGTGCAATACGACAGCTATACCTACTATTTACGTATAATATGTATGCCAACAGTCCAATTGCTAGTGTAAGTGAAGTCGCAAAATGTCGAATATTAGTTATAGTTTTGTATGATTTATCACAACCAACATAGTTGGAAAGAAAATAGTTATTGTTTCGTAACTCGTAATCTGATAAATCGACCAGGGGTTCCCAATCTTTCTATATCGTAACTGCCTTACGAGTTTTAATTTTTTTGCGGCACTTCGCAAAATAGATTTTTTTTGTGTGTAACGCTAACAGACATTAAGATTAGTTTAAGGAAAATTCCAAAGATTATAAACCTAATTATTACTATTTATTAGAAAATGAACATTATAATGATTGTTCTACAATCATTGCGACTTGTGTCTGTCGTAGCGCAACGCCCTCACAATAACTGCCCACAGCGACCCACAGTTTGGGAAACCCTGGAATAGACAATAGTATTTATTTTCTAAAAAAAAAATGCAAGAGTTTTCTTAACTTGAATCTAATTGATGGGTTAAAAAATCCTCACATTTATTTTTAATCGTCAAACACAATTTTACGTCACAATGCTACAGTTATCGTGTTTGCCAAATCTTAATACAGATGTGTTTTCTAAGAAGACACTTCTTTTATCACAAGCTTATTTATAAGACAAAAAAAATATATGCCAAAATAGAGCCTATTGTGTGCCGTTAGTATGTTAGGACAGCTAAACAGGCTGAATGTTTCTAGACATTTCTAGATAAATATTAATCTATGGTCTAGATGTGCATGTGACTATGGTATGATATTAATTAGACTTTTTGTATTCCTCCAGTTGAAATTATGTACTTATTTCGATCATCTATACTACCTACACTATTATATTGATTGCCTTACTAGTGCATTCGAATTTAAAATAGCAAACATTTGATTGAATTAAATAGTTGAAATAATTTGGTAATGCTTATTACAATTTAGTAATGTTTTTGATACTTAAGGTGTAATGCATTCCATAGCGTGAACACTTCTCTGTGATTTCTGATGTATTTACATTTTACTGTCCACTTTAAAGATCTACACAATTTTTGTAAAGACTGTATTAGACACGTTTTATTGATTTTAATAATGGTTGATATTTTTCTTAGACTCCTATAAAGGAATTATTTTTTAAGAAGATGCCTAAACTTCTTATGAACGTTTGATAAAGTATTAAATTGTTATTGTATAGAATTCGTTAATATTTAAGAGACATGTTGAAAAATACCAATATTTTGATAAACTCAAACGCTTGGATTATTAATTGGACGAGTGTTGGTGATATCCAATCGAGCCTCATAGGCGTCATATACTTAATCAATGTTAACATTCATATAAAACGAAGTCACCAAGAGCATTCTTCTTTATGACAAATCTTAAGATGCACAGAAAATACTTGTACCTTTTCCCATTTAATCTTTATTACTAAAAGTTTGTATAACGTAGAGATGGCCTATCTTACGTATTTGTCGAAAATAAGTATTTTACTACTGTTATTATATTATGTACTGTAATCTTCTTCACACAAGGTATTTTATCTCTTATGAATGTATGAAAATGATAATTAGCAGAATATTTCAGCTTTTCTGATTATAAATGTACTTATTCTACGATTTCTACAAAGTATTTAGCTTGTAAATAAGTAACAATTTCTATTTCAATTGTTTTACACAAATGTAAGAAAGATAATTGTTGGTGTTGTATTTGATGGGTAATGTAAGTGTGGAAAGTATTCTCGAACTATTTTAGGCCTATTTACACAGAGAGGGCCCACTTATCCCGGGGGCCCGATTATCGCACTCATGTTTAAAAAAACTAGCTATGTCTCAAATCTTATGTTATTTAAGACTGAGACATGGCTAGTTTCTCGCCACGCTCGTTTGAGGCGAAGAAGTCTGTGTAAATAAGCTATATCTTCTCTTTTTACAAGCTTTTAATTAGTTTTACCTGTCCCGTGTTCGTCTGTGATCAAATCTTACAAGTATTTGGGTGATCTTCCGATGTTCGATCGAGCTGATTTTTTCTGCGTAAACAGCTGCTACCAAGTGACTTTGAGTTGAAAGAAGTTAGGGTAACATGATCCTAACTTCTTTTGACATTACACACGGAATCCCTATACTTATTTAAGTAGGTACTTTATTATTCGCTGAGAATAAATGTTAGAGTTTAATTAATCGTAATATTATAATGTTGTTGTTTTTTGTAATGTTTACTATTAAATGTTTTATGTGATATTTGGGTATTTTCTTGTCTTTAAAACTAACGAAACTTATAGAACTAACACACCTTACTAACTTCAACAATATAAAAAAAAAACAATGAAGTACATACAAATTGTATATTTTTTAAGAATAATGTACATTTTGAATATTACATTAAAAAAGTGTAAACAATAACTTACATCTAATTGGACGGCACATTTAAGACATTTAGATTTTACAAAATAAGTATACAATACAATGGAATGTACACAGTACTAAAAATCTTAAAAAAAGTAATGTGTTATAAAATATACAATAGCTTAAAATCTATATAAATGGACGTCACAACAGTCTAGATAAAAATGTCACATACCAAAAAATTGGTAAAAAATAGAAATCTAAAATTGTGATTAATGTAATTAAAACTAGGTTTAACTAAGTTGCTTATATGTTCGGTGGAATGTTAGAATGCTAATAGCTAAAATACAACGTTACGGTTTAAAGCTCGCTATGGCTTATCATCTGGTAATAAAGTAAACGATCTTGTAATACCTACAATATCAATTGGAAGTCACATTATGGGAAGCAAAACCTATCCTTTAGTTCGTTGTTTAAAAATATTCGTATTTCAAGGCACTGAGGTGTAAACTTCTCTCTTTTACTTGTTAATGTCATATAACGGATATTTAAAAAGTATTGTGCCCTTTGTGCAAAGGAACTAAAACTAACTAGCCCTTGCTTGTCGCATCAGCTGCCTACGAATTCTTAGCTAACAAGGTCAAAGTCATTCCAGCTGAATACTACTTTTAACTCAGTTCCCACAGCATGTGAGTACATGCCGCTCTTTAAATGCTCTCAAGGCTGTATATACAACAATTGCGACCCATATACCTACAGCTGCCCAGGCAGTGATGATAGCTAATTGTAAAGCCACACCAGTGTTAATGAAGTCACCTCTGCGACTATTAGGCGCGTCCTTTTGTAGGTAGTCCATAAAGTCGTAAATCGCTTGGCACGCTAAACGAAAGTGTATCGCGGTGGCGTGGTCCCCTGTGGCACGGAGCTCCTGCAATACATTGTATGATAATTAGGGTGTTGATATATTTATATTATGAAATGCTTAATAATCATGATTGATTAACACTCATTCGTAAAAGTACTTGATTTGAGTACATTTTGAAATAAGAGATACTACTTATAACTAACATTCTGATTTAATTTCAACCAAGTAAATAATTATCAAGTGCATAATGATCACTTCCAATTTTAAAAAAAAATTCATGTCATTCAAGTTACAATGTGTTAACTCTGGATGCTCTTGTTAGGGTTTAAGTACCATTGCACTAATTTGAAGGATAAAAAATTCTGAAGGTATTCATAAATGGCATCTATGTAACTAGAAAATAAGTACTAACTCTTAAGTATTATGAAAGTACAGGAGGGATTTGCAGACAGGTGGGCAGATAAGACTATGCTTATAGTGATGTGCTATTTGAAATTACAACATGATCAACCACTGCTGGGACTCAAGGATGTTCTCAAGGAAGCCTAATTAAATAATTAAATTGATTAACATTTTTAATGCCTAGCACCCAGCTCCTGGGATGAAGAATTGTACATATGAATTGCTATTGTTGACATAAGATCATGCCAAGTTACCATGTGCTGAGTGCAAAAAATAACTAGGTGTGAATCTATAACTTTTTTTGCCTACTTTAATGGTTGTTAGACATGTACCTGGCTACTAAGTGCTTGGGCATAGAGGTCATCGTATGTATATGTAACCATCACACCAATGGACTCAAATCAACTGATAAGACACATTTTATGGCATGCAGCCTAGAGATTTAGCTATTACTGACTCAACAGGTTACTGTTGACTACAGGCAAACATTCACTGGCTGCACAGTTTGTGTGTTAGCCATAGAAAACCACACATAGTGGTGTGTACGCCGCACTTGCTTCATTTCATTTCATTTCACACCGTATGTGTTTTACTATTGTGAACACACAAACATTGGTAGCTAGCCGCACTGGCGTTTGGCGTAGCGAATGTTCGCCCGCAGTCATCCGGTTAAATGGTAAATGATAGACAAAACAAAATTAGTCTTACCCTGACTAAGTATCCTCTGTACTGCGTACAAGTTCTAATAAATCCAGCAGTCAAAATGGCAGCATGCACTAGCGAGTACACAGCGAACAGAGCTGCAATACATGATGAAGGGATCCAGCAGTAAATGACAGAATCATTACTCCTGCTCACTCTGGTCTTCGTACTCACTACTATTGACTCACCCTCTCTGAAATAATGAGTCATAATGTTAGGAAATGAGATTATAGTCAATATTTGCTGACAGTTACAGTGATATTTTCTGACTAAGGTATTAGCATATTTACATTTCTTCCACGGTCGTAGATTTCTCATCTTCATACTGGCCAACATTATTAATACACACTCTGTACATATGAAACAGAGCCATGACTATAGCGTACACAATGACGGGCAGCGGCGCGAACACTGCGTACAGGCAGTATGAGTTATGACCACCATTGAAGTACTGGTATGTGCTGACTCCGTACAGTATGCAGCCACAGTTGGTGTTCTCGAAGTACCCGCCTGGGCAAACGTCCAGTGTCGTGCGCCAGTGGTTGTACGGTATCCCAACGCATAGAACTGAGACGAAAAGAAACACCGCCACGAACAGGTAGCTCCAACAAAGACGTCGCTCCGTTCTATATTGATTCATCGTCAATGGATTCCTGGAAAACGGGCCATCGATTTATTACATACCATACATAAGTTTACATAAGTAATACATAAGTTTTATAAACATTTTCTGTGTACCAGACATCACAACAATAACTTACTTGTAGAAGTTGACACAAATAGCATTTAATAATTTGATTTACACTGAGATAAAGTATTACTAGGTCAGCTCATATGCCAGGTAGTTTTGTTGATAACTATTATAAAGGGCGACGCGAAAACGAGATAATATTTGCCAGATTAGCGTACGATAAGATTCCGATAAGGCAACGTCAACAATAGAGAACGCCTGCGCGGGCTGGGCCTCACAAGTAGAGATGGGTAACTCAGGAAAGATAGATAAAAAGGATATGTATCAATCCGTTCTGATCACTCACTCTTCATATCAGTTCAAATCCGAATGTATCAGTGTATCTTTTACAACTTGTTCATTTCGTTCAATCGTCGTCCTTTTGAATCTTTGTTAATCATGGGCGTTTTTGGTTTTGAACGCAAACTGATATAAATTATCCAATTTGAGATTTGCGCGATTTCCTTGATGAAGGTAAATCGCGCAAATCGCTTAGGACTAGCTGAAAAGTTTTTCGAAAACTTATTAGGTAGGTAGATACCTAATTGTAATTTATATATGTACCTACACTTTATTACTACAAATAAATAAAAACAATACCTAACGTATCTAATCTACCAATGTTGTATTCGTTAGTCATTAATTTAATTGTAATAATAATATACTTAATTTTATTATAATAAACTAAAATTTAAGGTTCATTTTTTTCGGGTATCTATTGCTCTTACTGATTCGTTGGATTGAATTGATCAATTGAGTGAAGCGAACCACGCTGAGCAGCGCATCAGTGCAACGTCGTCGCTTCGTGTCGTGCGCGGATTCAAAAGGATATAAAGATATAAATGAGTGATACATATCCCAGTGATCGAAAGATTCATATCAATCTTTTCTTTTTATTGAAACATATTGCCCATGTCTACTCACAAGCTCACGATCGTGTAAAACTGTATGAAATTATGAATGAATGAGGGATGGTGGAGGGAATGAAATAGTTAGAATGACTGACAGTACGAGAGTGTTGCCAATGAAATATTTTAGACAGCCAGCTTGATTAATGAAAAGGATGATGATCCTTGATGATAGTCATACAAGAGACGCGTGACGATTTGACGATTGACTTGACGATTTGACCAGTTTCGGGTGTTTACTCCTTTTTCTTCAGTCCCTCATGCGACGCAACTCCGCCGCACACCTACCGCACTTCACCTCTTGTATCAGTAGCGACATTCTAATACTTTATTAATATTTTATTTATAATATTATATAATATTATATGATTCGAAAAACTGCACTAACTTACTATTCTTGAGGAGGACAAAGAGAAATCCATACTAATATTATAAATGCGAAAGTGTGTCTGTCTGTCTGTTACCTCTTCACGCTTAAACCGCTGAATCGATTTAGATGAAATTTGGCATGGAGATAGTTTAAGACTCGGGGAAGGACATATAATAGTTTTTATCCCGAAAATCACCCCCTAAGGCGGTGAAAAGTAAGCAGCAAGTACACACGGACGTAGACGCGGGTAAAAGCTAGTTTATCGCTCTTACAGCATTTCAAATTAATTTCTAATTTGGTTACAATAATGAAACGTACTTTTCAACCGGATATTCATTCCATGATTGGCAAGTGGCAACATTGGCTGCATATCCAAAATGTCAAAATCCTGAATTAAATCTATACTATTTTGATAATTGTGTTAAAAAATACAATAACATGAAATTAAATAGTAATACTCGAATTGTTGGACGGAATATAATACTTGTACCATACAGAGAATATCATGTCCCTAGGTAAATATTTCGTTACAGATTTCTTTGTTTTATAGATAAGTGTTGTTCTTATCTTTAATACTTTTTGCAGGTACCATGAATGGATGAAGTCTGAAGAACTGCAGAAACTTACTGCATCTGAACCATTGACATTGGAAGAAGAATATGATATGCAAAAATCATGGCGCGAGGATGAAGATAGTATGATTTATTCACAGTACTAACAGTCGCTGTTGATAGCTAATACCTACCATTATTTTAATAAAGAGCATTATATTTTTTCAGAGTGCACTTTTATAATATTAGACAAACAAATGTATGATAAACATAATGAAGAAACAGGTAAGCAGGCTAGACCAGTCTTCAGAAAGTTAATATCATGATTATTGATATAACTTATAATTTTAAAGTTTTTCCTAGTATTCTGGGTTTTTTTTCTATTTAAATGATTATATACAGCCACATGTTTGCAATCATAAACTCACAAACAAGAAAACTCATAATAACTATCTGTAGATTATACAAATAATTGTTCCATGAAGGAAGCGAACCTGTGACACATAGCAAAGCAGTCAATTGCTGAGCCACTGTGCCAACTGTGCTGTCAAAAAAAATTTATCTTTTTTAATAAATGAAATGCATTAAATCTCTTTCCATTAAATAAAACTTTTTCTTCTAGATGCAATGATTGGAGACACAAACATATTCATCACAGACAATGAAATTCCAGCTGGTGAAATAGAAATAATGATAGCGGAGGAATCAGCTCGAGGCAAAAAGTTTGGATGGGAAGCTGCCATTTTAATGCTCCTCTATGGGATTAAACTTATAAACCTTAAGCTAATTGAAGCAAAAATATCTCTTAATAACAATATTAGCATTCAAATGTTCAAAAAATTAGGCTTTCAGGAAAAATCCATAAGTGAAGTGTTCCAAGAAGTTACTTTAGATAAAAAAGTTAGTGAAGAATGGATAGAATGGTTAAATGAAGAAGTACAATATGAAATACAAACATGTTGATAAATATCTTTTAAAAATTAAATTTCCTATATTATTATCAACATCATTTCAGCCATAAACATCGACTGTTAGACACGGGCTTCTTCCAAGGCACCACAACGACTTAAAATATTTTCCTTTTGAAACCCTACATAATATCTCATGCATTTGTTATATTACAGTGTAGCTTGTTTACACTGGGTCGTTTGGTCGTGGTTCGGTCCAAGAGTTGTATGGCGTTGCTAACGCAGAGGCGACTATCTGAGTCCCTAGACGCCGATCTTGGTCGACTTTGGCTGCGACTCTGCGAGTTAAATTGGCAGACAAATAGGCGACAAGATTAGGTCGTTAAGTCGACAGTTGACCTGGTGTTATTGAGCCTAGTTATTTTTTTATAGTAATGACTCCTGTCATGATTTTAACCCGAATTTGCGTATTTCTGGGTATAAATATGGAAAGGCTTATCGTGCGTTCCTTGCCCATTGTTGTCTAACCTCTGTCTACTGACTGAAATACCTCATTTCTACCGAACTGCATAGCACATTGCTGAAATATTATTTATCTATGGCTTTACTAGATCTAACTAAAAGACACGTATTCAAATTTTAAAAAATAGGAAAAAACTTTGACATTGACACCCGGCGTCACCATTACAATAAACAATAGAGTCTATGACAAAGGGAAAGACTGTACTGGAAAGAGGTTTCATCACTGTAAACTAAAATTTCATAATGTTTTTCAAAATTATTTGTGTATACCTTTTATTTACAACTCAAACGCTATGTCTTGCTGAAACAGAGGTCAAGTCAGAAGAAGATGTAGGCGTAAAGTATGCAAACCGGTGCGAGGTTTGCAAGATTTTAGCAACTGAGTTGCAAGGGAGGCTCGAGGAAACCGGCAAAGTTCACGATGTCATCGAAATTGGATACTCGCTCGACGACGTGCAACCTAAGAAAAAGACAAAGTATCAGAAATCAGAGCTGAGACTGATTGAATCATTAGAAGGCGTTTGTGACAAAATTTTAGAATACAATATCCACAAAGAACGTCAGGACAGTACAAGGTTTGCCAAAGGGATGAGTCAAACATTCAAAACTCTACATGGGTTGGTTGACAAGGGTGTGAAGGTGGATCTTGGTATTCCACTGGAGTTGTGGGATAAGCCATCTGCTGAGATAACTCACATGAAAACACAATGTGAGAGCCTTTTGGAAGAGAATGAAGGGGCAGTTGAGGATTGGTATTGGAATCACCAAGGAGAGATTGATCTAACCAAGCACTTGTGTACCCAACATGCTCTAAAGGGTGCAGATGACTCGTGCTTGACTGAACAACTGGCCACTGCTAAGGGTGAGAGAGGCAAGTCTGACAAGTCAGAACTATGAGAGTTAATGTTCTATTAGAGAAGTAAGTACAAGAACAATCAATGTGTATTTAAATAATAGTCTGTGTTTATGAATTTTGTGATAAGATGGAGGCATTTCAACTGTAATAATAAGTGTTAGTTGACTTACTTGTCATAATTAGTGAGTAAGTTATAAGTAATAATGATAATAATTATGTAGTTATATTTCTCAATTTGGGTAGTACCACCCCTATTATTACATCCATGTACTTTTCTATGCAATTCAAACAACATATAATTGCTCATTGCACTGTCTACTAACATGATGTTAATGAACAAGTTTTTATCCTTAAGAATCATTTTTGTAGATCATTTTGTAAATAGTACATTCCAATTTTGAAATTATTATGCACCTATGTCTAATATTAAGTACATATTGCTAAACTTTTTTCAGAAAAATGTAATAAGCTTGTGCAGGTATGCAACTTACAGTTCTCTAATCAAGTTTTATATTTGTTTAATGTTTGACTGTGGGCATACATTCGTTACGACAAGCCCAAAGTGAGGCCGGCTACACAGTTTATGTGTTTGCTGTAGAAAAACATACAGTTTTGTGTTCATCACACTTGCGTTTTTTAGTAGAAACAATAGTGTGTTATCCCACAGTCAACTGGTTCAAATCTTTTATATTTTTTTTATGTTTAAAGGACCTTGCGTTCTATGCAGCCAAGACACTGGCCAAGGCTGCACAAACAAGGTTGAGCAATAAAAACCAATATAACTATCTTACAACTTAACTTGCACTTGGCTGCAATAACAAGCTGGTTGTTTATACAGTTGTGACCTATTTGTGTACTTAATTTACCATTAAAGTCCGCATCTTGGCCTGTGCATAGTTTCAGCAACTAATTTTGTGAACAATGTGGTTGTGGCTGCATAGTGGTGAGGTTTGTGAGTTGAACAATTTTAAAATAAAATTGGAACAATGAAAAGGATTTTTTTTTATCACATATCAAGAAGAATTATGTTTTTTGCTAGTATCATAATGTCATCAAATCTCACTGTTAGTTTTTAAAACATTATTTTTTTTATACTTACTGCTTTTTCTTTTATAAAAAATTAAGATTCTGTGCAATTCTTTGTTAGTGCAGTAGGAGTTTCTACACTTACAACAAAATGCAATTAAACAAAAAGAACAGATTCTTCATTGGTTTTTGTAGTTTCTTCACACCTTATGAATATAAATATGCCTGTAATTCCACAAGGTTATGTAGGTACCTACTTTTCAATCAAATATCTGTTGGCCATGCTGCATGTTCCTACATGCTTGTCCCACAGTGCATAAAACAGTGATTAATCACAGCATGCACTGTCCAAATGTGTTATCTGAACATTGGCTTTACCCATCAGCGTAGCCAAGTTTTAATTTAGGGTGGGGCAATACTGACAAATAGTATTCCCTTTATTTGTATTCAAATGTACAAAACAGAATGGTATAATTTCTGGATTGTAAAGCATTTTCTTTTAAGTGTAATTTCTTTTGCTCAGAATATTAGTTTTGATTGATTTATTTAAATCATCTTATTCAAAACTAATATTCTGTGTGATATTTATCAAATAAATCACCCATGAGCCAGTCAGGGTGGGGCAAGCGCCCTAGTCTGCCGCACCGTGGTGACGCCCATAGCTTCTGTCCATAACAAGCAGGACCTTTATTTTATCAGTCTGTGGGAGCTGACTGGTTGTTTTTATTTGTTGATAGTGTTTAGTGTATTTTTTTTTATCACAGATAAAAAATACATTATATTAGGGGCAATCCACACAGTGTGCTTCTGAATCGAGGGCCAAGGTACAAAAGTAGTAGAGGGACACAGTAGGTGTGTGGACCTATACGTTTCTGTTTTGACCCACAGTAAACAATGTGTCGTGGAGGTCGTATTTCACCAAAAAGTTTACAAAAAAAACAAAATAATCATTAATAAGCACCTTTTTAATCGACTGTCAAAAAGTGTCTCCTAATTTGATAAATAATAATTAATATCTCAACTCTTTTATTTTGCACCAGTTATCTTACACAATGGTATTTCTAGGCGCTAACAACATGCAGCCATCCTGCACACTTATTGGGGCGAGAAGGGAACTAAATTTACTTAACAAGACAAATAAATAACTATAGGATTAAGGTATTAAGATTTCATATTATGATCACATAATATTAAATACATTCGCTCTTGTACTCAACGCGCATACAAAATTTAAACGACATAATTCATGCTATAATTTATCTCTTGAGGACACCGAGAAAGGCCTGCGGACGCGCGTGGCGTCGTATTGAATCTCCTTGTGGACTGCTAGTGGGCGGCGCACACGGCAGTGTGTGGTCGCGCCACCGCCATTGTGTCTATGGTCTAGAGGTAGGGGCTGGTGTCCTGGTACTCATCCTCGCTCTCGTCGGAACCGTCGTCCGTCAGCTGTCGTTGTGCGGCCGCTTCCGAGTCGCCAGTACGGTCAGAGCTCGATGCATCTGTTGACAAACACTTACCATTAGTTCCTGTGTCAGTATCAACTACAATAAAATTATAATTCATGGAGTAGTAGGCGTATGGAGTGTTAGTACGCATTATTTATTTAGTGACTCGAATTGTGATAACATCATCAAATGTGCATATCACCCTCTCATTACCCAAAGCAAAAAGTAACGTTTTGTTAATGCTTGCATGCATGCCGACTATAGTTTTCATTATAAAAAGCAATACGGGTATAGACACCACCAGTCAAATGAAATACTTTTTATGAGCTGTCAAAACGCGATTCCCGCGATTTTTCCCATAGATTTTCTATAGCAATAGGGTGCTGTGACGTCACTTATTTGCCAACTCAACCAACTGATCTAATCAGTTATTTCAAAATTAATCAGGTTTTCAGGCTAAAATAAAGTGTATTTTTTTTTAAAGGTCGTGTCTTTTAATTGATTTTTGGTGTCTAAATCCGCATTATAAACTTTATCATCGCCATAGTCAAAATTACATACAAAAAGGGTTTAAGATTTTGGTATGACGTTTGTCAATGCTAATACTACCACTACAATCTCAAATGGATTCGCGTAAATGAACGATATTATTAAAATACGAATGCGTTAAGCAGTATGTTATCAAAAATGATGACTACACAGTTCTCGATTCTATTATAAGTTTGTAACGAGAGCTCACAATGTGTTAATTATCGTACGTTGTTTTCATACCTTTTTTGTCATTGATAACAGTGTAATTAGAGAAACTGTTACATAAATATCTTGTAGAAAAACTCGCTTATTTTTTTTATTTGGTTTTTTTGTATGATTATATCAGATTTAATTGATTTTACTAATTTAATATAATTTGAATTTTGGTATTATTTATTTTACCTGAATTAAATAAATTTTATTTTATTTTAAAAAATGGTCACATTATTATCCTTTTATTATAAATCTATGCTTTGCAACGAGTAACCACGGCAGGCAGCTAACTTTCGATTTCCGAAAAAAAAAAAAAACAGATTTATACTTCTGGATAAACCAAGTGTTCGTAAACGGTCCATTGAAACGAATGCTTTGACTTTTTACAAACTCGATTTTGTTAATCGATTGTGTTTCTCGAAGTTTGTAATCGATGTACGAGCACATCCGTGCGCAGCATGTGTGAGTGTACTGTGTACTGTCTCGTTACAGTGTCTAAGTCAAGCGGTGCAATAATTACCCAGTTACCTGCTTGCGGCTCATATAGCGTTTCGTAGCGACGGGACTTTGGCGGGGGCGGTGAGACCGAACTCCTGCTAAAATAGAAAAGATTTGTATTCGACTTTTGTTCTATTTAAATTTTAATTATCTTCTTTTTTAAAACCGTTGCCCTTAGTGTAGGGCAACGCTTTTATAAAAAAGAGTTTCTCCTGTAACGTGGTTGCGTTTACAAACATATAAACTCACATACACACACAGCCAGACCCGAATATAAAAATATTTATCCGTGCGGTATTCGAAGCCGCGACACGCAGCGCACCATCCAATCGCTCAGCCACTGCGCCAACCATGTCGCCAAAATTCAATAAATTTCTCTCATTTTTGTACTAGAAAATTGGGGATGTGATTTATCAGTAGTTGTGCAGGCTACAAGATAAGTTTGATTTATGTTGATAACATATTAAATGTCATCTCATTTATTTCAATTAGGTTAAAAATCAGCAATATTGATCGGTTAACCATCAAGGGCGCGAATAATAATTGCGTATAATATAACAAATGGAGCGTATCGATTGGTCAGTCCGACGGCGATCGTGAGAAATTAAAACAAACGCGCCTCATGTGCGATACTGATCAAACTCAAGTTATTCTAAAGAAAACATAAAAGCAGCAGTACCTGTGGACAAGTTCATGTACATCTCCATTCTCGCTGGGCGGCGGGGAGCCGCGCGGCGAGGGCGGTTGGCTGAGCGCTTGCATGAGGCGGCCCTTCGACTCGTTCCAGATGTTGGACAGGCGCCCGTCGGGCCCGAACAGCAGGAGGAATGCGTCGATCAGCTCCCGGGACTTCTCCTCCCATTTTGTTAGGATGTCCACTCGCTTCTCGCCTATGTTTGTCATCACCTGGAAAGGAACGGTTCCGTTATTATTGTTATTAATTGGGTAGTTGACACCATTAACCAATAATTCCAAGAAATAACTTCTTTAAAAAAACGCTTTACTTTAGCCCTGAAAACCCGATTAATTTTCAATTTACTGTAAAATAAGATTTTTCGTGGCTTTAAAATCAATAAATAGTTAAACAATTGAGTTGCCAAATAAGTGACGTCACAGGCCGCCGTTGCCATACAATACAAAATCTATGGAAAAATCGCGTTTTGACGGGTCATAAAAAGTACGTCAATTGTTCGGTGGTGTCTAGCCTATTGCAGCACCCTATGTTTGTGCTACCACAGGCAGATATTTCTTCTTAAATAGGATGATATCATCGCAACGCTTGCTTATCGAGTGGTAATAAGCTACATAGCGTAGCTTTTTGCAAATAAGACAAAGACATGGTCAACAAAATATAATTAGAAACGGCCATATTTTAAGAGATGCTAAGTAGATAATTATAAAAGTTTTCAATATTCTTCAATAGGTAAATTTTTCTCAATATATCACTGGTCAACGCACACGCAAAAATGAATTACTTGAATGATAGCACGTTTTTAACTTTATTAAAAAGCAAATGGTTTCTTGGCTAAAGAAACCTTTTACAAATCAATTACCCCTATTGTATCATCAACCTTGATCAAGTTCAATAACTCTTGCAAGGCATCCGTGTTTCGGTAGTTTACAGAATAAGTTCGTTGAATCAGCAACAGGTCCCCGTCTGGTTGGTAACACAGCAAGGTCAGACCCCATTCTATCTATGTTTACGAGGAGAACGTCAACTACGTTAAGATTTTGCTAACAGCGATAACACAAGGTTAAAAGTCACGTTATCGCTAATTTGGTTTTACTATCATTACCTAACTTGAGATTTGTAAAAATAGGCATATTTTCAGAACAGGCGCACTTTAATGTAAATGTTTGACCCTAGATCCAGGTGTTTTCAAAGAGAGATCCCATTTTTTATTAAATATTATATAGCCCTGTCACCCGGGGAGTGTAGCTTCCCAACAGTGAAAGAATTTTCCAAATCGATTTAGTAGTTTCGGAGCCTATTCAATGCAAACAAACAAAAAACAACAAATTTAATCTTTCCTCTTTATAATATTAGTATAGATCTCCGTCACAAACATCCGTTCAGCCATTTTGGAGTTATTTAGTGAAAACATCCATCATCCGTCCAAAAAGGATTAATATATGTGTTTGTTTCGTTGCCTCACCTTCTTGCCCTTTTCCTTGAGGTCATCCATCTTGTTCTGTAGGCGGAACTTCTTCTCGTTGAGGAAGCCTACATTCAGCTCCTTGGCTGAGTAGCCTCGCGCGAGGTTCCGTCGCACGTAGATGTCGTAATCCCGCACTATTCGCGCCACTATATCTGATGTTGAAACGCCTGCAACAACCGATATTGTCACTTAGATTGGGAGAAATAATAACGTAGTACCTAATAAGAATTTGTGTTCATTTTTTTTATGCCCCGAACGCGCTATGTACCCTACCGTCTGGGGGGCGTATGATACGCCTAGTTTCCCTTTATAGACCACCTCATCATACCCACTTATTTACAAAAAAAAAAGAATCATCAATTTATTATTGCACAGGAGTATGCATGTTTTGGTCTTCGGTCACCTATCATTTGAAGCTCACACCTCATAATTTGTATGTCCAACTATCTCTGTCACTCTCCTTACCTTAGACCGATCTAAACTGTGCTTCGTTCAAGTCACATAGCAACGCAATGAGTTTACGACCATGAGAGACTAAATACTCGATTAGGCCACGAATGCGGCCAGCTAATTATAAAGTTAAGGAATGTTTGTACAGGTAGGTTAAACGAGTAACAAACAAATATTTTTAACATTGCCTACTGCGATGTTTTATAAACAACAAGGTAAACATTGTTAGAATGTCGAATACTTTTCATTCCGCGACCGTCATATTTTTACCCGACTTTTTATATGAATACTAGCTTTTGCCCGCGATTTCGTCCGCGTAAACGGTTATCGCGGACACAGATGAAGTCGCGGAAAAAATTACCTATGTCCAGTCATTTCAATTATTTAGTTAAAATCATGACTCGAAACGACACGTGGTGCCATCTAGAAAAGAACGTTATTGTGATTTCCCTCGGAAACAGTACTTTTTTTTTTTCGGTATTAAAGGTACCCTATGTTCGTTCCTGTACACCTGACTACGTATGTGCAAAATTTAAGGATGATCAGTTCAGTGGCTTAGGCGTAAAATGGTAACAAACAAACAAACAAACTTACTTTCGCATTTATAATATTAGTTAGGATTAGGATTAGAACTACGCTACGTGCGTCAATGGTGTAAGATTGAACAAGATATTCAAGACGGTATCAATTTTAGATATAATTTGATGAATAAAATAAAGGCATAAAGCTAAGAGATAAATATGCTAAACCTGTTGTTAATATTAGGAAACTAGCTTTATACTACCTATCCTTGACTACTTACGTCAGTTATTTTTTTTTCTTTTTATAATATCACTAGTCTGATGAGGTATTATTGAGATCGATAATACATAACGACTCTTATTTCCTATTATTTTCCTACTATTTATGTGCACAACCATCTGCCATTTATATAATTTATTTAATATATATTTTTTTATTTTTAAGTAAAGTTTCTACATAATATTATATTCTGTGAAGGTAACGTAGACGGTATGTTTGGTGGCTCGTCGTTATTGGATACATACGTAAAGTAAAACCTTGGATACTTTCAATACAGTTAATAAATTAAATTACCTACAGTTTTGCAATTACAGGAAGTATAGACAGAGACAGGAATGTTGCCATAGCTTTAAAACTATTAATGATAGAGTTGCCAACAGTTACGTATTTTTGGGCTAATGGCTAGAACCCCAAATAAACGATCTTTATCAAATAAATTATTTATGTTATTAGTACAAATAGTTAATGAGCAGAACGTACCTTCTGTTCTCTGAGTAGCGACGAACATGTCTTTAGCCTTAATGAGCGCGTACGTGTCCTCGCAGTCTTCCGTCGTGTAGGGAATGTCGTCGTGTGCCACGAAGTCTATCTTGTGCTTCTCTAGGAACTCCTCGTCGTACTCCCACGGCGCATCCATTACTACCTGCAAACAAGATAAAGGTATATTAAAAAAATTGCTTTCGATTTCGGCATCAAAGAAATGCGGGATCTGATAAATCATGAGAAAGAAATGACCGGCCTATCACTCATCCTTCGACTGTTTTGTTTTCAAGCTACACCTACAATTCTAATCCAGGGTCGTACGTTAGAGCGCGTTGTGGTACACTAAAGGCCCGGACCAGACGGTCCGAACTTACCCGTAGTCTGACCATTACAAAATGTGAACCAACACTCTTTTTGCTGTCCCTGATGGGTCACTGACTCCCCTGATGGCTCGGAGTGTCGGCCCTGACCTTAATGTTATAGAAACTTCAGTGAAATCTTTAATTATTTATAGTACCTGTATTATTCAGTAGCGAGCTATTATATAAATTAGGTACTGCTAATATTATTTTTTATGAAGTGAAATAAAACGAATAAATGTCGAAGGTGATTAAAATAATATGGCGTGTTGGGTTTCAAAGTTCAAGTTATTTGCATTTACGGAAGTTTTTGAGAACCGTCTGGAAAACAGAATTAATCGCCATTGTCTACCAGCCTTCGTTATTAATTTAATGCTTACTCATGGTGTTGTAAACGAATAGTTATCAAGTTGCTATGACGCAAATTCCGTAATTATTATAGTAGAAGGATCGGCTTTATGTTTTGATTATAGCTGTCAGACAGACTACAGAAAAACTTACACTTTTTTACTATTTAGTGCAAAAAAGAGACAAGTATAGCGCCCCAAAAAAGTAAAGCTGAGTATAAATAGCAAAAAGAGCAGACATATAAAAAAAACTTATTCATCATACAGTAATGAGAGTCGACTCTTTACTGTCAAATGCTGTTATTTAACGGGGCATTCATTATTTTTTTACTCAAACGAGGACAATGCTAATGTTTTTTTTTTATTCATAAATTTACACTAAGACTATTTGGTGTAATATATCATATTTTCTGTTTAGAATTACACACCTTTAAAAATTAGAAAAATAAAAGAAAATCGATATCGATCAGTCTGCGAAGCGGTATACAGTAATTAAGGACAGTGACATGATTGGTTGAAAAGCAACTACTTAAATAATATGCAATTTAAATTGACGATGACGATGAGAAAGTACAAAAATAAAACAATGTTTATTAAAATTATAGCCCTCATTTGGATAACAAAATAATCCATATTCATTTTAAAGGTTTAACGTATTCTTCAAGGCGAACCACAAAAAACGAAATCCAGTTCAGTCCGAAAAAGTAGCCTTTAAAAAGAACCTTTTCATTTACGTCATCCACTTTTAATACCCTCGCCTACACAACATGGGTCAAGTCATTTATTGAACGCGGTTGGGTTTTTTTTTATTCCTCAGCTTAGGGTCAGTACGTAACCAGTACTTACCTTTAAATAACCAAAAAAAAAAGAACAGGTTTCTTTCGAATAATTTACAGGTCTCTTTCAAATAATTTACGGGTTCTTTTAAATTATTTTGCTGTATTGACAGTGAGAATTACAAATACATGACATGTCATGTATTTGTAATTCTCGTCATGAATTACAAGACATGTCATCGTCAGTACTAAGCTGAAATTCTACAAGTATTAGCTTCTGCCCTCGACATCGGTAAAGACATCAGAATTATGGCTAAATTATCCCACGGGAATAAAAAAGAGGGACCAAAATTTTATACTATATGCTAAATCAATATCTAATTTCAGGTCATTCCGTTCAGCCGTTTAAGAGTAAAAGAGTAACTAACAAACATCTATTCATCTATCGACAAAAACTTTCGCGTTTAATAATAGTAGTAGGATTAAGTAAGATGCAAATACCAATTTCTATTATTTCTAATTTATTTCATCATGTTAATTTGTCGGTCTACGTTCAAATAATATATGCATATAAGTGATGGCCATGACGTTTGTCATTTGCAACCGGTTATTTTACTTTACAGAGTGCAAAGAGGAAGATAAAAAATAATGAATAAAACATATTTCTTTGGTGAATTATAGGTACCTATTATTAGCGTCTGGTGGTGTTCACAAGCCGAAACAGGTTTTAAAGAGAGAATAATTCAGTAATAATTAAAAACCCACACTTAAAAATAACCCAAGATTAAAAGATCAATTTTATAACAAAAAATCTTGTATCATATTTTAGTATACTTAACATAACATCACGTCTGTAATCCCTAACGGGTTAGGCAGAGGTGTACTCCCACACATTTCGCCAGTTATGTTTAAATCCCATGTAATAGAGGGCGAGTCTATTGCCATCAACCGGGCACAAATCCAGACTCCGAGGCTTTCTGATGGAAAAACCCAATAATGCTCTGCCCGACCTGGGAATCGCACCCAAGACCAATTGCAATTTTATAACAAAAAATCTTGTATCTATTTTAGTATGTAAGCGCATATCCGACAGTTGCCGTGCGGATATTTATAGACCGCCGTACTACGACAATAACAAAAAACAGATCTAAACTTGAGGATTTCCCCTTTTTTCCCCTCTTATTCATTTGCACAATAGAGCTCTTTGACCCAGCATCTGACCATCATTTATCTGTTAGGTGCATGTGACTTGGAGGTCAAATATAACTGACGCAGTCAAATGAACCGTAGAAATCTCACCCATTAGGAGAAACGTGTTAGTTATTATTATCTAACTCTAAATAATATTTTATTTTGCCAAGCGAACTTGAACTCTATAGTCTTCTGATATTTATTATCTTGCCTCTTTTTGAAGTATCGCATTGTGTAAACAAATTAAAGCTTCAATCGTACGATTTATTCTTAGAAAAGAGTTGAGGACGTTGAGGTCACAGATATAATTGAGAGCAACGATGATTAATGACATCATTGATTTAATTGTTTATTGGCCCAAGCGCCACCATTAACACGCGTGATCCAGGAATCATACTTAAGATAAGTTCGAAGTCAATACTCTTTTAAATTACCTTCTGTACAGTCTCAAATATATTTTTGTGCATTACGATAACCACGGTTTCGACATGAATAATTTAAAAGTTATATTTCTGAGAATGAGATATTTTTACCGTCATGCTTCTTTTCTAAGCTAGCATTTGTCCGTGAATTCGTCTGAGAGAATCATAGTACGGATACCTTATTAAAAATATAGCTTATCACTCAGGGATAACGCAGCTTCCTATTGGCGAAAGATTTTAGAATCGGAGCAGTAATTCCGGATATTGGCGCAATCAAACAAACAAACTCAGCTTTATATTAGTTTACCAAGTAGATGGGAAGTTTCTTTCGCAGTAGCGAATACGGGAAGTGTACAGTGAATCACAAGTAACAATTACCTCATCGACGTATCTGCAATGCCGGACAGCTTCGTATCTCTCGTCCTCCGTCATCACTGTGCGGCCCTTGCGACTGTGTGTCAGACTGTCGCTACATACTGGAAACAAAAAACAAAACATTTTTTATGGGCTGATTTTAACAAAACTTGTTAGACATCTCTCCAAATACTCAAAAAAATTAAATTGTTTCTTGGGAAAGGATAAGGGAAATACTACCCAGGGATAAAAGTTTAGTCGAATTTGGCGTAAGTAGATGAACAAGCTTAGACTACGATTACGTAAGTATTACGTCATGAACCTTAATTAAAGTTATTATCTCGCATCTGATAAAATTGCCCAGTGTTTTCCTTCCTGATAATAAAATTAATTTGAACATTTTGAGCATATTTTTGTAAGGTCAGCGATACTAACATGCGGCCTGTCAGGCCTTTTAGTACGGACCGCTCTGATTCAAATATCATCACGATTAAGAGGGGTTATTAGAGCCAATCTGTGGAGTAACAGTGAAAAAATTAAAGAAGGTTGGGAATGACAGTCCAATTACCTAAATACCTACTGAGCGAGCTAGTGGCCGCGTTCAAGGACGCGTAACATTGATTACACAAATCCATTTATCGGTAATTAAACACGAAAGTGTATTCTTAATAACGCCTATAATATTATCGCTAAATGCTAATTGGTATTAGTGACGGGCATTTCATTTATTTATTATCAAAATCGCATTGTTTACGCTTTACACGTTCGTAATCAGCTGGTCATGTATCGTACGACAAATCTACCAATAGATTCGTTTTATTTTTATCTTAATTGTGGAGCCACGCGGCACAATGCCAGGTAGGCCGCACACTGCACGGTGCCTTGCTGTTTACATTAAAATAAGATTGCGATTTATTTTGCTAGATTGTGTAATGGTTATCTGATTATGTATCTCAATTACCTACATTGTATGCATTACGAGAACGTCGTACTATTGAACTTTTCCCAATTTGATTTCGCCTTGAGCAAGTGTGGTGGTCAATGCTCTTGCCTTCTCTGTATGAAAATAGGCCTTTGCCTAGTGGGCGGTAATGAGCAAATTGAGAAGAGTGTCTGTGGAGTTTCTTGTTCGTTCTTCTTCATAGAGGTCTACGTTTTGGAACGACCATCCAGCTTCAACTTTCTGAGTAGCTGACCGACTCCTTGACAATTCTAAAGTGCCTATAAATGGTATAAATGAAATGAATGGTTCGACTTCGAATAGGATTGCATTTTTTTTTAAATTTGGTTATGCAAGTTTCTATCTATACTTTGCGTGTGTGGTATCCTAAAAAGTATAATTAATGAAATGAAATGAAATGAAATGATATTTATTCAGTAAATTGGTTATAAATAACACTTTTACACGTCACATTTTAAACTAGATGAGTCCAGTGTTTCCTAGCCGACTGCTCTGAGAAGAAACACCGAAACAAACTCAGAGGTCAAAGTCTCTTTTAAAGTCCATACAATTATTTGTATTGGTCAAATCATATGCGAACCAAGTAGGTTAATGTCCGAGGTGCTCCCTTGAGGAGAGAGGCACACAAATTTGAGTCGGCCTGTCCAGTCAATGCACGCATTTGTCAGAAATCGTCAGAATTTAAGGAGCTCAACGACACGACGAACAATACCAAAGAAAGGACATTTGGGTAGGCCGCATCGAGTACTCAAACTGAAATGATTGTTTGTTCCTCGATATTAATATCCTTGACATTGATATTTGTATTGAGGTGAATGATCGTTTTATAGATCATCAATCTATTGTATTCAGGTACTTTGCTAATGGATATTTAATTTTAAGAACACAAGTCCAAGGGCACGCTATTTGTACTAATAACTAGTACGAATATAAAGGAACCATTAATGTTAAATTGGAACTCGGTCAGGTAGTGACGCCGGTAATTATTATTTATTTACGTCGTTATTTGTTGCTTGTTGACCGATGGCGTGACGATGTTTACATGGTCTAATGTTGTTTATACTCGCGATGAAAAAAAAAAATCCCAAGTAATTGTTTACTTACGGAAAGTTTTAGGGGCGATTTCGGTAATTTTTTAACCCCTCTTCCCTTGGAGAGATGTGAGATTTTGCTCGACCCCCTTTACCGCTTCCCAAATCTCATGTGAGATTTTTCAAAATGTGTATGTTTCAAGTAAATAAATTAAATGAGTTTGATTTATTTAAAAAATCAATTTGCTTAATTCTGTTTATATAAGACCAGTTAAGACTAGTTTTTAACGAACGAACGTAGTCTAGAATCACACTAAGGAAATTGAACAATAAAATTAAATATTTTATTGTTCGATTTCCTCACAATGAACTAGGTAGTAGGAACTACTACATAGAACATAATAATAATATGACGTTAATTTATATGACGATCAAAAGTGCCTTTCATCGGCCTAATTTAAAAAAAAAAATTTCACTTTGAAAACAAAAAAAAATACGTAATAGGTAAGTATTACCCAGACTCCTCTCACTCCAACGTGAGATTGGGTTAGATTCAGCTCCCCTCTAAACACCTCACGTAATTAATAAACACCCCCTTATATTCTCGTATAGTTATTATTTCCTATTTATTAATTAATCTTGCATGAATGGTTTACTAAAAGATAGGTACATCATTGCCTACATAAAAACATCGTTCGATGGCGCTATCATTGAACTTACATTACGCATCGGTGTCATGCGATGCGTGAGGACTCAATGAGTCAGACTGGGGAGTTTTGATGCAATAAGAACCTACATAGGGCCTACCTACGTAGGGCTGTCATTATAATAGATTGCCTAAATTTCCGACGCCGAACAAAAACTTAAAAAATCCCGGATTTTACCCAAACGCTAAAGTTGAAATATTTTCCCGAGAAACAATAAGAATTAAATTATCGTTAAGATTTCAATTTATTCCTTATCTTTCAAGTCGGAATTCCCCTGACATAAAAAGGACACTTCCGAAACCCTTCTGACTACTGCCGGATGTCTTCTAAACTAGAACAAATCCGGGGAATCCCTGACGGATGGCAGTCCTAATGCACAAATAATGCAGATAAACATAAATAATGGAACCAGGAAAAACCTAATTTGAAAGAGTGCCGTGGAGTTTCTTGCTCGTTCTTCTTCATAGAGGCCTACCTCCGTTCTGAAACGAGCAACTAGTTTCAATTTTCGGACTAACTGACCGACTCTTTGACAATTCAAAAGTGCCTGTAAACGGTCTAATTGAAATAAATGTTTTTGACTTTGACTTTGACAAAGCAGAATAAGGCCGGAGTGTAGGCTCTATGAAACGAGGACTTAGAAATCGTTTGATTTTTTATCTTCCCGCCCCTAAGACGACCCCTTTGACCCAGAAAAATATTTAAGATGCACTCACCACCAACAATGAGGTAAACATTAGGGAAGACTGTCTTAGCCTGTTGCAGTTGCCTGGCGTGTCCTTGGTGGAACATGTCGTAGATGCCGTCTGAGTAGACGCGCACCTTGCGGTGTGCTGTGCCCGCCACGGCTACTGCGCGGGGGATGCGGCCGTACTGACATCTTTCCCGTTCCGCTATTGCATCAGGGTCTGAACTGAATGGCGCCGCTTGCCTTAGTGACTGTAACAAAACAAGTAACACTTCAATTACCGGTGAATGTTGATTAAGTTTGTGTTAAAAATAGGAATTGGTTACGAGAAATTCTCTTGGGGTGAATGTTCTTCAGAACTGAGTTGTAGGTACAAATGCTGCCCACATAAAACACAATCTAGCGAATGCAAATTGCGAGACTCGATGTTAATGTGGGCTGCATTAATATTGCCAATTGTATTCAAAACTGCATGCCATGTCGGAATGTTTAAAGCAGATAAATATGAATGTAAGGTCGCTGAAATAAGTTCTTAAAAACTACTGTACTCATTTATTGAATACCTTATGAACGTAACTAAAACTAAGAGCTACATAAATTGTTTGTAGAGAATAAATTCGGAACAATTACCTAGGTACTTGACACAATTTATCAAGTAATTCCAAGACATGAGTTAAAGAAAACCACTTTATTTTAGCGCTGAAAACCCGAATCATTTTCAAGTAACTGTAATCGATTTTTAGTTGCTATGAAATCAATAAATAGTTAATCAATTGAGTTGACAAGTGAGTGACGTCACAGTTAACTATTGCCATACAAAATCAATGGGGGAATTTGGTTTTGACAGGTCAGAATGATTGGTGGTTTCAAATACCCTATTTCACAGTCCTTATAAAATAATTAATGATGATGAAAATAAGTTGTATAAGTATGAGTAAACCAGATTATGTTGTATTGTTCAGGCGTCAAGGTTCAAACGGTGCTCGATGTCAGCCGTTCATGATAATGAAGTGGCGTGATGTGACGTCACACGAGTGGCCGGCATAGATTAATAACAACGATTCATGGCTTGTTATCTAAACGCGCATGAGTGTCGCGGTGCCCCTATCAGCGGATATATTTATGCAAATGTCTCTGATTACTACTATGTTGATGTTCATTTTGTATCTGCGAATTCATTAGACACGTTCCACCAAATTCAAAATACCTATATGATTTTACAATACGGGTGTGTTTGCATTACTTTGTTATTTTTCATAGATTTTTGGAAAATTTTGTAAAAATGATTTTTTTTTTAGTTATGCATTTATTGTTTGTGAGAAGTCTGCTGTCTGTCTGTTTGTTCTGCCTAATCTCCTAAACGGCTTAACTGATTTTGACGGAACTTTCACTAACAGATAGCTGATGTTGGAAGGAGTAACTTAGGATACTTTTATTTAAAAACTATGGAATGGAAGTAGGGTTCTACGCAAAAAAATTCATACCCAGCAAGTAACGGATATTCAGGAGGACGAAGTCGTCGGTATAAGCTAGTTGTATAACAAGTCCAATCAAACAATACACTCAGGCGATAAAACAATGCTTGTTATATTTTATTACATTTCTATTGAAGTACTTGAGACTCAAATAATCAGTGCAAGTAAAGCCGCGCGAGGCCGCATACCTATGCACTATGTGACGAATATTGTTCTACACTGAAGAAGACTTTCTATACTACATGCGGAAACGTTAAGAGAAAATATCAATGTGTACTAGTACACAAAGCTTCAGAGCATTGGGGGCCTACCCCCATCTCTTAGAACAGTAGTATTTTAATTGACAACATTTGGCACGTTTGCATTAATTGCTGTGTTGAATTTATTAAGTAGGTACTTGGCCTGTTGCTTCATCATAGAATAAAAATCCGTTATTTTATTCTGTGATATAACTGTCGGGACAGATAAAGACATTATTACGAAGATGACATTGCTACAGAAAGCTCCAATTGTGCCCGTAGATTAATTTAATATTCATATTAAACTTCATTAACAAAAAAATTATTATTCACATAAATAGCTTTAACCAAAGGTTTTACTTGAATCATAAATCAGGTTGACCAGCCAGGCTTTCGTGCTAATTTGCTAAATCTAATTTTGGAAAGGAACTCTACAACAGGAAGTCGAAGAACTATTTTTAAATAAAGTTCACAGAATTACGATGCGATGACAGGTGGAACTAAATATTTAAAATAGCGCCACGTAAATGTGCTAGTTGATTTTGAGTCATCCACAGGCAGCGTTTATTGTTTTTGCTTTATTTTAACGTTTTTTTTTTATAATTACCCATTTATGATGAAATGTGCGTGATGAAGTGTCACAGCGCCCTTATTTTGGTTAAACTGTACAGTCTAACAAGCCATTTGGTATACAGGCATCTAACTTGCAATTACTTAGAAAAACTTATCGTGTGTCAATTCTTTTAAACCACTCTATTAATTGTTTATCCATTATAGAAATTAAAAATACTTGTATGTATTTTTCTGTCTGAAAGAAAAAGGGATGAAGTTTCTTCGTTAGGGTTGTAAAAAACTATACAATTCGCACTCTTTCAGCGAATATTATCTAGAATTCCTAAACAACACTCTGCTATGAAAGGCAATCGATCACATATCTGTGAACACGATTGATTAAGATAAGGCAGATACTAAAGTTAATTATAAGTTGTTAATTATGAACTCAGCAATCTTCATAACTACTAGTCCAATTCTAAAATTCTTTCGCTAATAGGAAGCTACGTTATCCCCGACTATAGGCTGAACATTATTATTTTTTAAAACCACCAAATCCGCTGACAAAGCCACGGGCAAAATCTAGTCAAACAGTAATTATAACGATAAGTCATAAGATAACTTGATGTTATCTGTTCAATTAAATTACGTAGTCGAAAACGCCGAAATCACACCTGACCAAAATTATCAGAAAGATCGATATTATCATGCAAATAATTGATCTATTTTTCAAAATAATCAGAAGACTATTAAATATACCAATCTACGTAATTATTTGGAAATAATCTTATAATTAGTTACCAGCTTGAGATAGCGAATTTATGCGTCAATGCAAGTACGTAAGGTGTAAAATCCATTGCATGCACTCAATGTCACATATTAAGGTGAAGCGATGATAGCTTGTTTATATAAATAATGGCGTTTGATAACAGTATTGCATGCACAGCCGAGATATAATCGACACTCTTATTCAGGTCAAAATATCCTATGTATGTACAACTGCAAACATAGGCTGTAGACCCTCTGTCCCTTAGTAATTAAAAGAGTGCCGCGGAGTTTCTTGCTCGTTCTTCTCCATAGAGGCCTACCTACGTTTTGGAACGAGCAACTAGCTTCAACTATCGGACTAACTGACAGACTCCTTGACAATTTAAAAGTGCTTCTAAATTTAATGGTATATTTTTTGGCACAGAGATAAATTATAGTCTGTAATTAGACCATTTAGAGGCACTTTTGAATTGTCAAGGAGTCTGTCAGTCCGATATAGCACATAGATTACTTTATATCCCGGAAAAAGGAACCGTTCCCGGGGGATAGTGGAAACACTGTGATACGGACGAAGTGCTGGTCAGAAGCTAGTAAAATATAAATGTACTAGGTACTGAGTACATTATGAGTACTGAAAGTGACACAAACAGGACAGGAAATGTTCAGGGGAAACATTTAAAAACAGTTCTCTAACAGTATAA
Organism: Hoplodrina ambigua; assembly: GCA_949774945.1. NCBI lineage: Eukaryota > Metazoa > Arthropoda > Insecta > Lepidoptera > Noctuidae > Hoplodrina > Hoplodrina ambigua. Next base: position 10,678,605 of record OX458968.1, read on the forward strand.
TGCAATGTTTAGCGTTTTATGATTCATTATTATTTAGTTAAAATAATAATTATTAATGGAATGCAAAATCTGTCTCATTAAATTGACAGTCGTTCGAATAATTGCAGTTAATTAATTAGCTTTGTAAAACGCATGATTACTTCATTATACTACTTAATATGTTAGTCAAGCACATACCATCATAATGAGAAGATAATTAATCTATTCCACAAATAAGTTGATGAATAATATTACGATATAAAAATAAGACGACACTGTCTATAGAGCAACCAAGATACCTACAAATCGATACTCTTTAACAATTCCTACGAACAGTATTGATCGATGCCCACGCAGCTAAACCACAATAGTCGCATTTTTAAACCTGCTTATCAAGAGTTTTAATTATTACTCACATACCAGATTTTAGTTCGCCAATAATTGGTATCATAAAATTAATAGGTAGGTAGTTAATTTATTAAGTAGTTATTTGAATAGAGATCTTACGTAAAGTCCTCTTATTTGAGCAAATCTGAGGACCGTACAATAGTACATGGAATAGTTAACGTTTCTGTTTTGCATGAAGTTAGGGAAAGCATTAAGGAAAACTTTATTTACATACCTAAGTATCTAACTACATACCTACCTACTGTACAGTTTTAGTCATCAATATCAGAATATATTTATATTCTGTAAATAACTTTATCGACGTCATCATGGCCACAAAATAATAATAACAATATAAAAATGTAATTCAATTACGATTATCTACTGTGTACAAAACCGACAGGTCATCAATAATAACTAGGTACGTTATTTAGTGATTCGTTTCTAAGCATAATATTATTATGATCAGTCGCACACTTGTTTGGAAGATTCCTCTGAGTGAGCCGGATGTACGATGATAATTAAAACAAGGAATAATAAACCCACTGATAGTCCAATAACTAGCAGGGTCACTAATGTTCAAATCATTAAAAATTTTAATCTAATTGAACTTTACCGAATTTACCTATACTTCATTCAACACATTACATATGAAAAATAACGTTACACTTATAGCGCTATTGATGTTTAAATGATATTTAATTTAAAGATAAATAATATGAAATAGTACAGATTGTTAGTCATTTACAAATGAAAAAAAAAAAACCAAAATCGTAATTTAAAAAAAATACTTTTATATACTTCAGTATTATCTCAAAAATTTCCACATTATTGTGGAAACTCGAATAACTACCGAACAACCTGTTACACGATGACAACATTCTGTAAGTTTAGATTGCGATAATACGTAAACTGAGTAAAATCATTCATTGAAAGTCAGTGAAGCGTTAAAACTCAATCGATTACTTAGCAGCCTATTGTATAATGTTCTAGAATTCAATAGCAGCGGTTACAGTTTAGGCAGCACAGCACCGTATTTAGCTCAAACCTCCGGTTGAGACACCAAGCGAAGTGATTCATTCTTTTGACATTCAGGCGTCGACTAGTTAGCGATACAATGATGATTGAATTTATGGATGGCAGGAAAGCATTGGCGTTGAGTTTTTAGTTAAGAGTCCTTTATCTCGAACCGCTCCAAAATCGTGCAAAAGAAAAAACGTTAAATATAAAGTTCTACAGCCACACGACACACTGACTTCAGGATGAGATTTCGGACTTTGTACTAATTTAGATGTAACTATTTCGGGTAAATTACACTTTATCTTTATGTGAATTACATGTTTCTAAAGGAAAACTTGACTGTATCTAGGCGAGGAGGAAAACGTTTACGGTTAATAGTTTAACAGCTTGGGAGAACTAAAGCGATACACTAATATACAACATCCTTTAGGAGACAGAGAATAATACTTTTCTGTCTTCCTAACATAATAATGTAAAGAAGTAATGACCTACTAGTTATTTTCTAAGAGATTTACAAATCCACTATAACAGCAGCAAAGTTAATTATATATTTAATGAATATTAGAAGCGGCACTTAAGTCACGCTATATGATTGTGAGTTTGTGAGCCTTCCTTAGAATATAATACTGTTATATCATTCGTTAACCTTGCCATAAAGTAGAACCTTAATGTTTCTCACGAATCACGAAATGTTTCCAAAAATATATAACCTACTCGAACAATGACTAATTAATTTATGTTTTATAGTTAACCTTCAAAGACAAACAACACTAAGCCTAAAGTCTCGATATAGCAAGTCTTAGCTATAAACTTGACCAAGATGTGAAAGCTGCTTTGGCCTATTTCAAACAGCTCCTTGTTATTTATCAGCTGACATTTGCAGTAAGAAATGTTACCGTTACGAATACTGTGGTTGAAGGAGAATGTTCTCAGATTGACGTCAAAATATTTCTTAACCTTCAGCTTATACGTCAATCGAAAACAAAGGTGTTCCACGCGTCACTAACTCAAAAGCAAATCTCTGAGTTTTACAAAAGTGAATGCAATAGCATACACAAGCCCAAAATAACCGAAGAACTTTAAAATTCACATCCGACATCGAACTTGAACCTGGTTATTTCGAGCGTGTAGAAATCGACTACATACGTAATTCAATCACAATACTTGGGAAACAGCAACCTTGGACAGCAAGGCAATAATTTGTTCTAAAGATATTTAATATAGTGTAACTCGGTTTGGTACGTGCACTCAACTTAGCATGACAGCAACAACAAGTCACGAGGCGAATGCTCTCGAAGATACCAATTGCTTAACTTGGCTTTTTTTTTTGTTCACTGATTATTCGACAATTTACGTCACGCTTTAAAGGTACCATGCAAATCATCTTTGTGAATACATTTTGGATAACATTACTTTACATTCAGTGAAACATTCGTCTACGAAGAGATAACTAATCCCAATGATGTTATTTGCAGTTGAAAATGTTTGTTTAGCTGATGGTGAGTGACGCAGCTCGCAGGTGTAATTAAACTGTTTGTAAACTTGACGCAAGACATGAATGTCGTTTTGAAGCCCGAAATTAGGAACTATTACTGACACTGTCTTAATCCGGAGACCGTTACTCCGGATTGAAGGCTAGTTAGTCAATTACCGCCTAACATAAAAAAAACCTACGTAATTTTTTGCTTGTGTACCAATGATGTATTCAACTGCTATAATTACAGTTGTATGTTAATACAAATTGACCATAAGTGTACGTTACATCATAGCCGTTATATTTATTAAACGTCAATAGATGAGCTAGTACCTACGTCATGCTATTACTGTAACAGTTATTTCATTACTGAGGGACTATTCTTTATATTTATGTACTTGGATAACGTTATAGTTTCTAATCCTGCTACCTCTTCATTCATCTTAGTAAAAGAAGGCAGTGACGTTTCTCTCATAAATCTGATGAGAGCCATCATCAGTTTAGCTTCGTGTCTTCCATCATATTCTCAGATTTAATTTCTTTCTTTCCTTTCATGTTCTTTTGGGTGTTTCACTTCTTCCAGGTGTTCACATTCTTACTTTTGTATGTCCTCGTATCACGGTACATGTTCTTCCGCATCATTTACAACAGCCTTGACTGCGGCGGCTGTAATTTAGCTTTTTTGACCATTTTTTCGCTTACTTATTTAATGTATTTAAAGAAGCGGGTATTTATTGACCCTTTTGTACATATTTTAAACTTTTATCAGGTAGGTATTTGTAAAGTTTTAATCAAGTGATGTGCGACAGTTGAGATGATTTGATTTGAACAAAAAATCCAAACACAACCGTTTAACCTATTGGTATATTGCATCCAAACGTACAGCATAATTCAAGCCTCTATTATGAAGCTGAATTTAGAAAGTGTGGGTAACAAACGTCTCGGTTTTTGACTATTGTAATTTATTTATGTGAATTTCTTGACTAGGTGACTAAAAGAAGATAATGAGGCAGTCATTTACATTCCCCGCTGAACTTAAAGTATTTTTATTGTAGTAGATTACCCATGCTGGTAAACAATATTAGAAAATGAAAATGTTTGTACACAATAAGTTCACTTCACTGTTATAGCTGTAGATACGTCTGCATACGTTTGCTTTGCACTTAACCATATTCATGTGCGAGAATTTCTGTACGAACTTTCTATGGAGTAGTCAAACATAGACAACCTTCTGCAGTGCAGTAGGTAGCTCTAACTTTCACTCATACTTGAACAAGCAATAAAGTCTTCTTTGCAAATTATCGTTCATTATGATTTCCATTTCACGGTTAACTTATCGATTTACTTGTCACCTTCTATAAATCTAGTACGGAGAATATATTCTATTATTTATTTACACCTTCCTTCAATACGTTATTTAAAAACTAGACTGTTGTGACCAATGTAAACATTGATTGAGCGTGGAGTGTTTGCAAATGGTTGGTAGGTAAGTAAAGAAAGCAGTGTTACGCCGCAAAACAAGGAAGAGGTACTCACGGTGTGATCTTTAATTTCCTGTTTGACAAATCCATTTTTCCTGTATCCGTTGAGTGAAGTCTCCAACTGTCCGTTGACATGCCCGTGTCCGTTCGTGAGCGTCGTGGTTATTGTTAACGCTGACATCATCAACTATTATATTTTCTTTCAACTTAAACTTAATAACTGTCAGAAGGTACCCTACGTGATATAAAAATATTAAAGCTAAATAGGAACTTGCATTTAAGTATTATTTAAAAAATATTATTCTTCCAAAATAAACTAACTTCAAATCTGAGTGAAGATTGACAAGTCGCTATTTTTTTTTCAGTTATCGTATGTTTCGGGCTATGTATTTGATAACCGGTATTTTAGGTAAACAACGGAACACGCGAACTCCACGAAACTATACGAGCGAGTGACTAAAACGATATGAAGCACGGAGTCGGCGTGAGGAATGTTTCTGGTGTGAGCGGGTGGGATGGAGGGCGCGGGGGGCGGTCGATGCCGGGTGGCGCGACGCCGACGTGGAGGCTCGGCAGACACGCGACGCTCCACGAATCGCCCCGCGAAGGGGACTTCACAAAGCGATGAGTGCCGACCGACGATGTTGCGTCGCCCACGGTCGACCCAAGCAAATAATCGCAGTATGCAATGCACCCAGACCAGACGGACATAATCTACTCGCACAATGCAGTGCAATGCGCGGTCTGTTTTATTATGAAACCTGCATCAGAACAAACAACAGGCTTACACATTAAAGTGTGTTACTCTCATGAATACTTTACTCATTTGCTCTCGAAATTGTCCAGTGTCCGGATGCACTTATGGCTAGTATCGCCACTTGTGGATGTTATTTAAAATGCACCCCAATTGCTTACAGACAAAATTTGTTATTTGTCGGTGTATTGCTGTGAATTCACTCACAGTATTCGTGACGTAGAGATAAGGCCCAGCTCGAAATTAAGCACACTGCACAAATTGTTTGCGTAACACGTGGGTAATTACAAATTCAATATAGGTAGGTACGTACCTACGTCTTTACACATTATCACAACATCGTACGATATTGATAACATAATACCTTACCAAAGTACATAATTATAAAATGATATCAACAGTCGACGCAACGGAGGTGATGACACATTTTAATAAGTTAATTGCTGTGGGGCTGGAGGCACGTTATTTCCAGGAATGTTGACAGCCCTGCGACCGGTTAGGAATGTGTGTGATACTGTTATCAACAAATATCTACAGTGGATATAGTTACAGGATGTTTTGTACCTTGCTAAGGAAGAAGCCTTGACTTGGGCCCCTTGAACAATGTCATACAAGGTAAGGTAAGCAACAAAATCCTGTTTTAAATCTTGTGGAATACTCCAATTATAAATTTTATAAAATTATGTGCTCATGAAATATCTAATCTTTATTATAAACATCGCATGTTTTATAAAACATGCATACAGTATGGAGTATGTATACCATGACATGATGTGACAGCGTCCTTGCGCTACATTCCAGCCTCTTGTGATTAAATTTCGAGCACTGTCACACTGTGCGCATGAGTTCACTGCCATCATACATCGACTCGGCGTTTTCAACCATCTAATAGAAAATAGGAAGTTATAATTTGGTATGCAATTCTTGACCAGCATAAATATCTTCTCCGATTGCACGTTCAATTTCGGAATACTTTTTTTTGACAACAAACAGAAGTCTTGCCAAATTCTCCCGTGTATTTTTAAAAACAATACTACTACCTGTACTTTATAGATCTACTTAAGTACTTATTACGAGTACCTTTCCATCTGAAGTAGTAGGTACGTGACTTGGATGAAAAATTTACTTGTAATCAATTATTGCAGAGACTTGTTTATAAATCGTCGCAGAAAATAATGCCTACTAATGTGGTACAATATGGAATCAATAGAATTTTTGTTACTTGGTCAGGTCAGGCAGGAGGTGCTAGAAGCTGCTAACAAGGTAGGCTAAGAGGTGCTAAGGTGCTAACGAACGGCCGCAATAAATGTAATAGCAGGCAACTGCCTACGTAGTACTATACTATAGCGATAGGTCTTTAATATCCTACATGTCATATTTCAAAGCACCTCGGTACTTACTGGTTCTCCTACTTTAGTTGGCGCTTCATCGTTTCTAGTTTGGACCATCAAAATCTAATTCATTTTTATTGTCATTCGCGCGTCTTTATGCGCTTCAGTCGTCAGCAAACTTCTGATGCAGCAACCTCCTTCACGCCTGTTTTAAAAGTTAGCAACCTTGAACGAGTGAACCTTTCAAATTCCTTAAATTCTACAGCACAGTGGCTGACGTTTCCAAAGATTACACATTATATCGAAAATTTTGTTTCAGTAATTCAGTGGACATTGTTCAGCATCAGATGTGGAAACATTTCTCAATTATTTTAACGATGTTTTACGTAATTATAAATTGAGATTTTTTCTGAATCATTGGGATTTTATGTTCAGTTTCATGCGCGCTAACATAAAAAATATTCGATTTGAGTCGAGTCGAGCACTGTATTTTGGTTTTATTTCATTAGTTGACAAGAATAACGAGTATCACCTATTAATACGAATAAAGTACTCGAAATAATTATATAAATAATAATAAATGTACGAAACAGGTATTTCCAACATCGGTGACATTTTTTTATAAGTGATCGATGATTTCCAATTTAAAATGTTGAGGTAGGTATTAGGGCTGCCATCACCTAAATTGTCGACGCCGGAAAGAAACTTCAAAAATCTCGGACATTTACGTGAAATCGATTTTTATTCCCGGACGGAAATACTTTACTCAGGGGAGAAAAATGTTTTTACAATTTTTTTTGCCATATTTCTTTGTTTTTCAAGAAAATGTATCCTGACTTTTTGAAAATTTCTTCATTGAAACCCTCTTAAACTAGAACGGGGTATCCCGAGCGGATGGCAGCCCTAGGTAAGCACATACCAACTCTTATTTTCTAATCACACTTAAAGTACCTACCTACGTGCTCTACTGTAAACATATTTGTTTGTTGTTCTTGTTTTCATTATGGTCATCGTTTTAAAAATAATGTCTTCAAAGTCACCTTCTATGCGCACCGGCTAAAAATAAAGGACAAGCCTATTCGTCTTTATGTGGTACGATAAGATTTACGTGGATCCTTCAAATTGTATAAATTGTATTAGTCACGCCCTGTCTCAGCTGATAAAATGTGATTCAAAATTTATCTATTTCTGCAGTCCAAACTCTAAGCTACCAAGTTTGAATCAGCTGTTGATAGCATGTAGGTAACTTGCGTAAGTAAACAAAACCACGTGTGATGAGATCAAAGTCACATTTAGCGAACATAATAATGGACTTACTAAAGATGATCACAATGATTTACAATCTGTTAAGTATTTATATTTAGAATATGGGTTGCCCTCACTAGAGACTGGAGGCAACGACCGACCCACTAACCGAGTAGTGAGCGCCAAGCGAATGTCTAGTAGAAGTGAGAACAGCAGTGGGCTGAGCTGCCAACATTGACATGACACACTCTCATGATTTTGTTACAGATAGCTCGAAGCCAATAATACTCGAGTCGTAGTCTACATTTTGAACTGGACCTGGTTCGGGCACCTAGTAGGATCTTACGATTGTGCAATGAAAGATTAAATACGGGTATAGTCAAGTCGATGACAAGCATTGCTTATACGTACTTAAGTTAACTATTCTAAACGAATCGATAAGTTCAATTGGTGCTGATATAAGCAGCTGTGACAGACAGACAAAACGAACGAACTATTTAGAACTCTTTTAAATGAGGAAGGAATCAGAAGTAACCAACCATTACTGACTGTGCCTAGCAATATTTCTGACATATTAGGTGTAATTTTAGTAAATGGTACTTACTTTTCTTACACCACAATTTTATAAACTTAAAGACCTGTTGACACGGTATGAGCTACTGTCCTGATAGTAAGACAGCTATTGTCACTGTGTTTGCATGCTACTAGTAGCATGACTCGGCCCGACCCGTCCCGCGATGGCAGGAACTGTCAACACCGGCAAAATATAGCTAATGCGTGAAAACAAGAGATGCTGCCCGTGGTGCCGCGGGGGAAGCCCAGTGGGGAGTAACAAAAAACAGACTCGCACATGACAGTTACTTCATCTAAGGCTTGATAACACAGCGCCAGTGTGTGCAAGCTGGCATTCAGTTACTGTAGCTACTCGCATCGTGTAACCACATCTTGTGAGTTACCGTTACGTGCGAGTATAGGTGCACGTATGAGAATACTATATCAATTTATTTTTTTACTCTTCATGCACAATGCAGCAGGTCTAGTTTATCGAACAAAAGTTTGTTTTCAGTGTTATGGCAACTACCCTCATAGCGTGGCCGAGCTACTGAAATGCACATTCACACAGAGGCAGTCAGATTAGTAGGTCGTACTGTGTAACCAGACCTTTAGCTTTTAAACTGTGAGTTTATGGAAAGTCACTTCTTGGTGTGCTGATAATGGTTCAAGGATGCATCAATTTGTTCATGGCATGCCGCACGACACGCTCTTATAACGTGATGACTGATGATAAAGGCATTATTTCGTCAAGCGCGTTACACAATTTTTATTATGATTTGATTCGCCTCTCGAGCGTTACAAGTTGATGATATTTGAAGTAGTTAAGTATGTACTTTTTTAAGAGAAAAACATAGAATATAGGTATGAGTTAAGTGTAGTAGTTAAGTGCATTAGTTTGAGTAATGCTTGCACAATGTCGTGTTATCACTAGAGCATGCACATTGCACAGGTGAACCGCCATTCTGTCGTCAATTGTTTTGCTAGTGACGTAATGCATTCGGAGACGAAACGATAGAAGTCGAGTTAGATTGTTTGAATACTTGATCGCGACACGAGTGTAAATTAAGTTTCGTGCTCAGTTGCTCACATGTTTTACAATAACACATACCATAAATATTTATACGTTGTTTGTTACCCTATAAACTGGATTTGGCAATCGACAAAGCGTGGGTGTTTTAGATAAAAAAAATAACATAGTCTACAATCGGCTTCCGTCACGGACTGATGGGAAATCCAAGAAACAATATAACTAGTTCGTAGGCAGACGGATTCAGGATAAATTATTCAACTATTTAGCTACCTCCCTACCTATACGTAATATTTCGTGATTATTAATGTTAGGCATAATACTATTTAATTATAACTTTGGGCAGTTGAGTAGTACCTATAATAATATAGTATGTTCAGCTTAGAGCGGCGTAAGCAAGGTATTCATACGAGTGGCGCGGTCAGTAATCACGCCACGCCACATAGTTGGCGGCGAGCCCAAACTATTGATTCATTTAGCTTTCATTTTCATATCCCTGCAGAATGAAAACAGATACATATTATACATATATTATAAAGCGTGGCGTGGTACGTAGTTTCCAGTGCGTCCCCTACTAGCGTGTTTATTATTCACACAGTGCGCCACATTGGTGGCATGCAACACGATTATATGCAATTATATAAATTAATGTTTTCCTGGAACATTGTGCACGTAAATTTTACCGATTGTGATTTTTATTAGGTAATCAAGCACTAAATTTTATAGTGTTCAGGTTGAGAGGTGCACTGTCTTGCTATGCAATCCATCAAGGGCTTAGGCTTTCCCGCGCCCATGACACGTCTACTCTCTCTTCTCATCTAAGAGCCAGCAACATTTTAAAGCCTAGGCTTCCCAAAAATCTATTATAGGTATGTTAGTAGGTTTATTTGCAAAGGCCTGATTAGAGAAAAAAAAACTAAACTTTTGTTTCTAATCAGTGCCATGCAAATTAATGCTTCCAATAAAATATCTAGATCTAATGAGGTAAGTATCTAACATGATAAAGAGACTATAATTAAAAGATAAGGTTTACAGTTAAACTGATAATGTGATTATGCCTCAGTTATAGTAATCTGATAAGGTTATTTTTTGAATCAAAAGCTATATTACATTTTTAAGCCCTTGAAAAGCTGCAAGCATTTAAAATGTACTGGCCTATTAAATATTTGTAGATATTTTATGGAGTGGCTAGTATGAAGAGGAGGTACTTGATGGGCTTGTATTTCACCACTATTAAACGGAATTAAATCCAATAGTATGAGACTATGCAGTTCACAATGGTGGCTGATTACTTTGCAATAGTCTATTCACTTATGATTTAGAGGCTTACAGAGTTCAACAGTTGGGAATCAGCACTGTTTGTGCCTTACTATGGAACAAGTTAGAATTCCAAGTGTACTTACATGATTATATTGGATTAACCACAGCCTGCTTCTGCCCCCTGACAGATTATGTCATAGGGTTACTGGGGCAATGAACTAAGCACTGATCCACTTAACTGGATAACAGCACAGAATGCATTATAAACTTGCAGTTTCACTATAATTCTACTTTTGCTTTGATTCTTGTTAGAAAGAAATTGCAGTTTGACTTAATTATGGATTAAAATAACTTAACAGCAATATAATAAATAATAATGATTGCTAATCAACATATTATAATATTCAAATCACAATCAACATAATAAAGAAGTCAAGTTCTTATGAAAATCTATTCATATTATTACTCATTCAGCAAATACAATGAATCATCATCACTCTCAAAACTAAAGAATATAGGTACCTAGATACAATGAAACACAGCATGAAGGTTGCTTAGAACATTTTAGGTTGTGCTAATTTGAACCATAATGCACATAGACAGACGGCACAATTTACAAGACACAATGGTTATTTAGATACCTACCACTTCATACAATCCAATGATATGGCATGGAGAACAATTTATGGCAATTTAACTCAAATGGTTTGTTACTTACCTTCTGTACTGCAGTTGCATAGTTGTATGTGCGCTTAATTTTATTTTTATAGTTATTATTCTTTTGAAAACATGAGATTTAATTGTAGCAGCCTGGTGATATGGTTAACCCTTAAATGGTGGTGATAACACATATGGTACTAACCTGCAATGCCTCTATCTGACTGGAACTGCTGGTTACACTGGTCTTACTGCCATTTTGCACCTCACCATATCCACTATCAATTACCAGTTTGGTATTCATTTCTTTTTCGCTGCTAAGCCGGGACCTCTTGCGGGACATTATTACATTGCCTGCCGGTAACTGGCTTCTTCTTATTTTTCACTTGAGAGTTTAGCACTAAAGTGCACTTTTTAAGTAGAAGTTAACTGTAATATCCCGTGTAACTGTATATGACGACTCGACTGTCCAAGCTTAGAGCTCTGACAACGTGCAAGCGGCAAGCCACCTAGGTATTTGATTTACGGTTACGATTCGCAGACTAACCAAAATTCAACTCGCACTACGAATCACGAGACCTGCTATTTCAATAAAAGTACTCAAAATGTGTCAATCTTTTTTTTAATTTTTAGTCTTCGATACAGTAATTTTAAAATAGAAATTTAATACATATTAAATCAAATATAAGAGTAAAATAGAGATTTTTTATTACGACACTCGAGTTTGACAGTGACGATTTAATTTATTAATGACACTGACATTCGTTACAGTGTTGCATGCTACATCAAACTTCGAAATATAAAAAATAAACACAGCAAAATAATACAAAAATCCCAGCGCGGTCTGAAAATATTCATTTTATTACATTACACCCTAAAAATAAATGCATTAAACACTAAAAGCTAAGATAAGTCTAGATTCATGCATCTGTTTCCGGTTCTGCTTTTTTCAGATTGATCATAACTAATAATAATGATGAAATTCTATGGAAGGTATATATTTAGGTGCCAAGCAAAAACTAGCACTCGGTTTTTCTGATTCTAGATTTCGAGCCGAATGGCATGTCGGATGTTTACGAGGCTGGCCATCCAAAACGATACTCATAAAGGCTGAGATTCAAATCAAACAAGGTGTAAACTATGCTTTGTAAAAAGTTTTTTATCACCCGCTCTATAGAAACACGTTAGTGGATTTCGTTTTCATATCATTATCATAAAACAGCCTAAGTGGGCGATAACGCCCTTTAGGTCTTAAGGGGTAACAGACTCAGAAAAAATCGGGGCGTTGTGTAGAGGCTTGGGAAGATTTGTAATTTCATCTACTAGGTGGTATAAGTAGGTGAAAAAATGAAGGCGCTAGAAAATAATTTATTCTCAAAGTGGGCAGTAGACAAAATAAGTTGGGGACCCCTGTCCTGAAATATGTCGCCAAATCGTGCCATAATATTGTAAACATTTTGTGAATTATTTTTGGAAACCAACTATCTAAGGAACTATAGTTACTTCATTATACTGTATAATCTATGCTTCATAGTCATTTAAATTAGTTTAAAAAGGATAACAACAGTAAATGATATTTTTTCTTTCACTGTATGTACGATTAGGCACTGCTCGTTGATGATTAGGTTCGTGGGGTAGATATCATTGAATTGGATGATTAGATAGGCACCTATCCAACATTTTTAATTGATCTTTAGTACAAAAACCAAATCACAATATTGTTTACTTACTGTTCGTTTTTGAAGTTTCGTCTTATATAATTACATAAAATCATACTGAAATATACCTACCCTTTCTTATAAATAAATAACCCGTAGTGAAGGGTCTTCGTTCACGTCAGACAATCGGTGAGCGATTTTTTGTAGGAGAAATGGAACATAAATGAATTCCAATCGTCTGTGATTCCAATATACCAACGCAGACATGCCACAGGAAAGTCGGTCCTATGAGGCTGTAAAATAATTGTCCGTTCCGATAATCTGTCGTACATAAAATGTGACGTGGGAGGTCATAACAGAGTTTAGGTAGGTACCTATATACAGACCGTATATTGGGAGGTCATAACAGAGTTTAGGTAGGTACCTATATACAGACCGTATATTTTTTAAGTCATAAAGCGTCCTGCCTGTTTTTGGCGCGGCGGTATTAGGTAGATATTTCTTCAAATTCGTATTTACACGGAAGTATGAGTATGGTGGCCTAGGTTCTTCTTGAGAACTAAGACTTCGCTCTAAACTAAATGAAGTGAACTGGCAATATCATTATGATATTTTTAAGTTACAGTTAGTGCTTTCAAATTCTGTTTTGAAGTGAAATGCTCTCTACAAAAACAAGCAAATTAAATGTCAAATAACTTTTATTTTAGTTAAACAAAGAAATGTATATATAATATTATATATATTTATTGAATAAAATTATTTCTTATAAACAGACATGACGCCTCGTCCATTGCGAGAAACAGCCACCAAGTTCCCATCATAGCCGAAATATGGCAAACTATATAATAGAACGTAAATGCAGACGGCCCAATTGTTTCCAAAACATTTATTTTTCATAATAAAAAAATCACGAAGCACACGTGAAATAATTTCTATAACTAAAATGTTAACCTAGCTGCTTTGCCTTTAGGCCCCATACAGTCTTCGCTTCTTACAAGAGCCCTCGATATGTCACGAACATTTCTCCATTATGAAAACGATTATTCTAAAGCATAACGCAACAGTGCTAAAAGTAACTTTCTAATAAGAATTAACTACGGTTATAAAAATAGCGAATATACGTAAGCGAAACAATATTGTAGTTTTCACTGTCAGTACATGATACAACATATAAAGCTGTAATAATAATGCGTTTACGCCTAACATTTTTTTTTTTTAAACAACGATAACCACTGATATACTTTTACATTTTATAAAAAAATTGGACCATCCCCATTACAGTTGCTTACAAAATACCGACATTTAAGAAAAAAAACAGCTACATATAAAGACAATGAATATGCTCAAAGAGGTACTAACACTTTTATGGCTCGAACATGAAGTAACTTCAAAAAGTAGTATAAAAATATATCACAGCAATTTAAGTTAGCCCAACTGATGTTTTGCTGAGTGAGATCGAAGAGAAGTAATCCTCGAAAGGAGAGAAGAACGCGTTCGAATACATTAACAATATTATAATTTATCTGATCAGTCATTTTATGAAACTGGGTTAAAACTCGTCAAAATGACAAAAAGAGATATATTTTCAATCAATACAACATACAACTTTATACACATAGTAATAGTTGGCTTAAAGGCGGTCAAGGTTTAGTGTGATGCGCGAGAACTGGGCGTGATGAGGAGAGCGTGACTGGCAACGGAGGAGCGCAGGTGCCGAGAGAGTGACGAGTGGCGGGAATAAATATGTAGCTCGCGTCCCGGCCACTAGGTGGACAGAGCCAGCTGCAGCGCCTCCTTGTGCTCGCTGCTCAGCTGCATCAGCACGGCGTTAAATAACTCCGCATTGCTCTGCAACAACATTACATATTTTTAGATGTCGTCTTCTATTATATAAACCTTGATTTTAAAATTGTTGGAAATGCCTACCTGAATTTGCCTGACGAGAGCTACCATCTGCGCGAAAACAGGGTTGTCAGAGGGTACAGCGTCTCTTAGGAATGCCTCTGCAAGTGTTGCGATTACGTGTTTGGGAGCATCGGGTGACGCGAGTGCCGCGTGCCCACTCGCTGCTAGTTCACAAAGCAGAGAGTATACGTGTGGTGCTTCCTCTGTGTCTTCTGTTACTGGCAACCATGTGAGCCTGTCAATAAAATAAGTTTTAGTTCTCTACTTTGTAAATTCAGAAATTCAGTATTTGAGTTAAACCGTTAAGCTTGGGTATTGAAAGAAAGCAATGTCAAAAAGGACCGCAAAATAGTGTACTTCATGTATTTTTTTCTTTTTCACTGGCAGTCTTTAGTTGTGTAACGCCATAATTTTTGTGACAAAACTCAAGCTTAACGGCTCAATTGGGTGTTCAGATCACTCACCAGTGCCTAATAATTTCATCCCTGTCAATCTGCGAGTGGTTATACTTGATGATCTTAGCGACGGCGGAGATGGCGTTCTCTGTGGCGTTAAGGTTCTCTAATGCGCGCGCGTTGGGCTCGTTGACGAGCGCGGCCAGCAGGGGCACGGCGCGCGCGGCGGCGGGCGCGAAGGCGGCGCCGCCGAACTGCGCCAGCACGCCGCACCCGTACGCCGCCGCCTGCCGCACCTCCGCCTCCGCCGAGCGCAGCCCGCCTAGCATCGGCTCCAGGAATATGTCTTGATACTTTATGCATGCGGGTCCTGAACACGTTCGCTTATTAGTATACTCGCGCGATGACATTGCAGACATCATAATTTCATAGATAATTTATTAATTTCTTACCTCCAAATTCAATAACGTCGTCAAAAATACATATGGCCCATTGGCGGTCAGAGTACGGGCGGCCAGGCGCGAGTAGTTGCACAAGGTGTGGCAGCAGGCTGTCCAGGTGCGGGAAGAAGGACTCGCGGTATGCCGACATGAGCGCGTGCAGCACGTCAGCCACGCGGGACAGCCCGTACACGTCCTCGTTGTCCTCGTCTGCAAGCTGCTCCTCTACTACCTAAGTTACAAAATGAAGCAAAGCATATTAAATAAGTAAAAGTAAATCGTATTTTACTATTACATCACTCTATTTGCTAATTACTTAGCATTTGAAAGATTGCATAAACATTATGTAAAATATTGTAGCTCACCTCATCGTAATCTTCGTCAGCTCGTTTTTGACGACGCTCAGTGGCTCGTTCGAAATGTTCTGTTAGTAGCTTGTTTAGTATGCGCAGTACCTCGGCCATCATCTCGTCTGGCAGACAACCTCCTCCCAACAACTCAATGCACTGGAATAAATAAGATTATTTTCTCGATTTAATTTCTTTATCTTACAGACATTGCTTTTACAAAGCACACTTTATGTTCACATTTTCCAAGTAATAATGTTGAAATTAAGTGAGAATAAGAATAAGATTACACACCTTAGCAAGACTGTTGAGCAGCTCCACCTGCACCTCCTGCTCTGGTTCAGAGTCGATGGCCTTCAACAGTTCAGGCAGGATGTACGCCCACATGCCCTGGATGTACTGTGGGCCGCGGATGCGCGCGCATTCCAGTAAATAGGGCAGAGATTCCGCCGCTGCCGTGCGCACGTTGTCGTGGAAGTAGAACTTTAGCATCGGCACCATTAGCTTTACAACGTCTTCGGCGTATTCCGCAAATTCCTCCTTGAGCTCGCGTGCGTAGCATACGAGCATGTCACATGCAGATGCTTTGTCCTCCAGACCTGGGAATAATGCTCTTGATAAGTAATTGATTTCTGAGCATACATCAAAATATTTATTCTGTATTTCCACTGCATTCACTGACAGTCTAGTTTTTACAAATAAAAGGTTTTATGCAAAATAAAACAATGTCAGTGGATCATAGAGGTATTTGAGAGCTATGACTGAACTGATGTTTTGGTGCAATCTGGTATTTTTGTTGCAATACACAATGATTAACACTGTAAACAAGGATTACCTGCAGTCTTGATCCCGAAGTTCTGTTGTTCGCCGAGAGTCACGAAGTGCCAGTCGAGATCGCCCTCAATGGTCTCCAGGTCATCATTGTCAAGCAGTGCCACCTCGGGCTTCATGGCGGCTGTGCGCATGACCGGTTCCATCACCATGGGCAGGTATTGAGCGAATTTTTTGCCTGTAACATATAATAATCTTCATAAATAAAGTGAATCAGATAATTTTAGTTAAAAGTTTGCCTTCTTAGTGTTAATTTCCGTAGTTCATTATAATATTTAATGGTGCAAATAGAGTGGAGGCCTTAGTCGTACACAAAAGCAAGTCGAATACCCGTGAGTTGATAGGCACATCAGAGTTTTTTAAGTGTTTCCTTAAAATTCATTTTAATAACTGTGTGCCTACTGTACCGTAATTATTACATAAATGATGTAAATATGATGACATACCCATAATCCTACAGATTCGCGACCAGGCGGAGATAAGGTAAGATGTTTGCGGGTCGTCAGCGGGCAGCTGTTCGCCTTCCGTGTGCGTCTTCAACAGGAGGTCCATTATCTCTGACGCGTCTACTGTGAACTTCTCTTCTCCTACAGCCAGACCTACAAACAAATAGTTTTATTTTATTCCTTTATTTCAATTTGGCGTCAAATTACAACAGAACAGAAAAAAATTGCAAACAGTAATTTACAGGAATAATCGGCGTCGTATAGCGCTCGGCGTCGTATAGCGCGGTGTTTATTTATCGGCCCCGGATTTAGGAGCATTATAGTTATACCTCTCGACCTAAATGACATCTTCGTAAGTTGATCTCTGTTACACAATTACAATACCTATACTTTTGTGACAAAACTCAATGTTTTTATATTATTAATATACATGGAAATTTATGTTTACTAACCTATAAGACTGACGCATTCGATCGTCTTTCCGCGAAGCATCTTGAGCTCCTCTGTGGTGGCGTTAGCGATGATGTATTTGAGGCAGGGCATCAGACGGTCGTAGTAAACCACGAAGTCTTTCTCCACCGTGTCGGCGACGGACGCGATTGTCGTCACTATCTGTTCTAGCACGAGCTTTGTGCCACGTTCCACCAACTGCACAATTTATTCAGCTTAATTAACATTCTGATATTGCTTAGCAATATGACCGATTTTTTATATTTAAATGTTTGTGAACTGAGATCCATGACTGTCTATAAAAAGGCAGAAACGGAGCAAATGCCACATTTAATCTGCCAATGTTATGGAAGTGATTTAACCTTAGAAATAGTTATATCACTAACGAACATTGGGTTAGGAATAAAACGAGTCGAATCAATAATGAACCTTACCTCTTTGAATTTAGTGGTCAAGATTACTTCCAGCTTGCACATCAATGGGTCAAGATACTGAGTAAGAATTGGTTTTGGACAATCTTCACTGAAGTTTACTAAAGCAGCAGCCGCGTGAGCCTGTTAAAAGTAAAGGGGAACATTTATAAAATGAACGGCTGGATTCCTGGGTAGTCTGCACACTGTAGGTCTGTTCTCATTGTACCCAGCTACAAAAGAAAAATATGTCGTTACCTGCACGCGGGGGTTAGCATTGTCATCGAGCACCATCAGGAGGCCGGGCACCACTTTGTCGTGGAACTTCTTTTCAAACACGGGTGCGAAGTCAGTCGACATCTGACCCACGGCATTGCATGCAGCGTAACGTACGCGAGGGTGCTGAAACAATTATATTGTTAGTGTATTCTTTTGTTTCATTGTAAAAGATACTATTATTCACATGAGCCTTTAGAGATCGATGGATGGTGGGACGGCCATCTATTTAGATGGAATGCATCACACAAGTTGAGCATTATTGTAGTGATTGTGAAAAGGCAAGTCTCGTATCACTGCTGGACTAAGGTATGCCCGCCAAACGGCGCTATAAACACCGGTTTCATTTAGTAAACGACGATCTAAGGAGAAGTTCACGTTCAGCAGGTATCTTTAAAAATTCTGTAACATTTAGAGTCATCTAGGCGTAAGTTTATCATGTTGTAATGTTTGTGAACTGAGATCCATGACTATCTATAAAGAGAGAAACGGAGCAAATGCCACATTTTAATCTTCCAATGTTATGGAAGTGATATGACCTTAGATATGGTTATATCACTAACGAACATTGGGTCACCAAATACAATATTCCATCAAACTAGTACACGTCCTACAAAACGATGGATCATCTAGTGACTCCTTATCACACAAACTTACAGGGTCAGTAAGATAGTTGAGAACTGCAGACACAACTTGGTCGAGCATCTGCTCCATCTGCTTGTGGCAGCCCTCGCCCGCGGAGGACACGGCCATGAGCGCGGCGTGGCGGCGGCGCCAGTCCTCGTGGTGCAGCATCTCTGGCACTTGGCCGACGATCAGGCTCAGCATAATCTTGCCGCCAAGGCCGCAGCACATGCGGTCTAAAGCTGACTCGGCGGCTACGTAATTTCTGTCAAGATTTGTTGCATTTTTATTTTGGCATTTTTTAAATGACTTATTGTTTACTATCATGTATTGTCTAGAATGCTATATTTAAAATTGATTATCGCTATCTGACGGTGTCTTTCATGAACGCGTCACATACAGCTTCCAATTTTTAAAGAGGGACATTCAATATTTTGCTTGCCAATTGTAATGTCAACAAGGGACTGACACTAAAATGTATAAGGAACATCCAAGTGCTAATTATCTTGTTATTCACTCTAGTAAGATTCTCCATAGCCAAATCATTAAGACTGAGCCAGTAAACAGAACCTTACCATTCTGTAAAGCATATGTATGGATACTGACTGTTCATTATCATCTTCGGCGGCGTCGTCTTGCATGGACCAGTCGGGTTCGTCGTCGAGCTCGCACATCATCTCGAGCACAAGCGGCGTCAGCATGCTGACTCCGTTGGGCACTTGCTTGCGCACCATGGCGGGCGCTGTCTCGCACAACGTCACCATTGCTTCGAGGGCCAACTGGCGCCAGTTATCCTCTGCGTCTTTATCACCTACCACCTAATAAAAACAATTATTTATTAATAACGCGACGCGATGTAATGTGCAAAGATTGAAAAGTTATTTACCATTTCGAAGTACTAAAATTTTTAAAATATCTAACTGTCTTGTTTTGAAAATAAACCGACACACGTGCTATACATTGTTTTATTCTGCGCGTGTATGTTATGTTGCACATGAGCCAATTTAAATAAAAGAATGTCATCAAGGGACTGACACCCAAATGTATAAGGAACACCGAGTGCTAATTATCTCGATATTTACTCTAGTAAGAATATGTATGGCTGCGTTATAATAATAAACATAGCCAATACAGACAAAATCTTACAAATAAATAAAATGTTAAATGGCATGCAAATCTTGGCTTTATATTCCATTAAGTTGATCGAATTATAACAGAGGTGATTAACATAAATATTAGGAAAAGGCATTATAATAAACAAATATTCTTATGTTTGTATTAACAACGTAAATATTCTTATCTTTTTTCGATGGATAAATTGAGTTTTATTTGTTGCACAAGTCAACTGAATCACCCAGCTCAAGGCCAAATTATTTGCGTCGTACACGAAAATCGACAAAAAAATATAATCGAAACATTAGGCTCGTCCCACACAGATGCGACGCGACCTTTCTACTATGTCTATTCCTAGTACGTTTTGTAGGAAGTTGCGCTACATACGGCGTCTTATGAGCGTACAAAAGTTGTAACTAATATTTTTTTAACAATGATTTTACCAACCTTTATGCAGACTTGGAATATGGGTTCCAATTGTGGACGCAAGAATTTCGGAGCAGACTCGGCGAGTTCAATAAGCACTTTCAATGCGGAATCATCGTCGCTCTTCTCAATGGACTGAACCACAACCTGTTAAAAGTTATCATCTTCAAAAATATCGTCTTAATATAATACTTAACACACAAATTTTCGGATTATTTGTTTTGAGAGGTACTATCAAACTCCATCCTAATGAGAGGATGGTGTTAGCGAATTCTCAATTTACTGTTGCACATTCTGGCAGTAACACACTTTATAGTAAAATGTTTACGTAAATGACGTGCTCAAGCTACACAGAATTTCAGTATTGAATAAGCTAAGTACTGGTATTAGTATATCGAGAAGGTGTCGGCAACTCCGCGTTCTTGCGCGTATTTTCCGTATGGATGAGAAAATATCATTTGGTCCACCTCAACTCTGACCCACAATGCCTAGATATTACTAAAAAAACTCTTCGATAAGATGACTTTTACCAAAATACTTTGCTCCGTAAGTGGCGACTTCAGGGCAGTTAAGAAGTACCACATGAATCTCCATGCGAAAGCTAAAATTGCTTATTTGTGATCGTCAATCTTTGTATTCATAAACATGAAAATTTAAAAATTCATCTTTTTCTATATTCATAAAAAAATCGCTCTTGTTTTTACTAAAAAACAAGGATCAATATTTGATGAAAGTGATGCATGTTATCTCAGATTCAGAAGACAAAACAGTCCTATTCAACTATATCAAACACATCAAGTTCTAACTGTATCAATACAATTGAGTGATAAAAATCAACTATCAACCAGTCAGTCTAAAAATAGAGTCAATTGTGATCATTCAATGTCGAATTCATGGCGCTTTGAATATACAAGTGGCCAATTACAAATTGTGTGCTATCAAGTTATGATTTCAAATTTATTTTTTATTGAATGACATGTAACCAACAGATTCATTTTTAAAACACTTACAATTAATATTACCAACATTATTGAGAACTGTTAACAAATCTGACCATACTTGAGAAAAACATTACCCTCTTCCTGCAGCAGTTAGGAAAAAAACCTATTTTGATTATCTTTCCTGCTTAAAAACAAAGTCAAGGGATGAATATGATTTTCGTAATAACCCACCTGCATCAATGGGAGTAATAAATCACTGAAATGTTTGTGTATGGCAGGCTCCTTGTCGTGAAGCAATATGAACGCGCCCACGGCCTTTACGGCTTGTACGCGGAGAGCATCCGACGTGGACTGGAGTGCAGTCAGCAGCATGCGCTTGATCACTACCAGGTTCTCATTCTGACGATGCCCAAAGACGCCAGGCACTGACCTGTTTCATAACCAATCATAATATAAACCAACTTATTATATTTCCAATATATTCAATAACAGTACTAAATAAGCTGAATATATTACTTAGGTACAAGAATAAAGTATTGAGAACTTGGCATTGAGCCAAACTTTAATAAAACAAAGGAGGATTATAAAAGTGGTTTAAAATAAATTAGTCTGTGTCTATACATTTGTTGAGACAAAGACAAATATTTATACTAGACGCTATTTAATCTTTTTGTACTTACGTGAACATTCTAATGCCAGCTTCTTGGATGTTGGGGTCTTGAGCTCCAGCACAGTTGAACATAAACTGAAGGAATTCTGGCCATTGGTTAACACCATCATCATCTATGTGATTCCTGGCCAGTTCTGATACGACATCACAGATCTAGAACGAAATTTCATATGATTTTGTGGTGCTATATATTAAATAAAAAATTATATGTTTAGGTAAATGCCAGAGGACAAATTTTCGTGACGTAATTTAGGAGAGGCCATTATGTTACCTTTTTATAACACAAAATAATTGAATTAATTTATTAAATGTCTTGAGAATAACTATCAAACTCCATTCTATTGAGAGGATGGTGTTAGCGAATTCCCAAAATTATTTTTGCACATTCTGGCAGTAATACATCTTATAGTAAAATGTTACGTAAATTATGTGCCAAATAGATAAAAAAGTATTAAAATGACCATCAAATGAATACAAATAAAATTATTATTTTTAATAACCGATTTTTGATGCTTTTTTTCAGTTAACAGAATTATAGCATGGGAGATATTGATATTTCTGGAGATTAAAAATTATTTGATATTATATTCTTTATTTAATAATTTTCGCCTAAATCTGTAATTATTAGCAACCAAAAAACCATACCACTACAAGGTGCCATGACACAGTGCTAAGTTTAAAGTGCACAAGTAATGATAAAGTGATGTTTAACTAACTAAGCAAAGCCTCTGACCCTCATCTAATTCTTACAGTTTGAAGATAAGATACATTGAATTAATATAAAATAATGACTTAATAGGTACCTATATGAATGTCATAAATTGTCTGCGACATTACATTCTCAAATAAATTTAATTCTTGTAAATGATATGGTACATTTGTTAAACCAATAGAATCTATGTTAATGATGATTTTTTTGTGGCTTCAAGATTCACAGTAAGCAGCTGGAATGCGTGAGTCATCGCCTAGTTTAGAATGTACTATACATATAATGAAATGAGATTAAGAGTACCTACTAAACTGATTCAGTGCATGACTCAATAGAGCAATTAACAATTATTCATCTGATAATTCTGGGGAAATTACTGAATACTGTTTTTTGACATAGTTTTTATTTTCAAAATTACATTATAATAGTTGTCTAATGCAGGTTTAGTATAGTACTTGAGATCATAAAATAAAATTCTTGATAAGAAATATGTTATGTCAGACTATTTGCTTAATTTTAAGCCAAGAAGTTCATAAAAAAAAAGATTCAGAGTCAATCAGAAGAGAAAATCCATAACGCTTTTATAATGCAGTCTTGACCTAAAAAGTTGGTTTATACAAGTAGTTTTGAGAGCTGCTACCAAGTCTACATCACTTCACCCTTTACGTGTCAAGTGTCAGACTCAAAGGCTAGAGTGCCAAGTCAGTGCTTTAACGTGCCAAGTCTAAGTTGACAAAAATGATTTTAGTAGTTCAAAACTACATAATTCATTCTAACATTATAAATGCATATCTGTCTGGTACGCTTTCACAGCTAAACCACTGAACCAATTTTGATGAAATTTAGTATGGGGTATGTTTGAACCTCAAGAAAGCACTGACATTTACGCAGACGAAGTCGCGAGCAAAAGCTAGTATTGAATAAGAATAATAATAATTTCAAAACAAATAATCATTATTTCGAAATTATTATTAATTCTCTGTCCTGTTTTATCATGTTTGTAAAATGAAGATGGCAATAGTTGTACAATTTTAGCTTTTTATAATGTAGAGTGAAGTTAAGGGTTTTTAATTAATAAATGATTAACTAACCTTGCGCCGCAGCTGTTGGCTCACTTCCATCTGCAGTGTAAGAAGAAGCTGTTCTCTGAGTACCGTTTGCTGTTCAAATGGCAGCTTTGGAAAGAACTCAAAGAATTCAGCACTGAGCAATCTACGGAGCAGCACAGCGGCTGTTTGCCGTCCTTCTTCACCAACATCTGCATTTTGGATAGCACCCACAAGATGTACCACTTTCGTCTCAGTTGGAATATTATTGTATGCTTCCTGTTCAATAGAAAAAAAGACCTCAGAAAAATTCTTGGAATATATATTTTTTTAAAGTAATGTTGCTTTTACTTATTTCATAATAATTGTTAATCGATGCATATGAATTTGACTCATACCGGAGCTTAAGCCTTGTATTACATTACTCTACCCCTAACAGTACTCTAGCGACCTTACATTTATATGGGGTACTTCCTTAATGCTATCAATATGATTGGTATAATAATCAAAACTAAAACAGCTCAGTAGTATGTTAAATCATCATCTGCCTAGCCTTTTCCCAATTATGTTGGGGTCGGCTTCCAGTCTAACCGTATGCAGCTGAATATCAGTATTTTACATGGAACAACTGCCTATCTGACCTCCACAACCCAGTAACTGGGTAGTAAAAAAACGTCAAAATTGAATAACAGTAAATTATTGCAATAGTTAGCATAAAACTTTTTAAAAAAATGGATGTTATTTATCTTTATGGATATAGAACTTTTTCCAGTGTGGTGTTTAGAAGTAGTGTTGTTTTATTTTGGTTGTATAAAAATGAGCTGCTTAATCATTTTATTTTTAGGTTGATATTGCTCTACAAATAATCTACAATAAGATATTGCGTTAGCTAGCTTCCTCTCTTCGTACATTACTCATGGAAATTTGTGTAGGTATAATGTAATCAGCATGGAATCGCAACAAATAATTGGGAGCTTTAAAACATGTACGAATTAAACGTTAGCCCCGGCCGCAACGCTGATATAGAGTCGGTTAAAAACGGTTTTGTAATTATGTAAACATGTAAGATTTAATAAACAACTTGCGTGGTTTGAACGTAACACAATTTTTCATCAATATTGCGAGTCAGTAGAGCACTATCAGAACATACATGTCATTGTTTTAGAAGTAACAATTAAATCCTCCATGACCACGTTTTGACACGAGGCTAGCAGAAGACGTTTACATTAAAGGCCGGTCATTTTGTATGTTTTTTCACATTTATACCAATAAAACATAAAATATAATAAGTACTTACTTCTGCTTGGGATCTAATGTCGTTATCGGTTGATAATAAAGTATTTAATAACTGGTAAAATTGCGCCTGATCTCCTGCCATGTTGAACCTCTTCGAAAAGGCCCAATTTTTTTTCATAAACTTTTATCTGGCTGGTCACTTCACATCATTCAGTCGTGTTGCCAGTATTTAATCGTATTTATGTTTAGTCGATTTATTTTATGCAAACAACCAACTAGAGAGTAATAAATATATTTTTGTAATAAAATCTATCTTCGAGAGTGGTGTGAAGTAGTTGGTTTGATAGCAACTTGTCTAGATAAATCTCAGATTTTAATCTTGTTGCCAGAAATGGCATCATTCTGCTCGAAAATTGATTTAGTTGTTTTTGTAGTCGATTTCTTCACGATCTTTTTGTTACTTTATTTTAGTCAGTGATATTTTAGAGTTACGAGAAACAAAATTATTTATTGATAGTAGGATTTTGGTAAAATAAAATTCCGGGCTAAGTGTATTTTTGATTTAAATTATGATATGATGATACGATTAATTAAAAAACGTTATTTCGATCGATTGTCAATGGGTGATGGAAAATACAGAAACCGTAAACGTCAACTGTAACTGAAAGGTTGACATATGACATTACTGAACTGTCACACAAAATCAAAGAATAAAATGCGTTTTATAATCAGTAATTGCAATATTTATATTTGTGGTGAAATATAAGTAGAGGATGTATAATTTGTAAAATTTCTAGGTATTAGACAATACATTAAGTGAAAATATTACGGTTTAATAATGGTATGTATACACTTCATCCAGTTTTTAAACAAATTTAGTTGAACGTAACCTCGCTTAAAAGGTACAAGATCATTGAATAAACAATTTGATACCTAATTTAGAGACTTGCATACCGCTAATAGTTCTCATATCGCAGTTTGTTAAGACCTTCTTTTTCAGACAGAGCTAAATCACTTCTTTGTTATACCTACAGGCAAGTTCAGTCATTTTAGCGGGAATAGGCATGGCAGCAGTTGGATTTGCTGGTCGCTACGTGCTACGACAGATGCCTAATGCCACTTCCCGATTCGCCGAAGCTGTAAAAAATTTACCGAAATTCGATGCCGAAAGTTTAGCCAACTCGAAATATTACAAAGGAGGATTTGAACAAAAAATGACTAGAAGAGAAGCTGCTTTAATTCTGGGTGTGAGTCCTACAGCAAGCAAAGCTAAAGTAAGTACATTACTAGTTAAATAGGTGCTGTATTTTCGTGGACTGGCTTATTCAGTATTATAATAATATACTTTATTTGCAGATACGAGATGCCCATCGCAAGATCATGCTACTGAACCATCCAGATCGAGGAGGCTCACCATTAATTGCAGCAAAGATAAATGAAGCCAAAGACCTGTTAGAAGGTGGAAAGTCATAATGCTGTAATTTAGTTAACAATTTTGTGTAAATAGATGAATAATAAATTCTGTAGTTATGTTTAGCTAATTGCCTGAAAGATTTAATTGTAATCTCAAATGATTTATAATGTAAACAAACAAATGTATGTCAAGAAATATCCAAATACAACACTGATATCAAACATTTTGTTAGGAATTTCGAGAAAGATTGTTGAATTTCGACAATTTAATAGTGTACATATCTAGTAATATGATCAGTTTTTTTGGTATAAACTCTATATAAAAACCACTGACAGGTTTACATAAATCATTTGAGATTGAGATTAATTTTGTTATAAGGGTAGTAAAATAAAATTCATTTGAACATCTCAATAGTCTATTCTGTCACGATGAACATCCAAACATGTATTATGGCATATCCTAACACGGTTAATGGGGATCAGGCAGAACAGCTCGTTAATCACAGCGCAATACACAAGGATCAGACATCAAGAATGAAACCATCAAAAGTGTATTTTATAAAAATACATTTACACATTTCTAGAATAAAAAAAATGTATGTGAGTTGTTTATATAATACATTTTATAAACCCTACTTACTAGGTACTTTTGCATTAAGATGATTTCTATGATTTTATTAGCTTGAAATATATTATTTAATATAAGACTTTTTTTTAATATGGAATAGGTCAAATGGATCAAATATACTTCTAGATTTTATTATTTTCAATAAAATGTATTTCATACTAAAACTATGTTTCTGCGATCAATGGATAATGGATATGTGAAAATTATTGTCCACATTTGTGATTAACTAAGTAACAGATGGCCCTAGAGGGTAGATAAGTGGCCTAAACTCTATACAGATTGTAGAATACCATGTTTCTGTCGCCTGCGCAGGCAATCTGTTCCGAGAACAAAATGGCCAGGATTATTTTTTTAAAAGCGAAATATTCTAGTGGCGCAATCAATCCTATAAACACATGTCTAACACATAATTTTTGAGCAAATAATTTACTAACTGCTTAACAAAATATTTTTCAAGCCATTTAAAAACCGAAGAATCAATCAGCATAGAACTATGTTCTGCAGGGATATAGTAGGATGAATACGCATCCAAGCACAAATGAATAAAATTGACAAAATACATCAATTTCCACATTTTCAGAGCATAAATATGTTGTTGAACTATGTAAGCTTTTCAACTATAGAATAGAATTTTTGTAGCAACTTTTTATTTACGAACATTAAAATATTTTAAAAATATAATACCTAGCACCTAATTTATTCAAATGACATTTAGAAAAAATATATGCATTATGCAAATAAATTAAATAAAAAACCTTACATTGATAAGGTTGGCAAAGCTATATAACTAGATATTACTATGAAAAATATCAATTAACTAGCCTACATTAATAACTAACAATTTATTTTCATTAACAAAGAAACTAAATTTCATGTGTAATAAATATAATTTTATTGTTGTTACTTCAAATGGCAGTAACAACTAAACCAATCGACATATTGTATTTATTTTAAAAACTATTAAGCTAATAAAATGCTCACTTTGTTCATTCCCTAATAAGTTATCATTACAGTACAAATCTAACTAAACCGATACGGTAATAAACAACAAAAATAATACTAAAAACAAAAATACTTTAATGATATGCCAAACAACATTACAACTTAATACTAACTTAGCAAAAATCAATTGCAAATATGCAGATAAGGTTAAGAGCATTACATCAGCGATAACCAATGTTACCGAGTCCATATAAATAAGATGAAAGATCGAGCATTGGTATAAGCGATGATGTAATGGTCGGTTAGCCTAAGAAGTTTGTCATGACTTCAGGAAATAAAAAAAGTCTTGTCAAGTAAACTCATTTCTTCGCCTGGTTTAAATGAATAGCTACTAAACATGCAAGGCTATAAAGACTAGTAAGGTTTGTACAAAATCGCAACAAGCTAGATAAATATATTTTTGATTCATAATAATGGCGAAAAAAACTTGCGCCGTTCAAGAAATGAATTGAAATAATTCTGTTAGTTATCAATGTAAATAATTCAATAGCGTATGGCTAATATTTCAAAGATTACAAAATCCTGGGGCAACATAATTTCGTGTGATCGAAAGTAGGCCTCTTTTCTTTGTTGTTAAATACAGAGATCAAAAATATATGTTGTCACAGTTTGTTATAGTAGTTGTTAAGTAGTAGTGTATCATGTACAATTTGGTTGTATTTTGAGATCAGGACTCGAGCGCGGCGTCCGTTGTTCACCGCAGAGGCTCCTTCTGCTGTTGCTCGCGGCGCTGCTTCGCGAACCGTGCTCGCAGTTTGATTATTGTTGCGTTAGATAGAGTACCAGGTACTCTGAAGATTGACTGGAAAATAAATACATTAATTTAGAAAGAGTTTAAACGCAGCCTTGATTGGGAGCATTTTAATCCAAATAGAGATTGAAAGTCAATGTAACTTACAGTATGATTGAAAATGGAACACAAGCAAATTTGTGTTTGCTACATGGACATTGTCTATGGATGTGCAGGACTTTATGGTGTAAAGTTAAAAAGTTGAAACCAACCTGCATAAACTCATGACAGTGCAGCGCACTGGCATTCTTCACGATAGCCTTGAAGCACTCCGCCAGGGAGGTAAAATCGTTGCATGACATGATCTCGGCTCGGTTGTTCTTTATCAGCGTCAAACATACTCGGAACAGTATCTTTGAGCCCTCGTAAAATAGACAGTCCCATATTCGTAGCACCGTCTCTATGGGTAGGACTTCGGCGAATAGGCAGACAAACCATTTGGTTGTTATGACAGCCCATGGGAGACCTGAAAAAATTAGGATGACAAGTTTAGGTACAGGATCTCGACCCATGAGTCGTTCATGTTGGGAATGCTTTCATCCTGATAAAAAAGAAGGCTCATGGCGCAATTACATTTGGTTGTTCGTTGCATCCGAATTCGGGCAAATGACCAAATGAAAATAAACGGGTTCAAGTGCGCATGTCTTCGGGCGCAAGTAGTCGACTCCATTCAAACTACTAATAGTCGTAAGTCCGTATTCCAGTGCAATGACTAATGTAATGAATGCATCGGGTGCCCAAATTCGAGTAAAATCTTTCGGGAATCCGAATACAGGCTTACTATCAAGTGTAATTGTGCCCTAAGCTATAAGAACTCTTTTGTGAAACACATCTCATCGACAGTCATTATATCGAAGATCAAAACATATTTACTCAAGACCTGAATATATTATTCTGTAATATACGAGTTATAGCATGTATATTTCATATCTCAGCAAAACCTATCAACTGATAAGTTATCAAGTCCGATTTAAAATAACTGGGATGTCAACTACACTGATTGCAGAATTATGTAGACAGATGAAAATGTACAGATTTGATGTAGATCTACAAGGAGTGTAAATATTATTACTAGCTTATCTCCGCGACTCCGTTCGCGTGAATGTCGATTATAACGGTTTTACTTTTAGTTTACAAAAATAATTAAGAGTTCTGCACTCTAATTATTTTTCTTAAGTAAAAGTAGGGTAGGTTCTCCTTATAATATCAGCTTTCCGACATTGAAAGTATTGCCAAAATTGGTCCAGTCATTTTGGAGATTAGCCAGAACAAACATACAGAGACAGACAGACAAACATTTTTTAAATTGGTTTTTTGTGTTTCTGATCCCTGTAAACATTAATATATATTTTTTTTAAAGCTGTGATTATGGCATTACGCACAGACACTTAAATTTTATTTATTTGTACAGCTGAATATAATTATTAGTACATGGGTATAATTTCTACCTACCCAAGTTAATAACATGTTGGTGCACATCCGGCACCTTGGACTTGACTAGTTCTGACAACACCTCAATGTCCACGATGAGGCCATCCATTGTCCGTGTGTAGTAGTCTGGGAGAATCTTCTCAACAAGCACTTTCAGCAACCAGAATGATACCTCTTCACTTTTCGTTGCTAGTAGCAGCAAACCTGAAATAAATAACGTAAATGGTTAGGGGTCTTTTGGATATAACCAATATAATAAAATAGACTGCCACATTGGTCTAGTGGTTGCAAAACGCGAATGAAACGAAACGCTAAGTACGAGGTCATGGGTTCGATTCCCAGGTTGGGCAAAGTGTTATTGGGTTTTTCTATCAAGAATTTGTCAGTAGCAGCCTCGGAGTCTGGATTTGGGCTCGGTCGATGACAATAGGCTCGCCCCGTATTACATGGAACTTCATAAAAATATCTCGCGAAATGTGGGTGTACTAGTGAGTACACCTCTGTCTAACCCTTCGGGGACTACAAGCGTGGTGTTGTGCTATGTTATGTTAGTAAATAGAGAATTAATCTGTCTGTCTGTTAAGCTTACATAATTAAACCACTGAACCAATTTCCACGAAATTACTCGTAGATACGAGGTAAGCTTGAACCCCAGGACATGACTTCGTCCGTAATAGCGATAATCGATATTCACGAAGACGCTGGCAAATGCCAGTGTTTTATTATATGTATAAATACTAGCGGCCCGCCCCGGCTTCGCACGGGTGCAATAACGGGTGAAAACCGCATAAAAATCCGTTGCTTAGTTTAAAAGATATAAGCGCACAGATCGCGGGGAGCGACTTTGTTTTATACTATGTAATGATTTACATTTTAAACGTTTGTTTAACGTTTAAATATGTTTACCAATAATCAACAAAATTCATATATCATATCATTTTATACAATCTATTATAAATAGATGATAAACTATCATACATATTTGTATCTATTTTATTTAGATACAGTAATCCCATAAAGTTAGTTAATATTTAACTATCTATAGATTGCCCTGAAAATGATAACAATACACGTAATTCTGGCAATCCATTAAATGATTATCTTAATCAGATTAGTCAGACGAGTCAGTGGACAAAATTAATGTGGTATTATTATGTCAATTAACTTAATTAGGTAATTAAGCTTTTAGAGCTGCACAATCCACATCTGGCAGAGTTGACTAACTAGTTAATTTTATGTAATTATTTAATGAGCGATGGTTAGTAACCATTGACTGCGGGAAAACAAACCCGTTGTGTTTCTACTAAACGCAAGTGCGGCGCACATACGACCGTATGAGTTTTTTTACGGCGAACACTACAACTGTGTAGCCAGCCGCTCTATGGGCTTGGAGAAGCGAATGTTCGCCCGCAGAAAACAGGTTAAAATAAGTCTTTAGTTGTCCCTGACTACTGTCAATGGGTCAGTGATAAGTGTTTTATGAACTTCACAACTTCATGTTAATTGGTCAGCTAATGACAAAAGGAAAATAATTTAAAAATTTAACAAGTGCTGGTTGGGAATTTATAGAATTGTTTGCTGTTCTTATTGACACTAATGGACATATTTGTATTACATATAATTATGGATGTTACTGATAAACATTATACCCACAAATGATTTCCGAACAACATTGTAGCCATAATTTCAGTCAGTTCTCAATGAGATAAAAAACATTACATCAGTATTGAGTCATATCTGAAAATTAACCAATTGGCCCCACTGGGCTAGTTGACCTGACTTGATTGTTATAAATTTTAAACCAGATGTGGCATGAGTGTAGGTAACAGTTCAAGGCTACAGGTATAAAAAGGTCTTAGTACATCTAAATCATGATCTAACGTTTACAGAAGCTATTGGCAAAACCTTAACCAATAAATAAATGTGTTCAATATTGGGACAGCTTAAGACCAGAATATTAGAGACGTCTTCCTGTATAAAATTACCAAAACACATATTTTATGGTCAAAAAGCAAATATAAAATGGTTTAATTGTTTTAGAAATCGTAAATCTAGCTGTTAATCTTAATTATTAATTTTATTAATCTTACCTGCAATATAATTGAGTCCTTGACAGTACCCAACAACCCTGTTGTTGTGAGCATATGCTATGAGTATGTTGAACAAATGTGTCTGGTGGTTGGCCTCCTTAGTAAAGTATATGTTGTCCGGAAAGGTGCGAGGCAAATCCGTCTTCACTAGGTCAACCAGTTCCTTCTCAAAAGGGCCGTCTAGTATTTTCTGGTATAGGTCTGGGCATTGTGATTTCATCATTTCTGCTTGAGAGATTGCCATCCATACTGCTGGTCTGTGTTCACCTAAAAATATTACAGTGTGTATAACTCAGGTCATGTTAGTCACTTGAGTAATTGGATTACAATGAAAATGAATGTAATGACTGCAGGACTGATCTTTGTGGCAATCTTTAGGAGAGGCCAATGTCCAGCAGCGGGCATTGTTTGGCTGATAAGATGAATGAAATCAATATTACATCAGGTCCTATTCTTCTTCTTTTTATACATCTATACTATTTGAGCCCAGTAGGTAGCCATGTTTATTTTTGCGTTCAACATCTCCATTGAACAAATTGTCAAGGTTGTAGGTGAACAGACATTTGGGAAACTCCAGCAAATTAAGTGATTCATTTGTAGGAATAGAAATTGATTTTAGTTTAAAGTAATTCTCAGTGAGAATTGAAAATAAACTTGAAAAAAAACTATTTAGTTACTGAAAAAAATAATCTTCCTAAGGCATATTTAAGTGAACTACTAGAAACATAATAAACCTTGATTACTATATAACTGCAACACCTTAATCTAGTTTTATTATACAATAAAATTACACAAATTCTGCTCCAAATATAAGCTCTTGATACTGCATGGTATTTTTTAAGTATAAATAAAAGCCACAAAAATGAAAGTGCGGTAAAATTCACACGGCATATAAATGTAAACAAAGAAAGACACTTACTGGGTACTCCTTTGCGGACGTATCTTTTCACAGTGTTGTTGCGTTTGACCGACTTTCCTTCGCCAAGCAGGCAGGACCATTTCTGTGCCCTCGTTGCCAATACCTTTAAGTAATGCGACATAAAGTCCTCATAGCTCTCATAATCGAAGTCCTCGTGCCTCTCAAACCCGTATTCATCAACCGCACTAAAAGCAAAAGTAAATGTAACAAACACAGTGATTAATGCTAATTTAGTATCAATATCATAACGTACAGTAAACGTTATACCTACCTGAAATTAGATTGAGCCATGTTGTCGACTATTCTGGATTATTATTAGTCTCTTCTAAACATAATAGTTAATGAAATATAATTATAATTTTTGTTAGATACGCCCCAAATACCCCACTTCGATCACCCCCACATGATGATGAATGAATTATTGAATGAATGAGGATTTGAGAATTATTTTGCGGAATGATAAATGATTGACGTATTTGACAATTATGACATTTAAATCACGTCCGAAAAGTCCAAGGGCCCAAGAAGCTTCAAAACCCACGTACTACTATAAAAGACACTTT
Source organism: Hoplodrina ambigua (assembly GCA_949774945.1). Taxonomy (NCBI): domain Eukaryota; kingdom Metazoa; phylum Arthropoda; class Insecta; order Lepidoptera; family Noctuidae; genus Hoplodrina; species Hoplodrina ambigua. The sequence goes on from OX458968.1 coordinate 10,712,534, forward strand.
ACAGGTAGTTACGGTTTTTAATACTGGTTTTATACGGATTCCATCTCAGTGCTTCTTAGTTGATAATTTTGATTGAAAAAATAAAAAAAGCTTTTTTACAAAAAAATATGACCGCCTTCAAAAACTACAAAATAAAAATAATAACTTTAGCTTGAAAGTCGGTGGCAATACCTACATAATAAGAAACAAAACCAATGCCGCCGACTTTCAAGCTAAAGTTATTATTTTTATTTTGTAGTTTTTGAAGGCGGTCATATTTTTTTGTAAAAAAGCTTTTTATTTTTCACTTTTTAGTGCTTGTGTGTTAATGTTTGAAATCCTTACATAAAGCCCTTTCAAACAATACCTCACACGATATATTAAATTTTGGAACGTGGTAGGAGGGGGGTTGACTTACCCCCTCCCCACTTACTTCAGTCAGTCATCGACTACACGTATAAACAAAGCAATTTGTCTTGTTACGGCGGTTCTGCTGTGATTTTATAAGGAGTTCCGTTCCATATCTCCAAAGTTCATCATCAGATCATGACAATATTCCTATGGGACCTATTCGGGACCATACCCTTTCAAACAAAAAAAGAATCATCCAAATCGATTCATAATTGGCGGAGTAATCGTAGAACAAACACACAAAAAAAAAAAAAAAAAAAAACATACGCGTCGAATTGAGAACCTCCTCCTTTTTGAAGTCGGTTGAAAAAGGCGTATAGTCTCTATGACAACTAATTGTCTTTGGCGCGATTTAATGTCATTTGTAAATGTCAAACGCAATGTCAGTGTCAAGTCGATTTGACATTAAATATTTGATGATTTGTTTGTGATAGCGATTTCTCCAAAAATAATAATTTCATGTGAACTAAATCATATCCAGTAGTTACTTCAGTGATTAAATATCGTCAAAATACGAACTGGGCTTTATCTAAATTTGTAAAGCCGTAAAACATGGGTCCACCGCCTGTAGTAACAGGAATATCTCCAAAAGAAGGTCCTCCAGGAACTAGGGTCACGATACGTGGAGAATTCCTGGGCACTAGCGTTACAGATTTAATAGGTAAGTAATATGCAACTATAAAAATGAAGTTACTCTAATTAAATTCTGCCAAAAACTATGTGTAGAAGGTGGGCGTAACATTTGATTTTGAACACTAGGATTGAAGATCTGCGGTTGTGACTGCTTGCTGTCTTGTGAATGGAAGAGCAAGAACAAAATAGTGGCGCGCTCAGGACCTTGCAAGGGTCGGGGAGATATCATAGTTACTACACGGTCAGGTGGGGAAGGAACCTCCACAGTGCAATTTAGAGGTAAACATATTTATTTAATTATTATTGTTTTAAGGGGTGAGGTTTAAAATCGAGTCGCTTTGATAGGGGGTGGGAGGGGAGTAGTGAAACCCAAAGTTTTTCTTGGTAGCTAGCTGCACTGGCGTTTGGCGTAGTGAATGTTCGCCCACAGCCTACGAGTAACCCTCCAGCCTGGGGCTCTACCGAGCTCGGTTCCGTGCTCGCCGCGCGGGGCTCCTACTTCAGGGTGGTTTATAAAAAATAAATTATGAAGGGGTGGATCCCCTTCTAACCTAACCTGTCTAAGTAAGGTGCTCACAAGTCCTGATCTCACTTCACTTGCTCTTGTCCACAATAAAACAATAAAATGTTAACAAAACATATTTATTTAAATTTGTAAACATACTTTATGGCATCAACCATTTCTAAAAATGGATCTTGATTATTTTTGACGATATTCCGTCGCCACATGAATTCCACAATGGCATCACTGAAATTCTCAGGGTGGTAGTAGCTGTCTTTTTTAAAAAATCGCTTCACAGATCTCCATTGTGGCTCTATTGTTTGGGTTTGAGTCCCGTCTTGAGCCACAAATGGGTCGTCAGGGTCCGAGTGGTTGACTTTTTTGTGGATGTACCCATGTTCCGTCAGGCAGTCATATGCTCTCCAGTGATCTGTATGGATAGTGGTGCCCGGTTCAATGTGTTTTTGAATTAACGGCACCAAAACCTCAGCGAAGCACACATTGTCAGGGCACAACTCTAGTCGCAGATCCTCGGACCCATCCTCTATCATACCAAGGACCCATTGGCCTTCAATATGGCATCCTATAACAATTATAATTTGATTAATAAAATTACAAAATTAGAAGTTTATGAGAACAAGTAGATCAAGAATATTGAATTAATATTACCTTTTTGATATTTCCGTTTACCAAATTTCGACTCGTCTATCTGCACAACTTTTCCTGGGCCTCCAATCTTTCCAGCATAATTTGTTTTTTCCAGATAATATATTACTATTGACTCTCGACAACAACTGAACCAATCACATACTGTGGTTTTACTAAGACACTGGTACCTCTCTTCTTTAAAAGGATCCTCAATAATAGTTGTTTTATAGCTCCATTTCTGAGCATAAGCATATATTAAATAAAACACATGCACCAACTGAATACGTATGTTTTCAAAAAATGTTCCATTTGTTCTTGATATTTTTCCTTTTTGTCTGCATCGGCCTTTCGTGCAAAACCAGGAACCAAAAGATTTGTTTGTGGATTTTGCCAGCCGCATAGGTGTGCAGTGTGTGCGACAATTTTTGAAGGGGCGCACCATGCCATTGGCTTCAGCAAATGCAACACACTGATCGTTAGTTCCCAATTCTCTTATAACTTTTGCTAAATTCCATAATTTGATTATCTCATCCTTCTGCCGTTTGCCGACAAAGGGCCAGTCATCCGCGAAGACATCGTCGTCAGGAACCGTCGGTTCGGTCGCAGCATCTCCGAACTCTGAGCTCGTAGACGGTCCGGGTTCTGAATTGCGGTCAGTTGCCATTGCAATCAGCGTCCAGTGAGTAAGCCAAGGTTGTCTAGAGAAGCAATCCAATCGGTGTCCAAAGGGGTAGCGAAGTCGTCAAAAAATAGCAAGCAGTTAAGTAGGTGTCTAAAGGGATAGCGAGGTCGTCTGAAAACAGGAGGCAGATAGCAACGAAACGCAGCACATTCACGTAAACTCGAAAGCAACGGAATGAAATGACGCAAAATAGTGTTTAACTGTCAGTACTGTCACTGTCAACAAAATGACGGCTTAGCGTTTCGTTCTACGCATTTTGACAGACGTCACTAAAAAAAACTGAATTTAGTGAAATTTACGTTCCGTTTCAAGCAATAGTTAGTGATTTATCTTTTTTTTTTTTTTAATTATTTTAATTATTTTAACGCTGCTCCGGCAGCAAAAATTGCTTGCTAAAAGAGCTTAAGATAAATACCGTGTCAGAATCCTCAAATTCAGGCGACTCGATAGTAAACCCCAACCGTTTTAAGTACCAATATAGTTACCTAGTTTGTTATCTACTTGCTCAGTTACAATGTCAACATCTACAGTTCTCCTAAAACATGTTAGGAAACTATTTCGTAGACTATGCAAGAAATACACTCATCATCATCTGCCTAGCCTTGTCCCAACTATGTTAGGGTCAGCTTGCAGTCTAACCGGATGCAGATGAATACCAGTATTTTACATGGAGCGACTGCCGATCTGACCTCCACAACCCACTAAAACCAATAAATGTTGATACTCAACAAAATTCCAGGTTACCATGAATCAATAGGCCCTGTAAAGGAGAGTGCAGTATGGGTTGAGGAAGCGGCTCCCCCCTCCCTGCCATGGGGCCGCCGACCCATGTCACCAACTGCCTACACTCCTCCTGATCCACTGGGGCTGTCCACTGAGGGTGATGACTGCAAATTCCCTGAGGAAGAACTGCATGAAATGTTCCCAGATGGGTAGGTTAAGGCGAAATGTTCAATATTTTTTTAAGTACTAAATAATGGAGCGGAATAAATGTTAACTAGATGAAAATAAATTGCCTATACTATATTGTGATGGCCCCTCTCATGCACGTACTTGTTTTGTAGAGTTTGCAACTAGGCACAGGGAAGTACCAATGTGACTTCTTCATTTTTATATGTACATCATGGACAAAAAGATATTGTGAGGAAACCTGGAGAAATCGCTAATTAGCCCTTAGGAAGTATGATGATCAATACTTGTGCCTTCTCTGTATGAAAAGAAGCCTTTGCCCTGTAGTGGGACAGTAATAAGGCTGGTATTATTGTTTTATTTTTACTATATTTCAGTTCTGGCAAGCTGTCAGATGACAACTTCCAGCCTGGTTGGTACCTGCTGGAACATCACAGTAACACTTCCTACGAGGATCTTAAAGCTGGAATGGTATTTCTTCAAAGAAAGGTATGTGTAGCATAACCCTTTTTTCCCCCCCCTTCTAGTATTTACTTTTACCTTTGTCATATGTAGCTGAATGAAACAAAAGGCCGACTAAAACCACCTATATTAATTTATCATTACTATGACACTTTTGAATTGAGAAAGAGTTGTTCAGTTAGTCAGTAAGTCTAAGGACGTTATGATTGGATCAGCACCAACAGAAAAATAATCTATAATAGTCAGACATTAAAACATTTTCAGAAAGACTTAAATGTTTTTTTCAATCTGTGTAAAATCTTTAAAAGTAAACTAAAATTATATTAGCTGAGCAGTTTTATTTGTAGAAAGAGGAAGAGATTTTATTTTCTAATTAATTTTTCCTAAACCATCCATAGTCAATATCTACTATCAGTCAAGCCATTCTCATGTTTTTGCGAGACTAACACATGGCAATAGATTTTTTGAATAGATAGAAATTAAGAAACATAGATTCAATAAGCAGCTGATATTTCCAGGTGGAAAGTCAAAAGGAAGGTCAGTTGAGTTTCCTGAAAGCCAACACGGGAGCAGTTATGGACCAACTGGACCGGCTTGTTCTGCTTAAGAACATGTATGAGGAGGACGAGAGAAAGAATGGCAAGGAACCACTGCCAAGTCTTCAAGCATCTATAGAGGGTAATTATTTTTTATTCATTATTATTTCATTAATAAAAAGCTAATTAATTAATTATTTTAAAAGCTAATGCTTTTGCACGCGACTTCGTCCGCATAAATGTCGGCTATTGCGGATGCAGACAAAGTCACGAAATAAAAAGTAGCTTATGTCCTTTCTTGACGTTCAAACTTACCCCATACCAAATTTCATCAAAATCGATTCAGTGGTTTAGTTTTAAAAGCATATTAGACAGACGGACGTAGTTACTTTCGCATTTATAATATTAGTATTATTTAGTGAGTATTGGTATTTGTTTATGTAAGACTAGACAAGCTTGTTGGTGTAGTAGTCACATAGCGCGAGCATTACGTCTTTGGCTCGCTCGATTCTATGATCCGCCAGTAGCAGCCTTGAAGTCTGTATTTGGCCCAGTTGATAGCAATAGGCTCGCCCCTATTACATGGGACTTAAATATAACTGGCGAAATCTGGGTGTACTAATGGGTACACCTCTGCCTAAACCTGCGGGGATAACAGGCGTGAGGTTATTTGTTATGTTATGTGTTCAATAATTTTGTTCGATTTCCAATTTCAGAATCGATAACACTAGCAGACTCGTTATTCTCTGAGATTTTGTCTCGCAAAGACAATGCTGATAAGACCAGAGAAGCGCTCTCGTTGTTGACGCGTCACAAGTTCTTGTTCCAACTGCCCGCATCCATTGACAGGAATATCAGGAAGAAGGAGTATGATCTAGTGGTCAATGACTACACTAGGGTGAAGAACCTGTTCGGAAATACTGAAGTGAAGGTTAGTTTCATGTTCTTCTTTGCGTGTTTTCAAGCGCGCATACACCGTTGTGGGTACTCTAGGCATGTCCACAACCCAAATAAAAGCAAAATAACGAAATTCAACATTTTAAAAAATCTGTTATTTGTCCTTTACAGTTGTTCCAAAAAATTCTCACTGAGATCGACAAGAAAATTGAGGATTTGAAAGAGAAATTGTACACTAGAATGAAAACAATGCCTATAAATGTTCAGGAGCAGACCAAATATATTAGGTAAAGTGTTTTTAAATATTCTGTACCATACAGGTTCTCATGAAAACCTCATTAAAAAAATCATTAAGTATGTTTATTTTGGGCTAGCAACATTTGGGATATTACTTGATGCCAAGTGTTTTTGCTTAATACGAAGAAACTAATTTTGCATTGTAGGTCTTCTTTTGCAGGCCAAATGATCAGCCTGTCATTTTGGCTCATTTTATGCATTTAGGATCAGTAATTTTCACTTTAACTACCCCGTTGGTGGGGACCTGGGTTCGATTCCCGGATCCGGCAAGAAGTAGTATTGGGTTTTTCCATTAAGAAGTTCTCAGTAGCGGCTCGGAGTTTGGTGTTTTGAAACCCTCGTATCTCGGCAAGCACGTAAAGCCGTTGGTACTGCGCCTGATCTCTCCCCGATTGTGTCGGTTTGCTGTCCCATCAGAAAGATGAAAGTGAGGGAATAGGGAGTGCACCAGCTGTGTCACAAACTCTTGCACTATATCTCCTGCATACTTGGTTAGTCTTCATTGAGATTATAGCAGCCAATCTGAGTGACGAAGAGACCGAAATTGGGCCGGGTGGATATTATTAATCCTCACTTTACATAATGTGTTTCAGATTACTGATAAGTTTGAACTGGGAGGGCGATGCCGCGTGGGTGGCGATCACCAGCCGTAAAGAGTACCTCATGACTCTGATGAACAAGGTCAAAGATCACTTCAAGCAAAAGGAGGAGTTGGAGTCCAATGAGAAAGGTATTTATATCCTTTTGTAGTGTGTATAAGAATTATCATATAGGATGTTGTGATAGCGGCTGTAAACTTTTGATAAAAATCGTTAGCTGTTTATCAGGGGCGAATGGTCAATGTATTATTTTTTTTTAAATTACACCCTTGATTAATTAAAATTAGAGCTAAAAAAATTATAATATGCTTTTTCATATTGTTTTTAGTTGTGTGTCTATTTGTAATACCCGTAGCGTGACTATGCATCATTATAATTTAAAAATACAAGATACTGCTAATTTTTCGATGTTTTAATGGCGGTAAAATAACTGTTGTTCCACACTTTCAAAAGTTAGAAATTGAATTGTACGTAATCCTCGCCATTGCTGTCTATTTATTATTTTACCAGAAAAAAAACCTTATTAGACCATTAAAACTCACTTTTGAATGTCATATTAAGAGAAAGAATTGAAACTCGTTGCTCCTTCCAAAAGGTAGTTTTTTATGAAAAAGAACGGACAAGAAACTGCATTAGTAATTATGTACATATTAATTAAAAAAAGACGGCTAACTCCGGTAATTTAAGTGACGGTAAATTATGTTCAATGATACATAATGTTCACGTATTCACAAATAATGGCATTGTAGACGACCACTCTAACATCAAAATGACATTACCTGAAAACTTGCAAAAGATAATTATCGATCATTACTCGCGGCTCCAGGCAAGCGCAAGCTGAAGGAGAGCGAGTGCGCGGGCGGCTGGAGCGCGGTGCGCGGCGCGTGGTGCGCGGCCGCGGCGGGCGCGCTGGCGGCGCAGCTGCACGCGCTGTGGCCGCTGGCCAGGCGCTACTTCGCCGCCGAGCTCGCCGGCCAGCCGCACAGCGCGCAGCGCCAGGCCGAGCTCAAGGTACTGCACGCTGCAGGGGCACGCGAGCGAACCACACGTGTCGAGACTGCGATTCATCTGCCTAGCCTTTTCCCAACTATGTTGGGGTCGGCTTCCAGTCTAACCGGATGCAGCTGAATATCAGTATTTTACATGGAGCGACTGCCTATCTGACCTCCACAACCCAATAACTAGGTAATACGATACCCCTTGGTGAGACTAATTGTCAGATTTTCGGGCTTCTGACGACCCGTAACGACTGTCAAAGATCCACATATGACAGCCGGGACCAACGGCTTAAAGTGCTTTCCGAGGCACGGAGGAGTCTCGGTGTGTAAAGATGGTCACCCATCCACGAACCAACCCCGACAAGCGTAGCTTAACCTGACGGATCGACCCATGCGGCTGTTATTACTTAGCCACGAGCTCCTCAAGCGCCAGGCCGAGCTCAAGGTACTGCACGCTGTAGGGACAGGCGAGCGAACCACACGTGTCGAGACTGCGATTAAAATAAAAAAAGAAAAATAAAATAGTCCGTGCTCACAAAAATAATAATAAATAGGATATTTAAAAAAAATAATAACATTGTGTGCTTCACCAAACAAGCTCTGTTCGACAAAAATGCGAGACCACTTTGTTTCTGTCCCTGGATTGTTAACTGATAAGATACGCCGAATTAATTTGTAACACCTTTTGTATTGTATTCTATAAAATAATCAATTTGTTTTGGTTTGGTGGCAAAAATTGTCGTGTGACGTATCGCCCAGAAATTAGTTGGGAAAATAGACGGTTGCGTATTTAAATGCACGTACGATCTTGCCATAACTGACGTTGTTTACATTGTACATTGATGGATCTCCTGGTAACTTTGAATCCACAGTACTTTTTTACCCTGAGCCCTGTAAGTACTGCAGCATCATCGTGACACGAAATGACATCTGTCATGTCGTGTAATTTGATATAAACAAAAACGGTGTTTATCCCTGCATATTATGGTGGTAGCACCGCTATAATATAACATGTCTAAAAAAACATATTTTTTTTTTTTTTATAAAAGCTATACTCTAGAAGTATTAGTCCAATTACTAAGTACATGTACGTGCGTTTGCTATGTCTTATGATATAATTGACTATCACGCGGTTGAAGTTGCGGGCAGAATGTTTTCAACCGACTTCAAAAAGGAGGAGGTTCTCAATTCGACGCGTATGTTTTTTTTTTTTTTTTTTTTTTGTGTGTGTTTGTTCTGCGATTACTCCGCCAATTATGAATCGATTTGGATGATTCTTTTTTTGTTCGAAAGAATATAGTCCCGAATAGGTCCCATAGGAATATTGTCATGATCTGATGATGAAATTTGGAGATATGGAACGGAACTCCTTATAAAATCACAGCAGAACCGCCGTAACAAGAAACATTGCTTTGTTTATACGTGTAGTCGATGTCTGACTAAAGGAAATGGGGAGGGGGTACGTCAACCACTCCTCCACGTCCTACCACTTTCCAAAATTAAATATATCGTGTGAGGTATTGTTTGAAAGGGCTTTATGTAAGGATTTCAAACATTAACACACAAGCACTAAAAAGTGAAAAATAAAAAGCTTTTTTACAAAAAAAGATCACCGCCTTCAAAAACCAAAAAATAAAAAATAACTTTAGCTTGGAAGTCGTGGCAATACCTACATAACAAGAAACAAAACCAAAGCCACCGAGTTCCATCTTTTATGTTAAAAAGTTAAAGTTATAACTAATTCGGACCTATTTTGGTGTTCCAGGAGATGATAATAGCGGCAGTAGAGTTATTCTCCGACCACATGCGGTCATGCTTGTTATCTCCGGGCGGCGGTAAACTAGTGCCAACAGACGCGTTGCGCGTGCGTCTCGTCGCCAACTTGAGACATCTGAGGGAAGCTTACGACTCACTACTCAAGCTTGACTTGCCGTCACAGGTATGACAAATACATTTATTATAATGATTTAAAAACCCTTTAAGAACAGACTGCACAATGTATGTTTAGTTCTAATCTTTACATTCATCCGTCATCCCAAAGAAAAACAAATTCGGGCGTAAGTATCACTTTTTGAATTTGCCGCCAACCGAAGCACCGAATGTAGTACCGAAGATGCGCCTAGATGGCGTTGGGATCGAATTAGATCGCGCTATCGTTTGCTTCACGGCGTTTGGTTAGGTGGCTCGGTGCAAAGTGGTCAAGTTAACTTTGCGCAGAGGCAATATCGTAACCAATGAGGTTAATCCGAGGTGCGATTATTGCTAGTTGAAAACTTTACCAATACCCCGCCGTGTGGACGTGAAATACCGTCCGCGTTGGCAATTTTTGAATGGCCGTAATTGGCCTGAGAATGCTTTGTGCTACTTTACAATAAGTTGCAAGTCCTCTTTGCTTACACTACTTTGGGCCAGAAATGATAACCGTTTAATGTAATTTTTAGAACAACGTCATCACTATGACAGTAGTATAGTAAATTTACTACGTCATAGTATAAAAATAAAATTATTGTATTGAAAAAATGATCTTTTAGTTTTGACTGTTAAAATTTTTGAATTCCATATTTGTGATGTTATTATTACGGGGATCGTTTGGCAATTTTTTTTTTGAATTCCGCAGGCACTGTTTTTTTAAACACGATTTTTCTGTGTATTCCAGCCTCTAAGTATAGTTGAGAAGGTGATCTTCGACTACCGCGTACACGGCATGACAGTGTTCCTACAACGCGCACACAAGCGGGTGAAGGGACTCGGGGAAAAGGAGACCTGGAAGATCGAAGAGTTCTCCGACTACGGAGCTATAACTAATCTTGTGAGTGTAGCAGAAGTAGTACAAATGGTTTTAAACTGCTATTTTCTTAATAGCCTTACCTTTTTATGTCGTCTTTTAGATGTCGTGATGGCCTAGCGCAGGGATGGCGAACTGGGTTATTGGTAAACCTGCCATTAAAAAAAATGACTATGACGTGCCATCAAAGAATCTATGACTGAGGGCTATTTTATCAATCGTCAGATATCTCGGAGGGACAAATATGGCGGTGTGACAACTTTTTTGTAGAAAATATGTTAAACTGTCATATATTTATTGTTCATTAAGTCCGCCTTTGTACTTTTTTTGTTGCATAAAGTTTGAATAAATTAAATTATTCTTTGGATAAAAGTTATGTAGCTATTGAAAAATCAGGAATTTCTCAGTAGCAGCCTCGGAGTCTGGAATTGTGCCCGGTTGATGGCAATAGGCTCGCCCCCTATTACAAGGGACTAAAAACATAACTGGCGAAATGTGGGTGTACTAATGGGTACACCTCTGCCTAACCCTACGGGGATTACAGGCGTGATGTTATGTTATGTGAAAAATCAGCATTAGTGATTTATAGGCGAAAAATAATACAACATACTTTAACTCTTAGCTTGCAACTCGAAATTGGTACAAGAATCGTAGATTTTTTTATATTATTTTTATTATTTTATATTATGTTTATTAAAATAAAAATAAGGTTAGTATGTTTTCTGCTGTTGCAAATTAGATTCGATCAAATACATAGATTGGTCAATTATTGGCGTGCCAGAATTATTCTATCGCGTGCGTAAAGTACATAAGGTGCTACGGTTATCTTGGACATCACTGGCATCGGTGAAGAAAACATCGTGAGGAAACCTGGACTTATAATTTTCCTCAATAAACATCTTCTGTACGTGTGTTTGTCACCTAACTCCTTCTAAACGGCTCGACCGATTTGGATTAAATTTTGTGTGTATGTTTCAAAGAGTTCCTGGATAGTTTGAAAATACAATTGAACCCAGTAGGTAGCCCTGCTGTCGGTATGTTACCAAATTTGCTATTAAAACGAGGAAAAAAATCCCAAAAAAGCAACATTCAATTTATTGATTCCGAAGCGGTACGAAGTGCGCCGGAACAGATAGTAATTTCTAGCTGTGAAAGTCTAAACTACAGTTTTAAAAGTCTAGATTCGAGTATTTGCATTTTTCTTTTTATTTTTCAATTAAAAAGTAAATAATGCAGTCGGCATTTTTGATGTTTTTAATTTTTATTTTCTTAACTTTCTACAGCCGGGGTAACCCAATCCCGTTTAAAAATAAGTTTGTTTGTTAGATTTTACTTACAAAATCGACTTTACGTTTCAGCCACACCTCCTAGAGACCTACCTAAACGAAGCGTTCTCAGCGATCCACAAGTGTGTCATGAGCAGTGGGCGGCGCGAGAGCCCGCTCCTGGCAGAGGGCAGTGAATCGGCCGCGACATTGCAGAAACATACGCAACAAATACTGCTGGCTTATGTGGCTGTGCTGCAGGATCTGGCGCTAAATCATGCTGATCAGGTAATAAAAAGGAACATAGGAAATGTATTTATTCTTGGAATGAACTTCTTGCGTGGCTTGCGGTAGGAGTTCTGACAGAAATGTTTTTATGTTGTTGTTTCTTGTAGTAGTATTGTTTGAATATCTATGTCTTTATATTAAGTTATTCTTTTTCTGTGTATATCTTTCAAAGTCAGATCGTTTACATTAATTAGATCATTCAAAGGCACTTTTGAAAGTCATTTACAAACAGAAATGTTGATTTTTTGTTGTTATCCCGTTGGGTAATTTCGTATGGAGAAGAACGGGAAAGATACTCGAAAATCCCTCAAAGCAAAAACATGCTTTGCAATAATTTGTACAGGTACCCTAGTTAAATAATTATAACAATTTGAAGATGATGTAACTAGTTAATAACCACTATAAATACTACAGAAGGTACAAAGTTTTACACATTAATTAAGGTGTTCACATATTTACAATATTGTGATAACTTAAACTATATTCTTTTTGTAACCATTTGCCAGAGCCAAAAAGTAAATCATAATCATGCTGTTAACGACCCGCATGATTAAGTTTAGGTTTTTAAGTTTTGATTATCCTGCTTTTAGACCGAACGTCTTTCGCCACGTATTGGAATACACTCAAATATAGTCGTAATCTCATCTCAGCGACAATCAATGGTGCCGATTCCCTTGTTCACTAGCTATACTAAGATAACAGAATTGGCATCTCTTACTTAAACGAAACAGCAAAAGAAACAAGCGATACAGCGAAAGAAAAGGACGGTGACATTTTAGAACTAAGTTAGAGATGTCAAATTAGTTTTGTCGTGAACTTTTCCGTGTTTTTAAGAACTACGGTTTCCGGCACCAATGTTATAATAATTTAGAAAATAACAGCCACTTTTGACAGATTAAGACTGAGATTTTTTGAAAATTTCTTACCTGCTTTTAGTCACAGAAGTTTTTCACAGGAATCGAACTTCACGCATGTCTCCGTACCACTTCCAGGAGTTTGACAACAGCAACCTGTCAGTGGCGCTGGAGCAGCGCGTGGAGGAGGCGGGCGCGGCGCGCTCGTGCCAGGCGCGCCTGCTGGCCGCCGGCGCCAACGCACACTACACGCGCCGCGTCACGCTGCACAACCTCGCCAAGGCCGTCGACAAGTACGTAGTGTGGGAGGCAGTCATGGGGATACCGTACAACGCGATTTTTACGACTCGGGATTTCGTAGCAGAGCTAGTCTACCGCTATTGAAGAATATATTAGTTAAAGTGATTGTTATTTGACGAAAAACCTGAAAAAAGGTATTTGTTTTCATCATTATGGACAACTTTTACTGAGGTGAAGAGTAATTTATCGCACAAAAAAAGAACTTGTTTCCTAGCAATATTTTTTTGCCAAAAGTAACTGTTTGATGGGCAGTTTGCGTAGTCTTTTTACAACCTGTATAAAACTTCCATTTTATACTTCCAGCTTCGGATTCCCAAAACAGACGCAAGCTCTACTAGCAACGAAGGAAGCCCTCAGTACCCTCGAGACTACCATCGCTGAGACTTACTTGGAGAACAAGGGAGACCCTCTGGTAGGCACCATTGAGCCGAGCATGGACATGGGCCGACACAAGACGGACGCTGATGCGGTGGTCGATGACGCCAGGCCCTATGTCTATGAAATTATCAACAATCTCATTGCTGTACATGCTGAGGTAATTTTTTATGGTTATTTTGATTTTGACTTATTTTGACGGATAAGTTAAATAAACAAGCTTATTTTTTATACCAGTAAACTAAAATAGGGTAATCGGCTAAAAGTCCGTTCATAATGATGAGTACAAAACTCATTATTATGAACAACTTTTACTACGGGAGCAACACTGAAATTCAGAATTTTAACTTTACTACTTACAATAATTAATATACATAATGCTTGTAAAAAATTATTACATTACACAAATCATAAAGTTACATAGACTTGATGGTGACGACATTGTACCGAACTTTATACTAAACAGCCACCATTACTGGCACAATACAATAGTGCAAAGTGAACTTATCGTAGATCAATGTATTCTCAGGCCAATTACGGCCATTCAAAAATTGCCAACGCGGACGGTATTTCACGTCCACACGGCGGGGTATTGGTAAAGTTTTCAACTAGCAATAATCGCACCTCGGATTAACCTCATTGGTTACGATATTGCCTCTGCGCAAAGTTAACTTGACCACTTTGCACCGAGCCACCTAACCAAACGCCGTGAAGCAAACGATAGCGCGATCTAATTCGATCCCAACGCCATCTAGGCGCATTTTCGGTACTACATTCAGTGCTTCGATTGGCGGCAAATTCAAAAGATGCTACAAGTTACGACCGGTAAAAATGTAGAATCTGTACCAAAACTATTTTATGAACTTGTAAACAAACCTGTTTAGATCAAATTATATATATGTAATTATATGTATGTATGAAATTTTTGGAAGCCTAAACTTCAAAGAAGTCTCAAGCTTTTAAGAAAATACTCTATTATATATTGTATGTTAGTCTTGTTACGTTCTGTTTAGTAAAAGCTGGTTGTAATAAAGTGTTGTTTTACATAAATGTATATATTTCGTGTGTAAAATAATTGTGAATACCCACTGCCGTGGAGCTGGGGTCAACCTGATTATTACTGACTCAAAGTATACCCCCAGCAGGTATTGGCCCCCCAGATGTTAAGATGGGTCTGTCGGTCCTTTGCAAACGCGAATGAGTGCGTGTTCCTGAATGGACAAAACACCTGTCTCCGCAACTAAACCTGACACAACCAACCAGGATTATTAGCTCATACTCACATTAGGGACTGCTTTGACTTGGAATTGATATTACATTTTTAGTATTTGTGTTCCAGGTGGACAGTGTATGCGGTGCAGCATCGTCTCGCTACGTGCGCGACATCTGTGAGACAGTGTGCGAGGAGCTCGCGAGGCTGTGCGCGTGCGCGCCCCCGCCCGCGTCCCGCGCCGCCGTGTTCCAGGCGCGGCTGGAGTACACGCTGCTGCAGGTCGCATGTGCCGAACATCTCACGAGGAAGGCCGAGTGAGTTGATAATTAGTGAGCGAGAAACTAGCGGATATAAAATCCAATGATTGTTATAATCTTTTATATTAATAAATCATTTGTCGTCTTTGAACGAACTTAACGCGAATCTCTTGTTACGATATAATTATCGAGGCAATGATTTTTTTTTTCTATTTTTCAGAAATTACTTGATGGAAGCGTTGGCTAGTATTCCACAAATAGAAGGCGAAGAAGAAAAAAAGTAAGTTCTAAATTTAATTTGTTCAATCCGGGGAGTAACTAGACACATCATATAGGTTAATATACAATATACTAGTAAATATATTATTAGAAAATCTATATTAATTAGCATATTATTAGCAAACGACTTTTATACTTGGTGTGAAAAATAGCTGTTTATTTGCAGCGCGCCATAAACAGTTGTTTTATACTTGTGGGTACTTAAAGTTTATTAATATACCTATACATATTGTGTTTTTTCAACTCTACTTGTTTTCCTAGTTATAACTTTGACCTTCAATATATACGTAACCTAAAGGTTTACACGTATCAAAAAAATGCCACAATAATGAGAAGAACTAAGAAAACATTAAAATGCGCCATCGTATATAAAACATCGTTGAGTTGAAGAAATACAATATCCGTGCCCAGTTCATTACCAAAAAACCGTTGTTGTGCGAATGTCTTTACGTTTTAATCGTGTAGGAGTTGCACTTTTGTAACTTAAAACTAGACTACCGAACAGCTGTATTATTTTTTCAGTATATATATTTTTTTTTTTTGTAAAAAATGACCTTTTTTATAACCATAAACAAATCAATATTAAAGTTCGCGTCACGATGTCCCTTCCGTGTGTCCGAAGCCTATATTTAGTAGTAAAACTTTTCATGTAAATAAAGGAGTTTCTAAACGTATATCTATCTCTATTTCGCAGAGGGATGGACACCATAGTGGCCGGCTTCAAGAAAAGAATGGAGCTACAGCTGGCCAGCCTGAACTGTAACATGGAGACTGTGTAACGTATAAATAATAGTTTGTATGTAGAACATATAGATATTGTAATTTGTACTCATAGTATTATGTATGTAGATTTATATTTGGTTAAAAACCAAAAGCTTTAAAAGTATTGTTATTGCTATAGATTTATTGTATGCGACACCTTAATGAAAAAAATGTATCATTTTTGATATTTATAACTCTGTATGGCTAGTGCGATTTTTAACTGTATGATTAGTAGTTTTAGTATAGTTTGACCGTAACCGCTTTACCTTAGGTATGTGCGCGGCGAGACGCGAGAGAGTATCGGCCGCTCGGTTCCGTCAGTCTGCAGTCGACGCTCGCGGTAGCTAGCATTTGTTTTTACCGGACTATCAATGTCAGACGCCCATGAGATAAATATACAAAGATGGGTCGTGCGTTATCTCGTAATGTCAAGACCGACATTTTTAAAATGGTCGATTATTTTAGTAAAAGAAAAGTAGACAGAAAGCTTCGAATAGAAAAGTGATGCGAATATTGCCAATATCGTAGCGGAGGCAATTTTCTATTCAAATGTACTTTTTAAAGTTTATCTTGGATATTACTGACATCGGTAAAGGAAAACATCGCGAGGAAACCTGAAATTGTAATTAGTATAAGTTTGGAATCACGAATATTAAAGCTTTACACTAAATATCGTAAACCGGTATCGTAAGATCAGTCCGACAATGGTGCCGATTCCGGCCTTGTTCACAAACTAGACTAAATTTAGAGAATTGACATCTCTTACTAACATACAGCTAAAGGAAAGGACGGTGACATTCCGTGACATCAAAGAACTAAGTTAGCGATGTCAAATTAGTTTTGCCTTGAACTTTTCCGTATTTTTAATCCATACGTTTTAAGATGTCAACTATAATCGTTTGGATGTGTTAGATTTACTAAATTTGACAGCTCTTATTTACATTAGTCTCTTTCTTGTTTTATTGGACAGAAAAAGATGGAAATAGTCTAGTTTTAGTTTAGTTTGTGACCAAGAGAATCGGCACCATTATCGATCTCATGTAAACTCATAGTCTTTTTTCCTCGGCCCCCAACTCGCCACGCTTTCCTAAGGCGCGGTACAGTGGTATCGATCAAACTATAGCGATTACTAATTGGGTAGTTGACACCAATAATTACAAGACGTAACTTCTTTAAAGAAACACTTTATTTTAGCCCTGAAAACCCGATTAATTTTCAAATTAACTCTAAAATGAGTTTTTTTGTGGCTTTGAAATCAATATATAGTTAGTCAATTGAGTTTTCGAATAAGTAACGTCACATTTCGATATTGCTATACAATATCGATGGAACAATGACGTTTTGACAGGTCATAAAAAGTACGTCAATTGATTGGTGGTGTCAACTAGCCTATTCTCATTACCTCGTGACTGGCATTGTCTAACGGGTGTAATATGACGCTTAACGTAGCCGAAAGTTACATGGTCTTCCCATTATTACGATATTATTTTTTTGTTTTAAACCATAACTAGGTACTTCTTGGTTATGGAGATATTGAAGGTTGCGACTTTTTGACACGTTTTTTTAGGAAAATCAGTTTTAACTGTTATAACTAAATTTTAAATACTGCCACGGTAGCATGTAGCATGCACCCGAAACATAATGTTTTGCGTGCGTTACATTGGACACTACAATATAGAGTGATTTTTCACATTCAAAAACTTTGCTCTTTACTTAGTTTGATGGGCAGTATACGTATAGTGTACGTAACGGCTACGTGATGTGTCTTTTTACACCTCGTATATTAATTAGTTTATAATTTAAATTAATATGTTTTTACACAACCTTTATAAAAACGAGGAAAACAATGAAATATTACTTCTAATTTGTTATATTTTGTTCTACATAAGGCGTGTATATTCAAAATCATTTATTTAAAATGCATACTATAAGATAAAGTTAAATTATAAAATAACTTATAATATAAAATATATCAGATATAAAATCAAACATTTTCAGATTGTTTCATTTCGTTTTCGGATTCCATTTTCTGGTAACTCTGAAAAAAATTATGTAAATCGTACAGGCGTGTTATGGCTTACAAATAATCTACTTTTCGAGCAAATGCAAAGACTTGCAGACTCGATTGTATTCTTTAGTGTGCTGGCGGTATATTAAAGGCCTGCTTGCGCCAATCATGGTTAGCTTTTACCTCCGAGTAAGGTTCATTGCTCGTTGTAACAGCACGGCTCCGATACAGCAATTTATTTACTATTCAAATTAGGACTTTAAAACGTGTCCGTAAAAAAATGTTTCACAGTGACATGATAAAACAGCTCGCAGGCGGCGTACTGGCAGTTACGGTTGAATTGTTAAAGGCGATTTCAGGCAGACCGTTGCTGTGTCTAATGTATGCAATTTTGTAATTTAACCTCGTGTTGCCAACTAACTCTGAGTATAGTATTTGGCATAAGCGGGCCTAATACTGATACGAAAGGCATAATAAGGAATACTTGTAGTTACACATTACACGCACCCACACCTATCACGACACAATGAATTATTTAAATATTTGTATTCGGTTTTGGTATTTTCTGGTGGAAACTGGACATTAAGCCCCATTACCTACCAACCTTGCTTTTACTATAGTATAAGACATGCTTGATAAACTCGTGCTGACAAGAGAGGAATTCAGTTCTCACCTGTGCTGCCTGTTTGTGCAAGAGCGATGTCATAGTGGGTCCGGTCTCCGAAACCATCTTCCGGAAATATCCCTTTTTATTCTGCAGCAATATGTGCGGGTGATCGAACTCCATCAAACGCCCCGCGTCTAGTACCAATATCTGAGGACAAACGCGAAATTTTCATCATATTGAAATAACTGAACAAAATCTGTTATCCAAGAATTTTGACTGAAATATGGAGAAATTAGGGAGTTCCGAACGTCATTGTTCACTCACTTACTCAATTATTATTAGTATTAAGTCTAACGCGGTCCATTAAGACAAAACCCTCCTTTCTCTCTTTCTAGTTGTCCCTGTCTACAGCCGTCTCAGGACAGTCCTTTAGATAAGAGTCCAGTTCATACCACCATCACCTTTTAGAGACACCATTTTTATTAAAGGAAATTCCCTTCGAAGAAGTATAAAAAATTCAAAAAATCTCCTGTTAGATAAAATAAGCATAATGCAGTGTCCCCATATAATTACAAAAACACTAACTTTATCAGAATCTATGATAGTATTAAGCCTGTGTGCTATAGTGAGCACGGTGCAGCTACTGAAGTGTTGTCTGATGGCGGTCTGTATTAGCTGGTCGGTTTGCGCGTCCACGTTGGCTGTGGCCTCGTCCAGCACTAGGATCCTGTCGTTGTGGACGATAGCCCTCGCTAGGCAAACCAGCTGACGTTCTCCTACGCTGAAGTTTGAACCGCCTTCTGATACTTCCTTGTAGAGGGGACCTGAGAAGTAGTACTCATTATAAAGTGAGCATATAACCCCCCTCCTCATGGGGTTAATATCCAGTTAGTTTTGTTCATTATAACATTTATTGTACTATTAAATACAAGAGAAACGGTTATTCAAAACACATACCATGAAAATACTATAATCTGTATTTTTATGTAAATTTTATTGAGATCTAAATAAATAAAATGGTATTTTATAAGTGTATTATACTGTTTTACCGCGAATTTAAAATAAACGTAATTCATTCAAAGGAGTACCTACAGCAAAAGTATCCTCTTTAAAATATGTGCTACTTAAAATAATTATTTAAGCATGTTAAATAATTATAGAACCCCATACGATATAGAGGGACTCGAGCGAGTAGAATTCTGTATAGAATTATAGTTTCTAGGTACTCTCAGACCAACTACGGCCATTCAAAAATTGCCAACGCGGACGGTATTTCACGTCCACACGGCGGGGTATTGGTAAAGTTTTCAACTAGCAATAATCGCACCTCGGATTAACCTCATTGGTTACGATATTGCCTCTGCGCAAAGTTAACTTGAACACTTTGCACCGAGCCACCTAACCAAACGCCGTGAAGCAAACGATAGCGCGATCTAATTCGATCCCAACGCCATCTAGGCGCATCTTCGGTACTAAATTTCGTTCTCGAAAGAGGGTGACGAAGGGTGCTATTGTGTGTTCGTAAAACAGGTTTTATTCAATGAGAATGATTTGATGAACGATGAAATATTATTGAATGAGGATTTAAGCGAGTAATTACTTAAAATGTCTTTCTGATTTAGTCCAAACATACTTTTAACAGTGGTAGATCACTGTTGAAACAATTATAACATGTTATGCTCAACTTACTTTCATCTCCCTCAGCCTGAAGCTCCACATTGTTCAAAGCTTCCATCAACACTGAATCGGGATACTGATTGAACGGATCCAAATTCTTTCTAATACTGCCGCTGAATAATACTGGCTCCTAAACTTAGAAAAGATATAATTAGTACTTTTAACTGATCTCCACCACGCATACGATCAAATTGTAATGTTTATTAGGGTTGGTAGACTAAAAGGGGCATTTATTCAACGTTCGGCGCTCGACCTGCATCAAACTTGACTTTGTACTTAATAGATTTAGATTTAATACTAAAAAACTAACATATTTGTGTCACCAATTTCATTGGTAAGACAAAGAGCTCGACTAAAATGTTTATTTATGAACTTTATTGAAATGTACCTGTGTTCACAGATAAAGATTGATCGAGGTTCAGTAATGCAAGATTGCAAGTTTTAAGGGTTTAACAGTATTACAGTTAATGTATTTAACGTATCTTACTTGTGGAATAATAGATAACTTTTCCCTCAAATCATGTAATCCTATAGTGGTGATGTCTATTCCGTCAATTGTAATGGTGCCTTCTAAATACGCCAATCTGAACATTGCTTGGATCACAGACGATTTGCCCGCGCCTGTTCTGCCCACAATCCCAATCTAGATGAGGTGGTAAAACAAACGCTTAAAGTTATTTGATGTAATATGTTTTCTCGCCGATTCTCGCGTCGCCGTAACGTGTAATAATACGAGTCGATTGACGTAAGAATCGTCAAAATCGGCCCACACATTTCGGTCTCTAGAGCGCCACAAAGGAACAAACATACATACGCTAATAAACACATTACCCTTAGCGTTGGGCACTTGGTTAAGAAAACATTTAGACGCACCCCAATAACGATTTCGACCTTATAATATTAGCACTTAAGACTTCTTTCGAGACTCATCAAATTATCGAGTCCTCAACCGAATGCTTTATTTAAATAAAAAACAAATTATTTACCTTTTCTTGTGGTTGTATGGTGAATTGTAATCTCTGCAGAACGTAACTCCCTTCCGGGGAGTACTTTAGGCTTAGGTTATCAAATTTGATCAATCCTTCAGCTGGCCAGTCGGCTGGAGGCTTCTTTTCTTGCGACTAAATATGAAAAACAGTACTCGCAATAACCGTGAAGGAAATATTTCGTTTGTGATGTTAATGTTCGATGTCAATTTCATCCTGCTCCGCTTACATTTGGATATGCCTAACTTAACGTGTAGGCACTGGACTTGCGTTCAGCAATCCACAACCGCTACTAGAGAGTGGAAAATCAATCAAAATATCAGGTCAAGTAGCAATTTCCTCCCAAACTTTATACTACTACTAGATTGATCGACCTTTGCATTGATATTACTTATTTACTTCTGCCCTTGAATTCACCCGTGTGGGAACGGGTAATAAGTCAAGTATATCATTACAAGATAGAGCAACTTTCTGTCAGTGGAAGAATTTTTGTACCCGGGGCCAATACTTCGAGAGATTACCTCTTACAAAGAAACGAACAATTTAATCTGTTTATAATATTAGTATAGAATGATGTATCCTTACACTTCTCAATGAAGATTCTTGTGGCAGTTTAGTGTACTCCAACACTCTTTCAACGCTTGTCATTTGGTTCTCCATCTCAGCTGACTGCCGCATCCCCCACTGGAAGATGCCAGTTAGTGATATGGACTGGGTGATCGCTAGTCCAACGTTGCTGCCATCCATATCTATACAAATACAATAAATTGAAGTGTGTGTATGTAATGTCAAAATAACATTTTTCCATCAGGAATATCTCAGTAGCAGCCTCGGAGTCTGGATTTGTGTCCAGTTGATTGCAATAGGCTCGCCACCTATTACATGGGACATAACTGGCGAAATGTGGGTGTACTAATGGGTACACCTCTGCCTAACCCTTCGGGGATAATATGCGTGATGTTATGTATGTAGTTTAGAAAATGTGTAACTTAATAATACTAACCTGTCTTCATCAAACAGCTAAAAGTGACGCATATGATGAACAGTAAGCAGATGAGGTCCAGAAAGTAGCCGAAGGCTCGACTGCAGGTAATGAAGAGGTACCAGGCGGCGCTGTGCAGGTCCTGGTGAAGGTCGAACTCTTCAGCTAGCAGGAACTCGGCGCCGAACGAGCGGATTGTAGCCAGACCGAGTATCGTGGCGTTCACATGACCAAATACCGGACTGCGAGCTGGTGAGAGTATTTTGTGTTATTTTGATAGTGGATATTGAGTGTTAAGATTGTACCAAGAACCCAATCCTTACTAATCCCTTCCAGACGTTTGACAGCTCCAGTGGTCCTGATGTAGATTACGCGGAAGATATAGAATATGACCATCGCTGCAGCGATCGGAATTAGGAGAGTAATATCTGTCATCAATATTACCATTACAACTCCTATTAGGTTCAGTATTATCTGAAAGAAATAAAATAGGTAGACCACACTTTAAAACCAAGTGCCAAATGATATGAAGCAATTCCAACAAAACGGTAACTAGTTCAGTGGTTCTTAACTTATGGTCTCTAAAAGAATTAGAAGTGGGCCGCGACATCGTCACATAATTAATAAACAATATCGAGTCGACGGTGCATCTTAGGGGCACTAAAACACATAACTACGAATTTTACTTTACTAGAAAAACTACTGCCTAAAGTTGGTGGTCCATGCCAAGACAAAAAAAATATAAATGGTAGGGATCATTTGACCTGCCAGGGGAGTGGTCAATGCTTATGCGAATCTCGCACACGCACGCCGGCCTTATGGCCGGGAGTGCGAGATTCGCATGCACCTAAGCCTATGCTATGCCATGCACTTGTGCCTATGCACAGGTGGAACACTGCCATGGCTTTAGCCGGTAAGAGTCCGGCATGCCCCTCCGTCACTCTCATGGATGAAGTCGCCGCGAAAAGAAAAATAATCATTTGACAAGATCAAGAATCACTGTTCTTGGTGAAGCACACTGGATAAAGTTAATGATGAAAATAATTTTAGCAATATTGTGCGTATGTCACCTGAAAACAATCGATCATAGCTTGCGGTAGCATCTCATCAACAGCTCCCATGTCTTTGCTAAACCTGTTCAGAATACGACCCGATGGGTTACTGTGGAAAAAACTCATAGGAGACCGCGAAATCGCCTCAAACATTTGGTCGTGTAACCTAGAACAAGCAAATTTTTACTCTTTTATTGGTCAGTGCTTTTTAGGGTCCGTACCCTAAGGTTCCGCCAACAGGACCTTATTACTAAGACTGCACTGTCCGTCCGTCTGTCAGCAGACAATATCTCATAAACCGTAATAGTTAGAGAGTTGAAATGTTCACAGCGTTTTTAGCTCGATACTTAAATAGCAATACTGTGTTATATCTTCTTTCATGGTACGGAACCCTTCGTGTGCGAGTCTATTTATTTGATACTGACTTGATAGAAGATTTCATGCACAAGGAAAAGAAGAAAAAAGCTCGTATCAAAGCAACTATGATTGTCGCTAATGTTATTATGCCGAAAATGAGCACGAAGTCTTTTCGACCCAGACCCTGTTCTGCCCATATAAGAACGTCCATTGTTGCGTCGCCTGATAATCTATCTTCGGCATTACTCCTAAAACAAAAAAGATAGACAGAATCATTACAAATTGTGAAATGGTAAAGGTCAACTTAATGAATTAAATACGTTCAACAAGAAACAGTTTTAAATTGTTAAAAGGAAGACCATACATTCGATTTTCAGACCTAAATGAATGTTTACAAGGAACCTACACCAAAAAAAAAAAAACCAATTATGAAAATGTTTGTCTGCCTATCTGATTTTTCGGCTAATATCAGAAACGGCTGGACGGATTTTGACAGACTTCCACTAGCATATGGCTTATGTTAAAAAGAGTAACTTAAAAAACTAGTATTAGAATATAGCTCGATTCTTACCAGCGACTAATCCAATAATCGCAAGCGCTGGCTAAGAACTGCGCCAGTATGAACAGAGCACAAACGATGATCACGAAGCAGCAAGGGGCGCCTGCCATGAAATAGTCGCGGTACACAGATCCATGCACTCGACCTGTCGTTTGTATCTCAGCTTCAGGCTTTTGATCCTGGAAACAAAATGAGGAATCACATTGCTGCTTATGTTCTATTTGATTATAAACAGACGAAAATAAGACACATTCACGTATCATTTGGGTCCAGTCCAGGTACCCACTTGGTGTTGGTCAAAGTCAAAATCATTTATTTCAATTAGGCCACTTTCAAGGCACTTTTGAACGTCATATACAAAAAATAGAATTGAATCTAGTTGACACCTTCTACCTCGGACAGCATCGGTTACATTAAGGTCTCGGCTGTTATACCATGTGTCTATCAAAAACATAAAACATAGCTTAAAAACCACTGAGTTTGGGACTTCCTCTTCCACTGGTTAGGAATGTAGGATATCAATCAATCTGACTAGCCTACTATGTCGGGGTCGGCTTCCAGTCTAACCGAATGTAGCTGAATACCAGTATTTTACATGGCGATTACCCATCTGACCTTCACAACCCAGTAAGTGGGTAAAACGATACTCCTTGGTAAGACTGGCTGCCAGACCAGGTATCTAGGATATCTTGATATAAAAAAAGTAATCTTACAGCAACGCTCATGTCGAGCATCATAGACCAATGCCGCCTGTGCAAGCTTAGAGTACTCGGTTGGAACAGCATGGACGTGCTCTGGACGCTCGGGATATTATCCTCCTCGTGCACTTCGCGCGCATTCTCGTTCATCAGCTGAATTATCTTCAGTTCTTTTTCCTACAAACACAACATTTAAGGACAATTCCACATATTTTTCCGAAATTCTATTATTCGTATTTTTGATAAAAATATTTACGTCTAAGTCGTCAAAAGCTCCACTTGCAATTATTTTTCCTTTGTCCATTATTACAACTTGGTCAACAGACTTGATGAACTGCAGTTGATGAGTTACCAGCAGAACTGTCTTACCGATCAAGTATCTGATCGCAAAAAAACACCATAATTAATTTAAAACCTGGTCTCAAATCCAATTAAAATCTAAAAGTGCTTCGTTTACCTTTTGATGCACCTTTCGAAGATATGTTTAGCAACTTGTGTGTCCACAGCCGAAAGCGGATCATCTAGCAAATAAATGTCGGCCTAAAACAATAACGTTATTATTTCATGTCACTATTTGCTTTTATTTGTACCTATATTACATTAGTATCTAGTTGACTTAGATAACCTCTTTATAAACTGTTCTGGCCAAATTAATCCTGGCGCGTTGTCCGCCGCTGAGGGAAACGCCGCGCTCCCCAACAATAGTCTTGTCTCCGTGAGGAAAGAGGGATATGTCTCGTTCCAGCGCACACACTTTGCAAACCTCCATGTAACGTTGTTTTTGGAATGTCTGTCCAAACAGAATATTTTGTCGGACAGACCCTGCAAAAAAGGAGAATAATCCCACTTTTTACACAATTTTAATCACTTTGCAAACGAAAAAGAGAATTGTCGTGCAGGATCTAACCAACGAAAAGCCATGGATCCTGGCTGGCGTAACTGACGGTGCCGTTGGTCTTCATACTTCCAGTAGTACAGGGTAACTCGCTCAGGACCAAATGCAGTAGCGTAGACTTGCCTGCGCCTACTGCTCCGATCACAGTTGTTAGAGAGCCAGCGAAAATCTGAGAATTTGATATAGACTTAACGACAAGGCTAGGTCGTTTGATTGAACGTTAAAGATTTTGAATTGTATTCCTAGACAAACTTGTACCTTTCATGATCACGTTTGGCAGGGAATAAATAATGCCAGAGATCCACGTTTCACTGTAATAAAGTATTTAAATAATTAAGTCTTTTGTTACTTGCTACTTCAATTTAGCTATCTCACCGACAAATCCAAATCTAGAACGTCATCTTTATCCGAAGATTTGAGCCATCTGCTTGATGCATTTTCAAACTTTATTGCTATTTCATCTTTTCGAATTTCTGTATCACAACACAGAAATTATTTTGAAACGCTGGTACCTTAGAAGACTCCACAGTAAAATATTATTTAGTTAATTACCTTTCACTTTGTCTTTAGGATTAGCCTTATCCTTTGAAGTACTGGGCTCAGGCTTGTTTATTATCGCTGCTGCAGTCTGTAACTGCTGAGGTTCTACGTAACACACAAAGTATTTGAGTGGTTTTAGCAACGGGACATTTTATCTGTAACTATTTTTTATAAATAAAATCCCGTGTCACGATGTCAAAATCCGGGATAAACTCCGGGACTACCGACTACTTAACTTTACTTACTTTGTGTATATGAAACTTACTGCATGTATTGTGGTCTAACTTAAAATATAGTATAGTTTTTATCTCAGTTATTGAGAACTACTGAGATACAGCAATGCGTGGTCAGCTAGTACTTTATAAATTATACCTATAATGGTAACCCGTTTCTTCCGCGTCCCCGGCGATGGTGAAGCATCTTGCGTGCTGGCATGCACTCTAGGAGGCAGTCGGCAGTCTTCGCTTAGTAAATAGTCTCGAATTCTTTGCACTGCTACGTTCATTTCTGCTATCTAAAATGATGAAAACTATGAAAAGGCCGAATCGATTGCGTAATGGTGGTACTTCGGAAAGATAAAATGAAGGTGTAATGTAATAGAGATGATAATATTTTCTAAAGCTTTTTTTTTTGTTTTAACAAACTCCTTTCTAGCCCAATTTAGATAGACATTATAAATAGAGTCATTCGACAAAATACTTGAGGCTGACATTTTCGAAATATTTCTAAGAAGGCTGACATTTTTACAGCCGTTAACTAAAAAAATCCTTTGTGGAGATATGTAGTCTACGCTTATGGTCTTCTACCTAAATACCATGAGCCCAAGGGAATAAAACTACTTTCTACGCTTCACCATATCTTACCTGACCAACAGCCTGAGGAAAATACAGTGTCATGGTTTGCTTCGTAATGTTATAGTAGCAAGTGAGGAAGAAAACGTTCTCAACGGTGATACGGCTTACGTAAGTCACGTAGAGTAGCACCGTGATGAAGATTCCGAAACGTGACGTGAACATGATGAAAGACATGATCACACCGCGAATGTATGACGTCATCTTTATGTAGAAGATTTCGTGACTGTTGGCGATAAAGAGAAATAGGTTAGTGTAATGTATTTGTAATATTATTGCGTGTTATTTGATAAATAGTCAAATATACTCATAACATAACATCACGCCTGTAATCCCCAAAGGGTTAGGCAGAGGTGTACCCATTAGTACACCCACATTTCGCCAGTTATGTTTTTAGTCCCATGTAATAGGGGGCGAGCCTATTGCCATCAACCGGGCACAAATCCAGACTCCGAGGCTGCTACTGAGAAATTCCTGATGGAAAAACCCAATAACACTTTGCCCGACCTGGGAATCGAACCCAAGACCTCATGCACGGCAGTCGCGCTTGCAACCACTAGACCAACGAAGCAGTCAAAATAAAAAAAATAAAAATAAAATAAAATAAAACAAAATAAAATATAAATATACTCGTAGTTTCAAATACTTTTGATACAGATATTAATGATTTTTGCTTCGTTTGTTTACATGTTCTCGGGTATTGCAGGAATCCACATTTCTAGTAACATGATGCTCCTACTGTACCTATAGCTAGCTATTTGTTGATAAACGAGATTTTGAATTTAAAATGACTGACGCTTATATCCATGCTTGGAGCGTTGACTAACCGCGAAACTGCCTCGAGTTAAATCTTTATACCTACTTACCGCCGAACAGTATCAATAATTTTCCTAAACGGTTTCTCCCAGGTGTACATTTTGATGACTTCCATTCCCATTATGATTTCTTTCATTAGTCTCACTCGTTCGTCTGATTTCACGGCTGTTCCTCGCCTGTAGTAAGCCGTGTTTGTTCCCAAGAATACTGGAATATTGATATGTTTAGACAATGTCAGCAAGCAGTTTCGAATTTATTTAAATAATAAACCTAAATGTCTTTCCTACCCTCCAATATTTTAATCAAAATTGGAACTATGTACTTAAAATGGTTTTTTGGTATTTGCTTACTTTGAAACGGAATGACGGCTATAATGATCAGCGATCCATACACCGCCGGCATTCCCATCTCTCGGTATAAGTAGACTGTCATAAGCTAAAACGTTAGAAATGTTAATGTAGGTAGATAATGTAGTTACTTGATAGAACATGGCCTATTCCCCTTCGGGGCAGCCGATCTATCATAACATTACTTATAACACGGGTTTTACCATCAATAGGAAAAATTTCAATTTTATCAGCCCAGGATTTTTAAAAGTTATGAATATTACCATTGTTTCTAACGGTCCTATCCAGAGATAATGCGCGAAGAGTGGCCCAGTGTCGAAGCGGTTCACGTCATTTGCCATTAAATTCAAAACTAGACCGCCACTGCTCTCGGACGTGGCCTGGATATTAACTTTGAGAGCCTGAAATGATAGTTACCAGCCGATACGTAATAGGGTAGGTAGTTGACACCACCAATCAATTGATGTACTTTTAAGACGCAATTATTATTCTTAAATATCGAATTGTGACGTTACTTATTTGGCAACTCCTTCCACTAACGCCGAAATTATTGATTTCAGAGCCACAAAAAAACTTATTTAATATACAGTAAAAAAAGAGAAGTTATGTCTTGGAATTATTGACTAATGGTGTCAACTAACTAATACGAAAAACGTTTTCAAAAAGTCAATGGAAGCTGGTGCTAGATTTATTAATTAGTACATTTACTTGATATTAGTGGATCTCTCTGATTTCTGACTTGTTGATGACAATGAGTCGTCCCTGGTCTTCCCCAAAAGGTTCTCTTTCTAAAACCTGTTGGGCCTTGAGGCCGAGTGTTTGTATTACACGATATACCTTTCTATAAATAAGGCTGCAAACGCCAACCCTCATCTTCATCCCCATATGCATGACTCCCATCATGAAGGGATGCTGCACCATGATATTGAAGGTGCTGCAGAAGATGATACCGAACGCGAAGAACACGGCTTCGCCCCAGGACACGCTGCCTTCCATGTCGTAATACGAGAACAGACGGAACAGGTACGTGGAGTTGCTCCTGAATTGAAATTTCTGGTTGAATTCACAAGACGACACACTGACCGAGTTATGTATTACTAGATAAAAGATTGACAAATATTGTTTTTCCAAATTTAATGATGATAAATAATATAATACATGGTATATGACTAATCTAGGCATAAGTTGTAGGTGAATATATGAAAGCGCATCTTGAGCACCATCGGGCAGTAAGTTATGAGTTTCGTAAGTAAGAAATTGTTTTATTTTGTTAATTGAATACACAGTCCGACTCACGTCCATTGTTTAACTTCTAAGTATGACTTACACATTATTATCGTCTTGAACAGGGCTGTAGTAACGCAGCAACAAGCCAAGAAATAATGGTTGCTGCAACCTGTGGAAAAGTTAAGTAAATAATTATGAGTCGAAAAGGGCAAATCATGTCCTGTCACTAATGACACCAATCTACCTACCGTATTTACCAACCCCTAAGTAATAATCAAGAATATCTATAAATTCTTGGGACATCGTTAATTAACTCTAAGCCTTCTTATTCCTGGATTCGTGGTGATAGAAAGAGGTTGACCTGATAAGAAACTCCATAGCAGCCAGGATCAAGCCATACAGCATGAGCTCGGCCCCAAATACTTTGAAGAGGACTCTCCAAAGACTTGGCTTGCATCTCTCTCCGCGCCGCCGAGCGTGCTGCACTTCGCGATCCCACGCTTTTTGTACCGCATCACCTAAAGTATGGAAGTATGGGAGCATTGATTGACAGTGTATTTTATTAAGCTTTTTGATATTAAGCAGCCAAACCACAAACGAAGATTTTGATTCTCGGGTTAGCTGTTGTTATAACTTTGTCAATACCAATTAATTCATGATGAGTAGATATTTTGTTTCGTTACCTAGCACATTGGAGCGATGCTCAGGCAGAGGTGCATAGAGATCAGTGTCTTTAATATCTCGGCTGTAGCCCATTTTAAATGTTTCTAAGGTCCACCTTTAGAAAAACATATCTATTTTAAAGTTTTATCTAGAATCAACAGAGATTTTCTACTTTTGTTAGAAAGATGGCGGTCAAATACGCCCATTGGAATGCCTGCCACTAAAATCACTGTTTTTAGTATCTACGTTTCGGAATCTCACCTACCCGAATGTCAAGATAGAGAACAAGTTAGCTCCATGTCGAGGATTCATTTCCCTTCTCTGTTTTGGTCCGGTATCCATTTTAATAGAAAATTATTAATTTAAATGGTATCGTTGCAATATAATTAGATAAAGTAAGTAATTTGTGTAATCTAGATAGCCACGACAAAGTGTAGGTTTATAAAACATAGTAGTAAATAATATTGCAATAAAAACAATTAATTTGTTATGAATGATAAACATACGTACGAGTAAGTAGAAGGTAGCTGGGCTATTTCATTACATAAATTTACTAAACGATAAGTTGATTTCCATACGGTAAAATATTTGTATGGCATGCAAGGTAGTTGTCCCAGGTCTGGTTGTTTATTTATGTGTTTTTGTGTATGAGAGTTGTTTGTAAACGTATCCACAATTATACAGGAGAAAAAGCATAGGGTGGGGTTAAAAAAATGTAGGTACCTACCGTGCGGTCCATTATTTACCAGATAATGAACCGGTCTTATGCATTTTACTTTTTAGGTCGTAGAGGTTAGTCTGTTTTTTTTCCATTAGGTTATTGAAACATTGATTTGGTCTATCTTCTACGTGACTTAAGCTTAATTTTAAATTCCGAGTAACTAGTAGAACATTGATATAAATAACGAAATTGTAGACATGTTACTTAGGTAAGTAGGTTTATGTTGTAATGAATTCTATATAAGCCTAGTTTTAATGACACACAATTAACAATGCTGTACATTCGAATCTTTTGTCTTCTTGTGACCATTTGCCTGTGTGGGGTAAGTTTTCTATTGTTTAATTAAACCTTACTTACCTAACATGACTGATGTTTATTTTTTTAATAAACGTTTATTTTTTTAAAAATTTTAACTCTTGAGGTTCCAGAATTATGTTCTTAATCCATGGTAAAAGTTTTTGTTATGATGTCCCTTCCACCCTGTATTAGCTTGTGCCCGCGACTTCATTTACGTTGACTTCAGAATGAAGTCAAAGTTCTTCCACATTATTCCACGGGAACACAGCATAAAAAAGTACCCCATGTGCTATTCCAGACTAATCTATCTTTGTGCCTTTCATCCGAAACTGTTCAGCCGTTCTGGCGTAGGTAATTGAGTAACAAACATCCATTCATTCTAACTTGCATTTATACCTACCTAAACCTTTTAATTATTTATTTACGCAGGCGCAACAAAGGGTATACCCAATAAAAACGGTATATCCAACACGATGCCGATATGACTCCTGCAATACGGCACTCGAAGACCTTAACGTGTTACTGCAGTTAGCTAAAGCACTAGACGACGAGGACAAGGGATGCCAGCCCAGCCCCCCACCGAACAGCGGACTCAGCGATGAAATCATTATGAAGCTGGTCAATGCACTCATATACACAGCTACGCAGAATTGTGGCAAAAGTGGTGGTGGTGGTCAAGGCGGTGGTGGTAGCGCTGGTGGTGGCGGTGGCGCTGGTGGTGGTGGTCAAGGCGGTGGTGGTGGCGCAGGTGGTGGCGTAGGTGGTGGCGTAGGTGGTGGCGTAGGTGGTGGCGTAGGTGGTGGCATAAGTGGAGGCATAAGTGGTGGTATAGGCGGTGGGCTCGGCGGTGGCCTCAGCGGTGGTCTCGGTGGTGGCCTTGGCGGTGGCCTAGCCGGTGGTTTAGGCGGCGGCCTAGGCGGTAGTCTAGACGGTGGTCTAGGCGGCGGTCTAGGCGGTGGGCTCGGCGGTGGTCTCGGTGGTGGCCTCGGCGGTGGCCTAGCTGGTGGCCTAGCCGGTGGTTTAGGCGGTGGTCTAGGCGGTAGCCTAGACGGTGGTCTAGGCGGCGGCCTAGGCGGTGGCTTAGCCGGTAGCCTAGACGGTGGCCTAGGAGGTGCCTTAGGTGGAGGCCTAGGTGGTGCACTAGACGGTGGCTTAGCTGGGGGGCTAGGTGGAGGTCTTGCCGGTGGCCTAGGCGGTGGGCTAGGCGGTGTGCTAGGTGGTGGTTTAGGCGGCGGTAAAGGTATTGGAGCAGGAGGTAAAGGTGATAAGTAGACAGATGAGGCTAAAGGCGAAGGTAATTAAGGTTTATGAATATATAGGCTCAGATACAGAAAATAGGCTTATTGAAAACTCACGCTTAGTTTCATTTCTGAATCTGGGGTTAAGTCTTAGATACAAGATTTTATTAAATAACATGTTTGAAACTGTTTGAAATATGTTTACAAAGGTAAAATAAAATGTAATTTAGTGTCATACCTACATTTTTTTGAATGTTTTTTTTGTATCAGCATTTGACTGCAAAATGTTGCATCCTGAAAATAAACAAATATCTACCTAAAATTGAGTTTTATTTTAAAACTATCACGTAGTTCACTCTACATAACTCCCCATGCAAACTTTAAACCTCCCGTTTCATTGCCATAGGGGTGATTTATGGAAAATCTTTTCTTAGCGCATGTCTACGTCATAGTAACTATCTGAATGCCAAATTTCAACGTACCTAATCCGCTCAGTGGTTTGAGCTGTGTGTTGATATTTTAGTCAGTCTGTAATGGTTGCTTTTAATTAAAAAGATTAGTCAAAGTTGATTTTAACACTATGGGAACGAAACAAATTTTATGATACTAGGTAGGTAATACTGTAGCTTTGAGTGTTTTTTCCTTGTAATGACACACACACACAGACATTGCATAGATAACTTAATCGTTATTTATTTTAGGAGTTATTATACTGATTTTAATGGTTATAATTCTAAAAATACATATTTCTCACGCCCGCGAAAGATACTTTAATCAACATTAAACCTGATACTGACTTGCAAATTGCAAAACACGTCAGAAAATTTGAATTTGGCGGGCTACCGCGGCGCTTCCACCTTAACGGAATATCGAAAACTTTTACAAAATAGTCTTATTTTCACAAATATAATTTCGAAATTTATGTACCTAAATGTATTGACATTTCAAATAATGAAATGCTCTAGACTACTCCCGACCTAAAATAGTCGATCGATTCGAGTATCAAAAATTCGAATATGCTTATCCCTCACTACTCGTTACTGTATGCACTATGCTGTCATAAAATACGTTGTGGATGTCCGATGACGTTTGTTTGATTTTTGAAATGAATGGGTTTGTGGGGCTTTTTTTCCATAGAATACCTTTAATACTTTTGTTAATTTAGTTATAAAATTACACAAACTATTTAATTAAGAAGTATTACTTCCTTTGTAAATAAAACTTATTTTTCTCAAGTCAAATGTCAAGATGACTTCTGAGACGGAAGCTATAAAAACAAATGAATTTCTACGACGACGAAAGCTGAGACTTCAACAGGTTTGAATGATGTTATGATTGTTATTTTGAAATACATTTATAAATAAATTAGTCAAGTTCCGATAAAGTATACAATGCCAGAGAATTTTAGGTCCGAGAGCAGTCTAAAGACATCGCAAAGAAAATAAGACAGCGCGCCAAGGTTGAAAAGTTACGACAAGTTGTCGATCTAGACGCTAAGAAACAAAAGGAATATTTTGAATGTCAAGAGAAACTGGTCAAGCGACTGGAGGTGCTGTACGCAAGAGGATTGGAAAACGTTGGCGCGAGTCATCATAGTGCTTCCGAATTGACACAGCAAGGTGTGTTTAGTTAAATAAGAATGTGGGGTTCTATTTAATTGCTTTTACTAATCCTACTCAGTATTATCATCCTCCTGCTCTTATACCTACCTCCTTATCAATTTGTGGTTAGCGCAGCCTTTGTCTGTAATACAATTTAGGTAGATAATAAGTGAAACTTTGATCATTATGATAAACCTCTTTCTCAACATGTTAATAAGAGATAGTTTTTGTTACTAGATGAAGTAGCAAAGACAGACTTGTCTAAGTTGCGGGGTAAGGAGGCTACAGCTGAATTGAGAAGGAAAAAACAGGAGAAATTAGATCAACAGAAAAAATTGCTGGACAGAAAACTTCAAGCAAGGTACGGACATCATAATAATTCAATAGGATAGCTAGTTATAGATTAATCTGCCAGTGAAAGTAACTTTATAGTTGAATCTTTTTATTAAAATTATATGTGTTACAACAATTATTATTATGAAACATTGTGTTCCACAGGGAGGTTGCTAATGAAATAAGCCGGGACAAATCATCAGTTGTATCTAATAAGCTACTGTCCAAATCTTCAAGCACCAAAGTTTCTGATGATTCTTCCCAGAAGGCAGGAGGCTCCTCAGACCTAGCAAACACAAAGGAAAGTGACAAAGATGGAGGAATAACTAACAATGAAGCAGAGGTTGTAAAGACAAGTGACATGGCCACACAGTGGGACATGGAGACCATACATGAGTGGGAACCTGCTGTGCCAGCACTTTCACTTCCCACTGACAAGGACACCCCTAAGGGTTCTGATGATTTTATAGGAAGTCAAGCTGACAAGAGCAAAAGACTAGACTTGTTTGCTCTCAGCAAGGAAATGCCCTCCAGTTTACGAGGCAAGCATACACATGAAACAAAAGAAAGAGAACCAGGAAGACCTTCCTTGACAATCGTTACTGAATACCTGCAGAGCAGGAAGTTGCGCTTGAGAGAACCTGAACCAACATATGTAAACAAGAAGACAACAGATGAAATGCAAAGCCTGAAACAGACAATACAACGCACAAGACCTAGTAAACCTGAAGGTATTCTTTTTAATGTTTGCCAAGTGCATGACCAACAAATCATTCCAGTGCCAGCCTGGCGAGCAGAAAGGGGCTGCCAGTTGTGTTCACACTATATGAACTATGACTCCCCTGTACCTAGTAGACAGTTTAAATCTGTGACTAATGCTCAAATTAACCAGATCTTTAGTTCCATAAGACCTGGACGGCAGGCTGATCTACTACCAAGCCCTGTTGTAAGAGGGAGAAGTCCGTTTAGGAGGAGTAAAGTTGTTCCAAGAATTAGTAAGCAATTGTGATGCAAATAGTAAGCAATAGTGGCTTTGTAATCCATTGGGTTGGCTCCATTACATCTAATATCAAATTTTACATGTTTTATTAATCATTAATCATGTATTCTCACATTCATTGTCCATTGTAAATGTTTATTTATGGATAAATCAATCAAAGTTAAAGTATCAATTAGATCATTTTAACCTGGTGACTGTAGTAGAACATTCCCTACACCAAGCCCGTAGTGCGGCTGGCTACACAGTTGGTGTGTTCGCTGTAGAACATTACTTACAGTTGTGTGTGTGCCACACTTGCGTTTTTTCGTAGATACACAAAGGGTGTGTGTTTTCCCGCAGTCAATGGGTTAAGATAATATTATAATAAGCCTCTTACAGTTCCAGATAAATCACCTACCACTAGCAATAGAGGTAAGAACATACCAGTCATTCCCCTTCATAGGAAGGGCTCCATTTTAATGTACAACCACTCAACTAGAGACACAAGGGACCTGCCATATGGTCATGATAAGCTTGTGGTTAGAGATCTACAGTCTGAAGAGGATGCATACTCCCAGGCTATGAAGGAGGTGTCAGGCCACATTGTGAAAGGCAAGGAGCAAAAGAAAATCCAGGATATGAGGAACAAAGTTGCAGTGACCAAACAAAATGTTGAAAAGGAGTATAAGGACACTATGAATTTTTTGAACTCTTTGCCTAAAGAAAAGAGTAATAAAGTTATTGTGAGTATAATTATTTATTCTTTTATAATTATTTAAGCTTTTGCCCGCGATTTCATCTGCGTAAATTTCGGTTATCGCGGTCGCAGACGGAAGTCGAATAAAATGCAGCCTATGTCCTTTGTTGAGGTTCAAACATACCTTGTATTAACTTTCATCAATATTGGTTCAGTGGTTTGGTCGTAAAAGCGTAACAGACAGAGTCACTTTCGTATTTATAATATAAATGGATTAAATGTTAATGTTATGGTAAATTATTTCAGAAACATGCGTATATGGATGAACACCGGCAGCAAATGCAGCATGAGAATCGTCAGCAAAAGATGCAACAGGAATACAAGAAAATAGAAAAGGAATGTAAACAACACAACTGTTCGGTAAACTTCCCGTTTGATTAAAAAATACAAAATGAAATATTTGAAATTAATTCTGTTTAACTATAATATTACATTTATTTCCAGAGAAGGAGACCCCATTCTAATTCACCTACAAGACTAGACATAGATGACAATTTTGATAGCAGAGACTTTCAGTACTCTTGGATGCCTGTGCCAGAGACTGACGGCAACCTCGCCATCCATGCTATACCTAACACAGTCAAACAGGGGAAGTCTGGCAACAGTGTGAAGTTTAGTCAAGTTGATAGTTATCATGAATACAGGTCACGACACAAGCACACCCCGCCAACTAAAGACACTTCCCCAGGCAGACCGCCATGCAAAAGAATATTCGAAACTGTGGTAATAGATAAAAATATATCTGAATCTTCCGATAGCTCTTCCATTACCTCAGACACAAGTTCAGTAGTCAATATGAAAGTTGAAACTAAAAGGAAACATAGAAATGCTAAAGAAATAAATCAGAATCTTTCAGATGCCGAGAGAATTATAATATACAAAGTGCTGGATTCAAAAACTGATAAAAAATCAAAAAAGCAAACTAAACTTTTGAATGAAATTGCAAAATCTTTGACGAGTATTGAAAAAGTTCAGAAGCATAAAACTAAACATGATCAGTCCCCTAGCAAGAGCGCTAACAATGCAGTTTCATTTGAACAACTAAATGAAGGTAATTACTTACCCCATTTATTAGAACACTAGCTGCTCCCTGCGACTTTGTACGCGTAGTTTTTTCACCCGTTACGTCCATGGTTACTGCTTCGCTCACATGGGTGATGTGACAATAGTATTCCTCATGAATTTGACTATCATACGAATTTTTCCAATCTGACTGGCAGATCATATGTTTTGCAGATTAGTATGTTTATACAAAGAAACAAACAAAATTCTCTCTGCTTTATTATATAGTATAGATTATGATTTAATCCATAAATAAATTTTAATATAATTTTTCAGGTGTCTTCAAAATGGTGGAAGAAAAGGGGTAAGTTTTTTTTTCTTGACAATAAAATTCCATTCCATCCTTCCTATCCTTGTATTACCATTTCCTATCCTTCTGCAGGGCAGGATACAAGATGAGTTGTTGCACTACTAATGTTGAAATGTGGCACTCCACCACACCTCATAAACCTTGGTGGTAAACTCCTGTTAAAATATTTATTTAATATTATTTACATTTTTGTACTAGTATAATGAATTTTTGTATGTTGAGAATTTGTCTGGTCACATTAGAGTAGTCATTGACATAGTAGACTTAAAATCTTCGAATCTTCGTTCTGGAAAGTGTTTTTGTAGCTACAATTTAGCTTTTACGAGACGTGCATTGTGTTGTCCATATAAATATTAGTCGTACTACTGACACGGCTCGCACCTGTTCTCTGTATATTTTGCTCTTAAGCATCTGGAGTACTTTCCTTGTATTGTATAGTATAACGACTGGCGGCCGCAACTTATTTACAAAAGGAGAACTTACCTTCAAGTTTATCAATTATTTTTTTACAGGGACAACGTAGCCTCGATCTACTTTGATGCCCGTGATCAAGTGCCAGCTGCCCGTTCGGAAGGCATACATATTCCATCGTGTCGCTGTAAGAATCCATGTAAAAGTCAACAGTGTAATAGAGGTTGGTATTATTAGTTGGCCAGTCGTATTCTAATGAAGTGTATGATGTAATTTATTCATCTTATTATTTTATTTTTATAAGGTCCTATCCTACATTGGGAAAGCGGCGACTGTCATGCGCCTACAACGTAAGTATTTCGCATTTCGACGTTTTATGAATTCTGCATGGGTATAGGAATCATAATACATAATATAAAACGATTACTTTCAGGACAACTAACGAGATTCAGTCGCCAAGTGTATCCAAAGAAAAGGCGAGCAAACCTACGCCATCAGATGGCATAGCTATGCCATCTACTTTTGCGCCATCAACATCTTCATATAAAACAGCAAACAACGACAAAGTCAATACAACGGAAGGGTATATTAAATTAGTTGACGAAACTGGGCAGGAGGCAAGGACATTCTTCATAGGCTCTTCTGAGCTGCTTAGTAATAATGCCTATGAAGTGGTCATACAACTTCGAAAAAAAGATGAAATGCCTCAAGAAAAAATACCTGAGGAAAACACAGTGATAAAACAGAATGCACAGCCTGACAGCAAAATTAATAGTGATAGTAATAAAAATAATCGACCCGCTAGCTCTGAAAGCGACGCAAATGATGTGCAGCCAACTGACCGTGGAATACATAATGTTTTGGACTGCAATGGAAGTGAAACTGATAAACAATCCATTAGGATCCCGCCTCAACCCAGTATTACAACCACATATGCCTTGTCTGAAAAACCAAATATGCTGTCTGACAACAAGACCGACAAATATGACATTGAAACTAATACTGAAGGAAGTGAAGATATGTTTTTAATACAATCTACTTCAGAGTCAGAGAAAAAGAAAGACATGATTGAAAAAGGTGTGCATACATGTTTACCCGAAGTACCGAAAGTAGACCAACATCCTAGACCGTCAACTAATACATGCACTCAAACTAGCTTAAGCTCTCCAATTCACAGACCTGTTTTCTTTCATATGAGTTCCTCGACCTCTACTGCTTATATGAGCCCACCAGAATTGATTTTACCTAAATTCTTAAGACATGATTGTGCCATGGTTGAACATGAAACATATGATCCAATACACACTATTGAACTTATTGGAAAGGAATACCGCCAAGAGTTTGACTGCACATGCCATAAATGTCTCGCTAAAAGAGCGGGTCTAAACAAAGCAAATGTACTGGAACACTGTACAAAGAAATATCAAGAAAATAAAAAAACGGAAACACCGCCAAATACGCCAAATCGTACTCCAGAACAACATCACAGTCATGATGGCCCAAAAGAAAGAAATGTGCCAAGCAAAAGTGCAACAGTTGACAAACCGAAATGCAAGCATCGTAATCGTGGACATGTTGATCATGTGAAAGAACATTGTCGTAGAAACAAAAAGCCCTCAGCTGAAAGTTCAGTTTCCGGTATAGATTTTACTTCAAGAAATAGATATAAATTTGCAAATTCTTGCCGTGAAAAAATAATGAGTCAATCCCGCTTAAATCCAATTATTAGAGACTACGTGAATAAGCTATTGGCTCTAAATAAAGAAGGTCTTAAAGCAGTTGAAGTAGCAGATCAAGAATGCAGCTCAGTAGGCACTCCGGGCAGCTCAATTATTAATGATCCCTTTAATATTGATGAGAGAAAAACTTCACTAATGAATACAATATCATTAGAACAAATAAAAAACTTGTTAAAACGGCAAATGATGGAGGAGGAACTAGCTAAAAAAATAAATTACACTCAAAACGCGTTTCATTACTCTGTTGCTAATAACAAGAATAATTTAAAATATTCTTCATCTCGAACATGCCGTAAAAAGCCCGTACACAAAGTCAAATCTTTAAATATTACCAAAAACTTTCTAAAGCAAATGAAAACAGGGCAGAAAATACCCAACAATCTTGCATCTCAATCATCGACTGAAGGAAGCAATAAACTGACTGAAAGCCATGCAGCCAAAAAGTTGCGTAGCAAAAGCCCACCAACACCCAGGCAAGTTTATATGGAGCCTTTCACCAGATTCAATGAATACGAATCTTCATCGAAAAATTCTACAGGAACTGAAAAAACCGATGATCGAAACAAATTAGGAACTATACGCACTAAAACTGATTCTCCTAAAAAGGTGAGAAATAAATCAGACTTGAACCGCCATCGAGCTGCTGCTATCGAGTCAATAGACGATTCTGCGTCAACTGGACGACTACAAGGATACCAAAACTCAACAGACCTTCCTGTAAGTATGTCTACGCAGACCACCCAAAACATTGATATTAACACTGATACTAATTTTATGAAATTGGCAGAAGATAAATTGCATAACATGGAAAAAATTGCTGACCTGACCGAAAAATGTACTAAAAGATTATCGAATCTAGCCAAAGTACTAGAG
Organism: Hoplodrina ambigua; assembly: GCA_949774945.1. Classification (NCBI taxonomy): domain Eukaryota; kingdom Metazoa; phylum Arthropoda; class Insecta; order Lepidoptera; family Noctuidae; genus Hoplodrina; species Hoplodrina ambigua. Next base: position 10,753,051 of record OX458968.1, read on the forward strand.
GAAGTACGAAAAAACAAATCACTGGCTTATAGTCAAATTTCATCCGCTGAATCAAATGAGTCACAACCGGATGTCAAATCTGATAAGCCAGTGGTAAGCCCTATTACATTTGATCCTATCAATGTTCCGCAAAGGTTAGAATCGAAATCTCCTGAACCTATTGCGGATAAGGAATCCACTGTCGAAAACGAAAAACTACCATCAGAGCATATTACCGTCTTGGCAGATATTCCCAGACCAGATTTTGAAGCATTGGAATCGAATATACCACAGTGTCCACAGCCTGCAGAACAATTAGATCCGCCTCTGCATTTATCTACAAATCCGGAAGAACTGTTGATTAAAAGTAGACCAAAACCACCACCGGCTTTATCTCGAATTAGTTTAAAACATGGACAAGAATACATAATTCCGCACGAACTATCAACTGTCATAGAAGTAGACTCTCCAATAAGTATGAAACACAAAAACCAGTCGGCGCGCAACGATGCTAAAGAGGCTTCCATCAATTCTAACACATCGTCCCCTGAGGATAAAACTGTAGATGATAACAGAAAAAGTAAAGATGGAAAAGAATCCACTATAAACCCTGATCTGGTTCAAACAAAGCCGCGTATGTCAAAAATGTATAAATTTTCGTCAACAGAGTCATCAGACGATTCTAAATTTCAAATGATAGATCTAAAACAATTTAATGAGATAATGTTGGAGCCTTTCATTAGTATTCAAGAATATGCAAAACAGTACAACATGGAGCCGCCGGATGAAGGTTCAAATTTGGATGATATACAGAAAGAAGATGCTATTCATGATGACATAAGTTCTTTACATTCAGATGGTAGTTTACCAGATGTAATAGCAGAATTATTGAAACGAAATATTATTACTGAACCATTTAAATTTGACACAGGATCTAACGTTAACTCAACTACTATTTCTTCGGAATCGACCTTATCCATGTTAGCTTTGTCTAAAGCACGCAAAGGTAAAAAGAGATCGAATATCGTTTGCCAAAATAAGGAAAACATTGTTGAAACGTCTGATACTTTGAGTTTCTCTTCAAACCCCGATCTAGAAAATGCTTTTAAAAAACTTGGTATGGGCTGGGCATCCTCCACTTTAAAAAAGACAAAAGAGCGTTTAGCGTTATCGTCATCATCAAATACATCTAGTTCTAGTTTATGTCAATTTAAAATGAAGAGTTCCCATCAGGAAATACCAGCCCTAGTAACAGATTCTCTGTCATCTAAAGAAAACGCATGTAAAGGCACCCAGATAAAGAATACTTTAGTAGACAAATCAAAACATGCTGAACAACAAACTACTTTCTCGAACTCAATGACTGTTAAGGAATTTTTGAGAAATGAATTAGCTAAGAAAATTACCTTTACAAATAAATCAAATGTTAATGATACTCGAGAAGAATTTGTGTCTTTGTTCGAAACAAAAATACCCGAGGAAATGAAAGAATCGTCTCTGGTAAATCGTGATGAGCGCTCGGTAGACAGTGCGCGCAGTGGCACTAACAGAGCGCGGACTTCCACTCCCGTGCAGCTATTCAAGTCCTTGACCTATCACTCGAGCTCCAGTTCGAACATATCTAACGGCTTATTCAGTAACGCCGATGACCTATCATCGGTGAAAATGACGTCAAATTCCATTCAAAAACATTCCACATCCGATAAGGATGACTTGACCATTCCTACCTTCAGTCTGAGAACGAAAAATAATTCCGACTGTAGTAAAAGTGATTGAAGGTAAATTGTTGATATTTACTTATATATTATTTATTTATGTGAAAATAGAATGAAAAAATGTTTATGTAATAATGTTGTTTGGACTTGATGTATATTTTGAATAAATCAATATGAGTCAAATTGTTTTTAATGTTATTTAATTTTTTCAAGAAAACAGCAACAAAGGTAATTTAGGTACTTACCACATTTCATTTTTATTGCTTTCATAATAATACTTTTTTTTAAACTATACACAACAATTCATAAGATCTTTATGTATAAGTACAGATTCACAATATTAAATATTCGAGATTAATAAACAGTAATTTTAAGATACCTTTGGTATGTGGGAGTATATTATCAGAACAATAATTGCCTACCTGTAATAGGTCTTTTTAATTTTGCAATATAATGTTTTTATAATACCTTGTGACTTGCATTTCTGAAACATGTGTTGAATTGCTGGCAGCAAAAATGTATGAACATTTTTTTGTCAGAGATCCAACAGAATACAAATTTAGAACAACTATTCACTATGCAATAACTTATATATAACCAATAAATAACACATTATCTACATGTAAATTAATACCTGCTAATTGATCACAGAACATAATTAGCTCCTAAATTATACTAGCTAGGGAAACTTGAGTTATGTAGTTAGTAAGATTTGCATTTTCGAGATTTAAATTATGAGATTTCTGATCATGTAGGTAAGTACAGTGTATCTATGTTTTACAAAGTTTCCCTAAATAAATTTCGCTAAATAAGTTAAAATCTTTTTCTAGTAAAATTATTCTTTTTTCTTATCATCCTTTAGTAGGTGATCCCTCACCAATGTATATGCTAGTCCTATTGTTAGTGCTGACACTACGGTGCCTTGGGCTGCCACTCTTAGCTGCATAAGGAACACACTGGTGCTCATTTTACCCTTCGTCTTGTATTTGTATGCTCCAAAACCACACACACCCAATAACCCTAGGATACCTGAAACATAAACAAATGAAACAAGTTGTATTTTTAAAAGACTTAGAAAAAACGTGAGGAGGTTCTATGTCCAACTGAATATATTTTTTGCTAGGTATGTATTAATACCTTGACTTCTTGTTGAGACTTTTTTCTTAATCATTGTCAATATTGTCATTAATTTCTTGAGTACTGATGATGTTGGATTTTATGGAGTTGCTCAATATTATCACCTGCTTTAAACTAACAGCCTTACCTATGATCATAAATGGTGAGTCTTTAGACTTCCGTGCAAGCCTATCTGATTGAGATTCATCTCTGTAGTCATATACTTGGCGTGGGTTAGACATTATGTACCTGAAAAATTAAATACAACATCTGATCACATAACCTTCAAACAAATTAAGGGTCAGATACATGGGTCTCTTGTTGTCAACCTTTATTGGTAAATATGTCTTCGAAAATAGCTAAGCTACTATTATTTACGATTACGATACAACACCTGTACATCAAAGAGACCTCAATTTTAATTCATTATTTTAATTTAAACTTTCAAGATTAATTTTATGACAGGTCACAGCTGAGATCTTGATAATGTTGCTAATTAGTTACCTCAAAAACTTATTTGCTATCAAATAATTACACTCATAAAATTATATAACAACACTTCATAAACATCAATAATTGTATTTCAATTACACAAAGACACTTACACAGTGTGGCACGGCTTGCTACTTTTTACATTACTCTGCTACTCAGTACTACTTACTTACTTAACTACACATAAAGACTACTAAAAAAATGACAGCCTTTCAGTATATCAATGGTTTTTCACGACCAATCTATTTCTGTCTCTACTTGATTTCCTCAATAGAAAAGGATGAAACATCAATGTAATGACATGACGTAGTCAGAATGACCAACTTTTCCAGTACCTACCGCCTTCGCTAGGTAACCGTCAAAAGTACTGAAGGTCACGCATGCTAAAAGGTCACGTCAACGTCAACACAACTCGTCACTTGACAGTTATTTGACATTTCAAATTGATCAGACGTACAAACTTATATCTGTGGACGGGCCCTAACTATGGAATTAACAACCGTTACGGTAACAGTTACGATTCTTCAAATGAATAATTTTAACAGCAATTAAAATTGTTACGAAAATGAAACCTGGAAATTGGACTATAGTGTGACATGGATTCTCATAATCTATCTAGTTTAAATTAGATATCACACTATACCAGCGCCCGTGTGAAATTATGATATAATTTGGGCACGTGTAAAACATACAATATAAATTCTGCAGGCGAGGTCATGGCAAATCACATCAATTTAGTTGGCCGAATAATCCGTTACGAATACATTCTACACATTCCATAGATGTATTAATATAGGTTCATGCTATAATATCCTATTCTGATAGATCGGTGGTACTATTGCGGATTATGATATTAATCATTAATGCATTGCAGTGTCGCGATCTCGTTGGCATGAAAGAGATCAAACTGTTATTTTTATTTTTTTTAGATTAGTGGACTGTTACTTATAATATAGACGACGAAATGTGTATTTGCTTACCTTTTGTTTATTTGCAGCTCAGTATCTATTAGTTTAGTAATCAAAATAATTATACTTTACGACAGTAACGAATAAGTGTCTACAAAATAATAATCACTGAAAAAATAAGTTGTCGCCCTTTTGTTAGACCAGCGAGTCTTACCCGTGTTTGCTGACAGCGCCACATTAATTTACCTTCATAAAAAACATGGGCGTAATAATTATGTATAAGATTGATACTTTTAAGAAAAACTGTTGAAAAGATTATTAAACGGGTTGATCGTAAACCCGTTTAATAATCTTTTTAACAGTTTTTCTTAAAAGTCACAATTTTCGAGAGAAGAGTGACAGAGTACGAGTATAGACTTTTTGAATGAAGAACGTCGCAATAATCTTACCCTTGTTGAGATGAACTCCATATTTAGGGTTTCTTCAATTTATTGTAATAATAATATACCAGAGATTAAAACGAAGGGTTAGGAAGTTTATGAAATAAATAGGTGTATAAAATAATAGTACCTACTTACATAAGAAACTATATTTTTGGTCCCAAAATCAAAGGCAAGACATTATCAAAACACGGTTGTTTAAATATTTAGAGACTTAATATTAATTAGGTACTCGCAAACAAACTTTTAATAAATATCTACATAAATAAAAAAGCTCATTAAACCTAAAATATAAAAGAAGTAGGTGCAGTCGCCAACGAAATTCGATTTTTTATCCATTTTGTATTTTTTTATCGTTTGTTGATGTCTGTACCTACTTAAATTTTAAAGTTTATAAAAATGTGACATAATAATTCGATTCTGTCTAATTTTCAGGCGAATTAATGATTTGTAAACTATTTATTATCTATTAATTAATTAATTAATATAATTTATGGAATATTGAATGAATGAATGTATTCAATCTTTAAAAAATGAATAAGACCCGTAATTTGAGAACATAAAATAGCGCGAACCAATACATCGAAAGCCTGAGTAAGTACAATATTTTAGTACGTAATAGGAACATCGAATGACTCCCAGGCGCGCAGCGCCCGATTTTTCGTGTTCCTGCTGCGAACCATAACTCTCTAAAACTACGTAATAATTGAATACCTACGCTTCATAACTTTACTGTTTCCACAAATAAATATACATACTGCTTACAAAAGAATCGGTCCATTATGACTTTTTCATCTCATTTTAGTCGGTGGTGAGTGGTAAGCCGGCTAAGTGATTACGTGACCGAAAAATATATTTTAAATTGAGAATGATTAGGGTATAAGTACTATGAGTAAAAAGTTCTGATTTCATCCAATAAAATCTCGTAAGACGACTCGTCAATGATCAGGAATCGCTTGGCCCGCCTGCTGAAGTAGTAAATATCACCCGTGTAGATGTCGAACCACAGCGCGTGTATGTGGAGGTCGAACTTTTCTAAACGCTTCTTTAGCATTCCATAGGATGCGACATTTTGAAGCTGTTGTAGAGTGTTCACCTGAAAATAGAAATTCAAGATCTCTTGATTTTTTTATGATTTTATTGATTATTCTGTAAAGTCTAGCCAAATAATTTAATATGACCCTATAAAAAAAACCCTGCAAATAGTAGTATAATGTTACCTGTGATAGTTTGTCTTCTATACAAAATGCGTTTTCTGGGTCTATATAGGCAACAAATTTTCTTTGCGGTGTTTCAGCCGTGAAGTGCATAGGTTTTTTAAAATCACCGTTCATTGCCAAAAATTTGTCCAAACTCGTCTGAGCATGCGTACACATCCACGATTTAAGAGGGGACATTATCCTTTGTTCCTAAAATTAAATAAAATACGAAATACATGAGTATGAAACACTAGCATTTGCCTGCGATTTCGTCTGCGTGGAATAAGCTAGTTAACACCACTAATTAATTGACGTACTTTTGATGACCGGTCAAAAGTCGATGTCACTTATTTGGCAACTCAGTTGACTAACTCTTTATTGATTTCAAAGCCACAAAAATCGAATTTTACAGTAAATTTAAAATTACTCGGATTTTCAGGGCTAAAATAAAGTGTTTCTTTAAATGAAGTTACGTCTTGTAATTATTGGTTAATTGTGTCAATTTCACAATTATGTTTAACGTAAGTTTATTATGATTGTAATGACATAACTTAACTATGAAGAAATACTAACTTTACTAGATTCTTCTGCACTTTTTAGCTGATACAGAAGATTCATCGCTTTACAGTCACTGTGGCCACACACAATAACGTGTCTTATATTGTTTATTATACAACCAAGTTCCAAAGCAGCTGGCTCGCAGCTGGTCATCTCGTTATGAAAGTACTGCGAGTGAGGTATCACATTCCCAGCGTTTCGCACTGAAATAAATAGAATGAATTATGGAATTCAAAAGTTCAGAGTAACTATTGTACTACAAATCGAGTAATAATATATTTTTTACGAACCAACAAACATATCGCCGACACTGGTTTCTGTGAATCTTGTCGGAATCATTCTGCTGTCCATGCATGTGTAGAACACTGCTTTAGGCTAAGGCAGAAAACAGAATGCAAATAATGAAAATGCAGGCTAATTCAGATAGGAAGTTAGGAAAATATCATATGATTTTTGTAGTTTTGTTTGAGTTAAGAATATTATTAAAAATCTAATTAAATTTTAAAAAAGAATAAGGGCATTAGTCACTTATCTCTGAACGCAAATCGGTAACATCACTATAGGAATGTCTAGTACAGTGAGGGACAAAAGTTGCTGAGTATGTCAACGTTCTGAAGTTATAACACCAGGATGAGAAATCATCAAATAATTTCTTCCGCTCTGGGCGGAGCGGAAGGAATCAAGGAAGTGTCGGACTCTGACTGACTAAAACCTATCCGTGTTCCTCTTATTGCCCTTTGTGTTCCAGGGCTGCGGTAACTCTTTCAAACAAAATCCGCAACCCTGGCAGAAGTGACACCTTACGCGGTAAATGTCGCTGAATAACTTATTGCTACACACTATGGTGAACATCTTTATGTTACTTAGATAGAGGTGATCAGAAACTACAAAACTACAACACTACAAAATGCGGTTACCTTTTACTAAGTAATTCTAGTACTAGTTCCGTGATTTTTATTGAATTGACGTGTTCTATTTTGGGGGCTAGATAATGGGCCAAAAAAATTGTCATAGTTAAGTATTTCCATGTCTAATGCTTTCGAGGGCGACGCCAAATCGATGTCGTAAATGTGATTGAAATGAAAATCGAAAGTGGCGGTTACAAATACGGCTATCATTTTCTGTATCCGTACCCTCGAAGCCATGAAAATACGTCTAAAGTTTTGACCAATAATGTATTATTTATTTGTAGAAAACAAATTAAGAACATGTAATATTATGAATAATAAAATTCAACAAAAATCTGTGGATAAAATTTTGTAAATTACAAACACAACAGACACTCATATTTTTATAAATAACAACATAAAAAAATTCCTCAAACGGCACAAATATAACAAGCTATATGTTTGAGTCGTTTGGGCTTGAAAACTTGTAACACTAGAGCCATGGGGTCTAAGTGCTCACCTTGTTTTTCTGGACAAGGCCAAGTAAGCAGTTGGTAGGCTCTTCACACGAGCTGGCCTTTTCTTGGGCCAAAGAATGAGTATTGCCGTTAGTTTTTTGATGTTCTATGATCTCCTTCCAACCCCTTTTTCATAAATTGTATATTATTATTATTTTCAAAATATTAATTTGCTTTTATAAATTTAAATCAGATTGTAGGTGGTAACTTAAAATAAAAGCTAACAACCTGCTTTATATGTAGTTCTATTCTACTATTGTCAAAAAATAGATAAATGTCTAGGGTACAAACTTATTTTTATTTTCATTTATTAAGAACGCACTAGTTTTGCAACACGCAAAACGATACTGAACGCGTCCCTGTCAAACGCAAAGTATCAAAAGTATCAACAACTGTCATACTGTCAAGTCAGTGTCAGCGAGTGAAATAAAATGTCAAAATAATTATAATTTTGGCCATTATTTTTGTTAAAGATACAGCCATTAATTTCTTAAAACGCAAAGCAACAATTATTAATTCATTTACATTAGTGCAAAGTTATTGTACTATCATTATTTTTCGTCAATTTAACCTCCACATTTGAATTTCACATCATAAAGGTCAGTGTAATAATTAAACTTACCGTCGGATTGTTTTTTACTTCTTGAAACTGTTTTACCATAGTTGAACGGTCTAAAACTCGATATCTCATAATACCTCGTAATATTTTTTCCATGATTGTAGTGTGGATTCACTCACAAAAGCTTTTCACTGTTCATAAATGATACAAAAAATATAGAAGTAAGGTTGGTTAGTGTGGTTGTTACTGAGATTGACATTAGTGACCTTCATTAGCGAAGCTTATCGTGTCCGCAGCGGAGTCGCTTCACTGAGGTAATACTAAATAATTATTGTAGGTCAACGTATGTACACGCGACATTATGTATGTTTTGGTAGCAAATTTCACATCCGCGTGTTTTTCTTATCAAAATGATAAATTAGATACATTTAGATACGAATACTACAGACACAAGGCATCGTACAGTCGGTTTAGGTGATTCTACAATAGAAAGTCTAAAAGCAATGTTTAATTATTTCACAGAAAAAGCACATATTGAATAAAATATTCTCATTTTTTTTATTTTAGATGACTACTGAATCAGTTATTGGTGATGTAGCAGACAAGAATGAGAATGACCCACCAGAATTACCTCAAAACCATAGATTTTTGGAACCAGTTAAAGCAGTTAAAGCACTCACAGATATGGCTATATGGGAAAAATCAGAAGCTTATATGGAATACACTGGCTTCATAGCTACACTAAATGAAGCTATAAAGGCTAAGCCACTATCAGTAGACTGCAAGATCTCAGAAAATGTAAAGAGACTACTGCATGTGTTGGACTTAATTGATACTCTTATAGATGACTTTCCACCTATTGAGCAACCACAAAGATTTGGCAATATTGCCTTCAGGGCCTGGCTCTGCAGAGTTAAACTGGAAAGTACATCATATTTACAACATGCTCTGCATCCTAGAATACACTTAGCAATACCTGAAGTTAAAGTTTATTTGGAAGAGAGCTTTGGTAATTCTACTAGAATTGACTATGGAACAGGTCATGAAATGTCCTTTGTCATGTTTCTCTGTTGCTTGTATAAAATAGGCAACTTTGTAGCTGATGATAATGTTGCGGTTGTATTCTTGATTTTTACTAAATATTTGGCTATAGTAAGACGGTTGCAGAATATATATAGAATGGAGCCAGCCGGAAGTCATGGTGTGTGGAGCTTGGATGATTACCAATTCATACCTTTCATTTGGGGTAGCTCCCAACTCATTGACCAGCCAAGGATATATCCACCTGCTAAGTTCTTGGAAGATGACATCATTGAGAAATATCATGATCAGTACATGTTCATATCATGTATCAAACATATAAAGGAAGTTAAGACAGGACCTTTTGCAGAGCATTCTAATCAGTTGTGGAGTATTAGTGCAGTTGGCTCATGGGTCAAAATCAATCAAGGTCTGATTAAAATGTATAAAAAAGAGGTTTTGGCTAAGTTTCCAGTTATACAGCATGTCCTCTTTGGCTCCCTGCTGCCCATAAGGAGGTTCCCTCTCAACTAGTAATGAAATGCAGCAGAGAATGATAATTGTAATGAGGATAATGATTACAATTGAATGATATTGAAAATGAGAATTGGCAAACAATAAGCCCTACGTATTGGGAATGAACAGTAACAACAAGCGGAGAAAAATTACAAAATATAAGATGGATTTGTTTTAGTGACAGTGTTGTTTTATTTATGTATCCATATTTAAGTTAATGCACAGTTACTGCCTATAAGTTCTGTCTTATTTTTATTTGTATTTGTGAATATTGGTATTAAATGTCTATTATGAATTGAGCAATTTATACGAGTCTCTGTCACTATTGTATTTAAGTACTTATATAATTTTAATGAAATAATCTTGGAATTACGTAGTCATTGGTGGTCAGATAAGCCAGGTTGATGTCAGATATCTGATATTGGCATTTTTTTTCCTTATGTCATGCTTAAGATATTTATTAGTTAAAAACAAATACCTCGACCAGTGTGTGATGGCCAGCCTGACTCTTCTATTAATTGAAACACACTTAGCTTTTTAGTATTTATCTTTAAACCTGATATTGCTGAACAAAGTTCTAATTAGTTTATTACATAAAGTATGTACTATGACCAGCCTCATTATTAACACGACGTACATTTACTAGCCATTGTTTTCAATTGGCGTTCTTTTACCTTCTTTTAATGTGATATAATCATCATTGATGTACTAAGTTTAGCTTATAATGTCTTGTCATTATTTTAATAAATATGTACTTTAAAAATATCTGTTGTATTGTTGTAGGTGTATTATTACCTGGGATGACCTCTAAGACCGACGTCTAAATGTTGGCTAGAATAAAAGGTTTACAAACAAAGTAAAACAAATACTGCAAATTGCAATTCATCATTAAATTATATTCGTTTATCGCAAATCGCATAAATTAACACAGCCATTCACATTACTCCACTTATAATTAAATAATACATAAATAAAAGGTTTATTGTTTAGGGTACAGCCTAGTTCAGCAAAGGAGGATGCATATATTCTAACCACTTTGGTCATGACCTTTAACGACATGGTGATATCGATTCCGAGCTCATAATGCCCCAGTTACATCTTCTTTATAACTTAATCGCCGCCATATCAACAACCTTGGATGTTCACGATATTAACAAAATTGATAGATAGCCGATAGCTCGAAATGAAAGATAACAATGTGTTATATGCCGCCGGGATAACTACCTCTGTTGAAACAAGTAAATAGTGAACATATATTTCAATTTGTTCACTATTTACTGAGACATGGAACAGATACAATTAGCTTCAAAGCTTTTTGATGAAAATGTTAACAAACCTGTTCAGAGCTAATAAATTGGCTTGGTAGGTAACAGATTCATCGGTATTTCGAACAAGTAAATTTTATATTTCACCACGTTTTCTAAAAAATATTATTTTAATAACATTATTGAAAAATCGTCGACATAAATAATATTGAGGTTCGAAGAAATAATCTCAATTCTCAAATGGCAACTTCAGTATAAGTATGCATTAATTTTGAAGGAAGCAGTATTTGGTATCCAGGCGGGTACATTTCTGCATTTTCATTCATTGAAATAGTGTATCTAATATATGGTAGTATGACACATTTTTATATTCATACACTGTTTCTTGTTTTATATGCTTGAGAACCACTTGGATATCCTTTTCTTACTATAAATACTTGTGTTGAATAAACTACTCTACCGTCACTTGTCGTGACTATTACCCACATAATTTAACGTACGTTACGTTTAAGGAACATGCAACACCTAATCGATCGATTCTTGATCTGTATAATATCGCAATTGAGTTCTCGCCTGCGAGGTGTACACGGGCGAGGGGGTAGACGTGAACGGTGACCGGGAGAGGTAGCGTAATACACAAGAGGCGAAATGTGCACTAGCCAGTTCTTTAGTTAGCACTGGAACCTATATATTATTTATTTCCCGCAGGTGAGAACTCATAGCTATAAATAATAACACTTCAGCAGTTCAGCGGGTTCACTCAGAGTAGCCATAATGACCGAGTTATAAGATTACACCATTAAAATACCTAATTATTCTACAACTAATTATTCAAACTTAATGCTCGTTAGATTTCGGTAGTATGGCGACGTTTTCTTTAGGTTTGTTGAAGTGGTTGTTGTAAAGCGTGTAGACCATGCCGGCGCAAAGGGCGCCCACAGCGGTGCCTTGTGCGATCACACGGAACTGCATCAGGAAAACGCTGGTGCTCATTGTGCCGCGGTTCTTGTACGCCCATCCGCCATAGCCAACAGCTCCCGCGCAGCCAGCGATAGCTGTGAAAAACAATAACAATCATTAGCATAACTATTCAGTAATCTGTGTCATTAGTCCAGCTGCACTAAAACAACTAGAGACAGAAAATGTAGGTAAGTAACTAGGTACATTAATCTCGTGCTGGATTCTTAGGTATATAATATAGGTATGCCATACCATAACACGGAAACACGAATTTGTATCTAAAAGGAGTCTGTCCACTACACCGTACTATGACCGTGCTAAGAACGAGTCAAGCAAAAAAAAAATCACCGTCGCGCATCGCGTCAACAATTGTTGGTTGATACGTTATTGTGGGCACAGTAGTCTGTATTATGGTTTGTCTCGTATCTAAATACGTTCTCAGCACGATCAATGATGGTATGGTACGGTACAATGGACAGACTCCTTTAAAGGAACTCTGTAGGTAACGAATAACTCAAGCCATAAACAAATATCGTTGGTAACGCAAATCACTGTCCCATTATACCACAAAACAACATTTTACGATACTTAGTAGCCTTAGAGCTGACCCATCCTTCCAACGAAGCTCACTAACTCCATTAGACAAATTGCCCACTATGAACTAATTTGTCGAACGAATGATTGCCACAATGTTTCCTTGATGGTACCCATTATTATGTCATTTCGTTAACTTGATTGGTTTCAGACGCCACAAAAGAGGTACCTACCTTTTACTATATGGACAGCTATGTCAAATAGGTTTGTTAGTAATAGAGTCAGTTTATTTTTGTACTATAATTTGTTTGTTGCTCAAGGCCCTTAGAAGCTCGCGTTTTTATCTTTATGTTTGTGGCCTCGACTGTAGTGAGATCATTCCATCACTGTCTACTGTATATCTGTATAGTGTAGGTATTTATCTCATCATCTGCCTAGCTTTCTTCCAGCTATGTTGGGATCGGTTTTTAGTCTAACCGGATGCAGCTGAATACCAGTATTTTACATGGAACGACTAATCCGACCTCCACAACCGCGTTACTGGATAACACAATACCCTTTGGTAACACTGGTTGTCAGTCTTCAGGCTTCTGACTACCCTTTACGACTGTCAGCCGGGCCCAAAAGCTTTCACCACCATCTTCTAAACTCCGGGCACGGGTAAATTCCTAATGAACGAACTCAATAACCTCACGCTCAGAAGTCGTGCTAGCAAGCACGACACCAACAGGGTAGAAGGCAAATTATTTTCCAGCTTTTGCCCACGACTTCGTCCGCGTAAATGTCGGTTATCGCGGACGCAGCTAAAGTCGCAGAACATAAACTAGCCTATGTCCTTTATATGGGTTTAAACTGACCCCGTCCCAAATTTTATCAAAATTGGTTAAGATTTTTAGTTGTGAAAGCGTAAAAGACAGTTACTTTCGCAATTATAATATTAGCATGGATTTAACTCATTTTTCACGTATTTCTTCTCTTGGTTTCTCATCACAATAGCAAGCAAGGTACGTAAAGATCCTATAATATAATACCTAATAAAATATAAATATAATACCTAAGATCATAAAGGGAGATTCCTTCGTCTTGCGCATCAGCTTCTCGCCCTGGCTCTCATCATGGTAATCGAACACGGGTTTCTCCTGCGACATGTCTGCGGCTGAAATGAGGAAAATAAACATGTTTCAATTTCGTCTTTGATTTTATGACGTATAAGCTTGCCTTAAGCTTGTCTCCTCCTCCTCCTCATGTTGTTGAAGTATTTAGTACTGCACATGTACATCTATCTAGTATATTTAGCACTATCATAGGTACCGTGTTATCTATTTAAAAAAAAGTAACAGCAGTGTAGACTGCATTTTGGTAATGGTTTTTTTTTTGGAAATGGCTAATGGTTTACATTGCCATATATTTTTTGTGAAATAACGATAGCGTTATAACGTTATTTTTCTAATGTTTCTAAATGGAGTATTTATACCTAGTTGTTTCTCTTTTCAGTTAATCTTACAAACTAAATTTTGTAAATAAAACGTTACCTATGTTTGAGGTCTTCACAACAACAAGCGTACAAACAGTACCTAAGAGGCGCATTGCGTGTTTCTTTTGTTTTCCAATAGTGTAATTCTTCTATGGAGTATGTAACTTAGGAGACTCGGGACAAGTAGGTGGAATACTATTCTGTGTCTACGGTACCTAGGGGAACCTTATCGAACACGAGCAAGCAGTACCTATCTACCTGCCTATATCAATTTACGATAAGTCGCCGGCAAGGAAATGATTCTATAAATACCTGTAGCATTATTCAGCATTTATATTCAATTTTATTTAACAAATTTACCTAATACAAAAAATAAATCTACAGAATTTTAGCATGTATTTTTTTGTGTCTTAAATTTGACTAACAATTAATCAATGCAAAATGTAATGCATTATTAAGATGGTAGAGGTATACTATCGGAATATCAACCTTCAGCACAGAGTTGAGCGATGAAAATTCAATAGTTCGCTTTTAAAACGAGCAGTCGACCTAGGACTCGTGTTGAAAAAAAGCCGACGCCGCCGAAGAAAACGTCTCGTGTAAAAATCAAGCCGTTTGAAACACTTTATAACTACATAGAGAAAACTAATGTCTGCGTACCTACTTGCCACTATCTACGTCACTACGTTCATATATTAATGAAATCATAACGTCGAGTTTTTTAAGGCAAGATTCATCTATTTTTAAACACAGTACATACACGTTTACATTAAACTAACATAACATGTTTCACGGTTGTCTTTGATCAAAGGCATTTCCATCACAATAATTTTCCTTTGGGGTAGGATTGTGGTTATATGTAGTTACCAATAATAGTTTAGGAATTTTACTTCCAAAATAAACATAGTTGCCTGTAACAGTGCTACTATGGGATATCTTATCACATTCCTATTATCACTTTTATACTAAAACTATTACACAATTATGAATAATGGTAACGTCATGCACAGTTTAAGATAGGTATCGAAGTGCTGATTTTCACACGTTAGATAATGTAAATATTTTATAAGTACATAATTATACAATCTACCTAGCACTACACACAATTTTATTATGGATACAAATGCACAGTAAAGAATTTTAAAAAAATCATAGAATTAGGTAAATAAAAAAGATTGCGTCACAATTCACAGAATAACACAAACGATAACTAACCTTTGAATCAAGGACACCGAAATTAAAACACTAGATATCACCACGACACCTACACGTGCCGAGTCTGTCGAATGACTGAGCTCAACGAGCCACACTGCGATGATATCACTATAATAACTATTGCTACTGGGGAATCACACGGTAGAGGATAACGTATACAAACAATGAGTAGTAAATTCAATTATCCGACTATACCGTTACTCAGAAATACACTTTCTATCACGTACCTTGAATTCTAACTGCGGTTGGGTAAGGCTGGAGTCTCACTGTTGTCTGCGTCGCTGAATGCCCGAAGCCGCGGTTACAGTTCACTCCTCGTGTGCAGATAACGTGCGCAACCAAGACGTGTGCTATGTGCACTCGGTGCTGTTAACATCTTGTTAATTTTACGTCATTTCTAAAGACGAATGTGTTAATTTCGTGTAAATGCGTTGACAGAATTTGATGACGGTTTAAATTCATTATAGCCCTAACTACATATACTTTTATCCTTATTTCTACTTTTACTTGGGGATTCTGTAATAGATTGACAATAGACATGATTTCTGTGATAAGTGTTAAAAATTTAAACCACAAAATACGCCTTTTTTTCTACCGTTTAAGAACTTTTTCGTGTGTAATTCTACCCTACCTATATGAAATTATTTGCGTGTAATTCTACTATGTAAGTCGTTATTTGCGTGTCTTTCTACCGTTTATGGAATTATTAGAAGGTGACACATAGTCATACATAAGTAATAGTAACTTTGTGGTTTATCATGATTTTTCTTCGTGTTTGACCGAGACCTTGAAGCGGAGAGGAATCGAGTTCGAGCAGCTGTTATAACGCTGGGTTTTTATTGCTTTTGAATATCACCATCGTTGATTCTCTATATCTCAGAATAGAATTTCAAATTTAGATATTTTAACAGAGTTATGAAATGTTTGGTTGGATTTTTATGTTTTAGCTGCACGATATTGTTGGCCATTATTTCAGGCTGAAGTTATGAACTAATGGTTCACGGAAAGTGTTCGGGAATAATGTATTTTTAACAGTATTTTGCTAAAACATTATATTAGACAACCAGATAAACTTGTTGAAGAAGGAAAGTAGACGTTAAAATACCACGTGGGCGACCACCTACCACCAGATTGAACGTATAACGGGACTCACTATTGCTTCTGGTCTAAGAAAAGCCGAAGACAGAGTGGTAGGAAAACAGCTTGTCAACAACTCCGTCAAAGCGTTTTACGACGGACACGATTTTCTGCAATGCAGAACACGAACAAGAAGAAGAAAATATTCTCAATTTAATATTTCTTTTATATTGTGTACGCATAGGCCTAGTTGTAGTAGTAAGCTTGAGTGTTTATAAATAATAAAAGAATAATCGAAGCCGACGCTATTGTGTCATGCCAGTGCCGAGTGACTAAATCGATAACATTATTAGAAATAATGAAACATGTATGATTTATTGGTCAAGTTACAAGTAATAAAACTGTAAGATAATTTAAGTAGATGGATACTACTCGTGTTTGTGATAGCAATTTAATAAACGATTATCTATACATATAATAAAATCGTAGCGAAGTCAAAATTGTACATTTAATATTTTTGAAAAAGAGAAAGTGCTTAGGGGTCGGTGAATGATACTAAAGCCGAAAATACTTTTTTTTAATAAGAAATAATTTTCGATAGTAATAAACGATTATGTTGCGTCTATGTAACATGGTTATCGCGTACGCAGATAATTCTTGGAATAAGAAGTAGCCTATGACCTTTATTGGGGTTCAAACTTACCACGTAACAAATTTCATCAAAATCGGTTAAGTGGTTTAGTCGTGAAAGTTGTAACAGACCGACAGACATACAGAGTTACTTTCATATAATATAATAATAACATAACATCACGCCTGTAATCCCCGAAGGGTTGAAAGAGATGTACCCATTTTAGTAGGTACACCCACATTTCGCCAGTTATGTTTTTAGTCCCATGTAATAGGGGGCGAGCCTATTGCCATCAACCGGGCACAAATCCAGACTCCGAGGCTGCTACTGAGAAATTTCTGATGGTAAAACCCGATAACACTTTGCCCGACCTGGGAATCGAACCCAAGACCTCATGCCCAGCAGTCGCGCTTGCGACCACTAGACCAACGACCTTATAATATTAGTATTAAATATCCTTATTTAAATGTTATGTACATTTAAATACATCAAACCGATAACGATCGAATTGAAATCAATGTAAAAATTAAATTAAATTAATTGAATTTTATATTTAGTTGGCGTTAGTGGTTGGTCGACTCGTTATCGCCACGAACAAACATTGTTTGTCAGTCATTTTAGTCACTTGACGTGCTGACCTCATGAGTACTGGCGTCCACATCGTGTATTGTTACAATGATGACACAAAAAGGTTGAATCAATAAGTTTCTGCCCGCTCTATAACAACGTGCAGTCTTTTTCGCCATTCAAGTAGGTTTTTTTTGTAATTTTTTTTTTTTTATGTTTATCCTTGCCCCATCTAGAAATTTTTCCTGCTTTGTGGATGCGTTTACAAACATATAAATTCACAACAGCTAGACCCGGAATAACTATCTGTAAGCCATAAATAGTTGTTCCGTGTGGGAATCGAACCCGCGACACGCAGCACGACAACCAACCGCTTAGCCACTGCGCGCACCGTACCGTCAAATTTAATAAACAAACAAAATTAATTTAAACATTTACCTTAAAGTGCATTTGATATTATTATAAGTACATTTTTTTGCTAATATTTCCCTTAAGATACCTTTTTAGTATTAATTTTGTTAAAAACCTACCTTCAGAGGGGTCAAGCCCCCCACCCTGCAATACATAATAGGGACAGCTATCTATTTAAAAATAGAAGCAATTTCAAAACTCAGTAAGTAAATATAAAAATCTTTTAATAGGCTTGTGGTTTATAATCAGCAACAGTTGTTGCTGACCTTACAATTGTGCAACATAAATATTAGGGTATTTAGAAAATGTTTTGTATTCTGAGTATACTGTAATCTGTAATAAATAGTATCATAGAATTTAAATGAATAAAAATAGACTGTTCTTACGAAACTTCTTAGGTTGATTCATACATATGAGTGAAGTCACAGATCCGGCGCAGTTTCGACAGCGTTTCGTATCAATCCTATAGTGCTGCGGAACTGACACGGAGAGCACTGTGTCGTCACTGACACTGACAGGTATGAACGCGTTCATAGAGAATATATGAAAGAATAATTATTACTGTGACGGAACGGTGCCAGTACTGCGACTTCACTGATATGTGTGAATCAAGCTTTAACATTACACTACAGTAATATAACAGATTAAAATACATATTTCTTCGGAATACAATTTCAGTAAAAAACAGTAGAAGTATGTAATAACATTGATACTTACCTATTTGAGTATAAATATTGAATGAAAGCCAGAGACTGAAGAATAAAATCGTAAAATGTTGGTAAAGCGAGTTAAAAACTTATATGAGATCGCATCAACTACATTGTTCACTGAAATTGTAATCCTAACTCTATCACAGTAACATAACCTACGCTTACAAAGAAACGATAAAGCAGCAACGTTCCTTTTAACATAATATAGGTAAATATAAGTTAAATAGACATCGTGACTTGGGCTCTGAAGAAACGACAACAATTAGGCGAAGAGAATATTATTCATTTAACAACAGACCTTATTTTCAGCTTTTTAAAGTACAAAAGAGCATGATAGAACTCGAGTACGCTCAAGTAGCAGTTTTATATCATCGATGATCGCACAACTTTGTACTTTACATCACTGGTTTTAAAGTATGTCTTCATTTGGTCGGCACAAAGCCAGGATCAGAGCAAACAGAACAGCAATATGTTTAAACACTTTTCATTTATTAAATTAAAATACTTGCATCACAGATTAAGTTGGAAATCGTGTGCAAGACAATTTTCGCTCTGCATTTATTATCTTGCACGAAATTAGGCAATTTTCAACATTATTTCTGTTGCTTTCAGTTCATTTTTAATTAATTTTAATTAATCAGTGAAAATTGCTGCTGTGTCTGAAAGTTAGGAACCCAATCCACCTAAAATAAAGGCTGTCATCGACGCGTTACGCGTTCTATACACTATAAACAAAAATGTCTACAGTATATACAACGTGCCCACGTGAAACGCCAATTTTAACTACATAAACAAGTTTGTACAAATAAGCATAATGGTAAAAAATTATATTACGAGTTGATGCATAAATAAGTTTGTGTTAGAGCTGAGAGCATTTCGTTAAACAAATGAATAGACTCACTACAATTTTAGTAGTATCACAGCTCGTCGTGGAAGAATTCGTTTGGGGAAGAATTGCTATACAAATGCCTATCGTCAAATTGTATTACGGTGTACCGAGATTGCAGTCGATCGGAAACACCAAGCGATATTAGCATAATTTTAGTTTACCATAAACCTGAAAAGGGGTCATTGTACCTACTCATTACTATGAACAACTTAAACAAAAAAAACTGATCCGATCATTAAGGTTAAAAAAAACAGCAAGTTTTTTATTCGCGATTTCAGGATTCGTCGCATTGTAAAAATTGTTATTAAGTATTGAATGGTATGACCTCTTTTCAGGTTTACAGTAAAAAAAAACTAAGGTTGTTGTATATATTGCCGAATAACATTTTCTATGAACATATACGAATCCAGCTATCTGGCTTGCACGGATGCACCACGTTAGGAACGGATCCGAACGGTCGCTATCACTGATCGTCCGCAATTCAGTTGTACCTTAACTGTATCCCAATTTGACGTTTACGTGATTTTATGTACTATCATACATGAGGAATTAATTAGAAGTAGAATCGTATATATTACAATCACAAACGAAAAATTCCCACTATTTAAACTTGTGAACTAAGGCTGCTCGCACACAGACCACATGTGATCACCAACGTGGTCAGTGACAGCCACTTTTTTATGCATTTTTTGTGGCTTGTGTTCTGTGCCTTAGTTTGCAAGAAACTACCAAAAAGTTAACTCTCTTAAACATTAGGTACATATTAAGAATATGTTCTAACTAAAAATATATATAAATTGATATTTAAATTATAAAACGTTAATAAGATACATGAAAACCACATTAAGTGGCATAAATATATTAAAGCCAACAATGAATTAGCTAAGTATTGTCTCCGTCCATTTGTTAGCACGATTTTAAAGATCACAAAACCTTCATCATGACTTTTACTAAATCTGCTGCCTGTGTGAAAAACAAAAGTCCTATCATACGATGATGTTTGATATCTGGAGGGCAATTCTACTAACATTTAGAAACGATCGCGTTGTAAATCTCAGTGTCAATCTGCCAAAAATACCTCTTAATAAATTACATTGCTTCTAAAATTTTTAACTTTGATTTTCACCGAGATAAGATGGCGACTAGATTATGAACGTTTTTAATTAGCAGAATTGGCCTACTGGACAGACTTAAAGCTTAAAAAATCTCTGTGCCCCCCGGGGCAGTAAGCAGAAATATTAAAGTGTTTATTGCTAACCACCGGCCATAACCGATTCCAGGTTGAGAATTTTCTGAAGTAAATATTCAATAACATTTCATCCAAACTTGACCTCGAAGGATGTAGTGCGTGTGCTGAAAAGCGCGTGGAAGACGCGCTCATAGCAAATTCCGCTACACTGCAGCGCATTCCGACTGAAGCGACAGCGACATGCGCGGGCGCAATCCAACAAATACCACTGGTTTCTAAATCTCGCATTGCTAAATCTGCTGTCAAATATCATGTTATTAATACTTGATAGAAATAAGAACAGCCACCCAAATTACAAGCCAAGAGATTTGACAAAAAAATAATGAAAAGGATCATAAGAAACCAGAGGTTATTTTGGTAAATTAATAAAATTGGAGGAGTTATAACAACATTAGAAATTTAAACTAAACATAGCTGATATTTATCAAATGCTTAAAATTATGTACATATTTAAATTAAATATCTTAATTGATAACAGTTTTTGGAAATTATGAGTTCATTGTTTTAAAGTGTTTTAATTGTGAAACTTTGGTATTCAAACTGTAATAAAATACAAATTTAATCGGAATATTGTTTTTTTTTTTACTGCAGCTGCGATTGAGACTACCTAATTTGGGTACATTTTGTACTTGAAGAGAGATATGCTAGTGTTTTTTTTTTTAATCCTTTTATTTTTGTTCAAGCTGTTGCAATTGGAAATGACTTTCCAGGGAAATTTAATTATATGACATAACGATAAATAATTAAACGACAATACTCTGTCATGGTCAACAATCCGTAAACGCGCCTACTTAATCACTCGACTATTAAGGCGGAAATAGACTTTACACCCTACGCCATCCCATGCATGTTTATTGGCCAAAAGAAAAAACATTTGTTTTAGGAGATAAAATGTGGCCAATGAGGACGCTTCACTGACGTGGCGTGGTGTAGCATGTTATAAGTCTGTTTCCGCCTTTATTGACAGATAGTTTGCACACATATACAAGCTGTAGTTTTGCATCGTTGTCAAATTTCAGAAGTTTATCATAAAAGTTTTTTAGTTGTTTATAGTTGTTGATAGTATTTCAGAATACACCTCTTTTTAAGAACAGAATCGCCCCGTTACGTATGCTGTTGGCAGTGTCGCACGACTATATCACTGTGTGCGTGCGGGTTCATCGCTCCACCCACCTAAATCCAACAGCAAGACGGTTAATTCATATTAGAAAATAACTGACGAAAAAAATAACTTTATTTTATTATTGATTCGTGTTGGAAAGCACTACCATACCCCTTTGTATTTGACGACGATGCACCATGTATTATACACATAATACACACAGACAGCACACACTTCGGCTAACCGTAACAATCGAGCAATCTGACAAACCTTACCTACATCAACTGCACCAGACGTTTAATAAATCCTATACGGCGATAACAAATTCATCTCTAAACCACGTCCACACGGCATAACAAACGGACTATCACTGACTTGCTTTGGCAAGACACCAGTGCTTCGCACTCAAACTTTTATAATAAAATTAACTACACAGTTCTGCACAGTTTTGCACAGTTCCAACACATATTGCACAGTTTCATTGGTACTGGCTGGGCGCACTTGAAGATACTTTCTCTAATTTCTCGAAGTGTTTGCGCGCGTTCCTGATGTTGATTAGGGTTGCTTCTGACGGTATCTTGGGGTCTGACATTTCTACCATGACGTACGTGTTGCTTGTGAAGCCGTCTATGAACGCTGCGAACACGCTGTTGCGGACCTGGAATCGAAAATAGAATGGAATTAATAGTTGCTTGTACCCGCATCTTCGACCACGTAAATGGCTATGCCTGTCTTTTCTTAGGGTTGAAACTAAATCCGTACTAAATCGGTTTAGTCGTGAAAGTGTAACATGTATGGAGAGTTAGCGTTCTTCTCCATACGAAACTACCTTTTGGAAAAGGGCAACTACATTCAATATTTAAATATTTTTAACTCTTGTAAATGACGTTCAAAAGTGCCCTTTAATGATCTAATTGAAATAAATGATTTGACTTTGACAGACATGGATTATAAATGATTATAAGAAGTTTTCTTGCAAATTGAAAACGGTAAGATCAACTGCTATTGTATTTTTTATTTAAGTCATAATATGCAATTATTTAGGTATTGACCATGGATAGCATGCTTGTGGAATATTTATATGAATCGGTGATTCAAAGTACCTCCATGCTCTGGAACTGTGCGGCAAGCTTGGAGCAGGAGAGCTTGAACTGCTTGACGATGTTCGAGACCTTTTCGAAGCGATGCGCGTCGCGGTGCGGCCGCTGCTGGCAGTGCGAGACCACCAGGAACGTCGCGCGCTCGAATAGAAGTACCTGGAGATCAAGAACAAGCATTATAAATATTATGTTGGCCTGTCTGATGAACAAGAAAAATGGAAGAGGAAAGTGTGGTCTGTGGGAATATTTTGTATGGTCTGATTTGCCCGCGCGAGTGTTGTTTTGTATATAGAATGCTAGATCAGGGATTCCCAATCTTTTAATACTGCGACTCCCTTAACAGGTTGCAATTTTTGCGACGCCCTTTTAAAAAAAACATTTGTGTCACACAACTCTAGCAGACATTCATTAAATTAAAAGAACAATGAACGAGAAGGACTCGATCTGTGCGCAACTGCGTACCGTCGTGAGGTGCCCTCGGCTTGGGTTAGCACAGCGACGTATCTGGGCGCCGCGATGCATAGTTCTACAATCCCTGCGTTAGACCATTCAAGGTCTTAACGAAGAAGATTGTCGCATTGACCGATAATTTAATGGCTCCAATTTCAGTTTTAAATGTATTTGAGAAGTAGTTACCTCGTCCGCGTCCACGATTTCAGCGAACTGCTTCAACGATGACTCTAGCGCCTTTACGTTAGGTATTAACTTGTATACTATGCTCGACCACGCCCTGGAAATAGTACACGTATATTAGAAATGGTCACGATATTTAATGATGCCATATGGGAATATATTCGTGGTTACATTAGGGACATAGATATCGTCGACATCAGTCGACTTCAATATCTAGGTAAACTTCTAAAAATATTGTTAAGAGTTAAAATTGCGTGTTTATTAATAGAAGGTGATCTCTGAAAGTTATCTTAAACGATCTTTGAAAGACGTTACTGGTCGTCAGAAGCCCGAAAAGTCTGACATCCAGTTCTACCAAGGCGTATCGTATTACCCAGTTTCACAGTCGGGTGTCACCCTCGGGCTGGTGGCACTCGCGACGCCCCCCCTCCCCTTGCTACGCCATCATAATTTTGGGAAAATCTCTGATACTGTCCGATTCATTGATCAAACCTCTAAAAGATAACGGTCAGCTGGTTTTCTCCCGACCTATGCCATTTCTTATCACGTTATAAAAGCTTCATGCACTTAGTTGCACGTACCTACCTACACTCAGCAATCACATCGTACTCGACACACTGATACTGATAAGGAGTTACGACGTTTGTTTCTACCGCGCTATATTATTATACAGGCGTTCGTAACACTTCTCTGTTGCTATGGGAAATTGTACTGCAGTTTTATAGAGGATAATTATTTTTTCCTTATTTATCCGACTAGTGAACCGCCTCGGCTTCGGTGAGGCAAATTTTAGAAATTTCCGGTAATTTTTATAAAAAGAACTTTGTATAACCTGTGCCTGAAAAAATACGAACACAGCAAAAAAGGAATCAGGAAAATCGGTCCAGCTGTTCTTGAGTTTTGCGCTTAGCAACACATTTAGCCATTCATTTTTATTTATATGTATAGATCAGGGTTCCTAAACTTATTTTGTTTACAGCCCACTTCGAGAATAAATTATTTTCTAGCGACCCCATTTTTTCACCTACTTAGTCGATGAAATTACAAATCGCTTCCCAAGCCTCTACACAACGCTCCGATTTTTTTTGGGTCGCTTTTTTCTTGGTCTCTGGTTCCCAATTTAGGCTTGCAGCAACAAGGGGGCGCTATTGGCTACTTTGGGAAAAGCTGATAAAGATATACAGATAGATTTATTTATCAGAAGGTTAATGTAATTTATTGTAGTTACATCCGTTTTTGCAATGTGGGAAAGTCCCATGTCGTGTTATATTTAAGAGTCATAAGATAAAAGGCTGAGGCGTCGTTCAAATGTTTTCCAAATATTTCTCCAATTATTCCTCTAATCAAATTCAGCTTCTGTTAGTTTGTATCAATCATGAAATGCAAACATAAGTTAATTTGCATTATGTATGTATTGTAGACATATAATGCAAATAAACCTAGTTACGTTGAACAGATGACATGACAAAGGGATTTTCGAAAGGAATAGTACATTCTAAACCATATAATTAAGTAGGAAATAAATAATATATATCACTGTGACGTGACATATGTTAAGAACAGTCCAGTGCACATTTCGCCTCTTGTGTATCACGCTACGAGCTCCCGCCGCCTGCATCTCTCACGATCCCCATTCTCCTTCTACTTTAGCGCCCCTGTACCTCGCAGACAAGGACAATAGGCTATAAAAGAGTTAGTACACTCACTTGTATAATGTTTCATCCCATATACTGGTCCTGAAGCAGGTGCACTCAAGTGGTTTGGACAGCCTCTTCAAGTCTTCTTCTCTTTCCTTGAAGATCTCTTCGCGTTGCTCTTCTGGCACCAAGTCCATTTTGTGCACCAAGCAGAATATCCTTGCTTCTGGAGAATTCTGCAATATAAAAATTATATTTGTCATTACAACATCACACAATTAAGGCGGAAATTCAACAACTTTTTAGGAACAATTCCAATGTAATCTCAGTCTCCATCTGTAAAATTGGAAAAGCGGAAACCCCCTTTAGGGGAGACGGGGGGGGAGGGGATGCAAGGGGTCATGACCATTAGTATAACCACATCTCGCTACTAATGTACAAAATATTTAAGGTACCTGTAATATAGCTTCCAAGCAAGACTGATAGTAATGCATATCCTTTTCCATCTCCCTGCTCTCAACGTCAAACACGTATATCAGTACTTCCACATTCCTGAAGATATTGTCTCGTTGTGATGCGAAGTAATTCTCCATGAATGCTTCCTGTCCTCCACAGTCCCACAGGTTAAGTACCAAATTGCCAAGGAAACGGACATGTGAGTGTTCTACGTCAACTGAAAAAAAAGGTAAATAATTTTAGGCTTTGTTATGGTTTTTATCTTTTAAATGTCTGCTCACAATAATTGCCATTCCGATTAGAAATAAAATGATTTATTCTAAACACATTTAATAAATAATAACCTATTATAATTATTTAGGTTTTGTCAAGGTTGTCTTTCCATTTTTAAACTTATCTACCTAATGTATATTTAGTGTGTGTGTGTATGTGTGTATTTAGTCATGATTGAATTTGAGAGGACTTATATTAGGTATTATTAACATTTTTCACTTAAAAGATTAAATCATGAAATATTGGAGGCTAGCTTCTGCCTGAGACTTTGTCTACCTGAAAGTCAAGTATACCGTATAAAACGTACTCTACATATGTGTAGCTTTCTGTTAAAAAGTATCAGACTAGTATTTCTGGATATTACCCCTACAAACAAAAAAAATTACCTCAATATTAGTATACATTAGCTTCAACTAAATTTTTCATGTATGAATGTACAGAATTACTGTACCTAATGACCAATTTTAGATGTGAAATGTAATCATAAGCGGTGTTGCTACTTTATGCATGGCCAGTAGAGGGAGACTACATAATTATGTACCTACAGTGCATGTATGAGTCAAAAGATTTAATTGTACATCAAACAGATAAACAGTCATAGGTCCATGTTACAATGTTTCCACTCAACGTATTAACAATGATGACTCTTTGCCCTATATTTCTTCTTCTAGAGTTTGATTTTTTTAAAGATTTTAGTTTTTGATAAATTTTACTACAACTTACTTGTAGCACCCAATCGTCTCGTGTCTCTGGCGATGTAGTTCGCAAATATGATGGACCTCATGCTAGTTTTTCCTGAGCCACTCTTACCCATTAACAATACCTGAAAGTGTAACAATAGAATTGATTGACAGCTGTGAAAAATACAAATGATTTTTTTTTAATAGATTTAGAAACCACCATGTTTTATTTTTTCAATCCTGATAACGTTATTGTTTTGAACAACAAATTAAGCGATTAGAAACAAGTTTATCTATTTGAATACGCACCTTCTTTTTCATGTTGACTAAGTTTTACTAGGTCAAGGGTCTAAAACTTTATGTTCTTCAATATTATAAGTTACGAGTTTCTTTCAAGACAACACAATTGTAAATTAAGACAGCTTCATCAATCACCAAACATTGATACTTTTATTAAAAGATCAGTAAAATAAATTGATTAAAGAAAAGTAGGCGTAATTCGCATTCACACAAAGCCAAAGAAATTTATTGAATGACAGAACATGAGATGACATTGATGACAATGATGACTTGACGTCTGATACTTCATGACATTAGCATGATTGGTTCGGAAATTGGAAAACTAATTCAATGATTATAATGGGGACAATAAGAATTTAGATTTGTATAGTATTTGATATTTGCATACAAACAATAACAATTATATACAAGGCTGCCGATAGTTCTTTTTCTTTAGGTCAATTTTCAGTAATTTGTTATAGATAAAAATAAATATCAATTTATTTCTAAACGAATAGTTTCGTGATAATACTTGCGTTCTAATTAAATATTTGTGGATTTGATGGGGCATTTTTTATTTATTTTGATGTATTGTGCAAACAAGGTTTGGTTGATTCTCTTCGATCTAATAATATTTTACAGGTTAAAATTACAGTTAAATTAAATTAAGGTAAGTTAAATTACAGGTTAAAATATTATATTTCCTATAGCATGAACGTAGTCTTTGCATTTTCTTCCTATGTCTCATCTATGTGTCATAGGTACTGTCATAGTCATATCTTTGTCATTCTAAAAAATTGACAACAAAAAGTGCTTGAGGATTTGTGGAAGTAAAGTGGAAACGTGTGATTTTTCCTGAACTATCCTACAATATGTTCGCTATTAAGTAAAACCTGAATAATTGCTACGAGTCTTCGAAATGGCTCGTCACCGCGATATTAGAAATAGGAGTTATTCCGAAGACTACGATGACGACGATGTTTACGGATATTCCGTGGAAGAGGAAAGCTACATGTCGCCGAGCGATGCATCACAATGGATTTATGACCGAAATCGTCCCCAACAGGTAGATCTCTTACAGAGTCAGAACGACATACAAGAAGAGCCTGAGGAGGATGCAGCTGACACGAGTCATCCCGCACTCGAACGACGCGAGTCTATGGACTTCAGAAGTCTCAACCTCGATGAAGAGGACGAAGCTAAGCTCATGTCGTGCTTAGATGAACTAAGAAATGTTATAGGTGACACAGTTTCTGATAACATTCTCATACAAACCGTTATAAAGCACAAGTTTGACTACATTAAGTCCCTTGATGATATACTCAATAGAAAAAGTAGAGAACCTGAGATCCCTAAAACAGAACCAGTGAAACCTGTTATCATTGTGGATCCTTTAAAAGCACCAGTTATATCTACTATAGACAAAGCTCCAAAAGTGATAGCTACCAATGTAGAACCAAAGACTGTTGGAGTAGTGAAAGGGTTTAAAGTTGGGCAGGACGGCAGTTCTGGTAGTCGTCCACAGACTCCAAGAGACCAATCACCTTGCCCTGACAGGATATTAAAGACTGATCAAGCTGATGAGGTTAAAGTAACACCCAAAGTGAAAGAAAATAAGCTGGATGCACACACACAGTATGCTAATGAGAGAGGATCCGACAAGGATCATTTGTACATAGTTGTCATAGGACATGTTGATGCTGGCAAGTCGACTCTAATGGGCCGGCTGCTCTGTGAGCTTGGAGAAGTCAGTCAAAGAACTCTGCACAAATATGAACAAGAGAGCAAGAAAATTGGCAAACAGAGCTTCATGTATGCGTGGGTGTTGGATGAAACTGGAGAGGAGAGAGTCAGGGGCATTACAATGGATGTGGGAAAAGCACAATTTGAAACAAAGTCAAAGAGGGTAACAATACTAGATGCACCCGGTCATGCAGACTTCATTCCTAACATGATAACTGGTGCTGGTCAAGCAGATGTTGCTTTACTCGTAGTGGATGCTACGAGAGGTGAATTTGAGTCAGGCTTTGACTTTGGAGGCCAGACTAGAGAGCATGCTCTTCTAGTGCGTTCACTTGGAGTAAGTCAACTTGCTGTAGCTGTTAACAAATTAGATACTACAAATTGGTCTCAAGAACGGTTTAATGAAATCACCAAAAAACTAAAAGCTTTCCTGAAACAAGCTGGTTTTAAGGATTCTGATGTAACTTACGTACCTTGCTCAGGATTGACTGGGGAGAATTTGGTGAAGCCTCCAGCTGAAGCTGAACTACTTAAATGGTACAATGGACCGTGTCTACTAGATGTTGTTGATAAATTCAATGTGCCTGAGAGGCCTATATCAAAACCTTTACGCTTATCTGTCAATGATGTTTATAAGGGTACTGGCTCAGGATTTTGTGTGGCTGGACGCATTGAGAACGGCATAATCAATAAAGGAGACAAGGTTTTAGTATGTCCTACTAAAGAAATGGCCGACGTTAGAAATATAAGCATCAATGAAATGACAACTAATGTTGCATTTGCTGGAGACCAAGTCAGTGTGACTTTAACAGGAGTAGACATGCAAAATGTTTCTGTTGGGTACATACTGAGCGACCCCATCCAGCAAGTACCTGTTACTACAAGGTTTGAAGCCAGGATAGTAGTTTTTAATATTAAGGTTCCTATTACAAGAGGTTTTCCTGTACTTATTCATCATCAATCTCTTGTTGAGTCTGCAAACATAGTGAAGTTGAAATCATTATTGAACAAAAGTACTGGGGAGCTGGTGAAGAAGAAGCCTCGTTGTTTGGGCAATAATTGTGTGGCTGTGGTTGAAATAGAAGTGTGTCGTCCGATCTGCGTGGAGCGGTACAAGGATGTGAAGGAGCTGGGGCGCGTGATGCTGCGTGTTGCAGGCGTCACGATAGCCGCCGGGCTCGTCACAAACATTGTCAACACCTGATCGATCTTATAAGCTTTATCATTGTTTAAACATTATGGCATCTTACATAAATGTAGCCTGGTAATTACCATAGGTAATGAAGGCATGGGCATATTTTTTTAGTATAATTTTGAATACATTTTTTCAGTCTTCCATTCTTCTGATCAGAGTTTTAATACTTCAAACTTACTGTTGTGCTATCTCCGACAAGAACGCATGACGTAACAGCTTCAAATCATTTGATTAGAGTGCCTATTTTTTAGCAGTTTTATGTGATAACTGAATTAGAAGAACTATTCTAAATTGTTAAAGTTTATGTAATAGTTGACAGAACTGGCACCGCACGACACATGACGAGTGTAGGTACAATAATGTATTGTGCTATAAATAACAAATGGTTATATTTTTAATTATTACTTACTTAATAAATATTATTTATAATGCCAATAAATTTGTTGTAATAGTTAATGTATTTTATTATTTTTCCTTGTAAACGTCTTTATATTATATTATATTGTATTGGGACATAAATAACTACGTACCTACCTACACAATGCATCATCGATTTTGGTAAACTATAATAATTTATGTAGGCATAGTTGTAAATTACTTTGTAAATTACACGTACGCGCATCTATTATTGCTACTTAATATTTATACTAGGATAAGGGCGCGGTCAAATTGAACCGATCAACTAGTATCTAGCAGTTATATATTTATTTATTATAAATTGTAATTTGATTCACGAACTTTTAGGGAAATGCCAATAAAATCACTAATAGTTCTTGGTTTACTAAATGTGTACCTAGTATCTCTACCTTCGAAATTCCAGCTCACCTAGCTCAACTGGTGTTGTATTTGGTATCTTCTTTCTCGGAGATTGACTTCTACAGCAAACATTCTACTATCTTCTAATAAGTAGCTCAGCTATAAGTGTGACCGCCATTCGCTAATGGTTGGCTATCCCTTAGTTATTAGCTCGCTGATCTGACTGCGCCCTAACAGTGACGTGACGCGCGCTCGTGAATTGCAAGCACTAGGTATTACAAAAGAAGAAGTACCTCGGCAACAGAACTGTTCACTTATCTGTTTCTTGTTTGGGTCTTTATAGGATCAGATATATAGACCAGTAGTGAGGACTCCATGCAACTCGATTCCTATAGGCTTTCTTTCGAAAGTTAGGAATAACAGCTACTTTACCACCATCGTGATGAATATAATAGTCCGTCAGTTTAACGATAGATGGCGTTTAATTAAGGTTCACGTAATATGTGTAGTACAAAACAAGTACCTAATATTTATTTTTACTACTACTACGGTAACAAATGCGAAAGTTTGGAAGGATGGATGTTTGTGACTCAATCACACCAGAACGGCGGAACGGATCTGGATGTTTGGCTGCAGGAAATAATAATCATTGGCAGATTGTTATCGTCGTTTCTCGTTATCCTTCGATTACTCTATGTCCACGGCAACAATTTGATATAACAGCGCCTTTATATCAAAGCAGTACAGACCATTTTTAAATGACATTGCTAGCTGATAGCGTCATGGCCCCAATGGTTAAGGCCGCCCTCGTATGAGTGAGATTGCGGGTTCGATACCGGGCAAGTATCAGTGTCACTTCTACAATTCCTTTGTAATTTATCTTGGAAATCACTGACATTGGCGATAGAAAACACCGTGAGGAAACCTGGACTTATTATTAATATAAGGCTGAAATTACCAATCCAGCAAGCATTGTTCTCAATGCTTGTGTCTTCTCATTCTTTTAATCTTAGAGAGTAACAAGAGGTCGTTGCCCTGCAATGGGAGAACAATAGGCTAGTATTATTATTAAATAAGTATTACTAACTTTATTAACAAGACCCAACAAAAGCGTTCTTTCTATTGTGACATTAAGGAGGCTCAGCCATGTTTGCAGAGTTGTGTGCTAAGAAGTAAGTAAATTGCGGCAAGGAAACAGTTTCCCGCCAGGACCAAGAGATTTAATTTAGATAAGTAGTTTGCTGACGACAGCTTGTTATGTGCGCTGCAATCAACAGAGTCTGAGCGTCTGTAGCCGTCTCAACAAATATAATCTTTATCTTTATGTAAGTTGTAGACTTGTAAGTTTTAATGTTAACCTTTAATGTTTCAATAATTCAATAAATTACGTCAGACTATAATACTAGACTAGACTATTATATAAGGGTCCAACGAAAATAAACTAGTTAATTAGGTATATTCAAAGCTTAAGCTGATTGTGAATGCTGATTAATTTTAAATCCATACTAATATGGATGTTAAATTAATCAGCATTAAATATCTATCCAAAATCATTAAAATCGACTTTGAAAAATGGGACTTATTTTCAAAGTACATTCAAAATATCTGTTCACTATGAACTTCTCATAATTTCTTTGAGTCTTCTTTTATGACGGGAACGCCTACAAAAATAATGGCTGCAAGTAGTCTTCATCTGACTGAAAGTAGCTAAAGAATATTTTATAAAACATTATTACTTATCATAAACAATATATTCTGAAATATATATTATAAGGGAAATTTTTTACTAGCATAAATAACGCCAGAAGCAGCCATGCACAGCACTGCGCCACGTCAACGTTTCTTCGCCGAGCGGTGCAAAAGTGTCGCGCTATGGCAAGAGTCGCGAAATTTAATTTCCTACTAATTTCCCAACACTCGGTAGTTCACTGTTTACTCACGGAACTACGACGGCGGGCGTCCCCAACCTTTGGCGCTTTTCAATTCCGTTCTATCGATTTCCATTTACATTTTTAACGACGTTCATTTTGAACTTCCCTGGTAGGATAGGCAGCAAGGCTCGGAACCGGTTTGGAAAATACCGTTTCATACCGGTTTTTTTCGGTTTTCCTCCGAACTTTTCGTGATGAACGTAAACGTTTTGGGAACTTTATTTTAACCTAAATTAACCGGTTTATTCGAAGAACGGCATGTCGGTAAACACATTGTTTGACATTACAAAAAGTTTCTTCTCCTGGTTTAGCACTGATATATTCGCCTGATTTGTTTTCGTCACTAACTCACTACCATTTTCTGCATCCTCTTTCACAATATGATTGTTTATTTTATACGTGTTACTTGTTAGATGTGTTGATGATACCCTTTTTAGGTGTTAGCAATGATTGGGATTGATCTTCATCATCAGAATATTCCTTAAGACAAGAAGAAGACTAAGAAGAGAAGATTAGTAGACTAGTCTCACAGCACAAACTTCTGGTTTTCAGTGTTCAAAAAGCAAAGAGCGATCTCCCTCTAAAGTGAAATGGCATTTGTTAGAGAAGAATGATTGTGCGAAGAAATTCAGGCAGTGAGTGGTTGATAAAATGATAGCGATGGGAGACATGAATGATCGGAGTGTGAATGAATGTTGGAAGGAAATGACTGGGTGTATTCGGTGTGCAGCGAAGGACATTTTGGGAGAGACGAAAGGAAGGGGCACGATAGATAGGGATACATGGTGGTGGTCGACAAAAATTCAGAATGTGTTGAGGGAAAAGAAGAGGAAAAGAATGACATAGTGTAGAAGAGGAGAAAGGTATTTTGAAAGCAGAAAGAAAAAAGAGTGAGTATGATGCTCTTAAGAAAATAACCAAGAAACCTGTGACCATATCGAGAGCGAAAGCCCAAGCTGAGCTGTACAGCACACTGGATAGTCCAGCAAGCCAAAAAAACTGTACCGACCGGCTGGCTAGAGCTAGAGAAAGAAAGGCGAGGGATATTTGTCAGATTAGCTGTATAAGAGATGAAGCTGGAATGGTTCTTGCGAATGATGAGGAAATTAGGGAAATTAGTGGAAGGGCTATTTGGAAAAAACTGATGAATGTGGGGAATAGCTGGAATGGGGTACTTGAGATTAAACCAATTAATTAAGGGTTAGTGAGAATGGTAAGTATAGATGAAATGAGAAAACCAGTAAATGGAATGAAGAATGGTAAGGCATTATGCTCAGATGGAATACCAGTTAAATATGGAAGTTTTTGCGGGTTGATGGATGGTCGTAGTTGGCTTTATTCTTCAATATGTTGCTGCGGGATGAACTATACCTGAGGAATGGTGCAACAGCCCGCTAGTGCCCATCTTTAAAAACAAAAAGGTGATGTGCTGAAGTGCAACAACTACAGAGGAATATAGCCAATGTCACATAGTATGAAAGTTTGGGAGAAAATGATTGAAAGGCGGCTGAGAGACGAGAGTGAAATTTCATAAAACCAATTCGGTTTTATGTCTAGTCGGGGTACCACAAATGCTTTTTTCGCTACCCGCCAGCTGTGCGAAAAATATAGAAGTGCGCATAATTTGCCATGGTGTGTGTCGACCTCGAAAAGGCATATGACCGAGTGCCTTGTGAGGTTTTGTGGTGGGGCCTTAAGGAGAAAGGTGTGCCTGGGAAGTATGTGCAGTTGATTCGGGCAATGTACAGTCAATGCAGTACCCAAGTCCGGTCTACAGTGGGCTCTACTGGCAGCTTCAATGTGTCTGTCGGCTTGCACTAAGGGTCGGCCCTCAGCTCTTATCTCTTCCTGGTGATAATGGATGCCCTGGTGTCGGACATCTAGGAAGAGGTTACCTGGTGTTTGCTGATGACATAGTGCTGGTTGCCGAGAGTGGCCTTGAGGTCCAGAGCAAATTGGAGGTGTGGTGGCAAATACTGGAGAGTGTTGGCCTGATATTGAGAAGAACCAAAACAAAATACTTATTTTGCGATTTCGGTGGTCTCTCTAGTTCTGTGCCAATATCTCTCGCTGAAACGCCCATACCGATCTGCTCTGACTTCCGGTATCTCGGGTCACTTGTCCAAGAAGATGGTGAGATAGACCGAGACTTAACGCACCAGATCAACTCAGGATGGATGAAATGGCGATAGGTCACTGGAACAACTTGCGACCCACGGATGCCCCTCAATTTAAAGGAGAAAATCTACAAGTTTCGTGATAAGACCTGTCGTATTTTATGGATCGGAATTTTGGGCCGCGAAGAAGACGGATGAAAAAAGATTGCATGTAGCAGAGATGAGAATGTTGAGATGAATTTGCGGAATGACCAGAATGGATAATGTTGGAATAAGCGCATAAGAGGAAGTCTGAAAGTGGCGCCAGTGACAGAAAACGTGTTGCGCCGACCACAAGTAACATGGGACAATGGCAGGAAGATGATGAGATGATGACCTGTTACAAAGTAATAATACACATTAATTTAAATAAACACAGAAATAGTTTTTCTTTGCAAATAAAACGAACTTAATTTCCCAAACCTGATGGGGTTGCATATGGATATAACTAGGACCAAAGTACTCATCAAGACCAAATGACCCCAAACATGACATCATGACATCATCAAATGACCCCAAACTCGATGCGGTTACGTAGTTTTTATTACGGAGAGCCTATGGCCACCTTTCAGCTTCATCATCAAACTCTGGTTACCATTTAGGGCCAAAGTACTTGTCAAGATGAATCAAACAAGCCCAGACTTGATGGGATTGTGTCGTTTTATTACGGACTTCCTATGGGCACCTTCCAGCTCCAACATCAGACCTGGTTACCATCTACAGACAAAATACTCGTAAAGACAAGCCTAATTTCGATAGAGTTATGTCATTTAGTAACGGAGTTCCTATGGCCACCTTCCATCTCCATCATCAGACCCTGATTACTATCTAGACACAAAGTACTTGTCAAGATCAATCATAAGAGCCCAAACTCGATGGAGTTTTATCGTTTAGTAACGGAGTTCCTATGGCCAGGCGGCCATAGGCATATAGGCCATAGTGGCCATAGGCCAACCAGGGTTTGATAATGGAGGTGGAAGGTTCCACCTCCGTCATCAGACCATGTTTACCATCTAAAGACAAAGTACTTGTCAAGATGAATCATAAGAGCCCGATTTCGATGGAGTTTTGTCGTTTAGTAATGGTGATCCTATGCCACCTTCCAGCTCCATCATCATCGTCAAATCGGTTGAAGATATCTGCTTCAAAATTGACTTGCATGATGCCACCCGAAAAAACATACACACTTACATACAAGTGCAAGTTGAATAAAAGCTTGTAAAAATGGACCTTAGATCATCTACATATCTATGTGTTGTGGATAGATCTTAGAATTGATCATTCCATGCAGTGATATTATAAACTTCCGACCCGAAACAAAAAATTCTTACTACTGAATAAAAATTGAACAGCACGCGGTGTTTCTTTATAGTGCGTCCATATTAACCGGTTTTTATTGCTCTAAACCGTTTAATCCGAAAAAAACCTTTATATAATGCTCTTCCAAATACCGGTTAAAAAATACCGGTATATGCGAACGAAACCGAATTTAAAGGTTTTGCGTCAAGGACATGATAACGGTTTGAAATTTTAACCGGTATCCGAGCCTTGATAGGCAGGTAATTAATAACCTCTTTTTATCCTCAAAGAGAAGCTAATTCATTATTCTTAATGGTTTTGTGAATTGCATGAGTCTTATCAATTAAAAGTTGAAGCGTTTTAAAATGTTTTGGAAGTTGTTACTAACTTAACGGTTGCAAATTATGGAGCAACTGTAACTTTGATTGCTGAAGCCGTAGCGGGTGGCGAAGCGCCTCTTTAAATGTTTTGAGCAAGAATTATTACGACCGTTCAACTTATAACTTGTAACTGAACATACAATTAGAACTGAACCATCTGGTTTATATTGTCCTAAAAGTATAAAGCGTGAAGCTAATTTATATGTATAAAAAAGAGACAGACTGGAACTAGAGTAGCGGTTACTTAACTTTTAAGGGAATGGGATACTCAGCAAAGTCCTTTTATTTTATGAAACTTGACAACAAATGATTGTAATTGAACAAATGATTGTAAATTAAAGTCACAGCAATTTAAAATAAGAACCTTTCGGTCTAGTGGGCAAGGGCTTAGTCTTTACTTTTCAATACAAATATATATTTTTCGCCTGATTCCTACCTCTGTGTCCTCGGTGTAGTGTTCGGACTCCTTTATTTGTACCGTCCAGTACGTCGGCATGCGGGCTGCCTAGCTTTGTGTGCACTAAATACATCACGTTCTGCGCCGATTAGATAGCGATCTCAACCCTACAGGAACTTGTGACTCTCTCTGTATAATCTAAGTACAGAAATTCTGTTACATACATATCATTTAACAAATGTCATTTATTAGATCCTGAAAGATCCTAATCCTATACTTGTGATGGCCTAGTGGTTCAATCGCCCGACTCACAAATATCAGGTTGTGGGTTTTAGACCGGGCACGTGCTTACCAATGCGATTGAATTATATGTAGTACTTTCTATGTTTACCTTGGAAAACACTGATATCGGTGAAGGAAAATATCGTGGGAAAACCTGGTCTTATAGCATAAATCTGAAATCGCTAATCCGCCTTGAGCGAGCAAGGTGATCATAGCTCGTGCCTTCTCTGTGTGAGAAGAGGCCTCCGCCCTGCAGTGGAACAATAATAGGACAGTTTAATTATAGATTAGATTTCAACTTACGTAACATTGTTAATCAAACACAGCAACATTTGCGATCGTAATTCAGTATTTTCATTATCCGTAGTTGTCCGTACACTGATTAATTAACTCGACAAACCGGACGAGTAGTAATTACTAGGTGGTGAGCAGGGACGGGTTGGTCCCGGCCCGGGTACGGCCCGCTCCGGCACTCCAGCCTGATTAGCATTTCTTACGTAGGACAGACAGAGTGATAAGTCTCCTAACTGTTTGTTGTGGCAACCGGGTATAATGTAATGTCCGGAAATTTATAATGCTTATTAGTAGTGAGAGTGACCCTCTACCTAAAGCCTCGAGTTAAGAGACAAAACATAATAATACCATAGATAATGTCATGTGGCATTGCGCCAGAAGTAGGTTGGATGGACAAAAAATACTGGCTGACTATTTATGGCTTAATATTCCAGTTGCAAAAATGAAATTACCGCATATTTCTCGACACCAAACATACAGTGAAATAAAAATAAAAAATCGTACAGCCACCTACCTACCTAGATACGTGAATTGAATAAGAATACTTTTCTAAACGACCTCAAAATGAGTCGATTGTCCTTTCATGCCAATGTAGGCTACATTGGCATGAAAGGGAAACATGTGAACCACTTTATCATGTCGAAAGTAATCGAAAGCTCTAGTCGTATGAAGTCGGGTTAAATTTTGACAGCAAATGGACGCGGTGCCGTATGACGAGCGATACGTGCAGCATTTCCCCCAGAGCAAGTTAGAACTGCTTCCACACCGAATGCACTTCAAAAATACATCAATATTTTTCCAATTCTCAAATATTACCTACTTCTACTTAACCAAATTACTTTCTGTGCGCAGTACCTATTCGTATTCAAGCTTCTTTGCATGATATTGTGATCAATTTCCCCCCTACGTCGTACGTTCATGAATTTTGTTGGCGAAGAAATAGCGAATATAAAGTTCTCTCTATCTGTGGTAATGAAAAAACATGACGTAATATACCGCCTGATCAATATATTAGATCTGGTGTGAGACGTGCTCCGGATTATCTTACAGAATATAGTTTTTCTACTGAAATATTTCACTCCAATTTTGTTGTAAAACTTTTTTAGTACATGTCTGGATTATCAAAGCATGTGTGCCGAACTGTAAAGTCGAAGTTTTTAGTGGAACAATTCGTCATGGGAACCATGTAATGAACTAAACTGGTTGTTATGCCAGACAGTGTAAACGTATTTACTGGACTGTACAGACAGTTCATGAAAAAGTCGGTCATATTTGGACAGTAAGTAATTATACTCGAGATTTATTTTATGTAGGTACCTACTTAAGGTAAGGGCACTAATATCTATAGGCTTGTGTTTCCCCTAGAATACCAAGAATTCAAAATTACACCCTTAAAATCATTACCCTTATCTTATCTATAAAATTTCATCGCACGTAAGTTTATATGATTGTAAATAACGCACCCACGAAACAGAAGAAATTCCAAGGGCGGGGTAACGCTTTTTTTTAATTAAAAAAATATCTTTCAGCCGTATAAAATGGAATGCAAGTTTCTTGAAATATTTTTATATAAACTTTTGAAAAGGTGTAATAAAGGTACCTACTTATTCCTCGTTAACACGCAGACAAAAATGTATTATCGCTACGATAATTAGATGTTCTTTTAACATGCTAGTCCGAGACGTTATCAATCATTTACGTGCCTGTAATGTGGTATGTGGTTACGTTTTAGGAATTCTCTCCAAAGTGGAAAACATTAGGTAGGTACTACTTGTCGCCGAGGAAGGCCTAAGTAGGAAACTCGGCCAGAGAATGTAATGCATAGAGAAGAGAAAGGTTTTGGGGAGACCTTTGCCCAGTAGTGGAACAATACAGGTAGATTTATACAAATAAAAAATTAAAGTTATATGAGTAAATGAAAGTCTTTGGAGCCGCAAATCTGCATTCGTTTTTAGACCATGATAAATCATATTTTTTTGACTACTAAACAATCATAGTCGAAAAATGCCTTCTACTAATTATAGTCAAGCCAGTGCAAAAAAACACTACAGTCCATAACCTAGGCAGATTTGCGGCCCCAAAGACTTTCATTTATATACCCGACCCTACCAATAAATACCCAATCAATAAATAGCGTTCCAATCGTTTGCGTAGGTACATAAAGTTCTCGTAAATAATTAATATGAGGCGGCAAGGCATAACGCGACTGAACTTTGTTGGTTTGTTAGATGAGATGTTAATGTTCAAAAGTAGTTAAAGTGTTATCTATGCGGAGTCTTAATTGCTAGCCAGCCAAAGTTGCCGTCTCCTGAGGCTAATGTTAATTTCAATAGCGTTGAATAACGTCACGGAGGCGGCAAACGAACTTTTGCGAATCCACCTTAAGCTAAGAACAGATTCTGAACACGCTACGCGAATTACTCGGCTTCCGACTTTTATAGTGTGACAAATGTGCTC
Organism: Hoplodrina ambigua; assembly: GCA_949774945.1. NCBI lineage: Eukaryota > Metazoa > Arthropoda > Insecta > Lepidoptera > Noctuidae > Hoplodrina > Hoplodrina ambigua. The sequence continues at coordinate 10,792,990 of OX458968.1, forward strand.
GCAGCTTTTTACAAGAAAAGTTTTAAGTAAAAATTAGATGAAATATTTAAATATCATTTGGTGTTTGTTTTCGTTAAACGAAATTAATAATAAATGTTTTTACGCAGCGTAATCCCTTTTTTCGTTTCCAAATTATAATATGTTTTGTTACAAAAAACAGTAATTGGTTACGAGAAGGATTATAATCTACCTAACTTGAAACCAATTACTGTGTAGGGAGCTTTCCTTCACGCACGAAGTGGATTATATTTAGGTACGAGTTTATACCTACAAGAAACTTGTTTAAGGTGTTCTCTGTTTCAAAGATAAAATAAGTTTCCAATCGATTTGGGCGAAACTTGCGTCATAAAGTAGACCTCTTACGCACAAAACGTTTCCATTTGGATTTGATCGAAGACCCTTATGTCAAAAATATTTCTCGCTATAATGTCACGAAAAAGTGTGGGAGAATTAGCGTCGTTTATCATCCAATGCACGTTTGCCTACGATAATTATGATCTGCTCACGAATGGATACGTGCCTAGTTCTCATGAATATGTAAATACTTTGCGACGGATTGGTATTCGCTATAAATGTAATCTGATATTCTAGTTCAGGGATGTCGAACCTTTGCTGAACGTGCCATTATTTTATGAAAAAATAATAATTAATTCGACTGTCACATGCAATCAAAGAATCTTAACTTGTTGATTACACATATAAATGGAGAAATGTAAAAATAATAAATTATTTTTTTGTAACTCAATATTAGTGGTATTGTCTCGGCACCAAGACCAACCAATAGTTGGTGCTTTGGTCTAGTGGTCGACTAGACCAAAGCACCAACTGCTGAGCATGAGGTTGGGTTAGGTTTGATTCCCAGGTTGGGCAAAGCGTTATTTGGTATTTTCATCAAGAATTTCTCAGTAGCAGTCTCGGAGTCTGGATTTGTGCCTGGTTGATGGCAATAGGCTCGCCCCCTATTATATGAGACTTAAACATAACTGGCGAAATGTGGGTGTACTAATGGGTACACCTCTGCCTAATCCTTCGGTGGTTACAGGCGTGATGTTATGTGTTATTTATACAAGAATCGTTTAATATTACATAACATAACATAACATCACGCCTGTAATCCCCGAAGGGTTAGGCAGAGGTGTACCCATAAGTACACCCACATTTCGCCAGTTATGTTTTTTTAGTCCCATGTAATAGGGGGCGAGCCTATTGCCATCAACCGGGCACAAATCCAGACTCCGAGGCTGCTATTGAGAATTTCCTGATGGAAAAACCCAATAACACTTTGCCCGACCTGGGAATCGAACCCAAGACCTCATGCACAGCAGTCGCGCTTGCGGCCACTAGACCAACGAGGCAGTCATCGAGGCAGTCGTTTAATATTTTATGTTTATTTTAATAATATGTTAATGTAATTTCTGTTATTGCAAATTAGTTTCGATTAAATACACGGATTCGTCAGTTATAGGCGTGACCGATGGCACGAGTACCACCGTTGGCACGCGTGCCATTGGTTCGCCATCCCTGTCTCCAATTCAGCAATTCTAGTTGGTACGAGTCGTGTACTCTAAAACTTGTTGATTACTTCGGTTTAACGGATTTGGTTAAATGTCGCACTCAATGTCTAAATTGTTTGTCGAAAACATGGTTGGTTGCTGAATAGTGAATATGTACCTACCGTGTCGCTATTCTCCTTAGTTGAATTTGTCATAGCGTTAACATGGTTTTGGCTAATGTTACGTGCGTTTTGTGGCATAAACTTGTGCTATCGATCTCGCTATTCTTTTGGAGATTGATCATCATTGTTGGCATTAATTGATCTATCTATCTATAAGGTTTTCAGCTATATCCAAAGGTCAGGCATTCGTAGCCTAGAATACAGGATTACCTAGTTTAGGCACGTAAAACTTAGGAATATAGGTAATTTACATTTAAACAAAATTGTATTAATTTTTGTACGTACTTATCTATATCTACACTAATATTATAAAAAGGAAAAAATGTATTTTTGTTTGTAATGGAAAAGCTAGAAAACTACTGGACCTATTTAAAAAATTCTTACACCATTAGAAAGCTACATTATCTGCGAGTAACATAGGCTTTATTTTATTTTATTTTTGCGCGGACGAAGTCGCGGGCAAAAGCTAGTCTTTTATATTGTTGAATAAATTTTATTATTATTATGCAATTTTGATGGTCGTTTCGGAGTAGTGCCAGACAGTTATGTGGTGTAACATAAATGTTTTTCATTAGCAATAGAATCAATTTAAATATTTACTGTTAAGGTGTGGTTGATTAACAAACATCCAAATTCATTAACTCACGCACAAACATAGACATTACACTTTTACATCAACATACACATACATATAATACCTAATCGTAAAATCGTAGCGAAGTCTAGACTCGAGGCGCCTACAGATATAACTTTCAGCTGAATTTTAGATCAAATAAGTTAGCTCTGAGATTTGTAATAACATGACAACGGTGCCGATTCCCTTGTTCACAAACTAGACTAAATTTAGAGAATTGACATCTCTTACTAACATACAGCGAAAGGAAAGGACGGTGACATTAAAGAACTAAGTTAGCGATGTCAAATTAGTTTTGCCTAGAACTTGTCCGTATTTTTAATCCATACGTTTTAAGATGTCAACTATAACCGTACGGATGTGTCAGATTGACTAAATTTGACAGCTCTTATTTACATTAGTCTCTTTCTTGTTTTATTGGACAGAAAAAGATGGAAATAGTCTAATTTTAGTTTAGTTTGTAACCAAGGGAATCGTCACCATTGTCTTTAATACTTATTTCTTTAGGTAACACTTAGGTCTAGAGGAGAGCAAAGCCGCGGCTACAGTACAGCAAGGTTATAATATTTTACAATCATATTTCCCCGAACGATTTCGGTCACGGTGGCCATGCCATCTCATTGAAGACTAGCCAAGTACGCAGAAGCTATTATAGTGCACAGGTGCACTCCCTCTTCCCTCAAAGAATAATCCGATGGGAAGGTGCTTTTCGAGGCAAGGGGGTATCACACGCCGGGGATGCGGGACGTCTTAACAGGATACCGTGGCCCCGGAATGTAAAGGGCAACAGAAGGAACAGGGTGGTTTTTTTAGTCAGTAAAAGTCTGACAGTCCCTTCCGCCCCACCCAGGGCGGAAGGAGTCATTTGATGATTTATACCACCTAAAAAAAAAAGGCGGTATCACACCACCAACTTTCGAACTCCGTGCTACTACAGAGAAATCCCTAATGAAAAAACCCAGTAAAACTTTTTGCCCGACCTGGGAATCGAACCCAAGACCTTACGCTCAGCAGTCGCGCTTGCGACCACAAGATTAACGGGGCAGTTCTTTTACAATACTAGGATTCTTAACTAGGTACCTATATTACAATTACAAACTATTTGTCGCATATTTCAGTTACTAAACATATCAATTTATATGCACGAAATTTAAATACATAGTTGGTCGGTTAAAATATTCATAGCATCGAACACGGTCGGGTAACGCACGACGAAGGAGTACCACGGCCCCCGGCCCGTCCGTCCGGCTGTCCGGCCCGCATTTCCGCATGAACAATGTGATGCGGCACTAGATTAAATTGGGTCCAATCTCGACCACTATTGCATGAATTACTCTTTTGGTATAGCTCCTTCACTTCCTAGATTGGAATTTTTATAATACACACACACATAAGCGAGTATACTATAATAACGAACACTCACATTTCGCCAGTTATGTTTAAGTTCCATGTAATAGGGGGCGCGCCGGGCACAAATCCAATCTCCGAGGCTGTTACTGAGAAGTTCCTGATGAAAAAACCCAATAACATTTTGCCCGACTAAAGAACCGAACCCAAGACCTCATGCTCAGCAGTCGCGCTTTGCGACCACTAGACCAATGAGGTAGTCTTCGGTATTGAAAAAAAAAAAATTTCATACAGTTTGACGGCGAAGTATTGCACTTTTGTTATTAACATTAAAACGCACACAGCTTTGTAGATACAATGTAGGTCTAGGTACACACAGGTGTGAGTGACCGTGATAACAGTCTGCCGCTAAAGCAATCCCTTATTGCCCGTTATAGTCCTCCTAAACTACAGTTGTCAATGTGTGAGTGCGTAGCACGTTTATCTATGTAGTTGATTCGGTGTTATCTAGTGCATGTGTGTGCGCGTGAACATCAATCACAGTACGTCTAGAGCCCATTGTCTAAACAATACTGATTAAATTATTGCCCAATAGTAAACGTGCGTGGGAATAGTTCTTTAGGTGTCTACGACCGAAAGTTCTGCAAAGAGGAGGAAGTAGGTACCTCTTAATTGATAGTGAACTGAAAGATAACGGTTATAGAGTTGAAAATTGCGTAATTACCTACGTGCAAAATAATGAATACCGTATTACATACAATTGTCAACAGTATATGTGTTGCATTTAAATTAAATATTGCTGATTAATAAATCAAAGAAATGCTAGTATATCTTGCTGTCCTGTCTGCGCTGGTGCTTTGCACTACTACCTAATTACTGTTTACAAATTAAATATTTTTTACCTTACCTCGAGTAATTCACTTCTTCGAATAATCACTATTGTTAAAGACGTACAAAGTGAAGGTAGCTATACACTTTGACTTAAACGGGTCGGCCTATTCGGTTCGGCATTGTCAAAAGAGAATGCGCCGACCCACTTAATTGTATAGCCACCTTAACAGTTAAGAAAATTACTTTGCAGCTCGCTCTACGTTCATCTTGTACAATTTCAACTTGGGTTTACAACTAGGTAACCTAGTCATTTTCTTAAAATCCAATTACTCTTTACCCTACTAAGACTTAGGTCTAAAACAGGGGTTCTAAACCTTTTTCTAGTCATGCACCCCTCTCAAAATTTCAAAGAGCCCAAGGACCCATTCTCAGAAGAAAAGAAAAACAGGGTTTAATTAGAACCAGCGTTTATTGTTTACGATTAAACTTTACTATGAGTAGTAAGCGTGACCGTTGCCGCTGCTTATATTGGAAATGCAAGACGCATGACATCTTTCAGTTCTAGGTAGGTAGGTTCGTCATGGACCCCTGGCGTCCTCGTGCAGACCCCTTAGGGGTAAACGCAGCCCACAGGTTAAGAAACCCTGGTCTAAACTGCGGTCCTCACAGTCGTAACACGAACATCGTGTTGGTTTAATATGCTCTAAGAAAATGTCTCTTAACCTTTCTATTTTGAATAAAACGGTGCTTTATATGGGAGCAAATAGTCTCCATGGTATACAGATTTGCTACTTCATTAATATGTATAGCCTTTCTCTGAACATAGGTTTGGTTAAGTAAATATTTGTGCAAGTTTAAGCGCGGATTCACAAGTAGCGACTACTACCGAGAATTTATTACATAGAGTATAATTAATTGAACCGTTACAATCGCATTAAAATTTCGTAGCATAGCATAAATAAAAGCTCGATGAAACGCGTAGGCCCGCTGCTACGCGCGTAGCAATCGTCTTGACGCACGACGGCCGTAGCCGCGTATTAACGCACAAAATCGCAGCTTACGCAAATAGAACCTATGTCCGAGTGGCGCATCACTCTCTGCAGATATTGGTTAGTCTGGAACCGTGGTAACAGTGCAGTACAGTCGCCAGCACATAAAACTATACCTTTTTGTTGTTAAATCGCTCCTATTACAACCGCATAAGACGTCACAGTACCTTAACGCGTTGTCGTCTGTACAGATTATTACTATACAAACTGTTTAAGTATTCAGTTATAAACTGCTAGGACATTACGTTTTAAAGAAAATAAATGCACTTTAAATCACACTGATATAGAATGTCGTAATCGAATGTATTATAAAAGTGACAATAACTAACTTTTCATTTCTACTATTTATTAGGTAATATTCCTACGTTTTTCTACCTACGTACAAGTAATGTGTCTGGAAGTACTTACTTAATCAAATACTCACGGTCTTAGACACACAACTTCTAAAAAGCTTTCTAGAATATTTAGTTCTGTGTATCTGGTTCGTTGAAAGGAGATTTCCAACTTAGTTCCAAGAAGTTTTTGTGTCTACATGTCTGGAATTTGTAGCTAATAGAAGAAACTTGTTAGAAAACCTTATTTCGACTTATTACGTAAAAAAAAAACATGATAAACCGCCGAACGGTTCTAGGGTGACGTACGTTTTTGCGTCATGTTCCTAAAATGTTAAAGGGCAGCAGAGCCCTTTTTGTGTTCGTTTAGGAACATTCGACTATTACATGGTTTTTACATTTGCTCACTTTTCTGTGTTTTCAATGTCGAGTTGGCTCTAGGCTTCGTTATTGTTTTTTTCATAGCGAGAGAATATTAAAATGAAGTGGACGAAGCTTAACTTCACTGAGGCTTAGCGCCTAGCCGCCAGAAAAGTAAGCACAGTTTTATATTTCACTAGCTACCCAGTTTTAGCCGCGTTAAGTTTCGTTTTTGGATACTGCTTCGTTGGCTCCAAAAAGGCGTAGTGTGATATAATATAGACTTATAGCCTATATGTACTATTCCTCACGAGACTGACTATCGTGTTTAAATGAACAAACAAACTTTTCAGCATTATAATTTTAGTAAAATTATAGTCTACATAGAGCATAATTATCAAAGATCGAATTCCAAATCGTGCAGCCAATGAGCGCCGCTCATTAATTACCAACTTTTAATATATGTAGATCAAATAAAGATTGAGAATTTGAGATAATTCTATAATAAATACCAACGTACAATTTTCATTTTATTGGCGATCTTATCGCCTACCTCTTGCGTATTAATTAAAGGTAGGTTCTTACTCAATTAATTAAGAAATCAACATTCTATATAAAATTTTTGCTTTAGTGTTTTTTTTTATCGTTAATTAATGGCGGTGTCGCATGTCTTAGGAACAGCGCTGTGCAAGTTTTAGTACACGACTGATCCAAGAAAGGAGTGTTATGTCTTCAGGGTTCATATTATGTATGCATGTATGTATGTGAGTTTCTTTATTCCATTCCACCATAACTTTTTTGATTTTAATGTATTTAAAATAAAAACACGGAAAAAACCTACTCGCCCCGGCTTCGAACGGGTGCAATGTAGATACATAAACCTTCCTCTTGAATCACTCGATCAATTGATAAAACATAACATCACGCCTGTAATTCACCGAAGGGTTAGTCAGACATGTACCCATCAGTACACCCACATTTCGCCAGTTAGGTACGTTTTTTTGTGTAAGTACCATGTAATAGGGGACGAGCCTATTGCCATCAACCGGGCACAAATCCAGACACCGAGGCTGCTACTGAGACATTCCTGATGAAGATGAAAAACCCAATAACAATTTGCCCGACCTGGGAATCGAACCCAAGACAAGCAGCAGCAGTCGCTCTTTGCAACCACTGGACCAACAAGGCGATTAAATTGATAAAACCACATTAAAATCCGTTACGTAGTTTTAAAGATCTAAGGGTACAGACGGCGTTAAGCGACTTTGTTTAATACTGTTTAGAGATTTGACCTCGTTTGACCGTTAACGTTTGTCGAATTTGTAAAAAGGTTAGCAAAAATTTTCTCAAGATGACATCTCATAAAGTTTTTTCTTACAAACTTTTTTTTCTAATTTGTAGTTGGGATCTGCGACTGACAGGCGTAACATTTCAAAAGAGAAAATATACTTGAAATAGAGTTTGCTTTTCCACAGTCGTGGTTATACTGTGCTCAGTCGCCTTCTGTTGATTTTTGTGTACGATCTCAGAGTCAGTTATTTTATCATGGCTGAGAGGAGATGGATAAAACGCATCCCAGTTTTGTACCAGAATAAAAGTATTAGGTACAATTAATTTATTAAAAGTTATTAAAAACAATAATTATTATTTTTTAAATAAACCATAAACAAAAAAACAAAGCAGAAGGAAAATTAACCATAATCCACATGTATGTGTAGTGTTTGCAAAGCGCGACTGCTTAGCATGAGGTCTTGGGTTCGATACCCAGGTCGAGTAAAATGTTATTGGGTTTTCCATTAGGAATTTCTCAGTAGCAGCCTTACAGTCTGGAATTGTGCCCTTTTGATGGCAATAGGCTCGCTCCTATTATATGAGACTTACACAAAAAACATAACTGGCAAAATGTGGGGTACACCTCTGCCTAACTCTTCGGGGTTTACAGGCGTGATAATGATATGTATGTACCAGAAAAAACCCAATATTAAAGTTAGAAGAGAAGCTATCGTCAATATTGGTTTTATAAATTATAATTCTTTGTCTATTCTCAAAATTTCAGCTACACTAAAATGAAAGAGGTGTAGCGAGAAAAGGTTTTACATTAATTGGAGAACCCGTCAACGTTTATTACGAGACCTTATATAAAATATACAGTATTTCGTGTTGAATTTTTCAGTGAATGTGGCCCAAACGTAATAAGTGTCTCGCGCTGTTACGGAGCTACGATTCAGATTTATTTGCAATCAACCCGTTCACTGTGAAATTGGCTCACAATCACAGTCACGTTTAATCAACTGTTTCACTGTGATTGAAGCGGATACCCGTCACTATATGCTAATGTAACCACGAATTTATATACCCACAGAATTATATGAACATGTAGATAGTCGGCCATTAAAGAGGCGTAAAATAGCAAATTATTCATGTACTTACGTAGTCATTAGTATTGTTACTACGTTTGTGCAAGTAGGTTAGCTGTACTAAGTAATAATATTATAAAGAGGTAGTGTGTTTGTAATAGGTATTCTCTGGAAGTACTGGTCCGATTACGAAAATCCTTTCCTTAATAAAAAGCTAGACTTAATAATAAGTTAGACTGCCTTGTTGGTCTAGTGGTCGCAAGCGTGACTGCTGTGCATGAGGTATTGGGTTCGATTCCCAGGTCGGGCAAAGTGTTATTGGGTTTTTCCATCAGGAATTTCTCAGTAGCAGCCTCGGAGTCTGGATTTGTGCCCGGTTGATAGCAATAGGCTCGCCCCCTATTACATGGGACTAAAAACATATCTGGCGAAATGTGGGTGTACTAATGGGTACACCTCTGCCTAACCCTTCGGGGATTACAGGCGTGATGTTATGTTATGTTAATAAAAAGCTACACTACAATAGTGTAGCTAATAATAGACTACTAAAAAATCAGCCCTTAGTAAAATAATTATTATGAAGTAAATAACTGACAATATTTGTATAGAGACATAATGATAACCGGATGCAGTGTTTTTAATGTTTAAACATGAGGCAATTTATGCTTATTAGCGGCAAAATTTACCCGTCCTACTACCCACCTGCCCGACGCTCCGTACTAATTAATGTATAGTTGGCTTATCAGACAGGCTCAATCAAGATGTACCTACCTATTCATTCAAGATAAGAGAGTAGTTACAGTTTTTTGTTATTTTATGATGCAGCGTCGGCTTCACTTCGTAAAAGGTTTTGTTTTGTTTTATTTTTTGCAGATATATCCTTGTTGTCTGAGAGCCCAGTGGCGCCAGACTTACGTCATTTTAGCATGGTTGAATTTTGAGGATAGATAGAGTAATATGTGGTTCAGAAAAATGCGTTCTTGATAGTTTCAGTGCTGGTTGGTATACGATTATACTTATATAAAATAGCTGAAAAGTAATTTAGTTTGTGTTATTGTTTAGACGCGCTTAACTCTGGAATTACCAGTAGGATTGGAAAAAATATTTATATATGATAGCCAAATTCATCAGGAATAGTATAGACTATATTACATCACGCTACACGCCATGGGAGCGGAGCAGTAACCAAAGACGTAACATTCAGTCATTAAGAGCCTGTAGTCTAATAAACCTTAATGGAGCGAAATGGTCGGCGTGATTTCATTTTTAATATGTCATCCATTTAATCGCTCCTTTTACCGGCGGTCCTTTTAACCACTTTAAAAGTATACTCCTTAATCCTTTATATTTCAGCCATGCTAAAATGACTTCGGTCTGACGACACTGGGACCTTGGACTATTATTTTGATAGCTTTAAAGCCTGATCAACATGAGCTAGGGGCATAAAAGTAACGTTTCTTTTGCAACCTTATCGGGTTATTATCGTGGCATATATTGGGCACATGTGCTTAATTAAGATAATGAATATTTACGTATTCAGGTTTTTGATACCGCTTTTGTGTTCCTTTTCTACTTAGCTTTGATACAAATTAATTAGGTTATTTACATTCAGTTGTTTTCCTCCCTTTTAGCTTCAATATTATGGACAATGATTTTCATACAAATTCGTATTTTGTATTCAAAAGGACATAGTATTTCAGTCCTATAACGCAAAGCTGACATGAACATTAAGTAGGACAACTGGGATTATTTTCATTAGAGAATTTCCCGAGCGAGATCACGTCGACTTTCAACTTTGAGTTGAACTAGATTGAATATTAGTATTACATTACATACCATCACGCCTGTAATCCCCGTAAGGTTAGGCAGAGGTGTACCCATTAGTACACCCACATTACGCCAGCTATGTTTAAGTCCCATGTAAGAGCGACGTATTGCCATCACCCGGGCACAAATCCCGACTCCGAGGCTGCCACTGCGAAATGCCTGATAGAAAAACCCAATAACACTTATACCTCATGCTCAGCAATCGCGCTTTGCGACCACTAGGCTAACGAGGCAGTCAATATCAGTTTTAATAAGTGCACAACTAATTGTGGTAAGCAAGCTGTTGGTAAAGTTGGAACTAGCGATGGCTGGCAGGATAGCGGGCCAGTCGGGGGCGGAAGCTAGTGAGATTGTAGTGTAGTAGATAATAAGTACTATATAGGCATGTACTCCATAGTTGTAAGCAATATATATTCAGCTACATCCGAATAAACAATCAGTACTATTCGAGCAGTCCTGTGTTTCATTGATCTCATCCCTACATGGCGACCCTGCCGGTAGCGCGAGAGACGAGTATCGAATTTCGCGCGTGGCTGTAGATTACTTTAAAAATGAAATACGTGATCAAATAATTTCACCGTAATTTGATAAAATTAAATAATTCGTGATGTGTCAATCATATCAAACCAAGGAGGAGGTTTTCCTGGCCCAGAACGCTGCAGGTGCTGGCAATAACGCGAATTTACAAGAAATTGGAGCGCATATGAACACTCAGACCATTATATCAGTAGTTGTTATATGCATGGTCGCAGCTATATTGCTGTATTTCGGATATAAGGCGTATAAGAAATGCCATACACGGTGGATGCGTCAGGAGATAAACCAGCAGGCCTTTAGGGGCTTGAGATGGTCCGAACGTCGTCGGAGCTTTGTCCAACAGAGGTCGGCTGATTGCGCGTGCCAAACTACATCCATGAACAAATAATAGACATGAACCCTATCTTATTTCTAACGAAGTGTTGTGTGTGAATAAAAATCAAAGTGTTTAAGTGCGAAACTCGTTAACAAAAATAAAAGTGCGCGTTATGTACCGGTATGTGAAACAGTGTTTGCGGTACGATTAAAAGAACATAGGTGTTTATGGCTGAAGGACTAAAAAATATATATAGTGATTTGTACAAGATTAGACAATACTTGGTAAAGGTAGGTCCCAAACGCAGGCGCGAATCTAATGTATGTGGTAAGAAATTAATTGAAGCAAGTTCTTTATATTTATCATTTGAAAAGCTATGGATTAGTATTGGAAGTAACATAAAATATCATAAAAGTGAAGAGTTAAGTATAATACAGGATTATCGCTTAAAAATAAATGAATTGTATACTAATATAAAAGAGTTATGTGACTCAGTGACTAGTAACAGTAGCTCTGATTCAGAAAGCGTCAGTAAAGAGGAAAGAAAATCATTGCCAATAATGGGGAAATTTGATTTAAAAGTAGCACTAAACTTGGTGCCTGTTATGATAAATAATGAGGAGCATACTGTTAGACAGGTCATTGATAGTATAGATTATTACAGTTCAATATTGGACGTAGAATCCCAAAAGGAATTGATTGTGTTTGTATTAAAGAGTCGGTTGTCTCAAGCAGCAAAATTGAAACTTAGTACTAGCTATGACTCAGTAGACAACTTATTAAAAGATATGAGCATTCAACTACTGCCGAAAAAGTCCCATACAGCATTACAAAGCAAATTACATTCTTTTCGTCAGAATGATTTAACAATTGATGATTATGGCAAAACTATAACCGAAATGTTTGTTGATCTGACTGTTTCGCAATCAGACGGTAAACCCGAAAATTACAACTTCTTAAGGCAATTAAATGAAAAACAGGCAATTAAGCGATTTGCCGACGGATAGCGAAACCGTCGTCTAGGCACAATTATTACTGCACGGAACTTCGATTCCTTAAAGGATGCTATTCAAGCAGCTGTGGAGGAGGACACTACGACGGCATCTTCTTCCCCAGGTGAAATTAGAACATTTCATAAAAACAATTACCATTACAGGCGAGGGACAAATAATTATTTTAGAGGCCAATCTGGACGATACTTTAGAGGGCAGTCAAGCAGAGGTCAGGTGCGAGGTGGACATTACGCGAGCAACCAGGGAGCTAGCCGAGGTCATGCGTCGCGAGGTTCGTGGCAGAACGGACCTAGAAATAGACCTTATCGAGGTAAGACTTCCTTTTACAATCGAAATAAGGGGACACAAAATAATGAGACGATGCGTGTTATGACGGAAAATGAAAAGAAATCAGATGGATCAGGCAATCCGAACCAGTTTTTTCGTGAATAATCGTGTACCAAATATTTTATCATGTAACAGTAGCATAACGATATCACTCTCCGTAAATGGTTGCCCATTTCAATGGTTATTAGATACGGGTGCGTCAATCTCGGCCATCAAACATAAACATCTTGTTGAACTAAACATTCCCTTTTATAGCAAAACTTCAGAGATCAATGGACTAGGGGGCAAAGTACAATCAATAGGCTATGTGTATTTAAACTTAGTAGCGAATGACGCCACCTTTAACCATATATTTTATGTATTTAAAACATTGCCATGTTCGGTGAATGGCATAATTGGCGATGACTTTTTACGCAAGTATAAATCATTATTAGATTACAATAACAACAATGTAATTATGCGTAATGAGGTTGGAAACATTATTACGTTACCAATTAAGACGAGTGACAATAATTATAATAAATGTTTTGTCATACCTCCAAGATCAGAATCAATACATTTTATACAAACAGAAAAATTAGGTGAATCTGTTGTTTGCGCAAGCGAATTGAGTGAGGGTGTGTTCATGGCTAGCTCGTTAGTAAGACCAATTGATGGTAAAATACCGATACGGGTTTTGAATACTACGGAAGCCGAATTAACTATAGATAAACTACAACCTGTTATACATAGCGCTTCGGATTATAATATTTGCAGTTTTAACAAATGCGACAGAAATACAAATCGAGTTAAAACTATACTTCCGATGTTAAATCTTAAACATTTAAACAAAGAGGAACAAATGTCGATTGAAAGTATATGTGCTAAATACCCTGATATTTTCTTCGTACCCGGGGATAAATTAACAACTACGCACATATACCAACATTCAATTAGATTAAAGCCGAATGCCGAACCAGTATTTGTTAAGCCCTACAGGTTACCTCACTCACAGAAGGTTGAGGTAAAAAGACAACTCGATAATATGATAGCTGAAGGGATAATAGAACCGTGCACAAGCGAATGGTCGAGTCCGATTCTACTAGTGCCTAAAAAATCAGACGCTAGCGGTGAGAAAAAGTGGAGGCTAGTTATAGATTACAGGAAGCTCAATAATGTCATAGAAAATGATAAATTTCCACTGCCAAATATAACCGAGATTTTAGATTCGTTATCCGGTTGTATCTATTTTAGTCACCTTGACCTACATCAAGCATTTTACAATGTAAACTTGGAACCAGAGAGTAGAAAGTACACATCATTTTGTTCTGGTCAATACCAAATGACTAGGATGCCGATGGGTCTAAAGACTAGTCCTAGTTCATTTTCCAGAATGATGACTATAGCAATGGCGGGCCTTAACTATGAAAAATGCCTTGTTTATCAGGATGATTTGGTTGTTTATGGGAATTCGCTTAGTCAACATAACAAAAATTTGATACATATCTTTGAGCGGCTTCGGAAAGTCAATTTAAAGCTGAACGCAGCTAAATGTGTATTTTTAAGAAAGGATATGTTATATTTAGGTCACATAATTTCAGATAAGGGCATTCTCCCAGACCCAGAAAAAATAAATGTAATAAAAAATTATCCAGTGCCGCAAACTGTAGACGAAGTAAGGCGTTTAGTCGCGTTTGCCAATTATTACAGAAAATTTATCAAAAATTTTGGACACATTGCTCATCCATTAAATAATTTAAGTAAAAAAAATGTCACCTTCGTATGGGATAAGGAATGTCAAGATAGCTTCGAATCGTTAAAACAATGTTTAATTTCGGCACCAGTATTACAATATCCCGATTTTTCCGACAGCAATACGTTCACTTTACAAACTGATGCATCGGGATACGCGTTAGGCGCCGTGTTGTCTAACAAAGACGGCCGCCCAGTAGCTTATGCTAGCCGAAGTCTAAATAAAGCTGAAAAGAATTACCCGACTATAGAGAAAGAGCTACTTGCTATAGTATGGGGAGTAAAACATTTTCGACCTTATTTATACGGCCGCAGATTTAAGATTAATACGGACCACAAGCCGTTAGTGTATCTGTTTAATTTAAAAGACCCGTCTAGTAGGTTATTAAAATTTAGACTGATTCTGGACGAATATGATTACGACATTAGTTATGTGCCAGGGAGAGTTAATGCGGCTGCAGACGCGTTATCACGAGTGTGTTTGTCGTCAGAAGAATTAAAACAGATGCATGAATGTGTCATAAATGTTATGACTAGAGGACAGAAAAAGCAATTATTAGGGGACAGCTCTTCGGATGCTATGGCAACCACTGACGATTGGCCTGATCAACCAAAAGTTGTGGAAACACATAGTAAGCCGAAAGAATCTGTTGAGTTGAGATTCATTAACAAACATGAATGGAATAGATTGCAATTAAATAATACTGATGACACACAAGTCAGTAGCACGGGTACACTATATTATTTACCGTCTCAAATGACTATGTTTATAAAACCGGCAACCCGATCGCAATTGACGCCAGCCGCATTTGCGAGGGAGCTCGGAGATTATTGTCTTTCATACAATATTGAAGAGATATATTTTATTAAAAATAACACAAATAATATTTTCATAGAAAAGTTAGTGAAAGTCCTTACAACGATATTATTACTTATGTACTCGTATAAGTTTTATGTTATGGTTAATTGTTATTTTAGAAGTTGTAAGATGAATAAAATATATTAAATACTTAATAAAAAAGTTTAGAAGTGAAACAATTAATTTAAAGCATCCATACAAGACTAGGGACGGTTGATATTTCATCAACATAAACCACAAAAGCTTCCAAACCTTAATATAGCTATCAAGTTTCACGTTATTAGCGGACGTATAAAGCTAATGCTCGCTACATTTCGGTTTGAATACACGTCCGGGTGTCCGACGCGTCCGGCGAGAAGACGGCATTGTGCCCGTGTCCGGACCGGACGCCAGAAGACAGTTTCATGATTAATTAATATTCCTAATGCTTCCGTGCGGACCGGCCTTTACAAAAACATCGAGTTTATGTTATTTGAGTATGTGTGTGTGCGTACGAAACATGAACGCTGTTTCACGAAAATGAAGCTGTGATTTATATCTTTTTTTTGTAAAATCTATTAATTTCAACTAAGTAAGAAAGAAAAACTATTTATTCTTGCGATAGTGACGCACATAACATAAAAATGTTTGTTTTACAAAAGCTCAAACCAAAAAAACAAGTATTAAACCTGTAAAATAAATAAAATAAATATTGGAGCCGATTCCCTTGGTTACAAACTAAACTAAAATTAGACTATTTCCATTTTCTTTTTCTGACCAATAAAATAAGAAAGAGACTAATGTAAATAAGAGTTGTCAAATTTAGTCCATCTGACATATCCATATAGTTATAGTTGACATCTTAAAACGTGTGGATTAAAAATACGGAGAAGTTCAAGACAAAACTAATTTGACATCTCAAACTTGGTTCTTTAATGTCACGGAATGTCACCGTCCTTTCCTTTCGCTGTATGTTAGTAAGAGATGTCAATTCTCTAAATTTAGTCTAGTTTGTGAACAAGGGAATCGGCACCAATGTCATAGAAGGAAATAAGTTACTGTATTACTTAGGTATATAAATTAAAAAGAAGCCTATGTGCTATTCCAGACTATAACCTCTGTGCCAAATTTCACAGATCCGTTCAACCGTTCTGGCGTGATTGACTAACATCTATCCGTCCAAAATCACTCAATTTGTAACAGTACTAGCAAGAAAAAAAAGATAAACATTTTTCATTTACGAAATTTTCTTTCATTTTAATTTAAAATTCTGCAAAATAAACACGCAAAGCTTAGCATCAAATAACAACATCGTTAAATGTAAGTTTTTAAGATCGCAAAGTGGTTGTAATAAATTGTGACAGTAATGATCCTGTTCGAAGATAAATGGACCCAGGGAGGCTTAGTCCAAGCTCGCGCAAGACACGATCATGAAATTTTTATTAGAAAATTAAACCTCGTGCGGTTTTCACTTAAAACATTCCTATTGAAGTTAATTAGCTAATAGTTTTTAGTTTTATTGGTGGGTAACTAGTTTATGCCTGTGACTTCGTCTGCGTGAATGGAGTCTGCCAGTTGGGATTGGTCATCTCTTAACTGCAATGGCTTGAATCTTTTTTTTTCTACTGTTTTGTTCATTGTTTTCACATTTAGAATCAACAAGAATAATGTAATCAGGATTTTGTAAACACCCAATTGCAAAGAGTGCTGCGGAGTTTCTTGCTCGTTCTTCTCCATAGAAGCGTACCTCCGTTTTGGAATGAGCAACTACCTTCAACTTTCGGACTAACTGATCGACTCCTTGACAATTCAAAAGTGCCTGTAAAATTAAATGATCTAATCGAAAGAAATGTTTTGATTACGACTTTTGACTTTTTATTTTTCATTTTCGTCGGTCTGGACCCTACTACTGTCAATGCGATATATTTTTCAAATAGTCTCAAAATTGGTACATTTTTACGACATTTAAACTACGAACTATGAAAAGAAATTATGAAATGGTCGGATTGTCATCAGTCACCTGTCGCCTAACTTCTTCTTTATCCTATGGCTTATGTTAGATTAATATGTACCTTCAATTTGAACTCAATGTAATCACCACTTAAACTTCTTGCCACTTACTTACATCTCTGCCTCCTACAGGAGATATACTCAGCGTGATATAATAAATTACGCCATTACAATGATAAGTGGGCACATATTATACAATCACTCCTAAAACGTGATTACGTCACAAACAAGTCACAAGCGACATCTACATTTAAAGTTTGGCGTTAACAGCAATTTGTGTCGCACACTTGTGAAAATTACATTAAGGGAACTAAATTATGTACGCATTTACTGTGGAACCGAGTTTGGTTTACTGTAATGACGTGTAATTTTATTGTTCTATGAAAATACGTTCTAGCATGGCTTTTGTTCGATTTAAGGAAAATATACTGGAGGATCAGAAGAATACTGTCAAAAGCTCCTATATCATTTGGAGAACTGTTATGTTGGTAATCTAGTGGTCGCAAAGCGCGACTGCTAAGCATGAGGTCTTGGGTTCGATTCCCAGGTCGGGCAAAACATAACTGGCGAAATGTGGGTGTTATAATGGGTACACCTCTGCCTCAGCCTTGAGGGATTACAGGCGTGATATGTATGGCGTGCGTGCGAGTATTATATGTTAATTAGTAGGATAAAAGGTCCAGCAGTGAAAACAACAAGTACAGATACCTTACCTACTCTTAACGACATAATTCCTCTTCTGTAGGTACTCAAAATTTTATACATGCTAAAATGGTGGTCTTGCCACTTTTGTATCTAGGACCCTTTCTCGTTTAGCGGTTGAGTCCACTACAGAGCCACATGATAGTGAACTATCGAACGGCTCATACTTGAAATTCTATACTCGATTACTACGCACCACGACATCGGAAACTACGCACGAGGAGGCAATACAATATACTATTGAGAGTATATACAACGCTGGTAAACGAGCACGCCCTTACTACGTCATAGTTTTGGGTAGGTATGTCGTGGTGAAAATCACATAACATCACGCCTGTAATCCCCGAAGGGCTATGCAGTGGTGTGCCCATTAATACACCCATATTTCGCCAGTTGTGTTTAAGTCCCATAAAATAGAGGGCAAAAATATTGGCAACAACCGGGCACGAATCTAGACTCCGAGGCTGCCACTGAGAAATTCTTTATGGAAAAACCCAATAACTGCCCGACCTCGGAATCGAACCCAAGATCTCATGTTCAGCAGTCACTCTTTGCAACCACTAGACCAACAAGGCAGTCATGTCGTGATGGTCTAGTGGTTAAGGTGTACACAGCAATTCAAATTAGCATGCTACTGCACTTATGACCTCTAAGTTTATCTTGAACATCTTGGTGATACTCGTGCCTTCTCTGTGTGAGAACAGGCCTTGCAGTATGGCGATAATAGGCTGGCATTTTAATATTATGAGTAAGGTAAACAGCACCTACAAAGTTAAAATGGGGCGCCACATAATAGCTCATCAAGAAATCCATAAACTATGGCAATTTAAATATTAAAATGAGAAACAGTTATGCAGAAAAATGCCACGCTATAAAATTGAGACATCTATAGATTTATTAGTGTTATTTCGTTTAGTTCGATCTGTGTGGGCGGCGGAAACGCGAGTTTTCGAATGAAAAATGACACACGTACCTCGGCCCCGGTTAATTGTTCGACGGCCAATGTCGCAACTTGCATCGGACATCTGTCTGGATGAATAGTGGCCATTTGTTCTTGGAATCTCTCTCTAATACCTCACACGTAGGCTGTATCTTCAAATGATATATCTTTATCTAAAAATTTGAATAAAGACATTATTTTATCGCGTTGCGCGAACAAACAGGAAGATTGAATTGACATGTTGTAATGTCCCTCACGAGGTGGGCCGCTGACCTGGTAAAGGTCGCGGAGAACTACTGAATGCGGGCAGCGCCATCTTTAGGAGAGGCCTATGTCCAGCTATGGATGTCGTTTGGCTAATATGATGATGATTAATGTCAGGTTCTTAAGAAGCATGTGCCTAATAGTATGAATTAATTGTGTTTCGCATTGTCCTTTAAGTACTAAAATTCCCCTTAATTCGATCGAGTATTTGTATAATAACTGATCTAGTACGGAGTTCGATAATAAGTAGTAAATGGTAATAGCAATCATAGCTTGATTGAAACGCAAATTCCCAGGTTCTTGTGAACCGAAATAGAATTCAGATTTACGAATTCTCAAGTCGACGAAAAGTTAATTGGCATCGTGACGACTGAAATCGAGTGCTCTCTCCGGCACAAAGGACCAATTTTAAATAGCATGAATGATTAAACACAATTAAACACTTACATACGAGCTGACTTTTAATTAATGGGCCTTATTTCAGGAGGCGAAATTACTCATGAATACGAACATTTTTTATACTTGAATATTACAAATAACAGTTCCATATATTTTGTAGGACACAGCTTATCTTTATTACATTTTAAAGTTGGTATCATAATAAAAGTGGTACATATTCATAAATACTTTTACCTCCTGAAAGAAGGCTAGTAAATTAAAATTCAGCCTGTATAGCCGGTTACTTCGCAAACGCATACATGCTTTAAATATCTTCTTATAATACATTTTACGGCATTTTAATATGTGGTCCTAAGGTACGAACTACTAATTTCGTATAATCCGGTCACAAGTTCTATAAGTATTCCTGCAAGGGAGCGACTACTTCATTTATTGGACTGGTTATAAATGCATTGGACGTGATATGGTGAATGTAAGTCAACCTATGCTACTAAAGCACTAGTTTATTAGAAAGTGGCGATAATGTAAACAAGATAAACATAGCTGTTTATCATAATTAAATTTTATCCATTACAGAATAATTCAAGAGAGAAGGCAGGGCGGAAAATGGTATTTTTATTTTTACCCAAACGGTAAAACTGGGCTCTATTACTAAGACTCCGCTGTCCGTGTGTCACCAGGCTGTATCTCATGAATCGTGATAGTTAGACGGTTGAAATTTTTACTGATTATGTATTTTTG
Source organism: Hoplodrina ambigua (assembly GCA_949774945.1). Lineage (NCBI taxonomy): Eukaryota > Metazoa > Arthropoda > Insecta > Lepidoptera > Noctuidae > Hoplodrina > Hoplodrina ambigua. The sequence goes on from OX458968.1 coordinate 10,813,220, forward strand.
TCACCGCTATAACAAGAAATACTAAAGATAGAATGGAACGGAACCCTTCGTCGCACTTGGCCGTTTTTTTCCTACGATCGTACTTTAATCATATATCCACCAGGAGGTAAAGTTTTCAAGAATTATTCGTCAGTTCGTTACCCCTCAATAAAACTGTGTGTACATTTTTGGCAATAAGAAATAAAATCGAGTCTATCAGCATGGAAGTAGTTCATACCTTGGTAATGTATTGGAAATACTATTAATGGCCTCTTCACTGAACATCGTTTGGCGTGTCGGCAGTCGGGCGGCCAAATGAGATTCAAATATCGAACTTAATGTGAGTAATAATATTCCGAAGTGCTTTTTGGAGGGCTTGGTACTGACGTTATGATAGAATGTAGGTAGGTACTAACTACTCTATTACGGAGTAATAGTACCTAATGGTATTTTTAAGTAATTTCTAGTTAATACTAGGTAATTGTCGGGATGACCCAATGATAGTTTAATTGCCCGCCTCTTATGCATAAAATTGTTTGGTTCAATATCGGGCAAGTACCATTGTGGCTTATTCAATTTATTAGTTCCATACCAAGCAAGTACGATTGTGACTTATTCAATTCATTTATACTTTCTAATATTATCTTGGACATCACTGACATCGGCGAGGAAACCTGGACTTATAATTAAATATGTCAATCCGCAAGCGTGCTGATCAATGCTCGTGCCTTCTCTGTATGAGAAGAGGCCTTGCGGTGGGACAATAATAATTTGTTTTTATTAGTAGGTAGGTTGGTCTAGTGGTCGCAAGCGCGACTGCTGTGCATGAGGTCTTGGGTTCGATTCCCAGGTCGGGCAAAGTGTTATTGGGTTTTTCCATCAGGAATTTCTCAGTAGCAGCCTCGGAGTCTGGATTTGTGCCCGGTTGATGGCAAAGGCTCGCCTCCTATTACATGGGACTAAAAACATAACTGGCGAAATGTGGGTGTACTAATGGGTACACCTCTGCCTAACCCTTCGGGGATTACAGGCGTGATGTTATGTTATGTTATTAGTAGGTAAGCACTTATTATAGCTTAACTGATACTGATACTAGGTAAGTGCTTACTGTTGCGGTACGTCTTAACAGGATACCGTGGCCCCGGAAGGTAAAGGGCAACAGAGGGAACAGGGTGGTTTTTTAGTCAGTAAAAGTCCGACAGTTCCTTCCGCCCTGGGTGGGGTGGAAGGGAGTCATTTGATAATTTTACCACCTAAAAAAAAAGGTAAATACTTACTGATAATTTGGTCCACGCTTGCAAGAGATTGAAGGAATATTTTGAATTTACTACGGTTTACCTACCTTTGTGTAGCACGTTATTTAGTTACAGCTATCCAACCCTTCAGTTCTGCTGAATGTGCTTATGTTCGGTGTCGGTTTACCGCAGTAGCGCAAGAGGGTTTAAATCAGATCGGTATTGAAGTGATTCGGTTAATACTCGTAGTATAGGTGGATCATTGATAAATTGATAGTACTTAAAGGTATTTGGGTTCAAAATATAGGTACTTGGATTGGTGCTTATAGCTCTGTTTTAATATTGAAAACCTTCTAAAGTCAAAACAGTAAACTTCATAGCTAAAACTTTTATTTGAATATGTTTGTGTGTGTTTGTTTGTGTTTATTTTGTTTGTTTTGTTTGTGTGTTTATTTTGTGTGTCGTATATCTGCTGTGCATGAGGTCTTGGGTTCGATTCCCAGGTCGGGCAAAGTGTTGTTGGGTTTTTCCATCAGGAATTTCTCAGTAGCAGCCTCGGAGTCCGGATTTGTGCCCGGTTGATGGCAATAGGCTCGCCCCCTATTACATGGGACTGAAAACATAACTGGCGAAATGTGGGTGTACTAATGGGTACACCTCTGCCTAACCCTTCGGGGATTTCAGGCGTGATGTTATGTTATGTATGTTATGTTTAGAATATATTAATATCAAATTAAAAATTTGTGGTAGAAAAAAAAATAACCTGTAGGTACTTATACCAGTCTATTACTGTCCCACTGTCAGAGGCCCTTGAGCCGGTTTAGAAACTCAGACACTAGGGTGTGTGGGGTCGTAAGACCTTACTGCCCACACGATAAAGAAGTAAAAAAATATTAATAATTCATGTTTAATTTTGTTTTATTTGTTATCACCAACTGGACCTCGTATCAAAATTGAGTCTCATAATGTTCAAAAGCAGACCAGAAAAAGAAATTTGTGACCTCTGCTGTGGGTAAGGTTTTGCACTTGATAGGTACCCAAAAAAATGGCCTAGCATCAAACGAGTTAGTACATTACGTACATCACGCCTGTAATCCCCGAAGGGTTAGGCAGAGGTGTACTCTTTAGAACAACCACATTTATGCTTAAGTCCCATTATGTACCTAATAGGGTGCGAGCCTATTGTCATCAACCGGGCACAAATTCAAACTCCGAGGCTGCCACTGAGACATTCCTGATGGAAAAACCCAATAACACTTAGCCCGATCTGGTAATCGAACTCAAGGCCTCATGCTCAGCATTCGCACTTTGCGATCACTAGACCCACGAGGCAGTCCAGTCGAGTCGAGTTGAGGGAGTTGACTTGACATAACGCCTATTTTTTGAGGGGGAAAACCTTCACAAGGCACCGGTTTTCAGAGATAAGACTGGGGAGTGTAGGATTCTTACCTCACTAAATTCCGCACTTAAAGAGGGTTCTGTTTCCTCCTAAGAGGCTTGACTAGAACCCGTTGTGCAACGCCCATTAGGGCACATCCCCAAGGAGACTATAAGTGGGTCTCCCCTGAACCACGGTAGCACGTGACTACTTCTTTAAGATGATTTTGGTAGGCGAACAGACTAATAGCAAAACAGTTGAAAAGCGTACTACTTTTATATCGATGATGCATCTACACTAATACGAAACTAGATCGTCCATTTTCGTTCATCGACTAGTCGATAAACTAGTTTAATTAATAAGGTCGTCAATAGTGCAGGTGAAAAGGCAATTGGAAACTTCATCATATGGGACATAGTCTTAAATATGAAAATCGTTCAAAATATTAAAGATAACGACATTTTTAAACTTTGAATACATTCAAGTCAAAACTTACAAAATAAATAAATAAGAAAGTTTTTTTCTTCTATAAAGTATGGTACTGCAAAGTTGGCACCCCATTACCTGAACTTATTCATTTCAATTCCCGATTCAGTCATAAAAATGAAATGGCTTTTCAAATAGCGAATTTCGTATTCGCATTTTGTGATCCAAGCTCGTATTATACTGGACTCGGATATTTATTGAATCCATGGATATTAAGGTCTTATTTACATAATATATTATGTACATAATATATGTAAATAAGGTAAATAGGAAGTGCATGGAATGATGGGAGAAATGGGCGTTATTAAAGTTTTTATTTAAAGCTAAGTACCGTTCCTTCAAAAGAAACCTTACTATCAACATTATTTTTAATATTCAACTTATAGATACAATAAAAGCAGGTAGCCATGTATTATGATAATGCTTCAATAACTGTGTATTAAACACCTACGCCATCACTGAAAGGTCGTTGATGACCAGCCGGAAATAGGCTGTCGGGTCACGCCGCCCGCGCTCGCGAAAATCACGGCTCGCTGAATTACGTCCCGAATTAAGTAATCAAAGGTTTTTCCTTTTACAACATCATATTTATGAGATTGTTAATATTCATTGAAATCATTATGCAAATACAGAAAAGATACATAAAGAAAATACTTTAGATAATCGTGACATCGGAATACGGTAATAAAATCCAATCGTTATAACAAATTATATCTATCTAAATATTTACATTACGCATTGTCAAGCCATTATAGCAAGAATGAGCGTGTTGACAAAAATAAAAATAGCCATTTTTATAGCAATATAATGGAAATAAAAAATAACGGTATTATACACAGACAAATAAAGTAAGGTAGCCATATTGTCCTGCTGAATCGCGCGCTACACGTTATTCCGCAGGCGGTCTCCGCCTCATATAAGACCTCAATTTAATTTCTGTTTTAGAGACTTATTTAAATAAATTACGTAGGTGTAACAAGGGGCAAGAGGAATTCAACTAGCAACCAGTTTGCGATCCTCTTCAATTTATATCGTTAGGTGTGACAGGGCTGGTCGCATGGCGCCGCCACCAGACGGTACGAACATAAAAATTTGCGGCGAATAGCCGTCCATTTAGACCCAAAAACTAAAACGATGTTTTACAAAATTGAATCGGAGCCCGATTTACAAAAACGTCCGCGCGGAGACATTCGCCCCGGGTTGAATGGATGGGGATAACGACTCGGTGATGTTGGTGACCACTTTTTGGTTACAAACCAGTTTCGGCTGCCCGCTCAAAAGACGCTATCTGTCGCGGAATCTCGATATCGATATAAAACCACGTACGTTTTGCATTGTAATTTCATATGTGTGCAACATTATATCGCGATAGGATGGCAACAAGTGAATCACGTTTTAAATGACTCGCCCGATGTTATGTTTTTATTTTGGGTCCGTCTGCTAAGTTATGCGGCTCGACACCAGACCTGGCATTTAAATCGACTAAATAAAATCCCTTTTCTAAAAAACCCTTTTTCTGATCTCATGATTCAACAATACGCCAATATTATTAGCTTGAATGGATTTTCAGACAGTTAATAAGTAGATAGACGACAACAAAGATTTTCGTAATTTGTTTCCGCGTCGCAATAAAGTAAATCTTATCACAAATTAGGGATTTAAACAACAAATTTATTAGTTTACATCAATAAATTTCTCGGTTATTTGCATAATTAAAGATCGTTATGATTTCGTAATGTCCAATAGAGTTGGTTAAGAAGGATGTGTCGGCTTAATGTCGTTCGTGGGAGCAAGAAACACGATGGTCGGCTTAGATGGGTACTGACATGCTCTTCCGCTGAGAAATCACCGACGACCCCAGCTGATCATTAATAAGGAGATAGTGAAGTAAACCGTACCGTATTACCGACGAGAGACTGATTTATTGTAGATAATGATTTTGTATTATGAGATGATGTACCTACTCTTACTTATTTTGTCTACACTTTAATAGTAAAATGATTTTATGTAAGTTTGTATTTTGGTATATCTAAATCTTAAAAATGTAATTAATAAGTAATATTTAGTAAAATAATAACAAAATCACAAGATATTAAATAAATAGTTTTGCTTAAACGTAAATTATACATCTAAGTATTACGTGCTTGAACTAAGCTATCCTGTGTTTCGGGCGAGAAAAGTTAAAAATATAAATAATTTATATATTATATAAATAATTTCAAAAAGTTATTATGTAAAGTAACAGTGCAAATGTGTAAAAAAGGGCTAAAAAAACTAGATCTAACAACACAGGAAATCCTTAGTAGTACTTTTCAGGCAGTAAAAAATATTATAGAAAAAGAAACCAGTAATTATGTCGAAGATAGATAAGTAAAGATAATTAATTTAGTAGCAAACATTAAGTCTCATAAATAAACTCCAAATGTTAGAGAAAATCTAGTTAAGCTTGAAGCGATTAACCACGACACAATTACTGGAGCTACGCCGTTTGATTTCCAGTTCCAAATACATTTATTTGTAGCTGCCTTCTAATTTAATGTAACCTGCCCCAAGCACGTAAATAGTTTTAATCTAAATTCGAGCAATCTATTTGCAAACATTATGTTTTAACATAGCAATGTAATGTTAGTAGATTTCCGTGGAATGATAATTGGAATTGTAAACTTATGCAAGCAAATTATATACATTTGAAACTAGTGAATAAATATTTAGATATATGTCGACAGACAGGCATAATAATATAAGTTTGTGTAGTTTGATCTGCAGTTTAAATGTCTTCGGCGTGAATATAAAAAATAAGCACCAATAAAAATTGATGTAACAGCGAGTCCAACGGTGGCAGGCGAAAGATAGCCATAGCATAAATATTAAAATTACGAGTTTACGAGCGCCACAATTCTGCGCTCCGAGGGCTCGCTACTTGAGACCACATTAACACAATTTTCGAGACGCCCAAAATTGTCTTGTCGCGTTATGGCATCCACGTGCCACAAACACAGAGTAATTTAATCTATTATAGAATGGAGAATTTATCGCCATGTATGAATGGAAAGGTCAAGATGTAGTTTCGGAGTTTTATGAACTTTTCTGCCTCTGTTTTGAATTTCTTATAAGGTTTAAGAGCGGTGTTCATCATAAAATTGTATAATACATGGCGGTAGCAGTATTGGGTTCGTTGGAAGTTGTGCGACACTTCAGTTTACGAGTGGTAAAGGTTATAGCAGTAGCAGTTACTCGGGCTAGATAACGCTGGTATCAGTTTGCTGTCGTGTGTATTTCCACGCTGGACTTGAGCTGGATTTTCGATTATACGGAACGAAATAAAAGCGGAGACTGTTTTACGTTTATTGTGTTTACCGCTATAGATATTGTGACCAATTTAAAACATTGTAACGTGCATTTATGAGTTCTTGGCTGCGTGTAAAGCATTTATCTATTTTAATAAGACCAGTCTATTATTATCCCACTCCAGGACAAAAGTCTCTTCTCATATCTATAGAGCCTGCCTTATATGCATGTGACTTTCAATGAGACAATGTTCATGTGACTTTCATGTGGCATTGATGTTACTTTCAAAGTTTATCTTGGACATCTCTGACATGTGTGAAGAAAAACATCGTGAAGAAACCTGGACTTATAATTAATATGTCTCCAATCCCCGTTGAGCAAAGGTGGTGATCAATGCTTGTGTCTTCTCCGTATGAGATGAGGCCTTTATTTTCCTATTTACTTTCAAAATTATTTTAAGCTAGCAATTCAACTAACGATTATTAACCGGACTACATTATTTTTTCTCTTTATCAATCCACATAAAATACTGTGATTTTCTATTGCTCTATCTGGTAACCAATAAATCTCAATCCTAAAAGAATTATCAATTACAAGTGAATGCACATTCACACCACTGCTCACACGCTCGGTACCGATAACATATCCTTTCAACGCTCATATTTCATCTATCATGATTATTGACGGCTTGTTTTACCCACAATAGGATCGGTACTTCCTCCTCTTTGTGAATCATGTGCCCCTAGTACATTGAGGGTCTTTGACCTAATATTGATATTTTCTTTTTCGTTTTTGGTATATTTTGTGTGGGCATTTTCTCTGTTAATGAGTATGAACAATGGTCCAGCATCAGATTGCATCTCAGTGGGCGTCTGAGTCTCGTGGGTGTTGATATTATGTACTGACGCTTCATTAAAGATAGGAAATGCACTCATCATTGCTACCCACTCGTGCTTGGAAAGCTTCAATGGCTATTATGTGAATTTGCGATTTTATAACCGTGTTGTTTATTAGGTACTGTTCAATAGTCGTTGGTTTTCAGAGGCGATGAAGATGAAATAACTTTTTTCATATTTAAGTCTCACTAGTATAGGACCTCTTTAGTCTCATCCTAGGCCAATATTCAGAGACAGACTTAGCGAAAACCTATAATTTCGCTTCTGAATTTTAACCTTCCGGCTGACTTACCGGTAAGTCAGTACAATAGAAAATCAACTGTGTCTCATTACGTGGGACTTGATTAATTAAACACTCTCAATGACTATTTTCATTGTTTTAGCGTTGGTAACTCCAAAGTTACAACTGTCCATTTCACTAGCTAAGCTTTTTGTGACTTGTAAGTCATAAATTTGCATTTAGCGCCGTAACTTGTGAAACTATAGCACAAAAACGTTTCAACGGCAAAGCCCTGACAATGCACTTTCCGAAGTTTGAGTTATGAACCATCAATGTAGGAGTCTGTAGACAACTAAGATGGATTTAATGAATGATTGACTGCACCTAAATTAAAGTAGGAAACTGGTGTTATTTGGTTTCTTACTTATGTATAATTTGCTGCTTCGTTGGTCTAATGGTCGCAAGCGCGACTGCTGTGCATGAGGTCTTGGGTTCGATTTCAGGTCGGGCAAAGTGTTATTGGGTTTTTTCATCAGGAATTTCTCAGTAGCAGCCTCGGAGTCTGGATTTGTGCCCGGTTGATGGCAATAGGCTCGCCTCCTATTACATGGGACTAAAAACATAACTGGCGAAATGTGGGTGTACTAATGGGTACACCTCTGCCTAACCCTTCGGGGATTACAGGCGTGATGTAATGTATATGATATTTATAATTTGCTAAGAATAAAAATCTCAGCTACATATTTCTGTTTGAAACGCAAACGCAGTAAGATAAACATGTTTCTTTACGAGGATTATTGGTCTGATGTCAATTAATACATACTTACGTCTATATTATATTACATAAAATAAAATATTGCTGAAATTCACAATTCACTGCTGGCTGATCTCGTTAGATAATCATTTGCCCTGTCTAGAGTTACGAATAAAGACAAGACTTTCTATTTTACAAAATTATGTTTTATTTTACACATTTTCATTTAAATAACATAACGTTAGGTACGAGTTCGAAACAAATATAAAATTGATTTACGACGTCGAGACGGGGTGTGTCTAGTACAATTTATGCACAGCGGGTAGGTATCAACAAATTCATTGTGCACAGCGTTCGAGGCGTTTAGGCCGACGAGCAGTAAACAGTAAATATGGACGTTCAGTACTTCCGCCATAACGTTCGGGAAGTGTGGTTATTAGGTACGAACTGTTACGAGTTTTAGTTAGAACTGAAGTAATTTAAGAATCTAGAAAGATTAGTTGTGGATATATTTTAAGGATTTGGGGTTTTGGATATCTTACCTATTAGCACGCGGGAACTGCCTCGTTACTCCAGTGGTCACAAAGCGTGACTGCTGAGCATGAGGTCTTGGGTTCGATTCCCAGGTCGGGCAAAGTGTTATTGGGTTTTTCCATCAGGAATATCTATTGTTCCATGTGTCACAAAACATTAGACGACAGCGCTTTATATCGCTATAAAAGGACACTACGTCCAACGTCAAGAAAAGAAAATCTAGCACTTGCAACCATTTATGCTTATAGCAATAACGCAACGACATGCATTCCCATAAATTGTGTGTAAAACTAAAAAGAGTACCTATAAAAGCGGCTGTCTGCGTTCACACAATGCTGCCCGCATGATCGACTCTTGCGCAGATATATTTCAAACCAGCCCCGGAATGCGGGAACACTAAAGTTATTGCAGCGCGCTTCAAATTTATATATTTCGCGTTTTTATTGTATGTATGTGTAAATGTACTGGTTTAGTGAATAATATGGCTTTTATGTGGTTGTCTATGTGTTGGGACTTTATTTCTTATAGCCAGGTGTTAAGACAAAAATGGTTTTTGCACACAGCAGTCCATTTTACTACTCATTTTGCTTTGTCGTGTGCTTCACAAGATTTTTGTATGAAAATGAGTGCAGCGTGCATTAAGCGACTCACAAAACTGCGGTTGGTTGGCCTCCCCTCGCTTGGCGGGCACTGGGCTGTGTGTGGCAGTAGCCCAACGAGACAGTCATATCAAAACCTAAAAAACATTGATTTAATTTTCTGGAATGAAATTACATTTATTATAGGTATGAGTTATAATTTAAACAGAATCATTTTTCTTTAATTTCCATTGTTCCATTACTGGGAATCCTAATTTAATAAAATAATATTAGAAAAGAATTTTCAGATTCTTACTAAACGCAAAATAAGCAGGTAATGTTTCTCTTTAATTAAGCGGAGTGTAGATGGTAGTTAGCGTGACCAGTGTTGTTATTCCGTGCTGTCTGCACTTAGCCTAATATGGTCCTTATAGTTAATTCACGCCGCGGGCAGCAAGGAGGTCCTATGACCAAGTACAGTAAATGACTCTTTAACTGTTGAACCTTAGGGGCTAACCGGTAATAGTCAGAAGGTGCATTTGAAATAATGAACAAGCTACTATAATTAAAAACATTAAAAAACACGACTGCACTAATTGCACATATTTGTACTTTGTTTACTCGTCAGTTTTTTTTACGACGTTTTTTATTTACAGTGTTATATATTTTTTAAATCTAATTGTCAAATTCTAGACGATAAACATAGACACGACCAGATTCATTAAAAAAAATATTTGAGGCTGGTATTAAAATACGTTTTAAAGTGACCACACAGGATTCTTTTTATTTTTTATTAGCCTATGTTACTCGGAACGATGCAAGGACTGTAACGATACCCCATACATCTAAATCGGTTCAGGCGTTTAAAAGTTATGGTGGGATAAAGAATCTCACATACATACATACATACATTAACCCTGAACACATAACACTCCTTTTTTTGGGGCAGTCGTGTAAAAAAAGCAAGTTCATTGCTAAAAATTGTGATAAATATGGTGCCAATTAATTTGTTTACAAACTAGACTAAAATTACAGAGTTGCCGTCTCTTACTGACGTACAGCTAAAGAAAAGAACGGTCACACTTAAAAAAAAGTTAGTAAGTTTAGTAAGTTAGAGATGTCAAATTAATTTTGCTTTGAATTTTTCAGTGTTTTTAATCAATAAATCAAACGTTCTGACATGTCAATTATGTGTATACTTGTATGGAAGATTTAGATCAAATAAAATTGACAGGTCCTATTTATACAACGTTCAACTTTTGTTGCTGACCGTACAACAAACCCCTTTTTATTAGCCTTTTAAATGCCGATGAATTTCGTTAATACCTGTAATAGTACTGACCCATCTCCTTCGAATAATTTATAACTAGCACACATGGCATATGGCCCAGGCCGGCGTTAGTCTGTCGTTGCAATCAATACTATTTAATTATGCACGACAACCGAATCGAGTGACACTATACGTTCGTACTGGGCCGACCACTACAACTGCCTAAATTAATAATATGTTAAGCTGTGACGACACGGTTAGCACAGCGGCTGAGCGCAGTGGTGGACCCAGGTTGGGTGCCTTTTCAAACATATCAACTCACATATACAAACTGCCAGACCCGGAACAACTACCTGTAGATAACATAACATAACATCAGGCCTGTAATCCCCGAAGGGTTAGGCAGAGGTGTACCCATTAGTACACCCACATTTCGCCAGTTATATTTTTTAGTCCCATGTGACGAGCCTATTGCCATCTACCGGGCACAAATCCAGACTCCGAGGCTGCTACTGAGAAATTTCTGATGGAAAAAACCCAATAACACTTTGCCCGACCTGGGAATTGAACCTAAGACCTCATGCACAGCAGTCGTGCTTGCGACCACTAGACCAACGAGGCAGTACCTCTACCTGAGATCATACAATTATTTGTTTCGTGCTGGAATCAAACACGCGGCACGTAGTAGCATCCCCCCTCCCAAGCATCTGACTTCTTCCGTTAGTGTTTACTTTGCTAAAAACCTACCCTCACCGGTATCAAGCCCCCCCAAACGACAAACCTAGGGGGAGAAATTCCAAGGGTGGGACAAGGTTTAAAAACAAACAAAAACAAATGCGTACACACGTAAAATCGAACTAACTCGGTGTCAAAGAAATCGCACGTATTGTTGCAAAAATACCTCCTAGCGTCTTTTAGTTTTCTTTCAAACCACTACTAAGGAACCTGCTGGGAACTCGGAGATTGTATTTGGTATGCTTTCAGATAATTCTAATATTAATAATAATATCTTAGGACAACCAACACATCGCCATCTGATCCCAAACTAGGCAGAACCTGTACTATGGTAACCAGACAACTGAAAAATATACTTATATATTTCTAAATACATACATATTATAGATAAAACAGATACACACACATACATACATATTATAGATTATAGATAATTGGCAACTTCTTTAAAACTATTTGTGAGTGTACTGAGTAATCAATTTATTAAGTAGGTATACTATAAGTTTTATTACGCATACAAACAAAATGTAAATTTTCAATTTAGTAGAAAGATGAATATTTTGGTCTGTGTACGAAATATTCGGTCGACAGTACATGTATATCTATGCTATATGTATATGTAGATAGGTTAGGTACTCAATTCCCGGATGGACCTGTTTGATAGTAAAGTGACGACTCCCATTACCTACAACACGTCATTAAAATGTATCAAGAAACGTCGCCGATGATAGCATCTTCAATTTATTTGACACTTCAGCTTATTTATGGTAACGTGACTTGTGTAAGATGATCCCTTATGACAGGAAGGCTCTCAAGTCTTGAGGGTCAATTTACAGTAGTGGTCGCACCGTATAAAAACCTGCAGTCGAACGATTTGCGGAAATTACTATTTAATTGGGTATGGGCGTCGCACGCGCAACCGGTTGGTGGCGGATGTGCGTTCTGCCTGCGATTGTCTTGTCCTATAATCGCGCCAATAACGAACTGCGCAATGTGATTCGGTCGGTTATTGTCGTATCGACTAGCGATCAGTGTTCGTAATGAAACTGGATCCAGTCGACCGCGCGACTCGAGATTTTAATTAATATTAAGACCTGTTCAAATGATGTTCATGTTGCTTGTCTGATCATAAATGCGAGCTGTAAGGAGAAATCTTATCCTTTCTTGTGTACGATGCAGCGACAGTCGCGTGCAAGTCTCAGCCAAAGACTTAATGAAAGCTAAAATGAGTTAAGTTATTACTTGAAGAAGATGAAAACGATAATGCAATTCTGCAATTGAAATGATACCTTTAATAAATACAATTAAGCTCGCTCCCCACAACGTTTTAAAATATTGATTGAAAATAATATGAATTATTGGCGCCACGTTTGGGTGCCCGGCACAAGCGCCATAATATATCGTCGGGTTACTCTGTCACACACGACAATTTGAAATATGACCGCATTACGAAGCTCCTGACTGAATGTTTTATACAATAACGTAATTTGTGAAAGCTATTATGCTAATTTATTGACGTTTTTATCGTCTCCGGCGCTTCGATGGCGACGCGCGACGTTTCGCGTACAAACGTCGACTTCTTGATATTATTATGCTGTGACAGTTGAAATATTAAGCCGTCTCATAGGTCAGTAACTTTTATAATATTTATTATAATTATGATAATTGCTAGTAAGATAAAAATATAATAGTGGCTGATTTTGATTGGCTATAAAATTATAAATGCCCCTTTGTAATGGAAATTACGGAAGGTATGGATAGTAAAACTTAAAAACCTTATTTTAATTTTATTTAAAATTTTATTTGTATAACATACCTATGTTTTATGTCTTGCGCAAGCGTTGTGATTGTGATCAATGCTCGCGCCCTCTCTGATGAGAAGAGGCCTTTGCTCTGCAATGGTACCATAATAGGCTGATATTATTATCAATATTCTAAATATCTAAATGTTTTTGTTTATAATAACCCACCGTTATTTTAGACTTTCGTGATCGCATAACAATTAAGAATTTAAAATGGCATCTATTGTGTTAGCCGCGCGACACTAGGTATAATCATAGACGATTCGTTACGGTTTTTTTGCTCAATCTATAATAAACATAAGGAGTCAATGTCCTTATTCTTTCTTTTATAACAAAAATTATGTATAAACGGTATATTATTTGTTAACTTTTGAATAGTAACTAGAATTATAAATAAATATACTAAACCTGTAGCGGAAAAATTGTTTTTTTTTTTTGCATAAACATACCTAAGTTACTTTTATAAGTGGAATAGAACCAGTGTTCTACAGATTATAAATAAGATTAAATTACAACTTAGGGCTATGAAATATGACGAAGATTTTTCAACTAAGATAAAGATCAATCGGTCTAAGCAGGTGTAATAGAATAGGAAAAAAAAAAGTTATTCATATTTTTATTTTTAAGAAAAAAATAATTCCGTATGGATGATAAAGATCACTTAAGAACGGCTCGAGCGATTTGTCTGACTGACCTTTGCATTTTCTTCAATAGGAGGTAAATTACACCCCTGCCAAAGGGGAGCGGGTCGCTTCATTATTATGTAAATATTTAAAAAAATGTAAATAGATAGATAAGTAAAGAAAATTAATAAATAAGGGATACTAAGACACAACATTTATGTCAATCAAAAATGGCATTTGCTCTATTGAAATATGGCCTCTATGGATCTAGTTCTTTTTTTAAATTTATTTGTCTCGATATCGCTTACTTACCTACACAGTTCAGTAAATTGTACTTAACACCACCATTCAATTGACATACTTTTTATGAGCTGTCAAAACACGATTCTCCCATAGATTTTGTATGGCAAAAGACAACTGTGACGTCACTTACTAGTTAACTCAATTGATTAACTATTATATTTATTGATTTCAAAGCAACTAAAATTTTAATTTTACAGTTATCTGTAAATTAATAGGGTTTTCAGAGCTAAAATGAAGTATTTTTTTTTAAGAAATTTTGTCTTGGAATTATTTTCCCAATTGAGGTAAGTCATAAATTTCTAAACTACACTTCATAGAAAGGTGTGTAGCTAAAGCCTTCCGTTCAGAATGCAGCAGAGGTCGGAAGTGCTAAAACTCCTACATGTGTGAAATAACGGTGTTGGCACCTAGCGTCGCAGTCTACCAACCTCTAACAACTTCCTCTGTGCTCGAAATTACCTAGCTACATGCAACTTTGTAAATACAGTACCTACCTATGTAATCGTTGTATTATTGTAAAGGGTTGCTCTAACAGTACCTACCTATGTAAGGTAGGTACTGTAAGAGCAACCCTTTGTAATTAGCTAAAGATAAATAGGCAGGTGAAACGCATGTGACCAGGAGAGTTATGAATAAGTATGTGGATGGATGGAGAACAAGAGGAAGACCAAAGTAAAGATGGATGGATTGTGTGAAGAATGATATGAACGAAAGGGGAGACAGTGATTGCATGACGGCTGACAGGACAGAGTGGAAGAGGAAAACGTGTTGCGCCGACCCCAAGTAACATGGGACAAGGGCAGGAAGATAATGTAATACTGTAGAGACCCTGGCTGGTTGAGCCATATACAAACTATTTAATATGAGATAAATATAACTTTGATTTTAGAATAGAGACAGACCGCGTGTCAGCGTCTGTCAAGCTTTAGCTAATAACGAGAACTAACAAATATATTTTAATTTAAAGTGAATACACGAAGGTTAATTAATAATAAGTGTTTCAATAATAATAATATCCCGGTACCAGGTCACGCCAAGTGACTACAGTACAAATATACAATATTATCACTGACTAGCTTCTGCCCGCGACTTCGTCCTCGTAAATATCGGTTATTGGAGATCTAATGTTGTTTCTCTATATAAACTTTGGAGTCCCGTTTCATCGCCATAAGAAGTGAATTTAGAAAATTCCCATCTTAGCGCATCATACTATCTGCGTGTCAAACAGCGCGATTCGACCGATCCGATCAATCAGACAGTAATGGTTGCCTTTTATACATATATTATATAAATATTTATATTATCATATATTAGTATGTTGGCTAATTTTAAGTCAAGTTCGTTTTAACACTTTTCTATAAGATCAGCTGTCCCTTGAAAATAGGGTCGAATCTTATTATAAATGATTTTCACATAATTACCCTGATTTTCGTCGTCCTCACACATAAATAAACAAGTAAGGCCTAATAGCCTTTTGATAAACTTTTCAGTAAAAGATTTCGTGTACCAACGTGACAGCACAACACTGACTCCTAAGTCACAGGATCTCCTAGTTTGGGCGTCAGGGATACTCTATCTATGTGCCTTTATTCATTGAAATTAATTCATGTAACCTAGTTTTTAAGCAATGTAGGTTTTTGTATAAATAAAGATTTTTAGTATTATTATTTATTTTTAAGATTTAAAAGCTTAGAATTTGATTTTGGTCTCTTGTGTCATATCTTAAGAAAACTGCTTCTATTTTCGTGCTTGGTTACCTGTGTCTCGTCTAGAATATTTAGGAGAGAAATAAGAGGACAAATAAGTCTGCAAGCTCCGTAGTTTCTTATTTACCTGTCGCATTTCCCCTGAGATGCTCTTTAATATTTTAACGAACAATGAGCGACGGCTTCCTGGGAAGTCTCAAGCAGAAAGTTCATGCCAAAATGTCAAATTTCAAACATTGTTTGTTTTTAAAGTCACCGATGGCGATATGAAGGCCTGTCTTAAATCCCCACTGTAACAACTCTAGGGCCAACCAGGAACTTGAATTTCAGAAATTATACATAAACCACCTTATTACAAAACAAGGTTTATTTCAAACCAGGTTTAAACCATTAAGCCAGATATAAAAAGAACCTTAAAAATGTCAGAATAAGGTTCGAAATGCAAAAACGTATTTTATAATAAGTTTATCTGGGTCTGCAACCACTAGATCATTCCAGCATCATAAACATGACTTAGCTAGATGTTAATATAGATATTTAAATGTTGTACCGCATTCAGTAATTAGCGGCAGTGCTCCCAGTGTTTTGTTCAAGTGATTTATATTCTGTGGCCGCGAATTAATTGTGTGGAAGCCGTTAAAGATTCTTTGAATAAACAAAGCGTCCTCATTTTAATTTTTGTTACGCTAAATATACGATTTTGAGAATTGTTCGTAAAGTTCTAGGAATAATTTGCGAAACTGTAGCTAAGTAATTCAAGATAAAATAATTTTGGGAAAGCGTGATGAAAGTCTGGAACAAGTGGACTCGTCGTGCTTTATTACCTCGGCCCTTTTCTGGCGGTCGCCATGTTGATTCTGGCTTTCAGAAATAATGTGGCAGGATTGTCCATAAAGTCTGAAACAGGACTTGGCGATAAGTGTACGCTGTAGTGATGGGAAATTACAATTAATTTACGTAGTTATTTGTTCGTCCTTTGTCCAACCTACTTATTAAGTTAATTAGGCACTAAAGCCAAAATTAGAAACAATAATAATTTCTACATTATTTTGTCCTATTGTAGATACCAAATATGCTTTTGAAACTTGTAAATTAATTAAAGGGCCGCTTTTGTTATTACGTGTATATTTTGTACCTAGTTACGTAGTTTATGTATAATTAGGACTTTGTTTGTCTGTGGTCTCCTAACGTTCTAGATTTGAACTATAAAGTTTGGAAATGTCAAATGTCAATGCCAAAAGAGCTTCTGGTTTGCTCCTGGTTTCCAGAAGGCTGGCAATACAAATTACTGCTGTCAAATCTCACGTCAACAACCAAGCAAATTAATTGACACGAGATTGACAGCTGGAAAAATTATATAGAATTTCAGAAACTGAAGGCTAGTCATGTTTGTGACATTACTATCCTGTGTTTAATAATATGATTGTCCTTTAACAGGGGAGGAATTCTATAAACTTCTAATAACCATCGCAATCTGTCAAAAATGCCTTGTTTAAATGTCTATGAATTGAAAGTATGACTAGATTTGAATGCTTTTAATTAGTAGAATTTGTTTTCAAGTGTAAAAAGACACTTAAATGAAGCCCGTCCTCCATATACCTTCACTATCCCTGTATTGTTATATGCACGCGTAAGCATAATATTTTGCATGTGTAACATTGGCTACCATAAACAATGATATTTCGCACCAAAAATAACGTCGTTTCCTAGAATCAATTAATTGCTCAATGTTACTTTGTTTGTTGTTTATTTGATAGTTAACGGCTGATTTAATGTGTCTTTTTACATTCTGTTAGTAATGAAAGAGACAAATCGTCTTCATCGCATTTGTCCATCGTCCAACGGCCCTTCCCTTCAATTCCGCATTGTCCGGCCGACGCTAAACGCTGATACCATCTAGAGTGGTGCCGCCAGCCTAATGGGATCCCGGGGTTACGCTTAATGTTCTTAATAATACAATCGCGGGACTGACAAATTGCAGCGTTCCCGCGGGATTGGGGATGGAAACCATTGCCGTAATCGGTTTAGAGGGTAAACAATGTGATAGACGAGCGAAATAGGTTAGAGTATTGCTTGCTCATAACTATGTAGTACATCGGTTGACGCTGTTTTGTAATGGTCCTGATTTTTGAGTGCAGTGTTCAATAGTTTCTGTAAGTGTAACAATTTGGACAACGAGACATGTTATGTACTTAGCTTATACTCGACTTCGTTCGCATGAACCCTAAGCCTAACTTACTCCTAATAACATCAGCTATCTGCCAGTGAAAGTCCCATCAAAATTGGTCCGGAAATTTCGGATATATTCGGCCAAAGCAATAGACAAAGATGTTCTTATTTCTAGATTTTTCATGAAATATTATGCAAACATTCATATTTATTTTGTTAAAAGCTGTTGTTTTGGCATTACAAACAATTGTAAGTATATGTACTGTTGGTATAATATTGTAGCGACATCTATCGCATAGAATACGAACTACAAATGACAATTCCTACATCGGGCATTCACAGTTTGCTGCGACATTAGCATATACACAAAATCTCGTCAAGAACCGTCGGGCAGTAGCCTACCAGACACAACACCCGTCTGGTCGGAGGATCCTCTCTTTTCTATTGAGGATGAGAAACTTCACATCATGTTTCTCTTTCGTTTATAAGATGTATAGACAATTAGACATAGTAGAAAGCCTATTAAAATATCTATAGACATTAATCGTAAAGAGAATTGAACTTTCATTTCGTTTATTCAAGAGCCTTTCATACGACACGCCTTTCATACGTCTTTGAATAAAGTTGACCTACGATACCTTTCTATTTTGCGACAAACTCAAGTGAAAACTCCTCAATAATTCCGGAACTACTCAGCGGACAATGGACAAACATTTTGGCCGAGCGATCTTATTTCGAGAGCCGACAGTTTTGTTTACAACTGTACCTTCTGGTACGTAACGATCAAGTTTGTAGTAGTTGACACCATTAACCAATTATTCCAAGACATAACTTCTGTAAAAAAACAGTTAATTTTAGCCCTGAGAACTCGATTTTCCAATTAACTGTATTTTTTTTATTTTTACATATACACATACGTCTGTAATCCCCGAAGGGTTAGGCAGCGGTGTACCCATTAGTACACCCACATTTCGCCAGTTATGTTTACGTCCCATGTAATAGGGGGCGAGCCTATTGCCATTAACCGGGCACAAATCCAGACTCCGAAGCTGCTACTGAGAAATTCCTGATGGAAAAACCCAATAACACTTTGTCCGACCTGGGAATCGAACCCAAGACCTCATGCTCAGCAGTCGCGCTTTGCGACCACTAGACCAACGAGGCAGTAATTTTTTATTTTTACATATACACATACGTCTGTAATCCCTGAAGGGTTAGGCAGAGATGTATACAGATGAGATGTGTACAGCCACATTTTACCAGTTGCGTTAAAGTCCCATGTAATAGGGGGCGAG
Organism: Hoplodrina ambigua; assembly: GCA_949774945.1. Classification (NCBI taxonomy): domain Eukaryota; kingdom Metazoa; phylum Arthropoda; class Insecta; order Lepidoptera; family Noctuidae; genus Hoplodrina; species Hoplodrina ambigua. The sequence continues at coordinate 10,832,471 of OX458968.1, forward strand.
CCTATAATTTTATTTTTAATTTGTTTCAAATTAATTAATAGTTAATCAATTGACTCGGCTCAAAAGTGACGTCACAGTCGTCTTTTGCCATACAAAATTTATTCTAGAATTGCGTTTTGACAGGTCATAAAAACTACGTCAATTGATTGGTGGTGTCATCTACCCTATTGTACGGTGACGTCAAGATGACAGATGGGATGTGATGACAGCGGTCGCTTGTGAACATAATGGTCAATAAAGTGGTGATCGAGAGTAATAGTTTTACTTACTTATACCTAGTGATTGGTGTGACGAACAACTGAAGGACTTGTTTATAGTGGCATTACTAATCCATTTATAAAAAAATTATGAGCTGTCAAAACGTGATTCCCCCATAGATTTTGTATAACAATAGAAAACTGTGACGTTACTTATTTGACAATTCAATTACCTACTTTAATATTTCAAAGCAACTAAAAATGTCATTCTAAAACCAATTAAAAATTCGGCTCGCTACATGCTTGCGTCTGGGCGCTCCTTGTGGGGCTCCGCATCGCTGTCAGTGCGGAGAAGCAGTCGACTGCCTCGGACACCATGGCCTGTCATGTTGTAAGAGCGCAGGCCGGATGGCACGGCACGCCAGCATTAACGACATAATCCGTCGTGCTCTTGCTTCCGCCGGAGTGCCAGCTGTTCTAGAACCAATTGGCTTGGCACGCGACGATGGGAAGAGACCAGATGGGATGACCATAATGCCTTGGAAGTTGGGTAGGCCTTTGGTGTGGGATGCAACATGTGTCGACACCCTTGCGCCATCCCACCTTCCCAGCACGACGTGCTGTGCTGGGGCTGCCGCTGCTGGTGCCGAAAACCTCAAACGGCGCAAATATAACAACCTTCTTGGAAGTTATGTGTTTGAGCCGTTTGGGGTTGAAACACTGGGGCCATGGGGTCCGAGCGCTCACCTTGTTTTTCGGGACATCGCCAAGCGACTGGTCGACTCTTCACACGACCAGAGGGCTGGCCTTTTCTTAGGTCAAAGAATCAGCATTGCCATACAACGTGGCAATGCTGTCAGCCTTTTGGGCACTTGCCCCATTGACAGCGACGCGGACGAATTTTTTGATGCCCTATGAGATTTTTCCTCTCTGCCCTTTTTTTTTTAAATTGTACATATTTTACATTTAAATTAAGGTTTTATGTATAGGTTAATAATTATGTCTATGTATAGTGTAGAGATTAAAAATTATTCGAATTCAGGCCTAAAATAAAGACGTTTCTTTTTTAAAGTAGCTGTATATTTGACTCATTGTTTAATGTTGTCTACTACTCAATTGAAAGGAAGTTAAGTTTGGTTTTGATTCCGATTTTTTCGGACGAATGGCAGGCGAAAAAGAAAACTTTAAAATTCAAATTTGTAAAAAAAATCGGATAAGATAAAATCTCAATACGAAATAACTATTTATCTTAAAGAAGATAATGTAATCAACAGCCAAAGTTAATTTGAGATATACCTAACCAAACACAAGCGAGTTTAAAGGTTAATTTATGATAGAGAGATAACCACAAAGGAATACAAACCTTGATCGATTTTATAGACAAGTCTAGGGATCAAAAGTCAAAAGATATTTGAGACTCGAAGTTTCAGTGTACAGGTTAAGAAGCAGATAATTTTATTCAATAATAAACCTTATCTATTGGATGTTTAGTTTTAAAGGTCACTTGGCAATTGAAATAAGTTATTTCAAATTATGAAAGTGTGTTTAAGTTATGCGAAAAGTTTGATGAAATTCAATAATTTTGTTAACGGAAATCAAAACACATATATATATATATATAAACTCACGTCTTTTTTCCATGGAGGTAGGCAGAAACCACAGAACGCCACCTGCTACGATCCTTACATACCTTTCGCCTCATCCATGTTCATACATTTCGTCATACAAGCACGCCCGTTATGAGTACCGAAACCGGAAACCTGACCTTTCTGAAGAACCTCACCAATAAGGTCAGTGTAGGTTTTCCTAGGGCGCCCCTTCCCTGAAATCGAAACTTCACTGAAAATGCTCTGAAATTATAAATAAATGCAAATGAATAAAGCAGTCAGAAAATTTTAATTCTCTGATGCATTTTCAACCATTTTTCGTAACGTTATACTGCGACGTGCAGACTATAAAAAAACAAAGATGGCTGCCTGGTTACAGAATTTTAAAATGCAACGTACTCATTGTGCTGTTGTCTTTTTATTGCTAACTGGAGATACGGAAAATGTAAAGTACTGTAAGTAGATGATCGATGTTTCGATAATGCTATATTTTCATCTGAATTTCAATTCTTTTGAAGCTTCATAATATAAGGTTCGAGCTGAGTCTGCGAAACACCGATACAGAGACCGTTTTAATTAAATCGGTAAAATCCTACTACTATTATTCTAGACTATAATCTAACTCTGTACGAAATTTCATCCAGATGCGTTCAGCCGTTATGGCATAATTGAGTAACAAACTTCCATATAAACTTTCGCATTTACAATAGTAGTATGATTCTGATTTTTTGGTGGAAACTAGGAAATGATCTAATGTCGAATTTTACCCATTTTGGCGAAAAATATGCCTTATATCATATCCGTTTCGCCATTACAATGTTCTCCATTCTCTCAGTTTAAGCTATCTTTTATATTAGGTACAAAATGTTCCACCTCATCGTCGTGGGCGATTATGGCCGATGGCCCCATGCCTTATAGAAAACATGATCGCTTGACCCCATGGCGCCCCGTGCCGGTTTCGCACCGGTATTTCTAAAGCGCCAGTAGGTATTCATATGTAAAAGCATATAAATTTCGTAAGGTTAATTGGTCTAGGTGACTCAGATGCTAAATTATACTATTGTAGTGTTAATTTAAAATAAATGTATTTTTTGTGACCTCTCGCAGATTAAATTGAACTTGTGAATCTAATTCTCTATCAAGTTCTATATTTAAATCCGAATGTTACTTTTTTTTAAATTGAATAGGTACTTCTTACTGTTTTGTTTAAGTTCGATATTTAAATCTAAATATTTCTTTTTTTTAATTGAGTATTTACTATGCTTTGTTTAATTTCATCCGCTTTGGTTATCTCTGGTGCGGTATCTTTTAATTTTGGCGTTCAGCTTCGTCTGGTAATTAAATTGCGCAGTCAGATGTAATCTAATTGTAATTGGTTAGATTTGGCTTTAACTTAATAACGTTGTGGTTCAGCTTTTATAATGCTTTGCTACCGTAACAATTTGCATTGAACATTTTAAACCGTATGGGGTTCAATAAGAGACATTATTTAGCCGTTAACTACGCATCCTGCTCTTAAGACTAACTGACTTTGAGCATAAATTATAGAAAAAAAATATGTGTCAAAAATCACTGTTTTTAATAGCAATGAAACGAACGTAAAACATTGTGCTTCTTGGTGCATATGTACTACCCAAAAGCATTTAAATACTTCACGACCCCTGTACTGTTGAATAACAATCTAGGAGTATTTTAAAAAGTAAGAACTTTGACTTTCAAAATCTCCGTAATCAGAAGGTTCCCAGAGACTAGAACAAAATAATGTTTGTAATGGGAACAACATATAACTTTAGGCTTCATAAAGTGTCTTTTTACATTATTTTTACACTATGAAGTAGCGTGTACGGCATTATGTATTTAACTCATTACTCTCCGGTGTAGACTATACTCGTTTTCACAAACACTAGGTAAATATAATGCCGAAATTTAAAAAGCTGTGTTCCATTTTTAACCCTCAGTACAGCACCAAGAGTTAAAAATCCTTATTTTCATTTAAAAAGTTTGTAAAACAAAAGATAAATTGTGGTTAGTTCTGCCAAAATGAACCAGTCTCCCATTTTTCGAAGTATATGAAATGATTTTGGTTATTTAACGCTGAAAATTTTTAAATCTATTCTAAGCAGAAGTTTTGGACTTAAATTTGAACAACAATTTAGTGTGAACCAAAGTTGTCCGTACAGAACATAATAATTATCTTTCTACTACTTGGCCATTTATTGTTATTTTAGTTTCACATTGTCACGATGTTTCGAGAGTGTTAATCAAGTGTTGCAAGTTACTGACTGATGTATACCAAATGGTTTGTTCGACTGTACATACATACATTGAATAGTTATTTCTGGATAGTAATGTTATTACCTAATTTAATTAGTTAGAGATTGTGTTAGGCTCAATTAAAGGCAACTCAACTTGTATAAATAGAATTAATGTACCTACCTACTACTTATTGTAAATCATATATATATTTTTTAAAAGAGTAAGTTTGGAGTTTCTTACCCGTTCTTCTCCATACGAAACAACCTTTTGGAATGGGCAACTAGATTTAATATTATAATTTTTCTTTTCTCTTGTAAATGACGTTCAAAAGTGCTTTATAATGGTCTGATGGAAAGAAATGATTTGACTTTGACTTTGAGTCTTTAAATCCAAAACCGAACATGTAACACACACAAGTTAGTAACGTAACACTTCCCAACGTGTCTGTACACGTATGTTTTGCTGAAACACAAGCATGCCCTTGCTTCGTGATTAGTGGTAGTTAATCCATACAAATGTTGTCCCTAATTGGAGTAATAAATATCACGTTACACTCTCTCTTCCTCGTTCTAAAGTTACTAGTACTTGTAAACTTGTAACTGGATGTTTTGTTACGGTTTATGGGCCTCGGATAAAACATAAGTGCTTTTTAAATGACTTTGTACCTAAGGTCAGCGCTGGTGCCTGGGAACTGGGATATAGTTAAAGAGCTGTCAAAACGGTAATGGCATGCGAATGTTATAGTGGTGAGTTATTGGGCCTGGATTGGACCATATAAAAATGTAGTTTGGTTCATGGTTTCCTAAACTGTGCGACGTGATGCCATGAGATGTCATGGAGTTATCCTCAGGGCGCGGGGCGATGCGGGACGGTAGACACAAGTTGCATTGGTTATAGTATGATCATTTTTTTTTTCTGATAAATAACAAGAAAAAATAATGATTACTACACACAACACACACTGATTACTATACTGTAATAATTAAGAATTTTGTAGATTACTTTAATTAAATTTAAATAATCCTGTGAAAGTTTGTGACGATGTTTAGATGTTTGGAAGTTTGTTACTCAATCACGCGTAAATCGTTAAACAGATTTAGATGTAAATTGGCACATTAGATAGACCATTTCATCGATTAACACATAGGATACTAGATAAAGTAATCGTAATGTCGGATTAATAATAAAAAATAATTATAATATGTAAAGTGAGTCGCAGTATAAATAGTTTTGGGGGCCCTGCTCTACTCATATTTTGGTCAATAAGTATTTAAATTTTGTAGAAAAATAAGGACACCAATATCTAGTGTTCTGGGTAGTCACCTACTTGGTAAATAACTTATTTTCAAAATGATACGTAGATAACTAATTCAAAATGGCGGAATTTAAAAAAATTCATAACATCATAACATCACGCCTGTAATCCCCGAAGGGTTAGGCAGAGGTGTACCCATTAGCACACCCACTATTTTTCCTTTATTCCTTGTATTTTAAATTCATATAAAAAGATTCCCCTTAATCCAGCCCTGTTATTAACGAAACGTTTGGAAATTAAGCGAAGAGAACGAGCTGTCATTAACAGTACCTAGACAACAAAGACAACCGCAGACCATACTATTATTGTCTACGTTAGCTTAATTAAGAGTTATTATATTCTAGAATCTGACATAACCAGTAGGCGTTGTGGCAAGGCCTGTAGATGGCGTGATGAGCTGAGAAAACTTTCAAAGGTTCACATCAGAAAAGCTGACCAATAAGGTAACTGCAGTACTTCTGGAAGTCATGAGAGGCCGCCAGTGACCAGGATTAGCTGAATAGAGCAAAAAATCAGTTGTATCATATAAAAGTATCACACCTACCTACACCAGTGGTTTCCCAAGGTCACCCAACCGTGATTCACTCAACAAACAGTTCCAAATTCGGACTCATTCGTATTCATGAAGGAAAAAAGCTTTTTTACAAAAAAATATGACCGCCTTCAAAAACTACTAAATAAAAAATAACTTTAGCTTGAAAGTCGGCGGCTTTGGTTTTTTTTCTTGTTATGTATGTATTGCCACCGACTTCCAAGCTAAAGTTATTTTTTATTTAGAAGTTTTTGAAGGCGGTCATATTTTTTTGTAAAAAAGCTTTTTATTTTTCACTTTTTAGTGCTTGTGTGTTAATGTTTGAAATCCTTACATAAAGACCTTTCAAACAATACCTCACACGATATATTTAATTTTGGAAAATGGTAGGAGGGGGGTTGACGTACCCCCCTCCCCACTTCCTTCAGTCAGTCATCGACTACATGTATAAACAAAGCAATTTTTCTTGTTACGGCGGTTCTGCTGTGATTTTATAAGGAGTTCCGTTCCATATCTCCAAAGTTCATCATCAGATCATGACAATATTCCTATGGGACCTATTCGGAGCTATACTCTTTCAAACAAAACAAGAATCATCCAAATCGATTCATAATTGGCGGAGTAATCGTAGAACAAATATACAAAAAAAAAAAAAAAACATACGCGTCGAATTGAGAACCTCCTCCTTTTTGAAGTCGGTTGAAAAAGGTACATAAAGTTTAGGAATGAAGGACTGTTAAAACAAGAAAAAAGAAGAAGTTTGTTGTGTGACACCTCCGTGCCTCGGAAATGACGCAAACACGAAGGGCCTACTCCAGAGGGCTTAGACAAAGTAACAATGTCAAAACGATAACGAAGTTAGAAAAGACTAAAATGTATGGGATTGACATAAACCGCGTTAAGTCACGTGGTTAATCGACATCGTTATCAATCATCGTTACAATTTGGTAGACAATGTTATAATTCATAATTAATTCGTGTTTATCTCATACAAATGCATAGACAAGCAGCGCTTTCAGTGTTCGCCTTCGCCTCGATCGTGATCGCGACCATAGTGTTACATTGGCAAGATAGAGACGATGACGAATTTACGTATCGTTTCGCTACGAAGTGGTGTTACTTTGTCTAAGCCCCCTGATCTCTACTCGGTCATGTCGGATTGCATTCCCATCGAACGGTGAGTGTGAGGGAAAAGTGAGTGCACCTGTGCTTGTGCACTATAATATCTTCTTCGGATTAGCTGGTCTTCTTAAAGATTGCCTACTAGATAATATGGTGTTAGCTGTCTGTGTTATATGTCTGTGTTATATTAAAAATAATGAGAACGAATGACTACTGAATATTATGATGAATGAGTACCTAAATATGATGCATGGGCCCAAAATTCTCGACACAATCTTATACATATACATTACTTGAAGTTTATTTATTATTATCCCGTGAATTCGTCTACGTGATTTTCACGGATCCGTTATTTTTTATTTAATCTTAAGTAGGAATATAAATGCAAAAGGTTATACATTCACGCATCACCAAATAAAACCGTTTGACGTATAAGATGAAATTTGGCAGGGAGGTAGATTTTAGTTAGCAAACGTCCGCTATAAACGGATTTTCCAAAATTCACCCCCCAAGGGGATGAAACGGTGGTCCGACATTTATGCGGACGAAGCCGCGGGCAAAAGCTAGTACTAAAATATAGCCAACAGCACTCAGGAATAATGTAGCTTGCTAATGATATTAGTATAGGTATATAAAGCTTAAATTTTACCTAACGATTGTTATATTAGCGGTACATACTTAATGAGTCATAAAATAATGTAAATGAATGGCTTTGTCTGATGTCGCTGGCTTATCAGCAGCAGAAATCAATTTTTAATAATAGGTAATTAAATTGGGCGAAATTTATATTTTACGGTCGATATAGCTACGTATTTTTTAAAATTAATCCTTTGTAAACTGAATATTTGAAATGCTGGTAAATAGCCTGAGGTTTAACCAAACTCTTATAAAATAAAAAACAAATTGCGATCAAATCGATTTAATCTTCTTTTTATTTTTTCATTTTTAACCTCTAATGAAAACAGAGAAGTGCTTGTCTGTGACATGGTAGCTTCCAAATGGCTGAACTAATTTTTATTGAGTTTTTTTGTTTGAAATGTGACTTAATTGAGTGTGTTCTTGGCAATTTTCAAGAAAATCTATCCAGCCGTTTAAAGATCATCCATTATTTTATGGTTGATTAATGTATGTCAGCATCTTCCACTGACACGATCGAGTTATGATTGTGTCTGGTTTTTTTATATTTAAAATTTATTTCATGAATTTATCATAATTTAATTAGTGAGCGAACATTATACACTTTATTACTATTTATGAATGCTAATCATAAAAATCCGTTAATCTAATTCTAATCTTTCACTCAACTATAAAGCAGAAAAATATTAATAAAATCCAAATTAGACATTTACTGTAGTAATAAATAGCCTGATAGAATCGTTGTATAGGTAATTTACAATTCAAAATGAAACGGCGCCTTAGTATTTACCATAAGAATAGGATCAGCCATTATTTTCTACAAAACTTATAATTAATGGTAAATAAGATGGTCTGAATGTTCTATGGTACTAGGGTTGCCAACTCTTTGTCTGTCAAAAATAACATAACATAACATCACGCCTATAATCTCCGAAGGGTTAGGCAGAGGTATAGCTATTAGTACACCCACATTTCGCCAGTTATGTTTTTAGTCCCATGTAATAGGGGGCGAGCCTATTGCCATCAACCGGGCACAATCCAGACTCCGAGGCTGCTACTGAGAAATTCCTGATGGAAAAACCCAATAACACTTTGCCCGACCTGGGAATCGAACCCAAGACCTCATGCACAGCAGTCGCGCTTGCGACCACTAGACCAGCGAGGTTGTCAAAAATAGTAGTTTTAAAATACCCATAAAATATATAAGACTGCGAAAAGATGAAAAAAAAAATTGTAGGTTGGTAAAAAGCGAACAAAGTTGACGTTGAAATAGTTATTGATATTTCGTTTTACGCATAAACATGTTAAAATGAATAATAAAGCTTTGTGTTTGATGCCTTTAAAAATATAGTAGTTTAGCCTATTATACCTACTTTTTTCAGAAATATAATACATATACAAATATAATACATATACATATAATACAGTATCCTACTGTATTATATAGTACGGTTAGCAACCCTACATGGTAGGTATCCTGACGTAACGAAACCGAGAAATGCTAGCATTTATATACGAGGAATTTGATCTTTGATCTTTTGATGTAGCGCACCCAAATAATGTCTGGTTTAATATCTAAAATCGATTGAAGATTGGTCTGTTAAAGGATTTTATGGCACTTAGGTATAAACCACAACACGGTTTTTATTGTGATAATAAAAATAATTTATACAGTTCCAAAATGTTCGCATTGTTGCAATAATGTGTTTATGTTAGTGTTTGATTCATCTAAAAGCTACCTTTGAATAATTTATGTGTGTTACATTGAGCGCTAACTGTGATTTTTAACAATAATAAATTAAAATTTTATATAGCCCCCCACAAACCATAGCTACTAGGACACTATCGACTGATTCTCCTTTCAGACAAAAAAAAAACAAATCAAAATCGGACACCACAGACAGATACACACACAGACACGTCAAACTTTTGAAAAAAAGCGATAAACTTTTCTGCGGTATTACTTTAATTAACATTTTTTTCCGATTCATTCAAATCAGAGACCATTCCCGTATATTTAAGAAACATCGCATTCTAATCTAAGTCTGATACTGTTAAAAAAAAAAACTTCGAATTGACATACATAGGTACTTATTTGGCAAGTTTCTGACAATGATTGTCGCTGAGAATAGATTGTGACTAGACATATGTGCGAAGTCGGGGTTGTTCGCTAGTAAATGAACATTTTGTAGTCATACTTTTAGCCTACTAGCCTTATCTTCGTTAACTCAGGTGTAACTTCAAATTCCCGAAACCATTCAGTCAAACAGCAATAAAACGGTAACACCAACAAGAAAGTGTATCGGCTTATGATCTACTAGGGACGGGCGAGGCCGAATGCCGTGCTATTTGAAAACCGAATGACGCCGCGCGATTGTCAATATCCGGCCGATACCGGGATATTAAGTTACCTTATGATAAAATGGACGATTCATGCTGCTGACCGGTCGAAGGGTGAATGCATCGATTTGTTTTATGTTTTTATAGGAGTCGAATAGTGCCCAACCCAACCCTGTTTGTATAGGATAGGGTGCGGGAATTGGTCTAATATTTTAGCAAAGTTATGACTGTTTTTTTGCTGAGTGAATAATCTTATTTATATAAAAAAATCAGTATCAAAATATTCGCATAGGTTTCTAAGAAAACTCAACTATATCTCACGACCCTGCATACCTATCTCCTTGGTTGACTGTACCTAAGGCAAGGAAGCATGTACATTTGCATTTGCAATTACTGCAAATACCGCCAACGTATTCTCATATGCATGCTTCGTAACTAATCCATGATTGCCCCTCCAGACGCGATCATACATGATCCTTATCAATCAGAGCTTAAATTAACGTTAACGAAGAACAATTACCGGCCGATCATCTCTTAGTTACTCCAATTAGCGTATGGGTAACTTAGCAGATTGCTAGGCGCTTGGTAGTCTGCCAGCAAAGTTAAGCAAGATTGAAAGGTTTTAGAATTTGTAAATGAACTGTGATACAATTTTGGTATAGTAAAATAAACTATATGTATCTCGGCATATTATATCTATCTATGGCCCGTTTCTGTGCACAAATTTATTTTGAAAATATTGTTAATTTATTATGCAATTCTAATTATAAATGTAGTGCTCGTGAGTAGTGTTAATAAAACTGTCCGTAGGTCTCTCTGGTTGCCGGAGTTGCGGGACGTCTTAACAGAATACCGTGGCCCCGGAACGTGAAGGGCAACAGAAGGAACAGGGTGGTTTTTTAGTCAGTAAAAGTTTGACAGTCCCTTCCGCCCCACCTAGGGAGACATTTGATGATTTTTACCACTTAAAAAAAGGTCTCTCAAGTTACTGGGCTTTTCCCTTAGGAAATTCTCTACTTTGGATGTTGGTGATATACGATATCCCCATGCCTCCGTCCTACGCCTGATCTCACCCCGTTCCTGTCAGATTGCCGTCCCCCATCAGTCTATGAGAAAGACGGAAGAGGAAATGCACCTGTATTTGCGCACACTTGTACTACATAATATCTCCTGCGTGGCTAGACTCCATTAAGTTTGCCGTGCCGTGACCGAAATTCGATCGGAAGACTATTTTTGCTATCTATTAGTGCTATTAATGTTGCCCTCATTGAAAACAAGGCATACCCCGTTTATTAAAAAAAAAAGAGTCAATGATTTTTCACTATTACATTTTTTATGAACATTTAAGAAACATCTACCTAATCTATCTAGATTACATACAGGTTTCTTAAATGTCCATTAAACATAACAACAATAACCTGAACATAACTTAAAACTTTATTCATAAGAACCTACGCACTTGTCATACAATACGTTTTAGAAATTCTCTCTCTGCAGATAATATTGTTAAGAAAATTTCAATTCAAATCAACCTCAGACTTCTCACGAATCTTGTACAGTGCGCCCAGATTTGTAAGAGCCGTGGAGTGTACCGCGTAGATACGACACCAGTCTTATAAAATTATTTATGTAGGAACACGTCCCGAGGTGCGTGAGACGTGACGAACCTCAACTTAACTCACACGGATCGAGAAATTGACGAGATGAGGAATACGGCTTCTAGTCAAGTTATTATAACTTAAAGGAAACATTTGGAAATTCGTTAGACAAATTAATGGGAACTGATTTTAATTAAAATAAATTGTAAGACTGTTTTATCTTGATACGCCTCAATTAAAACAATGGTACTTTAGATTCCCTTCCCTTGCACATCATTTCGTCACTAGAGAAATTGTCAATTGAAAATTAATCTTCGCGTGTTTTCGTAGTTCTAAGTTCTAAACGAGAATGAAAGATGGCGACTACGCCTCATACTGCTGGGATAAACGTGACTCTGGTCGACGGCAATTTGACATTTTGTCTGACAGCTGTATTCTATTATGCGCACTTAATAAAATTCACGACACGTATCATTTTACATTCTATTGTGGTTATTTGAAAAAAGAAGCAAACGATTGAAATATGTTTTTTTTTTTATTTAAACACTAGCTTCCTCTTTTGTTGGAACTGCGTTGTAGATTGTTTATGGCCAGTCGTTTTCTTTTCTCAGGATTTTGTTGGGAACGAAGAAAACAATATGAACTTGGAACGAATTTATTATTTGTAATTTCAGAACAGAACATAATATTGTTAAATGTACCGTGGCTGCTTTTGTCTTAGATAAATACAAGAACAAAACTTCAACATATTTTATCCAAAGATTTGTATACGCTATTCATTAATAAAAAAAACTACTATCGTACTCTTGGAAGCTACCTTTGCAACCATTAGATCCGCTTGGAGGATTATGATAGCATGGTATTCAATACTTAATTCCTTAAGTTATAGTAAGGTCCACGTGACCAAAGCTGCGGGCATAGCAAGGTCATTAATAAATTAATCATTATAGTAGTTTAAAAATGCTTAAACAAACAAATTAATAACACTATATCACAAATTATGGTTTAAATTAAATCCTCTTTTCATTGAAACTGCTCTGCTAAAAATGGTTTATGGACAAAGATTTTAATTTTCTTAAATAATTTATTTCGTAATTTTAGTAAATAGTTTTCACTTTGGTTAGCCAAGCTATCCCTTTCCTTCGAAGTATTAATGCCTAATCCTTATTCTGGATACCTTGGTGATTGAATTAGTTTTCGATTTGTTGATGGAGGACCTTCAATTTGGTAGCACTAAGACGATTAGGACCCAGATAAGTCTGAGTGAAGCTCGGTAAGTGTCTACGTAATTAAAACTTTCGGGATTAATCTATAAATAATTTTTGAATAAGTCACAATTTTTTCTACTTGATAATAGACTAAAATAATTTATTTTCTAAATATAGCTTTAATGATTCAGGTATATTAAAGCTTAGTTACAATTTGATATGAATAATGATTTAGTTTTAAAAATAGAACGAGCTATTTTTGTTACTGTTTTTCAAACAATAATTTTCATTCGAATCGACTTTGACAGTTCAAAACTAATCGGGCAAACCTAAAATAAATACGTGCGTAAAAACGTAAACATAAATTAGAACATTATTAATCAAACAATGAACCAGAATTTAGTTTCAATTTGTTTCAGGACGTCAAAGGACTTTGAAAACTACAAAAATCGTGACACTGAAACAAACTGACGACATCCTCAATTAATCGTCCGCCCCTTTCGAAGCTGTCTTTAATTAAATGGCTACTCCTACAGGATCTTTGAAACTAAACTATAACAAAGTAGTTCTTGTTCAAACTTTAGTTGGAACAAAAGACTTTATATAAGTACTTAAACCCCAATCAGTCACCATAAAACAGGAGAATTAAAAACAAAAATGGCCCAACCACAGCCGTGGGCGTTCCTGACTTATAGTAGTTGGTGGCACGCGCACAATTATTGATTATGTATCATCCGACGAGTCTCATTATACTTACTAAAGCATTAATCAGTCATGGCGCATTACCGGAAAACAAATTGAGGCGTGGGCCGCAACCGAGGAGACATTTTTACGACTCAACACGGTTTAAACTGCCATTGGATAGTTTTAAACTTCGAATGTCAATTAACACCGTTGCTCCGCCATTATATTTATCATCGGCGCGTACGCAATGATCTGCCCACGGCGCGCGCGTGTCGTCACGAAACGGCATTTCATCATTATTAGATGTTTAGTTTTAATTAATGATTTTCTGTTGGGTTTATTTCTTGTTGTGTTGAATGCTTTCTACTGAATGAAATTTTGTTTAGTGCTGCATGTTTTTAGTTTATATACTTTTCTGCATTCATTGTTGTACTTTTATTTTTGGAGAATATATATACCTACTTACAAACATTTATGGGTTACTAGTTTTTGTTCGCGACTTCGTCCGCATAAATGTCTATTATCGCATTTATCGCAAACACAGACAAAGATAAAAAAAAAACAATTAAATTAATTTAGTTTATGCAATTGATCACCAAAATTATTCTTGTATCTACCTAGTTATTTGTTCATGATGTGGTCTTCTGTAATTAAAGGAGCACACGTAACTCAAACAATTACTTGTATCAAATGTAATGTATCTGTGTATCCTTTGTTGGAGATCCTAAATAAATAAATAAAATAAAGTAGCGGAATAAAAAGTATCCTTTCTTGGGGTTCCAACTTACCCCGTACTAAATATCATCAAAATGGGTTCCGTGGTTTAGCCACATAGCGTGACAGACAGACAGAGTTACTTCCGTATTTATATATTAGTAAGAATTGTATAATTTCTTGTTGTTATATTGCTAACCTTTATTTTTTGCCCAAGATGAAATTCTATACCTAATATTATTCATAGAAGTTATAAGTTATTCCTTTGTTTATATTTTTATCAAGAGAGAAACATCTTTCCTTCTTTATCCATTAGGTCCAGAAATTATACAAGCTTTTGAAGTTGTGTTTTCGATCCATTAAGTACCAACACCTCGGCTAAAAGTCCAATATATTCGGAGAAGGCAGTACAAGGTGCGGTAAGACGTATTAATATTCCGTATACTTGAAGTCGGCGCGTGACTTCGGCTGTAATCGGCTTCTTTCGTTTTATCTCGGCGAAAAACTGTTCTTTGATGGCTCTAACATGTGCGATTACATTTCGTTTTTTTACTTACACGTTCTGTAGCAGATTTGTGCTCGTTTTTGGTTTTCGTTCGCAAGTTATGAAGCGATTACAAATTTAAGATCAGTTTTTTTTATCTTAAAAACATAACATAAATTACTCCTGTAATACCCGAAGGGCAAAGGCAGAGGTGTACACATTAGTACACCTACATTTCGCGAGTTCTGTTTAAGTCCCATGTAATAGGGGGCGAGCCTATTGCCATCAATCACGCACAAATCCACACACCGAGGCTGCTATTGAGAAATTCCTGATGGAAAAACCTAATAACATTTTGTCCGACCTGCACATCGAACCCAAGACCTCATGCTCAGCAGTCACGTTTTGCGACCACATGGGACTTAAACATAACTCGCGAAATAAAGGGTAGGTACACCTCTGCCTCACCCTTTGGGGATTATAGGCGTGATGTTATGTAATAAGGTACTTTTATAAATCTCACTAGAAATCAAACTGTTTCCCAGTTCCTAAAGATTTGTCTAAAGAAAAAGTTTCGACAATCACGCCATTTACATTCATTTGCCCTTCGTCTTATTCGTTTTAATTTAATTGTACGTTTAGGCGCTCATGCTCGACTACCTTTTAGTAAAGAATAAAGAAGGAGCACTAGAGCCAGTAATTAAATTGTCAAGTAATTAGGAACTTCAATATTATCAGGAGTGTTCTGAAAACCGGTTTTTTAAACAGCGACAGAATATATCGATTTGCAGGAAGCATTTGTTTTTACAAGCTTTTATTTAGCTTGTACTGTTCGTATGTAAGATGTCCTTTCAAAATTTGCAAACCATTTTTCGACCAATTACTGGTATCAGATTGAGCTGATATTTTGCATACACTTTTAGTTCTGATGACAATACAATGCACAATGCAATACACTTAATTATAATAACATAACATCATGCCTGTAATCCCCGAAGGGTTAGGCAGAAGTGTACCCATTAGTACACCCACATTTCGCCAGTTATGTTTTAAGTCCCATGTAATAGGGGCGAGCCTAATTGCCATCAACCGGGCACAAATCCAGACTCCGAGGCTGCTACTGAGAAATTCCTGACGGAAAAATCCAATAACACTTTGCCTAGGAGTCGAACCCAAGACCTCATGCCCAGTAGTCGCGCTTTGCGACCACTAGACCAACGAGGGAGTAATTAAAATAACTTTAAATTAAAGCTTGTTTTTAAAAATATTTCTTTTTCTTTTAAAAAGACTTAGCTCTATATCTTTCCAGAATGGAGGAGTAAGAAAAACTGGATTGACATACTTTTTATGAGCTTTCCTCCAAAGATTTATACGGCAATAGTAAACTCTCACTTCACTTATTTGTCAACTCAATTGATTAACTATTTATTGATTTCAAAGTAATGAACTAACAATCAAATTTTATACAGTTAATTGAAAAATAATTGGGTTTTTAGGGCTAAATTATAGTGCTTTTTTAAAGTTGTGTCTTGGAATTATTGTTTAATGGCGTCAATTTAATTGAGTATTAAATAGAAACATATGTCAGAGGTGAAAGTTTTGAAGTAAATCTAAGCAATATTGAGAGTTTTCGGTGTAGCTGAAGGGTGATTAGTATTCGTGATCTGATTGGTCAATGTCGGTGGCAGTGTCCGCGGGCAACAATGGTGCCGATTCCCTTGTTCACAAACTAGACTAAATTTAGAGAATTGACATCTCTTACTAACATACAGCGAAAGGAAAGGACGGTGACATTCCGTGACATTAAAGAACTAAGTTAGCGATGTCAAATTAGTTTTGCCTTGAACTTCTCCGGATTTTTAATCCATACGTTTTAAGATGTCACCTATAACTGTATGGATGTGTCAGATGGACTAAATTTGACAGCTCTTATTTACATTAGTCTCTTCCTTATTTTATTGGACAGAAAAAGATGGAAATAGTCTAATTTTAGTTTAGTTTGTGACCAAGGGAATCAGCACCAATGTCTTCCTATTTTCTTAACGCGAATGGAGTATAGGACCTTTTTACCATTATCATACTTCCGATCTTCTTGACTATCTATTACGGGTTTAGACGCTCCTAATTTATTTATAACGCGCCCCCTTTCTACAAAGAAAAACTATTTGCGCCTCCTGCCGACATAATAACATTTTAGGTTAACATCAAAGATTACACAGATAGGAAAATAAAACCATTGAACCCAAGTAGGTATGTTTACTCACTTTGTATGAAATGCCGTAGGTTGGGCGTCAACGCTAGTAATAGGCACGCCCCCCACTTTGAAAACCCCTGAATTATTAGAAAAACTGATCTACACTTCCGCATAGGAAATGATCCTCTCTAGGTACCTCGCTTGCTACCAATCATCAAGAATCCATGACCATCAATAACAAACCCGTAACATCAATTGTAATAGCTCATAAACACCCAATCAAAAAACTATAAAAATACTTTAGAACCTGCGTGTGTTCTCTTGGTGCGTAGGAGTGGATGTGAATGCACTATCTTAGTCATTATAAATAATGTTCAGATAAGCCAGAGACAATAGATCGCCGAGCGGGTGGGTGGCACGTACGACCAGTACACTTTGACCTCACGTAAGGCTGTTTTACACGGCTTCAGTTTCATTACTTCAGTGCTACAAAATAGATGCCTTGCATGAATAAATAACTCACACAAAATATATCCTCCACGACTTTTCAAATATATTATATACCTTAAATAAAAAAAGCATTTATTAAAATTAGACCATTTATTGTTACTTTTGAATTGTCAAGGAGTCGGTCAGTCAGTCAGAACTTTGAAGCTGGTTGCCAGTTCCTAAACGTAGGTAAGTCTTTATGGGAAAGAATAATCAAAAAAATACGGACACCTGTAAATGTCGTGTAACTCCTTGCAGACTGGCTAATATTCACATTTCCCATTAGAGTTTTTATGAGTTCTTGTCGACACGAGAGAACACGAAAAGAAAATTTTGTAGCCTACTACCTAGCAGTATAATAGGCCAGTAGAAATCTAGCACTGATAACTCATAATGATAAGTACTGATAACTCATAATGAGTAATAAAACACCTATTACAACGAATAAACTAAAAATACAACTGCAGTTCTATTCTGTTAAAATCTCCATCGATGAATTTAGGTGAAGTGAGTGTGAGTTAACCTTTCAATCTGTAGCATTGAGTGACATGGCAGCTGATCTCAAGCGTACTATGAATATTGGTGACAAGGAAAAAATAATTACTACTTTAATCATTAGCTCTACTGAAATATGAAGTTATGCAAGCTAAGCTTTAAGATATACCTGAGGAAGTACAAGAGGGTCAAAATAAAATGGTTTGTAGTCCCCTCCCGTGGGTGCACGTCATCAGGCCACGAAGAATGGAGTTGTACTCATTGTTGTGATCGGCGAACAGCGCGGCCAGAGTGATATAAATAAATAAATTGATTTCTAAAGATATTCATCTTTGTTTAATTGTGGGATGGGACTCATTGTGTTAGGTAATAGTTTTGTTGTAATGATTTGGTGGGATAGACCATAGACTATGGACTACTTATGATATATCTGTCCGTTTCATGTACTTTGTTACATTTTTCTTAAGCATTAGGTATGTTTCTCCTAGGCATATTTTGTGTCAGAAATCTGAATGAACGAAAAGAGTAAACATAGTTTAAGATATCTACTTATTCCTTTGCCGAAATCTAGCAATCTATTCTGAGTCTTCATGTTAAGTAATCTAGATATCATTTCACCTAAGATTCAAGAAATTGACGGCTCACCTCAAACTCATTTCATCTAAGTTACCGAAGGAGATTTTCACAAAATACCAGTGCTGATCAACATTTACCTCGCCTTCGCCTTCGCCTTGTGTAGTGGTGCCCACTAAGAACTAAATTTTGGCGATATGTTAAAAGAAATTAGATTTCCTTCCTAAATTTCATATTACGAATTCACTTGTGTGGCTAGCTCTCTAGATTCTAGCTAGCTACTCTAGATTCTAAAGTCCTCACTTAGGCACCAATTTGACCCTCTCAAGTTAATATTCCTTCCTTACAAACTTCTAAAGGCGTCAAGAACTTTAATCACATTTCAGCCATCTTCTAACTTTCTCGTAACTCATTAATACTGCACATCTCCATAACGTTCATTGCTCATGAACTGGCACAACAATAAAATAACAGTTCTGCGTCAACGGGCGAAGGCAACGGATCTCTCATTCATTATTCAGCGGTGACACTACGGCTGGGGACATAGAGGAGGAAGGTACAGTAGAACCACGGAGGTTACGATGATTACAGTTTAAGATATTTATTTCTCAAAGATAATGCAATTCACTTGTTAAAAGAAATACAAATTAATCTTAAAATCTAACACGGTAAGGACTAGTCAATAAAGTAGCAAGTGGGATGTACTATATACAATAGGAGAGTATTGTAGGTACACCTACATAAGCATTGTACCTCAATTCAAATACTATTGACAGTTCTATTTTTGACTTGTGCAAAGTAGGCGTTATTAGAAAGATCCTTCAGGAGTAATGGACCTTTAACTATGTCCGGAGCACCATGGGGTGCCATGTGCCTCTACCATCTCTGCTGTCCGACGAATCTTTTTTACACGTCCTGAACTGTTGATTATTCAAGCAGTAGTATTTTGTCCTTGTACTTTTCATTTGGTAAAAAATAGCTAAACAATTGCCTGCTGCGCTGCGTGCAGTAGGTTCGTTGTCGGTCTAGTTGTTCGTGTATGTGATTTTATCCATGATGCAGGAGGAGTTCATGGAGTGGCGAAAATTTTACTTGAAAAAGAATGACGTAATAAGAGAGGCTCTCTTAGATACAGTACCTACTCTAGCTCCGAAGGAGCCCATACTTGTTTGCAAATTTATACCAACTCTTCATCATTTTTGATTATTCAAGACTGTTCAGAGATCACGTCTATTTAACTTTGTTGCTGTTAGATCGTGGTCCTTCGGATCTACCCTCACTACTGCCACAGCTTCAATGATGGCAGCTTCATTTATACGATGCCCTGAGGACACGGGAGTGTCGTAAAGTAACAGGGATTGCTCACCACTGCGCCGCTGAGGTTTTCACTCAACTGTACTCTTTTTATAGACGCCATTATTTGCTGTTAGGTAAGATACTTAGTTGCATTACGTGACAATGTTGCTTTATTACATTATTAGTTTGCAATTTGTTAGAAAATGGAGTCTTTTTCTTGTAATAGATGGTTGAAATCTCTACTTGGCAGAGAAAGCTTTTCTTTTCACATAAAATATTGTCAGACCGATTCTTCGGAAAATAACATGTAAATAATTTTAATCTGCTACTTTTTTCGTATTATTAACAAAATCGAAAAAGTATTTATTGTCTTTTCTTTTATTAATTATCGAAAACAAAGTAACATTTTCATTCAGTCAATTGTTCTACTCTGTTTTGTTTTTTTATCCTTGTCCTATACTAGAAATTTCTCTTAAATCGTAGATGCATTCACCAACAAATGAGAACCTTACACCAACCACCAACCTTACACCAGAAAAGTTAAGTCAAAGGTCAGGAGTAATTAAAACAGGATTATTTTGCCTCTAATATTCCCAACAATTTTATTTGAACCGTAGCTCAATGAAATAGAATTTTGTCGTCGCATGTCCCTCAAATGATAAATATAGTGTGTCAATTGATAATTGACTTGTACTAGAATGTGGCTCTCAATAGGTTAGGTGTGCAGTTTCATGTTGCAACGCTGCAATTGATATTGGGTACAACCAGTTGTCAGAATTAGCACGGGCGAACAATCGACTCACTTTACTGTGACAGCCTTGGGGACTGTGGGTAAATATTACAAAATAATTGTTTAATAGGCATACCCAGTCAGTATATACCACTAATTTACTAGTTTAATTAAATGAGAGGACAATTGGTACCTGATTGTTTAAAATTATTGGGAGGCTGGAAGCAAAGAAGAAAATATATTGCAAATCAAATTAGTTGTTTGTTTATGTGAATATATGTGTTTAGTACCACCCACGACGCAGGAGAAATTCCTGTTTTGGGGTCCGTTTTTAAACAAAATTTGAAGATTTTATAAGCCGTTGGGGCCGGTACCTAATGGTAGTGACAGGTGATTCATTCATATTCTTTTAATCAAACCAGTAGGCTTACTCTTGAACAAAATCGAGAATGAGATTGGAATCGACTGCATGTTTGACTACAGCGATTGACATGAGGTGGCCATACAAATGAAAACGTAAATTACCAAATTTAAAAATAATTCTAAATTAACTCGTCAATTCTAGAAATAAATGTCTTCTTATATTTATTGGAATTGAAACTGGATCGGATGTACATGTAATGTCGATTTCAATCTCATTCTCGATTTTGTTCAAGAGTAAGCCTACTGGTCTTTCGGTTTTTATTTAACAAGAACAACTTTATTTTAGGTCTATATCACAAAATAATGTTCCATAAAATGTTTTTGTTTCACCAAACGATTACAATTTACGAGTTAAAAAAAATCACTTGCCTTCAGCCTTCAGCCTTCCTATATATAAATCGCTAGACACATCTAACTTGAATTTCTCTAGCGCATGTAAATCTAGATGTTGCAAACAAGACAGTGTTTGTTGCCTAAGGCAGTTCGTACTTTGTACGATGTGAAACCTTCAGTTGTTGTCGAGTTACAGAATTAGATTGAACGGCAATAAATAATACAATAGTATTCGGAATGGGGCCAAATTAAACTGGGACGTATGTGTAATGGATTCGTCCTTCCTTTGTTTAGGGTTTGCACGCGTTTTAGGGTGAATAGGTAGGTTTATTTTGGTGATGTTCTTAACGTTGATTTTAGATGTTAAGCTCGATTTGCACAATTTTCTAGGCTTCTGTAGGTAATCCCAAAGTATAAGTAGGTGTAAGTATTCGTTAAAACCGTCATAGCTATATGAGACTGAACACGAACAAATTACATTTCATTACAAATCAATACTTAATTTAATAAAGCTGAAGAGATTTTTTGTTTGTTTGTTTAAACGCACTATACTCTAGAACTCCCAGTCGGATTGAAAAAAGTTTATTTGCATATAATAGCTAAATTAATGTGAAATAGTATAGGCTATATAACATTACGCTACGGCCGTCGAGAGCGGAGTAATAATCAAAGACGTACCATAACGCAGGTGAAAACAATCATGCGGACGACGTCGCGGGCAGAAGCTAGTATTATATACTTTATTAAACAAGTCTTCCTTATCGTTTCTTTCAGTGTTGAAGACTTGACTACATTTAAAAGCTAAGTCCCGGCAGTAACAAAAGATCCCACATAAAACGAACTAAAATCACTTTCCAGCAACAATTTGGTCTTTTCAAGGGTTCAATGGAGCAAATCTTCCAAGTTTCCGTTGTTCCCGACGACAGATAGTCTCGGGCGCGAATTGAATCGGATCCCGACGAAAGATTAGCTCCGAATAAGTAACGGCTAAAGTTTGATTATTTGCTCCTTGTCCGTTGAGAGTTGCGTGATTGTTATATACTACGAGTTTATTCGATTGGCAAGGAACTGTGGGCCGATGCTGAATTGGCATGGAAATCATCATAACCTTATGTGTGTGAGACACGCATTTCAGTTTACTTTAATCATTCTTTTTTTATTTACCACTCCCCACTTACTTTTTTTTTTTCGGAACTCTTCGCGTGCCTACTCAGAATGACCCACTATAGATTAACCATAATAGGATCAATGGTTTAGGAATGTATAGTGGTGCGTATAAACATTCGTTACTATTTATATTTCTGTACTAGCGACCCACCCCGGTTTCGCACGGGTGCTAACAATACGCATAAACCTTCCTCTTAAATCACTCTATCCATTGATAAAAACCGCATTAAAATCCGTTGCGTAGTTTAAAAGATCTAAGCGCACAAACTGCGCGATGCGACTTTGTTTATTACTATGTAAAGATTTTGATATTTTCCTTAGATTAAGCATAGCTAGCCATTAGCCATTACTAATGCAGCTTATAGGCATTAATTCCGCCTTTGTACCTACTTTTTTGTTGCATAAAGTTTAAATAAATATATCAAGAAATAAGTAGCCATCTTCTAAACATACCACTCAGTCTTTTGCCATCTATACAGTTCCAGATTAACTTAATTACTTAGGTGGTCGGATTCGGTGTGCGTCCTACGCTAGGTTAACAATTCAAAGAATCGTCTGCTCGACTGACTTTTGTAAGTCTTCAAGAATAATCCAGTTTGGAATATTGGATTTATTTCACTAAGTTACCAGTAGGTACCTATTGAAAGTAATTTCTTCTTCGTAATTGAAACATGAAAATTTAATCACGTTTTCGAAAGGTCTTTAGTGAAATCGATTGATAGGTTAAATTGGTTGGGTTTTTAGAACAATCCAATTTTTATTGAAGGTCGGAAAGATTAGGTATATACTTTTTTTTAATTCATAGAATTAGTCACATCTGTTTGGCTTTATTTTAGCTGTTCACAGCTGTTGAAGCCGGTTGTTTCCAGATAATTATATCGTACTCGTGCTTCATCGAAATAGTTTAAACTCTCAGTTACATCAAAGTCCCGGAGCCTCGGAGTCTGGATTTGTGCCTGGTTGATAGCAATAGGCTAGCCCCCTATTACATGGGACTTGAATGTAACTGGCGAAATGTGGGTGCATTCATTGGTACACCACTGCCTTATCCTTCGGGGATTACAGGCATGATGTTGTTACTTCAAAGTTAATTACAAAAAAAACTAGGTAATAATTTTCTTCTACATTATTCTCTAACGACTTTTAATACAAGACGTGCTAACCCTACCCGTAGGGCTGCCACGGCAGCATATGTGACAGCGATCAAATATAATTGGTACGGCACTCGTTACCATAACACGGAGTCGAGACGCGTGCTGTAACGAGCGATATTGAGCAATGACACGTCATCCATCATCGGGAGTGGTGACGTGATCTATTGGGTCAGAGTGATTCCCACGGACGGTAGTTGAGAATTAACTGGTGTAAGGGACAAACTGTTTGGAAATTTGGTTCGGTGTAGCTTCTATTTTGACGTCTGATTAATACATTTTGGAAAGCTCTGTAATGCTCTTACCTTCGAGCTTTTCAAAATTTATTTATTTTATATCCTTCTCAATGAGGCTGTAGATTACTAATTGTAACAAAGCAACGCCAAATACGGTCAAACAAGCTATTTGGTTAAAGGCAACAATTAATATCTTTCTGCTATTTGGCTATTCATTGCTATTTTTAAGTTTGTGGTATCTTATTTATTTGAAACCTATTATGAGTGGTTTTAAAGAATTCACACACTCGAAACATTGTTTAATAGTAATTGCAAGTTAGCTGCCTTCCTGTAAACAGCTTGCTCGACTGTACCTGTGTAAAAAAAACTAGTGAAAACATCGTGAGGAAACCTGGACTACCAGTATACCAGTCTATTACTGTCCCATTCAAACCATGTCAGAGGCCCTTGAGGCGGTTTAGAAACTCTGACACTAGGATGTGTGGGGTCGTAAGACCTTAACGCCCACACGATAAAGAAGAAGACTGGTGAAAGAAAACATTATTAAAAAACCTGGACTTGAGCAAGCACGGTGATCAATGGACGATAATAACATAAACATAACATAACATCACGCCTATAATCCCCGAAGGGTTAGGCAGAGGTGTACCCATTAGTACACCCACATTTCGCCAGTTATGTTTTTAGTCCCATGTAATAGGGGGCGAGCCTATTGCCATCAACCGGGCACAAATCCAGACTCCGAGGCTGCTACTGAGAAATTCCTGATGGAAAAGCCCAATAACACTTTGCCCGACCTGGGAATCGAACCCAAGACCTCATGCACAGCAGTCGCGCTTACGACCACTAGACCAACGAGGCAGTCAGGCATGGACGATAATAGGCTGGTATTATTATCATTCTTAATATGTTGAGTCTTTGTCGTGTCACCTTGTAATTTGTGTCACTTGTTTACTAAAACCTCATTATTTTTATCGGTGTAATAGTATACCTACATACGTAAGTTTTGAAACGTCATTAACATCAATCATCATCATCTTCCTATCAGCGTATCTACCCTAACGCCCCATCAAATATTACAGTGGCCCCATTAAGTATAATGACGTGTTTCTGGTTGTTAAAAGATTTGTGATGATGCCTTTAATTTATTAAAAACTTTAACTTATCCTGGACTTTAACAGGCCCATTTAACGAGCAACTGCTGCTAGTGTCGAAAACCTCCAACAGCACAAATATAACAACCTTCTTGAAAGCTACGTGTATGAGTCTTTTGGGGTTGAATTACTAAGACCATGGGGTTCGAGCGCTCAACTTGTTTTTCAGGACAACGCCAAGCGACTGGTGGACTCTTCACATAACCTGAGACCTAAATGGCTGGCCATTTCTTGCCATTGCCATACAACGTGACGATGCTGCCAGCTTTTGGCACTTGCCCCATTGACAGCGATGCGGCGAGTTTTTTGATATCCTATAGGCTCCCTTTTTTCTTTTTTTTAGATTTTTTTTAACTTTTTATGTGGTTAGATTAATTAAAGTAATGGACGGTCGAAAGCGCCTTAAGGTAAACACTGCAGCATCTTATTTGGTTGTAATAGGAGCGATTTTACAACAAAAAGGAATAGTCAGGGTAGGGAAGGGGTAGTTCAGTTTTGATTATTATCTTAATAAATAACAGCGAAAGGTCAATCACTCATTCACTTATCACAAAATATTGAAAACCGCTTGACGTATAAAGATGAAATTTGGCAGGGAGGTAGTTTATACTCAGTAGTCGCCCGTTATGAAAGGATCTCCCGAAATTCACTCCCTAAGAGGTTAAAATGGGGGTCCAAAGTTTGTATGGAGAAATCAACTTTGACGCAGACAAAGTCGCGAGCAAATACTAGTTACTATTACACTATTCTTTCGTGTTTCATCCCACATGATATTGTTTACTACAAGATGTAGGCAACTTCGCCGCGGGGCACTTACATCTAAAGATTTCGAACATTTAAAATTATTGTTTTTATCGCTGATATGCATGATAAACTTAATTATAATATCTTTTCTAATTATAAATAAGAATGGCGATCGTAAAACTATTGGTTTGGTTTATTTACTGTCGGAGCTTTTTGTTTTAGATATTATTTTAAGATGTAATTGGTATCAAACTGAGATGTTAACTTGACATTAATTACTAATTTCAATCATATTTACCAGTATTTTATGCTTTTTTAATTATAGATTTGAGATTTTTTTAAATATGCATTAAAAAATATCAATTTACTTCGAATGCTAAAGGCAGAAGTTTGGTCATTTCATACTAGATGATTTAGAACAATATGCAATGGCCGAATACAATTAAAAAAAAATGACAACATCATAACATCACGCCTGTAATCCCCGAAGAGTTAAGGCAGAGGTGTACCCATTAATAGGTACACCACATTTCGCCAGTTATGTTTAAGTGCCATGTAATAGGGAGCAAGCCACCAACCGGGCACAAATCCAGACCCCGACTGATGGAAAAACCAAATTACACTTTACCCGACCAGGGAATCGAACCTAAGACCTCATACTCAGCAGTCGCGCTTTACAAAAACTAGACCAACGAGTAAGACAAAAAATGACGATTAAGGTTGTTGTAAAAATGGCGGCCAAACAAAGCAGCCTATCATGGCATAACTATCGTTCAGATAGCGAGCGAGTGAGAAGACACGATAAGCTGACATTTTTAATTCGTTTCTGTAATATTGAGCAATGCATCGAGAAACGCGACGTGCACGGTAGCCACTTGTACTTGTCATGGCGGCAAACGGGCTGACTACTCGACTGTGCACATTGACTAATCTCTGCGGTTTGCAGGGTCTGCTACTAAATTACGTTACTATGAATAAATCAATGACTTTACTAGCACTGGTTTTAATTATCAATCGGCATAAAACATAACATCACGCATGCAATCCTTAAAGGGTCAGGCAGAGATGTACCTATAAGTACACTCACATTTCGCCAGTTATGTTTAAGCCTCATGTAATAGGGAGCAAGTCTATTGCCATCAATCGGGCACAATTCCAGACTCCGAAGCTGTTACTGAGAAATTTCTGATAAAACCGCATTGAAATTAGAAGATCTTAGCGTACAGACGGCAGGAAGAACATCTTTTTTTAAATAAAATTAAAAAAAAGATGTTCTTCCTGCCGCCTGGCAAAAATTTCAAAATGATTATTTTTAAGAAATAAATAAAATATTAAGTTTAAAACTTCACTGCAGTGTTTCCATCATTTTCAAACAATAAAAGCTATCATGTAATTTATGGAAAAGACAAGCGAGGCGACATTATACAGCTTTTACTCAAACCACGCGTTACTTTGTGGTGGGAACTTGACTCCACAGTTTATGATGTTTTCACTTCCTAGGAAACGTTTTAACCATAATAGGTTTGTCATAACTTGTGTTTATCTTTTGTGGTTAATGTAATGTGAGGGAATTGGCTTTGAAGTCACGAAATCCGCTATTCTAACGTTGTATGATCAGGGTCCATCTTTGTGAAAGGTGAGGTATGACGACAATGGGAATGTACAGGGTTATTGTTAATTTATCAAAAACCTGATAAGGGGTACCGGGAAACCGTCCGTCCTGTAGGACTATGACAGTAAGGGAAGAGGGAGCGCACCTGTGTTTGCGCACACTTGTTTATTAAAATATCTCCTGCGTCTACTTGGTTGACCCGGTTGATGCCAATAGGCTCGGCCCCTATTACATGGGACTAAAAATCATAACTAGCAAAATGCCCAACCCTTCGGGGTTTACAGGCGTGATGTTATGTTATGTCTAATTGGAAATTCGGTCGGGAGCATACATTGCTACTAGCCTATGCCATCTGTTTGTCCGTCCTTCCGACTGTCCCAGGAAAATGTCTGTGCCGTAGTGGGTAGCATTTCAGATAAACGGAAGCTAGCTGCTGGCTCGCTCGTAACTCCGAAAGTTAAGTCTGGTCATATGAAATTATTTATTTTGCAAAGAGCTTTTAACATCATACCGTTACTAATGATACCTATTTCAATGTAGTAGGTAAACTTAAGGACTCGAGATCATCATTCGATTTTTATCCTTGCCATTCTTAGACATAGTCTTTTATTTTTGTACCTACATTGATTGCTTCTTGAAAGCTCGTTACGCCTGCGATCGACTAGCAATAACATACTTCAAAGATACAACATAATCTATAGAATAGCTTTGCATAATGGCACAGGCCTTTGTGCCAGTTCAGTTGCATTTCGCGGAAGCCACAGTCTCGCGTTGACACCAGTTGACCCACAGCACTGATCTTATGATACCGTAGATTGAAGAATTAATTGTTGCGAGAATTTTCTAGCCTGTGACCTGCAGGTTAGGAGGTACCGTTCTGGGAAATGATTACAGTTTCATGCAGAGTTCGGTTCTTATTAAGAAGAATAATTGTCCGGTATATGGTTGGGTTATTACATACATATCTGCTTAATAACCTCGTTGCCTTCAGTCGGCATGAACGGAACCATATTTATAGAATCCATCAGTTAAGACTTTTTATAAAGAACTTTTGGAGGTATCATCTGAAATTAATATCAAATACTCATGTCTGCAACTCCTTGGAGCAGCGAAAAAATTCAACAAACTTCTTAGTCAACGCAATCTAAAGTTAAGGTCGTTTATGGCGCATATTTTGATGCTCGCTATGGGATTAAAACCAATAGGGGAGTTCCCATTGTCCTAGAATCAACAAGTTAAGAAAGAAATCCAAAAACTGTTTTGTAGTTACGTCACAATATAATTACTTTTTTGCGATTAGAAACATACTTTTTTGTCAGTTGTGTTAAATATTGTATGGTTGTACGGAACCCTTCGTGTACGAGTTTGACTCGCGCTTGTATTAGATAGTGTGTAAGTAGGGACAATATTATAGACGTACTTACCATCACAACTGCAATTTTCGACTACATTTTACTTGATCTTCATCTCATCTCGTTTACCTATGTTAGGTACAAGGATAGCTAGGTACTTTTTGCAGAACACTGAATCACTGTTTTATTGTTTTAAACAATAGTTTTTAAAATCGGTAAAGACCACACCTTTCGATATACAAATAGAATGACAGCTTTGACATTAGACGGGGTTGCACGCGCGCCTTTACTACCGTCAATGTTCAGTTATTTTTTATTTATTTTGTAGTACAGTAGGTAGATACACAAACAAACATGATTTTGTTGCCATGCCCTTATCAGGTTTCATGCTGGAAAACAAAAGCGAGTATCATATAATTTACCATCTAGAAAAAATAAAATACTTTAGGAAACTTACGATTGGCACTAGAAAAGATGAACAACTCAATTACTAAAACAAACTTTGTAAAACAAGGGTCAAGATTGGATCTACTTTTTATGATTCTTTAAAAAATAATCGAAGCTTATAACGAGAACATGTTGTCTATATACATTTATAATGTGGACTCACATGGACGAAGTCGCGGACAAAAGCTAGTGGCTTTTGCCCGCAACTTCGTCCACGTGAGTATCGGATCCCCGTGTGATCCTCTTAGGAAGAGATTTTTGAAAAAACCGTTCTCAGCAAACGTCTACTAACTATAATATACCTCTCTGCTAAATATCCTCTTTATACGTCAGAGAGTTTTCGAAATTTCGCGATGAGAGAGTGTATTCACCTTTTGCTTTTATATACTTATTTATTTAAACAGACATCAGACAAATGATTCAACTATTGTATCTATTGAAAACCGATCTTTATTATAAACGGCTTACATTCGTAAAGCACAATATAAAGTTCCTACTTTAAATATTACGCAATATGATTGATGCAACTTCGCGATTGAATTGAAACCCAATACGCGAGTATTGATTATAGATAAAACATCAAATTGAAGGTACGCGACTGACAGGAAACACGAAGGAGGTAATGAAGAGAGTGCTAATAATACGTATTATATATTGTTTAGAAAAAAGACAAAGAACATAAGAGATAGTAAAGAGAAGAAATCGGTCCAAAATAACTTTAATTTACCTGAATTTTGGTCTAGTTTTTGACTTTTATTGCTGCTGTGATGATATTGCGAATTCAATTTTGAACACTTTAATTATGGGAAACGACCTTCAGATCGAATCAAATCCATAGCCTCGAAACCGTCGATGAAAGCTCCCGGCTGCTAGAATTTTCCCGACATTTTTAACAATTATCGTTATTTTTCAACCAATTTACGCAAAACCTTGATCAGTTAGTTATATAACTGAACCTTCCTCATGAATCACTTTATCTATTGGTGAAATCCGTTCAGTAATTTTTGAGTTTATCGACAGACAGATACAGTGGAAGACTGTTTATAATACGTATGTAATATGCACAGTTTTTGCCAAAATCGTTGAATTCAGCGGCCTCTGGTGCAACGGTAGCCTGCACATTGACACTCCATTCCTGCTTACTCCACGTTACCGGGCTCGTGTAAGCAATTGTACAAATTGAGTGGAGTCGCTCGACCTCGGGCTAAATGATCCGTGAAATGGCCGTCTGATACAGCTCTTGACTTATTCTATCCGTTATTCGATTCGATTGCCCGATTCCCAGACGATACGCTAAGAGATACCAAATGTATTGGAACTTACTTATGTGGTACTTTCGCTTCGGTTTTGTTATATACGAAGTAATCTTGGTTACGGGTTACGTCGGATCGTTCTGTTTAGTATATACTATTTTTTACATTAAGTTTTATAAGAGCTTAGAAGTAAATTCTTTAGACAGAACTAGTTCAAGTCGCTAAAGTATCATGGGTACATTATGTTGTTGGTTTATAGCTACAGGGCTGCGTCAAGGTAACGTTGGGTTTTCAAATCCAGCCTAAGCCTAGTTATTTTTCTAGTCTCAAAGAAATTGATCCGACCACGCACTTCCCGCGGGAGTACAAGAACTTGTAAAAAGAAAATGTCGAAACTATTTCTTTTTGGTAAAAACTAGGAATCCCTGAGGGTCTCAGAGGTCAGACGTAACTTGTTACAAAACTATTTCTATCATGGATCAATACAATTTAAGTAAGGGAAACTGAAATTGGAATAACTGTGGAAAATACAGGATTATTCAGCGTCTTTACTTGTGTGTTTAATCTGCATAAGTACACCGTGTCATACACGAAATCCTGAAACCGCTACTTGTAAAGCATATACTGCTTGGAGTTCAGAATTTCATAACGCTAAAAGCGTTGGTGGAGTCGCACATTACTGGTGTTATTATGACGCCGTGCCGACTGCATACCTACAATGGTCTCTATGAATAAAATATACCGAAATGGGGACACCGTTTTGCCATAGAAGAGCTAGTGAATGGAGTGTGAGCAAACTGCTTGAAAAATGCGTTCAAAATGCTGCACAGACAGCTATACGATAGCTTGTCGAAACCATATAAGAATCGATTTAAGCGTAAGGTCGCTGTTTGACCGATCTCACTCATCGATAAATATTTACACTTATGTATTACTAATACGATACCATGAAAATTGTTATCCTTTCTTATCACTTAAAGCCGCAGGAACAAGGTTTGTTGAGTTGTGCAGGTGTAATATGTGAACATTCCATCCTCCATCGTCGAATCGTATCATGTGGGTGTGAGAACTCCATTGATTTACTTATCCGTGTCCGCTGCGCCCCCAATGCGTTCTATGCAACGCTTCATATCTGCTGCACGTCCTTTTATCGTCACTACAATGTACTTAGTACGGTTCTTTGTATGTTTGTATACCTCTGTTACTGTAACCAGGTCAAAATGTATTGTGTTTAAACACAACTTATGTGTAGTTTCCCTAAGTTTCCTACGTAGTTAAGAAATTGTGTTTCGTTTGTTCTAGATTTCATAGGTTACTTATCTAGGTAGGTACTGATAATTTCCTGTGATTGTTTCAATTTGTGACTAAATTATTAACTAGACAAAGAACGATCTGCTTCTAGATATTACGTGGACCGTTTAGAACATACTTTCTTGTTGTTTAGTGCTTATTCACATTACATAATATCACGCCTGTAATCCCAGAAGGGTTACGCAGAGATGTGTCCATCAGTACACCCACCTTTCGCCAGTTATGTTTGAGTCCCATATAGGGGGCGAGCCCATTACCATCAACTGGGCACAAATCCAAAGTCCAAGGCTGCTACTGAGAAATTTCTGATGGAAAAACCCAATAACACTTTGCCCGACCTGGGAATCGAACCCAAGACCTCATGCCCAGCAGTTGCACCTTGCGTCAACAAGACCAACGAAGCAGTCCATAACCGTGCTTATTTACTTATTAGTTAATAAATTTAAATGTACCTAGTCCAGGTTAAAGATTCAAAGATTTCATTGTTTGTGGAAATAAATGTTATTTGTTTAAAATATACTTGTATGTATTTCACTTAAGTAAGTACATAAAAATGTAGAAAAGAAACTTGTCATTTGCTGGGTTTATGAACGCTTATGCAAACAAACCTTTTAAGCGAAGCGAGCTTTAGAACACTAGCTGCAAAATAAATTTAAAATAAGTTGGTATTTTTACAAAAGAGTTGCGAGTTTCATTAAAAATGAAAGAGATTAGTAACACGGTTTAGCGTTTAAAACTTTAACACTAAAAGCTTTTTTCATTATTCACTTTACACTGAACTCAGCGAAGGGATAAAGTGATACATAGGAATTCTTTTAACTACTTTGTTGTTACTTGAAACCGAAGTGGAAGAGAATTGAGAAGGGGTTTTTACATCTTTTCAATTCATTGAAATAGAAATAGATGGAAATGGAGGAGCTCGTGGCTAAGTAATAATAGCAACATAGGTTGATCCATCAGGTAAAGCTTCGCTTGTCGGGGTTGGTCCGTGGATGGGTGATCAATTGATCATCTTTACACACCGCAACTCCTCCGTGCCTCGAAAAGCACGTTAAGCCATTGGTCCCGGCTGTCATACGTTGATCTTTGACAGTTGGTACAGGTCGTCAGAAGCCAGTCTTACAACCAGCCTTACCAAGGGGTGTGGTATTACCCAGTTACTGAATTGTGAAGGTCAGATGAGCAGTCGCTCCATGTAAAATATATTCAGCTGCATCTGGTTAGACTGGAGGCCGACCCCAACATATTCGGGAAAGAGTTAGGCAGATTGATTGAATTCATGTAAATCATATCTTACCTCGGTAAAGGATTTCGATGAAATAAATCCGCGCTTGTTATAACTCGAATACATGTCGACATAGCGAAATTTGTGAACATAAAAAGGAATAGGAGTAAGGTCGTAACTCGGAAGGAATATGTAAATTGTATAAAACTTTTAGGGTTGTCAATAAAACAAGAACGCGTATAGTACAGAATTTATTTCCATATTATATACTCAGATATAACAGCAATTGTCTCGGTTCCACTCTATATACTCTCCAACAATATTTACATTGAGTTTGGGTTTCATGTCGCTACATTTTGTTTCGCTATATTAAAGCGGTGCCCACATTGTACATTATTGTGTAATTCGGGGGCGCGCACACTTGCGACTGTTATCACTCCACATTACTTGTACATGTCTATAGTGTTGTGATACGAATGTCAGATTGTCGCACTTTATGAAACATTATAAATTCGACCATATTACTACCTGCGGTCGAATTGATATCTCCAAATCCATAACAAAAGCATCACAACGTGTGTTAAAACAAGATGGAGTCTATTTCGACATTTACTTACAAGCAATTAATTATCTTCCAATTGGATGATAAAAATGGCGTGACATCAGTCGCATGTGTGTGCACCTAAATATTTAAACAATATATTTATCGCGAATTCTTTACGGGCGATCTTTTTTATGAAACAACGAAAATTAATATACAGTATGTATTCAGTTGAGTACACCCTGTATATTTTTTTATGTTGTTGTTAATGTCGATTTGTGATCGAAAACCAGTTTAAAATCAAGATAATTTAATTAGTATTTAATATATATTATAATGTACTTATATTGAAAATAATAAAGATTATTTAATAAACTGGTTCACTTAATCGCAGCTTATTAAATTTTCGTCTAAAGCACATAATGTCGGTCAAGGTTGAGAAGTGCTTTCCTTATTCCAAAGAGCGCAACTTCCTAAACCGACACTTGGAACTGATCAACACACTCGAGTTTCTCGGTCAAAGCCAAGAGCCTCGGATCAAACACAAAAAGATCGCGGTGAAAATTTAAATTTTAGTATACAGGGTGACTTTTTATGACTAATGGTAAACCTTAATTTATTATTTATTTATTTATTTATGTTAAACCGTTTTTTGGAACTAGTATCTTCAAGTCTAAAATACATATCTAGTTCAGGAAGGAGCTTAGAAAAACAAATATAATTTCGACACAGTTTTGTTTTTTTTTAATTTGTAGCTGACTCAAAAGTCTGCTTGGCTGAAATGGGACTAGGCAGGACATGATTACCACTTTAACGAACTGTGGGCTCAAGTAACACAGACTTGGTGCCCTGAGACAGTGAGAAATGGAGGTAAACCGGGAAACACTGAATGCCAAATACATTCAGTTTTTCCCAAAAAAATTCTCGGACATTACTGCAAAAAGAGGAAGTATGGAATTGCGGAAGATGGAGAGAGGTCTTTGCCCAGGTGTGGAATAAAACAAGCTTATGTAAATAAAAGTTATTTAAATAGATACTGTGCCAAATTAAATAAGAAGATTCTATGTGTCTTCAAAAAGTTTTTGGATAGTCATAAAAAAATATCCCTGTATACTGTTTCATGTGTAGCGACACGTCCGCGCATTCCGTCCTGGTCCTCACATCAACAATCCATATCTACGATACATACAAAACGCAGCCATTACATGACTGCAACACTTTATTATAATATCCACTAATCTTTAAAGCAATTTACAAACGTATTTTTATTGCTACGTAATAACTTATATTTTTATTTTATATTTTTTTTTTTACTTGTCATTTCGTTTCTTCCTACATTAATGGTTTATTGATATTGAAACTAAATATTTATATATCAGATTAAACACGGGTACTTAGGCCTGGAGTAAATAAATTATACACAACAAACGTACAGCTATTTATAATAATATCTTTTAGTTTATTTTGTTAGATGGAACTATGTTTTGCATATAAATGTTTGAATTAAATACTTACATGTTGAATTAATAAACCGATTCTATTAAAACACAATAAAATGCAACAAGTGCATCAACTTATGAACTAATCAGTATCACATAACATAATATTAGTTTAAATTATGACTTAATTAATATTATAAATAATAATATCCGTAATATTAATATGGCAACGAAATATATTTACTAGCTAAGCACCTAGACCAGTAGGATTTCAGGTATTTACACAATCTGTACACAGAATCCTTATTTAAGAGTTCTCACTCGCTTCTAATCGTTATACATTTTTCTTAATAAAATTATTGCCAATCAGCTAGTGTTTAACAATGATTAAAGATTTTCTCAAATAATTTATTATTATTATGACAATAAATTTCACAATCACCTCGAAGTTTTTAAATGCAGAAGTATAGTAAAGCTTCCATTACAATGTATATTTCCACCTAATACTAAGAAGAATCTTCAAAAAAAATATTTACAAAACGAAGACAACATCGATATGCACTGTACATTAACTGGGATATGTACTGTACATTTACAAACGTTAAAATATCTTAAATGCATCAGGATTGTCGCGTGCATCGTTATGAGATTTCATTGTAAAATCTTATTCAAATATCTTTGTAAATACGCGGAAATCTGGCATCGGATACTACCATAGTTCGGGACTAGCTACAACGAACGGTCGCACTACGTATCACTCACGTGTCTTTTATTGCGTCACTACACTATGTTCCTTACGACGAAGCATCACCCGTCCCTCGCACATATCGGCCCACTAGTACGCGTGAGCAGGATGGCACGAGAGACTGAGCTCCGTGCGTAAGTGGCAGTCAAACACACGTTCACACATGACGTCATACAAATGATATGGTTATTCTTACGTTTGTGCGGTGTGGCTTAGGTGAGGCGTGCAAAGAGTGCGGCCGTGAGCAGTACGAATACTGATGTGGTGGACGCTGCCGCTGCGTTGAACACCTTGGGCGTCGAGGAGTCGGGAGGAGTCTCGTTGGGGTACGTTCTGCTCTCTGTTGTGACAATAAAACGGGGTTATTTAGAAGACCGAGATTAATTGAAGATCTATTCCTCAAGTTCTGAATGACTGAAGTGTATATCTGATATTGACCATTTTTTGACAAGTTATCTGATCTAGAATTTCTGCTTGGTTGTTGATGCCAGAAACCAAATAATCAATTAAGACCATAATTGCAAAGATTACAGTGTAGTCTGTCTGTAATTCTAAAACTGCTATCATATTCTTAACACCACCAAATACTCACGTCCTTCATGATCCCCGGAGCCATCATCACCCGATCCTTCCGAGTCATAGTCGTCAGGGTAGCTGCGACCAGATCCTGAACCTTCCTCACCAGCTTCGTCGCCTTGCATGAACGCCTCTGCTGAGAGTTCCTTGCTGCGAGAGTAGGAGACGAGCATCTGTGGAGAGAAAGTGGGGGAAGTGTGTAAAAATGGAAAGGGATGCACCAACGATGATAATGATAGACACTAAAGCTGTTGGATGGACAAAAAACCGTTTACGTAAGTCCTCGCCTGCTAACACTGTTCACCGTTAACCACTGGGACGTCACATAGCTTAAGAACTGTCCATTGCATATTTCGACTCTTGTGTATCACGTTACGAGCTCCTTCTGCCCTCACCTTTCTCGGTCACCATTCTTGTCCTAGTCCCGTACCTTTGTACCATGGCGACGAATCATTTAAGCGGCTAAGCTATAGCCGTACCATAAGTGCGCGTACTTACTTGCGCTTTTACAAATATAAGCCACTTGTAGAATTCGCTATTTGTCACGGAAAGTGTGTTCGATCGAAAACCGAAGGGCGTAACCGTTTCCTAAATAATGGGTACGTTACAGATGATAGTGAAATTAGGAATTCGAGTAATCTCTGGTTATTTTAGGAACTTAGATAGTTAATAGACACACTAACAGAGTAAATAATGCTTCTTTAACCCTTGAATTTACAAATGTCTTTTAACTCTAAAAGGTCCTAAAAAGTATATTAGTCACAACAATACTTCTTAAAGGGGCAGAGATAGCATAAATCCTAAAGGTGACTCAACTTTATTGAATCGCGTTTGAGAATTTTGCCGTAAGACACGTCGATCAATCGAATGATTGAATCCAAGTTTGAACGGGATCATGTATTTGATTTCTAAGCGAAGTACTCAACAGTCACAATGAGTTCCTCGTCTTCTTAATAACAAAACATAAATTCTCAGTTATAGCCCATAACCGAGGATTTATGTTGTAGAAAATTTCAATTATACTTTTTGTGGGAACTCCGCAATCAAAGCACTGTTCAACAGTGAAGTGATACTTCGAAAGCCTTTTCTCAATTTGAAACCTCTCTTATACGCCTGTAAGTAGTTAATTAAATAAAAGACCGATGTCAATTAGCCATAAACACTTATCCCTGAGTGTTTCCCGTCTTCCATTACACAGGTTAACGTTTTAACGACATCTTTTAACTGTGCATTTCCTTCCTGTACTGATATAACCTGTTTCTTATCTACAAAGCTTGGCGCTTTGTTAGTAGGTTGAAACTAGTTTGGGCATTGTGAAAAAATTACAACTGTTTTGTCAAGTTGTTTTTAATAGGAAGAACATGGGCGAGGTGGCAGAGAAGAGTCGACTTTAACTTAGGTGTTATTAAGGTCAAAATACAGATGAAGAAATTCCAGGAGAGAATTTTTAACTACATCCGTACTTCAATCATCAATGCACATAACTCTTAGAAGTTCAAAGGTCAAAGTAAGTCATGGTTTTATAGTATAGGCAATAGGCTGGCATAGGGTACATTTAGCATTCGGCTCTATTCCTCATTGCTGAGGACCAAAGTCAAGTTCAAAACATTTATTTCAATTAGACCATTTACAGGCACTTTTGAATTGACAAGGAGTCGGTCAGTTAGTCAGAAAGTTGAAGCTAGTTGCTTGTTCCAAAACGGAGGTAGGCCTCTATGGAGAAAAACGAGCAACAAACTCTACGGACAATCTTTTGAATTAGGTTTCTACAAAATCCTGGTAACAATATACTTGTCAATCGCGATCCCATTCATGTCTGTCTTGGCATGCAATCTTTGGCGCCACGTAGAAAACCAGCGATCTTTCCGTATAAAAGGACCAACAATTTTTTGTAGCTACACACGTCACATCACTAACTCGTGCTGGCAAATTGTCTTATATCGTTAGATTAAAGCACTTGACCTTTAGTCGTCTTGTTATACTAATGGT
Source organism: Hoplodrina ambigua (assembly GCA_949774945.1). Classification (NCBI taxonomy): domain Eukaryota; kingdom Metazoa; phylum Arthropoda; class Insecta; order Lepidoptera; family Noctuidae; genus Hoplodrina; species Hoplodrina ambigua. Next base: position 10,870,639 of record OX458968.1, read on the forward strand.
TTTCTTATTGAATTACTTGATAAACACAATTGCTAATAAGAAGATTTTTTGTGGTCAGAATTCTGTAAGTCGTTTATTTGTCAAGTGTGATACATCCAATTGTTCTCCAAGTACTTATAAGATATTTTAGTGTGTGCGCAAATACTAGTGTGTATTGCCTCTTCCCTCTCGAGTGTTTTCACACCACCAACTTCTCAACTCCGAGCTTCTACTGAGAAATTCCTAATGGAAAAATCTCATTACAAATTTTTCCTCGACCTGAGAATTGAACCTAATACCCCACACTCAGCAGGCATGATTGCGACCAACGTTGCAGTTAGTAATCTACAATAAAACTATTAAATGCTTGTGTGTTTACCTGTCTGGCCTGCTGCAGTCTATCCGCTAAAGTGGCTACTCTCGAGTCCTGCGGAGCGCTTCCAGTGATCTCTGGATTGTACTTCTGGTCACTCAGCGAAGCAGACGATACCAAAGGCTTCGTATAACTAGACAGGAAAATTGGATAACATTAAAATTAGCACTGAAAAGCAAATTAAATCTGTGCGTGACAACGGGCCGCTTTGAAATTTTCATGCTCTTAATTGTCAGTCGAATTGAAATGAAATTAGCATACATATAAATGTCACGTTGCACATAATTAAATATGAATACAATTTTAGGGGTCCGTTCAACAACAAAGGTTAACTAAGTGGCGGGGGTAACAATATTTTGATGAATTATCTAGCCACAAGGTTTGAGCTTTTTCATCAAGGTAATTTCTAAACAGAACAATGTCTATTATGAGAATATTTACGTATGAATTTATTTTGAAAACGTCTGGCTGACTCAGCAGTTGCTGTGAAACAGCGTAGACTAAAAACTGTCTTCATCACGAATGTTATGGTACAAGATAATTAAGATACTTGCTTAATTTTAGCATGGTTGAAACTTAGAGAATAGATGTAGGAAAAGTTAATAAGGTACGATATAAAACATGTAAAAACCAGTCACCAGACTTGAACGTTTTAAGTGAGTGATGTACCTTTTACATCTAATAAAGGGATCAGCATTGAAATTAGCAAGTACACATACGATCTTAACTGCGTATTCCTATCGTATGTGTAAAGAATAGATAGCTATTCTTTAAATTTCATGCTTAAACGACGAAGTTCTGGCTTTCTATCTCAGTTCAACAGTCAAGCAGTTAGAAAAAGAAGAACTACTCACTCTGCAACAGCGTTTCCATTCCAACAGCGTTCATTCTCATCAGCAGCAAAGTCCGTTTCATCGCACACCCTATCTGCAAGTCCAGCGAACAGTTTCTTAGTGGAGGCGAGGGTGGCCGCGAGCTGAAGGAGCTCGGTGTCTGGTGGAGGTGCCCGTAGGTTGTCTCGACGATATGGTCCTGGTGTGGGTTGTGCAGATGACGCAGCTGGGTTTTCCATCGTGGCTGGAGGACCGCATTCTTGACGAACCTTGGAGTAAAATTGGTTTTTGTTATTTTCTGTATTTTTAAGTCAAAACAAAATTGAGGAGATTTATAGATTTGACTGCAATGCATATAGATATCGTTGTTGTCGAACTCCGTGAAACTAATGAGCACATTTAGCAGTGAGCCAGAAGTCACAAAACTAAAAGAAACCTACCACCGTAATCTCTAAGGTCGAAGATAGAAGCAACCTATGTATCTTTAAGTAGGCATACCAGAACAGAATAATCATAACTTCGTACTTAAATCCAAGTATAATTTTCCACACAACATTAGGACCAATAGCTTTATGAGCAAGTACGTGATCGTAAACGCAAACAAGGAATGCTGTACCGCTATCCTTATAACTAGCAAAAAGTGCGATGTAATCAGCGCGTGTTCCAGCTGAGATGAAGACAAACGACGGTGTAGCATCGATACAGTCATGTCATTTGTCAGCGGATAGACGCCGCTGTACGCTGCAGCGCTGCAGATGCTGGATTATCATGGAGAGAATCTCGGGTGGTGGTGTGAATAAACGGTGACCGCGTATGTTTGCGTTATAAACAATAATCTATACAAATAAATAAAAATTGCGGAGTCTGTTTGTAAAGTCAAAATAACAGCTTTTTACTAAATGCATAGTTTTGAATTTTTACACCGTACTTATAGCAAAAAAACATTTCTTTTTGTCTGATCGTCTGTTGGTTTATTTCGGCTAATCGAAATGGTTGGACCGATTTTGACGGGACTGTCCGTGGCAGATAGCTGGTGGTATAAGTAACTTAGGCTTAAGGTTTATTTTATTAGAAAACATTAGGGTTCCGCGCAAAATTATAAATAACAAGTCACGTTGCTATTAACTGTAGATTCTAAATGTTTCAAATTATTTTACTGCTTTGTGTCAGGCTACAAGACTGCGAATTTGTAAACACTTCTGCTTTTCAAAATATTCCCGCCAGAGCGTTCTCGAGATCTGTCTCGCCCTATCATTCAATCCTCTATACTTTATTTTTTGTAATAACTTATCTATATAATACGTATGGATACAAACAGGTTAACATTCCACTCCTCACATCACTAGTCTAGATATATTGGAGTGCGGCGTTACCAGCGCGTGCGCCGAGTGAACGGCCTCAACGACTCGCGACACGCAAATAAACCACAACAACACAGACGCAAATAGGCGCATAGTTCCGACGCAATTATTGCAAAAAGTACTACATAATACCATCAGGCGACGCCACCGTGTATACGTTTGACATTTTTCTGCTATTTATAACATGTGCTACGAAATGCAGTTAAATTAACATGCTTTAAATTGTAAATGTTTTTCTATTTTGCTAAAAGGCATTCGTGACCTTTCTTTAATAATTTAAGTATACAGAGAGTAACACAACACACTACCATTAATTACGCATAGGTACTGTCCACCATACTAAGTTACTTGAGCAAAAATGCTTGCTGGGAGACAAATTTTTTTTGGTGTGAATAATCACTCTTTATGGAAGTGCGCAATGTAAAGCACACAAAACGTTTAGATAAAACATTATAAATTGAAAAGTCAAATTTTAGAACGTTGACCTTTAATATCTCAATACTCAGTATCTTTATTGCTTTTCCATGTCTTTCTAATCCTCCGGAAAGACATCTTACTTTCGGCTACGTTAATCAACTTTTTGTGCCTGTTATAAGTAAGCTGTTATAAGTGCAATTGAAATTATGATAACACAATTGATTAACACTATGATAGGTAAGAAAACACCTTTAAAAAGAGATAAGCATTAGGAATTTCTCAGTTGCTGCCTTGGAGTCTGGATTTGTGCCCGGTTGATGGCAATAGGCTCGCCCCCTATTACATAGGACTTATACATAACTGGCGAAATGTGAGTGTACTAATGGCTACGCCTCTGCCTAACCCCTTCGGGGATTACAGGCGTGATGTTATGTTATGTTAAGCATTAGGACGCTTTCGGTCTAGCAGCTGCAGATGAAAACTACCATTTCCCCATGAGATATCTTATGTATTCCAGCCAAAGTTAGCTACGCAAAGATTCCACAACTTAGGAGTAATATCATGAATCCCGCAGGATTCAGGACAAAGTTTTATTACGACTGTGACATCTGTCGCGAACACATAGGTACCTACATAGAATACGTTCTATATCTCTGCTTTTATTAATATTGGGAATTTGGGATATCTAAACTAATATTGCGTAAAGCTGCGTAAACTTCAAGATTAAAAAAGGAATGGAAGTCTACTTTATCAATCGTGAAACGAGTTTCCGCCACTTAACTGGCTGACAATGATTTAAATATAACAACTTAAATGTATGAACAGACCAGTTTTAAATGCTTATAAAAAAACAGAAAGCGAAGTTAAATAGTTTAATCTGTACCAACAAAACGCACGAAAAAGTAAAAAGAAAAAATAAATACGAAAAAAGGAAAAATTATGTTAATAACACTGACAGCTCCGCAAAAACTGAAATAAACTTAATGAAATAATGAACAGCGATAGTGCAAGTAATAAAGGTGATACAACAAAAAGCAGACATCAATTAAAACTTAACAGTCGAAAACTCAGATGGTCGGCACAAACTCTTTATATTATGTGCTAATTACTGGGTTTTTTTGCTAACAGCTGCTCAAGATAGGCATAAAAAGGCACCGACAACTAAATGTAGTAAATATTCATTAACGCATTGAGGTTGCACGACCGCAACCGGATTGTACCGCCGTTGGTTACGAAAAATATTAAAAAAACTGTCTGCTTGAAGGCAGGAATATCGCTAGCTTGTCGCGGGAGGGGACCGCAGGCAAAAATTACAATATTAAACAAACTATGTATATAGTTTGTTTCTCTCATGCTTGAGGTTGTGGGTTCGAATCCAGGCAAGTACCATTGTGACTTTTTCTCAATTCATATGTACTTTCAAAAGTTTATCTTGGACATCACTGACATCGGTGAAGGAAAACATCGTGAGGAAACCTGGACTTATAATTATTACAAGTCTGGAATCGAACAGAAATTCAAAATCAAGGTTTGCCAACGAGCAGTATTAGATGTTAAAACACTATACTTGCGCTCTAAAACAGGGCTGACGTGGCTCAAAAAGTTACCCAACTTACATGGGACTAGGCAGGACGTGTCTGCCACATGTCGGACAAACTGTGGGCTTAAATAGCAACAAAACTGGTGCCCTGAAACAGTGAATCGGGGCCGCGGCAGGCCACGAATGAGATGGCAGGACGAACTGGACGGATTTTTCCAAAACTGGGAGGGATGAGGCTCGGAAACGGAAAGGATGGAAGGAGTGGACAGCTTTGCTCAGGAGTGGGACATAATAGGATAACAAAAAAAAGTACTCGTATATTTATTTAAACCGATATAAAACCACCTCTTAATATCTCGATTAGATCGGCAGAAATTATTATGATTGCGAATTAAAAACAGCTCTAAAATAACTGTATTTTTGTCGTTATTTTTTAACACGATTAAATTCGCATTAAATTTAATTGATAAATAAATTTTAAAGTTATGCAAACAATAAGATAAGGTAATGGGTGTGAATACAAAATGAGATCTCAAAAAGTTGCGCCAAAATTTCGTAAGTAGAGACGCTCCATTTCGTGCTAAGATACAATTTACATACTTTTATCTGGTTTCCTGCTAAAAAGATAAACTCGGAAATTGCTAATTATTACGCTGTTAGTATGATATAGGTATCAATATAAAAATATGGTTAAAAATAGGTTGTTGATAATTCTGTCAACTAGCAAAGCAAGTTACGACGATTATCAAAATAATAATTTCGTTCGAGCAATCGGATCTCTGTACCAAGGATGAATGAAACATTTTCAGTGTTCAATACCTGTGCTAGTAAAAACTTCAAACAGTCACAATTTCGACGGGACACACAACAACGAATCCGTTGTTAATTGCCCTACTGGCCAGTCATTAATAAAACGTTAATTATGAATTTATACGTGTGTCCGTCACTGCTATTTATGGTAAGCTCTTCATTGGACGCGTCACACAATCTATTAGATTACCATTTACTACGAATGACTAACGCATTGTATACACCAATCCAGGGGTTCTCAAACTGTAAGTCGCGACGCCCTGGGGCTTCGGGGTCGTGAAGTTATTATACGTGAGCGTCGCGCGACAGAAGGACAAGTCGCACTGTACAATCAGTGCGACTTGTGCCTTCTCTCGCGCGAATCCAATCAGTACAATCATTATATTGTTATATTTTCTAATAAAAGAATAGTAATAAAAGAGATATTTGAAAAAAAAAAATAGTTTAACACTTTGGTGCTGGCATTGTACCCATGCGCTGGGTGTTGAACACCTAAAGAGTTAATGTCTTTTAGCGACAACACAAATATGTTCTTTAAGAAATGCGTCGCAAAAATAATACACCCGTAAAGGGAGTCACAGTATATAAAACTTTGGGAGCCCCTGAACTAATCGATAAATATTATACAATAAATTGTAACATGAGTTCGTCTTTGTTCACCATGAATCATACGTAATTGTGCAGTGCGTATCAAAATGTTATATTTTGTAGCACTTAGCACTAATTGTACTAAAATTACTTGTATTATGTTCTGTTTCATTGTTCATTTTAGACGCAGAGTTACAATAGAAAACAGTTATTATATGCATCATTTATGTAATTCATAATAGTTGAGCATCATCATCATCATCATCTGCCTAGCCTTTTCCCAACTATGTTGGGGTCGACTTCCAGTCTAACCGGATGCAGCTGAGTACCAGTATTTTACATGGAGCGACTACCTATCTGACCTCTACAACCCAGTAACTGGGTAATATGATACCCCTAGGTAAGACTGGTTGTCAGACTTTCGGGCTTCTGACGACCCGTAACGACTGTCAAAGATCCACGTATGACAGCCGGGACCAACGGCTTAACGTGCTTTCCGACGCACGGAGGAGTGTCGGTATGTAAAGATGGTCACCCATCCACGGACCAACCCCGGCAAGCGTAGCTTAACCTGACGGATCGACCCGTGCGGCTGTTATTACTTAGCCACGAGCTCCTTCCTACCTTCCTTCCTTCCTTAGCCACGAATTCATAATAGTTGAGCATGGACCATAATTATAACAATCTAAGGGTGGTACCTATTGTTAAACTGTACTAAAGCGCAGATCTCGGAATCGAGCGTAGATTTATAGCCATGTGATCGATGGAAACTCTGGTGTTAATTAAGTAAACAGTGTAGTTTTTAGGGTTTTATACCCAAAGGGTCCAAATGAAGCCCTTGGGAGCCCTATTGTTCCGCTTATCTAACGGTCTGTCTGCTTCCTGCTACAAAGCTGTATCTTTTTAACCGTAATTGGTAGACACTTGAAATTGTCATAGCGTATGCACTACTAAGGCCGCTATAAAAACAAATAGAAAGAAAAAATAAAAAGGGACCACGTCCATCATACAATAAGAAACGTATCTCTTTCTTAATGCTGTATGGTGGTACGGAACCCTTTAAGAACGAGCACAACTCGTACCTGGCCTTTCTCTAAACGAAAAATACACAGACTGGCTTGGCTTACCTATGAATCATTTATATTTATACAGGAAACCAATAATAACATTAAACGTATGACAACCAGGTATAAGCTATTATATTGATATACTAAATTAATAGGCACGTAATTTTATACCGGTATATTAGCTGAATATAAAACGCAATCATTATACATATGAGAGAAGTGTTAAATGATTCACAAGGAGGTACAAAAAACGTAACATCCGGTGTCAAAGCAATTCGTCATTGAATTTGAATGTCTCTTCATGAATGACATCTGTTCTTGTGTCTTGTAAAAACGTATTACTGTATGCATATCGCGTACTCACTTAAATTACGCTTCTATTGGTATTAAATATACCTGTGGAATGTATTAAACGCGGTTCTTGTACGGTGTTGCACGTTTCGAATGAGATTTCGAACGTGAAATGGCAGATAAGCTCAAAAATGTGCCTTTTGTGTGTGTGTTAGTGGAAGTATAAGTGAATGATGTTTTACTTATAGTGCTCAGCCCTTACGCGTGACAGTGGCGCATATTTCCGTCTAGGACAATTTTTTAGTTGTAATACCAACATATTTTTGTTTTGGGCTGTTGTAAACCACAGTTTTTATGTCATGTGCGTCACTTTTCCGTGAATAAACAGTTTTTCTTTTTGACTTTCGTTATAGTGACCACAGTTGTCTCTTTCTTCCCTCGTTCTCGTAATAATTTCACATTAATAATACAAAGTGATGCCAACACGGGTCTGTTTAACCCAAAACACGATAAACAACAAGACCCGAACACATAAATCATATCACATCTGAACATCACAAAAAGCAATCCGGCCCGCGGTCTAACTCAAATTTTTTGCGCTCTCGTCTGTATAACTAGATTGTATGAGATAAATAATAAATGGCACTTTTATAGGTGCTCCCAACATGACAATAAATATTTTAGGTTCAGACGTTAGGCCGTCATATTATAGATGGCTTATCGTAAATCGGCCATACTTCTATGCGGCCATAAGTTGTGCCATATAGGATTATTGACACACTTACTTGGTGGGAAATCTTATGAATTGCACGCATGTTACAGTCGTGAAACGCATCTAAGTGTAGTAAAATTTATTACTTGGGTTTAGTTGATCTCGTTAGAAATTACGATCTACGTTTTACTTGAGGCGTGGAACAGTAATAAATTATACTGAAAGTGATTTATTTTGCCTAGTGCTATTGATTTATGGAATAAAATATTATTTGCTGTAGTACCTAAATGGAATCTGCAAGAATCTTTATTCAATTATATTTACCTACTGTCATTGGTGTACCCAGCTTTAGCTAATCAAAATTTTATTTAATAGCACTCAGGCAATATTTCATAATATTTAATTACCAGCTAAATGTACTGTATCTACGAGTAGTTCCACTTTGCCCCATCAAGTCGCCACTCTACTGTGGCAAAAACTCAAACTGTCTAATCTATCCAAAATTATACAAATCAAATTAGGGACTATTTGTCCCTAATTTCATTTGTTGGGGCAGATTCCACCACTAGTATAAAATTTTGGTGTATTATGTTGGCATATCAGAATGTATGTTTGTAGGTTTGCACTTTTAAAATATTGTAATTTTTTATTTACTACTTGTTTCCCCCTGACATTATTTTGATATTAAAATATTAAAAAAATATAAAATATTAAATAAAACTATCAGAAATTATTTAGGTACTATTCTATCAATAAATGAGCACTATCTTATAACAAATTGGCCCAAAAGGTGGCGATCATTTGCGCCAAAAACGATAATAGAAAAAAGATAGTGTGACGTCATAGTCCTTGTTACACTCAATGGTTCGGGACAGCCATTTGGTGGAAATGAGGCAATTACAGGCCGCGCCGCCCCGGAAGATTACTTAATAGAAAATAAGAAAAGTTTTCCTTGCGATTGCCTATTCGAATTTAATTAGATTTAACAACTTCTTAGCAGGTGGCTTAACGCTGTGTTATTTCGTGAGCATTTTATGTCTTCATTTACACGAAAGATTTAGGGAAAGCTATTAAAAGGAGTTTGCCCATTGCATCATAATGTACGAATGGGTAATTTTGGAGGTTGCTTAAAAAAAACTACTGCATTACTTTACTTCCCGTATAATAGTAACAACTAAGACAATAGGCGCGTTTCTCTAGCTACTCACTTCAACAAAAAAAAAACAATTTACCCTTACCAAACAGTGTAGTGGAGAGACCTGTTTAAAAACATCTGTAGGTATCCATGATTATATGTGCGTGTAGGTAACTCTAAAATAAAGATGCATTTTACAAGTATCTAGTAAATCTTGCATGCAAGTTGCAATTGCTTATAATTTAATTCTAAGATCCTATAATTATTATTTATTATTCGTATAATTCACATGGCCTTCGTACCTCTATAACACAAATAGGTAATAATAATATTCACCCGACCAAGTGTGCAGGAGATATTATAGTGCACATGTGTACGCGCAAACACAGGTACACTCCTTCCCTTACTGTCATAGTTCGATGGGACAGCAATCCGACACAACCGGGGTGAGATCAGGATCAACGGCTTTACGTGCTTTACGAGGTACGGGTGTGTCACACAACTGACTTTTAAAGTTTCAACTGAGAAATCCCTAATGGAAAAGCCCAATAACGACCACAAGCGACTAAGAGAACAACAAAAGGTAAATGCCAAGCTATATGTAAAATATAGGTACAAAGAGTATCATTATGTGTACTACGACGTTTTTTAATGTCACTAGCCATTGTACACAGACAGACGGACAAACAAACGTGACATTTAATATTCAGCGCAGATTAGCGCTTTAAAGCGGTAAATAGACGATCAATAGGCAAATTCTCCATTGAACGCTATTGTTAGAAGTGTTAATTATAACGGCTTTTGATGTAGTATTTAATCAAATAATAAGTCTTTAAGAATAACTGTCCTTTCTTTGTAAATGAAAAAAGAAAAAAAGTTTCTTTCTTTTGGTTAAATTAATAAATAATCCCGTAAAGAACTTGCGACTAATAAATAAAATTAATTCAATTAATAATTTAATCGATATTGGGTTATTAAAAGTGTTGGAATATCAACTTTAATAACCATGAATTTGAATGATTAATTCTAATTACTATTAATTTTGATAATAGCTCATTCGTTTAATAAATAGTAATCATTATTATACGGCATAGGAGTAATACTTGCTACTGAGAACAAGGTAATAAATAAGAAATACATACCTACTTCGTTTAGAATTAATCGTCGACTGAACGGAACATTACCTGTTCTTGTACTGTGTTGATACGAGTACTCGTTTATTTTTGTTTATTTATTATTAAAACGATTACCTATCAAGAAATGATCTTAGTACCTATAAATTTAAAAGCAATTAAAAGAAATAAGTAGTCTCTAGAAAAAATGTTGAATCTATGCTATGGTAATATTATAAATCTAATATTTTTTTTAAATCATGTTTGTCGAGGAAGGATATAGGCTATATAACATCACGCTACGCCACACTGGTGCGGAGCAGTAGCTAAAAACGTAACCAAAAGTGGGTGACGAATAAATAGAGAAACGTCGTAAATACATATAACGCGACATAGAACCACTTTTAGTCCCATTTCAAAACAAGAAACCTTCTAAAACTAATTACAACAATGCCATTTATTATATTACGACCCGACTATTATTTCTATTCACGTAAAATCGCGGCCAAACTTTTATAACAGCACAATTATAATTAATCATAGCTAAGTCCTAATAAAAAATGCGTTAGAACCAGAAGTCGTTTCATAAACAAGTCGTAGTATTACAATAAAATAAAGTCGGTGGGGCTATACATCAGTTCTGCGATTGGTCGTATCCGAGGTTCTAAGTTTTCGCCCACGTGAGTCATGACCCAAGGCACGAGCGGTACAATCCGCCACACGCCAAACCCACATTTTAACTAATAAGAATATTATGTGGGAAGGTTTAGAAGGCTCATTTACTATGGCGCACGAAAACTTTCAACTACTAAGTATATTATAGCGTACAAGTACACACACAGGTACACTCCCTCTTCCCTTACTCTTATAGTTCGATGGGCCGGTAATCTACTAACGTCTTTACATGCTATCGAGGAAAGGAGTATCATACCATCAATTCGCAAACTCCGACGCGCTAACGAGGAGTTCCTAATGTCAAAACTTAATAACACTTTTATATAATTTTGCGATTTATCGGACCTGGGAATTGAACCCATGATAGTCTAATATGGCAATTAATATAAATTAAAAGGCATCAATTATAATGATCTTTAATGAAAACTGTAATTTTCAGGAAAATTATAAAAGTTCTACCAGGCGTTCACTTCGGTCCCACACTTACGCTGGTGACCACGGAACGTACTACGCGCTTTCCGCAATTCCCGATTGAAAGTCGGGACAACCTGTCCTGAACCAGTGCACTCTGCTGATAACTTCTGTATTTTGAATAAAAAATAAAGATAGTTCACGAATTGTAACTACGGTTAAAATAAATTGTCGCACAATTGTCTACTTTTAGAAAGCTTATGGTTAAACAGTTTTTGTATTGGCTTTTCTGAACATTTCCTATTCAATTTTATAAGTATTTTATATAAGGTCGTGTGCCATACTGTTTAATGTGCGTAGGCGCCGGGGAAATGCGTTGAGAAATTAATATTAATAGCTTTACACGTTGCATGTTATCTTTAACGTTGTAAATTTCGGTACACCTATAGAGTTTCTTGATATGTGGCGGGATATTTAATAGTTGTTTACAATATCAAGTTTTGAAACTTACTTTTTAACAAATTGAGTAATGTGTTGGTTATTTATAGGTGTAGGGAAGTCACGACCTAATATAAATAACTTAACATTAATAGCCTTAGATTGGAGGAATTTAGGTAAGTATTTCAGGTAAATGGAATACCGCAATAGAACCGAGATTAATAATATTATAATAGCTCAACAGCTGCGTCACGAGTCAGATGCAGAAGACGGTCGTCTTGAACACAGTACCTACATAGCGTGGAGGTTCACCGTGCTGCGGGCGAGTAACTTTATTTAAAGAATATTTAAAAAAATATGTAAAGGCTCGAGTTGACTTGTTGCTTAAATACAGGTAAAAATCGATCCACATTCCACAGATATAGGTATTTATAGAAGGTGATTGATAATCGTAACAACTTTTCAATATTTAATATTTATATAAATAAATCTTCCTGCAGTAATAAGTACACTAAGTTGACGTGCATTATTTGGAATGAATTACAGTAAAAAAACACAACTGGTGAAATGTCGGTGTACTACTAATGGGTACACCTCTGCCTAACCCTTCGGGGATTACAGGCGTGATGTTATGTTATGTTACAGTAAAAAAAAACTTGTTTAGCCATTTTCCCTCGCTGTCGTCTGCACATTGCGCCTGCGATTCGCGAGGTGAAAGCACGCACTAGCGTAGGCGGGCGCCGGCGTCTCACGATGGAAATACGAGATGGGGTTCAATAGTACACAGACTGAGTTCACATGGGCTATGGGACGACACGTGTCGATGACACGGCTCTTTATATGGTAATCTACACGGCTTCAGGAAGTTTGCGAATAGTTTTGTTAGAAAAGACATGAAAATGTTTTACAAAAGTATTATAAAGTTGTATGTATTTTTATTACTCAATCATATCGGAACTTTGGCACAGACATAGTTTATATTCTGGAATAGCACAAAGGCTACTTTTTATGCCGGAAAATTTACGGTTCTCGTCGGTTGCTATATTAACTATGACGCTTTGAGTAATACATAAAATTTTAAAAGAGTATGTATGAAGTTTCTTGCTTTTTCTTCTCCATACGAAGCTTCCTTTTGGAATGGGCAACTAGATTCAATATTATTTTCTTTTTACTCCTATATATGACGTTCAAAAGTGCCTTTGAACGGTCTAAAGGAAATAAAGAACTTACTTTGACTATGATAAAAAAAAAATGTGTAGGAACATCCAGCGATTTGGTACCAAAGATTTCTAAAATTTCACTCATAAAATATATCGAATAGATTACGTGTATTCACCCGTGATTACTACATGTCTTCAGTGGGAAGATTAGCCGTGGTATGATTAGCGCACAACAAGTAAATTGCAGCCGTAGGAAGCGAACGAGAGGGGCGATGATTACCGGTCTTGACACAGATACGTGACGTCTGCGCCGTGTGTGGGATCTGCAGATCTACTGCTAGATATGAAAGTGCACATCTTTACTAATATTATACAAAGTTTTTTTCTTTGTTTGAATGCGCTAATCTTTAGAACTAGCGGTACAATTAAAAACCTTTCGGTAATAATAATGACGATCCCTAAATACTATATATAGGCTTTATGTAGAAAATAGTGACCCGTTCAAGCGGATAATGTCACGGGAAAAAGCTAGTTACACATTTTAGAAGATGATGCCCTTTTGACGTTTTGGTACCTGCGATTTTACAAGCCATTAGGTAGTAATGTTAAATAAGCTAAAGTTTTATGGAATATAATATTCCAGTCCCAAAGGGGAAAATATTATAACGAGAATAGTTATTATCGATTATCATCTTTCATTACTGCTCCGCTTCCGTGGCCCATAGCGTGATGTTATGTAACTTATACTATACCTCATGAATCTGGCTACCACATTCATTCATTTTTTTTTTAATACGATTGGTTGTCCAGAGATTAGCGCGTATAAACTAACAAACATAAAAAAACCCTTCAGCTTTACTATATCAGTATAGAACAACAATTCAAGTACAAATAACTTGGTATATACGAAATTATGAATCTACAGTTAATTTTCTGCATTTTCCACAAAGTTTTAATTTTCTATTCCACTGTTTCATTATTCAACAATTTGTTTAGCAAATACTAACTCATTCTGCTTGATTAATAAAAGGCGAGGCGACTTAGTTAGCTACGGATTGGAAGTCAACAACCTCTAGTCTAGGCTACACTGTCGGCCGTCGCTGGTAAGTGAAAAGTTTTTATAAAGCGCCCAAGTCTGGGTAATAAAGCTAAAGTGTGTTATATTCTGAGTCGTTTATCTTTTGTTATATTGCTACGGTGATAAAACAGGGTTTAAAAACTTTATTGCAGTGCGCCTAGCTGCTATGTGCTTAGTGTTTCGGGATGAAAAACATAGCTTATACTAGTCCTTTAGAAGCTCCGTACTAAATCCAAATTGGATTGAAGACTTACAGCGAATTTTAAAGATAATAATATAATAATATTATTAATGCGAAAGTAACTTGATTTTGATGAAATTTAGTACAGGGTAAGTTTAAACCACCAGGAAGAACTTAAGCTACTTATTTTCCCGTGATTTCTTCTGTGTCCACGATAACCGACATTTACACGGACAAAGTCGTGAGCATACTGTCTTGTACTGTTCGTACTGTTTTGTATGGACTAATAGTTGAGAAAATTAAATAGCGAGAAAATAACGGAACTTGGAAAAAGAGCGAGTAAAGATCAACATGCAATATCTGAGAAATAACTAATAAGCGCTTAGTTAAGAGCAGTTTTTCTTGTTTGTTTAAACAATGCGTGTTTGCTTGAATATTTTGTTAATATCTTTAGGTAAGTGGAGAGTTATTGCAGTTATTGGGATTTTAAAATATTAATCAGTGTTTATAACAGTTTAATATTTCACTAGCTATGAGGACTTATAATTAATACATAATATCACGCTTGTAATCCCCGAAGGTTTAGGCTGAGGTGTACCCATTAGTACACACATTTTGCTAGTATGTTGTAAGTATCTATGTGTGTGTCCTATTCTGTACAATCATGTAGCATCGTAAAATATAAAGAGTTATATTATTCAAGCAGGTAGCAGTCAATAGCCTCTTCATATCTTCAACCTTACTGTCCAGTGTACAAGCGATGATGTTACAATTTTGGTATATAAAAAAAGTATATTCTATGAACTGCATGATACAGTCTGATAGACATCTCTGTATCTGATCATCGTCTGTACCTGTCTAGATAGGCAGATACAGACTGTATCTGTATCTGTATCTGTATCTGTATCTGCTAATGTTATAGATCTGTTCTATCTGCAAATAAAACTTGAAGGTACGAACGTATGCTGTCACAAGCTTATTGAATCAACCGTCTGTATACGAGGAAAATGATTGAGACCGAAACAAGATTACCTATATTGGCAATATTGCCACGGCTGATTACGGAAGAGGACACAAAATAAAATATTTTCTCTCTAACAGAAAATATTCATGGAGAAAAACAGAGCAGCATTTTTTTTTCTTTTTTACTTTACGCTTAAAATAAATTGGTGTTCCGATTGAGTTACTCAATCTCTGCGAAACGGTTTTGTATACAGATGAACCTATTAAGCTGGAAGACGGAAACGGTGTCCTTGATCCGAGGTGCGCTCTGACATAAATATATGAGATATTATGTGTTATGTCACGTGTGAGTCAACGGGATGTGTCCTACGCGTGACGGCAATTCGTCTATCCGGGGTCATTTTGGCTTTATTTGGCTACTACATTGAATGGTGGAAGGGGCATTATGACTCTAGGTAGTTTTACAACAGCGAGGCGGGGTTCGAATTAAAATCACGTTTCCCTTTTTACACCCAAAGATGTCCATCGTTATACCATGCCGTTTTCGATGGCCAGTGTAAGATTTGTATATCCGTTTTACAAAGTATATAAAGTTCAATATTGTAAAACCGCCGGTGTAAAAACACCTTCAAGCTTTTACCATAAGTTCAGTTTATGAATGACTTTTTTAATAACCGACGAAAAATGTTATCCCTAGGTGGTCTAGAATCATGTACTGAATACCTACATGGCATGTGTCACGATGACCATTCCATCGTGAATAAACGATGAATAGCCAAAATCACTCACTGGCTTTTATTACATTTCGAAAATCCTTTTCATGCGTGGTATTAAAAAAGACGTAAAGCACATGAAAGTGCGATGTTAAAGCGTCGTTCCACAATAACCGTAAGTTATATTTCTGCAGTATTAATATTCATGAAGCGAAACGCATGTTATGTGATATTTTAACGCGCTGTGGATGCATGCATACCGCTAAATAAAGGGAGGTCTTTATGAGCCTCGTTATTTCTAATAAAACGACCATGAACCGTTCTAGACTGCACTTTAAACTACGAGTTTTGAATGATATTAGACGAGCGATGGAATTCGATCGAAATTGGCATCTAAGTTAGCACATAATAAGGTACTTATTAAAGTAGACTGCTTCGGTACGCCACAAATTTTATTCGGAAATCGATCTTTGATGTATTCGAAATGGGCCAGTTGATAGAATTGATTCAATCAAATCTTCAATCTACTGGTAATACTCTTGAGAAGGCATTTAATTTCGAATATAATATGTTTCTGTAATCGATTATCGGTTCTGATTTAAGTTTTTGACCACCACTGCTCGTTGTGAGTTGTGACGCTAACTCACTTTGAACGTTAGATGCGAAGATAAAATGCTCACTTAGTGTAAAAGCAATTTCTCTTTGTAGTATGTGGTGGGTGCAGGCGGGTTGGCGGGCTCGCGACCCGCGCCCACCACTGACCTGAGCCCGGCCTACGTAGCTTTTAACTGTTTATGGTATCTGAATGCCTTGTAAACATTAAGACATGAGATGCTTAGCCACACGACCATTTAATAGATACTAAGTGATTGAATTCTTGCACCGATCGAGTTCTAGTACGTAAATAGCTGAATGCAAATCTTTGACAACAGCACTTTCAGTTCAAACCAGCAGTAACTAAGGAATAATTGAAATGTCTCGTAGAGGTATTCGGGGCACGTGTGGCGAGCTGCCAAACTGTAGGGCGCGTCCGGTAACTTTATTTTGTTCAAGTTCTCATGTTAAATGGGAATATATTTTCTCATTTGATTGCTCTATGAGCGGGAAGTAGCGGTGCTACATTTCATAGTTCCAGTTGTAACAGCAATTTTATGCTAAAATAGCGCAAAATGTGGAACTTCTGTTAGCTACCAAAGTGCCAGTGCATCGGTAAATCAAAAGAAATTATGGTCAGACGGTCAGACGTTGTGAATTTAGAACCATATTTTATCGCTGAGAAAATGATCATGTTGAATCGAAGTCGAAAGTTGTCCCATTAGAAAGAGGGCGTTGATCAGATTGACCTGTTCATCAAGCTATGATTATTTTTTTAAATTGCTTCTGTATGTAAATATTATTTTAGTCTTAATCTCTTATATTAACTTGGGCCGCGATGATTTAAGTCTTTAAGCAGTTTTATTTTCATAAGTCAATATTTTATCTTTAAGATAACGGTTGGATTATCGTGTAGACATCTTTAGAGCTTTTTTATCTTATTTAAGTATACTTATATTATTTACATAAATAAATCTTACCTTGTTCTCCGAGACAGCCCTGTTTTCCAGCGCGTACATGATCGCCTTGGAGATCTTGGTCTCCAGTTCCCTCAGGGCGACATCTGCGTCCACTTTGGTGAGTCTCTCCACGCCTTCCACGTATCCTGCCCAAGGCCCGTCCAGCTCAGACAGCAGAGAGCCTATGCACCTGTTGGAAAATAATTTTATTATAAGAAGTCTTCTTACAACTTCAAAAAGAATTACGAAAAAAGAAAAATCTTAATGATGGTCTAAACACATGGCAGAAAGTCCCGAAAAACTCAGAGAACACCAAGCAGTTGATTTATATGCCCCGAGAGTTGGATATCAAAGGACAGTGTCTTATCCATTGTCAAAGGAATGGCAGGATTCAAGATTGACATTAGGACATGCAGACAGACAAATACATCAAAAAGACCCGATCGACCCTATCTCCCCCAACAACGTCCTAAGCCGAGAGCCGTATTCGACTGGGGGTGCCCTTAGCCTGTAATCGCTTAGTTAAGTTGAGCCCAGACTGACGGCCTTAATTTTAAGGCACCACAGAAAAATCCGGTTAAGCAGACGACCCGCGAGATGCCATTCCGAAAAAACAAAAACATCAGACAACTAACTTTTCCTTATAAAACCAGACTGCAATGATAGTAAAACATGAAAAACTTTTATACGTATTCTTGCGAACGTAGCTCAGTCTGCAGTTTTTCCAATTGTCTCCGAGACTTTTAAAATGTTGACCGTGTTTCACTTTGTTGCGTTTGCGTGGGAAGTTCAAATGCTCTCGGTGCCATCCTTATGTTCCTTTTGATCAAGTTTGTTATGGATTGCGCAGGAGCTCTTTGAACAACGAGCGCGTGTTACATTTTGTATAAGTTTATGCATGTGCTTTGATCCATTTTATAGTTTGATTAAATTAATAGAATTTACATTAGCTGCTCTGGTTTTCTTGCCTATAATACTAATATCATTGTGGATCTGTAATTTGTATAATATACCTACTGGTTTGTATAAGATTATTTATATGACGAAAAATATAAGACATGATTTTTCGGCAAATTTAATATTTTACAAACGGATAACTCAGTGCAATAGGTACTGAAGTGCAACACAATAGCCAACAGACTATACCCAAGATCGACACTATATTCTATCGAATACGTTCAACTGGAATTCTATGCTAGGATATTTGTGCGCAAGACACATTTAACTCAATTCCTAAGCTACAGATATTCCATTTAACAATAATCTTGGCTCAGAGCACAGATATTCTCACATGGCAACCGGCAGTACTGACGTATTTAAGCTCAATATCGACCCAGTATTAGGCCATATATCAAAACTGTCGTACACTTTAATTCGCCGCAAAATTTCAGTATTTTAATCCTTATTTATGATTGAACTGAATGCTGCACCAAACTGATTAGGATTGAAAGAAAATTAAGCAACCGAATTTTTTTTTTATATCTGGATTTGTGCTTATCCATGTGATGGTCGAACTGTGTAGGTACGTTCAGTCCCTGAAGCGTGAAAAAATAGACATTCACATTTTATAATATTAGTATGATAAAGCCAAGCGAACAAGGCAGTAGGCTCGCCCCCTGCTACATGGGACTTAAAAATACATAACTGGCGAAATGTGGGTAGGTATACTAATGGGTACAGCTTTGCCTAACCCTTTGGGGATTACAGGCGTGATGTTATGTTATGTAAAGTCAAAGTACAAAAAATATACTTTAATTAAATTACTAAAAAGCAATTCTGCACGCCATTTATAAGAATCAAAAAAATAAATCTAATTGCCCCTTCCAAAAGGTAGGATGGGAAAAAATTATCATCCTAACTGTTCAGTCCCTTATGAATTCCTCTCTCGAATCCAGTCAATCCCTCACAGATGTTCGCACACAGACCGTGTCTCAGACACACAGCAGCAAGCCGGGTACGGTTGTACACCAGTACACCGGCTGCAATTAATCCACACGCACGACTAGAACAAGTGTACAACCACCAACCCAAGCTAGTTTATTACTCGCCTTGATTACTTGCCGCTCTTGCCACAACTGATATTGAGCATTTTTTTAAATGAAATTGCAATTTATTTTACCGTGCATAGTTGAGACTTTCATTTTAAATTGCTATTTGTTGAACTGTAGTTTCGTTTTATGTTTGGGATTTAATTTTAAGTGAATCTATGCGGTGTATAAACTTTGGTTTGTTGTTATATTGCGCTTTTGAACTGTTCGTGGAATGGACATTCAGTTTAGATTATGAAAAGTGGTGTTTATCGGCGTGGCAAAATAATCTCCAAAATGCATACAATACAGTACAATCTATGTCTAATCTGAATATATTAAAACGAAAGGTTCACTCACTTACTCATTACGAAATATCGAAAACCGCTTGACGTATGAAAATGAAAGGTAGGTAGGGATGTAGTTTATAGTTAGGAGATCTCCGCTAAGGGAATTAAACGGGTTTCCAAAGTATGAAGAAATCAACTATGACGCGGATGAAGTCGCGGGCAGAAGCTAGTTATTTTAGGTTAGCTTCCCGCATGTAACAAATACATATGTGTATAGCCTACAAGTAGTTCTTCCGGATCTGGTTGTTTATGTATATGAATTTATAAATATGTTTGTAAACGCACCCAAATCGTAGAGACAAAAAGGGCATTAAAAAAAATTAACACTGTTTTATTTGTCAATTTCCTAGAACTACAAACTAGTTAGGTATATGAATCAGTAATTCTACAGGATGACATGCCTGACGATGCGGGATGGCGGTTGCATTCCAACAAAGTGCCAATTTAACTCAATAGAGCAGAACACACGAGCCACCAATCACATAACACACAGTGACACTGCTCTGTGAGATGAAGATCAAGCGATCACTTAATGTCACCGTTAAACTCATCAATCATCATACAATTACATGACTAAACCTACCAACGTAGTTAAGAGAATGAAATACGAGACATATTTTTTCTAACAATATTTTTTTTAGTTGGAGTTGAATTTATGCTGGAGAGTTTTTTTGTTTGTTTAAATGCGATAATCTCTGGAACTACTGGTCGGATTGGAAAATTTTCTTTTGTATATAATAACCAGTTTCATGAAGAATAGTATAGGCTATATAACATCACGCTACGACCCACGCGAGCGGAGCAGTAACCGAAGACGTAGCGGGAAGTCGCGAAGTCGCGGAAAAATGCAAGTATGACCAATATTCGCACACTTAACAAATAACCTATTACCTATCAAACTTAAACAAAACAAGTTTTAGTTTTATACAGTCGGTTACATGTTTCCGAAATAACTATTGCACATTTATTTTCGATATTTATAAAATCAAGTTTTTGTAACACTACGTTAGTCTATTTTAGTAGTTGTATAAAGGTTTCTGTAAGAACCTCCGCCTGTATATAAAGATGGATTCATCGCAGACTGTGGCATACTTTTGAATAGCCTCCGCCTCATTGTTGAGTTTTATCACGAGTTTCGGGACTCGTTAAAGTTAAAATCTCTTTGTTTGACAGAAGTTAACGAATTTAATTAGTGACGTGTTTGCAGTAGCGTACCTTTCATTTGGATTTTAATCATTTATATTGAGACAGGCACATAAATAAAATTGTTATCGTCCTAAAAATAAAAATAATTTTTAAGGTCATCATCAGCCTCATCATCATTGTGATGCCCCAATGGTTAAAGCGCCTCTAATGAATGAGGTTGCGGGTTCGATATCGGACGAGTACCAGTAAGTACTTTTTAAGTTCATATTAGGCATCACTGACATCGGTGAAGGAAATTATCGTGACTTTATATGTCTGAAATCGCCAATCCGCCTTAAGCAAGCGTGGTGAGCAATGATTGTGCTTTCTCTGTATGAGTAGAGGCCCGGCCCTGTAGTGGGACAATAATTACCTATAATAACCTTATCAAGAATATCAATATAGGTACCCGTACATTGATTTTCCTGATGAAGTAATTGTTATATTCAGAAAAAAAAAAATTGGTAACCATTATCCTGCTTTTTGATGGATGCCTTTGCAATTATAAGCACACGAGGCATTTCAATTTTGTTTCTGAGACGACAACGCATCCGCAATGCCTCCAGTATTGCTTAACATCTGCTGAACCGTCAGCTTGTTTGCCGTGCAATGGCATACCTACGTTTTAAAAAGTTTCGACTACATTTAAGTAAGATCGCCATTTAAAAAACCGTTCATATAATGGCAAAACGGAGAATACCATAGCAAAAATTCTTGGCAACTCTCGAGCTTCCGTTTGTAATACCGATTCGTATTGCAGTGACACCATGGGCGCATTCTCGGTATATTTCTTATGGACAATAGCACGCAATCCTGTCATGCCCGCGTACCGGCCCTAACATTCACAAGCAACTGCTATTAAACTAATACTTTACGTAATAATATCGTGGACTAGAATTTTCCTCAGCCATTTGTGGAAACGATGGGAATTTTAGTATCCTGTCCCTGAATAGAATAGAATAGTTCTTTATTTGCACAGAGAATAGGTACAATTTACAGATGTTAAGTTTAAAAATGATCCATGTACTAACTACTTTAATTAAAGCATGCAGTTTAATCTAATACTGACTCATTTACTTATATTATTAATCAAATCAATGTCAAGATGAAAGTATGGGTAAAGTGTGGGTCTTTGGGGTGTGCGCGCACACTAGTGCACTATAATACCTCCTGCGAACTTGGTTATTCTCTACCGAGATTGGCCATCGTGACTAAAATTCGGTTGGGAGAGTATTATGGATATTTTGAAAATATCCGTTTTATTACATTGTTACTAGGAACATATTATCTCCAAATAATCATTATATCTTTCCTCGGTGGTTTTATCTCCGACTTTCCAATGATTCATAGAATTATTTCAGCTAACATTCTTGTCTATGAAAATGTTCTACATGGACGGCCCAGGGACAGGGACATTGTTTGCACAAATTAGAAGCACAGAGGAGCATGGAGCGTTCTTAAAACTAAATTATACGGAGAACCTAACGTTGAAGTTTGACTATGGAACGGTCAAATCGTATAGGGAGTGAATTTAGTCGACAGGAAGTGGCTAGACAAAGTGGAGAAGGCGAAGCTTGTCGGCAGTTCTAATAATATTAGGAAACATGATTACATGAGTACAACGTGGTGCAATAAATAGTTCATAATATATATAAATAGGTGGACGTCACTACGATAGGCTGTTTTATCTTCACAAAAGGATTCTATGAGACCACATTTCATGTTAAAAATAGGAGAAAAACACAACGCTTCGTTCACGAAGTAGCTGTTCAGGTACAACATGAACATGAACATAAGGTTCAATTTGAGTTTAGAATTTTTTAAAGAAAATCAAAGAAGTAGGTCCTACTCACCCTCTAGCCACATTAAGGCAGTAGTTCCTGCAAGGCCTGGCGTCGTGTCCTTCACAGCGAGCACATCCGCCTGCCCGCAGTAATCGTTCTGCGCAGTTTTCAGTACCAGAGGCTAGCACTCTTTCAGTCGAAGCCAGCGCGTCCGCACCTACTGCTAACATCTGAAGTAGCGCACGCGCCGCCTCCAGTGACCGAGATAGAGATGTGCCCAGCTGTTGACAAAAAATACACATTAATTGATTTTTAGATGTTTAATTTTATGGTAGTT
Source organism: Hoplodrina ambigua (assembly GCA_949774945.1). Taxonomy (NCBI): domain Eukaryota; kingdom Metazoa; phylum Arthropoda; class Insecta; order Lepidoptera; family Noctuidae; genus Hoplodrina; species Hoplodrina ambigua. The sequence continues at coordinate 10,893,712 of OX458968.1, forward strand.
TATCTTAAAACTGTCACAATTAGGCAGTTATAAACACCTACGTAAAACTGGGAGGTCTCGCGACGAAGTGACGATTATGAATAAATTATAATAAATCATATAATCCAATTAAAATTATGTATATACCTTCGAATGTGATAGAAAAGCTTTTAATATCAAACTTTTCCCGCCTAAGTTGTTAAAATAACTAGGAAATGATTTATTACGGCGTCGGCGACGAACGACAGCTACATTGAAATAAATCCGATTTAGCGCTTTACGAGCAGGCCACCGGCGCTGTAAGCTAACGCTAACGGCCTGTATTTTTCTATATCAGCAATACAAATAAATAAACGGGAAAATCTCTGAATGTTGAATAGGATAATATGTGGCTAAGCGATTATCGCATTTCCGCACTCCCCGTGTCTCGTATATCCGGGCTTGCGTTTGTTCGCTTGCTGTCGCATGTATGCGGCAGTATAATATACGTTCTGTTTATATATATGCAAAACTATGTTGATACTTAATATACAACGTGAAATGTAAACCGTTGCAAAGCTGCAGCGAAATGACTTTGTTTTGGTAGTACAATCGATTAGTAAATATCTTTACTATGAAAATATAAAAATGGCAGATTCACAATTGTGAAAAGCGAAACTCGAAAATGAACGCAATCAAATAGTAGTACCTAGTCAAACGCAGCGGCCGAGACCCGAGCGGCTGACGGCGCGGGTGCCAGAACACTGGGTCGTTAACCCTTGCGCTTATCAACAGCTGATTTTCTGATCTTTAGTTAATTTAATGTAACACAACACCCAAAAAGTTATTCCAATTCTCCCTTCATACTTTTACAGGCTTAAGACTGTCAAAAATACTTTTTATTACCTACAACTTTACTTACTGAACACGAAAACAAAATAACAAGTTAAACAAAGACAACAAAGTAAGTATTTTAGTCGTATTTAAAAAGTTGGAATCAACTTATTTACAATGATTTTAATCACCTAACCTATTTCTGAATTTTCACTATTCACAAAGTACTTACCTACACTTCGCGGTATCGAAGCAAGTGTTCGAAGTGTAAGCCACTACATTCCACACACAAACGAGCACTTTTAAATAAATTCTTTTAGTTTTAATAATGGGTCCCACTCAAAATTAGAAAAATCGTAATTTCAATCCATTTTTCACTTATTTAACCTACAAGTACAACGTCCGCAAGACAACTGAGCGTCGAGTGCGCGACACTGCGCGGCACGGCGCGGCATTTTTTGATCTGTGGCGGCGAATGAAGAGAGTGTAAGCTACGCGCTCTAGTTTATACCGTATCACGAGAGCTTATTTTTCTCTGAACATTTATGATTTATTGCTTTTTACTTTGTCGGTAGCGCATGAGTTTTGAATGATACCTACGTTAGGACGTAGGTATCATTTCGTTGGCTACGTTGCGTTTGTGTGCGTGACAGTGTAACTATTGTTACTCACGCTTTCGAGTTTATGAATATTTTTTTTAATATTTTAAAATAAAAATATTTTTATTTTTTAAGTTTAACTCTACGTTCCATTAGTACTACTGAGGGCGAATCGTTCTGCCGCGTTTTTGCAACGGTTTACATTTCAGGGTGTATATATGTGAGGACGATGACCTAAAATTCCCAAGATTTGAATTAAAGCAATCTTTGTCGCGTCATTTGTTTCGTACCACCAAAGCAGTTTTGCAATAACTTGCAGGAATCTTGTATTTGAGATACTTAAGACATTCCGTTTTATGTAAATGCTTGTGTTATCTTAGTGCCAGCAATATTTCGTGATGCCACAACAGTGGCGTTCTGCAATAGTATTCATTATGCTATGCACACTAGGCTTTGTCCTGCAATCTGCATACAACGTCTCTTAAAAGACACTCCGTTGCAACATCGTGACCCACTGAAGAGCCTTAACAAACCTTTAGCAATACGGGTCACTATTAACCAATTATTCTAAGACTAATTTTGAAATAACGGTCATATTGTATTTTGAGTAGCATTGAAGTCAATAAATCTATACTAATATTACAAAGAGGAAAGATTATTAGGATAGATTGTTTGTTTGTTTGCATTGAATAGGCTCCGCAACTACTGGACCGATTAGAAAAATTCTTTCACTGTTAAAGGAAGGAAAGCTACACTATCCCCGGATAAAATAGGCTATATTATATTGATTATAAAAAAATAGGGATCCGTAAAAACATCACGCGAACGAAGACGCGGGGAGAGTGCTATAGCTAAAAAAATGAGTTGACAGGTGATGTCACAACATCCTATTGCCATACAAAATCTATGGGGCAAATAGGAATCGCGGTTTGACACCCAGATAGGTGTCTCGAAAAATATTGTAGGTTCTCTTCGAAGATGCAAAATATATCTCATGTGGGGCAAAAAAAAAAATGTCAACAAATATGACACTCACAACTTGAGTGCCTTCTTAATTCATTTCCGCCATTGTAAGACAAATCTTTATGGACTGAAAAGAGGGCTTAAATTATGAAAATAACCTTCCTGCCTTTGAAATTGTAACAAGTTAAAAGCATAAAATAAAATTGAGTTATCTTTCCCGGTATGAGTATGACACTGCAAGGCACAGGTTAATTCGGATAATCTCCGGGTTAACCCAATTAAGACGCGTGCCAGTAGTCGAGTAAAAGGTGTAATGCACCATTACTTTTAATGACCAAACCCTCCGCCTACTTGTTTCCCCTTACGTCGCGTGCTTCGCGCTATTGCCGAGAAATTTTGAATTTTATATACGGCACTTAATATAACATATCTGCACGCTTATGTTTTAAACTTCAAATGGTCCGTGATATGATGCGAGTATTATGATAAATTATTTTTATGGGTTTGAAAAGAGAGTGGAGAGTTATACACAGTTTCTCGAATGAAAAATTTATGTGACAAAATGTCACGCGCGTAACTTTTTGTGATTGGTTCACTGAATTATCAACAGCCAATCATAGCGGTTTATGAGCGTTAGACAATTTTTCACATGAATATTTCGTTTGAGAAATCTCGTTGAACAAAATCTCACCGCGTTGTATATTGCGGAATTGTATTGAATAACTTTCTTAAACAAATCGGAATGTCTGCCAAAAATATTGTTACATGATGAGAGGCGATTACATTCACTAATGGACCTATCTCATCCATATAGTTAAAATAGTTTGTAAGCATTATTATTACCTGTTGCGGCACATCGCCAAACGGCTGCACTGCGTCATATGCGTCTTTGAGACACACCTCGTACTCCGAAGTGAACTGTTTCGAGTCCAACTTAAGCACATTATGATAGGCCACAGGGAACAGGTCTCTGAAGAAACTCTTCGCAGTAACTGATAGGTCTTTTGGTGGGCCTGCACTAAGGCTTTCACTGGTCAGGTCGCCTTCTGCTCGGAGTATTAGTCGGATGTCGTCGTATAAGTTCGCTAGAGGCTGGACCGTCCGCGTCGCATGCGCTCGGTACAGCTGAGTGAAGAGTGTCGCTGTCTTGTTCTGCGACTGGTGTGAGAGTCCCGTTAGGTGATCTGCGAACAAAAAACAAATATTATAAACCGTTGCATTAATTTTATAAGTTTTTTTTTAACCTATTATCATAATTAGTATGTCCTAAGTAACCTAGTTCTTAATTTACAGATTCAGTACTAAACTAAATTCTATTTCACGATAATGTAAGTGATACTTTTAATAACATCAACATCACATAACATCACGCCTGTAATCCCCGAAGGGTTAGGCAGAGGTGTACCCATTAGTACACCCACATTTCGCCAGTTATGTTTTTAGTCCCATGTAATAGGGGGCGAGCCTATTGCCATCAACATTGATACTTTGAAGAGTACATAAATTCACTATACGTCTCATCATTTAGATACATGGTATACGAAACATTTGTGTACAATAAATTAGATGTAATATTAACAGAGCCTGTGTAAATACGTTTAGTTGCTTAAACATCCCCTGAGTATTTGGCTTCATAGTTTGTGGCACCTGCTCTGGGTACAATAAGAGTATCTAGTGTTATCTCTGAGGAATGCAGGGCCGCGGGATCAACGCCTCGCCGCATTCCTCATTTAAGCGCTCAAAGACGACGTTATCCTACCAATACAAGATAACTACAAGATATTTTTTAATTAAATAACATGAGTCTCTTTATCAAAATGCTACTACGACTAAATCCGAGTGGTCTTGTGTTTAAATTGTAAGGAAGCCTACTATGTTTATACGAAGGATGAAAAGCTCCTTTGATCTGCGGAGCTTGACGAAAAGCTTTTTAGCTGGCGGCGTTTACCGTGCGTACCCGTAGATGTACCTGCGAACCGTACGCTTGAAGGATTCATTATGATTCTTGTTATAAATCTCCAAGGATTTTAAGCGTGGAGTTAAATGTCACATGGTTTCATTTTTGGGAGGCTGTTAAGTGATATTGTGTACAGTTTATTCTACTAACTAAATAAAGACTTACGGCCTACTTACCTACCTACCTCGAATTTAAATGCTGTTTTTATGACTGCCTATGTTTATATTAATAAAGATATTATGTCAAGGTACGGTAGATAGAAATCGTAATAAAAACAAAGAATAATTCCTATTAGTAGTAGAAAAAATTACGTCATTACTTTTTTTTAATTTGTTTCATCTGTCATCGGATGCTATAGACAGTACATTAAAGTAACCCCCACTGTTTCCACCTGCACAATAGAGGATTGATGACAGTTCGTAGTGCTTCATAGTAATCCCCGCATTCAGCGCTTCGTGGCACAAAATCCGGAAAGGAAAGAAAAGGAACAGAAGATCCACAAAATCATTTCGTCAGCATTAACTTGTACGCAGCTAAAACTTTATTATACCAGCCGCGATAATTTAACATCTGAGTAAATTGCTATCATTACCACGCACGCTAAGTGCCTAAGCTACGTGATGCGTGAACATGTTGGCTTCTTAGATTTTATTGTTAGGGTAGGGAAGCATTTTGCACAATATTTGACATTTTTATGTTACAACCTGCTCGTGGATTTTTATAAGCTCAACGGGAGCGAGAAATCTTGTATTTGAACAAAGTTGATGTACTGTATTTCTTTATTTTATAGTAGGACGGCGGTAGCTCAATAAATAATAAGTGTCATTCGTCTTTCAGAGGGAGACCTCCAGACGCCCTCTGCTGTGGCCGCCGAACTGGCTACGCTTAACCTAACTACGTATTCTACAGCTTATATTTCGAAAAGGGCTAACGCGTTATCCTCACATGTTACACTAATGAAACGTTTGAGTTTTGGCTGACAACAAAAATGAAGCCTGAAATAGGAGACAATGAAAAAAGGTCTGAATATTGTTTAATACAAAAATTAAACATCAAGCAAAAAATTTTTAATCAAATGTAAAATACGGTTGAAAATTAAAAAGAAAAAGCGTTGCGTTCATAGCGAAATGATTTTTTTATAATTTTCCCTCTTTTCGTAACATTTCAAAATTCAATGTAAATAAAGCAGACCTAATCAACGAGCTAAGCGCCCTTCGCAATTAACGCCCTTTCATCAAAATCGTGACATTTTTCACCGCCCACTTCATTTACAGAATCATGTTGCACTACAGTGTAGCAGCTTAAACTGTGAATAGTCTGCGGAGTACGGAGAGTGGACTAATTACTTAGTTATGCAAATTCTGCTACAGAAGTACAGAGGTTGTTTCAACAAAAGAACTCAGTCAAGCTAAAGCTACGAGTTTTTTTGCATTTTAAGCAATTTCGTCTAGTGAAGCAGGACTGAACTATAGTAATGAGACGCCAGGGCGACGGTAATTTAGACAGAATTGAGACGTGGGAAAGTGAATATAAACGAGACTGTAGGAGCTCGCTAAGGAAAATATATAACCATCCTTTATCACCATTCATTTACTTAAAAGACTAGCTTTTAGCTAACAGCTAGGTAGTTTCAGAATCTCAAAATGTTTTTATAAAACGTTTCATCTAAGTTTATGTACAAAGACTGACATTTAACAAAGTTTATCTTAAGAAAATCCCCTCTATTCCGTAAGTTACGAGTTTCCGGGTTCGTATAGCAGGGTAGATAGAATCTTCATACCCCATAAATCTGAGGTGTGCACACTATAGAAAACACGTTTAAGGAAATTTCGTACTGTGGGTTGAGCGGATTATATCCTGCCAGTGGTTATATATCCGAGAACAAAACTGGATGAATAATGGAGACCATACACTGCATTGTCAAAAAGGGTTACTTCAGCTATCAACAGTACTTAAACAAAGTTTCCAAAATTGACAGCTCCGTAAAAGTAAAGCGTTAAGACAAGAGCTGTTAATGAGAACTCTATTAATATTAAATGGTCTGTATTAACGTTAATGTGGGGTACCTTCATAAAGCACAAAGGTAAATTATTTTAGTGCTCTAATGAGGGTCCGTGCGTGTGGTCCCGGGGGCCCTTAGGCATTCGCTCAACAATGGTATAAAAGGGAACCCTCGGCGTGAAGCACACTCTGATTATTTCCTCTCAGGAGCTGGGGGTTGGAGCTCATTGTTTCATACTTGTTAGTCGCGGGGTCGTCGCACCCAACATTATATTTTTTATAGATAATAACGCGCCACTCGTGTTGATGGGAACATTTGAAGAGTGCTTGCAGGGAAATAGGCCTTGAAGATTCTTTTAAAAGATGAGAGAGCCTATTTATATATGGCAGCGGAATATAAATAACAAATACCGTTTGATTGCAAGCCGTTGTCGTTAATCTACGTGTGTTGGCTGATATTGCTTTTGTTTGTAGTGTATGTTATTAAACTGGGCTATATATTATGCTCGTTTGCGTGTTAAACAGAGATTAATCGAGGGTTAGTCAATGCTTGGCACTAGATGTACGTTGCGTTTTCAAACGATCAACAACGAAACGACTGTTTAATAACAATCACAAACTTTACTAGAGATTATAATATTGGTATTTTATATCTCATTTGAGAATATATTTTGTAGGAATCTTAACACGGTTATTGCAAATTCATGCATAAGTTTGTGGGTCCGATTTCGGGCAAGTACCAATGTGACTTTTTCTATCCATATGTACCTACTTTTTATTGTATAAATTGGACATCACTGGAATCGGTGAAGGAAAACATCGTGAGTAAACCTGGACTTATACTTTTAATTCTTACTATAAGTCTGAAATCGCCAATCCGCCTTGAGCAAGCGTAGTAATCAATGCTTATGCCTTCTCCACATGAGAAGAGGCCTCTGCCCTGCAGTGAGGCAATTTTAGGCCGGTATTATAATGCAAACAGTATACACTTTTTGGGGTTTTAATTTACTGTTCATTTTTCAAGCTGTGAAAGTACTCATGAATTTCGACTACGGGACCAATCCAGAAATAGAAATAAAAAAAACAACTATTCTATACATGACTTAAAAGTCAAATTCTAGATTGTTTTAAATAGCCGTTAGTCGATAGGTCACTGCGACCGTTCCCAGAGAAATTCCTAAGCATTTTACAAGCCCTATATGGTAGTAAATTTATTTGAGACTGTTGTAAGTCGTGAGGCATTTATTAGAAAACACAATTTAATTTAATTAATTTTCTAAAGGTCACCTGTGCCGGCCATTCATCAAACGAAAATAGGCATGAATTACACGCAGTTATGGCAATCAATACTATTACCACTATGAGGTGAAGTTTGTTTGCACCAGTACTACTGGTTTGATTCTATAGCTAATAGAAAGCTAAGTTATCCCTAAGAAAGGCCAAATGTCTTTTTTTGTAGGCATATTAACACGGACTGAGCTAGTGAGGGATCTTTTGGGCTGAATGAGAAGAGAATTCGTACGAGCGTGAGCGTACAGCGCGTTTATTGGTTAAATATTTAAATACTTAGTTCATCTGTTGATACATTTAGTTTAGTTACCAACTTTTGTATATTTTTTAAACGAAACAATTTTCTTGTCTTTATTTCCTATTAGCTACTACCCGCGGCTTTGTCCGCTTTGGTTACGGCTCCGCTCCAGTAGATCGTAGCGAGTTATAAGCCTTATATCATTCCCCATAAATGTAGCGAATTGTATTCTTTAAATCCGACGGAAAGTTCCAGTGATTTAGTTCGTTTTAAACAAACAAAAAAGTCTTTAGCTTTATCATATTAGTATAGTCTATTAATATTATTATAAGTAATAACTTGTCGAGAATTACGTGTTGTAATTAAGCCAGCGATAAACGGTTAAATCGTGAATGCAGTAGTTAGTCCTGGTATTATTTTTAATGTGTCAGCTAGCTACCAAATTTTGTCAGTTCCAGCCAGCACTGTTTGTTCCGTCCCAAAAGAGGTTTTATTCAGAATTCTAGCAACGTAGCAGGTGCAAATGAAACTTTTTCTATTATATACTTCGTTTCTTTATTTAAATGTAGCGAAAATGTTACCCATATGCCTTGTTAATGTCGCTATATAAATAAAAAATTGGTATATGAGAAAAAGTAAGTTTTCCAACTGAAATTGCTTTAGTCTCGGCCTGTTAGGACAGCCAGAGGCATAAGAACTCTAAAATAAGCTTTTCCCAGCATCTGTGTCCGGTGTCAAGGGAAAATGATTGTTTATTTCTATGAATATTAATATAATATGTGCAGTCACGTCTTCATTATTGGTTTTATTTAATGTATGCATACTGCATATGTATATAGTAATTAAATCACGTTTATTGACTAAATAAGAAAGTTTCTGTGCTTATCTTTGTAAAACACAATAAAATATTTATTTAATAGCGAACGTTGTCTGTGTTTAATTGTGTCAGTCATTACTTTTAATGTAACAACACGAAATAACATTATTTTGTACTTAAATACAAACCATATCATGTCGAACATTATTTATCATTTCAATTATACGGTATAAATCTTTATTTCTAATCTAATTTATGTCATAAAATTTTATCTATTGGAATCTAAACCTAACTTAATTATCTTAACATCTAGTCTATGTAATTGCAGAACGAGTTTCAAAAAGCGAATGACCAGAGGCAACTGTAGAGGTGGACTAATAGCCATACAGGAAATTAATACGAATCAATCTTAAATCTATGAACGGTGTAGTTTTCGAATATTATTTGTTAAAGGTAGTAGACACTCACTACTGATCAATTGACGTACTATTTATGATCTGTCAAAATGTGATCCCCAAAAGATAGCAATAATGGCAAAACTGTGACGTCACTTATTCGTAAAATCAATTGACTCACTATTTATTGATTTGAAGGCAACTAAAAAACAATTTTTACAGTTAATTTAAAATTTATCGGATTTTCAAAGCTAAAATAAAGTTTTTTTTTTAGAGAAGTTATGTCTTGGAATTAGTGATTAACTGTGTGAATTTACCCAATTACGTGTAAAAACTATCAAATTGCCTATTACGAGGACACACATGTAAACAGCATGTAAGGGTCGAGCTACACAAACTGCCCAATTTGTAGACCGTTGGGAGTGTTTGTTAAACAAGTATTGTTCGCTCGACTAACACTCGGCTGCGGGCCCGCCTCTACTTTCTTATATTTATTGTTACAAGCGGACACGAGTTGCGGTAGGCTCGGTTTGCCGCGTGGCAAAAGATATGCCGCATCTGTTTAGTGTACCGATTGATCTTTGCCCACTGACATAATAAACATATCTATAAGCTCACTCGCCTTTCAATAACGTCTCCTTTTATAACGAGCGTACAATGAGGTTACAGATAGTGCTCATTGTATAATGCACGTATACAATTTATAAATGAATGCATGTGTGCTATTTTTAAAGCTTCTTTCATTCAAGAATGTGTTGTGTGGAGGAATTTGTGAATGGTGTATTTGACTATCGATAAGGTATCGAAGAATACACTTATTGATCGAAAGATACAATTATAGAATGAAAGATAAAATTATTGAAAAATAAACAAACACTAATTTGAATTTGAATAAATAAATAAAATTGAAGAGTCTGTTTGTAATAACAATCTATCAAGTAACAGCGTTATTTACATGTTTACACGGTAAATACCTACTAGAAAAAAAGCATTTTTTTATTGTTGTCTATCTGTTGTTTATTCCCGCTAATATCCGAAATGTCTGGACCGATTTTGACGGGACTTTCATTGGCCGATAGCTGATGTTATAAAGAGAACTTATATTTAAGAAATGGAATTAGCGTTCCGCTAAAAAAAAACCGTAATTTTCGACAAAAATACGGGAACAAAGCCGCGGTTATTAGCTAGTTATCCAAAAAATCAAAAGCACTCACTCATAAAAATGAATCTCAGCTAAGAGGGTTACCTATATTATTATTTTCTATCCGATATCTTTTGTAAGCATTGTTATCTAGTTACCTAAAAACCTAATCTTTTATACGAAATCCCTGCAATCAACTTAATGGAAGCGGCACAATAGTGTAACTACTTATTCACTACTCCGCACAGCTAGCCATCCACTTTGATCTCACAACCGACGTTCAATATTGATGATTCGAGAAGCAACTAGAGCATAACCAGGCCGTTCCTTTAATCTAGGCACTTTGAATTTAGAAGCTAGGTGTAAGAGGCGGCTTAAGATCTCTCAGTGTTTTCATTCATTCATGATTTCTTTGCAAACCGGTCTCTGGTGGTAAGAACGTAGAACGGTATAGAATGAAAGCGAGTGTGCGTAAGGAAAGGTTCTTAGTTTTGTTCTGCAGACGTAAAACTTAAATTCCCTCTTTTTTAAATCGGTTAAAAAGACGCTTATTTGAAACTTAACTGTAAATACCCAAAGTCTCTTAAGAAAATAAACATTTACATAGATTTAGGATATGATCTGCTAACACTTAAAATTTACCGAACACATTCATGTCATGTATAACAAAATGTATCTATATGTTTTATGCTCACTTTTAAGTTTCCCTTTTTCTTTCTTGTATTTATTATTATATATTTTATTTTTGAATTTTTTTGTACCATGCACCTACTATGTTTTGTCTCAGCATCACCCTAAGGTAGACTGATAGAAAATGCCCGAGGCATTAAGGCCACCTTGGTATACAGTGTATTTTTGCATGTGTAAAGTTTGAATAAATAAATAAATGAATAAAAGTCACGTTCATTGTAATCTATAAGTATAAAAATATGAGCTTTGAAAAATCATGGCGAAGATGCGTATGTATCTAAGACTGAACAAACAAAAGGAACAAACGTAAACTATTGTCACCACAAAGTTGAAATGTTCGTAAAATATACTTGCTTCCGCCCGCGACTTTGTCCGCGTAAAAGTTAATTTATAATCCCGCGGAAACCGTTCATTTTTCCGAGATATAATGTAGCCTAAGTGGTATTCCAGACAACAATCTATCTATGTGCCATATCTCATCTAGATACGTTTAGCTGTTCTGGCGTGATTAAGTAACTAACATTTATCCATACAAAGCCATCCATTTAATAAAAGAAGTAAGATTCCACTTAGCGAAGACATTCTATTCTTTTTGTCCAATTTATAATGATACCACACGTACCTTGTAACGATCTCTTGGTATTCAGCAGTAAGTTGGCTGTTCTCTTGATAGGGAGAGTGGTGCTGACCTCGGCTGCCCGTCGCAGTGCGGACTGCACCTGAATCTCGCGCCCCCTGCCGCAACACTGGCCGCCGCATATTTGACCTGAAAATAAATAAATTATAAAGTTATTTGAGGTGCTATTATGTACCTACATAGGTAAAAGTAGGGTTGGCAATTCTTTCTTCTGGACGTTTTAGGGTCTTTAGAGTCTAAAATAAATGGTGTTAAAAGACATTTAAAATAGCCTAAAGTAATATGTTATTCTCATCATTTATTTTTATGCAACAAAAGTATAAAGACGGATTTAGGCGACATCATTGTGACCATTGTTTTGTACTGGTTCATATTTGGAAATCTTGGTTACAAGGATCAGCTTTTTTACGCATTTATACGAAAACAAATTTTAAAAGTTATAACTAAACTTTAAATACCCATAAGTTACAATGTCATACTTGCGTTACATTGAGCACTATCAAAAATAGTCTTTTTTTTTGCTCAAGTAACTACATTTGATAGACAGTGTGAGTTTCATTTGTAATTGAGTCTTTGAAGATCATCATAAAACTTACAATGTTGGCAAAATTGTGGTGACTCAAACAATAGCCACAAATCAAAAGCTGAAATTAATGTATGTTAACTGTGTAAAGTCTTATTATTAAATGATGACGCAGTAACCCTAAATGGTTGATTGGATCCGTTTCATTCGTAATTATGTAGGTACTGAATCAACCCTTTTCGGAAATATTCGGGAAAATTATTATCCAAACAATTGGTTAGGCGAAAAGGCAGCTGGATTTATTTGGCCAAACCTCGCTCGGTTGTTGTTGAAGTATTCGATAAATTGGGAATCGACCACGAACAATTTCCATAACTGGGCTAAAGCACGTACTTAATTAAATTCTCTTGCACAACCGTTATTACTGGTTGGAAAAATTAATATTTAACATTAATTAATTATGTCTCCACAAATGAAAAAAGAAATATAATTCTCCTGACCGAATTTTGCTCACGGCGGCCATTTTCAATAGACACAACCTAAGTACTCAGGAAATCTTCTATTCATCTCTTATTCATTCTTCACTCACGCAAAATTTTTTGCACCTGCCATGTTATCTCGTCACCACCTTTGGTTGACTGGTAGAGAATGCCTAGGGCATTAAGTCCGCCTTTGTACTTTTTTGTTGCATAAAGTTTAAATAAATAAATAAATATTAAAGTGCTCAAATGTAAGCGCAAACACAGGTACACTTCCTCTTCCCTCACTCTCACAGTCCGATTGAACGACAATCCGTCACGACTCTAGAGAGATCAGGCGCAGGAGCAACAGCTTTAGGTGCTTTCTGAGGTAACGAATTGTCACAACACAAAAAAAATGTAGGTATGTAATGAGCAACAAAGTATTTAACGTTTTTAAAACCTGTTACGTAATTAACAAAAGAGTTCATGTGTACTTAGATAGACAATACAAAGAGCAGTGAAGTAGTGCTTCATTCCCAATTACTATTTAATACGAGGTCAAAGGTAAATTGTCGAGGAGTGAGGTCGTGTGACAGGTGTCGCCTGTGATGAGGGTACTCTCCACTTAACAGCCTCCGAAACACTCGCCTTAATCACTCCTTCTTTTAACTAACTCCCGGACTATAAAGATAAATTATATTAATCAAATCAAGCTATAATTATATGGATTGGAAAATACGGAACTTAAAAAATAGACTTATAGAATCGCTGTTGTCTTTAGCCTACCATTTTAATTTTTTTTAGGAGGCAAGGAAACATTTCTTCTTATAATGGCATATCACAAACACTAAAACTGGCCACGTGTAGCTGTAGACTGTTCTACAATTATTTATATAAAACACTTCACAATATAAACAATTCTTTATTTTAACTTTTTGTATTACCTACATATTTAAAAAAAGAAAATATAAAGAATCATTTTTTTTTTTTTAATTTAACTTAAGAGTAAATATAATAACAGACAGACACATAAATTACAAAAATGGCGAATGCCTAAAATAACTGTACATAAGTATGCAACTGAGCAATAGCATTACTTCAATACTGAAATACGATCAACAAACCCCATTCCATACCAGTTCACCTTTTGTTATAACACGAGCAATATGCAACACTATAAATAGCAAGTGTCGACATTCCTAATTCAGATAAATCAACACATTATCTAAATACAAGACACATTGACACAATAAATGACACAAGATAAAGTGTTAATGAACGCTCCTCCAGACCTCTAGTCTAAATAATCTAACTAGGCTGTCAAATAGTAAATAATATAATATCAATAAGCATAGCAAACTGTCGCGAGACCCGAGGTATTTCAACCGTGTTCTTTGGACATGGTCCAATATAGGCCAGCCATTGTACACGGTGTGTAAAAACCGTCGTCTGGTTAGTTGTGGTATGCCAACACATTTATATGACTATAAACTAAACATCGCGCTGTAGAAATAGAACTTGATATTCGCTGAAATGAAGCGAAATTTATGTTTGGGTTAATCACGGGATGTGACGAGTGTGCTAGGCTTTTTATTGCGTTGACTGAGTCGTTTAGCTTCTCAGTAAAATTTAGATAATATTCGTCATTAAATTCAAGTAGGTACCACTCCAACTGTAGGGAGTTCAATCTCCTCTTGATATAATTATCACAGTCTTAATGAATATTTTTTCTTGTAATATAGGTATTTAGGATATTGAAATAATTATAATTGCTATATTATGCTTAATAGCCTGACAGCCTTCGCGGCGGACTGTCACGTCTTTATCTAATTTAGAACAGAATTTATTTCATTACTGTTTTATGTAATTAAACTAGCCATAGTGTACTACTCACCAGTAATGATTTATTATCCTGCCTTTGACATAATCTTTATCGATAAAACCGAAAGCTACTTGACCTGTAAAGCTAAAATTGGGCAGATTAAAGGTAAGAGACGTCAACTTAGAACGGATTTTGCGTCAAAGCCGAACTAAGGGGTTCTTTCGCGTCCTCGCGGATGTGGCGGGTTCGGGTCAAAGCTAGTTACTTATGTTTACTTTGAGTTGTACCGAACACGTTTAGTGGGTATCTAGAGTAAACAATTCTAAATGAACCGAATCCACGAGCTGAGATAGTAATGTGTTCTAAAACTGCAGAGTATTTAGATTGCTAATTTTGAATTAGTGTATAAATTATTTACTAGATACTTGCGTAGAAGCTCTAATTGTTTCTCATTTATTTATTTATATATTCATCACTTACAGTTATTATTATAGGTACAACCCAATGCAATATTAAAACTAACCTAATAACAACAACTTATTTATTAAAACTTAAATTCACTCAGTGTACAAGCATTTAACAGATATTAGCAACGACAGGGTTAAACTACTCTAGGGGTTGAATGGTCTATCGATTGCCTATACCGACTATTTATTATGCAGTTTTCAATAGGACTTCCATCGTTGCATTGAATCGACATTGTTATTTTATTTTTATGACGACAAACAGCTTCAGATTCCTTAAATCCTTATTGTTGAACACAATTCTGAAATAAGAAGTGGATAAAAAATTTTTAGCTATTGCCTGATATACTCAAGATAAATATTTCTTGTCTATTCAGATGATCTGCTGAGTAATAGTGTGAATCGACCCATATCACTGACCCTATTTAACTGAAATGTTTTCATCTATCAACCAATTTCCTTCAAATTTGGTCCTGCCGAAAAATAGCTATAATTCCTTCTTTATTGAACTCTTAATAGCCACTTTTCAGCACTGCAGACATTAATTAATTATTTAATCAAATAAAACAACATTTCGTAGAATAGTGATGTAGTTTAGATCACAATTACAGTTTTTTACCTTGGACTCTGTCCAGACAGACAAGAAAAAAGACATTTTAGCGTTGAAAACATTTTAACTAGCTTCGTCAATACCACTGACATATACTACGTTTATGTGTATATAAACATGTATATTAAATTACATTTGGCACAATGTCGTGTAAGAGAGCGACGCCCGACGCAGGTTCAAGGCTGCGTCGGCGCATTGTTGTGTGACAGCTAGACGAGAGCGCACAAAGACGGCTGAATACCGCAGACACGAGTTCTTTTTATAAATTTAACTCGACAAAAATTTAACTTTATTTTGTTCCCCGAACCGTCTGAGTCTACTTTGTGTTGCCGACTACGTGTCCAATATAATATACCAATACAAAATCTTAGAATTGTACAGGAGTTTGCATTATTGCCAAAGATCTGAAACGACTATCAGATATCGACTACTGTTATCTGAATTTATGTCGGTAACTGTATCACTGCATAGCCAGTATAATTGCAAGTTTCCTACAAGAGTAATGTAGTTCAATAATATCAGTGGCTTATGTAATGTTCGGTATTAGTGTACGAGCCGACAGCTGTTGCGGTACAAGGCCGCGCCTCCAGACTGAACGGTGCCTAGCACACTGAGCACCCACATCTATAAAACCTATTACATAAATTGGATAAATAATGAAACTATGCGATTAGCAGGAAACACCTACATTCATTATTATAAGACAAAGGTGATAAATGATAATTGCGGACACGAAAATCGTGTCGAACACTTCTAACAAGATCATGGAGATGCTATAAACAAGTCAACTTTGATTGACGTAGCTTTGCATTACTTGTCTTTCTGTTATTTCCACTTCAACTACTGTTCGATAACCAAACAGTAACCCGCAGTGTTGGTAAGTACACGTTGAGTCATAAATCTAATACCACATTTACGGCAAATAGAGCGGTAATAAAGTTGTCTTGGTAAATTGCTGGCTTGGTTTAAGAACGGCTGACCAATCAATCATTTTGTGAATGTATAAGTGGTAGTAAAAAAGTGGGATAACTATGAATAACACCGGGTAACAAATTGATACTACCTCGAGACGGTAATGCGGTAATAAACATAACAGTGTTTAAATAAAACCGTCTTCAGCCCGTTTCTCTGGAGTCGTCCATCACTGTGTGTTGTTTAAAATCGAATGACCTACGGCTGTACTTTGAATGATTTTACATGTATGATGAAATTTTTTTACGATGGCGACGCATTGATTTATTAATATTTGAAGGTGTGAGGGCGTCTGACATGATAGAAAACAGTGTGTACAAGGTGACAAATGCGTCCGGCATACAGAAGCGGTACTATCGATAAAGAAAGTATAAAAACTTTGTAAAACGAATGAGACATTGAATTGAAAAACGATAGGAACGTACCAGTGTTCATAGGTGTTTCTTTATGTTTACATTCTTCAATTTGAATGATTGCTTTTCGAACGTTTTCTTCGAAGACATTCATTGGTTGCTTCACGACCGTTGACAATTTCTTCACATACCTACGCAGCGTGGGCCATGGACCACCGTTTCCACTCATGAATATTCCGCCCAATTGTCTCAAAAACGCAATAAAATAAAAATGTAACGTCAACAACATCCGCCATTAATTCTTTTTACGATTATTTGATGATGCCTTGTCGCGTATCTCTAATTTTTTATACTTGTACTTAAAAATAACAAACAGACAGACACAAGACACAGGTGCGCGTAATAAATGAGTTATAAAATAAAAAAGACATTTATTACCTGCTTTTTATGATTTAAAACTAGTCTAGATTTTTTTGAATGGTAAAATCACAGTTACTTGAGTAGACTGACTACATTTTGTGGCTGCAGAATATGAAAAAAATAATTAATTTAACAGGGTATCGACACATGCAAATGAGATACAGCGATAATCAAGTTACACCGTTACCTGCTACTTCAATATTTTGAATGAATGAGATCCTTAATTTAGTCTGCAAGTCTAGTTTCCTCGGTTTTATTAGAAGAACGGATGAAAAAAAAATTTTATCGTAAAAATAAAAGGCTGCTTAAAGATTATAAAGATTTATCGTAAGTTTTATTACCTGGGTAGGTGCTTATTGTAAAAAAAAGTTTAGTAACTTCGGTACAAAAGTAACTCTAGATTTATTTATTTAAATAAAATATGGTATACCTACTGCCTATGTTAAGCATACGTATGACATAACATCACAGATAGATGTGTACCCATTAGTACACCCACATTTCGCCAGTTATGTTTATGTCCCATGTAATAGGGGCGAGCCATGGAGTCTCGATTTGCGCAAATCGAGACTTCAAGGCTGCAACTTAGAAATACCTCTAAAAACCCAATAACACTTTGCCAAACCTAGGAATCGAACCCAATTCCTCCTGTTCAGCAGTCGCGCTTTGTGACCACTAAACCAACGGGGCAGTCAGAATACGTATGAATGAATGAATAATATTAATCTACTTTTTTATCTTTTGGATATTTCCTCTTTCTTTTCTAAAGTAGTAAATAAGTAAGTAAAGATCGCTTCTAAACATAAGCTACTCAGAACAGTAGCAAACTACAAACGCACACGAAATCTCTTCACTAAAGTTTAGTACAAATTGTATGGCGAGAGAACTTTATTCCCCTAATGTTTGTACACCATCCAGTTAATGATAGTGTGAAGAGCAAAGAGTGCGGCAACACCGAAATAACGATAAATAAATATGGCGCTCATTAAACGTGAATACACTTACCTCTCCCTTGTGGATTTTTCCGGGCGAAATATAAAGTAAATTTCATTTTTACGGACTACTACATTTTTTTCTTTGGCGCAACAGTTTTTTTGTTTGAACATTAACAATATTTTTATTTCAACACTGATTGTGTGTTTAAAAAGCGGGAAAATGTTATTTTTTTATGTTGTAACATAGAGATAAATTATTTTCAGCCATCATTCAAAATTGACAATTGTCTATTGTTTTTGGATTAAAACCTCCGTGCCGTTTCTGTCAACACTAAAATGATATTAGTATGGTGATCAAAGTTTATGCCTTTTCTGTATGAGAAGAGGCCTTTGCCCTGCAGTGGGACAGTAATAGGCTGGTATTTTTAATATATTTTTATTATTAATTAAAACCTATTATAGAGTTGTAAAATAAAATAGAAACTCATTTAAATGCCTATAGTATCAGTCATTGAATTATTGGTGTGACTACAGCTACATAGAGTAATCAGTAGTGAATTGGTAAGTGGCGTGCGTTAACTCTCTCAGCGGGAGTGGTAAATATCAACACGCTGGTGTTAACCGGTGCAACCGGCCTGTTATTTGTGCACTGTAATAATATTTCCTTTGCCACTAATTTTAACTTAGAACAACATTACCAAACGTTAGTTGAACTGTTCAATAGTAACGGTCAACATTGAAATACGAACTCGAGTTTGTGTTTCAATATTAAATATTTAAGTACTTAGTTGTTAATTTAGAATTAGGATTTATTTGTTTAATTATGTTTACTTTTAAGCATTTGGATTAAGTAATTAATCAATAATCCATTCTTCCGTCCTTATCCTTACCTACGAATATTATAAATGCGAAAGTAACTATGCCTATTTGTCTGTCTGTTACGCTTTCACGACTAAACCACTAAACCGATTTTGACGAAACTTGGCACGGTATAATTTGAACCCCAAGAAAAGACATGCTACTTTTTACGAGGACGAAGTCGCGAGCAAAATCTAGTTGCAGAATAAGAATCACACACGACCTATGTTAAGTCCTATCCCTATCTATTCTATCTCATTCATAATTCATGCAAAACAAACTCAATAGTAAAAAGCGCCTTATAAATATTAGGTTAAGAAGTTATTTAGACTATGTTTATTATTATCCGCCTTTTATTTTATTAGCCTAAGCTTCTTTCTGATCGTAAAAATGTTATGGTTCTTAAAAAACATTGTCAGTCGAAACTTAAAAGATGCGATTTTATTTTAAATCTTAAAATTGTTATGCTTCCAAAAAACATTGTCAGTCGAAACTTAATAGTTTTTTTTTTAATTTTTGACAGACTACTGTATAAAAATTAAAAGCTTCTGGAAACCAATTATTTAACAGACAATATTTTGAAGAACAAAATTCTAACATAAAATGGGCTTTATTTATGTAACCCATTTCGTGCAAAATTGATTTCCAGATTATTCATTTATGTGCCTTTATAACCAGTAGTTGTTTTAATTATTTTATTACTTGTTATATTTATTATGACAAAAAAAAACACCCATTTACTCCCATAGTTCAAAACATTAAAATTATTACCATATGTATTACCTAAAAAAAAGTCTTAATTACAACATTTAATTTATGGTACAGCCAAATATTATCGTGTTGGCACAGCGCCATTTTTACCTCTAAACTTTTTTTTATTATGTTGGTACTCTACATGACAAAGCATTCGCCGCGGCTTGAAAAGTTGTATTGAAATATCAAAGAAATAAAAGTCAAGGTTGGCAACATTTGCATAAAAAGAGTATTATATCTTTCTATTATCGAAACTTGCATGCTTTTCCACTCTTAACGCCATCGCCATTGCGAAATTGTTATGCGGCATTATCGTACCATCGTACCACTGCACTACTGAATAACACTTATTTTCAACCGACTTCAAAAAGGAGGAGGTTCTCAATTCGACGCGTATGTTTTTTTTTGTTTTTTTTTTTTTTTTTTTTTTTTTTTTTTTTTTTTTGTATATTTGTTCTACGATTACTCCGCCAATTATGAATCGATTTGGATGATTCTTTTTTTGTTTGAAAGAGTATAGTTCGGAATAGGTCCCATAGGAATATTATCATGATCTGATGATGAACTTTGGAGATATGGAACGGAACTCCTTATAAAATCACAGCAGAACCGCCGTAACAAGAAAAATTGCTTTGTTTATACGTGTAGTCGATGACTGACTGAAGGAAGTGGGGAGGGGGTACGTCAACCCCCCTCCTACCACTTTCCAAAATTAAATATATCGTGTGAGGTATTGTTTGAAAGGGCTTTATGTAAGTATTTCAAACATTAACACAGAAGCACTAAAAAGTGAAAAATAAAAAGCTTTTTTACAAAAAAAGATGACCGCCTTCAAAAACTACAAAATAAAAAATAACTTTAGCTTGGAAGTCGGTGGCAATACCTACATAACAAGAAACAAAACCAAAGCCGCCGAATTCCAAGCTAAAGTTATTTTTTATTTTGTAGTTTTTGAAGGCGGTCATCTTTTTTTTATAATCTAAATACAATTTTAAACGATATTGCAGAAATTATAAAGGCTTATATTTCCGTGGAATATGTACGGCAGTTTAGTGTAATTGACATTGGTTGCCGCAAGCAATATTTACAGTGCAACCGGTTCTATTGACAATTAAAGGTAATCTTCGTTTAAATACGATTGAAAGGATAAATTATTACACAAGGCAATATTAATGATATCCATTTAGTACTAATTGCATACCTACCTGGTTATTTCTTAACTGGCAACATGATTATTAATAAAATTGTTTATTTTACTGTATTCTATTTTCAAATCAAAATGACAGGCGTGTTTCTAGTATCCGACCGTGATTTGTTTTAGATTTAGAATGCCAGCTCCCTGACAATTGAATTTCTTCCAATCTGTACTGATTTAAAAGGCAAAGGAAAAAAGAAACGTAGGTACCTACAAATAACGAACATGTCCCTTCTTTTCATTCTGCCCAAATTGTATGAGTTTTCTGAGAGCTTTCCTTCAGTCAAGTTCTACTAGAATAAAACCCTTTTTCTTACTATTGTTACACTTCTATGGTACCTTTTGTAGATATCTCGATTCATAATGGAATTGTAGGATTCTGTGGACTTAGGTACTTCTAATATGACGAAGTTTAGCTTAAGAAGGAAACCATATCCTAACTGTTTTAATTTTTTCCTTTATCAGCCGTTTAGGAACAAATATGTCCCAAGTCCTCTTTTATGCTGGTCACATTATTATTTCTAGCTGTTAGACATCCATAGCTTAATTCCATAGCGTTAAGATTACCGAGATAAACTAGGAGTTAAATTATGTATGTAGGTACTCATTTAAATTTAATTACTCATTACAGCAATGTCCTCAGTCCTCAAAACAGGTAAATAGCTAATAACATCAACGTAAATTTAATGACTAACTTTACGACTAGTTATAACAGCCACAGTGAACAATAAATTATACCTTTACATGTATGCAAATCCTAATGGCGGTAAGCTTATGGCACATAACACCATATAAAGCGGTGTGGCGAGTTTGAAATAGCATAGACAATGATAAAGTCTACGCTAACACGCGAGGCACTATCTGTTACGGTCCGGAGTTCCATTTTCAAACAAAAACAAAAAAGGCTCGCGGTTCGTAATTCAAAAATTGGCTTATTCTTGTAGGACCGTTTTAAACGTCAAACGTTATTCGCCTAGAGACTTCGTTCTAACTTTACTATCGATTTTCCAAACTTGACAAACATTCGAAATAAGTAACTGAGTACGTGGATCTTGAAAAAGAACGACCCTTGAGATTTGAGGGTACGTTTTGTCAATACAGGTTGCATGTAGAATAAACTAGGCTTCGGATTTATTTTATCGTTTTTATCCCGTATCTAGAGCTATGGCAGAAGGTTTAAGGTACAGAATCTATAAAAATATTATAAAGAAAAAAGTTTGTGAGGTTATAGGGGGTAATCTCTGGATCTCCTAAACCGATTTTAAAAATTCTTTCGCAACTTGGAGGCTACGTTGTCACGGAGTGCTATAGGCTATATTCTATTATTAAAAAAAAAATGAGATCCGAAAGAAAAATCACACGAACGAAGTCGCAGGGAGAGTACTAGTAGTTCATAAAACCGTTTCTAATTAAACCAAGCTATCGCCTTTATTTACTTTTCAGACTATAAACAAGCCAATATTTACGTTTTCACACATATAGTACCTACATAGGTAGTATAGCAACTGGGCAAACATACTTCGGCGCCCGCTGCGCTCTAAAATAAGCACAATACGCGATTGTGGTGTCTGCCCGTGTGTTGACCACCCCTGGCGTGTACGCGGGCACCCCGAAGCGGGCACACAATGTGTTGCTTAGCTATACTGATAGATTGTAATTAATTGGCCTGTCTGTGTTATGCTGCTTTATTGAGAGCCATGGATTTTGATTTCGATTTGATTTGTGAGTTTTATTTTAAGTAAAGAAGAAGGTACCTATGTACTTGCTGAACTATTCACATTATAGTTATAACCAACTACAAGTAAACGTTTCAGGAAGCAATCTATACGACACAAAAATTTGGACCCCACCATTCAATTAATATACCTACCTACTTTTTACGATCTATCAAAACGTGGTCCCCCCATAGATTTTGTATGGCACTAGTAAACTGTGACGCCATTATGTTTGAATTCAATTGATTATCATTTATTGAAATGTAATCGTACTGTTAATTGAAAATTAATTGGAGTTTTAGAGCTAAAATAAAGTGCTTTTTAGAGAGTTCTGACTTTAAATTATTGGTTAATGATGCCAACTATCCAATTAATACCGAATTAGTAAGAAATATATAGATATAGAGAGACATGAATTACTTATAGAGTAGGTACTCACATGCTACAATCATCAAAAATACGCTCGATGCGATACTATATAAAGACAGCCGGCCTCACCCTCTATACGCATAGATACTTTGCTATACACGCGTCTAGACTATCCCTCGATAAGCCTGGCATTATGAAGGCGATGTGCCAACGATCAAGAAAAGTATGGACTGGGATTATCATACGGAAATAAGAAAAGTCTTATATGAAAGTTTGATATCTGTAAGTTTGGAAAGACTTATGGGTCGGTACATACCTATTTGACGGAAAATGCGTCGAGCAGTCAAAAATGTGTATATTATCGAACATAATGTTTATGCAAAATTTTAAGTAGATTAGACCAAGGGATCACGTTGTCCTATACCAACTTTGCCCCCCTTTACCCTACGGGTATTTTTTTTTGTTAACCCATCTGTCCCACTCCTGGGCAAAGGCCTCCCTCCACTCCTTCCATCCTTCACGATTCAGTGCCTCATCCAGTCATCCCTCCAGTTTTGGAGAAATCCACCGGGTATGATTCCAAAAAACTTTCTTATCAGATACTTCGTCATACATATAAAGAACACACCCTCAAAGTTTCAGGTCTCTACGACCAGCAGTTTAGGCTCTGCGTTGATCCTTTAGTCCGTCAGTCATTCAAAACAAAGCATTTTATATTTATAGTTAGTAAATAGAAAACCGACATTTACGCGGACGATGGCACGATCATAAGCAAGTTTAACTATATAACTACCTACGATTAGAACAAGACAGTTTAGATTACTAGACAAGATACGACAACTACCAGTAGATATATTTAATTATGCGACGTTCACAGTAACCACTATAGTAAGAAATATAGAACCGAGAACATTTCTCTATCTTGGAGATCTTCGTAAGCTGGATGGCAAGTCGATTGGTCACATATGTGTGTATGTAGGTACGAATAGTTATGTAAAACCGTTTGGAAGTGACATTAGCATTCAGCATTAGAGTCGAGTGCCTCTGCCAAACTACGATTATCGCGAATGTTATGTTTAATTTTAACTAGAGCATTAGCCTTCCTATATCTAGCCGTATAAATTAGCGGTTTTAATGTAATGTTGCTAGGTGCTTTACTTGATTACGTGATGGTAGAATTTTATATGTTTACTAGCTTCTGCTCGCGACTTCGTCCGCGTAAATGTCGGTTAGTGGCAATCTAATCTTGTTTTTTCCATACGCTTTGGATCTCTGTTTTATCCTTTTAAGGGGTGAATTTTGGGAAATCCTTTCACAGTCTGTGGTTTGAGCTGTGTGTTGATAGATCAGTCAGTCAGTAACGGTTGCCGTTTATTTATATTATAGATAATTAATTGAGTTTCAACGAATAGCTACACTAACTACGATTACGAACGATTTCCGAATTTTGAATTTTCGAAATTCGATTTTCGAAAATTAAAAAGTTCTATCCCAAAATTCCTTTGCAATCGGATCGTTCCATTTTCAAAACCGTATTACGATAACCTATTTTAACAATTTCCGCAAATCAATGTCACAAAAACATAAGCTGAGGACCCTTAACTTTTATGATTACCAGCTAAACATGCAGCAACCTATTCTTAAACTGTATCAACAGACGATCAAGACAATAAAACATCGGAAAACAAAACACGCGAACCTAATACATACACTGTAATTTTCTTACAACAACACGTTCTGTTATAAGCTTTAGTTTCAAAGACAGATGGTTGATAATAGCTTGGTAGGTTAGTGCAATGGTGTGGTATGGTGTTGCCGTGCTGACGATAAGCGATCTCGTTACGATCGCATTACATATCGGAAGTAAGGGGTTGCTTGAAACAGATTTTATTGTAATTTTCCTGTGTGACGTCATGGTGACAGACAGTAAAGATGGCTGCTTTAAAATTAGAAGTTACATTATTTCACTGCCCCAAGGGGTAGCAGACCTAAGTACATATTTGATATTCATTTTAGCTTGATACCTCCGCTTGTTACTGAGTAAACAGTAAACAGACAGTCAGATAGGCGGACGGACAGACAGACGGACCACAAAATGATCCTATAAGGCTTCCGTTTTTGCTGATTAAGTTTCGGAACCCTAAAAAGAACTGCTGTTGCTTTACGTGCCCATTGACTTTCACAAATCGATATTGTAACCCGAATAACTAATAGCAATTCCTAATGAAACTATGCAGTAGTTAAACAAACAAGTAAGCTTAAATAATATCCAGATACGGTATATTGTAACAAAGCTTGCGGTTTTCATGCTTAGCCGGGAAAGCTCAAATTGCACGATCGATTTTAAACAGGTTAAACATGGCTAAACTGCTATGAAATCCGCTACTATTATTAGTAGTAACGCAATTAAAATGAAGTTAGTAAAGTTTAAATAATCATGGAACTGTAGAAAGTGACTTTGCTTATGGTTAGAGATAGATAAGCAATGAACACGGGAATTAAGAATTATGTTTTAAATGTTAATAAATTAACAATGTAGGTAAAAGTCAATGTCATATTTAAACATTTATATTTTATTTATTATTTAAGAATATTATTATATTATCCTTACTAATATTATCTTAATATAATATTAAGCATTTGGATAAAGAAATTAGTCAATAAGAAACGAGAAAAATGTGTGAAAATAATGAGTAGGTAATCCATTCTTCCATCCTTATCCTTACGAGCAAAAGCTTTTTTATTTATAACTAGCTGACCCGGCGAACTTCGTATCGCCTAACTGATTTTTTTTTTAATTTTTCTCTCCGTAAGAACCATCCTCGTACTTCAAGGAATATTTAAAAAAAAGAATTAGCGAAATCGGTCCAACCGTTCTCGAGTTTTGCGCTTAGCAACACATTCAGCGACTCATTTTTATATTATAGATTAACGATATAACGCAAGAAATTGTAAAAGTATTTGTACAAAAGTGTGTTTTTTATATTGCAGGTAATATCTTTTAACAGCATGACTGCAATAAATAAATAAATAATATATACAGAAAAAAAAAGAAATTTAGCCAAATCATATTCAAATATGTTCAGAATCAGTAAGACGGGTGAAAGGCAAAATGTATTAAACGACAATTTGGAACAATTTATTACATGTTTATACAAATACTTAATAAGGTTGAAAATATAACACGACCAAATTGTCGAAACGAGTAGTTTTCGCGCTTCAATAGTCCACAAAAGATATAAAACGCCCAAAACGCACCGCCTTTCATCAATTATTCCGTGTGGAAGTTACTATAAGTATCGACTCATGTTTTCAATTTACCTCACTAATCTTACTTTGTCATCGTAACACAGAAATCTTATGACACACAGCTGTGAAACACAGCAAAGACAAAGAAAACGGAGTATGAACGAGAAAATGAGGAAACGTCGCGCTCAGATATTGAAATATCTGGGAGATGAGAAACGTGTTAGCAACAATGTGAAGACGATGCACAAACAATCCTTGTAATAACATAACATCACGCCTGTAATCCGCGAAGGGTTAGGCAGAGGTGTACCCATCAGTACACCCACATTTCGACAGTTATGAAATAGGGGGCGAGCCTATTGCCATCAAACGGGCACAAATCCAGACTCCGAGGCTGCTACTGAGAAATTCCTGACGAAAAACCCAGTAACACTTTACCCGACCTGGGAATCGAACCCAAGACCTCATGCTCAGCAGTCGCGCTTTGCGACCACTAGACCAACGAGGTGCTCGGAACTTGGT
Organism: Hoplodrina ambigua; assembly: GCA_949774945.1. Classification (NCBI taxonomy): domain Eukaryota; kingdom Metazoa; phylum Arthropoda; class Insecta; order Lepidoptera; family Noctuidae; genus Hoplodrina; species Hoplodrina ambigua. Next base: position 10,920,453 of record OX458968.1, read on the forward strand.
CCTTGGTCCTTGTGTTTGAAATAACGTAAAAAATATACGTCGTTCCTGAAAGATAATCGTCCCGAAGCATTTTGCCATGAAAAATGAAATAGAAGGATTATAATTGGTACGCTCCGCTAAAAGCTTCGCAAGTTGAATAGTGGAAAAGTTGAATATGTGCTATCTAGAGGTTACAGTATATTTTTGCATTTTGTTTTTAGCTCACAAAATGGACAATTGGGTGCATAAGCTTTTAATAAAGACGACTCAGTCGATAGCTGCTGTGCGTGGCGTGTGTTGTATGGCCTACAAATAGTTTTTCCGTGTCTGGCCTGGCTGTTGTGTGTATGTCAGTTTAGGTATGTAAACGGATGAACGATACAGGAGATATTCCTAGTGTAACAACGTCGTCTTACAAGGTTTTTTTTTTAAGAATTGTGCCTAGTATTTGAACATTGGCTTACGCCCGAAATGAGTAATATCTCAATCCTAATCTTGATACAGAACTTTGCTTGAAACCAAATCAATTGCAGAGTTTGCAATCCTTGAGAGGGCGAATAGCATTGCAGCAGTCGAGGAACGCGGATTAACATTGGGGATCATTGAGAAACATTATTAATTCCGCGCTTAACGCCCGGAACAAGTCTGTTTCTAGGATCTTGTAAAGTTCCAAAGAAATATCCAGTGACTGTTCGATATTATTGACGGGCCTGTTGGTCTAGTGGTTAGCGGCCCTGACTGCTAAGCTGGAGGTCGTGGGTTCGATTCCCACCCAAGACAAACTTTGTGTGATAAGCATGATTGTTAGTTCTGTGTCTGGGTGTGATTTATCTATAATATGTATGTATTTATAAATTATATAAGTATGTATATCAGTTGTCTGGTTACCATAACACAAGCTCTGCTTAGCTTGGGATCAGATAGCCGTGTGTGAGTTGTCCCAAGATATTTATTTTATTTTATTTATTATTATACAGCGTGGAAGAGACATTGTTTACAATCACGTCCTTTTCACGTTTACTTATGATACATGATTCTAGACAACTCAGCCAAGAAAATTTTCTAGGGTTATAAAAAAAATCTGCTGTTCCATACGAAAGTGCTACAACTACATGGTCAATACATATGAAATAGCTGTTTTTAGAATTCCGTACCTCAATAGGAAAAAACAGAACCCTTTAGGATCATTTTGTTGTCCATCTGTCTGTCTGTGCAGACCCTTTATCTCGAGAACGCGTGGAGATATCGAGTTGAAATTAAAACAATATACTCAGGTCTACTGTACAGTCGCTTGAAGTTGTGGAAAAATCAAACTTGTAAGTTTTTTTTTTAATAACCTACGAAAAGGGTTAACGCAGAGATGTCTAGAATCATGAAAAAATTATGGTAAAAGTTTTCGTTGCAAAAACTATGTTCCCCGTATACCTACTGAAACAAAACTGAAATCTTTTCTACCCTAAATAAAAAATATACCTTTTTATACCACTATGAAACAGAAACCATAAAAAGCTAACCAGAAAATCTGTGCTGGTAATTTTCCCTCAGCTCTAAACCAACTTTGTCCAACTTTCCGTGTACTATACCGGTCTGAAAGTTGAATATCATAGCAGTGGGCGTTACATTCACTGGGCTATTATACATGGGGCTATTTACACGAAGCTATTTATACAAGGCTTTTATACACGGGTGTGGAAGGACTTATGAATATTAGATCGTCGTATATAATGCGCTTTACTGGACACATTTGCACTGGATTATGTAAATGATTGGGATAATGTTTGAGAAATATCGTTTTTATTTGGTGGAGCAGGCGGTCTCTGATTAAGTATCTTATAAAAGTTATAAAATAGTTCCATTCTTAGTAGGTTAATAAGTAAAGAATCTTATATATACATATATATGCCAGTAAAGCTCAATATTTTTTAGTAACAAGATTTGAATTTTATATTATGCATGTGAAAACAGCGAAAATAACAAATGAAATGCAAAAGTAATTCTGTCTGGATGTATGTTATGCTTTCACGACTAAACCGCTGAACCGATTTTGATGAAATTTGGCAAGGAGTAAATTAGAACCCCAAGAAAGGACATAAGCTATTTTTTACTTCGCTTGCCGATATTTACTCGAACGAAGTCGCGGGTAAAGGCTAGTCTATTATAAAACCACTTAAACTACGTACCTACCTATCTATGTCGCCCCCATATGGAAATGGACGTCGGCAGGGCAACAATATGGCTCGTTATTATATTGACAGGCAATCGGGGAAGTGCCCCATTACAGGTTGATGGCTATCAGAACATACATTATACATACGTGTTATCTCAACTATTATGACTCTAAATGTAGATAATCTATTTTAAATTTAAGCCTTAGGGAAAAATATTGAGTCATAGATTCAACTAGTTAAATCTATACCAATGCTAGTTTTTTCCCGCGACTACGTCCGCGTGTAACTTTATATCGTACTTTCATACAAACTTCCACCCCTCATTTATCCGCATTAGGGTGATTTCCGAGATAAAAACTATTCTATGTCCTTTCCCGGGTCTTAAACTATCTCTATATAAAATTGCACCTAAATCGGCTCAGCGGTTTAAGCGTGAAGAGGTTACAGACAGACAGACACACTTTCGCATTTATAATATTAGTTTATGGATTATAAAGCTCAAGAGTTGTTTCTTTGTTTAAACGATGAAAATTCTTTCGCTAATAAGAAGTTTTTGTTATCCCCAAGTGCTAATTGTCTGACTAATATTATATTATACTATATTTTTTATTAATACTTTCGATTACTGTATTTATATCACATGAAAAGCTACGACATATGGTTAGCGATAAATAATTGCTTGTCGAGTTTTCTACCTTTCCGTTTTAGTCCACAGGGATTACTTTTTGGAATGGCCAACTACCTATGCAAATTGAAAAGGGCCTATAAAAGGTTTCATTTAGGAAAACTATTATAGAATTCTCAGGCTATTAAGATTTATCGAGATTCAAATTGAATCTTTCGGAGTTTGCAAAGTGACGCGTTTATTGAACAGTTTTTAATATAAAAGAAGAATTACAGATAAAAGAAAAAATAATGACATAAGCACACGGCAAAATGTATGGCAGAATGATGTCCTACTAATTTTGTGCCCATCTCTCACCACGCACCCAATTCGACTGTACCTAGATTTCTAGTAAATATTTAGGTATTTTTTTTAAGTATATTATGTTTTAGATTTTGTCACTGTGACAACAGTGACATGTAAATAAACGCCAAAGCTCCACATTATTAAGTGTACGTATGTGTAAAGGAAATCAAAGGCCACGAAGGAATTTCAAGATAGGCATACAAAGACGAAATTCTAAACATTTTTGTGCTCTGTTTGTCACAAGAGAATTAATTAAATTCTCTATACGTACGGAGCGAGGGACTAATTTTATTTAAATAGAAATCTTTAACCTTATGTAAAAATTTTGAATTAGGGCCTGTTTCACCGCTCCTTTGGCATTATTGACTAAGGGGTAATTCAACTAACATTAGAAAGGATCGCAACGTATCAAAACGCGGTTCTTGCAGAAACTTTTTGAGACAATATGGCCAACTCGATTGATTATAGAACTATTTACTGATTTTAAAAGTAACTAAAAATTTTCACTGTTAATTGAAACTTATTTAGACTTTCAGGGCTAAAATAAAGAGTTTTCTGTAAAAAAAATTGTGTCTTAAAATTATTGATTAATGATGTTAAATAGGTATTCAATTTATTAATTAAACATCTACCAAAATTAGTAGTAAACACGTGAATACGTCGTCATCAAAATTCTTGAAAATTTTCTAGTACGCAGGTGTTTACAAATAAATATTGTCACAGCGATAAACAACAATACAACTAAAACATAAAACTAAAACAACATCGTAATTATTCGTTCATTTCAAACACCATATAAGGTAGAAGGCTGTGGCCCCCCCACCAAATCGCATAAAATATCGGCAGGTAATTTATAAATTGGATTCTCCGAACGTACCTACACACAGGATGGCCCAGTTCCTGACGTACAAAAGAAAATTTTGGAAACCTCTTTTTATCTCGTTCCCAAACGACCCCCATTTGAACTAAGTTTTAGTCATATCGAGAGTTGATTAGACAATCGGTTCTTTTATTGAGCGTACCCCGCACTAACAGGATTCATTATGAAAAACAAAACTCGAACATGCAAGTAAAAATTAACAAAATGTAAATAATAATAATTTACCAATTCTTTTTATAAAACGTCTAGCTCCTAAACTACAAAAAAATATAGAACCATACATGGGGGTATTTTGGGAACCACAAGATAAGAGATTTCCAAAATATTCTTTTAGACGTAGGGAACTAGGCCACCCTGTATATAGGGCATAATAAACCTTCAATGCCAAGTCAGCCGTAAAACCTTTTGACCTTTTTAGTAGGTACCTACTATGAAAACTTGACAATTAATAATAAAATTTTATATCCAAGCGCTCGTTATTAAAGCTAAGTACATACCTACCACCCATTTAAGAGGATTATGAAGCTTCGTTATAAGTCTGTTAAGTGGCGATATTTTTAATAATTTCATTACTTAATGCTAATAAAGGTGAAGACAGACTTTAATCTCGGTACATTATTTGGGCTTAGAGGAATTAGAGTATCTGTAACGAATTTCTTCGGGCCTTTTCGTGGAGAAAGAAAACTGGATTATTCATAAAACTGTACAGTTTTACTCAGAATCAGATTTGTTTTGTTTTATTTTTACGTTTAACTTGTTTGAAAAAAGAACGTTTTTTGATGTTTGTCAACAAAATTAAAAGCCTTGAATAGAAGATAAGAAATAGTCTTTCATTTTAGTTTTCAAAACCTTAAATAGAATAAAAGAGATAGTGTTTTATTTTAGTTTACAAAACCTTAAATAAATAAAAGAGATAGTCTTTTATTTCAGTTTTTTTATTAACTGACTTCAAAAGGAAAAGGTTATGTTTCTAAGCAATTATTCCACACATTATGAATTGATTTTGATGATTCTTTTTTTCTTTTCTTTTTTTTCCAATACCACTGGCAGTTCCAGAGATTAACGCACTTAAACAAACACACAAACAAACAAAAAATCTCTTCAGCCCACGACTTTGTCCGCATAAATGTCGGTTATCTCAGACGCAGACGAAATCGTGGAATTAAAAGTAGCCTATGTCATTCCTTAGGGTTCAAACTAACCCCGTACCAAATTTCACTAAAATTCTTTCAGTGGTTTAGTCGTAAATGCGTAACAGACAGACACAGTATGGATAGTACCTATAGATAAAGTAGACGTGAGCGAGTAAAGATGGGTCTACATCAACGACAGGAGACAAAGCTGCCTCGTATCGACTGTGTACCTAAGTATTAGTACATAAGTCTTTATTTACACGAAGCGGGGCTAAGCCTAGCCTTATTTACTAGTGTCGGGAAATCCCTTATGTAAACATTGATCGGGTGATGTTGACTACTGCTGAATAAACTCTCCGTTTTAGTTGTTTTACTGTTATAAAAGGTTTTTATCGACAACGTGCTCAATTTTAAATGTAGTTTAGTAATATTTTTGTGGATATTTCTTTTAGTTTTTATTAGGACACTAATATTAGGCTTGTAGTTAGCCAGTTTCTTGTCAAATAACTTAATTTGAAAATGATGTAGGTACTGTAACCCAAGAAGTAGTACTTTCCATTACGATTTTTAATTATGTATTCAAAGAAGCCTTTTAATAGTCTTATTGAAATAAATAATTTGACTTTGACTTAGAAAATTAAGCCCTCTTAGGTAACAGTAAAAAATGACCTTGTATAAAAATAATTTGCAAGGAAAATTACTGTTTCTATTCAAACAAAAATCACTTTACGCATTACTATCTAAATACAACCCAAATTGTTTGACAAACTCGAAATTAACGCGAGCAAAGCCGCGGGTAAAAGCTAGTATTGAATAATGAAAGGTTTCAGCGAGGATATGATACATAACATAAATTCACGCCTTACCAATACAAATTGTAAAATAAAATGCAAATGAAAAACATATTTGATAGCACGACCTTTTGCGTCCGACCAAAGTTAAAAGCCCTCACCGTGAAACAAAAATAATACCCCACAAATCTTTATATCAATATGCAGTGCAATATCACTGGCAATGGATCCGTATCGCCTCGTTCATCATCCTTTATAGGCCGTAAAACAAACATAGAGGGCCCATCATATCTTGGTAGGCGGCAAAACACGGTACTAAATGTAAATGTACCGAATTTGACATAATATTGACATTATCCTATACTAACAGCGCTACCATAAAGTATCAAGAAATGCTGGACACCGTACACAGTAAACAATTTCAATACATTCCAGGAATTTGAGCAGTAATGAAAAATTGTTTTCTGCGGCATCGATCGTAGCGGGTCTACGAGACGGCGGCTACGCGCTACGGTGCTACGCTGTAGCATGGAGGCGAGACAATGAAGTATGTGATTGTTACGTAGTTGTGTAGAATTATGTTCTGCTTAAGAATCAATTAAATTTCTTCTTTTTTTTTCTCATATCTAAAGTAAGAATAATAATATTTAAGTCCTTGTAAAATTATTAAGTCAGAATAAATTACAACATTTCATTTTTAAATAAGACTTAAATAACGACTACAAAATGGAGGTGTAATATTTTCTCAAAGAACCTTATTTGTTTCAAGGAAAAAGGTTACATCGCAATTAGGAATATTCTTCAAGATTTCCCTTTGCTAGTAGAATTAATAATAAGAAAAATATGTTAGTAGGAATGTTTTCACGAGGGCTCATTATTCATCTTAGATATTAACATGAGTATTATAAATTATACATTTTGGAGACATACAAAAAGAACTTCAAAAACATATTCCACGTGAAATTAAAGGAACGACATTTATCTAGCGTAAGAGCTATTTATTAATGACAACCATTTCTACCAAATAAAAATATTCCTTTTTGCCATACATAGAGAGTTCAAAGTCGCTTGAACACAGCCTCGAAACTCCAATGAAATAAAATAACACGTACATACTACTTGCGAGGACATAATGACAAGAAACAATCTTAATTAACTCGACGTCCTGCGCCAAAAATGTTACAAACAACATACATGACGTTCCATATAAGGTTCACACCTGTACCCCAGTCCCCAGCCCCGGGGGCACGGGGGCACGGGGGCACGGGGGCACGGGGGCACGGGGGCACGGGGACGTACCCCACAGCGCCACCTTTCTTCCAACCGTACCTTTAATTATACCACTTAAGGTCTCTTAATTAAATCCCGGGGTGACACGTATATTCATTCGCGGGATTTATTTGCTGTTCCCGTAAAATTGTATAGAGTGACACTTTTAAGTAGAATGTGCAGGAATTGTTGGCACTTGTGTGTAATTAGCTGTGTTAAGGCTCTTTTAAACGTTTGTACTGTAATGAAGGGTTGTTGAAAACAAACTCTCAACTCAAAACCGTACTGAACTGTTTAAAAATACTTTTAGTTTTTTCTTTTTTTAGTTTCCTGCGCGGTTTCTGTGAAAAAACATACACATACATATCATCAAGCCTGTAATCCTCGAAGGGTTAGACAGAGGTGTACTCTAATGGAAACATAACTGGCGAAATGTGGGTGTACTAATGTACACCTACATTTCGCCAGTTATGTTTTTAGTCCCATGTAATAAGGGGCGAGCCAATTGCCAAAAAAAAATTATAAACAAAATAGCTTATGCCCGCGACTTTGTCCGCGTATATCTAGGTTATCGCGGACGCAGACGAAGTGGAAGTCGAATAAATAGTCTATGTTCTTTGTTATTACTTCTACTTACCCCTTACTTAACTTACCCCGTACCAAATTTCATTAATTCATTGGTTTAGATTTTAAAGTGTAACATACAAAGAGACAGAGTTACTTTCGCATTTATAACATTAGTTTATTATGGATAAATTCTAAATAAATTGTTTATAAAAATGATTTGTGTAAATCAGGCTTTAAAAGCTTATTCAAAATTGTATGTAGGTTAATTGTAATATTTGTTTCGCGTGATAAGAAAAGTACCTAACTACAATTCTTTTTTATTTTCATTGATTACCATATCCTTATTCTAAATTAAATTTTGTATGACTCCTATCCTTTTTCAGGGTTTCGTACCCAAAGAGTGCCCATGGGACCTTATTGCTAATGCTCCACTGTCTGCCCGTCCGCCTGTCACAGGGCTGTATCTTCTTTGTGCTAATAATATAAATAAACTAGCTTAACTCGCAGTTTTACTTACAACATGCAAATCACCACTTACTTCAGATTTGTTATATCATTACATAACTTTGGCGTTCCCGTTACTTTGATTCAATATTTAGCTCCACATTCACAAATTACCTGGAAAAAAAAAGAAAACGTTAGAACATCCGTCGCAGCACACAAGTCAATCATCGAGTGCCGACATATGAGCGCGGCAAGGGGCAGACTGTTTGGCGTGGCGCGCAGGGCATGCCGGCTCAATTCTAAATTGGTCGAGTTATATGCGTTCGCGCCGACGACGACGCCGCATGCGAAATTAGCGTCAGAGCACGCCCCGTGTCGTTACCCCGCCGCGCACACATTAAATTATTTCGAGAACGTTTGCACATGTTCCTTTACACGTTATAACTTATAAACTTAACGCACGCGACGTGATTGCAGTACAATTAGCGCGAATGTATCAACCCAACTTACTCCGCAACTTGTTTTACGAGCGCGCCGCTCCGCGCTCCGCTCCTATTGACAATGGAACGATAAATTTTAACATCGCTGCGGCTAACTTTCTATAATAAAACGCAACACGACAGTTATTGCTGTCATTTCGCTGGATTTAACATTTGCTTCCTCTAATTGAACGACGGTCAATATAACCGATGTTTTAATGCTGAATAAGCGGCGCATGGCAACCAGACTTCGCGGCGTGTTCGATACAAGGCGAAGTTTTTTGAACGTCGGCGTGCAAAAAAGTCAACTAAGCGATACAAGGCACGCAGATTTGTAAAGGAACAACAAGATAGGAGCGCGGCCGCGCCGAGGAACGGGTTCCGTTCGTGAGAATGCACGCTAATGTATGCGGCATAAGAACACAATGCGCCCGCCGCGGCCGCACGAGCGCCGCACCCACACCCCGCGCACTAAATATGTGCCTCGATGCAATAATGTACGACATGTTCACAATTAAACAAGAACAATAAACCAAGAAAAAGCCGGCCCATGCAGCACTGTGGCGAGAAGTGATAACGATGAATACGGCTAAAATGACAGCTGCACGCGCGGCCTGTCGCATGCAACAAGAGCTCGGTTCGTTAGAGCTACAGATTTAAAATAAAACTCTTCGCGGCGGGAACAAAAAGAAGAACCTGCGGTACGAAGTAGGCGCTTGACCTGCGCGCTAAATGACATCATCGCGGAGCGCGCCGAAGCTAAAACGGTCCTTGCCAAATCGTAATAAGAATTAATTTAGCGCGACGCGGAATTCGCTTCCAGCTTTTTGCAATTGCCCGTTCCGGCTGCACTGACGTTTTATTTCAATTGTCTCTGCGGGTGGATTGCCCTATTTCGAGAGTGCATTCGCGAACAATTTTCGCCCAATCAAATCTAGTGCACTTGTGATTACCACAGGCCGACCACGGTGCGCCAGTACATAATTAAGCGGAAATGATAATTGTTAAAATGCATGCTACAACTAACATTGTTTCAATTAACATTTTATTGTTGTTGTTAACGAAACATTTTATCAGTTATTATCATCTCTGAGGACAACGGGCTAAACGTTGTCCAGACGTTCATTTAGCTCTTTATCTGTGTTCGCGATCAAGTAGATATCAAATTATAAAGCTCCGGTTGGTTTAATGAGTGGTAATCATGTTACAGTCAAGGGCTGTCGGTCGTTGATTGAGTTAAATTAGTTGTGATTGTGGATCAGGTTACGGCCGCCGGTCGCCGCAGACATCCGATTTTCTACTTAGTTGCCTTTTTCCTTGCATGCAGCAGACGCGGCGGCGCGCTGCGACCTGACTAATAACACTTTACAGCGGGATTATGCAAAATAATACCAAAGTACACTCACCGACGGCTGCAGAATCTCAATTTGTGAACTCGACATGTTTTCGTACGTGATTTGGAAGAGCGCCCGATACAAATTGAGGTTTTATTAACAGCGAATAAGAAGTACTCGAACGTAATCATAGGATGTATTGATAGATAGAGGCGAGCAGCACTTGTTTGGAAAACAATTGATTTATTAATAAGCAAACGTTGCAGGCTGGTAATAATTTACGACGGCTACAGTAGGGGGAACGCGCAACAAATCTCCGTGTAATCCTGACAAACTCCAGTCAGATAGCGCGTTGTCATCGTATATCGCGCCGGACGCCGCCGGACGCGGGCCGGACACGGCACGATCGATATAATTTGCTCTCGCTACTTATTTACCCAAACGGGCCTGTAATTAAAACCAAACAATGGCTCAACTTAAGCGGATTCAGTTTTAAACGTAGTCATTACGATTTATAATGAAAACGTAACATAAAGGCAGTAACAGAACAGATAGAATGATAATGTTATTACTACTAGACACGTTTCCCATTAAAAGGAATTAAAGGCACAACTTAAAATTGATCATTATCTTTATACAAGACTTCAAGACTCTTTGTTCGTATACATTCGAATAGAAATTGCTAAATATTTCATCCTAATAATATTGTAAATGTGAAACTTTGTGAAGATGTTTGGATATTTAGATGTTTGTTACCCAATCACGCGTAAATCGTAGAACAGAATTGGATGAAAAATAATTGTTCATAGGTTCATTTCCTGGATGAAAACATAGGATACTTTTAATGTGTTCCCAATAACAATTCAACTTACTTTCCTGTAAGTTACTTTTTACGCAGGCGAAGCCGCGGGCAGAACCCCAAACCCTAATTTGTGTCTCTCTCTCTTGGCTACATTTTCTAATGAAACCAAATCGCCTTACAAAGGAATTTGATCCAGCAGGGATCCAAACATAACGAGTTGTACAAAACAAAATATCTGAATTACAATTTCAAATGAGAATGCTTGCCCTAAAACAGGAAACATTAGGATTGGTCCGTTAACTAAGACTCTATTTCCATCTCAATATTGCAAATATCTTTCGTGTCTAGTTCAATCAAGTTAACACACGATTATGACATTTTAGCCAGAAGTAACAAGCATCATATTCGCTTGTCGAGCATTAAATTCTTGATTATAGCTCAACTAATCAGCTAACAGCCGGTAGAAATGACCGGTTGGACATAAAGTATTCAATGTCCGTCAGCTATGCACTTTCTGTGTTAATGTGAACGACAATATGCAAATTATTTAGAAATAACTTCTATTATAAACTTGGTTAAGTACGGTTTATCACGACTAGATAAGTATTCATAGAAATGGTTGGCACAAGCCTGAATGCAGACTGACTTTACTATGTATATACAAGGATAAAGTAGGATTGGGCAGACCATGTATGTAGAAAGCTAGAAGGTCACGCAGTGGGTGCCGGAAAATGGGCGTCGTTGCCGAAAGAGGCCTGAGAAGCTGGCGTGATGACTTAAAATCGTCATAACATGCAGTAGATTATAACATATATACTAGCTTCTGCCCTCGACTGCGTCCGTATCACAGTAAATATATTAAAATTTCATTTAGATCCGTTTAGCCGTTATTGAGTAACAAACGTCCATCCAAAGTTTCACATTTATAATATGTAGAAGTAAGATATAGGTACCTACTATGAAACTCGTGAAACTTGATATCTGCTGCATGATATACAATATTGAAATAAATAAATATCGGATATTTTAATATTCAGTCGCATCTGGTTAGACTGAAATCGGATACCAATTTGTTGGAAAAGGGTAGGGTGATGTTGATTGGAATATATTATGCTCCAAGAACCCAGAGTCGGGATACCTTCGTTATTTTAGCATGGCTGAAATTTTATGATTAGATAGTGGAATATGTAGACACTTTTCATGAGCCATAACTTCAACCAGACGCTTTAAAAGTCAGCGCTTTTATGCTTTAAACGTTATAATGTTGGTTTTTAATAATATCCTGTAAAACGTAAAAGCCAGCTGTCTCAGTTAAACGTAAGTAAATAAGATACCAGAGACCAGATATTTAAAAAAAGGCCAAGCATTAAAGCTACTTAAAACGCATATCCTCATAACAACACATTATTATCTATTATATTTTTTTTATTGTTTCATATTCATCATCATTGTTTTCACATATAAATAGAAGCGACAAGAATATTGTAACTAGAATTTTGTTAAAAACGAATTGAAAAGAGTGCCGCGGAGTTTCTTGCTCGTTCTTCTCCATAGAGGCCTACCTCCGTTTTGAACCGAGCAACTAGCTTCAACTTTCTAACTAACTGACCGACTCCTTAAAATTCAAAAGTGCCTGTATGTGGTCTAATTGAAATAAATGTTTGACTTTGACTTTATTTAGAAAAGCTAAAATGACGTATGTCTGGCGACTCAGGGATTTTAAACTATAAGTAATCGTCTCGAATTTCGCCGTCCTTGCTGCTAGTACCAAAAGCACGAGGTGTTGCAAATTCTTTAGTGATCACGTAAAAGCTCTTTTGGCAGAGGAAGCAGTAAATCTTCTTAAAACTTCAACTTAATCTAGATTTAACTTCAGAAAATTATACTTGCTTATCTGCTTCTCGAAAACTTAAGAATTTGTCGAGTGCTTTTTGATGTAAGTAATAAGAACGTAACTGTATAATTTTTATTTTTGATTGCTTCGATGGTCTCGTGGTCGCAAATCGACTACTGAGCATGAGATCTTGGGTTTGATTCCCCGGTCGGTCAAATTGTTATTGGGTTTGTCCATCAGGAATTACTCAGTAGCAGCCTCGGAGTCTAAATTTTTGCCCATTTGCTGGCTATAAGCTCGCCCCCTATAGGCCTGGGACTTAAACATAACTGAAACGAAATGTGGGTGTAATAATGGGTACACATCTGCCTAACGGTGATTACAGGCGCGATTTTATGGTGTTACCTATATCTATATAACTTTAACGTTAAAAGTTAAATTACAGCTTTCTAATGAACTTACACTCGTAAAATTTAATATCTACCTACATCATAAGGCCTAAAATATGAAAAGCTACAACACAAGATTTCCATCGTATGTTTAACCTTTGTTTCAAGCTTTTATTAGAACCAACATATTATTCGTTGGAAATGAGAAACCAAATAATAATATATCCTTTTACAGGTACGTACTGTGTAATTACCTGCCTACTTATAAAGACGTTTGTAATAAAACCTAGTAAAATATAGAATTATATATAGTATTTGTATTTGTTTGTATTTATTTTTTAAAATTTAATACCAACTTGTTTTATTTTTCTTCAACATCATAACATAACATCACGCCTGTAATCCCCGAAGGGTTAGGCAGAGGTGTACCCATTAGTACGCCCACATTTCGCCAGTTATGTTTACGTCCCATGTAATAGGGGGCGAGCCTATTGCCATCAACCGGGCACAAATCCAGACTCCGAAGCTGCTACTGAGAAATTCCTGATGGAAAAACCCAATAACACTTTGCCTGACCTGGGAATCGAACCCAAGACCTCATGCTCAGCAGTCGCGCTTTGCGACCACTAGACCAACGAGGCAGGCTTAATTTTACGACAGTCTTTAGCGTAAATGTGGGTGTACTAATGGGTATTAGTACACCCACATTTCGCCAGTTATGTTTTTAGTCCCGTGTAATAGGGGGCGACACACTTCTGCCTAACCCTTCGGAGATTACAGGCGTAAAGTTATGTGTTTTTCCTTCTTTATACCTGTCTCCACGTAACGGTTACGTAAAAATAGCTATAAAACAAACTCATTTTTATAGAAGAACTTTTACGCTAAAGACTGTCGTAAAATTAAGCCTCATCCCATATTAGCGAAATATGTACTAAAAAGTCAATAAAATAAAACCGTTTTATACTCTCACAGGTAGACATCGATTTTCAATTTATTGTTCTACGATATTTCTGTTACGTCATTAACCGTTCGCTGGCGTCATTAACCCTCCTTGCGTTACCGTCATTCATATCTGCCTTTGTCTTTTAATGGACGGGAATGAAAGACTTTCGTTAATGGTGAGAGTCTTTTGTGTTCATTTGTACTTTAGCCTATAGATTTTGTGTAGCGAAAATTCTATGGACATTTGTGGGTGCATTTTGTTGATAGTAGTTTTGTTTTGATCAAGGAGTGCACCCCCTTAAAGTTTTTACAGTCGCTTATCCGATATGAGTCAAGTGAGCATTACTTTCAACAATAATCTATACTTTTATAGGTACTAATATAATAAAGCTGCAAAGGTTTTTGGAACTGTCAGTCAGATTGGAAAAATTCTTATTGTATACTATAGCCGGATGAATGAGGAATAGTGTAGGCTATATAACATCACGCTACATGACCCACGAGAGCAAAGCAGTAACCATAGACGTAACTTGCGGGTGGAAGTCGTAGAAACCAGCTATTTGACACTTTCTGGCGGTTTATTCTGTCAAAAAAAAATCTTCGTAGAATTTAGGTGAAGTGACCTCGAGGTGACATCCCAACAATACTGGAAATTGACAGCTCACCTCAAACTCGTTTCACCTAAACACATTGAGTGAGTTTTTTTTCAGAATAGCACTTCTAATAGGTTAACCCTAGTCAATTATAAACTACTTGGCTAAATCACCCAGGGTCCGCTCGCAGTCTCAAGTTCGCAAAGTCAAAGTAGCGATGTTCGATCGCGGAATGTCCCGTCCGTTGGCGTCGGTAACCGGAGTGGATTGAAGGGTGTTGACTTGTCGACTTGACTGGAGCCACGTGTTGCGATAACGTATGTACTACAAGTCTGCTATTTTTCCATGCATACTTGGACGTACTTTGTGCTACCTTATTGGTAGTTTTCTTTCTTCATACTGCTACGTGATAGAACCGTCTGGTAAAAATAAGCAATCTCATAAAGCACCTAATGATTTAGGATTTAGAATATTGAAATTATTTTGATTGCTTATTTGTTACTGTAACTTTAAAGAGACTAAGACCTTATCTCTTTAAAGTCAGAGTGAACAGGGGGGGGGGCTTCTTCTGGGTAAGCTCTGTCACCTTTGACCTAGACTAGCGTCAAGAGCAAACCCATCATATAATAAAAGCAAAATGTGGAAATGTGCTAAAAGTTAATTTTGTTCGTCATATTGACGTTTCTCAACATATGTAACAATCAAGTATCAACTTAAGTAGATACTACGAAAACACTGGACAATTATAAAATTACTCAACAGTCAAAATATACAAAACTCCGAAAATGATCCGAGAATGATGAAATCATCCATTTTTGGATTTAAGAATATATATATAGTAAAAAATAACCATGCAGAATAAGCCGCTAGTGCTAGACTAGCGGCTTATTCTGCATGATTATTTTTTTCACATGCGTTAAGTTACGACTTTGATCACTGCTCCGCCTCCGTGTTTTGTAGCATAATGGTATATAGCCTATACTATTCCTCATGAATCTGACTATCATATACAAAAGATTTTTCCAATCCGACTGGTAGTTCTCAGTAGACTCGTTTGAACAAACAAAAAACTCTCCAGCTTTATTTATTATACCTATTAGTTTATAGATTTACGTCACAACACAAAATAGACCTTCACGCTACAAATATAGCGTTCTAATCAAACCATTTAAGTACGTACCCCATATTTTTCACGCTCCACGATGCTAAGCACGCGATGCGCTAAGTGTAATTAAAACCATTCAGCTCAATGCGAACTGATGCTAATAAGAGTACAGCCTTACTTGGAAGTTGCTTATGTACTTCTACTGAGAAAGGTAACTAAGTATGCCATTGACAAAGTCTCCCGGTGCTAGATAGATGTTTACAGAACTTTGTAATGGAAAGCGGTTTTGTATTAATAGATTTTATTATGAACTACCTGCTTCTTGCGACTGTTCCTGAGATTATCACGTTCAGGTAAACAAACAAACTCTACAGCTTTATAATATAACTTTCTGCCCACGACTTCGTCCGCCTCATAGTTGGTGTCTCTTACATACATACAAACTTTGGACCCCGGTTTCAACTCCTTAGGGGGTGCAAATCCTGTCTTATTGGATGCCTACCTCATACAAAGAACACGCCCTCCAAGTTTCAGGTCTCTACGATCAACGGTTTAGGCTGTGCGTTAATCCGTCTGTCGACAGTCATTTAAGACAAAGCCTTTTATATGTATAGATAGATACTAGATACACACGAAAATTGAAAACGAACTCATTTTCGTCGGTCATAAAGTAAAAGTAAATAATATTTACAGATAATTATTTTATATTAAACGAAACGAATATTAAAACAATTTCCAATAAAACAAACAACAAGGGAACTCGAGTTGCTGCGTAATCGCACCTGCATTATTTATGAACATATTAAATTAATATGCGCGCAACATTCGCATCAAGTATGAATGATAAATATTGATAATGTGACCATTATTCGAATCAGTACTAGTAACTAGTACAGGTATGATAATGTTGATACTAGCTATAAAGTACTTGATGGTACAAGTATTCACTGTTTATGACAGTACGTCGCGTTGTAAGTAAATACTGCCATCAAAAGATTTGAATTTGAATTCTTCAGTGTGGAATTTATACCAGCTTTTGATTAAATCTGACATGAAAAAAAAGCAAGTTGCAAAAGGTTTAATAAAATATATTCAGTAGTTTCTGAATGCGATAATGTGTTACGTGTCATTTAATCCATCTCGCACTTTGCCGATTCAAGTGTCTACATCCCTTTTTTAACGCTGGATCCGTGCCTGGATGAGCTCTACTACTATGTCTTCTTTTGACACATAAATGAGCATTAAATCAATCTAAAATATGACTTAGACTGTTGTCCCATTCGAAATTTACTTATATTTCGAAAGATCAAAATGGTTGGCGCTAGGGCAAATGTTGTTGACTGTACATTGGAAGGAGGAAGTACAAATAAAGTGGTACATAGATAGTGTACCCTGGCAGCCGGCCAGGGTGATGAGACAAACAAGAAGATCAACCGTAAGTCCCAGGCTGTGGTAATCTAGAGAAAGCGTGTTTTGCATAAGATAACCTACCCTAATTGCATGTATTTACAGAATAAAATCGTTTGAGAATACCTTCATACTCAAATATTAAGATCAGGAAATATTATTATCAGGATATTATCAGGATTTGATTTGATTAATTAACTTAACATTGATAGCGACATTCTGCCGTTTATCAAATCATCATTGAGTTTGTTAAGATGCGTTTTAATGCTTTCAAGCCTCTCGTCAGCAGACTGTTACTGATAAAATCTGGCTTAATATGATTTTTCCGGCTTCCGCGGCCAGTTGTGACCAATCACGACGAACGATATCCAAACCTTTATGCTCATGTGTAAAGATAAACTCGCCACTTTTGTTCTTGGTAACTAACCGTTGAATAAAACCCACAGAGACACAAAAATATACCACAAGCAAGAGCAAGTAGGTAGGTACTTAGGTATACAATATATTCCTAAACATAAAACTACTTTAAATATAAATGAAATCTCGCTCAAGAATCCATCATTTTTCCCGCATTTTCCTAAGACCGTTAGCAACAGAAAATGGCCGGCACTTGAAAGCGGGTGAGCGGTGATTTTTCAAAAGAGTCCGTTCCGAGGTGTCGGTGTAATTGCCCTACTTTTACAACGGAACTGTGATATAAACGTTATTATAGTGATAAGTCATACGAAGACTAAAAGATTTCACTAGGTTTTGCCCGCGATTCCGTCCACGTCAAACTCGATATATTATACGACGGGAACCGTATGTCTTCGGGATTAAAGGTAGCCTGTGTGCTATTCCAGACCATCTATATCTGTGCCAAATTTCATCCAAATCCGTTCAGCCATTCTAGCGTGATGGAGTAACAAACATCCATCTATACAAACTTTCCTATTTATAATAGAGTAAGATTGGAAGGCGGAAAGAAACCTTTCAATCTTTATTCACAGTTTTATAAAGCAACTTAGATATTTCCATAAATCTTGTGTAAACAAAAATTATCAAAATAAAGTGTGTCTCTAAGTTCCTTTTGTCTCTGTCCCTCTTTCCAAGTAGACTAGAGTAAAACAAGCAAAACAATCTTAAATACAAAAATAAAATAAGTCAGGCAAAGGACGAGGTACAAAAACTACTACTTTGATAAAAAAAATTGTCTTTCTAATTAGCGAAACAAAAAACAATGTATCCATTGACGCTTCAGTAAGAGTACTGAAATGTTTTAATAAATATCATGTATACAAACCTGGTAATGGACAAACCGCTGATAGAATTACTCTTACCCAAATAGGTTTCTATTACAAAAGGAGTGATCAATGCTGAAAAGACATCATTAGGAGAGTGTGTGAGTACAAAACAGAGAAAAAGGAGCCAGAACGGTTAGCAAACATTAATGTCCTTATAAGTTATTCCGAAGAAATATTACACAGCAGTAAATTTATTAATGGTATAAGTTCGTATTGTATCTATTAAGACAGTTAATGGCTGTGTTATATACTTATGAGGCAAGAAAGTGTAACTTAGACATACTTATTGGTATTTTTTAATTTAGCTATTTGTTTTTTTTTTTAATGATTCAATGTTTTAGAAATTATATTTTATACGTTTCAAATTCTTAAAAACAATGTTTGTCTTATAATGTGAATCTATATTTTCTAACAAAATTACTTAAGCTTTTACATTATTTTCATCTCAGCATTTCAATAAATAACAAAAGCTTTTTTTATTATTATTCTACCACTGCGTAACCGTTTACAGCCAGGAATTACTAAAACGGTATCAATAGGCACCTACGCTATTGAGCCATCACAAACAAGCAGAATTCCAATGATCAAAGAACACAGCCTACCTACCTACATATTCAAACCAACACATGTAAAACAGTTCCACTTAGCAAAACTAATGCATTCAAAATGAAATGAAATAGCTCAGCACTAGGTATGAAGTGGTTCGTATCCACGATATAAAGTGGACGATGCAGAGCCGGTCGACAATTTGTGAACAGCCGAACAAATATCGTCGGTTTCAGAACTTTGCCAGTGTTGTGCGACACGTGTTCAGTCTGTGTTACGTGCTCATGTAGTAACGGAACGTTACTTGACGTTCGACAGATGTCATATGGACGTTTGACAAATGTCATAATAAACGTTTGACAGATGTCATAATAGACGTTTGACAGATGTCATAATAGACGTTTGACAGATGTCGTAATAGACGTTTGACAGATGTCATATCGACGCAATGACGTAACTTTAAGGTGGCAGGGCTGGCTTTTATTATTTGGTATAGCTGCAATAGAAATACACATTCTGAAAAAAATTCAACTTTCTAACTGTAACGGTTCATGAGATACAGCCCGCTGACAGACGGACGGACGGCCAGCGGAGGCTCAGTAATAGGGTCCCGTTAGCACCCTTCGGGTACGGAACACTAAAAAAGATCATTCCTTTTTCCATTACGTTCGTACGTACATTAAACAAAACAAGCAACAACAGTTAGGTACTTAAGTTCCGGGAACCGAAATGTTTTCAGAAGATGATTATTTTTACAAAAATATTCTTTCAGTGTATTTCCTCCCACGTGGATGAGCAAGCGAGCGAAAAAACGACACTTAAATTATTTCTTTGATCATTCATTTCAATCACTGACATACAAATGTTCTTTTTTTTTGTGAATGAGAGCTTCTTAGCGACGTCAAACTAAGCAAATAAAAATGTGTAAAAGGTTAAAGTACTTGTGATATAAGGAAATATTATGAATCATACTAATATGACTCCAAATAACACAGAAAATACTTTCGTATATTTACGAACTTTAAAGTAATAAACTGAAACAATAAAAGCTTCTACAAAAATCTTCTCCTGAATTTAGGTAAAATACCTATCCTTGAGGTGACCTGAGAATTACGTCACCTTAATTCATCGAGGAAGTTTTTAACCTTACTACTATTTTATTAATTTACAATGTTTGTCACTCAATAACACCAGACCGGCTCTGGATGGTTTAATTGTAATCTGGACATTACTGGATATGGGCATTTACTCCAGAAAAATGTACGTAAAAGTTTATAGATTATCCGGGTGAAATCTAGAAGATCATTAGTGAATACAATGAGTTTGAAACTCTCCTGAAACATACAAACAGACATACCTAACTAGAAAAATCTACATACAACATAGTATAACAAGGTTGCACCATCATTCGACACGTGCCATTTTACCCGTGCAAGTCATTATAAGTTGCAGAGTTGAGAACGCATGCTGATTACCAATGCAGCTCGGTCGGCAGTGAGCTCACCGCGCAGGTACCACGGCAACAGTGCCAAGGGAAGATGCCTTAGGACAAACACCTGCGCATTAAGGACGCGTCTTTTGGCACGTGTACGTGTGATGCTGTCACTTTACTTGGCGGATTTGTGCAAATATTTGCATTATTTTTTGTTCTCAAAAATCAATTTTATCGTAATTTTCTAAAGGTACATTTTTATGAGTCAAGTTAAGCGAATACGACTGCCTCGTTGGTCTAATGGTCGCAAAGCGCGACTCGTGAGCATGAGGTCTTAGGTTTAATCCCCAAGTCGGGCAAAGTGTTATTGGGTTTTTCCATCAGGAATTTATCAGTGACAGCCTCGGAGTCCGGATTTGTGGTCGACAGATGGCAATAAGCTTGCCCCCTTTCACATGGGATTTAAATATAACTGGCGAAATTTGGGTGTACTAAAGGATGCCATGTTTTTTATGTTATGTGAAATCAACTTTATTGTAATTTTCACAAAATATATTTTTTATGAATCAAGTTAAGCCAATGTTTGGACAAATACGCCAAGTGATGTGCCAACATTATGTAACACTCCCAACTCAATTGAGGGTTCACACTTAGGCATTGGTTTAACGCTTGCGTGGGTATTTTTATTTTTATTAACGCAAATTGGCAGCTGTTTATTTTATGATTACCTATACTAGATTTTGCCCGCGACTACGTCCGCGTAGAAGGCGCAATGTGCGTTGATCCGGTAGTCAGAAAATTTGAAGTAGATTCGAGCAAGGAATCACGTTGTCCCATACAAACTTAGGCTCCCTTTTTCACCCCCAAAAGGGGTAGAATTTTGGAAAATCTTTTCTTATCGGACACAACACACCCTCAAAGTTTCAGGTCTCTACGATCAGCGGTTTAGGGTGTGCGTTAATTCATTAGTCCGTCATTCAGAACAAAGCATTTTATATGTCTAGTATAAATTTCGGAAATTACCTACTGCTTATTTGAGAATCGTAGCATTATTATACTAGGCAAACATTAGCTTTCTAACTGTGAATAAACAGTTAGTTTAAGTTCCAGCCCCTTGGGAAATTACCGCAGATTATTTCCACAATGTATACTCAGTTATTTACGAAGTTACTAGCTTTACACCGCGACTACGTCTACGTTAATATCGGTTATCGCAGATTGAGAAGTAGCCTAGTTCCTTTTCGGGTTCAAGCTTACCAAATCCCATAATTTATCAAAGTCAATTATGTTATTTAGCCGTGAATACGTAACAAACAAACAGACAGTGTTCCTTTAACCTGTATATATTACTAGCGACAAAGTACTGGTGGTTTTTTCCATCAGTTATATCTTTGAAAAAGTAGCTTATATCCTTTGTTAGGAAATGAACCAAATGTCATCAAAATCAGTTCAGTGGTTTAGTACTGAAAGCGTAACAGACGGACAGAGTTACTTTAGTATTTATAATACTAGCTGACTCGGCCACGCGTTGCTGTGGCTCGAAGTAAGTAAAGATATTGAGGTCAATAATCGAGATAAATACTATCCTATCTTTTAAGTTTGACCAAATTACACACAGTAAGCCATATTTTATAAACAATGTTTTTTTAACAATGTTAACTTTTTATGTTCTTTTTCGGACGAATCTTTTGATGCCTATGAGGTTTCTCCTTTCTGCCTTTTTTTTAATTGTACATATATTTTACATTTACTTTAAGGTTTTATGTATAGGTTAATTATTGTATAATGTAATAAATAAGACATTGCAATAAAAAGAAATGGTTAAGTAGTTTAGGAGTCCAACCCGGACAAAAAACGTGACGCGTAATTTATACATATATTAAGAAAATTAGTTTGACATTCTCAGCAACATAAATAATCTCCTTCCGTTGAAGTACAAGATAACTGATAGTTGGTAACACGTCGTCTACAACATGTCATTAAATACATGTCTAGAGGGAATCTGTAAAAGTGCTCTCAGATATTAGATCGTCCATCATTCTCATCGTCTTGACACATTTCATAAGTACTGCGGTACTAAGCCCGATACGTTACGATCATCATAATAATATAGTGCTTTTAAAATGCTATAGTTTGGCACTAACCGATGATGGACCAAGTGGTTGAGGCGCCCACCTCTCATGCATGAGGTTGTGAGTAGTTAACCGGGCAAGTACCAATGTGACTTTTTCAATTCATATATACTTTCTAAAATTTATCTTAGACAACACTGACATCGTTCCGTGCCTTGGAAAGCACGTTAAGCTGTTGGTCCCGGCTGTCATACTGTCATTTGTGACAGTTGTTACGGGCATGTTACGGGTCGTTAGAAGCCCGAAAGTCTAACAACCAGTCTTGACTATTGAGTTGCATCCGGTTAGACTGCAAGTCGATCCCAATGTAGTTGGAAAAAGGCTGGGCAGTTAATGATGACTTAGGCACTTACTTACATTAAAACGATGCCCAAACTTAAAAAAATATATGGCTTTTTTTCATTTAGCATTTTTTGTGCTCCGCATAAAGAGTAATATAACAAATAAGCTTATTTTCTTTGTTTTCAGTGAAACAGTAATGTGGATAGTCTGTGTTTAGTAATTCAATAAAAAGGCATGAAAAAGATGTCTAGACTCACAAGAACGTTTTCGTAGAAGTCACGAATCAATTGCTCATGACCCGAATTCGCGAAAGTTTGAATTTGTCTAAATAAAATTATTCAGTGTAAATCACCGGGTTTTAATTAAATCTCTTATGCTTCCAAGCTGTAAAACTTTCATTAAAATCGACTCAGTAATTTAGAGTCTAGATACGTTAATGTGATTGAGTCCAACCCGCATTTGGCCGATTTTTAGTGACCACATCTTTTTTGAGGGCTGGATTAGCGCCCAATAGGGTCACCCTCTATGTATTGTTTCTACTTAACAACATTATTTCTTTCTTTATGGTCGTGATGAACCAGTGGTTAAGGTGTCTACTTCTCATGCTTGAGGTTGTTGGTTTAAATCTGGGCAAGTACCAATGTGACTTTTTCAATTCATATGTACTTTCTCAAGTTTATCTTGGACATCACTGACATCGGTGAAGGCAATCATCGTGAGGAAATCAGGACTTATACCAGCCTATTACTGTCCCATTTAAACTATGTAAGAGATCCTTTTTTTGGGGTGGTAAAAATCATCAAATGAGTCAGACTGTCAGACTTTTACTAACTAAAAAACCACCCTGTTCCTTCTGTTGCTCTTTGCGTTCCGGGGCCACGGTATCCTGTTTAGACGTCCCGTGACCCTGGCATATCAGAGGCCTTAGAAGCAGTTTAGAAACTCTGACACAAGGTGTGTGGTGTAAGTCCTTACTGCCCACACGATAAAAAACGTCATTAATAGTTATAACAAGTGACAGTTGAAAACAGCTGTTAAGACAGACCAGCTGTTGTATCGAGTCTATTATTACAACCAGAACATATACAAATAACAATAACATAAATATTTACTCGCTATTATTGTTGACGGCGTCGCCTTATCTACAAGTCTACTCCTCTTACAGACGGTCAATAGCTCTGCTTGTCCCAGTTTGTATAATTATATCGTATCTTCAAGGTTGTAATGTCACTAGGGTAGGCAGAGGTCTTTCTATGGTTTTAGCTGAACCATCTTGTGATTCCAAATTAGGAAGACTATTCCCTATTCGATAATGAAGGAGGCGGTCACTTTTGGAGGGAGGAGGGGCGTTAATGGCGCCTTTATATTATTTGTATGTTATTGCGTATTGTACGTCACTTTCACGTGAATATTTTTTTTTTCTGTCTTTCTTTCTTTCCTTCTAAAATTAGTATGTATTAAAATAAAAAGTAAATAAATATACGTCCGCTAAGAAAGGATTTTCCAAAATTAACCCCCTAAGGGGGAAAGGAAAGGGGTCCAATGTTTTATGGAGAAATCAACTTTGACGCGGACGAAGTCGCGGGCTGAAGCTAGTACCTATATCATAAAAGCACTGTGTAATACTTCCGGCAACTGTAATTTCAATTTAACGGGCCTGTTGGTCTAGTGGTTAGCGGCCCTAACTGCTAAGCCGGAGGTCGTGGTTTCGATTCCCACCCAGGACAAACTTTGTGTGATGAGCATAATTGTTAGTTCTGTGTCTGGGTGTGATTTATCTATAATATGTATGTATTTATAAATTATATAAGTATGTATATCACTTGTCTGGTTACCATAACACAAGCTCTGCTTAGCTTGGAATCAGATAGCCGTGTGTGAGTTGTCCCAAGATATTTATTATTTATTATTATTATTATAATTCGTTCTCATCTTACGGCACGGTTTCTTAGAAGCTGTTACGTTATCTAACCTACCCACTTTTAGATTGGTATCTACGTTATATCATACAAGGTCGACTATTGTTACGCACATTTTTAGTCAGTCTGTTTTGTGGTCATGGCTGTCATATTGACCGTGGAATTTTGTTTCTGAACAAAAACTGAGATTATAAATAAGTACTCATAACAAATATTTTATGTAAGCTCTTTCTTGAAATTAATAAAGATAATATCACGCCTGTTATCCCCGAAGGGTAAGGCAGAGGTGTACTAATTAGTAGGTACCTCCATATTTTGCCGGCTATGTAATATAATAGGGGGCGAACTAATCGCTAACAACCGGGCACAAATTACTGAGAAATTTTTGATGGAAAACCCCAATATCATTTTGTCCAAACTGGGAATCAAACCCAAGAACTCATGCTCAGCAGTTCCGCTTTGCGATCACAAAACCAACGAGGCAATCAAATCCTACTACTTTCTACCATTCCATCCTATCCTACAACCACCCCTTCGTTCTACTATTATAAACGTGAATGTTTGAGAGGTTGGATGGATGGATGTTTGTTACTTTTTCATTCAAGCTTTGACGGCTGAACGGAATTAGTTGTCATTTTACACACTGATAGATATTACCTGAACACATTCATAGGATAATTAATATCCCGTTTTTGTGTTCCCGTGATATAATTTAGGACTTTGTCTCAATTATGAAAATTGCACAGACGACGCCGCGGGAAGAAGCTATTATTTCATCAAGTCTCTTGTCAAAGAAAACACTTAAGAAACAAGATCTTTTGAGCCAGGACCAAAGCATTTGTTTCAAGGTAAAATAATTACGAGAGAACCTATTGTTAGGGTTACTTTACACTTAACCGAGTCGGACCATTCGGTTCGGCATTTCAATACAACATTATCAAAGGCTGTTTGAGAATGCCAAGCCGAATACACCGACCCGCTTAAGTGTATAGCGACTCTAATACAAAGCTTTGTTTCTCTAACGCAAACGGAACGTTTATAATGCTGGGGCTACGTTGGCGGGCGAAGATTCGCGTCGCGTTGGCGCGCTAAAACATCGTGGATGCATACGCGATGTTTTTTTTCTCCATTAAGTTGGCGAAGATTCATCGTACCGCATAACATAAACATAACATCACGCCTGTAATCCCCGAAGGGTTTGGCGAAATGTGGGTGTACTACAGTTATGTTTTTAGTCCCATGTAATAGGAGGCGAGCCTATTGCCATCAACTGGGCACAAATCCAGACTCCGAGGCTGCTACTGAGAAATTCCTGATGGAAAAACCCAATAACACTTTGATTCATCGTACCGGATTGTGTTATTCTCTGTTGTGTGTAGCCACCAAATCAAATATTGTCGCGACAAGTCCCTTTGATGCGCGCCAGTTTACCGACAATGCCCCGATAGTACACCGTCTTCGGCCGAATACACGAATATTCGCAGTAGTCCGCTAATGTATCCCCAGCATTATTAAAACGCGATCAATTCATGTACAGTCGCGTCCAACACAGTTCCGTAATAAAATAATAAATCACAAAATCAAACGAGTTGGCGTTTGTAAGTGGGTGCATCTCGTGTGTTTGTCACACACGGGGAAACGTGGGGAAACTCTCAGTTTTATAAATAAACGTAAAATTTCTCGTTCATTCACAACGTTATTTCGGTCACACATAACGCGAATGCACGTAATAGCCGCCCACAGTCGGGTGATGTTAATATTTCAGTGAGCCAAAATCAGCATTTGACACGTAGTTTTGACAGTCGGCGGCATCGACTGAAAACCTCTTAAAAATTAAATTTAGAATAATAAAGCGACTAAACTCTTTAAGATCTATAAGTACTCAATATTTATATTAAGTTATGTGTTGTAAGCTTTTGAGCTATTCGCCAAGAAATAATCCTTTATTGGTAAAAATTACGATTAACAAGGTTTTTACACGCGGTCGTATTGAAATCTGAATAATAATAATAATAATAATAATAATAATAACGTTTATTAACCAAAAGTAGGTATTACAAATGTGAGCATAGTTGGCGAGCCACAAACTAAGCAAAGCTTGTATCTTGTGACTCAGGGGTGCGAGTTTTACAAAGCAAGGTTACTTTTCGTTGAGAAATACAATAAAAACACAAAAATTAAAATTTTAACACGAAATAACAAAAAATGAAAACGTTTTACAAAAATTGGGCATGTGATGTATGTGACTGTGTGCATTAGTGAGTGAGTGGGAGAGATAGAGAGAGAGAGAGAGAAAGAAGGAAAGAGAGAGAGAGAGAGAGAGATATGATTGTGAGGTCAAAAGACACGTGAGTGGGTGTGGTGTGGTGTAGTGTGTGTAGAGTTAGGTGTAGGTACTATATCAGGGCTTCAGTGTCGTCATATGAGAGTTTTAAAAGGGCTGAAGTTACGTTTTTCTTACAAGTGGCAACTGTACAGTCTCTTATGTCGCAGATTTTACTTACTTTATTGTAGGTATTGGGGTGGGAATAGTAGGTACAGCGTCTAGCTAGTTCAGATTTGGCATTTGGTACGGGTATACTAAATACACGCTTGTTTAAGATTTCACTATAATCAGACCGATTTTTAAGTGTTGCGTGGTATTTTATGGTTGCTCCTAATATAAAAATTTGCCGTACCCTGAGGACTTGGAACTCCTGATAAAGTAAGTCGGTAGGGAACCTTTAGGGTTTTTTTAGAGCAACTTTTATCAGTGCGCGTTGTGCCCTCTCCAGAGTTATTATTATACTTTTGGCAGCACGTCCCCATATACGGATGCAGTACTGTATTATTGACTGGCAGAGAGCAATGTAGACCATTCGTAAAATGTCTAAAGGGGTACAGTCGCGGAGTTTTTTTAAAATATGAATAAGTTTCCGCACTCTGGATGATAAAGCGTGGATGTGTGTTTTGTATGTGAGATTTTTGTCTATTATAATGCCAAGGTATTTCACAGTGTCAGTTCGTTCAAGGACTTTACATGAGCAGGGATGGTGGGGGTCGATATTGTGTTCCTGTGGGCAGGTGTGAATTTTTAAGGACATTGTTTGTGAGGTTTTGAGGAGCTTGTTTTGGAGAAGGCGATGTACTTACTTTTGCTGATGTTTAGTGTTAGTAAATTGTTGTCAAGAGATTGCGCTATCTGTGAGAGGCCTTGTTCCGTTAGCCGATATACTCGGTCCCAAGACGTGTCATAAAAAATAATGGCTGTGTCGTCAGCGTAGGAGATCACTTCAGCTTTTCTAATAGAGAGGTTTACTATGTTATTTATGTAAAGCGTGAATAGTGTCGGACCAAGGGTACTGCCCTGAGGAACACCAAATGTGATGGGAAGCAACTTGCTTTGATGGATGCCTATTTTGCAGTATTGGTGTCGCGATGTTAAATAGCTCCGGAACCATTCTAGAGGTATTCCTCTTATTCCTATTGCCTCAAGTTTCTTTAATAAAATTCCAGGTGACACGGTGTCGAATGCTTTTGCCAAATCAAGAAATACACCAACACAGCATTTCCCATTTTCGATATGGTGGGAGACTTGATTTGTCATAAGGGACACCGCGTCTTCTGTAGACCTTCCTCGACGAAATCCGAATTGCCTATCAGAGATGATGTTGTGTTTATCTATGAAATTTACCAGCCTTTTGTTTACTATTTTCTCTAAAATTTTTGAGACTATACTCAGCAAGGCAATAGGTCTATAGTTTTCAGGCATGTCTTTGGGACCACTTTTGTAAATAGGGGACACTGCAGCGATCTTCCAGGACTCGGGAAAGACACCCGACTCTAGACTTAAGTTAAAGACGTGGGTAAGCGGTTTGAGTAGAGTTTCTCGACAATTTATGAGTAATGGGACTGTGAGTTGATCTGGCCCTGGTGCGCTATCTGATTTTAGGGTGTGTATAATGTTAGAGACTTCTTCTTCGTCAGTCGGGTACAGGTAAAACGATTGTGAGATAGTGGTAGGAGCTGTGTGCGATTCAATAAGTGAGTGGTGAGTAGTTGAAAGTTTATCCAAGATCTTGGTAGCGTGGTTTTCCCCAACAGAAACGAAGTGCTGATTGCAATTGTCAAGAGAAGATGTTGGCGAGATGCTGGAGGCAATTAGGTGTGATGAAGAGTTTTGACAAGTTTTTGTGCCACATATATCTTTTATGGATGACCATAGTTTTTTCGGGTTTTTCTGGTTCCCCTCGATTGCTTGTCTGTTGTGTAAATTTCTAAGTTTCCGAAGCAGGGAGTACAAGAAGTTCCTGTATCTGGTGTAAATTATTTGTTTTGTATGATCGTCAGGTTTGGCTTTGCAGTCAAGATGAAGTTTGTCCCGTTGTTTCATGCACCTAATTAAACCAGGCGTAACCCATGGTTGGATGTTTACCATTCTACGACTGATTTTAACGTTTTGTGTGTGTTTGTGAGTAGCATGTGATATAATATCGTTAAAGGAGTGTAATGCAGTGTTTACACAAGATGAGTTGGTGACTGGATCCCAGTTAGTTTTTGTGATCTCAGCAGCCACAGCGGTCCAGTCCGTTTTGACTCTACACCGTTTAGTGTTTATATGGCGTATCGGTTTAGTAGGGACACTACATAAGGCTAGATCATGATCGGTAATGGATAAATTGCAGACAAGACCAAAAGGTTTTGTAGATGTTTTTACGAATATGTGGTCAATACATGCTCCGCATCTTGTGGGGAGAGATATAGCAGGAGATAGACCGTGTGAGGCCATGAGACAAACGTAGTTAACTGCTTGATTATTGCTTGGATCGTTTATGTTGAGATTGATATCGCCGGCCACAATTAGTGTTTGTTGGTTTTTAAGATCAAGCAGGGTGGTGTCAAGGGAGTTTAGAAATCTCTCTGCATTTGTGAAGGAGGGAGACCGGTAAATGGCTAAGAGGCTTAAGTCGTTATTTGATTTTATTAGTATACTGTCAGCGTCATCAAGGTCAGATTCGACGGCAACAATACTGCTGCTCCAGGCTTTTCTTGTGTAAATAATAATTCCCCCGTTTTTATTTACTTGCTTCGAAGTTCTGTGAGTGCTGTAACCCTGTAGGTCCTCTATAAAGAAGCCGTCAGTCAGCCAACACTCAGTGAGCACGATAACGTCGATATTCGAGTCCAGTCGATTTAGAGCAATAACAAAATCATCAAAGTTTTTTTGATAACTTCTGATGTTATAAGTTAGCACCTTAATATTGTTTTTGGAAGCATTTAGGATACTCTTACAGGTTTCAAGAGATTCAACTGTACGACATTCTATATTAAGAAAGTCATCTAGATCATTGGATACATTAAGTAAAGCCATTTTTTTTTTCTTCTTTCTTAAAAAGGTAAGATAACTTGTGTGTTATTTTTGTTAATGTGTGTGTGTGCCTTAGTGAGGGTGTGTGATCTGAGGAGAGTAGTGTAGTAAAGTAGTGCTTGCAAGTCCTTGTAAGTACTTATAATTATAACAATTCAAGTATTTGAGAGATATAAAATTTAAACAGAGAAAACAGGTGCTTGGCTCTTGAAAGTATTGAGCAGCAATATAGCATAAAATCGCAAATAAGAAACAGTAAAAATATTTAAAAATAGGTATTATACAGAAATTTAGCATGTGCTTGATTACAAGCTTTTATAGATATTTTGAATAATGAGAATGTCTTCGTAATAAAATAAATATTAGAAGAGCAAGATTCTCAATTGGATCGTCTTTTATTCATTAATTTTGAGTTAAAAACGACTGGCTTAGTTTTGATTATATTTATTAGCAAAACATTCAATCACAAGCTTTTTTTAAAATATTTTTTTTTATAATTTTTCAAGCATTTTTCTACCTTGCCATTTTTAAGTTATTAAATACCTAATCACCATCAGTAGAAGGTTCTCATTGCAAAATGAAATCTATTAATGCCAAAGTTAATACAGTTACTGCTAAAGACCAAAGTCCGGGTGCAATACTATTAGTCTCCCTCATTTCAGTAATGCCGTCCTTTTGTTCGTGTCACGACATTTTCTTCGTTTTTTCTTTGACGTCCATGGAAAGTTTTCCATTGAAAGACGCATTAATTTAAACAGTGCCCTAAGAGAGCGGGCAAGACAGAGATTTTGCAAAAACCTTCAGTTTCTTTAACAAAAACAGGATTTGTTCAGAAAAAAAAAGGACAAGTGCAAATTGGACCTTAATACGAAAGTTTCCGTAGCACCGTGCAATTTTGAACACTACATATTTCTCAAAAATAAACTTATTATACATATAAACTTATACACACTCTATGAAAATTTCCAGTGTCTACCTATTGCTTTGCGAAATAATAGAATACAACCCTGTGACAGACGAACGGATAGATAACGGGTAGCACCCTTTGGTTACGTAACCCTAAAAATGATCATGATGATCTAATAAGCATAGGTATGATTATACCTATCCATTTATCATACATAAGTACCTACTCAGTATTTGTTTGCGTATATTTCGCCCGTCTCCTACTCCAATATTTAACAAACAATATTTGCATTACAGTTTAGGTTCAAATATTCGAAAAATTAAGCAAACAAGATCTTCGCACACAAATAATATTATACGAGCGAGAGATATGCTAATTAAAATTTATATTTCATTTTTTAAATGGAAATATTTACTTATTAAACGCAAAAAAGCACTCAGGAGAAAGGTCAAGTCAGCATATTATTTAATTATATTATATCGAAGTATGATCAGACCTTTATTATTGCCCTTTCATTGACCTTTATCACCTTTATCATTGAAGAAAAGACGACTTCTAAATTATTATTGTAAAATAAATATTTATTAATTTATTTAAACTTTTTGCAACAAAAGTACAAAGGCGGACTTAATGCCATAGGCATTCTCTAACAGTCAACCAATGATGGTGAAGATATAACATGGTATGTGCAAGTTTGGGCGTAAAAAAGTACTGTAAATTGTACTAATTTTAATTTTACTTTTTCTTCCTTTTAGGTTTATTTATGTAATTCAATTTTACTTTTTTTCGTACTTAAAATTTTGGTCTACAAACATTTTAGACAGAGGTCGCGCGTAGCAATGGCAAAACAGCTGGTATGCACGCATTTCAATACGAAAATGTGCATACGCTTGTGTGAACTTTCTTAGGTACCAAATCTTGAGGTTAGAAACCGCGCAACCGCAACCGCAGTGCGGGGCCTAGCGCTTATTCAAAGATTTTACGCTACGTAAATAATTTACTGGACTGTCGCCGTCTTCGAGGCCACGCTTGAGTGGACATCAGAGAGTCATTTGACAAGAGTGTCATTACCGTCCCGAAGCAATTCCTGAGAGCAATTTCGGAGGGTTTCTTCCCATACAATCGAGTTGCGCGACACTGCCGACACTCCTGACACGCTTGACGCAACGCCAGATTGCATTGACAGTTGTTAATGATTCGCTACGAGACAACACGGAAAAAGATTCGAATTTCGTTTGTAAACGACTGTACTTCCCGAACAAAATGATCGCTTGAAAATAATTATTTCAATCTCCCTTAAAGCTTTTGATATAGAGTAGGAAATTAGATTGCTTTTTATTAATAGCTGTTGCTTTCTTTTATTACTGTGCTCAAAACAGTCTAGACCGTCAATTACAAAACAAGCTTAGTAATTAATTATACAACAAACGGAGACAATCTATCCTAGAGTATGACAGTTTAATCCGCCTTGACTAATCACATTGAATTTGAGGCAAATAACATAATAATTGGCTAACATTATTGTTGAAGGAAACCTATTAATCTAACGCCACATGCTAATCACAAGGAACACGTACCTACCTACTGTAGACTGAACTACAGTTCACATGAGTTTAATCGAAGTTTCTCCTTCACATATCTACAAAGTTGTACTTAGAGACAAGTTCTCGATGCAAACTTTAGATCGAGACGCGTCATGTACCTTCATATTGTACAGATAAATTGATCGTGATATTATGAGGGTTGTTTTATAAGTGACCCGGCGAACTAAGTACAGCTTCAGAATCAAAAAAATATTTGTTAACTTATGAACTGAATTTAAAATACAATAATCTGTGGAGTTAGAAGAAACGACAGTTGTGTATCGCACGTCAGTTAGACGATTTTCCATACTAATTTAATTTTTTTCTTTAGTCATAACTGGCGAAATGTGAGTATACTAATGGGTACATCTCTGCTTAACCCTTCGGGAATTACAGCCGTGATGTTGTTATGTGTCATTCTTTAGAATATTCCCTATTTTTTTTTCTCTTAAACCTCTATAGTATTGAGGCGAACAAACAAAAAGGTATTTACCAAATCGGTCAAGTCGTTTTTGAGTTTAAGCGAAACTAACGAACAAGAATTCGATTTTAAATATACAGATATATAACATTGAGAACACCTTTCATTGCCATCTAGCAGGGTTGCAGATCGCACTTGTAAAGCACCCAAAATGGTTACATATTATAGTGTTGATAAATAATGTAAATATTTAACTACGTTCGACAGTGATAATGATGGTTTGTTATAATAAGAATATCAGTAAGTACATTATTTACGCAGTCAGTGTAAGAATTATTGATTATTTTTATTTGCTTAGTTCAAGTATTTTATTGATTATTTATTTAAGTTTATGATTTCCTTTTCATCTGACATTTATTTCATTTTTTTTTTAATTACCTTTTCTTTTCCTAATAGGTGCCAGTTCTCTCAAAACTTGTCTTTGGTCTTTCGGTACTGCTAAGATTCAACTCTAAGGACCAAAATTAGGAATACGAAAACACCGATACTGTTTTAAAATTCTGGTCGTAATATCATACCATTGTTACGTCGCTATGTTCGTATTTAACAAGGTGGTTTGTAAATAATTGCTGGCATATTCATGAGTCTTGTTTGACGCAAACAAATTAATTATTATTATACCTACCACACGCTGGTTGAAAACTTAGATAATTGTATAGAAGGCGTAATTTGTGTCAATAAATCCAGCAATTATCTAGGACTTTGTTGCTTCACAGTAGCCAATATAACATGAGCCATCCGGGTGGCGTTGCTTCCTCAAGCAACTGTCAATTATATGTCAAGCACAGAACATTTCACATTTTAGTTCCTCATTTTTCCGCATGCCAAGATTTACTGGTCATGATTGTACATAGTATAAGTAAATGAATAGAAAATGTAACTAAATAGTTATATTATGCCAGTTGATAATCACACTTAGATACAAGTAAGTAAGTAGTAGAATCTAATAAATATTCAAAGAACACATTTTGCTGGCGATGTCTGATTGAAATCATCCTCCGCGCGACGCACAAGTAATCATAATAACTGTGTAGGTACATGAGTTATGCTCTTGATTTATTAATTAGCTCTTTGTTGACCGAAGGGCTAGGTCGGCGGTTCAGAAGTTCCTTAAAGATATTATTAATATTTTACCACGTAAACAGCAGGAAGCCTTAACCATCAAATAATCGGATTTAGTAAGGGGTTAGGATCTAGGTTTCAATTTGCAAAATAAAATCATTTCTTTCCACTTTTTTACTCACAAAATGAGGTTCCTGCATCAAATCCCCGCCAAATCTTCCATCATAGACAAAATCAATAACAAATAGTTAGCCTCCTCGAGCCAAAAACAAAAAAAAATCATTCCCCTTTGAATTTGGAACGGGCGTCGTAAATCTCTAGGGTCTTTGGATGTTTGCTGGATTCTATGATAGCACAAATTTCAATTTGTGCAGTCCCATTTTTTATAACAAAAGCCTGATATTACCTTAGTACGGCCGCTCGTAAAAAGAATATAAAGGCTCTTGCTTTCCTTTTAGACATTTTAAGACTTTCTTACATAATGTTTAGGGTATGATTTCACATAAAAATGGAGCGTAATGGTGGCCAGCCAGAATAGCGGAAGTTAAACAGGAGTCCTTTGCATTTATTTTTACGTAAAGAGAACATTGAAAATGAAATGTCTACTGTTGTGTTTCTACGTGAATGCTTTTTTGCAAATACACAGCCTCAGGGCAACAAAAATAAAAAGGAGTATTTTATACAGGCGTGCGTTGTGAATACTGGCAGAGAAACTTTTTTTTGCATAAAGATTTTAACGCCTGTAATCACCGAATAATTAGGCAAAGGTGTACCCATCTCATGTAAAAGGGGGCAAGCCTAGTGCCCTCAACATGGCACAAATCCGACTCCGTGGCTGCTACTGATAAATTGCTGTTGAAAAACCCAATAACACTTTGCCCGACCTTGGAATCGAACTCGTTTCACAAAAAATCGCGTTTTGTGACCTCGAGACCAAATTAACTTATAACCTCATTTCTAAAACTAGGTAGTTTACATGTAATAACTGGTAGTTTTATCTTTCCGTTACAAAATAGCTGAAGCATCGATGGTGTATTGATAGGCAGCAGAACTTAATTGAAACCTAACAAAACTGTTCATCTGGTGCTCTCTGCTAATTGGCAATCAACGACGCATCGCCCGCCACCCCAGACATAACTATACTGGAATGCGCATCGAATGCAACTGGCAATCATAAAAAAAAGAAAAAAATTGGGGAAACCTTATTGGTAAACTTCACTGGACCGTCATTTTTAAAGTCCTGTCATACGGAGAAAGGAAAAGTAATGCGTGTTAGAAATTTTAGACTTCTGCCTTGAATACTTTTTAGGGATGATTCTCATTAGAGCGGGCCGTGCCCGGGGCGGGGCCTGTTCGGGGCACAGTGCATTATCTGTGTCCCGTCCGGGCCCTCTGGACGCACTTCAATACCACGTCGGCTCGTCCACGCCCCGGCCCGGGCACGGCCCGCTCTAATGAGAATCATCCCTTATTCTGGCGACGTACTAGTAGGTAATATCCATACTAATACTATAAATGCGAAAATAACTGTCTATCTGTTTGTCTGTCTGTCTGTTACGCTTTTACGACTAAACCACTGAACCATAACATAACATCACGCCTGTAATCCCCGAAGAGTTAGGCAGAGGTGTACCATTAGTACACCCCACATTTCGCCAGCTATGTTTAAGTCCCATGTAATAGGGGGCGAGAACTGAACCAATTTCGATGAAATTTGTTATAAGATAAATTTGAACCAAAAAGGACAAAGGCTACTTTTTATTCCGCGGACTTCGTCTGCGTCTGCGATAACCGACACGCAGACGAAGACGCGGGCAAAAGCTAGTATTTAATAAATCTCCTTACCATGTAACCCGTCTAATCTAGATTAAGTCGACATGAATCACCAATAAAAGTAAATATTTTTCTTGTGTCGTATCAAAAACTTATTAATCTGTAAAATATTAGCAATATAATAAAGCTTGTTGTCCACCTGTGTTTACAGGTTTAATGTAGACACGTTGCTTAAAATGCTACAGCTGTTTAACATCCCAGGGAGGCTTGTGTTTGAGTTAGGAGAAAGTGCTACAAAACTACTTAATTGTTACCGTTACCCTTGTAGATCGGGTACGAGTTGAGAACGAACAAAGTTACCTGCCTGTGTACCTACCTACGCGTTTTACAGAAAATATAGCCCAAAAAATACGGAATAATATTATATAGCGAAAAATAAAAATAAAATAAAACCAAAAAATGTTCTTTCTTCTTTATCGTGTGGGCAGAAAGGTCTTAACACACATTAGTTTCAGAGTTTCTAAAAAATCAAATCAAAAAATGTTAAAATCATTGATAGAATATACGTTTAATTATTCTTCTGGGCATTCAAAATCATCGATACTTTATAATATAAATACGAAAGTAACTCTATTTGTTTGTAAACCACTGAACCGATTTTGATGATATTTCGTATGAGGTAAATGTGAACTAAAAGGAAGGACATAGGTGCCGATTCTCTGGTACATTTGTGTACACTAAATTAAGAGAATTGACATCTCTTACTAACATACAGCGAACGGAAAGGACGTTGACATTAAAGAACTAAGTTAGCGATGTCAAATTAGTTTTGCCTTGAACTTTTCCGTATTTTTAATTCATACGTTTTCAGATGTCAACGATAATTGTATGGATGTGTCAGATTGACTAAATTTGACAGAAAAAGAAGGAAATAGTCTAATTTTAGTTTAGTTTGTGACCAAGAGAATCGGCACCATAGACTACTTTTCAATCTGCGGCTGCGTCTGCGTCCGGGACATTTACGCGGACGAAGTCGCAGGCAAAAGCTAGTTGAACATAAAACCAACCCGTAATTAAAACTGATTTTGTTTCAACATAAATTGTTAATTTCTTTCCTATTATCAGTGCACGTTTGTTTTAATTAAACGTAGTTAAATAGGTTGACATATTAATATATTGGCAAAACCCTGATTACAAGCACTAATTAAATAAAAATATTGAAATAATTGCGAGCCAGGCGAGGTCTGCATAGATAGGTTTTAATTAACAATGTCCGTTATTGTAACATTCATAGATAAAAACTATATTTAAAATATTATTTTAAACAATATTTTTATACCATTAACACACATGCATACCTACCTACTTTACTAATTAATTTGAGTAGCCTAGCTCATTTCTCCATTCAGTGTTTGTATACATAGTTAACAATTATTATAAAGAGGAAAGATTTGTATTTTTGTATGTTTGTAAAGGATTAGCTCAAAAACTACTTGACCGATTTTGATGAAATTTGGTACGAAATTAGTTTGAACCCCAATAAAGGACATAGGCTACTTTTTATTCCGCGACTTCATCTGTGACGCGGGCAAAGCAAAATGTTAAAAGTAACTTAATTCATTGCAAAGCATTTCAACAAACAAACATCTGAATCAACTCTAAAACAGTTTTTCATTTTCACATTATTATTTTTATTAACATCAACAAACATCATTTAACCAAACTAACTCATATGACGCATCCAGCTAATTTACATCTTAGTATAGGTTGGACCACAGCTGCGTGTCCTGCGCATGAGTGCGTACAGAAGTAACCGCTGCGCTGTAGCTCGCAGTTTGGCCTTAGCACACATACTGACCGCCTGTTTGTCATTACACATCATTTCATTGGTAAATACGTTTATTTCTATGTTTGTGTTTGATTTGTCGAGTACATACCTATTACGGTACATGATCGTGTTTTTAATAAACTGTAGGTAATACTTTAACTAATTAAGATGTAGCAAATTCAAGGATGTAGGACTGCCTCGTTTGTCTAGTGGTCACAAATCGCGCCTGCTGAGCATGAGATCGGGCAAAGTGTTGTTGGGTTTCTCCATCAGGAATTTTTCAGTAGCAGCCTCGGAGTCTAGATTTGTGCCCGGTTGACGGCAATAGGCTCACCCCCTATTACATAACTGAGTCAGACACAACCTCATTTTAGTTGTCCATGCTAATAGGTAAGTGCTATTTTATAATAAGAAGGAATAGACAGGCCGTCACTGCGGCAGACGGCGAAGATTTGGTTAGATATAATAAAAGAGTTTATTGATTTAATATTAAGTCCTAAATAAAAATCAGTGTTTCAATCTATTTACTAAGATTGATTAAAATCTTTTTTTTATTCCTGTTGTTTCTTTTATTATTATTAAGATTGTAAATAATGTATATATTATTTTAATTCTTATTTAAATAAATTACTCACTGCATGTGGGACAAATATCTACTAAGATTGATTAATTCTGATACATACAAGTACTGATCCCACGTGTTGGCGTTTGCTACAGTCCCTACCTACCTACTTTAGTCTTGGTTTGAGTCTAGATTTATATTCATTAGACAGTTTCCGCTACTCGACTTTGCATGAGTCACTCATAGTCTGTCAAATATTGTGACAAAAGCAATTATTTATACATGCTTAAATTTTTTGCATGATTTAAATTTTATTCAAATCAGTTGTCATTTTTAGTATCTAGCGATCTATGAATCACCGATAAGCCTTTATTTGCAAATGTTATAAGAAGTTCGTTGACACTCAATATGTAGAAATATAGTCATTTTACATTTTGACACTCGTTTGAATAAACAGTAATACAGAAACACAACTACAAACAGCGTTGATAGGTACAATAAGCGGTCATAAGTGCAGTAGCATGCTATGGTTTGAATTGCTGTGAACACGCGGTACAGTACAGGCCGTACCTACAGCTGTGTGTAGAGTGATTATGTTTTATCACAGTATCTTCGAACACCTCAGAATTCGCAAACGGTGTCGAAAGGTCGTAAGTTATAAAAAAAAAGCAATCTATTGCTTTGTGAGATTGCTACTCCACTTATAACCGTTACTGTACATGATTCGCAATAATTTGAAATCACGATCGTCCCGTGTTCGAGCCCCAATTACCCTTCCCGTGATAAATTATCCCGCACGTGTCATTAATTACAATTGTTTTGAGACTAACCATCGTTACGGTTTACTCTCATTAATATTATTGCTAAATAAATTGGCTTTTTTTTTGGAACTGTGTCATTATGGAAGAATTGTTTTGTAGACGCTCCGATTCGTTTAACGTTAATCGCCTTTTTATCGTGCACATCTTCAAATTGAGGTATTATTAGTATTGTAGGTAATCAAAAAGTTAATCTAAGTTGAACAAAAACGCACGCTTTAAAATTTGGGAAATACGAGCTACTTAATTGCGAACTCTATCCATGTTCATTTGTTTTTTTTATACTAACCTAATTGTTTTATACACCACAATAATTTGATCAACCCACACTACAAAACGTTTACCTACACACTCATTACGGTAAAACAATGACTACCGTGTAATGTCATAATAAAGCCGCTAAAATAGTGCGTTGAGTGTGTGGGTGTGTTGTCTGTAGGTAGGGTTGGCAACTCTTTGACTGTCAAAAATAGTAGTTTAAAAATGATTACCCATTAAAAAATATACTAGCGAAAAGATGAAAAAAAAATTGAATGTAGGTAGG
Source organism: Hoplodrina ambigua (assembly GCA_949774945.1). Classification (NCBI taxonomy): domain Eukaryota; kingdom Metazoa; phylum Arthropoda; class Insecta; order Lepidoptera; family Noctuidae; genus Hoplodrina; species Hoplodrina ambigua. The sequence goes on from OX458968.1 coordinate 10,960,038, forward strand.
TAAAAATAGTGACAGTGCAAAGTGGTCATACTGTCCACTTGGCATACCAGAATAATGTCCAAAAATTTTGTTTTACGCTTAAACGTTTTAAAATGCAAATGCATTTTAAATGCCCGGTTGATGGCAATAGGCTCGCCGCCTATTACATGGGACTATAACGTAACTGGCGAAATGTGGGTGTACTAATGGGTACACCTCTGTCTAACCCTTCGCGGATTACAGGCGTGATGTTATGTTATGTATGTTTTAAAATGAATATAATAGCTTTAAGTTTGATGCCTTTAAAAAAAGCTTTTTTACAAAAAAAATATGACCGCCTTCAAAAACTACAAAATAAAAAAAATAACTTTAGCTTGGAACTCGGCGGCTTTGGTTTTGTTTCTTGTTATGTGGGTATTGCCACCGACTTCCAAGCTAAAGTTATTTTTTTTATTTTGTAGTTTTTGAAGGCGGTCATATTTTTTTGTAAAAAAGCTTTTTATTTTTCACTTTTTAGTGCTTGTGTGTTAATGTTTGAAATCCTTACATAAAGCCCTTTCAAACAATACCTCACACGATATATTAAATTTTGGAAAGTGGTAGGAGGGGGGTTGACGTACCCCCTCCCCACTTCCTTCTGTCAGTCATCGACTACACGTATAAACAAAGCAATTTGCCTTGTTACGGCGGTTCTGCTGTGATTTTATAAGGAGTTCCGTTCCATATCTCCAAAGTTCATCATCAGATCATGACAATATTCCTATGGGACCTATTCGGAACTATACTCTTTCAAACAAAAAAAGAATCATCCAAATCGATTCACAATTGGCGGAGTAATCGTAGAACAAACACACAAAAAAAAAAAAAAAAAAAAAAAAAAACATACGCGTCGAATTGAGAACCTCCTCCTTTTTGAAGTCGGTTGAAAATATAGTAGGTTAGCCTACCATACACTTTTTTCAGAAATATAGTAGGGCTGGCAACCCTATCTGTGGGTCCTATTACGTCAATAAAATAATTACTTGTTCCACGAACAGGCGATACGATCCACATCTCGATGTAATCGGTCAGCTTTTCCTGTCACGCTCGCGGTAATCGTCGACAATTAACATCTAGTTGCACGTTCTTTTTATACCGCTCACAGATTCATTTACATTGATAAAACTTGAATGTCAGTGTCAAGCACTTTTTTTTAATTTTCGAATTATTTGTCTGTGGAAATAGAGTTATTGAGTTTTTATGGTACCTAATAGGTATGAACATAGCAATTATTCGGTGATTGCGTTATTGTAAGACTTAATAGCAATTGTTATGCGAAGTCACATACTTTTCTGACAATGCCTTAAGTATATGTCAGAAAAGGTCGGTCATTAACACACAAACATTATAATTACACCTACAGCAATATTATATTCCTTATTTTTTTCCCACAACCTTCTCTTCGTAAGGCAATAAAAAACAAATTACAATTAAATTCACACAGATTCGATAAAATGCATAAATCACTTTTATTAACACTTAATTAAAATGTTGATCACAGCGGCGCCTGCAAGGTCCGCAACAAACACAAAACCAAAAAAAAAATACAAAGCCGGGTTCATTAGTTGCATTCGCACGGTGGCCTACAGGTATGCAAAAATATAAAAAACAAAAAACAGAAATGTGGCTAATTTACATAAAATTCCTTTGGGTGAGTTATCTTAATGCTCGGTTCTCCGGCGTGGCTCGAGGTGTCAGATTGTGTGTGTTGTGAAATATGCGGCGTGCCTGACAAGGGTTGTTTTAATTTAATTCAAAGGATAAGCCGCCGCCGTTGTTGCTCGTGTATCGTATATAAATCGTTCGCAGATAATGACGAGTGATAATTCACGCGCGAACTTGGCTCACTCTACCGATACAATCTTAATATTGAGAGCGCACACGACCCAATTATTGACTTGGTAGTTACTGTGTGTTGTTCACAAATTAATGATTTTAATTATGTTTTGCAATTATTTTATCGATAGTTTTTTTGATACTACATTTAAAACAAATGAAAGTAAACTACCAGTAATTAATGTGTCATTGCACAACATTTTATCACACAAACAAGTACTCGTAGGTACCTAGGAACATATTCTACCTTCGTAGCATACAACAATAAAAAGATAACGACATAAAACACTGGACGCAATAAAGACCGTTACAAAATTTAATGCCACTGTTATTTTGTACTCTGAATCATTTAGAAAGAGTTATCACTGAGGTATGATGACAGACATGAACACCGGGGCATTGTCCTCCCGTCCTGCGAGCCGAAAGTGCCCTTCACTTGCCCTAAACAAACCCCACTTACATATTTATGTAGGTAACTAAATCATGTCTGGGCAAGAAATTACCTTTGGTAAATATAATGAGGACTGGGTTGTGATTGCTTACGTCAACTTTGTGAGAATTATTTTATTACATTTACATATTTGACGAATTCGTACCGAAGGACCAAAAAGTTCATGCTTACTTTGACAAAACAATGCCTTTGTTAAAAATGATGAGTTATGAAATAATATGAGTATGGTTCATTTGAGTTGAGAATTACAAAATGTCGGCCGGAATACGGATATACCATAGCGGGGTTAAATTAATTGGATTTTAATAAATATTTACAAGAAAAAGCAGTATTTACACGATATCATTTTCGTCGTTCGCTGTTGAAATACGATATTAATGTCACGGTATACTAATTAACAATATTAATACCTACTTACGTTTTCGTCAAAAGCAATTACGCCTTTGCCCGTTAATTTAATTCAATATTTTACGCCACGCCAGCTTAATAAGCTGCTAATAATGACACCTCTTAACCATTTACGGAACTGGCTTATAATTATAAAAAACTCATTAAGACCTTAATGACCTGCCGATTGGTCTTTCACACCCACTGTCTTCCAAATGGAAAATGATAGTCCAGGTCAAAAGTCGGTCCCATAAAATTCACCAAGCCCAGAAACAATTTTAATTTTATCTCTGTCTTTAAAAAGTCATCAAAAAAATCTATATACGTTTTTAATGAAGTTATTAGCATAAAGAGATTGCCAGAATTATCTCAAGGGTTTAATATTTTAATTATTCTCGCAGTGGGTGAGATGATTAAGTCGAATTACTGAGGCCGATGCACTGGCGTGGGTGGCACCTAATAAGTGCTGATGAGTGCATCTAACGTGCATTAAGCGGTCTGATATGTCTTGATGAAGACGTCTTGGCTTGTGCAACACTTTGGGTTCATTTCCAATCGAAAACGACGCGGGAGTTGCGATGATTGGTAATGTTTAAAAATGGAATATAAAATAAACGACGACTCGTTTTGTGGAGTCTGTTATTAAGAGTCTGTATTGCCAGTATTGCGAACTTTGGGGATAACAGGCGTATCGAACATTTCATGTCGAATTTTGTTGATTGCTTTCGATCGTAAAATGGTTTTATTTTAGGCGGTTACGTAAACGGTTTAGAATGCTTAGTTAAATACAAAGTCTTAAAATATTAAAGTTCTATGTAGGTACTTGAATATTCATAAATTGAGAAACTGAATATTTATACTTTACCTACTTGGTACTCGATTTAAAGCTTATTCAAAGTTTATACCTATAACTTGAACGTTTTAAAAATATTTCATTTTCATTAGATAGAAGTTATTATTATTTTAATATCAAAATTCGTTACTAACAACCTAACCTACCTTTTGATCCGATAGTTAACAATAAATACATTCACAAAGGACCAAAATATATGCAGATCCGATAAAGCACTTATCTATCTGCTTTGCAGTTACTTAGAAACTTTCGCAGGAAGATTCATGTCTTATTCAGGATCTAAACCCTCCACCGCAGTTGCGCAAACCTGGCTTGCAACTAACGGCAGCAAACAACAATATATCTACAAGATGAAAGCATGACGCTTCACTTCGTTCCCCAGTCCCCGTCGACACTTTAACAACGTGTACGTACACAAGTGTGAGATATTAGCATAAAACCAATTACAAAGTAACCCTTGCTGCAACATTTATTTTAACGTAGTCGCAGCATCCGCTGGAACGTTTCATTAGCTAGATCTACTTGTTTTATCTATACTAATATTATATAGAAGTAAAGTTTGTTTGCCTTTTTTTTTGTTTGTAAGCTGTCATCTCTGAAGTACTAGTGCGATTATAAAAATTCTTTTACTGATAAAAAGCTACATATTTGAGTGTAACTTTCAAGAAAAGTCGATGCATAATTATGTAGTAAGAAATCTAACATTATTTCTTCCTACCAACTCATTGTCGAATTACAATAACTGACTAGCTAGCTAGTTAGTGCTATATCTAGATATAGAGAAAGTTATGTGGCTGATCCAAATAAGTAATAGGTCACCTGCTAAAAAGTTTTGAGAGTTGAAGTACCTATATGAGGAGAGATTTATAGAAAATTTTATCAGACATTCCATTTTCATCTAGGGAAAAGTCCTATAACCTATGGTAGATGGTATACTTGACGAAGTTTCGTAGTAGCTAGTGGAAAATATGAGTATATTTAGCCAGTAGCAAAAATGAACGAATAAATTTTGCTATAGGAGTCAGAGTTACACTCGTACATTTATTAGCGTACATTTATTATATTATTATGATCGTCTACTAGAATAAACAAGCAGATAAGTATTTTTTGAGATGTTCATTTTAATATAGACAGAATAAGCAATTCAATATCATCATAAAAATATAAATATTTATCGGCGCGTAACTGTTAACTCTTAAAGTGTAACAGAAGGGCGCAACCCTAACTGCTATAAAGAACAATCGCAGAAAATTGTCATGATCACCGCGCCAGACACAAATTGATGATAAAAACACGGGAAAATGAGACACCCCATTCCCCCGACACCTTATAGCATTTACGGCGAGAAAGAGGGTGACTTATTCTTTGCACAGACAGAAGGCTCTAGTGAAATTAATAAAATCAGTGTTTTACGAGACGGCCGGAGCATGGTAATGAGAACCAACCCTCCTGCCCTCGTTGTCTCTATACCTTGTCTTAGGGCGGCACGTAAAATAGCCGACTTTAAGACTTTCCTGAAAGGCAATTTATTTAAACTTCAAATGAAGAAAGGTACCGAAAAAACTTTTTTTTATAAAAGGAGTAAATAAACATTAACTTCTTTTGTATAAAGTTGTAAATTATCCTCTACCAAGCCTCGCTCCTAGATAACGTTTAAATATTTGCATAAAATCGGCGGGCTCAATTATTTGTCCAAGATTTATAGTGCTGTTCACTTTAGGATGGCGGCCAAGATTATATAGTAGCAATATATTTCTATGCTCTTTACAATCTCATCAAATTTGCCACTCCTTGTAGCATTAAATACGACGACTTTAAATACAGTACGAAGGAACGTGATGCAACAACTATCGACAGAGGTGGGCCGGCTATAAAAGTAACGGCGATAAGAGAAACGATTTAAAGAATAAATACCATTTTATTATCATATTATCTCGAATATCACAATGACTACAATAGAATAACAATATATTATTACGTGTAAGATCGCTCAACACGTTTATAAATCGATAGTTTTCGTTCGATGACACGCCTCCTATATTTTGAGCAGTGGGTGTCGATTCTTTTTCTTCTATAGTTTCTTTTGACAATTCACATATATTCGTGAGCGAAGGAGTGCCGATTGTCACAATAAATATAAGCATTATATATCCACCCAACAATGTTGATTAAGCAACTATTTCCTTGCAAGAAATATAAACTTTTAACTCGGAACAATTTTCTCTGGAAAGCGCTAATTGTTATACAAACTTTCGAAGATTGGAATCTTATTAGATTGCAAATGTACCTAGAATATAATAACAAAGTAGGTTAGACATTTATAAACTAGTCTTGAATAGTTTGATTAACTGTAAATAGGTTTCTCTGAATGTCTGAGCGATTAAATCTACTTTCTCTGATTGAAAATGTCTTTAAAAGGACAATTATTTGCAGGCCTCTCTTTGTCTACGCGAAGCGTAGTTATTTACACAGTTAAACATTCAAGAAACTTAAAATAGCAGCGCAATACAGCCAACAAGGCATCCTTTGTAATATTTCCTAAGCTTACCTTTGGTCGGTAAAATAATTGCGCTAGTAAAATTTCATAGCGGTCCACAGCACTTAAATGACGGGGAGTGCCGACGGATGCTGAACGGTAGAATGATGGGCACTGAGTCATCGTCACGACCTCGCTACCACTTTGTCGATATCTCAAATCATCACTGGTCGCCGACCCTGTCTAGCTGAGTTCGCGGTTAATTATAACATAGTCAAGTTTTATTGCAAATGATTTTAGTAGACGCAAATAAAATGATGTAAAACATTTGGTTCTTTCTTTAAGTTAATATTGTGGTTTTTTAATAGCCCATTGAGCTTTATTTCTAAAGCATTAAAATGATTCTCAATAAATAATTTCTTGTCTCATAACGAATTTATACCACATACGTTGACAGCTACATTTTAATACATATCGATTTAATACATCAACGCCAACACAATTCATAAATAACACATTAAATAAATACCTCGACATTATTATAGTGTAGGTGAAAAACATAAATAACCCTAAAATGCTCGGGCTCGCGTGTCGAATGTCCCGTCCGCTGGTAACACGGCGTGCCGCCACTAACCCATATCGCAAGAAACGGATTTATGAGTAACTAGCTCTTTCCTGTGCCGTCGCTCGCATTAACTAGTCGACTATGAAGCTATGACGAGGGTGACCTTCCTTTCATGCCTATTATGTAACTCAATGCCAGGTATGGGCTGTCATGGCTATCAGATAGCATTTTATGTGACATCAAAATAAAGCCTGACATGATGCACAAAACTTTTGTTCGTTTAAAAATGGTTAGCGCTTCGTCGATTACAGGATACCGACAACGTTATTATGGCACGGCACAGTTTAACTAAAAACTGCACATTATTGAACAAACTAACCCGGTTCCATGTTTATTAACGTAAAAGTTTTACAACTAAACAGCTATGATTATAGTTTCCGCGATAAAAAGTAGTTATAAATGTATATTGCGAGTTATTACGCTGTTCGCTCGTAATATCGGCCACAAAGAAACGTGGAAGCATTGTTGCAAACTCATAAAGCTGCGCAGATAAGTGCTTTTTAATATTAGACAAACATTCGCAAAAATGTAAGCAGAATATCTTTTACAACTTATGCAAAGGCGAGAGCAATTGAAATAAAACTACTCCGCCAGATTACTTTGAGAGTTTAACTCTACATAATATTAAATCTCGGTGCTTTCAACTGCAGTTAAGGGGTTAATAAAACGCGAGTTAAAAACTAAGCTTTTCATTCCTTTTTTCTAGTCTGCAAACACAATTGCGAAATGTTTAGCCATTGCAACGAACTAACACTGCGAATGCAGATAAGTTCACAGCGGGTTCAACACTCGCGCTGGTGACATTAGTTGGAAACTTTCAAACTACAGCTGTGGCACAAAGCAGTAAATGAAATCAATACAAAAGCTGTTTCATATTCATATTCAATCTACATGGCAACGGAAAGCACAAACTTAGACGAGTAATTAAAAGCTAACCATACATTTATAAAAAAAGAATGTTTTTAAATTTATTATTACTGATTTATTTATTTATTTAAACTTTATGCAACAAAAAAGTACAAAGGCAGGCTAAATGCCTCAGGCATTCTCTACCAGTCAACCAAAGGTGGTGAAGAGATAGCAAAGCAGGTGCAAAAAATTGTACATGAGGAAATAATCACGAAAAAAATCCAACGATCAAAATACAACGAATATTTTCATCTACTTTCAGTATAATCTTGTCAGTGAATACTAGTATCCATTATGATCTACAGCAGGGATTATCAAACTATTTTAGGCAAGAGACACATTTTCTAAAATGAACTGATAGTTTGATTCCTATCGATAAAAATACTTTACCAATTTAAAAACTTTGCGGTTGGTTAGGTGAGTAAACTAGACATCATTTGCTTATAAAAATTTAAGAAAGTAAATACCTAGACAAAATATTAGTCATTCTTATAAAAAGTACACATTAACACAACTTATACAGTATCCTAAAGGTTTCAAAAAACTTATGTTAATTATTAGAGGTCGATTTTTATACCTCGTCGACCCCCAAAATCAGCTTAGCGTAGGTTTTCCCTTGGCAAACCGATATCGACCACTTTGGGAGTCCCTGATCTACAGTGTCTTTCTCAAATCTCTCTTAAACTCTTAAGAGAAGGTATGAGGAAAATCTCATAAGACACAGGCACATTAGGGAATGACTTACTCATCATTACGTGTCGGCGGCACGTGTGTTATGTGTCCTCGCCTAAGTCGGGCCGAGGTAGCGTGTCCACATGATTGGACTATTATCCATTTGACGACACGGAAATGCGACGGCCGACTTGACGATTTTATTATAGTACTGGTAAAGGAATTTCTTTTTCAACGTGACCTGTATTTTTTTCTTCAGAATGCCAAAACTAATACTCGTCAGTGGCCTAAATAATACAGCGGTGTGCAATCGTAAAAATAGAATTAAATAAATCTTACGAGACCCTGAATACGTTTTTCAAACACAAATTAAAACTCCGTGACTTCTAGTTATTTACAAATAACTAAAAGTCACGGAGTTTAACTTTACATAACATTCAAGAAAAGACAACCCGATCTTTACAAGCGACTTACACATAGAATTCTGAACTAGCAAAATGTCAACGTTTAAGAACTGGAAGCCACAGCGAAGTTACAAAATACATTTGTCAGAGGACAGTTGCAGTCAGTGACATCAATTGTACTTATGGACTCTGTACGAAAGGTCACTCGGGGAATGCAACACAATACACATCTCGCAACTCGCTGCACGTACAAACTGCCACTAAAGTTTATGACAGTACTTCTTACGGAACAGCGAATTGAATAATGCTAATTCCAACTTCTAATAATGACGAACTTTATTGGTGCACTGTACCTTATCAAGTTACCGGTTAAAAGGCACTTCAGGCTAGATTAAGTTAATGTCGATTAGATTAAAACCATGATGGAAGTGAATTTTTTTTACTACATAGCGAAACTCAAACTTGAATTATGCTTATTCAGAATTCTAATCACTCAAATCAGTCACACATACTTAAAGCCACGTAATCCCCATTGTTTTAACATGTTTGACACGATTATTATTGATTAAAACATTGTAAGCGTGTACAATTCAATGGGAACCCTACATTGTAGGGTATGTTAACATAGTCAATGTTTCAAAACACGGTGACTAGTCAATGAATACTTACGCCAGCGATAATGAGGATTAGAAACAACTGTATCGTATGTCAGCGGATGACGCACTTCTATAGGGTATCGGATTACACGTCCAATTAGATTTATTTAAAACCTTCGAGCTTCATAATGGTACTTAATGTTTTTCGCCACATTACATTACACTAATATATACCTTAATACACCTTCTTAATGTCTAATTCTACATAACATCACACCTGTAATCACCGAAGGGTTATGCAGATGTGTACCCATTAGTACGGCCACATTTCGCCAGTTATGTTTAGGTCTAATGTAATAAGGCGAGCCTATTGCCATCAACCAGGCACAAATTCAGACTCCGAAGCAGCTAATGAGAAATTCCTGATGGAAAATCCTAATAACACTTTAACCGACTTGGGAACCAAACTCAACACCTTATGCTCAATTTAATTATAACATAACACAGTCGGTATAATGGAGATTAACCGGTCTATTCTGTAAGATTTTCTACCTCAAAAAAATTAAAGAAATTGCCTGTCAATCCCTAACATACTGACAACTCACCTCAAGCTCGCGTCTCCAAATTCCTCGAGGTGGTTTACAGAATAACACTGCAGTAATGCAAAAAAAAACATGTCACAGACAGTAATACAAGATAAACCTTCAGAAAAAAAGCAAGATAACAGAAGTCGATCACCTAGCGATAAAATTCATGGAAATAAATGATAAATGATGATTGCAATAGGTAGCAGGTACTTATTACACCATTGCTTTTCACGTATTGCAAATAGCTAATCCTGTCTTCTACCAGCCAGTAGAAATATACCCATAGTTTTTAAGAACTTATATTAGCTACTTATTCTTGAAAAAAATATATCATTCATTCATTAATTCATTGAATGTAAAAAAAATACGGAGCTAAATGTTACAAGTTTTTCTAGCTATTATGTTTTTTTTATTCCGGACCATATTCGGGAACACATACATAACATCACGCCTGCAATCCCCGAAGGGCTAGGCAGAGGTGCACCCATTAGTTCACCCACATTTCGCCAGTTATGTTTAAGTCCCATGTAATAGGGGGCGAGCCTACTGCCATCAACCGGGCACTCATGGGTCATACTTGGGAACTCGTCTGATTACGAAAATATATGTATGTATGGAGATGGTCATAGTTACAACATTTACTTACGTTTTTCTCGAAAAAAAAAGTTAAAATGTTCTAACCAACTTTTAATGGGGGTACCCATGGTCCCTGTACGGTATGCACCCATAAGCACAATATTTTCTGTGTGTTACATAGGCACTTTAAGCAGCATTTTATCTCACACCAAAAAAAAAAGTTGTTTTCCCAGCATTTGATGGACATCTGTATACCTACTTAACAAGTATGTCCTTATTTACTTTAAAAATTGCAGATTCAGTTTGGCCATGACATGACTAGTATTATATTATGTAGACTAGATTTTCCTTGCGAAGGACAAGAGGCTGTCCGGTCCACAGAATTCAGTCGCCGTTCCTTCCTTGCTATTCTTTTCTCGTCATATTTGTTGACGTCACAGCACTTTCCTATCCGGGATACTCCAAGTCAATACTCATTGTGCGGAACCCATTGTGTCTCCATTCCTTCGTGATATTACAGAAAATTTTCTTGAACAGAATTTTATATGACAAGCGATTTTTGAACGAAACATTACGGTATTTTTATCTTTTTGTACGTTTGGAGTTCTCGAGTTTACTTTCTTTTATATTTGAATGTTTTTAGAAGTAACAATAAATAGATATTACAAACGATTTCCTGTAGCTACTTCAAAGCATTCAGTTCAGTTGCGAGGTATTGGCTAGGTTCCATCACCACGCGACCTATTCTCGCAAAAGGTCAGTGCGACTCAACACTCGGAGTGTGATGTGAGTTCCGCAGTATTAGGAACGACGTGTATTTAATGTACATGACTTTTATTTAGATTTATTACGATCGGCCTGAATGGACGACTACAACCGAGGTACGTATAACTGCAACTCCTTCTGTACTGTTAGAAGATTGAAGATTTATTGAGAAGAAATTCACTTTTATTTTATGCCTGACAAACTAAACTAGATGAAAAATAAATTATGCGGTCGGAAAAGAGTTATAAAATTGCAATAGTAACACAAAATAAATTCCGTATGATTTTAAGCAAAAAAATAAATAAACATAAAATAAGTTTCAAAATTGACACATGTTTTCAAATTGAGGTTATACAGCTGGCCGCGCACAATGCTTGCTGCTGGAATCATATTCATACATACCCGTATATATTGGAAACAGAGAGAAAGACAAATGGTGGGAAGGTCGCCTGAATATACATATCTCTTTTTTCTTACAAGACGATTTCTTTTAGTTAACTACTACTAGTTTAATTTTTCAGAGAAATATAATCATGTCCTACTTTGTCAGTCCAAATGTTACCCAACATCTCCTAACCGCCTGTACCGGACCGGATTTTGAGTAACACTTAAAATTCGTACAAACCACTTACTATTTGCTCAACTATTTATGATATGATAACACAACCAGCAACTTGCTTGATTAAATTATAAATTAGACTATCGACGATCTGCCTCAATAAAGTGCAAATTGGATCTAATCGATAAATAGGCGTTACGATCGATCGAAACCAGATATTTCTATTACAGTGCAAATTAATACGTTGAATACCAGTTCAGCAAGATGTCGAAACCGTGTTTCCAAACTTTACCTTCGTATTTTAGCGATAATCTTGGGATTTCGATCGCTTTAACATACGGCAAAAGACACATCACTAGCCTTTAACTACGCTTACTGCCCATTAAACTAAGAAACATTGAGCAAAAACGGTTGCTGGGAAACGACATTTTATTTATATGTGATAAATCACTCTTTCTCATAGTGCGCAATGAAACACATGAAAAACACTGTACTTTTGCATGCATGCAACAGTAAAAAGTTCATGGCTGAAAGTTTAGGTAACATAACACCACACCTGTAATCCCCGAAGGGTTAGGCAGAGGTGTACTTTGACCTTGCAAGTATGATCTAGAACAAAAAACATATCGCAGTGATGGGAAGATCATATAAGCTTTAAGCCTTTTTTACACCCGTTATAAAACCGCATCTCCAGAGCATCTTATCATGGCAAAGAATTGCTACTATAGCCGGTGGGTGGCACGAACACTTAACATCATTTCACCACGTTATTAGTGGAGTCGCCCACAATTTTCATATAAATAAACATCTTATTAACGCCAACCGAAAGTTGACCTCACTAAATGAAGCCCATACAGAGTAATCTGACCGTACAAGGCATGCGTAGGCGCATGTCACGTGGGTGTTCGGCCGCTAAGCCCCGTATCACGATACATTTGACAGGTATCGCGCAATCACAAAAAGCTTTCGCATTTTCCAATCATAACAACATGGCTGTATGAATACTAAAAGTGTTACCTTTTGTACGTGAGTGTACAGTCACGAGCAAAAATAAGTATACACTTAGCAACAATACGAAGCTATTTTGCTTCGAATAATGATTGAAATGTCATGTTTTTAGGATATAGTATTTTTGAATTCAATACTACCTAGTATGAAATAGGTCTTATATCTTACATAGGAATTCTTTTAACTACTTTGTTGTTACTTGAAACCAAAGTGGAAGAGAATTGAGAAGGGGTTTTTAAATCTTTTCAATTCATGGAAATAGAAATATATGATATGAATATAGATGGAAATGGAGGAGCTTGTGGCTAAGTAATAACAGCCGCACGGGTCGATCCGTCAGGTTAAGCTACGCTTGCCGGGGTTGGTCCGTGGATGGGTGACCATCTTTACACACCGAGACTCCTCCGTGCCTCGGAAAGCACGTTAAGCCGTTGGTCCCGGCTGTCATACGTGGATCTTTGACAGTCGTTACGGGTCGCCAGAAGCCCGAAAGTCTGACAAACTAGTCTTACCTAGGGGTATCATATTACCCAGTTACTGGGTTGTGGAGGTCAAAAAGGCAGTCGCTCCATGTAAAATACTGGTATTCAGCTGCGTCCGGTTAGACTGGAAGCCGACCCCAACGTAGTTGGGGAAAGGCTAGGCAGATGATGATGAAATAGGTCTTATAACAAAGTTACAACCATTTTTTTACAAGAAAATCGCATTTGAATTTTGCTAAGTGTATACTTGTTTTTGCTCGTGACTGTACTCGCTCGGATTTCAAAGAAACTTCAAGCTGAAACTGAGATACGACTTATCGGATTTAGTTGAAGAAAGCTCAAGACTTTTCTTTTTAAAAAGCATCATAATCATTTATACTAACATTTGTAACTTTTTGCAAAGAGACAAAAGCACTGAAAAAGAGTTTTGACTTTTAAATAAATCATGTTAGGTACATATAAAAGGTTGTGTTGGCCCAGTGCTTGATGTGCACGACTCTCATGCATGAGATTGTGGGTTCAAATCCGGGCAAGTACTAATGTAACTTTTTATATGTACTTTCTAAGTTTATCTTGGACGTCACTGACATCGGTGAAGGAAAACATCGTGAGAAAACCTGAACTTGTCATGTCCTTTCTTGGAGTTCAAACTTACATCGTACCTTTCATCAAAATCGGTTAAGTAGTTTAGAGACAGACAAGACAGACAGAAAAACAAACAAATAGACAGAGTTACTATCGCATTTATAATATTAATAAGGATAATGTACAGACAGACACAACAGCTTAAAAAAGTTAAGTTATTCAACGATAATAATCAATTGCGACAAAACTTTAATGTATTCGGGTACTAATTGAGACCGGCGAAGTGGGCGGAGTGTGCTTAAATAGCAAAGTCAATACTACAGAGATATAACCACAGATCAGCTGTCGTATACTACAGATACCAAACCATAACGTTCAGATATTTAATTTTAATTTACCAACAGATTTATACCAACTGCAATGGATATACATATTTCCATTTAAGTGGCTCGTAAATTTATATGAATATAGTTTCGTGATAAATAAATTTAAACTGAATAGAGTGGTATTCTACTTGTACAGAGTTAAGGACATCAAGACACTTAAATTATTTACTTTAAAAGCATTCAAAACAAAATAATATTTAGATTTAAAGCTCAAGACCTCAAAAATTGATTAACTAATTAATAATAACAATAATAACAGCTTTTTATTGTCCTACTGCAGGGCAAAGGCCTATAGTTATACAGAGAAGATTTTGACATTGATCACCACGCTTGCTTACGTCGGATTGGCGATTTCAAACTTATAATTATTATAAGTCCAGGTTTCTTCACGATGTTTTCCTTCATCAAAGTAAGCGATGTCAATGATAAACTTAAAAAGTACATATGAATTATAAAAAGTCACATTGTTACTTTCCTGTGCCCGGTTGCGAACCTACAACCTTGTATTTGAGAGGCGGGGGCCTTAACCACTGAGCTTTAACTACATTCGACGATTAACCGAATGTTCAGATAAAATCTACCAATTTCCGTCGATCAGAGTTCAAAATGCACATAAGCTACATGGCAATAACTATAAATGAATCCAGTATCATTAATATGTATTATCTGCATCATAAGAAGCACACATTAAGAAAATCTTGACATCGTAAAACTGAACGCACTTACAAATTGTAAGTCGTAACGTTAAATCTATCTTTATAGATGTACATTTAATTAGCTAGTCGATACCATTAAAAAATAATTCCGAAACTCGAACGTCTATAAAAAAACACTTTACTGTAGCCCTGAAAAGCTGACTAATTTACAATAGCTGTAAAATTAGGTTTATATTTGTTTTGAAATTAATAAATAGTTACTTAATTGAGTTGGCGAAAAGTGACGTCACGGAATCCTATTGTCACACAACCTTCATGGCAAAACCTCTTTTTGTTATACTTTTTATGAGCTGTCAAAACGCGATTCTCCCTATCGATGCGACGTCACTTTTGTTCCAAATCAATTGATTAACTTTTTATTGGTATAAAAGCAAATAAAAATCAAATTTACTGTTAATTGAAAATAAATCGAGTTTTCAGGGCCAAAATAAAGTGGTATTTTAAAGAAGTTGTATCTTCGAATTATTAGTTAATGATGTCAACTATAAACCCAATTGTAGTTAGTTAAGTTAGTGAATTACTATCAATTTAAGTATCATGGTCATTTTCCTGCGACAGATAATAAATATATTGCGACATTTACCAGACCATAAACCGTTCTCACGTTACATTAATTTACTAGAACTTTAGACTGAAGCCATAAATTGTTATCTGCTGGACACTGTTGGTTTTGTAAGTCAAATTTAGTTTTAAAACCTGCCATGATCATTTTAAATTTATAGTGGAACAGTTCTTTAGATGACTATAAAGTTGAATTTACAGTACCATTCTTGAAAAGTGTGTCTCACTGTCTTGCTTCTTCTGCCCACGTCATTGTTGCGTTCAAGTGTTCAAAAACTGTTGTTAAAATACAAGGTGCAATTTTACAGTTTCATCTTTGCAAGTTATCATAAAAGATATAAATAATCAAATAAAATTACGACACCTAGTCAATAATTAATAAATACAGACAGTTTTTCAGAATGCAGTTCTTTTAAAGAACAGAATCGCCCCGTTTCGTTTTCGGTAGGTGGTGACTGTATCACTGTGTGTGTAAGGGATCATCGCCCCGCCTACCTAAACTCAGCGGCAAGAAGACTAGTTCGATATCGACCCCCCCCCCCCCCAAATACTATTTAATTGAATATTGATTCATGTAAAGAATCACTGCAAACTACACCTTGTATATCTTACATTCTGGTCGAAATCAGCCAATCAATACCTGCAAAAGAAGAAAAAAACAACGTTAATAATACCGCTAAGGATTAGGTATCAGAAGAAAAAAAATGTTATCACAACGACCTCATTTTCGCAAAGCCAAATCCCGCTCGAAAAGTTTATGAATTTCTAAAACGTAAACTGCCGACTAAAAGGAACTTCTCGTTTGACCTCTAAAGTTTCACGGTTCCAATGAATAATTCAACATTTTTTAAGTTTCATGTCTCCATAATTTTTCATGCTGAAAACACGGTTATTTTATGAATAGCATCATTTAAAGTGGGAGGTTCCCGAGGATCGTAACCCGGAGAAAGTTGGCAACTGAGCTCGAGAAAGGTTCAAAAGCGTGTAAGTATTTAAATAAAGAAATATGCCAATCTTAATTACTTATGAATCTGTAAATATTCATTTTACATTAAAGTTAGTTTATACTGCAGACATCGGTAATAAAGATAACGAACGAGCGTTTACGCCTTACGACATTTCATTTCAGTCCTTATTTTTTCAAATAATGAACCGATTTTGATGAAACTAGACACACATAAGCAGGATACATAGGTTTAAAAAGAAAGATGAGAAAATTAAAAAAATTGAGTTAAAGCCTATTTCGACCGATTTTATCTTTCTATAGACACAGAGATTTCCAATTATCTTTTTTTTTTAAGACGTTTCGAAAATGTTCTTAACTAACTTTTTAGACCTAAGTATGAATTCTTCTTATGTGTAGGAAGATTCATTAAAATCGGTTCATTAATTTCCAAAACATTGAACTTAAAATTTTGTATGAAATGCCGTAAAGCATTAATACACTTAAAAACACAAATTTGAACAAATAGAACCATAAATCAGTTCGCCATACAAATACTAAGAAACCCAAATAACAATTAGCAAAAGAACTTGGTCGCGGACCAAGTTTATCAGCGTAAACACGAGAAGAGAACTTTTTAATGGCAAAGTTCTTCCGAAGTTCACTTGTTAAGTCTGAACAATCGCCGAAAGCGGTGCTCCACAACTTTAAACACGGTTGTAAATGAAAAATTAGCTGCGGACCATGACCAACTACTTAATGATCTTCTTACTGGTTCTACTTTTCAGCAGGAACCGCTTTGCTTTGAGGAGACTTTTTATAAAAACTAAAATATTAACAAAAACGTGCACACATTTAAGATGTAAGAATATACTAACTCTTTGGTCCTTTGGTCCTAACGTTGTTGGCGTAAAAACCCAAGAAATAAAACTTTCCAAACAATTGAACTCCCCCTTTTAGAGTTTATTTTTTATACTTGAATTCTTCCCTTTTCACCCCCATTTTCCAAAAACTCTTTCTCAATGCTCGCCTACATCAAAAAAGGCCTTATGCAAAATTTCGCGTTCCTAGTTCCAGTTGTTTCGGCTGAGCACTGATATGTCTGTAATTAAGTCTTTTTTTTGTATTTAAAGAAGACTAACGTTAAGGCATTCTACTTTAGTATGGTTTGTACCACAAAGCAGAGAAAGAAATTAAGCGAATCCGTAGCTGGTAAATACGCTCTGTTATGTAAAATGTATTTCTACTATAGTCGCTTCATTATAATACGTAATCCTTTTGAAGTACCTTGAAATATCTACAAATGAGTCTCTTAGGAAGGATAACGAATAGGCCCCTTCTTATGGCTTCGTGTTACTAATTTAACGTTAATAATTTAATCTAGCCTATTAGGAGGGTGATAGACGCACAAGTTACTCGACGATCTATTTTACCCATGTGTCCTCCTAACTGCGCAAACTTTTAGGGGTAACACTTGGGCGAAAAAGGTCGTCTAGAATATACGCGCGTTTGCTCGTACGTCTAGCAACCACTTAGAATAATGCCCTTGTCCCAAAAGCTACTGTAATGATGTTAGTTTTCCGATTTGGTAATTGGGTTTGGGTAACTGCCACGGCTTATTGTTTTATATTGCTCTGCTCTTCTCCTACATTGTTTTTACTTATAGAAGCAATAAGAACGTAACCAGGATTTTGTACAAACTTAAATGAAAAGAGTGTCCATCGTGTTTCTTTGCTCGTTCTTCTCCATAGAGACCTACCTACGTTTTGAAACGAGAAACTAGCTTCAACTTTCTGAATAACTGACCGAATCTTTGACAATTCAAAAGTGCCTGTATTGTGAATAATGCTTTGACTTTAACAGACAATCAAGTGTAAGAAATTAAATTACACTTTATACTACCAATGTTCAGAGATTAGCTATATCCTGAAAACTTTTACTTAGTCGGCTTCCTAACATGTTATTAATTACAAAATGGGAATTTGATTTTGAGAAATAAATCCATTTTGTTTTCGTGGGATACGGAAGTGTTAATAGCCAAATAATTAAGGATATCCGCACACGACTGCTAAATTACTTAACAGTTGTTCTGTCGATAGTCTTTATTTGTAAATTATCGTCTTAAATGCGTATTACGTGACTTGTTTTATCAATTAAAGTATCGTGACTTTTTTTGTTTCCACCAAAATCTATTCGTAATCTTATATCAGCAATCAATGTCAAAGAAAAAACTACGTAAGTAAATTAGAGGCATTTTTAACAGCTTATGACTGACTGTAAACGTCTAGAACAGAGGCTACCAACAGTTGTAATTACCACTTTCAAAATTTTCTTGGTTTAGGTGAACCCCTGCCCCCATTTCTACCACATTCTCAAAACTAGTCAAAAAATCTGTTTTTTTTTTAGTACGCACTTCGCATCTGCCTACCTACGTTGGCAGGTAAAGCCAAATAACGAAACCAGACATTCCTACCTATTCGTGAACACCTTAAAAATTGTGAGCCCACATTGTTTTTTCATGCCAACATAGACCCCCACCATTCTGGGAATCACTGGTCTAGAACGACTACAATGTAAACGTTCCTCAAAGTAACTAGAATTTAACTCGTTGACTGCGGGAAAACACACACGTTGTGTTTCGACTAAAAAACGTAAGTGCGGCGCACACACAAACGTGTGTGTTTTTCTATGGCGAACACGCGAACATTGGTAGCTAGCCGCACTGGCGTTTGGCGCAGCAAATGTTCGTCCGCAGTCAAAGGGTCCCTCCTGATGTAATGCCGAACGTACTATTAAGTATTTGTGTACCGATGTTTGCTACATTTATGTGTTAATAATAACAAGTATCGTGCGACACAATTAAAATTAAATTGAGATCACTTACCAAACGATTTGGTAAAACCTAATGGAACTTCAGCTGTCCATCTGTTTGTCATTTATAATATTTACAAAACCATTACTATGTAATGTACAAGAGTTTTGACATTTGGATGTAATTTGAGCGTCGACTCTTTAACCGTACATTTTTTTGTTTGTTATCTCGCTTGGCAATCTGTTTCACTACATGCAAAGTTATAATTTATGATATCTTTTTGCTGAATACGCTTAGTGTTTTCATGGGAATATCTATGCGGCGACTAGACTTTGATGATGACAAATTGGTGCAGACAATGTATAACGCAGTTCAAGGTTGAAATCACAGATGTTCAGACAATCCTTAATCGAGATGAATGATAACAATAAGAGGATGTAGCAAAGCATGTTAGCCTTTAACAAACAGTGGGCTGGGTCAGTCGACTTGAGAAAAATCTTGAACTATGTACGAAATGACTGTGGGATAATTCTTCTTTATACATATGTATAAAGAGTAGAATAAATAAAAACAAAAATACATTGTTTTTGTCAGAATCTCTACTAATATACAAGTATTAAAACTGAAGAGGTTCTTTTTAGTTTGTATGTTTATTTTTTTAAACGCTCTAATATATGGAACTATTAGACGGATTGGAAAATATATTTTATTATTTATGATAGCTAGGTTCATGAGGAATATAATAGAATATGTAACATCACGCTACAAACCACGGGTGTGCAGCAGTAACCAAATACGTTGCTTAACATGGGTGAAAAATTTCCCCGCCTCACAAAACGACAACTGTATGCAATGCGGAAGCTAGACTTAAGTGTTGTGTCGTGACACAACTTACCAAAGACATATGTTCACTTGTCAATGACTGGAATTAACTGCAAAAGTCTACAATGATTGATTGATCGAGGACATACCGATTTAAAGACATTTATTTCTCAAGAAAAGTGCATTACAGTTCAGTTACATATTGAGAAATGCATAGAAATAGGAAAGTAATGCACTGCTCTGTGATCTGAGTAATAACTACCATATACCAGCTTGCAGGGCAAAAGCCTCTTCTCATACAGAGCAGGCACGAGCATCGATCACCAACGCTTACTCAAGATCAAATCCAGGTTTCATTACGATGTTTTCTTTTACCGATGTCCAAGATAATTTTAGAAAATACATATGAATAGGAAATGTCACATTGTGGTACTGCCCCGATTTCAAACCCATAACCATGCACGAGAGGCAGGTACCTTAACCACTGGGCCATCACGACCATACAATATAAGTAATATGCACGTCAACCGAAAATTATAAAAGCAATTACAACTTGGTAATCCTTTTACGATCACCATGCACTTGCATAATTCACTTCGCAGTAGTGTTGCCATCCCTACAATATATTGTAGTATTCTACTATATTAGGGGCCCGACCACAACAGTTACGAAAAAAAAAATATAGTAGGCTAAACTTCTATATTTTTAAGGCATCAAACTCAAAGCAATAATATTCGTATCATTTATTTTCACCAATATTGTAAAGAGGAAAAATTTGTATTTTTGTTTGTTTGTAATGGATAAACTCAAAAACTACTGGACCGATTTTAAAAATTCTTTCACCATTAGAAAGCTACGTTATCTGCGAGTAACATAGGCTGTATTTTATTTTATTTTTGCTCGGACGAAGTCGAGGGCCTAAGCTAGTAAAATATATACTATATTAAAAGGAAAAGTCAATAATTCTGAACATTATTTTCGATGTCAAGTTGACAGTACGTTCACTAAGTTCAGCTTTCTACTATATTTTTATGGGTCAAAATTTTAAAACTACTATTTTTGACAGACAAGGAGCTGGCAACCCTACTTCACAATGATGTCGTAACACATTACCATACATTTAACATATTAGCTAATGAACATAAAATCTATTATTATCCAAGATTACAATTATGGTAATAGGTAACTATCGAATAAGACTGACTCTGGCCTAGTGATAGCAAAGCGCGACTGCTAAACGTGAGCTCTTTGGTTCAATTCCAGGTCGGGCAAAGTGATATTAAGTTCTTCCATCAGGAATTTCTCAGTATCAGCCTCGGAATATGAATTTCTACCCGGTTGATAGCAATAGGCTCGCCCCAGATTACATGGGACTTAAACATGGGTATACCTCTGCCTAACTCTTCGGGGATTACAGGCGTAATGGTAAGTTATAGTCTATCAAATAGCACGTAATGGTCAATCGGTCGTGTACAGTTTTTGCTCACTTTAAGATTTGTCAATCAATCAAGCGTTCTTGGCGGATACAGAGCCAACGATTGATATAATACACACAAAAAATTGTGTAAATGTATATAGAGATTGATTTTGTCGCGTCAATGGCCTGTAAGAAGTTATATTATGGTCACAAATATAGCTTTGCTTTACAAATAAAACCTCGTGTCATTTACACCGGTAATAAATAGGATTTTTTGTGAGAATTGTCGCTAATGTTGGTCCAGGATGTTGATTATGTGTTCTGTGATTGGTTCATTTGCTTTTAAATTGGATATGAACATTCATTACGTGTCTATAAAATTGACTATTATCATTACAAATAATCTATAATATACCAGTATTATAAAGAAGTAAAGTGTTTTTGTTTGTAAGAGGTAATCTCTAGAAATACTGGTCAGATTACAAAAAGCAAAAAAAAACAAAAAGCGCTAAGTTACATCTTTGGTTACTGCTCGGCTCCCTTGAGTCGTAGCGTAATATTACTTAGCTTATGCTATTCCTCTCTAACTTTGACTTTGACTTTGTCTTTGACTTTGACTTTGACTTCCTCATGAATCTAGCTATCATATACAAGAAAGATATTTTTTCAATCCGATTCGTAGTTCCAGAGATTAGCGCATTTAAACAAACAAACAAGAAAATCTTCAGCTTAATATATTAAGTATAGATGGTATATTTTTCCACATAAACGTAGACGCGTGCAGAATAAATATCAAATATAAGATTTTTTTTTAGAAAGCTCTAAGCAGGTACCTACATATAAACAAGAGTTATCACGTGTTAAAGAATAGTATTATTTTCCGAGTAAAATTTTCTTTTTAATAAAACACCAGTCACATTTCTTCCCAGCATGATACAAAGAATAAATTCAGCTGCTCACAATCCAGACCACGTTTGCAAGAAAATAGATTATTGCAGAACATGGAACTGCGACCCGACGTAGTTACACGAACGACAGTTTCTAAACCTAATGCATTATTACGACACGTACAGTACTAACGCGCTTTCAATTGAATACTGCATGGAAAATTAATGGTATAGTTAACGTGGACGTGTCGCCATCGACCAATGTGTAGACATTTTATTTAAGGCACAGACTTATTATAATAACAGCCCTATTACTTATATATAGGAGCCTTTCTCAAAGTTTACGATAACGCCCCCTTGTGGATGCTACAGGCCTAAAGGGGGGCGGTAAGAGAATCAGAAAAAAAAAATCGGCGCGTTGCGTAAAGGCTTGGGGAGCGATTTGTAATTTCATCTGCTAGGTGGTTTTCAAGTAGGTGAAAATATGGGGGCGCTAGAAAATATTTTATTCTCAAAGTGGGCTGTAGACAAAATAAGTTTGGAAACCCCTGATATAAAGGTTTAACTCTATTCTACCGACCGTTATTTTTTAAATAATCGTAAAGCATCGCACATTTTATGATAGTGCAATGAACCAAAATTACCAATCGTTGCCAACTTGACCAGATTTACTTTCTCTACAAGTATAACTCGAAATTTTCAACACCTTCTTATGAGTGTGCTTAAGCACATTCGTGGACCCACAAAACCCCGAAAAAGCACGATAACACCCGAACAAGCGTCGGGTAATAACTCGAAACGTGTCGTGAATGCCGTACGAAGCATGTCGCAAGTTCCTCTCCAGTCCGCCCACACAAACATGCTGTACTCCAATAGCTTTTAAAAATACTTCAAATCGCCCTTATTAGTATTAAATAGGCAATGTCGGGTAATGGTGACAAATTTGTCAGATAAAACGAATGTATCTTGAATATTAATTTCTTTTAATGAAAATTCCTTGCCCCACGTATGCGGCAATACGCTTCGTTTCAATCGATAGATATATAGTCAAGTTGTGTAATGGTCATTTGGATAATGATAATTTTAATTGTAGACGACTTTCCGTCCGTGTTCGTATCGCTACGGCCCGTTACAGTAATTTGGAATAATTACTTATACTTAACTAAATTTTAATTATATGGTAATTCGATACATAACTACCAGAAAGCGTTAGTGTGAAAACTGCTTTAGAAATTGATGTCATAAACCCATCTTGCTCAGTTTCTAATTCTAATCAATTTGTACAGAGCCGGGATGCCCATTCATCATTCACGATCATTGATCATTTACAGTTGATACGTTATAAAAACTTGAGTCAAACATTAGTACCAAACAAGTACATTTGCAGTTTAGAGCGGACGGACACGATCGAACCAAATACGTCAAAATCAACGCGTGTCAATTTTATAAATGAGCTGTGTCGCCTTTGATCGCGCCCGCGTCGCCCCGACCGGGACCGTGGGACACGCGGTCACGTCAGCTCGCGTCCCACATAGCCTGGCCGAGTGGCCACAATGACGTACATTTGGGACAACAAGTATAGTTAACTTGGTAAAATGGGCTCTTATGGCGCTCGTGGGCGGCAAGCGAACAACTTGTATCAACGTAATTGTGGCGAACTTTGATCCAAGTTACTCGTTGGTTTGAAACGCCGACACCAACGGAAGCGAAACGGGTTCTGTTATATCGCACTTCTGATCACTTACTGTTTAAGCTAAGATTGTTTTTGTTTAAGATTGATTAAAGTTCTCTAAGTATATGGTGTAACAGTAAATCAAATGCTAACCGTATTTCCCGGAATAGATATCGGTCAAACCAATTCAGATGGGTGTTCCCAAATGGGAGCAACCCGGAACGTAAAAATACCATCCGACATTTACATAAAGAGACAAGTCGCAGCGCAACTTAAAAATCAGGACGTGTCACGAAACGTCTAGTAACGCTAGTCCCGTCGACCTTCGCCGACACTGATTGATATTGATAGAGGAAGCCCGACACCTCGGCTGCGGCCCGGATCAACCGCGCCGAAGATTGATACAGTGACCCTACGTTTTCTTGGGCCTTCGCTAAACAAATATTGCGAGACTTTCAATTACGGAATGCCTGCGACATTCCTCTCTGTTCTGTATGAGGTAGAAATAGAAAATGTGGGTTGATTTTCATTGTTGAACTTGACAGCTTTCGTGTCGGGTTACGAAAACTCTCATTGGCTGTCTAGTATGGTTTACAGTATTATCTTATTTGATCTTATTTCTGTTTCGAAGCACCCACGCGGATTATTTCTCTTTATTTATTATTAATTAACCTAATAAGAAATTACAGTTATTTTAAACGTCAATCTTTAATGTAACTTCAATTTAAATAATTGAATTAAAAATAATTTTGCGCCACTTTTTCGTCCGTATAAGGTCGATAGCAACATATTCACGGCATATGTACGTTTAAAGCCTCACAGATGGCGCCTGAATTGATGTCTGAAATGCCCGAAACCTCGGAAAGTTCAATCAATCTCATTTAAAGCCAGGCTTGGCGGTACATCTATAATGGATGTCGTATCGAGCAAAATTGCCGAGGTTACGTAAACCGAACATTGTCTAATGCCGTGTTTAGGGTATCTGTATACCTATGCCAGCTTTTGATAATTTAGGGGAAGACTAGGCTCGACAGCGGTCGTGAAAAGGTTGATACGTAGTCATACGTGCCTGTTCTATTTTCTCTACCACTATTTTAAAACTTTTAGAAAGCCCTGTTCAAAAATAGACTTGTAAAACTTAAATTTGTAAAATAAAAGTCTTTTATTCTGAAAACTGTAAAAGTTCTTACAATTATAAAGTACTATATTTGATGGCCTATGAGGTTTCCGCTTTCTGACTTTTTTAAAAATTGTACATACATATTTCATAATTAATTAGTTTAACATCATTAGGATCAGTAACTTAAGTTATTGCAATAAAGTACCTATTTCAGTAAAATTACTGGAAAATTTAACATCAACTCTGGACAGTATAAAACAAATAAAACGCAGACAAATAAATAAGACGCAGTGCACAACGTCGCGTCTGCCTGTTTGTTTTACCGTCCGCGTCGCTCGGGGCGACATCTGTCCGCGGGCAGACGACTCATTAGCATTGTTACCGAGGCTTGCAACACTAGCCGCTCGACGACAATTCAGTTTCCACGCCAACCAACTATTGCAGTGTCACTGAGGGCATATCTTACAAAACCAGAATCTGCATTGCTTAGAATATTGAATAGAAATTATATAGATATACTTTGCTATGTACTGGTGCATGGCTCTGCTGAAGTTCTGAATGCTTTATTTAGTTTAGTTAGTTATAAATACTAAAAAACTAAACTAAAAGACACATCGTCCTCATTAACGGCATATTGCAATTTTTCTAGGATCTCTTACACCATTATTTTACGTCGCATAATTAAATTTAATATGTGGACTCAAACATATTTATTTATTTGAGATAAACATCTGTTAAGTTTTACATAAAATATGCAGATTATGTTTACGTATAATCTTCATGCTTTATGAGCCAGTATTGCAAGTTAATTGCTACAATATTCTTGAAGACCATTTTAAACCCGTCGTACTTAAATACAAAATTCATTCTCCATTTTCACAGAACCGATAAAAATATCCAATGGGAGCGTGTGTGCATGGCTTTATAGTAAGGTCGTTACGGTTTCAGCGATGAAGCGAAACTTTTATAGAGCGACGAATAAGAGCAAAACCTTGTGAACGCTGCCGCCTCGGCTGACCGAAAAATGACATGACGAGCGATAGCGATGTTCAACGAACACTTTTCAAACATAGCACTTCAAACTTAATAGGTGCTTTGCAGAAACAGAACTTTAAAAAGAAACCCGAAACGAAGTATTTTCAGAATAGTATTTGAAGCCATCCTTAAAAAGCGTATTTACGTTAAATAATTTACCAACACTGTTGAATTCGAGCCAAATGGATTTAAATTATTCGATTAGTTGGCAGTTTTAATCGGGTCCACATTACGCAACGCTCGTTCATTGATTTGATGAATATGCTATTTAACGTCGTGATACAAAACACATTAAAACGTGCCTCCTCATTGAAGCAAAATGGCCGGAGGAAGTTCAAAGCACTTGCAACGTGACGAAAGTGGAACACTCGGGGAATATATTACTGCTCCAGCTGGGCGAAGCTCGCCCTTCTGCCAAATATTTGTGAAACTCCGTAAGGTCAAGGTGGCGGAGAAGTAGGCCACGGCGTGGGATACAGCCCATAAATCCGACCCGAGTTGGTGTTGTCACTTCAGTGCTTCACTCGTAAAAACTTCGACGTATTGGGAATTTATTTCAACTATCCTCATAAATATATATTAGATCGGAGTAGAACTCTTCCTCACATATCAATTACCATAAATTCCGGGAATTATGCAGCGAGTCGTAAGTGCAAATCGAATGTTTCCAAATAGGGCAGTCGCGTCGGAATGATGTAAGTCATGTGCATTCGAGCCGCATTTCGTCCCGCGCATGCTGAGCGCGCATACGCGATACACAACTCCCTTTTTTACATCCTTTTAAATAGGGTTTACTCGGAGATTGGTTGCCGCAACAATCAAATCTTATAATACTTTGTATTCCACAAATGCAAACCATATCTCTGTGTGTTCAATTTGATTTCCCACGGGACCTCCACGTTTTCTCTATTACGTCCGCTTTATCAAACATGTAAAAGAATGTATCGCAAATACTAGAGCACTGTAAAATAAAAACGCTTTTATTACTTGAAGAAGAGCAAGAAAAGTGAGAAATATTTTCAGATCGCAGACGTAAAATTGAAATAGTTGTTGAAGAATTTATATTGAAGCAATGTAGTGTACGATCGCTGACTCAGCCTTCCGTTGCCTAAAAATCGAACAAAAGAGAGCATGAATCGATATCGCTTGCCGTCGGGAAGTGAATCGGAACGAAGTATTCGAGTTATCGCAATATTATATCGAGTGACAATTCGATCGGCGAAGTGGCTTGTCACGCACTGATTTACAAGGCATGTGACCTGTCGTGCTCCATTATGTATGTACATACATGAATGTTATAGCTTCTCATATACCAGCATGGAGACATGCACTTTACATAGCAAAAGCAGTTTGTATTGCAATCGCATGCTTTATTTTCAACTAGCTTTTGCTTCCACTTCGTCCGCGTAAATGTCGGTTATCGGGGACGCAGACAAAGTCGCTGAATAAAAAAGTAGCCTATGACTTTCCTTGGGATCTAAGCTTACCCTGTACCAAATTTCATGAAAATCAGTTCAGTGGTTTAATCGTGAAAGCGTAAGACAGACGGTTATTTTCACATTAGTAATATTAGTATGGATGTTGGCAAACCTAGGGAAAAAATGCGTAATTTCGTTTCAACGATTACTTACTATTTCACTTCACTTTGCCCTTTATTATTTCAAACTCCTCTAGATACTTATATCCATTTCTCTCCTCATAATTATATCTCCTATAGTTAAAAGGCAACTAAACTCTTCCAAAGACAATAATATTCGCACATGTGGTATCCCGCGCAGCGTGACGCGGCCGGATCTTCTAAATATATATTTACGTTCGAACGGACGCGAATACAGGAAAACGTTAAGACACACACATTACCGATAGATACACACTTTCTAATACAAAATCATTCAAGGACGCGCTGAATTTCACAAAATAAAGACGTCAAATGGAACGGAATCAAGAGTAGGTGAATGAATACATTTGCGATTTCACGTAATGTTATGAATGAGGGAGTTCCTAATGGATTTAGAGTTCCTGTTTTATTTATTTGATTTATTTAGGGCAGATTTTTCAACAGTCAGATAACTTTTATCTAAAGAATAAATATGACAGTTTGACATATTTTCTATTCAAAAGCTGTCAAATCGCCGTATTTATCCCTCCGTTATGAGTTATTTGACGATTGAAAAATTAGAGCTTAATATTATTTTTTAGGTTCTTTGATGCCATTTAATTTTAGTTCCTTTCTTTATTCTGATTTATTTATTTTTTCATAATTAAGTCTAAGTAAATATTACTAAAATAAATCATTCAAACACAACGAAAAATATAAATACGTAAGTTTGTTTATTTGTTACGAATCCGCGACGGCTAAAAGAATAAACCAATTTTAATGAAATTTAGTACAGACTTAGTGTGCTTACGGCAACCAACTGCCAAATAAAACCCCATATAAAAGCAATATTCGAGCGATTACAAAGAAGTATTAAAATCAGTTCTCTTAAATAAAATCCTAACAGCGAGATTTTGAAACATGCCGTAACTGTACAACACCGTCTATCAAGCTTAAGAAAAACTCTCACTTAAATACTAAGCTTAAAACTCAAGACATAGGTTACTTTTTAATCCGCAACTTCCTGCGTCTGTATTTCCGAACGCATTCGACCCTAATCTCTTTAAAGTTACGAGTGAACAGGCTTTTTCTGGGTAAGCTCACTCCATCGTAGTCTTTGCCTCTGTTACTATAGACTAGAGCAAACCATTCTTATACATAAAAAAAAAACCCCGGAAAATCCTGGACTTAACTGTTCCACTCAAACCATGTCAGAGGCCCTTGAGGCGGTTTAGGAACTCTGACACTAGGGTGTGTGGGGTCGTAAGACCTTGCTGCCCACACGAAAAGAAGAAGGAGACACAAAAAAAATTTCATCTTCATCCACGATAACGACGTTTACACGAACAAAGTCGCGGGCAAAAGCTAGTAATAGAATATAAGTTATAATACAACAATCTAATTTTTGAAATGTCGTGATGGCCGATTATTTGGGGCGCTCGTCTCTCATGCATGAGGTTGTGGGCTCGAATCCGGGCAAGTACCAATGTGACTTTTTCAACTCATATGTATGTACTTTCTAAGTTTATCTTAGACATCACTGACATCGTTCCGTGCCTCGGAAAGCACGTTAAGCTGTTGGTCCCGGCTGTCAGACGCGGATCTTTGACAGTCGTTAAGGGTCGTCAGAAGCCCGAAAGTCTGACAACCAGTCTTACCAAGGGGTATCGTATTACACAGTTACTGGGTTGTGGAGGTCATATAGGCAGTCGCTCCATGTTAAATACTGGTATTCAGCTGCACCCGGTTAGACTGGAAGCCGACCTCAACATAGTTGGGAAAAGGCTAGGCAGATGATGATGATAAACAATCTAATTTTGAAGAGGCAAGTGTAACTGAATGTACCTCCTGTGATAACAAATTAACGGCTTTGTTCCAATTATAAATGAACGAGAGTAAAACCCGGTAAAACCTATAACTGTGACATACCTATTTCTGTAAGGAAAAAA
Source organism: Hoplodrina ambigua (assembly GCA_949774945.1). Taxonomy (NCBI): domain Eukaryota; kingdom Metazoa; phylum Arthropoda; class Insecta; order Lepidoptera; family Noctuidae; genus Hoplodrina; species Hoplodrina ambigua. The sequence goes on from OX458968.1 coordinate 10,989,744, forward strand.
AAATAAGCTGATAACAAGAAATATAAAGCACGATTTAAATAATTTTAAACAATAGGACGAAAATCTATTTTAAATAATAAAAATAGTTTTTTTTAATACACTGGGTTTTTCGTGTCAATATTTATAGGTAAAATGATACTAAAAAATCACAGTGGCTCTTAAAATGCTTTGGGTTTTTCACATTAAAATGGGTATTGTTTAAAAAACACAATAGTTTTTTCCAGCACATTGTGTGTTCCCGTCACCATAGCAAATCTAATCCTATCTAATATACCTTTATCATCATAAATTGTACATTACTAACGAGGTTACCTTCTTCTTCTTTATCGTGTGGGCAGTAAGGTCTTACGACCCTACACACCCTAGTGTCAGAGTTTCTAAACCGCCTCAAAGGCCTCTGACATGGTTTGAGTGGAACAGTAAGTCCAGGTTTCCTCACGATGTTTTCCTTCACCGATGCCAGTGATGTCCAAGATAAACTTAAACGAGGTTACCTGACATCCCATGATTTATCTATCTAAACAATTTTGTTGTTTGTCCTGTATGCGTTCCTAAACTATTGATTTGATTGTGATAAAAATTTGATTGGTTGTTCTGCGTAAGCAAACGAAGGTTTCTGGTTCAAATAAAAATTATGAACGCGGTTTTGACACGCACGAGCACAGCTTACAATTTATATAATATGTTTGTGTGTGTTTTAGAAGTTTGTATACTTTATAGGGCTGATTTTTCAATAGTTAGATAACTTTTATCCAATAAATAAATATGACAGTTTGACATATTTTCTATGTAAAAGCTGTCAAACCACCATATTTATCCCTCCGTTAAGAGTTATCTGACGATTGAAAAATTAGCCCTTAGTCAATCAAGCTTTAAAGCTAAACGAATTTGTGCAATTTACACACAGGTAGACTATAATATGACCTGCATGAATATAACGTAGGTATATACCTAATATTTATTCTAGTTATATTTACTTACATACATACATAAACTCACGCCTTTTTCCCATGGGGGTAGGCAGAAGCTACAGAAGGCCACTTGCTAAGATCCTTCCTAGTTATATTTCTTTAAGATTCAAGTAAAACCAAGGGCAACAGCTAGTGTGTATAATTTCAGTATCAATCCATCTGCAAGCAGTGCAAAAGACACGTGTACAGCAATGAACATCTTTGAATTAATAATGTCTGTAGTATATCTCCCCCTACCCCCCACTACCACTCGGTATGCACCTAATTGCTGCAAGCTCACCGCGCCAGCGCTCACGTGCTGAACTTCTAACAAGTTAGAGTACATCTAATTAATTAGTAAGGAGTATGTGAAGTCCAAGTTACTCTGAAACCACGTTGTATTTAGATGTCCCTTCTATGCTAGAACTTAAAGGTGAAATTTCACTACAAATATCTGTAATAGAACATTTAATTATTGTTATTGATAGACTAATTTTTAGATTTTACAAGTGTGTCACAAAGCTTGCAAATACTACTGAGGGGTAATTCTAGTAATTTTAGGAACGTTCGCGTTTTGTGCCGATTTGATGACGTTAGGCTCGCCCAATGGGACGAGTTTATATTTACGGAAACTGGCCTTCTGTTGAAAAAACGTAAGGTGGTATTTAGATTATTTATAACATCATTATTATAGGTACGACTATGAACCTTAAGTCCACAATTACATAACCTAGTTTTTTTTCGTGGTATTCTGGGGCGGAAACCACCAAGAACGGTCCGAAAGGAAGGACATTGACCTTTCTATTAGCTACCTCCACTAATAATAGTCCTCTATACATAATACTAGTGTTATAAACAAATGAATAATGCTCCAGTCGGGGCCTCTAATAAACACAGTACTCGAAGGCCAACACCCTGTATCTGGAAGCAATCAGAAAGATGACTCGGTTGGTAGCGATTTGCCATCAAGATTTGTATGACGCGGCCCGCAGTCAGCCACTCAATTTATCGCTTGATTAGATTAATTTAATCCATGACACTGAAATGGCCCTCTTCCTGTACCATCGGAACTTGCCATCAAACCTCGTTAAAGATAAGAATTCGTCCGAAAACGACGGGTCCCAGTTGAATGGGCCCCGGGATTTGCAGCCGTGAGAACGTTATTGAAATTCATTTTTCGTTTAAGATAACCCGGTTACGGAAATCGTGGGTGCGAACCCAAACACGTCGCATTCAAGGGCCTTAATCTCCGCTTTTTAGCATTCCAAAGAGGTGTAAACCAAAGTCTGTTCTATTTATTTCAGAAATTCGTGAAATGCTTTAAATTGAACGTAGTGTCTTAATCACCTAGACAAAAAAAATAAACAATGGCACATCTTTAATTAAGTTGTAAGTCCGACACTATAATATGTAATTACGTCCAGTTTATGTCAGACCAGACACGAACAGACTATTCACTGTCCGTTTTAAACAAAAGTTTTTAAGCATTATAGAATTTTTAATACTTTGAACATTATCTTAAGTTCTTCTTAATCTAATATCTTAAGTGCCCTAAGTTAACAATATAGAGAAAACAAAAAGAGCTTTTGTGACGGCTGCTGTGAGACAAAAATGAGTCGTAAGTCACAGGTAAAGAGATTATTTTAACAGGTAATTTGATCATAACAAAGATGTCAGTACCGAGAAATATTTGGAAAGAATTAAGTTTTTTACTCAGGTTAACGAAGTAAAAATTATGTTTAAAGAGGAAGAGAATATTTAGCTTCAAACAAACGAATAGTGATCGAAAATAGAGCGGACACGAGCGAATTAAAACGAGCTCATGCAATTATGTTTATAATGTTTGTAACAGGATGAACAGGATCTAACAGTACCAGTAGTGTGGTTATACTAATACACACGTTTTATACAAACGTTTTGCCCGCGATGTTGTCTACGTAAATATCGTTTATCGCCGATGCAGGCCCTGTTATGAATTAAAAAGGAGTATATATGTACTTGTCCCGGGGGCCTACGCCCATCTTTTATAACAGTATTATTTTAATATTACTATGCCTTGCTCAGTGTATTTTAAAAGTGGCGCAATGTTTAAAAGGAATCTGCCGTTCGGTAGTTTTTTGCAACTACTTATCCTATGTAATAGGGCGTGCCAGGTGATCGTAAACTCACGCCTATACCCATGGGGGTAGGCAGGAACCACTGAACGTTAAGAATTAGAAGTGGGTAAATAAAACCTTACATTACCATAGTTTTTGATCATACATATGTATAAATGATTCTTTATATGATCAAAAACTTTTGTGAAATATAATATAAGCTTCTTTTTAAAATATCTAAACTCCCAAATAATTGATCCACCACACATATCTGGTATCAAAAAGGATCAAAGGATTCGTTTGATGTGTTTATCCATTAAATTAACGAGTACAACGTAAATGTCAATATTTTTAGTATCAGGTTAGGCCTCATTAGGTGAAGGGTAACCAGAAGCTTAGTCATCGATCGAGAGGACTTCGAGAAGAACTAAACCCTATAGTAGTTCTTATAGGGTGTAGTTTGTAATAAAAAACCAAGCAGGTTTTTCTATTGGGTTTGGTTCTGTCAAAGCGAATCAACCAACTCTCTTCTGTTATTGGAACTAATAGAAACTTATTTTGGATTTTAACGCTGATTCCTTATCCTTAATAAGATTGGATTTAATGCTGTTACTGCATAATAATCACTCATTTGGCATACCGAACTTTTTTGACAGCCCTAAATCTGTATCCTTTCTTTCAGTCAATATAAACGTTGTCTGGGAGAGATCGCCTTTGGTAAGACGCCCCCATTAAAATCTAGGTACTTTTAAAAATATCTGTGTATACAAAAAAGTATTTAAGGAATAAATAAATAAAAACGAAAATCGCATAAGTAGTTCATTGGAACTTCTTGGATAAATAGGCACACCGCAAGTACGATAGCTATATGTTATACGAGAAAGGAACAGATCCTACTTTTCAGAACATTTTTCATCATCTCAAACCATATATGATTCCTACAGGTATGAAGTACAAAGCTTGCTAGACTTTTTCAATGACCAATACCTGAGTAGCCAGTTGTAGAACAGGTGGTCGGGACTCGTCGGCTCGGTCAGATTGTGTGGTGACCCGAACACTATCGGTTTCACATCGAACCGCTCCGGGGCTTCCCAGCTCCGATTACTTCGACCACAATGACTCACAGGGTTAAACTCAAAGGACCGATCGATAGGAATTAAGTATTAACCCTTGCTAACGATGACCGAAATATCACACGCAGATAACTATATCGAACCTTATTTTTGTTGTGGGTTGGTTCGAATTTGACCATCGTTGCTGTATTATAATTAAGATACCTAATTTACTAGCCTATGTTTGTTCCAGTGCAGGCTAAAGGCTCTCGTACAGAGAAGGCACGAGCGTTGACCAGCACGTTTGCTCAAAGCGGATTGATGATTTCAGACTTTAGTCCCAGATTCCTCACGTTGTTTTCTTTTATCGATGTCAGTGATGTCCAGGATAAACCCAGAAAGCACATATAAAATGGAAAAAGTCACATTTGCATTTGCCCTAGCCCGGTTGCAAACTCATAGCCTCGTGCATGAGAGGCGAGCGCCATAACCACTAGGTCATTACCTAATTAGCATTTAAATTATCAGCAATTCTGAAGTCAAAGTCAAAGTCTAAATATTCTGAGCTATCTCGCAAATATTTCTCCTCACCGTCACAACAAACATGTTTGTCTGGCAACAAGAACAAATTAACCTTTATTTAATCTAACATCGGTACATCGTACGGTACATACCTATGAGAGAGTATGTCCGCTCTGAACCTTGCCGATAACCCGCGCGTACCGCTCTCAGATACAAACGGTCCAGAGGACCACGCGAATAATTAGCACGACTGTCTTATCGTACTTTAATTAATTCTATTGGGAGATTGGGACCACTCGATCGATGTGAACCCACACAAATGTACCATCAAATTCAATTTAATCCCTAATCGCTGGAACACAGTTCACTGATCGGGTTACTTACATTAAATTACTTTTATCTGAAATTCTCGAACAATGTTTTGTATATAAAGTAAATGATAATTATGAATCATCATCTGCCTAGCCTTTTCCCAATTAGTTGGGGTCAGCTTCCAGCCTAACCGGGTGCAGCTGAATACCAGTATTTTACATGGAGCGACTGCCTTTTTGACCTCCACAACCCAGTAACTTGGTAATACGATACCCGTTGGTAAGACTGGTTGTCAGCAGACTTTCAAGTTTCTGACGACCCATAACGACTGCTAAAGATCACAGCCGACAGCCGGGACCAACGGAACGAGCTTTCCGAGGTACGGAACGATGTAAGTGATGTCTAAGATAAATTTAGAAATTACATATGAATTGAAAAAGTCACATTGGTACTTGCCCAGATTTGGACCCACAACTTCATACATGAGAGGCAGGCGCCTTAACCCCTGGGCCATCACAACATAAATGATAAAAATTATGAATGATGAAGAATATTTTTCTTCAAAGTTTATTATGTAAACGTACTTGCCATCCATTCAAACAGTTGTCCAATAAAAAAGCTGTTAACGCTTTAATTGCTCGTAATCACGCTATTAACAAAGCAAGTTCTTTTTAAAATGACGGTTGTAAATATCAAAACACATTCATGCTTCACTGGAGAAAAGTATATCATGTGTCCCATGAATTACAATAAGACTACCCCCCACCGGATGCTCTTAGTATAGATGGTTATTAGACGCAACTTCCGTCATAATTCCACCTTCTTTAACATATTCCTTCAATTTATTCCGGTTAATGGCTATTTTGATATAGATACCGTTCCGCTTCAGAAGCGACTCAGGGAAGACAAAGGGGAACAAGTGTTACGAAGATAGCACACAATGGCCGGGTGCCACCCTTGTTGATAATAACACTTTTTAACTCACAAAAGTTTGTCAAAACGTATAAACAAAAGTGAGGCTGCATCTCCGGGCCGCGGCCGTGGGTGTACCTGCGCTCAGGTAATGGCGGCGCCCACAATGGCATTCCGAGCATCCGAAATGAATCAAAATTCGGCGCAACAACGATGACTAACGCCTCGGACCCTTCTGATAAATTACAATAATAATGGCCACCTCTATTGTTGTTATTGGGGATGATTTCATTAGGATGCGCCCGCGCACCTGCCCCCCTGACCCGACCACGTCGCTCCTAAACGTTACCGTTAACTGTCAAACATATGATTAGTGTTTCTAGTTAATTGGATAACAAAAACTACCAGCCGTGACTTTAAATTACAAGTCAGTTAATAGCAGCGGGGACGGGCAGCGCCACGGACTTAACAAGTGTATCCCTAAATGTCATTTATGGACAGGTCAGACGTGTTTATTGGAGTGAGCCAACAAGTCGTCCCCACTAAAACGACTGGTTCCATTATTTGTACGCGGCGACCTCCCGCGCCGACGGGAACAATGAAAGTGAGAGAGGGCAGGAATGCAGGCGGGGGTGAGGGCAGGTGCGGCGCGCGGGGGGCGCAGCGTTCCCGGTTCCCAGGCGAGGAATGCCAGCACGAGCAACAAAGCCTACCCGCCGCCATTCACCCCGCGCCGCCCTCCCCCGCGCCGCTAGCGGTTCCGTCCCAGACACGTAATTTTTCGTGACTTTCCCCTAAGTAGCTTTTACGATGCCGTGAATCGGTACTCGATACGTTCGATATTCAAAAATCGTCGCGTGCCCCATTCGTTAGGCCGCAAAAGGTAAATTCGCTTTATTTTTACCGACGTGATCGGCTAATAAATTATGTATGTACGGGTTGCGGTTTACACTGTACGGAATTCATTATGAATCGGCGTCGCGTCAGGTCATGCGACTCAATGTAATGTAGCGCAAAAATAATGTACTTACTGTGTGATTATAATAAGTGTTATTGTTCCATTCATGCAGACCAGTTCAGGGTCGAGTGTCGAATAGCGAACAGCTGACTCTTAATTATTGCTATTTTAATAATACACACGTATTTCTACACAGCCATGGACTGTAACAGTAGGCTCACTTGAAACAATGGGCATCAATTTACAGAACGCACATATTACATTAATTGGCACATTTTTAGAATTAAAATGACACGAATAATAAATGAAGGAATAAGTAGAAAACTAAAACTGATGTGCAACCCACGAGCAAAGTACTGTATTGAATTTAACTACGCGTGTTTCATAGAACTAGTAAAGTAAACCTATAAACATGATTATAACATATTTTTTTACTCTCGTTGTAAAACCGCTAACCACCTATTAGAGATATTTTTAGATTTCAATCAGTAGCTATGCTATGCCATTTTTCTTTTTTTGAAATTCTTACTACCATTGACTGCATGGCCAGCATTGATTCAAATGTCACCAAAAAGTTTTTAAACACGTTCGATTTGTATTAATTCTTTTTTTCACAAATGGAAATGCTATATGAATTTCCAAATAAGTGTGTGCTTCTTTTGTTTCATTGTTGCGAAGTTGACAGTTTTCATTATTATTGAATTCAGACATAAATTTTGTTATAGAAATTGAAGACGAATTAAATTAAACATTTAATTCGTCTTCAATTTGTGAGAACAGTTGACGATTTTATTTTTGCTTCATATAACAAATTCGTTATTTACTCTCTCCATTGTTTTTTATGTCTGTAGCGTTAATATTATAGTCCAAACAGTTAAAAATGTCCTCAAACAAGAAGACTGATGTGTGTTTTACGACTCAAGGGACAGTAACGATGTTTTTATCGGCAGCCACAGATAAACTGACAGGTGGAAAACCCAACGTTTTAATTTTAAAAACTTTTTACTTAATTTGGCTATCGCGTCAGTGTTGCCACTATGTTTACAGAATGATTCATGTCAATCATTATCTGTCTGAGAATGTTTTATCCGAGTCTACATACGTAGCATAATCAAACGTTATCAGGTGTAATGTAAATAGATTTGAATAGATGCTAGTTGTCAAGGGCTCGTTTGATTAAAATATAAATTCAATATCTGTCTTTAAAGAGGTTGAAAAGCAGGTTCTACAATCTTATATTTTTTCTGTTGAGGAATCATCTGTCACGACGGATACATATCTGATTAATTAATGAGATTGTGAATCTGTACAGTACCCATTTAAGTGATTAAACAATATGTCGTCTGTACATTACCTAATGAGTATTGATCTCACATTGTATCTCCCGACGACAGATTGTTACTATTGTCTATGAGTAAATCATGTACAACAATCTTAAACTTGACTGATGGCTTTGATTAAGTAATCGCAGCAATTTAATTAATTAATTTTGGTTATTATTGGTATTAATTTAATAGTAATCAAAGTCAATGAGCATGATCATTGCGGGGAGGTAAGTTTTGACATGTATAACTTTCTTATCCTTCCCAAAAAGGAGATAGACCTACTTGTCTCTGCCTGGTGGTCTGCGACGACATTGATTGGGTAGCGTGGATTGAAATCGACCTCCTTATTTATTTTACACAACAGACACAACAGACTGGCTGGTTGAGTGAATGTACAGCCTACATAAAAATAAAGAAAAAAGATGTGGTCCTTAGATTATGTGCAATAAGACAGTATAATTATATAGACATATTTTGATTGGTTGAATCGAGTATGAAATTTAAATTCTAGTAGATATTTAACTTCCTTCTATAAAATTATCTTAGAAGCTCCTTTCATAGAAGATAGAAGTTGGAATCTGAAACGTCAGGCACGAGCAAGCTTGTCGACAGAATAGAGAGAAACTAGTAGCAAAGGGTTTGTTCTACTATTTCTTCTATCAAACTAAAATACTGGAAATGATGAAGGGCAGGCGATTCGGAAAAATGATTTTAGTGATAAAAAAAAGTTACAGCAGAATTCGAAAACTAATTAAATGCTATTTTAACTCTTTGAGATAATAAACAAAGTCAAATCAATTATTTCAATTAAACGGCACTTTTGAACAAGAAAGAAAACACAAAATAATTGAATCTATTTCTTTCTTCTGGCGAAAAAACTCCATACATGATCTTTTAAAATCAGTGTTTTACAATATTATTAAAATCTAATGTACCTCTACATAAAAAAGTACATCTGTCCTATAGGGTAACACCGGAGATCAGCTGAGCGGCGCGTGCGACGGTCACCCGACTCCTGTCTTACCAGACGATATTGATGTCATCTGTTGACACTCGAGAATGTACCTATGTACATTTTCATTGGTTACTTTGCGATCATAGTATGTCTGTAAAAAATCGAATTGCGAAACCACCTAGGAAGACTTCAATAACAAAGTCTCAAAATTCTTTCAACAATATACTCTAAGCGTAGTACGTTTAGAGTATATTGTTCCGTACGTCAACAGTTCGAAGCAGGTTGGAACCATTATTCCAGGGTATTGTACTAGGTACCAGGAAGGTAGTACCTAATACGACATAAGTATGGAAAAATTGTATCAGAAGCACCCATTGAAATGTCGACCTTAGCCGCCCTATAAAATCAGTACATATTTGAAGGCATGGAATATTTACAAAGAAGGAAAGACATAAGGTTGATAATCGTTTGAGAGAGCAAATTTGGTAGAAACTAGAAGCTACACTAGCATAAGCTTCTACAAGCCCAAAAGCCAGGAAGAAGAAAGATGGATTGGAAATGGGGGAAGCGACTCCGAATATAAGAGAATCCAGACAGCAAGGCGAAGAATTTCTACGCGACATCTCCCAATAGGGTCCTCAGTTATTCTCAATCTTTCCACCTATCTTTCCTACAGCTGCAAAAACTCCACCATTTCAAAATCACCATTTTAGAATGTCTTACCACATTAGAGCATGCAAAGAAGGTATTAAAGTAAAAACTTTTACACTTAACCCTAAAACGCTAGTCGTAAAACATGACTTAAACACGAAACCCTATGATTAAGTTAATCTCTCCTGTAATAACTATACGGGCTGTTAAACCTCAGTGTTTTTCAGAGAAAATAACAGTCGCAAATACCACGGTTAACATTACCATTTACTGCTTAAAACAAGAATTAAAGTACCACGTATTGGCACTTTAAGTACCACGCAATACTAAAAGCACTAAGTACTAAGAAATACTGTAAAATATTGTTCATTGAAAATTGACGCTGACAATTAAATACGTAAATAACGGAATAAGCAAAGAGACAGAAAGGTATTCAAGGAGAAAAAGAGCTGTACGTAGAGCAAGGGAGAGGGATGAAACTGGATTTTCCGCTGCTTGCAAAACGCAGCCTAATGAATCTATGGGGAGCCGTGCCCTAATACCGGCAAACTGTATAAAATACATAACGTGCAATATGCATATGCATGTAGAGCCATACGTTGTAGTGTAACTAAACTCTACAGTGCATCCAATTACCTATACATAGTGAAGCACATAGAATACCTAAGTAGTGCAGAAACGAATGACGAGTTATGAAAGTTAGGGAGAACATTATATGTGCCAAATGTATGATCAGATTTTAATTTAGAAAATCAAACTAATGCCGGTAACAATTAATAAAAAAGTGGCTTTAAAATTAATCTGCGCCACTCAAAACTTATTCCAGAGTACAAAACTTCGCGATCTGAAAGCTTTCCATCAATGCGTTCACTCAGATTCCCTGAACATTGTAAGGTGTTTATATAACCGCACCTGGTACGTCGTTATCATCAGCTGTTACGTTGTGCCTGACGAAGAACTCGCCGGAGAGGGCACACGGCACGCCGGCTGCCTCCGACAGCCTCCCACACGCCACCATCAACAACATCACCACTAAACACCTCATGGTCACCAACACTTAAAAATACAAAACAAAGTTCTCAAATAAACTCAGTTCTAGAGTAACACACTCGCGAGCGCGCGTTCGTCTTGTCGACCAGAGAGCGCGACGCGTGCTCCCTCATCGATGCGCCTTCCCGGACTGACGGCCGACAGCCAATGAGCTCGCCCAACCGCACCGCGCACAACTTTTATTAGAACTAAAATAAAATAAAGCTTTTTGAATTCCGAAACTGGTATTAATTTAGCGATCGGACAATTATCGGGATGACGTCACGATCCGTGTAAAATTTGTAAAAACTAAAAAGTTGCGAGAATTGTGGAATAGCTTGAGGCGTTGCGAATCTACGAATTTTGGTACGAATCATCAAATCGGTGATGGTCGGAGCTTTTTTTATGGTTGTAAAATGTAGTAAAAAGTGTAGGTACGTAGATTTTTGCATGTCGGTGTTGTTTATATCATTCTCTTCAGACAGTTGGACGTGTAGCGTGTTGTCGCGGCTCTGCGGCGATGCGCGCGCACGCCTATCGAGCGTCGGCGGCCACTAGTCGCTCATCCACGGTGAGACATGACGGCTGTTCAATGCTCATATAACACTATAGTAAATAAATATTAGCACAACAAGTTGCCTTGTCTGGTTGTGATATTGACAATGGTATTTAGACGGAAATTACAATGTATGGGAACTACTTTTAAAACTTCCTAAGTGAATATTTTTAACTACGATCAAGGAAACATATTATAACATACTTTAACATCAGATTAAGTATGACACGGCAATTGTAAAAAAACAACGAAACACTTACGAGTCGTTAAGTTTTTCTCACAATAAATTCAAAACAATTGACAAATTAACCATGAACTCCCAAAGCACAAGTTACAATGTAATTAAAAATTTATTTCATCAAAATAATCAAGTTAACAACTTCTAAATCGTAAAAGTTATGGTTGTATCATAAATAGTTTATCTTTCATCTACATAGCTCACCTAATGTCCTGAGATATGACGTATATAATGAGGTAGACATGCTTCGAATACCGAACACAATAATTAAATGTTCTAAAAGCCACAATTTCCAATGTCAAGGATGGAGCTCACGACCTGCATACAAAACTATAGCCTCCATACCAACCAGCCTTCTTCTTTTAACCTTTTTTGTCGTATTAGACAATGGTATGGCGTCGAAACTGACCCATTCGGATGATGAATGCGTGGAGATGGCATATTTTTAATTTATCACCAATAGATAATCCAGGTACGTTCATTGAGGCTCTTTGGTCGCGTCGTCGCCGCCCGCCGAGCGACTATTGTTGCTAGCGAGCCGTGAGTGAGCTGCGCGAGTTATAAGCGATAGCGAGTGGTGCTTCAGTAGTGTTATTTTGTAATAATCTTCTTCGAATGCAATGAATTTAGATAAAGTGTGCTTGAGGTGAGCTGTCATCCCACCTAATGGAGACTGACAGATCACCTCAAGCTCTCTTTAGCGAAATTCAACGTAGGATTTTTTATAGAATAGCAGTGCAAGGGTTGGTGAAGTAGGTAATGAAGAATTTATTTTAGCAGGTGAACAAGGAGTCCATAACCATAGACACAGATCATACTAAGAACTCATTCATTTATAAATCTTAATATATAAAAGTGGAGGGTCATACACCAACCGCTTGACAAATAAATATAAAATTTGGCAGTAGTTTAGTACACGTCCGCTAAGAAAGGATTTACCAAAATTCACGCCCTGAGAAAATGAAACGGAGGTCTGACATTTACGCGGAGGAAGTCGCGAGCAAAAGCTAGTGTTAAACTTCTTCCACCTATCGCGACTATGTGCTACGTCTGACAAATTCTCAAGGAAGTTGACCAAATAGATAAATATAATGTATTAAAACATCTCACAGAAGTAAATACCGTAGATATTTAAAGTAGCAATTACATGAATCGATTCTAGTACAGAATCGATGTGTAAATTAAGTGGTAATCCACGCTTAACGAATAAGTTATCGCAGTTATCGATAGATGCCTTACATGTGTGTTGTAATAATTAACTTAAGTTAGTTATAAGTATTCCTCGAAGGTTACTCTGCGTGGTACTTATATTATAACACTGAAGAATCTGTTGGTTTGAACGCGCTAATCTCAGGAACTATACTGGTCCGATTTCCATTTGTGTTAAAAAACTTGTTTATCTAGGAAGGTTTTAGGCTATTACAACATCATGCTGCGGGGCACGGGAGCAGAGCAGTCATCAAAGACGTAACCTTATGCAAGAATAAAAATAAAAAATTATAAAAAGTATAAATTATATATATAAATTATAAATCAATATTATTATTATTATAATTATTATATTATTGATTGATTATTTGTTGATTTTTATATTGATATTATTGAATACCAATTGTATCTTGTCAATCTTTAGTAGCTCTAGTAAGTCATGCTGTAATAATCTGTAATAATCTTAATCCTACTGTGTAAACGGATTACTGAATCAGTGTTTTTTTTTTTCTGCAAATTAGTGCGTTACATTGCTGTTTATCGCCATACACGTTAATATATATACATGATATTACTAATGAAAATGTAATCCCAAGTCGTCTATTTTGACGTTAGCTAAAATTAACATTAAACAAAGTTTTATTTACCGATTATTTATTTATTTATATAATGAGGCATTAAAGATTTACAGCTTAAAAACTAAGTAAAAAGAAACCATAATCGACAGGGAGCCAATTAAAAGTCTTCGCGTGTAGAATTATACAGGAAATTTAAAAGAGAACATACAATAACATCAACGTCTAAAACTATTTGTTTTACACTTTAAGGATAATAAATAATAAAATAAAAAAGGTATTATCCGAACGAAATTATTATAATGAATTAAACGTGATCATTTGTTTAAGACAACCCAGTTAAGTTATCTCAAGTTATTTATATTTCAGTATCTAATAAGAAAAATTCTTCCATATTTACAATCACATAACAATATCGCTCGTACATTGCACCAACTGTCAGTATATTTATGTGGTCCCCACTCCCAAACTACAGTCCGCACCGGCCACGACTGTTACTGGTAATAAAAGGGACGTCTCATTTATTATTGACAAATATTTCGCGCTGAAAAAACTATTGTACCCTAACGGAAGGCGCCACATTCTAAATTTTATTGTATTTATTGGATGTACAATATACGAGGCGCTTTGTCGGTATACTTTTATGTTATAAATAATAAAAGACAGGAAATTATATCAATTCTTCAGTCAGTTGCAAGTCTCGGACGCGAACGGAGGCATTTCTCGAGTGCGTTTATGTCTTTTGTATGTAAGTGCGCCGGCGCATCCTTAGATGTATTCTGCATTCTTCGTGAATGACTCCTTGAGGGCGATTACTGAGTTATGTATTGCATGGGTGGTAATGATAGGTTTTAAGATAGGTTTAGATTACATTAGTTAGGTCTAGACTTAACTGAAGATGATTTTCGTTTGTAGCTTTTGAAATAATTATGGGGAAAATCGACTTTTAATAAACATTCTTTATCTCTTTTTTTATTTTTCTGCATGGGTGATGGCAATAGGCTCGCCCCCTATTACATGGGACTAAAAACATAAATGGCGAAATGTGGGTGTACTAATAGGTACACCTCTGCCTAAGCCTTCGGGGATTACAGGCGTGATGTTATGTTTATGTACAAACACTGACCAAAGTTCGATAACCTTAATTAATTTAAAATGTACTTTATTCATTCTACCTTACTTCTTCATTTCTCAACCTCTTTTCCAAAAACCTTAATAAATTGTAACCAAATTAAACGGTTCCCATAACTATATTAAATATTTGAATCGCGTGAGACATGTCGCTTCGTGTCGACACAAGTCTAAACGATTAGCACTGGCCGGCGCAAACGCATAAAAACTTCTTCAAGTAAAAAATAAGTTAAAGAGAAAAAAAAACGAGCCGTGCACAATGGCCGGTGATACCGTGAAAAATGTTCACAAATAAAACAAGACTTAGATCACCCGGGAAGACGGTTATACGGTTCTCAATACGTGTGAAACTTGTGGAGACTTGATGATATAGAATTATTTATAAGCTTAACTACCTATGTTCTCCGCTTCTTCTGAGGGTTACCGGCTAAAATGGACTTTATCGTCAGCTTTTCGTAAAAAGGAAACGAACAAAATTGGTCCTTTTTAACACCTTTTAGCCCTCAACATACTTAAAAGGAAAATATTTAACTAACAGCATTTAAATCTTTCGTCAGACGGCCTGACCATATTTTATTATTGCATAAAGTTTTATTCAAATCAAATCCTCATTTCTTCGCTCATTCAAATGCCTCCCCATTGCCAATCAAACAAGGCTAGTTAAGGGCTAAGGGGCAAGCTGTGTGGCATCTACCACGCATGCGCAAACACGCCGCGTCACCTTCAAACAGTGAACCCGATGAGCTCACAATCACCCCACAATGCTAATGGGTTGCTCCGAACCTTACCTGATCACTCGCTTACTCGACAACTTCGAACCAATTAATCATTCGAATACGAAGCTTCAATTTTTGACAACTAAAGGAATTTTAATCGAATTCAATACATTGTAAACGATTCCGACATTCTAGTGATTCACAATCAAATAGTTACTCGATGAATGGGAATTTTAAATCTTTTGTAGCGATGATTTCGAGCGTTTTGATTGGTGCACAAATTAAATAATACGAATACTTTTATAATTGGATACAAAATTGATTGCAGTCAACGAAAAGTTTTGTTTGGTACTCAATTTTATGACTGACTCATCTCAGACAGGTACTGTAATTTCATTGAAAATAATTATTACTCAAATACTTAGTTTGAGTTGTTTTGCTCACAATAATGAAAAACCATTTAAAACTGTTCACAAATTTAAAAAAAAACATTAAACGCCATCAAGATTATTTCAATACTTTTAAAGGAACACAAAAACAAAAGTGAAGCGCCTTCAACAAAAGCTCCGTCGCCGCTGCTTGGACAAAAAAGATATTATTACGGTGAACGTTTCCTTGTAACTGTGTCAGTGCACTTACTTGCAACAAAACCAGGATAAAATGGAACTGAAGGAAATTAAACGACAACTTTATTGAACCGGGTGGTCTGTTGAAATGAAACAGCTCAGAAGAATATCATCTTTGGAATCGTAAACAACGTGCAGGGCTGAAATATCATCAATTACGTGTTAGCTAAACGCTAGCGTGTAGGCTAAACATCAGTATTGTATTTCTTTCATTATTTTGTTTAAATATATTTTTTTGTTTTAGACTGCCTCGTTGGTCTTGTGGTCGCTAAGCTCGACTGCTGAGTACCTATGAGCTCTTGGGTTCGATTCCGGGTCGCTCCAAGTGTTATTGGGTTGATGGCAATAGGCTCGCCCCTTATAACAAGAGACTTAAACATAACGGGCGAAATGTGTGTGTTCTAATGGGTACCTCTCTGAATAACCCTTCGTGGATTACAGGCGTGATGTTATGTATTTATTTTTATTGAATAATGAGTGTCTATAGTGAGTGTGAGTCTAATTTACTTGTTTATAAACGCACCAACGATAAAGGTAAAAAAATAAACAAATATTAGGTATAAGAAAGTTAAAAACAGCGTAACATAAATATTTGAAAGAATATGTAAAGTTTGTTTCATACAAACTTTTCCTATTCAAGTCAATATACTGTATTTTTCAAAATAAAATACTTTTCTTTAGTTCTAGCGTATCGCTACGACCATTTTTACGATCTTATTCTGTTCTGCAGTAGGACGAACCAAGCATAAACTGTCCAGTCTAACCGTGTGACGGGAAACAACTATCATAATGCGCCTCTAACAACACACACCTACATATTCCCTCCCCTCCTACCATTATTGTTATCTCCGAAGAGGGATCACTTCATTAGGAAAGCAGACTACTCAATAGGCCGAGAGCTCTCAGACTCAGAACAAGCGACTATATTTCACGTCACCAGCCCGCATAGCGACCGTCCAGTTAACTGTTACAAATGTTTTCCTATTGTCAGGTTAGCTGACTCATTAATTTTGCACTGAATGGTAAAAGAAATTCGACCACTAAGGCTTGCGGCACACTTCATACTTTTCCGATTGCGACTTATCTCGTATAAATACAAATAAAATTAGGTATTAAATAATAGTTATTTAATAATATAAACTAGTCATTACTTTAATAATATAACTATTTAATAATATAAACTAGTCGCTGCCGGCTGTCATACGTGGATCTTTGACAGTCGTTACGGGTCGTCAAAGAAGCCGGAAAGTCTGACAAGCAGTCTTACCAAGGGTATATTACCCAGTTATTGGGTTGTGGAGGTCAGATAGGCAGTCGCTCATTGTAAAATACTGGTATTCAGTTGCATCCAGTTAGACTGGAACTCGACCCCAACATAGTTGAGTAAAGGCTAGGCAGATGATTGGGTGTACTAATGGGTACACCTCTGCCTAACCCTTCGGGGATTACAGGCGTGATGTTATGATGTTTATGTATGTAATTTCTTATGAATCTGGCTATCATATACAAAGCGCTAATCTCTGGAACTACCAGTCGGATTGTAAAACATCTTTTTTTATAAGATATCCAGACTCATGAGCAATAGTATAAGCAATAAATATAAGCAATAAACCATCACGCTACAACCAACAGAAGTGGAGCAGTAACCAGAGACATAACGCGGGGAATAAAATGAAGCTTACAAAGAAGCGAGCAGAAGCCAGTAAAACACAAAGCAGTTTGGAACGACAGTGCAAAACCAATACAAGTCCTCAGATTTTAAAACAGTGATACCAAACACGTTTCCTCTCGTCGCCGGGTGCTGAGACTTGTCGAAAGCGCCATCGACGACGGTCTGACGTCGACAGCTTTTTTTAAGGTAGCCTTTCGAACTGAGCGTCTATGGCGTCATTGGCGCCGCGGCTGTGACGCCGCGACAGTGCGACAGATAGATGTTCTATGCAAATGTATGAAATTCTAGGGAACGTCATTCGAGCGCAGCGTCACTGTCGCGGCGTCAGTGACGTCACAGTGCCGCTGTTGTAGTGCGATGTTGGTGACGCTATTAGACGCTGCGTTTGTGACGCTCAGTTCGAAAGGCTACCTTTACGATTTTTTTTCTTGCGATTTTGCGCAGTCTCCAATCGCGATTGTCGCGGCCAAAAGTATCGCGTGCTTGCACCCTAACTCATAAAGACATTTTGTTTGAAGCTGCCGAACAAAGAAGCACTTTGTTTAAGATATTGTTTCTCTTTTTATTTACTCGCCAGTTTACTCTCCTTTTCGGTGGGGGGCTTACAATTATTTGCTTTCATTGCGCGTAAAATGTTTATCCTACAATTCAACGATTATGAGATTACGCTTCGGGTCGAGTTGTGTTTGATTGTGCTGATTTATAAGTATTCTGATTTCGTATATTTTTAATTAATAGTAGGGGTTAAATGTAGGAATATTTTTTAGTGTTTGTAATTAATATTTATTACCCGGTTTTTTAAAGTTATAAGA
Organism: Hoplodrina ambigua; assembly: GCA_949774945.1. Taxonomy (NCBI): domain Eukaryota; kingdom Metazoa; phylum Arthropoda; class Insecta; order Lepidoptera; family Noctuidae; genus Hoplodrina; species Hoplodrina ambigua. The sequence continues at coordinate 11,008,041 of OX458968.1, forward strand.
AGACTTGGTTGCTATCAATGGAATGTGAATGTAATGGGTGGTTTTGGTATATCATGGCAAACCTACCTATTTTCCATACCTTTTTCTTTCTTTCCTTCATATTTTTTTAATGATAACCGATGAAAAATTCATCGCTGGTGAGTCTAAAATCATATAATGAATCCAAAGAAAAAAAAATTGTTACGATGTATCTTTTCGATTCCATACTACTAGACTACATATTAACAGCTATATCTCATACAAAACAAACAAGAAAAGGTATGATTTTTTTTTTTAATAACAGATGAATATTTCGTGGCGACTGCCTCGTTGGTCTAGTGGTCGCAAGCGCGACTGCTGTGCATGAGGTCTTGGGTTCGATTCTCAGGTCGGGCAAAGTGTTATTGGGGTTTTCCTTCAGGAATTTCTCAGTAGCAGCCTCGGAGTCTGGATTTGTGCCCGGTTGATGGCAATAGGCTCGCCCCCTATTACATGGGACTAAAAACATAACTGGCGAAATGTGGGTGTACTAATGGGTACACGGTACACCTCTGCCTGACCCTTCGGGGATTACAGGCGTGATGTTATGTTATGTTATTTCGTGGCGATTCTAAAATCATGAACCTACTGAATTTATAGAATTTTTTTTCGGTGATGTCGTGTCTTCCATCACTTATTAATACTATTAACAGCTATATCCCACATACAAAACAAACAAGTGTACGTACCCACACACCCCAAGGTGCCGCAGCTCCACTAGCGGACATTATCACTCTATCATCACACCTCAATGGATGGCCGTCATTTATCAGGCGGTGTCGGCACCACACATAGGTAATGCTCCTTCATCAGATCCCATGCATACAACGTAATAGTGTGACCGACATAATACGAACGCGGCGGCGAAGAGAAATTGGTTCTAGCCTCTTTGGTTTAGATAAAGATTAAATAAAAATAGGCCAATAGGTTAGGTTAGGCACAAAGTTCACAAAAAATAGTTCAAACATTTTTTTATATATAAAAGATGGGTAGTGTTTTTTAAAAGTTATCTCTGAATTTTCGAACGTTAAATTCATTTTATAAATTCAAAGCGCGAGTATGCGTCTTTCATTGGTTGACTGAATTATTAACAACCAATCACATTAATTTTGCATTGACATAGCTTTTAGAGTTAGGTTAACACTGGAGAAATGTTATAATAAGCGTCGTTTGAACTGCGGGAAGAGCTCTAGTTTTCCACATATTAAAAAGTTTTTTTTTAAATAATCATTACCCCACATTACGATTCTTTCTTGTATCCTGGGTGCATTTACAAACTTCTAAACTCACGTACACAAGCAACAAGACTAATAGACTAAGAGATTTATAATTACTTTTAAAAAGTTTAAGTTAAAATAAATAATACGAAATAAAAAGTACATAACCATCGGTTCAATAAGGCAAATAGAAAAACTATACCTTTCTATATAAACTTGAAATATTCCGTATTTCCGCGAGATGAATTAAGCAAACCACCACAGGCTACGTTATAATTGGCGAATATTAGTTGTAAAGGCATCGTGAAAGAAGACTTTAATTCATTAAAATGTTGATTGATTTCGCGGCGAAACAACAAAAGAACTTTCTCGGAGGCTGCACCGGTCGGCCACAGCTACCCAAGCAAGGAAACTTGGAATCTTGTTGAGAATTCATCAACTTTTACGAACTAATTAGGTACATGCGGCAAACACCTGGCCGCGAGACTACCTACCGTAAGATTTCACAAAACATAGCATCGGATTTAAAAAGAGAATTTCCGTATTTTTTACCCGATTACGGCAAAGGCAAAAGAAGATATGATTATAACAATCTTTCTCTTTTTGCAGCCAGTATTCTTTCTTCTATTTATAACACACATATGTACATACAAGTATAAATATACGTGGTAGTGGCGCATATTTCTTACTTGTATTAACTTGTTTTTTATTTTTTAGATTTAATACTAGCAAGCTAGTATTAAATCTAAAAAATTTTTAGTTTGCTTTTGTGTTCACTTTTTATTTTATTATGTGTGCATCATTTTCGCTTCAATAAATAGTTTTTCTTTTCTATACAAACATACCCTAACATCTTTGTGCGCATATTTCCTCATACTTATTATAAGGCATCGTTGGAAACGTCATAATGTTCCGCTGGCTAAATGACGTCACAGAAAATTTAAAATGGCGGCTTACAGCAGACATATGACACGTAATTTAAAAATTAATAGCAAGTAATAATATTATGTTTTTTAAACTTATTTTTTTACTTTACAACAGTTACCTACACACTTAGGTACACAGTTCAGTCTAGCCGTGTCTAGGTCTATCGTTTAAGACTTGGCAAGGTCTAATTTCTATTTAATTACTTTGTCCTAGGCTACTCTGTCCTTTACAGAGGGTAAGACAAGGATAATTAAGTCAACCGCGATAGTCTACATTTTAATAGACTTTTGCTACAAACTTTTCGAAAGGGGTTGTTTTTAGCAACGAAAGCAATGTTGCAATGAAATGCTTGTTATAAGGTTCAAATTATAATCTTTCGGCGCCGAGTTTACCAAGATTCAATCAACCGTTTTCGTATTTAAACAAAGGGCCATTCTAATAACTTTAAGAAACAATTTTAATCTAATCTCGTTGACAAACTGGCGAAAATGACTCTTGTTACTTTAATTTTTTGAAGAAGTCATTCTTCATTGAATTGCTTAAGTTGATTTCGCGTCTCCTGCCATGGTTGCAGAGTTTGTTCGAAAGAGTCACCGCGGCCGTAGAATGCAAAAGGATTTTAGAGGAACACGGATGGATTTCAGTCAGAGATTGAAACTTCCTATTACGCCCAGAGCGGACGATGACATTTGATTATACCCTACTTAAAAAAAGGTTAAGCGTCATAGGGTACCTAAGAACTGAACCTATACTTAAATAGCACCCTCCAGAGACAAACACATCAAAACAAAACTTCCATCGAATCATAGCATTACATCATCACACTAATAGATACACAAACGAAAAACTTCTCCTAAATTCACACGGCATACAAGCTATGAATTACAATATTACAATAAAAACGTCACAATACAATCTAATATAAAAGTCCCTGGTTGAATGGAGCGGGTTCACGGAAGGGTCCCACAAATCATCGCGGCTTCATACGCGTGTAATTATCCCGAGCCGGACCCGCCCGATAAGATCTCTATAGCCGCTAATCTCTTGAGAATAACGTTGAGAAGTTCCACTTTAGGCTGCACGAAGCCGTAGGACGAGGGACTCGTATATGGTAGATATCATATGAATTCCCGTATTTCCTTCGATGAAGGTCGAACGAGAATTATTATTTGTCAGCCGGGCTTGGAATTCGGATATGGAAGTGACCGCGTCCTTCTTTTATGATTACTTCGCATGACATGGTACGTTTTCATTCATAAGATTCCACCCAGTACTTCAAAAGATTAGTCAAGGTCAGTCTCTTTGAACGTCATATGCATGAAAAAGAATTGAATCTAGTTGCCACTTTCAAATGGTAGTTTCGAACATAGAAAAATGGGCAAAAATATTTAATAATGACTCTTTAAAAAAATATGTTTTACAATATTTTTTATCACATTAATTCAATAATTAGAGTTCAATAATAGGTTGAACAATATGTATAAAGTAATACAAATTAAGCAATTTGACAGCTTAAAAGCTGTGTTGATTATCCCGTTCTTAAACTGTAGTCCTTGCATTACAGTATGCGCAAACCTTCTGTTACTTTTTAGTCGGCGCTCCTAATCCAACGGTTGTGTGACTAAGGCGGCAGGAATGTGCGCGGGCGACGCGTTGTCCCCCGGGAACAGGCTGCGCTTGTACACACAACAGATAACTTCAATGGGAGGACTCCGTATTGAGCGAAGGAACATGTTATCCTAGTAAAGTGATATGGAAATACAGAATAGACTGCTAGATGTAGATTATTTAAAAGAAGCATGTTTTGGACTTTAAATACCTTATTTCGTAGTTCCTCTCCTGTAAAAATCTATAGGGGATCTGTGCTCAGCAGCAGATCTTAAAAGCTGAAGGCTTTACAATATATGTTTCCGATTTTTTTTTTTGTTATTTCGGTATTTCTTTATTTATCAGTTATGGTAAACCTGGACTTATAGTTGATATAAGTCTGAAATCACCTGTCCGCCTTGAGCAAGTGTGGTATGAAGGAAGAGGCCTCTGCCGTGCAGTGAAACAATAATAGGCTGGTATTTTTTTTTCAGAACCTAAGAACCTTCTTACTACCTTACCATGCGGTACGCGCCTGCGCCTCGCGATCGAGATCCGCCGCGCATTCCAGCCAGTCGCGATCCCGCTGGTGAGATGAAAGGACGATTCTTTATTTTTAAGGATTTATAAACTTGTCTTAACATTGGGATAAAACGCATTTTTATTCAAATGGGGAGCTTGTTTTATTTGTTTTATTTCATGACAACATCTGTAATTCTACCTTGTGAGTCAAGAGTCGGTCAGTCTCTTCAATCTTGTTGCAATCTTAGCATAGGATCCCCGGCGTAAGAGTGGGAAGGGTAAGAGCATGCTAGTTCTTAGTTAGTAAGACTGACAGACCCCTTCACCCCCAAGGCCGGGGACATCAGACATCAAGGGAGGAAGATTCGGATCAAAGACATTTGAGCATTTTGCAGCCCGGAAAAAAACAAAAACAAATAGGTTTGTCCTTTTTACTGTTATGAATCTATTTATTAAATATATAAAAGCGAACTGTCACTCACTCAGTCACTCATCACGAAATATCGAAAACAGATTCATATATAAAGATGATATTTGGCATGGAGGAAATTTATAGTTTGTAAACGTCCGCTAAGACTACCGCTAAGGATTTCCCAAAACTCACCTCCTAAGGGGATAAATAAAACGGGGGTCCAAAGTTTGTATGGAGAAATCAACTTTGACGCGGACGAAGTCGCGGGCAGAAGCTAGTCACTAATAACGGATAGAAATTGTCTCGGTACCAACTAAAAACTGAACGTTTTCATAAAAAACCCGACATTTTGCATAATTCTGAAAAGTTTTTCATAAAAATGTCCGACATTTTGCATAAATCCCAATTCCTGGTAAAACAGCCAAGCAAACGCTTGTGACCTGCATTTAAGCTTGCCAAGTCTGTCACAATCTAAACACACATCATTCAATTTCACATCCAACCCAATGACCTACAGGCTTATAAATTGACAAAACACAATCGGACCTTACATTACGAACGTTCTCCCTACGCGTCTCACATTTGCCACAAAGAGCATCCGTAGCGAGCGACCGACAAACTCCAGACATAACAAAGCAACTAATACATGTTCATTATTGTACTAGCGGTGAAACTATTAGGTGTACAGGCTAACAACGAATGATTTTTTTTCTATTAATGATCTCTTTAAACATGGCTTCCTCTATTCTACCCTTTTGCTGTGCCTTACAGGGTCCATAATGATCTCAATTACATGAGTTTACCACCTAAGCATACATATGAAAAAGCAATAAGATAATGAGTATGGAATATTGAACTTAAAAAAGGAAAGGCACTTACTTCGGCTTTATTTTCACGAAAATTCGGATGGACATGGAAAATTAAGCATTTAGGTAGGCACCATAACTTTCAGAAGAATTTGGTATTTAAATCAGAATATTTTTTGTTTTTACTCTTGAAACAGACTAAAAGTTTTACTATTAAATCCTAATTTAAATATAAAATTAAATGTAATGTGAAAAAAGTCCGTCGTATCCTTATTCCGAAGTAAAAATCTGAGCCGAAAATAATGGGACCTTATTACCTACTAAACCTCAGCTATCCGGCCGTCCGTCTATCAGCAAGCTGTATCTCGCGAACTGTAGTAGATAGAGAGTAAAAATTTTCACAGAATGTAAAGGAAAGAAAGAAAATTTACGACGTATTCCCGCGAAAGTGACGAACTTAATATAATATTTTGAGTATTATATCTAGAATGTGTATTTCTATTGCCGCTATACCAACAAATAGAAGCTAAAAATGAAAGTGGGGGCCCCTCATACAACAGACCTATAATGTCGCAATACGATTATCTTCTACGATATGGTTTCGTACCATCACCCTTCGCGTGCGAGTCCGATTCGCACTTTACCGGTTTTTTTTTTCTTATTTTTTGGGAACCATACCTTACATGGATACTCATCTCAGTTGCCATGTGTACATACCCTGTAAAATATGATCGAGAGAGCTTGCAAACAATAGAACTATAAGTCGTCGCAACAGTGACGTTATATCTTTGAAACAATCACAAAATACCCGCACAATGGACTGAGGTAATTGCGACTCAGTAACGGGTTTCAACTATTGTGTTAAAACTTTTAAACCTGTGTGGCTGACGAAAGTAATGGGAGAGATTTGTGATCGAGACCTGAGGCCGTAACACGAGCATGCTGGCGTAAAAGTATTCGATTTAAGTATTGGAAATACGACTCTATTCTTATGCATTTTGGTTTAATATTATACGACAAGCACAATAGGCTGGTTGACACCACCAATCAATTGACATATTTTTATAATCTTCCAAACACGATTCGTCCATAGATTTAGTAGTGTAACAGTAAATTGTAACGTCATTTTTTGCCAACTATTTATTGATTTCTAAACAACTAAAAAATCTAATGTTACAGTTAATTTAAAAATCAATCGGATAATCAGAGCTTTGGTGTTTTTTTTTAAGACATTGATAGCGTATCCGTAAGCCTTTATGTTTCCACTGCACTGACGTAGGCCTGTGAGGGAGAGTGCAATTGTAAGGGATTTTCAGGTGCAAGGGTTGATTGATCGGACGCAGAAAAACACAACACTGATTTTACACTATAATTAAACTTAAACACATTTAAACACATAACAAACTTAAACACATAACACAAACATACATTAGCAAAATACAGATACATTGAAAGAAAAACACACAATAATAAACACATACACGGACATAATGAGAACATAATAAGATGACAACAATTTCGAGACTAAACTGCGGCTCTTACGCACGCTTAATATAGTTTTACTACGTAGGTGGAGGTAGCGGCAAGAGCTACACAATAAAATGTCGCTCCACCAATCCTATCCCGCCGTTTGGCTGACGCAATCTCACTCGTTATTACATCAACTTATTGCATCAGCCAAATGTCCTTCAGCGAACAATGGAAACCAATAATTTCGACAAAATCCTCTAATATTACTTTTGCCTATACTTAATTACAATGTCATCTTTTATTCTAAGACAGTTACTGCAATGAAATTGACTTTATACATATACAACACCCACAAAAATGGTCTCAAAGTTTCTTAAATTTACATAACATATCTAAGTTGCTGCGCTTCCTTACAATCCCACCCCCCGTAAGAGGCTTCAACCGATTACAGATCCGTCTGTAGGAAGTACAGCAACTCTTACAACTGGCCGACGTAGAACACCATGATTTGTCTTAACATCTACCACACGAATAATACCGTCTGACCCGGGATAAACACTTTGAACTATTCCGCGGGTCCACTGATTACGCGGTTTGTTTTCGTCCACTATAACCACTACGTCACTGATTTTAACGTTCGGAGTGTTGTCTGTCCACTTGCTGCGCTGCTGTAGAGCAGGCAGGTACTCGCGCAGCCATCGCCTCCAGAAGAGGTCGGCTAGCGCGTTCGCCTTCCGCCACAGGCGCCGCGAGTCCACGTCGACTGCGTGACGGCGCGTGCACGGCGCATCTCCCGCGGCAGTGCCGAGCAGGAGATGGTTGGGAGTCAGCACCACCGGTTGCTCCACGTCGCTGCTCACGTACGTGAGCGGTCTGCTGTTGATGACGAGCTCGGCCTCAGCGAGAAGGGTGTAAAGTACCTCCTCGCGAGGCGCGCGCTCTCGAAGTGTCGCCTTTAGGGCGCTCTTGACCGAGCGCACCAGTCGCTCCCAGCACCCGCCCATGTGTGGGGATGCCGGAGGGTTGAAATGCCACGCGATGCCGCGGCCCGTCGCCTCGCTCTTAACCTTGTTATGGTCAAGTTCTCGAAGCGCTGCTCGCAACTCGTTGCGCGCCCCGATGAAGTTGGTGCCTCGGTCGGAATAGATGTCCGACGGGCACCCACGACGCGCGATGAGGCGTCGCAGAGCTAAAATGGCTGAGTCAGCGCTAAGTGACGCTGCCAGCTCAAGATGAACCGCGCGGGTGGCGAAGCATGTGAATAACACGCCCCACCTCTTCTCTCTTCGTCGGCCGATGGCGACCTCCATCGGACCAAAGTAGTCCACTCCGCAGTGGACGAAGGCTCGCCTGCCGATGTGCAGTCTGGCGGCCGGTAGATCGCCCATCTTTGGTGTGACGGGCTTGGCTTTTTCTAGCTTACATCTCTGACAGCTTGCAGCGATGGTTTTAACTGTGGATCTCAGGTTAGTGACCCAGTATTTTTCACGGAGTCTGTTTATTACTGTCTCGTGATTGGCGTGCAATGTCGCCGCATGGTAATTGTAAATCAACTTACGTGTTAACACATGCTTACCATCCAGTATGATGGGATGACGCTCACCAAACCTTAGGTGCTCGCAGGCTCCCAGCCTGCCGCGTACCCTCAGCAGACCATCTTCGAACAGCATTGGGTCTAAACTCTTCAGGCTGCTATCCTTGGGCAGTGGATGGCCTCTCTCTAAGGCTGCTATGTCCGCTGCGTAGCTCTCTCTCTGGGCTATCTTGAGCAGATGCCGCTCTGCCTCTCGCAGGTCGACCGCGGTGATTTCAGACGATTGACGTCGTTTACGACAGCGATCTGCAAAAATTAACACTCGCGCCATTACGTACCGGGCACGTGTCCATGTTGGCAGCCGCTCGTAGTTTAGAGTCGGGTCGCGTGTCGCCGTCGCATGTGCTCGCTGCACTGTCTCCGCCTCTTGCGTCTCTTCTGTGACGCTCTCGCCGTCGATGTCCGCCGGCCACTGCTCCTGAGGGAGACGAAGAAAAGCGGGGCCCGACAGCCACTCGTTACTATCATTGGGCCAATCCATACGAGTGGCCTTGTCCGCCGGGTTCATCGCCGAAGGAACCCAGTGCCAGTCTACTCTCCTTGACCTCCTATCTATTTCCGCTAAGCGATGCGATACAAACTTTTGGAAATCGACCGCATCGGAGTTTATCCACCTAAGAACTGTTTTACTATCTGTCCATAGGAACTTTTTACTTATATTTATACCCAAATCCGATTCTATTGTATTTGCTAAACGACAGGCTAGCACGGCGGCCTGAAGCTCTAGCCTAGGTATCGAAACTAACTTTAAAGGTGCTACTTTGGCCTTTCCCATAACAATGGAGGTGACGCGTTCCCCGTTACTGTCTCGCCCCGTTATGTATCCTACGGCGGCGTAAGCCGACTCGCTAGCATCTCCGAAGACGTGAAGTTCCACGTCGTCAACTTTCAAACCGTACCAACGAGGTATGCGCACGTCCTTTAACAACTTTAAATTATCTAACCAATTAAACCATAATTTAGCTTCGGGCGCTTTCAATGGTTCGTCCCATTGTATGCCGGTTTGCCATATACGCTTCATTATGATACGTGACTGAATGACACACGGATATAGGAAACCTAATGGATCAAATATAGACATTATAAATTTCAGATACTCTCTTTTAGTAGGTACTTTACGCCCCTCTTTTAAATCTGTTGGAAGGCGTTTAAATGACAAGTCAAACGTAAGCTCGTCTGTGGTCGGTGACCAAATCATGCCTAAAGTGCGTTCGGCACTTTGTCCTGACTCTAGTGAGACCTTCTCTGGCATCTCTGCTTTGAGCTTCTCTCGTAGCTCATGAGAGTTAGTGACCCACCCCCGTATGTTAAACCCGCCGCTGGCGTGGACGTGTGTCACTTCCTCTACTAACTTACTCGCCTGCGAAACAGACCATGTACTATCTAAATAATCATCCATATAATGTTTCGTATGAATGGCTTCTACCGCCTCGGGATATTTATCTTTAAATTTATTAGCATTCTTATTGAGGATATAGATCGCCGAGGCAGGAGATGATACGGCGCCGAAGATCATTGAGTTCATCACGTAAACACTTGGGTCCCGGCTACCCTTATCACTCCACAAAAACAACTGAGCGCCTCGATCTTGCTCTCTAATCCTAACGCGCAGGAACATATCCGCGATATCTCCGGTGAACGCGACCGGTCCTAACCTAAACCTAAACAAAACTCCTAATAACGAATTTAACAAATCAGGCCCGGGCAGCAGGTTATCATTTAACGAAGTGCCATGGCAAATAGCCGCAGCATCGAAAACTAATCTTAATTTATTTGGCTTGTTTGGGTTCTTCACACCGAAGTGAGGTAAATACCAGATAACCTCAAACTTAGCACTACTATCTAGCTTACTAGCGTAACCTTCACTAATCAAACGATTAATCTGAGACGTATAGGCCTCAGCGTACGCGGGGTCTTTATCGAGACGACGCATAATTCCCGTTAGACGTCGACGCGCGTGATCATAGTTATCGGGCAACTGAGGGTCGTCCCGACGCCACAACAATCCTACTTCCCACGCACCATTTTCAGTTTGACGACTAGTAGCTTCTAACAAAGCATTAGACCTATCGATCTCTTTATGCGACCTAGGTACTTCTACGATTCCAATAGATTCTAATTGGAATTGACGTTTAATCTCATTATGTAAATCTAGATCTTTCATACAGCTCACAGTTTCATTATTTAAATCCTGACTTCTGCCTAGGGGTCCATGCACAACCCACCCTAAATCGGTCAAGGAGGCAACCGGCTTACCTGACTTTCCTCGGCGAGTCTCACGGCTGGCGAGTAGCTCCCAGTTGTCTTGGCCGAGCAACAGCAGCGGCCTGGCGCCCCGCATTTCCACGCAACCCAAGTCACGTAAATGGGCGTGCTCCGACATCACTTCACTAGGCACTGTCTGCGAGGGCAGATCTAGACGTTTTATAGTGCGACACTTTACTTCATGTGCTTGTCCGTTTGGACCACGCACTGTCACATTCACTAGACGCGATGTATTGTCCGACACTAACTGACCGCGTGCACTTTGAATAGTTAGCGGCATCTTTACACCTGCCGCGTCGCCGGCTAGTGCGTCATCTAACAACGAGACGGTGGCCCCGTCATCCAGTAGGGCGTAACAATCGTTATTCACACCGTTTACACTTACACTGACTGGTAATATTTTTAATAACGCTTTCCCAGTGTACTCACTTACACTTGCCACACTTTCACTATCTTTGTGCGCGTGCAACAAAGTGTGGTGCGCATAGCTACATGACGCGCACTTACTTGCCCGGCAAAACTTCTTATTATGTCTCTTCACAATGCACTTAAAACATAATTTCTCTTTCTTTACATGATCCCAGCGTTCGTTCACTTTCAACTTTGCAAATAATGCGCACTTCGGCAGTCTATGCTCTTCTTTGCAGAGCGTACATTGTTCTTCAGATGGAGTCGCTTGCGTTTTCTCTGAATGAGTGTGTAGACGCTGAACTGGTCTGGTCGGTGGGCCCTTCTTCGCCGCGGTAGGCTGCGCAGGATATAGTACGGTTGGGTCCAATTGGTCAAACTGCGCTGAGGCTTGAGCTAGGTGGTCTAGGAATTCTACGAGCACGTCTAGACTTGGCGACACTCGCATGTCCACACCCTGGCTCGCTCCCATGCCCAACGTAAACTCGCCGTACTTTAGACGTTGTGACGGCGTTAACTTGTATAGTATTTCACTGGCTAGCTGAGGGTTATTGATAAACCCGTGGGCGCGAATAGTTCTTAGAAGTGACACACAGTTCCTGACCGTCGTTGCGAATCGTCTGAGTTCACGACCGCTTTCTGTGGCCTTAGGTAAGGCGCGCACTTTGGCTAAAGCACATTCTAGAATCTTGTTAGGATGACCAAACTCTTTATCTAGTGTTTGAATTATCTCACCTGGACTTGTCGATGTTCGTAATAGATCTTCTACTGCAAACTTTGCGTCACCCTGCAGCGACGTTTTCAGCCTTGCTAGATTTTCATGTGGTTTAAATTGATACATTGCTGTCGTATCGAAATACATGTTCTTGTATGACAGCCAATCGGCCGGGTTACCGCTGAACATGGGCAGCTCGTATGCCTGTCTAGGCACCGGTCTAGGCCGCGCTAGATTCGATATCGCCTCCGCGAGTTGGTCTATCTTCTTGTCTCTGTACTTTCCTTTTTCATTTTCTTTATCTTCCGCGAACGGGTTCTCCCAGTCAGGTAATCTCGACGATCTGACCGGCATTACAGACGCGTTTTGTCGTGATTGTTCGTTCGCGGGCGCTCCTTGCGGTTGGAGCGCGGGTTCGTGCTCGGGCGGCGGCACATTCACTATCCCTTCGCGAGGGTTCACTGTTTGAGACACTGACACAACAGGTGGTGGCGGATCACCGTTTAATCTTGTAGGCCCGCTGTCAGGCGCTACCGGCGTCGTATGAGTTATCCACTCTTCTACACGACGCGTTGTTCCTTCTGCATCGGAGTGTGAGTCTCGTTCGTCGTCATCAATCTCGGCTAAATCGGCTTCTAGCTTCCTCTTCACCACATTCTCTCTCAGGCGCAACAACTCGCGTTCAGCCTCGTACATGGCCCTCCGTCGAAGACACTCGGCGCTTCTCCGGCCGCTCTTCGTGGAGGCGTGGCTGCATGTGGACCTCGCTCCCTGTCGTATATCCGATGCTACTGGCGTGGCCATCAATCGATGATCGACGATACGACCTCCCGCCAGCGGTATCACAGGCGCTGGTGCCGACGTTGTCGTAGGCGCAATTGAGGGTGAGCCTGGTGCCATATCTGTCGGCACTCCCGAATCTGCCTCTAATGCCCGTTGTCTATTGCGCTTCTCTTCCATTAGACGCAACTTGCTTCTCGTAGTTACAGTACTTTTAGAGCTCATTTTGTCTGCGTCCCGGATCCGGCTCGAAGGACCAAAATTGTAAGGGATTTTCAGGTGCAAGGGTTGATTGATCGGACGCAGAAAAACACAACACTGATTTTACACTATAATTAAACTTAAACACATTTAAACACATAACAAACTTAAACACATAACACAAACATACATTAGCAAAATACAGATACATTGAAAGAAAAACACACAATAATAAACACATACACGGACATAATGAGAACATAATAAGATGACAACAATATCGAGACTAAACTGCGGCTCTTACGCACGCTTAATATAGTTTTACTACGTAGGTGGAGGTAGCGGCAAGAGCTACACAATAAAATGTCGCTCCACCAATCCTATCCCGCCGTTTGGCTGACGCAATCTCACTCGTTATTACATCAACTTATTGCATCAGCCAAATGTCCTTCAGCGAACAATGGAAACCAATAATTTCGACAAAATCCTCTAATATTACTTTTGCCTATACTTAATTACAATGTCATCTTTTATTCTAAGACAGTTACTGCAATGAAATTGACTTTATACATATACAACACCCACAAAAATGGTCTCAAAGTTTCTTAAATTTACATAACATATCTAAGTTGCTGCGCTTCCTTACAGCAATACAATAGCCACGATAGACAATCTGAGAAAACTTCAGTTATGTTGCCTGCCTGTTCCCAAGCACCAGTCTTTATCAAGGCCGAGCTTAAATTTGTATATAGTACAGCCCAATTATGTAAAACGGTTTTGAATTGAAACGCTTTACTTAATAACGCGTTTAATTCTATTGTAATCAAATGCTATATAGACTAGACTAATGGGAAATCGATTTTATGTAAATTGTACGTAATGGATTGATATCATTCATGTTGCTAAAAGACTGATTAAATTTGAATACCTACGTACATATATGTATAATGCGCATTTCTAGGCACCGCCCTATTTATTTAAATGGTGTCTGAAGCCCCATTCATATCTCATATAACGAACGATATAAGTCAACGAACCTGTTGCCAATAACCGGGAAAAAATACAGGGTTTATCACAAAAGCTTAGACACCTGTTCAACGCGTATCTAATGTCAGTCATATGTCAAACACCATACATAAATGTCATGTTTAACAGTTGTATAACTTAGACAACAGATAAACACAATTTGTTGTAGTAAGAACATAGTCCGGGATTACAAAAAAAGAAAAAAATACTGTAATTGTCTTTTAAAAACATAATCAAGCGAAACAAAATATTATAATACCGCAACTTTTACGAACGCCTCAATTCCCTTCAAAAACGAAAGCGCCTAAAAGAAGTTGCCATCATATTTCCCTAAAGGGTAAATGATGAGTTCGAAACACTTTTAGCCATGGCAACACTTTCGTACCTTTCATAAGGAAGCCAGGTGTAACTCGAGCCGGAGAAGCGAAGTAAAAAACTTTTCTTTGCGTCATTAATCATTGCCAAAAAGTCCGCTCAACACTCGTTCAAGAAAATGACTGTTTCACAGTAAAACAGTTATTTATACTTTTAATTTTCAGCCGCTCGTGTAGTTTGTTTGAGTTACTTGAAACTTTGGGAAAATGTGGAAATATGACTGGCGGATTGAAGTGTCCATACAATCAATTTATGTATATGTGCACTCCATTTCAATATAACTTTATGCACATGTATACAAAAAAACGCAGTACACGGATTGTGAATGCTTCTGCAGTATACATTTTTGCATCAGTTTTTCAAGTTTGTAACTATGGAGGTATTCATTATAGTATAACAGTGCGCAAGGCGAAGTAATATTAAAATAACACTGTTTTCATGAGATGGCGATAAGCCCCCATAAAACAATGCCGGAAATTATCAATAATCTAATTCACGTTCACTATAGGGCTTCCCTAAAAGACATTTTTTTCGTACCGACAGCATGAAAGAAACCCCAAAAGGCCACTTTTTCCAAACCTCAATCCTACGAGCCCCTCTAAACTATACATTTCGTGTAATTAATCTCACTATTTCATGAGTTTAATGGTGAACCGGGAAAGTGTCGAAGTGGGAATCCAAGAAAAGTTTCATGGTAGGGGGGAGGCATGCAATACGGAACGGACGCGGCTCGCCCGCTCCGGTCATAAAACTTTTTAAATTGCTTTCTTTTTACATTTAAATAAATGGTTGTTGTAAATAATTCGCGGATTTCTTTATTTTTGTTCCTTTAGCGGCTCAGTGTGTATAGTTTATTTTATCAGAAGTTATGCTAGTTCTATAAAATACTTTTTCTTGTAGATAACATTTTAACGCTCGCTTGGGTGTTTATTGCAGACTATTGTGCTACGCGTAAGTTTATTTCGCACTCATTCATTGTTTAATTCGTTTTTCTGACGCGGGATTTTTGTTTTATTTTTTTGACAGTTACCTAACAAAAGAGATAGTTATGCAGAGTCGTCAGATACAGTTGAAGGTTTCTTAGAAACCAATGGATGTATTCAAATGTAAAGTTTTTTTAAATAAAATTACACACAATAAAAAACCCGTTTCTAAGAAAACTTCAACTATATCTGGCAAAACTGTATCTCTATTTTTGACTGGGCATAAGTACAGAAGACACAAATTGTACACAGAATTAATTTTCACATCAAACTACCATTTCTTAAACAACGAAGGCAAAACCTATGACATCAAACAAAATCTATAACCATTTCAATTCAAATGCATCAAGCAAGCCGTGAAATTCGTCCCTGTATGCGGCCCGGATTCAGGTGGCGGGCGGCCTCTTCACCTTTGAACTTCACAATCTCGGGGCCCGCGCCGAAGCCTCCTTTCTTCAAACTTCACGAGTATGTAATCCGTTTCGGGCTTGTGAGTTCGTGACCTGATTTCGGGTATCGCTCAAACTCAGCCATATTTTTTTGCTAACGGTAATCACGGTTGGATGTGGCTAATACTTTTGAAGTTCAATAGTAGGTACCTGTGCGACTTATAAAGGATTTTCTACGTGAATACACTTTAATCGAAATATGTATATTGCAAGTATATTTTAGGTACGTGAAGAAATAATACAGTTGGCGTACTGCGGAAGTTAGGTAATCGTTTTGGTTATAGTGCTAACCTTATCTGGGTAAGCAACTTACAACAAATTAATTACTTTTATTTAGAACTTAAATGAAAAATCCTTAAATACCTACCTTATAAGTATTCACATTGATACTACAGGACCTTATTCCCTAAAGACAAATATTACACTTGTAATTTCCCGATTGATAGGTGAGGTGAAACTACCTAAATAACAGTGTAGTAAAAGTTATTGTTGTACGATTACTTTTATTTACTACCAATAATGGTCAAAATCTCATTTTCTGAACTGTCTAATACAGGGATTCCCAATCTTTTTTATATCATACGTATACTTCCTGTACGGGTTGTAATTTTTTGCAACGTAGTGACGTAAATAACTAAAGTATTATTTATTATTTTTATTTATTTAGGTAACACGAAAGAATTTAATCTAAATGATTACTATTATTTTATTTGTAAATAGAACAGTTTAATGATTGTGTGCCGGCGAGCCGTACGACGGCGGCGACGGCGTCTCCCCAGGGCGTCACGACGCACAGTTTGATAAAATGAGAACTCTGATCTAAAAAGTATGAATGGCCTGGTAAACCATAGACATCTATTCACCCACGTTATTTGACAACTTTGAGATTATTCCGAATACGTTTTATCTATAAAACTATATCTAAAATTATTAGTTTAAAACAAAATTGGTAGCTATCGCTAATACATAAAGAATCCTTCGGTCCAAGATAGTGTTTATTCAACATTTCAGCACAATAGTTCTGTAATTAACTCGATCCATTCATTCGTTCGTGACAGTAGTGAATGAATGAATAGTCGTAATCGCACAGTAATAAAGGATCGTGGCAGACATGATGGGTTACAAGCTGGAATTAACACAAAAGTTGTAGAAGTTCCACTGGATTTTTATAAGCTTAGATACGTGAAACGGTTTTAAAGGTCGAAATATGGCTAATTGATAGTACATCCATACTAATATTATAAATGCAAAAGAAACTGTGTCTGACTGTCTGTTACGCTTTCATGACTAAAACATTGAACCGATTTGCTACGAGATAAGGCTTAACCCCAAGAAAGAACATAGGCTACTTTTTTTTACGGCTTCGAATGATAACCGATATTTACGTGAGCGAAGTCGCGGACAACAGCTAGTATTAGATAAATAATCTTTAAACTGACTTAGACCAATTTAAAATTAAACTTACCTGTGGTAGAACACTGCACGCTGCTTTCTTTATAATTATTATTATTGTCATAAACAACCCCATCACGTTTCTGAAAGAGTAAATAAAATATATTTTTACGGTCTAATCTCATTTCAGCTGTTGTTATACCCAAAACCTAAATATCTAAAACCAATAAAATTAAATTGAATTGTATAGCTACAGAGGATTAATCACGTAATTTCAAGATATAACATTTACCGATATTTAGTCGCTAAGTTCCATGATCGCGGGGTGACTGAAGAATGTGGGTAGATAGAAAATCTGTCCAATTAAAATAATAACAGCGTCTCAAACCTAACTTTTATAACAGAAATATGACTAGCACTCTCTCCGTGTCTTCGTTTGCGTGATTTTTCTTATGGCTCCCTAATTTTTTGATAAAATACATAAGACTATACAGACTATAAGCACTCAGGGGTAACATAGCTTCCAATTTGCAAAAGAATTTTCAAAATCGGTTCAGTAGATCCAGAGATTAATCCCTGCAACCTCACAAACTTTACCTCTTTATAGATTAATTACGAGCGTTCCTGTCAGAGTTCCAGATAGAAAAGAGTTTTTAATGAATTGTCTATAGTCTATGCTATCGCCAAGAACCGTCCCGCGTGAAGTAGGCCTATTGTGTCTTCGTCTTAATGTGTAAAGGACTTTTGTATCGTCTGTCTGGAGGGCGGGCAATGTCGGCTTTGAGAACACAACATTATGATCTGCTACTACATAGATATACTGCGTTGTGCGTTTGCCATTATAGCTGAATAAAATGAACTGCATTTGGTTGTTAAAACAAGACAGCAATTTTTTTTAAAGATTTGTGAGTATAGCGTTTGTAGATATAGGTATATAACAAGTAAGTACCTGCTTGGGTAAGTAGATACTGAGCAGGCGCTGAGGAAAAGATAATTTGTTTTTTGTTCAATTATTTACTTACTGAATCAGTTCTTTTTTATTCGTCGAAGCTTTTTGGTTCCACTTACCACTAATTGTGATTGTTATACCTACCTTGACTTTATTTTTGGAATCTTATACTAATGGACGAATATACCGTAGGTATTGATTTGGTCCTCTGGGACCGATTAAATAATTACTAAAGTAACTTTCATGACTCTCACTCACAATATTCTCGTGTCATGAATAAAAGCTGACGTTATTTATGATGTACCTAATAATTTCTTGATTCTCATTAAAGCCTTATTTAATGAATACAATTTTAATTAATTATATAAACCCTTATGCTTTATTTTATTGATGAAGTAGGCATGTGTTTATTTTACCTAAAATTGTTATGACTTGATTACCTAACCGACATTTTAGAATTGTAATCTATTGACATGCCATCTGAATTATAATTGATTGTTGATGTTGATTTTATACGCCATTTTGCAAAGCATAGCGAACATATTTTGCCAAAATACTATCATTTGTAAACATACCTATGTTTTACAAAATAAATGATTAATTTATTGATTAATTTTAACGTACCAACAGTCAATTCAATATACTTACATTTCACAAAGCGTCTACAAAACTTAAAAATGTATGGTTGTACTACAGATATAGTAAGGTGGGTGTACCATGGAAGGCCACTCTAACAAATAAACAGTTATTATTCGTTTATTTACTAGATAAATAAAACTAACAAATATTTAAGTAATACTTTGTTTTATTACGTAACATATAAACCACTTTTTTGAATTCCAGATTTGATCAATATTGATTAAACTTAAGTTTCATTTAACTCTTCCAAATGGCCTTGCTAGAAACAAGGCTCCTTAGAAGGCCATTATAATAAATCAGTCATTTAACACTAAAAAATAATACATAGCGATTAAATCTACAATAAAAAGAAATGGTTTATATGTTACGTAATAAAACAAAGTATTACTTAAATATTTGTTAGTTTCATTTATCCAGTAAATAAACGAATAATAACTGTTTATTTGTTGGAGTGGCCTTCTATGGTACAGTACCTTATTTTAACGTCGCCGATTTCCGATATCAATGACACGAGGGACCGTTTGGCCAAAATAGTAGCGCAAACGATTCACTGCCGCGTCTGTGATTTCCAGTTCGATGGGTGTTTATGTAAATAGAAGGAATTTGTCATCACATGGCAATAACTACGAAATTTTAATAATTGGCCTTCGAAGGAGCATGGCCTTCCATGGTCCACCCACCTTACATACTATTTCAATGGACAAAGCAGGCATTTCTCATTACTTAACTATACTTTAAGTAACTTTACCCCCAAAATTATAACTGTACCTACATACAAACACAAAGTCCTTTTTTAGCACAACCGTTCTCGTTCATACTAGAAGTCAACACATATAACAGAGCTAAAACAAAACGTATAAATACGCAACCTCCTACAATATGACGCTATCAAAAGTTAGCGTCTGCTGAAAAACAAAACAATAAAAGCGAACGCATTGTCAGGACAAGTTTGTCACAAATCTCGACGCGGGAGGGGGATACTTACATCTGCGCTAAGATATTACTTTCATACTGTGTTCTTACGAGAAATTCGGGGGGAACAAATTTATTACACCACTTTCGCCCGTGTACCTATGTCCTTATGGTCATAGGGTACCAGGAAAAGAGCCGGAACGCGGAAAAACAAGTTTTCGTTTATGAGGGCAGGTAATTGTTTGTAATTTAGTGGAAGAATAAGGAGCTAAACTGATATTGCTTACTGTTATTTGTGTGTAGGTATTACGTAAATGGACTTTCCTGGCATTTCACGTGTTCTAAGCGAAAGGATATAACAAAATGTTTCCTTTCACTTATTTATCCTAAAAATAACAGTTTACAGAAAAGTGTAAATAACAGAGGGACTAAAAACATAACTGGTGAAATGTGGGTGTACTAATGGGTACACCTCTGCCTAACCCTTTGGGGATTACAGGCGTGATGTTATGTTATGTTATGTAAATAACAGTGTAGGTAAAGAATCCGTATGTAAATTATAATTACCTTATTAAATTAAAAAATAAAACAGACTCCTACCACTAAATTGTGTTGGAATCAATATCGTAATTATGCATTTCAATAATACTATTAGCGACTATGGAAAAAAAGTCAGTCTATGAACAACCAGTACACATTGTGTTTCAATAAATTAAAATATCACCATTAAAACATCATATTTATAGAAAATAACTTTATTACATAATTAATCATTAATCAAAAATAATCCGCAGTCAAATCATCAGGCACACTGGTACACTTATAGCTAGAACAGGTATTAAGGTACAAAAAGAAAATCATTGGTGGGACAAAAATTACATGAACGTGATCTTCGTTCGCACTTGGTTCACCTGCCATACGTTGAGGTTCTCGTACTCCTCGATACAAGCGTCCACCTGTTAGAAAAACAACAAACTATTAATTTTCCATTGATAAGCTTAAGTTTCTAAGGTCCTCATACACCAAATCTTTACTCGAGAGTTAATTGCTAATCGAATTTAAATTATAAAATGGGCTGGGCCCGTGTTAGCAACTAACTTACAGTTAAAATATAACCTTTGCTAGCGCAAGCGGGCCTAACACGAATTTACTTTTAGAAGTGACGGTTATCGTGGACGACACGCAGAGACACGCAGACGACACTTGCCAGTAAAACCGACTATTTAATCATTAAGACTAATTTCAACACATCGGGTTTGACGCATTTGGTGCACTTCTCAACTTGTACACCATGCTCAAATGGTGAACTTAGCAACTGGTGCACTTCTCATATGGTATACTTCGCAACTGGTGCACTTCTCAATTGGTGCACTTCGCAAAAGGAGCACTTTTTAAGATGAGTGGAGATTTGGAAAAATTGTCTAATAATGAAAGAATCTTTGGTTTTGCGTAGGTAATTTTCTTAAAAAATACATATAATATCAACAATATAATAATATCATATAATAGGGTTGAGTAGTCGGGTAGGGTTGGGTTGATATAATATCAATAACCTTTATAATATTATAATTTAAACTGTAGTTCTTTTAGTTGTAGTAATTATTTTAATTAAATAAAAGCTTAACTTTTTCATTTTTTTTTTCATTTCATTTTGCTTTCAATAAAAATATCATGCCTTTATTATGATAACTTTTTGCAGTAAATCTGTTTTTTTCTTACATTATTATATTTTTGTTATTTCCGAGT
This sequence comes from Hoplodrina ambigua, assembly GCA_949774945.1. Classification (NCBI taxonomy): domain Eukaryota; kingdom Metazoa; phylum Arthropoda; class Insecta; order Lepidoptera; family Noctuidae; genus Hoplodrina; species Hoplodrina ambigua. Next base: position 11,029,434 of record OX458968.1, read on the forward strand.
GCCATGTTTTTATTTTTTTAGAGAAGTAGAGTTTAATCAAAATTATAAAGGTTATTGATATTATATGATATTATATCAACCCAACCCTACCCAACTACTCAACCCTATTATATGATATTATTATATTGTTGATATTATATGTATTTTTTAAGAAAATTACCTACGCAAAACCAAAGATTCTTTCATTATTAGACAATTTTTCCAAATCTCCACTCATCTTAAAAAGTGCTCCTTTTGCGAAGTGCACCAATTGAGAAGTGCACCAGTTGCGAAGTGTACCATATGAGAAGTGCACCAGTTGCTAAGTTCACCATTTGAGCATGGTGTACAAGTTGAGAAGTGCACCAAATGCGTCAAACCCAACACATCTTTTGTTTTTGCTTTAATAAGATTTTCCAGTTTATTTGTTAGCCTAAAAGAAATCGATTAAAAACAATGTCGATTAAAATAATATTTCTCTATAATGATGATTCTGAGTTTCTTTAAATGAATATTGCGAGCCCAATTCTGGGAGCTTCTTGTACCGTGTACAAAAGTACAGATAATACGTATTATTGGTTATGTAAACTTACTTGATCTGGTTTGAATCCCTTGTCGACGCAGCGCTCGATGACATCCGCGATCTTGACGGTCTGGCTCGAACCCGCCAGGTCGCGCACGATGGCGAAGATACGGTCGGTGGAACTTATACCCCTGAATCAGAAATAATAAAGGCAAGCTTTAATATTGTTTTTGTTTCTTTAGAAATTTCTCCCATACACAAACAAGCAGACCTGAAAAACTACATGTATGATATACAAATCTAAAACAGCGCAGCAGCCAATAGCTCAGTTACTATGCCAACTACTATATTTTACTAAAACATATGACTGGTGTTGTTACCTTTGCACATTCTCATCAACAGGTGACAAAGACTGTTTCGACATCTCCACCAATCGGATTGCCTCTGACACATCCTCCTTTTCCACTACGTCCGACAACCTATGAACAAAACATAATATCAATAGTCTCTATAGCCTTTTCGTAATTGCACTCGTAGCTGTTAAAGGTCACAGGAAACCGCTGGATGCGGGCAGCGCAGGACCAGTCATTCTAACTATGTATAGGGGAGGCCTATTTCTCGCAGTGGACGTCGTTTAGCTGACAAAACGATGACAACTTGCAGCTGTTAATACTGACCAAACAATCAGTTCTAAGTTTAATTTATAAAAAAGACAGCATACGGAAATTGCTTATACACCATTCAAAATAACATTAGAAAAATAACTTTCCAACACTTCTTTTTTCAATGTTAGCGTATAATAATTTTACGATAAATATAAAGAAATGTTGACTACATATCACCAAACCGCAGTTATTTTAACAATATTACACAATAACTGCAGTTATATTTCTAATGCTATAATTATATCGATTGTAGTGAAATTCAAAACATTTTATACCAAATTCAAATCATTTATTTCAATTAGAACATTAATAGGCACTTTTAAACGTCACTCACAAGAGAAAAAACTAACAGTAATATTAAATCTAGCCCTAGCCTAGTACCATACTACATAGCACAAAAAGTGAAGTAATGGAACAGACAATGCGTTGATTACAATCGTCCTTACTCCTGGAATCCCGGGCATTAATTAATAAAACTACGTGTCTCCCATACCTGAGTCTCGCCAGCGCGGTGGACAGCCGTAGAATAGCGAGCAGGTTCCTCGCCGACGTGAACGTGACGTCACGAGCGTTGCGTGCCTCGCGACGTAGCTCCACGTATGACGCTACAAGTATAGTATAGTTAGATGAAGGTGTAACTGCGACTCGCAAAAGTTCTGCCTTGGAATTTGCCAAAAAAAATGACAGTACAGACTTCGGAATAAAACGCAGCTTTTCATAACAGACAGGGAATTCAAATAGGTTGCTCCAGTATGTCCAGAATATGTAAATATGTATAGTCAGTCAATCCAAGGAAAAGTGTTTTACTCACAGACAATGTAGTCGGTGAGGTGGTTGGGCACAGCAGGATTCTTCCTCTTGGTGAGAGCCACGTAGCGCCGCACCAGCCTCATGGGCAGCGCGCGGACTTCTGTGGGGGGCTGCGTCGAGTGTTGGTGCACGTACGCTATGTGCTTGGCTAGCTCCAAGTCTTTCTCACTGTTGGGAAAAATACGGAAATTATTAGCACTTTCTAAAATTGAATTAAATAAATATCCCAAAAAGTAAGCAAGCTTGAAAGATTCTAAAATAAACGTAATCTGTACTAATAAAAAAAATGATTTTTTTTTTTTTGCTCGATTTCTTGTTTGTTTGTTTAAACAAACTAATCTTTGGAACTTCCAATCCGATCATTTTTACATTTTTATGTTTAATTTCGACAACCAGATTCAAGTGGATTCCTCAGATTAGTATTCGCTATATAACATCACGTGGGTCTCAAAGGAGCGGGGCAGTGACCAAAGATACGTCTTTGGTTACTGCTTACTGCACCTTGTATAAAAGCAAAATAATGAAAACAAATCGACCTATGAATCTGTACTTTATACATCAGCTAAGATTTTGCGACAAGCCCAAATTAACTTTGACTTCCACGTGGAAAACCGAGCGAAACCTACTGCAACAACAAAATTATAATAACATACCGGTTAGGTTTGTCCTGTATGAGCCACAGTAGATCAAAACGTGACAGGAGCGCGGCGGGCAGCTGGATGTTCTGCTCAATAGTGCGCTTGGGGTTGTAGCGACCGTACGCGGGGTTCGCGGCCGCCAGGATCGACACGCGAGCGTTCAGGCACGTCATTATACCCGCCTGGAGGAATATGAAGATTTAAGAGGATCTCCATTAGTCTCCATATTTTCAACCGACTTCAAAAAGGAGGAGGTTCTCAATTCGACACGTTTTTTTTTTTTTTTGTGTGTTTGTTCTACGATTACTCCGCCAATTATGAATCGATTTGGATGATTCTTTTTTTGTTTGAAAGAGTATAGTTTCGAATAGGTCCCATAGGAATATTGTCATGATCTGATGATGAACTTTGGAGATATGGAACGGAACTCCTTATAAAATCACAGCAGAACCGCCGTAACAAGACAAATTGCTTTGTTTATACGTGTAGTCGATGACTGACTGAAGTAAGTGGGGAGGGGGTACGTCAACCCCCCTCCTCCCACTTTTCAAAATTTAATATATCGTGTGAGGTATTGTTTGAAAGGGCTTTATGTAAGAATTTCACACAAGCACTAAAAAGTGAAAAATAAAAAGCTTTTTTACAAATATGACCGCCTTCAAAAACTACAAAATAAGAAAAATAACTTTAGCTTGGAAGTCGGTGGCAATACCTACATAACAAGAAACAAAACCAAAGCCGCCGACTTTCAAGCTAAAGTTATTTTTCTTATTTTGTAGTTTTTGAAGGCGGTCATATTTTTTTTGGTCAATAAGTAATTAAGCTTCATTAAATTTCGCATTTGCGATAAGGGTAGTATGTTTGTGGCGAGTCAATTCAACACAATTTTACTACCTATGTATCTTGCTAACGTGTAGGAAGTTGTATGAAAATCGGCTCATTCATTTCGAAAAATAAGTACTTGAAAGTTTGTATAAAATGACGTAAGGCGTAAAAAGTGAATAAATAAAATGTCTTTCAAAGTAGTGCTAACCTTAGCAATGCTGATGGTCTGTTGCTCCATGACCTCGTGTATGGCGGTGCGGTCATTCTCCGCCATCTTGTCGAACTCGTCGATGCAGCACACGCCCTGGTCGGCTAACACTAACGCGCCGCCTTCTAACATCATCTCACCTGTGAATGGGTCCTGAAAGAAATCAATACAATGACAAATTGCTTATAATATCTACACTAATATTATAAACAGGATTTTTTTTCTTTTTTGTTTGTTTGTAATGGATAAACTCAAAAACTACTGCATACTACTACTAACTACTACATAAGAAGAAAATAGAGAGAGAAGGCAATGGCGGCACGATAAACGCTGTAGGTATACAAATAGAAATATATGTATAGCCTACAAGCAATTATTCCGAATCAGTTTATGTATGTAATTTATAAACGCACCCACAATGTACAGGATAAATTCCTAATAATAGAGTGATGTTTATGAAAAAAAATCTCGTAATAAATTGCCGTCAAAACTTGTTGGTAAGTTTAGCCATCGTGTCTCACCTTCATTACAGCAGCAGTAAGCCCGACGCCAGAGGAGCCGCGCCCGGTGGTGTACTGCGAGCGCGGCGCCAGGCGGTCGATGTAGTTGAGCAGCTGAGACTTCGCCACCCCGGGGTCGCCCATCAGACAGATGTTGATATTGCCACGAATCTTCATGCCATTTGGGCGTCTAATTAACAATAACAAACATTATTTTTACTTAATTAATGGTTAATCACCTACCTATGGAATTATTCAGGCTTTAAAGTCAATTAGAGTTTGAACTGAGTATAAAAAATTTCCTTTTTATTAGGCTAGATATAAAATACTTTAACGTGAGCAAAGAAATAACTTACTTTCTAGGTTATAATGAGTCTCATATTATTCTCTTTAGTTAGGCCATGCCCATTAGACAGAGTTAGATCATTTTAACCTCTCTCCACCTTTCTCTATTTTTTAATCCCTGACGCAAAAACGACGGAGTGTTATAAGTTTGACGTGTCTGTGTCTGTGTCATCGTGGCTCCCGAACGGATGAACCGATTTTGATTTAGGATTGTTTGAAAGGTTAGTCGCGAGTGTTAGCGAAATTATTATTACCTATAAAACAGAATTATTATTAAAGACATTTTTATTATATTATGTTTGATAAAACGCCGTCAAGGGTTAAAATTTGCAATTTTGTGAACTATTTGGTAGTTTGATTTTTATCATGCATAATCTTCAAAATATAGTTTCTTACTTGTCGACTCCTCCTACGAGTAGTAACAGCAGCGCTTTCTTCACGTCTTCGTGCCCGTATATCTCGGGCGCGAGGCTGCGCGCCATGCGGGAGTACAAGTCCTCATCTGCTAGCTCAGCTAGTTCCTCTTCCGTTAATGCCTCCGCCATCTCACTCTCGTCTGCTTGGTTTAGGCAGTTGACGGACTAGACGATAACATTAGAAAAAAATTAAAGCTATGAATGAGAAGTTGGGATAGAATGTTACATAATAATATGTAAGCTTAAATCAGCAAGCTTGTGCTATTTACGGGCTAGCATTTCAAATTCAATCTTTTATGGTATAGTAAGGCCGACGTATCCTGGCGGTCTGAAGTTAGATTTTTGGCTGCGCAATGGATCGTATAGAAACGAAATTGTTTACTGCGCAGCAATCGGCTAACTTCAGGGCCGCCAGGATACGTCGGCCGTATTGTACTGATATGGTAGGTAGTTATAATATTTTAAGAGTTGTTATGCCTGACAGTTGTTATGACCCTGTAATGGCATAGTCATTTCTACATTAATAAAAGTATTCAAAATTCTATATAGGATAGTACTATATATTTTCTAATCTCTATTCCAATATATTTAACGTTCTTGTGCTAGGGACTCAAATTTCTCATGTTCTGAAAACACAGTATACACTTACATGCGCCTCCAGGTACGTGTCAGACAATAGGCCCTGCACGATCTGTCGGAAGCCAGAGGAGAGTAGAGGCAGGAACACGCCAGTGACTGCCACGTGGTCGCCGGGCTGGGCTCGACGAGTGGTCTCGCCGCGGCAGTACACCGACAACTGGCGCGGGATGTGACCCACTGGAACTTGGTCAGACTGTAAATAAGTTAAATTTTAATAATCAGAAATCGAGCCTCTTACAATTAGGTGTGATTAGGTGTGTGTGTGTCGGCAGTTTCGCGCGGTAGTGGCGCAAATTACCGTTCAGGACATTTTGTTTTTTAGATTTAGTACTAACTTGTCTTGTTTCGGGCTGCTGACGTATTGTTTGTATTGTGTGTCACTTTCACGTGAATAAAAAGTTTTTCTTTGTTTCTGATATAAATCCTTGAAAAACTGCTGAAGTCACATTAATTTGATGCATAGTTAGTAGTCCCTGTTACATGGTTTTTTAACTCGGCAATAGTGCCTAAAAGTGGCTACTACTCTACTGCCATCATTTACTCTGGATTTTGGTGGACCTTTCACACTACAAGCAAACTTGGCCGCAGAAGTACCGACTAGTGACAGAAATTTGCTGCACACTATTTACCTTACTTTGAATATAATGTTTCCATTCTACAGTATTTGGTATAGTATGCCAAGCAAAGTCAGCCATAAAGACTTACCTTGCTTGGCATATATGGTGCTCCTATGTTTTAGAAATTACATCAATAAATAAAGTAAAAAGTCATACATGCTCTTGAATCTTCAGCTCCTGGAATTTCTGGAACCGTGACCCCCTCGTCTGCAGATGTAGCTGACCTGCCGTCTTGTTGAGCCGGCACTCATCGGCCGTGCAGGACGGCGGCGGGGTGAACTGTAGGGAGCGCACGGGCTGGTACGTCTCCGCGCCGCATGCGCTGCACGAGTACGTGGCGACCACGAGCAGGGGCTTCACGTCCGTGCAGCGGGTTACTATGCCTAGAAGGGCCATAATTATAGATTAGTTAATTAACTAAACATTTAATCTGTTCTTTGTGAAACTTAAACAATGACTACACAGTATGTAATAGGATCAAATGTACGAGTTCTTTACCTCTGATTGTCACCAGTTTGCCAATGTGCTCGGCCTTTACTTCTCTGATGGGTAACGACTTTGATGTTGACAAGTCCTTGAAGTACACCTCACTGTAAAACAAACAGTAAACTATTAATATAAAGAGATAATTATTGTTTGATTAATTTTATTATAAGAGCTGGAAATATTGATCGAATTACAAAAAATCTTTTTTAAACTAGAAGTTATCAGGGAATGCTATAAGCTATATTTTGTTATCAAAAAATTAGGGAAGTCGCGGGCAAGAGCTAGTATTACATAAAATTACTGGATAAAAATTTATAACTCATAGAATTTCATAGTTACTCTTTATAGATGGACCACCATACTCTATGTGATCCTGTTGGAAAGTAAACAAACCAAAAACTTACAATCTCCTAATAAGTTCTGGTGGGTATCTGTTGCGGGGGTCCCTCATCTCTCCAGGGATCCTGTGGTTCCTCGCCTCCAGCATGATTCTATGCTCTATGTACACATCTAAGGCATCTTTGGCAGCTACCTACAAATAATAAAGTAAATAATCATTATGTGATAAATGGATGAAAGAAATCATTATTTAGCATGTATATTTGAGAACTAATGGATTTTCTTTTACTCATATTTCTATACTTGCAATAATTTTAGTTGCATACTTTCTATAATTAAAAATTAGAAGGTATTGTTATTATTTTTCTGTGATTAAAATAAACATACTAGTAAATTTACTATGGTTTTATATTCATCTTCATTGTGATCACATGTAGAATCAACAAGAATAATGTAACCAAGATTTTGTAAAAACCTAATTTAAAGGAGTGCCGTGGAGTTTCTTGCTCGTTCTTCTCCATAGAGGCCTACCTCCGTTTTGGAACGAGCAACTAGCTTCAACTTTCAGACTAACCGACCGACTCCTTGACAATTCAAAAGTAAATTTTTTGACTTTGACTTTGACTTTCAATACTTAAGCAGTAAATTTACCTCTCTATGTTTATAATCAGGCAACATTTGGTACACGACATCAGAGACCATGTTGGTGTACCGTCTCGTGTTCTGCCTCACAGCCTCCGCCAGCTCCTCATTGGACTCGTGCAAGTCATCCAGCTCCACAATAAACGCATTCTGGAACATTACATTATATTTATACAATATTTGCTATGGACAAAAAGGACAACTTTTCGATCTACCAATCAAGTAATCAATGGCTACCAATACCATTGATATCTCCACTATTTACATATAAGTTTGAAACTGCCAGAAAACGTTAAAACTTATCATTAAGTTGATATCATCTTGTTTATTTAAGTTAGAGAAAACTTGTACTTACCTGTTCTCTGTGTGCTACCCTGGTAAGCTGCTCAGCGTATTTGAAGTTTTTGTTTCCCTCATCATCGCTTTGACAAAAGTCCACAAAAAAGTTCTTGAACGCCTCTGAAACATCGGTGTTTGTTTTATTTTAGGTTACACGACAAACAAGCAAAGTAATACACATAAATATCAAAGATATTTTACCGCTATCTGCTGCATAGTCTCGCATAGCCATTTTTTTGGACTATTATGAACGTTCAACAATAAACAATACAACAGAAAGTTTTGTAAAAATATTGCTTCAACAAACAAGCCGCCCGGTTTTGTACTTGTAGTTTGACAGTTTAATCAAATTGGCGCGAAATCGGAATTGTCGTTGGAAACTTGGAATAGAGGTGAGATTTAAGAATCGATTGAATCACCATAGACAGCTTAGTATCCCAATTATCCCATTCAGACAACATACGTTCATCTGCCATCCCATCCCTATTTTCCGTTTTGTTTTCTTTCTCCCTTTTCCCGCCAATCCAAACGTCAATCAAAAGTGTCTGCCTGTCGAGTTTCGCTGACTTTTTCTATAAATATAAAATTGTAAATGTGCGTGCAAGTGAAAATATAAACAAAATAATATGGCAGATTCCTTAGGTAAATTGAAATGAAATAACGCATAAGTCTGACATGGAATTTAAACCAAATATTCTTGTTGTGAATCAAAATGTAACCTTTGTTTTTAGCTGGTCAAAGAGCCAAGAGGCAGAAAGTGGACAAGCACGGTCGTTTGTCGGCATTTGAGAGGCTGAAACAACTCAAAGGCAAGGGGGTAAAGAATAAATACGATGTGGACGAGATGGAAAATGTTTACGACACAGTGGACGAGAGGGAGTACTCCGAACGGGTGATGCAGCGACAGGAAGATGACTGGATTGAAGACGATGGTAAACCCCTGATTTCTAAACTTGTTTCTTAGATTTCCGCTATAGATACTATCTGTACTGCTGTATTATTTATCTGTTGGATAGAATAGATCTTCCCAAACAAGCCTTTAGTTTTGTTTTGTTCATCTTTTTAACTCCAATGCAGATGGCACTGGCTATGTGGAAGATGGCAGAGAGATATTTGATGATGATGAAATTGAAGACACTTATGTAGCATCAAACAGCAAAGAGTCTGGCCGAGGGCAGAAGAGAAAAGCTAGAGTTGCACCTCCAACATCTGGGAAAGGAAATATCAGGAACCTCCTTGGATCCATGCCTACTAAGAAGAAAGAGGTACTGTTACATTTATTAAAAAAGTAAACTTCCTCTTTTGTATTCTTAATATTTCAAAATCTATTTATAGTCTCATAAAATGGATAGATAGTATTTGTTCTCATATTATTTGTGTTAAATATAACATGCTAGCTTATGTCTGCGACTGCGTCCACATAAATGTTGGCTATCTCAGTTGGAGATGAAGTAGCAGAATTGAAAATACCATTATCCTTTCCTGGGGTTCAAACTTACCCAGTACTAAATTAATCAAAATCAGTTCAGTGGTTTACTTGTTAAAAAATAACAGACAGATAGACAGTAAAATTCACATTTGTAACATTAGCATGGATTATTCATTTATTTTGTTTAATATTTCAGGATGTGAAAATATCAGAAGACAACATTCTATCAGACATAATGTCTGACTTAGATGGCAATGCATCTACTGCAGTGAAACCAAAGCCAGTAGCGACTAAAGCCAACATAGTGGAGGCCAGTAAAAGGGATGCACAGAACTACTTCAAAAATTTATCTTCAGCTGTCAAAAAACCTACTACTATGACCAGCTTGAGCAAGGAACAACCAGTTGCTAAAGTAGTTAAGGTAGAAAATGTAAGTTCAAGTTTATAAGCATGGTTAAGCTCATGAGGGTAAACACGTATTTGACTACTCATTATTGTGCTATGTTGTTTATAATCTGTCAACCCAACTATTCTTTTTTATAGAAAGAAAACCTGGTATCTCCTGATAAACCAGTTGAAAAGAAAGTGATTGTAAGTTGATAAATATTTACCTCCTATTTTTCAAAATGCATTCTTTTCTCATGAATATTCCTTTCATGAAGTCTTCCAACATTACAGATACAAAATGGCGAAACATCCAAACCTGTAACAGAAAAACCAGTGCCAAAGAAACCAGAGTGGAAAATAGACAGAGAAATAAAGCAAGAATTAGAAGACTCTGCCACACAGAACATCGAGGAGTTCCAGACTCAAGAACTGAACTTTGATGACGATTTCAGCAATGACTCCACACCCAAACCTGAAGAAGTGAAAAAGGAAATCATTCCCAGCACTTCAGAAACTATTGGAGATGTTGCTGAAGAGTTTTTGAATGAAGATTTTGACATATTCCCAGCTAAAAAAGAATCGCCAAAACAGTTGAAGCCTTTAACAAGCACCTGGGCGGCTCAAATGGGTGAGAATCAGGTGGCAGCCTCAGTACAGCTAGATGGTCAATTGCCTCTACACACAAATGAAAATGGAGACAAAGTACTCAAGTTCTACTGGCTTGATGCGTGGGAGGACAGGTTTGTGAAGCCGGGAGTAGTGTACTTATTTGGGAAAGTGTATGCAAACCCATCTAATAAGAAGGCTGGCTGTGTGTCCTGCTGTCTAGTTGTGAAGAATGTTAATAGACAGATGTTTCTGTTGCCTAGGGAGTATGTAAGTATAGGTGACTTCTCATGCAAAACCTTTTTATTTGTCCAATTTTAATTCTTGGTTGTTTGGTAGTATACCCTTACATTTTAAATACTATAACATTGTTCCATGTCTGTAATGTTTAATTAGGATTTATGGTAAGAAATTGATAATACTGTTGATATGATTACCAGCTAGACATCTTACTAAAATAGTTTAAAGTACATAAATATTATTAAATGTTTCATTTTGTTCCAGAAATTAGACCCAGTAACATTGGAGGCCACAGATCAGGAAGTCACGATGATGGATATGTATGCAGAGTTTAACAGTGCTGTTGCCAGTGATCTCGGACTTAAGGAGTTCAAGTCGCGGAAAGTCACAAAGAACTACTGCTTTAACTTACCAGACATACCAGCACAGTCTGACTACCTGGAAGTTAGATATTCTGTAAGTTTGAAGTAATAATAAAGCTGAAGAGATTGTTTGTTTGAATTCACAAATCTCAGGAATTACTGGACCAGCTTAAAAATATCTATTTGCGTTATATAAGCTGTTTATCGAAGATGGTATATAGCTAACATGCTGAAATTTAGGGGAGCGGATCAGTAATCAAAGACGTAACTTGACAACGATAAAACAGCGCGATTTTGCTAGTGTTACATATCGGTCTATGTTATACATAGTAATGCTGACACAAAATAACAATAGCTCATTTAAAATATTTTAACCACACAGGCCACATTCCCGCCGCCCCCAAAAGACAAGAAGTACCTAACATTCTCCCATATCTTCGGCGCCACCACCTCTTCTCTGGAAACCTTCCTCCTGGAGCGTAAGATCAAGGGTCCTTGTTGGCTGGAGGTGAAGCAACCGGAGCAGGTCCTGGCTAAGGTGTCGTGGTGCAAGCTCGAGGCTGCCTGTGATAAGATGGAGCATGTCACTGTTATCAGGGATGGTGCAGATTTGGAACCTCCGCCTATAGTTGTGGCGACTGTGAGTAGGCATTGGTTTTTTTTTTGGGCTATCAACATGCCCATTCGGTTGGCATGCCGCTATGTGACCAACCATGCTATATTTATGACAGTGATTTTTCTAATCAAAAGTTTAACAAAAATGATTTCTATAGATTTTTTGTAACCAGTTAACCACAATTAATGCGTAGATTTTAAAACAAATTCCAAAAGGGTTTTTATGTTATTTAAAATATCACTACCTATTTTAAATTACATATAATTTGACGTGTGACGTGTTTTGCGTGAGTTTATTCAAATAATAAAATATATATAATTATATATTGTATATAATTTGACATTATTAAGTCAGTAATTGTTTTTCAGATAAACATGAGAACTACAATGGACCCCAAAACAAAGAAGACAAAGATATTGATGCTCAGCTGTCTGTCACACACTAACTTCCACTTACACAAGCCTCCCCCGAACCCGCCATTCCAGCAACATTTCTGTGGTAAGCATAATTGATTTTACAAAGGTAGGCATCAAATCATATTTCCATGTTAACATCTAATTTTGAAATTATTGTTTTCAGTAATGACAAAGTGCAATGAAATCTGGCCACTCGACCTAAAGCAGGCACTACCTCAATATAAAGCAACTAAACTAACCAAATGCGACACTGAGAGAGAACTGCTCAACTACTTTATGGTACAGTTCTGGAAGATGGATCCAGATCTGGTAGTAGGTCATGACTTACAGGGATTCCAACAAGATCTACTGATCGGCAATATTCTCGACCTCCATATACCAAACTGGTCACGTTTGGGGCGACTCAAAAGATCAGTCGCTCCTCAAAAGAAGTACGCAGCTAAGGACGCGTTTCTCGGACGATTAGTTTGTGACATCAAAATATCCGCCATGGAAGTAATACGGTCCAGGAGCTTCGACCTCGACACACTCTGTGTAAATGTACTGAAAATGAAAGAAGGCGAACGCATAGAGGTGGCGCTTGAAGATCTACCCAGATATTACGAGAACAGTAATGACTTGTTTCAACTGGTCTCGCTAAGTATGCAGGATGCATCCTACATACTCAAGATGATGTGCGAATTGAACGTCATACCGTTAGCGTTGCAAATTACTCAAATTGCTGGAAATATCATGTCCAGAACGTTACTTGGTGGTAGGTCGGAAAGAAACGAATTCCTATTACTCCATGCCTTCACTGAGAAGAACTACATCGTACCTGATAAGGTGTATGGCAAAAGAGTCGTAGCAGACGATGAGAACGACGACCAAGAGGAAGGTGCCACCAACATACCCAAAAAACAAGGAAAGAAAAAAGCGGCGTATTCGGGAGGCCTTGTTCTAGATCCTAAGAAAGGATTCTATGACAAGCTTATTCTTCTCATGGACTTCAATTCCCTATATCCTAGCATTATTCAAGAGTACAACATTTGCTTTACTACTATTAAAAGGAAAGCGACTGGTTCGTCTGACGAGGACGTCGCTAACCTCATCTTGCCAAAGTCTAATACAGATCTCGGTGTACTTCCGACACAGATTCGTAAACTTGTCGAGAGCAGACGAGATGTCAAAAAGCTAATGAAGACACCCGACTTATCGCAAGAACAGTACATGCAGTACAACATCAGGCAAATGGCTCTGAAATTAACGGCTAACTCTATGTACGGTTGTCTTGGTTTCACACACTCCAGGTTTTATGCGAAACCCCTCGCAGCCCTAGTCACCATGAAAGGCAGAGAAATTCTCATGGACACCAAAGAAATTGTGCAAAAATCTAATTACGACGTGGTCTACGGAGATACTGACAGTTTGATGATCAACACTAATTGTTTAGATTATGACAACGTTTTCAAGATTGGAGTTGATTTAAAGAAAGAGATCAACAAAAAATATAGGCAAATAGAACTTGACATAGATGGCGTGTTCAGGTATTTGCTTCTCCTGAAGAAAAAGAAGTATGCCGCGGTATTAGTTACCAAGAACAAAAATGGTGAGTTTGTCTTTACACATGAGCATAAAGGTTTGGATATCGTTCGTCGTGATTGGTCACAACTGGCCGCGGAAGCCGGAAAATTCATATTGAGCCAGATTTTATCAGAACAGTCTCCTGACGAGAGGCTTGAAAGTATTCAAACGCATCTAAACAAACTTAAGGATGATTTGATAAACGGCAAAATGCCGCTATCAATGCTAACAATTACAAAACAACTTACAAAAAACCCCAACGAGTATGCCGATAAACACACGCAGCCACACGTTCAAGTGGCTCTTAGACTGAACAGTAAAAACAGCAGGAGATTCAAGAAAGGAGATGTAGTGCCTTACATTATCTGTGAAGATGGCACCGCTAACTCGGCGACACAGAGAGCTTACCATATTGAAGAGCTAAAGAATTTAGAGCATCTCAAAGTTGACTATAAATATTACTTAGCACATCAGTTACACCCTGTTATATCCAGAATATGTGAGCCCATTGAAGGCATGGACCCTGCTCGAGTAGCCGATTGTCTCGGCCTAGATCCATCCGGTTATAGACAAATAATTAGAAGAGACAACTCGAACACAGAAACCTACGAAGTAGAAAATGAGCAAGAAAAATACAGACAATGCAAAGACTTTGTGTTTGTGTGTGTCAACGAACAATGTAAAACTGAAAACAAAATAAGAGAAACTGTTATGAAGTTGGAAAAAGAGAGCGTAACATTTTTAGATAAATGTCAGAATGATAAGTGTAGTACTAGGCCAGTGGATTACCTGGCGAGTATTCAGAATCAGTTGAGTTTACAAGTTCGTCAGTACCACGCTCAGTATTACGCCGGCTGGCTGTCGTGTGAGGACCCCGCATGCGGGCATCGCACGGCGCGTCTGCCGCAAACCTTCGCTGGTGGATACCCACTATGCAGACTATGCGAGAAAGGCGTCATGTTCAGAGAGTACACTGAAAAGGATTTGTACCTTCAGATTAACTTCTTCATGTTTTTGTTTGATCTGAGCAAGAATACTAATTCAAGTAAGTTTAGAATGTTGTTAGTATTCTTTCAATTCGTGCTATTTTCAATAAGTTAGAATTCAATTTATTTATTTATTTTTCATTTCAGAAACGCGCATGTCTCCTCAAGTCACCAATGCCTTTCAACAGCTAAAAGAGCTGGTCGTAGAAGACTGGCTGGCACAGTCCGCGTACTCGATCATAAACCTGTCGAAGCTCTTCAGATTCTTTACCATAGACACGAAAGCAGGCAACAAGGTGAAGTCTGAACCAATCGAAATCGATATTCTACCAGAGACTGAGCAAATAGATGCACTATTGGAGATGGGCGTCTATTAACTTTTGTATAGTTTATTATTAGAATCATGTTAGATATTATATGCTGTAAATATACATTAATAAAATATTCTTGTATTAAATACCTGTTTGTTGTTATTTTCGCGGTGTGTTACCTTTTATGAAACATAAACGAGTAACTATTTTGTGCGCTCTTGGTGTGTAAGTTTGGAGAAATTACGCTCCGGATCTCTGTGCACCAGATTACCCTATTCAAACATACACATACATAAACTCAAGCCTTTTTCCCATGGGGGTAGGCAAAAACGACTGAACGCCACCTGTTACGATCCTTAAATACTCATGATCCTTTCGATTCATCCACGTTCGTACAAGCACGCCGGTTAAGAGCACTGCGCATCTGACCGTTCTGAAGAACCTCACCAATAAAGTCAGTGTAGGTGTTCCTCCTAGGGCGACCCCTCCCTGCGTTGCCACTCACCTCTGCCATATAATTACTTTTTGTTAATCGTCTTTCACTCATCCTCTCAACATGACCGAACCATCTAAGCATACCCTTTTCTATCATAGCATACCACATAATATTCAAACTTTAGCAAAATATAGATTTAAACTTTCCTTACAGTAAAACGGGGTGAATAGAAAGGCAGGAGTGAATTGAGACGGAACTTTAAAAGGGATTTTAAAGTCAAACTAATAAAGTTGGTCGCCAACAATGAGACTAATTTGTAAATTATAATTCAGAAAAAAAAGAAGTCTTTTTTGCCAACAAACTAACATTAAACTAACATTAATTAAAGAGATTTTAACATTAAAATCTCTTTTAAAGTTTCGTTTCGATTCACCCCTGCCTTTCTATACACCCCGTTTTACGGTACGTCAAGTTTACACCGAACTTGTTTTGTAATCATTTGTTGCAGCCACTCTGGAAATAAGAAAACAACATAGTCCATTATCAGTATTTTATTGAAAGTCTTATCCTAAGGAGCTTATAATAATACATTGAGGTTTATCAACCAAGTCGGAAATACATGAAAATACATCTACATATACATAAAGTTTAAAATTGCATGAGCAATGGTAATCTTAGTAAAATTATACTTCATAATGTTAGTATAATATAAAACTTATAGTACGCGACCGTAGATATGGCTCATAGAGTTAAAGAAAAAGTTCGACTTTACGTAGCTTTACGCGCTATTGAGCGTAGCTTCTGTCATACCTGTATGACCTTCGATCAAAATTATCAGTCTGATAGCCTTTTCCTAAAGCTCGGTGCGTCATATTAACATCCGAGAACAGTGTACATAAAAAATTAAAAGTACCCTCGGCCACGACCCCTATTTGGACCTGCGAAGTTACCCCTCATGCCCCCACGACCTCTGAAATTGTTTTGATTATTATCATAGTTGTTATTAGCAAACTGTTGGTTCATCTGAGGCCGCGTATCATAGTTGTCTTGTCCCCTGCCATTCATGAAGTTATTTCTAGGACCCTGATTGTATGGAGCGTTGGGTCCGAAGTTATCAGGAGCCGGTCCCCTCATGGGCGGACCTCGATTGTCCATCATATTATTATTAGGGCGTGCGTTCCACTGCCCTTGGTTGAAGTGATCATTGGGCTTGTTCCTGTTGTCGTTAAAATGTTGTTGTTGCTGCTGATGCTGCGGCGGCTGATATTGCTGTTGGTGCTGAGGAGGTTGGTACTGCTGCTGATGTGGCGGCTGGTTCCGTTGCTGGAGCAGTGGTAACAGTTGATTGTGTTGCGGTGTTTGGTTATGTTGCTGATGTTGAGGCGGCGGTTGATAGTTTTGCTGTTGTTGCCCTTGATTGTAAAGTGGTTGTTGTTGTTGGTTCTGCTGAGGTGGTTGATAATTTTTCTGTGGTGGTTGATAATTTTGTTGTTGCTGTTGATTCTGTGGGGGAGATTGATAGTTTTGCTGCGGAGACTGATAATTCTGCTGGTTTTGTGTCGAAGATTGATAATTTTGCTGTTGATGTTGTTGTGGTTGTTGTTGTTGCTGCTGCTGCTGCTGCTGGTGTTGTTGTTGTTGTTGGGGTGGTTGTTGTGGCTGTTGTTGTTGGGGCTGGTGAAAACGTAGCGGAATCCGCAATAAGCCTTGTGGGTTTTGAAACTGTGACGGTCCTGGCCTCAGAGGTTGATTAATTAAAGAAGTCAACAGCGGCATACGCAGCGTTCCTGGTCCACTTTGCATCAGTGGCTTCAACGCCTCTTCTGTTATTGCCTGTTCCGGCAGGTCTCCGAAGGATCTCGGTTGAGTGTTAATAACCACGACGTTAGGGGTCTGCGGCTGTGGTGCCGGCGTGGCGGCCTGTGTAGACTTCATGCTCGCTTGCACCAGCGCGAACAGGTCGGTCGCAGAGCTAGCAGACAAGCTTTTCGTAATATCCGCGAGAGATTTCTCAAGTTTCGTGGGCTCTATTACAGCAGGCTCTACTTTCGTCTCTTCCAAAGATTTCTTTACTATTTCCATTTCTTGACGTATTTGATCTTCCTTTACTTTCTGAGTTGCTGATTGGAACACCTGCAGATTAAGAATAATATACTTAAAAAAATTGGCCTGTGCTGCTCGTCCTTCAGGGCAAAAGGTTTCTCTCTTGCAGACCAGAAACAAGCAATGACCCCAAAACTACGTGTGTGCATATTGATGATTTTAGACTACCATTTCAGTTTTTCTAAAGATATATTTACTAGAGTTTACTGTTGCTGTCTAAGATTAACACGTCACATCTCACATCGGCGAGGCATAAAGCTCTAATAAGAAATTGTATAAACAAGTCAAGATCCTCACCTCCTCGACAGTATAGTCGTCGTCGTCGTCACTTTCGATGGTCACCGACTTCACGGGTTCCTCCGGCTCCGTGTCCTCAGGTGTCAGTTCCTTGGGTGCGGTGGAGGCAGCATCACTCACGTACTGTCGCAGTCGCTCGACGCGTTGGGGCTCCTTAGCTTCCAACTTCTTCAAGTAAGCTATGAGACTGTGCTGTTCTTCCGCTGATAGCTCATTAAAGTTCTTTAGTAGTGTTTCGAGATCTGAATCTGAGAGGCCGTCCATCGCGTCTGGAGCGTTGCTTTGCTCTATCCTGGTTGGACAAAAAGATAGATTAATAATTTTTTTAGTGATTTTACACGACTTTTTAAAATTATATTAATAACTTACTTCTTATCATTCTCATCGTACGCCGACTGCAGCATTTGCAACGCGGACGCGGTACCACTTTGTTTGGAAAGCGGTGGTTTGACTACCGGCTTTTCTACGGGTGGCAGAGCGACTGTCTTTTTAGTCTGCTCAGCGGCACGTTTCTTTGCCTCTGCCATGCCAACGACGGCGTCCACAAGTACGGCTAAGTCTTCAGAAGAGACGTCGGTTTTCCCTTGAGCTATTAGAGCTTCGGCCATCTGTTGAGCTATCTGTGCGCGGTCTACTTCGCCCACGCCTGCTACTGCTACCGGTACGGCTGCCGTTTTGCTCGGTTCGACAGTTTTCTGGAATGTTAAAAATAGTATAATGTTTTGTTACGTTGGTAAATAGTGAAATAATGGAGTAACTTTTATCAACATGAGATTTCGTTTTAACCATAGTCAGTGATGGGTAACGCCATCCCAGAGACAAAACTAAATCGTCTCATGTGTCTGTTATTTATACAGTGTATATCTTCAAACAGGGAGACAGCGTTGCTGTCCCGCGGAGTGTGTAACAGCTACCTTCTGCTTGAGGCGCACGCGCTTGTCGGCCTCGTGCAGCGCGGCGGCCGCGCGCACCACGGCGGCGCGCACGGCGCCCGCCGCGCCCGCGCCCACCAGCCCCGCCTGCACCGCGCCCTTCAGCTTCTCCTTCGCCGTCTCGATCAGCACTACCGCGCTCTCGCGCTCTAGCAGCTCTTCTGACGAGTTCGCTTTCTCCTGGGAGTGATATAGATATCAATACATTCAATCGAGTAATGTTATCGAGCACTAAAGTGCGTGATCTAAAATCATTTTAACTGAGATTGATTTGCAGACAAATATAAAAGCCTGTTAACAAATAAAATTATGATAAATAATAGAATATAATGCGGAACAATCTATATAACATTTAAGTAAACAGAATCTTATATTGCAGTCTTGTATGGCGGTAACCATATTTTACCGAATGCATAAAACAATGTTACCAGAAAGAAGACATACCTTCTCCATCTTGAGCGCATCAGCAAGCAGGTCTACTATTTTTGGCCCCAAGCTACCCAGATAATCTTCTAACGCGACCAGCTGCCGCAGCGTGGCGACCACATCATCGGCCGGGCTGTCCGACGGTTGGCTGGCCGAAATGGACGGACGCCGGCGGGCCTTAGAGCTGCGTGAAACCATGCTCTCGGCACGCGACCGGTCCGTGCGGGCTTCTGGGGCGGAGCCGATGGACTCTATGTCGTTGTCGGAGTTCCATGGGGAGAGGCCGTCGTCGCTGTGAATATGGAAAATTAAAAATGTATGATGTCAATAGTAAATATATTAAAGATACTTTTTACATCATTCAGATATTATAAAGCTAAAAAGTTTGTTTGTTTTTTGTTTGAACGCACTAATCCTCGGAACTACTGGTCCGGCACTGAAAATTCAAGAAAACTAAACAAAAAACAAGCACTTTTACTAAAACCTCTTCACAAATACAGGTGTGATGATAAGTTTGCTATTGGACATAATTATGGTCCTGGAAGGATTGGAAATTACAATATTTTAGACAAGGTTCTATAGTGAAAGTTAGATTACAATACACAATGTTGTTCAACATTTAATATAGAAGTAATACGTCACTCACGGCTTGAGCTCGTCGTCGGAGATGAGCACGGTCTGCATGGAGGGCGCCACTTGTCTTGTATGGTCAGGACTGCGGTTACGTTGCTGTTCGCGCTGCGACAGCGGGCTACGACTGCTGCGACGGATCGACTCCAACGAGATATGCGTGCGCGCAGGACTGCGTCTGAATAAGTATTCATTATTAAGGATTTTTTCTCTCGTTTTGACATAATTATGCTGTTTAAAGAGGCTCATGCAGTAGTAAAAGCTCGACAGGCAGCAGGTTTGTAGGTCTACCCAAGACAAGCAGGACTTAAGGTCGAAGCTAAGGGAAACTGCCTATAGATTCTGATCCGCCAGAACTAAACATAATCCCTACCGGATTTGCCTGGCACGGGCTCAAGATTAATCTTACGATGGCCGGAGCAATACGGGCATAAAAACCACCAATCAATTGACATACTTTTTATAAGCTGTCAAAACGCGATTCCCCCTTATATTTATCGTTATCGTTTAGGCGTCGTGACGTCACTTATTTGTAACACCATTGACAATTTTTTTTTTTTAATTTCAAAACAACCAAAATATATAATATATTTTATAGTTCATTTAAGATGAATCGGGTTTTTAAGGCCAACCCCAATAATGTCTTGAAATAATTGGCTAGTGGTGTCTCCCCCGTATTACTATTATAATCGATAAAGCTCATTTTGTAATGAATATGGATTCTGCCAGACCAATCTGGTGCAGAGTCATCTGTCCAGATTGATCTTTTCATGTATGATAAGCCTTTAGCAAATGTTTGAGGGATGTTCAGTTAAACAACAAATTACCTAAAAATTTTAAAGGTTTTCTAAATACAACAATACATCATTTAAAAAGGATTAAGAAAGGAAATCATTCAGATTTACCATTTAATACCCAAAAATTTATGAGACCCTTTTTTTCTATAAGTTTCGCTATACAATTAAACAGGACGGCTTATTCGGTTCGACATCCTGAATACAAATTTGATAACATATTGCCCGACCAAATCCGCTTATGTGTTAAGCAACAATACGTTGCACAAACTTAGGAAATAATTAAAAATATATCCTATAGTTATCGGAATAAAGTTGATTGGAGGTGCGCCGCAGTATTAGCGCAATGCTATAAGACAAATGTTTGATATTTTCAAATTTACATAGCAACCTGTAGGCCAGTCACGAGCGCGCTAACGTAAAAGTACATATTTGATGCTAGTCGATTTTCGAATTGAGAATACGACTATCCTACAATGTTTGTGTTAAATAAAGTTTAACACAAATAGTTTATTTTAACTTTTGGGTAGGATTATGATTGATGTCCTTTCATATTCTATAAATATTTTTTGCTGTATAACATACCTATTGTGGCCATGGCGTATATGTACAGGCGTCCGTGTCATTTTGCTAGTGGAGGACAGACTTTATGAGAATAGAATTAGGGTATATTTTAAGGAACACATGGTTAATCATATGCAAAGCAAAGCATTAAGAGAAGGCACTTATTACAATCTTCGACAAGATGACCGAAATGTTCACTTGTCAACAAAGGCCTTCTACTAACCCTTCTGTTGTATGATACGCAATATGAGAGTATGTTAATTACCATAATAAGCAAAGGGTTAAAGTGTAAAATATGCAGCCAACACCGAAAACATCTAAAAGTAAAAGACCTAAATATTGCCAACATGACAATTACTCAAAGACGTGGATATGTACTCATTCTAAAAAACTTTTTCATTGTGCATGCCGTCCTGCTCAGATTATTCGTCTCGTCTGTTTGTTCCGATATTTTTGGTGCTAACTGTACCATATTTTCTGAAACTGTTATTCTAAAGGTTGTAAGTAGGTTAGTACCCGTGCCTTTTATCCTTGAGATGAAGTTTAATATTCTTACGCTGTTCAGATAATTTGTTTAGTCTGTTATATAAGATATTTTTGATGCTGACTGTTGCATACTTTTTTGAGCTATTATACTATAGTAGATAGGTGATAATAGTTTAGTACCCGTGCACGGGGCTCCTGGAGCGTGAGCGATGGTGGCGCGGCGGTGGCGAGCGCCGGCGGTCCGCGGAGCGGCGCCGCCCGGGGGAGCGACGCACGTGCGGCGGGGGGGACCTGGTACACAGAAATTAAAGTGTCTGATCGAACTGGAAATCATAAACACGCTGATTAAAGAATAAATATATCCAAATTCCTACAAAAATTCTACAATGTATACGGGATGAGGGTCGATGAATACGTAGTACATTAATTTTTTAACAAACTTCAGGTAACTTTGCAATCGTTATACAAATTATTCCACAAAAGTATAACAGCAACCATGTATCAAAACTAAATAAGCGGCTCGCCAGTACACTGATAAGCCCTGAAAGGTTTGAGTGTGTAACAAAACACTGAAAAATTGAATTAAGTGTTTTAGAATAAATAATATTTATCCTAAAATACGAAAATGACTCATCAAACATTTGAACTTACCTACGATCCCGCCTAAAGTCTGGAGGCGAGCGTCGTCTCGGCATAGGTTCACGATCGCGACCCCGGTGTTCAGGCCGGTCGTACCGTTCCAGCCGGTCCGGTCTTTCGGGACGACGGCGTTCGGGCGTCCGTCTGCGCAGCTCAGGCGACCGCCGACGCGGTTCGAGTGACTTTCGGCGGGGTTCAGGGGACTTCCGGCGGGATTCGGGTGATTTCCGGCGGAGTTCCGGAGATTTCCGGCGGGATTCGGGTGCGCGGGACTTTTCTACCGACAGACGTGCCTCGGAAGTCCGCTTACTCATATCGGACGGAGATAAACACAGGCGACGGTAGATCTCGTTCACTTGTATACGTAACTCCTCCTCGTGTAATTCCTTCATGCGCGCCGTCCAGAACACTATCCATTCTGGTTTGAAGTCGTGCTTAGATGGGTCTTTGCCCTCTGAAAGAATACTTCTTTGTAATTTCATCATGTAAATATAGCTTGTACACAACAGAATCGACAATATTATCTCTGATTTCAAAAGCAACAAATTTTTCAAAATGATATTGCTAAATAAGGCATATCGATTCTAACTTACCACCCTGTATCTCCTTGTACCGCCTGTTCCAGAACTTCTTCCACTCTTCAGGGTACAGCGGATGCTTCTCCGGGTTCTTCTCATGGTACGCGAGCGTCTTCTTCAACGAATCCTCGGCTGACAAGCGTTTTTCTTCGGCTAGCTTCACTTTGTACTCGTAGTTAGGAGGCTTTGGTTGCTGTGGGTACGTTACGATACTTAATTAGTAAAGAGTGTACGACTTATATAACCCACTAGCTCATTAACAGAGACTTGATTTGTTTTTTACTTCACGTCTTAAAACGATCGTTACGACTTTAATGAGCATTTTCTAAAACACAAATACAATAATTTGTATGTTAAAATTAGTGATCTACCTTATCCTGCAATAAGTTGGCCTGCGCACGCGCATGTCTGCTGCGGAAGGGTGATGCTCCGCGCCGCTTGTCCATGTACGGCTCATACCGAGACTTGCTGAAGGAATCATGCCTGTCCCTGAAACAATAGTTAATTTAAACAAATGTGTATGGATAGTACAGCTATAATAGTTAAAGAAACTAAATTTGATTATTATCTACACTCATATAATAAAACTGAAGCGTTTTTTTGTCTGTTTGTTTAAACGCGAGAAGATTATTAGATTATTTATTTACACCCACACAATTATAACATGATAACAATATATCATAACAAAAATAAAATAACAACTTAACATCCTTCTATAACTAACAGTGCAGCTTCGGCAGGTTTTATCCAAACATGTATACTGTCCAAAATACATGTCAAGATAAATAAGACGTGCAATTCGTGACATAGGGAAAAACTTAAGCAGGTTAGATGATCCTAGCCATAACCGCCCAGTAGTAGTCACTTGAAAGTGTTACCTTGAGACACGCTTGCTGAGTTCCCGCCGGTGCTCGTGGTCAGCCTCGTCGCTGATGTCTGACAACGACTCCACGGAGCCCGCGCGCCTCTCTTGCCGACCCGCCGGCCGCTAGAGACACACTCAAGTAGTTACACTCGAAGATCAAACATAACTTGGCCAATTTAAACTTTATATAATAGTAATAATTGAGTAGTCCAATCTGCCCGCAATAACATTTAGGATACTGTACAGATAGTTTTTACGAAATTCAACATCCTTCGATTCTATTACTAAATTCAATTTATAAAGAAATCATGATTAGAAGAGATAGTATGTCGCGATGGGATCTAGCATTAGAAACCTTCTTGGATAACGCGTGCCCTTCGGCCTGAGAGGTGATTTTCAAAATGAGAATGACATGGGTGATGATGTTATAACTGAGGAACAATTCAAATTTGTCTAGCTTTGAAAAGGTTACAAATACAAATATTTTTCAAAATTTGCACTTTTCATGTGTTTTTCACGCTATTTAAATTAAGTCAAGATTAAATAAACAACCACTTAAAAAAATCACTTTTCCTACACACTTTTTCTTAACTCTTCAGAGATACAGGCGTCACGTTATATTATGATTAAACACGAAATTACATATCCCCTTACATAAGCGGGCGAGTTTGAATAAACCGGAGGCAGCGGCACCTCCACGGGAACTGAGGCAGACGGTCCCGGCAAGTAGAAAGACTTGGGTTGCATGGATCGTAAGAGTCTTCGCTTCTGGCGCGCACCG
Organism: Hoplodrina ambigua; assembly: GCA_949774945.1. Classification (NCBI taxonomy): domain Eukaryota; kingdom Metazoa; phylum Arthropoda; class Insecta; order Lepidoptera; family Noctuidae; genus Hoplodrina; species Hoplodrina ambigua. The sequence goes on from OX458968.1 coordinate 11,053,852, forward strand.
CCGCGCCCGCGCTTTCCCGAAAACGAGGGAGACGCTTCCAAATCCATTTGATCAATATTCACGACCATTTCAGAAAAAGCTGTTTGGGTGGTCACCGTGGCAGATGTTACCGCCAGAGTGGTCAGAGTCGGCGGGTCGAATGAGTTGCGTCGCAAGGATCGTAAAAGACTTTGCTTGCTGCGTGCACCGCCGTCCTTGCTCTCCCACGAAACAGAGGGCTTCGCTGTAAAATCCACTCGATCGACATCCACGATTGATTCAGAAACAGCCGGTAGTGACGTATTTTTTTGAGTGGTCATCGTTGCTGATGGTTCCGGCACTGCGGCCGGGGTCGGCGGTTCGAACGAGTTGCATCGCGGGGATTGTAAAAGACTTCGCTTGTTGCATGTACCGCCGTCCTCGCTCTCCAACGAGTCAGAGGGTTCCGTTGTCAAGTCCACTTGATCGACAATCACAACCGATTTAGAAACAACCGGCGGTATTGACGTTTTTTTTTGGGTGGTAACCGTGGTAGATGGGTCCGGCAGGGGTAGTGTCGCCGGGGCGAGCGGGGCAGCCCTGACCTGCGCCGCAAACGGGTTGAGGCGCAGATGTTTGGGCTTGCGGCTGCGCGGACAGTTGCGGCTCCGCACTCTCTTCTTTCTCACCCCGCTGCCCGCACTCCCCTCGGGCACCTGGGGGGACGTCGTCAAATCCACATGATCGACGACGTCCAGATCCTACGACAACGAGTATCCCTATCTATTACAGTCTGTTCAGAATGACACATGCCACTTGGCGTAACATAAACCGAAAGTTGCTTATTAGATATTCGAATTGTACCGCAAAATCTATAATAATTTAGATTTAATTCTGCATTTTAAAAATGTGTACATCGTTAATATTTTAAAATAAATTATTCAAGAAGTCAAGTTTGACTAACACTCGTGCGGCAAGAGTAGTAGTAAAAACATTGAGGATAATGTGAAAAATATCTTTTACTACATAGAATTAGTAATGGCGTCGACAGACCCGTAAATACGCGTCAACGTCTAAGATGTCTTCAATAGCCTAAGGACTTTTTCCCACATTGCAGCTAATAAGCAATATAAAAAAATAAAACCAAATATAAATTAAAAAGAGAACAATAGAAAAACGATGATAAAATTGAAGTAAATAGTATAGAGAAACGGATTGCCCTAAAAAATCAAGAAGCCTTATCGACGACGTAGCAGAACCATTGATTATATATTTAATGACCAATTCAAAAAATTATCAATGGTCATGATGCACCTAATCTGGCTGCCATGAACCTCACTAGATCGATCTGAACAGTCGTCGTCATGGATCGACCGACACGACACCGATCGACGGCTGACCGACCTTTAATAGAGAAACTTAAAAAAAAACAATATTTTTGAAAGACCTATCCAACGACATCCTTCACTATCGAGATAAAAGAGAGAAAAAAATCATACCCACATGTATGGGAGGTACACAAAAAATGTTCTTCAAAAAAATCACAAGAACTTATTGCCATCGAAGTTTTGCATAAAAATTATAAATGCATGCATTTTTTAAATCATAAGAATGGTTAGCAAGAAACAGATCGCATCGAGTATTAGTAAGTTATGTGTGGATGAGTATGAAATGAGATATTACTGTACCCTTGATTTAAATAAGTAACCATGATTATTTTATCAAGACTATTGTAATTATTATAATTACTATTTCAACTATCGTCAAAATTATAGACCTCGAATTTCATACCGCATTTTTTTTTTCTTTCATTAGAACCTTCTTCTTACAATAAGCAATAACAAACACAACAAAAAATAATTAGTAAAATTGGTCCAGCTACTCACGCGTGATGCCGTTACCAAGAGAAATAGGGATTGATTTTATATAAATAGATTATCCATACTACATTCAAGACAAGATATTATATAATTATGCAAGTAACTTCCAAAATCAATAATCTACCTGTAGATCGATGGGACTGGGGCAGGCCGCCATCTCTTAAAATAGTACTACTTTATTATTATTTTTTATATTTCTGTTGTTGGATTTTCAATTCTCGGCGTTGAGCCAAGCGTTGATAATCCAACAGTGAGCAAAACAAAGTAATATTAAAATAATGATTTTTGTGGTTACACTTGAGCATCCGTACGCCATATTATGTCATATTGTATATAAGCGGAGTGCAACAACAACTTTTTTGCCTGTATTGTCAATGCTAGATGTGAATCAAGCGTAACACCATTTACTTTACTTTTGAGTATTGTATAAATTGTGTTCTTACCGAGAAATTATTAAACAGAGGTCTTGAAGGCGCGGCTACTATGGGCGGAGACGGCTCTCTCTTGTTTCTGAAAAATAAAGACAACATTATTATAAAGGAAAGATTCGAGTAATTATAACATCTACCTACTATTATAATGTTGCCATGCCCTTACCGGGTTTCATGTTGGAACTTACTTTAAATGAAACAACTATGTAACACATGAATGCAATAAAGCGTTTGAGTCGAGTCCAGTGGCGGCTTAGGGATTATTGTTTGGGAACACACAACATTTTATTCGAAAATATAACACCTTAGGGTAGTGCTTGCAAAATAAAATAGGAATAATATCAAGTTTTCTTTATATTCGTCAAGGAAGAACTAAGATGCTTTTAAAGGGGTTGAACCACTTAAACCCCTCTAAATCCGCTACTGGATGAGCTGATAATAATTAAATGTTTAACATAAAAAGAAACAAATAAAATCTTACTTTCCCATAAGCCTGGCTTTACTTTCTTCATCTGAAACAAATGCAATGGGATATAAGATAAGTTTACGACAGATGTAATGATAGGATTTTTTTTTAAATAATTTATCGACAACTTACTTGATTTGTGCAGCGAGTCAATGAGTCCAATGTCAACGACCTCCGTGAACGTTGCACCGTCTTTCTCAGAGAAGTGATGTCCTCGGAACACCCATTCGTGGATTTGCACCCTGTAATAATGTGTATGACTTGTTATGCGGCGCCGAAATAAACATGAAATTATACCTAGCCTATTTTTGTCCCACTGCAAGGCGAAGGCTTCTTCTCCTACAAAGAAGCATTGATGGTGATCAATGCTCATTCATGTCTACTCTTTATTAAACGATGTGTGAGTAAAATATTAACCGTAAATATTCATGAACATTATTGGCGTTTACTTCCTGCCATTGTCTTACTTGGGGCAATCTCATTTCTCTAGAATCGACAAGAAGCCCCGAAAACATATGCGAAACGTTTAAATAGCTTCTCGCGAACGAGAATAGGCAGCGAAAAGCGTCGCCGTCGGCGAGACGTTTCGTAGACTCCGATAGCCATCAAATTATCATTCACATACTTTGCACTCATATAATTCTCACACAATCCATTCAAGTTTGTTTCGGTCGTTAATCTTTATACAATAAAAGTAGTACTTACTTGTCTTTTTCATATTCCTCCTTATCGATGTTGACGGGTCGCTTGCGGCCGTACTTGTCCTCGATGCGCTGCGCGAGGCGGTTCATGATGACGCCGACGCCCTCGCGGTACTTCTGCTGCGAGCGGTACGGGGCCAGCATGCCGCATGCTATCGGGAAGTGACGTAGCTGGAACAAAAATATAATCAGCTCGGGTGGAGGAAATGGCTAAACATAGCGCATTCTGCAACTACATGGCGTCAACTTATCTCAGATTCCTAATCTACGAGTACATTATGCTTTTTCAGTCACAGTAAGAGTCGCTCACAATGAGTCGTGACTAAAGATGGGCAATTCACCGGGTTTAGCCCCGGTGCTTTGGTACAAACCTGTGACGTAACGCGACGCTGCGTGCCTCTTTCACAATAGCGACATAATTTCGTTGTCTCGGTGAAGGCTAATCCTAAGGTAGCAGAGATCATTGCATAGAAGCTATTTTTGGGCAGTGTTACCATGTCTTTTTCTACTACCAAGCAGCGTTGTTACATACCTCTAAAATAGTGAAATAAGTACAAGATCTTACCAATACCATCAAGTAGCCCATTGACTTGTTCATCATAGAATAACGTAAAACAGGATAGTGTACTCACAAGGTAGTTGTGTCGATGCCAGAAGCAGGTCATGTGATTGATGATGGTCCGCGGATGTCCCTGCTTGGAGCACAGCGTGCACATGTATGAGGGCTCGTAGTGCGCCTGCTCCGGAGGGTGCTCGATCAGGTACTCCACGCCGATTAGCGGCGCCCTGGCGATTGACCATGAATCATTTAAATATGTGTAGCTAGACGTGCCAATGTACAGCAACGTAACATAGTTATATAGACGGAAGACACCGAATACCTGGATACGCGCGACATCAGTTAAAAATAAAAACAAAATACGCCTAAAAATGAGATGCGCGCTTACCAGTTTTCCACAATCATACATAAATCTGGACAAATCTTAATTATAGATGCAATAGTAGACCTTTGCTGCGCATTATGACAACATTATTTTTAGTCTTAGTAATAACTCACTTGACGGCATCAAGCGAGTCCTGGATGTGACAGTTGACAGCCCTGTACTTGTTGTACTTCTTGTCCAGTTCGGACGGGTTCCTGTTGTGAAGGTCCACTTCCTCCGCCATCCTCTTTAGAACTCTTTCAGTGGCTGTAATTTAGAAATGGTTATAGTTAATTCATACAATAATGATTAAACCAATTATTTTCACACACATCTTTTTATACTGGAAAACAACCCCTCCGATCGTTAAAACCTATCAATTAATAAAATCACAATAGCCGACGAGACTTGACGGCAGAGCAGATTAATCCACTGATTAAAAATTTCATAGACACCTCCAAAATAAGTGGTACTTAGTAGTTCCTATGTACTTACCAACAGTCTTGTTAGCAGTCTGGTTGAACGGATGATCGTCGAAGATGCTCTTGGGCCAGATGCTTCGCATCGTCAACTTGATCTTGTGCTTTTTCCCCGATATATGAGTCTGAAAAGAAGAACAAGTTAAGGATGCCTTAGATTGAGATAGAGTCGATATTTCAGTTGGATGCGAACTTAAAATGGTAATGAAATGCCATTAGTTTCTAAATAGTCGCTACTTAGAAATAACATAATATTGTTACTAAGTGCTTTGAGAAATGTTGCTCATGGTCGGTGTGGTCAGTACGGTTTAGTGAAGCCTCACCTGCAAGATACTCTCCCCGCTGCACACGGCGGCGCACGGGTAACACAAGTAGATCCACTTGCCCGAGATGTCGCGACCGCGCCGCTCCACCATGCACCGCGTCTCGCCATCCTCCAGCCGGATCTTCAAACTGTTAAGGTGCTCCTGGAACTCCTGCTCCGCCTACAAAATAACAACCGCAACTATCACTATCACATAACACATACGTCACAAGTACAAGTCAGTGCAACAACTGACCAATTCGAAATCCAGCAGCTAATAGAAAAAGTTTAAAATCGATCCGCCCTAATAACATTGTCCGAGACGCAGGATAATTCAAAACAAATAAAACAGTTACAACATTATTTTTATTCGTTTATTATACGTATTTTTATTGTAAGTTATTTTTCACTATGTAATACTTACCTGAGTACCGGCACGGAGTAATAAAATGTAAACGTTTTCACACTTTTATTAATGTGTGATAACTCATTGAGAAGAAAACGTAACATAACACATCGCGGAAATGGTATGATAAGCACAAATTCAATTTGTTTCCCATTTTCCATTATATTCCAATGCCTGTGCAGACTGCCCGTTTAGGCACGTGATGTCATAGGAGCTGGTTAGTGTATATCATTTGAGATATAATTAGGTTCGTGTAGAGATAAAATAGGCAACAAGTTAATCTAACGTTAGATCACTGCCTCACTACTCGCGATGTGGTGGGCGCAACTCGGTCGGTAATGTAGAAGCAACAATGTGAACACTTTTATATACACATCGCACAAGTCGAACTGGCACAGACTCAGTCATTGCTACATCATAAAATGCAGTCTGCACAGAAAATGCTTGCAATAATTTAGTTTGAATTATTATCACGTGTGATAGACGAAAATTGTTCTAAAAGTAAACTGAGAAAGCATATCAACATAAAAAAATAATAATCACAGAATTCTGGCTATTATAGAAAAACGTTGGTATAACATATTCTAGTTTTAATTTTTTGTCAGCACTTAAAGATAGTTTCGCAGATTCACCTGCCATTAAATATTATAACGTTTAAAAAAAACCTTTTTAAAGGTAAAATAAATATCCTTTACCCAATAACTTAGTAAAAAGGATTAAGTAAAACTCTTCCAAGCATGACACATCATCCATCAATTAAAAAAATCAGGGGCAAGGAGGTTTGTGGCTGAGAGTTATGACATGTTACATTTCTAAATCTATTATCATCCTTTCTTATTGGTAAACACTATTACACTCTACTTGTCTGCCTGTTGGTGTCCATGTAACTTGAAAACCACAAATCTGTAACTGAGTTGGTTTATCCACATAAGTAGAGCTGCGGGCACAGCTGGTATTCAATAACAATACTTACCGAAAAACTTAGGACTATGGACTGACTGATTTTTTTAATAATATTGTTAGTTACTTAGATACTGTAGCCATAATAAAAACTAAAACTAAGTGTGTCACACAAAAACATTGTATAATTATTTGACTAAGACACCACCAAAACCAATTAATGAGGTGGTGATGCAAGTTCTCCGTTCTTATTAAGCCTCATGATCCTTAGTCAAGGAGAGCCCTCACTTAAATTATGATAAAAATATAAAAAGGCAATTCAAATTTTTTTCTGAAAAAATTTGTTCAGAAACAATTTTAAAATGTGTAAATCCTAAACTATTCAATTATGTTAGAGTTAACAATGCCACCAATTTTTTTACTCAATCCAAATAAGTAATAAAATAGTTTACATTCATTTTCATGTGCTTCATGGTAAAAGAGAATTTTTTTAGAAGATAATAAATGATTTGACTTGAATAGACAAGTCAAGCATGTTTTCAAGAGGTATAAGCATTTATGCCTTAGTTCCCATGACAACGCAAACCGACGAGCGCTTCCGAAGCGCGCGTCTTGTGATCCTTCTGTTATTCATACAATCAACAATGTTATAACCGTTCATTAAGCCGCGAGCAAAGGAGCGTGACGCACCGTGTAGCAACTATAGGCAATGTTCATATAGGTACTGTGCACATGCAGTGTGTCTATGCATGTTAAGATTGACAGATTTTTTATTTTACCATTGTTATTGGCCTTAATCCCCTAGGGCTTCAAAGGTCTTTTTAAATGTATGAACATGTCTGTTTGAATGGGGAGTCTTGCTTAGGTAATTCATGAAGCATTACGCAATAGTTTTTGGTTTCAACAATAGAAAATGGTATCTGAGGAGTTCGCCAGAATTTTTCCCTGAACATGTATTTGCTTTATGCAGTAAATTATTTATAAAATATCTTAGAACTAAAGGGGAAAGAGGAATAATGTTGTTCAATGTTAAGATGTCATAACTTTAGCAAGGGTGCTCTTTAGTGTCTGAATTGAGGATAATAAACAGTTGACATTCAAATTAAGATTTATTTGAGATTAATTACTTCAGTATTGTATTTGTCTAATAAGTTAAAAAATTATATTTACCTTTGTACAAACGGGTTCTTCTAATTCAGGTTTCTTTGGTACTTCGGTGACAGAATCCTGATACCCCTCTGCCCCTGGAGGGCAATCGGGGAGGTCCATCTTGAAGCACTACACTTGGTAGTTTATGACCAGAAAACGGTCATAAACTTTTGTCACAATTCTTAAGATATTCTTCTTTCTTCTTAGTCTTGAGTCACGCACAACTGTAACCCAAATCATTTGATATCAAACTAAATAGCCTTGTTTAGTAGTATTTAAAAATCTTGATTATAAATAAATAGATACTTACAATAATCCAATTGAATGCATACTTACATGTGATGAGGTTGTTTCTAAGCACTCGGCTAAGTATTTGACTGCACACATCAAATGTGCATGGTCGTGACTGATATGATATAATTTACAAAATCACACAAATCAGTCATTTTATTGCTACATTATTATACTACCTAATCAAAAGAACATGTATACCTCCTCATTGATCTTGGATCATAATGGCTTTCCCTAGTTCTATGTTTATGCATCTTCAGGTACTGTAATGCTTTGTCATAAATGAAACAGGCAAACATTAATAGAAATTAAATTATAACACCGCAAACTGCATTATTCTCAGACTATAGTTTAAAAAATTCCTATGGACATATTTTTTTGTACATAACTGTATATTTCAGCATAATGGGTTATTAGAATGAAGAACCTACATTACTGATAATAAATAAATAATAACTTAAAAGGTAACAGTACATTTTGGATAAAATTAGAACTTCTAACTTGTTCTAATGGAAATTCTAATTCAAGACATTATTAGGATTTTTGTTGTATACACTGTTCCAAAACAATTTAATAAACAAGTCAACAAAGAGGTCTAAAAATGTACCTGTGATACCAAATTACAGTGGCACTTACAAATCAAATAATATTATTATTTGAATGCATAAACCGCTAATACTAGTTGTAAATCACCATGAGTTCTTTTCATTTGAGAAAAAAATACACATTATTTTTATAACCTCAATTTTGGTCAATTTTTTTTTAATATTATCATTTTAGTTCAGTTAATCAAACACCAAATATTGGTAAAAATAGTGAGTGAAAATAGTGAACCCATATGCCCATTTAGTGAGTGATAATGTAATGATTTAATCTAAACAGGTTTACAGTTTCATTAAATAGTTTTGGAATAGATTGTAACCAATAGTATAAATAATATAGTTGCACTTACCAAAATGCTATAATGAGTAACCACTATAAAATGTATGTAAAATACGAATATATTATATTATATAAAATAAAACCAAAAACCAATAACATATTTAGCTAGAACTGAAACTTAGCTTCATCAACGCGAGTTTTAACTAAATACTTTGTTTCATTTTTATATATTTTACCAGTTGGAAATTACCTAATGCCGTTCTTTTGCTATTCTGTAATAGGTTCAAGTCATCGATGGAACTCGAAGCTGTAGAGTAACACGGCAATAATAGAGATTTTGTACTAAACGGTTTCTAAACTCGAAAACTATTGCAAAATCAAATCGTAATCCAATTCGTACTTTACATTTTTTAACAAATATAATGTGTACTGACCTTTTGAAGCAGATGAAACGACGAATTCCTTCAATTGTTTAGAGATTTAGAATCTATTTATTTGAATTGCCACAAATGAATACATGTCGGTAAGTTGTTGGCTGTCCTTCTCAATCTCTTCAGTAAAATAATAAATTACAACTGTAAAGAACGGCCAACAGAATAGCTAGGTATTGATTTTATGATTTACACACACTTTCATGCAGCAACCAGTTCAGTGACGTTATGTGTCGACAAAACCTAAAACGTGCCTCGTGTCAGGCATTTCTTAAAAAAAAAGGGAAAGCAATATGCAGTATCCCATTAAAAGTTGAAACAAAATATGATTAACTGTCACATGAGGTAACCATTGAATTAAGCCGCATTATTACGAAGTGGCAGCGCCAAGCGCCATAGACAAGGACAGCCAGCGAGAACTATAGACTACACTGAAAGTAAAGTCTCTTTGTCTATGATTAGGTGAGATAATAATGTATTTCCACTTCCGAAACATTGCGACCAACTTAAAAAATCTAGAGGTCATTTTTACCACATAAAAAAAGGGTTCAATGACGAGCCTACCTACCTAGAAGTGAAAGATGATATGCGCCTTCAAAAACAGCTCATTTAACATTCTAATTAGCAGAAAAGCAACCGTCACATTATCTAATCGTCATGAATAAAATCCGATACAAGATAAAAAACGCCGTATTTTTTCTTGCCTTGCGGAAAGGGTTCGCGGGTTCTTTGAAATTTTAAGAGGTGTCCTTGACTCCAAAAAGTTTAAGAACCCCTGCTGTTGAATTTCTTTTGTTGAAGGCCTCCTTTCTTTATGTAACATGTGCCCAGTGGGCAGTGAGTGGTTTCCAAAGCGTTCTAATTCTACTCTAATTACTAATTACCAATTATTACAATTCTTCATGTGCTTTGGAGTTGGACCGTTTCTTTTTCCACTTTTCATTATATCAACTTGCAAGAGATCTATGGGTGTCGCCAGGCGATGGCCGGGGGATGGTGGGGGATCCATCGAATCGGCGATCTACAAGAATTCTAGGGTGATGCGTCTGTTAGCTTTCCGTCTTCGCCGTCTGTCGGGAACGATGCATTGATTCCCCTATCGTCACCACGTTATCTTGTCAGCCAAGGCGACCAAGTGATAATGTCCATTTTCGAGTTACTTAACGTTAGGCCTCGTAACGTCGACCAATGGTGACAGCTTATTCTGTAGTAATAACGTTCACGGCACACCACAACAATGCTGTCAACATGGTGGGCAGCAGTCAGCGTATCGAATACTGCAGCAACTGCTTTTGTAGACAGTAGCAGTAGCTTCTGTCGACAGTAAAGTGCTAATCATCTGTTTGACGCTTTACTGGTTGACAAATGTCTGCTGCGTCTTACGGAATCGGTCCTCAGTGAGTAGGTAACCCATAGCATAGTTATTTATTATTCTAGGCCAAAATAGTTAAGAAGGTATGACTATTTGGGTATTGACTCGGAAAGTGCTTTGTTAATCAGAATGCTTTTTAGACATTATTTAGGATGTAGGTATTCAACATAATAAATCAAGGTTAAAAATAATTTAAAAGTAGTCTTTATGCAGTTATTTCAATCGTACCAGATATAATAAATTGGCATTGATTACTCTTGATTGACCAAGTTTTATTTGCATTAATTAATAAATGAAACGATGGGTCACAATCAAAACTTGCACTGTGACCGTAGTGATTGGCAGACACCGGTAAAAGATTACCCCCACCGCCGCCTGAGGCGGGCACGCGGCAAGTAAAACCGGCTTAAAAGTGAAGCGGTTAATTGGCATAAAAAGTGTTCCGTATTTAATAACATCGATTTATTTTAATACTGTTTTTTTTCAAGAGTGTGGTCTCTTCGCAGTTATGCCCAGAGGCCTGAAACACCTTAATTACTAAGTATCAGATCCAATGTAACATAAGATGACTATATAAGCATAGGCACACTCCGCAATTTGTATTACTAGTTACTACTTCTCTAAAAGTAGTTATAATAACACCCAACTGATGAACTGATGGATACAACTTCCTACCGAGGTGTAAAAAAAAATATTTCACTGAGATAAACATCAGTTAGGCAAACTTGAACTATAGAGGTCTTCGGTCAAGAATCTCACAAAGTCTGTCAAGTATTTAAGTACTTCGGTAGGTACGTCTTTGTACGTTAAACAATGCAACATACTTATAATAAAGCAATTCGCACAAATTCGTCGAGGGCATTCACCGAAAAGTTCGGGGTCTCAATGCTAATTAGCCACGAAGATTAGCCCAAGCGCCTCGGTGGACCCGAAGCCGTAGCCCGTGGTCAGCGGAGCGCGTTCACAACCGCGGACAACATGCGTGGGTACGGACGCATGCCAAGTTTTCGTTTCGCGAGCGCGATCTTGCGCGCCGCTTACATTTACGGGTGCATCACAGTAACTGCATCTTCAGAATACGGTGTTCCTATAGAAATAAAATTATGGGATACTGGAAGAACACCTTTAGCTCATATGGTGGATGTAACAAACGAATTCGGTTTGAAAGTGTTGGCAGAACATAACTTTTTAAATGATAACAACATTGCGTTCTCGCCTTATGGACTAATGGGGATTATGGTGGCACTGTATGAGGGAGTGGATGGTGAAGCCTCGTATCAGATCCAGCGAGGGATGCAGCTGCCATGGAACAGAAACGTCATGAGGATAGGGTTTAGAGATATACATCGCACGTTGAAAGTAAGTCCCTATACGATTTTATTTAAAGGAGGCGCATTTGTTTATCCGCAAATATATTTATATTTTTCATTTTATAAGTATACTTATTAAATGAAAAATATAAATATCTGAATAAAATATTAAAATGTAGTAAGGGCGGAGATAAATCACTGGTGGTGATCTGGTGGACCATCGATTTCGGAGTTAAAGTTGAGGTAGGTTCATAAATTTTGTGTCTGTCTGTATAGGTAGGTAGTGGCCGGGTCACAGTTGTAAAATACCGTTGAAATAATAGTGACGTGACGGACCTACCAAATAAATAAATATTTGGAACTCTCACCAGTGCTATTGTTTTGTTTTGATCTGTGACTAAAATGTTGTACAACAGTTTGTAACTTTAGGAAGTCCGGCCGGCATAAAATTTAGAATTGTTTTGGTCACATAATATCCCTTTCGTTTTCAGGCCGTGAACTCATACTTACATGATCAACAAAATAGAAAAAAAATAGACATCATTATAATAATTAAACAAACTAATGTATTACCTATTTATATCTAATCTACAGTTTTCGGCCTAGATAGACTCTATCTAGACCCGACCGATAGTCCTAGTCAAAAAGCTCTTATTTTTCCTATCAAGAACCCTCAGACGTAATATGAAGGTCGCCCCTGCCCACTCGCCAGAAATAGTTGGAAGAAATTGTGTAAATTTAGTCTAAAGCCATAAGGCTCAGGCCTCTGCTGCGCGGAAGACTCACCCATGTCCCATACGAAATATAATGTTCGTGCCAATATAATCATTCCTGTTAGTTCTAATACCTACATAAAGATCTAAAGATAATCTCACTAGAATTAGGTTTTGATCAATGCGAGCTTAATTCGAGCACGATTTAACACACAAATAGAATTAGATATTAGGCACACTTTCGCTCAACCGGTATTCGTACCTACTCATGTTGTCATGATAATTAGGAGTTCTTATCTATGTTTGAGGTACGCGTCATTACAATTTAAATTACTTATTTATACTTATTCGAAATTATATCACAAGTTTAGGTCCTAACTAAGGTTCTTAATGTGATACTTACAAAATGAAAGTAATATTAATCATTTCAGACTTATTTCGTACCGGAAGAAGGATTTCTAGCAGGGTTAGCGTTAAACAATGAAAATGTCACTTTCAACGAGCCATACAAAAAGATTCTACGTTTTTATGGTTTTGATTTAGAAAACGATCAATTGCCGACATTGGCTCCTGAAACTAATAGCACTTTAAATGATACAAATTCAGCGACGACAACAATGAGTCCTGCAGGGTCCAGTGACGCTACAACTGCGACTGCGGCAATGACAGCAGATAGTAAACCAGCTCGAGAAGATGCTAGTACTACTCCCCTTAATAGGGAAGAGACTACAAGTACAACCAATCCAGATGCGGAGACAATAGGCACACTAGGCATAAGAGGACCTACATCAACAAGTGAGAGCCCATCAGCCGCGCCGAATGCGGAGAGCACACCAATGAGTTCTACTGTCACCACAACAGAAACGACGAGTGAAAGAATTACAGAAACGACATCACAAGTAACCACTACGCCGCAGCCAATGGAGACCACCACACAGGCTCCAACCCCTGTTACAGAGACGACATCACAAGTAACGACTACGCCGCAGCCAGTGGAGACCACCACACCGGCTCCAACCCCTGTCACAGAAACGACCACCACCACCATGGCAGTACCAAGCACGGTAACTGAAACGGAATCAGTTTCAATGAATTCACAAGTCACAAATGCCTTAACAAATGAACCAACCACAAACAACGAAGTGGATACGTCGCCTACTCTTGAACTTAGTACAGTGCCAGTTACTACTCTTGATGGAACATCCAGTACAGCCCCGTCTAGTACACCTGATGCAAGTACAGCACAGACCACTCTCACTGACTTGACGCAAACACCACCATCAACTGTGGATAGTTCTACTCAAACATCAACGCTAACGGAGAGTGTGATGACTACAAAGGCAGAAACACAGCAGACGGAACAAATGTCGACTATGATTATGGAAGACATGCCGACTACATTAAATTCCGTGACACCAGCCAATGAATCTACGTTAGAAACACTTGAACGAAAGAAAAAGTCGATAGTTGATTTTATATTCACAAATCCGCCGTACATAGATGACTATTTATATTACAGATCTTATGATATTGGTTCGGATGCGTCTCATCCGAGCTTTGATGACAAAATGTTCTTAGCGAACGGTTTGAGAAGCGTTCAGGTGAGTCCTCGAATTTCTACATTTGCTTTCAAAGCACTTAGCATAGCTACAACACCAAGTTCGAATTGTGTTGGGAATATGTAGGTAGTCCACATACTAACTTTTTGAAAAGTGACAGTTCATCCTATTACCTGACTACAATAAAGCTCTCTGATTTAGCTAAATTACATAATTGCATTCGGTACGCTCTTGCGCCATATCATTTAAATCGCTAGTTCGTGAATCGCACATCCTAGCGACATTGTAAATACCCTTGTTATAATGGTTAGCGTAACAATACAATTTGTATTATAAATTCGCCACAGCATTGCTTTTCATTATTCAAATTGATGATGGGTCAATTATCATCGACAGGCCACGTATATGCGATACGATACAGTGCTGGAGCACGCATATCTGCCACACTTGGAAGCCTCGGCCTTAAGATTGCCGTTGGACAGTGATCGTTACTACTTGCTGGTCGTACTGCCCGCTCGGGGTGGATCGCCGGAGCTTGGGCGACTGCTTTCCCGAATGGCGCGAGAGTCAGACTTGTCGGACATCTACACAGTGTTGCGCCCGCGCCGTGTGAAGGGAATCGTGCCGAGCTTCATTGTTAAAGGTCATGTGACCTTAACTACGGATTTACAGAAGGTAACAACTAATTTAATCTTGGAGATCTTCGGAGAACAAACGAATTTGCATTTTAAAAGTGCTAAAAACAGAATTAGGTACCTAGAGTGAATTCAATATAAATACTTATTTTTTCAATTATTTCTGGTGCCATTTGTAACGATCTAATTTCTTTTTTGACCTAGTTTTGGACACTGTTACAAAAAGCAGAGATTATGGCGCTATTAACATAATAATTAGTGTCGTGTGCAGGTAAGTACTTAATAGGGTTCCGTCATGGATATTTACCTACAGGGTATAGTCACCATAGAGCTACATAGGCCTCCTGACGGAGGATAGTCACTAACGCATGCACAGTGACACAAAAAGTCCTTTTATGGTAGTAAAATGAAAAGCTGCTTATTTTATTGGTGGTTATTAAAATGATTGTGGTTTTTACGTTATTTATGTAGGTATTGTTTCGTTCTTGGCCTTCAGGGTAGTTGAAGGTTTTTTGTCAAAATGCATAAGTAGGTACCTACCTAAGTTAGATGAATATCTAATTGCAGCTTGGCATTAGAGACGTGTTCGAGCCTCGACAACGCGACTTCACGCTCATGACGAGGCAACCGGGCGTGTACGTGCGAAGCATTGAACAGGCAGTGTCCGTCGCTATCCGCAAATACCGGCCCGACGACCAGAAGAAAAATAGTAAGTATACGAATACATCAACCGCGCCACTAACAAAGGAACTAAGTATAGCATTAGTAGGTTTTACTTGTTAGTTTTTTTAAAATGAGTCTCTCGATATCTCGCTATGTAGGTACCTACCTATAGATATGTTTATATAATTATAAGTATAAACGGAGGCGTGGTAACGTAACGAGGCGCAGGCCCTACCAACGCCGTTCCGGCTTGATCCATTTAATTGGCTACTCGGCTGGATAGTCCGTGGCCATGTGTGCGTGCGTGGTCACCCGCAAGACTGGGGTCACTCATCACCGTCACGGACCGACGCGCCGTGATACGCCCGCCGCCG
The DNA here is from genome assembly GCA_949774945.1 of Hoplodrina ambigua. Lineage (NCBI taxonomy): Eukaryota > Metazoa > Arthropoda > Insecta > Lepidoptera > Noctuidae > Hoplodrina > Hoplodrina ambigua. The sequence continues at coordinate 11,069,679 of OX458968.1, forward strand.
GAACATCCTTGAGTGACATTGATGTGCTCCGAAAATCGACTTAATTGATTTTCCCCAATTATTTGAATTGACAACCGTACAGGACACACATTAGCATCATACGTTGATACATTATTGTGTAAAAACTTATGCACTAATCCAACCAACACCGAGAGGGCCGATTGTACGGTTACGAAACCGTTGCAATATTATAATCGGTGCTCTATATAAACATTCTTAAATGCTAACAACGCGCGAAGACATATTTCGTGTCCTCGTTTTCCGGCGCAGGGGCTGAGATAATTGTTACCAAAAGAGTGCGAAGCTGAGGTGTCAAGTGGCGAGAGCGGGCCAGCCGCATCCATTGTCTCGTGGTGGTGGCGCAACGCGGCGACACGCGCATTTGCGTCCATTGATGCGCGGGCGCACTGCTCTCCGTACGCCATCGACAATTAGGGAAATCACCCGCTGCAACATCAATGCGACCTCAATGCTTAATCGCGAGATGAAAATGATGATTTGCAGATAGTCCGTCATTTCAATTACATAAATGAGTTTAACTGAAAAAAACCACTAGATGATTATTTCCGGTGGCTACAGTTGGCTTATTCTGGTTGATTGTTACGATAAGAGCCCCGTATTAGCATTGCAAGGACGTTGCTTATGAAAATATAAACATTATTTTAGGAGATGGATACCTAGGCAGGTACCTACCTAAAATTATTCCTACTAGCTGCTCCCTGAGACTTCATACGCGTGGTTTTATTCACCCGCGCCAATAGTAGTTAGTCAAAAATATAACCGACCTTACAAACCAAAAAATTGTTTTGTTCCAGGGTACGTGTCAAATCGCGATCCAGTGGTGTTCTCTGCAACCTACCCGTTCCTGTACTTTGTGATGGACGCCAACATTCACGTTGCGCTCATGGCCGGCAAGATGGTAGACCCGCTCAATTCTAGGATATTATAGTCATGCTCAAAATTCAGCAGTTTTATTTGATGGTCTAACTTGAAAACCACTTTTTATTTTCTACCGAGTACGGCAGCGAAAGGGTTATGAATCTCACAGGCCATGTTTGTGGCGTAGGTATAACTAGTTGGTGTGGCCACGCTTGAGGAAGGCCTTAAGGCCTACGCAAACCGAGGCGGCATGGCAAGGGATTTATTTTTTTACTAATGGAGTTAATGGACATTCAAACGGGTTTGACGCATTTGGTGCACTTCTCAACTTGTACACCATGCTCAAATGGTGAACTTAGCAACTGGTGCACTTCTCATATAGTACACTTCGCAACTGGTGCACTTCTCAATTAGTGCAATTCGCAAAAGGAACACTTTTTAAGATGAGTGGAGATTTGGAAAAAATTAAAGAAAAAATGAAATGTAAAAGAAAAAAATGAATAAAATAGCTTTTATTTAATTAAAATAATAACTTTATCTAAAAGAAGTACAGTTTAAATAATAATATTAAAAAGGTTATTTATATAATATGATATTATATCATGTTTTTATTATGATAACTACTTGCTGTAAATCAAATTTTTTTTACATAATTATATTTTTATTATTTCCGAGTGCCATTTTTTTATTATTGAAAAAAAAACAAATGTTATAGTGAAAAGAGAAGTGAGTTTTATTAAAATTATTTTGTTGATTGTATTTTTAAGAAAATTACCTACACAAAACCAAAGATTCTTTAATTTTTAGACAATTTTTCCAAATCTCCACTCATCTTAAAAAGTGCTCCTTTTGCGAAGTGTACCAATTGAGAAGTGCACCAGTTGCGAAGTGTACTATATGAGAAGTGCACCAGTTGCTAAGTTCACCATTTGAGCATGGTGTACAAGTTGAGAAGTGCACCAAATGCGTCAAACCCATTCAAACGTATTGTTATAGAAATACGACATAAGTTGCTGTGCTCCCTTGCCATGCAGTCGTCTGCGTAGGCCTTTAGTATTTTCAGGTGTGGACATAATAATATTTTGGCTAAAATGATAATGATTTGTATGCAAGTGATGGGATCCGAATATGAGATCCGTTTGTGAGCGTCGCGTGTTGCCGCCGTGTGACGGGCGCGTTGCGAGCACCCGGCGCGCCAGCGGCGATCGCCTTGCCCCCTTCAGTCAAGTCAGTCACAATTTGGACAGTGCCGTGTCAGCTCACGTCGCGTTGCTGTTTTGGCGGCAGGGATAGCGGGCTAAGGGGTAAGAACGCGACGTGACCGCTGCGTGCACTCTCTACACACGCCCGAGGAACGCGCACGCCTGGGGTCAGCCATACGAGGCGTTACTTCTTCTCAGGTTATGAAGCCACAAAACGCTGCCAAGAGCACAAGCGACAAAATCCCACTTTTACGTCGGAGCCCCCATTTTGATACTTATCTAGGTGGCGGCGGCGTTTTGTGGCCACAGACATCTGACCGAAATCAAATACATAGCCATTAGATAAGCAAATGATCGCTGACCGCGTGTTAGAAACCCGTACGCATGATTATATTTAGTATTGTTAGAACTGCCTACACAGCAAGCATATCTGCCAAAAACAAACAAAACGTAAATTTTTGGGTTTTCATATAAATTAATGGGCAAACTTGTCAACTAAGAAATAAAAGAGAAAAATATTTTTTACATTTATTTCTACATCACACTTCTCACTTCGCCCTCTTGGATTTGATCTTTCTTAAGTAGAACTCGAGCTCCTTGCCTTCCAGGATGTAGCCGTCAGCACGGCCGCACTGGCCAGGCCGACTGGCCACACACGCTGCAAGTAAAATTCACACTTCTTAGTAATCACGTTTTAAGTAGAAATTAAGGAATTATTTGATACGATTTCTCAGAGTAACTATGACAGAATAGATCATGCAACCGCTAGACTGTTCCCAAAACGGTACCAGTCTATGATGCAGTCTCAAAACTTCTCGATCACATCATTGAGGTTGACTAATAAACATGACTGAAAAAATCTCAAAAATTTATTTTTTGCTCAGAAACACAAAAATTCACTCTACACCACTAAAACTCAGCATTTGTTGTGGTTTGCTGTATTAGAGATTATTGATTATCCGGTCGCATGCACTAAGCACAATGGTTTGTGTGTGTTTACATTTGTGGGCTATCATAAATAATAAAGTTCTATTTAACTTTAGGAGGTAGGTATGTGGAACAGGGTATAAAATTCCTCATCCTTCATCAAAAAAGGGAGAACCTACCGCCCAACAGCCATTGACTGATTTCTGTGTATATGCCAATGTCAATGTTTATTTCAGTTGTAACTTGTAATACACATATAGCAGAATATGTGGCCACTTAATTACATAATTATATGTTCAAAAATCTTACCTAGCAAACGTCCAGTATGGAATTGCTCCTCCAACGGACCCTCGACCTTCGAGAGACGTTGCCTCGCCAGATACTTCTTGGCGGTCTTCTGGCTGCGTTTCTTGTTGATAATGGCATCTTCTGCCTCGGTCTACGTTCATACAATAAAATGATTAGTTTGGAATACAATAAAACTATTAAAAGATATTTATAAAAATGATGGTGGACATCAGTTTTTGCAACAATCACTGTTCACTCATCTGACACGCAAACTATCATCATTTGGATCAACAAAAAAAAACAATTCAGGTATCAACTAACAATGTAACAAAAAAAATAAGAATGATATTTCAATTTAACATCACATCTGTGGTGATTTAAGAAAAGAGGAATTTGTTTGTGTTAAATTAGCTATATCCAAATAATTTGTCTCTAAAACCAGCTTAAATAGCTACTTTTGCTTTTATCTCCTTATAATATTTACTTACACAAAAGGTGGTCATATTCACTATTATTTAATAACAAATAGCATAGAAACCAGTAACTGTAACTTTCAAGCTAATCAATTATTTAATTCATGAATTTATTAATTATATTACTACACTAAATTTCTACAGAAGGAAGAACAGGATCAATTTTACAAAACTTCCTTAACAATAATAAACTTGCATTATTGTAAAGTTGGCTTGACTTATAAAAAGCAAGTAATAAATAAACAGAGATTTAATTACTGTACACATCATAGAACCTGGTGATGTATCTTTACATTTATCTCTCAGTTTAAGCCTTATTGATTATACACCCATGCTTTTCAATTCAAGTTGCTACAAGAAGTTATTACCATAATAGTAATATAATTGGGAAAAAATCGATTATATATATGCTCACCAGTTTAGCACCCTTCTTCCTTCCAAGTGGCAGCAGGTAGTGGGACTCATACCACTGCCTGAAGGGTGTAGCATCCACCACAACAATGGCGTTCTTCACCAGTGTCTTGGTACGCACCAACTCATTGTTGGAAGCGTTGTACACCACATCAATGATACGGGACTTGCGGGTGGAGCCTACAATACACATAACATAGCAACAGATTAGATCAACACAATTACTTACATCGTTAATAAATAGTTTTAATTCATTACACGTATGTAAATTTATTGATATGGAAGTGTCAATTTCAAAGTATATGTCACACTTTCACCTAAAACACATGATAGACAATACTCACATTCTGATCCCCATGAGAAATTTCCAGTGTCTAAACGCAGTGCACGATATTTCGTGTTGCCACCGCGGGAGCGCACCAAATGAATACGCTGGGGGCCAAGCTGCAAAACAACCATGTAGAATTAGTATAACCTCACTTAGAAAATCACGTAGATTTCATAAATAAGAGCTCAGAAAGAGTAAAATAACATTAAAAGCAGTGACTTAAACTAGCATCTAACACATGGATGAAATAAATAACACTACACAGCAATAGGTTATGTTGCGAGGTGCTCACCTTTGTGTTGGCAGCCGGGCGACCCAACTCATACTTCCTCTTCTTACGGATGGGCGCACGCTTGCCGCCCGTAGCTCTCCGTTTATGCCAATGATCACGACTGATACCTGTACCACACAAACATCATCATTTCTGAAATACAACACTTCACCGACAACCCATTCTTTCAATCACAATCCTGCGTTATCACAGTATTTAACACAAAATATAAACAGAACTTTAGTCACCGAGTAATTCACAATACCATGAGCGATACGATTAATTTTAATAAGGAACCATGTTGTAGATATTTACTGATATAATTTATTTTCACAGAACTAGTTACTCACCCATCTTGGCTGGGTCGGAAAAGAAAAGATTTGTTTGACAGACGGAACTTCTATACCTCTACTACTCTGTAGTCTATGGTTGGTAGTCTTTTATGCGATCGCAAGAATCGCTTTCAAACAGGCTTTTTAGTACACTCCGATATTATATTACAAAGACGAAAGAGATTAATATTATGTTTTCTTCGAAAGTTCTTATAGTAAATTGTTACGAAGAAATAATCTTTCGAAGACATTAAATTATTCTTTTGAGTCTAAATATAAAGGACCGCGTCCACAAGGCGCCCCTTTGAAAATGTTATAAACTTCACTTAAAGCAAAATTTCAGCTTAGATATTAACGCAAAACATAATTATAATACTATTATCTAGAATTTCACTTATATTATTCCACAAAATAATAGGGACACACTTCTCAGACGTTCAGTCACGACAGAAAACAAATGCAATTCAAAAGAATTTATTCCAATGTCAGTTTTTTGAACTACGAACGGAGTACTTAGATCTGATTTTCAAAGAATTTTCGGTTAAGTTAATACTTTTTGCAGAAATAGTTAAATTTTATAAGACAAAAATATCTCAAGATTTCAGAGGATTTTCGATTTTGTTAACCTGGGTCACTTCTCCCTCGGAGATCACATAATAATCTCCGAGGCAGAGGTGACCCAGGTTGATTATTTACGATGATTTTGTTTTCACTGTTGTTAAATTAATGTATAAACTGATTTAGATCTTTGATAAAAGCTTTAGTATAGTATTTTAGAATATTTAGCCATCGATACGTTAAGAAGAATCAACTTGAGTTCTTGTTGATGATAATAATCAATAGAGTCATAAGACCACAAATTCAGGATACGCGGTACGACTTACTAGTTATTATTGTTACTAGTGGTAATACTTCCTTACCTACCGTACCTTTTCCATGCAACATTTTTCCACTGTTTCATCCTCTTAAGCGGGGATCATACGGGGACAGACTGTCGACAGATTGCCAAATAAAAGTTCCTAAAGCACTCTTTACACGGTCCATCCTGCTGTACATCCCGCCAAAGCCATTTAACAAGGCCACACGAATTTACACGATGCATAATATTCCATTAACGACGTACGTCAAGTCTATTCATGGTACTTTTGCATCCTGCATCGCCTTGGGGTGGGACGTATAGGAAGATGGACCGTGTAAAGAGCGCTTTAGGAACTTTTATTTAACAATCTGTCGTACCAACAAAAAAAAGTCGTGGACAACAGATAATCGTATAGTCCTACATGTCATTGTGATCTCCTCCATTCAAAAACACAAGCTACGACGCTATAAACGGGACGATAATGTATCGTCACGACACAGTTGGGACACGCCCTTAGGGGCTTAAAATTTCCAAAAAAAAAACCGATATAAATATTTTCGTATTTCTAACCGAAAAACTAAATACCAAGTTTTATGATTGTAACTATAAAAAATGACGGATTTTTATACAAACTTTTAACCCCTATTTTATCCTTACTGGGTTTAAATTTCTAAGTACCTACCCTTTCATAGAACCAAAGACAAAATAATAGTATACTAGCTTCATATAAAGGCAGCATTCCGATGTTGGCGACCGCGACTGAAGACCGCGACAGGGTCGCGCGACTCACCGCTTTGTATGAATTTATATGGAATCCAAAGAATGCTTCCATTTGAAGCCGTGCTTCTATTGGTCGCCGGCGACTAGCAGTAGCTTGTGCGTCGCCACTGTGAGGGGTGTCATCGAGTCGCTCGATTCTTATCGGAATTCTACATTTACTTGTAAACATCACAGAAGGAACCATTGAGCTAATTTTCAGCTTTCTAAGGGTTTGGGCTGAGCGTTGATGAGTTAATGATTAAGTGAGTTAGGATTTTCCTTTTATGTAGACACAAATAAATAGGTTTGTTGTCTTAATTCTGCTGTTTCTAACTTTGATATTAAATACTTATTATCGTCTGTTTTACTTGTTACTAGCTTCTGCCCGCGACTTCGTCCGTCCGTGTCAAAGTTGATATATTATTATTCAAAGTTGTTATGAAGTAGCCTATGTGCTATTCTAGACTATAACCTTCATGTGTGCCAAATTTAATCCAGATAAGTGCCGTAGTTTCTGCGTGAAAGTGTAACAAACATTCATAAATCCTCACAAACTTTCGCATTTATAAATTTATAATATTCTGACAAAGTAGTAATCACTAGAGTTTTGTATGAAATTTCGTACACTTTAGACTAATTGACTAATAGTAAGATTAAATAACTATTCAATGGCATCGCGGGTCGGTACTCTATGGTGAAGTTAAATTTTAAGGTTCATTCATTCCTTCAAATGAATGAATGAAACTAAGCCAAGCAGCAAGCATTTTTGTCGGCGCATTTGATATCGCCTAAGTTTCTCTTTGCTTGATTGCTTTTTGTGCAACTGTACAGTTGGCGTGGTGTTAATTTGAATTAATGAACGTGTTTGCTTGCAAGATTTATCTTCCATAATGTCTTCTGATTTTTATATACGTTACTATGTTGGTCATAAGGGAAAATTTGGCCATGAATTTTTAGAATTCGAATTCCGCCCTGATGGCAAACTCCGGTATGCAAACAATTCTAACTACAAAAATGATACAATGATTCGTAAAGAAGCTTATGTACATCCGTGTGTAATGGAAGAGCTGAAAAGAATAATTGTTGATTCCGAAATAATGCACGAAGACGACCGTTTATGGCCACAACCGGACAGAGTGGGACGACAGGTACTATAGCCCTTTTTCAATAATAACTATGAATGATTATAAAAGTAAAAAGAAACAAGCCTCATAGTTTTATAACTACTGCCAAAATAATAAATTCGAAAGATTGTTTTTGCAAAAATGTATGTTTTCCTATAGAAACTTAGGTTATAATTTTATTTTTGTTCGATTTCTCTATGAACTGTTTATTTTGATGAAGTTTGTACATTTTCTAAGTAGATAATACAATTTTAATTTATAGTTTAGTTCTGAAACGAAAGCTTGTAAAAACTTTATTACTAAATTTTACAATAATTTTTCTTGCAGGAATTGGAGATAGTTATAGGTGAAGAACACATTTCCTTCACTACATCTAAAACGGGATCACTAGTAGATGTGAATCAGTCTCGTGATCCTGAAGGACTCCGTGGTTTCTACTACCTAGTTCAAGATCTCAAATGTCTGGTATTTTCCCTCATTGGTCTCCATTTCAAGATCAAACCAATATAAAAAGGATGTGTTATGTATTTTAAGTGAAATAAAAATTTATAATAATTTTGCCTTTTATTTTTTTATACTATAATTTTATTATTGTTATTAAATTAGATTAATGTTGAATATCAGTGAAGTCTTCTATAATAATACCAGCCACTTGTTGTCCAACTGCAAGGCAAAGGTCTCTTCTCATACAGAGAAGGCATAAGTATTGATCACTGCTCTTGCATGAGACGAACTATTGATAATAACAGACATTGAAATATTAATCCAGATTTCCTACCTAACAACGTTTTTCTTTCACTGCTGACAATCGTGTCCAAGATAAAATAATATACAATAATAATATTCTCCTGGCCATGGTTTGGTCATGGCTAAACTAATTAATTAGACTTAACCCAGTATAAAGCACAAGCATGTGTAACGGGTAGTCGGGGTACAGAGTGCGCCTGTGTTTGTATACATACTTTCCAATTTAAACGCTCAACTTGGAACCCCACACTGACTGCAGTCGCGCTTGTCACAAGCCCAACGAGGCAGCAGATAGAAAAGAAAGAAGTCTACTAAAAGTAGGTACCTAACTGAATAAAAACAAAGCTAGAATAAAATAAACTCTGTGGAACAAAGCAATCAAAAAGGAAGTTTCTCAAATAAATCTACCGGTGGTAGTACTCCATTGGTGGCCTAAAATCCTAGCAGGTGGCCCGTGTTGCTTTATGCCTAAAATGATGCTAATATGCCTGTTTGGTCACATATGCACGGACAAATGTGTGAGAAAATACGACTTATTTCCTCACCTCAATTTTTTTTATGGGAAATTTTATATGTCTTCTAAAAGACCATCAAAAGAATTATTTAAAAAAAAAAAACATATTTTAGGCTAGCAATACAATTTACATGGCAAAATGGGCTCTAAAATAAAAAAAAAAGCATAGAATAACAACTGAACGCAACTGAAAGTTGAAATGTTTACTTTCTGGAAGTTGGATTATTTGACAACTAAATTGCGTTTCTTTTTACAAAACAATTTGCATAACAAACACAAATCAGAAAAAGTGTTTTATAAAAAATCAAAAAGCAACGCGGTATCAATAGAAAAATAATTAATTACTTTATTTTTAATGAATACATGGCTATTGTCAATTTTAGACACTATTCTGATGTATTATAATAAAAGACACTTTTTTATTTACGTTATAATTTAATTTTCTATTTTATTTTGAACGTCTAATCTTTTCATTAAAAACACCTAAACTACTTGTCAAAATATTATGTAATTTGGCATCATATTTATTTTTTTTATTTCTGTTAAATACTTGCAGAGGAACGTGTCTGGCATTATGTATTTATGTTTATAGTATAGTTTTGCGCGTTGCGCGCGCATCGCATCTGCCCGACCGACCGATTATGGCGGACAGGCAGTGAAGAATGTTTGTCGTCTTTTCTAAATCAGAAAGTATCGACAACAGCCAATGGCATAAACCGGCTTTTTTGTAAAAATTGTACATTGTAAATAGTTCTGTGTACATATAGTAATTATATTTGTGCTCGTTTTGTTTAGAAATTCTGTGAATAGTGTATTATTTTGAGTGTTTATTCAGTTCAGTTTTCGACGCCGACTAATAGCTATATCCTAACGTTAGTACATTAGTAAAACCCATATAACTTATAAATTCGTCAATCTAGTAATTTTGTATCCTAGAAATCATTGATTTCACTTCTTGTCTTTGTTTCGATCCGTCAAGGAGACCGTTGCAGTAGAGGTGCAATATTTTGGTTTCCCTTAGCGGCTGTCATCGTGCTTTGATAAACTACTGTCATTACAAAGACAAAAAGACAGATTTAGTCACCAAATGTATTCAATATTGAGATCTGGTTGCTGTATGTAGTCTGTTCGATCATGTAAATCGGTTTAATTACACATCTGGCTCTATTATTATTGGGAGTAGCGCTATAATATCTCTAAAGAGTAGATCGCGACTCGCGAGACATTTTGTGTTTACGGTTACGAAGGATCGAAGTGTTGTGAAACTGAATGCTCGAACCCCACGGTAGCCCAATGAAGTGGCCGGGAACGGGAGCGGAAGAAGAGGCGGGCGAAGCTGGTTTGCAGAGCACGCGCGCTTCCCAGGCTCGGACCCAGGACGATGCTACTGTGCATTACGTGTTCCAACGAGAACCACAAGAGGGTGAGCTACCCTCGCTAGCACCCAAACAGCGTTGGGCCGTTGGAGACGACACTATTGTTGAGGTTGGTTGACATTTCTATCGTTATTCTAGCCTCTAAGGTAATATAACCTAAAACTGCCAATTAAATGTAAATGTTTTTGATAACCTGTAGACTTCTTGAGTAACTAATGTTTTCAAGTAGATGTTATTGTAACATATTCTTAATGAATGTTTATTTACTATCATTTCAGAACCAAGATAAATGGAAAAACAATCCTATGACCATGAATAATATGCATCAGCAAGCTCAAGTTCAACTTAAAAATTCACAAGCAAATCAACAGCAGTACATTAACCAAGCTATAGCTTCTTCAGTTGGAGCATTAGCTATGAATCCTTCAGTAATTGGAAGCCACCCGGCTCATTTGACTACTAACATGGTTCACACCCAGTTGGCTCCATTGCAAAATCCAACACTGGGAAACAATTTGATTCAGAACAGCGCAGTGATGTTGCCACAGTTGCAAGGCATGCAAAATGCACCACAGTTGGGACAGCAAGGATTGTATGATATTCATCAGCATCATGGCAACCCCATGCAAGCTATGAATGGTATTGGAAAGAACACAGAACACCTCATGTATTTAAGTCAAGCTGGTATGTTGGCTCCTGGTACCAATCAGTATCTTCAGCAAGGACAAAATCAACTTGGTCTGACACCAGTTGCTGCCATCAGAAACCAGGTAAAAAGTGCATTATTATTGTTTACTTATTAGCATGTGCTTTTGCATGAAGGTATTTACAGTTACATGTTTTTGTAGTTCACTGTTAGAGTTTTTATGTAATAAGTGCATTGCCTATCTGGGTATTTGTATTATTTTGATATATGGTAGCAAAATAATATAGTTGAACAATTTAACCTTGCATTTGGTTAATGTTGCAAAAAGTTTAATCTAATATCAAAACTTTTATTCAACAACATGTCAATTGGGTTCAAAGTAGTATTTTCAAAATAAATTACACAATAACACAACATAATGACAAAATATTTAGTACAAAAAAATGCTGGATGCATTTAATAACAGTGTTATTAATCTGAATTTTTAAATTCAAATGAGAAAACCAATTATAATAGGATTGACAACAAGATAAATGATTAGGTATTAATTTAGGTATTAGAAAATTATAAAATCTTTTATTATGATTTTGTTTCGAGTTGTGAACTCTTCCTATATGATTGCTGACAATATTGTATACTAGGTGTTCAAAGTTCTAAGCAAGTCATTCAAATTCCTTCAGAATGTGCAACTACTAAATAACCAGTGTTTCTCATTCAAGTAAATGTGTATGCTGTTTGAGGAATAAATGACTGAAATTTCTAGACCACACTAACATTAATATGGTACCAAAATATTTGTTACTGTTCTACTTCTTTTTAAGTTATGATTATAATCCTTTTCTAAATTACTTGGTTCATGTTTTATGCATTTGCAAAATAAATATTTCTAGTCATGTATGTCATGCTTCTCGACTAACCTTTTTTATTGCTGAAAGTAATGCTAGCCGAATTCTTTTTTAGTCAGCATCACATCCTATAATTTATTCATCCAGGCTGTATTTCTTTGCTGCCACTTTCCTTTTATGAAAATTATTCAGAGAATATCAAAGTTATTATGATGTGCTGTTCATTTTGTAGTTATTTTGGTCTGAAATGGTATCTGTGTAGTCTAGTTTTGAGAAATTCTAATAATATGGAACTCTTGAGCCTTGCCTAGCATGTTGATATTAATTTACTTTATCATAGAATCCACTGATGAAACAATACATTTTATTATTGTAAACATAACAAAAGGGTAGGTATAATTATAAACATACTAGGCTAAAAGTTTGAAAAAATATTCTTTAGGAGAAGGTGATCTACCAATGAGACATTAAAAGTGCCTAGAGACCACCTTACTTTAAAAAAAACCACAGCTGTTACTAATTGAAAACATTCCTTTAAATAAATACCACAATCTAGGGTTCCATGTTAAATTGAATTAAAAGCCGATGGGTGCTCTTATAATTAACCATAGCATGTTACAGTGTGTCACGTTATTATAGTAGACGTGTACGGAGTGACGTTCGTTGACGTGGAACAGCCTGACGACGACGACATCGTCGACGGAAACTCAAAAACGCCATCATACATTTCCATACATATTGCTTTACTATTGTATGGCGACGGTAAAATCGTGACGTGACGTGCTGAGCTACGGTGAATTATAATAGCACCCATTTTTATATTGTTACGGTTTTTGCTACAATGTGGAGTTTGTGTGTGTATGAATTCCCAAGGCTTATCGCATTATCAGTCACAATATGAACCCCTTTATAATAAATGTTCCTCAAGGTCTAAAGCTCGCCAGTCGAGCCTAAAACTATAGCCGCTGGCACACTGGAAACGCAGTGCAGCTCCCGAATTCTCTGTTAAAAACACATTGACTTACCACGATATCAAACCCGGGACGAGAAAGACGCTCACCAGTTGCCTGTGCGAGCACTACTTAACAACGATCCGCTAATAAAGCTATTGCCCATAAATTCGCGATGCACTACGTTTCGTGTGTCGTAATTACATTTTAGATCATCGCTCATAATAACAGCACGGCTCCGAGACAGCAAATAATTTGCCGTTCAAATCAGGGCTTTAAATAATATTTTTTATAACGATAAGATAGAAAGCCGATGGATCGCGGGCGGCACGTCGGCTCGTCAGTGCGTCGTGCCGCCCTAAGCCGGGTCCAGACGAGTGTAACGTGTAATGTAATCCACCGTGTAATGTAACACGAATTCTACGTGTGGACGGCACTACGAGCATTACATGTAACGCTCGCGCGGCGCTCGGGGTTGATCCATCGGCTGTCGGTTTTTCGCGCGAACACAAAGACGCTCGCAGTGCTCGTTTGGACGGCGTTCGTGACGGTTGTGTCGTATGTACGTTCATGATGTGGAGTGACGGTTTGCTGTCGTGAAAATAAAAGCCGCACCAGCTATCACGACCTTCCTATTCGGCATGTTCGTAGCAACTGAGTGGAAACAGCTTTTGAAATATTTTCGCGTTCACAATTCGCTTTGAGTTCGTGTGCCGTCCACACTGTTGATGCTAAATTACACGTAATCTTACATTACACGTTACACTCGTCTGGACCCGGCTCTAGCTGTCGCTGATGTTATGATTTTTAGAGACGATTCTGGCCAGGCCGTTGTCATGTCGAGCGTTGCTGTTATAGGGAGCGATGAGCGTCCAAAAATATTAACTATTAAATACTTTCAAGCATATTCTATCAAACTCGGTAAGAACAAGAAGTACTTTTCGTTTCCAATAATAATGGTTGGACTAGGGTGCTTTCTGTAGCTGTAGTGAGGGCTTGTTGTTTTAGTATGGACTCCTTAAAAGTCTGTGAGGCTGTAGAAGCATTGAAAAACGCTATGTCTACATGCTAAAATTTTAGTATAGAGAACCAAATCGAGGCGTATTCTGTCCTCGAAAATTAATATAATAATTAGGTATAAAGAATTATCTTGTTCACTACACTGGACAAGGACAAGACGATTCAATTGCATACTTCGTACCGCATCGAGATTTAGTAATATTATAAATGCGCTTGTGAGCTTTTTCTTTGTTTGTTACGTTTTCGCGGCAAAATTCAGGACCGGTTTTGAAGAAATTTTACCAAGTTTCATCACAGTCAGTTCAGTAGCTTTTAACCAAGGTCCAAGAAAGGACATGCTACTTTTTAACTTGCGACTTCAGCTGCATCCGCTTTAACCAACATTAACGCGGACAATTACGCAGGCAAAACTTACTAAAGTATAACGCTGACCGGCTGACTGCTCACTATGTCGCTTCCATCTGGGAGTATACGCTCATGCCATAAACGACATTAGTTTCACGTTTATGTCTTAGGTCTCTGTTCACCTCAGACATTAGAATTCATACTTTATGCCTCTAATCATAATGTGCATATTCTTAATGATCGTTATAATATGTTACGTGACTAAAGGCATACAGTATAGTATAATCAGCAGCCTACAACAAACAGTACACTGCTGGACATGGGCCTCTTCAATCGCACGCTACTCGATTCTCGGCAACTCTCATCCAGTTGCTACCAGCTACATTTCAGCTTTCTTATTCTGTGAGCTATGTCAAGTTCTTCGGTTCTCGGTTGTCTGTTCTCTGTTGTTTCACCTCGTTCCGGATGCTCTCACTCAGAGAGACTTCACGCATAGCACTTGAATTTATGGATTAACCGTACCGTGAGTGTCCACATATCGGCCCCGTAAGTTATAACAGGCAGGAGGCACTGATTGAAGAGCTAAGTCTTTACGCTCTATGGAAAACGCGATGAGAAGACTCTACGAAGCTTCCCAAATTCTGCCCAGCGTGGCTGAATTCTTCTGTTAGTTCCCTTCTCAAAGTTGTTCTTAAGAAACTGCAGAGTTTGCCCGAGGTAAATAATTATATTCTCGAATAACCTCGAGACTCGAGAGGTTATACAGCAACATACACGACAGCTAGGTATCTCCCCGATAAAAAATCACCTCATCTAAACTCGCCCTTAGTGTGCCATTTCAAAGCTCTAATAACGACAACATTTCGATGTAAATAGAACTCTTTCTTTCTTGTAATGGTATTTTACGAAAAATATAATTAAATATCAACAGCCTATATTTCCCCAAGCGTTAGGGTCATCATCAAAGTAAATTTGACAAACCTTATTATACCAGTTTTCATAAAAAGAAGGTGTCGCGCGTAGTCAGACCTTTTTCACCTGTTCAGACTGATGGATAATCTGCACTGGTACGTCGCCAAATGTTAAATTATCCATTGATGATAATGAAATTTTAACCGAAAGACGAATTCTGGACGTAGCCTCCGTCAAGCACCGCCACGTTCAAAAATTCAATTACATATTTATCGAAACGTACGAACTACCAATAATCCGAGCAGTGATAGTGTATGATCAGCATTCTAATTAAATATGCTGACCGGATTTTCATTCCTTGAGAATGTTTTATCTGGTGGTATAGACATTTTCAGTTATGACATGCGGTGCCGGGTCAGTTTATACGTTTGAAAAAATTTCAAACTCACTCCACATAATTTCCATTTAACATATGACAATCGACCATAATACTACTTTTTAAATACTTCTCCGAAATCAGCATGCTTCCATAGATACTCCCTAGCCGCGTCCATACCCACCGCACTGCAATCGCCGAGTATCCGGTATTCCGTTTCCACCAAAGCTCGGAACTCAAAAGAAAAATCATAACACGTTTTCACCATAATCCAGCAACATTGACTTGGTATATAATAAATTATACATAGGAAATAAATTGGGAGAGCTTTATCAGCTATGTATATCTCAAATGCTACATCGGTTTTATTTATGAAGTACTGTTGTTGTGTACTATATATAATTTAAATAAATCTTCTGCTTGCCTTGGCCGTATGTTATTTTTAGGTCTTTGAGTTAGGCGCAATGTATTTTTCTTCCCTGGAACTCTGTCAGCTATCCGTCACCAGTTCACCACTCACACATCATTCACTCCCTCCCTTTTGTGCCCTTTTCATTCAAATTTTCCATAATGCCACTACAACCATTTTTTTTAGGTTTTCCTTTTGTCCTGTATTTATTACGACTCGAATCTCTTTCCTATTTAAAAATTAATTCGTTTGTGGGGAAAACTAAATGTACACTCTCTGTCTAACCTTCCGGGAAAAACAGTCGTGATGTTATAATGTGTACCAAAGGTACCATCAAAGACATAATAATTGTTTTGCGTTTTTATTTCTTAATTACTGCTACAAAGATGTCGATCAGTTCAAAATCACTGCCTTACAGCTATGAATGAAGATTTTACAGAACACTTCCGGTTCCGGCCTCTCCAACCATGGCATTCATAGACTAAATCATTCGGCTAAAGAACGCGCCTCCAGAAGTTTAGGTTCTATGGTTACCGAGTTTTGGTTTGCACGCCATCTATCAAACGTGAACATTAAACTTTGCTCCGTGCGACGCTCCCTTGTATGGGGAATTTTAACGCAGGCGCTGTGGTCCGGCGTACGTCCTTTGTTCGAAACAAGTCAACATTGTATTATTTGAGTTTGGATCTTTCTAGTGTTATTTCGCAGCATATAAACATTTTAGTGTAAGAAATGTGTTTTTTAATTGTTGTGGTTAGTGTTTATGTTATATAGAACTAGTGTTTCACGTAAAAAGTGTTATTTTCTCACGATAAGCTTTCGTTGTAGTACATGACTGAGCTTTAGCGGATTGTACGCATGAAACCCTTGAGCGACTTTTTTTTCGAATCTGATGTTAAGGATATGGGCCCCGACATGGTGAGTTTTATAGTTTTATATAGTAGATTAGGCAAGTTGGTTGCGGTTTTAAGTCATGAAGTTACAGAATTTCTGGTTTTTTCGCGCAACAGGTCCGTTTTTGTTTTGTTTACTTGTCACCGGCGTCCGCCATTTCTGTTTCAGAATTTGTTCACCGGTTTACATATTATTTTAGTTTAATTTCTTAAATGTCGCGTGGGAAGTTGAACTTCTATAAAATATTGTGTGGATGTTATCGTAATCATATGATGATATGTCTCAGTCATTGATTTTGTTAAAATGTTCTTATAGTTTCACAAGATAAGTCTGTTATTGTCGCCATTGAAGCGACAGCGGTGTGACCAATTATTTTTTTCAAGTACAATACCTGCCTACTGCTTGCCTTTTACTAAATATTATCAATGTAATGTATCCCATTTTATTTATGAATGATTGGATCACATTGTAAACACATGCAGTTTTTCAATGAAAATAGAATACAAAAATGTTTTGCTTGATGCACATAACAGACATTGTCAGATCATTTTAACATAGTACTGTTTTCTAATACAATGAAAATCGAACAAAACTAAACCAAATTTTCACATAGAAGTTTTTTTTTTGTGTTTTTTTACTTCTGATTTAACCAAATTATCTACAATACTTATACAAATTAAAGTGGATAGTGTTAAATAGTACTTCATAGAAAAAACAAATGTAGGTAGCTAATTCACAATATTCTTCTTATTGTAAAGCATGTCTTGTTCAACTGATGGACTGAATTAAGTCGCTATAGTTTTGTGATATAACATAAACTAAATAAAGAGTTACGATATTTTTGACAGGTATTTTATTTAAAACTGCTGAAAATGATTGTTTCAAAATGTGTTTTTTATATTTGCATTTTTATTTTAAAAATAGTATTTCAGAAATCATTGTGTTTTTAAATTAAGCAGAATCAACATTAAAACAGATTATGTGATTGCAATAATACCTTCACAATAACCAAGTTTGTATTTACTTCATTGTTAATTCAAGGAAATTTATTAAATACCTACCTATCTTGTATGTTCCATTTCTTCACCACATGTTATGATAATAATAATTAAGTGACAACACATGCATAAACTGTCCATCCATAAATGCCTACATAGCTAATAGTCAGGTCAGGTTACATCTTGATAGTGTCGCTACATCATAATACTTCCTTCTCCCTTACTTATAACTTAAATAACATTACTAATAAAGTTAACAAAAATCCATGTGTGGTTTGCCTCACTGACTGAAATATTTAAATAAAATGAAGGTTAATATAATAATTAAGATTTTATCACAGATTTTAAAGTTATTATTATCAAAAGTAGGTATACAAAAAAAAATATTTCAGTAACAAATTTAACAAACAGCACACTTGGAATAAACTTGATGAAATTCTAGTCTTAAAGGAACCTGTCTGTATACTGTCTGTGTGTACGCTTTCACAACCTTGCTATGGGGTAATCACTTAACCTTGATATGGGGTATAGTTGGAACCCCAAGAAAGGACATAGGCTCGTATACATTCTGCAACATTGTCAGTGTCCATCTTCAAGGTCTTACGAACACACACACCCTAGTGTCAGAGTTTCTAAACCACCTCAAGGGCCACTGACTTGGTTTGAGTGGGACAGTAACAGGCTGGGAGTGGACTGGGTGAGGATGGTGCAGGTTTCCTCACAATGTTATTCTTTCATCAATGTCAGTGATGTCCAAGATAAGAAAGTACATATGGATTGAAAAGGTCACATTTGTACTTGCCCGGATTTGAACCCACAACCTCATGCATAAGAGGTGGGTGCTAATTTGTCCATGATAACTGACGTTTACGCAAAAGCTAGTTTTTTGGCTTATTATTTATCTTGTATCCTAACATTTTAATAACACAGTTTAGTGATCAAACAGCTGTTTGTTTAACATCTATGTTATTGTCTGTATAAACAACCAGGCTGCTCTGCTCTCACTTATCTTTGGATTTTCTCTGTAATAGATTTATAAATCCTTTTCTGTTTTTTACTTTTTAATTATCTTTGCAATATTTTAAATTCGGTTCAAATCATGTAAGTTCATATTCTAGAAAATCAATAAGCTAACTTCAGGGTACATGCACTGGGCGGACATGCCCAGTTCTACTGCTTGATGTCACATGAATTAATTACCATTTTTATGTCATAAATCCAAAAACAAATGTGACAGAAATAAGTATATAAATTACACAATATTTCATCTACACTTCAATTAATGTATGCCTTTGTTTAGCTTTGACATACCTAACAAATAAGAAACGAAACATATAACTGTTTGAAGTCGGTTAGATTAAAAATAGGTTGGAAGAACACCTTTTTAACCTCAAATAAAAAGTCATACTGAGTTTGATTTTAATGAAATCAAACTAGCAATAAACACTGAATTGAAAAGCAAAACAATGCTAGCTACATTTGCTGAAACATTGACATTCTATATTGGTTTTACATAAACCATGTAAGTAACCAACGGTTTTGTGATACGGAACGAAAAATGTTGGTTGTTAAGTTTCTTATCTACATCTCTATACTTAGGAAGCTTAGTAATCCATTATCAAAACGAAATTGAGTGTAGGCGCAGTGAAGGTGATGTAAAGTTTGTGCATAATTTGCTCTGTCAATGGTAGCGTATAGTTGAGCCTATGCTGCTCTTGTACTGTTCAACAAATATAACACTTGACAATTACTTAAAATGGTAATTTTCTGTTGTTATGCGTAAGTGCATGTTTTTTTTTGGTAGTTTAAATGTCTCATTGTTATTGCTAACAGTTATTAATTTTTATTCAGTGTTTATCATTGTTTAGTAGGGTCAGATTTTGTAGGACTCCCTTAAAAGTGGTTCTTTTTAATGAAGAGTGCACAATGGCACAATAGTGCACTGAGTTGTTTACCACAAATTCAATGCTTATGGATTTCTGACTAACAAGCATGTGTAAATGAGAAAGGCTTTAGTAAAGATCAACTGCTATATAACTGCTTTTGCTGAATAATTTATTTTAGCTTGTAGCTGATACAAAAGCTTGCTAAATTGTACTTTCATTGTTTTATTTACTTGACTAATTTAATGTTAGTGTAAAATATTTTAATGTTAAAAGATCATTTATGAAATTCGCTGACAATTATAAGGTTTTCCTGTTCCAATATTTACTGATGCTCTTATTAGAAACTGTTTTATCATTTTTAGATTGCACCTGCTGCAAAAAAACTATGGGACAAAGGCCCCGGCGCTGGCGGCGACAGCAAGGGCCCTCCCCACCTGCCGCCGCTACAGTTGAACCCTGAGCAGATGTGGCGTGATCCGACCTGGTCCGCACAAGGTTCGTTACTCTTCGACACTATTGTTATAATTATCAGAAGCACGGCAATTAAAGTATTCTCATAATTATCCTTTTTAATTTGTTCTTATACCATTACAAAATAATTGTGTATAAACCAAAGTTTAGCAGAATCCTACGAAATTACTTTCGTCAGATTTCTTATTTTAGGGTTCCGTGTTTTAAAATATAATAAATTATTTAAAATAAATAAATAATTAATAATTAATTGAATAAATAATTTCGTCTTATTCCGTCTGTCCGCACGTATGGCACACTTTGCTTAAAAACTATTAACCCTATAAAGACGGCATTTGGAAGGAAATTGTACCTATGAATTTATAAACAATGTAAAAATAACAAAAATATAGGGGTGGCACAATACATAGAGAATTTTAGCATAAAAATAAAAAAGTACAGTTTCTAAATGACTTTTTTTATTTACGTATTGGTAGATAAATATATACGCTTCTAGTCCTATAAAATGTGTGTCTTAACATTTAAACTACGATACGATAAAAAAAAAAGTAGTGGTGGGGTAGAACATCTGCCAGGGTTGCGGATTTTGTTCGAAAGAGTTACCGCGGTCCTGGAACGCATACGGCATTAGAAGAAACACTGATCGGTTTTAATAAGAGGCTGACACTCCCTTCCGCTACGCCCAGAGCGGAAGAAGTCATTTGATGGCTGGATCCATTAAACCAGAACAAAAAAAAAACTAAACAATCTGCCTAAACTGGAAGCAGCTTAATACCGGTATTTTACACGAAGCGACTGCCTATCTGTACTCCACAATCCTGTATTCGAGTAATATAATTTGATGAATGCACGTTCATAAATGCACGTTAAGTCTGACAACCCTGTTAGACTTAACGTGCTTTCCGAGTCACGAAGGAGTCTTGGTGTGTATAAGATGATCACCCACGTACGGACCAACCCCGACAAGTGTAGCTTAACCTGATGAAACGACTCATGCGGCTGTTATTACTTATCCACGAGCTCCTCGCGAGCTTTATTTCTAATGTGGTTTAGAAATCTTAATAATAAATCCTTTTTATTTGTTGAACATAATTGGTATTATTATAGCTGTGGAACACAATGTGGGCGTGCCAATGATGGGCACGCGACGCGGTGTCGCGTTCCCCGGCGGCGATGCTGGCAGCATTCTGTCACCTCGTGACACAGCTGGACTTGGCGTCAAAATGGTCGAATATGTACTGGGAGGATCTCCTACAGGTATAGTCTGCGCCAATTTGACTACTACTGTTATTTAAAAAAAAAAACATAGTTTTTTAAAATCCATGTTCACATTTTCGCTAGAGTCCTGCCGTACCTAACAGCAGTATAGTATAAATAACAGTAATAAAGAATCGCTAGAGTCCTGCCGTACCTAACAGCGGTATAGTATAAATAACAGTAATAAAGAAGTGGAAGTCAAACACATTCTGATTGAAAGTAACTTAAAAAGTCATACAAAACCATCAAGTTTCTATAACATGTTTGTTTACGAACCAAACTTAGTTTTGCAAATTATGAAGATAATAATGTCCATTGTATACCACTTTGTTGCAGTTTCATCAAGAATTAATTATTCACATCTCGTAGAAGCAGGTGGCGTAGCTACTGGCGGAGGAGAAAAAGTACCCGGAGTGGTCGCTGGATTACGAGGCATGGTCCTTGAGGAACGTCCCGAGGACAAATCGGCCTCTCCGTTCGAAAAGGACTTGCACGAAATGCATGAACATGGATCTCTACCTAATGGACTACATAACGGACAAGAAGATGACAAAGCTTTCAAGTAAGTACCTATTTGATTTGAAATGGCAGATTAATTACTTCATTTTGTTTAGACATATTATAATGAAACAAGTTGGTTTCATGTATTCTCATGCATTTACGTAAAATTTAATGTACAAGGTACTCATCCCTTTTGGCCTCGTGTTTCATTTACAAATTAACTTTAGAATCTGTCTGGTAAATAAGCTATTATGCTCATAAGTGTTACCAATGATGACACAGTTCAGTTTCATTTAAATTAATAGGCAATATTAGAGACATATAAAGGAAGTTAAAAGCTGTAATAAAAACTTATTATGTTAGAATCTTTTCGTTTCTATGGCCGGAAAACTAATTAAATTTTTGTCAGCTGTTTTCTGTGAACAAAAAGCCTTAAAAATAATTCTCTCGTCTTGTTTGTGAATTATTTGAATGCCGTTCATTAGTTTTCAATTAAATAGCATGTTAAAAAGGTAATTATGTAATGCTAAAAGTTGAGAGTGTAGAAGTCAACAAAGTAATACACTACTAAACAATGCAAACTCGGTGAACCTGGTTTTTTCTCCAATCATGACAATAAACTTCACAAATAACTAATAAGGAATTTGCTGTCCGAATGTCAAATCTAATCTTAATCTAAGCACAAAATACTACAAGTCGTCGATACGTAAGATCGTCGCGAAGGCCATCGAGTGGCGACTGCGAAAACGTTCGGCTTAGTGACGGAGCCGGGAGGTAGCGACAGAGCGGGCGTGCGTGCGGCGGGTGGGTCTGGCGGGCAATAACCGCGCGCGTGATCATGGCCTCAGTCAATGCCACTCGCCGCACAACCTGCGCCACCGCACGATCGGGACACTCCTAATGTTTTATCGAGCGTCGAGCGCCCGCTCGTTATGATTCACACGGTCAACAGATTTACTTTGATAAAGTTGCAGCGTTCATGTCATGTAGCAATTGGACTGGTAACTGGAGGTTTCGCTCCATATAATTTGGTAAATTCAGAGGCTAGTTCTATTTGATCAGGATTTGTTGTATTTTAAATTATAAGCAACAATGCTTAACCTTAAATATGCTCATTCATGAAAACAAGACGTTTGCGAAGATTAAATGATAATGAATCCAATATTCTGTGAATAGAAATTGAGGAACCGTATGGCGTTATTTATTATTATTGCATTTGATTTATCTTAAAACTTTTAGGTATTACATTATCGTATCTTTTGGTTGTATCATATATAATTAAACTTATTAGCTTTTTATATGACGTTCGCAAGAGCCTACGGTATCAAAATAGCAATCAGTAGTTTAAAATACAATGGTTTGATTGAATCATTGGTTTGCAAAAGTATGACAAATCAATTGCAAAAACGTGTGTGAAAAAAGAAGTGTCCAAAGTAACGGACATTAAGCAATGAATAATCATAAATAAAATGAAAATATAAATACAGTTTCAAACTATATGGACACAAAGTTGAGCACAAAATGTTCTTAGAATGCTTGAACTATATCTAGTGAAAATGTCTGAGACATATTATCGGAAGGAACAGCAATGAATTGTGTGGTTTGGATTCATTCTTCAACATTATCATTAATGTTAATTTTATAAACGTTCGTTTATAAAATTAACATTAATTCTTTATTTATGTTTCAAACCATTATTGAGATAACTATAATGTATCAATCGTAACATTATGAAATAACTATTTTTAATCATTATTTTCATTTTGTGTAGGTATCACTATAGAAAAACAGCTTGACTAAGAAAGGAAAAATAAACTTTAGTAACCCTTATTAACAAATAGATACATTAAAAAAAATGCTTAAACTGCCTTAAAATCTACACGAAACAAAACTTTTATACCTCTTTTAGGTAGCGCAACTCGTGACCCTCGGGACAATTTCTTTTCAACGTCACTTTTACGAGAGAGCATTATTTACCAGCCCATAGGTACTGGGTTGGTGAATGTTACTGCATATTTTATTTTTATGCTGTCATTTCAGTGACATACGCTGTACTCGACATTTGTTGTAATATGTGCTTGTATTCGACAAGCGCCTGCTGTTTCGAGATGTCCCTTAAAATGTATCATATAAACATCTTGTTACAATCTTATGACTGTAACAAGATTCTTGTGCTGGTCATGTGGTATATTATAGTGAGGTGGTCTGGTTCCCCTGCAGCCGCACGCCGGGCTCTCGCCAGCCGTCGCCGGCGGAGGAGGAGGGCGGGCCGCGCAACGGCGACGCGCCCGCCTTCCCGCTGCTGCCGCCGCACGCCATGCCGCAGCCGCAGCCGCAGCAACTACATCATGTACCGCATCTCTCGCATCCTCAGGTAACTATCTCTCATGAACCTGCATGCCATCAAGTTTAAGTTTACATTATTGTTTCATCTTTCCTTTCTGTACTTGCACTCTAATTGTGAAACACTGTTGTACTCAGTGGAGAAATCATCATGGAACATTGTTGAAGTGAGAATTGACACAATTAGGGTGCAGGTTTAAGTTTCTACTCTAGGTATAATGAAGTCTACACTTTATAGTGGCCGACTGTGTATATTGGGACTTGTTGCTTATCTCATTTAATATGTCTATTTCAGCATCATCCAGGGATGTTAGGTGTGGCCCCACTGCAAGGTCTGCCGCACCCACAACATCCACAAATTCACCCTGGTTAGTAACGAATTTGTAATATTATTAAATATACATATTATTATGAGTACTGTAATTAACAGAATAACAAATTAAATTGATTGATTTCAGGTATGACATTGAACGACTCTATGAATCAACACATTGAACTCGTTTTACAAATGGAGCAACATCCACAATTCGACAACAACAGTTTTGCAAGCACTCAGCAGGTTAGTTTTAACATAAGTACATTCTTCTTCAGGACCCTTGAAAAAAACATTTGGTGTGTCTCTCTTTCGATTTCACATACTTTTCCAGTTTACATAATCACAAAAAATGATGATTAGGGTCTGTACATTGCTTTCACAGTAACCATAAGTGATGAGACTCCGCAAAAGTACCAATACATTACCAACGCTAATAATTTTCACGATAAAATTGGGTAGTTGACACCACAAACCAATAATTCCAAGACACAACTTCTTTAAAAACGCTTTGCTTTGTCTCTGAAAACCCGATTAATTTGGAACTAATAAATAGTTATCAATTGAGGGCTAATTTTTCAATCGTCAGAATACTCTGAGGGAGCGATAAATATGGCGATTTGACAGCTTTTGTATAGAAAATATGTCCAAACTGACATATTTATTCTTTAGATAAAAGTTAAATGACTATTTAAAAATCAGCCCTGAGGTAAATAAGTGACGTCACAGTTAATGCCATACTAAATATGTCGGGAATCGCGTTTTGGCAGCTTATAAAAAGTATGTCAATTGATTGACGGTGTCAAGTACCAAGTTGGAAGGATTCTCCAAGATGAGGTCGCAGTTGACCAGCAATCACCTTTCCTTCATAAGCACTCATTACACTTGGCTGAATTTAGTCGACTAAATTCAGTCGTTACTAAATCTGGTCGGGTATAATCGCATTCAACCAACAAGCAACCTAAATTCAGAAGTAATGATGGTTTCTGACTGACTGATTCATTTAGAAGCTTCTGACTTAGACGACTAAATTCAGCCAAGTGTAATAAGTGCTTTAGCTTGAAAGAAATGTAGCTAGCTTAAGAGCTCAATACTAACAGTCGCAAGGAGAGGAGGTAAATGTCCTGAATGCTTCTGCCGGGACCTTTATATGCTCAATGATGACTTTTTGGCTTCCATATCGTGATTACGTCTGTTTTATGCACGAAGTTAATACAAACCTACTGGAATACTCTGAAGGGCGGCACGGTTGACATCTCTCAACTTGATATGTATCTCAAAATTACAGTCTTTTTTTGGAATAAGAAGTACTGTGACAGCACTTTTTGCTAATACGCCTCAAAATAATTGTTTCCTATATAGCATAAATATTGGAATGGTCAAGAAAATTAATCAAATGAGATACCATCTTCTGATTCGCGGGATTTTTGCTCAGGAATAGACTGCGCGATCACTGGGCCTATAGTCGTTACAAGCAATGGCCAAGAAGGATGTTTTGAGGCGTTTCCATTAAGGGTTTGCTAATGGAACTAAAGCTAGTTTACAATATTTACACGCAATAGGAATACGAAATCCTATTTTCGATTCGACCACCTTTAGAGTTTCGAGTTATCTGTCACACAGTCTTATCCATACCACAAAGTTAGCTGCCACCTTTGCAACAGCCTATTAAGTTTCTTTTCGACAAGTGCAGCAGGTGGATCGTGGCTTAAAGGCTGCCCAAACGGTGCGTCAACGTGACTCGGCTAGAAATATAATGGAAATGTCGCTAATTCTCGTTACACCTGATTAGGGTATCAATTTTAATTAAGATAAGTTTTAAATTTTTCACGAATATGACTGTTTCGTTTACGGTATAACTAACATTGCATGTCTTGTCGTATAGTACGGGGGTGGCGTCGGCGGCGTGGGCGGGGTAGGTGGCGTTGGCGGCGCGAGCGGTGGCGTGGGAGGCGTGGGCGGCGTCGGCGGAGTGGGCGGAGTGGCGGGGCAAGGTGCCAGCCTAGTCAACGGCGCGTCTGTCGTGCAACAAGCACCAGACTCCTCACAGCATCATCAACCCTTCGATGTACAGGTCAGTCATCACTTATTTATTTACAGTCACGTCCATAGTAACGTTTCCGTCGTGATAAATCCGATCTTTGATGGGCGGTTGACCGAACAGTTCATAGCGTATTGACGGTGATGTAAATTGACTCGGCACAAACTGTTAATACAAGGTTGGCGTCATCAGATGCGTTATCACTTTCTGTAACGTGCAGGCATGAGGGCACAAAAGACAAGGTACAAAATTTGTACCTTGTCGATAGGACATTTAATGTCCTATCGTTTGTGGAATGGAAGTAGGAATGGTTTCGCGGAGCTATATATATATATATATTTATTGGGGGGGTGTTTTGCGAGCAACACCGTGCCGTATGTACAGAACTAGCCGCTGCAGCTGAGATCCAGTTACTCTCAACCCAGCGCAAGTGTGTCACCTTTAATTAGCAAATTGATTGCTACCAATATGCCAAATAACCATTGTCGTTTATCGAAATATTATTTTTTACTTTTCGGTCCCGCCCCATCTATGGCGAGCGAAAAACTAAAGCTTTAACCGATTAGTCTGGTTTTCTCGTTTCCATCTGCGGTCGACTGCTGCTGTTGTTTGCGTCTGAGGCACATTTTTATTTGATGGCTAACAAGACACATAACATAACATCACGCCTGTAATCCCCGAAGGGTTAGGCAGAGGTGTAGCCATTAGTAGGTTCACCCACATTTCGCCAGTTATGTTTTTAGTCCCATGTATTAGGGGGCTAGCATATTGACATCAACCAGGACTCATGGACAAATGCAGACTCCGAGGCTGCTACTGAGAAATTCCTGATAAAAAAACTCAATAACACTTTGCCAGACCTGGGAATCGAACCCAAGACCTTAGGGGGTGAATTTTAAAAAAACCTTTTTTGGTAGACGTCTGCTAACTATAAACTACCTCCCTGCGTGTGTGAGTGAGAGTGACCTTTCGCTTTTATATATTTATATAACATCTAAGTTATAAAAGTAGAAAATGTATTTTAAGGAGTAACAGTGAAAAATAAACACAAATTGTTAAATGAATAGAGCCTATATTTTATTGCTCAGAAGGTTGGGTTGGTTTTTTGGCCAAACTCATCACTAAACGAGTTCTAAAATTAGTTCAAGCTTAATATTCGAACTGTTTTTATACATCGAATTGTATTCCGATAAGTTTTTAATACGTTAAGTTTTTGTATTAGTTTTGTGTTCCTCACTGGAAATAATGGCGGCGGAGTCAAGAAGCATTGCCAACTAAATGTTAAACGACTATATGGTGGGCATCTCACCAAGCGTCTGCTTGGTGAAAGCGCGTCCTGTCTGCGTAGGCGTTTTACGAAGGTAGAGTTCTAAGAACTTGAATGACACGGAAAGACATTCTAGATACAAAATCTGAATCAAAGCTGGTTTAAGCTTGAACTTAAGTTAAAACTCGTTTTGTAAAGCATAACATGACGCCTGTAATCCCCGGAGGGTTAGGCAGAGGTGTACCAATTAGTACACACACATTTCGCCAGTTATGTTTCAAGTACCATGTTATGGGGGCGAGCCTATTGACAGCGTTTTAGCGTTTTGTGAAGATGAGAAAGAAAGCGTTTTTCAGAGACGTACGTTTCATGTCGTGATGGCCCAGTGGTTAAGGCGCCCGCCTCCGATGCATGAGGTTGTGAGTTCAAATCCGGGCATACAAATGAGACGTTTTTAATTCATATGTACTTTCTAAAGTTTATATTGGACATCACTGGCATCGGATAAGTAAAACATCGTGAGGAAACCTGGACTTACTATTCCAATCAAAACAATGTCAGAGGCCTTTGAGGCGGTTTAAAAAAGACACTAGGGTGTGTGGGGTCGTATGACTACTGCGATTACGATTAAGAAAGAGACGTATAATGCATTTTTATCCGAGTTCCTTGAAGTGGTTAAGACGGACGTGCTCTCGTTGATGTCTTTTATATTTGCTTTGTAACTATTCGCGTTCTTTAATGTATTTGCACTAGTTCTCTCATAGATAAATTGTAACAGTATTTCTAATGCCAACTCATTTTAATTCATGTTCTGTTATAGGTACCTACCTATCTTTTTAGGGTTCTGTACCCAAAGGATCCAAACTATTGTCCCTCTGTCACAGAAATGTTTCTTTTAAATTGTAAATTGAAATTGTTATAGAGTGTATGAAACACACTTATCATCTCTCATAGTATAATTATTATGGCCACTATAATAATAAAAATAAAATAAAGTAAAAATTAAAGGCCCCCTTGATTTTTTACTTCTTTAATTTATAAGAATACAAGATTATTATTTATTCGGTGTTTTTGATATGAATTTTGCTTAGTAGGTACGTATTCCGACTAATATAACCAAAAACAAATATATCTGGCGCCATAGTTGAGGTAAATAACATATTCTTGCGTAACTTCGAGGGCCATTCCTTGGTCGTGGACCGGTCTCGGCACAACGTGCGTTAAACTAGACCTTGGCTATATCCAAGTGCATGTCGAAACAGAAACGTCTGGCGAGAGACTGCTGTCATTAATATGCTTGTAATATTTATATTCTTAGGTTTGATGAATTTTCTTTATAACGTTAGGCGAGTATTTCAAGTTGCAATAAAGCTATTATACGGGGTGTTAAAAGACATCACATAGCTCTTAACTACGCGTACTGCCCATCAACGTAAGTAACTTTGAGTTAAAAAGTTTGCTGGAAAACATTTTTTTTTGTTTAATCATTCTTTTTGGTAGTGCGCAATGTAATAACTGTAATATAATGCAAAATATTGCAAGGCTTTATGCTTTCGGATGCATGCAGCATTATGGCAGTACTTACAGTTTAGTTATAATCTTTCAAACTGGTTATAGTATACCACAAGGTTCCCAGGTATGGACTAGAATAAAAAAAAGATAGCAAGTATGGGAATATCGTGTGCCTTTTTCGCTACGTTAATCGATTTTATATCCGTTATATTTATTAGTTTACAATTTCATCAATAATCAATTTTTCATAACACTTCAGTCTATCCTCACTCAATATACAAAAATGATTGTAAAATAATATCTGAGCTTCGAAACTTAATCACCCCATTCCTCATAGGTGTGTGATGTTTAGGGTATTATCAGGGAGAATATCTACTAACTTTAAGGAACGATCGCAATCTAATTTTGTCATAATCTGTTAAAAATGCCTCTCGAATTTACCTACATCATATGTACATTAATTGTTTCTATCTAGTTGGCATGCGACTAGATTAAGATAATCTTTAGTGTCATATAGGGTTTACGTTATTTTTCCCAATAACGGCACTGTAAAGAAAGAAGAATAAATAAATGCCAAACAGAGGCTTTTTCCTAAAATTCTAACTACCTATTTATTTAATTATTCATTTATAACCTCTTTACAGTTAAAACAAAAGCGATGCTACAAGGTATTAGAACTATGCTATAAAAATAAAATGAATAAATTATTGTATAAAATAATACTTTAAAATCCTATAATTTCCTACATCACTTAGTTTTAAGCAGAAATTCCTATGTGTACCGTTTCCATTAAAAAAGGCAATTTGCAGAGCATTTTGAAATATTACACATGAGTATAAAAAACAGTGTATGCCAGGTCATGTAGTGTCATGCCGTGAGAGTACGCTGACAATTGTCAAATGCGTTTTTACCGACGCGCCTTATTCACAGAACCATGGGAAATCTGCTATTCAGCCACACATACATACACCAATGGCTAAGTCTCAGTGTCGATATAAAAATAACTAACACAGGAAAAGGTTGCATTTCTAAATCACCATGACTAGCGGCCTTAATTCAGTTAACTTAACATGTTTGCTTAAATACATACAAGCTGAGACTTACCATCTTTTTTTGTAATAAATGTTAAACATTGAGGAAAACATAATGACAAGGAAAACCAGGCGAATGATTGGTTGATGATTAAAATTCTACCATATACTTATTCATATACAAAATCAAGTCTTTGGCATTGGTTGCGGCGTCAATTGCGGAAAGTCCTCGCGTTCTGTTTACTTGACAATTTGTAGTCTTATGCGATTAAGCCATGATTGAAACTAGAATCATCGCATTTGTTATCTTGTAAAAATATTGTTATGTTTGTTTTAGTGTATTTAGAGGAAATTCGTAGGGCAAATTTCACCAAACTTTTGTCCCTACCTACCACATAACATCACGCCTGTAATCCCCATAGAGTTAGACAGAGGTGAAACTATTAGTACATACATTAAGCCAGTTATGTTTAAGATCGTAGGTAGTCGTAGGTAGTAGTCGTAGGTAGTAGGACGCGAGCTACCTGTGGAATAAAATTGACATTCTACCAGTTTTTGTAAGGAATTTATACTAGGTTGTAAGTTTGACGAATTAATTTAATTTTGAGTTTAATGCCACATAGTCGTTTCTATTAAGCCCCATGCACGATGTAATGGGGGGTACCACTTCGATAAAAGAAATACTCAAAAAAAGGCATTTTCTATAAGCCCTAACTAACATAATTACTTATTTTTCTAATCATAATTATTCTTTGTGTTAAGGAAGACACTAATTAGAAAAGAAACGTACCTTTCATTTATTTAGAAAATGACCGTCTCAAATACGCGAAATCGCGCGTTTGTGAAGTAAACGGATGCCAGCAGAATAAACGGTATTTGGGGTTATTGCCTCATCAAGCGCTTAAGTCAAACGTCGTATTTACACTATTGTGTTTTCCTAATAAAATTGTTTACATCGTTTGTAATACTTTACAAGATCTTTATTGTGTTACATACATTAAATAAGTGAGATTTGGACATCCTCATGAGAAATTACTTTATATTGGATTGACATGTCATTGTAACGGTTTGCATGTAAACAACATAAAATGCGTATTTGCTCACAGCAGTATTGACGTCGTTAGAAATAATTGTCCGCACAATTATTATTCATGGTGGACTGCAGTTGATGTAGATATTACCATAACAGGTGTGTAAGGCAGCGTGTTATTATGCTACGTTTGGTGCATTGCATTGTCGCATACGCGGCTGGCAATGTAGCCGTGTGTAGATAGGTGGCGCGGTTACCGTTAGTCCGTGGAGCGTCGCGACGCGTGCCCCGCTAACGAGCGCCTATCTCCGGCCCTGTTCCCACGCCGCTAGACGACGAGGAAGTAATAAACCTACACCTTAACTGCACACACCATTACCGATTGTAACGGCTCACATGTGTGATAGAATCTTCACGATCACACTATGCCATCGACTGACAATGCGATGTATCAATAATGTCTTATCGAATTGGCGTGCCGTCACGCGGCTGGGGACTCCTATCATACCGCCTAGTGGTTATGGCGTGCTACAAATTCTTATATGTATTGGCTTTGAATGGGCTTGTTTGAAAGAAAGGCCTGAGAGGTTAAGCATAACCATCTTTTTTATTAAAGCCATTAAAATCGAAACTTCGAAATAAATAGGTCATACCGTTATACTAATGTGAATCAGTTTTTTTTTTTAATATCTGATATAATAAACCTTATTTCGGCTCCTATTTTCGAGTATGTGTCTTATATAATGTATTGTGAAGGCTATTTGTTATGGTTCCATTTAAAAAAAGCATTATTTTCTTACTAGAGACACTGAATTCTTCATTTCAATGGTTTTGTAATTTTTCACGTTACACAAGTTCTACTAGTGTCTGGTGATAGTTGGCCGAGCTGATAATGTCGTGAACCATTCAATTTCACGGATTACAACGAAACTGTTTCAATTAAATTGAATCGTAAAGATTTTCTCTAAAGGATTTGCAAAGTTTTGAGAATTTAAGATTGCTTTGTAAACGACACAATTACGCTTCTAAACAAGACTACAGGGTCATTGAACTGGTAGCGACAATTTTATTCAGCTAGCAGCCTGTATTGTTCCAAGCTTGCAATCCGTGTGAAAATGTAGGTTATAGCACTACTATTAAATGAGACAATATAACGTAAAGGTACCAGAAGCATACCTATTTTAAATAATTTTTATGCAATGTAATTTAAGATGTTGATGATATCTTAAAATTTCAGTATAGGTGAACATAATTAACAGACGTTCACTTGACTATTCATTACTGGCAATTAATTCCCGCGGGTTGCGCTCCGCGGCGCTGAGATCGACCTCGTGGGAAATTAAACTGTGCACGGGCCGTCTTCTGCCGCCCGCCGCCTCTTGCCCGGCCTCGCCGCCCCTACTCCACATATGAACACTTTCTCTTGCTGATTTCCCGATTTTTCCACGTGCACTTAACGGCGGTGGAAGCAAACGCTTTCAACATAATCAACTAATTGCCGAAGTCATTACACTTTTGCATTGTCTTGGACCTATGGGAATATTCTTATATATCTACCATATTATTGGATTACATCTGTTTTTCAGTAAATGGCATGTAGGCCATCAAATATGTAGACATGTATTGAAATTAGTTAGCTTGCTCGTTGCTAGTTGCGAGCCCATGTGAGTGGCTCATTAAATATGGAGCTGTAATCAGTGTGGTGCTCGTAGAGTCCTCTCGTACATCGCACCTCTCGGCCTCAACCGCACGTTCATTGTACTGTTTTGATACACACCCACCACCCATTTTCAAGCCAACTCGTCGAATTATTTGTCTTTTTAATACAATAATTCTTTACGGTAATAAGTTCAATAAATAAAGTTATTAAGCCAAACTGTAAAGTAGGTACGGGTACACTCCAGCGACTATTAATTATACATGCAAAAGTGTTTGTTGGCTTAATTACTCTAACTACATTCCATAACTTTGCACATGAATACACTCGTGTTTCTGATTAGTTACATAAATAATTGCCCTTAAAATCAAACAGTACTTGAAGAAATCTAAGGTGATCGACTGATTAATGGAAAAGAATTAGCAAAAAATAAAACTACTTTTGTTAATAAGCGTTGTAATTGAAATCGTGTTTTATCGAGTGTTATCGTGACGACGCTTTCATTTGCCTTGTGTTGTCGGAAGGGGCACGCAGTTGAATGTTGCAATGAGGTAAACTGCCGCCGCGAATCGGATCGGAATCGCTCAGCCGCGCCCGATTGCGCCGCCACGCATCACCGACCGCGGAGAAATTGAAGTATACGGACCGCTAGAATACCCACCTCAGCTAGCAACCACTTGCGAAACTTCTCGCTGCTTAATTGTCCCGCACTTGCTAAGCCAAAATTGCGGGAATTCATTTTATCATTACTTCGATGCGCACGAATACTCGTCGAGTGGAGAGCGACCGAATAATTACATAATTTTAAAAGTTAATAAGTAATGAGCTTTGTTATATGTAGTCGACGCTAACGCGGTGGTGTTTGTACAAAGAACGATCTCAGTAAGCCTGAGGGCGCTCGGCATAAGCTGGCCGTGTCGTCCGGGCCGCGGTTATGAGATTATTCTCGCTTTGACGGCCCGCTTCGTCCGCACTCCGCATGCACCGCGTTGCGCTTTTAGGTTGTACTCGCCTGGCTTACATTTAAAAACCTAATTAGCTATTTTATGACTTGATGTTTACGGTTCTTTGAATTTTCTTGTTATAAAGGTAGTTATTGAACAGATCTTTTTTAAATCAGATTGTTTTACAGTTTCGTTTTACACCTATGGTGTAATCGTCTGTTTCAAAGAAAAGGAATAAACCTTGAAACCACCTGGTGAGCGTTCATGAATTTAATAACTATTAAATACACATTCTATAATATAATAATTAACCACAAACTGGAAAACTCAGTAAATCATATTGTAGGTATGTATGTATTGTATTTAAAAACATTATTTGATTTAAAAAATAGTGCCTAATCGAGGCAACTAATATAATTATAACAAAACTGAACCATTAGTGATGTGTGGGGGATAGAAGCGGGAGCGATAATTTGTTCACCAGCGCCACACCGGAGATAACAGTCGCCTTATTGCCGGCGCCGCGCCTCCCGCCCGCTAACTAACGCTTATTAAACTTCAACAACGCTCCCGCTGATCACTTCACCTTCTTGTTTACTCTCTAAACTTAGATTAATCGTTCGCCTGGCCTCGTACGTACAGCTATTTATCTTTGCGAATAAAAAGAAGCTACACTTTTTTCCACCTTGCTTTAAATTTAGTTAACATAATATAAAACATCAAACTGCTTAATAAATCTAGACTTACAATAAAACAGATCTATTGACTTAATGCTAACGCAGTGAGTATGCTACCAATATACTTACAACACGTAACGTCGTATTACGTACACATTTTGGCTTTACGTGCAAGGAGCGAATGGTGAAATAGATTATCATATAAACAACCAACTCGTTGGAAATTTGCGATCGAATCATGCTCTGTGAATGTCAATTCGAATGCAAGATTTTCTATAATCAGTAAAACTGGTGTAAAATATGTGGCAGTCAATAACACTAAGACTTGCATTTGTCAAAATGTAGAAAACAGCAACTTTCTCTATTTTCGCAGATGACATTTTAATCACCTAAACTAGTAGATTGACCGTGTAAGTCCGAAGTGATAAGTTAAATTGAAAACAGCAAGGGAAGTACATACCTATTAAAAATGATCAACATTACAAGCTGTTTATTTAATTTTCACAACTTGGTACATTAAGCTGTAGTTTTTCTTTCAAGTTATGTAATCTATCCGATGAGCGATTGATAAATCATTTGAGTGGAACATAGAAATAAAATGTGATGTCGTTTTCTTCAAATGCGGAAGTTGCATTCTCTAATCTAAATGCGACATTTTGTCCAAAGAACTTTCAAATGAAATATAATTTCAATGTTCCGGTTTAACCGGTCAAGCCCCGGCTGACTTATCGGTAAGTCAGAACAATAGAAAATCAATTGTCTCATTACGTGGGACTTGATTAATTAAAGCATTTTGGTAATAGGGTTAATTGTTCAGATACCTGCTTTTACCAGTTTTACCACTTTAACTTCGTTTACCTAGTTGCACAGGCAATTTTATTATCCTTATTTAGATAATATTTAACTGTGCTTTTGCTTTGCTCTTGCTGACTATTTTGCTATTCTGTTTTTGTACTCTATCTACACATCACACGCAGCCAGTCGTTCATCCCAAAAATATGATAACGACATCTATCATTTAATTGTGACACGTGGAGTAGTATCGACCATTAGGTTTTTATGTCATAAGTGATATTGTTCGCGCCAGGTAAATTGCCACTTTACAAAAGTTGTGATTTATGTTCGGCTTTGAAAGTGTACGATGCGAGCTATGTGAAGAAACAAAGGAAGTCATTTAAACCGCCCGCGAGACAGTCACGCGACCGACGACGTGCACAGTGCGGTCTCCACTATCTATTGTTTTATTTCATGTTACTACCCCCTTTTGATAATTCACTCTGTTGTATTTTGACTTACGATCTTCAAAATAATACTCTATTAGGGTTAGTACGTTTTGCCCCTGAACAAAAACGGCGTGAATCCATTTCAACGTGGTAGTAAAATATAATTATAATTAATAACGAGGCGGTCTTACAGCACGGACTGTTGACTCAGGGGTGAGTCGCAAACTCCGGTGAAACATTGGCTCCACCGTCAAGGTAGCAACACGCACAATAGCCACTATGTTTGCTCGCCTCGGCTGTTGTGCTGTTGTGTCGTTTTGCTATAGCCATGAGCGATCGCCACCTAGTGTTGTGGCCAGAAACGTGATTAAATTTACAACGACATCAATATTTTATTATGCATGTTTGTTGACCTGTTGCCTATTTATGCTAAATCATATTCTTTATTGCATCTGTTTAATTTCATCTCAAACTGCACATTTGCAGATAATAATTATAATGGATCATTTAGTATGAAAACAACTTTAAAAAAAAAAAGTTTACTCAGCTTAGTCCGAAGTATCTTTTTTATTTTTAATCTAATAATAGAAATAATGTAAATAACATGTTCACTTGTGCTGTGACCTGGTAAAAACTTTTTCAAAGACAATCTTATTTAGTTAGTTGCATTGAAGTTACCTTTACTAGATAAGAATTTAGTACTCTTAAACTATTGTTAATGTATCCGACGGCAATAAAAAACGAGTCGGCTTCTAATACAAGTAATATCGGCTAGAAACCTCTTTATATTTGTAGCAGATTCCACAAAGGATTTGTTGACGCCAACCCGCGGCCAGAGCGAGGATTTTCGTTGTCACCATTGGCACATCCCAGCTTAATGTAGAAACCCAGATTAATGAGATGAGCCTTACTGTGCCCGCTACCCTGTGCCTGTCTCTCGACTTGTACATTTATGAATGACTGTGCGTTTTGTTTGACGTTTTAGAGAGCTACTAAATATTTACTCGTGTCTAAATTTTATACGACTAACTATTGCACAATTTCCGCCTTCCCCCTATTTTACTGAAAATCATTAGAATACATCGCGTGATTGAGTGAAATCATTATTCTAGATATCGAGCAGTATTTTCAACGTAGCTACGTACAGTCAGGGAGAAGCCGTACTGTCCAAGTTATTTGCACGTAAGTTGCGTGTCAAGTTGCTGTTTTTCTATACATGACCATTTGTGAACAAGTTAGTTGTTAATAGAATTGGGGACG
The DNA here is from genome assembly GCA_949774945.1 of Hoplodrina ambigua. Lineage (NCBI taxonomy): Eukaryota > Metazoa > Arthropoda > Insecta > Lepidoptera > Noctuidae > Hoplodrina > Hoplodrina ambigua. Next base: position 11,106,977 of record OX458968.1, read on the forward strand.
GAAGTTTTCAATAGGCACGTACAAATTTAACACGTTTCAATTTCACGTGTTGTATTGAACTGAATTGAGGGATCGAATTATTTAGGGTAGGATTTCAGCAGCATCTTGCCCCTACCGGCAGTTAAACACCCCTTTATGAATGAAGTAATAATAATAATAATAATATCTTGGGACAACTCACACACAGCTATCTGATCCCAAGCTAAGCAGAGCTTGTGTTATGGTAACCAGACAACTGATATACATACTTATATAATTTATAAATACATACATATTATAGATAAATCACACCCAGACACAGAACCAACAATCATGCTCATCACACAAAGTTTGTCCTGGGTGGGAATCGAACCCACGACCTCCGGCTTAGCAGTCAGGGCCGCTAACCACTAGACCAACAGGCCTGTCAAAGTCACTATGAACTAAATTTCTATATACATATTTTTTTTATATAAATACAAGGGTCTGTTTTCATATTAGTTTGAAATTAATTGGCCATTTTAAAAATAAGGTAACAGTTAGCTGCCTAAATTTCGTCTTCGCTTTGATTTTTTTAAATCCATTAACCCTGAATAATTCCTCGAGATTTAATGCCTGATGAACGGTCAATGTTTCTATACGACTGTTTCATATTTAATTAATGTTTTTAGTATTTGAAACAAACCGTTTATTTGTTGCAAATATTTTTGCCCAATGCATGTGTTTCTACACATTTTTCCCCCAATTAGTTTAAACAATTTGAAATTATTTTTACGTAATTTCATTTCATGTAGGTAATGTCTTTTTCGACACAGACTGTTAGTAAATGCGATGTAAATTTGAGTTTATTAAAGACTAGGCATTTTCTGAGACTACATTATATTGGAAATGAGAAAAACATTCAGTAGCAACCAAGATTATATGAAGTTTAGATCCGACAGCTCAAACCATGACCACCTCAGGTATTACTCTGACTTCCCAAACATTTCGAACAAACGTAATGATTGTGCTTCTTCGAAGGTATGCAGCTGTTGTGCCGTTCTATCGCCCTTCATACCATTTCGTTTTGCGCAGTTAGGCGACACGTATCACCGATTGTGACATTTAAAGTTCACACTGATATTTGCAATGGGTATTGAAGAGCCTCCCAACGATCCATGACGACGACGTCGACGAGCTTCTTTTGTGTACTGATTTATTTAGCTGTTTATACATACACATTATATTTATCATAACTATAGCAATAATACATAACATTTTTACCAACTGCAAAATGCGCACTTGTTAGGTTTAGTTAAAGGCTTGCAGACCGTTAAGCCAGGGAATACAATCGCACTAATTCAGTCGCGGCTTCAGATCTGCGCTGCCTAATTAGTTGAGCGTTTGCGCGACTCCCGTACAGCCGGTCAAAGGATTCGCCGCTCATTACGCGCGTTGCCAACCTCCCGGTCAACCTGAAACTGTCTGTGCTTTTAACTAACTGTGTTTTATAAAGAGTTGACGACCCGAATTAAAGTTTTGTGAAAGTTTTAAAGCCAAAATAAATTTATAGCAAAAGAAAAGTTGGCTAGGGCTAGGTAGTCACGGAACAGACACAAGCGGGCAGTGCGACTGTGCGATGCGATGTTCGCGGAAGGCGCGATAAGATCGCGTGAGAGGCGGGCACGCGGGTACGCTCTGGCGCGCCGCCCTACAAACAGGGTTGCCTAATAAATATCAAGGAGCTCAAAGATATTGCAATAATTACCTTTTACAATTCAGTAGTAACCTCCCATAAGTCATAGCAAATCAAATCTGAACAAGAAGTTGGTAGGGTAGACCTGTTCAAGGGATGTACAGTGTGAACAGTAATGTTTTATCATTTAATGACTTAACACATAGGTAAAGTTTTGTGGCCCACAACAATAGACCACCACATTATTCAGACCAAATCTGAAATTTTGACATAGTTTTCACGGCAACCCTGGGCTTGCGCCGCTCTCTGCCGGACGATTCGTCACGCTGCGTTAATGGTCGCGCAGCACGCCACACTTGACTATCTGCTTGCACCGCTATTTTCGTTCTAGTTATCGATTCGTAACAGACAATGCACACTAAAACGATTTATTGTAAAACCTAAACGGTATTGCAAAAAGTTTAGAAAATTGAATTTACTACATTTTACACGAATAAAAAAAAATTGTTTACTCACATTTAATCTAAACCGAACATGTTGTGATTTTCTGTCATACGTAATCCTATACATAATTATGATTTCTTAATAGTTCTGCAAGGGCAGTTAGGTGGTACCTACCTATAGTTTTTGTCATGGCTACGAAACCCTAAAAGCAATCCCGATTTTCAACAAAATCTTTTTGTACTAATTAAGATGCACGAGGTTTCAGCGAAATATCTCTATAACTTTGTTGTATTTTGTTAGATTTTTTTTGTATGATTTGTCGCGCAATTTCCCTTTATGATAAAAACCTATAAAACCACAACGTCGCCATCATAATATAAACATGGGATTGGTTTTAATTTCAGATATTCCTGTCGTAATTCAAACTTTAAGGCGTCCTTTGTCAATCATACATTTAACCAAATTTTGAACAATAAAATGTTATCTGATTTTACTACGACGACTTATCAGCCACCACGTATTTAATGGAAGTATAATTGTCTAATAATAATACGTAATTACGATATAATAATAATAATTGTAAAATTAGTTTATAACTTGAAATAAAACTGAATACCGAAGCTAAGCCCTCAATGTTATGTTAGTTATATCTTAAAATCGAAGTAATTAACTCTTCGAAATGAGACTTCAATAAACTGAAGCCGTACAGTTGGGAAGGGTAAAGTGTATTGCTTATCATTTTTTTACATTGAGAAATAAAACAATGTAACCACATGTGGTTTACTTTTGTAACGTAATATGTGGGCGTAAACAGGCCGGCAGATGGTCGCCGACCGTACAACAGGCATAATGGCACTGATTAAACTTAATTAACTGAAGCCATTTACACGCGGTGGGGATAGGGCGCGTCGTGCTCCCACCGTCAACCGTCACACGTCATGCCGTGCGTGTCGCCACGACGCGACACCGCCCGTCCCTTGCGTTGCCGCCCGCCGTCTAACGCAACGCAACGTAAGGCATCGGTCACTGACATCCGACTTCACTTGCAGACTTTTCCTCACGTAATAATAACAACATTAAATACAGTACCACCATGTTGCTAGATATGCCTATATGCAAACAATCGAATAAATCGGTACTTTAGATTCATTTTTATATGTTAAAAATTTGCCTTTTAGCTCATTACAAATGTATTCAGGTCGGACTCGTCTAGGGAGTTGGAAAGTTAGGGGGTCGGGCAGCGTTAGTGATGGAATCGGCTTTGGTGGGGCTTCTGCAGCGGCCACGGGCCGACACGGAGCGGGAGCGAGCGTCGCGGGCCGCTCGACGCCGCCCGCGAGATTTATCGCGCGGCCGCACGCAGCTGGCGCATTGCCCATCGCCCTCGCGCCCTTTTATCACCGAGTAAAACACGCCCGTCGCGTTAATTTGTTTGTTCTGACGCGGTCGAGCTAATGAATCGCCCCGAGCTGGACCCGTGTCCACGCGCGACCCGCACTGTATTAAACGTTTACACCCTTAAATTGGTACGGACCTGCAAATAAATCGTTAATCACGCTATTTGAAATTCATTGCTAAGATTTTATTGATGTTCTAACGAACGTCGTATGATGGTGGAGAAGCAAAAAGGGCCATACCTCGGCATTAGTGGGCGATTCTGGTGGTGTGGTTCGGGATGATGATGTCATACTTTATTAATGCAAGCGATTTAGAACTTGACAGGTGGTCGTAATCATTTCAGAAAATTCATGAGCCTTGAATTGAGTAATGACCTACATTCTTATATCGACGTGACGTGTAAGAAGATTACATGATCTCCGAGGAGTTCCTCGTAGATCTACAGGTACATCGTGTAATGTAATTGTAAATTAACTTGATTGATATGATGTGATGTATCATGAAAGCAATTCAACCTGTGTATTTCGACAGACATACTCTGTTTAAATGTGGCATCAAAAGTAGGTGATGTCTAATAAATATGTTGAGCTCACTGATTTAGCGCGAGTGAATCAGCATTGCTCAGGTGAGGTCGCATTCCGGCGCGCGCCGCCCTACCTGCGCGCCAGAAATACTCCCGCGCACCGCCCGCCCGAACCAACACTGCTACTCATTTTATTTTCGGCAGACACTCGCTATTTGCACAAGCATTCCTGGACTTGATAGCTTTTGTTATTGCGGAAACTATAATATTACATAATACTATTCATAATGAATTGCTCTTCATCAGCGTCATAATAATATTTTTAATGTTTTAAAAATATGTTATAATGTAGAATGTGGACATCTAAAACTTTAATTCATGAAAATCATTCCTTCTTGACGTACAAGTTAATTAGATATCTAACAAAATAATATAATTATATTATTCGCTAAAAGGAAATAATATTTTTAATAATATGAATATCTACCGAGTACGTACATATATGAATAGGCAAGATATGATTTATTTATAACCCAATAAAAAAAAATCTGTAACCTAATGAGTTTTCACGATTCATAATGTAGCCATTATCAAAAAGTGTCATTACGTATTATGGGTTTCTTTGCCATTTTTAGCTTGTTATTGATACATTTCATGTTAATAGATCGATCTGAATATACTTAGGTATTTAATTCTTTAACCTATTACCACTGCTTATTTCACTGTAAACATTTATTTCGTCTTGCCGGGTTCACCACTTAATTAGGTGCTGCTCGTAAAACTGTCTTCCTCATCTTATATTTACCGCGTTTGCCCTTTTTATTATCCGATTACATGGGCCGCGCGGTTTGCAAAGCATTTTCCTACTCGAGGGGAGCAGTTTCATTTGTTTCTTCAGAAATTACTTTAGACCATCTCGTACAGCGCGAAACGCGTCCCTTTGTAGAAAGTGAAACGACTCACTTCCAACAAACACGTTAACGTTATAATTAACTAAGATTATTGTCGCACTCGCTGCTAGTGTCAAATCAGGTAATTAATGTTCACACCGATATGATTGCGGTTGGTCAGGGGCTTATCAGGACGCCCGTTGGGAGATGCTCATACCGCGGTGTACAGATAATGGAACTTCGCTTATTCATTTCATTGCAGACACGTGTGTAGGTATGTGGCTCGGCTAATAAATAAAACGTTCGCAGTTTAATGTTTGTAATGTAATGCGCAAATATGAATGTACATACATATTTGATGATCGGCTGAAGCGATGCGGATGGTGTCGGTCGAGGAATAGCGTGGCGTTGCAATTAGCAGGGCACTCGACGCGTTCCCCGCAAACCATGGCACGGAGTCCACTCGTGTGTCGTCGCGCAAATTAAAACGCGACACTCGACCCGATCGCGTCCTCAAACTGCAATTCGTTCATCGAATGAATCGTTTAAACAACTAAGTAAAAAACAACTCGTTTATAGTTAAGGGGTATTGTATTTCATGGACTCTGATCAAATTAGTCTTTAAACTTGAACAGTGCTTATTTATTTGGACGTACTTTTTACATATAATTATAATGTTTTGGTATTTCGTACTCACACCAACAGACAATGGTGCCGATTCTCTTGGTCACATACTAAACTAAAATAAGACTATTTCCATCTTTTTCTGTCCAATAAAACAAGAAAGATACTAACGTAAATAAGAGCTGTCAAATTTAGTCAACCTGACACATCCATACAATTATAGTTGACATCTTAAAACGTATGGATTAAAAATACGGAAAAGTTCAAGGCAAAACTAATTTGACATCGCTAACTTAGTTCTTTAATGTCACCGTCCTTTCATTTCGCTGTATGTTAGTAAGAGATGTCAATTCTCTAAATTTAGTCTAGTTTGTGAATAGGAGAATCGGCACCAATGTATATAATGAAATAGAAATTATTTCTAAGCAATTGGCATGTACCCGAACACTGAACTGTCAAAGGCATAAAAACAACTACTCGTATTAAGGTCACATCGTACTCTTACAACATGTTTATGATTAGGATGACCTATCTAAATTGTAAATAAAAGCTTTATAAGTTAGTAGCTTTTGCCTGCGAATTCTTCCGCGTAAATGTCGGTTATCGCGAACGCAGACGAAGTCGCGGAATAAAAAGTAGCCCATGTCATTTCTTGGGTTTTAAACTTTCCTGGTCCAAATTTCATCAAAATCGGCTCAGTGGTTTAGTCGTGAAAGCGTAACAGATATAAAGACAGAGTTACTTTCGCATTTATAATATAACTATGAATTTAAAACAACAGATCTAAACTCGTAGCTTCGTTGTCGATCTTGTATAATTGGTTTCGACAAACTAAATACTTAATTAAACAAGAGCACTATCTTTGCGAACGGGGCTGTATATAGCAACTTGTTGGGTTGGGCGTAAGACAGTAAGACTAAAAGATTTGTGGTTGGGCCCGGTCGGTTCGGAGGTGTTCCCACGGGCGCGCCTCTTCGTAATTGAGAGCGCCCGCGGGCCGATAATTGTGCTCGCGCGAACCGACCGCGCCTGAACCTTCTCGATGCCGCGTAAATCATGCCCGTTACTCTCCATTACCTCATAATATCAAATTGACTTGCGAGGATTTTTGCCTCATCCTCTGGCTTTTGTTTCTCTGCACAGTTGTTTTTATTTGTAAGATATTGGACGCAGTAGAATTCCCCTAGGAAGTTTAAGAAAAGTTGGAAGCTTAATAAACTTTAACTTGTTATCGGATAGGCTAGGTTGTTTTTCTTTTAACTACACTTCCATATCATTGTGAGTCCCAGCGCACTATAGCCCTTTATTATTTTGTTTAAAAAATAAAGTACGCGTTTTTGACGCTGTAAATACTTAGGTAAACCTATAGTCCAGTTTTATAGTAGACTTCATAAGAATAGCTATGATTAACTTAGTGTTTATATATTTTTTAAGTTAATGTATAAGGGTATTATATTTAAAAGGTTTCATAGTTGCAACTGTCACAAGTTGTGTAAATCATCGTAAGACTTTCAGTGCGTGTAACTGAAATTATGAAATAACATGGTATAATTCAGTAACAACTACACATACAAAGAGATAGGATCATAATTTGCAGAGTTATGGTGCTAATGCTAGTATATTGAGCTTTAAAAAGCCTTATTTTGTTCATATTAGGATGTCGAGGGTTACACCACTTGTCACGACAAGGACGTCAATGTAGTAAAGACATGCGAGCTTTTTAAACAAACTTTATCTGTCTATAAAACAGAAAGAAGGTGTGCGATAAAACGATCGCGTGACTTAGCCTCGTGCCGGAGCGTCTGTGAATGCCTTGATTAGACGAGACAGAAAAATATAAAAACAACAGTTAAAACTGATGTCTTTTTTCGATTGAAGCTAACTGTTATCTGCAGCATATTGATATCATTACAGATATTTAGAAGACGTAATCTGTAAGCTGCATTGAAGTCATGAATCGTAAGTGTGCTAGAGCAGGTGGTACCAAGTGGTTAGCTGGCACTATAAGCTTATCGGCGTGACGTCAGTCCAGGGGCGGTGCCGACGTAGAGGCATGTAGATCGCGAAATTGATTGCATGTTATCTGATGGGGCACGGGTTCTTCGCTAGCGTTTAATACGGGCGTCCGCTGCTAGGCACGCGATCCTTTTGACAGGAGAGCGTCCGTACCCCAACCCCTTCGAGCGTGGTAATTACCGCCCCATAGCCGTGTGCAGCGGCGATGTCGCGCGCGCTCCTGGATACCGCCCGGTAATTACCGCGTACGATGTAACCATATTCGCACTACGTTCTTGACTTATTAGTACAAAGTACCGAATTAATGCATTCGATCCTTGGATCGACCAGTGTAATTGGGGTTTCCTATCAGGAATTAATTTCCTTGTAGCAGCCTGGAATCCCAATTTGTGCCCAGTTAGAAGACAAAAGGCTAGCCTTTTGTATAATAGAGCTAGGTCCATTGTGTTTATAATATCCTAGTCTCATGTGATTCACCTATACAACTGCCACTAAAAATGCCATACGCCTGCAACGTTGTTGACAGCCAAAGACTTAGAGCTTAGCCTGACTAATTTATGTACCTTAAATAAATTTATTATTATTATTATTATAATTTTAATATACTTACATAGAACAACCGAAGTAAAAACTTCTAAAATGGGATCCACCGGGAACGGCGTGTTCGATTACCTCCTGTAATCCTTTTTACAGGGATACTTACAATCAGCATCGTGTCGTACCTAAGGACTGTATCAGTTAGTCTTTCTAAGGGTTTTTGTTAAGGGCAAAGTGTTTTTAAGAATCCTTTACTCTATTCCTGTTTTACACTATAAATGGCTAAATCTTATTTAAATCGGTTACCCCATTAACACAATCAAATATCGTAACGGGTAAGTAAACAACTCAACTCTTATAAAACGAAAGGGTTTGCGAAACTTTTGATGGGAAGGTTTTCATGGCAAGATAAGCCTTTCAATCAGTTATATTTTGCCAGACTAATAAGACTATCCTAGCTAGTCCTTATGAAGAGATAGCTGGATTAAAGCTTTTTTTCTTGTAAATGACGTTCAGTAGTTCCTTTTAGTGATCTATTTAAAATAAATGTCAACAAAATTAACACTACAAACTGTTCCACTGAAACCATGTCAGAGGCCCTTGAGGTGGTTTAGAAACTCGGACACTAGGGTGTGTAGGGTCGTAAGGCCTTACTACCCACACGATAAGAAGAAGAAGAAGAACAAAATTAAACCAAGTCAAATACTTTTACTAACCCATTCCAAGTGTTATCGATATGATTGTGTTCCACAAACTGAAATCTTTCAAATCCAAGGGGGATTTGGAAGATATAAGCCTAATAAGATGTTACGCTACTCGCTACTCTTAGGTAACCGAATGGACGGCTAACCCGTTGAATGACTTAATTCTAAACGGGGACTGTATTGTCACTGGTTGTACGTATTTCGTATCAGGATCACGGAAAAGAAATACCTATTATTGTTTTGGTCTTGGAAGTAAGCTCCAAGACCTGGACGCAGGTCTGAAGGTTGGGCAATCAGAGTCTCAAGACACGAGCTATGCTCAACAGCAGCAAGTATTGTAAAATCTGTTTAGTGCATTTTGCATACGAGAAAGTGTTTAATTTTGTGGCCATGATTATGTTTTTGATTGTTAGAGTTGTTAAAGATGGTCCTTACAATCAAAAACATATTCTATGAACAAAAATAAACGATATTTTGGTTTTCCTTTTGATCATTAGTTGAAGTGTCGATGTTGCGACACGAATTTAAAGGTTTGGGAGGGTGAGTGCGGTTTTCTCGCAATTTGATTGGCGGTAGCGAGCGCGGGCGGGCTGAGCGGAGACTCGTGGCGCGTCCGAGTTGCGCTAATTGCCCCGCGCAATATAGAAACAATGACAAAACTTAGGACCGCTTCGGCCGTCGCCGACCCTCGACGTCTCGCTCTTTTATTTAAAATTCACTTACCCGCTTCGCAGATTGTTATTCAGCCAAGTTGCGTCTGACGTTATGAAAACAAGAATAAACTTAATTACATTCCTATTTTAACTATAACTTTACACAATTATTACAACAACGGTACGTAAAAATGTTTTTTCTTGTTTTAGAGCATTCCATAGATACTAGTACTCAAATCCAAAACACAGAACAGTCTGATTACCTAAGTAAACATCCACATAGGGAGGCGGGGTGGGTAGTCGCGGTAATTGATTGTGACATTTGATGGACATACCACCACGCGCATACTGAGCCACTAGGGACTACATTTAACTAACATTGACTCCACATTCACGTTATCTACGGAGCTAATATAGATGTGGACTATCTAATTATGCTTACAATATTCTTGCTATATAAATAGGTACTAATTAAAATAAACATGAGCCTTAGATAATGTTGGAAGGTAAATAATAGTAAAAATGCTTATTTACACCAATTACAAATTCATGATTTCATTCTTCGCGATATAAGTGGGTTGTTCTTGGTCAATGTGTTGTTGACATGGCCACTAAACAAACTCACCTAGCCTAACCACAAGCTTACCTCTGTAAACTAAGCCCGCCCTAAACTTTTAAGGTACCTACGTCTAATAACGCAAGCAATTTGTGGGTCTCCCCTTGTTTGCATTCTTGCTTTACCTACTAAGGTGATTTGATGATTTTGACTTATTCAACTTGTTGGGATTGTGTTGACCCTAGTGGAACAGTCGACTCCGCTTCCAAGAATTATTAATGACTAACATCCAGATTGTAACATTTGCACAGCTTCTTTCGTACACTTTAAAATTGTTTTAAAGCAACCCTTATGTGCCTACCTAAACCCAAAATATTTATCTTTTTGTAAAGTTCATCTGGTCTAAATTCAAGAGAAAAATGCTTAATATAAAATAATTCTATGAATATGAACGGGCAGTGGCTTCATCGTGGCGATAATAAAGCTCGGTTTCACTGCCATCGAGTGAAACTAAGAACATTTCTCTCGCGAAAGCCACGTTACCAGTCTGCCATGTACTCGCTGCTTATGGGTTACATGACTAAAGTTAGACTATAGATTGAGTAAAATAACCTTAACATCCAGAGACGCAGCTATGCTACTATGTAGGTGTTCAAATAAGCAGTAAGTAGTATTGTTTTTTTTTTTTTTTTGGATGATATCATTTACCCCATTTTTGACAATCCCAGTAGTCCATATTCAGACCAAGTTGCCACCTTAGATACAGCACTTGTATTAGACAGCACGTTTTAGTACCTATGTTATAATAATGTTGGCTACCTTACGTCATGTTTATCTTCAAAAAAGTAAAACAGTGGTCCAATTAGACAAAACCCTTAAAACAATAACTCAACAAAAATAAGTGAGCCATGATAAATTTTCGATGAAGCAACAGCAGTCGTAATTTTAGTAATGCGGTATATAAAGATAATGGTCACATATGAGAGGTCGCAGTTATTGCTAAGTGATATTGATTGGCGGTGGTGAGGTCGCGCGTTCGCTCTCTGGAAGAGCACGCGAGGTGAGAGAGATGTTTTTATTCGTCCGACACGTCCACGGCCGCTCGTCTCGACGATGTGTCGTCCTCCCACGGGACACTGGCCTTACTTCCGAACGGAGATATTTATAGCCGCCCCAGAAGCCGCTGTTACCTAATGTAACGTTTTATGGTGGCCCTTATTACGGTTACCAGGCCTGTCGTCTATACCTTGCATTCGTACTGCTACTCTGAAATTTTATTTATTCAATTGATCCAGATAAATATTGAGTTTTGTTTTCCTACTAAAATAAGAAGTAATAGTCGTACATAGCATTCCTCCAATAGCAAGCAGCGGTCACTAGCGGCTCGCAAAAATGCCATGTCGAAGATATTCTTTGCAGCAATCGTAAATTGGGCAGGTCCCCGGGGTACGCCACGGCCGCCTCCAGTGCCGCATACGCTAATCGTAGGCGGCCACCCGCCGCGCCGCCACCGCCTGTGCTCGCGCCTCGCTTTCCTCTCTGTGCCGCGTCGTAATGGCCGCGAGAAAGCCTCTTTTGTTACGCTAGCGATTTGTTATATCTCGCCGCGCTTTTCCGAGATATACCTGCTTTGACTCGCGTAATTGTTCTTTCGAATCGGTGGTTTTGTTGTGTATAAAATGCTTTGTCACATAAATCTGTTAAGTTGCCCTTTATAGTCTGTATATACTTGGTTTCATTGTTAATAATCCACATTCATTAGCATATCGTTGAATCGATTTAGGAATGACTCATCTTGTTTTCTTCTTAAGAAAGCAAGATGAATCAAGCAATGCAAGAACTCATTATTAGAAAAATATGTTTCTATTTACACATTAACAAAGTCAGTAGTTATTTGTCATGACAGTTTCGAGTTAGCTCAAGTATATTATGTGTTAGGTGCGAAGCCGTACTCGCCACGCTCGGCTGCGTCCCCGGCCGTTCAACTTGCTGTTGTGCTCGGTTTGCAGTTTGCTGCTCGAGAACCATCACTTCCTACATTCCTCTAACAACACATGTTGCTACTCATAACAGTACTCCAAGATAATTGTTAATTTCTCTGAAGTCAAGGAAAAGAGAAATCTTTCATTAATATGGCAGCATTAATGAACTTAATTCGTGCGTACAAACGTTGTATTTATTAATTACTAAGTGACATTAACTTGTAATTTTTAACGTAGAATTACACCCCCACAATGCAACTTCTTTTGTAACTTCAGTAGTTCAGCAATGATGTCACTGACCAATTAGCGGCCCAATAATTGTAGTTATTGTGTTATATATTGTTGAAATTATTTCATTTTAGTCTTTATTTACATTTTTAAATGTATATTTTAAATAGGAGCTTTATCGTAAAACAACAGACAAAAACAGGCCTTTGAAATAAAATATATTTTTCTCATGTTATAACATAACATAACATCACGCCTGTAATCCCCGAAAGGTTAGGCAGAGGTGTACGCATTAGTACACCCACATTTCGCCAGTTATGTTTAAGTCCCATGTAATATGGGGCGAGCCTATTGCCATCAACCGGGCTCATGTTATATTAAATGTAGTATAGGTACCATTACTATGTCCAAATAATATACTGCCAAAACGAAAGCTTTTGAAATTAATAATTTCATTTTAAAAGTAAAAACCAAGTCTAAACCGTAATCCTCGAGACTTGGTCCTGGTGGCCAAATAATGATATAGCCCCGTGACATACTTTGTTGTGTGACAATTTTCGCCGTAAGGGGTTGTTCTCTAGCTCACGATGACTCGGCGACCGCTCGTTACTGTCTCACCTGTCTTACACGAACCATCCCCTACAAAGGCTTGATGTTTCCACTAATGATCACGTGTCAACACATATTTTTAATAAACCTTGCCTTAGTTAAATATTTGTATTGTTGTCTGCTTAGCAAAGCAATCTAATTTTGTATTGCAATGCTTAGCGACTAATTACTTAGCCGCCTCTGTATGCACGCAGCAACACAGTATCTGCAGCTTTTTTTTATATTGTGGTAGCAAATATGCATATGATGTAAATAGACTTTTTACTTCGGCGCCACTATTCATCCCAGTTCATTGTTCTTCGAAATTGCTCTCCGCTGAGAATAGTGCTTTTGGGTCTAGCTGTTAGTTGCCTTTTTTCACCGACAATGTGTGTACCTAAACAATCTAGAGATATTTTCACTGTATAACCTTTAATAAACTTCGGGGGATTATAAAGTTACTCTGTTTCCATATGCATACGAAAAATCATTAGAAACCATTATTACAAAAACATAAAGCTCTCCATTTTCTTGTGCCAAAAATTACAGATCCACAGTAAGGATGCAAAAGAAGTTTGTAATTATTTTACCACATGCTATGATAATACATTTGGGCCGTATGCGGTGCTAAACTCATGTTACTGTTAATTATTTCCTTCATCGAATACAGAGTGTAAAAAGACATAACAAATCCGTCATCTACAGATTCTTTTCATCAAACCGAGTAACATAGAACAGACATATATTTAAAAAATTGTATGTACGTATAATAGCTTATGCCAGACACAAGACTATATTATGCACATGAGTGCATGTGTTCAGAGAAACATTGAACATTTTTAAAAGATTACGAAAACTGACAAACAATCTGTACGATGGTGTTTGTTTGAATTTACCTTTTCGTATTTTTTGCAATAATTTTATAACAGAGACATAAAAGTCTTCCAACAATGATAGAATATAATTTTTCCGATGTACACTAACCCAGAAATACATAAATATTCATTTTAAGAATACGTGTTCAGTGTTGGTTTTACATAGTATACAGTGCATATTTTTGCGATCAGCAGTTTTATCTGCATTCGCAAATAGATAGCCGATAGAATGATAAAGTGTGTTTAGCTGTATCTAGTTGTTTACTCGACAGCGGTAAAAGGTTTGCGAGTCCCTCGCGGCGCGGGGCCGCTTGTTTTCATTTCGTTATTTACTTTTAATTTGGCAGCAAGCGGATGATGCGGTGGGTGGGGGCGTGTCGTGTGAATAATTGAGCCCACACAGAGTCGAGTGTCGGACTGTCCGTGCACTCGGCGGAGGTGGCCCAGTCGTGGTCGCAAGTCCAAGTCATTGTAAACGTGACACAAATCAATCATTAGAAAGAAATAACCCACTCTTCAAATCAGAATAAAAAAGTAAGCTGTATTTAAACATCAATAACTGATTTGTTGCTTTGCAATATTATCGGGAATACTAAATTAAAAAAAAAAAACATTTAATTCAGACTTAAACAAACAACAGACACAGATTTATACACGACAGATTATAAGACGACAGTAACCGTTAAAGAGTTGTGAGTGGAAACAATCCCCGCATTAAGTCAACCATTCAAATAATTTAAATAATTATCGAAACTAAACTAGTATACTTAGGTTTACTTAGTTAGTTAGTTTAGTTTTGTTATGATGATGACAATATAATTATGTTATGTATTTGTGTAATTTGATAATCTAAGAGGGGATAACTGGCGAAATGTGGGTGTACTAATGGGTACACCTCTGCCTAACCCTTCGGGGATTACAAACGTGATGTTATGTTATGTAAGAGGGAAAAAATACAATATCAAGTAGAAAACAAAAAAGTTAAATCAAAATTATGTTATGTTTATGATTATTGTTATAGTAAAATTTAAATAAAATCTCGGTTTTTTAACGTTTTACGTCACTGTATCTCATTGCATTTCTAACAGTTGGGACCAAAGAATTACAAAGTTCATTTAAAATGTTTCATTTGAAAATGCCGTGGAAAGAAAGTTAATTACGTTCGCTAGAATGACAGTCGCTGTCCGGATGGACTACTTCCTAAAATCCTTTGAATTGTGGAATAATTGATGATGCAGATTTCTTCATTTTGTGTTTGTACTTATTTACTACTAGCTTTAGCCCGCGACTTTGTCAACATAAATGTTGGTTACAGGCATGATGTATGTATATAAACAAAAATAAAATATAGTAACAATAAAGCCCTTTAAAATGATACCATTTGATCTAGTAACTTTAAAAATTTTCCTTCCCATTTCGGCTCCTATTGCAATGCAAATAACTTAAAAAAATATCTCACTTTGTAAAAGTAGACATCAGGGATTATTCAAAACCACATACTGCATAAAATCATAAAGTTTTTTCCACACATAATTTGCTGATTTGTAACATCATCTTGTTTATAAGCGTTGTATGTAAATGAAAACCGCGTTTTCGAGGTCGGGGGTGCGACGACGACGTGGCTCGCGTGCTGTAAAACATTAGGTCGCTGACTAGGAGTTCACGGGGGGCTGGCTTATTGTCTCGCGTCTATTAATACCAGTGTTTATGGCAAATTAATTTCTGCGGCATACACATTCTACTTCATGGATGTGCCGCTGCCTGAACTATTAACAAAGGTTATTGCGATTAATTTTCATTAAACTTGTTTTTTTTTTTATTATTTGTATACTTTCTTCTTTGGGCAAAACACCATTTCTAAGTGTAAAGCTTTCCTAACGGCATAGAACTGATAGAATCGAAATATTTTCCAAGTTTTATCATTGCTCCGAAATACCTCTAGGGAACAGTCTTATAAATTGGATTCAACTTTGAATCACGCACTTGGATGACATTTTCGTTCGTCGTTTTGTTTTGGGAAAACTTATTTAAAGAATTATATATCCTAATTATCGCTAAGGTTTATTTCTGCGAGTTTAAATCAAGTTGCCAATAGGTCGTTAATTATTAAGAGTTCGTTAATTGTTTGGAAGTCGGGTGTTGTTTGGAGACGGAATATTTGAATTATTGAAAGAAGGAGGGGCTTTAGAATATTGGTCACGTGGCAAATAAAACGAAGCCTCGTGCATCGCAAACTCGCTTGAACTAATTTTCAGGACCTTATTCAATGGGTCTCTATTGTCTCGCGGTAATTGCTTACGGTTTAACGACAGTTTTGTTCAGAGCAAGCAGTTCGTTCGTTTTGATTGGTATCGCCTATACTGAACAGTACGGACCTAATCTTTCTACCGTAGCTATAGATATCTATTTGTAATTATGTTGTTGTCGAAACTGGATCTGGTTGTCACTATATTTGAGAGTTCGAAAAGTGGGACGAAAGTAGTCTGCAAAGCTTTGTAGATGCAGGGCGACCGCTGCAGCAACGGTGTTTGCTGACGAGTCTGTAGGCGGCGCGAGAGGGGCGCGGGTGGCGCGGCTCGCGGCAGGTGCGCGCCGCGCCAGTTCCGCGACTCTCGCCGCTTGGATGCCACGTACCTCGCGAGAGACATGTAGCGCCGACCCGAGCTTGCCGGCTGTGAAGTGACTTCGGTGTTGTGTTTTTGAACTTAAGTGACGATACTGTTAGTACTATGGTGGTGTTAGAGGGCGGCGGGGCCCTACTTGAGCCGGCGCTCGCGCTGGACGGTGCGGCCGCCGCATGCCTAGAGCGCGCGTATGCACAGGCGGATGTTTCGCTAAAACTTTTACCAAAACGTTATATCAATTTACACCAGTGGTTGTCGCCAGTGACGACGTCTGTCACAGCCGCCGCTGCTGCTGGAAAAGATCTTAAGCTACAAATTGTAAGTCATTAATTGTTTATTGTTAGATTGTTTATTTACCAGTACATACGACATTGTTTATTTACTATCTAGAAGGTATTTATTTATTAGGACTTCTAAGAATAATCAAATTCCACAGTCGAACAACCAGATTTATTTATGTACTGTGTGACCTTTGACATTCACAAGGCGTGAGCTTTCAATACAAGGTAATCATTTGACAGTTTAGCAGGTGGTAGGGTACAGTTTGGCAGGTGAATTACTCGACTAACTTTTAAGTCTTTTCGTCGTGTAGGATTCTCACACTTTCATGAAATTGCAGTTTTTTATATTTTGAAGTTGGTCCATTGTAAAAGTTGTTCATCGTCATTCATGAGGAAATGTTACACATCCTTTAAGTTCGTAAAATAATTTACTTCCATACCGCCTAATGTAAGTTTATTTGAATTTCACTAAACAAAATAAATTCTTGCATACCTATCTTACCTAGGTATTTGTAAAGCTTGTGATTTGTTTACATATCTATTAATACTACTTAACATGATTATATAGACATTACATAGTATGATGCGATTGTCTAGATTTTCCTAAGCATCATCACTCACGAGTGCTCTTTATGATACACTCTATTTATTTTATTTTTGAATGAAGTATAAGTATAGTAACAATGAATTTGTCCTGAGGTCCTTTAGTTTTAACTTAGCGCCCGCCGGCGCCGCTTGAAGTTGATGCCTGAGATAGGTTGTTTGTAAACAAGTTAATCAATGTCAAGTTCTAGCACAGGGTGTTACGTTGAATTAATGATATACCTAATAGATACAACTTTTCTGAAAACTAGTTATAAGTCTATTCATATTTATATTAAGCTTTAATTCGATAGACATCTATAAACATTAAAACAATAAAATAACCCCTCCTCCATACCTAAAGTCGGTTAAAGTGAATAACTAAAGGTTTTTTTTATTTTCAAAGAAAATCAATTAAAAATACATAATTGAATTCAAATTACGCATAATAAATGACTTAGTACAATGATTTACTTAAAAAATATCTTTACCGTATACCTAGTCGGCAACTCCGCACCGACTTAGCCAAATTACAGAAATTCTATAATACGGGTATCATTTCTGAACCTGTGTAAAACAGTTAGATACTTTTGCAGTCGCAAGCAATGTATCATTTTCAAAAAACTTCGTCGTCACTGGTTTTCGCATTTTAATTGATTGATGACCGTAATTTTGAAGTGCAATTCGTTCCTTTGCAGCTGCTGCAGAATAATAATGCTTTTTTCAAGTATTTTAGTCAGAATTACACAAATGACACCAGCCCATAAACAATGGCAAGTTATTCAGTCTCTATTTTATAATTAGATTAGATTTAATAATTATGACTTATAAAAAAAAGACAAATCCGAACCCATGCACCTAACTGCATGTAGGTAATATTTGCGCAATAAAATATAATCCATAAATAGGTATTATTCTTATTATCAGTGTATTTACATTTTATTATACAAGTAAACAGTCATTATTTTTTCTTTAAAAATACTCGTCTAAGTGTTTACACGTTATTTATTATTATGTCATAATCCTGCTTCAACTACCTTTTTCTTTTGTTTTTCCATTTCCCGTTGCCTAGATTTAGCATACCACCCCGTCGCGGTTCGCTTTAACATTTCTATAAAATATCAACGATTCGTTTTATAATCTACTAACAACTATCGCAACAGTAAGAGGTTGTGTTACTGTTGCAGTTATAATAAAAACTGTCCCTATTTACAGTCATTTACAAAGGTATTGTGAATGTAATCAGTGAAAAAGCTTTATGTAAGCACTGGCCATTCTGCAAATATTAAACGCTAATAATTTATAAATTGTTATAGTTTTATCTAAAGAACGGAAATTAAACATTTATTTTGTATTTATTTGATTATTTTAGCTCGGTTAGTGTCCCTAGTCCACACTAGTTGCGAACCTATTCAGTGGCCTGGTTGAGATCTATTGCGATGTGTCTGTTCTATTGATAGCTAAGTTGCAAACATTTATTGATAAACACTAAGCATACTTTATTTCTCGAACACTAAATTGATTATAAATACTTTATCTTTTACAAAACCAGGTGATTAATTTTGTCACTTAAAACACCAAAAATATTGTACTGCACTTTTGTAAGAAATCAGCTAGTGTATGCGTCTCAGATATGAAATCCACGTTAGATTAAATATATTGACCGTATTGAAAACATCCACAGACGTTTCATGAAATATCTATGCTTTCATCAAAAGATTCCATATCAGTCAGCCGATTATCTTGGACTCTGTAAGAGGTATCATCTGCTACCACTGGTTAAACGACGTAGAGTCGCTGACTGTTTACTCTTGTTGAAAATCCTCAATAACAATATCGATAGCCCTGAGTTACTATCAAAATTTTATTTTAATGTGCCAAGTAAAACATTTCTGTTTAATCCTATACGTGTACCTCATGCATCCTCGAATTATAGGAAGAATAGTTACATTGTGCGCGCAGGCAGTAATTAGTGTGAATTTGGCCAGAAGGTGCTTAAGTCTCAAATTTTTCAAGTAGTGATAGGTTTTATTATTTGTTTTTAATTTCATAATTTTTAGTTTATTTTTTAGTTTTTACTTTTTTATAGCGATGTGCTTTTTGCTTTTTGTTTTTTGTTTTTGTGCTCACACCGTAAGTTTATATTATACATATATACGAAGATTTGTAATTGACTCTCACGTGACTATTGTTTCCTTTTTTGTTTGTTTTTATAAGCTGTAAATCCTTCATATACCTAAATAAATTAATACATTTATAAAATTATTGTGAAGAATAAATTAAAACATGTTAAATCCTAGAAAATGATTATAATCATTGGTCTAACACAAACACTTTTCGTCATGCAACATGTCATTATGTTAAAAAACCAATATCATTGCGCTGAATGAAACTATGAACTCATTTAACGCTCATAGATACGTAGATTCTATGTTTAATATCGAATTATTTAAAGCGCAATTCGCCCTTTATGCTTGCTAATTTGTAATCTCTTTGTATGATGACCGTAACCTTTACCCATAAACATTATATTAAAATAAAAAGGAACGTAAAAACAGAATTATTGACCATGTGATAATAAAAACATGTTAAATGAGCCACGGACTTAATAACACGCTGATGCTGAGCCAAGTAGCGTCGCAGCGCGTAGTGACAATCGAGTCTTTTTCTGGTGTCTGGTGTCTTGCAGTGTATATAAAACACACGCAAATAATTGTGCTGCAACATTACAGGTAGGAATGAAGGTATTTTCAAGTTTAGTGAGAACATCTAAAACTTTAACTTGTAATAACACTAACTAAAAGTTGGAACTTCGATCATCAATCTAGTAACCAGAAGGTTCTTCCCAGGTTCCAGAACAAAAAAATGATCGCAATGATTAGAAAAACATGTAACTTTCAACTCCGTTATACGTCTTTTTTCACCCAATGGATGTCTATTTTTATTTATCTAGATTTTTTCCATGACTTCGACCACGTGAAGTTCTGTTATCGTGAAAGCGGACGCGTAGCAAATTACAAGGACTGTTATAATCTAGGTCCCAAGATACATCTTTGTCAAATTTTATTTGAAACAGTTGTATCGAGGGTATATACAGACAGGTACTTTCGCTTTTATAATGTTGTATTGATTAAACGGAAAACTTAACAGATGTTAAATTATTTGACGTTAATTTGTTAAAACATGGCCATGTGATACATGTATACGTATAGATAGATATTAAAATAAGTAGCTACACTAGCCGTAGCACCTAGCTACGGTTGATGTAGCCGCGATTCGCGCGCGTCCAACGCAGACGCGGTGGGCCGCCCGCCGCCCGCCGCCGGCCATATCGCAACGCCCGATCTCGCCGTATTCATCGCTGCGCCCGGAAATCGCTAAATGTAGAGATACTCCGACCAACCGCCTTACCTCCTAGCTTTTTGAGAGTTCACATTTACTGTCGAAAACTTACATTACACAAATTGGATAGCTTTGTATTTCAATGTTATTCATGGCGGCTCCCTTGTAAGAACACCGGTGAAGTAAAATTCTACTAATAGATAACCCGAGCGAAGTTAGATAGACATTAAATCATGATGTGCATTCGAGAAAATCAAATGCTCCGTGTAGCTTTAGGTCTACGATTCTACGGCTACGGCGTAGGCAGGGTGTGCGTACAAGTTGGTTCTCCGCAGCGCTCGTTTATTTGCGACTTCCTAGCTCTTTTGTTATGCTCTGTCGCTTGTGTCTGCTTTGAAAAATTGTAATGCAGCGGCATTGTAGACGGGAGTTGCTGCGATTGTGCACGTAAACGACGACCTACCTACTTATACACACCCTCAAATTTATGTTCTCGAGTATCACTGTGATCTAAACTTCACACGATAAATGTGATTAGCTTCGTGTGAACTCTACGTAATATACTGAGCCCTGTAGAGAGTAAATGTTAACTGGCGTTGAGACAGGCCGGTGGCAGGTGTATTTTTTAAACAATATTTTAGTTATTTCAAAAAAAATATATTATAATTCTATAAATAAACATTAGATATGCATAGCTATCAAGTATCAATTAAAAAAACATGCTTATTTGCATGATAGATACCTTGAAGTAAATAAAATTAAAAGCATATTGGTTTCAAGGTCTTTCCTCCCATTAAAATATACAAGCAGTATTACCTAATAAATAATACAGATACCATACATTATTTTATTCTATAACGTATAAATTGTTCCCTAGTGTTGATTTGCATTAGGCTTAGTGTATAGCGTGTGTATACATATGTGCAGGCGCTACGAAGTACACAAAGACGGTGTAGCGAAGGCTAGGGCGGGCGGAGCACGAGCTGCGGAATACATTAGCCGCCACCAGCGGTGTCGGCGTCCGTACGCCATAATATATTTCACTGGCGGTCATTTTCGACAATTAACCACATAAAATAAGTGAAATTATGCATGCGGCCGACGACGGCGTATATCACGTCCAGTTACGGGCCACGATACCTAACTACATTCATTATTCAAAGAAATGTTTCGCCCGACCAGGTCGCGTCCGGAAGCGCCGGCTCTGTTCGTGTGATTGATGGAGACCTCTTTATTTTTACAGTCTTTTTGTGTTTAATGCAGTGTTTGTTCATAAACAATAAGTTGCTTACTTGTTTCATCTTTTGACAGCAAGTCATTGTTCTATACCAAAAGCTGTGGTTTAGACGAAGTGGTTAAAAAAATGAAAACATGTTTCACCTAACTTTTAGTTAAGTTACTTAACTAACTGTAAGATTTGAAGTTTTGACAGTTTTTCTATACAAAAATTGATGCACAAAATTTTAATCTATGGCTATAAGACTTGAAAAAAGACCTTAATTAAAAAAAAAAAATGATCTTGGACAGTTCCTACATTCCTCCAGTGTCTGAACTATGATTGCAATCATGTAAAAACATTACACACAACATTTCATTACATACATGCGAAAGTCCTAAATACCTTTCGTATAAGCCTTTACTTCAACCGGACCTCTCAAACCGTCGGATTCATTTTCTCTTGCAATTTCCTACAATTTCCGGACAGCGTTTGGTACGTTGATGTGCTGGAAAATTATTTTCATGTAAATCTTGCTTGTGCCTACACGGCACATGATAAAGGTACACACGGAGTGGTCACCTAGGGGTTTTACAGATTTCAATGAAATTATTTATGTATAAAACAATACTGTGAAGTGTTATTTTTTGTTTTTTCTTTTTACTTAAATTATAAAATGTAAGCGTTGTTTCAAGTTCAAGCACGAGATCAACGTCCTTTTGTGTGTTGGCGTCGCGGCCCGGTTGCGTAACGCAACTAGGCCGCGCTCGACGCGCATGCATGCCTCGTGCGTGAGCCTCCGTCGCTTCTTGCTATTTGACTTGCTATCGAACAAACTTGTTCACTCATTTACATCAGATTGATCGGTTTTACATACTAGATTCACTTTATGGTGTTCGACTATTTTAATTAGATATATTATTCTGTTATCCTTCATAACAGGCATTTATTATAATTATTTTCGTTCCTCGAATTCATAGTTTTGTACCTCACAAACCTTGAATAATGAAACTAAAATAAAATCACTAAAGTATTTATAATATCATTGACACATGATTCCTGCGTGCTACTGCACAATACCCCACATACGATTGGTGCTCCCGCAAGCATCACCTTGAGGTGTGCGTGAGTCAGCAGACGGCACGATCGCACCGGTGTGACGGCAGCAGGTCGAGAATAGCGTGCGGTCTATTTAGGACTCCTCTCTGTTTGTTTGCCAGCGAAATGTGTCATTGTTAACTAATTTAAGTAACAACCACTGCCAGCTGTTACGACACCGATGTGTAGATGCGGTTCACAGGCGAACTTCGACATGCTTATTAATCACCTTGTGGCTCTAAGACTAATCATGTGTTATTATACAAACTACCAATATTAAAAACAAAACATGTCCATCCATTTACAGCTAACATTCAAGTTACATTACGAGTCCAATGATTCACGAGCCTTGGTAGCGGTAAATTTTTCGACTGGTTTTATTGCTTCCTCATGCTTACCAAAAAATGTATTTTATACGAAGCCATTCTGTAACAATTTGCGTATTAAAGTGTTCCATAATAAACTTACGAGCAATAAATGTGACAGTCTACTTCTTTGATTAAAGTTTTCTTACTTTTCCTCATTTAAATAAGCAATCTGTATGCACAGAACGGTAGTGCCCATAACGAGCTCAATAATGAAACTCTTTAATTTTTTAGTGAGGTAGGCCAAGCTAATAATTTATTAATTAATATGAGTACCGTGGGCGCTGTCATTTCGATAACCAGCGACATTATCGCTGGAGAGTTACGTAAACATCAGAATGTAAAACACGATACCGTTTAGCCAGTTAATTAATTGCCGTGACCGGGACTCTGGAGCGGAGAGCGAGCGGCGGTCGTCGCGAGCTTGTTATGGAAATAATGAGTGCGACCGCTGCGCAGCCAGCCACCCGCCTCTGCACAAGTTGCTCCGCGCTTCCAAGCCTACCTCCACTTTTATTGTTACCATCGGATCCTATTTACGAGTTTCTCCGACTTCGCGGAATTATTACCCGTGTTTACCACAACAGCATTTTTGTCTATAGGTACATTATTTGGATCTGTAATTTTTCACATCATTAGTTTTTACAAAAGCTCCAGGAGTGTTGCTGATAAAGATCAAATACTTACCACAATATCGAGCTATCTTTAGATTATCATCCGAAATTTTAAAAATCAGCCTGTATATTTAAATATAAAAACTTAATGATTTCGTAGATTCTCATTATTATTTTTAAGTTATCAAAATCTGTGCTACTTGTATAGAAATGAAAAAATATATCTGAGAAAATGAGACGTGAAACGTTATGATATGGCGAGTCGTGGGGTTGCATACACGAGGGCTTATTAAGTTATGCTTATAGTGCTTGCATTGCATACGTTTTCGTATCAACCATGTCGTACATGTACAATACATCAGAGTTTCTTATTACTTGAAACTATTATAAAAAACAAGTTTTGCAGGCAACGCTCTAAATAGTTAAAATATTTTTTTAACTATTTTGTATAAATTCTATCAGTAAACGAAAGAAAAGCAAGAACTGAATTCCTTAAGCAAGTTAGAAAATCATGTTGTAATTGGGCATAAGAAACACAAGAAATGAATTTCTCAAGGACTAAGAAGCCCATGGCCCATATTTTCCTAGTAATATGACATGATATAAAACATTTCCGTTTGGCACATGGGTTTATTGGGGTCGTGTGATTGAGGTAACCTGCGACGAGACGTGTCACTTGATTTAATTAAGAGCCGCTTTACCGCCCGTTCCTCCAAGCTAAAGCTTTATACGGCGCCGGCACCCCGGTTAATTTCGAACAGAGTCATTCTGTCAGAGATTTATTTCAATATTGAACACGTCTTACCTTGCTGGTATTCACTTATAATGCCACTCTTTACGTCCTCATCGTGTTAGTCCTAAAATAATATTTGATTAATTAAATACCTAAATGAATAATTACACAAGTTTTTCTGTATGAGTTGTAACGTAATTTTTATCATATTTCTTGTAACAAATAACAAGAACAGGAAAAAGGGTAAAATGACTAACGAAAGGTGGAATCTCTTAAATCCGCTAGTGATTGCATCGTTTAGTCCAAATAGTCCTCGTATTTCAACGCAGAATCTCTGACTTACAATTTAATAAATGGAGTCCATTTGTTACCTGTGGACCCCGTGTTTTCACCTCTATCTTTTTAGTACCTATCTATCTTATTTTTCACATAGATAATTAATTGCAATTAACCGACTTTTATCAATATTCGGTTTTATTTATTCACTTTAAACATACAAATATCTTTACAGGCTAGACCAAATGCGATGTTGAAGCATACTAAAAGAAAAAAGAAATACATAGTTCCGCTATTTAACCATAACAAATTCTGTAAGTAGCTGTTCTTGTAAATTCACCCAATTTTATGTATTACAGTTATAATTCGTATAATGCAGTCGGATTAAAATCAATTCTTATCACTTTTGCTGCTAATTATAACTAGATTTTTGCATATTATTTGCATGAAATATTAATAAACCTAAAATTTATGGTAAATCTTAAGTAGAAAGTTACTTGAGTTGTTTTATTTGTATATAAAACTTTTTAGGGTTCCGCAGTGACGAAGATGAGTGACTTATAGATCTCAGCAGAAAAAGCATAAAGTACTTATAGGTTTTTTTTTTATATTGACAATAAAATTGTTGTTTATTTATCTTAAGGCTAAGTTTTCAATCGTCGAATTAAATATATTTTGAGAATTGCAAAACTTACTTGATTATTCAGATATTTTTAACTGGTTTTACCCTGTTTTAACATGGAGATTTTTGAGCTATACCTAAGTGATGATATTTTACGCTTAAGTTTTCCGGGATATTTCTATATAGGTGCAGACGCAAACCGAACTAAAAGCCACTGTGAACAAAGAACACACAGTCATAAAAAGCTACTTATATCATTTGTAGATCTGAAAGAAAGAAAAACTGTTTATTAACGCGAAAATGACGCACATAACATAGAAAGAAAATTGTGCCTAAAATCAAAATAAAAACAATCTATCTGTTTCCGTCAGTTTGGTCGTTTTTTTGTACTTTCACATAGAACACTTGTGCGTGATACTGACTCACACTTGACCAATTTTTATACTTTGTTGAACAGAAAAAGTATAAAGCAACATGTAATTAGCTTGAATTTTGCAAATTTCCTCTGTTGGCATCTAATGCGCTACTCGTGTTGGCCGTCATCACGCGTCGCGGGAGAAGTTCGTTATTAATTCACCTCCTTTCAACTCGGACACTTTTACTCGCTTACGGCTTTACTTTTCGTGGATGATAGGCTCCAACAGGAACTTGAGCTTGCCATGTGTCGCGTCAAGTCGCATGTCAAAATGCTGCTCGCCAAAATTGTACTTTTATATACGAGACAAATGTTGCTGGCTCTATTATTGTTACAAAACAATAACCTACTTCGTTTGAATTGTTTAGAAACGGGTCTTAAACTTTAAAATCCGTAGTTCGTTAGATAATAAAAATGTAAATTGTTTGTATTATTATTAAATTCACCGCATCTCTTGATAATTGCAACAGGCTCTATTGACGACGTTAAAATTAAAATGCATACGTTCTTGGTGATTATGGTGTTCCACAATCGGCAATCACATGGTGACCAAAAAGCGGCCACGCGGTGTTGATTGTGACATTGTCTGATGCGGGTGGGGTGCCGTACCGCCCGCGCCGTACGGGCCGGCGGCGCAGGGCGCGTGGCGTGGCGCATCGCGACTGCCACCCGCATTTGTGATGCAAATTGTTGCGCCCGCCGCAGCGACTCTGTGCTTCGCACCTTACCTGCTGCAACCACCGTAATTATTGTGAAAAATATTCATTTGTCGCTTTTAGACCCTCATTACCATAATGCCGCTTTCTGTTAACACGACTTTAAACTGCTTTTCGCTATTTGCCTACCTATTCTCATATCTGCATTTTATACCGTTCCGTTCGTATTATTTCTTTTGTAAACCGATACCTGTGTCTACTGTCGAGCCCGTTAGCTATAATCGCGGGAATTCAATAGCTAACTGAACTCACTACAAGAACTTCGTGTGAAGTTTCGTGAGAACCTAGAGCAGCTCGGCAATCGACTGAACGTTATCATATTTCAAACGGTTTCGCAAAACGAATAAATAAGAACAAGAGGCAAGAAGCGTGCGGTGAAACCAAGTCAAAGCGTGGGTATTAGAAACGCTCCGATTACCACGCTGAGCAAGACGCTGCCGCCGCAGCCACGTCCCTCCATGAGGTCGGGGCTTCTAGCATTCTATAATATTAAAGTCTCTAGCTTAAACTAAATATGATATTAGATCTGTTAGTCTTCTTTCTTGGATCTGATGGTCTACCATCAATTTATGACATATTTATTTATTAAAAGTTAATCGTCATTGAGTCTGCGTACGTTGGCTAATGCTTTTAAATGGCAAAATATTGTTTAATTTTTTCGTTTTCGATTTTCGGCTGAAACATCGAAGTGTTGTAAACATAACAGCGTCAACAGCATATCACTACCAACAAATAATGTTTCCTTTGATTATTTGGTATATTGAATTGCATAGTGAACCCTAAACCTAACCTAAATCCTCAATCGTCCTAAATTAATTTCAGTTTTGTTGTTTTTGTTTGATTTATATTGTGATGGAACCTCGTCGCAGCCGCGGTGTAGGGTTTGGTAAAGTATGAAAACCAAAACCATACCGGCAGATTTCCTTTGCTAAGTCCATAAATTCTGCACCGAGCAGCCAGGCAACCTAAACGTGTAAATAGGTGCTAAATTTAGAAATCATAAGAATGAGTTAAGTTAGGTAGAACCTTGATGGTCACTCCGTATACAAAAAATAAATTATTACTTTTATTATTATCATTAGATATACGTATTTTTCGGCATTGCATGATAATTTACTAGAACCTAAGTTTATAATAGCAGTTTAAGGGTAAGTGTGTCCTTAGTATTTATAATCGATGTAGGTTATAGCTGAATGAAAGGTGACGAGGTGGCAGTGTCGGACACTGGTACCGCTGCTGGCTTGACCGCGTTCCACTAACGGTACTCACTCCGGAGTATTTCTCGGTCGCGTGGCACACTTCATGCGTACATTCACCTCGCCCATCTCGCTGTCTCCGCATCGCCAGCGTAACGGCACACTATCCTTGGCTCCTTCTTGATCTGAACTGTTAATTTGCTAATATATATTTTTTATTCAATACTTTCTTTAACGACAATAAATAGGTTTTAAGGATTCAATTAACGGCCATTTGAAATAATGTACTATCAAGTACTAAGAAAAAAGAATCACTGACAAATTACTGTCTTATTATACGTGCTTATGTATCCGTAACAAGGAGGTTTTTTCTAGCGTAAAGTTAGCTATACTAATGAATTCGGATCTGAATACCGTTAAAGGTCATCGAACTATATGCGCTTGTTGAATAAATTCATACTGAAAGTTATACTATAAAAACTTTTATCATCTTGGGTTTTGTAAGTTTACCATCTTTACGTACACCAGAACATTTATCAATTAACAACGCTACTCCGCCTCACCCTAAATAGTGACTCTTATGACTCTTATTATAGATATTGTCACTGAATCATCGACAATTCAAATAATAAAATTAATTGAAATTATTGCTGAAATCTTTACGAATGCATTTTTATGCCTGTCAACTATGCGTCTGTCATAATATTTGCTTTTAAAGTTCCTAAGTTTATAATAAATAAATTTATAAAATTAGAAACAAAAAACCTAACTTAAATAAGCAGAAAATAAATTTTTAAATTCATCGGAAAGTCGATTGCTTTGAATTTCAACCCAAACTCAGCTGGGTTAGTAAAAACGTTCCAATTAAATAGTAAATACTTCCTAATTTTCGAAGAAAGTCATATTATGCCAACTTTCACAAGGCCTTCTCTGAAATAAAAGTTGTCTAACTGTGATAACGGGAGAATTAGGAAGCTATTTCGCTGTCCCTCTACCACGTCAAGCGGCATAATTAGATTGACTTTGCTCATTCTCCTTTCGTTTATTTTCTGAAAATGAGCTTGCTATTTTAATATCTTAGGAAAATTATTTTTTGCTTAACCGAGAAACAAACTTCAAAATCTGACAATAAACGTTTTAAGCAAAGTAATCATAACAGCGACATTTAATGTAAAGTATACAATATTTCATAGTCTAATATAAATTAATATATCCTAAATTTCTTACCTGAATTAGTTTAGAGCCATATCCGTAGTTTGCTAAGCAAGTGGGTAGCAGTAAAAGCCCGGAGGTCGTTGCGTTAAGGGTTCAGTTAGCGCGAAATTGGAGTGAAGGTGCGACCCATGTCCTAACGTGCCACTTCATTATGTGGCCTCGTTGCCCGCCTATGTCCATACCATCTACCATCACTAGTAATATGCCTAGCCATATACCATCGTTTACTAAGCACTTACCGCTTACCCTACATCAGATTTACCATACATAACGATATATGCGTACTGCATAGTGTTAATTATTACTTGAACTAAACAATTACGTTATAATATCTCATAAATAATATATTTGAATGGGTACGTAAACGTATTAAAAAAGGATATTCACTACGTTTTTTTATTGCTTCCAGAAAGAAACATATTTTTTTCTTATTGGTATGAATGGCTCAAAATTAAAGTGTATGAATGTGAATTATTGGTTTTAGGAGAATTATTCCTGCACAGTTATAAAACGCCGCCCGTTTCTTGCGTGCGTGTGATTACATTGCCGTGTAATATATTCACATTTTCACCACCTTCGCATCCTTAATGTTTCGTTTCCTTCTTTGTTTACTGTGTGCCATTGCGCTGCTGCTATTTAATTTCTTTGTGTGTTGTGAACAGTCGTGCAGTAAGCATGTAAGTATTGCTATAGTAGTAGTACAATAGCTCTAAGTAGACTAAACGAACTTGATACTGTATCAAGACTTGGTTTTCTCGGCGTAAGATAACCTATGTAGTTTCCGGAACTTCATGCACGGTACAGCCTATGAGCTGGCGGAACGACTCAGCTACTTTACTCGTCTGCCAAATCGCCCCTATCGTGTGTCATTTACCAACGGATTTCTTTGGTACTTTGCCAGCGTATTGCAAACATAAATTACCTCTAGCAACCTAATTATTACGTGTTTATTTGCAAATCAAGATAAACTCCATCAACGGTTGTTATTGTCCACCCACCGTCACATGTTATATTTCTGTAGTGATTTGTCAACAAATGAAGAGCAAATCTATTCATTGAGCGGCTCAAATGATTGACAAAATAATTTTTAATTCCGCATGTCTTTACCTTAACGGGGTTTCGTGTATGAGTAAATAAAAGAGTCAGTGGATGTGAAACGCTGCGCATACAGATTACGCTGTAATCAACGAGTGTAATAGTGCAAGCCTTACCTCGGCCGCATGACCAACTTACTGTATCACACGTGCATTTCGGCCAGTGATTTAGGACCATTACCATTCAGATCATCTAGTGGCTATTGTTCACCTGAAATTAGGATCAAGCTGTTATTACGACATTAAATATTTACTACAGCTATGGTGATAAACTTGCAACACTTTGCAAGCGGCATTTGCCTTTGACGAGTAACTTGCTAATATAAAAATGTTTAAATATATTTGTAGTATCTTTTCCTGTACATCAAACTAAACCGTCCAGAGAATATTGCTTATAAAAGAGAAAGTCACCGCAAAGCGGTCACGCATGTTACTCGAGAAACTCAAAGTCCCTGTAACTCTTGCTGCTTGCTACTTCAAACAGATCTCGATTCCACGTTCTTTAATAGTGTAAATGTGTTAAGAATAATGTTACATATTTATGCGGCTTGTCTCAAGCTTATTTACTCACACTCGTAGTCTGGTGACTTAACCGAGCTCGGCCCAGAGGACGTGTCTGACTGAAGCAAGCGGTTACTTTTACTGTGGCCAACAGATCCCTTTAAGTCGTCATGCTGTTATTCGTCTTGAAATCTGCCTTATAACAATTCCGCTAAAACTTTCGTCATCTTCTAAAAGCTGGGTGGCTTCTCTTATCCCTTAAATGGCGGGTTTGGCTTTAAATGGGGTAGAAATGTTATTTTTTCTGTAACCTAAATATAAATGTGTGTTACAGATAATAACTTGTATAGGGTGAGTTGTTAGGGAGCGACAGCTAGGTGTGGCTCCGGAGCCGTCGTCGATGCGATGCCGGTGATGGTGTTTTTACGATTGGGGTGCGCCGAGGCGCGGGCGCGCCTGCTAATTTTGATAAAAGCTCCGTTCGACCGCACCCGGCTACCGTCGTCACCACTGCGACCAATAAATACTCGTCCATAACTGCTAACATATACCTACGTAGAGACATGCAGTGCTGATACTTACGTTTCTCATTTATCTAATCTTCCATCATAAATAACCAAATAAAAATCATCCTTAGAGCAATTTTGTGTAGTTCAACATAAGATTGTTGAGATTGTTTAAACGGTAACAGGCAAAACAGGTATTGTTACAAATGCATTTAATTTTGAATAGTGATTAATTTTACTCGGAGAGGGATAAGCTATATCTCAGTGTCACTTCTATATTTTTACGATTGAATGCAGTTCTATAAAAAGCAGGGGTTTGTATTGTATAGGAGTGCATACCTGATTGATGTAAAACGATGTTGTTCCGAAATGCGGTCGGTAATAGTTGATTCAATATTGGCGGTTTGACATTGGTTGTTAACAGCTTATGATATTACGTGGTAGTGAGATGATATCAGATAGATGGTGTGAATAAGTAAAAGTAACAGTAAACAATGATGCTGACTGGTGACGTGTGGGTGGGTTTTTATTATATTTATAGTCTATTGCAGACTTAATTTAACTCCAGGATTATCGTTCGATCATCGTCATCATTTTATGTCCTTCAGGTTGAAAAACGTTACAGCACTGTAATACTCTTTTCATAGCGTTACAGCACTGAAATATACATGCTCCAAGGGTAGTAACGGCGATTTCCCTTTTTGACAGGCATGTCGCGCATTCCTTCTTGATAAACCCTAGTAGGTAATAATTACTGGAATGATATAAATATTATGTTTAGTAAGAATAATTACCTACAATACACAATTTCAGTTCAGCCTTAAGTAAGCTATTCTGAAGTAACAAATAAAAGTTGTTTAACATGAAACTTTTTGTTTGTATTAACTAATAGTCTTATTTTAGACACGAAAAGAAAGTGCAGAAAAATCTTTTACTGCAATTTTGTGTTCGACTCTCATGTACCATTCAGTACAACCATGTCGTTACAGCATGCGCCCTTGGTTAATGTGCTAACCATAGCATTGTCTTATTCAACTAATGTTATGTTCGATGTCCCAAATGAGACTTAACAAATTAATGCGTTTAGTTTCCAGTATCTACGTTTTTTCTTTTATTCAAAAGAAGTTGTGATCAATCAGCTGTGTTGCGAAATGTTGTGTGATCGTGGTCATTGTGGGTTGTGTTGTACGACTTGTATGCTAACAACGCATTTAATCGTGCTCTCAATCAATGCACGTTTTTGAAAACCAATAAGCTTCCTCGATCCGCACGTTCGTCACAGTTGTTTTACTTGCCTTCCTTTTTAAACAAGTTGAATTTTCTGGTAAGATTTAAGAAAAAGGTTCTCTACTTTTATATAACATTACATCACGCCTGTAATCCCCGAAGGGTTAGGTAGAGGTGTACCCATTAGTACACCCACATTTCGCCAGTTATATTTTTAGTCCCATGTAATAGGGGACGAGCCTATCGCCATCAACCGGGCACAAATCCAGACTCCGAGGCTGCTACTGAGATATTCCTGATGGAAAAACCCAATAACGCTTTGCCCGACCTGGGAATCGAACCCAAGACCTCATACACAGCAGTCGCGCTTGCGACCACTAGACCAACGAGGCAGTTTTATATAATTGTATGTATTTTACTTTATATCCTAAAGTGGAGCTCAATTTTGTAATGTGGAGAGGTAGAGCTATTTCGATTATTTTATTCTGAATCAATACCAGATTGGAAAAAAAAGTCTCGATGTTAGAGCGTAGTCGTAGTGGCACATCGGAAACCTTGTCTACCTATTACAATTTACAATGCTTTCTTTTTGCATCTCGAGTTCACGATGAAGAAACACTAAAGCTGGAGATGCCTAAAATAAATGTATGATAAGTTGATATTCATATTACAGTGATCTCGTCACATAGAGCTTACTAGAAGTTCTAAAAAAGGCTTACCTCCAGAAAGATTCGTGAAAGAGCGGGTTTAAAGTGATACACTATATTTAAGTTTCAACTTACAAGGATATCATGTTATCAAGCACATAACCTACCTATTTATAAAATATTATAAACTATCTTTGACTCATACTTAGAAATAACTTGTCGTCATCCAACATATAAGTATAACGTTATTCAGCAAGTTTAGCTTTGCTCGGATAACTATATCGCTTATTAAGTACCGTTAATAGACGCTGATGACTATTCGTATTAGTTTATCTCTTCATTGTTTAGTTAATTATGTTACTTTGAAAATAATTATAATTTAATATGATTTCAATAAAAAATACCAAGAAGAAATTTGGGTAGGGCGTCGACTACGTGGGCGTGCCTTTGCTCCGCCCAGTTCAGCCACGCCCTCGCCCTTTGCCACCTTTTCGCTGAAAATCTGAAAGCGCTGTTTCGTGTAGGTATTCAATCAACTAAGTAATCAGGATTAAAATGGAACCTTTGTTTTTGGCAAACACTCACTCGTACAAACCGCAAACGTCCGATGTAGGTACCGACTTGAATTCGACAGTAAAAAAAGCAACAATATATGACTCTCTATTTAAAATAATGTGAAAAAAGGTATGCATCATTCAAGCGCTAGTATTTTCCGCTTGATCATTTTGCTGTGTATGTATTCAAATATGCTTTCTTCCTATTCTGCAGAGACACATACTAAAAGCATAGGCTCTGGGACATTTTCATACCTATTTGAAAATCTAAGCTATGGTACTCGCTTAGCGGTTCCAAAAAAAAATGATAGCTACGCGATGAAAATTGATTACATTCGGCTGCTGATAAGAAAAGAAATGAACGTTCTCGGGGTCGCAGCCCGCGGGGCAGATAAACTCGTTACAGCAAGATACGCCACCGACGGCATTACAGCTCGACGGTGGCAGCCGCACGCTAGGGCCCACGATATCCCTGTAATCTTGTTGTACACTCCCGACCCCGTCGTTTCCGATTCTTTCCCAAATTACCTTTTCTTCTTTCTTGATCGACAATCTAATTCGTTATAACACAAAACGCTTGTCTCTCAATTTACGTTGCTCTTCGCTATTTTGAAAACAACGGTAGTAGACATTAAACTGGGAGGTGTTGGGTTTGCATGAAGCACGTAGCACCACGTCGACGCCGTTAAAAGCTTCTTGTTGACGTAGCGTTCGATTCAAGGGGCATGAACTACGTCTTGTCCTTGTAATTGATTGCTTTGTCGCGTAATTTGTTTGTCGACGCTGCCGGGCGGAGCGTGCGATTCTCGCGGGAGCACTGAAGCGCTCGTCCTCTCGTCATCTTCCTCGTAAATAATAAATACCATCCAACGGTAGCGACCGCCCGCCGCGTGCCTGTCGCCTGAGAGCCTTCGCGCCACTACTCGCGTGCCCACTCCGTGACTCAGCACCCATGTCTCTGCACCGTTGATGAATCGCTCGCTAGTCGCTACACATTAACTGGACGTGTACTACTCAATGTTAACATAGTTATTTCATGGCTAATTAAAAGAATTACTGTGTCACGCTTTAGGTTGATATTTTTACTTTTTAGTATAAGCTCTGTCCGTTTTCTAGCACAGATTTCTAAGAGTAATAGCCAACGAAAATATATGAACGGTGTGTTACAGTATTACATTTGTAAAAATCAAATAGCGTACCTAAGTCGCAATGTCGTGGCGGGCTGAGCCGCACTGGCGTCCGGGTTGAGCTGAGCACGATCGCGCGTTCCCTCACTAATAACCCCGTAATTGGTATCGAAGCTCGCCGCAGCCGGATTACTGAACGTCTAATTGAATGCGAGACGCTTACTTGCCGCCCGCGCCGCCTCCTGTACTGCTGGCGGTGCCACCTTGCAGTGACACAGTGGTTGGAACGACTTTATTTTGTTGCGGTCAAGTTAGTCTGTTTTGCGCACGTATACAGGCCGCGCTTATCGTCTCGCTCACCGTTCAATTACACCGTCTCAATGAATTAAATTGCTGTGGAATCGGGTCGAAGCCGCGCCAGGAGATCAAACGTTGCTCCCCCCGACGAATAAGACTTTAGATCTACCCGTGATGGCAACGCAAACTTTACGACGTTAGATAATCATTTCATGTCAATTAGCTAATGAAAAATAAAATAGGCTTGGTTAATGTACTAGCACCGTAATTAAAATTATGGTGATGACTCGCAGGCATCTGTTTCAAGTCTTTAGTATGTACCTACATTAATTTAAATAATTTCATTAGAATGTACCTACAGTGCAGTATGACCTAATCAGAAGACTAAAGATGATTTTTTAATGTCACATATTTAAATCTACTAATTTTAATTAAATGTGGAATTATCACTAACTTTATTGATAGCATAAAAATTAAAATTAAAACTTATTCAAGTAGGTATTTAATCACTTCAATCACACTTACTTACTATTTATTTAATTCAGAATTTGCTAAGTAGGTACCATTCCTTCATTTAAATCGCCAAAGATGACCCACACGGCCTTTTACTATAATATTGCCCTGTCTTCTATTTATAAGCATATCTTATCCATTGCTAGAATAACGTAAATTTATTTCAATCTACCGAACCGCCCGGCTTTGCACGGGTGCAAATTCGCGACGTAACCGCTGAATTAAAAAAAAAAAAAACTTTCATCATACTGCTTGTTCCGGGAAATAACGAGCACAACAAAAAAGTATTAGCGAAATCGGTCCAGCCGTTCTCGAGTTTTGAGCTTAGCAACACATTTAGCGATTCATTTTTATTTATATTTCAAATTATAATTGACAACGCTACGTTAATTTAAAACTACCTAGGTACTGAAGTTATGTCGTATACTTGTGGAAGCGTTTAATATCCGCAACTGCACGGGTGCGTGCGAACACGGCGCGCTATGCTCACTGTGTTTACACTGATCACGCTCAGTCAGAAAGACCTGGAACAGCGCCAACTAATCTCATCTCAACAGGTAGATACCAAGCCCGCGCGCTCCTAATGACATCACACTCGAGATCTATTTCACTCTGATTCACTTCATTCAAAATATTACGACTTCATTACCGAATGTATCTAAATACCCGCAAATATACAGCAGTGCAACGCGAATGCGTTTTTATGTTATTTTTAAAATTATAAATCGCATTTACTTTATCACATCATCTTTATATCCTCATCTCAAATTTCTTAGGTCGCCTTACATGAGTACATTTATAGTCACGCGAAACAACATTAATCGATCACCTACAGTTTACGGGGAATTCAATTGTTCCGGTGAACTGTCATAATTTTCATACAGTCTAGTATAAATTATATGCGTGCGGTAGTTCTTTATATTTTACTTTCTCTGAGAGCAAAATTTCAAAATGTACAGGCATTTTATTTATTAAGCGGATTAGAATAAGAATGCTATCGAGCCCAGCAGTGTGTGGATTGGACAGCACACAGTCTGTTATTAACTTTTTAAACGATTGTGTTAATTAGCGCACTTCACGAGGAGTCGCCCTCGAGCGCTGCACGGGCTGCACCGCATTGTGCCGAGCAAAAAACAATAAACGATACGTTACGCTATTAATTAAACCGCTATACGATGCACGATTGCTCCACCAATAACCGCATGAGTATAGGCAAATACAATTAAAATATCTGTTTTGAGTCCCTATGCTAATTTAAATGTTTATATTATGTAAACTGTTGTCAATGTAAACACGTAGTCATGTAGTAAAGTCGTGTCAGTTAATAGATTATGTACTTATTTACGGAAATTAGTGCGAGGCGTGATGCGAAGCTTAAAATTTTCTCTATAGAATTAGGTACTATCCGCACCTCAACATTTTTTAACGCGCATTGTTTTCAGTCGTCTATACACGTGATGCGCGCTTAAAAGCTCGCACCGCGGAAGTGTCGGTATCTTACAACGCCATCAATGCAAGAATGAATTATCCGCTGGAGATGCCGTGTCTCGCAGTGCGCGTTCCAAAAATCTATTTGTGTAATAGTTTTAGGTTCATTTTATGTAATTGTGTCTAATTAAATTATGAAATTCAAGTAGTATCATCATCAATGACAGACTTTTTCCACGTGCAACTTCCCTAACAAAACCATTCATTAATGAAAGAAACTATTGCGTAGCAGTTGTTCTTAAAATACGGATGGGTTTTAATAAACTGTCTTTTTTTTTATAGCAATTGTTCCGGTCCCAGCAAGCCGCCGCGGCGGGCGGTCAGGCGGCGGCGGCGCAGCTGCAACTCCTGCAACAACAACAGCAGCAACAGTTTCAACTGCAACAACAGTTAGCCGCCCAGCAGGCTTTCACGCAAGCACCGTACGTTATCAACGCCGGGCAGGAGGGCGCGCCGTACGTGAGCGCTTTAATAGCGGGCGTACCGCCGTACTACGGCGTCGCCGCGCCATGGGGCGTGTACCCCGGGCTCGTAGCACAGCCTGCGCAGCAGCAGGCACAACAGCCGCGTCGGCCGCTCACTCCCCAGCAAGGAGAGCAGCAAGTTAACGGCCAGGGCCAATATGTGATCCCATACTACGATCCCGGCTCGCTAGTGATGGGCGGGCGTAACGGAACTCCCCTGCGGCTGGTGTCACCTGGTGGCGTGCTAGCGCCGCGCCAGTACCAGCCTGCGCCCGCGCACCCTTCCGCCTCCGCCGCGCCCCCGCAAGCCGCGCAGCCGCAACAGCAGCAGCCTGGTAAGAACTCCGTCGCCAATAAGACTGGCACTTACTTGAACCCCCAGTTTTCACTCACTGTTGCAGGTTTTTATTGAAATTGAAAAATAAAAAAAATACTCAAACGCGTTAAGTACTCTCGCAATAAAATGCCTTTTTCTATATTATTGCAAATAATTTAACCTAAATTGAGTACCAACAAAATTATAACAAAAGCATGCCTCCATGCATTTAAGTAGGCTTAAAAAGGTACTACGGGTATACCAGTATCTCATGGCAAATGGGGAAATCAAAATGTGTAGTATGCTATACAAGGGGAAATAGGATTAAAAGATCTTGATACTGTTTAATTTTTATTATTCTGTCTAGCTGTAGCTCATTCTTTTACTTTATTCCTAATCAACTATAAATCGAAACTATCTATCGAAGTATGTGTGTCAGGCAGGCGTGTAAATTACACTATCATTCAAAGTGCCCTCACCTATGATTCGCTATATGGAGTCACTGGAAACTCCTATAAAGAAGTATGTAAGAAAGAAAAAGACACCAAGTGTCTAGATAACTCTCCAACTTACCGGACAACTCTATAACGCACTAGGTGTCGATAGGTGTCGGGTAACAATAGACATTTCCATATTAAAATCATCAATTTGTATTTTTCGTGCCAGCAGATTCTGGTAGACTTATATAGCCCTGCCTTAACTATTAAATAGCCAATATAACGAACAGTACCACTTCGATAAAATGCTCTTAAAAAAACGAGCTACGACTTGCCCGTCACAAACACTAGGCGACAACTAAATGTGGTGCACACTATTGGATTTTTAACGCTCTGCTCAGCTTCAAGAGTTTAAATCCAACAGTGCAAAAATATTTGTGCATTATCTTTTTGTGTTGCCTAGTGTAAGTGAAAACAAATTAGAAGAAAGACCAATTAGATTTCTTAGATGTCCAAAAATGAGAATATACGCCAGTAAAGAAAGAACGGCTAGGAAAGTCGGGCCCAAATAAAATCAGAAAAGGATACCCAGACAGAGACGCGTGTACAAAACTAAAATATTTTATGCACCTCTGCACTCTTAATGTCTATTAATTTTACCAAACTTTATATGGAACTTATTATATCATCCATCTGACTATCTAGTCATCTAGTGATTTATCATAAGGTAGAATGACTCGTATCAGTCGTATTATTACAATACCTAAGATAAATAAAAATCTGAAACAGTGAGTTGACCAAGAAGGTATTTTTCCAACATACAATGTACATAAAAACATTTTACATTTATTAACAAAATAAGACTAAAACGTTGCGCATGGCGTGATTCAATACATTCTCATCTGTAGATCATTAGACAATTTATAATAAATGACATACAAATAATAATTACTTATTAACGTTTCTTAGAACCGACGGAATCCATCCTAATAATTATTTGACTTTCAGTAATTGTAGCTTTTTTAAATAGTCGCTACTAAATTAAGAAAGTAATACCAAATGTAGATATACACGGCAGTCTTAAAAGCACACATCTTAATTTGGAATACAATGTCAGTTGCTTGGTAAAGTTTGCCTGCTGAACTTGTAACATTCTAGTTTTTATCTATTGTATTTTATTAATAAGCCATATTTCGCCATTACACTCGCATTGTGTAACTGTATATATAATAATTAAGTAATACATACTTTTTCTGTTTATGATTATTATAACGTATATTTTCTTGTATAGCTATTTATTTATTCGTAATATTTTTTTACTGTTTTAATGCTTTGAGGTAGAGGTTAATTTTATAATAATCGCTAATAATGTACCATCTCATTTTCTGAGTTTATTTTGTGATGTTAACGTTGAAGTTATAATAAATTTAACAAACGAGCTGTCAGTACCGATATTAGCCAAAGTTTTACGAGATTTCTGTGCTCATTGTGTTGTGGTAGACATTCTAGGTATAGTTCCGAGCATTGGTGCATTTTTTACTCTAAAAATTGTCTAAATCGAATATACACTAATCATACTTCGCTTAAAAAACTACAAATCTCATATCATTAATAAGTGTAACTCGTGATTTGATGCCATGTTTAGATGCAGGTTAATCGAATATCCTTCAGTAGAATGTTTAAAATGTAACTCGAGGAAACATATCCGACTAAATCTACACTGGAATTTTTTGAGATAGGATTTCAAGTTGTAAACCAAAGAGAATATAGTCTTGATGGCTGATGGCCTTACGAGCTTGAAATGAGAGGAGACTAAAATGACTATCAGTTTAATTTAAAAGACAAGGTACAAGGACAATCCACCGTGTTGATAGCAATTGTCATGCAGATACTAATGTTCCTGAAAAATTCCTAATTTTTCTGTTTTTCATACTGCATCATCTTGATGCTTATATGAGTTTCCTATATCAAACTGGAAAACTGCTTTACGTACCTAATCTAAATACATAGTGTATTTACTATTACTAAAATTTTGTACCTAATACCTAACACAACTTTACTGTGGTTTGGTGTAGATTTTTTTAAATTTTAATATATTTTCTTGATAACTGGTTGTCATTTCAAACATCGATCATTTATCAATTATTTTTCTATTTAACCCAATATGGCCCAACGACCTAATTAAAGGACAAACAGGAGTAGACATTCCGGTCATTACATTACGATAAGTACGACAAGTCATTAAATTACGATCCAGTCACCTAAAATTATGACATAATGTTTGAACCTATGTTTTAGGGATATTCCGACTAGTCGGTAAAACCGACTATCCTATCCGACTATTAATGAACAATAACAGTAATTGTCTTTATTTTTTTTACAAATAAACACCACTCTGACCAGTGCAAAATCAAGAAACAATGCAAAGTAAACAAAACATTTTCCGACACGCTCAGAAGCGGCGGCGCACCTACTTGCATTTATTTTTAGTATAATAGGTTATAATTTATATCGACCTAAATTTAGGTTGGGCCTTAGGAGGTTAATAAAAAAAAAACAGGCTAAATCACATGCGTGACGGGGGCCGAGTTCATATCATCATATTACACCATCTTGTATATACTTAAGTACGTCGGATCGAAACCAGTATACGCGTGTAGGGCGCGCCGGGAGCGTGAACGGTTCTCGCGCTGACACCCCCGCCGCGCGCCGGCACACACACGGTAGGCCCGGAGACTGGAGCGCGGAGGTATGTCCTGTTGCAGGCGGCGCCACGCAGGCACGGCGCGACTCGCTGGAGTTCGGCGGTGGCGGGCCGGCCGCGGCGCTGCAGGAGTACGCGGCGCGCAAGTGGGGGCCCTCGCCGCTGTCGCCGCCGCTGGGGGCCGCGCTGGGGCCCGTGGGGCTGCGGCCCGTGTCGGCCGCGCCCGGCGCCGAGACCGCCAAGTACAGGTGCAACATCGCACGACCCGCTCGCCGCACCCCTTCGCGTCGCACCTCGGGCTCATTCTGTACGAAGCCGTGTCGTTCTGACACATTGAGCTGGAATCGTTCACATTTTTCTGTCATCTGTTATTGCGTTCTGCCGTATGCATGTGCTGTTAAATCTGAGTTTAAAGTTATGATAGCTTCGAGAGCGCAAAATCGCACGTCATGTAGATGTTTCTGCAGAGTTATCTTATCGCCGCGCCGATTGAATAAAAGCCATATTCTCGAATGCGATACGCCCACGAATCCATGATGCAGCCGAAACGAGAATAGAAGCGACACGATCGGGTGCACGGTGACTCTTTGAACGGGACACTTGTATATTGTAAATACTTGTATGCCATCGTTGTTTATATGATACCGTCTTTAATTTTGTACAGATCTGCCGATGGCGGCATTTTGGCATGTTCGTTTAATTACTTAAAACTCATGCCCTTTGAGAGTGGCTGTATCCTTGAATAGCGATATATTTTTCTTTCAGAGCTGTGAGCAGTTTAGCGCAAGGTCTGACATCAAATGGAATGTTTGGATCATCGTCATCACTCCTCAGCAAACTCAGCGGAGTAGGAGCTATATCAGGTCTGTAGATCATCCGTCGAACCACAGTCATTCACAAACCCTTGTAAATTTTGTAAATAGTTTGTATTTTATGTATAATATAATAATACTGTATTTTTAACACTCATCACTTACTTTGACGGCGGCTTACTTTATTTTGTACATGGGTCAAATAAATAGGACTTGTGTAATGGTTGACTTAAGATAATAAATAAGTTAAGACTAGGTCTGCATAATGTTATTCGCAAGTTATATCGGTAATAAAAAAACAACAAAATACAAATACCTATTCGTTTCGTTATAGAGTTGGCTATTAGTGCTATTGATTATTATGTTAGCAGTTTTTTCACTTTCGTATAGCAAGCAGCAATTACCACGTAAATTATGACGATTTTCAATTTACAACGCCCCATAGCAAATAATCTATCTTCAAGTGTGTAAGCAAACATACCATCATTTGCAGAACTGGTAGGCGGTGGCGTGGGCGTAGGCGGCGTGAGCGTGGGCGTGGGAGGCGTGGGCGGTGTGGGCGCGCTGGTGGGCGACAAGCCGCCTGCCGGCCGCTCGCGCCTGCTCGAAGACTTCCGCAACAACCGTTTCCCTAACCTGCAGTTGAGAGAACTCGCCAACCACATTGTAGAATTTTCTCAGGATCAGCACGGCTCTAGGTAAGATTTATTTTCCTAGTAGCAGATCAGATGGATAAAGGTCTACGAGTTCGATTAATAATGATATGCGTAGACAGAGCGTGCGCATGAAAGGAACCTGTTGGAAGAACCATTTGTGGCTATCTGTAACCGACGTGCCTCATGATGACCTTACATCTAACCCTAAGCAGCGATAAAGTCGCACGCGCATAGGCGTTTCAGACTGAGACCTCGCTACGGTGGGTTCTGGTGGAAAGCAACGAAATCATTGTTTTTTTTTTTTCAGATTTATTCAACAGAAACTAGAAAGGGCTACAGTTCAAGAGAAACAAATGGTGTTTAATGAAATAATTGGCGCTGCCTATAGTCTAATGACAGATGTTTTCGGAAACTACGTTATACAAAAATTCTTTGAGTTTGGAACTACTGAACAGAAAACAACGTTGGCACAAAAGGTAACTGTTAGTTACTTTTTTATTTTTAAATCGCTTTCAACGCTTACAATAAAATACTTGTTTTAATAAGTAATTATTTTGACTTTTATAATTAATTATTTATTGCGTATTGAAGCACTGCGATTAGTATATCTATGATATTAATTGTTTATCGTTTTAGCGATGATCATATCGTGTGTTGCTTATAGGTGCGCGGACACGTACTAAACCTGGCGCTGCAAATGTACGGCTGCCGCGTCATCCAGAAGGCACTGGAGTCCATCCCGGCCGAGCAGCAACAGGAAGTGGTGCGCGAGCTCGATGGACACGTGCTCAAGTGCGTCAAGGACCAGAACGGAAACCACGTTGTTAGTATACTAGCAATTTACCGAAATGCCTAACACTGATGCACACTTACGCCCGAAATTACTAATCAATACAATATCAAT
This sequence comes from Hoplodrina ambigua, assembly GCA_949774945.1. Taxonomy (NCBI): domain Eukaryota; kingdom Metazoa; phylum Arthropoda; class Insecta; order Lepidoptera; family Noctuidae; genus Hoplodrina; species Hoplodrina ambigua. The sequence continues at coordinate 11,150,191 of OX458968.1, forward strand.
AAATGAAAATTATTTGAGATGTAGACTGAGAGTTCCGTATGAAATACTCATGACCATTGACATTGACAAAACACTTCACAGATAAGACGTGACACCAGTTTAAAGATAGTACGGGTAATGACTCGGAATGGATTTAAATATAAATATTGTTTTCAGGTGCAAAAATGTATTGAATGTGTGGAGCCAACAGCACTACAGTTTATAATCAACGCATTTGCGGGGCAAGTGTACGCGCTGTCGACGCACCCGTACGGCTGCCGCGTCATCCAGCGCATCCTCGAGCACTGCACGCCGGAGCAGACCGCGCCCGTGCTCAGCGAGCTACACGCGCACACCGACCAACTCATACAGGTAGGCTGTGCAACACTCTACCTGCCTTTTGTTACTGAAAGAGTACAGAAATGACCACAACACTTTGTTTAAATCTTGTTAGTTTTGTTAAAGTATAATAGGTCTTTCCACAAGCTACCATTACATTACTCCATAAATGAACAAGGTATTAAGTTGTATATGGTTCTCAGGACCAGTACGGCAACTACGTGGTGCAACACGTGCTGGAGCACGGCGCGGCCGAGGACCGCTCGCGCCTGGTGGCGGCCGTGCGCGGCAAGGTGCTGCAGCTGTCGCAGCACAAGTTCGCGTCCAACGTCGTGGAGAAGTGCGTCTCGCACGCCACTCGCAACGAGCGAGCGCTGCTCATCGACGAGCTGTGCGGCTTCAACGACAAGTATGTATGCCAGTCTCTGTGGTGACTGATTATTTGTTCTACAGATTGCTATTTAGCTTCCAGTACAATAATTATGGCGTGATTGCGTTACAGTGCTCTCCACGTAATGATGAAGGATCAGTACGCGAACTATGTCGTACAGAAGATGATCGACGTGGCCGAGCCGACGCAGCGGAAGGTTCTGATGCATAAGATCCGACCGCACATCGGCTCTCTCCGCAAGTACACGTACGGAAAGCACATAATTGCGAAGCTGGAGAAGTTCTTCATGAAGGCGCCGGAGCTGGGACCCATTGGGCCGCCGCCTCCCAACCCTGTGCTGTAGTCTGTGTAAAGTATTAAACGTCCGCGGGTGTAGGCTGATGCGACGGCGCGGGTATCGCCCGCCTATTATAAATTTTGTGAATATTTGCGATTGTACATTTGTAACTATAGAGCTCGCTGCCAGCCGGCCTCGCCCGGCCAGCGGGCCCGGCGCGGCGGGCGCGGCCCCTGTACATACGTAGCGGCAGACTGATGTACAGAACAATACGATATACTGTATACTGTAACAATAGTTGTACAGCGTCGACGCCGACTCCGGTGCTCGGCCGTCGCGTCACCGCGGCGTAGCGTTTATTGCGTTTCTAGCTCTTAAGTGTTCTAGTATTATTCGTTGTTCGTATGAATCTATGTATAAATATTTGAACGTCTCTCATTCTCGTGTAATTTATGAATCGAAGGAAAGCGGTGGTTTAACTGACCCCGGCGTTTCCATAATTTTAGCTCGTTGTAGATTTACTATTAGCTGGGCTAGGGGACCTTGAATCTTCTAAAGCGATAAAGAAATGCCGCAGGCAGTTCTGGACAATCGGCACTATAGTCGTGATTATTATATTATTATTTTGTACTATTCTTCAAGTCAAGCTCTCGTTTAAGTTATAAACCGGCTTTAAAATCGTACATAGCTTATCTCGTTTAGTGCCGGAATGTATAGTTCGTCGATTATAATTTTGTGAAAATGATATTTTTGTATATTTTTTATGTAATTAATTTAAGTTATTTAGTTAATGAGTCTCCGAAAATGATCGGAGCGAGCGCTTACGAGTGGGCGATGCTTATGTTAGTGTGTAGGCGCAGCAGTGTCCCGCGCTGCGCATAGGTTATAGTGATGATTGTAAAGTCCTGTACTGATAGTTGTAGTCCCGAGGTCTACCTTGCCGGTTGCACGTCACAAGCGTAGCTACTCCTCATTCCCCCTGTGTAATTAATTTTTATAGGAAGCGTAGTTTCCTACGACACCTCAAGATTTTTTACGTTTAGATGTAATTGAAAATAAAATTATTGTATATGGCTGTACAAAAATGTTAACAAAATGATTTGTAAAACCCGTATGTGATGGAATAAGGCGAGGCGTCGAGAGCGGCGACGTGTGACTAATCGTGGCTCTATACGTCGCGTCTTGTAGGTTGTACTAGATAACATTTATATGATGATCCATCTATTTAGACATTAATTATAATAAAGCATTTCTGTAATAATATTACAAAGAATCTGTTGTTTTAATTAGTGTTTATCTCCCAACATGCAATTATTTTATTTGCACATCCACAGAGTTTCTGCGATGAGATTATAATTGAGAAGTCGTGTCCTTCAGTTGTTAGCGTCAGGACGGATGGTTGCCTATCACCAGCGGCTACCAGCGGCTCTGAAAGTATATTCAAGAATTGCTACCAAATTGCTTATATTTGCTACATTTGTTTAATAATTGCTACAAACGATACATTCAGAGAAATAAGAATATTTAAACTGCGTGTTCAGCATGAAGGACGCTGAATTTTTCAAAGTTTGTTATATCAATAATTGCTACCTAGTTGCTACATTCCCCAATTTAAATTTGAGCTTCGTACATACTTTATTTAAAAAATTATAGCTGTTTTAAATTTTTGAACAACGAAGCGCCTGATTATTGGTAAAGACAACAGTTTCTTTTACTACAATTTCTTAAATAAATCGTGCAGGCGTTCACATAAAATTATGGGTCACCCACCCCAATCTGTGGACGCGGAATCGACTTGGATATTTAAAATTATTAATAACAAACTAAAAGACAACATATTATTAATCAGACAGTCCATAGGTACCTACTACAAATTCTGCATCTTTCATGCTGAACACGGGGGCTTCGTGTTCAGAATAAAAGGACGAAGAATTTTTAAGTTTGTTGTATCAATAATTGCATACATACATCAGTAAAAAAAATATAGCTTTAAAAAAAAAAAAAACTTCGAAGCGCCTGATGATTGGGAAAGGCAACAGCTTCTTTTATTACAGGGTCGTCCCAAAAAAGTACGGTACTGCAATTTTCAGATTTTGAAAATGAAATATAGAATAACTGTTACTTCCTGAAAATTAATGATTCAAATCGGTACAAACTGACTGCCTCGTTGGTCTAGTGGTCGCAAAGCGCGACTGCTGTGCATGAGGTCTTGGGTTCGATTCCCAGGTCGGGCAAAGTGTTATTGGGTTTTTCCATCAGGAATTTCTCAGTAGCAGCCTCGGAGTCTGGATTTGTGCCCGGTTGATGGCAATAGGCTCGCCCCCTATTACATGGGACTAAAAACATAACTGGCGAAATGTGGGTGTACTAACGGGTACACCTCTGCCTAACCCTTCGGGGATTACAGGCGTGATGTTATGTTATGATGATGTTATGTTATCGGTACAAACAAAAAACTTTCCTCTTCATAATATTATTAGTATATGTGTTAGTATAGACTATTTCTACGTGTTCAGTCAAACAAGCTATTTGTTTAGCAGATAATAATAATTGTTATTCTTCTACATTGCTCTTCATTGTATAAATAAATAAATAAGTTCATTGAAAACTAATTTACACAATATTTTACCATAAGTTAAAAGTCCTTATAATAAAATAGATGTAAGTTATCTACACTTTATATTACAAAGAGGAAAAATTTGTAGTTTGTTTGTAATGGATAAACTCAAAAACTACTGGACCGATTTTAAAATTCTTTCACCATTAGAAAGCTACATTATCTGCAAGTAACAAAGGCTATATTTTATTGTATTTGCGAAAGCTAGTAATATTATAAAGAGGAAAGTTTTTTGTTTGTACCGATTTGAATAATTATTTTACCAATAGAAAGCTAACTTTTCAGGAAGTAAGTTATTCTATATTTCATTTTCAAAATGTGAAAATTGCAGTACCGTACTTTTTTGTGAGAACCCTGTAATAAAAAAAACTGTTGCCTCTCCCAATCATCAGGCGCTTCGGAGTTTTTTTTTTTTTTTAAAGCTATATTTTTTTAACTGATGTATGTACGCAATTATTGATACAACAAACTTTTAAAAATTCAGCGTCCTTTATTCTGAACACGAAGCCCCCGTGTTCAGCATGAAAGACGCAGAATTTGTAGTAGGTACGTATGGACTGTCTGATTAATAATATGTTGTCTTTTAGTTTGTTATTAATAATTTTAAATATCCAAGTCGATTCCGCGTCCACAGATTGGGGTGGGTGACCCATAATTTTATGTGAACGCCTGCACGATTTATTTAAGAAATCGTAGTAAAAGAAACTGTTGCCTTTACCAATCATCAGGCGCTTCGTTGGTCAAAAATTTAAAACAGCTATAATTTTTTAACTAAAGTATGTACGAAGCTCAAACTTAAATTCGGGAATGTAGCAACTAGGTAGCAATTATTGATATAACAAACTTTGAAAAATTCAGCGTCCTTCATGCTGAACACGCAGTTTGACCAGCCATCCTGACGTCAGGATGGCTGGTCAAAAAAATATTCCTATTTCTCTGAATGTATCGTTTGTAGCAATTATTAAACAAATGTAGCAAATATAAGCAATTTGGTAGCAATTCTTGAATATACTCTCAGAGCCGCTGGTAGCCGCTGGTGATAGGCAACCATCCATCCTGACGCTAACCTTCAGTTTTACCTTACTCCTTAACTACTGCAATATCGAAAAAAATGTAGTTGTTTATCTATTTCGCGTTACATTCTGTCGATAAGGCCAGATCACTGCGTAATGCCCCTAAATAGGAACGCTAACCAGAATTTTACTTACGATTGTGTCACTTCATATGGGCCTCCGCCCACGTTGATAATGAAATCGGTGACCGATTTTTATCAGAGAGAAATGGAACGTACTGGCGAAGACGTCCCACACGGTCTGTCCTACGAAACTATCGTCCGATATTGACCATCAGGATGGCTAGACCAAACGAGATATGTACATGAGACCATGTGCACTGATTAATACCTATTTGCTACTATTTAATAGCTATTTACGATATTCGGACCTACTAAATGTCTTCGAGATCACCTAGCATTGATCCCCAACGGTTACTAACCCCAACGTCAGAGACTGTAGGACCGATTATCGGATCGGACGATTTATTTTCAGGACCTCCGCCCACATCAGACTTTTTGTAGAACCCGACTATCGGGACCGTTTAGTAGTTAGTATTGTATTACGGACTACTCACACTTATTCAGCTCCATTCAACTTTTGTCCACAGATAACGCCGATTTCGTATGAGACGCGTACGCGTCCGTCCTGAACGCATGCGATACAAAATTGTTGTTTTCTATGGACAAAAGCTGAATAGAGCTGAATAAGTGTGAGTAGTCCCTTACCGACTTTTTTGCGGGAAATCTGCGTTGGTATATTGCAATTCATATTCCATTTATCTGCGACAACAAATCGGTCATCGATTATTATCGGACGTGTGCGGAGAGCCTCATTGTCATGTAGGATCAACTTTGTAAGACGTGTGACCCATACGACCGGAGAGAGATCAGCCTAAGGCCTCTTGTCCACACACGTTTTATTCGCCGTACGGCGAATATGCCGTGCGGCTAATAAAACGTCAGGCACCGTCAACTCGCTCCCATAGACTGCGATACAACAGTGATGAAATTCGCTGTGCGTAGACGGCGCGCCGAGGAGGACGCACGGTGCATACGGCGGCGTTGCCGTGACGTGCCGCCACCATGTATGTTAACAAGCTCTCACAGTGACCCATACAACACTGACGACCATGCCTACACACGGCGTATTCACCGTGGATTTTTACGCCGAAAAAACGTGTGTGGATAAGAGGCCTAAAGGTCATGGCACATTATCCCAGCACGGCGTCCACGGCGCCCGCGAGGCGCAAGCTCTTGCTCTCAAGCGCTTGCTGGCAGCGCGCGGACGACGAGGCGAGTTGTGTGGTAGCGGGAAGCGCGCTGACCGCCGGTCGCTGGCTTTTCCATATTGGCATTATGAAATATATTATACTACACACGATTTAATTATCTAATTTGAATGACAAGTAAATTGCGGTGCCGTTGCGGTGCTGGGATGATGTGCCATGACCTTTAGGACCAACGGTGACACGGTGACACGTTGCGCACCAAGGCACACAACCAATTTCCAAATTCTGCCCTACTACTGAGAAATGCCTGATGGCAAAACCCAATAATACGCTAGAACAACGGGACAGTTTTATGTGACTTGACTAATAATAATATGAACACATCAAGGTATTGGTATGCTTATTCTTTATTGAAGATCGTTGCAGCAAAGTCCCATGCTTTAAAATCGGAAAATAAATTCATAAATCAATGTTTACATCTATTTCTCTTCATCTTTTTCCTTGTCCTTAGTTTTAGGTTTGACGCTTCGTTCTCGATCACGCGACGATCGCTCGCGGTCCCTGGAACGGTCCCGCTCGCGTTCTCTAGGTGAACGCTCCCGTTCGCGCGAACGATCGCGCTGCCGCGGCGACCGAGACCGCGATTTGTGACGACGAGACCTCGAGCGAGATCGCTCCCGTCTGTATGATCTGTAATTAAAGATAAATTGTGAATTTGGTTCTTGTAAGTTCAAAATAAAACAGGTGAAGAATCTGTCACTTGTTGTAACTTCCACAAAGGACAGCTTTCATAAAAATAACAAAATGTACAGGTTTAACTAAGACTGTCTCTGAGGTAGTTGCTGTGATCCCGCACAGCAACAGGGTTACCAGTTAGATTGAGCTGCACATGAGATAGTTTGAATTAAGATTTTTCTGACAGCCAAAAATATCTGTCTATAAGTAGGTATGCAATACATACCATAAATACCAAGGTCATATTTGCTCCTCAATCAATACAAGCGTAAAAAAATATAGTAATAATTACTCTATTACTTTTCTCACGTAAAATTAAACATTCAGCAATTTAGGCGATAAAGTTTTAGTACTTACTTTTCTCTTATCCTGTCAGGTTTAATAGAGCGAGACCGATCTCGATCTCTATCTCTATCCCTTTCCTCCTGTTGAACAAAGAAACAAAATTACAAAGTCTGTTACTGGATTGTACGTGAACTGTATGAGTGCACGCTGCCACTAATATGGTTTTGTGATGATTGTTATCGTGAGTTATTCACTCGCATGTGACACTATTATTTTGAAACTATATTTGTGTCACATTAACATATGTCGACCTATAACAATAACACGAAAGTATCGCTCGAGACTACTGACCTCATCCCTTCTATCGCGATCCCTCCTATCGCGATCATCTCTCTCCCGAATGCGGTCTCGGTCCCGGTCCCGCTCGCGGTCCCGGTCACGGTCTCTCTCGTGCATGTGTGGTGGCGGGTGCGGGCGGTACGGCGACACGTAGGGCGGCGCCGGCATCATGTGCGGCGGCGCGGCCAGGTGCGGCGGACCCAGCGGCTGGCCCATGCTCATCGGAGGGCCTACTGGTGGCCCCATCGGGCCTGGTGTCAGCTCTTTTATCTCACTGGGCGCCCAGCCACTCTGTTCTGGATGACCTGCAATAAGTCATTCAGCATTTTAATCTACCTAACTTGTTCTAACCTAACATAACCATTTGGGTTTGGCTTCCAATATAATTGGATGCAGGTGAATACAATGGATATAAATACCCCTTGGCAGACCCCGCCAAATAACAGTTGGGAACATGACTAATGACCGTGTTTTCAAAATCGTAGTATAAAATGGACGATCAGCCATTCACGAACTGACCTTCGTCACCTTTTACAGCTTTTATTTAGCCAAACTAAAAATATTATTTATCATTTCTGTGGTAGATATTCCTGGCACTGCAGTAGCTAGAAATGTATACTGCAGTGCTTTTCTCAATGGCATTGTTGATTAGTTCTACCTTCAGATACGTCTGATCTGAACAAAATTCGCACCGCCGTGATGGCCTTTAGCAGTATTTGTTTAATCATACCCCAAGGTTCCTCGTATGGGACATGTGGAGGTGGCGGGTAGTAGTGCTCATTGGGCGGAGGGCCGAAATAGTCAGGGGCGCCCATTTCGCGCTGGTGACCACTGCGCCCGTACTCTCGTCGTTCCGCCGTCATCACCTGGATCGTGAAATAACATGAGATAATTTGTTAAACTGTCATTAATAAAGTTATTGCAAGTTTATTTGTGATAATATATTATTATAATAATAAAGCAACAGAACATAAAGGTTTTGATTTTGGGTTATTTCCAAAAATAACGTACCTGTATTGTGTTTTCTCTAGATTGATAATTATTTGACATTGCTGGTGGCATCATTTCATCATTTCTTGGACCTAAATAAAAAACATGTCGTTTTAGTATAAAGCTGCCTGAACCAGTTTAAGAAATAAGTGTATATTTTCTATCCTTTAATCTTTTATTACAGTTTGAATTTATTTTCAAGTATGGAGTTATGGTCCAAGACAAAAATAATAAGTTACTTTTTCTAACCATATCTTGGCTATAAAAATGTAAACTATTATTTTTGGACAAGATTAAAAAAAACCACCTTTTTATGATTGCATACAAAAAATGTAAATAGTTAAGTCTATGGTGGAGTTAAGAAGAGGCCTGCTGCCAGAATCCCAGCAGGGGGACATTTAAGATTTATGTAAGTATAGCGTTACTCCATACCCGGTGGTCTCCTGAGGTCAGGTGGCGGGGGGCGCGGCGGCACGCCTACGTGCAAGCCGACGCCCGCCTCGTTGACTCGCATGCGCCGCTGTCGCTCGCAGTACGCGCTCCACGTCACTTCATTGAAACCATAGTTGAAATAATCTGAAAATATTAGAGTAATTGTTTCTGCCATCCAAAAAAAAATACTACTAGAAAAACAATCACTACTTCTTTTGTCACAATGTTGGCTACTTGTTTGTGTTCTGGTGATTGCTAGAATCTTTATAATAAGAAATATCAAGGAACTTACTTGTAATTTTTTATTTATTTTATTGGAAATGCTTATTCTTATAGTAAAAGTCAAGTAGGTGCTTGAACAACCCTGACCCCAAATAGGTTCTGGTTAATTAAGAAGGGACAGTATTTCTTCACTAAAGCAACATTAAACCATCTCTTTTCTTTAAATCTGTATTGCTAATTGTGAATTGCTAATTCTACGTACAGGTCATTTCTGTTGCTCAACAGTTATTCTGCATTATAATTGTTATGATTGACCGATAGCAAATGTCTGATAATTACCAGATATATCAGCTCCAGGCTTGTTCCACGGCTTATCTTCAATGGTGTCAATGTTAAATTCAAGTGCAGGCACTCCATTGATACTCCCAGGTCCATCCAAGTCTTCTAAAGTTACTTTACCACCAGTAGTGGCACTGCGAGGTTTCTCGCCTGTTCCAGCGGCTACTAATCCTACACCACGCTAGAAAGAATAGTTATGAAATATCACAGATTGTCAGCATTGAACATGAGCTCTTTCATAAATGTGAAGAAACACCCGCCTCGTGTGACTGCCTCGTTGGTCTAGTGGTCGCAAGCGCGACTGCTGTGCATGAGGTCTGGGGTTCGATTCCCAGGTCGGGGAAAGTGCTATTGGGTTTTTCTATCTGGAATTTCTCAGTAGCAGCCTCGGAGTCTGGATTGTGCCCGATTGATGGCAATAGGCTCGCCCCCTATTACATGGGACTAAAAAACATAACTGGCGAAATGTGGGTGTACTAATGTGTACACCTCTGCCTAACCCTTCGGGGATTACAGGCGTGATGTTATGTTATGTTATGTGAAGAAACAATGTAAAACAAAATAGAACATTACGCCTGTAATCTTCCTAGGGTTAGGCAGAGGTGCACCCATTAGTGCTCCTACATTTTGGAAGTTATGTTTAAGTCCCATGTAATAGGGGGCAAATCTATTGCCACCAACCAGGCTCAAATCCAGACTCTGAAGCTGCTACCGAGAAATTCCTGATGGAAGACCCAATAACACTTAGCCCAACCTGGTTATCGAACCCAAGACCTTATGATCAGCAGTTGCGCTTTGCGACCACTCCACCAACGAGGCAGTCAAAATTAAAACAAAAAATGCAAAATCAATACTGAAATCTTAATATATATAAATCTCGTGTCACAATGTTTGTCCTCAATGGACTCCTAAACCACTTAACCGATTATAATAAAATTTGCACACCATGTGCAGTTCGATCTAACTTGAGAGATAGGATAGTTTAAATCTCAAATTATAGTCGCAATTTTAATTTTTTACATTTTAACAGCATAATAGTGCCGATTCTCTTGGTCACAAACTAAACTAAAATTAGACTATTTCCATCTTTTTCTGTCCAATAAAATAAGAAAGAGACTAATGTAAATTAGAGCTGTCAAATTTAGTCAATCTGACACATCCTTACAATTATAGTTGACATTTTAAAACGTATGGATTAAAAATACGGAGAAGTTCAAGGCAAAACTAATTTGACATCGCTAATTTAGTTCTTCAATGTCACCGTCCTTTCCGTTCGCTGTATGTTAGTAAGAGAAGTCAATTCTATAAATTTAGTCTAGTTTGTGAACAAGGGAATCGGCACCATTATTAATAATTCGGGGTTTATAACAACCTATTTGTGATTACCCAAGAAAAAAAGTACTAGGGTGTCATAAAAAAGGTATATCTCTATGGCAGTAAAAATAAGAAGTTTTAGTCACAATGGAAAGGTCAACATTCTGGGTTTATCAAAAAAAGAACTAGGGTGTCAGAAAATAAAGGGTTCACTCATGCACTCAAGCAGAGTACAAACCGAATTGATTGGCAAATTCTAAATTAACGTGAGCGAAGCCGCGGGCGAAAGCTAGTATAATTATGTTTTTTTAAGTCATCCTAGTTGTACTTTGACTAGTTTTGGACGGAACTTCTAGCTATAGACCTCCGCAAAACCTGAGGTATCACAGGTGAGTTGTCCTTCTTGAGAAAACTCTTTTCAGTTGATGACCCTCTGACCCAATCTTTTAGCAGCTATGCAGGAACATCATTGATTAGCATACTCACTTTTATAGCTAGACTTGCATAAGCCTGAGGTCCAGATTTGATCTCTCCGATGGTGACTTTGATGTCATCACTGTCATCCGAATCCGAGTCTCCATTGTTCTGGCTATCGGCGTCTCCATTACGGTCTTCACCTTCACGCGCAACCTCCGCGAAATGCTCGTCATTAAAGTGAGAGTCATCATTAGTCGCATCGTTGTCCTCCTGATCTTTTTCTTCACCTTCCTGCAAATTACAAATTCGTCAACAGTTCTTGCACGACTACTAATACGTAACAATATTCGGACTTCAAAAATCGATAAAATTAGATAAATTAATATTGCATGATTATGAACCTAATCTTGATATAAGATACAGTTAGAAAAATCAAAACAGCCGCATTCCACATAAAATTTCACACGTAAACTTTCGATTAAACATTTTTATAGGTTAGGTATATACTTACAGTCGCAGCGTCGGCTACATCAGTCTGTGGCCGCTCTTTTTCAATACCTTCTGTAGCTTTATCTGATGCCTGATCTGGATTTGATTCACCATACAACCAACTATCATCATTATCATCTCCAGGTGCCGTTTCCACGGCAGCGTCTGCCATTTTTATTTTTCTAAAGTGTTTGAGTTTTGATTTTGACTGTATTTGACAGAAATACGCTTGACAACAATTTGACATGGCATTACTTTTTTATGCCATAGAGTTTTTGTTTGATTTAAATTATGGGCATTTTAGTAAGTAATATTTGAAAAAGCCTACTACTTTTTGCGGTTAATCCGGCGGTTTTATAAGCCGCCGGGCGCGCTGTAGCATGTTCGTCGAAAAGGCCGGCGGCCCCGAGTGTAAGCGAACCTGTACGCAACAGAGTCACAAGCCCATCACAACGCGACGTCCTATGTGCCAGCCCTGCCTGTCCGTGGTCCTAGCGATGTATATGAAGTATATGACCCGCAATAAGAAAAAATAAAACAAAGTGTTGTAAAACAATACTTTATAATTTCAGCAAGTTTGAATAAAGAAATGATTTATATAAATAATATATCACAAATTAATAATCTTCAGAGAGTTGGTGAATTAATCAAGCCCATTCCTTCTTCGAGGGAACAATTTTTGTTCAGCTTGTTCCACTTTCTGGGCGACGTTGGCCAATTGTTCAGACGCATCAGAAGCGGCTGCGCCGCAAGTCTCTGCCAGTTCTTGAACGCCTTGCGATACCTGTAAATGTAAATGGTTGTGTAAAAATAGTTTTTTTTATATTTAGGATTATCGAAATATTACAAAGAATTATGTCATTATGGATACACGTCTTACAAAGAACTAGATATTTGCAAAAAAATATAGCTTTTTTATTTTGGGGAATTTACTCTAGAAGTTAAGGGAAACTAAATATTAATATTTAACTTAGATATAATAATGGTGATCATAAATAAAACAAAGATTATGCTTACAGCATCAGCTTCGACCTTCACTTCAGCAGCGGCAGCTTGCATGTTGTTGACTACTTCTTGCATTTGGGCCGCATGCTGAATGGGTTCAGACTCGAGCACTGAGCCAGCCTGTAGTTTATTGGAAATAATGTTGTATTAATAATTATTTTTTGGTTATTCAAATTAAATGGATTAAATCTTAAGTTCAGTACAATGCACTGAAAGAAGCATCTTAAAACTTATTTGATCCAGTTTACAATCAATAAGCCTAGATTTTAATTTATATAATTGCTAGGTTGTATCTAAGTAGTTTTCTAGCTTTTTTTTGCAATCATATGGAGCAGACAATGAAAATATTTGGGAAATGTTACAATTCATAGAGTTATGTAAAGTTACCTGTTTGCAGCGGTGCATGCAATGGCAGTGATGTTTGAGCACAGGCTCTGCTGCAGCAACTTCATGCATATGCATTTCATTCTGCTGCATCTGGAATTCAAATAAATGTTTTTCAGTGTGATGTCTGCAGTCTATTTTCTGTGTATTACTTTTTTCTATACTAACATAATTTAACATGGTTATAGATCATGGATATATAAAACACCAACAATACAAACTCTCAATTTTATTAAACTTTTCATTCGAGTCATGTGTTCTGCTGTTATGTCCAGAAACTATGTTGATTAAACACATAAATCCTATGTATTAAAATAAACAAGTAGGCCTCAAGTAACAAATGCAAAAGCTACAAGGTAACATCACTGAAGCAGGAAGTACTTTCCTCACCACGATAAATTCATTTAAAACATATTGTGTACCTACTATCAATGTGTGCTATCTACAACAAAGTAACTTATAAATTCAATTCACACAAATAGAAACCTTCTCGATGTATGACTAAGTCTTACATTTTCCACGAAATTGGGGTCAGTGTAGTTGTTCAGTTCGGAGGCCACATGCATGGCTTCAGAGAGCTTCTCATGTCCAGCTGTTGCATTGTTGATAGCTTGAGCAGTATTCAACAAATTGGCAGTAGCAGTGTCTCCCTGTTGCCCATCAATGGGGGCATTCGCTGCCAGACCAAGTTTAGCTTCTAATTGCTCAATTCTGTTTTGTAAAATTGAAATGGGGTCCATTTTTTAAACAGTAGCAGGTACTGAATAAAATTAAATAAAATAAAACTAATTGAAAGTATTCAAATACTGTTACTAAAATAAATGAATATCGCAACGTTCGAATGCAAGATATATTTTTAATTTTTGACATTAGCGTGACGGTTCGAAGTAATGATAGGTGACAGGCAAGACGGCTGGCTGGACCGTTCTATAGGTTCCAACTTCGGATGAATAATTTAAATAATTTAATATTAATAAAAAAGGTTGGGTATTTATTATACAGTATTTTTGTGGTGTTTTAAAAGTATAGACAAAATAAAAATAAAACAAAGAGGATATTGATTACACACAGATTATTGTTGCAACCTTTTTGGTAGACGACAAAATGTAATGGTGACAAGCAAGACGTTTGCACGTTTTAAGAAATATGAAGTCACTGTTTTACATAATTTTCTGTGCATTAAATGGTATAGAATCAGGAAAACAAGTGAAAATTTTATAGCATTACTAAACGAAACGTATCTAACAAACCGAGAAAAAAGCAAAGCATTTAATCTGTTGTCAATGTCACTCATTGTGACAGATGTATTGGATTGTTGATTTTTCATTAGCTGATTATTTGTGTCTGTTGTGTTTACAGGCGAGCAATTTATTTAATGTAATTAAAATTTAAGTGTGAAACAATAATTAAAATGGATGAAGAGTTAGGTGGACTAACGGAGGACGATTTCGTGATACCGCCTGTTAAATATGAGTGTAGGTATTGGCTTTAAAAGCAAACATTACAATCTAAAATAGTCAACACAAACACACGTGTAAACATGATTCATAAATTGAGTAAATTCGTGTACACTTATGTTATTCCGCTCTATTTCAGACCTGGATCACACAGCTGATGTGCAGTAAGTATATAAAACTAATATTTTAAACTAAAAAGTCTTTGTATAATTATGATGCAACAATAATTATTTCAAGTCCTTATCTGATATTATTTTAAGAACTATTTTATTGTGTCGTGTTTTTCACAAATACTCGACAATATCATTTCTATTGTTTCGAAATTCCATTCTCATTATCCTATAAAAAATATTTTTCCTGGTAGGTTATAGCACAACTTTTTTTCAGTAGTTATTCATCATTAAAACAATATTCTTACTATTTTTCTTTAATAATACTGTGTATAGCTTACGTAGTAACTATTCAGTAATCTGTGGTATAGCTTAGCAATTGCATATTTTTTTTTGGAATATTTCTGAATGATTTTAAAACTGATTTAAAAATAGACAATATTCAAACAAAAAAGTAGAAATAAGAAAATAAACACACATGTATTAACCATTTCAGGCTACATGCATGGGGCAACACATTAAAGGAAGCATTTGAGCAGTGCGGTATGGCCATGTTTGCATACATGACAGAAATGCCGTATGTTCAGATCAAGGAAGTGCACACAATAGAAGCAAACGCAGATGATTTGATGGGCCTCCTGTACCACTTTCTTGATGAACTGTTATTTCTATTCTCTGTAGAACCATTCTTAATATGTAAGAAGTTAGTAATCACAGAGTTCAACACACAAGAGTTCAGAATAATTTGTAAGTGTTACGGTGAAGAGTTTCAACTTGGCAAACATCCGCAAGGCACTGAAGTGAAGGCTATCACTTACTCAGCCATGCAGATAGTAGATGAACCTAAGGATAATAAGTATGAAGTATTTGTTATTATTGATATTTAATAATTATAATTATTTTGTTGAATACTTTTATAGTTTTCTGTTATACACTCTGGTTTATGTCTTATAAAGGCATGCGTTTAACATTCTTGTTAAATATTCGAAATAAAAAAAATAAATAAATATTGTTTTGCACATTATAAAACATACCAAAATGACACCTTAGCAAAATGATACCTTAGCAAAACGAAGCCTTGGCAAAAAACAACAACTTAGCAATACAATAAATAAATAAATAAAATGAATACTTTTTTTAACATCTTTGCAAAAAAATTATATCATTTATTTAAAAACTGTAAGTCTCATCTGTGATTCTTATGTAGTACATATTATTATTCCGATAGTCGCGCTAAATCTGAGCAAGTCTGTAATCCCCGAAGGTCAGGGGCGTATCTAGGGTGGGGCAGGCAGGGCACGAGCCCTAGGCGGCTATCAAAGGGGGACCCGAAAATAGCCAATTACAAAAATTAAAACACAGTAGGTACTAATAACCATTTAAGCTGTTATATTTACTTCGTGATTTCATGTCGATCGTGATAGCATACTCTATGAGCTTTCATGTGACATGGGTTTCATCACTGTTGGGCAATGTTGAAAAATAGGCCCAGGGTTCAGACAAAAATGCCCATGATCCCTCATGACTCATTTAGTGTATCTATTTTTAATACGAGCATTAAGATAATTTACGAAGACGATACTTTACGCAATAATGATGGGTGCTCTAGGCGCCATTTTCTTTTGGTAGACCCACATTTCGCCAGTTATATTTAAGTCCCATGGCCATCACCTGGGCACAAATCCAAACTCCGAGGCTGCTACTGAGAAATTCCTAATGGAAAAACCCAATAACGCTTTCCCGACCTGGGAAACGAACCCAAGACCTCATGCTCAGCAGTCGCGCTTTACGACCATTAGACTAACGAGGCAGTTTATTATTTGTTTGTTTTTTTATTTACTGTATTTTTTTTTTACTACTTAGAGCTGGTTCACGTTAGGTCGGACCGACAGTTTTACCGATGACCGACTGTCGGTTGTTACTGTTCACAATAGAAGCTGCCGATCCGACCTAATGTGGAACACCACCGTCGTTTTACCACAGCCAACTCACAACTGCTTTGTGACGATCCGGGGACGTCACAGAGCAGTTGTGATTTGTTTGTCGGTCCGATAAAACTGTCGGTCCGACCTAATGTTAACCAGGCCCGCGTAAATTATTTTTGTATACAGTGCTGGATTAGGCTAGTGTAGCGCGAGGCCTGTTCTAAACCTAGCTCTAAACGAGCCCGCGAACCGCGCTGTAGACATATTTACACGTTCGCAGCGAGCGCTGTGACTCCGCAAGGTGCGAACAAGCACCACGAAACCATTAACACGTTTGCGGTTAGCGCAGCCCGCCGCGCCTTTCGCGGAGTTTCGAGCCGGCTTAGAAAGAAAACTCTTGACCCTTGTAAGATGATTACAAAGCATAATTGCTATCTTCGAAAAATAGCTACTTAGGCTCCTAGACATACGGACGATGCGTAGTCGTAGGAACTGCTCGTCAACTGCACATAGACTGCACGGTTGGTTGGCAGTTTCATTGCAGTCATGGTAACTGCATTAAAACTGCAATTTGGCAGTCGAAGTGCAGTTGAAATGCAGTCCGTCTTATGCAGTAGTATTTGTATAGAACATAACTGAAAGAAATTATTTGATTAGGTGGTGATTAACGCATCATTGTTTGCATTTTGTGCAGATGGTCACAACGTCATTTTACGGTATAAGAACGAGTGAAGCGGGGTCAACATTTTGGAGGGTTAATTAATGTGAAATATAGGCCTTTACTTAGAAACACAGGGCCAATAGGCACTTGACCTCATTAGTAGGTATGAAAACATTACAAGAAAAATAATGTGACATGCTTTCTCTTAGGTATTTTATTGAGGGACTTGACAACTAAACAATACTTATTAGTTTTGGCGTCCAAGCGCGGGGCCCAATGCTTTTGTTGCTACTGCTGTGCAGTCCAGACCTGCTTTTATTATAGCTGAAAGAAGCCCAGCTAAAATCCAAGCTAGCAATTAGAAACACAAAATGACGTAAGTCTAGCGACTCTGTAAAAAGACGATGGTACGTCTTTCTATTTAAAAAAGGCTAGAATGGAAAACTGCTCGGGTGTACATTTTTTTAAGCGTTTAAAAGACAGAGTTTTTATTAGAATCTACTGCTAACAAAAATAAGCTGCTACCACCATTAGACTTAGGTAATATCCCGATTCAGAGCAGTCCGAAATATAAGGTTGTTGATATTTCGGTTATCCATATTTGCTTGGAATTTTTGGAGTACACCGATGATACACACAGGGTAGGTTCGAACACCAGGGTCACATCACCACCGACGGTATTTTTTCATCTGACTCATTAGCTCAACAGTAGTTTAAAAGAATAGAGTGAAGGTGTATATACATAGAGCAACAAGGGAGGCCTGTGTTGCGCTATATGTATATAAGACTAAATTCCTATATCTACATATAATGGTTAGTCAACATTGCGAACTGCTACTGTTTATTATATCATGGAACCAGCTATCTACCTGGGTCACTACGAATAATATATGCGTTTATTTGCGTAGGTACTACTGTTGTATCTATATTAAAAGACAATAAAAAATGATTTCCAATGTATACCCGATTAGTTTCACACCACGTCCTAGAGAAATAATATGATGTGAGATTGGAGACAGTGTTAAAAGTGGGAATGATTAATTACTGTATTAATAATAAACTGATGTTACTGCTCCAAGCTACTGACATAAGGAAATAAAGCGACGAAGTTTTCCAGGACACGGCAATTAAATCAAAGAGAAAGCGACTTTCTTGCTATTAATGACAGTAAATTCCAGCTTCCTGTTTGTCGAGTCCATAATTTGTAATTAGGTAAGTACCTAAAGCAGCGTTAGCATCGAGCAAACCATCAAGGATTTACATTTTAGTAATCTAAAAAAAAAATACCACGCAATCATGGATTAGGGGATCTTTGTATGGAAAAGAGACGACAGTACTAGACGATGTGTTTTAGTAGACTAAGAATTACCTACCTATACCTAAGCCATCAGTGCCTACAGACAGACAGAACACAACAAAAAGTCGTAGGAAGGTATATAAAAAACCGTGTAAGTATAACTGAAGGGTGGTTAAAAAATCTGTTAAAAAACAATCATACATAACATCACGCCTCTAATCCCCGAAGGGTTTAGACAGGTTTACCTATTAGTACACCCACATTTCGCCAGTTATGTTTTTAGTCCCATGTAATACGGGGCGAGCCTATTGCCATCAACCGGGCACAAATCCAGACTCCGAGGCCGCTACTGAGAAATTCCTGATGGAAAAACCCAATAACACTGCCTGAACTGGGAATCGAATCAAATCGACCTCATCACCTCCCACCACCTCAAAAAACTTTCGATAAATACCATGAATTATGACGCAATAAGTGAGCGTGAGAATATTCCCTATTCGTGTTTACTGGATAGGTGTCTACCAATCAAGATTTTCTTTACAAATAAAGCTCATGAAAAATACGTCCAGTGAAATTGAATTTTTAGTTTTGTTTTTTAACTATCGTTTGTCCGCGACTCCGTCCTCGTAAATGTTAGTTATCGCGTAAGTAGCCTATGTCCTTTTTTCTGGATTCAAATTTACCTCATACCAAATTTTATCAAAAACGATTTAGTGGTTTTGTCCTGAAAGCGTGACACAGACAGAGGTACTTTCGCATTTATATAATAGTATGGATTTTGAATCTACAGAACTTTCCCGCATACCTAACGTGCTTTTGAAATGTTAATTGCCCCTTTTCAAACGTTTCGGCTGCCGGGTAACCGACACAGTGCGAAATCATTAACTCCGATCTTCTTCGTGCTCGGGCACAGTATATTTTAAAGGGGGAGAAGAAGGCCATGCGGTCTTCCAGTCTTTTTCTCTAATAAATTGGGCTAGGCCGGACTATTGTCAAAGGGCACGACATAATTTATTGGTATTTATTGGTATGCTCTACATTTGATTCATAAACATATTATTTATAAACATAATAGGGTTTTGATACAATATATTTAAGAATAAAAACGTACTACAAAAAAACTGCTTACTTTCATATTTTTTAATGATGTTTCTAGTTGAATAATATTAATAATTATAGATGTGGGACATACTATTTCCATGGAATGATTTAACTCTAATCTCTGTTTTTTTTTTGATAATTTAAACATATTTCCGAACGTTTCTTGTCTATGATAGAGATGTTTCTATCTCCATAATATAGTGACTTCCGTTTTGTTCGCGGTTTCATTAACTTCCGTATCCTGTATGATTGATGCCTGAATATCATAAAAAAATATTTGCATTTAGATTTATGTTTATTTTTAAAGTATATAAGTAAAGAAAAAATAATTGTTAATTTTAACATTAATTTGACGTAGAATTTGCTACAAAATAATTTTTATATTTCATGTAAACATGCATGCCTGCCCCATACCATCCCCATGCAATAGTGAGTTTATTATCTACTTGTAATGCGGGTAATGCCAATCTATAACCCTGTAAAAAAATGTAAGTAGGTAGCTCATTTATTGGAGTTAACTGACTGACAGATTCCGAAAATGACCGAGAAGTTTTAACCAAATATGTATATTAATAAACCAAGTCAATAAACACCGCAAGTTACAACAGTTATACCGATTCCTACAAGGATCAATTCCCAGAAAAAGGTAGAAGAGCAATAATTTACTAGCTACAAAACCAACAAAATATGAACAGCAAAATTAAATATGATGCTTTAATTTGTGATTGAGTTGTTGCATTATTTGGCTATTGAAAACGGTAATAATGAACGACAAGATAAACGATACACGATAAACTTACTAATTTACTGAAAATATTGCCAAAAAAATAAGTTCTTAAGCAAAGTGCTTCAAAACTTAGCACCTAAATACTCTCGAGTTTCATAGACTTTCTCCAATCTCTCTCTACAATTTTTACTAATTTAAGTAGATTAAGAATAAAATAAAAAAATTACAATAAACACTTGTTGTGTCATCTTCGATCCAGGAGGAGTTATATTCCGTATATACGGTAGGTTCCTACCGAAAACCTCCCTTGCTGAAAGAATGTATTTCAATCATGTTTTCTTCAACCCTTTGGATAAATGGATCAACATAGCCGCTTAACTAGCGTTCCTTAAATAGTAAAGTAAAATATTCAGAAAAACAATACAAAACAACAGTTTTGTTAACAATATTTTAAATATATCTCTATATATTTTTTAAATATAATCCATTACTTGCGCCGTTACGAAATGCTCACAAACGCACGGCTATGAAGACGCTTCGCTTCTCTAAACCGGTCGAACAATGGAAATTCAAAAATTCGTTATATTTTTTATGGCTTCTTCAACGAGGGGAGGAATTTGGATCGCGAAGCGGCGTCCGCTAGGGGTTGCTCGCTCGGTCGCTTCGCGCCTGCGCACGTAGTTCGCGCCACTGCTACGTCGCTTGCAAGCCAGATGTTCTGAAAAGCTTCCTGTCGCCGTTCCAATGCTCCGCATTTTTATCTATTAAGTTAATGTAAAATGTGGACTAGGACCTTTTTATTATTTTCTTTTATGAGTGAAGTAATCAGTGAATAAATATCATGTGTATTGGATAAACTGTGTGTTGTAACTTAAAATTATCGAGCGTCTCGATGTCCACGAGTTCACTCGGGACCAACAAAGCGGCGGACATTTTATTTTGAGTACTCGATAATGTAGCGTTCGCGTCGAAAACATTAATGTCGTTTTATGGTTATAAATTCGGATATCGTTCGCTTACACCTTTTGTAAGTATTGTTATTTCACAGTGGGTATTTTGTGCGTAATCCTTGAATGTGTACACTTAAGTTTAGAAGCGGTTATGCCCAGGTATCACCGCTAGGTTGTCGATATTTTGGGGAAAATGTCGTTGAAAAAAGTGACGTAAGCAAAACTGGACAGCTGGAAGTGTCGCCTTGGACCTTTGGTATTATATACAGTCTGCTAAAGTTGCTATCGACCCACTCCGCTTCCGAGGCTTCTCGTTCGTGATTTCCGCGCGCGCGGCGCCCCTAACCTCTTCACTAATTGAATTGAGATGATTATGATGCGTTACTGTAGAAAAATTAAATGTACAACGGTTGTAACATGTTATTTGTGTTAATTAACAGCGATGCCGAGAGGGGTGAAGCGTGGGCCGGCGGAGGGCGAGGCCGAGGTGGTGGTACGCGTTGCTGCGTCTCCTTCGCATACTACGCTACTGGACGACAGCCCTAGCCAGCCCATCAGCTATCACCTGCTCGACCATGGCTATGGCGCCACGCCACAGCATCAGATCAGGCGCGAGGCGCCTACAGCACCGCCGAAGACGTCTGAAGTAAGTTCACCATATCATGTATTTTTTGTTACCTTCATTGATACCTTGATTTAGAATTCAAGCTGTTAATGAAACGGTTGAAATTGTGAGAGTATATAGTCACACTCTTAAATGATTATGTGGAACTCCCAGAAATTAATATTTATCATGATGGCTTGGGTTCATTGAAGAAGGAGATGCTGTTTTACTTAAGACCCGCAGCATCATGAAAAAGCTGATACATGGAGTCATCTGGTAGAGTCTGATTTGTTACCTCAACTGGCCTTAGGATACCCTATCTCCACAAAACTTAGTCCATTGGGATTCCAAAAATGAAATAATCTGCTCTTGGATCATTATTTGCATGTTTATGATGATGCTTGATGTGGCAATCCGGAAGAATGTGGTAACAGACAGTTGTGGTTTATGTGGCAATGAAGACATCACAGTATTCATTTCGGCTTTAAATAATCAAATAGTATGTAATGAGGCTATCAATTTTATTTGCCTGTTATATTAAAAAGTTCTTTTGGTAATAGATAATATTGTGACTTTTCTTTTGAGCTGATAAGTAAGGTCTGTAGTTTGTTTAAATGTGGATCAATACTGAATTAGTTATAACATGGAAGCACAGTAAAGTTGCCACTAATACCTGCTATCTATTAGGTTTAAAGATTCCAGTTCAACTTACAGAAACTCCTCATGATTGACATTTTTAGGTATATTGTACATTGGACTATTACATCATTGGGAGATCCTGTACGTGATTTATAAGATATTTGAGGCTATGTAATGTTATTTACAAGTTTTCTGCACAATGATTATTTAGTTACCTACATTATGTAACAAGAATATGAATGAAATGTTTGGTCATTGAGTTTTAAAGATCTTTTAATCAAAAACATATTTTGTTGGCATGTTTACTCAGTGATTATTCAGACAACTTGTTAGGTTTACTTTATTAATATTAACTTAGATTGAAAGAAACTCTAATAGATTATCTTGTAGATATCTCATGGTCTATAACAGCAGGAAAGTGTTGGATCTTGACTCAAGAACTTTTACTATCAAAGAGTGTAGTGACACATCAAAAAAATATCTAATTATTATAAATTTCTATGTCTTGATAAGATTTTGCAATCATTAGAACATTCTCATTTAAATGCCTAGATAGATTATTGCATTAGTTCTTGACTCACAATAAACATGTTCCTACCTATGTGAGAGTTTTGACTTGAAGGTTAGGTTATTGAAGGTTTTAACAAGCTACTAAATTTTATTAAAACTGAAAACCTGAACTGCAATTAGGGTACTGTTATAGTATCAACTACTAATTTAAAGCATAGACATAGGAAACTGATGATTATTGGTGCAACATAAGCCATGCAGCCATGGTCAAATTACCATTAAATTAATGTATTTATTGTACATTTTCCTTAATATTAATTCAATAGTTTAGGCTAATGGTAATGGTACATAACTTGTTTGTAATAATAAGCATAGTTTGAAAAACAGGACTGAACTTAAATGGGCTCTAAAATAATAATAATGAGGTCATTGCTCTCTGTGGGGTCATTGCACTGGGCAAATAGAATTCTGGAGATTCAAAGAGGATGATAGGGGATCATCTTTTGCATAATTTAAATTTTATTGCAATACATTCATTTTAAGGGATGCACACACTTGCAAAGGTGGCTTTTGTTGAAAAAATCTTTGCTTATTTTGCAAGTTTCTTTATGTATTTTTTTATGAGTAGTAATTTAATTTTCTACTTCTTCAACCTATCTCAAGTTATGAAGCAGTTAAGGTCTGTGTATGTTAAATGTGACATTATCATGACATAGATAAAATAATGCAACTAATACTACTCCTACTCAACCACCTTTTATCATAATTTATTATCAATCCACATTGCAAGTACCTACCTAATCTTTTTTTAATTCTATTTATTCAATTTTTTTAAATATTAAAAAAATAGGTAAAATCTCTATACGAAAAATACGGTCAAAACGTAATGTAAAATTCCGCAATTCGTAATCGTTATGAGGAATCAAAATGGCGGATCCTAGACGATATCGGTTCGAGTGTGTAACGGTAGCGAGTACACCGAAAAGTGTTTAGTCGGCGGGACCCTACACGGGACCCGGGGTTCGGACCAATCACAGGACAGACGCTTTCGCCTAAATATATTATTTTCTCCGACTCGTTCATTCGACTCTCGTTTAAAGTTTACTTATCTAATCTTTCTGATTATTAATTTTGTTTTAATTTCGATTTATTTATTTTGTTTTGTGATAAAAATAATGCTACACGTACTTGTATATTTTTGTGTTTTTTTTTTAATGATATCGAATCGAGTGTGGTAACACTGATAGTGTTATTGAAGTTTAGGCGTAGTACACATGAAATGATAGATTTGAAAAATTCGATTTAATTGTTTTGACGGGCGTTCCGTTCCCACGTAATTTCATTTAGGGAAATGTCAGTTTGGAATCGTGTTACATTTTTAAAATAGATAAGTCACTTGATTTCTAACGGGATCTTCTAAACTAGTCATAGAGTTCACGAATACATAAAACTATTATTTTTAACAAATGCTAGTTAGGGTACTTTACCTATCTACCTATATTTTTACTGCCTTGGGTTCTGTAAATATAACATTTTATAACCATTTAACATTTTATAATGGATTATAATCCATTACAGAACGGTTTGTACAATGCTTGAGTACTGCCTATTAGGTAAACGTGTTGATTATTCTTAAATCGAGAAAAAAAAAACAAGATGGCGGACGCTTCACGCCTTCCAGCGGTACCTCTAATAGCATAGCTAAACTGATACTCAACAGAATTCATAAACCAATACTTGTGATCGTAAAGATGAATGCTTATAAAGAAAGCCATTAGAAAGTCTTTTAACACCAGTCAAAAAATTTAACAATACAGTGGCGAACGTGCGACACTGCTGTATGCTTAGATTGGTATAAAGGGTTCTAGACAAAATTTGCATTAAATTGGTTCAAGTTTTAAATACAACCCTTATTTAGCCTTTCACTGCAAAAGGCGGTTATAAATCGTGCATAGATCGACCACCCATGAATTTTATTTCTGAACCCTTTTTTATTTACGTTCTTGAATATTATGGACGTACAAAGGATGATGAGCATTAGGAGACGCTTCATTACATTATGATCCGGATGACCGTTATTGTTTTATTCGTTTATGGGCCATGCATGATTTATATATGAGGCGGTATGTTGCATGCGAATCAAACTTTACGTTAAAATATTTTTTCATTCATGTCAGCTGGTGGTCTAACCTTAAACTTGGGCGTTACGTGTGGAGCGAACTCGAGAATAGCGGGCGGCAAGTGTACAAGAGACACATATGTTAGCAGTATATCATGTGGAGTGGCGTTCTCCCGGCCACCCGGGCCATGTGGCCCCAGCACTAGGAGGTCACGTGGCCAGGTACTTACTTCCTGTCATCACACTTGTATTGCACATTTTCGCTCTTTGTCCATAACGTCTCCTGCGAACTTTGATCTTTCGTTAAGAATGAAAAGATCCCTTTAATATTACCTGGGTTGATTTAATTTATCAAACGGGACAATAGGTTTTTTCGCTCGTATCAAGTTAATGTAATTTATTTGATCCCTACCGGTTGCATAATTATTATTACGCGGTGAACGTTTAGGGGTGTATTGATGATGTGAGCAGTTTAGCGCTGACAGAAGGGACGTTTTGTCTGCTGAGATAGCGAGCCCTGTGTCACATCTGCTCCGGTTTACTTGTGCTGCGCAGTGTGGCACAAAGACGCGCGGGACCCACAAATCCGGCAAATTAACAATAGCGCCTAGTTCTCTATTAATAATAACAGAAATATTTCGAGATAAGAAATTGCCATTCTTTCGCCAGAGGTCCCTTCCGAGAGCTCGGCGGCTTTTGTGTTGATTCTAATTTATGTCATGTATTGTTGTTACCGGGTACCCTCCCCACACACTTCCTTTTAGGGGCTTTGGCCCTGTTGCCTGTCGAATTGAATTTGTTGCATGAGCTTATTGAAAATGCCTCGTGCGTCTTCCTCTTTGCTCTCCGTGACTACTTTGGTGTGCTCTATTCTTTTATTTTTGTAAATTAATTAAATAAGCCGCTTTTTGCCGATAATTATCATTGTCGCTATTAATTAACATGGGGTCAACGTACAGTTTGAAAATGGGAACAATTGTCATTAAATGTTCCGTTGAAGTGTTAAGAGTGTGAAGTAGGCGCTAGTTCTTGTAGTGTAGTGAGTGATGCTCAATTGAAGAGATTAACAATGACTTACTTTGTGTTAAGAGTGAGTAGTATTTTATCACAGCCAGTGATGTGTACGTCCGGGTTTACATTGCGACACTTGCACTATTGAGTGTAGTATCTTTATTGTTTATTTTAGTGTGAACAACGAGAAAACCAGTGGACAGTTATTTATTTCCGATAGTCTGAACTTACCTTAAAAGTGAGGGAGGATGTTTTGACAATTATTTTTTGTCAAATTAGTGATTAACCTCAATCAGGTGACGCTGTGAAAGTTTTAGTGATTTTTATGCGCAAATCTAGTCATGGGGGTGAGTCGGAGTATGTTCATTTTAATCATTGCCATAACCTCATAAGAGTGATTTATATTAAAGTGATGACAGTGAACATTGGAAATATATTATAGACTTCATAAATAACTTGATAAACGCTGCACCCGAGCAAACGTTATTTGTTTAATTACCAGGTGCAAACGAGTAGGTAGGTAATAAGTGCCTATCTACAATTATGTAAATAGATATCGAATCTCGTCATTTCACTTCGGTTGTTCGTTTTTGACGTCAGCAACAAAGCTAGATCATAAAACATTACGACATTGTTCATTAAATTCTTTCTACGTATTTTTAATCGATAAGTAAAACGCGGTATTCCATGAATTTCGTGTTAAAGGTTATAAGTAGGTACTTCCTATCATGGCACTAAGCTTTTTATGCCAAAGGGTCATTTACGTAAAACTTTTAAACAATGTAATTAATTGTAATAAATAAAAATCATTAATCCACGTTATCTATGATTCATAGCCATGTCTGTCGCGTTTCCTGAGTAAAAATTCGGATCACTAGTTTAGGTTATTTATTGAAAGCTTTAATTATAAATTAAACATTCATGAATCAACCGATTCTGCAGCTTCGTGGTTGCATGGCGAAAACAAATAGGGAAGCGGTGCGCAAAAGCTGGTAGTTTAAATCTCGGAATGCATCAAAAACGTGTTTTGCTAATGCATTGCAAAGACTTGTGTAATGTAAATCACAAAGCATTTCTAATTTAACCGACTACCGCATTTTTATTTGCGGTTGAGGTTGCGCCAAAAACTATGTGTCAAAAAGATTTTAAACCCGGGACAGATGGCTGCAGAATTTCCATAAAATATGCAATGCATTAGTGAAACGCGAATGTTAGGCGCACGCCTTATGCAATTTGAATGACAGTCTTGCACGTCAAGGTCTCGGAAAATGCCAAAAGTATATTATTATGCTATACTTTTCATTTTATTACGACTAACACATGCACGTGGCGACGTTCTAACACCTAAAATCTACATAGATATTGACAATCAAGTTCACTTTCGATAGCGTTATGTTCCGTATGATTGATAGACTGGTACCTACTTGTCTTAAGCAGTGCGTGGTTATCTCAGATCTGCCCCAAATACTTCCGAGTGATTCAGACTTCACCTTCTTCAACAACACGAACGTTTATATTTCTCTTTATTTGTGGCAATGATGTTACGGCTATTTAAACATAAGTTGCTATCGTCACGCCCAGAAAAATCGCGCCAAAAAAGCTTAGAAGCAAGTTCCTACCAAGTATGTGAGCATATAGAACATCAACTTAAGTGTTCCATCGTCTGTAAAACGTCACGACATAAGGGCTCCAGCAGAGCTGTTTTGTGGAAACCTTTCTCAGTGAATTTGACTTCGTGCTAAGAATTGATAACGATTTCAGATCATTTCACCTAAATTACCACAGGGATGCAGATATGATGAAATGGCTATCCTTAAGCTACTTATAGTCGGCCGGCTCTATTATGAATTTTCATTCATCTGTGTAGGTTTCAAGACTTCCAGATCAGCAAAGGCCACCTATCTAACGGATGTACCGCTATAAATATACGTAAAATCCCTTTTAACGGTAACGCTCTGCTGTTGGACAGTTGTATTGCGTATTGAACTCTATAAACAGGCTTGGCTTAAGGCTCGCCGTTTATCTAGTGACGTTCAAGCGTCACTGGACTCTCAACATCGTAAGGAAATGTTCAAGAACCAAAATATTCAAAGACACGTGACATCTGCCAATCCGCACCGAGACCGCGTGATGGATTGATGCCCACCCCTTCACACATAGAGGAGGCCTGCCTCTGACTCCGGTAGATTGATTATGTATAAGCTTCAAGCTTTATAAGTTATCGCTTTTTAACATTATCCTGATTACACGTTGTTCTCAGGCGGTGAAAAGAAGACTGAACCTGAGTGAGAGCAGTTCCGGCAGCCAGGGTCACGTGGTGCCCATGAAAGCCGACTTCAAGACGCCCAAACAGAAACGCGTGAAAGTTCTCACGCCGTACAGTCGACCGTCCAGTTCTATGAAAAAGTACACCGAACGTTCCAGGTACTTGTCTCTGTGAGAGGTAAATTTCCATTTTAGAGTGTAGTTTTTCTGTAGTTAAATAGCGGACTCGAATAAATACTTCTTTGAAGAAGGACTCCTTGTTGTTGTGAAAACCGGCTGAGCAGGCTAGGCAACTTGCGGCTACAGAACATAGGCGTGGACGGAGTCTTAATAGAAGTGGCACTAGAGATATAAGGCGAAGGAAATTAACCACAAACAAGTCATTTTCAAAACTGTTGCAATATAATTACGGTCGCTTCTTACTCACGAAAATGCTTGTCTCAAAGGCAAAATGGCGGACAAAATTGGCTACTGTAGTGAACAAGCAACAACGAACGTAGCTCACTGGCCGCCATGGGGGCAAAATCGAATCCAGTACACGTTTTACATCGACTAAAGTGATCAAGCAATTGGAGGTCGGCCTCAAGGTGTCCAGTCCACTGTCAAAAATCGGATCACCCACATAGCGTTCGGATCGGAGTACCGAACCTGCTTTTGGTTTACTTCCCTAAGACTCTTAGATAATGGAAATGGAAGCTAACAAGATTAGACTGCAAGTTACTCCAGTAAAAGAAAAACTAGTACTACTTTATATTTACTACAATTTCTATATCTATTAATCACCATATTATTTGTTTCAGGTTTGACACATCATTAGGTTTACTCACAAAAAAGTTCGTTGCTTTGCTGAAGTCTTCGCCCAACGGTGTGCTCGACTTGAACATAGCGGCAGAACACTTATCGGTCCAAAAACGTCGTATCTACGACATCACAAACGTACTTGAGGGTATAGGAATATTAGAGAAGAGATCCAAAAATAATATACAATGGAAATATGGTGAGTTTGAGCTTTCAACAAGTAATAAAGGCTACATTCGATGTTTCGTGTATTTTAGTTTATTTGTATCATTTCTGGGGTTTGAGCTGTTTCTCACGTTTTGAGCGGGACATTGTGAAGAGTTTATTTTGTTTTAATAAAGGGCATTCAATTGCTGATATTTATTCGATGGAACTAGGCGCTAAGATTTCTTGTGTTCCTAATGAAAGCATCATGAAAGTTCTAGATGAAACAAGCTTTTGAGAGCCTGAAAATTATCTAAGTCGGACCAACGACAGATAGATATTACCTTGGTACTTGGAGTGTTCTGTAAAAAAGGGCAAAAAACATCGGCGTTACTTGATCTAGTGTTGAGTTCAGTTTGGTAAATTGCAGTGAGACAAAATATGCGTATAAATCGGATACAAGTGTCTAGTACGGTGGGCAGTTCGAAATGGCAGCTATTTAAGTAGCTTTATATTTGGTAAACATCTATTTGCAAGGAGAGGCAATACTAGTCACTATACTGGACAACCGGATTTGTGTAACTACAGGGGTTTTACTGCGGCAAATGTTGTTGAGTGATACTAGCATTAACTCATACTGTCAACTGACTTGTAACGCTCCGCCACCTGTTGGTCGTTCCGACAGAAAGATGCGTCTGTAATAGAAGCCGGACAACTTGTTTCTTACAAATTAAAAGCTTTTGTGCGTCGTGAGAAGTCGTCGTCGTAAACACCAACAAATTCGAAGGTAACAGTTAACAATAACAAGGAATTTTCATGAATGGAATTTTGTTTTTTTTTGTAATGCAGAGAATATGGCATGCAACAAGTGGGTTGTTGCTCTCTCTTTTTGGAACTAACACGTGTAGCGGAAGCCTAAGTTCAGAAGCCCTGAGTTCGATTCTCAGGACTAACAGTGGTTTTGTTATGACAGCCTCGGTAGCAGTCCGACATTGCTAATGTACTCGATGAAGCTTCGGATAACATCATGCGTATCTGGGCGAGTTATTACCACGTACTGTTCTGAGTGGCTTCCTTCGTGACGACACGAGCTTCAAGACTACTCGTGTGTTTAAAAGAATAGGCATGCATTTAGTAAGGCCGGTGATGTTTGGTGGTCCTTCACTGGACGCACCACAACATTAGTGAGCGATTGGGCGTGGTGGCAAGGTGAAGCCCGAGCGGTGAGTATGGTGGCAGCACTACAGCAGCCCTGTGTGCAGGGCCGGGCGGCGCGGGCGGCGCGGGGGGCGCGGGCGGCGCGGACGCGGGGCGCGCGCGGCGGCTGCGGCGCGACGTGCGCGCGCTGGCGGCGCACGAGGCGCGCGTGTGCCGCGCGGTGGGCGTGGCCGAGCACGCGCTCAGCGCGCTCTCCGCGGACCACGGCGCGCGCGCCTACATCACGTACGCGGACCTGCGCTCCATCCGGGACTTCCGCAACCAGACCGTCATACCCATCAAGGCGCCGCCGGACACGCGGCTCAGCGTTAGTGCACTTCTTGATACTTTATCTTACTTATATCTTTAGCCTTTCTAGCTGTAGCGCAGTTATCGTGACGTCGACGTAAGAGCCTACACTGTACCCGAAAACACGCCTGGTTTGAAAAATACAGAACCTCTAAGTTGCCTCACTTCTGTTTTGCTTTCATATTAAAATGTTTACCACTAAATTGCAGTAACACATAATGCATATCATATTATTTACTATCTTTACAGGTACCCCATCCTGACGAGAAAGGTTTCATGATACATTTGAAGTCTATGTCAGGAGAAATCGAAGTCTACCTCTGTCCAAAAGAACGTCCTCCTTCGCCTGCTTTGTGTAAGTTCAATAACAATGTTTAGAGTAAAATTCCTAAAACACAATGGCATTTTTGTAAGTATTAGACATTGAAAGATTTGATGTAAATTCTTGCCTGAAATCTAAGAATAATATATGTATCTTGTAATACTAATGCCATCCAAGAATAATTCAGCAGGGAGTCAAAATTATCTGATCATGAATTTAGCAACTAGATCTCCAGGAGACGGTCACGCATAGTTTTAATCATCATCATCATCCTTCGCCGGATTTCCGCTACCATCTCCAGGTCATCGACCTGAAAGGGAAGGGTGGCTATTCGGAAGCCTAGCGAACCAACCGCTGTTATTAAACTGCTCTGAAAATCGATATCAAATTCAAATGTTTCATGCTCGTTTTCAATAATCCATATAAGTTAATATTAATATTGTTGTAGCAACGGGCACGTTGCCAGCGGACCCGCTGCTGGAAGACAATAAGGCTCTGCTGGCGCCACTCATAGCGCTGCTGCAGTCCAAGGCCTCCACCTCCATCACCGCTGACTTCACGTGAGTTTGTAAACTTTGAAATTTTATTGTAGGATAATTATTTAAAGAATGTGGTGATCCACGCTAGTGAGGGACCACCATGTCAAGGTTTGTTACGGATTATGTTTTTTTTTGGCAGTTCTCCGTTCGATTTGGATTTTAAACTTTTAGTTTCGTCGGCAACCATGCCTTTCAAACTAATACGGCAATACGAAAGGATAATGAGGAGAATGCGAAAGGATATCGTTTAATTTAGGAAACACTGTTGTCGCAAGACACGATGAATTTACATGTCAAGAACCAACCGTGTTCGATAACTAGTTTCACTACCTTCATCTTTTGTTTTTGTACAGGACGCCAATAAAGCGTGAGCCAATAAGTTCGGACTCATCGTCGTCGTCGTCCATGGTGGTGTGCACGCCAGGTCCATGCGTGACGGACCCCACTCTCCCGTTGGGCGCGACGTACAGCACGCCGCAGGCCGGCTACACGTCGCAAACGCCTCATACGCCGCACACGCCGCACACGCCTCACACGCCCCACACGTCGCACACCAGCCACCAAGAAGCGCTCAACACACCAGACAGTCAGTATCTTGATTTTTTTTATATTTCTTGCGAGTTCCAGTCCAGTTCCCTGTCCAACTATTTTTTATTCTTTCTCAATCAGCATCTGAAGGAGTAAATTCTTGCTGTGTTTACAGCGCTACTAACGGTACTAACATATCTGCTAATTCCTCCAGGCTGCGGCGCTCGCGGGCGCCTGCGTAACGCTCTGATAGCAGACAGCGACGACTTCGCGCCCATCATGGGCGGCGGACGCTTCCAGCTGCAGACCGAGGACCAGGAGTCAGGTACGCCATGGAACTCACACACATTTAACATACGATTGTTTAAAAAAATAGCTTATTAGATATGACACAGTCATAAATAGAAATTGTCAACCTGTGCCCAGTACGCCAAGGTCCGTCATAGATGAGACCGTGACGTGCTGGACACAAGTTGACTTCATTGTCTTCTATTTGTGACTGTGGTATACCGATTTTTGGTTTAAATAAATACAGTCTCAAATATCTGCTAATATCGAAGAACTTTATGTTCATAGCCTATATGAGATATTTTAATACGAAAGGGTAAGGTTTAAAAGTTTATTTTGAACAAATAAAGCATCAAAAAATTCTTGAATAGGTAATGTGTCTTCTAGACGTAAAATCATAAAAATATACTAAATTTATTAAATCTAAATGTTAGTTTGATACCTTAAATTCAATGCCCCAACGGCTTTGTTGTTTGCTTGCATTATTATCTATATTTTTCTAAAATATGATAATGTAATCAATGGTGACAAAATAAATAAGGTGTTAACAGTAACCCATGGTTAATTCTATACAAAGTTGTCTAATCATGTGGTTACTTTATTTTGTATATTTCGGTGAACCAATCGATAACATAGATCTGAGACTATTGGTCCTGATTTCCAGCCTCTAATAACATTAATCGGTTAATTTACTATCAGTTAATTTGCTGTTGGGATTTTCCCACAAATATATTCATTAAATTGTCAAGAGATTTCTACACCAAAGTAGTAACCCAGAAGTCAGTTTTTGCCATTCCAATATAAGGTATCAACTTAACAAATAAAACTTTAATAATCATGTTCAACAACAGTCTAACCTTTACTTATATTTCACAATGTCATGGGTATGCTAAGTCACGCTGTAGGCAAGCGGGATCTCAGGAGGCAGCGCACGTCTCGTGGCTAGCACTTTGGCTGTGAACTGTGTGTCGCAGTCACATCACAGTCAGAGTTCTAGCTACGCGGCCGTGCGACGCGGCGAGAGGACTCACCACATTAGATATAAGTCATACGGCAGCGGGATTCACTAGGTTGGTTTTTTATTTAAGTGCTGACACACATACAATCTATGCGGGCACCGCATTGCAAAACCTTCTAACATTCTATTAAGAAAGTCTTCGAGTATCGGCGGCTACGTTTGTGATGCGACGTCGCAGCGCTTTTATGTGTGTCGGCCCTAACTGATTCACTGTGTACGGAAACACGATGGAAACATCTTTATTTCTTTTACATATTGGTACTGTTTATTATTCCGGCTCTCCATTTTCTGTCTATCTAGTCAGCTTATATCTAGCTCTAGCTAGACATAAGCTGACTAGATAGACTTCTAAGTAATGGAAGTTAGCGGTTTCACACTGTTTCATTTATAACCGGAAAAATTGACAATCTTCAAGTCTGAGTCACGTCCAGTCTTCGAAATTTAAGAATCGTGTTTCCGAATATTGTCATGTCCATGTACGAATATGTTGTCATGTAACATACCACCGACGCATTGCATGCTTGTCCACCGCGGTGCTCACTTCATCATCATGAACGCTTCACTAACTATTATAACTGTCTCGATACGACGTCACTGGGAGAAAGGAATTGTGTTTAATGTTCCAGTTTCGAAAACTATGTATGCGGTTTTTTAAACTACATTTATTAAAACAGGCTCTCTTAGGCACTGACTAGGCAAAATGTAAGCTATTGCCTGCCTTTACTTACGGACCTAGAAAAAAAAGACAGAAGATAATATTGGGGATGTTGATTAGAAATTTCTCATGTGAACTAGAGCAATACTTAAAGTTTGTCTGTCTGTTTCTACCTGTCAGTAAAAAGTAACTAAAGCTTAGATTTATTATGCCTGTGCTCAATAGGGACATTAATTACATTGTAACAGAAATTAAACAGTTCACCATGATTTGGCCTTCAAAGTACTCATAGTTAACAGTTCTTCTGTTCGACATTCTAACACTAGCCCACAACAGGGGGAAATTCCGCATGTACTTGGATTTTCATAATTTTTGTTGCAGTGTTACTTACCATCACTAATTTATTGTGGAATTTGTGTAAATAATGTTACGTTTTGGATGTGGATTAAATTGTTTTTGTATTGTGTAAATAATTTGCTGCAACTTCTTTTAACATTCCTACTGATTTTTTTAATCATCAAAATTAAAGTGTTTTTATGAAAGCACAGATTATAAATACAGCTATAAAATTTAATTATTGTAAATATGTCAACTTGGCGCATGCTCACATCGTGTCATGGACTTTTTGCTGAACGAAGCATTATATTTATGAGCAAAAAGGTTTTGGTAATAAAAAAAAAGGAAAGCTTTTTAAGAATTCGAGTTAGCAAAAGATTGGCAGTAGTAAAATAACATTACAGCCACAGTACGATAACGTATAGTAAGTAATAGTTTACCGTTGATGTCGATGTGAGCATACCCCAGCGGAGAGCTTACAAGGTCATGTTCGGTTCAGCGGGCTCGTCGGTCGCGGTGTATGGGAGAGGGAGGGCGGCCGCGAGCTGTATCCCGTGTGGCTCCAGTGCTGCGTGTAGCACCATGGGATTCAGCTCACGGACGCTCGCCACTAACAGCCAACTCATCTACTAACTCCACAGACAACCATCGCCAATGTAACAACGCTCTCATGTCTAACTATGTTTGCACTGTGTTCTAACCTTCGGAAAACGTCGTTTCATTCGTTCACATCTCACCACTAGACACATAAGGATATTGGGATATGCTACCGCTTCATCCGTCGCAAGACAATTCAAACGACATTTTTCGAAGATCTAACATACTCATCTTGAATAGAAAACAACACGGTTACAGTAAATTTTATATTTTTGTTGTTTCATAATCAATTATATTCAAAATGGGTGTCTTCTTAATATTCTAAAATTACAAGCGAATATAGCCAAATTGACTTGACTGTTTTCGTATCAAAACTTTAACTTACATGTAATATTCATGCAACGCGCACGCTTTACTAGGGGTCCCCGACCTTAATATTTCATTCACAAGCTTCAAACAGGCTGTGACAAATTTCCTGTGGGATGCGGGACGGACTTTAAGAATGGTTCAGAGTGAGGCGAGTCCGCAAATACTGACGCGTCATATAAATGCTATGCGGTATTCGCCTAACGGCGGGTCAGGCTAATGGTCGTTGTTCATGGGTAACATTCAGTACATGTACGCGTTGCATGAAGTTCTGTATATTTTTTCCTTTGCCTCTGCTTCGCCTGTCAAAATCTAATAACGCTTGCTCTTTATGTCCGTCTGACTGTTTGTAAAGATTTTGCAGGTGATGTCGGGACGGGGGACGTGTTTGATACTAATTTTGTAAATAATATGCAATGTGATTGATTTGTAAATTGTTCATATTTGATGCTGAGGTGGGCACAAGCGAGACACGTGTGTTAGGATGGTGAAATTATTTTTACACAGGCGCGCATCAGGACTTTTATCGGCTGGTCGGATTTTAGCCGACTGATGTTGTGATCACAAAGCTATCTTTTGCGCGTCTACTTACTGGCGGTCTTTTACTGTTCACTATGACATTCTTCATTTACTTTTATAATCGTGTGTCATCTTTTCAGTGTGTAATTTCTACAATATTAGAATACTATACCATGTAGTGACAACATTCCGATAGTGTACTGACATGGATGTTGTTCCGTGGCGTTTCAGAACCTCTGGAGTTGGAGCCGTTCCTCGCGCTGGAGCCGCCCATGTCGGCGACGGACTACGGCTTCTGCCTGGACCACGACGAGGGGCTGTCGGAGCTGTTCGACTTCGAGTTCTAGTGGCGTGCGCATGCGTGCCTGCGTCGTGCCAGTGTCGGCGCCGGCCACGTGCCACGCGCTCCACTGCTGGCCCCCTCGCTTACTATGTCCGTCGTACTCGTAGTACAGAGCTGTACTCACTGTAGTGTGCATTCGTCCCGACGTCACTGCAAATGTTTAGGATGTCAAATGAGCACTGTGGCCGACTTGTGACGGCCGTTCCAGGTGTTGAGGAGGGTGCGACTCGTTCTCAACCCTTAAACATTTGCCGTGGGGTTGGGATGACTGTAGACATGTTTACAGAACACTCTCACAGTTTACATACGTTGTACTTACGATTGTGTTGCTCTGTTAGCTTTTATGTTAGTTGCAGTAGAATACCTAGTAAAGGCATGTACTGATTGCTCTAATAACTACGCAGGCCGGTAGACTGGCAAAAACTTAGGAAGCGCTGGGATAAATAAAGCAATAGCCATTTATTGTACTAGGGTTTTTGATGAATATTTATTAAAGTTTATTTCGTTACGTCGCGTATGATAATGATGCCATTTTATTTACGGGTATAACCATGATTTCGCTTTGACTAGAAAATTTATTAACTTATTCGCTCGAATTGATCGCATGAACACCGTATTCAAACACGTTTGGTTGTGAAAGCTTGAAACCAAGCATGTGTGTCAGACGGCTGCGCTCGTTTATAGGCACTTTAAATTGGTGCCACAATAACTGGTAACTAGGTGATATGTTGTTCGCTCTTATAGGCTGCGTTCTTACGAACAAAAGCTCAAAAATGGCTCGACTGATTTCATTTTTTTTTTCATTGGGTTCGTACTCTTAGGACAAGGTTTGTATCAAAGATTATTTTTGGAACATCTACCGGAAATAAAAATTGCACTTGTGCTATGCCGGGGCGGGTCTCTTATAAGCAATATAAATAAAATATGACACTGGATTTCGTATACTTGTGCCTTTACTACTGTCAAGTAAAATATGAGAGTGTTCTGTAAAAGCAATAATGTGTGGTAATGAACATTTAACATCGCGCTCTTAGTTAGTTGTTAAAATTATTGATTTCAACGTAAATTATTTAGTTGGATTATTTGTGACGTGTATGTCGAATATTTAACTAATGCTCCGTGCTGTGGGACTGTAGCCGGCGCATGCTGTTATGATACGATAGTTTATAGCAGATCACTGAGGTTCCGGTTGTTACTGAGAATGTTCACGATGTAGTGAAGAGAAGTATCCGTAAGTGAAATTATTTGCTCTTGTATAAGATTTAAAAGTTTGATACATATTTCATAATTTGACTGCGGGCTTTATAACTATGCTGCGGAACATTCTCAAGTACAGCCAGGTTTATAGACTTATCAGTTTACTACAACCGACAACAGCAGACGACCTCGAACAATCCAATCTGAAAAACATGGTGCTAATTTCATTTCTTCATCTATAACCGTCGACTACAGTCCTACAGCACTGTTCAATAAACTGAACGCTTATAATGAAAATGTTCCTGAAGGTTATAATTGATTTATAACTGATTGATTTTGTGTTACTGGCATGTTGCGTCAAGTGCCGACGGCCATCACAGCGTGGTGGCTATCTGATGTGGGCGCATACTACAGATACGATGCCTTAACACTTTATAGAACTTTGTAAATATTACACATGCCAAGTTTTTACGCGATCTCTATAGTTTGTTTTTCACATGTACGTAGGAAAATGAAACTAGAATTTGCAGTATGCGTCCGTGCACACATGTTGCGAGCACATAGTGTAGGTTGTGTCGCGTCGCAGTGTGGGGCGGCCGGCTCGCGGCGCTCGAGCGCTCGGAGCGCTCGCAGCGCTCGCAGTGCTCGCAGCGCTCGTGTGCTCTAGTGCTCGCCCGCTGCGCGCTCGTGTACATAGTGTCGCTCAAATCAGAGGGGCGCGGGCGGGCGTGCCGGTGTACATATTACACACTAATGAACGGTGATATCTTAGCGGCCTTCGATTTTACTTGTAAAGCTAGCTCTAGTGTTCCATACGTCATACGTTCACGTTAGGGCAGTCGTTTGCGTATTGCACATTGTTCCGTTATCAATATAACTGATTTGCCAAATATTTAGTTAATACCTGAGTTTGTCATTTAAGTTTCATTATGGGTTCGTTTAGTTGTCATTGTAAATAGTGGTAGGCAGGGCGGGCGCGCGGCGAACGTCAACATTATGATTTCGATAAATATAATTTTGAATGTTTAAGTACAAAGTGCGATGCCGCAATAGCCGTCTTACCGTAATGTAGTACATTACTCGAACTCGTTGGCACGCCTCCGCTCTGCCCTTTTTTGAATAGTGTACAGCACAAATGTCATTGTAAAAAAAAACTATTAATAAGTGCATATCAAAATAATTTTAATGTTAGAGTTAATTTGGAGAAGTGTGTGATCGGCTTGAGAGAGGGAGGCGCGGAGTGCCGGACACAGGCAGGCGGAACTTGGTTGCAATACTAGTGCACGTAGTATGAAAGAGGGCGTAATCATTGTTTTAAACTTTTAGTTCCCTACATTAGTTACATTCCGTGCCCTTGTAACTACAAACAAAAGATCCCGCGTCTTCCAGGCATTTGTACATATTTAGATTTCGATGCATTCACGAGATTAGACTGAGAACGTGGATTTTAAATACCACGTTACTTGATCAACAACAATAACTGCACGTCGATGTATGCGTAACTGTTCGCATCACGAGTTGTCCACCACAAGGGCGCGGAACTATCTCGCGATACAAGTGTGAACATGCGACTACGTCCCGCCAGACAACCCGCTGATACTATTAAACCACTAATATGTTTATTTATACAATTATTTGCGTTGTGGGTATAAGCATGGTGCCGCGATACGATTGTATGACACGGCATGCATCTGTACAGTACGTCAGCTCTGTTGTGCTAAATCGTTTTTAATGAAATTAAATCTTACCACTAATGAATTTTTAACATTTTTCGTTTCAAGATCGTTATCATTAAGTTTTATTTCGGTTTGATAGGATTTTATTTTTTTCGTTTTAATATTGTTTCCGTACAAAGCAAACTCTGTTGAATATCTTTTTGAAATCATACCATACAAACAGAATTTGCTTTTAGCGGCGCTCGTGAAGTACCTTATTCTAAAGTAGAAAATTTTGATTATTGCAAAATACTTTAGTTACCTCATGCCATGTTCCTTAAACATCGTTGAAAATCGAAAGTAATGTTATATTATCAAGTTTGTTGGAATTCTACGTTGATACTACGCAGTAAACTATCGCTTGATAGTCGCTGAACATCGGTACCTGAGTGTCGATTTTTAAGGAACACATGCGATCAATTTGTAGGTTGCTAGTCGCCTATACAAACATTTTGGTTCGGCATGACGCCGCCTCTTGCTAGAGGTGGCGTTTTAATTTTAAATTAAATTGTTTACGACACAAATTCTGGGGCCAAACGTACGAGAAAAAGAAGTACAAATTATAAACAAAAATTTCTCGTAATTTAGTTAAGGTTTTACGCTACTTCCATTGATGACATCGATCAATGTTTTGTTCTTATACGAATGATTTAGTTAAATCATACGTAGCCGTTGTATAAACACGCATTACACTATGTAATGCCAGCTCAGGCTTTACTCACTACTTTCTTCCCGAGCTTTGTAACTTATTGGAATTATTTATTGTAGTCACGCAGGTCTGAAATCAATAAATCAGAAATATTATTTGTCGTTATAAGAAATTCAGGCAAAATCCCGAGTGCTATCTAGCATGCATTTTGCGAATGGTTCGGCCAGCGCAGACAGAGTTTCAATATACTCGGGTAGTTCTTCATTTGTTAATTGATAAATTAACTAAATGAACAGAAATAGAGTTGAAAACTGCGCAATTGCTTGCAAGATAATAAAATGCAGCGCCGAATTATAATTTGAATGCAATTTTCAGCTCCATTTGTAATGTTTTTAGTTCAATAGCAATTAATAAATGAAAACG
Source organism: Hoplodrina ambigua (assembly GCA_949774945.1). Classification (NCBI taxonomy): domain Eukaryota; kingdom Metazoa; phylum Arthropoda; class Insecta; order Lepidoptera; family Noctuidae; genus Hoplodrina; species Hoplodrina ambigua. The sequence continues at coordinate 11,190,347 of OX458968.1, forward strand.
ACTCGCTTATTGCTGCCCTGTTTGAGCTGACCCTTACATTACTAAATCTACCAAGTGGTAGGTCAAAACGGTAATAATAATTATATTATCACCATTTCCAAAGACCTCCTTAAAACAGGCACTTTATATTTACGTACTTAGGTAGACTGCCGTCTAAATCAATCTGTTTATTCGTTCAGATAACCTCATAATGTTACGCTTATACAGCTGTCAGTATTTTTAAAGTTCGTTTCAATACATTGGAATATACTAATTACTTGAATCCACCCCGCGTCGATAATTTGATAAGGATCTCAAGTTAAATGTTGGTATTGTTTGTGTAAGTTAGTATGTGAAACTATCGACGTGGGGCGCAACCGTTACAACGATTTTAGTCCGTATATAATAGCGTCAGTTCGACGGTCCACAGGGTCCTAATGTAGTATTTCAATACAGACAATATTAAAGTTAATTGGAACTTCACATTGAGGGGCGACGCGCGACGTAGGCCCGCTGTTTGCTATGTTGTCTTCACACGAGTCATGCGGGGTACAGATAATCACTGGTAGTATTCTATCTTAGTTTCTGTCTGTAGAAGTACTTATTGTTTTGTATAAATCTGCGAGATAGCCTAGTGTGAACATTGTCAATGAACGGGTTGTAACCAGACAAGTTTAAGTTTGCTCGTAGATGCAAACTAGTGCTGTTATATGAAATGAGACTTTTCGACGGCATGTTTTTGTGTAATACTTTATCTGGTTTTTTAATATAACAAATTGAAGGTGCAATGTTATAAATATGTATTTATAGTGTGTGAGCGCGGGAGGGACCCGAGGCGAGCGGAGGGACGCTCGGAGGAACGATACGCTTGTTTGCGCCATTTGTTGTTGGTGTGAGGCCTGTTTGATTTGTATTCATTTGTGTTGAAAGACTGAGGTTGATTATTCCAGTTTCGACGAACGTGCGAGTTATTTGTTGATTGAATTTAAATATAAAGTCATATATATAGTTAGGTTATATTTTTTAATAAATATAATATTGAGATATGTAATATATTCCTGTCTTTTATTCGTCTACCTGGACCCAGCCGAAATTAAATTCGTGAGTTGAGCATTGATGACTAGTTTATTTGTTTTATTGTGTCTGTGCAAATAAACAAATGAATTCTAAAGGTTTGGAAGACTGAAAATTACTATAATAACCCTTAATATAAGGTGATGATAATTCTATCTTAAGAGCGCCTTTACACTAGCGTTTGTCCAGCCTAGGCGTTCGATGAACGTATGCGCAGCGCACACGTCGCGTCTACGCGGCGCAGGCGTCTCGTCGCGTTTATCGAACGCCTACACTGGACAAACACTAGTGTGAAGGCCCTCTAAAACAACATTCTTATATTTACATAAAACTGGCACTTATAAAATTCAACACTTATAATAGTAAGACAACACGATCAGTCTCTTATAAAGTTGTCAATGGGGAAATCCTTGAAGGAGTTGCTCCAGATATCTGTGAACGCTGTGCTGACCAGGTCGTTAATGAGCGGCCTGATCACTGCGAAGCCAGGCTTCCACGTGACATTGATCAAACGGTCCAGCATACGCTCTGAAAACATAAGTCCTCGTGCTTATTTTCAATTTGAACACAATAGAATGGCAACACATTTTCGTAGATGCATGGAAATCGTATTTTATAAGATCGTTAAAAAAATATACATAAGAAAAGTGGATGCTACTAGCTCAATAAAGCTAACAAAACAAGCAAAGGTGCATTGATTTTGTGCCACATACAACCGTAAGATAAAATGCGTAATGACTATTTTTCTCTACAGACTACAAATTCTACGGTGCGTTGTACTGAGATCATGCAAGGTGCAAATCTACTCACTACCTATTATAGACACAGGTGTCTAAAAGTATCTTACGCATATAAGTACCGAGTATTCCATTGCCCCTGACCAGGTTGCCGACGTGTATCTCCATGTCGCCGATATGGTCGACCTCTACGTGAACGTCCACTCCTGTGCCGTTGCGTTTGATGCGCGTTGTCTGGGAATAGTCTCGCAATGTCAGGTTCCAGGTACCGGACCGTAGGACACCTAGACCGAACGCATCGCCCTGGAAAATTGAAGATATCAATTAGGTAGGTACATACATACACACATAAACTCACGCCTTTTTCCCATGGGGGTAGGCAGAAACTACAGAACTCTACCTGCTACGATCCTTACATACTCCTTTCGCCTCATCTACGTTCATACATCTCGTCATACAAGCACGCCGGTTACGAGTACTCCGCACCTGACCTTTCTGAAGGACCTCACCACTAAGGTCAGTGTAGGTCTTCCTAGGGCGACCCCTCCCGGCGTTGCCACTCACCTCTGCCATATAAATACCTTTTGTCAATCGTCTTTCACTCATCCTCTCAACATGACCGAACCATCTAAGCATACCCTTTTCTATCTTTGTTACTACATCTTCTTCTCGTTGACTGCGGGAAAACACACACGTTGTGTTTCGACTAAAAAACGCAAGTGCGGCGCACACACAAACGTGTGTGTTTTTCTATGGCGAACACGCGAACATTGGTAGCTAGCCGCACTGGCGTTTGGCGCAGCAAATGTTCGTCCGCAGTCAAAGGGTTATCCGCAACGGTCCCGTATAACCTCATTCCTCACTCTATCGTTCAAAGTTACGCCACACATACTCCGCAAGGAACGCATTTCCACAGCATTAATCCTACTCTCATGCCTCGTTTGCCATACCCAACATTCACTTCCATACATAAGCGTAGGCACCAGGTAGGTAGGTAGGTAGGCATTAGGTAGGTAATAAAAAAATAATACTAAAAAATAGATATGGGCTGGTATGGGCAGCTTAGAAAGCGCTTTACTTTTATGCATTTATTGTTGTGACAATTTGGAGATGTGTAAGTGTTTTAACCGACTTTCTTGCTGACGATACCTGATTGAATCTACCGTCTTGTATTTTTGCACCGTCAAATATTCAAAATTGTATGTCATGTAGCTACGATTAATACGCATGGGCAGCAAACTGGAATTTACCTTGAACTCGTAGTCACCGTTCAGCCATTTTTCTGGGAAGTACTGTGAGTAAACTATGCGCTTGTTCTGCCAGTCGGTTCTGTAAAAAACATTATTTATATCAAAAAGTACATAGATTTAATTAATTAGCCCCTGACGAAAGCGAGTGGGGTAATATAAGTTTAACATGTGTATCTGTGTCTGTCTGTGGCATCGTAGCTCCCAATCGTCTGAACCGATTCTGTGTTACTAGTTGTAGTAGGCTAGTGAAAACTCACTTGTATTTAGTGACAGTGGACTGTGACCATCCTCTTTCATACACGCTGTTCAGGGTGAGCGTGTATCCGATCCCGTTGATAGCGCGCGCCTGTTTGATCTCCCGCGCGAAGTGAGGATCGAACGGCGCCACACCCATCTCTGGGATGCCTAAAAAGGTAGTTTGCATTGAATGTTAGGTAGGTATTTATTGGTAACGGTCACGAGTTAGCTACGAGTTGTATCTGGGCTATGGCTATGGTCACGAAGGAGATATGGATATGGTCACGATGGCGGTACGAACTGGATGACTTCCTCTAAAACTTGAGGGCGGAGGCACGGAAACGTGACAAATGGAAGGAGAGGAGGGAGGCCTTTGCTCAGGAGTGCAAGAGCAGAACATGCTAACGAAATTAAAAAAATAAGAGGTCTGGGAGTGGGTAGGGTACGTTATCTATGGGCATTTATCTATCATAGATGTTTTTAAATAGATAATCTATGTAAAAATATAATGAGAAAGATATATTCTATGCTTTTTTTTTATTTAATGGTTTAAAATGTAGGAGGTATCATAGTGTTACCGTTACTGCGCCTATCTAAAGCTTGTTTGTAAGGCACGTAGATCTTTTCACGTTGACTGCGCCAAAACACAATTGTTGTGATTCTACAATAAAACGTGAGTGCGGTGCACACACAGCCGTGTTTTAGAATTTTGCTAAATAAACAAATTAAAAATATATTTAGATATAGTTTGTCAAGGCCTACTAATCATATCAACTCATTTGTAATTCAAAGTGCCTATCTAGACCCAGACACAATTTTACACATAGGTAAAACTCTCACAGTTATTACGTGGTCATTTCTAAAGCTTTTATGTGCACTAGCTCTTGACAGCTAGCGCAATTTATGTGCAAGACATTTATATTGGGCAATTTAAGTGTTATGTTCACAAAATTCACCTACTTCTATTACCTTTACTTGTGGAGTATTTTGTACTTACCTACTTTGAAGTAGGGTCGCACTTTGTTAAAAGCTCTTTTTATGCAGCCGTCGAAATCTGGTGACGTTTTCTTGCACGCTGCAAATATTCTTTCTGAAAATAATAAATAATAATAAATATCTTGGGACAACTCACACACGGCTATCTGATCCCAAGCTAAGCAGAGCTTGTGTTATGGTAACCAGACAACTGATATACATACTTGTATAATTTATAAATACATACATATTATAGATAAATCACACCCAGACACAGAACTAACAATCATGCTCATCACATAAAGTTTGTCCTGGGTGGGAATCGAACCCACGACCTCCGGCTTAGCAGTCAGGGCCGCTAACCACTAGACCAACAGGCCCGTCTAAATGTAATACATGAATATGAATTAGAACATAGGGTTTATAGATACCTTCCTATGTAGTAAAAGTATGCAGTAGGTAAGGACGTAGGTAGGTTGACAGTACTGTTTACAAGATCTACCCCTACACGGACTTCCTGGACACTTCCACTATCTATAGAAATGGAATGCCATATATTTTTACATAATTTTATTAATATATTGGCTACGCACTTGCACTCTGACTTTAGCTATGCCTACTGCCTGTCTGCCTATAGCCTACCGACTGCAGTACCTATTAATAATGGTAGGTATCAAAATCAGTAGCTACGTACGCCAGCTTCTGATTAAAATACTATATCATTTTGATTCGGACCCTTCGAGGGTAAACTACACCACTATAGCTCTAGGTAGCTACAAGACTAATAGTTATAGATTATCAAAAAACATAACATAACATCACGCCTGTAATCCCCGAAGGGTTAGGCAGTGGTGTACCCATTAGTACACCCACATTTCGCCAGTTATGTTTTTTAGTCCCATGTAAAACGGGGGCGAGCCTATTGCCATCAACCGGGCACAAATTCAGACTCCGAGGATGCTACTGAGAAATTCCTGATGGAAAAACCCAATAACACTTTGCCCGACCTGGGAATCGAACCCAAGACCTCATGCACAGCAGTCGCGCTTGCGACCACTAGACCAACGAGGCAGTCCAGTTGTCATTATCAAAAAAAGCAGCAATATTTTGAATTATTCAGTGAAAGGACAGATTAAAACCATGCAACCGTGTCACTTTTACATTGCTCCTCTAAATATAGGCGCGAGCGTATTGCAAAATGCGATAACTACACAACAACAACATTCTTTTTTAAAAAATTCGACACCGAACCAAATCATTGCTAAATGCATATCTGGGACAGATTGCAGTTACCTTTACGAGAAACATCTACAGACGCGCGTGCAATTTTACGAGATTATGAAGTTAATTAACATAGATGCCTACCAAAGTTTTATTGCTTATGTAATATAAAATAGCCTGCAGTTGAAGCTATAGAATCTGTGGCCACGGTTTTTGCAACGAAACGGGGACACCAGACCAATCTTAAAAGTAGCCTGTTTGAAGTCGTTACGGATACGCCAAAACTTGTTTGGTCGTAATGAAATTATCAATGCAATGAAATTGTATGGAAATCAGATCAGCCTCAAATTAACATTGTCGTGAAAGTAATACCTAATAGATAATGATTTATATTTGTAGTTTTACTGGAGATATTCACCCACTGCTAGAGATAACATTTAAAAATTAACGTTGTAATTCTACTAACATTATTTCGATATATCGAGTATAATTTTACGGGATCTAAGTACAAACCTATGGAATTGTACAATATAATTTTAACAATATTACCATAGATATAACTGTCGTTGTTTCACCTTTGTTTTTCTAATATTATTCTGAATGGAGTATAGGTAGATACTTGTACCTTAAAATTTATTCAATAGTTTCAGTACCTACAATAAAAAAATGAGCATAAAATGTCTCCATAGAGATGGAACTTATGGCATCATGAAACAAAAGCAAACGTGCCTCATTGGAAACCTCGAGTTTTAAGTTGTCATAATAAAAAAACATTACAAATACATGCAGGGTATTAAATATTCTTTTATTGTCAATGAAATATAGAGAATAGACTAATGATTGCCAACTTCGTTTCGTTGCATCTCACAAGATGCAATCTGCAACCTTCTCGATATGATATTGTATCTAACATTGGTTTATGAATCTATAAGTATTCTATACCTAAAGCGTATCATGCAATAATACGGTACAGAACACCTCTCATATAAGAGGGGGGGAATGGAAACCCTTTTCCTCTGGGGAACTCCTTTCTCTAGCAATCGAGGTCATGATACAAGGTTTGAATTCGTCAGGTGATGAAATTATAATTAGACCATAGGTATATTTTTGTAATCTCAGCCCAAGCCCTTGGCCCGCAAGGAGTACCACATTTACCTCTATTAGCCAAACGTTTCATCTCACCTTGGCTGTGCTTTGCGTCACTGTTTGTTGATGCTCAGGTGAGCAACGCACGCTGCCATCTTGCTCAATGTATCCGTTACGAAAAGTTAACGTATCATATGGTTTCATATATCTGTCGACATGATACAAGATTCTATGTTATGAATTTTTAGGCCTTTGGTAAGAGCAATATGTCGATTGAGATTAACATAATGGCAAAATCAGAGTGTTTCAAGGGTCTCCATTGAGTTCAATGCAAGCATTGCTGATGTTCTAAGTAAATCATCTCATGCTGGGATCTATCAGCACAACGGATGGTTTTTCAGAAGCCTCTATTTTTCTCAAGGAATGTGTTTACGAACGGGTCGTAGATTTTTGTCCAGGCATTTATTGCGTTACCTGGGTACGAGGTACATGCATGTACATTTTGTCAGAGAATAACCGGAGCAGTAGCTGACTAAGCCAAGAGGACACCTACCAAAACTTGGAAGGGAAGTGCAACGGCTATATCATCTCTCTTTATGTTTTCTCCAATTCTTAACTAAAGGCCACATAATATCGAACAATCGAATCTATTATTTTAACGAACGTTCTAATAGTAGATATGGTATTCATAAATACCAGTCATTAAACTTTTATAGCTCGCGGCGATATTCTGCAGTATTTCCCAATGCTCACGTAACCGGTAATGTGTCCGTACCAACCGCAGTTATGGTTGCTATACCATTAGGTACCCATTAATGGTGCACCTGCTTCTATGTCAAGGAGTCTTCGGTAAAGAATAGCCAAGGCAGAATGAATGGAAGGTTTGACGTTACTCGAAAATATTGCTAATTGTTTGGACCTCTTGTAGCGTAGAAAATAGCCGGACGTAGTCGGAATAATGCGTCGTTCAGATACATGCGCTGGCGGTGGAATTGGTAGACAGTTGACAGTTGGTTATACCTAACTATCATCTTCTATTCTATACATATTAAATGCTTTGTGACTGACTGGCGCACAGCCTAAAATGTTTATCGTAGAGACCTGAAACTTGGAGGGTGTGTTCTTTGTATGACGTAGGCATCCGAAAAGAAAGGATTTTCTGAAATTCTACCCCTTAGGGGGTGAAAAATGGGGCAAAGTTTGTATGGGAAAACAAGATTAGATCACAAACAACCGACATTTACGTTGACGTAGTCGCGGGTAGAAGCTAGTCTGACATAATATGACGACTGCTGACATACTGCATTTAAATGTCAGTTTAATCAGCTGTCAAATATCTCCCACATCCGCCTTAACCATGTCAGGGAGCAATAATGTGATTTATTGTTGTCAAGATGTTGACATACATTTATTCCAGTCTGTTCTAAAACTTACGAGTGTGTGCTCTGATGTGGCTTATCTTATTGCGAGTTTAGAAATTTAATGAATTAAGGCATATTTGCGCCAAATAATTTAATTAGAGTTAGTTGCTAACACAAGGTTAAATTGCAAAAGATATGTCATACAATTTTATTATAATTGTAATGTATTGTCTTTTGGGCCTCATTATGTATTGTATACATCACATAATGAAGCCTGTGTTAGGAACTAACGAGGTGAGATTATAAGATTTTTTGGCGGACTGTAAGCGGGTCTAAGTAAACTAATAAGATGGGGAAGAACAATAAAAGGTTTTGACATTACTTTTCACAAAGGTATTGACTGCCTCGTTGGTCTAGTGGTCGCAAGCGCGACTGCTGTGCATGAGGTCGTGGGTTCGATTCCCAGGTCGGGCAAAGCGTTATTGGGTTTTTCCATCAGGAATTTCTCAGTAGCAGCCTCGGAGTCTGGATTTGTGCCCGGTTGATGGCAATAGGCTCGCCCCCTATTACAAGGGACTAAAAAAAAAAACATAACTGGCGAAATGTGGGTGTACTAATGGGTACACCTCTGCCTAACCCTTCGGGGATTACAGGCGTGATGTTATGTATTACTTTTCACAATTTGCCATCGCCAGTAGGTGTAGAGATAATGAATCTTGTAATTCGATGAAAAGAATATAACTTTATTAAGAATTATCAATTCAAATAAACTTGCACAACGTTAGCCAAAAGTAAGGCAGCCTAGTTATCTAACTGCGTTACATAATGTTACACTGCATAAAAAAAATAGAATTTTATGTAGATTATTATTAAAGTGATTTAGTATTCGTTACAATTGCTAGATGTTTATTATAGGACACTAGTGCTGAAAATTTATACATCTAGGTACCTATTAACTATTTAATTTATACGTATCTGTATAAGCTTGGTCCCATAGTAAAAGTTGTTCATAATGATGAGTAAAATTACCCCTTTTTAGGTTTCGGGTAAATATTTCAACGACCCTGTATAAATGTAGGTATTATGTAACTAGGTACAAAAACTTTTTTTTTTAAAGAATTCATTAAACTGAATAGATATTTTCATATTCGTATTAAGGTTAATTACTTACTTCGTTTAATATTCACAAGGCCGTGTGAAGAGAAGTAGACAATTCAGATGCGGTAACTCCTATCACTCAGTGGAAACTAGCAAAAACACCAACAAACTTCCTATTGTATCATTAACCTTTGTAATCTTTGAAATGTATTGAGGTCGACTATGTCGTGCCAAAACGATAGAAGAATTTGAAATAAATTATACAGTAGCATGCGTTTAGTATTGTAATACCTAGACGCGGTTACGGTACCTGAAATTTCAATCTACTCGACTGAAACACACTTCGTAACTATTTCGTGTATTTTTTTTTTTAGGTGGTAACAGTCATCAAGTTACTCCTTCCGCCCTGGGTGGGGCGGAAGGGACTGTCAGACTTTTACTAACTAAAAAACCGCCCCGTTCCTTCTGTTGCCCTTTACGTTTCGGGGCCACGGTATCCTGTTAAGACGTCCCGCAACCCCGGCAGGCGTTGGCCCCGTCCCTGTGCTGACAGCTCATTGAGGCGCGCGCGAACAGAACGAGCCGTCGACCCGGGCTTGGTCCTTGATCGGACGGCGAGCTATCGTGTATTGAGCTCAAGATTTTGTATGTTGGTTTAAGCGCGCTATCTGTGGAACTGCCAGTCGAATTGGAAAAATCTTTTTATATGCGATAGCCAGATTTATGAGGACTCTACGACCCACGGGAGCAGTAACCAAAGATGTAATTTAACGCGGGTAAAAAAAACCACGACTATGATTTTATTGTACTCAAGAAAAAGGGTCAATGTACTCAAGAAAAGGGGTCATTGTACTCATTGTTTTGATCAACTTTTACCATTTAAACTCTCCTAACTAATATTATAAATGCGAAAGTACGTTTGTTTCTTTGTTTCTTAACTTCCCACGCCTAAACCACTGAAGCGATCATCCTGATATTTTGTATATAACTACGTTGTCAGGTGTACAGAAAAGGACATCATAGGGTACCTTTACCGTTCCCGAGCGAAATCACAATAACGTTCATATGGTGATAGATGGCACCACCTGTCTTTCGAATTTTAAACTTAATTTGCGAGCGAAGCCGCGGCAGAAAGTTAGTATATGAGAGTTAAGTTGGTTCCACCAACACTGATGTATTAAAAAAAATAAGTTATTCGAGTTATGCGAACATAAATGGATTACATTTTTTTCGGTTACGATTAGATATTTTTAAAAGGCTTTGTATTAGGTACATCGAAATATTCAATTCCAAGATCGAATAATCGAGAGGTATCATGACTACCTTTCCATTACGAATGTTTGATTAACACTTCAACTCAAGGTTAAACAAATATTTGTATGAAGCCTATTTACACGGACTAAGAGGTATCTATGAGACAAATGTAAATAACGGAAGCTGGAATCGCATACATATCATCATCTGCCTAGCCTTTTCCCAACTATGTTGGGGTCGGCTTCCAGTCTAACCGGATGCAGCTGAATACCAGTATTTTACTTGGAGCGACTGCCTATCTGACCTCCACCACCCAGTAACTGGGTAATATGATACCCCTAGGTAAGACTGGTTGTCAGACTTTCGGGCTTCTGACGACCCGTAACGACTGTCAAAGATCCACGTATGACAGCCGGGACCAACAGCTTAACGTGCTTTCCGAGGCACGGAGGAGTCTCGTTGTGTAAAGATGGTCACCCATCCACGGACCAACCCCGGCAAGCGTAGCTTAACCTGACAGATCGACCCGTGCGGCTGTTATTACTTAGCCACGAGCTCCTCTGGAATCGCATACATATAAAGGGAGTATATAAAGTCACAACCCCTCCTCACTTGGTAAGATGCCCTGAAATTTTGCTTGACCCCCTTAGACTTACGTGAGATTTTTCAAAATACACTTTTTAATGTAAATATGTTAACTTGTGTTTGATTGCGCCTGATTTATTAAAAAAGAAAATTTGCTTATTTCTTTTTATTTAAGATTAGTATAGTATTTAAGACTACTACGAAAGTAGTCTAGACAAAAAAAACTAGGTAGGACTAGGAACTAACTACTAAACTACTAAAATAAATAAATTATATTATTAATTAATTATTAATTATATTTGCCGACATAGGCTCCTCACCAAAACCCCCCCCCTAAAAGCCGCTTTATGCTTTGTAAAAAAATAATGAAATTCGCCGTAAACGTAGATTGATCACTCTTAAGTTTAAAAAAATTGGATATAACCTAGATATGCCCATTACTTTTACTCCCGAAGCCCTTGTCGTTGCATTGGCTTTAGGTAAGCACTTCCTTAGTCTTATTTTTGACTCCGGGGGTCATCCTTAACTGTCTGCTGTAGACTGATTGAAAAAATGCTGCTTTATACTTTTAATATTTAAACGGAGGCAGTTTGCTACATAAACTTGAATATCGTTGTAAAATCTCATAGCGCACTAACCTTGGTAGAAAACACCATCGCTCCACTTGGGCAACCGGCCGATTTAGATGCCTTTACTCAAAGCAACTTGAATTTTCTTATGCAAGCTCTTGGAGTCTGTACAATTATGTCATTGCTAACATTATGTTCGTTATAAACCATTTACCTAATTATAAAGGTATTTTTACGGTTCGTCCGCGTTAAAGTTAATAAATTATTCCACGGGAACCGAATATTTTTCCGGGACAAAAAGTAGCTTATATGCTCTATCTCTGTTTCATTCAGATCTGTCCAGCCGTTTTGGCGTGATTTAGTAACAAATATCCATGTATCCTTTTCGCATTATAATAGGGATAACTGGCGAAATGTGGTTGTACCTACTAAAGGGTATACCTCTGCCTAATTGGATACTCAGTTATCACAGGCGTGATGTTATGTTATGTATTAGTAATAAGATTTTTAATACAGAAATTCAGTCAACATAATATTGAGTTAATTTCTCAATTATCCAGTTTGAAAGCTTTAAGATTGACTTATAGTTGTTTACCAGTAGTAAGTACATGCCTAAATTAGTTATGTAAGCTTTACTTAGTTAGTTTATAGTTTGAATTTAATGGTTGAACTTAGTGGATACAAACGGGTGATCGCAGTAGCACGTTGTTGACTTGTTACAATACCATAGGTGTGTTATTTTATGAATGAGCAGAATCGTCTTAAATACCACATAAGTAAATGAAGCCTATGAATATAAAGGGGGACCCAGTAAAAGTCTCAATGTGAAAGCAATAACGCGATTGTCGGTTTTCGGCGTTACTTTGATTTTTTGCGCGGTACCGGTTCTTCATAAAAGAAGACAGTGGCACTAGTATCTGCCAGTGAAAATCTCATCAAATTCGGTCCAACAGTTTAGAAGATTAGCCGGAGCAAACAGACAGAGTAACAAAAATTTTAAAACATCGATTTTTGCCATAAGTCAACAACAACTCATATTTTGAAATTACAAATAGATTTATATCTACTATTAAACAGAATTTTATTAATTTGTATAATAAGATAACTATTGACTTACCGATTTCAAAGGCCTCATGTTCGGTCTTCGTGACTTGCGAGCAGCACACAATCATCACACTAATGCTAATTAGCAATCTTAAGGAAGGCATTTCTACGACTTTTTCCAAAAACAATTAATAAAAAGGTATCCTTTCATAGAATTTAATAATTACAGACAATTTTATAATCACGTTAAATACATTAAACTAATTTCGTATGAAAATAAGTAAAGTAAAAAATGTTTGATGATAAATTCTCGTGTTTTTTTTTAATAGTTTGCATATAGTTTTTATGTAAGCACACAGAGCTATGGTCAAGCGCAATCTGAGTGCGTCTGCGAAAGTGCACGCCCCTACCAAGGTGCCGAGTGCGCTTGCGACACACTGTTGTCACTGAACTATCGGAGCTGTTACAAAGCGCTTATACATGCTAACTTTGTATATGTAAATAAATTTTTAGGACACATAGGCCTTTTGTTATCTATACAAATGAATATAATTGAAGTGGCTGTTAATGATGTCAACTTTGGCTACCTTGTTGCTATAGTAGTCGCAAAGCGCGACTACTGAGCATGAGGAGGGTTCCGAGGTCTGGAAGTGGTATTGGGTTTTTCCATCAGGAATCTCTCAGAAGCAGCCTCGGAGTCTGGATTTGCGCCCGGTTGATGACAATAGGCTCACCCCCTATTACATGGGACTTAATAACATAACTGGCGAAATGTAGGTGTACGGACGGGTAAGCCTCTACCTAACCCTTCGGGGATTACAGGCGTGATGTTATGTTATGTAATAAATAATCAAATAACGTTACAAATCAAAGGGGTCCTCACACAAGACATGCGTGTGAAACTCTATAAAGAGTTCGAAAAATCAGAGAAGATATACGCATACATATAAGTGCGTATATCTTATTTTGACTTTTTATAAGCTTAGAATCTACTCTACCACTATATCAATACCGCCAAGTTATACCAATTTCTTTTCGCATCTCCACGGGATGGCGTCCTCAAATACCAGAGACATTACCATTGACTCCATAGGCCAAATTGTGTAAGATATGACATAATAAAATATTCTTTAGAATCTATTCTTTAATATAATAATAATATAATAAACCTGATGAGTTTTTTGTTTGTTTAAACGTACTTATCTCTGGAAAAACCAGTGGAATTGGAAAAAATCTTGTTGTATATTATAGCCAGATTCATGAGGAATAGTAAAGGTTATATAACATCACTCTGTGAGCCACGGGAGCGGAGCAGTGACCAAAAACGTCACGGACGAAGTCGCGGGCCGAAGCTAGTATCACATAGCTATAGCTGGACGCATCGTACCATTATCTAAGATCTTACAAGTGTTACATAGACGCTGTTTCGCAAGTTCTAATGTATTGAAGCGAAATGATCTACCTATGCGCTGAGACTTTATGACAGGAAAATAACATCGGGAAGAAAAGCTTTTGCTGTCATAAGATTGTTTGTGTGGTCGACTAAATTGATTTTAATTATACTTTCGAAATTTGCGTACGCAGAATTAGACTTACACTTAAGCTGGGGCTACATTATCGGGCAAAGATTCGTGTCGTGTTAGCGCGCTAAAACATCGTTTTAGGCGGGCGAAGATTCATCGTGCCAGATTGTGTTGTTTTCTGTTGTGCGGCTTATCGTAGGTGTAACCACCCAAGCGAATATTGTCGCGACAAATTCCCTTATGCGCGCCGGTTTACCGACAGTGCCCCAATAGTTTTAAGTACATCGTCTTCGCCCGAATACTACACGTTGTTACAATCCACCCGGCCATTTTATAGATAGCGCGTTTCATTCAAAGTCAAATAAAAATTTAAAAATAACAGATTTGAAACTAAAATCGAATAAATGTTATAGATACGACATGGCTTTTAAATCTTAGGATTTTTTTTTAGTTGGTAAAAATCATCAAATGACTCCTTCCGGGGGGCGGAAGGGACTGTCATACTTTTACTGACAAAAAAACCACCCTGTTCCTTCTGTTGCCCTTTACGTTCCACGGGCCACGGGGCCACGGTGTCCTGTTAAGAAGTCCCGCAACGGTTACTTAGTTTACTGCCAAAATAACTTGATTTGAAAATTATAAACGGTAATTTAAAAATTCATAGAGTACCTACCTTTTTTTTTGTTTGGGCGCGGTGAATATTCTCATGGACTTCCTCCGTTCTGGATGACGGAGGGGCATGCCGGTCTCTTACCGGCTTAAACCACCGCAGTGTTCCACCTCTGCATATGGCCGGGGGTCCGGGATTCGCATTCACCGCTCCCCCGGCAGGTCTCGTCCTGTAGCTCATCAGCGGGTCCCTCTTCCCCGTGCAGCCAATTCCCATAATGGCCGCCCCCAGTCACGAGTGGCGCGTAGATTACTTACCTACTCCATTACAAGTTCTTTTGGTCACGTAACATTTCACAAACATAACACTGAAAACTGTCCTGACTGGAAAAGACAAAGGTGCTACGAAAGACTATTGTTGGACGCGCGTGCGGTTTTACTATAATTCTAGCCCAAAGACCGACTGTACCCCTTGACTGGACCCAATTAAAGTAGCTGTCGAACGATCATGAGAGGTTCGCACCTACCCACCTCTTCAAAAAAATAATCCAATGGGGTTACCAATTAACGTAGGCGTCCTATTCACCATGTGCAGGTGTAAGTTTACAATTGGCTTAATTATTTATGGTCTACTTAAAATATGGAAATTTATAATTAGGTACCTCGGTAGAATTATAAATATCACCTACTTATTTAAAGAAGACGCGCAAGACAGCCAGTTTTTTTTATTTTATTTAAGTATAGAATCACTTAACTATATTTATCGAATATGTTAGCGCCATCTATCGGTGTATTTTATATAATGTTAAAAAGCGGAAATGCAAGCATGTTCTGTTTTTAAAAAATAATAAAAGACAAAGGAAGTGCGTTAGTAAATACAAAATTAACCAACAGCGTAGATGATGTAAAGTAAAAGCTTTATGATGAAAAAAATGTTTTTTTTTAGACTTCCATGAATGAAGATTTAATAAACATTATCTGCAGCTGGAGCAATCGGATAAAAACATAAATCAGTAACAGGATTTCGGAAGTAGACTACTAGACACCACCAATCAATTGACGTACTTTTTTTGAGCTGTCAAAACGTGATTCCCTAGATTCCAGGCAATAATAATGACGCCACTTTTTTGCCAAGTCAATTGATGTACTAATTATGAAATTCAAAGTAACAAAAAAAAAAAACAGCATATAAGAGTTTTTTTTTTAAAGTTGCATCTTGGAATTAAAAGTTAATGTTGTCAAATACTCAATTGTGCGAATAAAAAACGCCATAAATTAAATACTTTATTACAGATATACAAATTAACGTAACTCTAATAATACGAAAGAGACCAAACGCGGCCGAATCGAATGTATCCTAATGAAAGTTCTAAATAAATAGCTTAACATCTACATTTTACAAAAGAAAACTTGTCCAAGATATTTTACTATTTATATCTTATATTATAGTAAAAGTAGCACGAACACCATTGTGTTAAGTTCTACAAAACTAATATTGAAATCTGCCAGATATGTAATTCTTGGATTATTGAATCCTACTATTTCTATTTTGTCATTTTATAGTTTGAGCACCAATATTGGGTTGCCATCTTCATTGTAGTCATCATTGATGTTGCCATGTTCCAAAACCAAAACATTTTTTTTACTTTTCGAATTGATTGAGTAACCTCCTTTGATTGTTTTAGTAGAGTTACATAGGTTTATGACTTCCTGGCTACAGCAGATGTAATACCAGCTAAATTCGAGAGTGAATTCAAGTTTTCCAAAGAAACTAAGATTTCCAATTTCCTTTTTTTAAATAGGCAATGCTCTCAAAAAAAATTTAGACCTATGTATCAAATATCAATAGTTGATATTGATATTTGATACATAGGTCTAAATTTTTTCCAAGTCTGTCTATACACTTTCCACAAACCAGTTACAATTTGTAAGAAGTTTTTTTAACGATGGCAACCTCCAACTAACCTATCATTTCTCACTGTATTTCTCCTTATCTCCTAATCTCTTATCATCTAGTCTACGATCCAGTCGTCGTAGGGTATCTTCTGCAGGATGTTGTCGAGGAAGCGCGACATCTTCTCAGCGAGGTCTCTCTTCAGCTCCGGTTTCATCTCCTTCAGGAGCTCCTGTGCGTTCGTGTTGATGAACAGGTTCAGGGCTGCCTCTGTTGATGAGAACATGTGGTGATGTTAATGAGTTGATTGTTTAATTTGGTTGATTGTATGGCATAAAAATTAGTGTTAATTTTTTTTTGAGGTCACTATTCTCTTTACACTTTAAGCGAAACTAAATTATAGGGATTGATATTTTTAATATACCTACTACGAGAGTTTGTATTATTGCATATAAATACATTAAAATAGTCGTGGGCGAATGCTAGTAACCACCCGCGACTATTTGCAAAGTTGATACATTATTAATATATACCCTAAATGTATTATGCTAGATCCATATCTACGTAAATCTGTACATTTCAGCGAATTCCTTTTAGCTATTAAGCGTGAAAAAATGGTTAACATTCAGCAATCCATCCACTCATTCATTCATCCATTCTTACAAACTTTCACGTTAATAATTGTAGTAGAAAGTAGGAGTTTAGAGCTAATTGTGGCTCTATATCTCCTTGGATACAAAAATCAATCGATCAGATCAAAGTATCACCAATGATGAAGGGTAATTATAAGTTTCTCACCTAATACAGCGTTGCTATTCTGCAAGTTCTCGACGCCCATCTGTATGTCCTTGACGGAGAAGTCGAGCTTGAGTTGCTGCAGCTTCAGGTAGGGGCGGCCGTTGCGGGTGTACGGCTCTCCGCGGAAGTACACCTTCGCTTTCACACCCTCTGCAAGTTTAAGACGGACTTTTGAGAACGATTGTTTTTAAGAGTATGATCGAATTCTGTATTCCTTGTTTCCTTATCATATGAGATAAATGGAGGCATCTACTAGTGAATAGGTACTAGTTATCCCATGTTAAGTGAATATTGAATATTAATCGTTCTCCTAAATAGAGGTCTACCTCCGTTTTGGAACGAGCAATAGCTTCAACTTTCTGACTAACTGACCGACTCTTTGACAATTCAAAAGTGCCTGTAAATGGTCTAATTGAAATACCTAAATTTGACTTTGACTTTTTCAGCAATTATTTTTCAGCAAGATATGGTCAGAAAAATTAAGACTAAACAGAGAAGGATGATCTACAAAGGAGGAAGTTTGGTTCTGGTCCTGCAGTGGAATAGTTTTAGGGATGATTTCATCGATTAATGAAGAAATAGTATCGATGGATGATTTTGACTATTAGAATCCATCTCTATCGAATTTTTCTATGCCTGTAATAAATTAATAAATACGTAGATCAGAACTTACCATATTCTCCCCAGTACTCGCCACCACCGGACGCACGCACGAGCAGTAGAATGCCAGACGAACGGTAGCGTGCGCGGGCGCTGATGTGGGGGCCGAACAGCGTCAGTTGGAACTGATGAGTCTCTAGATCCGACCTGTGGTAGAACAAAGTATTTAAGTATATATAGACATAATAATATAGTAAAGTTGAAGGGTTCGTTTGGTTGTTTGTTTTTAATTCGCGGAATTATTCTCTGAAACTGCCAGTCGGATTGAATAAGAAAATTATTGGTTATGATAGCCAGATACATGAGAAATAGTATAGGTAATATAACATCACGCTACGATCCACGAAAGTGGAACAATAGTATAAGATAGCCAGGCACATAGGGAATAAACATAACATAACATCACACCTGTGATCCCCGAAGGGTTAGGCAGAGGTGCACCCATTAGTACACCCACATTTCGCCAGTTATGTTTTTAGTCCCATGTAATAGGGGGCGAGCCTATTGCCGTCAACCGAGCACAAATCCAGACTCCGAGGCTGCTACTGAGAATATTCCTGATGGAAAAACCCAATAACACTTTGCCCGACCTGGGAATCGAACCCAAGACCTCATGCACAGCAGTCGCGCTTGCGACCAGTAGACCAACGAGGCAGTCCAACACACATACATACATAAACACACAGGGTACATAGGGAATAGTATATAAAATTACGCTACAACTAACAGGAGCGAAGCATTAACAGAATTCGCAACCAGAAGCTAGTAGTAACTAAAGTAAGAGTTTCAAGTAGCATCTTCACAGTACCTAATTTCTAAACCTTGAAACATTCACGCAATATTTAACCCTATTGTTGGTAAAACAAAGGCGTTATCTGAAAATCACAATACGTTAACCCTGTCCACGTTATTTACGTTATGAGTCGTCAAGTCTTTGTCCCCTACGACCCCACTTGTAAAACTTGTATGGACATGTCTCTCCACGCGAGCAGAATATATTAACTGATTTTATTTTCGTTTCCTAACATTCCAATAGTGGCTGTCATCGTGTTTGTGGCTATTGAAAACAACGGTGGTTTTAATTTTGACAAGTTTGTCTTCGAATGAATAATAATGTATTATTAGGCATACCAAATACCTTCTGATCGTTGAGATAGAAGGGACAACGGTAAAGGGTTATGTTTTTTTAAAAGTCCCATTAGGGACATTCGAATGTGAAATTCTGAACCACGTGATGGAGTAAGCTTTTCAACAGCTTTAGAGTACTTTATTAGTAAAAGGTGAGTGTATAAGGGTGTTTGGTGCATTTGTGAATTGACCAATAGGACCTCTCCTATCGGCAAGAGATAGCAAATGATCTCTTGCTATCTCTTCACGCCCAATAACTCATTCTTTGTCACACCAGTTTGTTTATATCGAAAACTTTACGAGTTATTGAAAATGAAAACAAACGTTACTAGTAAGTAATTCTGAATTTGTTAGAAAAATACAACAGTACACAATGTTTGAAGACTATATAAATAACTTTTTTTTTTAAATTTAACCTCAAATGCAGAGTTTTATATTTTTAAAATTATTGTTAAAGAACGGGGTCACAAACAATGAATTTTTAGGCGTGAAGAGATAGCAAATGACCCCTCCTATGGGCCAATTCGATATAGCAAAGATCTCATGCTCAGCAGTCGGCCTTTGCGATCACTAGACTAACAAATTTTTTAAACTTATCTAATAAATTGTTAGGAAAGAAGAGCGAAAATAATGAAGAGTTAGTCAATGTTAACAATGATTAGGGAAAGATGACCACTCATAATTCACATTGTAACAATAGCGTTGCAAAACCACAAATAATTAGTATAATTAGTCGTGGGCTTTGTTAAGTTTTTCATGTGAGAACGTTTCTTATGTAAGGGAAAAACATGACAATACTACATATGGTTCTGGTGACGCAACTTTTTAACTGCACATAATTTTTACGGTTAATTTTAACCTAACACTGGGATTCTATGTGCCGTGCGTGACAATAAATACCTACATTTATTTAGTCACGGAACAAATAGTAGAAGGCAATATATTATGTGCATAACTCTTGAGTTGGTGTTGAGATAGCGGTAGTCTCGAGATCGCTCAATGGCTTCATGTACGAGCTGCCTTACAAGGAAGAAAAGATATATATATTCGCAGAATACACTTTAAACCTCTTCTTTCTTAAAAAGCTTCCTGTAAAGGTCAATCTTGATAGAGCCTCATAGATCGTCATTCGGCATACGGGCAGCTGACTTTCAACTACTTTTAAACAATGATTCGAGTGTGTCTATTCTTATAAATAACTCTAAATAAGTTTCAATATTATTAGACACTACAATTTTAAAAATTAAAAACAAAATAACAATTCTTCTTCTTCTTTATCGTGTGGCCAGTAAGGTCTTACGACCCCACACACCCTAGTGTCAGAGTTTCTAAACCGCCTCAAGGGCCTCTGACATGGTTTTGAGTGGAACAGTAAAATAACAATGAATGGCAATGATTATGTAGCAGGATAATAATTATTGTTGTTTGTAAATTATGACTTTATTTGTCTAATACATGGATGGATAGATAAAAATTGGGCATCTTAAGTTTTTATTCTTGATTTCTTAACATTTCATTTAGAATACTTAATACTTAAATATCTTGGGACAACTCACACACGGCTATCTGATCCCAAGCTAAGCAGAGCTTGTGTTATGGTAACCAGACAACTGATATACATACTTATATAATTTATAAATACATACATATTATAGATAAATCACACCCAGACACAGAACCAACAATCATGCTCATCACACAAAGTTTGTCCTGGGTGGGAATCGAACCCACGACCTCCGGCTTAGCAGTCAGGGCCACTAACCACTAGACCAACAGGCCCGTCAAAGAAGTCTATTATTAGTCTTACCTGACATTAGTGATGGTCATGTTGGATGCTCCAGTCGCGTGGATGTCTTTGAAGCTGGCACGGTAGCCGTCAGGCCCGCCACCCAGCGCGATTGACAGCTCATCAATCACTATTGGTTCCGACTGGAAAGTAAACGAAAAAGACTTGTAAAAAGGGCTTGTGGAAGGCTTTCGATGGCGGTTACATGGTTTTTCAAAGTCAAAGCATTTATTTCAATTAAGCCATTATAAGGCACTTTTGAACGTCATATTCAAGAAAATAAATAGTATTAAAATTGATTTTATTTTTGATTGATAACTTGGAATTGTAGTAAGCTATACTATTTTAATATTTATAAAACTAAAGACTTTGTTGCTATATTTTTCGTTTGAACGTGTCTATCGCCAAAACTATTCAATTCTGAAAATTCTTTCGCTAGTAGGAAACTAAGTCATCCCTGAGGGCTATAGGTTACTTTTATTTTTAAGTAAAAAAATAGGGATACGTAAGAAAATTCACGTTCAATTATAAATGGAGAATTTGAAAATAGTACCTCATTATAAAATGAAAATTAAACATTACCTCTTCGATCCCCAGTTCAGGCGCTCCGCCCTTCATGTACTCGATGAGTGAGTTGAAGCTGCGAAGTAAGCAGGCATCCACGTTGGGGTCCTGCCGCGAACAGCGGCCGCCGAATATGTCTGAACAAAGAAACTTCTATTAAGACTATTGTTAAATGAAGGATTTGCCTTTACAGATTTCAAATCTCTATTTCCAAAAAAATAATTAACATCGTTCAAATGATCTTAGTTCTGCACATACGTTACGTCAAATTAATTTAATTTGCCAAATGTATTACATTACTATCCTGTAAAAACGATCCAGGAAAAGATTTGATATCAATCAACGTTTAATATATCCCAAATCATAAAATTTTGATGTGAGTTTCTTTGTTTTGGTAGAAGTTTAAAGAGCATTCACCATTCTATTAACTGTTAGGAACAATCACAATGTAATCTCAGTCTCAATCTGTCAAAAATGTTTCTAATTTACGCACACTTTTAATAATAATAATAATAATAAATCCTTTATTTTCAGGCTACTTTGGCCCATAGATAAATACCTTACAGACTAACTTATATATCATAATAGTACAAAGTGTGTTAGTGTATAAACTTAAAACTATGTTGGTAAAACACACTTCACTCAAGCACCGTCTTTGTCTCCCGTCCGTCCGTCTTTGTCCGTCTTGTCTTTTGACATTGATTGGCGCTGAGATAAGATTGCGACTTGATTTTAAACGTAGGATTGGTTTTCTGAATTAAAACAATAATTTATTTTATATTTTTCAGTTTTTTTTTAATAACTCGTCAATTATTCAACTTTAATGAATGCGTCACTCACATGCACCAACGGTACCTAATCATAAAGAACATTCCATAAACAATGTTTCAAGTTATTTTATTAGTCAGCTGTTATGCTAATTAAGCTTTCGTAAGTAATATGGTGACTATCATATTCATTAGTATGCTGTTGGCACGATCTAACGGTAGCCAAGCATCGACGCGGTGAAAACAATATGAGCTGATAGATAGACAATCCCTAGTCAAGCCTTGGGAGCGATCATGCGATAAAAATATTTAAATATGATGTTTCTGAAAAGAGGCCTTTGTTCGACGTTTTTTCTGACGAGGTTAATGGCGAATGAACCTCAGATAACCACGGCTGCGTTGCAGAATGAGCCAGCTCTTTCTGAGAAAGGATGCATTCATCAGCTTTCTATAATCGAAATGAAAGATGAATGACAAAGCAAGTCAGTTAATGAATCCAATTGAAGCATCGTACGATAGCCGTTTGAATTGGTACTCAAGTAACAGCGGAAATTAATGTCCATACTGTAGACTGAATTGCAAAGAATCAAATAACTTTACATCTATGTAATGATAAATGAAAACAGACAATTAGCGAAAAAACGCCAATTTGATAAAAACTATTCTTATTATTTTAAAATGCGAAAGTTTGGATGTTTGTTACTTAATTACGCCAGAACGGCTGAACGGATCTGGATAATATTTGGCACAGATGATAGATTACAGTCTGGAATAAAACATAGGCTACTTTTTATTCCGTTCTCATGGGATAATATAGCAACGTTGACACGGACAAAGTCGCGGGGCTTATACTTGTTATCTTTAAGTTACGTAGATATATTTAACTTCGTGTGTTAATGGCACCTATTTAGGTTAATGTTACAAGTGTTACTAGAATCGTTTCCGATGGTTAAAGGTGTAAAGAAATGAGTCGCACAAACAAATGAAAGTTTAATATTCAAACTCCTTTCACTTTGTCATCATGTTTAACTGTCAATAGCCCGTCGTCTTGAAATTGTACTTTTATGTCATTTAGAATGGATTAGCTGGGATTTTCTTTGTTTCAAATTGGCGTTTTTAGATTTTTTATTTTTATTTTATGGTCTTCTTTTGTTGGTAATAATGTATTACGTCTGTTATACGCCTCGTTGGTCTAGTGGTCGTAAGCGCGACTGCTGTGCATGAGGTCTTGGGTTCGATTCCCAGGTCGGGCAAAGTGTTATTGGGTTTTTCCATGAAGAATTTCTCAGTAGCAGCCTCGGAGTCTGGATTTGTGCCCGGTTGATGGCAATAGGCTCGCCCCCTATTACATGGGACTAAAAACATAACTGGCGAAATGTGGGTGTACTTATGGGTACACCTCTGCCTAACCCTTCGGGGATTACAGGCGTGATGTTATGTTATGTTATGTCTGTTATAAAACATGATTGTATGCTAATGCAGTCTACCTGATATGCATAGTACGTATAAAGAAAGGCTGTTTGCTATAAACTCAATTCTTTTGAACATGTCTCAAAAACATGTTACAAAAAACAACATTTAAAATTTTAGTTTTTTTTTTGTCAAATTCTAGATTCACTTTTCTTTAGAATTATAAGAATAGATTTGTGAATGACCTGATTACGTAAGTCTTTACATTATGTGCAGATAATAATTGTACCATAAGGTAATCACCATTGTTTTATGAAATGGCTTAGTAGAAGAACTTTTAACATAAAAAAATTTACAATCACCATTTCGGAGTCAGTCAAAACTATAATCTAGTTTGTATGATAAAGGGCCTATAGCCAGCGGCTGAACGTGTCAGAAATAATTATATTTTTTAACTGGTTGTGAAGTAACGGATCGTTGTAATGCATCTGCCGGGTCGATGACCCGCCGCGGGACCTTGTCCGCGAAACTTGATCTCGCAAAAACCATTTACTGTTAGCTCTGTACACCTTACCCATGCGTAGAGAGTGCACCTTCACAGGCTTGCAGACAGGTAGCTACAATGTAACCAGCATAGACCAGGGTTATTGAAGATTCCATATATGTGAACTCGTTAGATTTTGTAAAGTTCGACCATTTCTGTGGATGAATGTGTGTGAAATGTGGATAGGGAAGGAGAGGAAGGTTAAAGAAAAGATAGAAGGATTGTGTGCAGAATTATATGAAAGGACGAAATGAAAGAAGAAAACGTATTCGCCGACCCTAAGTACCATGAGACAAGGGCAGAAAGATGATGATGTTAGACCAATTTTTGTTCGACAAAATTTAATAAAATGTCGTGACCAATTCTACATCTCTTTTGAATCTAACAACTTCCAGCTCCATTCTTCCATAATAACACGTACAAGCTTCAAAGACAGCATGACGATAAATGACACCCAATATAGGCAATAGCAGACTGGTGTGACTAAACATGGTAGAAAAATAAACGTTACCCTAGAATCTATCGTTGTATCAACCATAGGTCAAGGTATGGGTACTTCAAAAGAACTGGGACAAAGACTGACGGATAGTACAAGCCCAAGAAGTACTGAATCGTATAGAGTAGGTACACTGACCCCAATCGAAACCTAAAATTATATCGTTGCGTGTTAACGAAACCTAATGTACGTTAATGCAGTAATACTAAGGTATTAAACTCAATGTCATGTACCTGATTATATAACTAGCAAGGACAAACTTGTATACTTACATATTTAGGACGGATATAGCAATGCAAGTAAACGACAACTTAACAAGTGTCATGCTACTAGGTACCAAGTATGACTTAATTAATTAGACCTTAGAGATATTTATGCTTTAGATGCAGACATAACTTCAGGTGTTTATGGTTATTTTATTCAGTTCGCTTGACAGAATAAAATATATGTTATAAATCGTGCAGACGTGCAAATTTACTGCACAAATGTTGAAGAAAATAAATTTAGTAAAATGGTTTTAGCGGCTATGTTTGTCATCTTCTTTTAGCCATAACGGTTTTTTAATAGAAAACTAGGAATACAGCGTCAGAAAGCAAAGAGATGCTTAGATTAGCCAGATTCATGGATAGATGCTGCACTATCCACAAAGTCAAGAGTAAAATTATAAAGTTTTCTTATTCAATTTAATTAATGGAGTGACTATTCCTTTCACAATATAAGTGATGACATTTAAGACATGCGTTCACTAACACCACGCCAGTAACGATCATATTAATGCAAGTTTTTGTCGAAATGCAAGCAACAGTAATTTGCGTTTGGATACTTAAGCAATAACACCGAATGTCACAATAAAGAATGTGCCTACGGTCAAGTATGCTTTCAAGAGTGTTAACGATGTGTCAACAGACAAAATTACTATCAAGAGTTTGTTGAGCAATTGCTTTATTAGAGTAATTTATGGATGAAAAAGAATGTTTGTTTTGAATTTCGAAAGACTCAATATTACAATATTGTTTTAATGCCAACTTGAGACTGGCTATTGGTGCAATGAATCTTTTGAAAATTAGAAAGAAACCAGGGTCGAAAGATCGAAGAGGTTTTTATCAATTGATGTCTATAATCTTAGGAAATACTAGAGAATACAGATAGGTGGATTATGTCAGATAATATGGCGAGAAAGAGGGTGAAAATACTGATATAACGGCTGATAGAGAAGACATAGTAGAAACAGTCCCAGCAATTGAAGCTATGGGATAAGGAAATGAAGATGATGATGATAATTTCAATCATTTCATATGTTAGTTGCATTAAAATTTAACACTTGGCGGAGCTAGTAGTCATCGAGAATCGTGACACATGCGCATCTTCGAAGGCGCACTACTATGAAATCATAACAAATAAATATTATGTGATAACATCAAACGTACATAAGTATTATATGATAATTTGTAAATAAATCAATTTTGAGATACTCGGACAGACCTAACATTACAATATTTTGGAGCCTTGTATGTTAATTTTCATCCAGACTAGTATTATAAATGCGAAAGTAAATGTGTCTGTCTGTCTGTTTCCTTTTCACATACCACTCAATAAAATGACAAAACCACTCAAGCAATTTTAATGAAATTTAGTATGGGGTAAGTTTTAACCCCAAAATACACTTCTTTTTATCCCGCGACTTCAATCTGCGTCCGCGATGAACAAAATATTCTTATTAATTAGGAAGCTAAAGAGTTTCTAATTTAAAATAAATAAATCTACCTATGCTTATGCTTCGAGTTAACATTACAAATCGTATTAATTTGTTGTATTTTAATGAAGAATTACGTAAAGAACAAAATACCATTTCTACTAACTTTTAGGAACTTTTCCAATATAATCTCAGTCTCAATACGCAACATACAATGCAACATTGAGAATTTCTAAAGAAAATGGCTAGATTTTGAACGTTTTTAATTAGCAGAATTGACCTTCAGTTCTTAAGTAACTGACAGGTAGATCGTTAAACGAACTCGTAAATATTTTTTCATTGCATGTTTAGTTCCGCAAACTTAAATCGATTGATTCTAGTCCGTTCACATTAGTATTACCATCGTATCGCACTGTCATGGCGTCTCTTCGTGCGTAGACAGACATCCCTATTACCCAACCACTATAATACGCATCTCTCCTACTTTCTTAGCCTTCCGTATTTAACGGCGAGTTTACGTAATCAACAATTTGTGATCTTGTAATAGTCATTATTGCTGTTACATGTCAACGTGGGGATTAATCATTGATGTTTTTGTTAAGTATTTGCTTGAATTTTCTAATTTTAGGGTATTTCCGTGTATTGTAGAGGATTGGATATTTTTCATATCACTTAGCTCATCTACCTAGTCTATTCCTAACTATGTTGGGGTTGGCTTCCAGTCTTGTGGGATGCAGTTCAATACCAGTATTTTACATGCAGTGATTGCCTATCTTTCTTTCAAAAATCAGTTGCTAGAAAAAACACAATACCTACTCCTCGGAAAGACTAGGTGTCACACTTTTGGGCTTCTGACTAAACGTAACGAGTTTCAAAGATCTATGAATGACAGCTGGAGTCAATGGCTTAACGTGCTTTCCAAGGCACGGAGGTGTCACACCACCAACTTCTAAACTCGGGGCTAGTGAAATTCCTAATGAAAAACCTAATAATATTATTCAACTTGAGTTTCGAACTTAGGAGTCCACGCTCCGCAGTTGTTCTTGGGACTGAGAACCATCAAGGCAAACTGCCTTGTTAGTTTCCAACCTAGCTCATAATATTTGCAAAGGAAGAAATTAAAATTTGTTCTAACCTTGTGTGAAGTTTGGCCTTAAGTATTTATCTATGTTACTGTATTTTAGAATAGGTATAATAAATAAATTTGCTTGCGACCTTGCTCACGTGCAAGATTTTCAGTTTAAACGATATGCTAATTCAGAAATCCGTGCATAAAATAATTTAGCACTCAGACATGCATTTTCCAGTCCAAATAAATATACTACCTATTTACGTTTGTTAAATATTGCAAAAGCTTGTGATTTCTAAGACACTTTTTAATTTAACCATTTTTTAATATAATTATTAAAATTACATAGGATAGTTTACGTACGGTAGGAGTCCTAAGAATCACTCTCCACAACATATTTTGATCTCTTCCCGTTACTAGAGGACTGGTTTTTTCTTGGACCATAGAATCAGCATTGCTATACAACATCGGCACCACCCTTTTAGGTACTTGTCCCATTGACAACGATGGGGATATTAATATTATTTAAAAGCTTTGTATATCCTATGTGATTATGATTATAAGTTGTAATCAATTGAAATAGTTCTTACACAAATATCGAACAATGGCAATAGGCTCGCCCCCTATTACATGGGAAATAAAAACATAACTGGCGAAATGTGGGTGTACTAATGGGTACATCTCTGCTTAACCCTTCGGGGATTACAGGCGTGATGTTATGATGACAAATATCGAGGGACTAGCTTCGCGTCCACGTCAAAGTTGATTACTCCATACAAACTTTGGACCTCCTTAAGGGGTGAATTTTGGAAAATCCTTTCTTAGGGTACTAACTATAAAGTACCTCCCGGCCAAAACTTTACGTCAAGTGGTTTTCGATATTGCGTGATGAGTAAGTAAGTGAGTGAGTGAGTGAGTGACCTTTCGCTTTTATATAGTTAGAAGAAGATAAGTTTATGCGACTGGTTTTTATAATACTCGAAGTTATTTTTATCTTGCATCGTAGGTACATCCGACAGGATTCGTTGTTCCTTGATACAAATGTAAGTGCAAGAAAAATGCGCGAGTGAAAGTGTTTCGACTTTCTCGTAAAATGCACTGTTATTAAGTTAATATCGACTTTTTATCGATATTTCAGGCGTATTAAGGGCAGTCTTTAAGATTATTATTAAAAGTACATACTTTTAAAAGACAATGAATGAATAATTTTGTTATTGTCAAAAAGCTTTACACTATTTTTTGAAGATTTTTATATAAAGATAAGATTTTGTGCACTGAGATATTAAAAGTTATTTTTGCTTGTTTTAGCTTTGAATGCAACATTTGCTTTACGTGATTCTGCTCGTTTTCCTCAACATGTTAAATTACGGCGTTACCGTTATTATCTAATTCTAACCGCGTTTTTGAGCTGAATCTCACTCTAATTTCTCCAATCTCATCAACATTTGCATGTTATGCTTTTGACCTCTAAGGAGGTTGAATATTGACGCACAAACCGGTGTTGGCTGTCGGCAAACGTTTTTTTTTCTTGGGTACTCTTACTTGTTGATCTCTTAAAAATAACTGCAAGACTTGTTAGCACTTAAATCTGTCCAGATTATTGACCTTTGATCATTTTAGTAAGATCTGTAAAGACCCTGGCTGGTTTAGCCATATTCAACCTTATATTTTATCAATATTTTATGAGATAAACTGTGTTCTAAATTTGAAAGACTTGAAAGCCCACCACGCAGACAAAACGGTTTTAGCATAATAAAAATATAATATTATGTTACTATATTATGAGCTAATAATAGCTCAATAGCCTTAATATACAAAATAGTCATTTATAGTTAGTTTACATTGAACTTCGGTTTATTATTACACCAACGTAGGTAAAGAATTCGTAAATATTGTAAAAAAAAACAGTACCTAGTAAAAGATGATTAAGACACAATCTGTCTGTGATAGTAAAATTAACTCAATTAAAAATTTATGTCTTCAAAAATTCATTAAAACCGAAATTATCGGTAATTTTTAATATGTTACAAATAATAACAATTTAAGCTTAGAATATTATGTTTTTTTTTTCGGTACCTATTAATACTTAGCAAAATCAATCGAATATCTAAAACATATTCTGTGATAAACTTAGAAAAGCTCTTGCGGATAAAAATCGCGTAATATTTAAATCGTCTATGAATGAGAGATTGCCGATTGTCTGAAAAGAAACCAACATGGGGCTATAACAATAAAATGAAGTGACACAAATATTGTCACTCGTCCGTCGACTTTCTTCTATCTACTTACGTGTGTTTGAAGTTCCCGATGCTATCACGGCAGCGAAGAATAGTAACACTTTGTAAGGCGCCATTTTAAAATTAAATTAAATAAACATTAAAATTACACGTGAAACAACGCGCTTTGGGAGTATTCCACGTTTGAATTTTTGGAATTGACAATTTAGTTTTTTTTTTTAATAGCCGGCAAGCGTCCGGCGTGTGCTGCACCGTCGGGAGCAATGGTGTCGTAGGCTGAACCCTCTCCAAGGCACTTAGCAAGATGTGTTGACCGCAGCAAAGGTTTTCTATATATTTTTGCGACTGCGGTTTTTTTCCTTTTGTCTCTTTAAAATGTTTGAGAATAACATTTCATCGTAGTTCTCACATTTCACTTTCTTTGTTTGTGAAAAATGTAATTATGTCAAGTTTTTTTATTGTCATATAATTCTAGTGTTTCTAATTATATCTAGGTATTTATGACATTTATATGTACGTAAGTTTAGTCACTTTTACTTTACTTCCATTCTTGCACTCTAAAATATGAAAAAAAAATGTAAAGAAAAAGTCTTAACTTAATTAATTAAATATTAATTACGGAATCATTACATACAAAAGTAAATAGACGTTTGAATAATTCATACATTTAATTAACAATACCTTCATCCTTTTAATTACCTTATTAATTGTTGTTACATTGCATGGAATTATTAAGTAGAGTTCCATACCATACCATACCTTCTTGTTTTTTTTAAATTATTATGTTAAACATTTTTTTTCTAAATCTTTCTTTTTAGCGTTACTATTACTAAAATGTATGTGAATCACAATGACTTGGATTTTTTTTTGTGTTTTGTATATTTTTTTCAACCGGGAATTATCTCTGACCTGGATATAAGACTATAAAAATGCATTATGTATTATGAATCATAGGTGTGTTACCTCCGCTTCTTAACGATCTCAGTAATTTCGTGTGATGAATTTCAATGGATGGTGTATCAAAGCTAGACACTTTCAGAATAACATAAGTGTCAAAAAATGTGAAAGATTTTATGAAATGAGGTTTTTATCGGAGATTGTTACGCATAATGGATTTATTTTTGCCTAGATCAAATCAATAATAATACAGCCTATTATTGTCCCATTGCATGTCAAAGCCTCTTCCTAATAGAAAAGGCATGAGCGTTGATCACCACACTTGCTCAAGGCGGATTGGCGATTTCTGGCTTATATTGATTGATTCAGGTTCAGTTCAGACAGTTCAGTCCAGGTTTTCTTAAAATGATTTTCATCACCGATGTCAGTGATATCCAAGATAAACTTCACATTAATAATTGCCCGGCACGGATGCGAATCCACAGCCTTGTGCACGAAAGGCGGGTGCCTTAACCACTGGACAAGTCAAGAAAAGAAAGGGAATATTTGACATCCCGCCATTTCGTGAAAGTCAAGGCCATTTTTGTATGTACTTATTTGAATAGTATTTTTAACACTTAAGTAAGTAGTTACTGAAAATTCAAAGCAAAAAGCTAATTAAACAAACTTGTATGCATTAGTACTCAGGGTTGGATTATTGTCTACACATGGTCTGTCAGGTGACCTTTAGTTGACAAACAAACAAACAAGGATGAATCCACTAACAAGGCCTGACCTACATAAATAAAAAAAAACATCATTTATGGTCAATTATTTTTTAACAATTTATTCATGAATCCAATAAAAAGGCTGAGCTGCCTTAAAAAAAAAACATCATAAATGGGTATTGATAAAATTTCATTTATAAAATTAGCTAAAAATTAATATTATAAATGCAAAAGTAACTCATTCTGTCTTGTGCTTCTACGCCTAAATTACTAAACCCTTTGAACACCAAGGAAGGACATAGGCTACTGTTTATTCCGCGACTTCGTCTGCGTCCGCGATAACCGACATTTACGCGGACGAAGTCGCGGGCAAAAGCTTTATAGTAATATTACATAACATCATGCCTGTAATCCCCAAAGGGTTAGTCAGAAGTGTACCCATTAGTACACCCATATTTCGCCAGTTATATTTAAGTTCCATGTAATAGGGGGCGAGCCCATCAACAAGCTAAATTGTATTTTATTATTTCAATAACTATTTAAAAAAACTGCTATTTTTGTACAGCTTCTATGGCATAGCATGTAGCACGTACTAATATAAACAACATTGCATTCGTATTGTAATTTAATGTTATATATTGATCTTTATCATTTACAAGTAAATAGGAAACAGCAGGAAAACGAAACTCAACAAAAATATTAAACACTAGCATTTGCCAGCGATTTCGTCCGCGCAAAAATAAAATAAAATTTAGCCTATGTAAGCAAATAATGAAGCTTTCCAATGGTGAAAGAATTTTTAAAATCGGTCCATAGTTTTTGCTTTTATCCATTACAACCAAACAAAAATACAAATTTTTCCTCTTTATAATATTAGAGTAGACACAAATTGCAAGTCCGTTGTAAATTAATCGACATTTCGTTTTAACGATTTTCCGAAATGATTCTCGATACAGCCAAATCGAATTTCTATACCGTTACTACCGGTTGGAGTGCATTCGTGACGACGTGACGAGTTATAATGTCGGTCACGTTTTTTTATAAGTCTCTTGATCTAAATAAACTTTACTTTTTTGTAATTTAGCCCGAATTTAAGAATAATGAGTTTAAAAAAAAACTGTTAAAAATCTCTTTCTTTTTTGTTTATTTTCTCATACACAATTTATTGCACCTGCTTTGTTATCTCTTCACCACCTTTGGTTGACTGGTAGAGAATGCCTAAGGTGTTAAGTCCGCCTTTGTACCTTTTTGTTGCATAAAGTTTAAATAAATAAATGAGTCACTACAGGACTGCTGTTAGTCTCTTGAAGATGTTGAACTTGAAAAATGACATGACATTTTCAAATTGACTCTATAATAATAAGCTGCCTGCCTCGTTGGTCTAGTGGTCGCAAAGCGCGACTGCTGAACTAGGTCTTGGGTTCGATTTCCAGGTCGGGCAAAGTGTTATTGGGTTTTTCCATCAGGAATTTCAAAGAATGTAGCCTCGGAGTCTTTATTTGTCTGTTTGTTTAAATGCACTAATCTCTATAACTATAGATCAGTGTTTGATTTTTGACGTAAGGCCAGAATAAAATTGAATCAATTTTCAAAGATTATTTACTTGTCGTATGTCCTTTGTTCAAAGTAACATTAATTAATTAGTTAAATGATTATGCAATTCCTTTTATACATTATCATCAAGAGGATTCATTATAATATAA
Organism: Hoplodrina ambigua; assembly: GCA_949774945.1. Lineage (NCBI taxonomy): Eukaryota > Metazoa > Arthropoda > Insecta > Lepidoptera > Noctuidae > Hoplodrina > Hoplodrina ambigua. The sequence continues at coordinate 11,223,302 of OX458968.1, forward strand.
ACAATGGAATCTGAATAATGAGCAGGTACGTATAGGATTTATTTTAGATGTGTCACCCAGCAACTACATAAAAAATAAAGAGAAAATAACTCAAAAAAAAAACATGACAGCTTTTATTAATATTATTACTTTTTACTACTATATATTATTATAAATGCGAAAGTATGAATGGATGTACTCAATCACGCCTAAACTGCTAAACGAATCTGGATGAATTTTGGCATAGAGATATAAATTATAATCTGGAATAGCGCATAGAGCTAATATATGTATTAACTTTGAAGAAGTCACCGGTAGACGCTAGTGAAGTAATAAGTGAACTTTTAAGATATTGCTAAAAAAAATCTTTAAAAATTAAAGAATTCATCTTCATCATACTGTACATTAGCAACTACTGGACCTCTAAGAGACGACAATTTGAAGCCAGTCTGTTGAATTTGATCAACTTTAGGCAGCTCCTGCTTTATAAGCTCGTCTACATTCAGCTTATCTAGCTCTTGTTGGATTCTCTCCTTTAGAGGACCTTCCAGACCATCCATGATCTGATACCTTAACAGATTTGGTATAACGTTTATTGCAAATTCAATAACATAATCCATTGTGCCAGCGCCGTTCCACCGAATTTGAATATTACCGATATCAAAATCTATGTCTCTGAATATAGGAGTTTTTCTAGTATCAAGTGGTTGTGCTAGTACTATTCTAGCGCTTAAGTATTCTATTGAGAACGATGCGGTACCAGCTCTTGATATAAGACCACCTACTGCTCCAACGTCCCATTGTGTTCTTCCTTCAAGTTTTTGTGTTCCTATTTCAAAATCTGCTACTGCCGTATTGTTTTCCATCTTCAAAGTTATGTTACCGACTCTTTGGAAAGAAGATATTCCGGTTACCCACGTGTTGGATAAAGCGATAGTGAACACGCTCACACTTGTGTTGTAATCTTTTACTTGATATGGGTCTAGCTTCATCTCACTTACTTTATTCCTAAGGTCACAAATAACCATGTCTAGTGGAGAAATGGAGTTGGGGAACTGCAAATCGCCAGCAACTTCTTCCAGTTTATTGTTGATTTCTGTTCTGGCTTTAGGGTAGACTTCCTTGAGGATAGATGGTAAACTGGAGTCAAAGATAGCAGAACCTCCATTGTTGATTAAGCTCTGCAACATGCCACCAAGAAAGCCTAAGTTTTCGAAGTTTGTTGCAATGGTGGTGAAACTGAGATCGACGTGTATGTCTCGTGCTTTAAGTTTTCCGTCGCGCTCTACGCCAACATTAGCCTTTGCTAATATTTTTAAGCCAGTGATGTCGACGGTGAAGGGTCCCTTAGAAGAACCGAACCACGATGAAATTGAGTAGTTGCCTCGAGCTTGCAATGCATCTATACTGAGTGCTGCTGTGACCTGAAAGATTTATTTATAAATAAGTAGATGTGGTTGACATTATTTATAAACTATTACGATAAATATTTGACAGATAAGGTCAAAAAAAGAAATGCATTAGAAAAAAATACCTCCAAATTTTCAACTTGAGCATTCACGTACAATATCCGGAGCTTGCTAATGCCATAAACTAATGTGTTGGTCAAATATAGCGTGCCTAACGATAGGGACTGTTTCATATCTGCCACGGGGCAGGGGTCAGGGATCGCATCCCCTGGCAGACCAACAGGATCTGGCTGCTTGAAATGGTTTAGCAACAAGAGGATGCTGTCGCTCAGCTTCTGCTCTCCCTCAGCCAGTCTCTCGGTCGTTTCTTCTTCTGAATCATCTGAAAATTATATTCCACGGATTTTAATTAAGCACAAACTTATTTTTTGCTCCCTAAAATTCGAGTTTGCTACCATTTCAACTTATATATAAAAGGGAGCGAAAAATGTCAAATGTTTTTTGTTGTTCGTGGGATTACTTCGATTCCTTCCAATATTTTTAACTTCATCTCCAAATATATAGTGAATGAATTAATTTATCTGTTAAACTTCTTATCAAATAAGTGTCTATCATGACATTTGAGTTCTTGTCTCGCTTATCAAGCTTTAACCGTCACCAAATTGTACCTACGTCAAATAAAATACGCATCAAACTATAATATTGACTCATTACACAAGACAAAACCATTACAACAAGGGCACTTTAACCAAATATTATTGAGTGAACACGGAATAACGACACTTCTAATTAGGGACAAACCCTAAATATAAACTCCACAAACAAACATTCAGATGCACACACTGTCATGACCTAATGAAACACACCTTGAGCATACACCGTGAGGAACACAAAGAGGAATATTATTTTTGCTAACCACATCCTCCCTTCAGATTGTATTAACTGTGACTAAAAAACAACCAAATATATTGCTTAGCACTCGTACCCAAGTCAGGGGTCACAATTTATCAGTACAATGGCTTTATCAATAATGCCAGGGGTTTCCTGTTTAATAATTTGGGAGTTCTGCTAAGTGATTGGTGAAGTAACAAATATTGTGATCTTTAATTAGTTTATTGATATTTGTGAGTTTTAATGGATTACGAAATTGCTTATTGTCATTGGAGAGTATTTTGTGTGAGTATTATTAATTAGGAGAGCGGTCATTAGTGTATCATTAGTGTATCATTCTCTCCTTATTTATTTCCTTGTATTAGTTAAGACCTCTGCTTACCGTGATATAGTAAAAACATGTTTCATGTTATGTACCTCTTTAGAGATCAATAACATCTTTCTATTTGTGACAAAGCATATTTTCTTGAATTCAGGCTCGTGCCACGTTGTTATTTCCGTTGACTTGAATAAGAAAATCTTAATTTTTTTAACAATTGATTGTGTTCAATATTCCAGGAATTGTTACATGAAGACAGGAAATAAGGATTACGGTACCAGTTGACTTTCTTCTTTTAGATTATTGTACGGATTTTTTTTTTTTTTTGTTTTCATTAAGAAATCAAGTATCTTCTCTTATCTAGCTTTGCATTAAAAGTTACACCACTAAGTTGAATGCTATCAGTAATCGTACAGGCACCAGCGGCATGTCTTCACTATTTAAGTACCTATGAATGGAGTGTCACAAATACACTTAAGGTTTTGCCTTTATTTTCTCAACATGCCATTCAAATAACTTCTTTAGAATCTGCGGTTTAAAGATAAATGTGCTTTCCACTCTTACCTTTTGTATCTCCTGCTTTTCTTTACGTTGCGTTTACTTTCGTTTTCATATTTATGTAGCCATGACTTCAGCGCCATCTATCTATATTACTAAAACACAGATTGTTTTTAGTTATCAACATGTTGAGTACAGTTTCTTGATCTTCATAATCGACGAATGTGTCATGATCGAATGTGTGTAAAATATTACAGATGTCGTGGTTATCGGTATTGACGTCATGTTTAATTTTTATAACAAAATCTTTTGTATCCGTAATCATTGGCTGTATTAAATAATTGTCAGTCATCTAATGGAAATAATTAGACAAAAAGCAGAAGATTCTGCAGTGAGATTACAAACGAATAGAGTAAAACGAAGTAACAAAATTATGTTTCAGTATCATAATAAGGAACTGTGATTCTGTATGTCTCATGCATGAGGTAATAAAGAAAAAGTAAATAAAAAAAACTGAACTTATTATATTTTATTAAATAAATAAGTAGATGAACTTACTAATATGTAATAGGTTTTTTGTCACTTAGAGTAAAAAATTATCTAATACCCAATTAAAAGTCGAAAAACTCATCTTCGTCAAATGGCTCTAGTTCATTTACTGAATCTTTGAGATCTGATAATTTGAATCCCGATTCCTGCATTTTATCCAGACTCGGTAATTTTTGCTTTATCATATCCTCGACATCCAGCTTATCTAACTCTTGTTGCACTCTTTCTTTAAGAGGACCTTCTAAAGCATCCATAATCTGGTATCTCAGAAGATTTGGCAAAATATTAACTGTGAATTCAAGGACATAATCTAAAGTCCCAGCGCCGTTGCACCGAACTTGAATATTACCTATCTCAAGATCTATGTCCCTGAACTTGGGTTTTTTTCTGGTGTCAAGTGGTTGTGCTACGATTATCCGTGCACTTATGTATTCTACTGAGAATGATGCGGTACCAGCCCTTGAGATAAGACCGCCAACTGCCGAGATATCCCACTGAGTTCTTCCTTCAAGTTTTTGAGTGCCGATTTCGAAGTCTGCCACTGCCGTATTGTTTTCCATCACTAAAGTGATATTTCCAACTCTTTGGAAAGAGCTAATTCCAATAACCCAGGTATTGGTTAAAGACACAGTGAATATGCTCACAGTGGCGTTGTAATCCTTTATTTGATACGGATCCAGTTGCGAATCGCGCACTTTTTTTCGAACATCTATGATCACCATGTCAAGCGGCGAAATAGAGTTAGGGAACTGCATGTCACCAGCGACTTCATCAAGTTTAGTGTTGATTTCAACTCTCATTTTTGTATAGGCTTCCTTGAGAACATATGGTTTGATAGAGTCAAAGAGGTATGTACCCACTGTGTTAATGATTCCCTGGAACATTCCACCAAAGAATCCTAAGTTTTCGAAGTTGACAGCGATTGTGCTAAAACCTAGATCTATTTCTATGTCTTGTGCCCGTAGTTTTCCATCTCGTTCTACGCCAAGGGTTGCTCTCGCTGTGACCTTCAGACCGGTGACGTCGACTGTAAACGGTCCTTGTGCTTTGTTAAGCCATGTTGCCATCGTGTAGTTGCCGCGAGCTTGTAACACATCTATTGTCATCGCTGCGTGGACCTGAAACACGTTGATGACGTGAATTAATATTTTTGCTATTTTTCCAATAATTTGAGATTTAATTGTTCTAGATTTATTCCTTTGAAGTCCATTCCAAAATTGAAATATTGCCATTCATGGGGATTCATTCATTCTCTGAATAGTTATGAGTTTCTGATAATTATTATTCTCTTACACTTTATTATATTGCCGGTAAGCGAGTTGCAAGTTTTCAGTTTGCTTAAGTATCTAAAATAAAACAAATTTACCTCCATTTCTCCTATTTCAGCATTCACGTACAAGATGCGGAACTTGCTAATGCCGTGTACAGCAGTATTCTTGAAGTACAGCGTGCCAAACTGCAGGGATTGTTTCATGTCCGGCACGGGGTACGGATCCGGGATCTCGGCTCCCGGCAGACCAACAGGGTCTGGCTGCTTGAAGTGTTCCAACATTTGCAGAATGTTTTCACTGAGCTTCTTCTCTCCCTCTGCCAGTTTGACCGGCTCACTCGTATCTTCTTCTGTGTCTGCATCTGAAATGTGACAGCCATTTGATTATTACATTTTGTTCTCGAATTGTTTGCGTTCGAATTATTTTTATTGACCGAATAACGTGTTCAAACTATAAATATAATTATGCAATCATCGAAGAGTACATTGTAATAAAGGGCTTAGCATACACTTTACGTATCACTGCGACTCAAGTTACAAATGCACGTGTTGGTTAGTGCATCTTATTAAACACCGTAATATATCTTATAACCAATTATTTAAAGAAAGAATGTTCTAATTTATATAGAACATAAAAGGAAAACACAAAAATAAGGGAAAAACTACTTCCAAATATTTTTAACACACTCAAACATGAATGATCTATTAAGACACTTGAACAAACAGGTGAAACAGTTGATGATGAATAATACGATCATAAAATAGATAACAATCACAATAAACAACACACCTTCACAAAAAACCACAAGGAACGTGGAGAGGAATAACAGTTTGTGAAACCACATCTCGATAACAAGATGGCCCTACTTCGACTGAGTAATGAATAGTTCCTGTCCCGAGTCAGGGGTCACAAATTATCAATGCAGTTTGTTATCTTTCGTTTGTTTGTCGTTTCAATGAACACGGTTAGTTAGGTGATTAGGATAGTTTTGTGTTAATAAACGCATGTGCATGCTTATTAGGATTAGGTCTGTTTTTTAAACTTCAAATATGTAACAAACAAATTAGACCTTATTATAAAACAAAGTTTTTGCTTAATTTAGGTTTCGAAATAAATTTCGAAATTCATAAACTGGCTCGAAGGGCTAAGTCTGGGTTAAGCAAAGACTTAGTTTTATAATAAGGCGGTTCAAGTTAAATTAGTAAATATGTACCTAAGGACAGTATTAGTAGATATTCTGACTCTGTAAATGAACTTTGCTATTTGGCTTTGTTAATGTTTTATTAAGTTCTACACAGCTAGTTTCCTTTTGTATATACACAAATTTTCTTAGTCCTGCATTGTTTGTTAGGTTGTCCCGTTGAGTGATCTTAATAGACCTTTTTTTCAAGGACTATTTCATCAATTATCCAATAGTCCAATACCTACAATGTCTATTTGACATGTAACACGTAATAGATTTTATTAAAAAACATAATTTTGTTCATATTTTTTTATATTGGTTTTTTTATTGAACTTTCAAATCTTGAAGAGTGGGAACTGAAAACAAAATCGATTAGATCAACACCATCTATGTTTATTATGTTTTAGCAAGAAATAAGACTTTCATTCAGAGTTTGGTTGTCTATCGTATCGTGTGGCTATTGTTTTAAGTACGTCTTGATGTATTTAAGCGGATATAGATGTCGCTTATTTATTAAAATGTTTGCAAACGGATATCGTAATACTTTTAAGTCCAAAATCTTAGAAATGAATAAAAACCGAATTTCATTAAACTTAATACGTATACCCAAGATATGTATTTTTTATTTCACCTTTTGGTCAAAACCTATACTTTAAGTATTGATTCACGGATGATTAATTTGTTCATGAGTAAAGTGGCCACAGTAAAATCTTACAATTAGAAATTTTTAGTAAACTTAAACAGTGTTTTAAGCCCACCCAGTTTCGGCCTCTACTTTTAAGGTTCAAAGTTGAAAATTCACTCAAAGTTATCCTTTTATTTATTTATTTAGGCAAGACCCACAGTTAAAAAAACAGACTACTTACAGCATAATTTGGCTGATAATTTCAGGTCTTTACTTTTTAAAAACAGAACAATACTATACTCTATGGACAGTAACTGTACTGTCCTAGTCCTGTCCTGTCCTATAACTGTACTGTACAGGTTGATCTATAATTAAATACATTCCTTACTAATGAGTAAGGAATGTATTTAATTATAGATCAACCTGTATAACAATGAGGTTTTCAAGTGGTTTAGGTATATAGGTGTATACCTATATACCTAAACCACTTGAAAACCTATATGATACAAGTTTATCTTACGTTCTTGACCTAGCCAAGTCCAAGAAATAATTTTCCTGTAGATCACTTGAGACGCGCGAAGGATTTCAATTCACACTTAAGTACTTATTGAATAAAACTATTTATAAGTAAGCACATAAGTTCTTTTGAAAGAGATCCTTATCATTTGATGTGGGTTGAATGGTAATCTGATTGCTGTTTTTATTATTTCGGATATTTATTTCACCTTCTATTCACTTAAAAATGCAATTATAAAGTAGAAAAAACATAGTGTTATTTTCCTGCTACATAAATAGACTATTGTAGGTGAGCTAGCCACTTACGATGCGCAAGCGCAGCGTCGTACGTAACGCCAAAAACCGATACTAATACAAAGACAACGCAGTGATTTTCTAAATAAATTTAATTTATTTAGAGCACGGGTTCCCAAATTTATTTTGTCTACTGCTCACTTTGAGAATGAATAATTTTCTAGCGCCTCCATTTTGTCACCTACTGAAAATTATCTTTATTTCATAATAAAACTTATTTAAAATATACATATTTGTCACCTACTTAAAAACAACCTAGAAGATGAAATTACAAATTGCTCCCCAAGCCTCTACACAACGCCCTGATTTTTTTCTGGGTCCCTTAACCTTAGGCCTGCAGCGCCCACAAGGGGGCGTTATCGGCCACCTTGAAAAAGGCTGATTTAGAGAAATATTATTAATCAGAGAAGACAAGGAAGACATTTTGCTTGAGTGCTTAATGGAAATTCATAATAGATACAAGATTAAAATGTCCATAATCCACAATAATGTTGCCATAATAACTAGTTTCATGCAAAATATTGTTAGAATAATTCCACAGGACACACATATTATGATAACATCAATATGCTAATAGTTACGACAGAATGGAATTGATTGCGACGTAAATGTACCTAGATGTCATGTAAAATTATAATTGCATTGTCTAACTGCGTATGCGTCACATTTATGTAGCTTGGCGATTTGTTTATTGAATATATTTCTAAAGCTTATGTTGCGGTTTTTATTAGAAGCAATCTAAACGAGTATTTATGCATTTTCCGACGGATGAGATATTTCAGCTTTGTTTTTGGAATGGCCAAGCATCTAAATGGTGTAAAATTCACACTCGGGAAAGGTGGTAAAAATCATCAGACTTTTAGTGACTAAAAAACCACCCTGTTCCTTCTGTTGCCCTTTACGTTCCGGGGCCACGGTATCCTGTTAAGACGTCCCGCAACCCCGGCAGGCGTTGGCCCCGTTGGGGGCCCCGTCCCTGTGCTGACAGCTCTTTGAGGCGGGCGCGAACAGAACGCGCCGTCGACCCAGGCTTGGTCCTTGATCGGACGGCGAGCTACCCATTACTCGTGTAGTGAGCTTGAGGTTTACTTTTAATCCCTAGGATTGTGGGGGTTACCTCTAGCTCATAATACAAACTTGTTATTGTCACATCATAACATAACATCACGCCTGTAATCCCCGAAGGGTTAGGCAGAGGTGTACTCATTAGTACACCCACATTTCACCAGTTATGTTTTTAGTCCCATGTAATAGGGGGCGTGTCTATTGCCATCAACCGGGGCACACATCCAGACTCCGAGGCTGCTACTGAGAAATTCCTGAAGGAAAAACCCAATAACACTTTATTGTCATACTACAGAGAAAAAGCCTCTTCTATTACAGAGAAGGCACGAGCATCAATCACCACGCTTGCTTAAGGCGGATTGGCGATTTTAGACTTACACCAACTACTACGGTTTTTTCCCGATATTTTCCTACACCGGTATCAGTAATGTCCAAGATTAACTTAAAAACTACTTATGTAATAGAAAATGTTACATTCATTCTTGTCCGTGCCGTCTCTAGCTTACTTCGTCTTAATTCATCGAGTAAGATATTTACAGAATAGACCAGCTGGTAGCGCCTATTTAGTAAGAGTAAGGTGGTTTATGGTTACCCAGTACTAAGAAAATAATAGCAAAATATGGCTAGGATAGATCATTTACCTGACAAGGTACCATCGAATCCTGTAAACAAGACCTTTGACCTCAAAGATTTTAACAGCGATAAAAACAGGCTCATCTACGTCATACAAATACCCAAGTACGATCTCAAAGAGAGCTAAATAAACATTTATAGACACGCGGAACTTTTTTATACAATGTATTTTTAACACTTGTTTTAAAGTATCAAAATTTTCCGTAGCAGGACACAGCGAACGGTCGAATTCTCAAACGTTATTCAGTTTTTTTGTCAGTTTAGTCTCTAATCGTGCTGTTTCTCTAATCTAAGATGTATATGTCTTATAGTTACGATAGAACATTTATTTTTATGGTAGGTTAACAAACAAATGTCCATCCTTGTGGACGTTGTTCTGGGCCGCCAATAAACACCACATAGACAATGCTAAAACGTCTTCAAATAAAGACAGGGGCGTAGTTACTGCCATGAGGTTTGCTACAGGGGCCCAGAACGCGTGTAAGCAGAAATTCGTAAAATATTATCTACTACCCCACTTTCCGAGGCTGTACGCTAACCTTCCCGGGAAAAAATAAAGATGTTCGGCTATGCCCAGTGCAGTGGCGTAATTATATCTTCTGAGGCCTGTGGCAAATTACCCTAGAGCCCAGGGCCTGAGGCTTTTCCTTAAGTTGGCTCCTTCGACTAGCTCACCCGCGCCACCAAAGTACCGCCACAAAAATTAACCAACTATGCGTTCGTAAACCTTTTCTTATGAATACGTTTAAATAATTTGTTTATGGTATTTATAGTTTTGTCAAACTTTATTTGATTTTAAGCACTTTAATATAATTTATACATTGTTGAAAAGTCGGTTACTTCTAAGTTGCCTGTCGAGCCAGGGGCTGATGGCATTTTGCCAGTCTTGCCACCCTATAGTTATGCCACTGGGTATGCCGCAATTAGGTAGAAGGGCCCCGGAATATCGATACAGGGCCGGTCTAGGGCAAGCCACTAAGTAAGGTATCGTTTGTGAGTCAGCCGGTAAAAGATTTAGATAATATACACAACATTTTGTCAACATTCATTTCCTAATGAGACGATTAGCTTTTGGACGTGACAAGTTTTCATGATGTCAATGTCTGAGCCAAGGCAACTAGGAAGCAGAAGATTGTTAGTGCTGTATTGGGAGTTGTATGCTGTCTACCCAGTTTTGGACATGAATGTCTACACTATTGTTACAGTATAACATAAAAAGAGGCGAAATGTTGAAATTATTTAGTAAGGTTGATTCCCACATATCGGTGAAGTCACAGTTCCGTCACCGTTCCGTCAGCGTGATAATTCTTCTTTTATACATTCTATATGAACGCGTTTACACCTGTCTGTGTCATAGGGAATCTATGAAAGAATAATTATCACGGTAACGGTACTGCGTCGGAACTGTGCTGGTATTGTAATTTCGCAGATATGTGTGAATTAATCTTTATTTTATATTTGCCATAAACTTCCGTTTTAAATTCCGTGCAATAACGGAGAGTGGTCTTAATCCGGCACTGGGAAGCTGTAAGTATCCAAGTCACTTTATCTACTACGGATAAAAACCTGTTCTGCAAAGATTAAATCTTCAATTTGGAATTAAACCGCCTGTTCTATTTTAGGATACCCACGTAGATGGTGCGTGTGTAGTTTTCCCTGTTTGCCAAAAACTTTCCGATGCAGGTACCTACTTAAATAGCAGTTTCTGCGTCAGCAATACCTATTGCGGTCACTATCACGTAGTAGCTTCTGCCCGCGTCTTTGTCCGCGTTGTTTTTTAGGGTTTCATACCTCAAAAGGAAATAACGGAACCCTTATAGGATCACTTAGTTGTCCGTCCGTTTGTCTGTCTGTTTCATTTGGGTTCAGTTTCGTCTTTGGTTACTGGTTCTCTCCTAAGCCGTAGCGTGTCTATAATGTTATGTCTTCATGATTCTGGCTATCATTCACAGAAAGATTTTTTCCAATCAGACTGGTTGTTCAAGAGATTAATGTGTTAAAAAAATCAAATAACTTTACAGATTAATTTTTTATTATTGTATAATAAATAAAATGCCCGGTTGGCAATTCCCGTGATCCAAAGACTGGCTGGCTTTACCCTTGTTCAGAAGCACAGCATTGCCATCTTACCTGGCAAAACCGTAGTCTTTTGAGCTTATTAATAGTTGACAGCGATGCGGAAGAATTTTGAAGCAGAAAGTTAAACCTGCAAAAGACAACTAAAAATAATTCTATATTGATTTTATGAATTCACTAATATCGTAATCAAATGGCAATACAAATGTCATTTTATTCTGCACGCGGAAAGATAAATAAACATGCCATAACTGATTTAAATCAAATACAGTCTATTATTGGCCTAGGTAATAGAGGTAGGTTATTTTTTCTAAGTTTCATACCTATCAACAAAAACATGTAACACACTGTTTTTGCTTCAAAATAATTCATCTGAGCGAGAGGTGTATTGCTTTTTTTTATTAAAACACAAATGGTATATATAAAGCTGCGTTTATACTTCACCTGCCCCGCGTGTCGCCACGCGTGGGAAAGCTTTAATACATTTAGTCGGTTGCTCCACGTCACGCGGGGCTGGAAAAAGTGTGATCAGGGGGCTTAGACATAGTAACATCGCTTCTTCGATTGACCACGTCACTTAACGCAGCTTATGTCAATCCTATACATTTTAGTCTTTCATGTGGTCATCGCTTCGTCGATTGACCACGTGACTTAACGCGGCTTATGTCAATCCCATACATTTTAGTCTTTACTAACTTCGTTATCGTTTTGCAATTGTTACTTTGTCTAAGCCCCCAGTCCTATTCTAAATGTATGAAACCAATAGCTTTCCCACGCGTGGCGAAACGCGGGGCGGGTTAAGTATAAACGCAGCTTAAGAATCAGAACAACGAATGATGGTCTGTGGTTAGGTTTTCCATTTACAAAAAAATCGTTGTGTAACTGTGGTGAATCATTTTGTTAGTGCTATTATAACACACGTGAATATTCTCCATTTTATTATGAATTAGCACGTGGATCCAACAGGATTTGATAAAAATATCGGGTGTAATAAACAATAATTAAATTATCATAGATATTGATTAGGTACCTTTATGATCACAACCACAACCGCAAACTTTTTAACCGCCTTCCAAAAAAGGAGGAGGTTGGTAATTTGACTGTATGTTGTTGTTTTCTTTTTCTTTTGTATGTTTGTAACGCGATGTCTCGGTCAATTGTGGACCGATTTCAAAAATTATTCTTTTGTTAGAAAGAGTATACATTCGAATTGGTCCCATAGAAATATTGTTATGATTTGATAATGAACTTCGGAGATATGGAACGGTACTCCTCATAGGACCATAGTATAACTTCCGAGCAAGTAAAATTGCTTTGTTTACACGTGTAGTCGATGACTGACTGAGAGAAGAGGGGGGTGCGTCGAGGTAAGTAGGTAGACACTAAAATTGAAAATTAAAAACCTCTCCCCCCCTTTTTTCATCGCCCCCTATTACTTTAAGTCCCACGTAAAGAGACACAATTAATTGATTATCTATTGTTCTGTATCTGGGCCTTGACTACACAAAACTGGCGAAATGTGGGTGTACTAATGAGTACACCTCTGCCTAACTTTTCGAGGATTACAGCCGTGATGTTATGTAGGTATATCGGTATTTATTTCTATAAAATTAATTAATGCAATCGTTATAGCAATCTATAAAAACTAAAGAAAAACATGATCCAGCCACTGAATGACGTTAATCGATCGCGGAAATGCAAATCAGCTTTTAATTCTAGTAGATAGGTTAAAGATTAGTATAACCCGAGTGCTAGTAAAGAATTTAAATAAAAATGTCAGTGCTTATAATGTGCTCTCACTCTCTCACTATACTGTGCAAGTGAAAGGACACGATAAACCCCTTTGTTTGACCGTCATTTTATATTATTCCGTTTCTTTAAAAGTAACAATACCAGCTAGTTACTATACCACTGCAGGATAAAGGCCTCTCCTTTATAGAGAAGCAAGCGTGGTGGTGCTCAAGGCCGATTGGTGATTTCAGATTTATATTAATAAGTCCAGGTTTCCTCACTATGTTTTCCTGCACTGATGTGTTGTGTCCAGGATAAACTTAGAAAATACATATAAAACTAGCTTCGCGTCAATGTTGGTTTCTCTATACAAACTTTGGACCCCCTTTTCATCCCGTTAAAAGGGCAGGGGTTAAATTTGGGGGAAAAATAATAAATTACCTTCCTGCTAGATTTCATCCAGAAACATCGAACAGTTTTCGATAGTTCGTGATGAGGGAGTGAGATTTATATACTCGTATTTAGATAGAAAAGGTCACAATGGTACTTGCTCGTGCCCGGTTGTGAACCCACTGTCTCATGCATTAAAGGCGGGCGCACTTACCACTGGCCCATCACGACATACATCCTATTCTCTCTTTTTTTTTTAAAAAGAACCAATAAGAAGACGGAGATCGATATATTATGGCACTATCGGATGACAATATTATGACATTGACATTTGCAAGTCAGACCCGCGGTACAAGTTCAAGGGAACTGCAAGCTAGATTCAAGGTGAGTGGTCGCCGACGGACTTGTGGACTGACCTAGTCACAATAATACATTAAATGATTCCTTACAAATCTTTTTAAGAGAAACTTTTATAATAGTACAAGCTTTTGACTGCGACTTCGTCCGCGTAAATGTCGGACCCCTGTTTCAACTCCCTTTGGGGGTTAATTTTGGTAAATTCGTTCGTAGCAGACGTCTACTTATTATAATCTACCTCCCTGCCGAATTTGGTTTTTATACGTCAAGCGGTTTTCGATATTTCGTGATGAGTGAGTGACCTTTCGCTTATACCTTAAATAGATAACATTACATAACCTCTGCCTAACCCTTCGAGGATTACAGGCGTGCCTATAATCCGCCTAGGGTTAGGCAGGGGTGCACTACAGTACAGAATGTTGAGTCGAACTTTGAGCATTTTACTGATCATGAATATTACCACACTTTTTTACAAAAATTACCCGCAGCGATCAAAAATACCCAGAAACAAACTTAATGGTCAAGGTGTCTTCCAAAGTCCATACATTTAACAAAACATCGAATAGCTAGGATTTTTTTTGTTATAACAAAATAACGCAGCATTTCCTAAAAATATTAAGGGTAGATTCACACAATATCAGTGAAGTGACAGTTCCGGCACCGTGAAAATTATTCTTTCATACATTCTCTATGAGCGTGTTCACATTTGAACTGACACTGAGAGCTCTGTGTCAGTTCTGGCGCATTCTTAAAGATGTATGAAATAATAATTACACGGTGACGGTACTGTGTCGGAACTGTGCCGGAACTGTGACTTCACTGATATTATGGTGATTGTGTGAATCATCCTTCATTTGGGTCAAGTTCTGGCTAAAAAATGAAATGTAAAGATAATCCTTCACATTTTATAATGAGAACTTGTCACTAAAAATAACGTATTATTTAAGTTTTCCCATGAATAAGTACATTAGGTACTTACGTAACTAAGATTATTTACGCACCTAAGTCACTTTATCTTAATAACAAGTATGCATTTAGATTTTTTATTATTTTTAATTCTATATTTAAAAAGCTACACATTTTGTTATTGTCAGTAGGTACTACTTATTTAGACTGACTGAAATATAAAAAACCGGCAAGGTGCGATTCGAACTCACTAGGGGTGGGTTCCGTTCCACTTTATAATATTTAACACTACGTACAAAAAGCACGATACACCACCTTTGAGCGTCTACCGTTTCACGTATCACGAATATTGTTTTTTTTGATTTAATACTAACTTGTTTTTGTTTTGGGCTTTCGTAAACATAATTTTTTATGTTTGTGCATCATTTTCACGTGAATAAACCGTTTTTCTTTATATTTTTAAATTTTAGCTTTATTTCTTTTTATTTGTTGTTGTAAATTCATCCTCTAAGGGTATGAAACGTTCAACCATCAACGATGAAAAGTCTAAAGTTTCTATCGAGAAATCAACTTTGACGCGAATGAAGTCGCGGGCAGAACTCTACTTTTGTATATGTACATAACATCACGCCTGTAATCCCTCAAGGGTTAGGCAGAGGTGTACCCATTAGTACACCCATAAATCGCCAGTTATGTTTTTATTCCCATGTAATAGGGGGCGAGCCTATTGCCATCAACCGGGCACAAATCCAGACTCCGAGGCTGCTACTGAGAAATTCCTGATGGAAAAACCCAATAACACTTTGACCGACCTGGTAATCGAACCAAAGACCTCATGCTCAGCAGTCGCGCTTGCGACCACTAGACCAACGAGGCAGTTTTGTATATTTCTATTCTAGTAAATATCGTTTGAGCCACCCTAAATTCATTTTTGCATTCTGGATGGCCTCTTATCCTACCGCGGCTATCATTAATTTTCAGTTATCGTCAAAATCATACAAGACGTTATTAATTACGGTTTTTATCAACAAAATAATTGAGTAGTAATCAGTGTGCGTGTGAATGTCTTTTTTCGCGTACTTTGCCATGTAATGGTGGTTTTTACTCCCGAGCTGTTTTTTGTTCGACTAATAAGTTATTATTTGGTATTACCATGAGATTAGTACAGGTATGTTTTTGCCTATTTCTAGTTTCAAACTGCTTATAGACAGGGCCCGATCTAGCTATTTAGCCGCTCCGGGCAAAATAGTATTCGCCGCTCTTTACACTGACACCAAAATAAGTCACGAGCTTGTTATTCCAAAGATGGAATGATATATATGTGATATTGTTTTAATTGTATAATATTTAAATACGTTAGTCTACTACGGCTTCTGAACAAGTTTACAAAAATTCATGATTCAATTTTGTCGCCCCTCATGTTTCCGGATCGGACGCGTATATATACACACACACATACATAATACACACACACATGTAAAAAAATGTAATAGTACGTATGTGTAATTGTATGTATGAGATATACATATACGCGTCCGATCCGGAAACCTGATTCGGAAACCGGACGTCTGATCGGGCCCTGTTTATAGTCTATGCAGACCCATGAAGCAGGCGCGGTGGTTCCATTTTCATCAATAATGACACAGCGACGTGATAGTTTTATTTCAGTAGATTTTAGATGAATAGAGAACTTGTGAGTCAGTTATCTAAGCACAATTCTCTCTCTCTCTCTTTAAAAAAAAGTGTCCCTAGACTAGGAATTTATTTCTTTCTATCATGGGTGCGTTTACAAACATATAAAACTGACATATCCACTCATAGTAGCCAGAGTTGAAACAATTGTACGTCATAATAAATATTTTTTGAGGAAATCGAACCAGCGATGCGCAGCGCAGCAGCCAATGGCTTTCTCACTGCTCCAACTGTGTCGTCAAATTATTAAATAACATCATAACATCACGCCTGTAATCCCCGAAGGGTTAGGCAGAAGTGTACCCATTAGTACACCCACATTTCGCCAGTTATGTTTTTAGTCCCATGTAGTAGGGGGCGAGCCTATTGCCTTCAACCGGGCACAAATCCAGACTCCGAAGCTGCTACTGAGAAATTCCTGATAGAAAAACCCAATAACACTTTGCCCGACCTGGAAATCGAACCCAAGACCTCATGCACAGCAGTCGCCCTTGCGACCACTAGACCAACGAGGCAGTCAAATTATTATCGCATGTTTACTGCTTGAGGGAAGGAACAACGTTTAATTTTGCTTAAACTGCTTAACTAACCTCTTTTGAAAATGGTGGCTTGTGTCTTGACCTATGTATACTTTTAATGGATAGTTTATTCGCCTTGAAATTACATAAAGAAAATCGAATATGGAACAGTATTCAAATAAAATGTCATAGGCACAAAAGACAATAAAATGAGGTTTTATTTCACAGTTAAAAAAAAAAACAACAACATAAATGTATCTGTTTTTCCTGCCAGGTGCTAGATTGTTTACTCAAATAATGAAATGATTATTGCATCTTATTTGCGACCTGTCCGTTTGTTCGTAAAACTGAGAAAAATGTGTTGCAATATTTATTTATTTACACACAAAATTTTACCTAAAGGTAGCCTTTCGAACTGAGCGTCACAAACGCAGCGTCTATAGCGTCACCAACATCGCACTACAACAGCGGCACTGTGACGTCACTGACGCCGCGACAGTGATGCTGCGCTCGAATGACGTTCCCTAGAATTTCATACATTTGCATAGAACATCTATCTGTCGCACTGTCGCGGCGTCACAGCCGCGGCGCCAATGACGCCATAGACGCTCAGTTTGAAAGGCTACCTTTATACTAGAACCTAATATTAGAACTATGTTATAAATATAATATAGGTTTCTAAGAAAACTTTAACTATATCTGACGACCCTGCATACCTATCTCTTTTGTTCATTGTACATATCTTGTAACACCTATTTTTTTTTCTATTGTTTAGCTTTCAACTTTTTACCCTGCCGTCAAACACGTGTAACAACCAAAAAATAAAAAATATTTTTGGAAGGTTGCTGTAAAGCATGTAAAAAAAGCCAAGAGCGAGTTGGGCTCACACAATTAGGGTTCCGAACTAAATGGAACGGAACGGTATTTATTTATTGAATCTTAAAGAAGTATCTTTACAAAAACTGAACTAAAGATTTAAAGATAGGAGTCCTTACAGACAATGCTTTGAAAGCACAGTTTATTAATTTGTTTTTTTATCTCGCAACGTAATTATTTCCAATTTTAATCTAACAAATATTTTTTTCCAAATCAGTTTTGCAAAAAAAGCCTTTGTAAAACAAACAAAAAGTGTTCACAAAAACTTTCCGTTTTCCCGTTTCAGTTACGGAACCCTAAAACAGTAATAAACAACGCTGCTTGACGATAATAAAGAAAAAAAAAACTGCTATATTTTTAAAATTAAGTTATAAATAGTTTAGTAATAAGAAGTCAGATATATCTATCAGGTAGTTAGGTACACACCAATGATTCTCCCGCGTTTTTTGTTCCGTTGCTGGGTTTTTATGTTTTTTATTTATAAAATAATTGTTTTACTTATGGTGTTGCTACATTAACGTGTTTTCTCATGTGTGATGCGATCTTGAAGAATCATATTTATTTTATCTCGTCTGTAATTTATATAATATCTTACGAGAAAATCAAATTATTGACTGAAGACTGTCTTGTTGCATTGGTCTAGTGGTCGCAATACGCGAATCCTGAAAATGAGGTCTTGGTACAAACTTTGGACCCCTTTTTTATCCCCTCGGGGGGTGAATTTTGGAAAATCCTTCCTTATCGGTTGCCTACGTCATACAAAGAACTTACCCTCCAAGTTTCAAGCCTCTACGATCAACGGTTTAGGCTGTGTGTTGATCTGTTAGTCAGTCAGTCGTTCAGGACAAAGCATTTTGTATGTATAGATAGAAGATAGATTAGTGAGTTCTAAGTCTGCTCACCTTGGTTTTCGCCGTCGCTGGCACTTCTGTCGGCAAGGTATATAATATCTTTGATCTCGGGGCGCGGTATAGTGGCGCGTGAGTCTTTGACGGACGCACTAAATAGATCGCTGCGTCACAAACGTCTTATACAGTGTAAAATGTTGTCCTTATATAATTTTCTAGCGTCCTCCTTTGTTTTCTTTTGTGTCATCAATGGCGGTTTATTTAAAGAACTACGTGAGTATTAAAAGATTGTTTTTAGTTTAGGTTATGTCGGATTACAAATTAGATAATATGTGATACAAACTAAAACAGTTAAGCCATTTTATACCTAATCCAATAACTAAGTTGATAGTGGGTATCAACTTGTGTATTATAATCTAATCAAAATAATGAGACTTGGAAAGTTTGATTCGGCATAAGTACTTAAATCATCACTAATTTAATAAAAATCCAGTTAAAACCCTGTTTAACAAAAATGTTATTTTCTTAGTTCGTACTTATGTTTTATAAATAAAATACATTTTATATTTTACAAATAATAAGTAATTATTGATTGTCTTAAAACTACACAGTGAAAAATAAGTATAGTTTTAGAAGTCGGTGGTTTAGTTTCGTTTGTTGAATGATATTGCAACAATTTAATTTGGAGTTATAGTCGTACATTGTGTGATGTGCATGATTGTTAGTTCTGTGCCTGGGTGTGATTTATCTATAATATGTATGTATTTATAAATTATATAAGTATGTATATCAGTTTTCTGGTTTCCATAACACAAGCTCTGCTTAGCTTGGGATCAGATAGCCGTGTGTGGGTTGTCCCAAGATATTTATTTTTATTTTATTTATTTAAATATTTTTATTTCATAGGTTTTGAAGGCGGTTACCTTTTTGTAAAAACTTTTTTATTTACCTCTTTTTTATAAACAACATTAACATTTTTATTTACGTACTTTATAATCATTCAAGTCTTATAAAAATTATTAACAATAAAAAAACAAATGTGTGTTGCCATGAAAATAGTATAATTAAAGAATATCTTGTAAGACATCTATGAAACCCCGCGGAGAATTTAATAGTGTTTTTCCATTGATTAGTACCTACACACTACACACAACAGTCCAAATCTTAGAAACAACTAATCAGATTTTGATGAGACTTGCATAGTTTCCTAAGTTAAAAGATACCTAATAAAAACTGACCTATTGTGATTAGATTTCTAGAGCCTATGATACATGTAGACACATCCACTTATGATTATATTTAGCACACCGGCTTGGAAGCTATTGTACAATTCCAATACCTAAATAAATATGGGTCGAATTAATAACTTTATAGTATCTAGATGCTTAATTTATTTAAGTCTGGACATAATATTAATGCTTCAGGGCGCCTACCGCCGTCTCTTAAAACAATATAATTTTAATATTACTTTGTAATTTCTGTTGTTGCATTTTCAACTCTCAGCGCTGAATTGAGTGCGTAAGGCAAAGTAATATTAAAATAATATTGTTTTAAGAGATGGTGGTAGGCCCCAGGTGTCTACCATCCTGTTACGAAATTGATAGAAATTTTCATAAATAGGTTATTGAAAGGCTTTGGGCACAAATTAATAAGTAAAAAACTTAATTTATAATGTAAGTAACAACATAACATAACATTACGCTTGCAATACTCGAAGGGTTAGGCAGAGGTGTACTCTTTAGTATACCCACATTTCTCCAGTTATGTTTAAGTCCCATGTAATAGGGGGCGAATCTATTACCAACCGGGTACAAATCCAGGTTCTTAGGCTGCTACCAAGAAAATAAGATAAACACACATACATACATAAACTCACGCCTTTTTCCCATGAGGGTAGGCAGAAGCTACAGAACGCTACCTGCTACGATCCTTACATACTCCTTTCGCCTCATCTACGTTCATACATCTCGTCATACAAGCACGCCGGTTACGCGTACTCCGCACCTGACCTTTCTAAAGGACTTCACCAATAAGGTCAGTGTAGGACTTCCTAGGGCGACCCTTCCCGGGAAAATAAGATAAAGATAATGTAAATACTAGTAAAAGTATGAAAAATATTTAATTAGTTTAATACCAACTTCCCTAAAATTACAGTAAATAAAAACAAACATTTTTTTAGACTAGTTAATTAACATAGTAAAATCATTATCCAAAGATTTCCTATGAAGATCTACTATTTTAGCTTCCTTATTTTCCGTCTAAACAATTTTATTATACACGTTAATCAAATTCCTCTTCTAGCAATTATTATCTAAAAATAATAACAAGCGATCATTGTTTAATAATAAAGAACTTCTATTATTAAAATGTGATAATTGACTTCTATTATGGAAGAGGTAATCGCGAAACTGGTTTTAAAATTTTATAATAATAATATATATACGTGTTAATAATATGTTATTTGTCTAAGTTATCTTCAAATATATACCGTTCTAAATTTATAGGATTTATATATATATAACTAGTACTTTATAAGCAACATAGTCCGCGTAAAGTCAAGGTCAAATCTTTTATTTAAATTAGACCATTGTGAGCTGATTTTTCAATCGTCAGTAATCCTATATTTGAAGAATAAATAGGACATTTTAACAGTTTTAAATTAAATAGAAAATATATCAAACCGCCATGTTTATTATTTCTGTTATAAGGTATTTGGCGTTTGAAAAATCAGCCCTAAAAGGCACTAGTGAACGTCATCGTAGATTCGGAAAAACTGATTTCTGAAATCCCCTTTGAAAGTAACCCTTTAAAAAATCAATTGACGACAAGCTTTATTATTCACTAAAGCTTGTTTTCGTGCCAAATTATAAGTTGATTAGAATGAGGAATAAGATTTTTCAATCAAATTAAATTTACCTTTTTCACCTCCTTAGGGGCTGAATTTCCAAAAATCCTTTTAATAATATAAATAATAAAACTTTTATTTTGGACAGAGTCCAGTTACAGTGCTCGCCTACATCTTAAAAGGAAGCCTTGTGCAAACCTTCACTTTACTAGGTTCAATAGTTTTGGTTGTGTACTGATACGTCTGTCAGTTAGTCAGGTTCTTCTTCAATACATAATTATACTGGCTTTTGGCTCTTGGCTTACCCGCGACTTCGTCCCCGTTTCATCCCCTTGAGGGGTGAATTTTGGAAAAACCTTAGCACATGCCTACGTCGTAATAACTATGTAAACAGCGAAATCCGTTCAGTGGTTTGAGTTGTGTGTTGTTGGATCTGTCAGTTAGTAACGGTTGCCTTTTAAATACGTATACATAGCGACTTACCCCGACTTCACACGCGTGAAATGCTGATATGCTGATGCATAGGATAGTGTAGCTTCCCAGCAGTGAAAGAATTTCTCAAATCGGTCCAGTAGTTTCGGAGCCTATTCAATGCACACATACAAACAATCAAATGTTTCCTCTTTGTAATATTAGATTAGATGTAGATGTGTAGATAAAGAAACTGAAGGTAGAATATGTCATTGTGGTTATCTTATATTTTTAGAATTATGAATCATTCTCATGGTCTTGTTATTATAAAAATGACACTGACCGAGGTTAGAGGTTGGGCTATTTAAAATTGCTTACTATGTTTATTTATGAAAAATGTAGATTACTTTAAATATATATTTGTATTAGTCAGATGTTTTAATTTAAACTTGAATCTTTTGAATAGAAATTAACCAAGAATTCCAAAACGCAACTTAGAAAAAACCTTTTATTTTAGCCCTGATATGTATACTACTGTATTAATCCAAAAAATCTAAGATTATAAAAATCACTCTAACCACTGTTTATTTTTTATAGGAGGTCAACAAAATCCTATACAATAGCCCAAATATGTGCCTCGACCTCGAGGATAGTCTTTCACTCATTAAATATAAAGAGCTGCGAAGAAAATATTTATTTACTGTTTAAATAAATACATATTTTTATTGCAGCTCTTCGTCGTCTTGATGAAATGAACACAATACCTGGTTATTATTAAAAAACAAACAACTAAATCATTAGGTATAAGTATATTAATTGGTCTACTATGAAGTAAACATAAATATATTCACGTTTTAAAGTTCAAGTTCAAAAAGGTAAGACTAAAATAAATAATTCTATTCAAAATTAATATAAACATTATTTAGTAATTCACTTCCTATGTATAGTCACATGGGCATGTAAATAGTGAGGTTTTAGGCAATATTATGATCGCGTTGTAAAGCATTTTTGTAGTTAACAGCTAATTATTTTTTAAATGGTTGGTCCCACATTAAAAGTTGTTTAAAATGATGAGTTAAAAACACCTATTCAGGTTATTGGTCAAACACAAATACACTATCATTAAAAAAAAATAATGTTACAGCTAAATTCGAGCGAATTCAAGTTTTCCTCCAAACTTTTTCCAAAATTTCCAAATATATTATGTGTTTTAAAATAAGATACCATTTCGGAAATGAACTGAACTAAATTTTTAGACTTATGTATCCTGCTTATATGTAGGAAATTTCATTAAATTCAAATCGGTTCATTTATTCAGAAAAACAAGGACTTGAAACTTTGTATGAATCAACCTGTATTTATAATCACTTTTACCTACATGTATTCAATGTTGCTTATATTACATTGTATAACAAAATTGAAGTGCCACAGAGTAGCGAATCTAATACCACTGTTTAGTTGGTTACTCAGCCTACCAACGCGAATGTATAGTTCATTCATACCTATGTACATTATAATAATAAGGCATTGTCATATATAATGTGCGGTTTCTGACGCGAGTAATAGGGTATGAGATGTTGTGAGGTGTAATTACCGCATAAGTAATTTTATTGTGTGGTGTCATAACTCCGTTGCAGTTGCTATGTTTTGTTCAAGTTTAAGGCCTGTGAGAGGTCGCAGTTACATAGATGTTATCGCATAATTGGCTAAGCCCTTTTTATGACATATCTTAATGGTGTGAGGAATTTATACTAATCTATATAATAATATATAATATATATATATATATATAAGGCAAGCGTAACTGACTGACTGACCCATCAACACACAGGTCAAACCACTTGCGCTAACTAACTAAGCGGATAAAACGGGGACTCAAAGTCTGTATGGACAAATCAACCTAGACGCGGGCGAAGTCGCGGGCATAAGTTATTTAAATAAACATAGAACATTATGGAAAACAATAAAAGAAAAAATAGAATATTATGCAAAACAATAAAAAATGCTTCAAGTAAAAATAATCCGCTTCGATAGTTAAAAATAAAAAAAAAACAACTGGTTTAATAAATAGAAGTAGGTATCTACAACTTTTTGTTATGTTCTTCAAATATGACAGCAAAAACAAAAATAACTTAGAATACGGATGTCCAAATAAAATTAAGGTGTCGGTTTGTAATGTCAAAGTAACAGCTTTTCACAAATAAATATGAATGTTTATAGGATTTAAATTTTAATTTATGTCTATCTGTTAATTCCGGAAAATCTCCGAAACGGCTGAACCGATTTGGGACTTTCACTGGCAGGGAGCTGATGTTATAAAAAGCGACTTCCTCGCATAAAATCGACATTTACGTTGACAAAGACGCGGGCATAATAAAGTTAGTCTTTAGTAAAATTATTCAGCGTATCTATAAAAAACCTGTATTTTAATAGAGTATTTTCGTACCTAGTGCAATACGAACTAGTATATAAAATAATAATCTTCAAAAACAAGATAGATTGGACGTCAACTAAGACCTCATATGAGAAGACTCAAATAACTGGTTTAGCTAAAGTTACCAGTTTATGTCGATATTGTTGTTTATTGTGTGAAATATTTTTCATCTTTGCCAGCCTGTTTTTATAAGCGAAGACTTGTAATTGGCTGTCAGTTTTATTTACTAATCTTTTAATATGTTTTATTTAGCTGTAAGTCTTCCATAAATCTTAAATAAATAAATAAATATTATCATTTCCAGCGGATTACATCCATGTGTGCAAGCGAGATCCGAACACGATAAAAGACTGCGTGATCAAATCCATAGAAAACCTCAAGCCGCAGATGTCAACTGGAATTCCAGAGCTGGATGTTCCTAGCCTGGACCCCTTCATTATTCCTGAGGTTGGTAGAAAAATAATCCATATCATTATGTGTTTTGTGCTTAAAATCATTTGCATACTGCATCGGTGAATTAGGTGAATTTATGAAAGGGATGACGTTGTTTTGTTTTGTTTTTAAATGTATATTTGTGTTTTCTTTTTTATATTTTTTATTTTTATCAGTCTTTAATATGTTTAATTGGTTCTGTAATCTGTAACCGTTATAATTAAAGTAAAAAATAAATAAAATAAATAAATGAAATCGGTTCCGAATCCGAGAAAAGACAGTCAGAAGTAGCCGCACTAGATCGGAATACCGTCTGTTTGAATTTAGAACATCTTCAATTTAGAACTCGTGCGAGTTCGAAATTGAAAATTGGAAATTAATCGGATTCAATGTTAACATATGAAAAATCTAAAATGGCTTAAATAGGAAACTCGAGCTCAGTCGTGCATTTGATTAGGCCAGAAGAAACCATTTATTTAGATAAAAAAATGGTCAGTTGCCTTCAGGCTTCCTTGGGAACGATGATACCAGCCTATTATTATCTCAATGCATGGCAAAGGCCTTTTCTCATACAGAGAACGCACAAAAAAGGAATATAAATAAAGATTGAAATTATTTTTTAGTTAATTTTATTCCTCGCGCTTGTGCTAGTCAAGCTGTTCAAATTTTGAAGACTACAGTTGTGGAGATCTTGCTATCTATCTAAAGGGTACCTATTGACGTTTCAGATCAAAGCTCTGACAGCTGACAACACACCGATTCGCGCAACTGGTCACAACGTCAAGGTCACCGGCGCGTCTGACTTCACCATAAAAAGCTTGTCGTAAGTTTGTCTTTTTTTTGGAACGAAGTTTTTTAACACGGTTTGCGCTAGCAGTTGCCCGGCAGAAATCTTCACGTAAGCAAAACGCGTTATGTCTCCCTCCAGACGACTTTCCTTCTCTTTCTCGTTCTATTATAAACAAGGGTGATACACACTGAACAAAATCACTGATTCACCCAAAATCGTAATTTATCATTCGCCTTATTTTCGGTCAGCTTTAGACATGATAGAGCTTTTGACTTGAAGAGTTTTAATGCTGCTTTAATCTATAAAATTAAAAATTTATTGGAAAATAAAAAAAAATACAATATTGATTACAATTTATATTAACTATTATAGTACAGCTAGCGCCATCTATCCACGAACATAATTATTTACTGAACACCGCGTTATATTGCGCACACACTTTTGTAAGGCTTTAAGAGCGTTTACGCTGTACGACATTACAAACAAACTTTGAAGTCCTAATTTTTCGAACTAAATGAATCAATTTTTATTAACTTATACCAACACATAAATAGGATACATAGGTCAAAATAGTGAGTTGAGATTATTTTCGAAATTTCATATTTAAAATAACATAAAATAAAAAAAAATATTTTAAAAAACAAAGTTTAATTTAATATTATTGTAATATTGAGTACATCATCAAATCATCATCATCATCATGTATTGTCATCAGAAGTAACGGTGTATTTATACAAAATTTCAGCTCAATCGGATACCAACAAATGGTCGAAAAATGGTTTGCAAATTTTGAAAGGACAACTTTCTTACATACATACGAACAGTGAAACCTAATAAAAGCTTGAAAATATAATTGGAAATCTTTGTTTCTAAAAAAATAAATTTGGTCGAATTTAGCTGAAAATATTTTCAACTTATGTCATGAAAGATTGGACAAACGCAACGTATTCTAAGCACTAATAGCAACGCATTCTAAGCACTAATAGCAACATATTACGTTGGCTAAACAGTTTGCTATGCGTGTCGAATAGGGCAGTGTGTTTGTAGTTTGAAGTTTCTTGACACTTCACAGTGTCTTTTAAGATTTTGCTACTCGGAATTCTACTGACGACAAGATGTCCGCGACGATTTGTTTTATGGAGTACCTATAATATATGGGCTTGAGGCCAGTTATAGTTACCGTCTCATACAGCACGGCCGACATATTTTGGCGGTTCTAAAGTCAGCTGTTTGGCTGCGCAATGGGTCTTTTAGGAACAAAATTGTCTACTGCGCAGCTAATCGACTAACTTCAGAACTGTCAAGATACGTCAGCCGTACTATAGCTTTCATTTTCGGCTCCATTACATTAGTAGGTAGATTATAGACAAATATGATACCTACTAATAATTCTACCAACTCTTTCAGGGTTGATCTTGACACACTAAAGATCAAGGTGCGCCTGCGCTTCCCCAAGCTTCACTTCGAGGGTGACTACAAGTTGGACGCGCAAGTCATTTTGCCTCTGCATGGAGAGGGAAAGCTTAACGCTGATGCTGGTGAGATTTGAACATTAACTGATATTAATTTGGATCTACTTATGCAAAACGGAATCAACCCAGATTTTTGTCTAATCTAAAATTATTTGTTAAATAATAATATTGCATATTTTTTGACAAATAATTAAATTGCATATTTTTTGACAAATAATTTTATTGCACACTTTATAGATAAATGGCTTTTTCTCAAAACGTTCATTGTATGTAGGTCCATTTGACATTTGAGAATCGGTTTTTAAAAAGGGAAGTAAATTAATGTATACCTTTTGCAAGTGTGGTGATCAATGCTTCACCATTCTCTGTATGAGAAGAGTACTTTATCCAGCAGTGTAACAATAATAGGCTGATATTATTATTATACGCTAATACGTTAAATTTTTCTTTCACTAGATTTAAGTAGATTGCATTAATGACTTTATTGCTCTTAATTTCTAGTGAAATGCGACACGGAGCTGGTCCTGCACTCTGATATCTTTACAAAAGACGGCAAGGAGTACATCAAGTTCAAGAAGATCGACGCTGACATCAATATTAAGGACTACAGGGTCAGGCTCGACGGGCTCTTCAATGGAGACAAGACTTTAGGTCAGTCTCTTAGAATATTATATAATAGAACAGAATAGGTCTTTATTTGCACAGAAAGTAGGTACAAGTTAGAGATGTTAAGTTAACAAATGATCTTGAATCTCTTCTTAATTGACCCAGCGAACTAAATGACGCCATATTTCTTATTTTATGTTTAAAAACAAAAGTTTGCCGTGACCAAGGGAAATAGGGATTGATTTTTATATGTAGATGAGTAGATTTGGCGAAGTAAATGCATCTACAAATTGTCATTTACATACATAAATACATTTTGAAAAAAGAAACTATTATCCGACCGAAACTTATTTTTACGGCCGGAACCAAAACCTAATTTCCATTAAGATCATGTTTTAGAGGGAAAAATAAACAAAACACTAACATGATCAGTTTTAAACAAAACAAGCAAAGCAAGTCATGAGACGACACACGACGCATAAGCGTGTACGCTGCAAACACTTTGCTGACACTTTGTTTTCGCAGCTCACTGCAGCGGACATAGCGTCACAAACATTGATCAGGAGGGCAATTCTTCAAACTTTTATAAACGTTCGAATTTAAAACTCAGTCTCAATCTTTCAAAAATGCCTCTATTAACATTTGGTGACATTGATTGACACTGGTGCCGATTCTCTTGTTCACAAACTAGACTAAATTTAGAGAATTGACATCTCTTACTAACATACAGCGAAAGGAAAAGACGGTGACATTAAAGAACTAAGTTAGCGATGTCAAATTAGTTTTGCCTTGAACTTCTCCGTATTTTTAATCCATATGTTTATAACTGTATGGATATGTCAGATTAACTAAATTTGACAGCTCTTATTTACATTAGTCTCTTTCTTGTTTTATTGGACAGAAAAAGATGGAAATAGTCTAGTTTTGTTATAGTTTGTGACCAAAGGAATCGGCACTACTGAGATGAGATTCTAAAAATTTTTAATTAGTAAAATTAACGTCAGATCTGACGTAATTGATAGAACTGACTATTCCACAATTTAATCGTTAAGAAAACCCAAAAATAGCTTAAAAAAATAATCAATTTTGTTTTTTTTTATAGGTGAAGCCGCAAACCAAGCCATCAACCAGAATCGAGGAGAATTCTTGAAAGCCACCAAACCTCATTTGGAGAAGACAGTCTCGACGAATCTCCTGACCATTGCCAACAGAATCGTGGACGGTCTCACGTTGGACCAGTTACTGCCTAAACCCTAGGCATAGTTCCTAACTTAGCTTTAGTATTTAGATTTATAAGCTCTCTGTGATTTTAACTCGTTGAAATAGTTTTCTAAATTATTTTTTTTACTAGAAAGTTTAGCATTCTGACCAATCGTATAAAAATATCTTATATTGTGATCTTGTATAAATATAAAAGCCAAATAATAAAAGAAAAAAAAAAATAAGTCTGTAAATAAAAATCTCTACAAATAAAAACAAAGTTTAAAAAAAGAAAAAGAGTAATTTGAATTTAGTATTGGCTGGAGTTTTTATAAAAGTGGTTGCAATATGCAGAAATATTTTATATTTAATGAAAATTAAATTATGTTTAAAAAATAAATGTTTTTATTTTTTACTTATTAGCTACAGTCCCTTTCAGCTTTAAAAAAGTCTCTGAAAGTT
The DNA here is from genome assembly GCA_949774945.1 of Hoplodrina ambigua. NCBI lineage: Eukaryota > Metazoa > Arthropoda > Insecta > Lepidoptera > Noctuidae > Hoplodrina > Hoplodrina ambigua. Next base: position 11,252,580 of record OX458968.1, read on the forward strand.
AATAAAAATAGAATAAGAAAAAAAAAATGTATTATGCTTTAGATTTAAACATTACTTACTTGCATAATTACATTTTCTATGCAATACCGTTGCATGGACCCATTTGTTTAGTAAATTGCTGGTGGTAGACCTTGCTATTACAGTATCATTACATTTTAAATTATTACGCGGTGAACTGTGTGGTGTTTAGTCTATTATAAACAACGGCAACACACACAGATTCATTTATTTATTTACATCTCCTTTACATATATATAGGTGTGCACCTAAAACGATATTGGGGTTTCTAATTTAACATTTATTTACCGCCTCGGTCAAAGCGTGTCAGCTCAGCATGTGGTCTTGGGTTTGATTCCCAGATCGGGCAAATTGTTATTGGGTTATTCCATCAGGAATTTCTCAGTAGTAGCCTCGGAGTCTGGATTTTTGCCCGGTTGATGGCAATAGGCTCCCCCCCTTAATACATGGGACTTAATCATAACTGGTGAAATGTGGGTGTAGTAATGAAATACCTATGCAATACCAGTACTGTCCGGCACCAAACAAATAAATTAAGTCAAAGTCAAAACATTTACTTCAATTAGACCAATTACAGGCACTTTTAAATTGTCGGTCAGTTACTCAGAAATTTAAAGCTAGTTGCTCGATTTAGGGATGATTCTGATTAGAACGGGCCGTGCCCGGGGCGGGGCCCGGACGGGGCACGGTTTTAAATCTGTTACATATATTTTGTATGAATCAATTTATATTAAACAGTGCATTATCCGTGCCCCGTCCGGGCCCTCTCGACGCACTTCAATACCACGTCGGCTCGTCCACGCCCCGGCCCGGGCACGGCCCGCTCTAATGAGAATCATCCCTTAAGTGATGAATTTAGTGATGGGTTATGGCAACCTCTGGCTAACTCTTCGGCCATCCTTGGCTTAATGGTAAGTGTTATGTTTCGACTCTATACGCAATATTAGTCAGGTAGCTACAAGCTATTAAGTTTGACCGACTTCTCGCGAATGTATGCGTGACATAGACTATTAGTGTAACAAGTTATAATATAACAAGTTTTTGCCCGCAACTTTGTCCGCGTAAATGTCGTTTATTGGCGATCTAATCTTATTTTTCCATAGAAACTTTGGATCCATGTTTTGTCAGACTTTTACTGACTAAAAAACCACCCTGTTCCTTCTGTTGCCCTTTACGTTCCGGGGATACGGTATCCTGTTAAGACGTCCCGCAACATGTTTGATGCCCTTAGGTGGTGAATTTTGGAAAATCCTTTCGTCACCTCATTATGAATATATAATTATAAAAATATAATCTGTGTGTCAAATTTCAGTGCAATGCGTTCAGCGGTGTGTTGATAGATCAGTTAGTCAGTAACGGTTGCCTTTTATATATATAAACTATAGCTAATGCCCGCGACTTCGTCCGCGTCAAAGTTAATGTCTCCATACCAACTTTGGACTACTGTTTCATCCCCTTAGGGGTAGAACTTCGGAAAATTCTTTCTAATCGGATGTCTACGTCATACAAAGAACATACCTTCCAAGTTTTAGGTCTCTACGATCAACGGTCTAGGCTGTGCGTTGATCCGTCAGATATTCTGGACAAAGTATTTTATTTGTATAGATTAAGACATAATTGAGGCTATGTACAACGGGGACATGTTATACAATTATAATAGGTTTACTACAATTTTCATGGTTACACGTATGACTTTGGCCTCGTATTGCATTGTGTAATTAGGTTTAGTAGTACCATAACGAACTAAACTAAGTCAAAATTCTCCCATTTTTACAAGCTGTATTTAGCTTGCACTGTTTGTATGTATATATTTAAGTAAGTTGTCCTTTCAAAATTTGCAAACCATTTTTCGACCATTTATTGGTATCCGATTGAGCTGAAATTTTGCATACACCTTTATTTCTGATGACAATACAATGTTTAAAACTCAATATTAAATTAATTTTAAATTGAAGCTTGATTTTAAAAACAATTATTTGAAGTAATTGATTAAATGGTAAATTTTAAATAATTCTAAGTATAAGACTACCTCGTTGTTCTAGTGGTCGTAAAGCGCAACTGCTGAGCATGAGATCTTGGGTTTGTTTCCGAGGACGGGCAGTGTCATTGGGGTTTTCCATCAGGAATTTCGCAATAGCAGCCTCGGAGTCTTAATTTGATGCCCACAGGCACTTACACATAACTGGCAAAATGTGGGTGTAGGTACTAATGGGTACGCTTATGACTATCCCTCCGGAAATTACAGGCGTGATGTTATGTTGTAAATTGAACTGTTACTCTTGGAGTCTTGTTTAAATCTGTTTCACATATAGTCATTGTAAGTATCTTAGTCTGCATTAAAACTAATTGTTATTAATTAACAATTACAACAAAATATGCCATTTTAATCAGATTATCGCTTGCTAATAGCGGAAGATAGAAACTAGTATAATGGTGAGTTGCGCGCGCGCAATTCCTAGATATTTGCTGGCATCCTCCGTCCGCCGGTGTCCGGCACGCGCTGGTGGAATGACCTGAAGGGGTTGACCTTCAATTATGTTTGGTTACTGAAATATTTTAGGGTATTAAATTAAAAAGTTTAACTGTCTTTCTACTATCAAGTTGTGAGTTGAAGATGTCTTTAAAAATGCATAGAAATCTTTAAATTCCTGTAGTTGCATATCGGAAAAAGGCAAATTAGATTTAATACATAAACTCACGCCTTTTTCCCATGGGGGTAAGCAAAAACCACAGAACGCCACCTGCTACGATCCTTACATACCCCTTTCGCCTCGTCCACGTTCACACAGCACGCCGCGCGGGTTACGAGTACTGCGCACCCGACCTTTCTGAAGAACCTAAAATTGGGTTTACTATTGGAAAATGCGGGTTGTCCTAGTAACTTTTAGGAACGTACGCATTCTAATCTGAGTCTAAATCTGACAAAAATGGCTCTATTTGCTTTCAACATTTATTATCGCTGAGATGAGATTGCGACTACATTTTAAACGTTTTTTATTACGAGAATTGGCCTTATGAGCGAGTTTGGCGCCACCAATAAAGTCAATAAATTCCTGAAGAGTGTAGACTTAGTAAGATAACTTATTGATCAACATAATTATTATAAACTCATTTCGCCGTTCGGCACGCTTGGTATTTTGGGAGTCACGTTTTTTGAGTCGCAATCTTGCAAAATTTCTGTTTGACGACGCAAAATGAGTTGTCAATGTCATGAGTAAAAAGTTAATAACGCGACTCACAACTCACCTTACTAAGTACGGCAACTCAAGCTAATAATGCCGACATACTGTCATTGTACCGCAACACACTGGCAGATCGATGACCTGTCCAAGGCCACTTTTATTTATTAAAAAATAATTGACATGCTCTATTTATTTTGGGGTCAGCACACTTCAAGGTATCACCGAATTAAAAGGAAGTTATTTAAAACGATGCAATTGGTGAAACAATCACGTATTTTATTGGTTTGTTGAAATGTTTTTCTAGCCTTTGGATGAATTCCGTGCATGATTGACCCACAAGCGATAAAATTTTTAGTTGAATATTAAAATACGGTTGCGAGTTCGATACAGGGCAAGTACTAGAGACTTTTATCAATTTAAAATGTACTTTTTAAGTTTATCTTATAAAGAGGTAATTTCTTGCAGTACTGGTCTGATTACAAAAAATATTTCACTGATTCAAACCTACACTTGCTAAGTTTCAAACTGAACTTGGACAAAGTTGTGTGTTAAAGCTAGTTCGTTATAATATCAGACAAACATTGGAGTCATTAATCTAGAATAAATACGTGAGGTTTTGGTTGAGATGGGGTTGGCATGGTAATTTCCGTGACCTCAACAGAAAATCAGATAAAAAAAATGTGCTTCTCTTGGCGTTATGTAGTTAATAAGGCGCCAGGATTGAATTAAGAATAAGTACATTTTTGGTTGAGATAGGAATGACAAGGTCCTATTCGTGACCTCAAAATAAAATCAGATAAAAAATGTGCTTCTCTTGGCGTTATGTAATAAGGCACCATAAGGATTAGAGATTAGATTAGATAAGAAAATATTTTAATAATAATTTAATGTTTCACAAAATAATCCGAAATAACAGGGCGACGTCTCATTTCGCAAATGGATTCTTCATAGATGTTTTAGTGTTGGCAATGCGTATGATATGTCAAGAGGTGCAGATCGCCTTGACCAAAGATGGTTGCCTCATCGGCGCGCGCGCACCACAGCGCCCCTATGCCTTTCTCACCTATAGTTATTTTGCATGTTATTATCTGGCTTCGGATATGCCAAAAGGGTAATATTTGCAGGCTATATTTGTAATCTCCGAAGAGTTAGGCAGAGGTGTATCCATTAGTACACCCACATTTCGTCAGTTATGTTTAGTCCCATAAAATAGGGGACAAGCCTTGCCATCAACCGGGCGCAAATCCAGACTCCGAGGCTGCTAATGAGAAATTCCTGATGGAAAAGCCCAACCGGGAATTTTGCCCGACCTGGGAATCAAACCCAAGACCTAATGTTCAGCAGCCGGGCTTTGACGACCACTACACCAACGAGGTTTAAATGTCTAATTTAGATGTTTTACTCTCGTACAATAATTTGCACCTACCATGTTATTTTTTACCACGTTTAGGCATACGGCAATAAGTCCACCCCTGTACATATTTTTGTTATATAAAGTTATATAAATAGAAAAAACTAGTAAATAATAATCCTAATTCATACAAACTTAATTTTATTAGAAAATAATAATAATTCGTTGATGTCTTTTTAACTACAGATTAATAAAATTTATGAAACTAATATTTATACAAGGTGTACAATAAATAAACTAAGATCCACGCATTATGTACAATAAACTAAGTTTAACTGAGCAAAAATAATTACTAGGAAACGTATTTTAATTTTCAGTGTAAAAACTACGGTTGGTAGGTTATGTATGTACAATTTAATACATTGTGTGTCACAGGTCATGGGGGTAAAGTTTATTTATAACATTAATTACTTATTTTCCGTGAGGTAAATAATTACTTTAAGTATCTCCTTAGCTAGATGGTTCACAGATATGGTCCAGTATAAAAATTATAGTAATAACGCAGAAAATGTGACTGTGATGTGTGTAATGTTATAAAACCCATACTATTCCACATGAATCTGGAAATTACATAAAAATATTTTTTACAATCCGACTGCATTTCCAGAGATTAGCGCGTATAAGAAACATACTCACATAAAATACTTTAGCTTCATAAAATTGGTAAAGATTTTTAATGGGACAAGCCCGCCACACTGTCCCACCCACTGCAACTCCTGAAAGCCAGAATAACAGTGGAGGGCACCAGAAAAGCGCCGAGGCAATGAAGCTCGACGAGTCCCAGAGAAACGATTAACCGTCTTGGGTCCCGCAACGAAATTAATCAGAAAATAATAGCGGAGGAGTGAGAGTATAATTTCCACTTCCCTCCAAACAAGCAGGAGACAGAACAGAACTAGGCCAATAGGCACAAAGGGATGTTTGCAACTGGGAAAGACTGAAAACAAACTGAAGACTGGAATTGGTAAAGATTGTACAAATACAATATTTATGCTTAAAATACCGGGTAATCGTATCACAATTAAAAATAACGCTGTACTCGATTGAGCTGCAATTACTCTGGCACGTAAAGGTTTTAATAAAGTGTTGTGATTAAATGATTTAATGATCTCGCAGTAACGTAGTTATCTCACATAATTACAACTTGAACATTATTTTTTTATAATTGAACGTTTCTAGCATTCTCTTAAAGTGTTTATGTTATCGGGTAGGTACGTATCGCAATACGCGCCACGAAAAATGAGACTAGAGAATGAGACGAGTAATAAGGAGCTTGCGCAGATATTGTTGAACGAAATAGTTACCTATTCATCATTTGTGTATGTATTGAGGGATAATTCGTTGACATTAAGATTAAAATTCTTAACAATATTATAATAGTTATTACGAAATAATAAAGTTCGTGTGGTGCGTCAAGGCTCATCTTTAAACCGCTAGTGTAATCAAATTCCACAGTAACACACATTAAACAATATGATTATTACGAACAAAATAACCATGAACCTACGCTTATTATATTTATAATAATTATATTCTTCTCCGGCTTCTTTCTCGTCTATTGTGTAGACAATTTCGCAGTCAAATTATTTTTTGATGTGTTAAGTAAGATTTATTCTATAGAATGTGATTACTACTCATTCTCATAATGTCAGTGCGCTTCGGGTCAAGGGCAGTTACTGCCCCCCGCCTAGTAACACGTGGTGGGGTGTAGACTAACCCCTCTACCCAAAATCACGTGTATTTTTATTGAAATCGTGCGGTCAACGATAACATAATACACGTGATTTCTCGCTTTACCCTCCCTCCCACTTTGTACTATTTTGTATGTTTTTCTAAAGCAGGTGGGGGGTTTAGAAAAAGCTTACTTCAACCTTTAAGCTTCACGTGATAACATGGACGATTTCTGAACAATTTTGAGTTCATTCATATGTAGGTATAATTGTATTTCTTAATAGCAGCCTCGGAGTCTGGATTTGTGACCTCTTGATGGCAATAGTCTCGCCCCCAATTACATGGGACTTAAACCTAACTGGCAAAATGTGGGTGTATTAATGGGTACACCTCTGCCTAACTCTTCGGGGATTACAGGCGTGATGTTATGTTATGTTATTTCTTTTGTACACTTCACAATAGTGCGCCAAGGTTTTTCTTTCTCTATTTAAGAATATCGGGCCGATCAATTAAATATGGATTTGTTACATCTATTTATATAACTGCATCAAACATGATAATTTGTGTTTAAACAAATTTTTGATAATGGATCAGATGCTTTTTCATTTATTTTATTTTTTTATCGGTCCATAGGTTACACTGTTGATACGTTATCGTGGGCACAGTAGTCCGTAGTTACTTACTGTACAGTACAGTAGTTACTTACTTCAAGCCACAGCAACGCGTGGCCGAGTCAGCTAGTGTAAATATACATGTATAATCAATTTCATGAAAAAACAGGGCACTGGCAGAGATTTGAGACGAAAGACGTCGTAAGGCAGACGGCCGTTGGGGTCATAAGGCTCTTGAATGGCGAACTGGCAGCCACGTACCGAAAGCCGCAGTGTGTGAAGATCCCACGAGGAGCACCGACAACCTGCTAGAGGTCACGGGAAACCGCTGGATGCGGGCAGCGTAGGACCAGTCAGTCAGTTGTGGCTGTGTTTAGGGAAGGCCTATGTCCAGCAGTAAATATCGTTCGGCTGATATGATGATGATGACTTTCATAATACTAATACCGAAAGTTGGTAACGATTTGAAAAAATAACCTTGAATAAGATACAAGATATATAAATTACATTGTATTTAAAACGCAGGTATCCTAATTGGAATCAATGCAGAATGATTGCGAAGATAATAATCGCATCAAACGTTGAGACACCGAAGCATCGATGTTGTAGTAATATTATGATTATGTATTAAATGATGCACAAATAACATTTCGTAAATGACAGCATTTTAAATATTCTATATACTAATAATGAAGAGTGTGTTTGTTTGTTTGGTTAGGCGCGTTTATCTCTGGAACTACCAGTCGGATTAGAAGAAATCTTTTTGTATATAATAGCCAGATTCATAAGGAATAGTATAGGCTATATAACATCACGCTACGACTCGCGAGAGCAGAGCAGTAATCAAAGACGTAACATAACGCGGGTGAAAAAAACCACGCGGACGAAGTCGTGGGAAGCAGCTAGTCTATACTAATATTATTAAGGAAAGATTTGATTGTTTGCTTGTTTGCATTGAATAGGCCCCTACTGAACCGATTTGAAAAATTCTTTCACTGTTGGGAAGCTACACTGTCTCTTTGTGACATAGGATATATTAAGGCTACATTTTATTATAAAAAAAATAGGGGTCCGTAAGAAAAATCACGCGAGCGAACTCGCGGGAAGGGTGCTACTTATAGATAAATGTGCTTATTTTAGTTGCAACACCGTGCGTTGTTCATTCAATGTTTTCGTTTTCACGCTTAGTAATTTTGATTATTTCAAATATTACTACATCAGTAAATACTGTTTCGAAATGTTATGTGCAGTGTAATGTTACTAGTATTTTAATTCTAATTCATGAATGGAGCTATTGTTGCGAATTATTTGTCTTGTTCTACAATTGCGTGGCGTGTTTTGGAGAAAATTGTCGTGATTTGGAGAAGTGGATGGTGGCAAGATTAGAGTCGGTTATTGTAAAAGTAATCGTGGATTTACGAGTTGGGAATACCTACAATCATTCTATAGCATTTTGGTTAACTTTTATTTAAAAAACACAAATGATATCGCCATTGATATGAGTAAAGCTTAAAGCGTGAAAAAAGTAAGTTATCTATATGTATATATAATAATGACAATTGTCGCTTGTATGAAATGTCGTCGCTGTGAACGGCTATTGCTGATTTAAGATTTTGTTGTGCTCGTGATTGTCGCGATAAGGTTTCTTTCTATGAAATAATTTTTCGAAAAATCCACCGGTAACGTCGGAAATTGTACCTGTTTTGTGTATTGGTGGACTTAAATACCAATAATCACATCTGTAGACATGTTTTTAGGGTTCCTTACGTCAAATGTAACACGAAACAGTTACTTGTTATGATTGAACCGATTACTAATGTTAAGTAAGCTTAGTCAGATAAGTAAAGAATTTTTTTTTTTAAAAGGTTCTTTTAATGTTTTTAAAAGACATTACCCTCCTTCCGTGGCGTCGGATAAAAACCACTAAAGCCGATAAATCAAACTTTAGCGTATTATTCAGATCGAGTTCACAATGGCGGAAGGTCTGCTAATGTAACGGAAGGCTGCGCGTACGCATCCAGGATAGCCAGTGCGCCCGAGTTTCCCCGAAGTGGTGCAACGACGGAACATGGTTATCATACTGTGTAGTTATCGATTATCGTTTTGCTCATTTTGTTTTTTTGATTTGATTAGTAGGTTACTTTTATGTACTTCCATCTTTTTTTTATAGCAGTTTTACTGTCACAAAGTAGAGGTGATTACAACAATCACAATGGCGATCACAATCTCAAAGCGAGTTTCTGTATTAGTTTGTTTGTTATACTTTCATGGCTAAATTACTGAGCCGATTCTGATGAAATTTGGCACAGACTTAGCTTGAATCCCAAAAACGGACTTACGCAACCTTTTTATCCACGACTTCGTCTGCATTCGCGATAACCGACATTCAAGCTGATGAGGTCGTGGGCAATAGCAGGCTAGTCTTAGAGAAAAGCAGGTCAGTGACCCCAAAGAAAAGCGTAATACTTCGCTCAAGCCGTCTGGCAAAAACGACAGTAAATGAAAAGCACTACTCATTATTTTGGGGGAGTCGGGTAAAATTTGTATTGTTTGTCTATATGGTGTCGATGTAAACATATATGCGCGTGTAAACATTGAAATATGTCAATGTATTATTCCCTACAAATGAGAATCCCCTCTTTCTTAGTATATATATTATGGGATATCGATCCATATCTTCATAGTATTTAAAGCCAAATTAATGTTGTAGTTAAAAGAAACATTTTTATTCTTTTTTGAGGCCACAAAGGTTTTTTTATTCTGGTTTGGAAAAGTTGGATATGTCGATGTTTGTTTATGGTAGCGTCTATATCCATATGTGGATGTCGTATCTAGTACTTACTTTACAGGTGCTCTTCTAGTTTTCCTTATTTTTCAAAAAATAAGAATAAAAATAAATATAAAGACAATCTCGTTAAAACACTGAAATCTCTTCCAGCCATTGATAAAATGGATCACTTTGAAGGTCAAATCACTTATGACGAAGCCTGTACATAGAGTGACAAGAATGAATGATAAACATCATAAGTCTAAAGGACAAGTATATAGTTCAGAATAGGGCTGATGCACGTTCACATGTCCTCAGCGGTGTGCGTGGTGGTGGAGTGGTCGAGCTTGCCAGTGCCGGCCGATACAGCGACCCGGCTGGCCGATTCCACGGCTCGTCCACGGTTTCCACATCTGTGAGAATTAAGAAATAATTCTACGTACATTGTGCAAGCTCTATCGACATGTTGGCTACCACGGTGCTCCTGTTTGTGCTGCATTTCGTCGCCGCTGACATTCGTAAGTTTTATTTAGTTATTTAAAAGAAATTGACATTATATTTTTGTCTTTATCGATTATTGAGAAATATTAAATATGTTTTTAATGTTAATTTTAATTGAGGTTTTACCGTCCCAATTTTGAAAATGTAGATAAAAGTAAAATCTGTAAAACAGTAATTTATTTATAAAAATTAAAATGTCAGTTTGTCACGTTTCAGTCAAATCACAGAAAGCATTTTGCTTAATCGGCCCACATTAATTACTTTCTGCAATACGTTATCCAACATCGGATTTTAAATGATTGCAAAACAATTTCAATCACGTATTTATTTTCCCATTTCTACGTTCGCAAACAAAACACTATCGGCCTCATTTACGATACATATTTACGCAAAAACAAGTAATTTTAATACTCAGTAGAAAAAGTGCGTCGGTATCTCGTAAAGTCGTAAGTACGTACGTAGATCGAGTCCGTTCGCGTTGGGACACTATTGCAGAACACGGTTGCGATAAACGACTATTATATACCACTGACATAGATGCTGCTCGAGTAAATACGACTTACAAATGATTTAGTTCAGAATCGGTTGATTTAAGACTTGGATTTTATGGTGTCTGGTTGTCATTTAAAAGGTTTTTTTGCTATCATATTAGACTGGCTTTTCCCGCGAATGTATTTGCATGAATTTTCTGATGGATCCGTAAGTTTGATGATCAAATACGAGTATATGTCTATAGTAATCAGAGATAACGTAGCTTCTTATTAGAGAAAAATGATCAGATTCGGACTAGTAGTTCCGGAGATAAGCACGTTCAAACAAAAAAAAGAACACACAAACAGAGACTGGTTTTTTCTTCGTTCATGTATTTTTATCAATTGGCTGCCTTCTATTCTCTTGATAGAAGCCTTTTCAAAAGTCTCTCCAAATCAATCTTCCTTGTTTCATACTCGGTCAATGCAATGGAATTGTAGCCTTAGAACAATAATTGTACTACCATTATAAACCTCTTTACCGATGTTTTTTATAAACCAATCAATGGCCCAACTCGGGCATAGATTGGCTAAAAGCAAAGATCGATCCACAGATACGTTATACATTTATGGCTTAAGACGTCATTAATTCTAGTCTGTTTTGGTAGCTGGCTATAACTAAAGTCTTGTAATTGAATTGACATATGGTTTCATTTGTTCCCGATATGTCTAGGATAGATTACATTGTTTTCAATTGTGACAGGAAGTAATCCTATGTTGAAACAATACTCTATTCCAACTTTAGACTGCATATCTATGTGAGTATTAGTTTATACTATGGTTGATGATGAGGTCTTAGGTTCAATACCCAGGTCTGGCAGTGTTATTGGGTTTTTCCACCAGGAATTTCTCAGTAGCAGTCTCGGAGTCTAGATTCATGCCTGGTTGATGGAAATAGGCTAGCCCCCTACTGACGAAATATAGGTGTTCTAATGGTTAGACTTCTGCCTAATCCTTCAGGGATTACTGGCGTGATGTTATGTTATTATGGTGGAAAGATAAGGCAGCTGAAAAGGTTTTACTACGGCTAACAAACTCCTTGAGAAAAAATTGGGATAAAAAACCCGGGTTTATAAAAACCTTAGTACGGCACACTCTATGCCGTACCTCGTTTTTAAAACCCGGCGGTTTAAATATCTAACTTGCATCATACATTTAATTGTACTAATGTTTTAGTATCGTAAATACACTTATGTTATTTTGTAAAACCACGCCGCCGCGCCGGTGACCAGTTTCTGAAACCGCAATTTCTTAATATTTGTGATGACACGCATGATATTGGTTGGGTCATTGTAATCGAGCAATATGTTTACGTTTTGCATAATTAGGTAATAGTTTTGAGCACTGATCCTCCATCGTTTACACCATCATTTAATTCCTGGCCTTATAGCCTTGAGGTGTATGTAGCAAAACAACGTTTTACAACTTGAAAATTAGGCAAACTTATGTTGTGTTACCGGCACTGAATAAATAAATAAATAAGTGATAAGGATACACTATTATGAAATGTTATCCAATAATGTTTACAAATACATAATTATTAGAACAGACTGTCAGCCACTCGAAACATTTCAACCTATGGATGGCAGCTAAAGTCCTGTACAGAGTTTTGGCAAGGAGGCAGCCCTATTGAGTTTATACATTAACTAGCTTTTGCCCTAGACGTCACCTACGTAAATACGGCCCTGTCTTATCTCCTTTTAGGGTGAATTTTGAAAAATTCTTTCTTAGAGCAACTTTACGTTATACTTACTATCCGCGTGCCTTTCAGCGAAATCCGTGCTGCGTTTTGAGCTGTGTGTTGATAGACCGGTCAGTTAGTAACCTGCCTTATAAATATAAATAGACTATAGGTACGAGAGACACATTGAAAATTATAATGCGACCATGTATTTGCATAATTGATGTAATTTTTTTGTAATGCAATGTATTAATTGACAGTAATTGACATTGGCTGCAATTGACAGCTAACAGAGTTCAGAATGTCACATATCAACGAGTATTAACCTAACTGAAATTTACATTAATATCATAATTTACATATTGCACTTTGTTCAGACGTTAGATAAACAAAATCTTTGCATTATTATCATGATAATAAGCTTAATTCTGACAGAATCAACCAAACTTTAGTTGGGTCTTGGGTCACAGTAACTTATGCTTAGAATAGTTTAAAAATAATCAACGTTATCATCCACAACCGTTACAATTACCTACGTTGAAAAATGAGATATTTTTTTACGGGTTGGATCATTTTGGCAAAACTAAACTCCATCATCATTTCAGCCAGAAATCACCTACTGTTCCCTTCACCTATTCTTCCCGAAAATTTGGTATTTTTTACAAATTGAGATTGAAATATAAAATATAATATAATAGAACCGCTTCCAACCGGTCCTAGAAATAGGAGAGATCTATGTTTAGCAGTGGACCCTGCGGCTGATATGGTGATGATGAGACTGGAATTAGTGTGCGATTGGAGTGCAATCTGTGTTTAAGTTACGGAAATTACCCGACTGATTTTCACCTTTTGTATCAAATCTTGGGTAGATTTGAGTAAAAAGAAAGACCAGCCGGTATATTCTGTACAAGTATTCCCAGTGAAGTTAGGTGAAGTGAGTTTTGCCGGGGTTGCGGGACGTCTTAACAGGATACCGTGGCCCCGGAACGTAAAAGGCAGCAGAACGAATAGGGTGGTTTTTTAGCCAGTAAAAGTCTAACAGTCCCTTCAGCTCCGCCCAGGGCGGAAGGACTCATTTGATGATTTTTACAACATCAAAAATGTGAAGTGAATTTGAGGTGAGCCTTCATCCTACCTTATGCCACATATTGACAGCTACTAACTCTTATGCTCATTTCACCGAAATTCACCGAACGAGATTTTTTACAGAATAGGGCTAAGTATAGGTACCATTATTACACCAACTCACCACAATCATTAAATGGCGTCGGTATATTATGAAGTATGTGCGTGCGCTAATTTCGGTGCCGCGCGGTGTACAGCTGTTTACGAGGAGCGATGTAACATAATGACATAACTCAAACACGCGTATACCTGTTTTCAATCAGCGAAAGCGGGATATTATCTAGACTTCAGAAAACAATCTACTATGAGTTTTGCATCATTATGGTATAACTAGGTTGTGTCTGCGACTTCGTTCGCGTAGACTTCAGATTATCATAAACATCACGCCTCGAAAGGATAGGCAGAGGTGTACCCATAAGTATAGCCACATTTCGCCAGTTATGTTTAAGTCTCATGTAATAGGCGGCGAGCCTATTGCTATCAACCGGGCACAAATTCAGACTCCGAGGCTGCTACTGAGAAATTTCTGATGGAAATACCCAATAAATATTATCCGAACCAACCAGCTAATTGCATTCAGTCGTTTAAGCGTGGAAGAGTAACAAATATCTACCCAAATAGGTATTCATGCCTTCTCAAAGACATCCACTATTAAAATTGCAGTAGGACTGAATGTATGAAATAATGTAAAAATAAAAAAAGTTTTTTGATATGTTAGGAACGACAGGAATGAAAAAAATTTAGCACTAGTTACGTGAATAATAGGTTGGGTTATATATATTTAGATCTTTTAGTTTAGTATGGTATACCTAGTTATGAATAATATGTTAAAATTTACGACAATAAATTACTTAAATTAATTAAAACATAAGGTTCATGAAAAACCATTTGGTGTAATTTTCTGATGTAAATACATCAAAAAATTACGCTACAAAACTACGTATCGTAGCAAAAAAACCTTTTTACGGATAGGACAATCCTGAATTCGAATCTGTCTGTTGCTAAGTCAAAGTCAAATCATTTATTTCAATTATGTCATTGTAAGGCACTTTTGAACGTCATATACAAAAAAAAAATTAAATTGAATCTAGTTGCCCCTTCCAAAAGGTAGTTTTGTATGGAGATGAACGGGCAAGAAACTCCATAGGTATTACAACGCTACAAAAGTTCAAACAAACTTCTTTGGATTAGAATTGTATTGCATTCTATTATGTTATAATTAGATTTGCAATAACTGACCTTGTAATGTAATAACACTAGTATAATATTTTTGTTGCAGCATCATATATCAAAGTATGTCAGCGGAACGACCCCCAAGTCGACAAATGCATCATGAATTCCGTGGATTTGTTACGACCGAAAATGATAGAGGTGAGTCGAAGTCACCGACTGCATCTGACTGTATCAATAATGATGTTCTTACTTTAAACTCTTTGGTGGTCTTTTTGCAGTTGGGTTTTTTTCCTTTAATATTTTTTTAACATAATTTAGCTCAAATTGTGCCATAAACTTAACTCAAAGAAAACCTAACTTAATTACAAGATTAAAGCGAAATTAAAGTAAACAGTTCACAGGGCAATAAGAAAAACATGCGTTTTCTACATTTTCTAAAATTTTCTATTTACATTTAGCTACAAACCAGTTGTTTGATATATTTTTTTTTATCTATAATGGATAGTATTATACAACAAAGTAAGTATAGAGTTTTTACTGTACGCTAACGTTTTTGTTATCTTACGTTCACGAATCTTCAGATTCAACGTCATCACCTTCGGTGGTGTCTGGATGTTCAGCTTTATCGGTATCTGGTTCAACGGCGGGGTCAGGATTACCAGGGGGGTCTGGTTTAACGACGGCATCAGGTTTAGCTGGAGAGTCTGGTTTAACGGCGGGGTCAGTATCTAGATCGTCAGCTTCGTCAGCATCTGGAATAGTGGCGGTATCTGGATCATCAACGTTGGCAGTTTCTGGGTGATCAGCTTCTTCATCGTCATCGGTGTCTGGTTTAGTGGCGGGTTCCGGTTTAGTAGCGGGCTTTGGTTCAGCGGCGGGTTTTGTTTCTGCTTTACCGGTATCTGGTTTAGCCGGGGTGTCTGGTTTAGCTGGGGTGTCTGGTTTAGCCGGGGTGTCTGGTTTAACGACGGGGTCAGGTTTAGCCGGAGAGTCTGGTTTAACATCGGGGTCAGTATCTAGATCGTCAGCTTCGTCAGTATCTGGAACAGTGGCGGTATCTGGATCATCAACGTTGGCAGTTTCTGGGTGATCAGTTTGTTCGGTATCTGAATCATCAGCTTCGTCTGTATCTGGTTCAGTGACTGGTTTTGGTTCAGCGGCGGGCTTTGGTTTAGCGGCGGGCTTTGGTTTAGCGGCGGGCTTTGGTTCTGCGGCGGGCTTTGGTTCAGTGGCTGGCTTTGGTTTGGAGGCGGGGTCTGTTTCAGGTGCGGGCTCTGTTTCAGTTTCTGGATGATCGGTTTTTTCGGTGTCTGAATCGTCAGCTTCGTCGGTATCTGGCTCAGTGGCGTCTTTTGGTTCAGCAGCGGGCTTTGGTTCAGCGGCGGGCTTTGGTTTAGGTTTTGGGCTTGATTCAGGTTTCGGTTTACTTGCCGGTTTTGATTCTTTGTCGTCATCTGATGGCTCATCTGATAGTCCAGCAGTTGCTTCCACTACATTTCCATTTCCATCACTTGCTGATACGTCACTAGACACATCTGTTTTACCTTCATCTTCGACATCGTCATGATTGTCTGTTTCTTCAACATTTACTGTTACGTTAACAGAATTAGCCGAATTTTTTGCCATTGAATTGGTGGTTAAATATTTTCCATCTTTGTCCTTTGTTACTTCAGTTTCAGCAAAAGCCCCAGGTTCAGTAGCATTATCATTTTTTCCTTTATTTGATTTGCCAACTTGTACTATTACATTTATGTTTGTTTTCTGCGGAGGTTTAGGCCTATTGTTCTCAGTTGTTGCGTTGGGATTGTTCCTAGTGTCAATTATTATATTTGCCCAACCAGATTTGGAGGCGGTCGGAATTGATATTTTGACTGCTGCTGGTTGAAGTCTACATCTTGGTGTATTACATTTCTGCTGATTGGCTAAAGGTTGCTTGTTCGCATTGTTAACGTACGGGTACGGCATTCGATAGTAAAAAGGAAGATTCCATGGGTTGTCTAAGTTTGGAATCCGGAATTGTAATGTTGTCGGTCTAGGTTTATTGCAATTACATCTTGCAGTTTGATATAAATCGCACTGTAACAATAGATAAAACAATTTTGTAGATACGCAAAAAATTTTACCTCATCACTTTTGGATCACAGGCAAAAATAAAAAAGTTATTTTTTAAATCTAACACAAGGTATGAAAGAGAATTGAAAATTGAAAAAAAAAACTTTACAAAATCCTGCAACTTCCTAATATTCCATTAAATTTAAAAGGCCATCCAATATGTGGAGGAATTTTTCAATGCCATTTAGATTTAGCTTATTTTTTATTATTACAAGTTTGTTATACGTTTTCCTTGTTTATTAAAATATTGAGTCTGTAAATACTGTACATATTGCAGTAACATAAAATTATAAGACTTATAATTATTTTTGACTTACTTGTAATATTCCTAAAAAGGCCACCAGCACAAGAACTTGACACCAACCCATATTGGACATATGAAATGGTCACATATTACAAACAGGCTTATATACCTTCGCTACGAAACTGATAACTTATATTGACGCATTTGTCACAAACTTTGGCCATTGTTGGTGTCAAATCGGAAGCTAAAAGCACGTAGGGATCGTTTGGTTTTTACTTAAAAACAGATAACAGTGTCAGGTGTTTAATAAATACTTCATGAGACTCGTCTTATCGTTTGTATGAGCGTCATTAGGTCGAATTCCTAATTACGATAGCGGTGTCAATACGGCTAAATTGCTCTAGTTTTAGTACCATTTACACGAGGCAAGCGTAGGTGTGTTTGAGTGCTGATGACACTTTGCAACAAATGTACGTGTTAATGGCTCAATTCTGTACATAGGAGATAGGCTTTCATTCACTTAAATTGACTCGTATATACAAGATACACTATTGTATTCTCGTCAAATTTCAGGAGGCTGTCTATAAAGCATAAATAATTATGTAATCAATTAAAATTACGATACCTCGTCGATAATTATAATAATAAGTACTTGCTATATCAATGTGTGTGGGTCAATGGCCCCGTCTGCCTAAACACAATAGGAAGGTATAGGCCGAATTTGAAAATAACATACTACAAAAAAAACGACAAATTTTTCCTTCTCTTTTTTGAATTAATTATAATGTTTTTTTTTGCTTATTCGTTTGAGCCTATTCCAAGCCTTAGTTTTTGATGTACATTGAACCGTTATTGCTGCAAAATAAACCTTTTGGCATTTTTAATCAAATTATGTTAAGAGAGATTGTCAGTTGGATCAAACTATGCTAAAATATAAAGTATAATTATGTATTAATTTGTTTATTAAAACTTTATGAACATGTTAAAGTACACTGTACAAAGACGAAACGCAAAAGCGTTTATATTATATATTTCGTTCGAAATCTAAAACAAATCCATTTAATTTACCAGCAATATAATTTATTGCTACTAAACCGTTTGAAGTAAACAAAACCACTTGATTTTATGAAAGTAAACATGTTGCAACAGCGAAGGGACAACACACGGCATCAAGTACTGCAGAGTTGTGCAAAGTCTAGTAGGCACATATCCTTGGGCATTGAATTAGGGTGAGCGGCTAGACCGGTCTGTTGGGAAACATCTGACACTAGTCTAATAAATTGTTAATTTGATAGCTTACTCTGCGGCTACTAGTTACAGAGTTGAAATTGGAGTATCTACTTGTGTTTCTTGATTAGATTTTTGGTTTTAAATAAAAAATGTAGCACGATTGTTGAGCATGAGGTCGGTGAGCAGCCTCGGAGTCTGGATTTGTGCCCGGTTGATGGCAATAGGCTTGTACCCTATTACATGGGACTTAAACATAATTGGGAAATGTGGGTGTACTATGGGTACACCTCCGCCTAACCTTTTGGGGTTTATAGCCGTGATGTTATGTTATTTATTTCTTATATTTGATTTGTTGAGATTTGTTGTAGGTACTGATTGGTCTTCATGGTAACGTGAATCGAAAATTGGAGATTAAATTGTTTTATAGGGTTTCATACCCAAAGGGTAAAACTGGTCCCTATTACTAAGATTCCGCTGTACGTCTTTGTCTGTCCGTTTGTCACCAGGCAAGCAAATTTAAACTATCTAACTATCACGGTTCATGAGATACACTCACGAACCGTGATAGTTAGTCAGTTTAAATTTTCACAGATGTATTTCGGTTGCCGCTCTATCAACAAATACTAATAAACAGAATGAAATAAATATTTGACTGCCTCATTTGTCTAGTGGTCGTAAGCGCGACTGCTGTGCATGAGGTCTTGGGTTCGATTCCCAGGTCGGGCAAAGTGTTATTGGGTTTTTCCATCAGGAATTTCTCAGTAGCAGCCTCGGAGTCTGGATTTGTGCCCGGTTGATAGCAATAGGCTCGCCCCCTTTTACATGGGACTAAAAAAACATAACTGGCGAAATGTGGGTGTACTAATGGGTACACCTCTGCCTAACCCTTCGGGGATTACAGGCGTGATGTTATGTAAATAAATATTTAAGGGGGCTCCCATACTACAAACGTGATACCCTTCGTGCATGACTCAGACTCGCACGTGCCGGTTTTTTTTTCAGTTTTGATAAAAGCATTCTCATCCATCTCCAACACGATCATACATATTTAGTTTTGGTTTTCATTACTATTGTTTACTTACTTTACTTAATTAAAGTTCAATGCTCGCTTGAGTATGCTAACGCTAGTGAGAGGTTTACATTCATTTGCTGACTAGCTTCTGCCTGCGACTTCGCCTGCGTGGTTTTTTTTACCCGTGTTCAGTTATATCTTTGGTTACTGCTCCGCTCCCGTCGGTCGTAGCGTGATGTTATATAGCCTATACAATTCTTCATGAATCTAGCTATCATACACAAAAATATTTGTTATAATCCGACTGGTAGTGCAAACAAACAAAAAATCTCTTTAACTTTATTATATTAGTACCTTTATGAATAGAACATCACGCGTTCTAAATTCAAATTTTTGAAATTAGAGTTTTTATAGCTAGTAATAAAAATTACCATGACCTTGGTTGGCCTGCAATCAGGAGAAAAAAGAAAAAAAAAACATTTGCTTCGTAATTTGAAAGTATGTCATTGTCAGTAGTTTCAAAACAATCTAGTGTGTCAAGAGGATGGTGGGTGCAAAATTTAAACTAAGCAACTTCCATCTTGCTTGATATGTCAGTGTATTTTGTGCGTCATCATTAGTGTTAAGTTGACGTTTTCAAGTGTTTTCAAATAAAGTAACAGTTGTAGATAGAGGATAGCAAAAAAAAAAAACAATAATTAAATACGATTTGTATTGATTGGAAAAGGAAAGGTAATTTTGTGTTTTCTCTATTATTTATTCTGAAAAATACTTTTCCTAATCCTCACCTACCCTAACTATGACTTTCCTTTTGTAAATTTTAAGTCCGCCCCTGTGCCTTTTATATAATATAAATCTATTAATTTGCAAGGCCACAAATTATTTTGAAAGGAGTGTGCCACGATTACCCGACTATTAGTTTGACCGAATTAGTGTTCCCCGAATGAACGGTTGCCTAAAGACCGTTCTCCCGAATAAACGATTGCCCAGAGGACGTTCGCCCGCAAGATCGTTTGACCTAAGAAGGAGAAGGGTATGGTTTGCGAGAAACTTTGGCAACTTATGTTTAGTTTAAAAAAAAAGCACGGTATATTATAATTAAATTATTGATTACCTCTATTTTGTTGTTTCTTTCTTTAGAAAAATATACCTCTATATTTAAGGCCCATTTTTTGCAATTACATCAGAGGGGCAATTTTTAGTTACTAGGACGGAATTTAAAGAACGTTGTCATTTCAATCTGTCGCAAACGCCAACATGTATAACGAATTCTAACTAACAGGAATGACGTTACCCCTTCTGATTCATTTATAAGTGTTTAATAAAGATTCTATTCTTTAAATGCCTGTATGTTAATAGATTCCTGCTCCAGCAAGGTCTTGGCGTATGATCTTGGTTATTCTTGGAGACACTGCAATTAACAAAGAAATATGATGAATGAAGAGTTCATTAAAATTCCTAGTAGATCTGTTTAGATACGTACTGAATATACATAACCTTATAACCATTTTGTCAGGGTCCTAACTAATCTTGTATTCTGAAAACAAAGGGGTTTATGGTACGAGTTAATTGTCATGGTCTGCATCTAATTAATTATAGTATGTGTTTAACGTGTGTCCATCACCGGCCAATTAAAAGTCTCATGTCAACTCCAAGTCTATCAATGAAATTGTAAGATAGTTAAAGCTTTTATTTTTCCTGGCTTCTGACTGCGTCTTTGTTCACTTGAAGTCTAGTATAGGTACCACAAAACATAGTGTACATTCAGCAATAGTGCAGCTTTCTCTAAAATATTTTTTTAAAATAAATTCTGACGTACTGCTGGAAGTACAGCCAGTGATTTTTTTTTAGAACTCTTCATAATAATAGCATGAATTGACTGGCTTGGAAACGATTGAGACCTAAAATTTTATTTATTTATTTGATATTTTTTCTTACTTACGTTATAAATTAACATTATTTTTTCGTTCAAATCTCCAGGGTATTCCAGAGCTGAACGTGCCAGGTATCGAGCCTCTCAGCTTGGGCCAGATCGCTTTAGCTCGGGGACCTCAGGGGGCTAAGCTGACAGCAGTTGTCAACGATGTCAAAGTCCGCGGACCCAGTAACTTCATCATTGAAGAACTCAAGTAAGTAGGACGAGAATTTGAGGATTTAATATTTGTTTAGCGGCAAGTACGGTTTGCACAGAGAAAGCAGTAACAGCAATTTTCAACTGTATTTGTGATAACTGCTTTATCATATGAAGCTATGGCATAGGTGATGTGATTGACCGGACCCTTAATTTTTTTGGAAATGGTTAAATAGTCGAAAATAGATTGAGATGGATGCCCTCAAAGCTTTATATTATATTTGGGAGGCAATTATATTTGTTAGGAACGGTTGCAATATAATCCCAGTCTTAATCAGTCAATAATACATTTTTAAACAAAGATTGTCGCTGAGATGAGATTGTGACTAGTTTTTCTAACAATTTCATTAAGAAGAATTGTTTTTCTGATCCTGAATTAAAACTGTTTCTAGAAAAGGTCAGAAACTGAGAAATATTTCAAAATACAGAGAAACAATAGTTCGAAAGAAAAACATCACAATCATTACAGTTTACTTCCGTATTTGACTAGAATGTAAATCAGTACCCTTAATGTAAAACAAACAGTAATTCCCTTACGAAATGTGTTTATATTACACACATATATTACAGGAAATTACTCTGTATTTCAGCACCTTATATAAACACTTCCTGGCTAACTCCAACCAAAGGATCTGTTAACATTTCCGATTGTTAATCGATCGACTGATTTATTCGTCGTCATTAACGAAGGCCAGGAGTAAAGGAGAGAGTTCGGTCAATTACGATTTCTTACGAAACGTATTGGAATTCTTTGATAGAGATCAAGACTAGCAATTTAAGTTTAAGTAATCTAGGTTGCTTGGTATTAGACTGTGGATAAAATCTAGTAGTTGTTTTTCTAGTTCTTAGCTTTGTTGGTTTAAAAGTGAAGCTGGTTATTTATTAAATTGTTTTTATAAACTAATATTACAAAGGGGCCATATGCTATGGAGCCAATTCAGAGGCTCTTGAGGCGGTTTAGAAACTCTGACACTAGGTTGTGTGGAGTCGTAAGGCCTTACTGCCCACTCGATAAAGAAGAAGAAGAAAGACAAAGATATAAGTTTTTTTTTGTTAGTTATGGATAAACTCAAAATCAACATAATATAACAACACGCCTGTATTCCCGGAAGGGTAAGGCAGAGGTGTACCCATTAGTTCCTGCACCTGCATTTCGTCAGTTATGTTTAAGTTCCATGTAAAAGGGGGCGAGCCTATTGCTATCAAACGAGCACCAATCCAGATGCTGAGGCTGCTACTGAAATATTCCTGATGGAAAGCCAGCACATTAGACAGATCAGACTATACAATTTTATTGTAAAATCGCTCCTATTACCACCGCATAAGATGCCGCTGTGTTTACCTTAAAGCGCTGTCGTACGTTCCTAAGTAACACTATTTTCTTGTCGCGTTCCAGGTCTGACCTTGACAACAACAGGTTCGACTTCAAACTGCTGCTGCCGAAACTTGACTTCGCCGGCAAGTACAAAATGGACATCCAGGTGTTGCTGCTGCGTCTCCAGGGAAGAGGAAACATCACGGGAACTTTCAGTTAGTATTATACCTTTTAAAGTTATGGCTAAGTACAGGGGGCCTAACCCAATCTCTTAAAACAGTATTAGTAGGTATTACACTGTTGGATTTTCAACGCTCGTCTCAGCGCCGAGAGTTGAAAATTCAGCAATTATAAAGTAATATTAAATAAAATAGTACTGTTTGAAGAGACGGTGGTAGCCCCCCCCCCCCCCGGATGTGGCGCGTCATTGGCAGATAACGTGGATGTTGGTTGTCACGCAGTTTTATTTTATTGCGCGCAACCCTAATTCTTTTACAAAATAAAAATACCTAAATAATATCATCTGCCGGTAAAAGTTCTGTCAAAACCGATCCAGCCGTTTCGGATATTAGCCGGAACAAATGGTCAGACAATTTTTTTTTTAATTGTTTTTTTCCTGTAACATTAATATATATTTATTCAGTAAAAAGCTGTTATTTTAGAAACTTCGATTTTATTTGTATATATATGAAAAATAACGGCTAAATAGCTATTATTATTGTGTTTTATTGTTGAAATGATATGTGATCAGGCCAACCTCGTGTTGTATACATTTTTTTATGAAATCTGTTAAAAAAGGATCAAAAGAATAGTTAAAGACGAAGTCACCCTTTAAAATAATATAACTTGCATATACTTAAGCAAAACTGTCTATCTACATAATATGCACAAAATGCACAGTTCATTGAACTCTATAATTGACACGTTTGATTTCGGCAAAAAACCCAAAACATTTTTTATTCCAATCGTATTATGGTAGGTATCTGCATAACAACTGCAACCAGTACTAAAGTCGATCATGAAAGAAAGTTATTCAACATCGATTGCGAACGACGTTATATAATATCATTTCTATGTCAAGATCAATTTTCGCTCGTTCGTACGTTCGTTACAGTTGTAATTAGTAATAAAAGAAGTGATATAATAAAGTGAAAACAATAAGGAACACGAAGCATATAATATTTAATGGTGCAAAGATATGAATATGAAACATGCACTTAACTTATAACACAAAAAGTTTTAGGAAGAACTTTCTGATAACATACCAAAGAACTATGGGGGTAATTTTACTAGATATTTGATCTAGATTTCAATCTGTCAAAAATGCATTCACCTATATTATTTCGGGATTGCGGGACGTCTTAACAGAATACCGTGGCCCCGGAACGTAAAGGGCAACAGAAGGAACAGGGTGGTTTTTTGGCAGGTGGCATCCAGGGCGGAAGGAGTCAAATGATGATTTTTACCACCTAAAAAAAAATACATTATTTGATAATGATTGTCGCTGCGATGTGATTGCGACTAGATATTGAACGTTTTTAGAATTTTAATGGCCTTCTAAAATAGACAATTTAACGCACTAAGGAACTAAAAAATACATAGAAACATGAAAGTAATACATAATATCATGCCTGAACTACCTGAGCGTTCATGTTTCTTATAAAAATTGTATATTTGCCCGACAGGGTCCATGAATGTTTCTAATTTTTAGTTTACTACCTGTAAGTGTACATCATGGATTGCAATAACTGATTTGATTTGAAAAAAATGAAGTTTAAATGTAATAAATTATGTAATAATGTAAGTGAAGATCAGTAAGTGGCAATCATTCTAATTTTCTGTCTTAGTCTTAGTCAGATTTTTTAAATTGTAGGTACACCTTCAGATAATTAAAGTAAGTAATGCAAAACTGCATAAATACACAGTGTTGCAAGCTCCTAGCAAGAAATGCACTAGTGCAACCAAATTTTTTATTTTTCATTACTTGAGTTCAGGGCACGCCCGCAAAAAGAAAAAAAAAATACACGACCAAATCAAACAAAACTTCAAGACATCAATGACTTAGGTTCCGACTGATCTTTCATCATAAAAATTCCTCGTATCGTAAAACAAATTGAGATTTCATAAATGTATTAGTAATAGTGTAGGTAATGGCAAAGTTTGTTGACCCGCGTTGCATAGGATGACGTACGGTGCTTGTTGCACCCCGTCTGTGGCGTCATGTGCATGTATTGCGACCAAGAGGCGGGGTCCAAGGGAGAGAAGGACGCGGGAACTACTAGGTACAGAACAATTACCGAATTACTGCGCAAGATACACTATTGATTAATCACCTAAAGCTGGCCACGTCAAAATATGACCAGTGAAATTAAAAAAAAATGCAGTTATGAAGCCAACAGATTTGGCTGTTTAGGTGACATTGTGTTCTAAGTTTAAATTCTCGTTTTTTTAAGCAGTTATTGATATAGGACTTCAGGATATACAAATTCCTTATGCGATGACACAAAGATTAATCCGTTAGCAAGGCTTGTAGCAGGACTGGCTGCTTAAAGTATATTAAAGTATTATCCGTTATTATAAACTATTTGGACCAATAATAATTGAATGCTAAAAATCAACCGTTATTTCGAATAGCTCAACTGGTTATTGTATATCTACGGGCTCCGTAGAAAGTGTCGGATTTTGGATTATCAAATAAATGTATGATTCATGTGTATATTTTTTTTTAACTGTGAATACCCGATCTGATCATAAATTGATTTTTAATTGCTTTGAAATTGACAAATAGTTCGTCAATTGAGTAGTTTAATTGCATAAGAAAACCTTGATCTTTAAGGTCACGTGTCTTCTGCATAATCAATAACACAGGTTAGATAAATATGTAATTACTCATGTAAGTACTACTTTAATGAGTATTTGACAAAGATAATACTAAAATATTTATATTCGATTGTATATCCTTGCGAAACGACACATTTTACCTTGGCCTTGTGAATGCTTGCTAGTAATAAAGTTAAAATTATTTACTTACCTATTTGGTAAATACACTTATTATCTCAGCTAAATAAAAGTCATATTTATGCTGCAGGTAAGTATAGGTAATACCGAATGATGCGAAAAAGTTTAAGAGGTAACAGTAACATTCATTTCAATAAGGATTATACGATACAGTATGTAATGCAATTAAACCAAATGCGTTGACGAGCACCTTTTTTTTAGTTTGTTTGTATTTATTGTATACTAGTTTCTGCCCGTGACTTCGTCCTCGTAAATGTCGGTTATTGGCGATCTTATCTTGTTTCTACATGCAAACTTTGGACCCTTTTCATCCCCTTAGGGGTAAATTTAGGAAAATTCTTTCTTAGCGCATGCTTAGCTTGAGTGGTTTGAGGTGTGAGTTGATGGATCAGTCAGTCAGTAACGGTTGCCTTTTATATATATATAGAAGACTAATGTATAAATAGTTTGACCATATGATACCTATGCGGCAAAACATTATAATGATAAATATACTTTATTCTGCAAAGTCAGCTCACATTATGCGCCTGAGCATACCGTTCGTCGCTTGCGCCGCTACCACCGTTTACTAATGCGCCATGCAATGTTTAGCATAGGTGTTAATGTTACAAGCCTACACGTGCGTTCTTACTGTGTTACCATGTCACTTTATGTAATCTTAATCACTGGTTATTGTAAATTAATTAGCGAGGACCTGAATGACAATTAATTCAGTGTTGCTAGGCCTGAATAAAATAGCGGTTTTAGTTAGAACGGCTTGTTTCTAGACAACAGAAAGCCAAGCTGAAATTAATATCAAATACTCTAGTCTGCTACTCCTTAGAGCAGTAAAAAAAATAAACTTCTAACTAAGTCAACGCAATCTAAAGATTATGCCGTATTTCTGACACCAGCTAGGGAATCAAAACCTATAGGACCCGTGCACCTAAAATCATGAAATTTAACAAGTAGCAATGCCATGTAGCACAAGTAAAAAAAAAAATCCGAAAACTGTAAAGTAGTTACATTACAAAATAATTATTTTTCTGAGATTATAAACTATTTTTTATGATGTTATTTAAAATATTGTATTCGGAACCCATCGTGTGCGAGTCCGATTCGCACCTGGCCGGTTTTTTCACTTGCGTTAAGTTATATCTTTGGTTACTGCTCCAAGAATTTTTCCAATCCAGCTGTTAGTTCCAGAGACTAAACTCTTCAGCAATATTAGACCTATTAATATAGACAGCCGCCTGCATCTCATCATCAGGCAGAAGAATATAGAAATATGACTGAATACATTCGCATACATAACACTATCTAATATCAATCTTCACACTTGGTTACTTGCAGAGGAAGGCAAGATCATGTAAATCAGGAATTATTGTTGCGTACCCACTACCTGCACTTATCTAACTGCCACTTCCTACGTTATGTATGCAGCTCTAGATATGGCTCAAATTACTCATTTAGATAGACAACTTAATTATTAGTTAGTTGAGATTGGTTAAACAATTAAACCTAACTATGTAATAAAAGTTAACTAACATTGTTAGGCAGAAACGTTTAAACTATTATGAAGTTTCTTGTAATGTAAAAGTTTGATGTAATATTTTGTCTGTTAGTAGGTATTTCTGTTATAAGTTTTAAGCATGTCTCACTGCAGGGCAAAGGCCTCTTATTATACTGAGAAGACAACGATGATTGATCTTGCTCAAAGCGGATTGGCGATTACAGACATATATTAATTATAAATCCAGGTTTCCTTTACAGATGTTAGTCATAAACTTAGAAAGTGTATATAAATTGGAAGAGTCACATTGTTACTTGCCTGGTTTCGAACCCACAACCTCATGTACATGAGGGACCGGTGTCGTAAACACTGGGCCACCACGACACTTAAAAATTAAACTTTATAAACATAGTTATTAATATAAACATTCCAGGATTTCTTAATTTACTTGTGGTGTGGTAATCAAATATTTGTTATGTTTCAGGGGACTACGCTTGCAATGTCACAATGAGAGGACATAAAGAAATCATCGGTGAGGAAGAATACCTTCAGTTCGATCCCTTCAAAGTGAAACTCCGCGTGGGTCAGTCTTCCATCTACCTGACCAACTTGTTCGACGGCGACCCAGTCCTGGGCCCCGCAACCAACAGGGTCATCAACGAGAACTCACAAGTATTCTTACAAGAAATCAGTCCGGTCCTAGAGAAGAGCCTTGCGGACCTCTTCACGGAAATGGCGAATAAAATAACATCAAAGTTTACTTATAAAGAACTGTTCCCGTGATTTGTGGTCATATAGCGGTATAGTATAGTATTAAGTTGTTTGTGATTTTGTATGTACGTCTGTCTATGAATTTGTTGATCCTTAACAGTGTCAAAGGCTTGTGTAAATTCCAAAATTATTTTAGGGTTGGATCGTTGCTCTTCACCACATTACATTTTTATTTCGTGTAACTAACTGCATCATTTTCATGATTAATTTCAGGTATTTCATTTATAACTTTCATTATTTTTCATTTTTCATACCAACCCTGCAGGACTCTTTTGTATAGTAATTAGTATGAAAGTGTTAACACAGATAGTAGTTTTAAGGTATTGGTTATTTAAGTGGTAAAGTAAGATTGTAAATAAATAGTATAGTATTATTTAACAGTAAATGACGCAATAAGAGATTATGTAAATAAATTCTTCGTGGCAACTTTTAAACAAAACATGAACAAAACTATAATTATGTTCATAATTAGACACAATTCATAGTATGTAATGTATTTTTATCGTATTTTATTTCTGTATCTATGTAATATGAATATTTAAATACATATTTTCATAAAATCATTTAGTCAATTACATTTTTATGATATGAATTACCATAGACCATAATACTAATGTTTATATTTCATTATTTGATATAATTACTGTTTTGAAAATGACTTGTGTCATTTGCAACATAATTTTTACAAATCTTTCCTATAAAAAAAATCATCTCTTTGCCTTTGTTCTAGGTAGGCTTCTAGGTATCTGTATTTTGCAAGAATTAACAAGTAGCCTATCATTGGAATATTTGTATTTCAGAATACACATTAAAATTATATATTAACAATTACTGTCATTGTATTCATCATCCTCATCATCATTTTATTGATTGTGCTCATCCGTTTATTTTCGGACTAAAACGTTTTGGTTACACTTGTAGTCGTCACTATATCATTGACATGTGATATCAGGTGATAGTGTAAAAAATAAATCGTCAGTACTTAAATTGTCGTTGTTTTTTTTTAACCTCATTTATGTTACGTCTAAGCGAAACCCATGAAGATAATCAATGTGTTTTAAAATATTTAAGGCTAATACCTCCATATTCGTACCCAGAATACAAGCTTGCCTAGTTTAGGGCCAACGTGAAATAGGTACTTTGTGAATATATTTTTTTACTTTTTAAGCGGTTGCAATCACACATATGGATAAGTAAATACATAGAGTAGATAATTTTTTTATAACCTTCCCTTTGAGAGATGAAGAGGCCTTTTCCAGGAGAAAGGCCTATTCGAAATACAGGTAATAGGAAAATAATAGGCTGGTTTTATTTTTGCCGCACAATTCATTCAGAGGCTGATAAGTTTCTGTTTATGAATCAATGTACTGAATTACATTCCCACAGCGATTGTAGCGCTGTCGACAGTGAAACCAATAAGATGATCAGATAAAACATCATAGTACCAACGAAGTTATTGTTACGGGTCTGTGGTTATAACTAGTACTTACTGTTGAAGTGTAGCTTGTAACCGATAGATGGCAGCAGTGGGCAACAATGGCAATGCAAGAACTATAAAGGTTTAGTTTTGTCGGATTTTCTCCCGTTTTTTCAAAGTAATAGTAATGATTTTGGATATTTAACGTTGATTAATTTGAAATATGTTCTATTATGGATTCGATAAACATTGAACTGTTTTTGCCGCATAGCAATGTAACACATTTGAGAGATTGTGGGTTGGATCGTTTGGGCAGAATTAAACTGTTAAATGAAAATAAACTGATAACTGGAGTAAGCAGAAGAGATAGAGTGGAATTACTAACATTTAATATCTATCATGTTTGCCATAACAACTCATAACATACAGGTAAAGAAAAAATAAGATATCTTTTCAACTAACTATTGGAAGGAGTGTTTTTGAGTCAAAGCATTTATATCAATCATACCATTTATAATCATAAATGGTCATAATCTAGTCTACTTTTGAATTGTCAAGTAGGCGGTGGAAAACTATGAAAAGCACGTTTAAAAACGTAGATAACGTCTCTATGGAGAAGAATTAGCAAGACGCTCCTCGACTATCTTGTCAATCAATTTTACAAAATCATTTATTCAGTAGTTTTTACAAAACCCTGGTTATTTGTATCAAAGTGACTTCATTATTATCATCATATCAGCCGAACAACGTCCACTGCTGGACATAGGCCTCCCCTAAACACAGCCACAATGGCGGTCCTGCACAACACGCATATACAATATTAAAAGTGACTTGTATTTACAAAAACTTAGTCATGGAGGTAACAGCTAAGCTGCAATGTGTCAACAGACAACTAGGTTGGTACTGAACTATCGTCTACCTAGACTTTTAATTACTTAACCTAAATTATTGAACAGCGAAACAAAACTGAAGGTTCTTGTTGCCTAACTTATTCAACAATACAAAATCAATAAAAAGTAATGAAATAATCAAATAATATACAAAGAACAAGACGTAGTACACACAAAAATAAAATCCTGTACAAACATAATTTAACAGCAAAATAAGTTTCATAATAAAACGTTGCTGACCAAATATGTATTACCTAGATCAGTGATTCTCAAAGTTCTCAAATAAAGGCTTCCAAATTTGAAACTCACTTCGTTTAACTGTTAAGAAACTGATAAGAAAAAAAGATGACTCCAAGGGACGCCTGAAAAAAAAAATGCAGTAAAATTATAAACAACGGAGTGTATGGTATGCGCACGGGCACACACAAGGGAGTCGAAAGCTGTGACTGCATGAGAACGTTATGCCGTTTGCCGTAACGGCAAACTAGTCTATTCTATTTAAATGTAAAAGCACGCCAATAGATTTTTTACATCAAAAGCATTCAAAGTTAAAGTCAAAACATTTATTTAAATCAGACCAATTACTGGCACTTTTGATTTGTCAAGGAGTCAGTCAGTTAGTCAGAAAGTTGAAGCTATTTGCTCGGATTCAGTTGTAATCTTTTTAATACTTAATTGAATACAAGGATTGCTATTTCAATGAAAAGAATATTTGTCTCTCGTTCGCGACCAACCAATATAAACTGGGTCGCGACCTATAGATTGAGAAATGCTGGTCCACGTGGTTCTTTTCAATGAACGTGTCCGTTTTGTAAGAGGAAAAAATTAAAATGTGACTTTTTTATTTATAAATATCAATAGATTAATGACCACATTGGAAAGATGGCGGATGTGCTGAGTTCATGATGAGTTTTGATATTTCGCCCCCAATTCTTTTACATAATATTTTCTTATCTTTTTACAAATGCTGTATATTTTCTATAACAACGAAATAATTTGGTGTGTATAAAAATCCGACGACTTCCTACTAATCTACTACAGACAATTACTATAATATTTTCCGATGGAAAGGGCTTTCAGCTCATGAAACCAAATTGCTATTACAGAAGAGGTTTTAAATCGTGAATGTTAGCTAGGTTAATACAACAGGCTTAACTGACTGGACTGCCTCATAGGTCTAGTGGTTGCCAAGCGCGAATGCTTAGCATAAGGTCTTGGATTCGATTCCGAGGTCGGGCCAAGTTATATTGGGTTGTTCTACCAGGAATTTCTTAGTAAGGATTATGTTAGGATCGTAGCAGGTAGCGCTCTGTGGTGTCTGCCTACCCCGAAGGGAAAAAGGCGTGAGTTTATGTATGTACGAATTTCTTAGTAGCAACCTCAGAGTCTGGATTTGAGCTTAGTTGATGGCACTAGGCTTGCCTCCTATTACATGGAACTTTATTAACTGAAGAAATCTAGGTGTATACACCCAGATTCCAGACAGGATAAGAGGCGTAATGTTTTGTTATATTATGTAAATATACAATTTATTTAAACGTCATTAATATTTTTATAGACTTTTTCCTGTTAAGTATGTATTTGTTGACATTATCGTGTTTCTTCATCACACGATTTGAGGAACATCAAAAGGTCATCAGTTCCTCATAACGAAACTGCGTGACGTTACTGACCGAAGCGTCGGCTACACGTTTTGAAATAGCTGTTTTAGCAAAAGGGGGCGTGTCAGTTGCGACAACCGGATTCGTTCTTGTTGGTTTGTTGCTAATGATTGTTTATTAAAATATTACCGTTTTTTTGTACCTATTTATAGGTGACTACTTAGATTCGGCGCGCGACCTAGTCCAGATGTAAACCAATTGTATTATAAAATTTTGAACAAACAAACAATCCTTATCATATTAAAAACTATATTTTGCCTTCGACTTCATCCGCATAAATGTCGGTGATCACGGACGTTGAAGATGAAGCTGCGGTATAAAAATTATCAAAATCAGTTTAGAAGTTTAGACGCCGCCCTCAATGAGCTGTCAGCACAGGGACGGGGCCCCGAACGGGGCCAAACGCCTGCCGGGGTTGCGGGACGTCTTAACAGGATACCGTGGCCCCGGAACGTAAAGGGCAACAGAAGCAGCAGGGTGGGTTTTAATCAGTAAAAGTCTGACAGTCCCTTCCGCCCTGGGTAGGGCGGAAGGAGTCATTTGATGATTTTTACCACCTCACAAGAAAAAGCGTACCTATCAGACAGATAATATATAGTATACGTATAGTTGATATCACACTTAAATCTTAAATCATTCTTTCCTAATTTTACTTCCACAAATAATAATAATGGGGAAACGAATTGAACACGAGGTATTTGATAGACCAAGTTGAACGAAAAATCTTCAATACACAGATTGTTCTAAGCAGAAACCATTCTTATCCGTCATAACAAGTGTCGGATATTGCAGCATGATCACTTGACCAGTACTTCCCAATCTGTTTACGGTGAGATAACCGTTGTGTAATAGTAATTGGCCACGCTGGCCGGCCGCCGGTCACACCTTTATGCAACAGATCGCGGAACTGTGGTTCGACACGGCTGATCATAAGTAGCGGAGGAAACAGGAGGTAAATGATACATTAACTAATTGACTGGGATATCAAAATGCTCTTCAAAAATGTTGGGACGTACATAACATCACGCCTGTAATCCCTGAAGGGTTAGGCAGAGGTGTACCCATTACACCCACATTTCGCCAGTTATGTTAAAGTCCTATGTAATAGGTGGCAAGCCTATGGCCATCAACCGGGCACAAATCCAGATTCAAGGCTGCTACAGAGAAATTCCTGATGGGAAAACCCGATAACACTTTGCCCGACGTAGAAATTGGATCCAACACCTCATGCTCAGTAGTCGTACTTTGCGACCACTAGACCAACGAGCAACGTACAGTCCTGCATAATCTAGGGGCCGCACGCCGCAATCTTTGTAAAAAGCAAAATGATCAGCTAAATGCTCAATTGATCCTTTGCAGTCGCACTTTGAGACCACTAGACCAACGAGGCAGTCGTTGGTCTAGTGGTCTCAAAGTGCGACTATTGAGCATGCTGTGATGGCCTAGTGGTTAAGGCGCCCACTTCTCATGCAGGTTGTGGGTTCAAATCCGGGTAAGTACCAATGTGAGTTTTTCAATTCATATGTACTTTCTAAAGTTTATATTGGACATCACTGGCATCGGTGAAGGAAAACATCGTGAAGAAAACCTGGACATACTGTTCCACTGAAACCATGTCAGAGGTCCTTGAGGTGGTTTAGAAAATCTAACACTAGGGTCGTCAGATCTTATTGCCCACACGATAAAGAAAGAAGCATGAGGTCTTACTTTTACCATACAAAATCTATGGGGGAAACGCGTTTAGACAGCTCATAAAAAGTATGCCAAATACTCAATTATCTGCGATTGTACATATCTATTTACATCCGTCTCATACATCCGTGTAGCATGTACTAATTAGTAGTTAGGTAGCGCTTGCGCAAGGGAAGGTACTGCACTTCCTGGTGGTTGACTGCTGTAGCATCAGTCATTGTGTGTAGGACGTAATAATGTAGCTTGGATAATGTGATTGGTTAAAACACTTCATAGTTGCGATCATTCATCGAGGGTCATTTTGCCGTCATTTTGGCTAGCGGTTGGGAGGCAACTGCAGATGTAGAAGAAACTCTAAACGCTGTAAAAGTTTAACTAGAATTAAGCCAAAGGGGAAAAGAGTTAATGTAATGTAAATTCGGTCGATTTTAAAATCCGAAATATCCATTTCGTACAGTCACAAGCACATTTGACTATACCTTTTTGTTGCAAAATCGCTCCTATTACAACCGTATAAGGGCCGCAGTATTTACCTGTCGCCGTACATAATATTAATTTATTGAAGGCTTTATATGTATCAAATGGTTAATATTTATTGTGTTTGACATATTGAATTAAACTAATATGCTAATGGTTAGTCCTATTTTTATTTTGACAAGAAAATCGACTTGAAGGGAAAACTTTTACGACATTCTATTCTAGCTAGTTGTAAGGCTTAAATGTCTATCCTATGTCCAATTAACTATGGGCCAGGTTAAGATGTACACCATGGTACACTTTATGTAGGTACAGCAGAAAAAAACAATACTATAAAAAAAAACTATAAGTGTATTTTCTGTTCTAAAAAACTGTAGTCCTCAACATATGGAGATTACCACTTAACTAAGGCTAGCACTAACTGGTCCACAACCAGGTCAACTGGCAACATTAAAGCTTGATTTTCCTCAAGTGACATTCATTAACTACGTAATAATTATAATGTAGTTAAGTGTTAAAATAAACTGACCTAATAGAAACTTTTAGTACCAGTTAAACGCGATAGCCATGACAATATGGTAATAAGAAACGATTAAGTTTACAAATAAAAGCAAACTAAATATAGGTCCTCGCAATCAGATCAGTCTGTCAAAAGCAAATAAATCAAAAAGTAGCAAATACATAGATTTTGATCCTTGTTCAGCAAACAAGTCGATTAGGTAGTCCTCGGCTGAAGTTGGGGGAGTGCGTCAATGTAGTCGAATAATCATGATGCTAAGATAGGAACCATGGGGAACAACGATTTCGTCCATAGGAGCCTGACATCATCCATCGTTGTCCCCAGACAGAAGGATTCGCGACAACAAAAAAAAAAAGAAGATAGTTCTCAGCTACTTCTTACTTTGTTGATGGTAGTTTACACGTATTGAATCAGCTTAGAACTTAGCTACGAATTTGATACCATCAGTAGCGTCTAACTATTCCTGACAGCAGGCATCAGGGCGCGCAGGACACTATAATAGGTGCCTTATTATTTAAGGACATTTTGCACTCCGAGCTAAAATAGTCCTCAACTAAAAGGCTTAATTAGCTGAATTTTAGCTTCAAGCCGAGGCATTTATACATATTATGGAACGCAAATAAGTTAGCCTGAATATGACTTGTTGTTCATCGCTACAATAAGTATCAAAAAGTTACCATGGCAACAGAATTAGTTGTTGAAGTGTGTAGTTATTAATGTATAAGAAAACTTATCGTTAACTTAATTTTCTTAGTCGTTTATTTTATAAGATGAAACAAAATTGATGTAGCTAGGTACATATATAAAATGGTCAATTAAAAGTCAAGTTACATGTAGACTTTCGAATGTCTTCAAGTAATAAAATCGAAGGACTGCAACTTTTGTTACGTCAATAAGAATATTACTTTATAAATAAATTTAAACAAAAATTAAAAAAAAAAGAACTGTCTACATGAAATAGTTTTTTTATTTTTTTATTGTAGTTTTCGTAGGCTTTCAGGCTTTGTGTTCTGTTTGTTGTATTGTATTGCTACCGACTTTATCTTCTTATTTATTAATTTTACTTTAATATAAAACGGCCATTGGAAATTAACTCAGGCTCTATCTACTTTATAATCCTCCAAAACCCTTATGAAACTGTAACACTGAACAATTTAACCAGCAAATATAACAACATAATATCACGCCTGTACACTCACATTTCGCCAGTTATGTTGTAAGTCCGATGTAATAGGGGGCGAGCCTATTGCCATTAACTGGGCACAAATCCAGACTCCGAAGCTGCTACTGAGAAATTCCTTATGGAAAAACCCAGTAACATTTTGTCAGGATCAGGGAAATCGAACCCAAGACCTCATGCTCAGCAGTCGGGCTTTGCGACCACTACACGAGGCATATGTATGTTTCCAAGTACCGTCCTCTTTTTTTGCAAAATTTAATTAAAATCACTTTAGCAGAATTCCCATAAAAATAAAGTTAAAAAACAAATATAGACACACAAAAATTTCATTAAAATTACTTTAGCAGTTTTCCCATAAAAATATAGTTAAAAAATAAATATTGACCTTATAGTATGTTCTAGTATCGATGCAACTAATTTAAATTATAATCATATACCATAAATAATATATTCAAAACATTAGTTATCAAAATGGAAATGTCAAATAAGTTTCGAAAATGTTTATAGCAAGTGACTTAATTATTTAGTGAAACTATTAATTATAGATAATGCATTTTTTAAGAGGAGGTGTGTTACAATCATGTTATTAGTACATAAGATAAAGGTTAAATGGAAAATTTTCTTTTAAATGTTTACATTTCAAAACAACCTCACGAAATCTACAAAAGAACCTACTTTTTAAAAACTTAAAACTATTTTTACTAGGTACTGGGTATAATTGTTTCAGCAATAGTCGTAAAAACTAAGCGTTTTCGTACCATGACAAAGCGTATTATATCAGCCTTCATCATCATCATCATCATCAGTCGAACGGCATCCACTGCTGGATATAGGCCTCCCCTAAAGACAGCCACAATGACTGGTCCTGCGCTGCCCGCATCCAGCGGTTTTCCTCGACCAGGGGTCCAACCACCACCTCTTAGAACAATATTATTTTAATATTACTTTGCTTTTAGAGAGTTGAAAATTCAAAAACAGAAATTACAAAGTAATATTAAAATAATATTGTTTTAAGAGATGAGAGTAGGCCCCCAGTTTAAAATTTTAAAACGTACTAAATCTTTCTTAAAATCGTTCTTATGTAGATGTTACTTTCAGGTAAAGAATATTACTTTGCGTTTAGTATACATAAAGTAGTTTTATATTTCATATTTTATAGCTTAGATTTAAAGTTATAGTTTATACGCTTTTTCCCGCGATTTCGTCCACGTTCGTTCTGGAACGAGCAACTAGCTTCATTTTTCGGACTAACTGACCGACTCCTTGACAATTCAAAAGTGCCTGTCATCATCTGCCTAGCCTTTTCCCAACTATGTTGGGGTCGGCTTCCAGTCTAACCGGATGCAGCTGAATACCAGTATTTTACATGGAGCGACTGCCTATCTGACCTCCACAACCCACAATTCAAAAGTGCCTGTAAATGGTCTAATTGAAATAAATGTTTTGACTTCTTATTTTTTTGACGTGTTTTTTTTTTTCACCCGCGCTATGTACGTCTTTAGTAACTACTGTGCTCTCGTGAGTCGTAGCGTGATGTTATGTAGCTTATACTATTCTACATGAATCTGGCTATCATAAACAAAAAAGATTTGTTCCAGTCAGAGATTACCGCGTCTCAACAAACAAACGAACAAAAAAAACTCAGTTTTTATTACATTAGTATAGATTTTATCGTGTACGAATATTTACAAAGCATCTTTATAAAAATTTCAGGTGGTATTTCCCCAAACTATTTTCCCTAGGTTGCCCAAGCTTGGCATCTCGGGGCGGCGTTCGCGCCACTACAAATATCAGTTAATTCGGCGCGGGCGCACATTCACGTTCAACTTGCCGTTGCAACCTCACCAATTACTGCACCCTGTGTAGTTCAAACGGACAAAGATAAAATGAAAGTGTTTATAGTTTTTTTGTTTTGTGTTGTCTGTGCGCAGGCTAAAGTGACTCGTAAGTACATATTATGTTTTTTAATATTTTTATTGGAAACAGGTTTAAGTGTTCAGTGATTTTAAGTGATTCCTGAAAGCCAATTCTACTTATTAAAAATGTTTAAAATCCAGTCGCAATCTCATCTCGGTGACAATCAATGTAGATAAATTAGAGTAATTTTTGAAAGATTAATACTGAAATCAGGTTGCGATCGTTTCTTAAAATAACAGGAATTGCCCCCTGTTATTTCCCGTAGATTTAGATTTATTATTATGTCACATAAGAATGAAACAGTTAGCTAATTATATAATTGGATTAATTAGTGTCCTTCAAACATGTTTACTTAATGGTCATTATGCAAAGAGGTTTAATTAAAACGGTGTTATTAATTGTTACTCTAGTTTTACGCTTTTACATTATGACATATAGGTACATGTGTAGGTAATTAATGTCCGTTTTATTTATAATTTAGAGTTTCTTACGGAGTGTTTTTTTAAATTATTTGTTTAAAAAAATATGTGAATTAAATAATCATAACCGGTTGAACATTATATTTGAAGGCTAAATTGCATTATCAATAATAAAGACTAGATAGAATTTTTGCATAAA
Source organism: Hoplodrina ambigua (assembly GCA_949774945.1). Taxonomy (NCBI): domain Eukaryota; kingdom Metazoa; phylum Arthropoda; class Insecta; order Lepidoptera; family Noctuidae; genus Hoplodrina; species Hoplodrina ambigua. Next base: position 11,290,947 of record OX458968.1, read on the forward strand.
CTGAAGAACATATTATTATAATAATCATCTTACTACTATTATAAATGCGAAAGTTTGGATGAAAGGATGTTTGTTAGTCAATCACGACAGAACGGCTGAACGGATTTGGATGAATCCAGCACAGAGATATATTATAGTCTGGAATAGCACATACGCTTTTTATCTCGAAAAAATGTACATTTCCCGTGGGATAATATTGTAACTTTTTCGCTGACGATGTCGCGTACTGATCTATAGTTAATCCGCCGCGTCGTTGTGTCCGCTTAATTTAGCCCACGAATGCGGAGTACAAGGGCGCGGGGGTAGGGCTCGTAGCTTGATACACAAGAGGCGAAATATGCACTGGACAGTTCTTAAAATATGTGACGACACCAGTGACCAACAACAACAGACAAGGACTCAAATAAGCGATTTAGCTATAGTTATGTTTTAAAGCATATTCTAAAGACTATGCTTGCTATGAAATTTTACATTTACTTGATTTCTATTCAGATTGTTTAGTTGCTAGAAGAACGTTTTGCTCTATTTGCTCGGCTAAAATTCAAAGATTGCATTGTCGTTGTTACGACAACCTGTAAACTGGCTGTTATTTGTGTATAAATCTATACATTCAGACAGTAACGGTCTATAATACGGTAGTATTACTTGTGGTTGATATTTATTTTCTTATTATTTCTTAATGTTTATTTAGAAAACCTTTTAAGGACGGTGTCTTTTCTGTATTATTTACCTATACTAATATTATAAAGAGGAAAGGCTATATTATATTTATATTTAGTATTAGTATCAGCATTGCACCCGTGCGAAGCCGCGTAGCCGGGGCGTGTCGCTAGGTAATATTAAAAAGAGAAAAAAAATTGTTTGTTTTTTGTTTTGTTGTTATTCTGGTAGTATGTCTAGACGTACTGGTTAGATTACAAAAAAATCTTTAACTAATTGAAAGCTATTTATTATAGTGTCATAGGCTGTGTTTAACGGCATATTTGATATTCACGTGGACGAATTTTGGCCAGCAATTAATTAATTTTGTGCTTGTAATCACAAAATACCTACTCAGTTTTCCGTCAATTGACATGATTTCAACTACTGACTAAAATGTGATTAGACTACTTATGTTTATAGCCTGCTGTCGGAAAAGTCCCAACCGGTCAATCCCCGGCTGACTTACCGGTAAGTCAGAACAATAGAAAATCAATTGTCTCATTACGTGGGACTTGATTAATTAATCCTTAGTTGACTGCATGTTTGATCAATATGGTGAAGTACCCTCTGAAATGATTATCGCAAGCTTTATTTTTACTGCTACATAGAATTTAGTTGTTCAACAAAGTTTGACCACATTTTGTGGTCGTCGACATTAGATCGTGAAATCGAAAGTACTTTCGATTGAATATGCGCCGTACAGTAATAAGTAGGTGGGTATATAGCCAATAATGCCTTCACAAATTCAAGGATAACAGACAACTGAACCAGTTTCGTGTATCAATCGTTATGTGTTTGAACATATAAAGTATGAGTTTAATTCATAATACAAAAACTATGTCAACTTTTGGCTGTCTTGTTGATCCAGTGGTAGCAAAGCGCAACTGCTTGGGTTCGATTCCCAGTTCGGGAAAAATGTTATTGGGAATGTGTTGGAAAAATGTTAATGTTTTTGGTTCCGTCAGGAATTTCTCAGTAGTAGCCTCGAAGTCTAGATTTATGCTGGGTGGTTCGCCCCCTATTACATGGGACTTAAACATAACTGACGAAATGTGGGTGTACTAATGGGTAGGTACACCTCTGCCTAACTCTTCGGGGATTACAAGCGTGATGTTATGTGTTAAATTCAAGGATACAAGACAACTGGGCCAATCCCATGTATCAATCGTTACGTGCTTGAACATGTTAAGTATGAGTTTAATTCTTAATACATAAACTATGTACTAGCTAACAAAGGTTCTTGACGTGAATACCTATTTAAAGGTATTATTTTTATCGATGTTTGTGTTTCAATATTTAAATTTAAATGTTATTGTTGGACCACCCGTATCGTATGTGAAATAAAACTCAAGGATAATTCGGTAATAAATGTATAATGTTATTTTATAATACGAAACACATAACTGTACCTACTTATGATAACCAAACAATGCTTTTTGCACTCCGAATGACTTTTGATTATTAAGTTAATTGTCATACCCGTCTTGTACAGTCAAAAAAAGAGTTATAGTTGAAGTTTTCTTAAAAACAGATGGATGTCTGAGATTGAAACTTATCTTAATTAGTGACCTGTTCATCATCTACTTTTTAAATTAAATTACATTTGCAAACATCCAGCCATCGGTTTCTGTGTCTGTCTACCCCCATGGGAAAAAGGCGTGAGTTTATGTTTGTATGAAAACCTACAATTTGACTAATCAGTCTGAGGCCACAGGTCATGCATAAAATCGCAGGTACAAATTAGGTTTAACGCAAAGGAAACGCATCTAGCCCAAGGCTGAATCCGTTCACTAGCTAGGCCCTTATATAAACCCGGCGATTATTTGTCGCTAACTACCATAACGTACAGGAAACTTGTATAGTTGGATGCATGAGAAAAATACGGGTTTATGTATTTGTTTTACCTAAGTTATTATTACCTATGCTGACATGTTTTATTAAAGAGTGACATTGTCTAGTAAGTACTAAGTCTTCTTCCGTTATATGACGGCATTATGTCATGTTGATGAGCAGGAGAAACAATGGGATAACCATTGTATCAGGCAATGTTATGTATTTTATTTACGTTATGTTTTACAAAAAGGAAACATTGGACTCTTAGAAGTAATTATTTTAGAAATCAATCTTCAGATTCAGCAAAAAAGACGTTAATCAATAATATTCTAGGATTGTAGTTGCCTTTTTATTATTATTATATATTATATATATTTTATTTATACTGGTTTTCACAGTGGTTTTCATAGTGCCTGTAAATGGTCTAATTGGAATAAATGTTTTGACTTTGACATATAGATTTTTGGTACTCATAAACAAAGTCAAATCGATTTTTCTGTTGTTTGTCTTTTGTTTTGCATGAGGTCTTGGGTTCGATTCCCAGGTCGGGCAAAGTGTTATTGGGTTTTTCCATCAGGAATTTCTCAGTAGCAGCCTCGGAGTCTGGATGAGGGCCCAGTTGATGGCAATAGGCTCACCCCCTATTACATGGGACTAAAACATAGGTAACTGGCGAAATGTGGGTGTATTAATGGGTACACCTCTGCCTAACCCTTCGGGGATTACAGGCGTGATGTTATGTAAGACTGCCTCGTTGGTCTAGTGGTCTTATGTATGTTGTCTTTTGTTTAAACACGTCAAACTCCGAAACTGTCGGTCCGATTCTGAAAATTCTTTCGTCAATGTAGCTATGTTATACCTGTTATTATAAAAATCGTTAAAGATTCGTAAGAAACTCTGCCCGGAAGAACTCGCGGACCAAAGCTAGTAATTTAATGAAACAATTTCATTTATTTACAGCGGATTATTTCCCATCATGCAAAAGGAGCGATCCTCAAATAGATAAATGCATCCTCAACGGTGTGGAGGCGATGAGGCCGTACCTCAGGGAAGGTATAGCTGAGGTGAACATTCCTCCCCTGGATCCCTTCACAGTGCCGACCCTGAAGCTGGACAGAACTGCCCCCAACCTGAGGTTAAAGGCGACCATCAAACAGGCGAAGGCATATGGAGGCAGCGACTTTAAGATTGAGAAGCTGAAGTAAGTAGCTTTAATAAAGAATAGATATCGTAGTGAAAACTTTTCCCATGTCTTCAAAATTTAGCTATTATACATTTTGTTTATTTAGTATCTTTAACAAGAGATATACACATCATGACTTGCAAATAACAATCAACAAAAGCTGATATACTCCTCCTGCCAGCGTTGCGGTATTTGTTCGAAAGAGTTACTGCGGCCCTGGATCGCAAAGGGTATTTATTAGGAGGAACGCGTATATTATGGATTTCAGTCAGCAAGAGTGGGACACCCCCTTCCGCTCAGCCCAAAGTAGACGAAGAGTTTAATTTGAAGTTAGAAGTTTGGTGTCTTATCATGTTTTCTCTACTTATTATAATATTTTTTAAGATCTAGTTCTTCAGACGGATACTAGAAAGCTAGCCTCGATGAGATAATAAAGTTGCTGCAAAATCCTAGTTCTCCTAAGTATGACCGCATACATGTTTGTGGCTGTTATGTGACAACATACCATTTGCGAATTAAATAACTGATCCGGTTTTGTTTATGTGCGGGTATGACAAGTACAGAGACAGCGTCATAAACAGGTAACCCTCTTTCCAAACGTGTAAAATTTTAATACGTGAGGGGTAATCTGTTGGTGACGCTGTCTGTACGCTGTAGAAAACAATCTAAAAATTTAAACGGTTTAAATTCAAAACAGTTGAAGTATACGCTTGCTGCGTGGTCCGCGCCCCCAACTGGTGCAAGCCCGCTGTTAGGCGACCTCTTCAGTGCAAGGAACGTTTAAAATTTTGCTCTAGCAACACATTGCGATCGCGTCGGTTCTGTTCCAAATAGCTTGCTTGAATTAACTTGCAACATTAACATTTACTCCTGTGCCTTCCAGACTAAATCTGAACAACAAATACGCCGGAGAGGTGAAGCTGACGCTGCCGATGGTGATGGTGACCGCCCACTACGACGTGAGGGGGTCCAGAATCCTCGCTCTCGACATCAACGGCAAGGGGCGTATCCGAGGAAACTTTAGTGAGTCTACACACTTTTTTTTTGGGGTGGTAAAACTCACCAAATGGGTCCTTCCTCCCTTACTGACAGACTTTTGCTGACTAAAAAACCGCCCTGCTCCTTCTGTAGCCCTTTGCGTTCCGGGGCCACGATATCCGGTTCGACGATTCGGTAATTTGATGAAATTAGGGTCCCATTTCTTTGCCATCTTTGCCAAAGTTTGAGGACTTAAGCTATCATTGCTTTATTTTATCTTTTGGAATAAGTATAGTAAGGGTGGAAAAGAATTTATAATATGAAACGCTATAACAGTGAGGCCTATTCATTGACCACATTTCATCTCGCTACTTTTCATTATTGGAACAATACGCACACGTGTGATATGGCACCGCACGTCGAGTGTTAGGTATATGTGTGCAGCGGCTTTAAGTCGAGCAAAAACGTGGGATTATTGATTCAATTGAAACTTGAAGCTATTTTAGAAACTTCTAGATTTCTAGCATAACATAAATAATTTTTCTACAATACCAACGGATTTGAATCATTTTCATGCTAATGTTAAACTGTGATTCATGAAATTACATCGATTAAAAATCACTCAGATTCAGTAAATAACAAGTTTTTAGTCAGGTATTCTAGAATGTTTTACAAATATGAATCTCAAGTTATTGTACTTAGCGTTCAAAATTGAAGGGTGCAAAACTAGGAGGCAGTTATACTAACTTTTAGAAACAGTCTGAATCTAAACTTATTTTCTTCTATTTTACTACTAAAAACATGGTCTGCCTCGTTAGTCTAGTGGTCGCAAGCGCGACTGCTGTGCATGAGGTCTTGGGTTCGATTCCCAGGTCGGGCAAAGTGTTATTGGGTTTTTCCATCAGGAATTTCTCAGTAGCGGCCTCAGAGTCTGGATGTATGCTCGGTGGCTCGCCCCCTATTACATGGGACTAAAAACATAACTGGCGAAATGTGGGTGTACTAATGGGTACACCTCTGCCTAACCCTTCGGGGATTTCAGGCGTGATGTTATGTTATTTTATTACTATGCGAAAGTTTGGACGGATGTTAGGTACTCAATCACTCTAGAACGACTAAACTGATCTGGATGAATTTTCGCATAGAGATAGATTATAGTCTGGAATAGCACATAAACTACTTTTTACCCCAGAAAAAAATTACGGTAATTTTACGATTAGAAGCTAACTTGCTATGAACGTCATTTTGAACGTTTTTGATAGAATGAATTGGCACACAGTTTTCATAAAAATCAACATTGCAACTAGTTTCAGCCCTTGAATTTTAATTTGCTGTAAAGTAGTACTATTCCGTAAAAATATTTACAGAATACCACTGCAGAAAACGATTAAAAATCTAAAATCATTTTCTTATTAATTTCTGAATCTTCAATATTAACGTTTCAAAATGCTGTAATTGTAATTTTAGTACCTAATGATAGCATTATCCTCCAGAATGTGTTTTTGCAACATCGAAATATACAATACGGCAATTCAACAGTAGAATGATAGTGATGTAAGATTCGTTGAAATCGACATGTTACCTAGGATAGGCATCAATATTACCAACTACTTCGATGCATTATTTATTTATTTATTAAAACTTTATGCACGTTTAAGAAAATACACTGTACAAAGGCGGACTTAATGCCTTAGGCATTTTCTACCAGTCTACCTTAGGGTGATGCAGAGACAAAAACAAAGTAGGTGCACAGATACAGAAAATTACAGAGAATAAATTATAATCATAAATACATATATATATACATACAATATATATATATATATATATAATTAGTGGGGAGAGAGATAAAATACATAGAAGAAGTACAACAAATTAATTGTGGGACGAGTCTGCCAACTTCTTATGTAAGTGTTCGCGAGCTTTAACCTTGAACGTGAACCGACTGGTGGCCATCCTGATATTCAGAGGGAGTGCACTCCATAAGAAAACAGCCTAGACAGGAAAAGACGATTTGAGACATTATGTTAACGTTTGGCAAATACTTACATTCGACAGAAGAACGGTTTGAAAAGTGACTAAGACTTTCACCTTTAAGGGTGAGGCCAAACGAGCGTAATTTTGTGAGTCGTGAGTCGCAGAATTTCGGTCGCAGTAATTCTGCTGCATTCGGTTTCATAAAAAAGTCCTATTTGATTCACATGGGTGTACTAATGGGTACACCTCTGCCTAACCCTTCGGGGATTACAGGCGTGATGATATGTTATGTTGATTCGCACAGCGACGCAAAATGAGTTATCTGCCGACTCACACGTATTTTTCGGACTGAGTTAAGTTTGCAGGGGGCGTAGGAAGTGGCCGACGCACGACACACACATCTGCTATAAACGTAGGATAGTAACTGAATAAAATGCGCTCGTTTGGCATCCCATCAGAATTTCTGCCAGGCATTCCACCTTTCACAGTTTCACATTTAAAAACTGTAGACAGTAGACACAGTAAACAGTAGTTTACTACGTTTTATCTCGGAAAAATGGACGGTTCCCGTGGAATAATATATTTACTTTGACGCAGACGGAGCCGCGGGCAGAAGATAGTATTGTATAAACAGGTGGAAAATATTGATAGTTTGTTTTTTCTGGAATTACTGATCGTTTACCAATAATGGGAAATTTTACAATGTAATGTTTTATACTTAGAATACGGTAGGTACTTACCTAATGTGAACGTGTACTTACTCCATTTTATACAACACTTTTCACTCATCGTCATCATCTGCCTAGCCTTTTCACTATTATCACCAATTGTTCGTGTCTCGTATGTTGTCTGTGTGTCATTTTTGTTTATTTAATAGAATTACCACAATAAATATTAGCATAAAACCTGCTACGCGCTAAACTAGACACCCTTTTGGTGCAATTTTCTAACACTGACTGTTTTCTTCTGTAAAATTAATTGTATTCCTTTTTCAAATGTTTTCTTTTTAAAATTATTCGGCGTCATTGCACTCTTGTGCATGATTCTAATTTTAAATTATGCTTTAAACTTGTTGGTTTTTTATTCCGTTTTATCAAATTAAAATTAGATAAAATTATTTTAACAACTTTTCTTTTTTTTTTCACAGCCGGCATCACCGTGCTAGCCAAGGGCTTCGCGAAGCCAATCTCCAAGGAAAATGTGGAATTTCTGCAAGTTGACAAGATTGTCACCAGAGTCAGGATCAACCACGCACAAATCGCATTTGATGAAACTGAGAGGCCATTAGCAGGTTAATATTTTATAAATTTATTTTTAAAAGAGATTTTATTAAGTACCTATATTGTTTGTATAAATATTTAAGATGAATTTTGTTCTACTCACTATCAATTTTTCATAATTATGGCTGACAATTTCTTTTTCTAAAAATTCAATTGCTGCTTTTCATTGGTTTTCCTGATTACTACCGATAGTGTACGCGCATGCGTTTTTTGTTGTATTCGTAACTTACATACTTAGACAAGATTTAAATAATAATTTGTTTTTCTTATCCACAGCGGCATCAGCAGCAACATTCTTCAATGCCAGCCCTAACGTTGTCTTGGATATCCTGAACCCTCTCATCGAGGAGACTGCCGCAGCAGTTATCAAAGCTTTCGTCAACAAAATTTTGGGAAGCATACCCATCACTGAAGTACTGATCGACGATGCCTAAAATATAAATAGGTTAAGATACTGGTAGAATTCGAGCGGATTTGTAAGGGGTCGTTAAAAAAAAGTACATAGAATCATTCCTAAATTTTGTCGAGCATAGACCTTCCTCATAAGCACAATTATTGGCTCCTTTTACCAATAATTCCAAAACACAACTGCTTTAAAAGACATTAGGATTTTTTGTCACCATTGATAATTTAGTAAATCGTAGAAAAGTGCAATATTATCTATTATGACACTTAAAGCCATTAGAAGTATACAATCCCGCTAACATAATATTAATTTAGTTAAGAAACAGTAGGTAGAATATTTATTGATTCCAAAAATATATTGTCAACTTATCAAGGCAAATTTGGTATAATATTGTGAGGCCGTGGATTCATTCATATATTTTTTATATGAAATTACAAAAATGTTAAATTTTAACACGCCGTTAAGGCAGAAGTGGTTGTGGCTGCGGTCACATAACAGCTTGGTATAGTTATACTATCGGAGATATCGATTATTTCTCGCAAATGAGTGACATTATTATGTCAGATATGTATAATTTTGTCAAGCTGACATGTGATCGATTCGCCACCACACCTGTCTGAACGAAGCACTATAAAAATAGGTACAATACGTGCCACGAAAGATGAGACATGACACACCACACAAACTACATTTTTTCGTAATAAATATTATAATGAATTAAAATAAAAATTCTAAATGTCATCGAAACATCCATAAATAGATACACAAATTATGGATAACTATTTCGTATATCCACACTTGCGCAAGCTCCCCATTACTCTTGGACTCTTGTCACATTACGAACTCTTGTCAAGTCTTATTTTTCGTGACGCATATTTACTACTGTTAACAACAATGTATAAAATTGTGAATATTGTTTTGTGTTTTGCTCTTCAAGGCACAAACATTTGTCTCGTACCTGCTTGATTTGATCAAGGCTGTCAATTAGGTTAAGATTGTAAATAAATCAAATGTAATTAGAGCTTTTAAGTGTTTTATTATAATTTACACAAAATGCTTCAGAAATGTTTTTTCGTTCCTAAAACATGGGGAGTAACATGCTGTTTGTAATGACCTACATTAAACTATTTATAACAAAGTAAGTATAGTATAGTAACATAACATAATAACAAAGTAAGTCACTAGACAAATTATAGAAACACTAGCTGAACCCGCGACTTCGTCCGCGTAAATTTCGGTTATCGCGGACACAGACGAAGTCGCGGAAAAAAATACCCATGTCCTGTCATTTAAATTATTTAGTTAAAATCATGATTCGAAACGATACGTGGCGCCATCTATGACCATAAGAACGTTATTGTGATTTCCCTCGGAAACAGTACTTTTTTTCGGAATTAAAGGTACCCTATGTTCGTTCCTGTACACCTGGCAACGTATATGCAAAACTTTAGGATCATCGGTTCAGTGGCTTAGGCGTAAAATGGTAACAAAGAAACAAACAAACTTACTTTCGCATTTATAATATTAGTTCGGATTTAAATAATGCTTCGAGATCCTACAGTCACTGGATTTACGTCATATTAACATGGCTGGAACATTAAGGAGGTATGCGTATTTGCTAAATTCTATGCTGGACCCTTTTTAACAATAAAAGGTATTCTACTCGGTTAAGTTCAAGTGTGACAGCTGGTTTTTGTAAATTGTTTTAGAGGATATAGTAAGAAAACCAACAAACATTAAATATTGCACGGGCTTTCCGTGGGCAAACAATGGATTTTAATAATACCCTGTTGAATAGATACGTTACAATTGAAAGTAAGTGAGTGGGGTACCTTTAAACTTGATACTTGTAAAAAGAGCCGAGCGTTGAAGCTAGCAAGTAAGAATACCTTGTTAATGACATATTCCTATAATGAAATTCAAAATTTCAGTTATAGAAATGACGTAGGTTTAGCGACAGTGGGATCTCGGACTATAAGGATGTAAACACACGTCAAGAGCACAACAATCTCGCGTAAGGTTGAGGACACACTGCACTCTTTCCTTGTTCCATTCGCACTACGCACTACTTCCTGATACAATCTACATATGTGGAGCAAAACTGGGCAATAGTTGTTTTAGCTGACATTTACGGCCTTCTTATAAAATCAGATTCATTCTTAAACCAGGGGCCCACCCCAATCTCTTCAAAGTCAAATAATTTATTTTAATTAGACCATTATACACGGCACTTTTGAACGTCATTTACAAGAGGAAAGAAAAATTATAATATTGAATCTAGTTGAAAAAAAAAATAGTACCAATAATTCTAATATTGTGCACTGTTGGTTTTCAACGCTCAGTTCAGCGCCGAGAGTTGAAAATTCTACAACAGAGAATACAAAGTACCTAATATTAATAAACTGGTACTGTTTTAAGAGATGGCGGTAGAAACCCGAGTTTAAATAATTAAAAATAAAATCGTTGTTCAATCTCAAAATGTATGGAACAGTTGATATGTTTTGTCACGATGCGCCAACGTTTTTATCAACCGTGTATGTAAAATATTCATTTAACACGTTCCCTGCGCCATCACTTTCAAAGAACTTTCAGCTGGTGCTTTGGAGACCTAAAAGATCTCGAAACTAACCTACCTTTTGGTGCGTTTGAGACCTAATCAGTCTCCTAAAGATACAGTTTTGAAAATCTTTCGACATATCTCCTAACGCAAGGAATGAAAATAATTACAGTACTGTGCTAATAATCTAATTCATTTTTCTCTAATTTATTTTTTAATGTCCTTGAATTCAGCTTTAAGTAGGAAGCAAATATGTATATTTGTCCTACTCATACCTAAAGAACTTTACACGTTAGATCCTCCCGCAAGGAGTGAAAAAACACGATTATGTTCAACGCACAATAACAAAAGTCCTGCAAGAGATCTGATAGATCTCGTAATGCAACGAACGTGTTAATTGAAATGTTTTTTATGACTAGAAAATATTTGCAATGTTGCACTTGCGACCTTAGTCGAGGTTTTATTCCACATAAGGTAACTAGCCATACCATCGGAGTTATTATAAGCGACACTTCTCCATTCAATCTCTTAGATCAAGTACAATCCTGGAGCAAAAAGGTTTTAATATGAATTACTTGAAGTTGATACTGTTTGTTATTTACTTAAAATGTGTGTTTGGAAGACGTATTAGCAGAAACGGAACTGTTTATGATGAAAATATAAATAACAGCTCGGATATAAGTAAGTTATACGTTATTTTTACTGGTTTTATTATAAAATTTATACAAATGTTATAATGGTGAGGGGTTTGTATGTTTAAACGCGGTAATGTCCGAAACTACGGATCCGATTCTGAGAATTATTTCGGTAATAGTGAGTAAGTGTTATAGGCCACATTTTATTACGAAAACAATTTGGGATTCGTAAGAGGAACAACGCGTATTCGCAGGCAAAAACTAATACGAGTAATTATCGAAATTCTCGATAGTTTAGTTATGATAGTGGTTTTTTTTCTAAAATAAATCACAATAATAAAATATATCAAATGTCTTTCCGTATGGCCGAGACTGAAAATTGGTTTAGCCATAATGTTATAATAATATTACTTATTTTAATATAAAATACGTCTTTGACAGAAGCCTTTAAATTAGTAAACAAAAAAAGGTAAAGAGAACCAACAACAAGATCATAAAATAAATTCTAAAAAGGTTACATATCGTAGAACTTTAACCTAATAAACATTTTATAGGCAAATCAATATGCCACTACACGGACCCAAACGTAGCAGACTGCATCCAGCGCGTCGCTGAACAAGCGAGGCAGCTCCTAGCTCAGGGTGTACCATCCCTCAACATCCAGCCGCTTGAGCCGCTGAAAATTCCTAGCATCAGGCTGCGGCAGCATAATATACCGCAGAACAGCTTCAAGTATGACGCCTGGCTGTCAGAAGTCGCTTTGGAAGGACTTACGAATTATACCTTTAATAAGTTGGAGTAAGTTCAGAAGAATTTTTGAAAAGATTTTTGAATAAGCTCTTCAATAATACATACGTTTCATATGTATGAAGAAAGATAGATAGGAATAGTTGTTAGTCACGCTTAAATTAGAAATATCGTGGACCTATTTGATTTTTCCCATAAGGATTATTTCTTAGTAGTTTTTAATATAAGTAGGAGTTTTTTTATGAAAATATCAAAGTCAAAATCGTAGTTGAAGTCAAATCGTTTATTTCAATATTGGAAAATTAAATGGCATTTTGAACGTTATTTACAAGAGAGACAAGAAAACATTTAATCTAAGTAAGTAGTTGCCCTTTTCAAAAAGTATGAAAATGCAAAAATAGTGAGTTGAAATTAAAGTAATTCTGTCAAGCAAAATATCGATAGCTAGCATATTCTACGCCGTCTCGAATAGCATTCATTCAGAAATCAACAAATCGTTGCTAACTTATTCACAACAGGCATAGTTGACGCGGAATCAGCGAAGCTTATATTATTAAGTATGTTCATAAAAAAACACATGAAACGATAAAATTAAACAATAAAAGAAACTGCCCTACATTTTAATCTTTCAGTTTAGTACCTTTATCAATCTTTCTTTGCAGTGTATACCCCGAGGACTTGAAGGTGACAGCTAACATCAGCCTTCCGCACCTGATGATGTCAGGAGAGTATGTGGTGCTCGGAGACTTCCAGATGCTGCCTGTTGAGTCCACCGGCAGAATGGCAGCCAATTTTAGTAAGTAGGAGATTTTGTAACTGATGGTAAAGTGTTAACTTCGTCTTAATTTAAAATTATATTTGTTAGTATCTACAATTGCCATCTGTACGCTAAGAAGAAGACGGATACTTATTTTGAGCAGCAGATTTAGGATTCAGAACTAGACAAGTACTGTTGTGCCTTTTTGAAAAATACCTAGTGGGACACCTCTGTTAACATCTTTGACTTTAGGTAAAATGAGCATGAGGTGAGCTGTCGTCCCCAAGTCTACCGCCCCCGAAGCGCCTGCTGCGGGCCAGAGAGTTCATATCTCCCTCTCCCTACCCTCAGCCTTTTTCTGCGACATGACCTTTTCGCAGGAGACAACCGCGTTCGAAGACTCTTCACCACCCAATATTGTCACCTTGATTAACTCTCATCTCAAGCTCATTTTATCTTCATTCATGTAGGGAGATTTTAACAGAATAGCGCTGTAGATCAAACCAGTCTAAAATCTGATAATGAATGAGTGTTGAAACTTGGTCTATGAAAAATTAGATTTATGAGAACAACTTAAAGCAATATTTTTAAAATTTCACCAAGATCGCAGACCGATAAGCATGCGGTCAAGGACTGTTTAAATGGTTACGTACATGTTACGTAGATGAATTTTATTTCAATATCAAGCAATTCAATGTTAATGAAACCAGTCTAGATCTATATCGACCTCGATACATTTAATTTTACTCAAGGCTGTTTGGCTACGTGTATCTTCATGAAGCCAAAAGCTATATGTTTTTCCCATCATTACAATTATTTTTTTCTGGACCATACCTTGAAATCTTCTAAGATACGGAGATAATGAAAGACAAAATTACAACTTTTTCTACATTTTTTTTTACGAAAACCAGTTTTAATTAACGTTAAATTGCATGGTACCATAACATAAACAGTGATTAATCATACAAAAATAAATTGTTTCCCAGCAATATTTTTTCTAAATTTTGCTTAATGTGATGAGTAGTTTGCGTAGTTAACAGGTAGATTTATGGGAGATTATTATTTAGTCCTGTCGCTTTATCTTAAACTATTTTTTCACAGCTCAATGTACGGCAGCATTAGAAGCGTTAGGAGCTAAAGTACACAAGAGGATGGTGATCCGTGATGCGACAGTACGTCTGCGGTGCACAGGACCATTGCAAGCAAGCCTTATGGAAGCGCACTCCACTACTGGAGAAATGGGTCAGTCAACCTGTTTTTTTTTTATTATCCGCTATTTTTAAGGATTTCTTACACACATTTAAACTAGAGATTGTGACATCCACCATCCACATATTTACTAAGTAATAGAACTTCGGTTGGATCATACAAGGAGATAATAAATACATACATAACCTGATGCCTTTTCCCCATGGGGGTAGGCAGCAACTACAGAACGCCACCTGCTACGATCCTTACATACTCCTTTTGCCTCATCCACGCTCATACATCTCATCATACAAGCTCGCCGGCCTACTCCGCACCTGACCTTTCTGAAGAACTTCAGCAATAAGGGCAGTGTAGGTCTTCCTAGGGCGACCCCTCCCTGCGTTGCCACTCACCTCTGCCATATAAATACCTTTTGTTAATCGTCTTTCACTTACCCTCTTAACATGATCAAACCATCTAAGTATGCCCTTTTCTACATATATTTTTTTAGATAATAAATACTAGGGGAAAAATCAGTTTTTCTTGCATAAGCAACACTAGACAGTGAATTGATTGGTTCTAATTTTTACAATAAATAAACGCCTTTATTTAACTCAGAAAGGACAGGTGCGTAGTACTCGTAACCGTGCTTGTAAGACGAGATGTATGAACATGGACGATGCGTAAGGAGTAGGTACATATGTAAGGATATTAGCAGGTGGCGTTCTGTGGTTTCTGCCTACCCCCATTGGAAACAGGCTCGAGTTTATGTATATACATAATAAGTGTAAATGCCTCTATATTCCAGAAATGATAACTAACCACATCGCGCACATGCACTCGACTGACATCGCGAAGGAGGTGCAGCCGGCTGTGGAGACAGCTCTCGGCATGGTGCTGGAAGACATAGCCAACAAGTTCCTCAAACACATACCACAAGACATGGTCTTCCCGAACTAAACGCCCTCTTTATAATACCCTCTCCCTTTTCCTCCGCCTCCCCTTTTGTTGGTTTTTCAACGCTCGGCTCAGCGGTGAGAGTTGAAAATCCAATAACGCAATAATATTTAAGCATTACATTTACGTGTCGTCTAGTGTTACTGAAAATGGATTAAGTTACATTGGAGAATAGGATTGGCAGAAATATTGTTTCGTCACCATGTTTGATTTACAAAATGTTAAATTGTTTTGTATGAAATGCGATGCTTAAAAAAATGTTTGCTATTGTTATACATTGACAGTTTATAGTTAAGTTTATAACAATACCAGTATAACTTATTTAATTTATTTCATGTGTTGTGATAGTAAATAAAAGTTGTAATTTTACACACCCTTTTATTGTGCAGAATTATTCGAAAAAGGTTACATAATAATGGTTATTATAATAGTAAACTGCCTCGTTGGTCTAGTAGTCGCAAATCGCGACTGCTGAGCATGAAGTCTTGGGTTAAATTCCCAGGTCGAACAAAGTGTTATTAGGTCTTTCCATCAGGAATTTCTCAGTAGCAGCCTCGGAGTCTAAATTTGTGCCCGGTTGACAGCAATAGGCTCGCTCCCTATTACATGGGACTTAAACATTACTGGCGAATTTGGCGGTACTAATGGGGTACACCTCTGCCTAACCCGTCGGGGATTACATTGCGTGATGTTATGAATGTTTTACAGTAAATAACATAGATGTGTACTTGTACTTACACTTGTCTTCACGATCTGATAATTATTTAGTTAAGTATTACATTTTTGGAGTTTCCCTCGTTTTCGTTTTCTTGAAAAAGGCCGGACGCAGTTTCGTCATTTTAAGTAGTACTTCATTAAATATTTGGTAATTTCCATCAGAAACATAGGCAATGGTTTCCGGAACGTTCCAGTTTCGTGTAAGTAGTTGACTAATTGATTCGTTGGCTACGATTTATAACAGTAGGGCAGTTCTACTTAATTTTGAGAGCGATCGCAATCTAATCTCAGTGTTAATCTGTCGAAAATGCCTCTAATTTACAACTTACCTATTTTTTAATGTTTGTTGCTTAGATGAAATTATGACAAAATTGTGAACCTTCTTGGATTAATAGATTAGGCCGAATTTTGTAACTTGCAAGTCAATGGAATGCCGTAATGATTTTAGAAGATCTACATATGTATAAATAAAATAGTATAGTTACTCCATTAAAATATAACAAAAGAAAAATAACGTTACAACCGCACTTGTTATTTCAATGTTAATGGTGTAAGCTCATTTATTTCATGATACTTAAAAAATAATATAAATAATTGTCAATTTACAATAATAGAAAAATCGACATTAAGCAGTACCTAATGTTAGCAAATTAATTTTTCTAATGAAGGCAGATATGACGTAATTAAAAAAAAAAGTAAAAAGATAAAATTATGATATTTTAATATAATACAATAAATATTGAAATAATAATTTAAAAGACTGCCTCGTTGATCTATTGGTCGCAAGCGCGACTGCTGTGCATGAGGTCTTGGGTTCGATTCCCAGGTCGGGCAAAGTGTTATTGGGTTTTTCCATAAGGAATTTCTCAGTAGTAGCCTCGGAGTCTGGATTTGTGCCCGGTTGATGGCAATAGGCTCGCCCCCTATTACATGGGACTAAAAACATAACTGGCGAAATGTGGGTGTACTAATGGGTACACCTCTGCCTAACCCTTCGGGGATTACAGGCGTGATGTTATGTTATGTAATTTATAAGATTTTCAATCACGTAAATTGATAATCTCGTTACAGTAACCAACGTCCACAAAAGTTACAAAAAGCATTTAAAAATATAATTGTTGAAATGACTACATTTTGGTGATAGTCTAGAAGTGAAAACTTGTTAAACTCGTTTCCAACATGCTAATGTGACATGTGAAAGCGTCACCGACATGCTTATGTGACGTGTTGCGACAGACAGGCGACGCCTAGCGTTTTTCACTACTGTCGGCAATCTATGACTGCCTATTTTTATTACTTTTTTATTTTTATTAAATTAATGGGGTAAACTTAGGTGGGTAAGAACAAAAAGGTGGGATACGAAAGTTAATCTAATTTCAATCACACAAGAACTATTTTTGATCATCACGATACGTTAGTTACTACCTTTACAACGTAGCTATTCCAACAAAAAGATTATTGTGTAATGTGCCTTAAGTGTGTCAGTGTACCGACTGGGCCACGCGGTCCGAACAACCAATTACATCAGACGGAATTACAACAGTAAAACCACGACCTGACAAATTAAAAACAACTCTATACTCAAGTAGTAAAGTTGGAAGTAGTCTGGCGAGGAAACATGGTTTTTAGGTCAAAGACCTGTCATGACGATGCTAAAATGCAAGTTGCATTGTCACATAATTTCGCTTTTGTTTGTACTCTCTTGTAATCGCGAATTATTTAATGTTTTATTAGTCTAGTAATATTTTAATGCAGTCATTAATTTAATGATGTAAACCATCTTAATAATAAAATTAGGAATGATTAGGTTTTACCACCTCGTTGCAGGCGGAGCACTATTTTTATACATATTTAATAAAATATATGTTAAAATATGTTTAAAATAAATAATGTGGAGAAATAAAAATTTGGAACAACAGAGTTTCAGATAATTGAATGGAATCTTCTAATATAATAACGCTGAAGAGATTTTTTGTTTGTTTATTAATACGTGCTAATCTCTGAAACTTCTGGTCGGTTTGGTTTTTTTTTTGTATATGATAGCCAAATTCATGAGGAATAGCATCATCACTATAACATCACTCTACGACCTACAGAAGCGGAGTAGTAACCAAAGTCGTAAAATAAACCCGGTGAAAACAAACACGCGGACGAAGTCGCGGGCAGAAGGCTAGTGTAAAATATTGTTGTACAAACTATTTGTGAGTTACTGTAAAAAGCAACATAACTCCTTTTATGAAACGGTACGTATTTATCTATTATATCATTTTACTAATCAATTAAATACATATTTAATGTGGACTGCCTCGTTGGTCTAGTGGTCGCAAAGCGTGACTGCTAAGTATAATGCTTTGGGTTCGATTTCATGGTCAGGCAAAATGTTATTGGTTTTTTCAATCAGGAATGGATTGGAGTCTGGATTTGTGCCTGGTTGATGGCAATAGGCTTATTACTACCTTTCTTAGTTCCGGAGATTAGTGCGTTTAAGGAAACAAACAAACTCTTCAACTTTATAATACTAGCATATATTTGTATGATAACTGCTCAACCGCAGCGCCAAAGGTGGTGAAAGCCCCAAGCCCTAAGGATCATAAGAAGAAAAAGTATTACCCAACTTAATTTGTCATCAGTATTATCAAAGGCCTTGCTTCGTGATTAAATGATTTCGTCAATAATCACGCATTATCTATCCACCAGATGACGATAGTAAGATGTTGAAGTGTTATCGTCACGTCCCTTTTCTTATTTAAATTAGAAGTACAGTAATACTTCTGTATTAGTTAATTAGTAAGACGAAGATGTGGTCTGTGTTGTTGTGTTTGTCTGTGGTTCACTTTGCTGCCGGGATTGATAAGAGCTTTATCAATTGTAAGTACATATAATTCTTTCTTCTGGATAATTTCGATGTGGAAGGCGTGGAAATAATTTTCGACAGTTATGTTTAAGTCCCATGTAATAGGGGGCGAGCCTATTGCCTTTAATCGGGCACAAATCCAGACTCCGAGGCTGCTACTGAGAAATTCCTGATGAGAAAACTTAATAACACTTCGCTCGTCCTGGGAATTAAAACCAAGACCTCATAATCTTAAGACTTTTCCAATAAAACACAGCATTAAAACAGCTGACAGCTGGGACTAAGCTGCTGGCGAAATGTGGGTGTACTAATGGGTACACCTTTGCTTAACCCTTCGGGGATTACAGGCGTGATGTTATGTTATGTTAGAACACAGCATTACTTACTTTAAAACCTTTTCTTTCAGTCGGTGGCTTCATATGTCCTAGAGAAGAGAAGGCGCTGGGCAGGTGTCTGCGAGATGCTCTGAACGCCTATATACCGCAACTAGCAACAGGTAGGAAGAGTGAGAATATTGCGCGTCTTGTGTTATGTTTTTTATTGTTTTATGTTACTCTTCACCTACTTTGTCTTTACTTATAAAAGCAAGAAGATTATAACCAGGATTTTGTATAAACTTAATTGAAAGAATTGTCCGTGGAGTTTCATGCTCGTTCTTGTCTGTAGAGACCTATCTTGATTTTGAAAGGAGTAACTAGCTTCAACTTTCTGACTAACTTGGAATATATGTTTTGACTTTGTTTATATTTTGCTTCAATATTATTGGCTTTGTGGATGTAGGTAAAACAAATGGATACACCTCTGTCTAACCCGTCGGGGACTACAGGCTTGATGATATATTATTATTGGCTTTCACCACGGGTCAAAAATATATTTTTACCTTATATTTTATTAATAACCTGTGCTTCTGGGAGCTGAAAGAAGTACAGCCATTGTAAGAATATGATCTTTATCATAGGAATGTTTTCAATTTCCACAGGTGTGCCAGAATACGGAGTACCACCATGCGAGCCCATGGTGGTGCCAGCACTGTCCATTCAGCAGTCCACAGGGCCCATTTCCGTGAGGTCCAGCTACTCTGACGTCACAGTGAGAGGACCCTCGTCTATGCGCGTCAAAGATGTCGAGTGAGTTTATCTATCTATTGGTTAAATATATTTCTGAACTCTGTCCTTACGTGCCACTGATTGCTATAAGGGATCCGAGGGGCGGTTATAGTAAATTTTAGAAACGTTTTCATTCTAGTCTCATAAGCATTTCATTTTTATCAATATATATTTCTCTAATTTACATATATTTTTTTATTGATTTTCGCTGAGATGAGCTTGCGACTAATATTTTTAACATTTTTAGAACCAAAAAGCTAATTTTAAGAGAAATCTTATGTGCAGTCATAAAAGCAATGCGACGCCGCTACGGAACAATTTCGACCATTTCCTTAATAAACACTTCGAATGACGTTGTCAATGTTTGCGATGCGACGTAGCATTTATATCGGCCCTATGCAGCATGATCATCTGTGTACGGCGACTAGACGTCATTTTCTATAGCAAATTCCTCTATACATAATAATTAAGTCTTTCCTGTACCTACATAAATTAGATCTCCATAATCTTGTATTTTTTTTAGGCAATGTTATAATTCTATCAAAAATATCAATGGCTAGGTATAATTTGTTTCAGCGTGGATTCAGATCAGCACCGAGTGGTTGCCAGGCTGTACATCCCTGAGCTGAGGATGAAGGGCAACTACCGGTTGGAGGGACAGCTGTTGATGCTACCCATCGATGGAGAGGGGCAGTTCTCTGCCAAATATGGTAATAAAATCTTGATGACATGTTGACATTTTGTCAGTAAATACGTGAGGGAGTGTGTGTGTATATTATGATGTCCAAAGATATTCTTCCGCAACTCCTACTTTTTTTTCTTCCTTTCATAGATATTTGTATTGCTTTAGTTCATACCTAGGAACCTTCTAGTTACGGAGATTTGAAGGTCAAAGTTTCAACTATTTATCACATTTTTTGAGGAAACCAGTGGCTCCATTTGCATGTCATAGTGTAAGAAACACTTAGACACTTATTCATTTGACTCGAGGACTCTTATGAGAGTTTTTTCTAACCGTATATTATTCTTCCTCTCAGGTGATATAGACGCGACAGTGACCATAGTGTTGGGTCGTCAGCATCGCCACAATGACGTTGACTCCCTTAAGTGTGAGGAACTGGATGTGTCATTCCACGTGGGATACGCATCTATGAAGCTGGAAAATTTATTCGGCGGCGACGGAGACTTGAGTACGTATTGAATTTAATGAAATCACTTTTTTTATTTCTAATTTCTCTAAGCTTATATTATATTGTAAAGAGAAAAAAATTGTGGGTATTTAAATGTTTTGTTTGTAATGGATAAACACAAAAACTCCTTTACCAATTTCATTCTCCCACGTATGATTTGGACTTTGAATGTTATGGAAATTTATATTATCAGCTAATGGTACATTTTATTTTACTTCATACCTACTTTATTGATTTAACGGTGCCGCTCCCTGCGACACCGTTAAATAACGTCTTAGGTAACTACTCCGCTCCCATGAGTCCTCATGAATTTAAAAAATATTACAATCCGCCTGGTAGTTCTAGAGATAAGCGCGTTTAAACAAACACACAAAATGCTATTCAGCTTTATTATATTAATAAAGAGACGATATAAGAACACGTGTATACAAAGATTGAATCGCGTTATTAAATAATTATTATGTGCATTACATAAGCAGCTCGTTAAGAAATATAGGTACGGTACTCTTAAAGGAAATAACAATGTGGCAACACAATTAGTTTTTATTGTTTTTAAATGTAGACTAGCTATGCCCGCAACTTCGTTCGCATGAGTGTTTCTTAATTCTTTTTTCTATAGCAAAATAATAAGTTACTCCATATAAGATTAGTTATCTGCCAAAGAAAGTTCCGTCAAATTGGTTTAGCCATTTCAGAGGTTATCCGGAACAAATTCAATTTTACTTATTTGTATAGATTTCTTCATGTGCTATTTACTTTTTTTTTTTCACACTGCAATAGCGTAACTTTCTATTATTGAAAGTTTTTTTTATCGGATTACTATTACCAGAAATTACCACTTACAAACGAACAAAAAATGTTCAATTTAGACAATACTATTCGCCATCCACTAAAACAAAATATATAACGATCTTCTTGTTTAAAGTTAAAGCATTTATTTCAATTAGACCATTTACTGGTACTTTTGAATTGCCAAGGTTGGATTTTTATCTATTATACCCGTACTAATACCATTATTTAATTTCTAGGTAACACAATGAACCAGTTCCTCAACGATAACTGGCAAAAGCTGATTGAAGAGCTGCAGGCGCCGATGGAGGAAGCTCTGAGAGACTTCTTGAAGCCCCTCGCTGATCATGCGTTCTCGACCCTCAATGCTGATGACATACTATCTAAATAATAGCTTTGAATACTTTGTGAGACTAAGAGACGAAGAAGATTTTATGCAGCTGTAGGATAGTTCAAAAATCATAGAGTAGCCAGTGGTTTCTACCTCACTGTTGTTTAAAAAAAAAGCTTTCTTTTTTAATCATGACAGTTTACTCCATTTATTTATTATTCGAATGATAACGGCCAAATAACGGCAGTTACTATGTAATATTGTTGAAATTACTGCATTTTTGAAATGGCTAATAGTCTACAATACTTTATGATCATCATATCATCCGAAAGACGTCCAATGCCGGACATAGGCCTCTCCTAAAGTTGGCCACAATGACTGGTCCTGCTGTGAAACTGACAAAGCACCAAAACTGCGATCGCCAACCCGCCTGCCAAGCGGTGTGATAACGGCAGACCACAAAACTTGACAGACAGACACGATTAATATTGTATTTATAGTAAAATAGTGGTTCTTATTATACGCTGACATTGAAATAACGATACCGTTTTGTCGTTATTTTGAAATGATGTATTGAATTAATTTAGATTAGACGTAAAATCTATTAAATACTTACTGATGTCTACGGTAGATTCGTATCTACGGTTATCAGTCCATCATTGTACTTTCTCACACAGTTGCAACTCTATTCCTCAGTCGGCTTTTCACGACTGGTGTAGAATTTAAGCAGTTGACAAAGTATAAATTTACGGCAATCCTGCCAAGGATTATGTTTAACTGTAAGGATGTTTATTTAATTAATTTATGAATAAATTATAAGTACTTGAACATACTATTTTTTGTTTTTTTTTTACCTGTATACACGGTGTCTACATTGCTGCCGCGAAAATTGTAATCTCATATAAGCTTATAGAGATTGTATGGGGACCGGTAGTGCCGCGACAGCACTGTTGCGGCAGCACTGCTGCGTGCAGCGTGGTTTGTAATCATACGAGTACCTTTAATCGTTTTACAAATGTCCACCTACTTGTGTATCTAATGGCGACTTAACAATCGTAAAAAGAAGTAATTATAAAAAAAAAAAAAAATCTCCTGATTACGGTACACCTAGCCTGAAATATCCAGTTGACAAGCGCGGTATTTTTTTTTTGTACCTTTGAAACCTTCCACCACCTTTGAAAGACAATCAAAAATACACCATGTATAAAAAATCTTTTCTTCATAATTTTAATTTAATCTTATACATAGGAGGTAGCCTTATTAATTTCTCGTAATAAAAACAAAATAAAGTTGTAAATAATATTTTATTTTTTTACAACTAAATACACTATAGTCATCACAAAAACATCTTAATCTAATATCCTTAAGTACAAAGTTTAAGTATCGTCTATAGTATCGGGTGATCACTTAGTAACTTAAATAAATAAAACTTATGCCCTATGAATGGCTAACTACCCTTGTACACAATGGCCTAAATGCGTCCACTGTTTTATTCATATTAAAGAAATACAGAAAATCGCAACTAATCTTTCAAGACAAGACAAAAGTGCCTTTATGCCATTGTGAATAAAGGTGCATAAAATTAATCGGTATCTAGGATTGTCATTACCGTTCCATATTTGAACATTAGATCCTTTTAGAAAGGATGCAAAAGAATTTCTTAAAAATGTACAGATCTATTCACACATACAAGTAACTTCCTAAAACACGGTGCCCGCGAGTTGAACACACAATAGTAATTTAAATCAAATTTTTTACATTCAATTTAATTTATCTCTATTTGAGATCTTTATACACTGTATACACACTAAAACGCAGCGGTTGAGTAAGAAGTAAAATGAAATACCAAAACATATTAAAAGGGGGGGGGGGGTTATAAAACATATTAACACCGCCAATCAATTGACGTACTTTTTATAACCTGTCAAGAGGCGATTCTCCCATAGATTTTGTATTGAAATAGTCAATTGTGACGTCATTTACTAGTCAATGCAATTGAATAACTATTTATTGATTTTAAAGCAACTAGAAGTCTAATTTTACTGTTATTTGAAATTTAATTGCGTTTTTTTTTTCTCGGAATTATTGGTTAATGGTACAACTACTCAATTCCAGTTGTTCTAATTCACTTTTATAATTTCACATTTGTATTAATATCCATTCAAACGTTCATAAATTCGTCAGAATGAAAATCCTTATTAAAACATTCACAACAGTAAATAGCTGAACTAAAAGTTTCCTGACTGTTCATAATTTCACTCACTGGGTCTAAGGCGTTAGCCATACATCGATGGGAATCTTCGAGAAGGCTGCGTTGACGAACGCCTGGAAGTGTTTCGCGATAGACGCGGATGCAGCTGGCCTCATCTCCTCGATGATCTCAGCTGCGTTGTTGTTCAGGAACTGGTTCATCGCTTCACCTGGAATTTTGGAAGAAGAAATGAGGGATTTAATACTTATTCAAAATATTGGATATATCTATACAAATAGTATTGACTATAAACTTGTAAATTATTGCAGTAGGCTGTAGAACAGACAGCATAGTAAAAAAGGTGGGGCTTGTTCTTAATTATCACCATTTTTTAAGGTTTCGTACCCAAAGGGTCCCAACATAGCTATCCCTATTAGATACACCTGTCTGTAAAAGATAGACCTGTCCTATCCTGAGTCTGTAGCGATGCCACTGATGTGTTACACCGATTTCTTCCAATCTATGATCTATACCTAATAATATAATAAAGCTGAAGGGTTTTTTTGGTTGCTTTGTTTTAACGCGCTTTAGTATATTATACCCAGATTCATTAGAAATAGTATACGCTATATAACATCACGGTACGACATACTGGATTGAAGCTCCTTTACCAAAGATGCAACTTAAAGGGAGTGAAAGAAAAACCCATGGATTAATTATTAGCGGTCAAAAAAAAACTAAATAAAAGAACTAGTTCAACTCACCGATTACGCTTCCATGATTCACGGTGTCCCTGACCTTGAACCGAGAGGTCCTCAGTTTGAAGTCCACCAGCAGTCTGTCAGCCACCATATACTTGACATTGTCCCGTGTGCTCTCCTTGCCGAAGATCTTCGCGATAGCAACCACGTCACCTTGAAACGTGATGGAGACAATATTTTATATGGGATTCAAGAGTTATTATTATGATTCTCTATTTATACTGAGATCTCAGTAAAATATCATATTTACATAAACACGCCTGTAATCCCCAAAGGGGTAGGCAGAGGTGTGTCGATTTCTACATCTACGTTTATGTTTAAGTCCCATGTAATTGGAGGCGAGCCAATTGTCATCAATTAATGTTTTCTATAATAAAATTTAAAATTAACAACATATTGATAATTGAAATCATGTTCATTGCTGCATGAATTAAATATAACCTATAAAGAGAAGGTCCATACCATACAAGGCTGGAATTTAACGCACAAAAGTTTTCTGCACGCGCAAAAACAATATTTACCAATAATACGTTGACAAAAATAAATCCGGGGTCACATTTTGGATTTCCGGGTGGAACAAATACCTAGATATTGATTATTTAAATGCTTATATTTACTCTAAATAAGTATATTTGTACGAGTAATGGTATTGATAATTATGATAATTAGGTTTGAGGCTGAAGTTCATTGTGGAGGTAATTTCTTGTTGTAGAGATCAAATTATTTTGGTGAAACAAGACAAACACTAACTTGGAGGTGATCTGACTTGACTTACTTCTGACTAAGTTATTTATGAATAGTTCTGGCTGTACCGATTTCAATAAAGTATATGAAATATTATTTATATTTAATTCGATTACATTCGGTCCTTGTCTGAAGAGCATTTAGTAAAGCACACAAACAAAAAGCAAGTAACTATACGTCATGCTAATGCAAAATAATCTAATCTCCATTTTTTTCTCAATCAATAAAATTCCTTTATCATATATTCATTAATCTAAGGACAACACCGTAAGAGGCTCGGCATTCGACATTCAAAATATAATCTTTGACAACGTTGTATTGAAAATGCCGAACCGAATACGCCGATCCGCTTAAGTGTTTAGCGACTCTTAAAGTTGTATCTTAATTTATAAAGTCTTCTTGTAATCTATTTATAGCTTGAATTTTAAATGATTACTTACCAAATGATGCCCAAAAGTCACCCTGTGACCTGACAGGGAACAGAAGCACTTGTCCGGAGACCTCGTACCTTCCTGTGATCTCGATGCGGGGCAGCACCAGCCCCATGTCAATACGAAGCTTCTTCAAATCTGACCTGCATGCATTGAAATCGGGTCAGTATACGGAACATGTGGGAAATATAGGAGGATTGTAAATTTCCTTTTTTTAGTCCGTTATCTCAGACTTCCTTTCCGAGAGAGAGTGGGTGTAATTTGCCACGTGGGCCCAATACGAGTGAATCAATCTCTGTGAGGAGGCCTGTGTCCCAAGAGTATGATCTTGAAGGGTGATATTTTAATATAACGTACCTATGTATGTATGTGCTTTCTCAAGTTTAATGCTAGACATAATCTAGCTTATCAACTTACAATAACGCCATAGTAAAATTATTTTCATTACGAATGTTTTTTAAATGATTGCAAGTCCCATCTTTTTTACTTCTTTAGTCCACCATTATTAGTTTCATCAGATGTACTTGGAATATCACTTGAGCCTATCAGATTGTGCTACTAAGATAAATTGCCTAAAGTAGAATAGAATGAATTATTTCACCTGTCCCTTTGTAAACCTTCAAGTTTTACGTTACAAAATTCGGCCTTTACGCTCGAATTGTCCCACAGCTGTACCTAAGGCTTGTGAAATGTTTTGTGCTCTTAATTCTGTCATTATGCCAAGCTTCCCACCGTTTGAGACATCTAATGCAATAAATGAGTAAGTATTTCGAAACGGTGAGGATGACAAAATGACAAAGATTTTTTTTTACTTAATGGGATTTTTGTTTTTTGTGAGAAACAATTCATTAGATGTCGTTTTAATAGAACTTTCGTATGGACAAGGGAATTTTTGGAAAAAGTGATGGTTAAATATAAGGCGATTAACACACGGCACTGCGCACCACCGCTTTAGGTTGTTTTTCCTATATTTCGTGCTGGTTATCTCGGACCTCCTCACTAAGAGGTGTTAAGAGAATGGATGTTATCCAGTACTTGGTGTGGGCTTGTAAGAGTTGTTCTCTCTCTGTGAGAAAGCCTGTGTCTCAACAAGTATTCAAAAAAATATAGGATAAGAAATGATTATTCATGTAAGTCTGAAATCACTCATTCGGCTCGAGCAAGTGCGGTGATCAAAGCACGTGCCTTCTCTGTACGAGAAGAGGCCTTTGGCCTGCAGTGGGCCAATAAAAGGCTGGTATTATTATTTATGTACTAGGGAGCGCCTATTTCCCTTTACAATCCACAATCGTTTGTTTAGAATTAGTCATAAAAAGACGTCTGCGAGAAAGGGTTAATGATGCATTAAAAGCTGTGCAATAACTTAGCTATCCGTTTTGTAACCGTTATTCATTAACGTCAGCTTTCAAGTATGAGTATTGTGCTCGTTTGAGTTTTCAACAGGCACATTAAGTTGCTCACGTCAATACATACAACCTTATATTATTTATTATTTGATTTTAGTTTTTTTAAACTTAATACTACACGGTTTTTATTTTGCTTTTGTATACAATTTTTCTTCTTAATGTGCGTCATTTTCGCATGAATAAATAGCCTTTTCTATTTCTTTGCTTCTTTATTATTTTTGTTTATCTGAAACCGTACGGTGTAATCCATACTAATATTATGAATGCGAAAGTAACTTTCTGTCTGTTACGCTTTCACGACTAAACTGCTGAACCGATTTTGATTAAAGGTACGGAGTAAGTTTGAATCACAAGATAGGACTTGATTAAGAACGATTGACACAGAAGGATTTCTATCATTATAACAGAATTCCATATTTTTTTTCTTCTAACGTCAAGTGAAATGTCTATAACGTACGTACAGTAAGCAGTCATAAGTGCTGCATGCTAAGGTTTGAATTTTTGTGAACACGCGGTACAGGCCGTACCCACATAAGTGTGTATAAATGATGTATTAACACAGTACCTACGTAAACCTAAAAAATCGCACACGGCGTCAAAAGGTCGTAAGTTTAACCAAAGTGTCAATCTATTGCTTTGTGAGATTGCTACTCCACTTATGACAGCTACTGTACCTACGTATTACGAAAACTTGTTGCAACGTCAAGTGACTTGGCTACGAAGGTGTCTGTTACAACATTTTGTCAATTTTTATACTTATCCGTTTGTAAAAGCGACAACACAGACTTGACCTCGTTTACTTGCTCTTAAGATTTAAGATTTTCAGTTTAACAAATAATAATTATTTCTAATTAGTAGTTTCGAAATAACGCGGCGCCTTGTAGTTGACCCAGAGAACTAGATTGGGGTGTGATTCGTTTTTATTTTTAGTAATTAGGCTTCCATTGTTTTAATACTACGACATTTTTTGGCTCATTATCAAGTTCACTAATTATAATTTGTAGATTTTTAAATTGCATTACTCGCTGCAATTGATGCTTGTTGAACTTAGCTGAAAACAATAAAACTAACATCTGAAGATTACCAACTGCTGTAATAATTCACGCATTGTTAGACATAATAACCAACAGATGAATAGCATCTTAGCTTTATCAAGTACGTTAATCTAATTAAACAGGCTGCCTATTGTTTCTCGGTGCATCTTTCGGGGTAAGTAAGTACTCATAAATACGTACAATTTGTGGTACGGGACGAGTTTTGAAATTAAAAAGCTGTTCCTTACAAAAATGTATGAAACAGTCTGATGTTCCATTTTGATCGTTTTGGTCCCATAATAAAACATAACATCATACCTTCAATCGTCGAAGGGTTAGTACCCATTAATACACCCACATTTCGCCAGTTACCTATGTTTTAGTCCCATGTAATAGGGGTGAGCCTATTGCCATTAACCGGGCCCTCATCCAGGCTCTGAGACTACTACTGAGAAAGCAGTACAGAGCAGAGCAGAGCAGAGAGAGCAGTAGTTCTTAGAGTAGAGATTTTTCGTAGAGATTTTTTTAGAGTAGTAGACTCGCGCTTTGCGACCGCTAGGCCAACGAGGCAGTCATAATAAAAGTGTGTTGAGTCAGCCTGTAACTAAGTAAGGTGCCACTGAAGAGGAAGAAGTGTAATCAGCCAAGTTATTAAAACAAACGACAGTCTTACCTGATTTTAGTAATGGTATAATTACTAGGTCCGACAACGGTGATGTTGCTGAACGCTGCAGTGACTCTGACGGGACCAGCATCGTTCGCCATGACCAGTCGGTCTATGAAGAGTGGCTCGACAGGAGGTACCCCCAGTTCAGGGATACCCCTGGACAGGTACGGCCGCAGGTGGTTGAAGGAGTTCTTTATACAGGTGTCCAGTTCAGCACTCTTTTGACTGCATGGTTGGATGTATTCCGCTGAAAATGAAGATAATGTTTACAGTTTAATTGTGTTGCTATTCATTGTTTTTTTTTTACTCTGTGGTACTTGACTATCTTTGAATATACTTTTTGAATCATTATAATAATAACCGACCGCTTCTCATACTGAGGATGTGAGTTGAAATCCGGGCAAATATCAATGTAAATTTAAAATCATATGTACTTTCTAAGTTTATCTTGGTACTGATATTGGTGTAGGAAAACATGGTGAGGAAATCCGAGCTTATAATTAATATAAATCTGATATCGCCAATCCGTCCTGAGCAAGAATGGTAAATAATGCTCATACCTTCTCTGGATGAAAAGAGGCCTTTGCTCAGCAGTTTGACAGTAATAGTAATAATATTATCGTTATTTTGACATTTATAAATAGAAACAGAACAGAATCTAGAAAGAATTCAAGACATCAATTAAGCATTCACAGCTCAGGGCACGCCTAATGACAACACTTAAGTCACAAGCACATGCCACCCGTCCATTTCAAAACAGAATATTTGCATACAAACATAAACAATGCGTACATAAGCAAAGACACGGTTACGTAAAGTATACAAGGTGAGGCTGTCCGATCACCGAACTTTCCAATATTCAGGTCGCTGAGATAAATGCGTGCGATCTTGGCATGCCACACTTGCCTTAAAATGTTGAACTCATTGACTGGAACAATAGTAATATGTTGCCTGTTTAACATTATTATTTTTTAAAGAATAAGAGAAAAAAAAACTCATATTTCGCTAAAATATTGTATACTGTACAGTCCAAACTTGAAGTCCATTGTCAATACTACACTTCATTATGCTACACTGTGTATCAGTGGATATCAACCAGTTCACTGCAAGCTCGCTTCACCTACATTCCACGAGGAATTATTTTCCAAATAACGCTTTTGAGCAATTACAATGCTTGAGGAAGATGGTAAACTTGACTGACGTGTTTCGTATATGCAACAACTACATTAATCACTTCAGTGTCTTCTTTTTTCGGGATATCGCCAAGCGACTGGTCACTGGTTTGTGTCAATGTTCTACATCTGACTGTGAATATGAACAATCTGCTCATCACATCTTATGGGAGTGTATTCTTTGGCAGAATGAACGCAATATTATGCTAGATAGTGTACAGGCTACATCCGGTGTTGTTTATTATGCGGACCTTGTAGAAACTAGAACTAATTTCCGTGCGTTCAAGCGTTTTTGCCATACCTATTACTGGAATCAAAAGTAACAGCTCACATTAGGACCCATTAATTTAGTAATAATTGCAATCCGTGGTGCTTGGCAATCTGGGCTTTTCCCAGTTGCAAATGTCCCTTTGTGCCTATTGGCCTAGTTCTGTTCTGTCTCCTGCTTGTATGGAGGGAAGTGGAAACTATTATTTTTCTTACTCCTCCGCTATTCTTTTCTGATTAATTTCGTTGCGGGACCCAAGACAGTTAATCGTTTCTCTGGGACTCGTCGAGCTTCATTGCCTCGACGCTTTTCTGGTGGCCTCCACTGTTGATTCTGGCTTTCAGGAGTTGCAGTGGGTGGGAACAGTGTGGCGGGCTTGTCCCAAAAAAAAAAAAAAAGAAAAAGCGACTGGTCATAGTGAAGATTCTTTACGTGACCAGAGGGTCGGCCTTTTCATGAGCCAAGGAATCAGCTTTGTCATACAACGTAGCAATGCTGCCTTTCGAGCACTTGCCCTATTGACAGCGATACGGACGATTTTTTTTATGCATTATTAGCTACCTCCATTATTTTTTTAATTAGTATAAATAAATGTAAAGATTCCTTCAATGTCTTCTACACTAAAAAATAAAGTTAAGACAAGTCTAATAGTAAACATGGAATTAAATCCCATCAAAACAACGTGGCAGTTCAAAACTTAAATAACAAAAGTTATACATTCATGATAATTACACTAAGATGCATAATGTATGTAGAAGCATAAAGTAATACATGTAATTATGGTAATCCCAGGAGCAATTCTCATCACGATCATAATGCGTAGCGAAGTGAGCGATTCCTAATCAAGCCATTATAGAGAATTCTTGGCAAGGCACTGCAATGGCATACCAACATAACAGAAGAATGTCTAAACACGGAAATAATGTTTTCTGAATATATAAGCGGGTGCCTAGTAAACTGATTTACATATACACATACTGCATTCGTATGATACGATAAATATAATCACGATGTTAGGAATAGCAAACAATGCTAAAATAAATCTAGTAAATTCTGATGAGAACTCAAATATACTTTACGATTCAATTACTAAGAAAATTGGACGAAACATCAGTATAATAATTCTCTCGATCAAATTTCGGTCATGCTAATCTTAATAGAGATTAGCTTAGTAAGCAGGAGATATTATTGTAGTGCACAATTGGGTGCACAAACACACACATCCCTCACTCTCGTAGTCCGATGGGACGGCTATCCAACGCAGCCGTGGAGAGATTAGAGGTAGGACCAACAGCTTTATGTTCTCTCCGATGCATGGGTGTTACACCATCATATTTCGTATTCCGGGCCTACTGAGAACTTCTTAATGGGAACGCCCTAATATCTTTCCCGACCTGAGAATCATACCTAAGACCATCACGAGATTAAATTACACTTAACGATAAAGTAAATGATCAATTTCAGAAGCTCACAACGCCCTAAAAGACCAACATTAGGACCAAGAAACTTTGTCCAACATAGTACATACACTCTACAAAACTTTAGTCAATTTGTTTACTCAACATAACAAACAATTGACTAACCACAAACCTCAAAACCCCCAAAAGCAATCATTCACCGCAAAACACACAAATGTTAATACAAATATAATAATATTCATAATGAACTTGAACGCTTTACTCGATGCTGTTTCACAAGGTCACACGTTACATAAGTCTTATTCAACTGATTGCCGACCTGGTAACCCACTTGGTACTACAGCGTATACTTTGAGAAACACCCATGGAAATTGTGATGGAATTCGGAATATGTACATAATCAAATTGGATGATTTTTAAGTATTTTATGTTGCGTCACGTTATTTGAAACGGGTTGATTAGATTTTATGATTTATTTCGTTTTTTCAACTGTGTTAAAGTTACTCTAATTATGGTAACTTTGTTTTGTTCTCTTATAGTCTTTTTGTTTTTTATATAAAATCACGCCTGTAATCCCCGAAGGGTTAGGCAGAGATGTACCCTTTAGTACACCAACATTTCGCCAGTTATGTTTAAGTCCCATGTAATAGAGGGCGAGCCTATTACCAGCAACCGGGCACAAATCCAGACTGCGAGGCAGCTATTCCTAAGGGAAAAACCTAATTGCACTTGCCAGACCTGGGAAGCAGACCCATCATCTCATGGTCAGAAGTCGCGCTTTGCGACCACTAGACAAACGAGGCAAACCATGTTTTTGAATATTATCATATTTTTTCTGGTCGTGTCTTTTTCTTCGATTGTATTGTTATGGTAATACAGAATTGAGGTTTACCTTAAAAAAGGCCATGTGAAGAATTTAAGTTTACCCTGAACAAAATTCCATCCAAGTAAGAATTAAAGTTAACAATTTTAAGTATTGTCAAATATTGACGAAACCCTTTATTCCCTTCCTCATAATTTTTTAAAGACGGAAGTAAATTATGTCATTACATTGTTTTTAATAAAGCAATTAACTTTTGACCTATCATTGTAATTATCACTGACATTGATTGACGCCTTGAAAAATTATATTGTCTTAAAAATGAAATATTGTATTCAAGGTTTCTTTTGAGCTCGTTAAAAAATGGGCTACATTGCGAATGAATGGAACATTAATATAGTACTTAAACTAAAGAAACAGAAATTTTAGTGTGAAAAATGGAAATGATTACTGATTGGTATCTCAAACTATCGAACTGTGGGAGTACAACACAATTGTGTGAACTGTGTCATCTTTGTTTGGCAAAAAATAATTTTATTAAATTAAATATTACGACAATAAAAAAGAAATACTTTGGTCCTTAGGTACGCACCGATATTTTTTCATTTTTATTATATCTTATTAGGAGCACAATAATAGCGCGCTATAAATATAGCGAATGGGTCCAAACCCATCTTATTGTAAAGAAGTTTGTATACCCTATAAAATGGTACTTTTACTGTTTAGTTCCACTTTCCTCAAACACCAGCTGATCTATCATCTGTCGGTCAAAATGCGTGTGTTGTAACAAAACCATAACGGTCACGTAACAACGTAACGTGGTAACTGTACCTGAGTAATACAATAGTGGAAGGTTCCTCTCTGCTCTTGTGAAATACTTCGTACAATGTTAGGATTTAGGTGAAACAGATGATTACCAGTAGATACTTCTAAAATAGCAATTCTTAAAATTGAGGAGTCTTTCTCTTAAGAAGGTGACATGTTCATTTTGATCAAACTCTCTATAAACAATAAATATAAAAAAGAGTTTGTAATGTGAACGCTCTTTACTAAATGCGAGAGGCTGTTTGTTTGTGAGGCCGGTTATCTCCGAAACGGCTGAGTCCATGTTTTTTTGGACTTTTACTGGCTGAGTTATCGGAAGTTGGCTACTTATATTAGAAAAAGAATTATGGTTTAAAATCGCCAATAACTAACATTCAGGCAAACGGCGTAAACGGCGGCGTACATAAGTTAGTAGTAAAAAGCGTACATAAAAAAGATCAAGTCTATGCGACTTATTTTGCTCCCCCGAGTAATATCGTAGATTTAAGAAGATCTGTAAATAAGCACAGAATCTTGCAGATGAACCCATGTGGAACAAGTCTAGTGGAATCTTAAAGATGACAGCTGACAATTGCATCCAATGACCTTCTACGACATTACTCATTTAACCAAAACCAAGAATGCTGGTGTAATAAAATTATTGCATTCCTCTCTTCAACACATTAAAACCGCGTGCTACTTTCTATCCGCTGACGAAACTGCTTTGAGAAAGGGAACGAAATTTCCAGCAATATTTCGCAAAAACCAAGCTGCAGTAGTAATGTCATTATGTTTAATGAAGGTAAGGAACTCATCTCAATGATTGAGGCACGTCCAGCTGCAATGGATAAAGTTGGTACATCTGATTAATGAATTTGCGGTTGCATGTTTCTATAGAGCTGGTAAATGAATATTAACTAGGTTAGTCTGTACAGGGGTTTTCGCCATAGTTTCATAAAATAGCATCATCAGCTTCGATAGAAGTGCAAGCCTCCTATAAAGCAACCTCGGCTTAACTGGCATTTAAAGTTAGTATTTCAATAAATAAAGAGAGGTGAGCAACCTTTGGATCAAAGAGACAAAAAAGCACCAACTAAAAGTTCACATTAACAAATATCATGTTCCGATCGCCCAAATGAATGGAGTGTCTATACTGACAGATTGACTAACGGCTTGCCGTTAATGGCGTAACTGTCGTTTAAGCAAACGATAGTTTAAATAAATGCAACATGTACACGAACTCAATACATTATATGAACTTTGACCGAACAAACAAAATATTGTGTGATACAAAAGAACAATTTAGATTACAATAATGGTGATTTCAGTAATGCATTGTCTTAAAAAACGGTTAACCCACTTTTTCGTCCTATTCGTATTGTATTAGGCTTGACATTTTTCGCCACCCACTCCATTATATCATATCAGAAATCCAAGGTTGATCATAAAGCAGGGAGATCGTGAGCCGACTTGTGACAGGATGGCGCAACGTGTGATGCAACGCCGATGTCAAGGCTGTGCTCGCACCGGCCACGGACTGACCGGTTAACTACGTGAATTTTGAATTTCGAAAATACGTTTCCTTTGCAATGCATCTATGACTCGCTCTTGGCTCGATATTGTGCATTTAAACTTGTATGAATAAGCCTATTACTAATAATGTTTGGTAACCTCAGTTATTTAACATTCAAATGCAATATTCGGTGATGTCAATGAAGTCATTGTGGGTAACAACTGTCGTTTCATTTACATTGATTTGCATTTAATATCGATTTTCTACGCAAAATATTTAACGACAAAATAAGTTACTCAATTAGTTGATAAAATTATGTCATTTGTTGCGAATTCATGGTTAGTGCAAAGCTGCATTTTTTAAATATATTTTTTTAATATTATCAGTAAATGTATTGTTCTTTTTTATTTTATTCAATCAACATTATTATTCTGTTGTTCTGGTTTTAAATTTTTTGGTTCTCCGACCCGCATTCTTTTGAAACCTCCAAAATCAGGTCCTATTGGAAACAATTCTATTATGGTACCTACTTACTCACAACTCATTTCAATTTACCTAGTAATATCAGCCTGTTATTGTCTTACTCCAGGGCAAAGGCCTTTTCTCATAAAACAAAGGCTTTGGTCCTTCGAGACTTATTTTAATATAACGTCCGCAATACGTATCGTTATTCATTGATTGCTCACCACTGACATCATGAATCCTTGTTCACGTTGTTAAGTCACTGTGGCTTCACCTTCAATTGACACGCAATAAATAACTTGTAATTCCCTGAACCTTCTATCCTCAATCCCCATGAGTCAGTTCACTAATCAAGCTCCATTGCCCAATATGCTTCCATTCTCCCCACGTATGGAGCACCCATTAAAATGTTATATGTATCACAAATGGTGAGCCAAGGTTGTACCTGACTATCTTCAACGGGAATATATCGATATATTATGCTAGTCAGGTGTTGGTTGGACAGTCACAGCAATCTTTCATTGTCAGCCTATTTCTCAAGGATCGTACGTTTATATGCTATTGTATTATTTTTAGATCTTCTATAATTTATTTGTTAGTATTGTTTATTATTGAATAGGAAGACATACAAATAGAAGAAGAGTCTAATTCCTGGGAACAGGTAACGACCTAGCTCCAGAATAGGACTTCAATGCAAAATAAATGTAAAATTGATTTTTTTTTAATAAAAATATTATAGCGAACCGCCTCTGCTTGGCAAGGGTGAAAATTACCGAATTTTCTTTTTTAAGTATCAATTTGGTTTAGGAAAATTACAAACATAACCAAAAAAGAATAAGCCAAATTGGTCCAGTCTATCTCGAGTTTTGCGTCTAGCAACACATTCAGCCATTCATTTTTATTCATATCGATAGACAGAATATAGATAGATAGAAGATAGATATATAGAAGAAGATAGATATAATGCAGCATTGCTTCTTCAGTCTGTTATAGCCCTCTTAAGCCTCATAATTATTATAGTTGTATAGATCCCAAACTCTGCTAAGTCGACATTTCGATTACATCTATTAATGTAACCATAAACATACTAGCAACTTATGTTAATGATAATTTAGGTGATATTTTAAAGTATTAAACACGATTACATCTTTCCTCATATACCTAAGTACATGAAGATAAAATGTTACTTATATTATAGAAAAAAAATGAGGTGTAATCATTTATCGCTTATTATAAATAGTTTGACATAATACCTATTTACGTCACTAGGAGAAAATTATTGTTATTTAAGTTGATTTTGGACAACAATAAAGCAGCGATAAGGAACAACCATTTTTGTATTATTGTAAAAAAAAGATTACTACCTACTAAAACTCTTTCGACAGATTCTGATTTTAAATTTATTAACTGAATAGCTGCTTTCTGCGACTTCTTTTGCGTGGACATTAAGTATACCATATAATATATCCTATGACACTCGGCAACAATGTAGCTTTCTATCAGTGAATCAAGAGTTTTAATAATCGGACCAGTACTTTCAGAGATTACCGAGCTCTAGTACATACAAAAAAAAATTATACATCTTTTTAATAGTATTTATACATCTTTTTTAGTATAAATTAGGTGGTTAATGCACGAGGTTGAGGTTCCTCGGGTGGACCGTGCACGGGCAAGAACGAATATGACTTTTTCAATTCATATGTACTTCATAAGTTTATCTTGAACATCACTGACATATTGAAAGTAAAACTTATGGTTAATAACAGTCTGAAATCGCCAACCCGCCCTGATTGCTCAGGGCGTGGTGATCAATGCTCGTGCCTTCTCTGTATGAGAAGAGGTCTTGGCACTGGCACTGGGACACTACTAGGCTAGTATTATTATTATAGATTAGGTAGGTATCAACCTTATTATAAAACTTTTCCATAACTGGCTGAAAAAATAAATATCAACATTGTTATTCGCAATATAAAATCAATTTATCAGTATCCGTGTCTTGTAGGCTATTGACCTCTAATAATTATGAACGCATGACCATTTTGTTTAACCCTGGTACA
Source organism: Hoplodrina ambigua (assembly GCA_949774945.1). NCBI lineage: Eukaryota > Metazoa > Arthropoda > Insecta > Lepidoptera > Noctuidae > Hoplodrina > Hoplodrina ambigua. The sequence goes on from OX458968.1 coordinate 11,328,882, forward strand.
TTGATTTGGAACGACTTTATGAATCAGAAGTGGCTTTTTTTTCCACGGTTGCTCAAACTGTTATATTTTCAAGTTTCATGTATTCTACCATAACTTTTAAACACGTAAACCGATTTAAATGTATGAACTATTTTTTTGGGTTGGAAAATCATTAAATGACTTTTTTCGTTCTCCTTAATACTGACCATCTTAAACAAGTTCAGAAAGTACACATAAAAGCTTCGGAGATCATCATATATATAAGTCCTAAATCGTGGTCTTTTGACCATGAACTACATTAGTACTAAAGGACCATGAACTCGTTGTTACGTTCTAATTTGAACTTTATAGACAACTAGCGACCCGCCCCGGTTTTGCACGGGTACAATGTAGATACAAAACCTTCCTCTGAAATCCGAATTAAAATCTGTTTTGAAGGTTAAAATATCTAAGGGCACAGACGGCGGGAAGCGACTTTATTTCATACCTACTATGTATTTAGCGGTTGGGTCATCATGTGATCAAATTTAGTTTATTTATGATTATTTATTTACCTAACACATGAAGATAAGAAGAAATTAAATCATGAATGGCGCAGTGGCTAGCCTATAGATAGTTGTTTGTTTGACTATATGAGTGTAGCTATTTGTTTGTAAACACCCACGATACTGGATAAATTCCTAATTTAATACAACGTTTTTATAAAAAGTTAATGAAAATATTTATGCATGCTTATAATATAAATGCGAAACTCTGTCTGTCTGTTTCACGTCTAAAACACTGAACCGATTCTGATGAAATTTGATACGAGGTAAGTTTGGGCCTCAACAAAGGACATGGGCTACTTTTTATCCGACTTTGACTTCGTCTGCGTCCGCGATATCCGATATTTATGCGGACGAAGTCGCGAGCAAAAGCTACTAAAGCACATGTGCTTAACCTAGGTATGATTATTTGACTGTACCTACACAGTAGATATGACCAGACGACCTGCTAATGATTGAAATAATCAAAACGTGCCTTTATGTTTATATGATTTTTTATTACCTACAGCTTTGACCTATACGTACGCACATGTTACATTCTTTTGCGCAATATCGATAAATATTTTTGGGTAATCATTATTAAGACGCTGAAAATTACGATAAGCGCGAAATTCACTGACTTTCTTAGCAAGCTCAGTATCAGGTTGTGGGATTATTTAAAAAAAATAGATTCACCAGTAACGAATATGTCGGTTATAGGATAATAATAATTTATGTAATTAATTGACTGCCTCGTTGGTCTAGGCGACTGCTGTGCATGAGGTCTTGGGTTCGATTCCCAGGTCGGGCAAAGTGTTATTGGGTTTTTCCATCAGGAATTTCTCAGTAGCAGCCTCGGAGTCAGGATTTGTGCCTGGTTGATGGCAATAGGCTCGCCCCCTATTACATGGGACTAAAACATAACAGGCGAAATGGGGGTGTACTAATGGGTTCACCTCTGCCTAACCCTTCGGGGATTACATGCGTGATGTTATGTTATGTTATGTAATTCATTAGTACAACTCTCTACCCTAGAGCACCCTTTCTTTAAACGAAACAAACAATTAAAACCCAACTATAGATATTCTACAAGAGTTGAGATTACTTGAGCTATATGTTCAATTTCATTTAACAAAACAATCGTTTATCCTTGCACATTTCTTCTCAAATCCGCTTCAAATATTTCAAAAGTTTATTTAATTTACGAAATCCACACTCAGATGATAAGTTGATAACGTCGACAAAAACAATCGATCGTCGCCATTTTGTAATATGACAATACTAACACAATACATTCTGTTTAAAAATAGCTCTTCCACTCGTGTACCATTCCTTTTTAAACATTAACGTTTCCAAGGCTTTCCGAAATCGGTAGTACCTACAACATAATCAGAATAATTCCAAGATTTACATTTTCTTTTGAAGCTTGATCATATTTCGAGCAATATACATTTTAAAATATTTTTAAGATAAATACTTCCGCCTCTTAAGAAACTATAGCATAATATTTATCAACCTACAATTAGGTACTATGTATTCTGAAAGTGTCTACGGACGTAGGTAATATTTACAATGGGTTGAATGGATGTACAGCTGTATATTAGATTTATATATGGATGTGCAGGTGGATGATGTGCAACTATTACTAGACTTGGACTATTAGTCTAATTGTTCTTTACCCTAACTCAAGGAAAAACAATTTGTACTAATACTGTCTTATACTAATATTATAAAACTTTAGAGTCAGTTCGTTTTTAATTTGAACGCGCTAAACTCTGAAACTACTGATCCTTTTGGTAATGTTGACAAGATTTTAAGACAAAATTAAACACATAATGATGAAAATTCTTTCACAATGCTAAAAAATAAAAGTTAATCATCTATGCTTCTTTTTTATCTTAAAAAAAATGCAAGTTAGCATCATGAACAATTATGCTAGTAGTAGGTACAAGTAATATTCGTTTGGAATACGAAAAATATAGAGGCCTAACCATTAACCTTGGCTAAAAATTACGACACCTCACCAATCTACACACCATAAACACTTAACGCGATAACCGAAGTTAATCTTCAAAACTTCGATGAACAAACGGTCTCAATTAAGTACAGTGTAAGATACGAATGCAGTAACAGAGTTACCCAAGAGGCCTTGGGCAACGAAGGTAGTGAAACAAGACCCGCTGCACCGTGGCCAGCCCGTGACCGTTGTATAACTAGGAAGACGATGACTTACAAAGAAATGTCACGCGAGATCACGTTATATCATTGTAAAATATTCAGAACAGCTCATTTTAAAGGCTTGGTCTTTTGATACAGGTTGGAAAACCATTTCCTTGTTAACTTGCTGACAATTGGTTACCGATTATTTTAATTGTTTGGTTTTGAAATTATATTTCCGAAGTGAGTTTGAAGTTGTGGGTATAAGGACTAATGTGACTTCTTAATTAATGTGTACCTACCTACTTTTTTAAAGTTATTTTTGACATGATCGACATCAGTGAACGAAAACATCGTGAGGAAATTTTGGATATAAGTCTGGAATCGCCAATCCGCTTTGAGCAAGCGTGGTAATCACAGTCGTGCGTTCTCTGTAAGTGAAGAGGCTCTTGCCCTGCTGTGAGACAATAATAGGCTCAGGTAGGTTGTAACATCCTTATAATATATGTGGGATAATGATTTTGTATCAAGCTTAAGTATGAATGCAGCATAATATTGTCAAAGCGGAACGCAGCGGATGAAAGAGAGGGAAGTATGTGTGTGAGTGTAACAGCGAGATGACGCAGTCTTACGACAGACGTACGGTGTAACGGCGATCTTTTTTCTGGTGTGTCAATAAATAAAAGTTTTTAAAAGTATTTCTCGTTTATTTTGCCATATAATCCCACAAATTTGGGGGCTCGTCCGGGATTGGCAAAATAACGACACGAGTTCGAGTTTAACAAGTGAATAAACAACGGACGACGGAGGCCGGCACGTGGCGTGGTCAACGGCGACGAACGACGAACGGTACCTATTCAAAAAATCAACGGCGGCCGACGATAATTACGACGGTATCGGCGAACGGTGAGCTGACGATAACGGAGATAAAAAACTAATTCGAAAATGACGAAAGACGAATCACGTACGGGCCTAAACTCGATGTTGTACCTAACTTCGGACATAATACCTAAATTCACCGGTCAAGATAAGACGTATCCAGTGGCGCGATGGATACAAGACGTGGAGGAAAATGGAGAAATATGTGGTTGGACACCGTTACAACAGCTGCTGATGGCACGGAGATCCTTATCAGGCACCGCACAGCTTTGGATGCAAGCTGAACGCCCTCACAAGTCATGGGAAGAACTGAAGGCGGCCCTGAGTAAAGAGTTCCCCGACAGCGTCGACATCAAAACAATACACGAGCTTCTGAGCCAACGAAAGAAAAGACGTGACGAGAGTTGTATTGACTATATGTTGGTCATGAAGGAGTTGGGGAAACGGGGTAAGATACCCGATTACGTGGCTATTAAATATATTGTTGATGGCATAGTCGACCACGAGACTAACAAAATCATGCTATACGGTGTAACGACGTATCCTGATCTGAAAGAAAAATTTAAAATCTACGAGACTGTTAAGGAAAAGATGAAACTGGAACATTCTAGAAGTACCTACAAAAATGAAAAACGCGGCATCATGCGACACGAAAAAACGTTGAAAAGGTGCTATAACTGTGGTGACGGCGATCATGTGTCGGAAGACTGTCCGCAGAAGGCACAAGGTCCAAAGTGCTTTAACTGCAACGAATACGGTCATATTTCACCGAAGTGCCCGCATAAGAAAAATATGGCGGCGGTAGCCGGCCGTAAGGAAGATACGAGCTCATCAAGATGGCGTAGTTCCGGTTCCGGCGATAAGAAAGAAAACAACGGCGCATCGACAAGTGGGAGCGGGAGCGGCGAACGTACGACGACCAAGCAAGCAATGTTCGGTCAATCATCGTTCAACAACGCGGATAATACGTCACACTCACAGAATGACAGTGTCAAGATGACAGATGACGACATAGACAGCAAATGTCAAAGTCAAATTGGATCTGACATTTGCGGTGTAAACAAACATTCGCGACGGGAAAAACCTTTAAAAATCGTAGAATTATGTGGAAAAACGACAAGTGCGCTTATTGATTCGGGTAGTGATGTGAACTTAGTATCTTCCGAGTTTTGTGCTAACGTCAGTAAAGTGCTGAACAATAACATAACACTGTCTGGACTTGGATCCGCTAAAGTGGAGTCATTAGGTCGTCTATCGACAAATGTTGTGATCGACGGTACGAAATACGACGATGTGTCATTCTATGTGGTACCTAAGGACTGTATGCCTTTTGATGTAATCATAGGTCACGAATTTCTTAAGAATGTTATAACGGTTATGAATGGTAGTGCTGTGTGGATGAAACCTGTGGAATGGATGAACGAAATTAATTGTTTTTGTTGCAGTGTTGAGGTTGGCCATGTAAGTAATACTTACCTTAAAGAAGAGGTTGTTCAGATGGTTGAGAGCTATCAACCATGCCAAATTAAAGAAGCTCCTATCCAGTTGAAAATAATTGTGAAAGATGATGTCCCGGTGGTGCAACGTCCACGGCGCATATCACTGAAGGAGCAGGTGGTTGTTGAAGAACAAGTTGCGGAGTGGCTCGAGCAAGGAATTGTACGTGTAAGTTATTCTGAATATGCCAGTCCATTGGTTCTTGTTCGCAAAAGAGACGGTACTACAAGGGTGTGCGTTGACTATAGAAAATTAAATAGTAAAATTGTAAAAGATGAGTTTCCATTGCCCATTATTGAGGATTACATTGACAAGTTGGCTGAGGCAAAAGTATTTAGTGTACTGGATTTAAAAAATGGATTTTTCCATCTGAGTGTCAGCAGTGAGTCGGTAAAATATACTGCATTTGTTACACATCATGGTCAGTTCGAGTTTTTGAAAGCTCCATTTGGCTTGTCTGTTTGCCCTAACTATTTCATGAGATTTGTGACCATAATCTTCAGAGAACTAATATCTAAAGGGATTGTTCTAATATTTGTTGATGATATTCTTATTCCAGCAAAAGATGGACAGGAAGCCGTTGATAGATTAAGGGAAGTTTTAAGAGTGGCGTCTGAATATGGCCTGCAAATAAATTGGAAAAAAGCACAGCTGATATGTCGAAGCATAACCTATTTAGGTCATACGATTGAGAATGGACAAGTAAGGCCTGCCAGTGAAAAGATTGATGCCGTTACAAAGTTTCCAGAACCCAGAACAATTAAGCAATTGCAAAGTTTTATTGGGTTAGCGTCGTATTTTAGGAAGTATGTCCAGAATTTTGCATCAATAGCACAGCCGCTTACAGATTTACTTAAGAAAGATGTCAATTTTGAATTCAATGATGAACAACGGTGTGCATTTAATTGTTTGAAGGAGCGTTTGACTACTAAACCAGTTTTACAAATATTTAATCCAAGATTGGAGACAGAAATGCATACAGACGCATCGCTTCTGGCTTACGCAGCTATACTCATGCAGCGATCTGATGATGACGGTGGACTACATCCAGTATATTTCATGAGTCGTAAAACCAATGATGCGGAAAAAAAGTACACCAGTTATGAACTGGAAAGTCTGGCTATTATTGAAGGGGTAAAGAAATTTAGGCACTACTTATATGGTATAAGATTTAAGATTGTTACTGATTGCCAAGCATTCCAGATGACGCTTAAGAAGAAAGACTTGAGTACAAGGGTTGCAAGATGGGCATTGCTTCTGCAGGAGTTTGACTTTGTGGTTGAACATCGGCCAGGAACGAGGATGAAGCATACTGATGCATTAAGCCGAAACCCATATGTAGCTGTAGTAACGTTGCACGATGAGATCAGAAGAGCACAACAGTTGGATGATGGTCTAAAAGCTATATTACAGATTTTACGGGAGAGAACATACGGTGATTATTATACTGATAATGGATTGCTTTACAAAGGGGTGGAAAAGCACTTAGTGATCCCAAAGTCTATGGAAAATGAAATCATTAAAAGAGCACATGCAAATGGACATTTTTCCAAAAGGAAGATGATTGAATTAATTGGTAAAGACTATTTTATTAAGAACCTTGATAAGAAAATTGAAGAGTTTATTACAAGTTGCATTCCATGTCTATTAGCTACGCGTAAAGAGGGAAAACAAGAAGGATTCCTAACTCCGATTGAAAAGGAAGAGTCACCGCTACATACACTGCATTTGGATCACATTGGTCCAATGACGGAGACGAAGAAGCAGTATAACCATATCCTCACGATTGTTGACGCATTTACGAAGTTCACTTGGATATTTCCCACTAAAAGCACCACAAGTCGAGAAACAATAGAAAAGTTGAAAATTCACCAACAACATTTTGGCAATCCAACCAGATTTATAACTGATCGAGGAACGGCTTATACGAGCACTGAGTTTCAAGAGTATTGTAAAGACGAAAATATACAACACATCAAAATTACGACGGGTGTGCCTCGAGGAAATGGCCAAGTGGAAAGAGTCCATCGCACTATAATCTCTGTACTTACCAAGATGTGCATAGAGAACCCTGCTCTCTGGTATAGGCATGTAAGTAGATTACAGCGTTCTCTAAATAGTACTTTCCAGCGAAGCATAAACACTACACCCTATCAACTATTGATTGGGACAAAGATGAGAATGAAGGAAGACATCGAGATTTATGATTTGCTTTCAGAAGAAGAAAGGGAAAGCTATTCAGAGGAGAGAGAAAAACTTAGAGAGAAAGCTAAAGAGCAAATTCTACAAGTTCAAGAAGAAAATATAAGAAATTTTAATAAGAATAGAAAAGAAAGTATGAAGTACAATGAAGGAGACTTGGTAGCAATAAAACGCACGCAATTCGGCTCGGGAATGAAGCTTAAAGCTAAATATCTTGGCCCCTATCAAGTCGTAAAAGCAAAGAGAAACAACAGGTATGATGTGAAAAAGCTCAACCCGAATACTGAAGGCCCTAGCGTAACCTCTAGTTCAGCAGATTACATGAAGGTGTGGCCAGCTGTGAACTCATTAACCTAATAGGTGAGAGTTGCTTGTTAATTTTTTCTTGTTTCAGGTTTGTGTATGAAAGGTTGTGTGCAATGTTTTGTTAAACACTGTGTTTTGTTAGATGTAAGCTTAGTCTATTGTTATTAAGAGTTAAGAGATCTGTATTTGTATCTTTACTGTACCTACTGCAACGATAAATGTCAGTGTGTAAACATTTTTTTAGGAACATTAACAATGTTATGTTGTCTCTTTGAATTATTATTTTATGATGTCCCCTTTAAAATAAAACTGTAACTATGTGATGTTATGCTGTTACTCTGATGTTGTATTAGTGTATTGTTGTATTAGTAGTTCTGTTAAAAATAAGATGAAAGTTAGCGACGTATGTTCGGGTGCATGTCTGAGGACAGACATGAATCAGGATGGCCGACTGTGGGATAATGATTTTGTATCAAGCTTAAGTATGAATGCAGCATAATATTGTCAAAGCGGAACGCAGCGGATGAAAGAGAGGGAAGTATGTGTGTGAGTGTAACAGCGAGATGACGCAGTCTTACGACAGACGTACGGTGTAACGGCGATCTTTTTTCTGGTGTGTCAATAAATAAAAGTTTTTAAAAGTATTTCTCGTTTATTTTGCCATATAATCCCACATATAGCAGCTTTTATAAGTTAGCTTTGGTCCTTTCAAAGTCGCTTTTACTAGCTCAATGTACTAAGTAATCACAAAAAGTCTAAGATAAATAAACATTCATATTTTTACTTAGAATTTTTCTCCAAGAATTTACTTTCATTTTAAAAAGCCCTTCTTTAACAAATTGTCTGATAACCTCACGCGCTTAAGTAGTAGGTAGGTACGTAAACAGACACACCGGTCATTCTGCAAACATGAAATCATCAAAACCTACGGACGTATTAACATGTTTGCTAATTGTCCACCTTTGTCGGTGTCGACAGCGGACACCAATAACCTGGCCTTGGCACGCATACCAAAAATCACACTTTTAACAATAGGTGAGCGAGCATCATTCGTTAAACACAACTTTTTGACTCCAGGGTTATAATATTTATAGTGTGATGTCGATAATTTTGTCAATTTTATAAATTGGCATTCGTGGTCAATCGTCTCTGTAAAGGTCGGATCCTTGGGCAAGTCACAATGGAATCGTCAAATTAAATAATTAAAATGGTAGATACGGTCAACGTTTAATGTGGCTATAATTTAGTATACCGTGACAACAATATACATTTGTCGATGAATGCTGAAAGTTAAACATAGGACAGGACTAGAGGACTAGAGAGACTTAAGAAAACTCTAATTTTCCTTTACAGGATCATCTAAAGACTAGCACTCTCCCCGCGACTTCGTTCCTGTGACGTTTCTTACGAATTCCTAATTTTTTGATAGTAAAATATAGCCTACTAGCACTCAGTGATACAAATCGGTTCAGTAGATTCAGAGATTACTCCCTACAACTTCACAAACTCACAAACTTTACCTCTTTATAATATTAGTATAGATAAAGGAAAGCAACATAATTATATACCTAGTCATAAGTTACAAACTTTATAAATACTTAAATCAGTATTTATAAAGTTACTAGTTGACCGGCCCACGCGTTCCTGCGGCTCAGGTTTGTAATAAGAAAATATTAAGACCAACAATTGCGATAAAAACTATCCTATCTCTCAAGTTGGATCGAACTGCACATGGTGTGCAAATTTTATTATAATCGGTTAAGTGGTTTAGGAGTCCATTGAGGACAAACATTGTGACACGAGATTTATATATATTAAGATTAAGCTTACTTTGACAAAAGACAAAAACGATCTAAAAGTCACAAACGACAACATACGACTTCAGCTGAGTAAAAAGTAGATCTGATAACTTTAAATAATGCAAAAAAAACCTTATTTTTTAAAGCCTGTAACACTCGGCAATAGTGTTCTTTCTATTAGCAAAAGATTTTTGTAATCGGATCGGATAATTACTTACTATTCATTAAATATATAATTATGGTTGTAGTACTTCAATATTTGACCATATTATTATCTCTCAATATTATTAACTTTTAAAAATGTCTAACGGCTTAAAGTTTAATATCTAACAGTTTATAATTTGCCCAGTTCAATCTTTACGTTTCTTTCGTTTATGTTATCGCTTTGTTGAAACTCTAAGATTTTTTTAATTTGCAATGTAATCATTCATAATTATATGCATTACCGAAATATTTAAACAGTTAAAAAAAAACGTTCAGGGTTATTTTAATCTTGCTTACTATTTAAATGCGAAATTTTGAATGGATAGATGTTTTTTACTCAATCACGCTAGAATGGCAGAACGAATGAACAGAGGCACAGAAATAATATTCTGAAATAACATAACATAAAACATAACATCACGCCTGTAATCCCCGAAGGGTTAGGCAGAGGTGTACCCCTTAGTACACCCACATTTCGCCAGTTATGTTTTTAGTCCCATGTAATAGGGGGCGAGCCTATTGCCATCAACCGGGCACAAATCCAGACTCCGACGCTGCTACTGAGAAATTCCTGATGGAAAAACCCAATAACACTTTGCTAATAACTATTCTGGAATAGTAGGTATTTAGGTTACTTTTTAACTTTTACGCGGACAAACGCTAGTTATTAATATAAAATCTACCCAAATTGGCAGCGTAGAATATTAAAAATATATACATAATATAAAAAACATAATTATGTAATAATAATATAATAAATAAATTTTTAATGCTGAACATGAGGTACTAGTTTCTATTCCCAGATCGGGCAAAGTGTTATTTGGTTTTTTCACTAGGAATTTTTCAGTAGCAGCCTCGGAGTCTGGATTTGTGCCCGGTTGGCGGCAATAAAGTCGCCCCCTTTAACATGGGACTTAAACATAACTGTCGAAATGTTACAACTCAACCTAACCCTTCAGGGATTTTAGGCGTGATGTTATGTTATGTTAAAAATAAATACTGTTACAATTTGAATGATTTGCAGAATGCATAGGCACAAAGGTCAAGATTTTCGAAAAGTTAGTTGCAACATGTACCTATATGTTTCAACATACTTGCGCACGCACACAAAATCTGATCCACACATTTCATAATACGATTTGAATAGAGCCCACGGCTGTAGGCTTATGTTCGCAGCCTTAAGAAAAATTACTTGGATGGTCATGGGTTTTGTTTAATACTCAGTTATTATTCAAATAAATAATTTTAGGCAGAACATAACAAAAATATTGTATAATTAGATCTTTGCTAATATTAAAAATGAGAAAATAACTGTCTGTCTGTCAGTTACGCTTTCGCGACTAAACCAATGAACTGTTTTTGATAAAATTTAGTACAAGATAAGTTTGAACCCCAAGGAAAAACCTAGGCTACTTTTTTTCCACGACTGCGTCTGCGTCCTCGATAAACGATATTTACGCGGACGAAGTCGAGGGGAGAAGCTAATATAATAAATAAATATGTACTAAAGTATGTAGGTACCTATCGTCTTATAGTCACTTGCTTAAAAAATGTTTCTCAATTGCATGAAAAACTTGTTTAAGTATATATTTCGTTTGCTACAACGTAACCGACAGTTTAATAAAATATTTCGCCACAAAACGCGCAATTCACACTTTTTCATCCATCTAACTTTACAATGTTTACATTGATAAATGTTAAGCCGCAATCAAATACAAGAGAACATTAAGTTTGTGATTACCACACAAGCAATTATTACGCACACCTACTGTTGTTGAGTGCCTACTAATAATATGGTAATTTAATCTCGGACAACGCCACGGTAAAAACTAGGGTAATTTTGACATTCGTATTATGTCACGCAGTGGCTTGTCAATAGATGCTAATGTCTTTTAAAAGGTATTTTATTTAATTTGTACATGGCACAAAATGCTTAGGCCCAGTTCCATCACATCTGAATAGACACTAACCATCAGTTAAATTAAGAAATGGAACATAATTCATATGAAATTATCTATAAAGTAATTTAATCGGAACTTATACCTACGAAGATGGTGAAATAGGCCCTTTTTCTACTTAAATATGGGTATTCGAAATATAAAAATAAGATTTTTTAATAGCCGTTCGCTCATTTATCACAGCAACAAAAGTTATGAATAGAATAACTACTGGTTAGTTTAAAAAAAATCGGTGTTATATCGGGTTCACAATAACGTTAACTTTTCATATTAATTTCACTCAAAAAGTATTGTATCTTAAAAGTCTTTGTAGAAAAATGAAACGATAAATAAAAAAAAGAATACAAAAATCGGTCTTTAAAGTTATTCAGTCAAGCTTTTTCAGGAATTAAAATAAATTTATTTGTGTTGCAGAGCATGGATACCATGCTTGTATAATTAAGAATTTAATCAAGTATTTACCTAAGCTTTGTAATAAATAAAACGAAAGTAAAAAACTTACGAATATCGATTGCATTTGTGTTTTCCGCAGCTTCTCCGATGCGGCATATAACAGTCAAACATAACATCAACAGCGACAAAACACAACGGTCAGCCATTTTCATTATTGTTAAATATTAATTTCAATTTTAATAACTAACAAAATGATTATTTAATAAAAAATCATTTAAAACTTTATTAGTGTTTCAAACAATCCATATTTCACTGAACGTTCGTTTTTCAAAAAGCACTATAGATATTATTTTTCGTATTTATTTTTTAATTTTTTTTTTGACGTTCGAATTTTTAAATTAGCTCGCGTCCGTTGTTCGGAGGTTTTAGTTAGCAATAGGCTCGCGCTTGGATGGTAGGCGGACGGGCGCACGACTCATTTTGTTTGAGGTGAAAGCAAGGAGCTATGTGTTTTATTCGCTCAAGATTTTCGACATCCCTGAGTAGGCTCCCCACCGCCTTCGAACTATTTACTAGCTCTGTCCACCAGGACGAAGAAATTATAGGATTAGTGATGTTCTCTATGGTGTGTGAGCAAGTTGATGAGCAATTACGGTTATGTCATGTGAGCAGAAGGTTGAACAAAGAGGACACGTCTTGGCTAATAGTGTTCGCTTCCTACAGTTGGTCATGCCCTAAAAGTACAGACAAACGGACGAACATCGACAATTTGCTCGCTATTTTAATGACCGATTGTTTCAATATTATTCGAGGAATCTATGAACATATGCTTCCGATTGTCGCTCTTTGTATGAGCGGATTGAACTTAAGGAAAACCGTAGTAGAATTTTCGTGGCGGATTTTCTGAACATTTTCAGATCGCCACGACGACGCTCTCAGCACTATTAGAAAGAAACCATATGAAAGCCAATTCTACTAATATAAAAGTTGAAAATTGAATCGCAATCTTATCTCAGCAACAACCTTAAATGCACCTAATTTACATATTTTTTTACAAACTTTTGTTTAGCTTGCACTGTTCTACTATTATAACTATTTATACTATTTGTCGGTATCCGATTGAGCTGAAATTTTGCAAACGCCTTTAATTCTGATGACAATACAATGTGCAATACCTACTCAATATTGAAATAATTTTAAATTAAAGCTTGTTTTTAAAAGTATTTTTAAATAAGTTTATTATATTGCCATCGCCTCTAAAAGTTTTTGATTTCCCTCTGTAAATTGTTGATGCCTGCGTTTGCATATCGATAAATTAATAAACCAATGGGGTCTCATTATTTCCGTGGATAGACCTTGAACTTCGGAATATTAATTCAGAAAGAGGACTTGGTAGGCCTAGTCTGTCATGTCATGGTTTGTATGTAAGATCTGACAGAATCGGGGTGAAGGCGAACCTTATAAGGCTTGCTTTTTATACACTTACTCATCTCCTCTTTAATTAATTATTGCGGCTTGTCCGTCAATGTTAATTTCCGAGTTACTATTTTTAGAGCTCTTCTGACTTGACCTAAAAGGAATGTAATATTTTCTAGATTTATTTATTTATTTATTTATACAATCTTACCTACAACTACCATTACAGATCAGCGATCCAATGCGACAGTGTGGCCTTACATATTAAACCATAATCTACATCCTAAAAAGTTACACAATATTCTAAATCTTAAACTACATCTAAATAACATATTATATGTAATGTTACTTTTGCGAATTCACTCACGCTACAACACAATACCACAGAAAACAGATTAACTTAAGCCTGGTAGTCGGAAACGTCTGCAGGCCTAATAAAGATTAAAATTGCTAACCATATATTTTTATTTGCCTATACAAAATAGTTATGCAAAAAAAAAAAACAATTATATTCAACGGTTTCGGTAACAATAATTTATTAATTCTTCCTTTTCTTTTTTCTCCGTCAAGGTTAGTAACGAGGCTTTCGACCTGAGATGTCTTGAATGGTATGAAAACACTTTTTTTATTGTAATTCTCCTTGAAAAATTAAGAAAACTTTGTAGACAAAATCATTCGTTCTATCTGTTTTTTTTTTAATACAATCACGATAACTCATACGTAGGTCTTCACAAGGGTCACAAACATGACCTCTCCTGTTACGCGTGTAGGAACACGCGTCGCACTTAAAATTGTGTATTAGGAAAAGAAAGGATCGTAGAAAAGGGGCTCCAGAAATATTACAGGGGGAGAGAGGAGGGTTGCTAAAAACGTCACGCGATTAATGAACGAATCCTTTACCGTGGTACATAATACTTATAACAACTGTTTAAATAATGTGTAGTTAAAACTGTTCGTTTAATGTGGACATCAGATATGTCTATTCCTGTTAAAGCTGATTTCTTGTCGTCATTAATCCTTTTATTCTCCTTAACCCTTTAACTACTGCTGACCGCGACGGGACAAGTACCTAACTATTGTCTACTGTCAAATCTTCCCATTTAGTTAGCAGCGATTTATTTTTGGAACTGTAGGTACGCTTATGTTTGGACCTGCAACGCTGTCTTTTGCGTTTGTAACGCTAACATTTGGATTGACTACTCCGTATTTTGCGTTTGTAATGCTGTCATTATGGGTCTTACTCTGTCTTTTTAACCTACTACGCTGACGGAGAGCAACAACGATGATGGTTGCACTAATACCTGATTATAAAAAAAAGTTATTAAGAAACCAGTTTTTCTTCTTCTACGTCTTTATTCTACGTCATTTTGAACTCGCTCTTAGGGATCAGATGATTAATAAAACGACGTATTTAAATTATTATACAACATAATATAATATGACAAACATTCGGTAACGTTATATTTTACGACACAAGTACACGTGATTCTGATAGCGATCTCCAAAACAAAGTTGTATGGTCACATATTAACTACAGGTCATCGTTAGCACGACACGAAATGGATCTTCTACGTATAAGTTCGATAATTCTTTGGAAATTGTAACTTCTTAAACATGTGCAAGTATATCCTCCTTAAAGCCAGTCTCGGTGAGGGCCAAGCACGACTGTTGCGAAGCAAACATAACGAAACTTCGTTCGATTTTTACCCCGGCAGTGTTATTCTGTAAATAATTTCCATGGAGAATTTAGGTGAAATAAGCTTGCGGTAAGCTGGCAATCTGTAGAATTAGGTGCGATGACAGCTTACCTCAAGCTACTCTTACTGTTCCAAAATTTACTAAGACGGTTGCTGTGGTCTTTTGTGCCTCCTCGAATAGGCAACTCATGAAATTAATTTCTTCACCTGCTCCTAATGACCCAAACCACATCACAAGTCCACAAACATCGGCTACGTCAATTAATATTACTACGTCTTAATTTTCCTCATTGAATAAAAAATCAAATCATTTGTTTACAAGACGACTAATTAACAGTAAAAATGCTAATGACAATAATGTTATCTGCTACTGATATTTTAGTCTCATTTATCGTAAGTGCGGTCATTACTTCTTCATTTATTAACCATATACACCAACTGACCTCGGCTAAGGGAGAATCTTCCAGAATTTGATTTACATTGACAACTTATTTCGGAAGAACTAGAGAGAAAGCTGAAAAAACAAGCAATGTATTTTTGTTTATACAATAATGATTACACTTCATTAGGCCGTAATGATAATATAATACTAATTATAATATAGTAATAATTTACTTGTTATCCAGAAAATGATACGTCTTGACTTAGTGGCGGTCCCGCCTTCGAAATAAAAGCTCATTTAATGTGCGACTTAATTATAGTGGCTGTGATTTTAATTAAATTACAATTAAATTGAGAAAAAAAATTAAGAAATTTTTTATTATAAGAAACAATTATGTCGCGGCCTTCTGAAAGTTTTTCTTTTTTAAAATAGTGTTTATGTAGTGGTTAATTTTAGAAACTTTTTTTAGAAAATTAATTTTAATTGAATAAAGACTGATAGTAATTTATTTAAAATGGGGTTCGATTTTTCAAGAAGACAGTGGTTGACGATAATTGTAATATCGATAGCTGATTTCTGCAACGCTATTTGTGTTGCACTGCAAGCGCCGTTTTATCCTCAAGAGGTTGGTACACACTTCTTACATTCTTTTTTATAAATTAATTGAAGTGCGGTTCAAGTGATATAAAACTTATTACGAATATTTACGCATGTTATTTTTTTTTAATTGTAGTATTAAATCATTTCGTTTTCTAAATTAATGAAAACTCTTATAATTTAGAACAATTTAAAATTCATTATTAATTCAGAATAAGCAAGGCATTAAGGCCAAGGCATTAAGTCCGCCTTTGTACATTGTATTTTTTTTTTACATGTGCATAAAGTTTAAATAAATAAATAAATAAGCTGGGCTGAATTAAACCTGTCACATATTTTCCTTAGTTGATTGACTGGTAGATAATGCATCAGGTAGGCAGGTATTATGTTCGTCTTTGTAATTTTTTGTTGCATAATGTTTAAATAAATAAACATTTTTCGGAGACATTTTCGAAAACATTTATAGAAGCAAACTTATCCATACTTAGATAGCACATCATGTTATATACCTACCTATAGCAAATTAAACGCTGCTATAATATCGGTCTGAAATAGTGAATCTGTTCTGTTTAATAGAATACTTACTTACTTCATACTAATTACAACAACAAAAAAACAGTTTAAGACAAAAATTGGTCGAAATCTGCACGGCTGTTAAACCGTTTGGCAATTCATGAATTCCCGCAACGCGTAAACACACATACATAGTACTTTATATAACATTTTTCAAAATTATCTAAAGGCGTGTGTCCACTACTCGTCCTTGGCAGTGTAGCGCGAGCGTTTCGCTCTCTAATATTTCGACACCACACGAGGAGTTCTTAGATATGTAAAATTATTGAAGTAAAATACTCATTTTATTCTACATTTACGTTACTTTTAATAAGTAGTGCTTAAAATATTAAGATAAAGAAGTAAAACATGCACCCATTGCTACAATAATGGGCCGATTCGCGTGTTCACTATTTTAACTAAAATTAGAGAATTGACATCCCATAAACTAACATATATTATACTGAAAGAAAAGAACGGTGACATTTTAAAACTAAGTTAGAGATGTCCAATTAGTTTTGCTTTGAACTTTTCCGTTTTTAATCAATGCGTTCTGACATGTGAACTAGATTCCATGGAAGTTTCAAATTGATTAAAATTGACAAGTCTAAATAATTTCTGCCCCTTTCTTGTTTTATTGGACAGAAAAAGATATAAATAATCTAATTTTAATTTAGTTTGTGAACTAGGGAATCGGCACAATTAACTTATTATTAGTACCTCAATCGATTGGTGGCCACATTAACTTTGTTGTATCTTTGGGACTTTTTTTTTATTTTTATTATTAATTGAGCCACTTGACCCCAAAGTAGACGAATCGTCTAATTAATTAATACTACTTATAAACGGGATTTTTTTTTCCTTTTTTTAGAATTAAACGGCCGGCTGAACTGAATGATCTTTTTGATATTTAAGCACATGTAAACTTACATCCATTTTTTGTGTTTTCGTGAAATAATTTATATAATTTATTTACTTTAGCTTTATTTTTGAAGTCTACGCAGGCGAAGTCGTGCTCAGAAGCTAGTAACATTAGTAAAAAAAGGAAGAAATAGTTAAACCCACAACTGAAAAGGAAGTAATGGCAAGAAAATAATCTTAAATAGTAGTACAAACTCGTTGCACACAATTTTAATCAAGTAGGTTTGTTTATAATGTCTATTAATAGCCAATTTGAACTCGTACTAATGTGATGTCTACAGACAAATATCGCGTTTAAATGAGTGGCGACATTCACCGGCTCATTCGTATTCATTTAAAAGAAGAGTTATGCCCATGACCCTGCTGTGATTGGAAGTCCAATATTTAAGTGATTTTGTTGATTTCTAATTTGGTTATTTTACGCTCGTATAATTTGTGGCACCTGGCACATTATCTCTTTACCAACTTTGGTTGACTGGTAGAGAATGCCTAGGGCATTAAGACCTCCTTTGGAGATAAACTCTATTCAAAATCATAATAAATACTACAGTCTACCACGAGGGCTGACAGGACGATTTAGAATTAAATAATAATAAAAATAGGATACAATAATTTTAATAAGATCTGTATACGCAGTAATAATGGACATTGTGTAGATTAGTAGATAGAAGCTTCCGGTATATAATAGAACCTACCACTACCTACCAACCCCAATCTAGCACATTTCTAGCAAAAATCTTTTTTTTATGAATTAAAAAATCTTAATTATTACTATTTATTAGTACATAATTATAACTGTACTATACTGATTATACTACAATCAATCCGGCTTGTCTATCTTTGTGTGTCGCCCTCAGAATAACTCTACGACGTCCCAGGGTTGCGCGATGCACAATTTGGGAACTCCTGACCTACTTATAACACCCCCAGAATAAATGAAAGCAACTTCCAAGAGTCTTTGATTAGCAGCACGGTAACCCATTTCCCTTCCAAAGATCGTACAAATCACAGAAGCTCATAGTTCCGTTAGTATGGACTCTGTGTGTCCGTCCGTGCGATAACCTACGAGCAAAAAGTCGGCTCTTATCAACACAATACAATCACTAGGCGCTCGCGCATGCGTCTAGGTATACGAGGATCTTATATAACTTGTGTTTAATTGAATTAGTTTTGATAAAAAATAGGGGAAGTACTTTCAAAAATTACGGGAGGTAACTTGCCGCATATTGCTCAAGTCGAAAGAAACCCTAGTTTCAGGGCGGAATACATTACAAAAAAAAAACGCCTTCCTCACTCCTTTTTCACATGTGTGTAAAATGTGATACTATCACAAGGTATTTAAAATCCGGCGTCGCAAATGTCGACTATATATTATTAGTATTATTTCCATTTATTTATTTTACATACTTATATGGTTACATTTTTAAATATTAATATAAAAAACATAAAAACATTTAAAAATATAAATAAATAATAAAAAAAAATATAATATAATAGTATCCCTCTGGCACCGGAGGGCTAATTATTATTATAACGGAATTGGCTATTTGAAAATAAGATTAATTTTCAGTTAACAGAAAAACTAGATTTTTGTTGAAAAAAAGGTGCATCATCACAGTTTATTATCGCCACGCAAAATCTATGGAAAAATGGCGGTTTGACAGCAAAAAAAAAAGTATGTCGATTGATTAGTGGTGTCAAGTGCCCAAGAATATTTGTTCTACTGATAAATATATAAATATCCCCCCTGTGATAATATCGCACCAACATGGGGGAGACCATTGATCTTTATTTCTTGAATATTCTCTGAGAGTATCCATAGAACATTTTCTATTATTATCGTAACACCGAATGACCGAGATCACCTAATTAACATCGAATGTTCCAGCTTTACCCATTAAGATGATTGTAAATAAAACAAGAAAAAGGGTTCAGATGTGATAATGTTTTATCACTCGTTTATTCTGGAATCAAACAATTAGGGCACGTAATTGATTGATAACATTTGATTGTGTAAACACACAGAAACCACAAGAAGGACTATCGTTATTGTTATTTTTGAAATTACTAGTATAGTCATGGAATAAGATCATTGCAGCACAATTTAATAAATTATATGTTTTATTTAAAGTAAGTAGGTATAATTGCATGATTTTGGATTATTCATCTTCTTTACTTACGAAAAAACTGTTTAAAATTTTGGTATACTTAAATTTTTAGTAATCAGTAAGTTAAAATAAGTTTCATTATAATTATGGAAAACGGTTTTTTTTTCAAACATCGTAGCCTTATTACTTGCGTTCGCATTTCAAAAAATCAACCATGGCCTAAAAAAAAAGTAAAAAAAGGTAGAAGGACAAAATGCATTCAACGTTTTTAACCCTTGCTCGACTATTTCATCCAGCTGACTTAATAAGATAATCTAATTGCAAGAGCTAGTTTAATTTCTCTGACCCGTGATATTGTCATAACATCAGTTGATAATTGATTTAATTATTTAATTAAGTCATGTGTGATTATAGTTACATCAATGTATCGTGTTGCATCTTAGGGCCTTGATCTTTCAGGGAAATAAAGTCATCTGATTTAGTTAGATAAAGTGTCAGTCTTTGCCAACTTAAACGAATAGTGAAATGTTCATCTTCTTTATCGTGTGCGCAGTAAGGTCTCACGACCCTATACACCCTTGTGTCAGAGTTTCAAAACCGCCTCAAGGACCTCTGACATTCAACTTTTAAAATGATTTGGAATAAAGTGTATCTCATAATAATATTTGAACAAAATATGGTTCGATGTTGCTTAACCAGCCAGTTACAGGTAACAATTCTGTACACCTCTGCCAAACCCTTAAGGTACGTATTATGTGTGATGCTAGGTAATTAATGTAGGTAATGACACTATATCAGGTTATGTTTGCTGCTCGCACGCGGTACTTTAGGCGCCATAACACTTACCCAAAGACCTAATAGTATTTAATATTTCCATGCTCTCATTCAAAAACTGTTTTCTTTTTCAGGCAGAGAAAAAAGGCTGCACCGCCACGGAGTATGGGCTGGTATTCGGTGTGTTTGAACTGGTGGTGTTTCTGGTCAGTCCGATCTACGGCGCTCACCTAAACAGGCTAGGACCAAAGCTTCTGTTCAATGGCGGAATACTCACGACAGGCACATGTGCCATTTTATTCGGGTAAGATCGGTTTTTTAATCGAAAAAAAGGACTGATCAATTTCTATTCTTTGAAGATAGGTACAGAGATGACCTGCAATATTATATTTTACAAATAAGCTTTCAAAGCTATATTCAAAAAGCTATATGAAATTACTTAGAAACATTTTTTTAATAACTCTAATCTCTGTAATCTTTATAGTAAACAAAATATTTTCCCCAAATAAAATTGATTAGGGAAAGCGGTAAGTAAACAAAAAGTTTCCATTTTATTTGTTTTCATAGACCTGGTTGTAAGAAGTGTAAAAAAAAAATAGAACAGCCATAACTTTTCCGAAAAAAAAGATAAAATTAGAAAAAAAAACCTTTATTGGCATCAAACACAAGTTTTTGGCCGCAAATGGCCAGTAATGTTTTTATTGTACCTATTATCATTTTTTTTTATGATTTAATCTCTCCTATTAAACCAAATATTTTCCCAAATAAAATTGATTAGGGAAATAGGTAGGTAATCAAAAAGTTAACATTTAATTTATTTCAACGAACTGGTTGATAGAAGTGTAAAAAAAATAGGTCAGCCATTACTTTTGTGAAAAGGAAAAAATAAAGAAAGAACTTTAAGGGCATCACACACAATCTTTTGACTGCAAATGGCCAGTAATGTTTTATTTTACAATAAGTAACACTAAAAAGGTTTTACCCTATTTATCCATTTTGTTAATATTTCGTAACGACAACGGTATAAAATAGGAATGTTTCAAAAAAATGCTTTATATCGATTTAAAATATTTTACACAGTACGTAGTTAAATTAGATTATCCTTTTGATAGGATGCTGGACAAAGTGGAAGGCCACGTGCCATTCATAACCCTGAGCTTCATCATTCGCATTGTGGAAGCGATGGGCAATGCTGCTTTCCTGACGGCCTCCTTCGCGATCATCGCAAAGGAGTTCCCCAACAACGTGGCTACTATGTTTGTAAGTTTTTTTTTTTTTTCATACACATTAACCGCACATACATATTAATTTAAAGTCATAAACGGCAACAAAAGTCGATTACCACTGTTACTTTTACATTATTTAAACTAAATTAACAAAAATAATATCACCTTTAGCAAAGTTGTTAATCGTCAAATGATGTACTATTACTTTCTCACAGGCGCTAAACTCATAAGACCGAATTTAATATCAAAAGGCTTTAAAAAAACCCTTTATCTAACTTCCAGGCATCCTTAGAAACCTTCTTCGGCCTGGGTCTGATCGTGGGCCCGACCCTGGGTGGAGCACTCTATGATTTCGGGGGATACTCCTTGCCGTTCGCAGTGCTCGGCTCAGCTCTGTTCTGTGCCGCTGTCATGAGCTGCCTGGTGCTGCCACGGAACCATGATGATGAGGATCTGAAGCCTAGTGGACGTAAGTGGACACTTTGGTTAACCTTAGAATGGCTAATATTATAATTTTATTTTTTGTTTTTGACGTGTAAACCAAGGAAATATGTATTAAGCTAGCTTCTGTAGATTTTCCATAACATACAAACTTTGGATCCCCGTTTCATCTCTTTACGAGACTAATTTTGGAAAATCCGTTCTTATCGAACGTCCACTAGCTAGAAAATACCTCTTCATTTCATCTTTGTACGTCAAGCGGTTTTCGTTATTGCGTGATGAGTGAATGAGTGACCTTTCGCTTTAATGTATTTAGATAGGTACTTTACCATAAAAATCCTTCAAACAAACAACTAGGTTTACTTGGAAGATTATTCATCTAATGGACGCAAGCGACGGCTTGGCTTGCTTCTCTACCTACCGGGTCCAATTGTGAATTTAAACCATCCAGGAATTCACACAAACAAGCACAAAAAAATCATTAAAATCGGTCTAGCCGTTTAAAAGTTCAGTGACTTATTATACACGTACAGAAGTACCATGTACAGTAATTTCATAGCGTAATGAAAGCAACATGATTCGAATCGTCTGTCTATAATCATTAATTTATAAGGCGCTTTTCATTTGTTTTATACTTTCTCTTATGAACATTGAACTTCACTAACGTATTTTTTTCTTTGTCAAATATTACTTATTATTAATTATTAATATTATTATTAGTGTATACGTAATTCGTGATGCTTTTGTTCGCAGCCTCAATGATATCTCTGCTAAAGGTGCCTGGCGTGGTACTGTCCGCACTCAGTATCATGGTCACTAGCATGAGCATAGGATTTCTACAGGCGACACTCGAACCACATCTGCGTCAAGTAAGTATTACCTACAATACTTTTTAGGATTCCCAAGGTATCCACATGGCGCCAAAAAAGACCGTATAAGACTCCGCTGTATAGACAGCCTATATTTGATTAAAGACGGCCCTGCACACATAAGGATATGTTTGACGTATTTTGAAAATTGACAAATTGAATTTATTTCAATGTTCGATTGTAGCTACGTAATTAAATTATATTAAATCAATAAAAGTAACAAAGGCTAGAAAAATATTGTAAATCACACTGCGAATCAAATATTTGTTCCTACATACATCAGCCGGTGTATTCGGAAAAAATATCTCCCGCGATGATAAAGTGAGATTACAGTGAGCTGTAACTACCTGATCCTACGGAAAGACAGCTTATCACTCACTCATTTCGCCTAGTTCATCGTAGTAGACTTACAGAATAGCACCGTAAGTCAGTCGGCATCCGTCGGGCATGTTTCAATTCTCTTTCATGGCGCTGTCGACATGTTCGATTTAATCACTTTATGTTACGACTAACGGGTTCATGTGAATAGTGTCGGTACAGTCGCCAGACTTACCTTTTTGTTGTAAAATCGCTTCTATTACAACGGCATAAGATGCCGCAGCGTTTTCCTTAAACGTAACATCTAATAAGTCTTATTTAAGTAACCTAGCTACTACTATTTAGATTTCCTATTGCTTAATCTCGACATTTTGATTTTGAGGCTTCGTTGCTTTGTTAAAAGTCCCCCATTCACGATTTCAGGGTTTGTCCCATAGTTAAAGGTTTCCATAATGATAAGTACAATGACCCCTTTTCAGATTTTTTGGTCTTCTTCTTAATCGTGTGGGCACTGGGCAGTGAGGTCTCACAACCACACACAACATTTTTTTTTTAAGGTGGTATTAATAATAAAATCCACCCTGTTCCTACTGTTGCCCTTCACATTACCGTGGCACCGGACCCCCACACCCTAATGTCAGAATTTTAAACCGCCTCAAGGGCCTCAGGCATGGTTTAGATTTAATGGTAAATTAACAATGATCCTGTATAGCGTATTTTAACAAAAATATTTTATAAATCAGACCCGAAGTTCCAGAAATTAGCGCGTTCAAACAAACTTATCAGCTCACCCTTTGTTTCTTCCCTAGTTCCAATTCTCATCGATGGTCCTGGGGCTGATGTTCGTGATCAACGGCGGCGTGTACGCGGTGTCGGCGCCGGGCTGGGGCTGGCTGTGCGACCACCCCGCCGTGCGCCCCAAGTACGTCATCGCTATGGGGTGCGCGTTCGTGGCGTCGGGGTTCCTACTCATCGGACCTGCGCCTTTCTTTGATATGCAGACGTGAGTTTTGTTTATTTTACTTCCACAGGTTTGGCATAATGATATTTGATCCCCTCGTAAGTGTTTACTTTTGTAGAATTACATAGGCTTAATTTTAGGTACTAACTTAGCTTTTTATATTAACTTTAAATAGGCGATTAACACACGGCACCGCAATTAATCTTGTCAGCCATCGTGGCGGACTGTTAAGACTTTCTTATTTTAAATCATATAGGAAAATCCTTACAAAATAACGCTTAGCCAGCCAGGCTCTACAGGATAACTGATAATGTGAACATAGAAGTGAGTCCCAATAACAGGTTCATGAAACATCTTGCTTGATAGTATAAACTCAGTCGTTTTTATTGTAGCGCCTACCAGATGCCCGCTGCAATGTTATAAGCTTGGTAAAAATTGATATTACACAAAGCTTTCACATACCTGTTAATGAAATTCAATCTTTAAAATAATAACTATAAGTACTAATTGTGATTGCAGGCAAATGTGGGCAGTCATAGTTGGACTGATGCTCCATGGATTCGGCATGGGCAGTCAACTCGTCGCATCATTCTCTGACGCACTCGGAACAGCCATGTAAGTATAGGCTCTTTAATCTGTCTTTAAATTGTCAATACAAGTAAGTGAGCATGAGTATGGGAGATTCCTTCGTTCCCCAGGGTAGGGGACAAAAAAAGGCACCTAAAAAATTAGACACAGTGTCTCTAAAAAAAAATATTTTACTAGCCAAGAAAACCCAGTACAATTTTCATGTAACTATGCTTTAAAATCAATAAATGGTTAATTGAGTTGGAAAATAAGTGACGTCACAGTTTACTATTTATATACAAAATCTTAAGAAATAAAAATTATGTCAGTGATTGATTGTGTCTGCTGCCCTTATTGCCCGGGTCCAGAATACGACTCAGCGACAGCTTGTTCTCGTACATTTTGGGAGTTCTATGTTTCTTAGTAATAAAAAAAAACATATAGCTACTTGCCCACGGCATTGTCTTTTTTAGCACTTTAAAAAATATCATCAGCCTCATTAATGACACAAACCAAAAAAATGTGGGTATTAAAGAAATTCCTCTCTAATCGAAATATAATGACCAAGGAGCAAATTAAACACATTTTTTACTAAATATTCACCCAAAGTTATGTTCGGTACAATAATTCATCTCTTTCCTTGTGTAAGCATTAAAAAAATGTGACAGTGCAGTGGTTCATGCCGCAGCTTTTGTTCAAAAGGAAACTCGTTACAAATATGTTAAATTCGCTGACTATCGTTTGAAGATAAAAAATATATATATAAATATATCTTGGGACAACTCACACACGGCTATCTGATCCCAAGCTAAGCAGAGCTTGTGTTATGGTAACCAGACAACTGATATACATACTTATATAATTTATAAATACATACATATAGATAAATCACACCTAGACATAGAACTAACAATCATGCTCATCACACAAAGTTTGTCCTGGGTGGGAATCGAACCCACGACAATGAACAAAAACAAATCTATAAACACCTTAAACTTATAATTGCAGAGCATCATACGGTTAATTTTATATACGGAGTGTAAAAAGACACATCACATACCCGTCAAGTACAAATTGGCCAGTAACTAACTAAGTAACATTTCGCAAAAACATATTG
Source organism: Hoplodrina ambigua (assembly GCA_949774945.1). Classification (NCBI taxonomy): domain Eukaryota; kingdom Metazoa; phylum Arthropoda; class Insecta; order Lepidoptera; family Noctuidae; genus Hoplodrina; species Hoplodrina ambigua. Next base: position 11,354,726 of record OX458968.1, read on the forward strand.
CTGACCTTTTTTAAGTGAAATTCACCGTTTGATTCACAGTTACACGCAAATTATTGTCGTCATGAGTGCATACAATAATACAGGGGTTGTAAGGGTATTGAAAGCTAAGTTAGAACACTTAAAATTTGTTTTAGTAAAAATGTAGCAGAAAGTTGTAACTTTGACCTTTAAAATTTCCGAAACCAGAAAGTTCCCAGGTGTGGTCCAGAAGAACATGTATTCGTATTGTATTGTGCGTCTACAGACATAGCATAAAAAGTTATTATTATGAAAACAAAAGCCATATTCAAAGTCAAAGTCAAATCATTTATTTCAATTAGGACAATATACGGCACTTTTGAACGTCATATACAAAAAAAGGTTTGAATCTAGTTGCCCCTTCCAAAAGGTAGTTTTGTATGGAGAAGAATGGACAAGAAACTCCATACGTACTCTTTTAAAATCAACATTTGTACAATATTTGCATACAGAATCATACATAATGACACGTGAATACATGTGTATTAATTGTTATTCCTGTCTTCCTCAGTGCGAGCGGTCTCCCTAACTCCATAGAGACGTACGGCCTGGTATCTGGCATGTGGACGTCCACCTTCGCTCTGGGCGCGTTCATCGGCCCCACCGTGTCGGGGCTCCTGTTCGACTCCATCGGCTTTAGGAGTTCCACACTCTTCGTCTTCATTCTACATGTGGTTGTGGTATGTATTGTCATTAATTAGGAGGTGAATACTAGATGGCAGATTTTTGGCGAAAATTCCATGTAATTGTAACATATCTATTTTTCGCTTTATCCTTTAAACCGGGGTCGTGGCACGTCTTAACAGAATACCGAAGCCCCGGAACGCAAAGAGCAACAGAAGGAACAGTTGGTTTTTTAGTCAGTAAAAGTCCAACAGTCCCTTCTGCCCCACCCCGAGCGGAAGGACTCATTTGATGAATTTTACCACCCCAAAAAAAATCCTTTAATGCATGCAGCGAAACTGGTGCACCAACATTGCGGGCTAAAAATGTCAAGGTCACCCAAAGGTCACCAGAAGGTCATGCAAAACTTGAATTAATTAGGTCAAGAATTATAGCCAGTCCTACTGATTAGCAACACACTTCTTCACTTCTTTATTAAGCCTTGACTTTATTACCAGATGGTGATGATGCTAATGTTCACGTGGACTTGCGACCGTTCATCCAAGATGGACGTCTCAGTGTCTGCGGGAGACTTGCTCCAGATCGATGGAACCCTCGACGAAAGCGTTCTCATAGGGGATAAGTTTCTTCCTCCTCCTAGGACTAAGAGGTAATTACTTGGTCTTTTTCCACGTCATCTGGAGGATCATGCTGCTAGCCATGGTGGTGGACACGTCATGGTGGATGGTTGCATGCATGCTTATCGTATCATCCCGGCCTCACATCTGACAGGTAACAATATATCCGTCACGTCTATGGATCTCCAAATTCATTGAGTCATCTGACTTATGGGAAACCATTATCAAAGAAACCATTATCAAGAAACAATAAAATCTTTCCTCTTTGTAATATAGTATTGATGAGATTCCGTGCCAAAGAAAACTGAGGAAGAAAAAGTATGTCCCAAAGTATGACACCATCGTTTGAGATATTTTTCATAAGGGACTGAATATCAGCATGGGGAAAGTATGCACATAGTACATAGTTCAGAATACTGGCGATCCTGACGTGACTGGTATCTATACATATATATTTATTGTATGTCAAAGATTTTCGAGCCGGTGCCAAGTGGAAGACCCACTGGTAGAAAACATGGTCATCGGTGACAGACTGCAGCAAGACAGGACTAGAAGGTATGTGAAATAACGTTGAAACCTTTACCCTAGTTATATGATAGATGGTATTAATTATGTTAAAAGTAAAAAAAAAAAATATCTCCTTTTACTTGTCAATTTTTTTATTGTCTGATTACTATTATTATTTATCTCTCTATCTCGAGCTCGACTACTGAGCATGGGATCCTGGGTTCGATTGTCAGTTCGACTAAAAAGCGTCATTGGGTATTTTATTATGAATTTCCCAGTAGCAGGCCGGACTTTGGAACATAAAGTTTGTCTTGCGCTGGTCTCTTCCCGATCGTGTCGGTGCACTTGTGTTTGTTTTTGTTTGGGCAGGCGTGGGGAATCCTCATGGGCGCCCAGACTGCCTTATAACTGAACCAGTCTGGGCAGTGCCGGATCCTTGCCGACTAAAACCACACTCCTGCCTCGGCGGAAGCCCCTGCCTACATGTATTGCTATACATGTTTCGCAGGGATTTAGTCAAAAATATTGCACTTGTGTTTGCACAAAAACAAAGTACGCATCGTTTGCATACTTTGCTTGTCTCCTTTAAGATCGCCATGATCGAAATTCGGTCGGGAGGATATTATTATTATAAGCACCATATCCCTTCCAGCCGTCGCTGCGGCATCAGCGTGGAGCAGTCCCGGCCTCCTGCCATGAACAGCCTCATAGCCTGCTCCAGCTACAAGAACCGCAGGAGTCCGTGGAGCCAGCGCACTCCCCGCTACCGACCCACGTACGGCAGCCTCGACCACAGGTACAGGGGAGCGTATAACACGTAAACCTGGAGATAGCAGTAGGATAACGTGATAGGTAGGAAGTTTTTTATGCTGTGTGTGGTTTTGATTGATTGACTAGAAATAGATGACTGTTTTATTGTAATATTATTTTAGTGTGTTGTGTATTTGAAGCCTTTCTGATTTATTATTCTGAGTTCAGGCAAAATGTTAGCAGGTACAATACACGCCACGAAAAATGAGACTTGACATACCACATAAACTTTATTATTTCGTTATAAATATTATAGTATTGTTGAGAATTTTAGTTCTCATTTTAATTTTAATTTAATCCCTGAATATATACACAAATTATGGATAACTATTTCGTACATCCATACCTGCGCAAGCTCCGCACTACTGCGAGCTACTGACGCTTGTCATCTCTCATCTTTCGTAGCGCGTATTGTATCATTTACTTCATTTTCAATTACAGTTTTTTTTTATTCCATTATTTGTTTGTACTATAAATTGATGAATTTGATTGTATTTATATATGACCAACTATTAAGTTTTTTATCAAATTGTTGTACTTATTTCATTTTGTTTCTAATTGACGTCATTTTACTCAATCAATTTTTTATAAGTTCCTTGCATTTTCTTGTATTTTAAGCAATATTTATTTAGTTTCTATTTGACGAGGCAGTTTTTTGAAGTTACTTTGCATAATATTAAAATATTATTTTTAGTTTAGATTAACTTTATATAGAACTTACAGTAGCAATAGTAGCTAATCTAATTAAACTAAGAGTTTTCTAAGCAATTTCCTATTTTATGTTACTATTTTGTAATTTTGTAAATAAACTATGATTATTATCTGTAAAAAATATTTTTATTTTCTCAGTTTTTCATAGTGCTTTCAGAAAGTTCTGACACAACTCTGTCAATGTTGCATTTTGAATAACGTCATCACGTAGGTTATTCTCGAAGAGTTAGGCAATGGTTTTATTTTGTAGTGCTATATAGCTTTTATAGGTTCTTTTTTATTTTCTAGGTAGACGACAAAACTATGGCTTGAGTGTTGTTTTTTAACGTTTTTTATTTTCGAAAGATTTTTATTTAAGAAAGAATAATATAAGGTAACACTCATTAAACAAAAATCTATTGATATCACGCTAAACACAAGACAACACACCCTAACAGAACATACCTTACAAAACTCACAGCAAAATCTTCACACCACATCCATTGCTGGCCACATACGTCATACTTAATAAGGCTCTCAAACAAAACCAGCAACATAATTTATCCACTACTTAACACTCAACAGATGCTACAAAGTTCCCAGGCGTAAAGGTCAGATACCCATGGCGATGGCATAAAGGTCGTGGCCCACTTGACATGAAGCGCGATGCGCTGCCTCTGAACCAACTAATATACATAATAGTAGGATAGGTTTGTCGTGAAAGTTGGCCCCTACCTATGGGCAAGAGTAAGCTTGGAAAATAAATAGGTGTACTTACAGTAGAATAGCCACTTTTTAAATTCTGTCGAGTTTTCTTTTTTCCTTAACAAAAAAGTATCGGATGAAATAACGTGTAATGTCTTAATGGTTAAAATGCCTCTCAAGCATAAGGTTGTGCCTCAAGGAGCTGTCAGCACAGGGACGGGGCCCGTACAGGGCCAAACGCCTGCCTTGCAGAACGTCTTAACAGGATACCGTGGTCCCGGAACGTAAAGAGCAATAGAAGGAACAGGGTGGTTTTTTAGTCAGTAAAAGTCTGACAGTACTTTGATGATTTATACCAACTCAAAAAAAAAAGCATAAGGTGGGTCGATACCGGCTCAGTACCTATGTGACTTTTACAATTCATTTGTACTTTCTAAGTTCATCTTGGACATAACAGGCATCGATGAAGGAAAAATATCGTAAGCATAATTCTCTACGTCTGAAATCGGCAATTCATCATGACCAAGCGTGGTGATAAGCTCGTGCCTTCTCTGTATGAAAAGTGACCTTTGCCCTGCAGTGGGACTAGTATTATTATTTAATAAAAAAATGGTATCTACAATTTTGTCTCATCAAGCTCAAAACTATGCATTTCTCGGTATTTTGTAAAAATATCAGATTAATAAAATTACTAACATACTTGCATTATTAATTAATTAATTATTCAATCATCAATTAAACTAGAATGTTAAATGAGTCAATCAGCAAATAAATCTGTATATAAATGCAATCAATAAAATCGTTGTAAACGATGCAATTTGTTAGCTAATTTAAACTAGCTAGTAAAAATTTCAGTTTAATAATTAGTTTTTTGTTACTGACATAATTAAAATGGAATTTATCTGTTGATCAGATATCTTTAGATTAAAATGATCAATCATATCAATCAATAGTGACATATAACAACACAAAACCAGGAAGACTTTTCTACATAATATCAAGGCAGACTAGACTAACGCTAAGAAAATGTCAAAAATCATTCTTTTTTAACAATCAATTTGTTAACAACAACATATTTTAGATAAAAACTTTTAATTAAAAAACAGATGACACATCATCATAAAGCTTAAATTAGAGATTATCCTCCACAAAAAACTAAAGAATATTATTGATTTTCGACACAGGGACAATACAAAATTGGTTAGTCATGTCTTGCTGTGTCTTGGCTTTGAACATTATCCTTTAACCAAAAAGCATTTGAAATAGGAACTAATCATTTCTGATATGAAAATAAGCACTAAAAAAGAGAAAAGCGCGCCGCGACTTCATCCGCGTGGAACAGTGGAAGTCAATACCAAATCAGTTCTTAGTTGACGTCTCCTACCAGCGTCAAGTTCAAGTCAGTTTCCGACATTTTGTATTAAATCATTGCTTTTCTAGATAGTATTATGTACTTGGCATATTAAATCAATTTGACACAGAAAAATAATTTAATTATTAAGAGACTCAGAGACTCACAGAGCACTCCTTTCGCGACTTCGTTCGCATGATTATTCTTACGGATCCCTATTTTTTTGATAACAAAATATTATAATTATAGCCTACGTCACTCGAGGATTCACAGTAGCTTCACATCAGTACATTTTTTCAGTACGTATTCAATGCAAACAAACAATCAAATCTTTCCTCTTTATAATACCCTTGTTACCCTTGTTATGTCTCCTGTATCATGGGTGCGTCAGAAATGTCAGAAATGCGTTCAGAAATCATACCTACCACTGTGCCAGCCGTGTGCTCAAATACTGCTGGTAGCTTAGTTTCTGCAAAATTATTACAGTTATGTTATCTTCTTTCTAACTTGTTTCCATATCGTCATCAGCTAAGCATACAACTGACTCATTCAGATGTTTATCTCTCTCATCTCTGTAGCGCCATCTCTTTCATTTTTTCTTTGAAATCAGACGTTGAATCAGTCTAGTCAGAATTCTGTGTTGAACTAGATTTAACTTGAAGTCATGTTTGGTAGCTTAACTGTTGTGTGTGCTGCAGGTAAATATTGAGTAAACTTGGGTAAATAATGTTGTCTTACTTCTGCAGACATCTTTGTAAGGAAAATAAATATAAATAAGAGTTATAAGTCAGAATTAATTCAAAAATTCTGCAGATATTTCGGCTCTATTTTGATTTGCTAGAAATACATTGAGTTTAGGTTATGTGTAGATATATTGGCTAAAATCACAAACACGTTTTGTATTAAAAAAAAAAACATAAACCGATATTGATGAAATTTTGTACGGGATAAGTTTCAACCCCAAGGAAGGACATAGGCTACTTTTTATTTCGCAACTTCGTCTGCGTGTGCGATAACTGACATTTCCGTGGACGAAATCGCGAAGTGTTTATATGGCCTACGGGTTGTTCCGAGTTTTATATGTTTGTAAACTCACCCACTATACAGGAGAATTCCCAGTATAGGGCAAAGTTATAAAAAAGCAATACCTAGGTGCTTTGTGTAGTCGGTGGACACACTATACATAATCAGAAGTGCCATATCAAGTAAGTGTGTGGGTAGAGTGGCAAAAACGGAGGCTTCACAAAACTTGCAAGTACCAGGGCAATAGGAAGAAGCGAGATATTATCGGTGAAGACCCGCTATGTAGGGTGGAGACACCACTTCTACGGCGCTGTATTTAAGCAGTCATTACATTGAATGCAATTGTTTTTTGTTTGTGATTTTTTTCTATTATTGGTCCTGATCCAACGCAATTAACAAAATTAAATAGTAAAAAGAAAAATCTGTTGAGACCAGTCTATCCAAAAAAATAAGTTCATAATAAACAAAATAACATCACGCCTGTAATCCCCGAAGGGTTAGGCAGAGGTGTACACATTAGTACACCCACATTTCGCTAGTTATGTTTTTAGTTCCATGTAATAGGGGGCGAGCCTATTGCCATCAACCGGGCACAAATCCAGACTCCGAGGCTGCTACTGAGAAATTCCTGATGGAAAAACCCAATAACACTTTGCCCGACCTGGGAATCGAACCCAAGACCTCATGCACAGCAGTCGCGCTTGCGACCACTAGACCAACGAGGCAGTCAGATTATAATATTGCAAGATTAACATACTCGATCTCCACTCACACAAAACACAAAAAAAAAATCAGACCCGCTTCAGAGAACATTAAAATTCAGAAGCAACAACGGCCTCCCCCAAAATTGCATAAAAACCTACAATTTTGTTGATCTCGTTGAAAACGCAAGGTCCGATTGACCGTGCTATTAAAATTCTCAACCAATCAATTACAGTACCGACATTATTGCAGTTCACCTTACAACTGTGTCCGCCATACTGGAACCCGTCTGACGGGCCCTGAGTCACGAGTTTGGGTTCAAATTTCGAACCGTTTGGACCCTAAGACTAAATAAACCGCAAAACGTGCAAAGAGGTAAAACAGTTGAGGTTGTTTAAAGCACCTTAGGATTAAATACAGTAGTAAAACTTGGACCTTATATTGAAAAATACTGTAATAAAAGTTTGGAATTGTGATATTGTTGATTCGACTTTCTTTAGTAGTTCCAGTGAATGTATAGGGCTGTTGACAATGTGTGATGTTGACAGTGTCGTGCAACATTGCATAAAGATTTATATCGTCCAAGGAAAAACCAAATTTAGTAATATGTTCATTAAATAATTTTGAAATTACAATCCTTTTTGCAGTCAGAAATCATAAATGTACTACAGGCGGTTTGTATTATCAATTTATCACATACACTTACTGATTTCAAGTTACGAATTCCAAAGAAAGTCTTAATTATGAACAATGTCCTTTCTCTAATTAACAACGACAAACAAAAGCCGATCATTCTTATTCTATCAACAGCCATAAACAAAAGTGAATTCTTGTACGAACGCCAGGAAAAAAAATAAACATGAGGGACTTTGAGAACGGCCAGTATTATTTGAAAGTACAAGGTGGCGCTGCTTGCCAAGGTAAAAGAAAAATAATGTATCAGAATCAAAACCTTTTTTTAGTTCTTTATTTGGCTGTGTGTCAAAGAACATTGTAATAGAGGTCAGATTGTGTGAGTTTATTGAGCATCAGTCAGCCAGTGAACGAGAGTCAAGTGTGAGTACACGTACACCTGACATTGTTGTGACCCTTGTAACTTTCCTCTTTCAGGGGTACGCAACATTTGGTGCAAACCTACGAATTTAGGTTAGAACTTTTTTTTTTTTCTAATCTAAGATAAAGCTCAAATGTGATAAAAACTAGTAGGTAAACAAACTTTATAATTATGAAGTTATAGCTTCTGCCCGCGGCCTCACCCGCATAAAAAGTAACTTTCCGTAAAGTAAGTTAAACGAGCCCAAGGGATAAAAATTATCTCTCAATACCGGGATAAAAATTATGTCTATGTGTTATTTCAGGAAATGGTCTATCTAAATGCCAATTTTCCATCCAAGCATCTAATAATTTTAAGAAACTTTCTCATTCACCATATTAATTAAAATTATGTGATTATGTATGGTAAATCATGTAAATATTCTGATTAAGCATCTAATTTAAAAAACAATCACTTTTTTAATTCTTAAAACATTGCAATAGCAATAATTAAAAAGATGTGCAAATCATATCTAATCAGCTGTAAAGTTAATAATATAATAGCTAGTAAGCCGAACGTATATGCGGTTGGTGTACTTTATTGAATAAATAAATAAATAATTTTAATCGCCAACCAATTATATAAACAATGTGTGTTAAACTGTTGATTTATTATCTACTGTGAGTTAGTAAACAAGTACAGTCAGCAAAAGAGATAGGTATGCAGGTTCGTCAGATATAGATGAAGTTTTCTTAGAAACAAAAGGATGTTTTCAAAAGTTATTGAATTAATAAAAATACATACATACATAAGCTCACGCCTTTTTCCCATGGGGGTAGGCAGAAACTACAGAACGCCACCTGCTACGATCCTTACATACCCCTTTCGCCTCATCTACGTTCATACATCTCGTCATACAAGCACGCCGGTTACTAGTACTCCGCACCTGACCTTTCTGAAGGACCTCACCAATAAGGTCAGTGTAGGTCTTCCTAGGGCGACCCCTCCCGGCGTTGCTACTCACCTCTGCCATATAAATACCTTATGTCAATCGTCTTTCACTCATCCTCTCAACATAACCGAACCATCTAAGCATGCCCTTTTCTATCTTTGTCACTACATCTTCTAAAAAAAATAGATTATAAACAGTTCATTAATTTAATTAAGTCAATAGAAAACTTCCATCGGTTTCTAAGAAAACCTCAACTATATCTACGACGACCCTGCATACCTGTCTCTTTTGTTGACTGTACCTACTAAGAAGTTGCAAATTAAAACGAGTCTTGCATTTCATACACGTTTATTCAAATCTATGACTAAGTATAGATACTATTAGAACTGGTTTTTGAATCACATCTGTGTCTTTTGCATAATAATTTAACTCATCAGCTCAGATGTTTAATCCTTACTTAGATTACAAGAGAATATTGATGGTATTAAAATGTGTGCCTTATTGCTAGAGTCGTATGGTAAGTTTTTGTTCCTGTATAAGACTTTAAATTAGAAAAAAAGAAAATCTTGAAGCCGTCGATGGATCTGCAGAAAATTCTTACACCAGTGATTTAAGCGTGTCTAATGCATAAAGTTGTAAGTACTTTCTAAGTTTATCACTAGAATCGGTAAAGAAAAACATCGTGACAAAACGGATGTTAAAGAAAAGAATTGTATTTTTGTTTGTAATGGATAAACTCAAACCATTTAACGGATAAAAATAAATACTTCTATGTCAAAGTCAAAATATTTATTTCAATTAGACTCTTTTTCGAATTAGGCACTTTTGAATGGTCAAGGAGTCGGTCAGTTAGTCAAAAAGTTGAAGCTAGTTGCTCGTTCCAAAACGGTGGTAGATGTTTATATAGAAGAACGAGCAAGATACTCCACGGACGCTCTTTTCATTTGGTTTTTACAAAATCCTGGTTATAATTCACTTAAGCGTCCTATTAAGTCCTATGTAATCAGCGAGTAACATATAAAATCTATAAAGTAACATACTTATAAGCTATATAACATCACCCTACGACCCACGGTAGCGAGCAGTAATCAAAGTCGTAAGAACCTGAAGTATTTTAATTAATAAAAATCTGAAATCGCCATTCCGCCTTGGGCAGGCAGGTGACTAATGGTCGTGCCTTCTCTGTATGAGAAGAGGCCTTTCTGCAGTGGGCTAGTACTATTTTTAGAACAGAAGCTAACAAGAAGGTCAGCAAAGTACCTATATCAAGTTTTATAATATAAACTTTTCTTTTTAATACGAATAATTGATAATAAAAGATCGTTAAGTACCCACATAATTACGATTTAAAATTTAATTGCAGCTATCGACATCATAAACACGGCTATTGTTACAATCGGCATACCTACGGTCTATTACAAGATTAAAATCACGCACGTGTTGACGCCTCTATCTATACATACTACATACAAATAAGCTAAATTGAAGTGTCTGTCTGATACGTCAAAATAACAGCTTTATTTTTTCTACATAGTATAAAACGAAGTCGCTTCCCGCTTTTAAACTTTGCAACGGATTTTAATTCGGTTTTCATCAATAGATAGAGTGATTCAAAAGGAAGGTTTATGTTTCTACATTTCATGGGTCGCTAGTAGTAAATAAATTCGAATGAACGCGGTACATACTTAAAAGAAAAATATATTTTTTTATGTTTGACCATCGGTTGGATCCGGCTAATCTCCGAAATGGCTGGGCCGATTTCGATGGTACTTTTACTAGTGCTGATAGCTGTTATAAGGAGTAACATAAGCTACTTTTATTTTAGAAAAAGAAAAAATCATTGACAGCAGTGATAACCGCAATTCACGGGCGAAGTCGCGGACAAAAGCTAAATAAATATGAATACGTAATAGAGGTACAATGGTACAACTCGCAGGAGTTATAACTCGGAGCTCAGAGGACCCCTCGACCGGTTTAACGGACCTTAAGAAGATCGTTTCACCTTGACACCTCGCGCAAATGTCAGGCGCCATTGTAACTCAACTATTCGCTGTTATTTGTGGAAAGATTTTAGTTGTAAAGACTGAGATAGTGTATTTGTAGTGGAAATGTTGTAAGGAATAATAAGTTGAATAACATAGAAATGATAATAACGCATGGCTGTTTACAACAGAATCATTGTGTTTATGAAGGTGAAGAATTCCACTAGAATCTGCTAAAAAACGGCTCGAACATTGATCACTATGCTTGCTCAAGGTGGATTGGCGATTTCAGACTTTTCTCACGATGTCAATGATGTCTGTGGTAAACTTAGAAAAGTACATATGAAATAGAAAAATAATAATACAAAAGTACTATAAGTACTTTTTCGTGTTCTGTTGTAAACAGCCTCATGCATAATGGACGGCCTTAACCACTACGCCATCATGACATAATCTTCTTTTTTTTAGAATTTATTGGATACAGATCGCTTCAAGAGTGCCTATAAAGTAAAAGAGTTCCCAAAGTTTCTCTAGAGTTCCATTATCAGATTCTGACCTAGTGACCATGGGACCACCCAGGAAGTATATCCTTCCAAACAAAAAAATAATTTTCTATATCGGTTCAGGCGTCTTCGAGTAATCAGGGAACATACATAAAAATAATTCCGACGAATTAAGAACCTCCTGTTTTGATGGTAAAAATTATCATGATTGTCTACCAAACCTACCAAGAGTGACTACCAAGAGTGACTACCAAACCTGGACTTATACCAGCCTATTTCTGTCCCACCCAAACCATGTCAGAAGCCCTTGGACAGTTCAGAAGCTCTGACACTGCCCACACGATAAAGAAGAATATTTTAAACTGTAGCAAAGCACAACGAATATCTAAAACCGTTAAAAGGACCTTCGACACGTCAGTGTTCAATGATCGTGTGTTCTTTGCATATATAAACGTGTAGACGTGTTTTTCTATTCAATAATAAAAATCATATAACATTTTTTGTGTCCTTATATTGTGAACAACCCGGGCCCCTTGTATTGTTAACATCAATGTAAGAAAAAGCGAAGAACAATCATAATAATCTATAGTTATGTATCGGATCTGGTTTGTAGGTTATTATTAAAAAACTAAACGCCAGCACGTGGCTTGAAGCGGTTTGTTTGGCTAAGCTTCATTTTATTCACGAAGCCCGCAACTTCTTGATTATGTTACGGAACCCTAATTTATTCTTATATAAAATATAGCCTATGTTGCTCTCTGAAAATGTAGTTTTTCATAGGTGTAAGAATTTTTAAAATCGGTTTAATTTTATTTATAATAAAATTCCGCATTGTAACGATGAGCAAACGTACCTTGCTACTCGTACTACATCGATTCTCAAAAAAATCCATTTCAAGAGAAACTTGCTCTTCGTCATAATTTCAATGAAAAAAATAACAATGTTTTGTATTATGGCTAAAAAAGAAAAAAAGGTTGTGGACCCTGACAAAATTGTGTTTTTTTTTTCTCTTTTTCGGAGTCTTGGAAAGGGAATGACGTAATCAGCGATTCAGGGACTCTTCGGTGCAGAAAACATACAGAATCTCAAGTTTGGATTTGGACACAAATATTACAGTGTAGGTAACCTCGATATAATTTCTACTTCCCAAAACGGATATTTTCTAATCCCGCTTTTCTAATTCAGCTTTGAAGGGGATTAGAAAATATTCGTTATACCGTACAATAGGGTTTGTTTGTTACTAGTGGAGGATCCTGGAAGAAATCGCAGGATTTTTTTATTCAAGTAAATCGTTATTTCGGTTCACACTTTGTAAATGAAACTATGAAAATGGCTACAGTTTTCCGGAATAATCTATACTCATATTATAAAGCTGAAGAGTGTTTTTTGGAGCGCTAATCTCAAGAACTTACTGGTGTTATGTACGGTGCAATTTGAAAAAGTCTTTTGGCGTCATAAAGCCCGTGTTTCGAGGAAGGTTATAAGCGACATCATGCCTTAGAAAGTGAGTGAAACCGCGGGGAATTAAGTTTAATAAGGTTCCTGTTTTACCTAATTACTTAAAGTATTTTACCCAATAGTTAAGTCTGAATGAATGGATGTTTTTACTAAATCACGCCAGAACAGCTATAGGGCTTTGAATGCAAGTCACAGAGATATATGTAATCTGGAATAGAACATAGGCTACTTTATGCAAATGTACGCTTCGAGAGGCATAATACATCAACCATGACGCGGACAAAGTCGCTGGTTGAATCGCTGGTTGGTCGCAAAGAAGCTATTAAGAAATAAGAATAATTCTCTTTAAGACAGGACACGTCAGCTGTGTTTATCCCACGCAGGTTATAAGCCAACGTATTGGCGGCTGATGTAGCGCGTGGGTGGTTCCACTACCGATTTGTTTCCACTAAGATTTAAATCAACGTTCCTTAGACACTGGAGCTAAATCTGTATAAAATACGTCGTTTCTCTACATAGTAAAAAACAAAGTCGCTTCCCGTCGTCAGTCCCTAATAGAGTCTTACTCCAAAAATAAAAAAGATTAACTTGAACCATTGATTTCAAAAAAGAAGAAGGGTCGCTGGCGGATCTTATTGATTATAACTAGGTGTACTACACTAGTGTACTACATCTTCTGTCATCTGGTTTTTCTAAAGTTTATCTTAGACATCACTGACATCGGTGAAGGAAAACCATCGTGAGGATACCTGAACTTTATACCAGCCTATTACTGTCCCACTCAAAACATGTCAGAGTTAAGGCGGTTTAGAAACTCTAACACAGGGTGTGTGGGGTCGTAAGACCTTACTGCCCACACGATAGAGAAAAAAGAAGACTAAATCTTAAGAGTTTTAATTATTCAAGTCCCACGTAATGAGACACAATTGATTTTCTATTGTTCTGTCATACCTAGGGTTGCCAACCCTACTATATAATATAGTATCCTACTATATTAGAGCCCCCGCCTACTATTTTTTCAGAAAAAGATATAGTAGGCGAAACTACTATATTTTAAAGGCATCAAACTCTTAAGCAATAATATTCATTTAATTAAGAAATAAAGTACCTATTTTGGAACCTACTATATTTTTTTAAACATTTTCCTTACCTACTATATTTTTATGGGTAAGAATTTTAGAACTACTATATTTGACCGACAAAGAGTTGGCAACCCTAGTCATACCGTTAAAATGACAGCCGGGGTTTGAGTTTTACACAAGAAGCAATATCTAAAACGATCGTTATTATTATCCAACATGGTTTCCAAATTAGCACTAACATGAGAATACGATGTTTTATTTACAATTACGTTATATTTAAAAAACACTTGACCAGTCACATTGTTGCTCTCAAACAAACACCACGATTGATAATAAACCTTATCAGCCTTACTTCTAAGGTTAATATTTACATGTAGTATTTGAAGCCTTGCTACATATTAGTTTCCAGCTTCGTAATCCTTTTATTTAGTGCTAACCACCAAAAGCCGTGAAAAGTCGCAATATTATTGTTAGCTTACTTCATACATATTATTAGTATTTGCTAATATAATGACACTCGATAATAATCGAGAAACATGAGAGTCAGTAAAAACGTAATTAGTTTTTCTTTTATATGAAATGGGTTTACTATTGACTTGTCTAGGTAAAGCCTGTAGCTAAAGTAATGGTTAAGAAACTATCAACTAGCACCAAAAGTCACTAAATACATTTAGTGACAAACGAATTGTAATTATCGTACTGTCTCTTTCAAAATCAGACAATTTACAAAAATAGAACAATATTTAAAATATGTTTAGTGCTAAATGAGCTTATTTTTCCCGAAAAATCCAGTTCGTAATCTCTTAATAATTCAAAAAATACGTCATTCATGTGTTAAGTATTACTATCCAGCAATACAAGTACATTCAAAATGTATGTTTAGAATAAATTTTAAATTAATTCACGTTAAAATCCAAACTCATAATACAATAATAACTTTGCAAAACTGCCTCGTTGGTCTAGTGGTCGTAAGCTCGACTGCTGTGCATGGGGTCTTGGGTTCGATTCCCAGGTCGGGCAAAGTGTTATTTTGTTTTTCCATGAGAAATTTCTCAGTAGCAGCCTCGGAGTTTGGATTTGTGCCCGGTTGATAGCAATAGGCTCGGCCCCTATTACATGGGACTAGAAACATAACTGGCGAAATGTGGGTGTAGGTACTAATGGGTATACCTCTGCCTAACCCTTCGGGGATTACAGGCGTGATGTGTATGTATGTAACTTTGAAAAAATGGAGATTCACATGGAGTGTTACAAATGTGAATTTTGTGATACAAGTGGACCTAAAAATCTGCAGGAAAATCTTGATAACAATTTGCAAAACCTATTCCTATGTTAAATCAATAAAACATTCGTTTACCTCGTGCAAGCGATAAAGGAAAATCCTAAGAAAACCCACGCATTTCAATTACAGATACATGTCGATCTCAGCCAACACGTTTTTCTGTCAGATGACAAGAATTCTTATGTATGTAAATATTCTTGTAATGTCTTTTTTAACATTACAAGAATATCCGTAAGAAGTAATTACTATGTTACAATTTACCGCAAAATTTAAATGCTATTTTCTCGTGAAATTATGATATAGTAAGCTCATATAAGATATTAGGGAGGGGGGGGGTTTGTTATTTGGGTTTTGGGGTATTTTTATTAAGGGGGAGGTTATTAGTTATTAGGCTCGCCCCCTATTACATGGGACTAAAAACATAACTGGCGAAATGTGGGTGTACTAACGGGTACACCTGTGCCTAACCCTTCGGGGATTACAGGCGTGATGTTATGTTATGTTATGTTATGTTATATAAGATATTAAGTTATTCGTAAAATCTTCCCAAACAGGCCAATCCCCATTCTTTCAATAACTAGAATAATTAAGTCAAATTGATTAAATAAGTCTTTGAATATGCCTTTGGATTCAGTTGTCCCGAAATCAGTAATTTTGAATTTCAATTTCGAATTTTAAATATGTAACATTGTTACCCAGCAATAGTTTTAATATGTATCCAAAACTTAAGGTCAGAATAAATCTAAAATGAATCGGAGTTTAAAATCCAAAATCAGTACAAATTACTTCAAGAAATGGGGAAAATTATTACGTGGTTAGTTCACTTTTTTTCTGAACTTAACCCAATTTAACCCAAAA
This sequence comes from Hoplodrina ambigua, assembly GCA_949774945.1. NCBI lineage: Eukaryota > Metazoa > Arthropoda > Insecta > Lepidoptera > Noctuidae > Hoplodrina > Hoplodrina ambigua. The sequence continues at coordinate 11,370,923 of OX458968.1, forward strand.
ACAATTTGTTTTTTTTTTTATACATATATTTAACGTACTACACGACAATCATTTCCCTTTTTGACAGATTTTATTTATGGTTCTCAATACTAGTGATTCCGAAACCGTATATTATATTGTTTGCATACTTTGATTGCGTTCAACAGTAAAAAATATAACGCTGTGTAAAAAAGGCACAATATTTTTTTCAGCCCTATCCTCGATTTATTTATAGTTTTCCATCTTTTATCCTTCAAGTTAACAGGACGAGGCGATTTACGGCCTCTTTTATCTATTAAACGCAGCGTAATGTAAAAATGACAGCTCATATCTGAAACATTGATTTGTGTAGACGGGCGCTACCTACAAAGAAAAGCTGTCACCTTAAGACACAAAATGGCCGCAAAACAATACGCGCTTTGACGTGTTTCATACGAATATAAACCTTATTTCAATAGATGACTAATACTCAAAATGGCGGATATGGCATGTTCTGACAGGTATTTTGTGTGAAATGTCACTAGACAGCTTTTAGCGACGATGATAGTATGTCATTAATATCATGAATCTTACGTATTTTATTGGCAACCATTTTATCTCCAGTTGCGAGGAGTTATGAGATTAAAACTTGAAGAATCCCTTTGTGTATGAGCATTATCTGAAGAGAAAGTTTTAATGCTTTATTTGTTATCTGAAATACATAACTATATTGATAAAACCGACACAAAAGAAGTTCCACTTTTTCTCTGAATGACGCACGCGGTGTTATCTCGTGATTTTGATAAGGATGGCTTATGGCTTATTTATTTTCGACTGCCGCTCCGATAGGGTCCTGAGTTCAATTCCATTCGACAAAGTGCCATGAAGTTTTTCTATTAGGAATTTCGCATTAGCAACCCTAAGTTTGGAAATTCGTTTGGGAGATTATTGTGATTACTCAAGACCTTTCATGGACGGACTGTTGCTTCTTGCTTTTTATAAGAAAAACATATTACATGTATCTATGTACTAACAAAATAAAAATCTCGAATCTACTTCACCTATGAAACAGCCTACCTGTTTCATAGTTTCATTAATACGATGAGACGTCAGCTAAAAACGTAATTTGCAAATAAAGGGCCATTTTTCTTCCACGCGGACGAAATCACGGGCAACGTTAACAATAACTATAACGCGTTCAGATATATGATTTCCTTTAAAATACACTTTCAAGGAAAAATCGTGTTTTTGTTCCATTTATTATTATTAAATTCCATTTAATAACGGAAAAGCATAATATGACCGGAAGATAGATCAAGCAAGGCAACAATAACCACTTGCATTGGTTATTATTAACTCTATATATTTTTTTTTATATTTATTAACCTTGTTTAAGGAGTAAGGACAAAATAAGCGACAACAAAAAATGAGTACCTACTAATGTATCATACAGCCAAAGGAAGTTAGTGACCGCTGACCCTCAACTTGGGAAATGATTGCGACCTTGAAGCATTGACCAGTCCAGTGGAGAAATCTATTGAGTTATTGATCACTGCACACTGATTTGGACTAAAATATTCTCTCGACCGATTCTCGGCCAGAACGGTCGTCGTACACAAGAGATATAATAGCAAAACCAGGGTGTGCGCAAACACAGGGGTACTCCCTCTTCCCTCACTCTCATAGTTTGGTGGGACGGCATTCTGACACGACCAATGGGAGAGATCAGGCGCAGGATCAACTGCTTTATGTGTTTTCGAAGGCATGAGGTTGTCACACAACTTCCAAACTTCAAGCTGCTATTGAAAAAGTTCTAATGGAAAATCCCATAACATTTTGCTCGGCCAGAATCCAGGATCCCACGCTCAGGGGTCGCGCTTGCGAGCAACGGATAATTGAGGCGCATTTTTTGGACTATAAGCGCTGACTAGGCTAGTTTAAACTAGTCATCGGCAGACTGCACTCCTTATCCATTATAAAAAAAAACCCTTTTTGATGACGTAGATCCTGTATTTTACAAAAACCCTCGTCAGTGGAATACACAAGAGTGACGTCACAAACAAAGAACACGTCTGAACCTGAGTCATTACAAGGAAACCTTTTGAAATCATAATAAGCTTTAGCAATCAAACATAGAGCCTTTACCTTGAGCATTTTAATTGAACCATTAGGACATAATAGAAGGCGTGAATCCGTGAGAAGACGGACCTATAAAAAGTACGGTGTGATAAAATTAAGTGCGTAGAATCGTGAGCTTAATTTATGCCCCTATTTTATCACCGAAGTCCAATATTTTGTAGTTCTGACACTGCTGGATTGAGCACACATAAATATTAGCATTAACGAAACCTTACTAACGATTTTAATCACAGTATGTTTGGCAAACACTGACAGTCAGACTATGTGACTGTTTGAACTGATACAATATAAAGAATTTTGGGGATAATGATCCTCAAAAAAAATTAAGGATAATTAAAACTTGCCAAAAAATGCCTGAAGAATCATAATCAATCATTTATTTCAGATAAAAATCCATGGGTAATATAAAAACACAATAAATAAAACATATAATAAATTGAAAAACAGATAAAATAAAAAAAAACTAAATAAAAATTCATAAAACAAAAAAAATACCTATACACTAATTACAATTTTGATAAAAGTCCCCGTCCTTTTAAAAACGTGGCACATCCGAGAGTACCAATAGTAGCTTTTTACATCGCCATGCATGAGTCACCGCTAACCACGAGGTTCAACCGCTGGACGGTCGGGGACACCCATACAACTAGAAACAACCTGTTTTTTTTTGCCTACACTAGCGATACACCCGACTTCGCATGTCTGGTGTATCGCTACGGAAGTGCAGACACTGCATTCTTATTTTATTTTATCTTTTGTTTAAGAATAGAGAATTGTATCGATGTAAATTTGCTTGCGTCGTGGTGTACTTGATAACATAATGATGTCATCAATTATAAATCATTACATCAAACTTAGAATAATCAAATAAATATATTTATGCAATTTTTTTTTTTGGAATTTTAGTTTGATTTGTTTTCCCTCCTGACAATTTTTGTAAAAGATTTAATTATTAATTATAACTAAAGGTATCTCAGAATTTTAATATTACTTAATCAATTCGTTTAAGTACCTAATACAATTATGTTTTTTTTATATAGGTACTAGCTTTTACCCGCGGCTTCGCCCGCGTTGGTTTAGAATTTGACAATCAATTCGGGCTGTACTCGGCTCGTTGTTCGGCCAGATCCAGAATTATTAAATACGGATCAACTGTGACTCATAAAAGTGCGTCGGCGTTCAGTTTGCATTTCTGCATAAGAGGTCCTTCTCGCGTCTCTTCTGGAGTTTCTGACGCTGTAATTGCTGAGCTTTTCTGAGACGAAGTTGTGTTTGAACAGGCGTCTCAGTTGCTAATACAGCTCTCTGGCTTTCCGCTTGTTCCTCCAAAAGCAATTGCGTTTGGAAGGGAGTCTCAGTTACTCTCAGAGAAACTTAGTGGGGATGGCTCTCCAGTCTTTCCTGGCTTGAAGAAAATGTCTCATCAGCTCTCAAAGCTGCTTGTCGCTCCGGTTGTGCTTGCCTTCTTAATGCGGCATGAACGGAAGATTCCTGGGATTGAGAAGTAAGTTTTGCTCGGGCTCGCAATGAGCTTTTGCCTGAGTTGGATCTGTGAGATATTAAAAAAATAATCTACCTACCCTAATTAAAACACACCGAACATACCTCTAACGAAAAAATAAACAGTACTGAGGGATAAACTTAACTTTGCCGTTGAAAAACTGTTGTTTACATACATCGACATAGGTCACGGTTAGTTTAGCAACTAAGCTCTTCCTTCAGTCAGACATCGACTACACGCATTAAACAAAGCAATTTTATTTTTTACGACAGTCCTGCTGTGATCCTATGAGGAGTTCCGTTCCATATCTCCGAAGTTAATCATCAGATCATGACAATATTTCTATGGGACCAATTCGGAAAAAACCAATTCTCAAACAAAAAAAAGAATCATCCAAATCAATTCGCAATAATTGGCGGAGTAATCGCGGAGTATGCTTCACTGACGGGTCGTGTTATAAGTTCGCCTTTGTATAAAGGCGAACTTATAACACGACCCGTCAATAACTTTTCTTCTATGGAAGTATTTCCATACTTCCTCTATGAATGTGTTTACACCTGTCAGTGTCAGTGACGACACAGTAATGTCAGTGTCAGTTACGCAGTTTTTCTGTATCCCTGACAACGTAAATAAAGTGGGTCCCAGACAAACGCGTAATGTTATGGCGGCCGCGTCTTTTGCAAATTTTAATAACAGACCGCGAGTATTTCAATAATAATTAACATTTAATCTACACTTCTCTATTCCTAAGAGTAATATGCGATGCTAATGATAATATAGATAAGTACCTCACACCTCAAGTGTTTAAATAAACGGTTTTTTTTCCTACCTTTTTTCTCATCTTCTGAGAGGGCTAATGAGTCATGAATGTAATAAGACAACGTTACGGTTAGCCATATAGACTGACATCCGGTTGTAGCACAAACACCACGCTAATGACACTTCAGGCCGGCACTGTGACCGCGGTGATATGTTTTTGCAGCGGTTGGAACCGCGGCCTGCGGTTTGCCGCAACCGCAGGTCCGTCCGTCTGGAAGCCGCTTTATGTAAAATGTCAGGAGCCTCTTCCGCGGTTTTGGGCATGAAAAATGATTAACCAAACAACTTTCGTTCTCCTAGGTTGTTTACTGGAAACTGGTCTATCGACAGTCTAGACTCAAAATGTATTAGATGCTTAAACTTAAAATTTGATCATGATCCGATAGACACGTGGCGCCATCTACTGTCATAAGGCCGTTATTGTGATTTCGCTCGGGAACAGTACTTTTTTTCGGGATTAAAAGTACCCTATGTTTGTCCCTGTACACCTGGCAACGTATATGCAAAATTTCAGGATGATTGGTTCAGTGGCTTAGGCGTAAAATGGTAACAAACAAACAAACAAACTTACTTTCGCATTTATAATATTAGTTAGGATAATGGCGAAGATAAGCAATTCAGAGTCCATCTTCTTGCTGTCAAAAAGGTTTATTGAATAAAAAAATAATATATTTTTTGAGAATTCATCTGACAATCTCCCAGTTATAAGGTATTGTTTGCCAGATAACAGTGCCATTACAGCAAAAGCTTATAATACACCGCTTTCTCAAAAATTCCGACGGACAAGCTCCCACGATTTTTTTTTTTCTAGTGATGTAAACGGGAGCGAATCTCAGTTCACACGGGATTTTGTCGGTATTTAGTTGAAGGCGATCGAAAACGATTCCCGATAGGTACTCTTGTTAAATCAAGACTTTAGTATCGCTTGTGATGCTGTTTTTGAGGAAGGAAAAGATTCTAAGGTGTATGTAAGTTAAAGCAAGGTTGTACATCGCTTTTTGTAATTGTCAAGAAACCCATTTTATCCTTGAGTTATTTTTTTCTCATGTGAAGGCCAGCTTTTCTTGTTTTTATCTTTAAAAATAACACTTAATAATAACACAGTTTTCCTTTTATAAGTAGTTTTGAAATAACAACGATATTGCGTGTCGTTAAATAACACAATCGTAAATTAAACTAGTCTGACTGTGTGCGTCCAGAGTTAGCAACATAAATGTTCAAAAAAATCATTCTAAACAATTGTTCTTGTTACTCCTTCACAAACGGAAAATCTACAATATCCTAAAGGCTCACATATCCTGATGACCACACAAATTACCATCAAACACCTATTCCGAACTACAAAGTTCTTACAATTTATATCTTTAAACAAAGTAGCATCAAAACGGTTGAGTGGTGATATCATTGAGGCTGTAGATTCGCTCCCTTGCACACATCCTCTCATTCATGAGCCAGGTAGATAGATGAGACGGATATACGTCGCGGGTTTTATTGTTCCTGTGCAGGTAGCCTTAAGGCTCGTGTACACGAGCGAATATAGGTACTAAACGTCATGACACGTGACAGTCACTGTCATAAAATGTGCGAGTAGGACGGAGAATATTTTTAACTTGAATATTATAGTATGGTCTCAACTAGCACTGCATTTTATGACCGCGGCTGCCACAAACGTTAGCGTGTAGTATTTATAACAATCCTTTTGTTATCCGTCGTGACCACGTGCTTTTTAGCAGTTTAAGGTCGGTGTATGTAAGGCTTGATGCAGTCTTGTGATTGCGTGAGAGAATATTAGAAAAAAGTAAAAAAAAAAATGGTAACTATCCTTTCGTGGAATATTTGACTACTCGGAATTGAATTAGACGTTTTGCGATAATGAAGAGCTGGAGGTTTATTTACCTGTTTGTGTATTGTTTAATTATGTACCTTGTGTCTTGTGTTAAACTAATTAGATGTCTTTTGGAATTCTTGAAATCATTTTCGAGATGGCTTAGTTCATTGCTAAGCTTAAACGTAATTTTTTGAAACCTTTCTATTCGTGGGTCCTTGGACCCACGAATAGAAGGATAAGAAATCGCGTGTTTTAAAACCACGATATAAAATCCGTGTAATACGTCCACAATTACCCGAACTATACACATTAACGTGGTTTCAACGCCATTTTATAATTTAACAGCAAAATTGCACTAAAATTACTAGTTATGTGGGCAAACATTCTAATTTTGACCGTAGCAAATATTATAAAAAATTCGCAGCAGTATATTAAATCGTTTCGTGAGACACATCGTGCATGTGTTTTGCCCGAGGCACATCTCCGCTTTGTCTCACGTGAGGCAGACTCGACCGGTGTACTCTCACCTTTATATTAGGTTAAACTGTATAATTTTGTATGACTAATATTTTTGTTCTTGACATGTTTTAAACGAAGTTTTTTTCAATATTTATAGCAAAATGCATAAATAGGGTACATGATCTTTATCTATGATTAATTAAAACTTGCCCTACTTTTCTAGTATATTATAATTTCGGTTGGTTTAAGAACCTACTTATAATAAAAATAACCTCCAAAGCGAAAACAAGACACTTAAGAAGTTATTATAGATATAGATTATAGTGCACAGATAAGTGCCCAAACACAAGTACATTCCCTCTTCCCATCTCATAGTCCGATGAGACGGCAAACAGTCATAACCGGGGTGAGATCAGGCGCAGGACCAACAGCTTTACGTGCTTTCCGAGTCACAAACATACACTTTTATACGTCTTTAAAATCACGATAATCGACGTTAATTACAAGCGTTAAGTGTGCGAAAATTGGTAACCAATTAAAGCTATAAATTAAATGACTGATTAACTACTAATTCTAAGTTAATTAGCAATCATTTTTGAGAGACCTTCATATCCAATTACAGAAGTTCCTTTTGATTGCCGTAACATCCTCATCCTCAGCCTTTTCACTTTAAGAATGGAATCCATTAAGTCCTTCTCCATTATGTTTTTCATATGAAACTACCTTTTGGAATGGAAAACTAGACTCAATATTACTAATTTTATTTTGTCTCTATTAATGACGTTCAGAAGTGTCTCTTAATGGTCTAATTGAAATAAATGATTTGATTTTGACTTTGAAGTATCCGGAGCCACATAAGATAAAGAAACAACAAACCAGGAAGAAAGGAGGAATACCAAACTGTAACAGAACAAATAATTAACCTACCTTATGTCCACGACTTCGTCCGAGAGGATACAGATGAAGTCGCAGATTAAAAAGTAACCTATGTCCTTTTTTGGGGTTCAAGCTTAGTCTACACCAAATTTTTTGTTTTTTTTTTCGGCCTGTTACATGGGACTAAAAACATAACTGGCGAAATGTGGGTGTACTAATGGGTACACCTCTGCCTAACCCTTCGGGTATTACAGGCGTGATGTTATGTTTATGTTATGTAGTCTGCACCAAATTTCATCAGAATCGGTTCAGCAGGATAGCCGGGAAAGCGTCACAGACAAGCAAGTTAACAAACTCACTTTCGCATTCACAATATTAGTAAGGAAGACAATATTATTGTTTTTTTTTTAAGCTTTTATTTTATCTGCGTGCACATTTTCTGTGTCAATAAACATTCTTTCTTTCTTTCTGTCTTCATCAAAAGATGAAGTTAAGAGAAATCGTCAGACTAATTTAGCCTTACATAACCGGGACGTGACAATTGCTGAAATTATTTCCCAGACACCATTGCACCAAAGTGATTTCATTTTAGTGATTAGATTTTTTGCTACAGTTAACCCTAAAAATATTGCCTGTAATTACTGTACAACTTTCGACTGGTCAGTACATACGATCACACCAAGGTTACAAGAAGTGGGGTAGCAGGTTGAGTGGTCGCTCTGCTTCAGTGCGCCGGCGCATCGTCTCGACACACTTGAGCGTCGCCCTCCACTTCCTGCGCGTGCGACCTGAGGCGAGGGCCGAAGGGACTGATTGTCATGTGTGCGCCCTACTTAACTTGATATTCTAGTTGAATTTAATATGGTGGCGGAGAGATTGGTGTCCAACGCTTCTGACCGCGTCTGCGTAAAAGTCGGGTATCACAGATGCAAACCAGGACGCGGAATAATAGGTCGCCAATGTCCTTGCTTGGGGCCCAAACATACCCCCCATAAAATTTTATCAACATCGGTTCAGTGGTTTAGTCGTGAAAGCGTAACAGACAAACAGAGTTACTTTTGTTTCTATAATATTAGTATGGATGTATGGATGAACTGTCCACTTTGCTTATCTACGACAAAAATGTTCTTTGTTGAACAGGAGAATATTTATGTTATCATTGTTATTAAAATGCATTATTTATGCGTAACAAAGGAAATATCTCAATACTTAGATAATTGATTAGACCATGCTCGTCTAAATACCGGCCTACCTAAAAACAATAGCTCTTGGAATGAGTCACTTAAATACGGACCTAAGAACCACAATATTATGATTTCAATTTGAGTTACGAGAAAATATATGTACGTACTTTTACACGAGATAAGATTCCCTACCTATTTTCTAAGTTTCTTTAAAGATTTCCTTAAAGACCCCATGAGATAGCCATAACCCGTTATTACGTTAGTCCCTAAATACTTATGCATGATTTTATATTTCAATAATATGCAAATCATACACAAATGATCTTTTTTTTAACTGCAGAAGCTTAGCCCCAAACAAATAAAATTTATTTTAAGAAATCCTGTAATCCAAAAAAAGCTCGAAATTGCGATCTCATGATATCACACAGCTAAAGGAAGCAACGAGTAACGTGTCGTCGCCGCGCCGTCGGTAAGCGCTACGAGCCGTAATACCTCAATTCCGAGTATTTTCCGAGACTTTGCGGGAGCGATAAGCTCATACCGAGCGAGCTTTTGCAACCGTTTGTTAACCGGACGAATTGAAAAGCTCTAAGCTTTGATTTGCTAGCTCTGTCTCTCAGAATGTATTGTTTAGAATTGTATTTGTTTATTTGGCGTAGATTCTCTATTTTGGCCCAAAACTATTTGTATATTTTTGTTTTGTATTTTTAAATCATCGTTTTTTGTTTAATGTCGGGTAAGTATTTTACAAGCCTTGATAGTTAAAAATAATTGAAAATAAAAAAACAAAATGGTAATGTATTACAAATCCATCTGTGTATTTTATTTAGCTCAGAAATATTGTCTTCAGAAATGCACTGTGACTTCCGTATCCTAAGTTAACAGGGCGTAAACATTGCACTTGTGAGTCCGACAGCTGCGACCACGCAATATGGTATTACGAGAAGACTGGTCTGCAGCTTCCACTAACTACACTATAATTGAACAGGTACTCATTGTCACACGGACCAAAAAAGAAAAACCAATATAGAAATCATAAGACACGCAAGGAAATGAAACTTCTTAATTATTTTCAGTTCAGGATTAGTTATATTCATGATAATTCAGAATTAAATACCGTCAGTCACAATGGCCGGAGAATTAATTAAAAAAAACGTAAATAAAAATGTAAGTAACGGATATTGTTTTTCCGTAATAAAAACTTATTGAAAGTTTGGCTGCAGCGACCTTGCTGTTTTTTATAACGACGTTGTTTTAACTAATTAGAAAGGAATTGCTCAAAGGGTACTTAAATAAATAATCTAGATTTAGAATACCTAACCACTTTCTATGTTTTTTGAACCGTAAAATAATTTATAATTAAGGAAGTAAGTCCGCGATTTAGCAGTTAAATAAAAAAATAACTTTGCTTTTAAAATACTTTATTTTAACATGAATATGATTAACATGAATATTTCTATACACCCACGTGCATATATTTCTTATTATTTATGATTATTTTTATTCAAAAATCTAAATTAAACAATGAAAAATTTCTAATTTGAAAAATTGCTACGATTCCTTTAATTTACATAAATTCAAAACAATCGATCTAAAATTAGTATTCTGAGACAGTCGTAAAAAATGCTGTCTAAAATCAGATTAATAAGAAAGTAAAAAAATATTTTTATAAAAATCTCTCTTCGAAACAAAAACTGCCAACAAGTCATCCCCTACTCTACTGACTCACGTGCCCTATTTCAACACAACAATCCAACTTGTCCCTCAAGGAGTCAAAATATCAAGCTCGTCATCAAAAGGAAGCGGAAAAGGGAAAAAACCAATCGTTGGGGTGCAGTCAATACAACTTGGTTGGGTAACAGGTGCCGCTCTGCGCCTGCACGTGACACGACGCCATTCGCGCGCGCGCCGCCATAGCCGCCGCTTCGAAAATCGAACGTGGTACGTCCGACCGTTAATTTCAAATATTTTAATTCGAAGTGCTGTGCAACGAACATTTTACTGAGGATTTTGTGCCAGTGTTGGTTTTGTGTGGTACTTTTTTGTACAGGTTTGTTGTTTTTATTTCTATTTTTTTTTTCATTTAACAAATTAAAAGTTAAGTCAGTTAACGTTATTAACAATTTAGAAATATTTTATAAAAAAAATAATTAGCAGTGACAAAAATAAAATCATCAAAAAAAAAAACAGAAAAGTGATTTTTCTCAAAGTATCGAATCGTCTTAAGAAAAGATTTCAACGAGCCGCCATCGCAAGCTGTAATGAGCTTTGCCCCAGACGTTCGCTAACGGAAATGTACTAATAACAATACTTATGTATTTAATGGACGGATTATACGACCGATAACGACGGATTTGTGGTCAAATTATTATTATTAGACTATTATGTAACGTTTGGATAATATAGTGTTAGTGATGGATTGAATATAACGAGGAATCTTTTACCTTTTACTAAGCATATGTAGAATGGCTTCTATTAAAGTATATTTTCGGTGCTTTTACGAATGCAACTTATTTTCTTCATAATAAAACTAAATAGTTAATGGCTTTTCTGCTCGCCTAGTACATAATTTTTTTTCTGTTCAATATAGGCCCTAGAAAAAAACATTAGGGGCTTATAATGAGTGACATTAGATTTTAAATCTTCCAATAAGGATTAAACCAGCCACTAACCCTTCCTAATATAAAATTACTGAACTAAGTATGCATGAACACGGATAGGGTTCACAGCAACGGTTCAACGGGACAGGACTTGAACCCGTGACCATTTGATCGCTGGTCAATGCCTTCAGCGCAGGACTGTAGTTACCTGTAATGTATTCTTGTGAACGACTGGCTATTAGGTGGTACTTAACTTAGCAGAAATCTTTTAAAACAAGTATTACATTTAAAAACTTTTTAGTTTATGGTACAAGTAAATTGAAACCCGGGAATTACGGAACTACCAGTTTTTGAATTTGGAACGTCAATGTTTACAGGGAAGATTATGTTTCAATGGATTTCCAGAAACTTGTTATCGTTGAATCGTTCGAAAAGAGATCCGGAAACATAACAGACTCGTTTTTATCGATTCCTAAAAAAAAAAGTTCAAAAGCGTTTTTTACATAAATACGCAAACGTCTTATGTATTCGTAAATTACAAAGTAACAAGATTAACGTTTTTTAGGACGCTAAACGTTAAGCCGTGACTGAAGATCACGCTTGCACACAAGGCATTCGTTATTTACTATTAACTTAAGTAATAATTATAATATTAACGTATGTTATGTACTTATGCAATAAATGGTAGCACGAAGTTGGTAGTGCATTAGGAAATCATATAATCATAATATGATAAAATTTCAATTACGACAGTAATTAGATAATGTTTACTAGAAAAGTTGTACAATCGTATGTATTTGAAATAAAAACTCAACTACCTTAGTAAATATTCGAAAAAAGAATGTAATGATTTCGACAGCAAAAACCAGAGAGTATTTGTTTGAACTTCTTAAATCATCATTACGTCATAAAATTTAACGGTTTAGGAATCATTCGAACACATTCAAATAAAGAATTTGGTTATGTCGATGGTGCAACTGCCGACAGCAAAATGTCAATACGTGCGAAGTAATCATCTTGCCTTATCCATTTGTAATAATAGATTCATACGTGCATCCTACGAAGGTAACCTAATTTAAATTAAAATCTACTGAACCGAACTATGTAAATGACAAACTTTGCATAACTGCATTTGGTCCGCGACTTCGCCCGCGTAAATGTCGGTTATAGCAGATGCAGACGATCCTTGAGGTTCAAAATAAACCCGTACTGAATTTCAATACAATCGGTTCAGTGTTTCAGTCATGAAAGGGAAGAGCCAGACAGGCAGACAGAGTTACTTTTGGATTCGTATGAATGACCCAAGCGACACCAATGCTGCTAACACAAACTCAGCTGTTTTCGACTTAAAAGACATACCTAAACAAAAAAAAAACTCGCGTAACAACAAAACAAACAACACAGCAGATTAATATTCTAAATGATTTATTATTTAAATCGTTAACGAGCTCACGGATATAATGCAGAGAAAGGCAAATCAATTTGTTCGTTGACTCACATTTGACAAGTTTGGTTGATAGCTGTTACGTCACGGTTAATAAGTACTTACGAAAAGATCCAGTGAGTGCCACTCATAGGTTAGACGATGATCTGGCAATGATAAGCAAGGTACGTGTAAGAGATAATAAGATCTACAATGTCCATAAACGCATAACATCACGCCTGTAATCTCCAAAGGGTAAGGCAGAGGTGTACCCATGAGAACGCCCACATTTCGCCAGTTGTGTTTAAGTCCCATGTAATAGGGGGCGAGTCTATTGCTAACCAATTGGTCAACTTACCATTAAAAGGTTGGAAAACTTAATGAAAATGTTGTGGCCTCTTTTATTGCCTGGCTCTCGATAAGCGATTTGTAATTTTAATTCCGCAGACTTATAAAAAACGAAGACTCTATCAGCTCATTATTTTATCGATAAGTATAAAGATAACACGTTTCTCATTCGAATGAATGTGAAGGATAAAATTATACGACAAATAAGGCAAAAAGCCGCTGCCGAATCAAGCCATATTTTTAACGCATTGACAAATAAAAAACTATATGAGGATGTGAATATATAATTATCATACAAACTTATACCTCTGATTTCGCTTGCGTGACTGTCAGTTATCTGCGGGCTATTTTTTTATCCTTAATTCTATTCGTAAAATAAAACTTACTCTTTAATAAACTATCTGCCAGTAAAAGTCCTGTCAAAATCGGTTCAGCCGTTTTGGAGATTAGCGGGAAAAACAGATAAACTAACAAACATTTTATAAATTGTTATTTTTTTGTTAAGTACCGTGTAAACGTTCATATGCATTTAGTAAACAGCTGTTTTATTGAAATTACAAACAGACGCTTAAATTTTATTTATTTGTTTAGATAATAAACACCAACCACCATATAACGAAGGTCAATACTTCAGTGTTTGAACTTCAAAACCAGTTCCATGTTTTGATGCAAAAGTTTCCATTCCTTGCTCAAATAATGTCTGGAGTAGAACTTCTGAGAAATAAAGCAAAAATATTTATTGTATTTTTAATAAGAGTTGATTTTATTGAGCAGTACAGATTAGGGATGGCAGGCGACCGGACAAAGCCAGACATTAGCCAGGCTTTTTAGATGTATGTACGGCCATGTAACCAGGATTATGTAAAAACCTAATTTAAAAGAGTACCGTGGAGTTTATTGCTCGTTCTTCTCCATAGAGGCCTACCTCCGATTTGGAACGAGCAACTAGCTTCAACTTTCGGACTAACTGACCGACTCCTTGACAATTCAAAAGTTCCTGTAAATGGTCTAATTGAAATAAATGTTTTGACTTGACTTGACTTGCCAAATTATTCGGTGTCCCGCGTATCCGGTTTTTCTTATTTACTTTATTGGAAGTAAAGTTAATTTTATGATAACTGATCGAAAAAATTAAAAACAATAATATTATCATTTAAAATTCAGTCATAAACTCCGGCTTTTTTGGCGAATTTTACTGAAAAGTCCGGCTTAACTGAGTGGCACTGGCTTTCTGGATTTAGGAACTGGCAACCCTAAGTACAGATAGTAAAGATAAATAAAACTTCTAATTAAATATTATGAACATTGGCGTGTTAGAGAAGTATGCAATTCATTCTAGCGATGCATGATAACAATATATGGATATTATATTATGTTTTGTTACGTAGTTATCTATGTAATAGGAGTGCAAATAGGTTGAAATGAATAATTTTATTTTTTTACATAAATCAGTCGGCAAAACGGGACCCTTATAAGAACACTTTGTTGTATGTTTGTCTGTCTGTCTCTCTGTTTGTCTGTCCGTGTATCAAGAGGAAATTAATATCAAATATTCAGAGATACTACCGCTTGGCAATAGGCTCGTCCCTATTACATGGGACTTAAACATAACTGGCGAATTCTGGGTGTAATAATAGGTACACCTCTGCCTAACCCTTCGGGGATTACGGGTGTGATGTTATGTTATGTTTTACTACCCCTTGTTTTAATGATTTTTATCAAACGTAGCTAGGAACACTCCCGATTAATTCACCTTTCAAACAAAAAAAAAAACGAATTCAAAATGGATTCATCCATTCGGGAGCTACGATGCCACAGACAGACACACACACAGACACGTCAAACTTATAACATACCGTCGTTTTTGCGTCGGGGGTTAAAAAAACCCTCTAGCTTTATTATAGAAAGCTATATTTCTGTTTGTAGTAAAGATTATCACTAGTGCAACAATTTTGCAAGTAGGATATATCTTGATATCTCCAAGATCAAATTAGGAACCGCAAAAAAAGATAGAATCAATGACCTCAGCTCATTAGCTGTGGTCTTCTTCCACTACAAACCAAGGCTGTTGTATAAAAACATAAGTTAACTTGACGGTCAAATGTCGAAATGGTTAATTGTGTTCGCAGATAATCTGAAAACTCTTCGTAAGACTCTAATTTTGGCTTAACTGGACGATGTGTTAAAATTCGTGTTTTTGCTATACAACGTACAAAAAAATTCTTGTAAACGATTCATCATTAATGTTTAAGAGGAAATTAATTAAACGACGAGATTGGTCTTAATTATTCAAAAGAAAAGTTGTTTCATCCTTATTATTCTCAACTAGCTTTTGCCCATGACTTCGCCTGCGTGAATTTTATTACGGAACCTTAATTTTTTTAAAGAAAGTACAACCTCGTTACTGCCTATTAATGTAGCTTTCCATAAGTACAAGATTTTTAAAAATCAGTTACCAATTTTTAATTTTCTCCATTGCCATTCTTTTTTGTTTTACTCGTTTCCTAATAACATAATAATAACGACAATTCATTAAATCTCTGGGCTACTGGCTACCAGTTCGTGCCTCGTTCAAACTGAGCCATTCAACTCGCTAATATTATTACTTTAGGTAGATAATTAATTAATGGATCCCCAACCTAACCTGTTATAGTAATTCAAAAACACTTTCATTATCCACCTTTTTAGCTTTAATTCGTTTAAAAGCTTGAATAACAGATAGAATGGGGTTTAATCGCAACCCCATAGATACATTGTGTTCACCCACCCCTTAATAGCTCATATCCTGTATTGATATAACAACTGGTGAAATTCATCACCTTGTCTCTAGTTACATGTTACATAATATTGTATTGTCCAGTCTCACCTGCTATTTCATAAGTACCTAAATTATACCTGTTTTTACGTTATATTTTATGTATATCGTTATAATAAATTACTATTCCAGACTATGGTCTATCTATGTGCCATATTATCCAGTCCCGTTCAGTTGTTACATTACGTCAACTCTAAGATTTAAAAATTGACAGTTAAATGATTCTTTAACAAATATCTGTTATAATAGCGTCAAAGTTTATTTCTCTAATTTTGGACCCAGATTTCATCCTCTTAAGGGGTGAATTTCGGAAAATCCTTTCTTAGCGTACATCTACTGACTACAAACTGCCATATTTCATCTTTATACGTCAATCGGTTTTCGATATTTCGTGATGTGTGAGTGAGTGACCTTTCGCTTTTATATATTTAGATGGATAATAATATACTTAGGTATACCTAAATCGTATTATACTTGGTACCTTTTTCTTCAACGTACGCAATCTCAACCTTGCCTTTCCAACACTCAACCATTGGTCCCTGGACATTTCCAATGGTTCCCTTTTTATAAGCCTCGGTCTCAAGCCTGCCTTATTCCCAATGCTGTATTTACAAACACCATGCCCTCGTCACAAGGTGCGACAAGAACGGGAACAGTGTGCGAGTGAGACGCAATATGTTTCGGCTGTAGTGCGACTTGCAAGCGTGCACTATGCGTTTTTGCGGCTGCATTTCTGCAATTTTACGTATGGTGCAAAATGGAAGAGGGTTGCTGGCTTAAAACTATTTTGTATGTTAAATCTATTGTGAACTGATTGGATTGTATCAGTTTAGCCTGTTTTAGTTTCACTATTAAACTATTCAAATATTTTAAAGACGATCAATTACAGCAATTTTTCAATGTATGTGTTAAGATATTCTTTGATGTCTGTTGTATAAATCTACTGCACCGTCTCTGTTTCTTTTTTCTCCCAGTTCTTTTTGTCAATCCAGTTCTTCGCTTTTTACATTGAATATACCCCTGACTATTTATGTTGTGGGTTTATGTAACTAGGCCTACATCATTGCTGACTCACGATCTCTATTCGCGAACTCATCAGCATATTTGTGTGTCCATAAATATAGTTTTTGTAATGTCTAATCAAACAGACAAATTGTGGAATACGTTACTGGGCAGTGATATGTCGATCTCGCCGCGTCCTATAACTTGCACACAAGCATTAGACAAAAGCGGGCGGTCGGCCTTCGAGCGACCGGTTGCCGGCCGCTTACTTTCGTATTGCAGCCGCCAGCGCGCCGCGCTATTCAATTATTGCTCCAAATCGCGCGCAGATAACTTAAGCGTTGTTTATCTGATTTTAAGTGATAGATAACTGGAGAATGTTTGCAGGTAGGAAGTATTAGCGACTGCTTAGATGTTTTGGAAATTTTGATGACAGGTTATCAGTTTTTAAAATTTATGTCAATTAGCTTGTTAGCTTCATCGGGGTAATTGTAGACAGTTTCAGATCTGTCGTTATACAATTTAACGATCCAATGCTGTATCCATCTATAATTTATAAACGATACTCCAAACTCTGTGGTAGATAATCGCTAAACATATTATAAGACACTTCTGCATGCAACTCGTCCGCCTGGAAGTTAGATATTATAGTATAAAAATATTGATAGAGTTGCTTTCTACCAGTGAAAGAATTTGATAAGCACTTCCAAAGACATTTTCTTACAGAGATAGATAATAAAACATAAAATTTATCTCTTTTCAATATTAGATATAAGTATAGACTAGCTTTTGCCCGCGACTTCGTCCGCATGAATTATCTTTAGGAGTCCCAATAAAAAAAAATACATAGCTCGCTAATAACGTGGCTTTTATAAGATGACAAAATATTTAAAATCCATTACAAACAAAAATACAAATCATCAAAAAAAATAATAATATTAGTTTATACCTACTAGACTAAGTATCAGAAGTAGGTAGGAATTCTATACTTATAGGTAGGTACCTACCTATAAGTATAGAATTCGGCATACAGAGGTCATTCAACAAATCACTAAAACCTCAAACTGAGTTGCTCCTCCTGACGCTGACGTCACCCATAAATTCATTCCGATGACTTGGACCTTTAAAGATTTCTGACAAGATTTGAATGAATCACAGCCCACGGCGAATCCCAGGCTTTTTTTTGCATATACAATATTTTTACTGTTTCTGTTAGGTGAGTCACGAAATAATAAAGATTAATTATAATTATGTAGGAATTTTAAAATCATCTAATGGTTACTCATGTATAGAGCAATCAACTTTGTGGTAATACAATGAACTCTAGAATACTTTGGGAATATTTTTAAATGCTACAAATGTAAAGTATATTTTGAGATCATTTCAAGATAATGAAACGACAAAACTGACAACACATACCTACCTACCTTATACATTTATTTAACTCAAATCTAATAAAAGCTTAGCGACTTCAAACAAAAATGTTGTTTTATATTTTCAATGACTTTATAGATGCACTAAAATGTAATATCATATAGGTAAGTCATTCTATCTCTGTCAACTTCAAACAATATTAACAGGACTAGAATGATGTTTTGATAATTTCAGAACGAAAAACGAGCCAATCCACAATATCTTTAACTAAATATGTAAAAGCGAAAGGTGACTCTTTCACTCATCACGAAATATCGAACACCGCTTGACGTATAAAGATGACATTTAGCAGGGAGGTAGTTTATAGTTAGTAGACGTCCGGTAAGAAAGGATTTTCCAAAATTCAAAATGAAACGGGAGTCCCAAAGTTTGTACGGAGATATAAAATTTGATGCGGCTGAAGTCGCTAGCAGAATAGTCTGTAATAGTTATACAAAACCAATACAATTACTTCGAAAATTGAAAGAAAATTTTACGTGTG
Source organism: Hoplodrina ambigua (assembly GCA_949774945.1). Taxonomy (NCBI): domain Eukaryota; kingdom Metazoa; phylum Arthropoda; class Insecta; order Lepidoptera; family Noctuidae; genus Hoplodrina; species Hoplodrina ambigua. The sequence continues at coordinate 11,389,790 of OX458968.1, forward strand.
TTGGTTCCTTTAAGCATAACTAACCCTAAATATATCTTCATGCTTGTAAGCCTGAGTAATTTTACTTATAGAATTTAATTACAAAATCCCTGACCGAGACCACAATATCATGAACTTAATGCTGATTGATGATCGTTCAGAGGAAAATTCAACTGCTGGGAATCATCCTTTCCAGAACACATGATGAATAGCCTCGTGTGAATGTAGAATATCAAGTAATTACAGGCCATAATAGATACAATGACTGATGACTCCGTTCTACGTATCGGGGATTTTTGTGGCGTAAAATGTTATAAACATGAGAATTAAATTGTAGGTACATGAGTTCTCATGAGAAAATAATGTAACTAGGTGTTTTTGTCTTTATTAGTAAAACAATCAAAAAGTTCTTAATGGATTCGACTCTGTTTATATTTCATTTTTTTTAAATTTGCATGCGCTTAAAAATCCTGTTCCAATTTTGAACATTCAATTGACATTTCACAATCAAATATTGTTTTTTTTTTAAGTATTGTTTTAGGGAGTGCCAGCAGCCTCCTCTCATGCATCAGGATGTTACTTTTTCAATTCGTATGTACTTTCTAAGTTTATCTTTGACGTCACTGACATCGATGAAGGAAAACATCTTGAGGTAACCGGGTCTTATATTTAATACATAACATAAGCACATACGTAACGTCACGCCTGTAATCCCCGAAGGGTTAGGCAGAGATGTACCCATTAGAACACCCATGTATGTTATATTTAATGTAATTCTGAAATCGCCAATCCGCCTTCAGCAAGAAGGGGGATCAATTTTCTTGCCTATTCTGTATGAGAAGAGACCTTTACTTTTCAGTAGGATAATAATAGGCTGGTATTATGATTATAGGTAGTAGCAAGCACACTGCAGAATTTGATACAACCTTACTCCAAAATGCAGGCTACATGTGGACTGCCTTTGCGTCGCGGTCGTTCAAACTAGTTCGCTATTTGAATCGCGTTTAGCCGTCTCTTGCGCAACAGTTCTAGTTTTTAGCTTTTAGCACCTTATACTTGTATGAAACTTACAATGCTTGTATTGATAAAAATACTTATTGGTCCTTGAGAACAGTCGTTGCTTTGTTGCAAAATGACCTTTGATTCTAACAGAAAAAGACAGAGAATCTTTCCACAAGTTCTCGAGTTTTTACCTACAAACAAGTAATTTAAAACTGGTGGTTGGTTTGTGCCCGGTTGATGGCAATAGGCTCGCCCCCTATTGCATGGGACTAAAAACATAACTGGCGAAATGTGGGTGTACTAATGGGTACACCTCTGCCTAACCCTTCGGGGATTACAGGCGTGATGTTATGTGTTCGTGACGTTATGTTATGGTTCTCTGAAACCCAAAATTTACTGAATTTTCACTGAACTATTTATGGGTATATGAGTAAATATACCCATAAGATGATTATGTTCCGGAAGCGAAATAGTAGTTATATTCCATTTAAATCAATAAAAGTATCTTCCGCAAATCATACAATATTTACAGTAACTTAAAGAGCAAAAGCTCGTAACTTCTATTTTAAATATCGTTTGAATAATTGCGCTTGCGCATGTAAGAGTTATAAAAACATAGAATTTATATTGCAGCTTTAGACGACACCTTATGACGGAATATCGTATTATTCATATTATTAAACGTTTCTCCATTTCTATAGATATTTCCTTGTAATAAAATGTATATTCTATGGCCTATGGCATTTGTGCAGCCATGTCATGAAACTTGTTAGTGATTTGAAATGTCATACGAATTTTATGATTTAGTTTGTTACTTCCTGTGTAATTTTTTTTTATACAACCTTTGTCTCCATATATATCTAAAAATAACCCTCTTTTTCAGATTTCAAATGAAACACCCATTCGATTTTTAAAAGTGTTCCCATTATTTAAATGTTTTTTTAATAAATTATACAAGTTTCGTTAGAAAAAAACCAATAAATAAGTTTTGATAACTTGTTATCACAAAAAGAGGCTTTATCTACCTTTAATTTTTTTTCTTATTTTTTCATTCATTTACTGTCCTACTGCAGAGCAAAGGCTCTCTCGTACTGAGAAGGCATGAGTTGAATTTTAGAACATGATATAAAAAATAAGTTCATTTAAAGTTTAATAATTACGAACACTTAATAATATGTATCTACTTACTTACAATAAAACAGAGACGAAGAAATATTTAAAAAAATAAATAACAAATCAATTTTATCACAGATCAAAGATAACACAGATATTAAGCTAATTACGAAACACAAAGATAAGGCACGCGAGTAATATCCGAGCTTTATCACTTTTCTCATTTCTTAAGCCATGTCCACACTATTACTATTACGTATTTTATGAATTACGTAAACTTGGTAAATAGCGGCACTCGGCAGGTGGCAGCAGTGGGTCAACATTATCGTGACGAGGACGTCGAGTAGCCATTTGACATTTTAAATTTGGAATCCGTCGGATTGTAGTCTAGTCGTGTATGGAAGGCACTTTATAAACGACCTTGCGACTTGCGATTTTCATGTGTTACTTGATAGAAAGCTTTATTGAGCTTTTTGGAACACTTACCTACATTGTATTTGTTAGGTATGGAACTCATCTCATAATGCAATGAAGTTTTGATCATGTTTTCGAAATTCCTACTTATGTTACTCATGAATAGCAGAATGAAAATTCTACTAACAAAATGACGAACAAATTGAAGTCACAATCTGGTTTCAGTGTACAAAACGCCAATTCTCGTTACTAAAAACGCTCAAAATCTAATCGGTATCTCGATTCAACGAGAATGAATGTAAAAACTTATCAAAAATGTAGGCGACAAATTGAGTCTGAAAATAAAATACAAGCGTTTTTAAACTTACGGAAATTTTCCCCCGTTCTTTGAACCTTTGCGTATTTACCACGAACTCTGCTAAGGTTACAACGCTAAAAGTATGAATTCATCACACCAACCAAACTTGACACCGCTATAGTACACTTACCAATTTCGCGTTCCCATTAGTTCAATTATCACGTAAAAATCATAAATTCTACCAATTTGCCAATGATTTACGAACACGATGTACCTTCGCAACAGCTGCAATTTCGACGCATCAGCGAATTTATAAGCTCATGCATCTAGTTCAAACGCAACCGATTGCTTCGCATGATGTTTGCGACATGGAATTCGTGGTTAGTCGTGCGTTTCCGACTGTTCTGTGTTGGTACCTTAATAATCGATTATAAAAAATATCGATTCGGTGATTTCATGTGAATGGGTATTAAACATCGATGAGCTTGTATTCTTTTTATTAACGTAATTCTTTTTAAGAATCTTCGATGGTAACCATTTTGGTTGTTAAATACTTGAAGCAGAAATTGAATTTATATCAGGAAATATACATCTTATACTGACAAAACAGTAAACCCTTAAATAAAAATAAAAGACAATAGGTATCGATGTCGTTCGAATCACGATTCAATTATTGTTATCACACAATCGATCGAGTTGATCCGCCATTCGAAAACCGTGTGCCTAGTTGACAGTTGACCTGAATTATTTGTACCCGGTAATTATCCATCATTACCAGTGTACGCCAACCCTAATTACTTCTTATGTATTGGTATGCGCATTAACACGGATTGTTAGTGTTTCATGTAATAACTATGTTAATAACATGGGCTATTTGGAAAATTTCCGAGTGTACCTAGTAGTTAAAATGTTATATTATTGTGGTTATAAAATAATATACTCAATTATCTTGCATTAATTTATTCTGAGGCATCTTCACCTCTTTGCGCTACTTAGTAAACAACTTTGTCTGGTAAACCGTGTTCGTGTCTAACATGACAAATATCAAGTAGTTTGTACATATAAACCTCCATTGTATAATTTACTCGTCGTACTGGTTTTCAGATCTAGCAAACGTTAGGTTTACTTAGCTAAAAGTAGAGCTATAACACGCTCTTAGCCGCTTACTGAATCTAAAGTGTAAAGTAATTATTTGATGAGTCCACTTATCCATACTTAAGTCCAAAAATAAATATGATAGCGATAAGCACATAGTTAACACACATAACCTGCTATATAATCATATAATGCTCATTTTATAAAAAATAAAAATACATAAACTCGAAAATCGAACCTTAGAAATATTTAATACTAGATTGGCAGAAGGAAACAAAAATACTCAACGTAAATACAGTCATTACAAATAAACAGTCATACATTACAAAGTAACAAGAACAAAGAACCCAATTGAAATCACCCAAGTGCTCAATCCTAAAACAATATTATCTCTTCCAAATAAGGTCGCATTAATATAAACTGCAGGTACTAAACAAAAACGTTAAGTGTTTTAGTACAATGACCGCAAATCAACACGCTAAATCTTATGCTAAAAAAGAATAAAACAAAAATAAGTTACCAAGAAAGGAAAATGAGCAGACAAAACGACGAGATTACAAGTGTACAAGTATACTACTGCATTTCTTGTAAGTGTCCTAAAAGATGTATAAGAGATTAAAAGAGAAGCTATACTTTCCGTAAAAAAATGATAACTCGATATAATAATTGTGGTCACACTTCTTTTGAGCCGCAAAGAACACGGTTCAAAGCTAGAATAAAGAAAATGATACGGTCGCTACATTACATTTTTTTTTACAGGTACCAATCGTACCTACATATACTGATGACCCAAAAGTAAAAAAATAAGCACAAAAGCTCACTAATTTTATGGAGGCGTAGTCGGCTTAATAGATCAAAATTGTCCACGAAATAATATCAACAAATTGCTTGCCCATCGCCCACATTCTCGTAACGCGCTAAAAGGCAAACCTGTCCATAAATATATTCATGTCGTGAAGTTTAACATAAAGTGTCTTATTTTTAACCGGGGCCAGGGGCCAAGGAAACCAGAACAAATAAAACGAGTTAGCAAGATGACACTATAATCCAAAGATATGTTATTTATGCCATGATGATGAGAATGTCGAACGCTGTTGTTGCAAACAATTATCGACATGGCGGTTTTTCCGCGAGTTGACTGTAAAATCAAATATCAAACTTACATTCAGAGACTATATTTAAAGTAAAGCAAGGATTGAAGGATTATAGAACTGAAAGACGAGGTTACCATAATATTTTCCTGGTCCGAAATTGGAAAGGGCCAAGGATAGAGCCTTGAGGAACGCCCCCGTAAAGTAATTAATTATATTCATAACATTTTGGTTAATGATTAGCTAATTCTAAGCACGTGGATAGATCTGAGCATGTTAACCTTGACCATTTGATTCGTAGATTCGTTCCACTGATTATAAATGTTTTTAAGAGGGACACTTTTTATTATACATCTTATTTGTCATCTTAAATCTTATCTTAATCTTTTTAATACATAAAAGTGAAAGGTCACTCACTCATTCAACACGAAATATCGAAAACCGCTTGACGTATACAGATGAAATTTGGCAGAGAGGTAGTTTATAGTTAGGAGACATCCGCTAACAAAGGATTTTCCAAAATTTTATCCCCTAAGGGGATGAAATGGGTGTCCAAAGTTTGTATGGAGAATTCAAATTAGACGCAGACGAAGTCGCGGGCAGAAGCTATTGGTATATGTTAGAAACGATAAACGAAAAGGCCCTATGACTAAAGAATTTAAATTCAAACAGGTCTACCACTGAATTAAAATGTAAATCACCCATTTTTACAACAACAATGCCATAATAAAACACAAATAAATGCGCTTTGTCATGAACATTGCGCTAGTAAATATTTTGCGCAGTCGCTGATTGTTTTGCATACTTGTAACTCGATATAAGGTCGTAAAACTCAGTACTAATCATTTCTTGTCATGCATTGACCTTCACGTTATTCATTTTTCAATGTATGCATTACTCGTACATTCAGGAAAAGATGAAAACCCAGTAAAATCGATCGCCAGTGGTCGAATGTCTTAAGGGACAGAAATCTAAATTTCGAACTCCGTCCCTTACGGCATTTGAAAAATCCATTGACTGCCATACGCTTCATATGTATTTCAATCAGCTTTTGCCCGCGGTGTCGCTCGCTTTAAATTAGGGTAAACTTAGTTTACTCCTACGTCTCTCTAACTACCCACCTACCTGTCAAAAGTGGTTTCCGAGATTTCATGTTTAGACAGTGATTGACATATCGCTTTTATAATATACTAGCGACGCGCCCCGGCTTCACATGGGGACAATTTAGTAAACATCACATTTATTTTTCTTAAATTTTCATACAAACATTCCATCAAAATTTTCGACATTTCCGATAGACTATACCAATATTTTTTTTTTCATATAATCTTTATCCTAACAATTAAAAAAAAAAACAGTGTAATACGTAACATACGCGGTAATTTATTTTTATTTTATAGAAATGATGTGGATACGATGAAAAGTATACAATGTATGTGGTCAAAGAATAACACATTTGATTCATTTGTATGTTCTGTACGGTATTAACTTGTATGTTTATTATACCTATACTCATGTATTTATTGTGAATAAGATTAGTAATAACAAGCATAGGAATTATTGCTTCTTTGTATGAATACTTTATTACTTGTTTCTTACTTAGAAAACTACGTAAGTAAGAAAGTTGCTGGATGCTAAAACATTTACTCTGTATAAATTTTGTCTAAACCGAATTTTGATTACGGCAGCCAATTTAATAAACACTAGCCGACTTCGCAGTAAATATTAAATGATAATTTAGTGCATAAAAACACTCCCCGCTCCCTCACTTTCATTGTCCGATGGGACGGCAATCCGCCACGACATGTGCCAGAACCAACGGCTTAACGTACTTTCTTAAACATAGGATTGTCACTCTACCAACTTCCAAAATCAAGGCTGCTGAGAAATTTCAAATGAAAAAGCCCTCTATTGGTCCGACCTGAATCAGACTCCACAATCAGCAGTCGAGCTTACGACCACGAAACCTATAGGACAGTAGAAAAAAATCCTTATATCTTTTACATTTTACAGCTCTTGCATTGTATTTATTTATGCATCTATCTTAAATGGCCTCTTTCTTTGTTACAGAACTCAAAGGAATTGTCGCAGACTGTGATATGTTAAAAGAGTGTCTGTTAGTAACATCGTGTTAGTAACATACGTGATTAACAACTAAAGTGCAGTGCTCGTGTCCCGGATATATTGGACGACGCTTCTCTAACAGGCTGTACTGCCTTGGTAAGTTCAAACTTTTTTATTTCAACATAACTTTTACCGATTTTGTCTGCGTAAACTTTAAGATTAAGCAGAAAAATACGAAAATGAATACGAAACACAAGTACGGGATAAAAATGGTGTGTTATCCATGTTTACCAAATTGGGTACACACCACCAATAATTCCAATACATAACTTCTCTAAAAAAACACTTTTTTAGCTCTAAATACAAGATTAACTGTATTTGTTTTTTGATTGCTTTCAAATTAATAAATAAGTCAATTGAGTCGGCATTGAAGTGACATCACATTTATCTTTTGCCATACTACATCTATGGGAGAACCGCGTTTTGACAGGTCATACAAAGTACGTTAATTGTTAGGTGGTGTCAACTAGCTTATTTCAGCTAATTCAGTTCAGCCGTTTAATGTCACCTTTTGTATTAGCGAATTAGCTCCGTAGCTGAACACTGGACGAAAAAAAAAATATTTTGTATAATTATACAATTTATTTGCCATCGATACGCTAAGGAGAACGTCAAAAACTAAAAATCTTCCATTCAGTCCTCACAAATACAACAATTTCGCGTTTATTATACGAGTAGTATTTAAAATAACATAAGTAGGAAGTAAGCCTAATATAAAATTAATCAATTAAAACCTATAATTAAATGAGATGACAGTTCAAGTTTTATCAAAACTAATTTTACATTTTTTTTTACAAAATTTGCATAAACGTGATCAATTTTTTGCTGCTTTTCAATACAGCACGTGTTTAAAAAAATTATGTATTCTATATTTTTCAAATGCTTTATGATAATGACAGTAGTGATGGGAAATAAAATAATCTACGCAAGTGTGATTTGCATTTAAACTGTACTTGTTTTTTTTTTTCTTTTTAGTCTAGTAGAGGCCTAATGTATGATATACGTGTAACTATTTGGGAATTTGGTAGCCTAAATTATACAGAATACAAACTAAAGCAATAGTAGCAGCTAGATTAGTAACTTTTAACAGTTGCCTCTGAGTCAGTGTGATGATGGCCCAGGCCCGTCTCTCATGCATGTGATTGTGAGTTCAATACCGAGCAAGTACCCAAGTGACTTTTCAATTCTTGTGTACTTTCTAAGTTTATCTTGGACATTAATGGCACCGGAAGGAAAATATCGTGAGGAACCTGGACTTATACTTAGTCTGAAATCGCCAATCAGCCTTGAGCACGCGTGGTGATCAATACTCGTGCCTTCTCTGTATAAGAGGCCTTTGCCCTGCAGTAGGACAATAATAGGCAGGTATAATAATTAAACAATTTCTTAGGTTTTTAAAATTAATCTTGCCTTATCGGTGAACAAAATGACACTACTGAGTAACTTTGTGCACGGATTATAGCAGCGTTTAATTTCAGAGAAGTCTCTTAAAAAATTCCAAAGGAATTTATGCATAATTGACATTAATATTTCAGTTTCTTCATTTCAATAATCTTATTTGAAAGTTCTTTTTGGAATCCATTGAAATCTTCTTCGATAAGTTTGTCCAAATTATGTAATGTCGTTATGCATAACAGTTGGTGTCTGAAGGTCTCTTATATACCGGTTCACACATCCGGCTTCGCTTGAACTTGTACAACTTTTTTCTCATCAGCTTTTTTGATGAGACTTTGATCCGTACCATCACTATTCACTATTCTTTTTACTGCATTTAGTAATCTAAACTTAATATTATTAAGCTGAGGAGTTTGTTTTATTTGTTTGTTGGTTTAGACGCGCTAATCTCAGAAAGTACTGGTCCAATTTGAAAAATCCTTTTACAATATAGGCCGTATAACGAGAAAGATAAAAAAAAAACATAAAACAACTTCGACATAAAATGAACAAACACCATAAAATTATTTCGTTACCTACCTTTTCCAAACAAGCAAAGCAAAATAAAATTAACAAAATGGCGAAACAAACAAATTGCAAAAAATCCATACCTTTCATAACGTCACGGCAAATATTCACACCAATCATACAACAACACATTTAATTGTAACTACGATTCATTACAAAACAGCAATTAACAGATTACAGTAACTCCGAATCGATTATGAAACTCGGTTCGTTGACAGCACTATTTCCCGCGTTTTTTTTGCAATTATGGCGGGCAATATGGCGGCTGAGCTGTCAGCGTGATGGGGCTGTTCCGGCAATGTTTCCGCTGTGTGATGTGATTACCGTCCTTGACAACAATGGCCAAGGTTGAGGACGCATGACAATTATATTTTCCATGAGAAATTGCTCGCGTGATTTGGGTCGAACGTTCTGTGTTTGGTGATTTGAAACAGTCTGTTGCGTAAGTACTTGCATTCCATCATCATCAGAAAAAATATACAGAAACATACAAGTTAAGCCTGAACAAAAATTTTGATACCGCATTTTCCATTAGATAATACATTTATATTAAGAAATAATTCACGTCGAATGCTGAACATGCTTAAGAATTTAATCCAACCAACCAATCCAATCATATACTACTCAACTCAGCAGTGCAATAAATTCTGTATTAACCCAAAAATTATGACATAATCACTAATAATACTCAACATACTAAAATATTTAAGGCGAAAATACATAAAAAAGAAGCTTAGTAACTTAGTGAGTTGTCACTCAAGCAGACTTTGATCAGGAAAATACTTAACCCTAGAATGCCGATGTATCCCCGTCCCAACTCCCATGTCGTTAACCATGCGTGTGGTCCCACATGTACCTACTCCCTTAAGCCAAACGCAAGTGATCACCGACCACTTATATCGACGCGGTGTACCGTGGGATCGCAGGGAAAGTACAGGATGTGTCGACCACGGTTATGGAATAGTACCACAAGACTGGTGTAGGGAAATATGATCAAAACCAGCCATAATTATCACGACTACGTTTGCATAATTTTATGTTGATGAGAAAGTTCCGTGTGATGCATTTGAGATAATTTGATGCATGACTACATAAGCTTCGAGCAGTCTTTCATAATGACTCCTAAAAAAAGTAGTAATGATATATAATACAAAATTCAGATATTTATACTTTCAATATTTCTCTCTCACTCGCCATAATTAAAATCCTGTTATTTTCTGTACAGCCTACACATAAACCCAGCATTTTAAAGCTTATAATTTCAACTTTACACAGGAATGGCGGTTTTTCCAATAACTTCACAACTAACCAATCAACACAAAGTTAATCAAGCAGGCAACATTAAACAGCTATTGAAACAGCTTTAAATAAGAGCATTAAGCTAACACCTAGGCCGGCAACAGCAAGGTATGCACAGGATCGTAAACTATTCAACCAGGCAGTACCGAGCGAGGGCAGGGACCGCGCGCAGAAAGCTCGCCGACCCACTTACAACCAGAACCGAACCCGTTCCAACGCTTTTACATAATTCCAACTCTCGCTACTGCCTTTATCACATACAAATATTTCCAAATTACTGTTAAAGATGGTTCTCAAACCGGTCGACCACCAGAACCCGCGGGGACGCCTGAACATTCGCGGGTTAAGTGATCTTACGTAATTCGAAAGGCGACCAAAAGCTGATTTTAAAAATAAACACTTACGATCGAATAATTCTATATTACATGCACGATAATATTTGCTTGTGAATATAGCATTGGCAGCATGACGATCTAACCCGCTTACAATATCCAGAATATTTCCATATTTTAATCGATCTGATTAACATTTAGCTCGATTACAGGACGTGTGGAATTTTCAAAGAATGTTAGAAGGCAATTCTAAGTAATTACAACGAGAAATAGAATGTACAATTTTCTTATCACTGTTCGCTAGTTGCAAGAATCGTACTACTTTTGCCGTAATGCAATCTTTACATTTCGCGAGCCGAACTATTCATTGTATAGGTTTCAATTAACACCAAAACCGTTACTGCTTCAAATACGTTCTCATTCAAGTATTCAAATCAATACCTAGGTATATGAGACCTAATTTGGACCAAAAAAAACTAAGAAGTCGACCTCGAACTACTTTAGAAATAAAATTACGCGTTCGCGAAACTGCAATCGCGTCAAATTTGGCGACTACCACAGTTATACCTATCAGAATCAGACCGCTAGATAAGTTTCGACATTTAAGGCTCAATTCACACAGCTACGAAAATCGTCGGAATAAAATTTTGTGCACATTGCATAATAAACTTTATGTAGGTACTACATTGTTTAATGTGCAAAGACAAAAATGTATCGCTCGTCTTCCGACGAATTCTCAAGGTTTCCGTTCTGTTCCGCGCCGGTGTGTAATAAGCCTTATTTTTTGTCAACGCTAAAGGTAACTGAACTAAGAAATATCTAATAACGAATAACTGTAATGGAATTGAAATAAAATAAGCGAAAGTGAATAGGTATTTTATAACAAAGTCTAGTACGAAGTAGACTAGTCCTGGTTTCCACAAAAAAATCTTAAATGTTACCGTTCATAGCTGACTCTTTTAGTTTACATTTTGCTCGCAAATCTTCCAACGAGGAAAATAATGTTAGCGTTTCAGCATTGATACTACTTTTATTACCTTTCAGATAATATTTTATGGCTAGACCGGTAAATAGTTAATATTGACAAAAACTAGCCTTTTATTGTGATTTTCATTCTCAGTTTCCCAAGCAATCGTTATTTTGCTGTACATTTTCTCGTAGGTACCTATGTGGGGTTAATAAATCTCTTATAATTGTAAAACATGCATGACTGAGATGACTGAGCAAAAAATTTTCCTGAAATTGTCTATCAATTTTGAACAGCCTGACCATTCTGTAATCTCATAAAAGTGTATTTAGGTAAGGTGAGCCGTGTTACTGGATTGACAGCTCACCTCGAGCTAACATCACGTAAACTCACCGAAGTAGATTTTTTGGATAGCACTGCAGTATATTGGATGCATTAAATAAACTATCTCTACATAGTATAAAACAAATTAGCTTCCCGCCGTCTGTACGCTTAAATTTTTTATCTCCGCAACGGATTTTCATCAACAGATAGAGTGATTCAAGAGCAAGGCTTTATGTATCTACATTACAGCCGAAGTCAGGGCGGATCCTTAGTATATTACTTATTTTATTCATCACACTTGATAAATCTGAATTAAAGTGAAAAAGTTTGGTTGCCTCACCCGCCGTTACCAGGACAACAGAAAGTTCTTGCAGTAAGCCGTTTTCCCAATATGGAGGTACTGCTTTCGAAGTCTTCAACCAACGACGCTGGAAGGCTGTTAAAAGTTTATTACAACACTAACTTGAGTATTTAACGTTTTTCAAGATAATATGATCGGCACTTTCTAGACTTATTCCAAGTGCAACAAAATTATATGACATTAACGACCACCCGTGAGTGCGAATATCTTTGATTTAATCACAAATGGTAATTGAACTTTTAAATGAAATCATTCATTTAAAAGTTCAATTACTGTTTGCTATTTCTAGTTAACCTACAGTATTGAAACAATGGATTCTTCTTGCGGGTTTTTGTTCAGTTACTTTTGCCTATAGTTCGAATTCACATGTAATCGATATAATTTGCACACGTGTTTAATAAAATCGCCGATTTATATTCTTTAATATTTATTGATAGTTAGCAAAAACATTTAATATGTCACGGTTAGGAGGCCACGTTTAATAAACAACTTACGAGCACAATATAACATTCTGACAAATACATCTCTTCCAACAGTAGTCTTCATTATTATATGAAAACGAAGTTGGAAATTTTTTCTAGAACATATTTGAATACCCGCTCATTATATGTATCATGAAATACTTGAAAGGTCATGGAACTATCGCTCCATGGTCTTACAAAATATGAAAAAACAAACACCAGCCTGTATAAACCTAGTGAACGTAGGCCTCCTAATGACCGGTACAATGCACGCCCATTAATTCATATGATAGGGACACACAACTTGAATATATTTAGAACGTAGAAATAGAATATAATTTGCAAACCTCGCCAATGTCATGAAAATCACGATCTTTATCTCACGCACTGTTGCCACAACCCCTTGCATTTCTAGTAGGTATCTAAATATCGTTACTGTTTACAAACCTTGTATTTTGAACCTTGTTTAGAAGACATTTAAGTTTTCAGGCCTATTTTGAGTTCATTTGTCAGTTACTCTTAATTCAGCCTAAAATCCTATTCATTAGAAACTAAATTATATCATGATTCCATTGAATATCTATAACATCTTTATGCTCTTTCTTTCTAGCATCTTTATTCAATTCAGTTATCTGCCAAATATGACTAGTTCTGCCATTTATGTACCAAATTTTGTTTTTACACTGTAAACAAAGCTTCAACATTTTGAAATTGAGTTTATAATTGTCGACGTGTAAATTAAACATGCACGTGATAATCATATACTCATCATTATATAAAAATTCTCATATAATTTTCGTCACTCGAAAAAAAAATCGTGAAAACATCTTTAGCATCTCAAATAAACACCAAGGAAGGTTGCAAATATTTAGAAGATAGTGAAATCGCAAACATAGGTCGTGCCGCGCCGGCGCGGGCGCCTCGTGATCCGTTCATCTTGTGTCGAAACTGCGGTTCACGTGTCAATAAGTAGGAGTTACGTAGGAATGTGATGTGCTCATTAGGATGCTGTAGGTGAACTTATGCTCTCATGCACATTCAAAATATGAACGGATTTTGCTTTGGTAGGACTTGGACCTTAAAATAACAGTCAAAATCGAGCTAAATTGATGGCTGAAATATCAACATTGATAACTTCTTCTTATCGTGTGGGCAGTAAGGTCTTGCGACCCCACACACCCTAGTTTCTAAGCCGCCTAAAGGGCCTATGACATGGTTTTGAGTAGAACAATAAAGTCATTGAAAACTGATAGCCAAATTTGAAATACATTAGCGAGGTCAATCAGTTGACCTTGTCGTCACATCGTAACTCAGACAAGAGTCTTTCAAATATACCATAAAACATAGACACTATGACACTTCTTGACAATAGGGAAACATTTGTAATAGGACTTACTTTCAGAGATAACCTCTTTCAAAGTAAAAAAAATAAAAAAAATATAAACTACCCCTATATAATATTAGTATAGACAGGGTGGAGGGGATAATGAAGTACAATCTTTTACTATGGATTCAATAGTTACATGATTATCTAGAACTACCACAGAAAGTCATCACGATTATGAATATAACAATGAATCCTAAATAAACCTTAGATTACGTTTTCACTATATTACTTAAACAAATACAGAACCACTTTAGAGTCAGGAATGAAGTAGCCCTACCCACTAACTCAACTGCCTTCAAAACCAATCCCGACTTGACATGTGGTATTTCAAGTATCGCAAGTGATGAGGCAACTCCATACGTGGTGCGAAAGTGAACTGTTATCTCTTATTAGCAGACTCGCTTTTACTCAAACAACTAATTGCTGACCAAGGTATTACAGACTTGAGGTAATTGAACTCGACTCGAGCTTGGAAATAAACTTTTAATAGAATCTTATGTTACACCTCGGAACGCAGACTTTAAGATAGTCGGTATTAAGTACTTTGGGTCGTCTGAAGCGTAACCTATAGTTATATAATAAAGCTGAAGAGTATTTTGTTTAAACATACAAATCTCTAGAACTACCAGTCGAATAAAAAGAAAAATTTTGCATAATGATTGTCAAATTCACGAGGTACCTATAGGCTATAAAGCATCAAGCTAAGTCAGAAGGGAGGCAATAACAAAAAAAGTACCATCACAAGGATAAAAAAAAACAACAAAAGCCGCGGACTAAATCTAGTCGTAAATAGTAAAGAGAAACTGGATGCGGCTTGAGATTTTGATGGAGCGAGTCACAATGGACAGACGATTGAAAAACCCGAGGCCTATATACCTCTACAACAAGTCCTACAAAAGATCTAAACGTACTATCCACCCAGAGCATTCAATTATTTCTAATCTATCGCTCCGCTCGTCGCTCCATCGCTTCAACGATATCGAAGCCTTTTAGCATTTCTAATCTAGTACTTTAACCATTAAATTCTTACTCTCATATAAATATTCCAACTATTTCAAATATATATTTATTTGTTCATTTGCTCTAAATACTGGTTAGTCTACTGTCCGTAATGTATTGGTATTAAACATATTATTGCTATTAAATATTTAAATAGTTCCTGTTTTCGCTTTTAAATGTGTGTAGTAATATTGTCGTATTTGTTAAATCATATTAATATGCAATAATTTTATTTAAAGCTATCTGGTTTCCTAGGTAGTCACACATGTTTTTTATTAAGATTCTAGATTTATTTCTTTTGATGCCGTAACAGATGACTAATCTCCTATTTTGGCATGATCAACAGCATTATTGGTAGATAATTTTAGAATGAATGATATTCAGCCTCGGAGTCTGAATATGCGTCCGGTTGATGGCAATAGGCTCGCCCCCTATTACATGGGACTGGCGAAATTTGAGTGTTCTAATGGGTACACCTCTGCCTGACCCATCAGGGATTACAGACCTGATGTTATGTTATGAAATTCAAAAAATCACTTCTAGGAAACTGGCTTAACCCAATATCCAGCTGCACAACAAAAAGATACTTCCAACAACAATATAATTGGTGCTGTATGTGAAGCTACAGATACTCCACCGAGTGTTATTACCGTAACAAGTTCCTAGTAAAAACTAGAATCAGATCCATTCACTGATACCGGAGCTTTCTATAAAGCATTGTTTTGTTTTGATCGTACAACCTGTTTTACTGTTACATTTTGTTGAGTACTAATAGATACAAGTGTAATACGCACTTACGAAACCGGTAAAAACCGTTATCGGCAACAACTTAAGTATTTAACCCATACCGATGAGAAGCTGATAGCTTGATGAGCTTTATCATTGGTCCATGGAGATAGTTTAGTGCAAAAGTAGAATATGTTCCAACACAGATGCACTCCCTCATCCCTCATTCTCATAGTCCGATGGGAAGGGAATCAGACACGACTGGGATACTAAATCAAAGAACTGATAGGATACTCAGCATTATTTTCCTCCGGTTTCCTGTTGTGTTTCCCTCCTTCATCTTTAGTAAATACATGTACATTTCTAATATTCGCTAGACGAATAGTTCCGGCGTTTCACTGAAATTCTTGAGTCGTATTGTCTTTCGCTCAGTATAAACTGGTTGGGTAACAAACTTTAACTTTCCTATTTATGAAGTTTTTACGACTTACACGCAAATACGACGGTCTTCTGCGATAGTTGCACTTATGTCATCCGTATCATGCAATATATGATATCGTGTAGCAATTTAAAATTCAATTAATGTTATATCGATCTAGATGCAGTTTTGTTGGTCATTTATGACGCTAACATTGCTTTTTACAATTTTATTGAGCGAACTTTTTTCGAATAGTGCCTTGTGGTCATTTCTTTTTGTAATTGTGAAAAAGTTTTATAATTATATGGTTATGAAAAAGTTGTTTTGATTTAAGATCAGGCAAAAACTATTCAATATTACTTGCAAGAATTGCAAGCAAGCACTTGGAGTTCTGAAAATAAAAACATGCACTAAAAACTCTGCACATTAGAAGTATCCAATATTTTTCCTACAATCGCCATTCCATAGTAACCGTTGCTTTCCGTCTCATGGTCTCCTTCACGTCATTCATCAGCCTTAAAGGTAACATAAAATTAAAGTCGCGCAAAATGAAAAGGAGCGTAAAACTCACACAGGTGTACTAACGATGTTGAGTGTTCAATACTTTCCATCATTACCAGCCTGTTCTCAATCCGAGGCGTCTTCTCATGTAGAAAGTCAGGTCTGTGACGTAACGATCACGGACAAACATTACAGTTTACAGTGCATTATACAATCAATTCAGCGTTTGATTGCAGCTTGTTGTCAACAAGGCGGGCTTGGTAATGCAAATTAGGTGTTTATTCTATGAGCTGTAGGTTCTAGAGTTATTATCTTGTTTGTTGAGGTCCGCAGTGGGGTTGTAGACACTGCATTTATAGATTTCTTGCTTTTCCCTGCGACTACGTTCGCGTGAATGTCTGTTTTGTTGTCTCTATTTAAAAGTAGCCTATGTTCTTATCCAGATTCCGAGTTACTTCGTTGTCAAATTTCATTGCGATCGGTTTAGTGGTTTTGATGTGATGCAGTAACAAATATACAGACAGATTAAATTACAGATTAAGTTAAGCAATCGAAATAATAGTGTAGCTACAAGAATATATGGGTACATCTATCTCTTTTAATGTATCAATAAGGTGTGTGTGTGTGTTGTGTGTATATGTATATTATAAGGTGTCTATCTTATGTCCAGTTCCTTCGTTACCACTTCAATAAAAGTTAACTAAGGTAAGTTCAATGAAACAAACCTTGCAGTGCAACTTAAAGAGTTTAAAATAACCTATCATTAAACAAACATAAGAAAGAATTAACCTTCACGTACACACACATGAGGAATTACATGATCAGATTAATGAACATATAAAAAATATTTCCTTCCTGCGACCAACTTTTATGAGTACAAATTACGTGTGGTTCTTAAGACAGGATACGGTTTGTCATTGCGGATGGCATTGATGAAGTTTGTAATTTGATTAACAAGGTTAGGATGATTTCTTGACGATGCATAAGTCAAGGTTAAAGCAAGAAAGATAGAGTACTGAATAAAAAACTAAGATTTTACTCCCTTTTTTTCGGGGTGGTAAGTATTCACGGATGTCTTCCGCCGTAAGGGAGAAGAGGAGTCTATCAGAGCCTTATTGAGTCACAACCCAGTGTTTCCATCCCACACTGCTGGGGATCCGGGAACATACGCTCCTCCCGCGATTTCCGACTGGTACTGTACCACCTCTGCAGACACATGACCAGCTATAAGATTAATAACTTGTACCTTTAAAACTATGGGCTTTGAATAAAACAAGCGTAGGTACATATTTAAAAAAAGAGTTCTTTGAACTTCAACTGTATGAAAAAGTACACAAACTTGACATGACCTTTCCAAATAGCTACCAAATCAAAATCCACACAGTAATGATTGAATTAAACTTTCACTTATCACAACCAGACACGACTAAAGCTATTGATGTCAGACAAATAAACGCAACACAAGCACTATACAACGAGTACACAACACACATAATACATACGTAATTACGGACCTAGATACATAATGTAAAGTCATTTTTATCAATTATCCTCATACCGTTGACATAAGAAACAGACTCACTGGCCCAATGATCGTAGACTCTGGTACTGGAGATTGTGATGTTAGGTAAAGTCTAATTGAGTTATTTTGTAAGAAATTCCGTGCAAAGTGGAGCTCGGAGTTCAAATTATGGTGTATGGCTTTTGCTTTATTTTTCATGAACATCGACACGCGAATTCCTCGGCAAAGTCTTTAGAATTAGGCCAAGTCCAAAATTATCCTATAGTATCCTATACTAGATTAATATTTATACATCGTCATATTATCCATCCATCCATCCATCTATCCATCTATTCACATCCTTGTGCTTTTCTAGGATAAACAAAAACACCATGTCCATGTTCCCATACAGAAAGGCCTGCTTCCTATTGCTTATCCAAAACATTGCTGCAATATGCACCCATCCAATCTTCTCAACATCAGTTTGTTTTACACGACCTCAGGAGTTATATGCTGGCTTTCTCAAAACATCTCCGTAAAAGCTAACCAAGGTCACAATTGCTGTAATGAAAACTGTAACTTATTGTCAACCCTCACCGCAGTCGAACATTGAAATAATGCTTAAATTTCTCCTAACACTGCTTTCCCAGTCAAAGACCATATCTTTATTCTTACACAATTGTCTAAATGTTAAGAAGCTAATAAATTATGTAGTTTCAACATGCGACCAAAATGAAATGGCGTCGACTTACTCGTTGGCTCATTATAGTTGGCCACACCTTGGACGCGGGCGAAAAGTGTGACAAACATTCAGGTGAAATTCTAGAAGTGTTGCCCAATCTTTTTCTCTATTTACCATTGTTGGAAGTTCCACAACCGTATGCATCTGTGCCCTTGATTAGAAAAGAAACGCACGAGCAATCAGCGCCAACCTTGCTTGAATTGTATATTAATGTTGTATTAGTAGATCGACTCTATTAAGAGTGAAGTTATGGGGTTACGAGAACGACAGAAAACTCTTAGGTCCAAGTCGAGCAGGATATACGAGTACCAAGTGATTCGATGCATTCCTTGAAAGGGAAAATCTAAAGCATTTTGCAACCATTTTGAATCCTTCTAACTTGAGGTCGACATTGAGTTGATTTTGAGATCAGCACTTTTATAAGCTTTTATTTATTTTCAACTTTTTAAGTCAAATCTCCTTATAGTAGGAAACCTATTCAACTCTGGACGTAATTCTTAGCTCTAGTTAATCCCCTTTCAAGAAAAGTATCGAAAGGAAACCAACCACGCTGTACAGGTGACGTCATTTTATGATATTTACAATGGAAAATGTATAAGAAATTACGATTCATTTAGTACAACACATCTTTGCATATTCTAAGATGGCATTTAACTGTTCAAATAAGTAAGAGTAGTTATCACCTCGCCTATTTACTAGTTTCCATTTGCCTTCTGACAACAACACGCTAATTTACTTAAACATACAAACTTTCACATTCTCTGCCTAAAGGGACATATGGTGTCTGATAGCCACCCCTAACTTGTTTAATACCTTACTACAGAATGCACCTTTGGGCCAAGGTATAAGGTACATAATTTCCCTATTAAAAAACCTTTGATTGTCATTTCTCTTTGCCCAACCTTCTTGGTCGCAATCAATGTCAAAAATGCCTCTAATGTATTCGTACTTACTGACATTGATCGTCGCTGAGATGAGATTGCGATTTGATTTTGAACATTTCTAATTACTTAAAAGTTAGAAGAATTGCTCCCCTGATTATATTAAAAAGCTCATCTTGTGTGTCTCAAGTGAGGGCGCTCTCCACCTACATGTTAACGGTTAATTAAAATTATTCACTCATGATTAATACCTGAACAATGCACATTCTCTCTAACCTCGTGTGATGTCGGCGTTGCTCAGGGCCAGCGCCTACGCATCACTCTCGTTTTCAACACAATATGCGTAAGAGATGGTACACAAATGTTCATTGATAGTAAAAGTTCGTGATGTAAACGTTTTTATGTAGATGACTGATGTTCATGAGTTAGTGGAACGTACAAATAGCTTATGAGTGACACTTGGAGAAGTAGGTGGAGGTTATGACTAAAATTGTGAGTGGTTGATGAAACAGCAAGTTTATTAAACACTAGTGTCTGCTCGTGACTTCGTTATTGAACTTAAATATTCCATTATATAAATCCTTTGATTTTCTGCAATAGTGCAGCTTTCTAACAGAGAAAAAAAAATTCTGATCGTATCAGAGTAAGCAACGAAAAAAACATACAAACTTTATCATGTTATTATAATTGTTACAGATACTCGTAGTATTATAATAAAATAATGTGTGACAAAATCATTCACATTATTCTTAACACAAATTCAGAACGTTGACCAACAGAACAGACTCTTAATATGCTTCGGCTTGTTTACCAAATAAGCATATTCGTTGCAAAAATCTTATAAACTTACAACATTACATCTGAAAGAAAACCTTCACACATTTAATGAGTAATAACATCATTACATACTAATGCATTTACTTTTAAATCTGAAATAATAAAATCACCTTTTAATAACAACAATTAAAAGATTTCGTGTTATTTTTAATGTAAGAAGTAATAAAATTATCGAAGTAGCTTTCAATGGCCGATGGCGATAGTAACAAAAGCCGTTCACATTCGTACATCCGGTTGCAGCGGAAGTAACGGTGCAAACGTCGCGTGCGCACTTGTGACTCTAGGGTTGTAGACTATTGATATACATTATAACCGTTTCTTGGAGAAAAAGGAAGATGCTTAACGGTAGACAGTAGACGAGAAAAAGCATTGAGCCAGTACCAAGTCTATATGTGTTTGTATGGCAATGACTGATGAGATACAGAGACATATATAGTAGATCGTCCTCCTAAAAAATCTGAAATATTAAGCTAGAATTTTAAAATACGTATGCATATTGCATGACATACTACCTATACTAATATATATTTATTATAAAGAGGTAAAGTTTGTGAGTATGTGAGGTTGTAGGGGGTAGTCTCTGGATCTTCTGAACCGATTTTGAAAATTTCGCAAATTGGAAGCAACGTTATCAGCAGAGGTGTATCCATTAATACACCCACATTTCGCCAGTTATGTTTAAGACCCATAAAATAGGGGGTGAGCCTATTGCCATCAGCCGGGCATAAATCCAGCCTCCGAGGTTGCTACGGGGAGAAAGCAGTGCAATATAAAAGCTTGTTAAATTATTTTTAAAGAGAACTTGTTAATTTGTCTTCAGGCCATACGAAATATTTCCTTTTGATCATTAATTTGAACCGACAGCCCTATGATTCAGAATATAGATCAATAAGATCTGACCACGAGGTCGGTGAGCACATTATATCGGTTCATTGTCAAGTAAAAGTTGCACTACAACAAGCTAACTTACGCAACATAACTTGACTGTTGACCAGCCAGGTTTAGCTCATGAATTCTTGAACAAATAAGTATAATATTATAAAGGTGATCGGTGATCGACTTTGAAACAGATTTCAAAGTCGATCTGCCACTGTCTCGTTGGTCTAGTGGTGATTCCGAGGTCGGGCAAAGTGTTATTGAGTTTTTCAATTAGGAATTTTTCAGTAACAGCCTCGGAATCTGGATTAGTGCCCGATTGATAGCAATAGCCTGCCCCCTATTACATGGGACTTACACATAACTGGCGAAACGTAGGTGTTCTAAAGGTCATTCCCACCTCTGTCTAACCCTTCGGGGATTACAGGCGTGATGTTATGTTATGTCTAGCAACTTATTTTGTCCTTTCCAAGACCTCGGATTACCACACCACCGTCTCTTAGCAACAGCATGTATAATTTGCGTTTCAACCGTTTCTTTCGATGCTAATCGGCTCACTTCCATTGTGTGAGGGGGCGGGCCACTGCGCCTGCGCCCGAATTCTTGCGCACTGACAGCTTACGGGCAAGTGTCATAATCGAGTGGTGCTGTTTAGTCATGCGGAGTGCGAGATTTTCATTGGTTGGATTTATAGTGTGAGCTATTAGTTTAAAGGCTCTATAGTGTACTCCAGTGTTTAGTTTCATATCGTTTTGTTTAGTACTCGATACTTTTTTTCGAATTTCGTTGCGGGACCCAAGACAGTTAATCGTTTCTCTGGGACTCGTCGAGCTTCATTGCCTCGACGCTTTTCTGGTGGCCTCCACTGTTGATTCTGGCTTTCAAGAGTTGCAGTGGGTGGGAACAGTCGGTGGACTCAGTAAGTGGTCAGTGGGCTTGTCCCATAAAAAAAAAAAAATACTTGATACTTTGTGAATGGAATTGAAAGAAAAATTAACTTAAATTATAGGACATAAAGTGTGGTCTTAATAAAGGTTGTCACCTCAATTCTGAGTAGGAATTTCTCGCAATATATTTTTTTTATTGTTATCTAATAATGAATGGTTATAATTATTATTTATCAGCATTGCATTTCATTGTTGTTACAAAAGATTTCGTGTCGATTATTATCAAAACAATCGATATTTCTGTCACATTTCCGCGTAACGCGCCAGCCGCAATAGATATCTAACACTAAATAGATACAGAAGGTCCACTAAGCGTATATTGCCGTATTATCAAATAACGTAACTGGCCAAATAGAAAATCATATCTTTAAAAACATAACATAACATCACGCCTGTAATCCCCGAAGGGTTAGGCAGAGGTGCACCCATTAGTACACCCACATTTCGCCAGTTATATTTTTAGTCCCATGTAATAGGGGGCAAAGTATATCAAAGTTTATGTTAAGACTGTATTCCTTAATACGCTTTGTGCCCAAAAGTATTAATATTGTTCAATCTAAAAAATAAAGAAAAAGGCACATTAAATATAAGAATTTATTTATTTTGCTGTAAGGTAAAAAATCCTCCTATCCTCTTCTATCCTTATGCCTGGTTGATGGCAATAAGCTCGCCCCCTATTACATGGGACTTAAACATAACTGGCGAAATGTGAATGTACCAATGGCCCTCTTCCTAACCCTTTGGAAATTACAGGCGTGACGTTATGTTAAATAAAAAATCCTAAATAAAACAATACAAGCAAAACTTCTATCCTTACCTGCCTTGCCTCAATAACAAGTCTAGTTGCACTGAACAATTGTCACGATCGATATCGACAGATTTATTAAATCGCTTGACAGGAACGCGGGTGCGGCCTTGTCGACTGTGTTGAGAATAGGACAGCGCTGCACCGGTCACTTATGACTAGGAAATATTTTTCCGGTTCCAACAAAGGATTTGATTCAGCTGTCTCTTTGTTTCTTGCTAACGAGTGGAAGGAAACAGCACGTCTATCTTGGGAGACGGAGATTATTTTTTTCTTTATTTGAGTTAGAATTTGATGGCGCGGTTGCTGCAGCAGCTGAGCGGTTTGCTGCTGCGCTGTGTGAAAAAAAAATATTAAAAAAAAAAGAATATTATAATATTCTTGTATTTATGTTGTAGGGCTTCATCTGTGTCCGAGGAACTGCTTTTATGACATTTGACCTTCTGCAGTATTTACTTTCCCAGTTTATACCGAAGTAGCTTTTAACGTGACATTGTGGAAATTTAGTATACCATACACATAGGCTACAAGCACTGCACTCAGAGATAACGTAGCTTTCTATTAGCAGAATTTAAATTAGAATTTTCAGAAGGTCCGAATATTTCTGCGATCAAACAAAGAAATACAATCAAATCTGACTTTTCAGCTTTCTAACAAATAGGGGTGATATTTTGTCTTAGTAGATATGTAAACATCATAGTAAATGTTGCTTTTTCTATATACTTATAATATTATTACCTATATTCCATTCTAACTTCACTTACAGTTAAGATAAAGCTAGTTTCTGGTTTTCACACAGCAACTACCAAATTGACCTCCACAACCCCTTAGATTTTACTTTATCTGTGTAAGTGCTACCACAGATTACGCAACAAATTGTAAATAGCTATTGCTTGTCTTGCTAATATTACTACGTAGGAAAAGTTATGTGGTTGATTTGAATTAATTAAATCTAAATCTAACATAGACTCGACTCCATTTTTATACAATTGCCCTGCACTGTTTTGGAGCCAGGGTTGCCAACCTAGCGTACTTGACACTGCGTACTTTATTAGTATACGTTTATATTTTATGTTATTTCGGGTAAATGTATATGGTCCTTTATGAGGGAAAAATAAAGTAATTTGTTAAACAATTTTGATTTTTGAAAGTTTTTATTAAATCTTTTAGAAAAAAAATACAAAAAAGTTAAGCGATTTTTCGCATGTAGAGGAACGAATCGCGTCGTTAAAGCATATATACCGACCATAAATAATACCAACCCTATTTTCAGATGTACTTGCAATTAAATAGAAATCTCAATATCTAATTGACTTCATAATGACATTATTACTCACAGAACCGCTTTGAAAATCAACATGCTATACTTAAGCTTCCTTATTAGCTTATAAATTATGGCTTGCCATAACTATACGATAATTATTACCATTTTAGATTATAAATTCCAATTAATTTCAACTTTATTTTTAAACAAAGAAATACTATGTTGCGCAGTCAATGCCATTAATACATTAAATAAAAAAATCATGAATTGTTCCATTTGCGAATCTGACGTTTTTCCATTAAAAGTAAAACCAGGAACACAATGAGTGCACGTTTGTTATTAGACACTAAATGATTAAACAGCGGAACTAGGTATATCCACTTTAATCATTAAAGTACTTTAATGCTTATGGTTGAGAATTAGTATCCTCCGCGTTCAAGCGAGAATGTTTGAATAATATAAATTTATATATTCACTAGCTTTTGCCTGCGACTTCGCTCGCATAAATGTCGACGCAGACGGAATCGCGGAATAAAAAGTAGCCTGTGTCCTTCCTTGGGTTTCAAACTTACTCCGTGCTTAATTTCATCAAAATCAGTTCAGTGGTTTAGTTGTGAAAGCGTAACAGACAGACAGACAGAGTTACTTTCGCATTTATAATATTAGTAAAATTAGGGACGTTTATCTTTTGCATCAATTTTAATATTGTTCGAAATTTGAACCCATATATCTCCAGCCTCGTTGTGTAGTACTGTTCTCAAGTCATAAAATTTGCTTCTATCTGTCGTGTTCCGTCGTAAAACTGGATGGAACACATTTTAACTTCCCAATAAACCATGATTGCGTCTAAACAGACGCGATTTCGAGCCACTCCCACGCAAGAAGGTTCGATTACCTCTGGTCTCCTCATTACTGTCTGCCGCTGGACGTCTAAGGTTGTCAGTACCGTCTAGGAGACATTAATTGAATGAGGAAATTAAACGCTCGTTCGTTAACAAGTTATCATTGGGCTCCACCATAATAACATAAAGAAAACTGTGGTTATTTTTACTAGTGAGCAAAAAACTTTAGACTAATGCAATAATCGTTGTCAAAATCAAGTTTGTTTCACTATTATCTGATACTCAAGGAAAAAAATCACCTGTGTTACTCAGAATGCGAAGCCCTGTAGCGAAACGAAAACTTCTATTAAAGCACTTTCTCCCAATCAGACTCCTATCCTATTTTAAAGAAACTAAACATAACAAACATCCTGTGACGTTAGTTTGATAGCTACCAAGTTATTGTAAATGACCTATTATTTTCCGTTAAACGATTCCCATCGCTACTCCCTAATAGATAGTTAATCCATTCCCATAGCGCCCTGCCAGCCCTGTGGTCAGTGACCACACACTACAGTTACGCCCGAAACGAGCCGAGACACGGAATCGTTTCCGACTACGTGACCACTTCGTAATGGCGGTGATCAATCAGACAGCCGTCCGAATAAATACCGCGTAATTCGATTCATACTATAGACACCGGATATTTCTAAGTAACTGTAGTTTTTGGCGAGAGAAGTAAAAGCACTGTAATAAAACTATTAGATACCTAATAATATTTTCGCACTCGGTGTGCCACTCAGATGTTGTTAATTTAAAAATGGAATGGCGTAGGAATAAGTTAGGAAAAAACGAGAATATGATTTTGATTTTTCAAAAAGTTAGTCAGGTAGTCAATTTTCTTGATTGCATGAAGTTGTTTTTGTGCAATTTTGTGGTCGAAAATAAGTTGAAGAATTGCATTATTTATTTCTTTTTCTAGTAGTTTTTGTAGCTCCATAATATTCCTATTAATGTAATAATTAATTGTGTTGTACCAGTAATTGGAAAGCCTAACCTGTGTCGGTATCCAAAATTGGACATTTACGGTCTATAAATGGCGACGATAAAAATGCAGTTTGATTCTTCCATCTCTAAAAATGGACATAATTATTAAGATGTATTTCATTATACTTAATTATACAAAAACGTAATCATGAAAGGAGCTTAACTTATCCTTACATGTCTATATTCAATTAAAGAAACTACTTACAATAATTATATAAAGTAATTAAGACTATTCCACACAAACTGCTCATAAGTATGGTAATACAAAGTCGTTAGCAGTACATAATGTTACTGTAATGTACAAATATTTGCCTACTACTCCACCACGCAATGCAATTACTTGTAAGACGCTTGTAATTGTATAGTTATTAGGTTTATAATATAGTATTACTCCGTTTACGTCAAATCTGTAAATGACTTACGCATAATGAGAATGACACGCAGTGACAATGTTGAATGATAATCAAATGATAAATACAAGGATATATTTTTGCATAAAATATTTAGGAAACTCTAAAATCAAACTCAAATCTCAGTATTCTGAATATTTACGCGCCTATTACACTACCCAATCTGTAGGGCCCTATTGATAGGGTGCGCGTGGCGTGACAAGTGCTGTCGGGACCACCCGATCGTCCTAGCAGTAGGGCCTATCTCTCTACCTGTTATATGCTTCCCTATCTAGTAGATAGGGACCCTACCGACTAGGTAGTATGAGAATAACAGCTTCTCTAGCGCCTTTGACAAATGACACAGTGAATAGTATCTGCTGTCTATTATCAAACAACATAGTGACAACATGCACTATCAATTAAAAATATTATTAAACTACAGTGTTCGATTGTTTTGTCTTTAAGATTGCCGATAGATGGTGCTAAATTAAAAAATGAGTTATTACATTTTTGCTACGGTTACAATCTTCTAAAAACTGAGCCTTTTTTGCTGACGCATAGACTAAACAGGACTTCATAAATACAGGATAGTAATACAATTAACAGACGTAGAACAAACGTCATATAGATTGCAATAAAAAAGGAATTATTTAATAATAAGCTTTTACCTGTTATTTTAAAGTTTAAAAGTCAAATACGTTCTTAGCTGACCTTTCAGATTCATAGGTCAAGTAGTTTTCGAGATTTCGTGTTTAGTCAATGAGTGAATGACCTGCGTTTTTATATTATGAGATTTCAGAACATAGCACGCAGACATTTTTAATAAACATTACTTTAGGAAAGTTTATTAAAGCCATTAATATTTTCTACAGAATATATACCTACCTACCGTTGCTCATGTTCTGTGACATTATCAAACCAACTAACAGTATTGGTTATTTATTTATTTTTGTAAACGACACGTTAACATTAAATAACATATTTATGCCACATCACGCACTTACTACGAAGGCATTTATTGGACATTGATTTATTTTCAATAGCTAAAAGCATTCTAAAAGTTATGGACTGGCATCTTTCAACATGGCTGACATAGATGGCGTACCTATTTACACTTGCTAATTCCAATGCTCCGTTGGTTGTCGCTGTGTCCCCATACGGGGGCACGGCAAGCGGGATCGGGGCGAGGCCCTCTGCCCGCGGAGGCTATACTGCGGCCCCGGGGTGCCGTTTCTCGGCACCCCGGGGCGGTACGCCTCCGCCGGATGAGACCCCCAGTTACCTGGGGAAGGAAAATAATTCCAATGCCTAGACATTTTTAGGTATTAAGTGCAAACGGTAACTTACTTAATCCCGTTCAGAATGACAGGTGTTTTTTTTTATTATGGTCTTGTTATGAACACTGCCTCAAATGTTGGTAATCTAAAATTAAAGTAAATTGCCGTAAAGGTCAGAACGTAATAGGTAATAAAAACCGGCAAAGTGCGAGGCACTGATATTTCTTTCGTTATTTATTTTCTCTTTTAAAGAGAGAAGGTTCTACAGAACCGCAATAGTTTCAAAGATCTGTGCATCCCGTCCAAGCATCCTGTCAAATTGACCGCGGAATCTTAGTAGTAGGGTCCCATTTCGCACCCTCTGATCACAGAACCCTAATAAACGACCTTTCTCATGTCCGAGAAATTGTTAACTTTAATTATGTTCAGTTCTAAGACACTGTCAGCACCGTGCCGATAATATTTCCAACAAGTGTAGAAATGTAAATCTGCTTTATAACTCTTTCAGAAACATTAAGAAGTATGATTCACTACAATGTTGTTTGATTTCCTGTACAGTTACAGAACAACTCGATATCTACAATACGAAACTGTTGCAAGGTTGCCGACTGCACGACAGAATTTGACATAGGACGTTACGAAATATGCCAGTCACGCTTTTCTTCCCTGCAAAGTTTGTATACTAAAATAATAAGCTATGAGAGCTGTAAGATCATTAGAAGACATTTTGGCCTGTTTCATCACCTCCGGAAAGCTCCAATTAACTATTTTGGCAGATAAAGATTGTGCCATACTGAGGCCACCATCGCCTATATTTTTGACGCCGGACAAAACACTTTAGAAACCCCGGCTATTTGAGTGAGATTAAGATTTTTCCCTGACGCCTCTGAGAAAAATAATTTTGCAATAAAAATAAAAATTATATACTTTTTTAGTTCATTGCTTTGAATCGTCATTTTCCCGACATAAAAAGTGGTTACGGTTTTTGAAAGCCCCTTCCCGACCACCCCCAGACGCCCTCTATACTGGGACAAATCCAGGGAATCCCGGATTAGCTCTTAATATTGTTGTGGTCTTAATGGTCTAGGTATATATTCTACATATTATTTATTCCATAAAAAGTATTAATTCTTAATAGTAAAAACACTTACAACAAAAACACTGTCTTTACGTACCTATATTAATTTCAGGTTCTATTTTCGATTACTGGTTATCCAAAGTCGCGACGAGGTCGACCGGTGTCACGACACTTGACGAGATTACGAAACACCACTCCAAATGCATGCCTTGTAGGTACTGAATCGAGCTGATTTTGTTCATCGGTACACTTGTATGCAGTTTAATATTCCACAAAATCATTGAATTAGCACGCAGAATCTACTAAAGATTCTCCTTAAGCCTTACCAAAGATGGATGGTTCCAAACGCCTATTTTTAGGTCAGCTTCTTTTTTCTAACGTGTTTTTGTTTTCCTTTTTAAAATGTAGCTCTAAGAAATGTTTCGTGCAAGGCTAAGAATACATTCGCTGACAGTGACAACCGTTTTTGCTCTATTTTTTGTTGTGAACTATTGTGATACAATCGTGTCTCGAACTGTGACTCGCTGAGTTGTTGGGATTATTGATGATTAAACATTAGCTACTTAAACAAAATAAAGTCGAGCTTTAAAGCAAATGGCAAACTAAACCTGGCAATTCCAGATTGAAACATGACATTTTCAAGTTAGGAATGAAATCGTCTACATAGGTATTCAAGATATGTAACCGAAGTTCAAACAAATTATATGGAAAACAAATGTTTCACTAAATATAGACGTCAGAATTACATTAATAAACTAAAGTGAGAAAGTAACTGAAGCATAACTAATATCAAAAAATTCAAAGATGGCGAATGTGAATATTACGAAGAAAAAATTAAAATTACTATTCAATTGAAATATTCAGGAAATAATATAAAACTAATAAATATATGATCAGGAATTAATTAATATTAAAATAAGTTTTCTAATAGCCATTACATTTGATATTGTAATACAGTGTTGGATAACATAAAGGAAATAGTTGGAATGACGAGAGACTGCCTTGACGAAGGTAGGCGAGAGTTGTGAATAGCTACTGACTCACCTGACCTTTGCGTAAAGTTCGCACAGTTATTGTTCTGATCGACTTACGAGCAAAGCGTAGGAGCCACAGATATCTGCAATTGCTAGTATAATTCCATCAGTGAAAATAGTACATCTGTCAGAGATGTATGCAGAATCCCTAATCTCTTTCGGCTTCATCTGCTTTTTCGGTCTTATTTGTATATAGCTCTGTGCAAATGGATCTGACAAGGCGGGTGTTTGCCGTGCAGTTTGGGATGTTATAAAAATACTTTCTAGCTGATAAAATGATTAGCCTGTTGCCCCGCTGTCAAAGGCTTCTTCTCCTAAAGTGAAGGCATAATCATTGATCATCATGCTTGCTTAAGTCGTTGTCGTTGTGTAAACGGCTCTGTAATGTTTTTAGGAATAAATAAAGCCTATAGTTACAAGTTCATACCAGCTATTTTGTACCGGTACTGCTGCCAACTTATTCATTATTTTCAGAATTCTGACGTCATAAGTTACTAGCCTTAGAGTCTGGATTTGTGCCCGATTGATGGCAATAGGCTCGCCCCTATTACAATATGGAACTTAAACATAACTGGCGAAATGTGGGTATACTAATGGGTACACCTCTGCCTAACCCTTTGGAGATTACAGACGTGATGTTGAATATGAATAAAGCCTAACATAATGGAGCTTCATAGAACGGTATGTAAGAATAGTGAATTTACTCATGACTCATAGAATGTACGACCTCACGCTAAAGCTCTATTGTTCGATGGATTTAGATAAGCGGCTTTCTTAGCTGCGCCTGCGTCTGTAGGCGACTGTAAAGCTAATAATTACATACGGCGTTTGGTATGTCAGTATTTAGGTAGACAGTTATGTGTCATAATGGGTGATGAGTACATGAAGCTGTATTTTCCACTTCTATGTGAAGAAACACTTATGGATATTTGCAGCTGGCAAAATCTTAACGACGAAATATTTCATTTAAGAAAACAGATTTTTTACTTTACCTCACACTAGGAATTAGGTCTATTTTAAATAGTTTTTGAATATTATCCTGATTACATTTAGTTTACATGTTTCTAGTTGTATGTTCAACTCGTCTCCATCAAAAGGAACTAAAAAAACCATATTCTATTACAGCTGAACCGGAAAACCCAAGACATATCAACCGTCATATCATCAGCTAACCGCATAATATATGCAAGCTTAGCTCATCTATTCTTTAATTCAATCTATTGCGCAAGCGCTGTACGTCAGCTTCGTGTGTGCGTCCGCTAGAGGGCGGTAAGTGCGAACAATTATGAACTCCCACGCACTCCTGGGAAACTAACTGCCACCGTTAGCTTTAAACAATTATCATCATTGAGAGCTTGTAGTAAGGTCGGTGAACAATTCATTTGCCAAAATAATTTGATAGATGCTGTTTTCAGATATAAATTAATTAGCCCAAATTGGCCACCCGATTAGAAAATTAATAAATAATTGAGTACATGGGCGTAGCCACGGTGAGGCAGACTGGGGCGCTTGCCCCACCCTGACTCGCTCATGGGTGATTTATTTTATATTTAAATCATCTATCAAAACTAATATTCTTAACAAAAGAAATTACACTTAAAAAGAAAATGATTTACAATCCAGAAATTATACCATTTTGTTTTGTACATTTGAATACAATAAAAGTAATACTTTATATTTGTCAGCATTGCCCCACCCAAAATCAATACTTGGCTACGCTGATTATTGAGTATGAGACATTACCAACCAATTGATATACTTTTAATGACCTGTCAAACGCGATTCCCCCATAGATTTCTATAGCCATACAAAATCGGAATCGCCTAAATGAAATGAGCTGTGACGTCACTTTTTTGGCAACTCAATTGACTAACTATTTACTGTAAAATTAGAATTTTAGTTGCTTTGTAAGCAACTAAAATTCTAATTTTACAGTTTATCGAAAATTTATCAGGTTTTCAAGGCTAGAATAAAGTTTATTTTACAAAAGTTATGCCTTGGAGTTATTGGTTAATGGTATCTATTAATTTTATATTATTTTATGCATCATAGTTTTGCTGTATTAATTTCATTATCAGAGAGGCACACAATTATGTTTTTTCTTAAATTTTGATTTTATTTTAATGCCTTTTTGTTTTTTATTATTTTTGTGTCAATTAACATATTTTCTTTCTTTCTATACATCGAGGTAGAACAACAAAAATCTTTTAAAATTACGCTGAGCTATCAATGAGCAACGAACACTTTCGATTTATACGTTCATGTTATAGAGTAATAGCACGACACGCTGTTGCGTGTCAGCAATCTGTCTATTAATTATGATGATCATTATATCCGACTTATTGAGATAAATTCTACTAGCCTATTGACCAGCTCCTGTAATACCAAGCGTGATTGCAGAGCGTGGGGTCCCAAGATCGGGTAAAGTTTTATTGGGATTTTTCCATTAGGAAGTTCTCAGTAGCTGCCCGGATTTTAGAATTTAGTGGTGTGACACACTCGAGCCATAGAAAGCACGTACAGCCCTTAATTTTGCGCGTGATATCGCCCTGGTCATGTCGGATTGCCGTGCCATCATATATGAGATTGAGGGAAGAGGATGCACCTGTGTTTGCGGCACACACTTGTGCACTACAATATCTCCTGCCTACTTAGCTAGCCTCCGTTAAGATTGACCGAAGTGACCATATTTCAGTAAGTAGGATATTATCACATCAATAACATATGCATAAAGTACTCCAATTATCTTTATTTCTAAGCACAAAGTATGACAGCTGCCAATTTCGCAATACTAAATACTCTGATCTGCTCCACATAATGCCATAAGCCGCCCTAAAAGGGAAAACGGTTCAGACCGCGAGCTTGCAAATCGAACAAAACATAATAGAACGAGTTACTTCGCGATTCACAATTGTATGTAGATGTTATGTCGCAAGACATGATCGGAATTGCCTAATATTGCCGAGTGACTGCAGCACCGCTGTGAATCTCTGATGGGGCCAATTTGTAAACAAGACATGGCAATATAGACCTTACGGCCTTGGGAAAGCATGCGCGGAATTCCGATTGTTGTTCGAAGGCTGTATTTAAGGGCGATTGGGTAAATTGCTGAGTGTATCCTTAATATTAGTGTTGTTCCGAAGATGTAAATGTCATCGAGTTCGAGTTTTTAGGGTTCCTTTCCTTACCTTAAGGATCCCGACGGAGCCCTATTGCTCTCGCTCATCCGACCGTCCGTCTGTTTGTCTCTTTGTCACAGCGCTGTATCTTTTGAACCGTAATAGATAGACACTTGATTTATTACAGACTGTGTATTTCTATGGCTCCTATAGAAACAATTAAAAGTAAATTAAACATAAAAATAAAAGGGCGTGTTATGACCTTAATATTGTACATGGGTGCGGAACCCTTCGCGTGTAATTCCGACTCGCACTTAGCCAGTCTTTTTGGATTCATTTTAGGTTTGCGCATTACCTACTACTTTATAAACGACTGAGTTTATAGACTCGCAAGTTTTAAATAAGTGTTAAAAGTTTAAGCCGATGTTAGTCGAAGAATAAATTGATGCTGTCAAAGCCTTGTATCAAACAAGAATGATTATAATAAATTAATTTATAATTTTAATTTACATGTTAAACTCAAAGTTTACCAAGCTTAAACTTATTATGCAGCATTGAATACTGCAATTAGCATATACACCATCATTTACTGAATGTGTAATTAAAATAGTGGTTATCTAATTTAAATACACATGTTTCTATTTTAATTAAAAGCGAAGTGTTTATTTGTCATTATTCTGCTAAATGTTTGTTTATTGTTATATTGTTTTCAATAGTTATTGGGAAAATTAACTTCTTATTCTATTTTATTCAACTGTTTTTTTTTTGTGACCTTCTAAAGCGTTTGCAACACTCTTTATTGAAAAAGAAAACAAATTAATAAGGTGTCTTCCAGTTTTACTTTTAAAGAACACTAAAATGGAGTATGACTTTTAAATCAAATTCGTGTTTCTTTCTTTAAAAATATCTGCCTTATCTTTATCTTTTATTTCTATGATATTTATACCATAGAAACTTTAGAACTATTGCAGTTGGTAGGTACAGTAAAATATCTAAAATACTTTACAATGCTGTACTGCCCGAAATCCTATTCTGTAATCATCTCCTTCGGTGAATCTAGGGAACGTGGATTAAGGTGGGCAGTCAAAACCCAGCTTCCTTTGATGACACTTCACTTCAAGCTCACTTCACCTTCAACGAGGAAGATTTTTACAGAATATCACCTTATCCTCAACAAAATCTAGGACATTATCAAGACCAGGAAAAATATCTCAATACAATATAATTTTCTCAATGGCTTCCGGTTGACGTGCTGTTCAATTCCTTGACTCATGAACGGGTTTTCCTTCTGTCTTTGTTATATTTTACACTTGGTTGGTATTTCCAGATCTTACGTACTTGTAGTAAGACCTCAATGGTTCTTTGGAAAAATATCAATGTCTTCGTGAGTATTTTTTTAATGTCAGGCGTTTTATTACCCGACTACTGCAAAGCTTACAGGAGGGTAATTATTTTGGTTAAATTTTAAACTGCTCTATTCGACAAATGTGGTATCGTTGGAAACGTCCTAATCGTTTCTTAATCATTAAACGTGTGCTATTCTTTTTTTAAGACGGCCACAACTAACTCAGTAAGAGAATCGAATTTTTAACTTTTTTATCCGAATAAACTACTATAGGTACCTATGTACTGAATAATAACATATCACACTTTGAACTTTCACAAAGGAATCCTGTATACAATTGCAACTTGTTACTGATGTCACCTCCAAAGATTCCGGTCACACCCGGATGCGCAGACGCACACAGTCGAGCTTTTTTTACATATCAATAGACAGATAGGTAGGTGAGCATTCATTGAGAACGTTTTATTACCTTACAAGTGTGAGGTTTTATTTTAGCAATTCTTAATTTGAAGTTTTTATTGAAAAACTTCTTTTTGCCAATCTAGCTAGTGTTTTGTTATTTTTGAGAACACTTTAGCAGAAATCTCGTCTATTTAACAAAAAAAGAAAATGTATCTTACACAGCTTTAGCAAATATTATTTTTTTCAAACCATAGGGATTGAGCCCTGAAAATAAAGATCATTAAACACAGCCTGGTTGAAGTCCAAAATATACTCGTAGCTTTTAACTATTTATTAACTTACTTTGTCCTGCTACAATAAAACACGTCCATTCCTTACCTCTATCGACATTCGTGTACGGCAAATCTTTTGAAAAAAGAACAGTATGTTCCTCCACCTTCTTCCGCACTGTCGCTTACTACTAAATTACTGAAAGCCATTATCAAAACAGAGAAAAAAACAATATCGACTAATAATACCTAATTATCCAACAAACTATCGGGCGCTAAACCAGCCAGGCACAAGTCTCGTGACCTCATACCTTTCACTGGCTGCAAATAATACTGAACGGTTCACTACACCAACACAAAGGAACAACAGAGAGAAAATACTAATACTTATGCACTAGATCTGAACAGAACTTATTACGAGGACCATGTTATTTTAAAGACAAAATGGAACGCAAAAAATCTTGAGAATGCAAAGCGATGAATTTGAGTTTTATTTTTTTAGTCATAAGAAACAAAATAAAAAACGAAAAGAACTAGAAGTGGTAACCGCAAGCATTAATTTTAATCAATATAATATAATAAAAAATAAAATAAAAAAAAGGATGTATATGAGTATGTATTATTATACCGGTTTCAGATACGGTTACGAATATTACATTTTTAAGGTATTGTAAAAGAAAATAACAAAATAATGGATGAGTGATTAATATAGCTAAGAAATAGAAATAATTAAAACTATCTATACAATTTAAGGAACGCGCTAGGCTTGTGTGTAGTGGCAAATTGAAACCAGTCGTATCATGTCTCATTTAGACTCCACAAGTATCCGAAATTATTTGAAAGTTTTTTTAACAGGTTCAGTTTCGGTTTTGGATTAATGTTAATTTCTGATATCCGATAGTTTCGGTTACTGGACAAGTACTGCCATAAGGGAAGAATATAATGAATGTGACAATGAAAAAAAAGTCAAAACGGTATGTTTACTCCTACTACGTTTGCTTCCCCAGAATGAATAAATACCTAGTAAACATGAGCAGACACTGAGTATGTTATTACTGCAAATGACCAAGATGCGAAGATAAAATGCCTGATGTCTAGTCGTATCTAGAACTTGTATCTCTACGCTGCGTTTGAGCGCAATTTAAAAGATATCGAATCGTTTGGCGCAGTCGTGTATTTCTAACTTAAGAATCTAAGATTTTCAAGATGAGTATGACCAATAAAATCCTAGACATTATTGATGGCAATATGATTATTGCTCGTTATCAAGTTATCTACTTATCATTTAGACGGCACACGGTTGGCGTAGTGGCTAAACAATTGCTCGGGTTCGATCACAAGACGAAAAGTATGGCTTACAGGTTGTCTTAGGTCTGGCTGTATGTGCATAAGTGTTTATACGTTGTGCATAACGTTGTGAGTTACACATACACTATATACTTTAGATACTAAGGATTGTTAATTAAGAAACCTTTGTGTAACTGTTTGTTTTCCCAAAGAAAATAAATAAATAAAAGCACCCACGACACAGGAGATATTTCAAGATTGAGTCGAAAATCATGTAGGCAGTGGATGTCAAACAGTAGTTTATTTAATGTGTAATTATAATTCCCTGCTGTGGCTGTAAATTCTCTAACATGCTCATAAGCATTAGCATAAAATCCTAAGAAATCCATGCTTAGAAATGATATTAAAATATGATACATAAAAAAGAACAAGCTAACTCGCAGGCACACACATTGGCACAGAGTTTCTTCATACGTTACCTCAATTAAAACAACGTATAGCAAATTATCATCAGAAAATAAAAATGCACTAATAATAAAAACAATTAAGTTTTTACTGCACAGTCAACGACCTAAGATTATGTAAACCGAGGACATGAGCCTTAATGTAATTTGTACTGAGATTAGTCATGATCATTAGATCGCTATACGATTTACTTATCAAGATATTTCGCGTCTGTGGAAAACATGGTGGAGATGCAACCTCTTTCATGGGTAAGCATTTGAACGGGAGAATGTGATATTTTATTTTGATTTTGAAACATTCATTTATTCTTCGAATATCTTTATCGTTTTTAAGGCGTTTGCAATCAAGTTGTATGCCAGTTTTCAGAGCCAATGATACGAATCTTATTGTGAAATCATAGCCATGAATGTACCATTGCTACCTGTCACCATCTCCACACATCTGACGTAAAAACACACAATAACAACAAAGACTCATTACCAAAACTAATTACCGTTGATAAGTCAAAAAAAACCGTATCATAAAATGTTTTTAACTCGATATTTCGTAAAGATACAAATATGCAGTACCTTTGTTAAACAGGGTGTAAATTTCATGCTTTATAATTAGGCGTTGTTAACCAACGTTTGGCATTCTTGCGATGAACGGTGAACGATTGACAAATTAATATTGAAACCGATGATATTTAAAATTTAGAAGTGTCTTATGACTTGCCTCATCTAGTTCATAAGTTTCTAATTCGGTGGGTTCCGTCATAGAAGATTAATTTTCATAATTTTTTCTGTGTTTGAAAATACTTTTTGGGTTATTGAACTGATCTTGAAACATAGAGGAGAAATATTGTAGGTATTTAATTTAGTAAATTGATCTAAACTTTAACTTTATTACGTGAAGATGTAAAATCATCTAAGCTGCAAAAACTGTGAATTTCTAATGAATAAAACAGTGGCCAACGTTTAACGATTAAAGAATACAAGAACTTACAAATTTATTAAAAAACTACAATTTAATTATTCATCAGACCACCAACCCAAAGATCCAGCGAAACACTAGAGCCTTGGTTTTGATTCGTCTAGGTGATTATTACTAAACTCAAATTGTAACACCTAGACTATGAGGAAACTGCTAAAACAAATTGGAAATCTAACTACTTCGTTATTTACCGTATCGATTTCAAGGACTTGTTTTATGAAATATTTGAATTATACGTTATTTTTATTAAGCCTTTAATAAATCTATTTATACACAGCATGTAGATGCAGATTTTCTATTAACTAGAGAAGGGCAACTATATTCAATTCATTTTTTTTTCTGGTTCAAAAGTGCCTTATGATGGCCTAATTGAAATAAGTCTGTCT
The DNA here is from genome assembly GCA_949774945.1 of Hoplodrina ambigua. NCBI lineage: Eukaryota > Metazoa > Arthropoda > Insecta > Lepidoptera > Noctuidae > Hoplodrina > Hoplodrina ambigua. The sequence goes on from OX458968.1 coordinate 11,428,390, forward strand.
ACTGGAAAATTTACAAAAAAAACATTTACATTTTATCTAAAAACGGTAGATAACTTAATGAGATACTTAACCATTTAAACAAATTGAGTTTTAACTTTATTGTTTTTAAACACTTCAAAATATTAAGACGGCGCCATGACAGTAATAAACGTTATTAAGTTACATTTTAAGACACAGACAAAGATAGACACTTAATGAAAAGACGAAAAGGAATCGTGCCTTAAATTAATTTAGACTTGCAACAGTAAATTGCAAAGAACATTGAGGCAGATGTGACAAAATAAATGATGTAGGCTGAAAATAAAACGTAGAAATAATATTCGTAACTCAATATTAGATAACAAAACAAAACAAAAACGAAAGTTCTGACTTTTTATGACAGCTATAAATTGAAAAAAAACAATAGGGTCCCACTCTCCCTTTCCAAGCAAACATCATAATTTTCCCATAAGACTAACACAAAACTTCAACAATGAAGCTCTACCTCAATCTGGTCATTAAAAATTGAACACGGGTTTTAACATTGAAACCGCATGAAATAGCGAGACTAATCTACCGGTTGCATGCGTGAAAGTGCAAGTTGCAACGATTCGCGTGTCCCTGATGTAGGTAGATCAGTACACAACGTGATTTGTGTACACACGATTGAATTTCGTATTGATTCAAGAATGAAAAACTAGGACGTTTGAATAAGAAATGAGGTTGCAACAGATTTGCCCTGGTTTGTGGAAGGTAAGGCTGCATCTGTTGGTGCTGCATACCGACACGATCATCTTTATAGTCTTTGCCAAAACGTTGTTAATGAATATCGTGCCAAAAGTTTCACAATTGCTGAATAACACGAAATGTCGGATTTAGGCAGAGATATAATCTTTATACCTGACGTTTTGTGTTATTTAGCTTTTGTGAAACTTGTAAGTTGGGACAGATAACGAATAATTAATCCATATACATGACATCAGAAAATATATGAAGGCAGAGTTAAATCAACAGACCTCTGGATATCCTGAAGAATATTGAAGAGAAAACCAAATTTTATCCACAGACAAGAACAACATTTTTGAAACAATTGGAACTTAAGCTAATCAATCTTGGCAACAGCCAATAGCTACCAGTAAAGACCTCACCTAGTACATAGCTTGAACAGTAATTAACCCAAGTAAACAGGTGCCATCGTACGTCATAGATCGAAATGCAGTTAGTCTAGTATTTCCTAAGGCTGTTGGGCCTTTCACAACTGCGTGCTTAACATTCTTGCAATGCAGCAAAACAGCCGCGCCTGCGCCTGCGACGCTAAACCGACGTGTTTTACTTTGGTGACGTGTTGATATCTAATAATACTGTCTGTTGATGTATGACGTAATGAGTGATGTATGAACAGTTCTTGTGACTCAGCTGAATCAAAGAAGGAAATTTTTAACATCAATATAAACCCCAAAAATATAGGAAGCAAATTAATATTCGCTATATGCATACACCATTGGACTACTTGAAAGTTGGTAATGGTATCGTAAGCGTCTCCAATATCAATATCCACCTGAACACCTCTGGGAATAATAGAAATGATCGCAATATTGACGAATTATGTATGTTTTATAGTAAACAAGCGATTGTGCGTCAATTTGAAGAGTGAGCAGCCTATTCTTTGAATGGTAAAGCATTGAACGTGCATTGCTGTATTCTTTTAGCATGAAGTCATTGATGTTGAAAATATGTGGATACAGGATGTTAGGATTCACACTTCTTTTATATTTCACTGAAATACTCTTGAAGCATTTTACTTGAACTGTAGCAGTTCTACGAACACACATTTCTTGGTAAAATTTTCTTTTATAAAAATCTGAATGGAATGGTCGGTTCAGTTGAACTCCGGATCTTGACTTAATATTGTCGTAGACTTCACGAAGCTATGTGTGAGTCAACGGTTCATTCCAAGCCGTTTTACCTTGACATTGATTTGGAACACGTTCTAAAACACTAAGGCGCGTTGACAATCTGCACTTTTAAGGTCCTTTGTAGTGGCTAATTTCTAATACAGTACTTGTTAATCCTATTTTTAAAGTATGCGTAATAGGACCTAATACTGACCCTTGAGGAACACCCATAAAAAGACAAATTTTACTTAATTCCGCAAAATACCGCCGCCTTCTGGCAAATTATGCTACTTAACGGATCAGAAATGAATAAACAAATTTTAGAGCATCCCGTACGTCGGCGTCGCGATACAGAACAATATTATTGTTTACAAGATTGTTTTCTTCGTCACCTGAACACGGACGCACCGCGAGCGCGCGGACGTCAGTCCTATAACAGAATCGATCAAATAACCACATTTTAGTGTAAAAATACAATATGTGTATTATTTTGCGTAAACGGTAGGATGTGAGTGAACCATGCCAGGAGGAGGGAATTTGGTGAGGACCGAGCGGTTCCGCAAGGGGCCGCGGACGCCTCGCACCGCGCATGCGCGGTATTACTACACAAGATCTTTGGTGTTAGACTCTCCGGTTAGGAAGAGACCTAACACACCACGAACAAGGTGAGAAAAGACAGAGACCAGGAATATTTATGATGCCCGGGTAATGACACGAGCAAGTTCTAAAATGTACTTTATTTGAGTGAAATCTAAGTTAAAAAAGAAATTGACACAAATGATTAATCGTATTACATTAATCATGAAATCAAACCATGCAATGATTTAAGTTGTGTATTGGTTAACGGTAATTAAAACTTTCAAAGGTGTGAAGTAAAAACAACGGTTGAGAAAGTCGTAGTCAATGACACAACTGTAGCAACAGAATTTTGTGCAGCTTTGTTTTAAAACCAGAACCAAACCTTCACATAACTTACCTAAGTGATAGTATTAAGTCTAATTGAGCATTCACTTGAATAGAGTCACGCACTTAAAGTTAAGATGCGTTTAGACTAAACGAACAAAGAAAAGAAGCATAGAAAAAAAAAAGAAAGAAAGAGAATTAAAAGAGCATAGTTTTCTTGATATTCTTAGTATTTTTGATTTTTTTTTCTTTGACTGTCTCGTTGGTCTAGTGGTCGCAAGCGCGACTACTGTGCATGAGGTCTTGGGTTCGATTCCCAGGTCGGGCAGTGTTATTGGGTTTTTCATCAGGAATTTCTCAGTAGCAGCCTCGGAGTCTGGATTTGTGCCCGGTTAATGGCAATAGGCTCGCCCCCTATTACATGGGACATAAAAAAAACATAACTGGCGAAATGTGGGTGTACTAATGGGTACAACTCAGGCGTGATGTTATGTTTTATGTATATCTTAGTATTTTATTATGTACTATCCCGCAATAACAACGCGGGTGAAAATAAAACACGCGAACGGAGTCGCGTGTTTTATTTTCACCCGCGTTGAGTTACGTTATTCGTTACTGCTCCGCTCCCGTAGGTCGTAGCGTGATGTTATATAGTCTATACTATTTGTCATGAATCTGGCTAAAAAATATTCCAATCCGACTAGTAGATTCAAGGATAAAATAAAACAAACAAACAAGAAACTCTTCGGATTTTTTATATTAATTGTCGATGTAGAAACCAAATAATCGTCTATCTCCACTTTATCAAAGAGAAATTGATAGAGATAGAATAGAATAAGTATTCACTCGTTTGGTCTAAACTCACCTTAATAGTTGCAACACTAGAAGATGCCAACAAAACAGACCTTATAATAAAGGTTATTTTGTACTAAGGAATCATGACTATTTATTGCTATCAGCGCAGGCCACCTTACAATTTGGAAATTCCAAGGTTCATTTGAAATTGGGCTTAATACTGCCATAATTAACGAAACCAAAAACTCTAAATATTCCAATTAATTTCATAAACTAATTAAATTTGTCACGTTATGTTACGTTACTGTCCACCAATATCATTATAAGGTAAGTCCAAAACTAACGCTTATAATAATATTAAAATTAATCAGTGTGAAATATCCAAAATCATTACCATTACTTGTTACCTCCAAAAATGGATGAAATTTTAACGTAGTAATGGAAGAACTAAGCACAATTGTTAAAAAAAAACTCATTCAAAGCATTTTGGATTCCTGGTGAGCAACCAGGAATCCAAAATGGTTTGAATGAGCTTCGCGCAATAGTGGTTGATAAGATTTTATAAAAAAACATTTTACGAAAGGTTACTCATTTATGAGGTTACAAGCCACATAAATCATAATAAAAATTACAGTTCTCCTGCTTGGCGTATGACAAATATATGGTCTACAGGGTGTAAAAAGACAAATCAAAGTATCCTTTAACTACGCATTCTGCCCATCAATCTAAATAACTTTTAGCCAAAATTATATTGCTCGAAAACAACTTAACACCCTATAAATAATGGGTGTAAAAAACTTAACGTAGCCGAAAGTTACAAACTCTTCCCATAATTGTTGTCATTATTCTGTACTGGACCATACCTGGGACCATGCTGTTAATGAACATATTGAAGGTCAAAGTTTCAGTTTAACTTAAACACCACAGCTTATAAAACTACTAGCTTCTACCCGCGTCTTCGTCTCTGTCAAAGTTGATATATTATCCCTCGGGAACCGTATATTTTTCGGGGATAAAAGAAACCTATATAATATTCCAGATGTTCTGACATGATTTATTAACAAATATCCATCCTTCCAAACTTGCGCATTCATAATAGTAGTAAGAAAACTAAGTTCTGTAGGCATTTAATTGTTTCCCTGTGCCTATGCTCAAGCTCATCTTAATAATATTCCTCACTGCGGCCAATCTCAATAGAGACTAGCAGTAAGCAGGAGAAATTATAGTGTACAAGTATGTGCACTCTCTCTTCCCTAACTCTCATAGTCCGATGAGACGGGCGTTAGCCCGACACGAACGGGGAGAGATCAGGCGCAAGAGGAGCTTTCCGTGCTTCCCTAGGCACGGGGATGACACACCACTGTCTCATCTTACTACGCACATTACGTGGGTTGATGATACGTTCATATACGTAACCAAGTATGCTTAGTTTATTTTTACGAACATCAACACCAATCGATATTTGTAAACAACTATTGTTTTAAACCGGTCTACGAGTACGCTTTTGTCTGGTGATCTAGGCTAAGCATCAAAATATTTCTATGAGATATCGGAAATTACGTTACCCAGACTCTGATGATGTTTGTCAATGACTTCATTCACTTCATCAGCCTTGTCCAAGACTATCATCAATGTGCATGTGAGCCCATTATTATTTCTCTTTTATCGAATTAATTTCGAAGTAGATAGAATAGACTTGCACCTGCCATGTTATATCTTCACCACCTTTGGTTGACTGTTAGAGAATGCCTATGGTATTATGTCCGCCTTTGTACTTTACTGCATAAAGTTAAAATTTATTTATTTATTAATCCTCTGTTAACATTACAGGTTATTAAGACCCAATGCGATAACAGGGTATTTAAAAACATTACATATCTACTTATATCTAGAGAAACCAAACACCATAATAAACTTAATACTAATAAAAATAATATACATTTAAATGAATAAATGTATTTTAGAATTAATCTCTCTTTTCACAACTTAATCAAGTTAGCTTCGTGTGTTCTCGACCTAAATTTGCACCTCGGCGGCTAACAATAACTACATTATGTATTAAAATAGCTAATACTTACTACAGAGTAGTAATTGATATAATATTGTATCAATTACTAAAAGTACCCGACGCTTTTTAACCGCTCAAGGCCCGGCCGTCATACCGGTATGACAGAACAAAACAAAATCAATTGTGTTTCATTACGTGGGACTTGAGTAATTAATCAACATTGGTATTATTATTTAATAAATATTTGCAATAAAAAAGCAATTAAAAAATAAGGCACGAATTGTGAGGAGGCTCCTTACTCTGGACCCCTAACCAGTCAACTTGGATCTTACCGATATTCTATAAAGAACTACTTTTTACAATTCATTTTTTAAAATAAATCCGAAAATATGTTAAAAAAATAAATACTAAAAAAAACATCGATACGGTTATACATACTTCAAATCAAATCAAACAAAACATTAACAAAAACTAAAGTGACGACATCAACTCATATTGTTTCCAAATTTAACCGAAACCGCTGCTCAAATCAAAAAGGTTAAATAAATATTTATCTCCTTTCTCAACTGCTGAACCCCGACCTCTAACTGGTACAATTATCGCAGAGCACGGAGGAACACACGCGGTTCAGTAAAAGGTGGCTAACCTCGACGAGTCGCGTATTGGGACTAAGGACAAACACCTTGTTCTCAGCTCGCCATTGATCGTGGGCTCATTAGTTTGATACCCACGTTAGCACATTTGAATGCATCTTTTCGCTATTTGTTCAGACTAAACGGCAATAAATAAGTGACAAAAACCGGTGCATCGAAACGGTACTACTCTGATTACGTACGGTCAGCAACAAAAGTCGATCTATTAAAAAAATTAATCATCTTAATAGACACGAAATAATGCACTACTTTTTAGCATTTCAGGTTATTGCTACGTTGATTTCATCTTGATTTTACGTTAAATCCGTATTTTTTTAATGTTATAAAAAAATATTTTTTTATAATTATAGTAAAATACCAACAGTACTGCTTGATAGCAGTACTTTTTTTTTTTTTTATTGGGACAAGCCCGCCACACTTTTCCCACCCACTGCAACTCCTGAAAGCCAGAATCAACAGTGGAGGCCACCAGAAAAGCGTCGAGGCAATGAAGCTCGACGAGTCCCAGAGAAACGTATAACTGTCTTGGGTCCCGCAACGAAATTAATCAGAAAATAATAGCGGAGGAGTAAGAAAAAAAAATAGTTTCCACTTCCCTCCATACAAGCAGGAGACAGAACAGAACTAGGCCAATAGGCACAAAGGGACGTTTGCAACTGGGAAAAGCCCAGATTGCCAAGCACCACGGATTGCAATTATTACAAAATTAATGGGTCCTAATGTGAGCTGTTACTTTTGATTCCAGTAATAGGTATGGCAAAAACGCTTGAACGCACGGATAGCAGTACTGTTGGTATTAATAAAAATTCATATGATGTAAGAGTTAAGCTTCAAATTGCTAAATCAAGCTGTCATTGTAGTCTAGACTGGTTACCACTTAATACACCACTGGTTCAAAGGTTGGGAAAGCCTACGGGATTTGATTAGCACGGAACCGCTGCAATCAGCTATAGCGGTATAATTTAGACTCTTCAATTTTCTTTGAAGCTAAAATTAGATTTGAATTTGATTCTTATCTCGGAAGTTACTTTCGTAGGCATTTTTGGATGAGAAGCTAATTTAAGGTTAGATACTCATGCATATGTGGTGATAAAGAAAATCAACTGCTTCTGAACAATGTGGAATTTTAATAGAAGAAATCTTATCGCCCGATCACCAAATAATAATAATACAAACCTAATTTGTTCCACTGCAGGGCAAAGACCTCTTCTGATACAAAAAAGGCATGAGCATTGATCACCACGCTTGTAGGCTGGTTTTCTCACCGATGCCAATTGATGTCCAGGAAAAACTTACTACTTAGAAAGTACATATATAATTGAAAATGCCAAACACTCGTGACCAGATGCGAACTTCGACCCTCGATCATGAGAGTCGGGGTGATTTAACCAAGGGTCATCACGATATCAAGCTTAATGTTTTGTTATCAACATTAATAACCCTTAGGACTATTGACCTTTATTATTAAAAGGCTACTTATGCTATTCTGGACAAAGACAATAAACAGTGATTAAGTTTAGATAGTGCCATCGCAATCAATGTCATTGGAGAACGTCATAGAGAACAATCTCCTTTGTCCACATCCTAGACCAAACAGGAATATGGTTCGCTGCAGTTACTAACCAGAGCCAGGGTTATTATTGTAGCGTACAGTGGACCGTGACTGAATGTTGCCACGTTATTCGTAACATTCTAATTTGGCACGCCAAAGGTTTTTATTAGAGCTCCACTTCCGCATCCATTTGAATAACTTGAGTAATATGACCAAAATGTCACGCCATGTTACATTTGTCACACATCATGTACCACTACATGGGTTACTTCATCAGTTTTATCATCTATACGTTCTTGAACTTTGAATGATGCCCTTAAAACTTCCGATTGTTCACTTTATCATAAGTGAATGGCCATTTAGTTTAACGATGACAGTACGATTTGGCATTAGAATACCGCCTATGACCTTTCACACGATTACCAGTTATGCAAACATCATAGATCACGAAATCATCACACAAATGACAAGCAATTTAAAAATGTTAGCCGCCATTCAAACACAATACAAAGAAAACGTTTACTGCACAATATCTACAATTTATTCTAAAATAATAGCCGATACTTAGCGTAATTCTGAAGACATTAAGGTAACACACATAATGTCCGCATTAATGACCCACATATGCAAATCACCACTTAAGGTGCAAATTAGATAATGACACAGTACCGAGATAGATTCGCTTGACTAACCGTGTTCATTTGTTTGCAGATGTCAGTCCGCTCCGAAAGTAATGGATAGCCACAGTAGATCGGCCTCGCCGCGCGAGCCCATGCGGCCGCAACACAGACCTCCTTCGCCCCCTTCCTCTCCTGGTGCCTTCGACAACCGGGCCTACCAACACGATGAATCAGACCCAAACCACAACGACTCCTTCTCTTCAAATGGACCACCACAGCAGAATGGTCACACTAAAGAACCGAATGGAGAGACAAAAACCCTGGAAGCAGTGAATTTAGAACTGATCAACCTTACCCCTAAGAATGGCAGTGCGAAGAAGAAAGATGTGGAAGTGGACATGAACGCCACGAACCCATACGATGAGTACTTCGTGCCAGTCAACGAGCATAGGAAATATATGAGGTCAGTGGACATTCTATTAATTTTTTTCTTCCTTAAAGTTTGTGTAATAAAAAGGTTACCCCGGTGAAACAGACAAGACTGAAGGCGGGTGTGCACATAAGTATAGCAACTATTATTGAATAAAATAGACTAGTAGATGCAATTTTTAAAACGCAAGAAAATTGTTTAAAATAGAATTTGGATTTCGATTATACGACCGCTAATTACCTACATGAAACTACGGGTACCTGAACCGAATCTCTGTGCTTCCCACTCCCTCATATAATAACCGTTACTCAACCAAGAGCAATCGTATGATGCTGTTTTTTTATCGGCTGTTAGTTTATTCGGTGTGGGACGAACCTCCATTCGATCCGTTTATTGGTGCATTTTGAATCTAAGAATATGCGCACTCTTAATTTTATTGCGCGCATCTCAATGGTCAATTCGTGTGAACCTATAAGAATTTAATTATGGTAAAAATATTGTTGTTATTTGAGGTTGTATACCATTTTTAATTGCATACTTGAATATATCTGTAGACTAGCATAACAGCCATTAACAAACGTAATAAAAACAAACGCTAAGAACCTGTTTAAGATAGTTTATTTTTTGCAAAAACATGATATGACAAGTTTCGATGAGACAACATCGCTCCACCTCTGCGACCGACATAATAATATTAAGAAAAACAACGAGTGTAAACAATTAAGCATAACATAATAATACCTGAAGTGGCCACTAAAAGCAGACTATCACGAACAAAAAGAAATAAAACAAGCTCAGTTATTGCTAATCCCGTAGATGAGCTACAGCGGTACTCAACCTTTTTGCAATGATCCGTTACATTACGTGTATCAATAGCAATATCGTTTTCACTATTGCAAAATACAGTAAAATATTTTCATACCGGACGGAAGGTTTTACTGGCAGGTTTTGAGAATCAGATAAAAAAAACACATCAAAGAATTACATTGACATCTCTGTTCGGGACGAGACAAAATTAAGCCGAAGGTTGAGTATAGCTGGTATATTGAAAGAAGAGAAAGATAGTTATCTGTGAGTACCGTTGAACAATGCACGGCACAAATCGTATAAACTTGTCTGCTGCACTACAAATCGGTGACCTCAACGAATGAAACACCGGAATAACTATTACATGAATATCGGTGAAAATAGTTCATAACCACGGAGTTAGTGTACATTTCATAACATAGATAAAGAGAGTATTATTGGAATTTAACTTAATTTAATTGGAAGAGTGTATTAGTTAAAATTTTAGGACCCACGAATTAATGCCAATTTTAATCCGTGGTGCTAGACAACTGGACTTCTCCCAGTAGTAAATGCCCAATTATGCCTATTGGGGCTAGTTCTGTTCTGTCTAAAACATACAAAAAAAGTTTAAGTTTAGATATCTTTATTAATTATTGCTATAGATATTCACTCCCATCTTAAAATTCTGATAGTTTCGAATGGACTAAAGAATCATATATACTATTTTATGGACATAAAACTTCTCAATTAAACGATGATTGTTCATGTTTTGTTGCGTCTAATGTCACGGCTAATGATTGTGTGCGTTCAGCAATTGTAAATAATAACTGAGACTGTCTAGACGTACCTTTAAAGTAGAACATTTTTTGCTTTAATGTTATGTAGAATTTCAAGCCAAGATAGATCTATGAACGATTTCATGAATGGATCTTCATATCACATAATTTCATGGAATATCTCGTTTTTTTTTAGTCATTAATTCTGTTTTCTTTACTATTATTTACGAGAAGGATACCTAATTATTTAATAATTTATAAATGAAGACATAACTCATCATTCCCTAGTCATTATTCTATTCAATTAATAGTATGTAATGTCTTTTGATGATAATAAGATTTGGTGCTACAAATGGTCTACCGTTATTATTCAGGATTGGAAAAGGAAGAATTACAAAACTCTGCTGCAATATTATTACTTAATCAAAATAAAGTTTACCACGTAATTAAAATGAATGTGAAACGAGAAACACACAACATGCAATTTGCGTCACCCAAGCCACTTAATATATTTTTATCTTTAAAGAGTTGCATAAAATCCGTGAAAGTACCTACAAGACTTTAAAAGTATTGTTGTTACGGCAATCTGTACGAATGTATAACACATATAACATCACACCTTTAGTCCTCGAAGGGAATATAGCAAACCTACAGAGACCTATACTTCTGATGGGGCAGAATCCAAAAAAAAATATACTAGTGGAACCTGTCCCATATAATCAAATTAGTGGGGCATAAATTCTACTGCAAAATTTGAGGCAGTCTACTTCGCACAGCAGGGTAGCGGCTTGATGGGGCAAAGTGGAACTACTCAACAAGAAGAAGCTGCTTAAAAATTAGATATGGCACACCACAATAAGCCATTAATTTTTTTTTACAAAGCCGTTTGACAACGAACACAGAACTCAAGAATCACGGAGCGTGTCTTGAATTGGTCACAGGCCAGCTTTCCGCATCACTACATAAGACGATTCCTAAATAGACTGGCCATCCAGGGGTCCACGACCGGTCTGTGAAATTGTTTTTAAAAGACCTGTGAATTTTCACGGGAAACTGTACATGTTTTTTAATAATAATTTTAACCCAATATTTTAAAACCTTATTCTTTGTTTACCAGAGACCTAAAAAGAGGTCATATGCTTTTACTATAGATAAAATAATAAAATACCAATAATCCATTTCTATTGTCTTCTATGCTAATCAATGGTATCGATCTATTTTCTTCTCTAATCCTTTTATTATTTTTACGCGTCACGGTTTGTAATCGTAATCAAAATCTCATTAAACTTTTAAATAATTACCTAATATAAACGTTTATTTACTTACAGTTAAAAATTGGGTTTCAGTGCATAAACTAATTCAGAACTGTAATTCAGTCGATTTTTCAATAAAAAATATAATTACAGAAGTACTATAGAGATCGGAACTGTTTTTTTTTTACCGTCGTAAGGCTTCCTATAAACCGACATGATAGGTAATGAAAATATTCGAAAAAACACCAAATGGAGTAATTCATCATTACAACATCCGATGAACCGTTCAATTACTGCTTCGTGCCGATGCGCTGCGTTTGCGCAACCCAGCAAAAAGGTTTACACTCCGCGACCTCTATGGAATGTAAACACAAACTTAATACGACAAACACAATTAAATATTCAAAATGCAATTTAGAATAGTTTGATGGGAATTTAAATAATTTTATTATTCGAATCTAGAATGTCGATGTTATGTGTTATTCAAATGTAAATATGCCTTTTTATAATTTTTTTATATGTAAATATGTGCCAAGAATGTTCTCATTTCACTTGTAGATTGCGTTGTGGACAAAAACTTATGTCCTTGGGTAAAAATGTGACTATGGTCTAGACTGCAAAGCACATAGATTCGCATCGCAGTGTCTACAGACCTACCTAACTGTGTAATCTTAGAACGCTTAGAAATAAACACAGTTGGATTCCTGGAATTCAAAATGTCATATTTACTTTACCAACATTTAAGAATAGCTGTTTTTTTTTAATAAATGGAGGAATGATTATAAAGAAGGGATGCTTACCGTCAATACAGTCTGTACAGATATCCAGATACAACAGTTAACTTACCTTACTCATTTACGTTGATTTCTATAAAGCCTTATTTTTTGTTTACCAAAAACTTAAAAGGGGCCTGTACTCACCATTACGAACAACTTTGACAACTTGAACAACCCTGAAATGGCGAAAACAAAATCAGTTGATCTATGTTCGCAATAACTTGACATTAACCGTATAAGGCAGTTCGATTAGGTATTCAACACACAGTAATTGTTGATAAAATATCACGAAATAGTTAAAGATTATAGTTGCTATACCAGAATAATTAAAATCACAAAATTACCAGCGTGGGCAGTTTGTCACAGAGTGCGGTTCGATGCGGTCAGCGTTATGCAAGCGTGCGCAATGAACCGCAACGTCACTCAATAAAACACAGTATCGATTTATTCTGACAGATTCGCGTTTTCTATTCTCTGACACCAGTGACACCGATATTGAACTGGAGCGTTTCCTCGTAATCAATAGGCTAATTAGAATGGAACACTCTTTAATTGATATTTCTTCATTAAAACAACACTGATGATAATATATTTTTTTTAAGTTTTTTGACATTTTCTAGTAGATAACTATATTTTAGGTAGGTTCTTCGTGTCGTTGTATTTGAAGACAACGGAGGGTAATTGTAGTAACTTATAGGAACGATCGCAATCTAGGTTATGTCATTCTAAAAATGCCTATAATTTATCTACATTGACATTGATTGTGGCTGAGATGAGATTGCGACCACATAATAGAATTTGGCCTTCTTATCTCGAATGTCTTATTCTGTCATTGATGGTCAATTATTTTTTAAGAATTCGCCGTCCTGTTGATAAAATCAAGTTTTGGATAAAATCAATTTGATTTGTTAATAAGGTCGACCTTGACAGGATTCCAACGCAAATAATCGTCACGTATTTTATAGCTCCTCTGAATTGCAAATTAGTAACGTATTTCAAATCTTGATCAAAATTAGCCAAACTCACGTAAATCTGTCATATCAGAATGTGTATAAAAAACACATCTATGGATATGGTTTATTCATAACTTTGCCAGTTTTATGGTTCTTCTAGTACCTAGTAATCTAAATAAAATTCTGAACATTAGTTTTTTAAAACATTAAGTGTTTTTGTTAATTTTTCTACCTGGCTACAAGTATCACCTTGACTATACGTATCTACTTACTGCGTTTATTTTATGTAAGCACCTGCATAACAATTACGTACTTACCACGAAAAGTGGGTACATACCTAAAAATACTAATTTTATATTTTTACTTCCTCGTTACTGCATTGCATATTTTAAAAGAAGATAAAATTTTTAAAGATTCTGCAATCTTTTAGTGATTTTAACTACTGAAATGAAACTGAGAACCCAGTAATTCTTCTTTAATAATACCATTATCATTATCATTGCTGGCTCTTCATATTTTCTTGAAACTTACGGTTAAACCTAATTATAAATGTACAGTCATTCCTACAGTTTATCTCTCCGAGGAAAACACAGAATCCTAAGCCCTATCTTCAAATAATAAGTACTTAGCGTCCAAATGTAATTAGATGACTTATCTCAAGTTGAGTGACTTGTAGAGGGACAAAGGGCTTGTGGGAAACTTCCACTAATATTAGTTCGCACGATAATTGTCATCATATCAGCCGAACCAAGACCATTGCTGGACATAGGCCTCCCCCGAAAATAGCATCAGTGACAGGTCATGCGCTGCCCACATCCAGCGGTTTCCCGCGACCTTTACCAGGTCGTGGATCTACCTCGTGGACTACTCCGCGCCATCCGGTACTTGATTGCTACTCGAGACTCCAACGGCCGTCTACTCTACAAGCTACGTCCCCTACCTATTACCACTTGAGTTTCAAGTTTTTGATAATTTTAGTACTTCCTATTCCGAAGGAAATTCTCTAGGAAACTCTGTATCGACTAATATCCCTTTCCTGAAATTAACACGTCAAGGGAGGTTTCTAAAAGTCGATGATTAATTTGTTGAGGAAAGCAATGCCGAGTGAATAATTTATTGTTCAGTCGTCCTGCCTTCGCTAGCATGTCAACAAAGTAATATTTCCTTTAGTATCTAATTGTAGCATTCCTTTCCTTATCTGCGAACATACGGGCAAGTAACAATGTAACTTTTTCCTATGTAAGTACTTTCTAAGTTTATCTTGGATATTACTGATATCGGTGAAGGAAAACATCATCACCAATCCGCCTTGAGCATGTGTGGTGATCAATGATGATACCGTATCTGGATGAGAAGAGGGTTTTGCCCGTTAGTGGTACAGTAATAGGCTGGTATAATTATATACTGGCAATTTAGCACAACTTATAATTTGGAACCTTATATTTTGAATACTGTAACAAACCGTTCAAAACGCTCGGAACAGCAATTTTTATTTTATTATTTTTCATGTTTGGACCGATGGTAAAAGTTGTTCATATTTATGAGTAAACATACTTTCATCCCCTCAACGTGGCTGGTAATTTAAAAGCCGACCTGAACAAAATAACCAAAAATTATATAATTTTAAACATTCAAATAATATTTAAGTGGTCGTTATCTCTGTCCGAAGGCGCTTACATTTTTACGGCACATTAAAAACTAGATTTGATAAACTTAGATTTCAAGGGCAAAGTTTTGTAGAACACGTTACGTTTAGATCGAAATCTGTCAATTTCTTTACATGGATACCAGTGGTTTCATATAAAACAAATGAAGGTCGTCCACTCCACAATTAACATTCAAAGTTCAAACACGTTTACTTGAATGAATTGTTTCCTTAGTAATTGGAACGTTCATTCGTTGGATTTCTTGTAAAAACTCAACAGAAATAGATTCGATAATTATGCCTTATTAAGTCGCAAGCGCAACTTTTAACGGAAATAGCAGTTTAACTTGAAATTGGTTTCGGTTATCATTGTAATGGCAGTGAGTAATTTCCTTGATTAGTTTAATTGATCGCATAACTTGGTTAAGAGAGTCTTCATTCGTAGGATTCTAGTCTTGAGCTTTGATCTTCGCTGTAGCGCTTCTGTCCAGTAATGCGTTACATTCTTGTGCATTTGCTGAGCATGTTAGTAGTAGCAGTAGCTTGCAGATTACCTACATAAAGCTATAATGCTAGTGAAATTAAAAAAGGTGAGCTAGCAACGTTTGCTCTCTATAACACTTATGGGCGGTTTCTCAATTGTTAGATCGCTCTTAATGGGGGAATAAATATGGAAATTATTAACAAGAAAATTGAATAAAAGTTATATGTTAATTTTATACGTTAATTGAGAAAATTCTGAAAATTTATCCGATATAAGTTTTCGCATCATTAAGTTTTGTGCTGACCCAGTAGTTAAGGCGCCCGCCTCTCATGCTTAAGTTTGCTGGTTCGATACTAGCAAGTACCAATGTGGCTTTTTAAATTCATATGTACTTTCTGAGTTTATCATGGACATAACTGATATTGGAGACGTCGTTACATCTGAAATTGACAATCCGCCTTGAACAAGCGTGGTGATCAATGCTCGTATCTTCTCTTGTTGAAAAGAGATCTTTGCTGTCAGTATCATTAGGTTTCAATTAGATAAATAGCCTTTCTGACATCGAAGCAATAACAACTTGAGATACAATTTCAAAAGCGCAACTTTAAACTTGCAATTCGAATGCAGCAATAAGAATCTAGTTTTTAATATCATCTGTGATTATGTAAAGTAGTGACAGTTTGCTCTTTTAAAATAGCGATAAGCGATCCGACAAGTATTTATTTTTAAACCTTGTTTTACTGGATTATTATGGAATAAAATGGAATTAATATCTACTTAGGTTCTACTTCTGTGTGAAAGGGAGAATGTGTTTTGTTTATGTTTCTACATAGACGTCTCTGGACGGGTCCTTTCCCGACAGCGAGCTTCATACAAAAGAACAACATAATAATATAATAACATAACATCACGCCTGTAATTCTCGAAGGGTTAAGGTTTAGAGTTTAATTACTTATTGACCAAAATCATGATAAGCCCCCCACGCCCCCTGTTATATGGGACTTAAACATAAGCAAGCAAGAACCTTCGTTCCTCCAATAATCGTCTTCTGCGATGTCCTTCCCACCGCTCTGGTTTTCTCAAATCTTCTTTTCCTGTCCAGGCGGTTTTCTTATGGAATGCACTCCCTCTGAATATCAGGATGGCCACCAGTCGGTTCATGTTCAAGGTTAAAGCTCGCGAACACTTACATAAGAAGTTGGCAGACTCGTCCCACAATTAATTTGTTGTACTTCATCTATGTATTTTATCTCTCTCCCCACTATTTATATATATATATATTGTATGTATGTATATATGTATTTATTATTATAATATATTCTCTGTAATTCTCTGTATCTGTGCACCTACTTTGTTTTTGTCTCTGCATCACCCTAAGGTAGACTGGTAGAAAATGCCTAAGGCATTAAGTCCGCCTTTGTACAGTGTATTTTTTTACATGTGCATAAAGTTTTAATAAATAAATAAACTGACGAAATGTGGGTGTACTAATAGGTACACCTCTGCCTAACCCTTCGGGGATTACAGGCTTTTAGATTGCTATGGCTCACATACAATTTAATTGTTTTTTTAAATGTTAAGAGTACAGCAGAGTCCTCCTCTTAATAAAGCTAGGTACGTACCTCACGGCTGATAGAACACGTAGGCAGTCAATATTCATTCAAAATATTTAACTGCGTAATTTTCCATGTGACACGTGCGTGTTGGCATTTATTTAAATAAAAAAATCAGATTATGGATGACTGAATCATCAAATGGCGCCAATCCCAGACCAGTTGCAGCATTAGAAGTAGGTAAATCTATACTGAAATAGACATTGCCAGAGGTTACCTCTAACAAGTTGGTTTGTAAGTGGTAATCTCTGGAAGTACCGGACCAATTATAAAAATTCTTTTACTGATAGAAAGCTACAGTATTGCCGAGGTCCATACGCTACGTTTCATGATATTCCAATGTAGGTATGCTTAACTATGTATCCCTGGCGCGACCTTCTATAAATCGTCATTTAAAGTATTAACCCTCCCCTCCCCCCTCCCTCAACAAATACGCAATGAACCTGGAAATGGTTTATTTGAAATACAAATGATTTTTATTTCAAATACATAGAGATAATTGTGACCTTACATATTTCACCAAACATTGGCATGCAAATATAAAAATTAAATATCAACAATCAAATTCAAATATTAAAAAAAGACCATACAGGTATGTACGTCAAAAGAAATTCATTATATCAAAAAGGAAGATTTTCATATTTCATACTTTCATTTCAATTTCAGTTGTAGTCGGGTTTTCGTTTCTGTGTTTTTATATTCATGTATCTCAAGTCTTAATCAATTCAACCAATTTGTTAATGTACAGGAAGCTTTAGCCTAATGATCTCCTACTTACAAACTACTACCTAGATCATTTAGCAACAAGATACCTACTTCCCACATCATGCACTTATTTAAATCATTTTTTATTTCTAACAATGTGTTTTACACTTAAACTTTACTTTCACCGTCAAAATAATGGCAAAATATTAAACAGAACATGTTAATCCCACGACAGATGAGTAATTGTTGTGAGGCCGGAAGCCAGGAAGTGCACATCACGACTTGTTTCATTATGCAACACGTTCTCTGTCATCGCTCGCCGGTCACTCACAGCCGAGTCATGAGGATGCTCAGTTATTATGTTTTTAGCTTTCTTTGTAAGGAACAGTTGCTATATGACACCTTTGTCTACTTAGAGAGGTTTTCTTTTTTTAAATATTTGTAATTGAACTTAGAGCTGGTTCACATTAGGTCAGACCGACAGTTTTACCGTTGGCCTACTGTCGGGTTTTGCTGTTCATACTATAAGTTAGAACAGGACAATTTGCCAACTTTTTTAAATTACTTACAATAACAGTTCAATGTATTACCTAAATGTATAGGTACTAAAAATAGTCTAATCATTAATAGCGATACAATTAGGTACTAATAAAAACGACAGTTTTGTCATACGACTAGAATTCTTTTTCAAAACCTAATATGAACCTAAAATAATTAACACGTTCATCGATAAAATATCGTAAGTCGATGAAGAAATCGACTAACGACCTAGCTCTAATCACATTAATTACTAATTGAACTCGAAATCGACTATACGTCGGGCTTCTTCATTAATCTCCGTAAGATAATGTCCCCAAGTGTCCAGTGATCAGCAATTTCATCGTTAATCAGAAAGTTAGGTCTTGCATTAATAACACGCTGCTTTCCAATTATTGTTGTTTACACTTTCCTCGCTTGTGTATGACAGCAGATAGTTGATTATTATCATAGACAATTAATAACAGGTCTCTGTCACATTGATATAAATACTCTCTGCGTATTAGTAAATGTTTTTTTTTTCATTAAAGGCTATCGTAGAATGCCATTGTTTTTTTCTTTTTTCAAAAACAATACAAGACTATTAATTTAAGTTTTCTTTAATTTATGAAGAGCAATAACGAGCAGCAATTTGAGTAAGAATTCCATTTGAACTTGTCATAACTAACTTTAATCTTGATTAAAAAAACAACCAAACTAAGGAATCGATTTGAATTCGATCTATGCAAATCGATACCTAGTGAGATACTTGTCTAGTATTATTTTTAACAAAAGCCTGTCGACTTGATTAGTTTCTTAGACTTTCAAATTACGTGCCTGAACACAGCGGTTTCAGGTTGCACAACCGTTTATTTTTGTAACAACACAAGTAAATCCGGCAGAAAGTTTTTAAAACAACCCGGACTACCTGTAAATAAAAAAAAAACACGTTAGCTGTAACTATTTGTCGTTGTTTCCATAAAATCGTTGAATATTCAAACTTGTTTCACAAAAGAGAGTGTGTCGTCGGCTGAAAGAAATTCATAACAATACAAAATGGAGCTCGCTCCGGGCTGAGGCCACGACGAAAACATTGGCATTGCATTTCAAAGCCTTCGCTTTACTATTGAATAGTGTAACAAACTTAGTAATTAAATTTAGATCCGCTAGGAGTCGACTGTTTGGTCGATTAGTTCGTGACTCACGATGTAGACAAAAAGTGTAACCATCAGACTTTTAATGGATTTTGTTAAAAAAGCAATGTGACAACATAATCTTTAAAACGTTCTATTCAACGACTTTGTTCTTTAAAAGCTAATACATAATAATTGGTAGATACTTGAGAGATAAATTATTCAGCCGTTTGAAAAAAAAAACACAATGACATCTATTTACTAAATTATCTCACTGATGAGAGTAAGTACTAAAACATAGGTACTTAATTAAATAATACATACATAAATAAACTCACACCTTTTTCCCATGGGGGTTAGGCAGAAACACAGAACGCCATCTGACACGAATACACGATCCCTATGTATATTACTCCTTTCGCCTCATTCACGTTAAATTATCCTCTAAATTTTTTACTGTTTATTTACTGGATATCAATCGACTTAGTTTTGTTAAACATTACGCTAAAGGAATCGACACTAGCTCTTGTACGCCTGTTAACTTAAAAACCGATTCTTACTTACAAATCAACTGTAAAACATGGTGATATGTGTTAAATATTTAATTAATTTCACCACAGATGCTCATTATAGTGTTTATAACCGATTCTGACCGCGTTCATGGGTATGGGAGCAGAGAGGCCGAAACTGCGCCTGCGCCGCCTTAGGGAATATAAAGTAGACCTCACATGGCGACCCGTGGCTTATTTTCAAATATAATGCGCACATTTGTCGGAAAGATACGAACCAGTTCTACCTACATTGACATAATCTACTTGGATCTGTACGCTATTTTAGAGCTTAAACCGGCTTAGATTATTCTTTTTAAGAGATGAGTTCTTGGCACTGTACTTAAAAAGTCAGGAGAAATGTGTAAATTTTATATCAATATAATCATGATCTGAGAAATTTCCGTTCTAAGTCTAAGCCAAAAAATAAGTATACAAATTAGTACCTAGAAGGTAGAACTAAATTAGATAAATATTCTTATAGATACTTCTTAGTTATAACATCCATTCCACGCAGTAGGTAGTAACGGTTAAATACTCAATTTTGAATTTAGAAAACAACACATACACACACAACAAATGGATTGTCTATTGTTACAAAAAACAAAAGAGGATCGCTTGCTACGCTGGCCTACATGTAGACAAAAGCTTGCGCCGAAGATTGGTGTCTTTCATAGAACCTTCGCATGCCTCTGAGCTACACTTTACAGTATTGTGCTTTTGAAACCAGTTGTTGACATAAAAAACGCACCGAATTTTTTATTTTTTTACCACTTCGTACCATTCAAAATTTTAAAATTCGCTCGTCTCTCAACTAATTCGACCCCGATTCCACCTTCAGTTACCTACTAAAGTTTTTGAGATGACACGTAAAGCAAACAAGTGGAAAGGTGAACACATAACACATCTGAGTTAAGAAAACGAAGCCATTACAAAAAATAACGGTAAACCTAGACGACATATTATTATGTAGATCACTTCATTTACAATTTCGCATGCCCTTTTACCGTGTAAACGGTACTCCAATGAGATGCGGGGATACACAATTAAATATTGTATGTAATACAAGTCTATAGTCTTAAGGTAGCGGTACTGAAACCTGCATTGTAGGACAAAAGCACAAACAGACACCAATATAACAGCTATTAAGTCGAGTGTTGTAAAAGGAGAAGATTCAAAGCTTCATCAATAGATAAACAAGTTAGTTAGATTTGATCGGACGTCGCGAGGCGACATCCGGCCACCGTAGGCGCGGGCTTGCGGACGGCGAGTAATGGGTAGCTCGCCGTCCGATCAAGGACCAAGCCCGGGTCGACGGCGCGTTCTGTTCGCGCGCGCCTCAAAGAGCTGTCAGCACAGGGACGGGGCTCCCAACGGGGCCAACGCCTGCCGGGGTTGCGGGACGTCTTAACAGGATACCGTGGCCCCGGAACGTAAAGGGCAACAGAAGGAACAGGGTGGGTTTTTAGTCAGTAAAAGTCTGACAGTCCCTTCCACCCCACCCAGGGAGGAAGGAGTCATTTGATGATATTTACCACCTAAAAAAAAAAAAAAAAAAAGTATACAAACAGCAATAAACCTCACAACACGATAATAACCTATACTTCTATATACTTAATATAAAAAAAAACTGAAGAGATATTTTATTTGCGTTTGTTTAAACGCGTCTCTGGAACTACCAGTCCGATTCAAAAAAGGTCTTTTTATGTTTGTTAGTCAGATTCATGAGGAAATATAGGCTACCTATATAGGTAGCCTAACGATGATTATATTAATCATCGTTTTGCCTACGGGAGCGGAGCAGTTACTAAAGACGTAACTTAACACGAGTGAAAAAAACCGCGCGTGCAATGTCGCTGGGAACAGCTTGTCTCTAGTATCTAACGATAACCTTTTGTTCCTAGATTCCATAAAAACTTAGACAACGCTAAAGAAACACAATAATCCAGAATTAAAATCCATAAACAAAGTCACAATAAGTACAACAAACGATTTTCTCCTAAGTTGCACAATTTCAAACGACACACTGATATTTGAGCCCATTCATGATCTGAATAGACAGAGGCTTGCTCAATGGCTCGTGCTCTGATTGATCGTTGATCATGATCACACACGCGCCGAATGTGGGTCACATGCTGTTCACGGCTTTTTGGCTGAGACAAAACGGGTTTCGCACTAGCTAATTGCTGCTTAAAAATCGCATTTGAATATGGAGTAATGTTCGAACTTACGCAACCGTTGACAAGTCTGCGCGGATTTAAAATTGGCCTCATTAGACTGTTTAAGATGCTATAAGCTTATTCGCCAATTACGGACGGACTATTAGTTGCTCTTTTGAAGATTGGAATTTTAAAACGATCATTATAACTTCAACGTTCTAGGTTACTCGGTAATTAAAGACCATAAAAAGCTTTAACGCTCAAACGATGATGAGCATGTGGATCCAACAAGATACATTTAACGGGGACGTCTAAAACTATTAGACGGTGACCAATCCTGCCAAGGAGTCTCACTTCAAACACTAGAACCGAAGGAACTTAAGGTGCAGGACTCGCTGTTCCGGCAGGCGCGCGCGACGGACGCGGGTCGCGGGCGGGCGCGGGGAACAAAGCGCAGGGCGACGACCCGTCGACCGCGCTCACCTCGCGACCACCGGCGGATTTTATAATAACCGACATGTCTCACTGTTCTATAACATGTCTATGGTCTACGCCCGGCCTTATCGCTGTTGGTGTGACAGAGAAGTGCATAGCGCATGCGCAAAGTTCACAACGTAGACTTTTTTTTTTTGTATACTGCACAAGTGAGTATTTTGCATAATAATGGAAATTTTTTGTCTGACTTGAATAACTACATTTTTGAAGTTTTTTTTATTTGTAAAAAGCTGATAGACTTCATTGCTTTAGGTACATTTATCGTAAAATAACGGAGCTTATTTTATACTGCCATTGAAATAACGATAGCATTGAAACGTTACTGTCAACCAGCCTGCAACCCTGAAGATACAAAAGAACATAAAATTGGCTTAAAAACAATTAGAATAATGTAGGGTACGCGTAGATACATTTCTGCTTAACAAACGAGTTAACGGTCACTAATAACTAAAAAAAAAGCAAAAGGAAGCATAAGATCCGGCTGTGTTACCAACTAAAACCAAAAAGTAAAATATAAAATTAAATATTCCAGATAAAATTAATCTAGAAAGATCAACCGGATTAGGTAAGAACAAATCAGTGACAGTTAAATAAAACAAAAATGAGAAAACATTTCAATATGGCCTCACAGAAAAAGTAACGATTCATACTGCAGGTGCATTTGCTTATAAGCATATTATATCACAGTCGCCATTGAAGAAAACTTGTTGTGCTAAGACTAGCACCTGGCATTCTATAAGCACTATTGGCATTTTTAACCCCAGACCAAGTTTTTTAATCTCGGTAAACAGGTGGGGTTCCAAACGTGGCTTACGTATATACTCATATGCTATCTCTCTCTTTTGTATCTACTTAGTTTCTACCAAAACGATCAAATCGTGTTCCTCCATAAAAACTTTGGACCCCCGTTTCCATCCCCTTATAGGGTGAATATATCGAAAAATCTGTTCTTAGCGGACGTCTACTAACTATAAACTACCTTCCTGCCAAATTACGTCAAGCGGTTTTTATTGCTTTTTATTGTTATTCTATCTTGAAAATTGGCGAGTAATGCAGAAATATTATTATTTGCTAGCAATAAATCGATATCGATTATTTTAGTAGCTATGTACGTTATTCGTAATTTTTTTTTTCAAAATGATTAAAATCTCATAAATGCGTCGGATTTTCCACACATTTTTATAAGCAGAACATTACTCATAAAATTTTAAAAATTATATTCCTATTAGAATTTGTTGAAATGAATATAGAATCTAGGGCATCAAAGTAATGTTACCAAGATTTCTAAATAATTGTATAACAGTTACAGACATGGACAAGGACTAGGCAAATAAAGTATATGCCTAACCTTATATGCCCAGTCTAAATCGTAGTAAGTAGGTAACTCGGTCTCATTTATAAAAGGCAATATTATATCCGTGCCAGGTATGCGACACACCCTGACTCTCGGCTTCCGACCTTCAAATAACTCAAGCCATGTATTTGCATAGGTGCATCCGAAATCAGTTTTAAAAGCCATCACGTAGCCATTCAAATATTGTGTCATTGAATTTTATACCCTAACCCGCTTTTATTATGAGCTTTTTGAGTATCTTTAATTATGGCTACTTAATGATTTAAATAATGCTTCTCGTATAGATATTATGTTGTCGAATAATATCTAACAGGTAATGTACGAACGACAGCGCTTTTAGTTAAACGATGCGGCATCTTATGTGGTTGTAATGGGAGAGATTTTGTAACAATAAGGTATAGTCTGATTTTCTGGCCGCTGTACATAGATTATAGATGCAGTTGCTTTCTCGGCTCAATAGCTAACTACCTATAAGTACCTACATACCTTCCAATTTAATATAATTTGAGTGCCTCTAGAAAGTTAACCCGAATTATAATTAAACCGTTTAACAAAATATAACGTAACCAAATCGTTGAGTTATCGATAAAAAAGTAACGATTACTTTCTACAAGTGGAGTAAGAGTTAAACATAAAAAATCACATAGAATACCTAGTCGTTTTGCAGTTTATATGCTAGCTAGCTAGAGTTACCTACCAAAAACTGGCAACATTAACTTTTACTAATACATAAGTATTTATTAAATGTAGGTAGTTTGAAAAAAATCGAAGACAGAAAAAACCAGTACAAATTTTACTTTAGTGTCCACTCGCCCGTCGAACAAAAGTCAATCACTTCTCTTTCGGTGTTATTAGCAATGGAAATCACGGAAAATCCCACAGAAAGGCTTTTGACCTCTCACGATGAAAACTCAGACGTTGAAGAGTACGTATAATTATTTTTAGCTAATTTTTATGCAAAACAACCATGTTTTTATGACCCCTGGACCACGGTGGACGATTCTGCCCACCGTGTAATTATACAATCTATTTCGTAATTGGATAATTATTGATAGTTTTTTGTCTATGTAGAAGCGATGGTAATTGTTTGTTTAGTTAAAATGGTCGGTGAAGCAAGTCTTGCTCAAAATTTTGATGAAAACGGCCATGATGGCCATGAGGTGGTAGGTGGGTAATTACTGAGTTTTTATTCTTGTTATGTATGTATAAAACTACCAAATTTTTATTTCTTATTGTATAAGTGATCCAAAATTGATGGTTGAAGAAAAATACTGTATGAAACCTGGCTAACTCCCTAAACATTTTTTTCCTTTACGACGACTCTGGTTTAAATTGAATTCTTACGTGATTCATTATCTGTATTTTCCTTTTATTTGTTACTAGCTTTTTTGCCCATGATTTCGTCCACGTGGAAGTCACGTCAAATTCGTTTTTTGCTGACGTCACTTCCCTATAATCGTCAACTTCATAAGTCGTTGTTTTAGATATTTTGTGTTAAGTCGTGTAAGTTAGTGACCTTATGCTTTACTATACGAATTGAAATCATGATTTTGTTTTTACAGAGGTGAAAAGCTGTATGTGACGGCAGACAAACGCGGCGATAAGGGAGGCTGCAAGCGACCTCTCTGTTGGACCCTGCTGGGACTAGTCGTCGCAGCCATAGTCGCTATCATCGTGCTAGCAGCCAGTAAGTAGAATCTCTCCTCTCTTTTATCACTGCTGGAATTGTTATGTAGTGTCAATTAATAAAGACTAGAATCGCCAATCCGCCTTTTCAATGCTCGTGCCTGCTCTGTGTGCGAAGAAGCTTTTGCCCTGCAATGGTTCAATGATGCTGGTAATATAATAACGGGCGGATTGGTTATTTCAAACTTATCTTACTTAATTGTATAAGTCCAGAAATTCTCACGATTTTTACAGTCACCGATGTTAGTGACGTCCAAGATAAATTCAAAAAGTTCATATGTATTAAAAATGTCTAATTGGCCCTTGCCTCGCTTCATCGCTTGGCTTATCCACGTAATCATTATCCAATAACAGATTCTCTAACCAATCCTAAAAAATGTTACAGCGGGCGTCCTATTTACGAACTCACCAACTCCTCTGGAGCAATACAACACATCTGTCAGTTCGGCGCGGGCGCTGGGCGGCATCGGTAACGTTCACCATGATCACAATCATGATCATGACCACGACCACGACCACGAGCACCACAACAGCGTGGAACACGAGCAGAGCGCGGACCACGGAGCCGACCAGAGCACGGAGACGACGGAGCAACAACACGGACCTGAACCGCAGAGTGATGAGGCCGAGCATCACGACCCCTCCATCGCATCTGACGAAACCGCCGATTCTTCTATGTATGGTGAGTATCATAATATCCTTAAATTATACTTTGCTATTACATAGAACCTATTTATTATAGCACTAGAAAAATAACGGTATAATTATCTTACTACTAGCTGACTGCCTCATCGGTGTAGTGGGTCGCAAAGCGCTACTGCTAAGCCTGAGGCCTTGGGTTCGATTCACAGGTCGGCAGTGTTATTGGATTTGTCCATAAGGATTTTCTTAATAGTAGCCTTAGAGTCTGATTTATGCTGGTTGATGACAATAGGCTCGCCCCCTATTACATGGGACTTAAACATAACTAGCTAAATGTGATAACTAACTAACTTTATGTTTACTCCACAGTGCCCAAAACTGTGGAAGGCGAGCTGAAAATCGATAACGAAGAATTAACTAGCGCGCTTCAAGATCCTGAGAGTAACGAGTATAGAGAGTTCGTCGCCAACTTCGCTGATGGAATAAAACGTGCCCTGTTCGATAGGAACAGCTTGGACAACGGGGACAACGAAATTATAGTTGAAATTATACAACTCAAGTAAGATATATACTTTATCTAGTAAAAAAACCTATCTAATATTGTTTTAATACTGACTAGGACTGCCCTGTTGATTTCGTGGCCACGTAGGGTCTTGGGTTCGATTCCCAAGCCTTGTGACTGACGTTTCCATTAGGAATTGCTCTGTAGCAGCCCGTAGTTTAAAAGCTGGTTGAATGGCACGCTCCGTGTCTCGGAAAACTCGTGAAGTCGTCCTGCGCTGGATCCCTTCAGTCATGTCGGATTGACATCCAACAAACTTTGTGAGTGAGGAAAGAGGGAGAGTATCTGTATTTGCGCACACACGAGTGCACTATAATATCTTCTGCATACTTGGTTAATCTACATTTAGATTGACCACTGTGAGAATATTATTAATTGACAATTAACTTCTTTTACCTACTAGTAGAAATAAAAGTCAATTACCATCGTTATAGTAGTATCACTGCGTCACAATAAATAATACTTATATTTTAATTTGCAGAAAAGGCTCAGTCGTCGTCACCTATAGGGTCCACTGGAAACCCAAGCAGAAATATGATCAAACCGAAGACATGTTGAGCGCATACAAACTGGAGGCCCAACTCGATGACTACCTTGAAAAGAACAACAGAATGATCAACGTTTACCACATTGCCGAGGACAAGACGGCTATAAGACCAGTCCTAGATATCTGTCAAATAAATAAGAATGGTTGTGATCATGGATGCGAATTCGACGAAACAACACTAGAGTTCACTTGCACATGCCCACATGGTGAAATATTAGATATGGCCAACCCTAAGCGGTGTATACCGTTGTTAGGCTCAGAAAATGATAAGAGCGCTGAAGACACAAAGGGTAGAGACTTTACGGTTCTTACAGTTAACGCCAAACCGGCCACTACTAAAATGGATTCTGAGGAAGAAAACCCCACCACCGAATCGGTTCTCCATCCCGAGCATACTTTCGACTGGACAGAAACTCATCACAGAATGCCAGAGATGACCACTGAAGCGGAAATATCTGACGTTAAGTTCTCGCATATCTTTGGCCATTCAACCAACAAACTGGATGAATCCGAAACAACCAAACCTGATTCGAATGAAGACAATTCGACTCCTGAACCGGAACCAGAATCAGAACCAAAACCTGAGCCTGAACCCACAGCTGAGCCTGAACCAAAACCTGAGCCTGAACCTACACCTGAGCCTGAACCCAAATCTGAAACTGAACCTACACCGGAGCCTGAACTCACGCCCGAGCCTGAACCCAAAGTTGAGACAGAACCCACACCTGAGGCTGAACTCTTACATGAGTCTGAACCTAAATCTGAGCCAGAACCCACACCAGAGCCTGAACCCAAGTCCGAGCCCGAGCCGGTAGCTGAGCCAGAGTCTCAACCATCTGCCGAGCCAACACAGGAACTGAGTACAGAATTATATCCGAAGTTCGAACCAGAATCAGAACCTGAACCAGAACAAGCATTAGAGCATGAAATGGAGTCTAAAGGTGAATTTGAATCGGATCCTAAACCTGAACCCTCCCCAGAACCTTCTCCGGAGCCCTCTGCGGAACCCACTCCAGAAACCACTCCAGAAACTACTCCAGAACCCTCACAAGAGCCAGAAGTAACGCTTACAACACCATCATCGGAACTCTCCATCGCATTAAACCCTGCCTTTATTTTACGTGAGGAACAGCAAGCAAAGGATCAGATGTCAAAATCCGAAACAATAACAGTACCCCAGCCTGAACCTGAACCATCGCAAACGACGACCGCATCAATGGTAGAATCTTCCTCCGAAATTTCTCAAACACATGTACATGAAGATGATCACGAGGGTATTGCACACATAAGGAAATCTAGTATTAACACGGTCGTAGATAATAACCAGCACTCTGAACTTCACGCTGAACAATCAGATAACTCTGAAGAAAAGGCAATTTTATACACCAATGAAGGCAAATTTGAATATAAACCTATTGAAGATACAGAAACTCAGGAAACTACTACCAAGAGAATTTCTTTATCAGAACCAAACCTTATAAACGAGCCCTCTTATGAACCAAAACCCGAAATTATTTCAATTTTAAGTGCCAACCCAGAAGATCGCCCAACCGTAGTCGAAAATCATCATAATACAAACGTCGAAACTCGTGGCACGACTGGAATTACTGATTGGCTTGAACAGCAATCTCATAATTCAGAAAAAACAGTAGACAATAACCAAACAGAGTTTGAAGAGCTTCTAAATCATAACGCCGAAATAACAAATGTAAATAACAAAATTGTGCACCAATCGGAGCAACGGTCGTTCAAAGCATTTGACGACGATTACTTATTTGAAACAACGACTACCGCAAGCATAAGCCCTGTAACCGAAAACGATTCGCTCGACTCAGTCAGCAAAGACATCGTGAACCCTAGTACCGAAATTATAAGAACGATGGAGGAAGAAACGAAAACACCAATTCCAATTTTATCCGTAAGCGAAGAAACATCTGAGGGAGAAACTAGCCAAACAGAAGCAACTACTAAAATGGAAAGCACAATGCCTACTGTCGAATTAGAAACGACAGAAACAGAACGAACTTTAATAAAAAATGAAGAAATGTCAGAATCTAAAACGGGATCTATGATAACTTCTATCATTGAGGAAGCCAAATCATTAGATACCAACATATCTGAACCAATTGACACAACAACCTTAGAGCCTGAAGCTATCAAGCAATTTTCAATTAATTCACATTATCAGGATTCTGTTGGAGATAAATTGCTAGAAGCTTTAGCTAATAAACCTTATTATGAGAATAACGAAACATCAACCGATCACGAACCCGAAGAAGGTATGGATATCACTTTTGATGCAATCAATATGCTTTACAACCGTTCCTCTAAATCGATTGAGAAGCCATCTCAAACTATCATCAATAACAGAAACATGCATGATACAACAGAGGTTTCGAGTACCAGCACAGGAAGTTCTACTGATTCTGATTGGCTGTCAGAAGCAGTTACTGAAATAAATTATGATGAAGCTATGAACAAAATGGCAAAGCATGAAGCAACAGAAGCTAGTGTAACGAAACTTGAAGAAATAATAAACCATGGCCTGGTGAAAGATGATTTTGAGCCCGATTACTTAAGTAACATGGGTGGTAACAAACAGGAACAAGATGAACCGCTATACGGAATGGTGCACGACTATGAAAACGAAGACACTCGATTCAAAAGAGTTAACAAGGAAGTAACAACTGTAGCAGGAAAAAATGTCACGATAAAAACAGGAGACGACATAACAGTTGACAAAACCAATCCTGAAGTGGTAATGGTAAACACAAATGAACCTGTTGAAACTACTACTGTTAGCCAGTACATTTATAAAGTAGCTCAAAAATCCTCTAACGATACCGATGAAACCGTTACGGCAAAAATTGAAACAGAAACCAATAACCCATCGTCCGCAGTAAAGAAAACTGAGCCACCCATAATTATACCTGAATTAGATCTATTAATGACTGAAAAACCAGAACTTACCGTGAAGGCTGAACCAGCACCCGTTTGGGAAGAAACAGAAAAATATTTGACTGTCAAAGAATTACCCAAAAAGATTGAAGAAACTACTGAAATTCAGGAACCTGTTATGATGGACGGAAATAAAACATCCTCTACAACTGGTGCACCAACCACTATGGCACCTACGAGCGAAAACTCCACAAACATTACGATGACCATAACCGAAAATCCGGATCCTTTGGAAAGCTCCCAAAATACAACACAATTAAGTAATCTAAACGTAACTATATACGAGATTTCTAGTCATATCGGTAATAATTCAGTCTTATTAGCGAAACCTGGAAATGCACAATCAGCAGAGTACGATGATCATGAAACAGAAATGAATCCTTTCTTGCCAGAAGTTGAAAACAATAAAAGTTTAGTCAAAAAACTTCAAGAAGGCCATGACCTCGAGCCTAATAACCTTACTGAGACTCAAAGCGAGAACACGGAGGAACATGCCAAACACCTATCCGAAGGCGTCGAATCTTCAACTAAAGATTCCTTAACTGTACTACGAAAAGAAGCTGAAACCACCACTAACAAACAAGAAGAAAGCCTTTCAAAAACCTCAGAAGACGATACCAATTTTAATGAATTGCTCGCGAGCGGGCAGGCTGCCAATACCACGACTCCAGCGACATTTAACAAGATCGCTGATGAAACATACATGACCAAACCCAAGGAAAAACAAACGTTACCCATTTCCAAGTTTTTATTGGATACCGATGATCTGGAATCTCCCACAACAACGATAAGTAGCACAAAGGTAGATACGACACCACCAGTGTTCACCAGTAATGTGGAGTTCCTCAGTGTTGTTCCCATTGTAGAA
This sequence comes from Hoplodrina ambigua, assembly GCA_949774945.1. Classification (NCBI taxonomy): domain Eukaryota; kingdom Metazoa; phylum Arthropoda; class Insecta; order Lepidoptera; family Noctuidae; genus Hoplodrina; species Hoplodrina ambigua. The sequence continues at coordinate 11,459,687 of OX458968.1, forward strand.
CAGAAACCAGATCTGCTGGAGAAGCACAAAAGTGAAAACAATGCCGAGCTTAATGACATAAGTGATTTTCCAAAAAGTGATAAAAGGACAATAGATGCTACCAAATTTGATTCAGTAATGAATAATGAAGCGTAGTATGAACCGCTCAATTGTAACCCAACACACACAATTAGTTTGTAATGAAATAGCATGATTTCCTGTGATTCCGGTGACACCGTCGAACAAATTATTCTGAACAGACTTTTATACCAATGTAAATGCAATATTATTATATTTTTAATTAATTCGATTTACTGGGTTTCGGTCCTCAGAAACTTACACGGTACCTTTATTTTATTGTGTCTGTATTAATATCGTGAACAATTTATTCATTAGACTAGTCAAACTAGGAAGTCATCGTCTTGAAAGAAAGATTTAGATTTATTTATTGCTTTGTCTATATAAACCATTAGGTGGATTGCGTAAAAATGTATAAATAACTGGTAAACGTATGTACCTACTTTAAGTATTCCACGCAATTCATTCTCTACAAAGGTACACAAAAACCTTGTATCTTCTGTAATATTACGCCCTCGGTCTTAGAGGATTACCTGACAGTCCTATCTTGTAATTGTTACCATAGCTAAATGTATATTATTATTATTTTAAATAAAATTACTCTTGAATCGGACGCTATAACGAGTTTGGAAATAAAATTAATGGCGTACCGGTAACCGTTAGACGGGGTTTGTTATACTTTCTTGTGATTGTCTGCCATGCCGTATGTGATAACTCGCAGATAAACTACATTCCGTTCGTACTTATTAACTTAGTGATACTACACAGAAGTGAGGTCTGATTGTAAAATAATAATTAATTTAGTACTTGTTAACTAAGATAAATATTTTGTATAGATGGTTGATTTGTAAAATAATTGAATTATGTTGTAAATAAATATAAAGTTAATAATAATTATATTTGAGTGTTTATTTTTCCACCAACCTCTGCTGTTTAAAATGAAAAAAAATATATTAACATCATTAAAAGTAGATAAACTTTATTTAAGTACCAACAGACTATACCTATCAACTTTAAACAGGAACATTAAAGTTCATAAAATCTTTGTATTTATATTTAATCACAGAACGTTTCATCGTTAGGTCGCGGTGTGATATCATCAATCTCTTGAGCAGTTACTTGCTCATCAAGGATCATCCTCGCACACAGACATCCATCACCCATCATTCCATTTCCACTGACGATACAGTTTCCCAACACAGCCTTACAACTGTTGTATGGCATGAATTTAGCATCATTATTTACACTTTTGTCTTCCACTTTCACAGTTTTAGCTGGAGGAATATCCATTTCAAATATGTCCTTCAATTTTAAAGTACCATCAGCCTTATATTCTATGACTGGCGTGTTGTCTTGATAGTCGCCAGTGCTTCCATTATTATTGTTGCAACGTGCAGAACATTCGCACCCTTCACAGAAGTTGCTAGCGTTATCTACTTTACTCATATTTATGGGTTCATTATCAATAGGTGTAAAATCGTACTCTTCATCAACAGTCTTAGATATTTGTGCACAAACGCATTTCTCCCCTTTATCAATCATGATACAACTGCCTAATACTAATTTACAACTGGGAACTTCTTCATCAATATTTTCGTTTGGTGCGTCTGTGAGGTTATTAACAACCCTACTGTTTTCAAAAGTAGCAACAGGTACATCAGTAGTGACATATTCTTCTTTTACATTCTGTATACATTTAAGTGTGTGTTTTTCATACTGAGACTTGAGTATTATTTGTCCACATGTAGAACAAGTTATGGCATCTGAAAATGGAGAAAAATACATGTTAAAATTTTCTTGAACAATGATACCATCTTTTTATAAAACCATGGAAACTGGACGGCTCAAATCAGTACAATACAATCTTCAAGATTTAAATGGACATTTAAATATTACTAATCAATTGATGTACTTTTTATGACCTGTCACAACGTAACCCTCCCATAGATTTTATATGGCAATCGTAAATTGTGACGTCACTTTTTGCCAAACCAATTGTCAAATAGTTTATTTGTTAATTGTGTCCTACCCAATTCATTAATGATAATTTACTAAATGTGCAATCTTAGCTTACCATCTTCAGTTTTCTTCTTTGTCATACATGACAAATCACAAGCTGAATTAGAATCTGACGATATTCCACTGTCTGCCTTCGTATCTAAAACAAAATGAAAAAAAAACATTACGTACATTGATAAAAGCAGCACATTATTATCCAATGCTTAAAGGGCTTTCTGCTTAACTCACGGCTAAATTCTCAAATGCAATTAAATTCTAAGTCTCTTATGTTATCAAGTAAGTCAAGTCTTATGCTATCTCTGTCATTTTTAAATGTATTTTAGAGACAGAGATACATGTAAGAACATCTTAAACTTAAATATCGTTTGAAAATTCGTGGGTTACTTATATTTACCACATTACATGCATATCTTTGTAATTTAATCTCTTGCTAGTTCAAATAAATTGTCATTTTTCACGACAGTTAAGAATTTTCGAGGATTTCCCGATTCCTCATATTATGTGACAAACAAATCCTCAATTCACCTTTCAATGGGTCAGAATGGAATCTTTTATTCACTCACCAGTTGAACATAGCATGAGTGGGATAATTTAATTCAAAACTAAACTCAAACATTACAAATCAAGATTTATGCTTTAACATCATTCTAAGATGCGCTTAAAATAAACATTTTATTACCTTTGTCCATAACAATGGATCATTAATTAAAGCAAAAGATATGCCATAGTGTGCAACATTATTATAAAAAAATAAACAAAAATATGGACACTTACGATGTTTAGCCAGATGTCTCTTTTTCGCATAAGCGGTGGCAAACTTCTTACCGCAGCCAGTAAACGAGCAGTGTAGTGAAGTATCAGCAGTGTGCGTCTTCATATGAGTCTTCAAATGATGGGATTGGATGAACCCTGAAAAAAGAAAATTATAAGAAAAAAAGGATCATATTCTAAATTCAAATAACTTTAAACTTGTCACCATCAGCCCTTTTTTTGTTATGGGTTGGAACTTCCTATTGATTAGACTCGCCCTGAGTTTGTCAGACTCTTACTAACTAAAAACCCTAGTGTTCCAGAGCTACGCTAAGCCTTTGAGTGAGTTGGGCTAAAGAGCAAACAATTGCAGTAACTACACGCGTGCAACGCACGCGCAGCTTACGAGCGGCGCATTCGTGATGTATTCCGCAGATCTGGACATATGTCTTCTGTCATGTGCCTTACCCTCATCCAACATAGCATCTCATTCCAAGCCTGTCCTATGAAAACATGATAAATAGAACATCAATACCATGTACTCATATAGAATCAAATTCTTACTCACCCTTGTTACAAATTTTACAATAATATTGCTTAGTGTTGGTATGTGTCAGCTCGTGATGTTTCAAATGATGTGCAAAGTTAAACTTCTTGGAGCAGCCGGTGAAGCTGCATTGATAACGTCTCTCGGATTGTGACTTGTGCGTCTTCATGTGTGTGCTGAGTGCCGGCTCACTGCTGAAGACTGTGCTACATTTTGAGCACGAAAATGTTCCTGTAATGTAAGGACATCATTATGTATCATTCAACTTGAAATAAGATAAAAATAACAGAAACAATTAATTAATATATTTCAAATTTTGGCAGCTTAATCTCTCCGTTTCCGTCCGTTTAAAGTTTTAAACCATACCAACTTTGCAACTTTTTTTGTCATAAATTACAAAAGTTGATTGTACTTGTTCTTCTGCACTTGGATTTAAATAGTTACAATTTGTTACGAATTAATGTAATAATAAGATAGATTATAATATTGCTTTACCTCCATGTGCATATTTAGTGTGTCTCTGAAGAAGTATGTTGTCACGGAACTGTCTGCCGCATTCAGAACACTGAACATTGCCTGTTCTCTCATGTTGTTTCTCATGACGGCGTAGGGCAGATCTAAAAGTTTGGATTTAGTTTTAAAAACAAGATAGAAATGAGAAAAAAACATTTACTTCAATAAATTATTGTTTGCCTACAAATATCAGCCATACAGTTATTAACAAAGTGAGTTAACATTATTTTTTGTTATGTAAGAACTAGCCAGCTGCAAATCATAATATTGCAAAAGTTATAAAATACTGCAGATAAATTATTTTTGATATTATGTTATGATTATAAATAATGTCATTTTCTTGTAAGTTCTTTCCAATCTTTTTCCACTGCATGATTAATATATGTTATACTTTGCGTTAATCAATATACCCAATATTATACATGTTATAGTTATCACCTTGCAGGTCAATACAAGATAATAATATGACTAATAGGGAACTGTATACCTACATTACGATAGATTTATTGACTGGAAGCAAATTGTTAAGATAACAGAACCAAATAATATGTTAACTCACATGAAACTAAAATTTTTGCTGCAGACTTTGCACTGAAACTGTGGACTGTGGCTTTGCTCATGCCGCCTTCGTTCACTGTCGTATTTGAAGCTCTTGGAACAATGACGACATTTCAGTATTGTTTTCTTATCAGGCATTGTAAACTGAAGAGCTTAATCTGAAATGCTCGTCAGGTCATGTACAAATATTACCGCGTTTATGTATTTTCAAGCGATAAGTACTTAATGGAGTTATTATTGAATAATAAACGGAAAAACATCAATAGATCAAATATAATTAAAACATTTCATCTAAATTAATTAAGTACGAAACCAAAACACCACACTGCAATCGCACTGTTGGTTGACTGACAATGACAGAACAACAAATAATCAAAACAAAGTGACAGAAACTGACGAGCCAGTAATCAGCTGTCAAAATCAGCTGTTAAACGTTCAGAAAATAATAATCCAAAGTTTAACCACTCTCGTATCGCATTTTACTTTGTATTGGAGATGTGATGCATAAAAGTAATTGATATAATTTCACTATGTTATTTTTTACTCGTACTTTCTGGCAGAGTAAAAGGGTAGTTATTTGGAAGTTTTTTGGACGGCGCGGTCCAAAAATATTTGACGATGACGTTAAAAATGACGTTGATGTGACGGAACGGATAACGGAACGTAATGACGTGTGACGTTTGTGTGTGTATATAAAATGAAGTAAAAATAAAATTACATTATTTTTTACCTTATCTAGGCAATTGAAAGTGTATATTAAAAGTATAATATAAATATAAGAATATTTATAGGAACTGCGTCTATAAAAGTAGTATTTTGTATGCAACGTATGCTTAAATTAACACTATATATTCTAGAAGAATGCGTTGAGATCAAAAAGTGGAAAACAGCTAAAAGCAATTTGGAAAGCAGACAGCGGAAATAATACGTTCGTAAATTCGTAATGCTTTACGTAAGGTTTGGCGCGAAGGACTGATGCTAGCTAACGTGTTCACCGATGAGAGATGCGTGGAGCGAGGCGAGCGCCGTCGCCTCATCAGTCGGTACGCGGCACGTGAGCACTCCGCACACGCGTCATATTGCACGGCCGCTCACGACCACCAAGGGCAAAGTTGCGCGAACAGTTTCTTTCTCATTTCTTACATAAAATTATTTCCTAAAATGTTGCCGTGGATTCAAGTAACGCTGATTTTGTGCGCTTTCGGGCTGCTGCGAGAGATCCGGCCGTCCGAGCCTTTCGTATCGGAGTTCCTCCTCGGAGAATGGAGGAATATAACTGAAGAACAGCTGAACAGAGATGTATATCCTATTGGAACTTACTCCTACCTTGGGTTGCTTGTTGTTGTGTTCCTGATAACTGATTTCCTGAGATTCAAACCTGTTATTATCCTGTCTGGTAAGTATTGAACCTGTTGATTGTGCATGTCTTATGTATAAGGTGCTGAATAATTATTATCCATGACCTACACAATTAATTTGGTGTGCTTAACACTTCTGCCCTTTAAGACTTTGGGGTTGAGAAATCTCCTTTCCAAGTACTTCAACGACTGTGTTACTTATTTCTTATGGTGTTTTAAATATGTTGGATTTTCAATATGTTGGATAATTTAATTTATCAATTGGTACAAAAATTTCATATCTCTTGTACCTACATATTGGAAAAAAAATCATTTTCATTTTAGGACTTATTTTGATATACATCTAAATGAAAAGTATCAAAACAATCTACTAAATTATGTAGTGTTATCAGTCGGTAAATGCTTTAATTTGAAATGCAATGTGATTATAAGTTATTCATAATAAAGCATGTAATTATAAGTAATTACATGCTTTATTATGAATAACTTATAAAGTAATAAGTAATAAGTTACTATTCAAGCCCACAACTTCGTCCACTTATGAGTCAAAGTCAAATCCATTCTTAACAACTGATGACTTGAAATCCCTATTCACTACCGTCTTCAGCTTCATAGCTTCATATGTCAGCTTGTTGTGCCTTTGTAGTAGTGTCTGAGATTTCAAGATTGATCAGCAAGTTGTATTTTGCTTGTAGCTATTAGATTTCTTAATGCATTTTTTTCTTTCTTTTAGTGTGACTCTGGGATCTGTAAGCAAATGCTTACAGATTACATTGCATATAGCTTAATTACTTAGTTGATATTTAAACATTTTCCTCATATTAATGAATTCTAAATCTTATGATATTCAAACATAATGTGAATATAACTTTTGTTCTAATTAAGAAATCACTTGAAAAAAAAAAAAACCTAAACAAGTCTGGTGATCTAACAAATATTTTCATTAAAAAAAATCAATCAAGGACTGAGAAACTGAAGTGAACTGTACAAAGAAATGAGAAACAGATTACAATAATTATTTCTAGATACACATAAATTGATTTGTTTTTAAACTAGCCTGTATCGTGCCACATGTGTGTGTGTAATGTGCCGGGCAATGGCCTCACAGAGTCCACAAACCAGCCCTCTAAAATTCCGATGATCCTCAGACACCCATTGCATAAAGACATTATCTTATTTTTTTGATGTCCAATTTAGTCCTGATATAATATGTAGATAGCCTGAGACAACTAAATGTCATTCAATAGTATTTTATTATTACCTATTGATTGGTTGGTGGAGCCAGTTCAATATTACGAAAATACATAAAACAATAAGAAGAATGTTCAAGGTGAAAGAGAGAATTTATTACATAACTAGAACAATAGTACAACCTAAAGAATATTCTCATAACCAGTTATACAATAATGTGTATTACATAGTTTTCCAATTCAGAAATGTTATTTATTCACGTTTAGAAAACATAGTTAGGGTAGAGACACTTTGAAATAATTTACTTGGAGATTACATCTGTGTTATTAAAAATAATAGGTATTTACTTCTCATCCTTGCCTTCATGATAAGAATCAAATGCAATGAGGGATCAACATTATCAGTTGTCAACTGATTACAGAACATTTTATTCCATCTTTATAGCCTCTTGAAATTTTACACCCATTTAATAAGATAAAATATTTAGTTACACTTTTTAATAAAATAGTAATTTACTTCAGAAGGAATAACGTGATCCATTTAGAAAAATATTTTAAAAGTTATGTTGCAGTTAGTTAGTGAAATATTTAAGCAAAAGAATGTGACAACGAACTACCAACTTTCCCGCCAAAACCTATTTCTAAATGCAGATGGTCTTGCACTGACTGACTGATAGTCAAATACATACAACAAGTCTGATGAGCTTTCATAATAAATATGTAAGATTATCTTTGATTAATAAAACTCATCCACATTAAATTAATGTTATTGCATGTGCATGTTAAATTTTTCTATCCATATTCAAAAGTAAATCTAAAGAAAACTACCTAAATATTTTAAAATAATCACTGTAAATACTGAACAGAAGGATGATGCAAGCCATTGAAATATTCATCAATATCCATAATATACGCACTACTCTTTTAATTGCTTGACGAAATACAAAACTCATGCGGCCTTCTTCAAATTCTACCAAAACTAGGCACATATCTAATGGTCAAAATTCATAATTTTAAAATTTATCCACACCAGTCAATGTCTTGGTTGCGGGCGATGAACGTAGATAAGGCGAAAAGAGTACGTAAGGATCGTAGCAGGTGGCGCTCTATGGTTTCTGCCTACCCCCATGGTAGAAAGGCGTGAGTTTGTGTATGTGGTTTGACATCCACGCGAACAAAGTCGTGAGTAGAAGCAAAGCTAGCAATTTATTCAAATTACATAAAGAAACAGTGTTCCAGTCGCAGGTCATAAGACAGAAGCACGTGTAAAAATACGAAGCACGTGGTTCGTTAAAGTTTTAAAATTGTCAAAAACTTCTCAATGTGTTTATTATAAAAAGGTGCCAACTATCAGCGTAACATTTGCGCTGCCCACTCAAATTGTTATGCAGCTATGTATATTTTCTGCAATAATATTCTGCATTCGATTTACGAAAATAATGTAGAATGGTTCATTGGTTCCTATTTGTTTGTACAAAAGGTGCATTTTCTATTAACTTGTATTGTCATAGTGGTGGGCAAGGTACTTCAATACCCTTCATAGGGTATCCCTACAAAAATGTATTACAGATTATAGATAGATCATCAAAAGGTCTACTAATTTTAACTATATAATTTTTTCTAACATTAAAACACATACATACAACATAATACACGTGGACACGTGTACATGAGGATTCTATATTATTTAATAATGTAGGTAAATAACACCTGTAAGATTTGTTTTGTATCTATAAGCTAAAACCAAAAGAAAAAACAAAATGACTAGACAAAGGCCGTTAACAGATTGGTCAGACACTTTCACTAGCTTCTGAGTGCGGCCGCGTAAAAGCTGGTATTATCATACTGGAACCGTACATTTTTCCGGGAAAAAAGTATATGTACAGCCTATCTGCTATTCCAGAGTATAATTTATCTCTGTGCCACATTTTACCAAGATCCGTTCGGCCGTCCGTTCGTCGGCGTAATTGAGTAAGGAACATCCATCCATCCAAACTTTTGCATTACTAATAGTAGTAAAATGAAAAACACAATAGAGCAGCATCCATTAATTGAGCAGCATACGTTAATTGATCGGAATAGTCAGCTAATATATTTCAATTTATCAAAATCTGCAACCCGCGCCTCATGTCTGTTTGACGACATCATTCGTCAAATGAACCATCAACGAGATCGTTGTATGGGAGGGGCCTTGGACATTGCTTAAGGAACCTGTCCACTGCAGCATGACCGTGTTGGGAACTTGTCACAGAATTCATAATAACGATTTAAAAACTGGATTGAAAACAAGAGTGTCCGTCGTCTTGCTTGACAGACCTATCTACGTTTTGGAACATGAAGCTTCAACTTTCTGACAAACCAACCGACTCGTTGACAGTACATAAGTGCTTGTGATTGGTTAAATTGAACTGAATACTTTGACTTTGATATCTTCACGTTAAGCCAGAAAGTCCCAGCAGGGTAAAATCTGTAATCTGAGGAAGAAAATCTTGTTGACAATTGGACGCTCATGTGTGTTGGTACACACCTAGGTACAACCGTTAATATGACACCCACTGCATTCATGTGTAGGTACATTATTGTTGTATTGAACTGAAAGCAATGCGTGTTTACAAAATATTTTTCAACCTAAATCTCAATAGGTAGGTGGAAGCATCGAGACGCCTAATTGTAAAAGCGCAGGCGAATGTATCAAACCCCTGAACTGAAGTGATCAGTTATTATTTAAGTTGATAGCTACAATAGCACCTGCGGGCGGCGGACTCGGTGTCAGTCCGTCGCCCGAAATAAGACAGGCCCGAGAGTAAGACGCGCAAGGTGGGTCACGAATTACGAGACCAGCCTTGTGGTGGTGGAGCGCGGGGTAATACCTGCGCTGCGGGGAAGAATGCTCTAAGTTATCCCCGTGCCCCGGCCGAAAGATAGTAGGAGAAGAACCGTGGGGTATATAGTCGATAGGAGTCCGCCTACCCCGCGGCGACGGCAGTCCATGAGGAGTCTCCTCGTGGTTGGTAGGAAGCCGTGGAAAACTATACTCATGGGTAACCATGGTAACATGGAAAAAAAATTAGGCTGGCTGACATTAATATTCTTAACATTTTTAGTAAACTAGATATTACATCGATCTCATCATTCTCATCATTCTCATCATTGTTTACTATTGTTACAGGGCTGAGCGGCATCGCTGTATACGCCATCCTGCTATGGACTTCAAGTCTAGAATGGGTGCAAGCATCGCAGTTCTTCTATGGGCTGTACATCGCCACAGAAGTCGCCTATTACACCTACATTTACGCGAAAGTAAGCTATTAATATACTTATTGGTATTCCACTGAAGTGCCAGACGTAGTTGAATGAAATAAAAGAGTCTAACTTGAGCACACAGAGATATTGGTACCTATACTTATGTTCCTCGCTGAGACCGAAGCCGCTTTTGTATACTTCGATAATTTGTAGGTATTCTAAAATGGTAATGGTATCTATGTATACCGTCTGTGCTCACCGACCTCCTGCAATGACATTTGGACACAAACATGCACCTGTACAGAACCGGAATAATAATTAGTTAATAAGAACTAGAAAACTTAAATAATACCTTGCTTAGGTATCAACATGGCAACAAATATAGGTAGATAAGTATTTGAAATATATAATTAATAATTAGAAGTTAGATAGAAGATGAAACATTAAAATAACGATTGAAAAATTACGTTTTGTAATGTTCGGTCGACCTTTGATGTAATGAGCACACTGTCGGTAAGGCCAGAGTTATGGGAAATGTTTTAAGATTTGTTTGTAGGCTTTCAATGTGAGAGTGCTTACTATGTTTATCACGGCATTAGAGGCGCTTTTAATGTAGTCTAAAGTGCAGGTGTAGGGATACTTTGGCCACTGTACTAAATGGGCTATCGTCTGGTCAGGAGCACTGCACTCCTCCATTTTGCTAGCTTATGTTTGCAGCGGCCTACTTGGACGCGTAGTCTATTGATTGTTTTCCATAAACGCCTTTGCAAATCACATACAAGTGGCAGGTGTTCCTTGGGCTTGATTTCAATTTGATTGATTTGGTTTTTTTTTTGTTTGGGGTTTTTTAAGTTTAATTAAAGGCCACCCTACCACATTAAGAATTTCCTGTAACGGTAGCAGTGTTAAATAAATAAATTATAAACTGTCATTCGTCTAGGTGGACCCGGCGAAGTACCCGCGCGTCTCCTCCTACACTCGCATCGCGGCACTAACGGGCCGGTTCCTGTCAGGACTCAGCTCTCAGCTGCTCACTCACTTCGGAGTAATGAACTACAGAGACCTCAACTACATCACGTTCACAGGTATACCGGTGACCTTCAGCTGTTTTTTCAATGCATAATCTATGCATACATTACTTTAAATGCCACGTAGGTAGGTACTGTCAAGTCCTTTCACATTTTAAACAGAGTTTATCCCATAGTAATAGAGATTTTTATAGAAAAATAATGTCAGATATGACTAAACTAGCCAGAGTCCCCCCTCCCCCCGGATTCTAAAACGACACCCAACTGTAATCATCCTCCATCTATAGGTGGGAGACAACGACTTTAAGTACATTTTAATTTGATAATTTAGCCATCAGTGTGATACTACAATGTCTCAGCTCAGATCCTGGCGACGTCCTGGGCGTTCTGGCTGCCGCCCGTGCAGTACGGCATCTACTTCCACCGGAGGTCGTCTGCCGGGGACCCGCCGCCGGACAAACAACTGCACAACCAATCTAGTGCGGTAAGACCTACATCTTTTAAAGCCTTTGGGAGTTATGTCAAAATTTCGAATTGTCTCCTCAAAAAGGAAATTTCTTATACTTAGGGTCATCTGTGAAACCCGTCAATGTTCAGTATCACTTCTAATCTACCTGAGAGACTTGGGATTAATTCTGAAGTCGCGGGCAGAAGCCAATATTAATTAAACCTAATTTCCACTATAAAGCTAGCTTAGAACAATATCCATATTACAGGGCAGAATGCGCTCCAACGTGGTGGAAGCATCAACATTGATCGCGCGGCACGCCCGGGCGGCGTACACGCGGCCCAAAGTGCTAGCATGGTCCGCCTTGTACGCGGTGGCGCTGGGCCTGTTCGTGCAAGCACAGACCTACATGCAGCTCCTGTGGAAACAGATACAGGAAGAGAGTCATTCACCGGTGAGCTACATAAAATAAAAAAATAATAGTTTTTAAAAACAAGCTTTTATAACCTGTTAATAAAAAGAACTAAAACTTGAAAAACAATTTAGTTCTGAGTTCCAATTTTTTATATAAAAGCTTGTTAAACCTTATTTTTTCTCTTAAGTCCTAAAGTAAAATGTCAAATTAAAAACCTATCTATCTATATGATAGATTTTTAATTCGACCCTTATATCAAAGGAATAAAACTTCACACCACGCCATCATGAAATGCACAAACTTTATTCATAAAAATAAACGATAAATCTGTTAACTTGTCTGGGTTTTTTGTGCATAAATTAATCATCTGTCGCGTCAATGTTAATTATCTGCATATCAGCCACAAGTATGAGTGATAACGGCTGATTATAAACAATCAGTTGTTGTACATAATCTTAATTATCTTACGACATAAGCTAACTATTTTAAGATGTCCTTGTTTTAATTGCAATTTACACAATCAACTCGATTATCTCGAGACTAATCAGAATTATTTTTTATTTTATGCATGTATAAACATGTTTGAATGGATTTGTTGTTTTTAATGTTATTGAAAGTCAGTCCAAAAGTTAAATGAGTCAAAGTATAATACTCGTATTTATTTCAATTAAACCATTTAAAGGCAATAAAATTGTGAATGGTCTTTCCAAATCGTAAGTAGGCCTCTTTGGAGAAGAACGAGCAAGAAACTGCACGACTTTTGTAAAAACCTAATTGAAAAAAGATCTTCAATTAGGTTTTTACAACATCCTGATTAATGAAGGTGAATACATACATACATAAAACAATAAAAAAAAAACATAAAGATGCAAACCATGACAGTTAAGAGATGACCAATCTACTGACAGCTCCTGTTCACAAACATGACGCGTGGATCAGTGGATCGCCTGATCGATCGACGATCAGTGGACGTGTAGATGTCCTCAATCATGTCAGAATTGCCGTCCCATCCGACTATGAGACGTTGCACTTGTGTTTACGCACACCTTTGTGTACTATAGTATCTTCTGTCTTAACAAAGGATCAGTGTAAATGCCTGTATCTATTGCTTCATAAGTCTGACAAACAGTCTTGTCGCAGTTTGTTTTAGGATACTTGAAGCTGTTTTTCCTCGGCTTAAGTATACAACACAATCTTAACGTTTTAGTTTACCTACAGAGAAATGAAACTTCATTGTTTTTTTTAGTTAATATTTAAATTTTAATCTCAATTTGTTAGGAAGTGAATGACCTGCTGCCCGAGACTTCTACTACGGAAAGAAGAAGTATAGATTTGTGCCCGGGGGGGGGATTCGCCATTGATTATATATGTCGATGGTGGATCCCCACCCCGGGCACGAATCCAAACCCTGAGGCTGCTACTGAAAAGTTACTGATCGAAAAACATAATAACGCTTTGCCAAGACCTCTTGCTCAGCAGTCGCGCTTTGCGACCACTAGACTAACGAGATAATGCCTTGGTTGTAGATAGGGTTGCCAACTCTTTGTCGGTCAAATATAGTATTTCTAAAATTCTTACCCATAAAAATATAGTAGGTAAGGAAAATGTTGAAAAAAATATAGTAGGTTCCAAAATAGGTTCTTTATTTCTTAATTAAATGAATATTATTGCTTAAGAGTTTGATGTCTTTAAAATATAGTAGTTTCGCCTACTATATCTTTTTATCAAAAACATAGTAGGCGGGGGCTCTAATATAGTAGGATACTATATTATATAGTAGGGTTGGCAACCCTACTTGTAGACGCAATTTTCTTAACCAATACTCTTATTTTCCAGGTAGCATACAACGGTGCGGTAGAGGCTGTACAAACGCTGCTGGGCGCAGGCGGTGCTTTCCTAGCATCAGTATACGCGACGTCGGGCGTGCCCGCGCCAGTGGCGGCCGTGCAGGGCGTCGCCGTGTTTGTGGGCACGTTCTTTACCAACGTGTTCGTGTCTTACGCCGGGTACATCGTCATGGGAATGCTGTTTCATTATACTATTACTTTGGCTAGGTGAGTTTTGATATGAGACCTATGAATGTTGTTGAAACGAAATTCCTTAACGCAGCTTGTGGTAGGAGATAACTGACAGAAATCGTCACGTAAGAAAAAAACGTTATGCCCCTTCCAGACGACCTTCCAGGTCCCCCAGCCGCACATTTTTGTTGTGCATGTTAACGTGATAAATTATCACATTAATTTGTTGTAATTGGTTGTTGATGATAATTCAGTCAATTGTGACAGCATACGCTTTATTGTTCGATGACGCTATATTATTGTTGTTGCTGTTGTTTCTGTAACTCTATTATAACAGGCATAGCCCAACTTTAAGTAATATGCCTGTAATTTAAATAAATTCACAAGTGGTGAAAACAATTCAAAAATTATTTAAAGTTCATTTTTCATCATTCCAGTGCAAAAATAGCGAGTCAATTAAGTGACGAGAGTTGCTTCGGCTTAATCTTCGGTATCAACACGCTGGTGGGGACAGGGCTGCAGTCCATCCTGACGGTGGTCCTCATACAAGCCCTCCAACTGCCCATAGCCTCCCAGTACTTCGCCATCAGCGGCCTGTACATGCTGCTGGCGTCTGTCTGGCTGCTCGGCTGGATGGTGAACATATGCCGCCAGAAACGAAGTATTAGTGGTAATAATCAGTATTGATGGCAACCTCGCATTGTATGGTGGAATTTCATATTTAGTGGCACTATAAAGTGAGATATTAGTATATGGCAGCCTAGCTAAGCGTTTAAAACGCACTGATAAACATGTTTTAGAGTGATAGTTTGACGGGTAAGTTGGATCTTTAAAGTCGCAATAACAAAAAAATTGGTAGGGTACTAGAGTCCAATCTCCTTGGAAGAGTAGTGTTTTAACAGATAGAGAGATAGGCGCTACCGCTACGTTGTCAAAGTCAAAAACATTTATTTCAATTAGACCGTTTACAGGCACTTTTGAATTGTCAAGGAGTCTGTCAGTTAGTCCGAAAATTGAAGCTAGTTGCTCGTTCCAAAACGGAGGTAG
Organism: Hoplodrina ambigua; assembly: GCA_949774945.1. Classification (NCBI taxonomy): domain Eukaryota; kingdom Metazoa; phylum Arthropoda; class Insecta; order Lepidoptera; family Noctuidae; genus Hoplodrina; species Hoplodrina ambigua. The sequence continues at coordinate 11,474,878 of OX458968.1, forward strand.
GCCTCTATGGAGAAGAACGACCAAGAAACTCCATGGCACTCTTTTAAATTAGGTTTTTACAAAATCCTGGTTACATTATTCTTGTTGATTCTACATGTGATCACAATGAAGATGAATATAATACAGAAGTTATATATAAATTAAAGATGTAAGCCATAGCAGTTAACTGTCAAGAGATGACCAATCCCAACTGACAGCACCCGTCCACGAGCATGACGCATGGATCAGGTGATCAGACGTTCCCACGCCACGCCGCGCCCACCCTATCAATAGAGTGCATAGGGTAGTAAACGGGCTATTATAAATTTGATTTACTATTATGGAGTCACATTATCTTTGCTACTAATAAGATATTGGACCAGATGATATTAGGTCTAGTATTTAATACTTAAATTTGTACTTATTTTAGACTAGCGACTTGTCTCGATTTCGCACGAGTGCAACTTATTATTCCGGTGCATTTTCAAAAAGTTTTTATTTCATAAAAACCTTGTCCTGCCATTAAGAAATGCAACAAAAAAACTTTGATGTTTAAAAAGGCCTTGAAAAATAGTCCTTATATTAATTAGGCTTTGACCAAACAGTTAAAAAAAATGCACCTGTTAGAATACAGAATAAGACATAACTATAGATTTAACAAAGGCTGTGAGTTTGTGAATGCAAATAAGACAAAATCTGAACCTGATATGCAATATTGATATTTTTAATGCTTTTAGTCAAAGGACAGTTGGATTAAGATATTCAACATGATTGCAAAGTAGGTGTAATACCACGACAACAGTCACACGCAGAAGTTTGTTTAAATTTAATGGTTAAATGTTAACATAAGAAAGTACTCAGCTTATTCAGCACATAGCCTATTTATAAGGAGGGGAAATCATCTTCCACTCTGAGAGTGGAAGGAAATGTCAGACTCTTACTGACTAGAACCTATCCCTGTTCCTCCTATTGCCCTTTGTGTTCCAGGGCCGCAGTGACTCTTTCGAACAAATTCCGCAACCCTGGCTGGTCAATACATAGCCTAGTCACGGAAGTATGCTATATAGGTGCTAATATGAGCGGAATGACATGAAAACATCATTAGTGCTAATGATACATGCAATTACCAACAAATATGGCATTGGCACTACATCATTTCATGTTTTATTGCATACCACTGATGACAATAACTGTGTTAGTTCCACACCATACAAATATTGTGCATCATACAATTTTATTAACTCAAGGGCTTCAGTGTCAAAATTGCTTATGTTTGTTGGGACTAAAAGTGTTACCCAATGGAAACCCGTAATGATTTCCAAAAAGATCCCGAAATAAAGTAGCATGCAATATTGAGCAATTTTTGTTTTGTCATTTCACTGCTAAATATTCTTGCAGTCTGTAAATCTTCAAGTCAAGTTTATTATAATTAATTTCTTAAAACTGCATTCTCAAGGCTTTTAAAGTGTGTTCTGTTAATATTCTGCCAATAAACTGTAAACAAACTGGTTCTTCAAGTTTACACAGCTCGTGTAAAGTCAATTTAATTTGGGGTATACAAAATTTTACTTTTATGTTGAATATTTTAAAAATATGTTATCTATACCTACCTAAGACGTAACAAGCATTGTAATTTTGAAACGTATGTATATTACTTAGTTTTAGATGTAGTGGGAAAATGTGATTAGCTCAGTTTTAAGTTGGTATTAAAATTAAAGGGACTTTTTTCCTTTTTAGCATAATAATATAATATTTGTTATGAAGTCACAGGTGACATCTTAATTATTTTAAAATAATATAACTATGATAGTTATGTTATTGTTAAATAATTTATATATTTTAATAAAATATTGTTACAAACTATGTATATAGTTTTTTTTTCTATTTAGTTTCTATATTACCTACTAAGTATATACTTGCTTTATGCTTAGTTGAAGATGTTCTTAGAGACTATGTGGTATGTTTCATGCAATCAGAACAGCAGGTTAAAAACACTATTACAAATTAGTTAATTGGGTGCACTAAAACAGTCATAATATAATTTAATAACTTTATTTTAATTATTTACATTAATTTTGTCACTTTTAGAACATCAAATTAATGTTGATATGTGGACGAATAATGTGGAATGTAGCACACGTCAATAGAAATACTGTGTCAATAAGTACTCAGCATTGTTTTTACATTATATTACTTAAGCTCACAACCTTAAAATAGTTTAAATAAAACTTCCCAAACCAATTTAAATTGATGGTACCTATTCATAATTTACTATGTACAATTTTCACACACCTTATAGCTATTTGTGTTACGCGTACTGCATCGACGTCGGCCTGGTTTTCAAGTACACGTATACGCAAATTAACAGGAATATAACCGCGAATGTAGGCAAAACAACCGTATGGATTTGTTGACGCATTTGAGCAAACTCCTGCTTTCTCTCACGCTTTTGTCTTGCAGTTTCTTTCACTGCTCCTTTTAGTTTCCTCATGATTATGCTGAAAAATAAACTTACTCTAGAATATCATGAATGATGTGGTATACGTATGCCACGTCTAAAAACATTATCAATATTCTTATCAGGCTAGTTAAAATTTGTAAAATTGAAACATTCTCCTAGGAGCAAGTATAAAATAAATTATTATTCAATACCTTTAAATGCAGACACTAAACAGTTTATTTTATTATTTTAACTTATTTCCATATAAATTCTGGATAATTTCAGCCGAAAAACACGTCACAACGCCGAACGTCAATGTGACACTGACAGAAATATGCATGCATGACAAGTTGACAACACAACATTGTAGTCATTGACATTACAACTGTAATAGACACATAGATTATAAACTTACGTCAATCCCCTGTCCACCAATCGAGATTCGAGCCAATCTTTTATAATGATTATGGCCAAAGAACGCTACATGCGAATAATATAAATAATTGAACGCGCTCAACTATGCAAGGACTTTTACTTATTTTTTAATGTAGGTCTACCTACCACGGATATAATACACCAAAGTTATGAGTATTAGTATCCATGGTTGAGAGCAAGAGCAGCAGCAAGCAAACAGTTCGATCCCCAGAACCGAATTTCCCAGCAGGCACCTACACCGAATTTGTGGCCATGGGCCATTTGGGACTAAGGAATCGGAGAGTTGAAGAATACACGTCTACCTATCCGGAGCACCAAGCTCTAAATCATGATGGGATCGCGCTTACCGGGTTGCTAAATCAAACAATAGAAATTTATAATCACGGTTTATTCATTACATGAATACAATATCGTTCATTCGCTTAATTACAAAATCGCATATTTTAATTAGTGAACTAGTACAGTAGTACTTACAAAGTAAACTACCTCATCACAGGATTCGACATTGTGTCAGGCTTGTATTTCTTAAGATATTCGCATAAAATTACAAAAGAGTATGGACTTTATTTTTACGTCCATGTAGAAATGGCTAATAGTTCTGAAAAACATTTATTACAATATTATGCCTGAAATGAGGGTACAAGTACTAAAACACATCTGCCTAACTCTACAGAAAAAATAAGCGTTATATTGATCATAAAGGGTTTCTCTTTTTTAGGCTTACATAGTTACCGATATTTTTTATTTATAAAGATTTAGAAAATGAAATCTTGTAAGTAATCTTCATTTTTGTATACTTTATCAAATATTGTACCTGTTAGTTTCAAAATAAAATATTTAGTAGTAGTAGTTTATGATTAGACAGTTGTCTATTACATTGACAGATTTGGATATTTGGATTCTCTGACTAAATGATAGGTACCTAAGTAAGTACCTAACGAATTAAGATTCCAGGAAACACATATATTCTACACATGATATTCTCCTCCATCAACCTTCTCATCGGACAACGACGCTACGATTGACGCGCAGGTGCCTTGAGAAAGCCATATTAGGTGCATAAAAGAACCTTCTAAAAGACCAATCATCACTCCAGACACTACATCCAAGATGTAGTGTCTTTCGGCTAGTACTCTTGTGAGGCACACCGCCCCAAGCCAAGCGAAGAGCGGCGGGGCAAAGTAGATTGGAACTTCGTTGAACATAAGTATAGATACAATTAAACAAGCTCGGCTCGCATGTCCAGATGGAAAGGAAAACTTGTCCGGGCCGACTTCTAACATCTTGTTCATTGGGACTGGCCGACGTCGACGCACAAACGCCTTGGTTACAGCTATCACCACGATATCCAAGATGAGTGCTGTGGACAGTACATCATAATGTTTTTATTTCAGTTTCATTTAATAAAGTAACTAAAGTAACTATGTTTTAGTAGCCCAACTTCGGATGCACTTTGTATGGTGGGTTTACAGACCACTATCTCCAAGGCGATATATATAGGCAAGGTGACACCAGGCATCGAATCGAGAATCTGTAAGGCGATATATGCAGGCAAGGCGGAACACACGGCACAGCGCACCGCCGCTGTTGGCGGTGAAGCAGATCTCATGTCGCATTGGGCTCTAATAGCCACTATGAAATTCTTTGTTGCCTATCACACGTACACCACTCGACCGCGCGGTCGGGCGACAACGCGGCCGGGCAACATTGTTTGCGTTCAACATTAAAAAATAAACAGTAAACTATTTGAAAGTCAGCTTTTTAACTAAGAACATGTTTATCAGTCTTAATTACTTTGCATTGATAAATAGACATTGTGTCTAGGCCATGAAAAAGTAATAAAAGTAATGATCAAAGACATATTCATTAATGAGCTCATTAGACTGATTAGTTATATAAAGGTTCCTTTGTTCAAAAAGTCTATGCATTAATAAATTTGTTCCTTGACACTTTTGAACAAAGCTTGCCAAATTTATTGGACAAACGAAGCTTACCAAAGCAATTACAAATGGAACCATTAATTTCCGATACCATCATCGTCATCATCATATCAGCGGAACGACGTCCACTGCTGGACATAGGCCTCTTAAAGATGCTCTTAAACAGCCACAATGACCAGTCCTGCCCTCTCGCATACCAGTTTCCATCAACCTTTACCAGTATGTGTCATGTCGATGATCTTGGTCCAATCACAAAATAGTCTTTAGTAAGTTGTAGGTTAATGGCTAATTGGCTACAATAAAGTGACATCATACCTATGAGTGTGTTTATTTGCAACTGATAAAGATCCTTGTTGTTAAACAGCCAGATAAAAGTGAGCCAGCCAGCCAACCAAACGATCCCATGGCACGATACCTGCAAACAAGAATAGATAACATTACTACTTATAATACTCTACCTACATTTGTTTGAACAATGCTGGCTAATAAGACTGCCAGTTAAAAGAATATTCTGTGACATTTCTCATGATTGTGCTTTGAAACATAACATCACGCCTGTAATCCCCAAAGGGTTAGGCAGAGGTGTACCCATTAGTACATCCACATTTCGCCAGTTATGTTTTGCTTTGAAACTTACAATGATATTACTGTATTAATTCTGATCTGTCTTCTATTAGTTAGTTAACCGTCTGTTAACCTGTTGACTGCAATAAAACACACACGCTGTTGTGTTACTACAAAAAAAATACAGCACACACAAAACAATAAATGTATTTTTTTAGGCAAACACATTATTGGCATACCGTATCTACTTGCAGTCAAGATGTTAAAATAAAATGCTATGCTATGCTAATGCTAAGATACAAAGTATATACCTCAAATAGTCTGTAGTTATTGCGTAGGGATCTTGTCCAGGTCGTTTTCATCCCAAGCTCCACAAGTTTCTTGGTGCATCGTACATCTTCCTGTAATATTCTCTTCAACATTGGAGGTATTTGTCGCTTTGATTGTTGATCTCGCCCAATTAACTGGAAATGATTTAATATGTATTTTAATTACATGCATTTAGAGTTAGTAGTTGATTGTATTTATAGTTTCATCATCATTTTAATCTTATAATTAGAATAAATAATACAAAAAAAAGAATTATTGGGAACATACAAATGTGAATGGTAGTTATTGTGTCATTTTATCCCCATGCTTACATTTTAGCTTTAGGATAATAAGATGTTTTAAGAGTGAATTGCTGTCTGCAATTATTCAAATCTAGAATTTCTATAGCTAAAATAGGTTAAGTTTTTAAGGAGAATAATTAATATTATGAATAAAATGATAACGCCGGTAACCTCCGGCTGATGCTACACGGATTTGCACTAAAATATAAATTAATTAATAATGACTGTGCGTTAATATTAGGTGAAACTTACCTCTTCCATGCTGCCTAGTTGTAATGTATTTATGGAGATATTTTCAACAAGCGAACACACCTGTACAAACTACAAAGGTAAGTGTAAATACTAAAATAACGACTGAATGGATGCAAAAACAAACATTATTTTGGTATCAAATGGATTTGTTCAAATGGGATAAGATAAAATTGCTTACTTGACAGTGACACCAGCGCTTGTCACCGTGCGTCACACAATCAAAGTATGAAAACAGCGGTCAAATATTGTTACATAAACCGGAACAGAAGAAAGATTTCAGAATTCCGTGGCGTTTTTGCAGAATTCTCTCGCGGTCAATAAATAAATACTATGTAGTCAAATGACGTCAACTCTACTGACTTAATATTAATTACATTCATTTATGTGCATCTACGTATTATACCTACTGACTGACTCACTCAAAACAAACATGACTGAAATACAGATGAAGAAATAATGAATAAAGACAAAGACAACAGCAGAGTCGTTAGTTTACTATTTGATAAATTAGATGTAGATTGTAGATGACTAATGAAAAGACAGCTGATTATGGCCCATCAAGACGAGGCAGGTAAGCGGCGGCGGGGAACGTGTTTTTGTTTGAGGTTTGACCGTCTCAGGGACTCAGGGTCCCTTAGTGCCAATAGAAAACACCGGGTCTCCACACTCTTTCCTTATTGGTCGAGTTCGAAAGCGGGGTCTTTAAAATAGTAATCTGTGCAAAGCACAAGCAGCGGATTAAGATATTTATTCTGTGCAAAGCGAAAGCACTAATAAACTTTTGTGACTTGCTTGTGTGCACAGCTTGTGTGTGTGACTTTTGTTGTTTCCGTCGTTTTGTTTGTGAATCTTTGAGATAAAATAAATGATATTACCGTAAAATAGACGAAACAAATACGTTTATTGCACAGATTTTTGCAGATTAGTTTACTGCACAGATTGGCGTATCGTTTCGTAGTAGTTTTAATTACAATCTCTGCGACCTGCGTAATACGCATATTGCGTTTGTTTATCCAAAACAAATACCACTCTCCAATTTCCGCCCTCGTTTTTTTCACCGATCATTTTACTTACCAACAATGCGCGCTAATCTCTAAAATGAAGTGTGTATTCGAAGTGAACTCAATTTGCAGACTATGCCTTAGAGTAGATGAAAAAGTTTTTAAACTAAACAGTAAACATCACAAGGCTTTCATCGAAAGTATTATCAAATTAAAGAACATGAATCATGTAAGTATTCAATTTGGCAGTACATTATTTGTTGGGCAGTGCATGAGAGCAGTAATATACGGGAGTAGTATTTCATTTGTTGGTTTAGTTAGGCCTCCCCTTAAGATAGCCACCATGACTGTTCACCAGCCCTGTCCTTCACCAAAATTGACTATTAACAACAGAAATACGTTTAGTATTAATGTAATTGCTGCCAAAATAAATGCCGCGCGCGCTGTATTAAAAATTCAACTCTACATAACTGTAATCTTATTTTATTTTTTTATAAAAATCTTATAAGCAAAACTTTTACAAAATATTTGACTGACAAACTCCCTATAAATCTCAAGTAGGCACTTTGAAATTGATAGGAAGTTGGTTAGTCAAAACTTTCAAGCCCCTAGTGCAACAGAGACAACAGTTAATATTTTTATTGTAAACTAGCAGAGCACCCCAACTTTTGATGGGAACAAATTTCTGACTTTACCAGAGGATTTTCCAAAAAAATCTTTCATAAAAACTTATCTAGGAAATTACGATCACAATAAGTCATTCTCAAGTTTTCTGCTTAGCAACACATTTGGCCATTCATTTTTGTTTATATAGATAGATAAATGATTAATAGTTTGAGTTTTCTTGCTTTCAGGTCCCAACTGAAGATCATTACGTCTGTTACATCTGTAATGCTCTCGTAACAAAAACATATAATTTTATGCAGACTATTTGGAACTCACAAGAAATTATTTGTGAGATATTAAAAAATACTGATATGGTATGTCCAATACTTTCAATTTTTTTTGTTGCCCTTGTCAAGACTACTATTCAATTTAAAAAGAATACATATAATATACTATATTCTTTGTTATGCCCGCCATAGACGCTCAAGTATTTTGATGAAACAGGCTGGTTCCAACAGTTTGATCAAATTGGCATGAATGTCTGTGGTAAAATTTGATCAATTTAGTAAGATGTGTGGTCCCTTGAAAGATCACCCCAATTTGATCAAACTTTTAGAACCAGCCTGCTTGATCAAATTACTTGAACATCTATGGCCGGCATTAGACAATAATAGAATTGTGAAACTGTACCTTATGACTTGTGTCCCATATCTCAAACAAATAGCAATTAATGTGACGAATTGTCACATTAATGCACATATGCGCATGTAAGATACTGTGATTGGTCAAATAAATTATCAACAACCAATCAAATTACAATTTGTCTAATTTTTTTGCTTAGATTCTGTTCGAGGAATCAGTTTTTAAAGTAAACTGTGTTATTACTTTTAGGTAACTAAGCCAATGCTTGAAGATATAAATAGACATGATAATGGACTAAATCCTATTACTCTAAGTTCAGTTTTAATTTGTGATAGCGAAATCTTTGAGAATAGAGATACAAATACAAAAATAGAGATTGAGTTTGAAGATGACAACAAAGGAAGAAGTAAGCATAACAAAGAATTTAAAGAGAACTATGACATAAAAAAATTTAAGAAACTTGCCAAAAATGAAAATAGTCCGATACCCATCAGTGATGAAGATATTATGGAAACAGAAAATTTTTATTTAGATGAATTTGAAGTAGTGCTATGTGGTGATCCACTTGATGGAAACTGTATGGATTTGAACCAAAAATTTAAAGAAGATGTGACTATGAAAGCATGTGAAGATTTGAAACCAGATAGAAAAAATAATAAGTCTGTAAGCCTTCCAAAAAGTGAAACAATAAAAAGAAAAAAAGAAGCTCTTACTAAAACTAAGGATACTACTAAAGAAACTTATAAATGCAAGAAAAAAGAGGTTGATGAAGATTACCAACCTGACACAACGAGCCACTCGGAAGATTCGGAATTTGACTTATATGATGATGAGGGAAGACGAATAAGAAGGCCACGGGATGATAGAGTTTATCCAAGACAGTGTGACCATGTAGGTACAAATACAAACAAGCTTTTACGGAAATTTCACATATGTAATGTTAAGATACTGGATTTTTTTGTGCTAATAATGAGCAATTGGTTAGTAGACACCACTAATCAATTGACATACTTTTTATGACCTGTCAGAACGCAATTCCCCCCTTTTGTAGGGCAATAGTGAACTGTGACATCACTTTTCTGTTATTAATTTTAAAGCAATAATAAATCTAGTTCTACAGTTAATTGAAAATTAATTAAATTTTCAGGGCTAAAATAAAGTGTTATTTAGTTTATTATTGCTAGTTGGTAGCATATGTAAATCCTTGCTAGTACTTAATAAGTCATAAATCAAATGTTCCTTCCTTAGTATGTAAAGGTACTATAGTTTACATTGCTTAATTATGTTTCAGTGTAAATATGAGGTGCTGAGAAAATATGATCACTATCGTCATTATCAATATGTGCATCCTGATATTGAGTATCCATACAGACTAGAAAAAGATTGCACTTGTTCGATTTGTGGCAAGCGTGTGGTAAGTTGTGGGTGGTTACGGTAGTACCTACTCGTGTATGCCTGTTTTTCTCATGGGGCAATTTGGTAATTCTATGCCGCCCTGTGTCCACACCAAGGTCTGTCAGACCCTCACATGACTTAAATTGCATAGTGATCTACCAACTTCCTCTGGCCAGGGCGCTGAAGCAATCATACATTCTTCTCACTCCTTAGCCATTTACTCGGCATGTTGCAAGCTCGGGCATGTGGTATTTCAAGCATTTGACTAAGTTCCCAAGACCATCTCATACAGGCCTCATCTCTCGGCGCTCAGGTACACCTGGCGCCCGGTCTGCTGCAGACAAGACTGTTCTGGCCTCAGCACCCCTTTACAATTTCCTCGCTAAAGGAATCGACGGCGCATCCCACTTTGTCTGCTCCAGACCGTGATCTGAGCCGGGGTTGCGGGACATCTTAACAGGATACTGTGGCCCCGGAGCGCAAAGGGCAACAGAAGGAACAGGGTGGTTTTTTTGTCAGTAAAAGTCTGACAGTCCCTTCCGCCCAACCCAGGGCGGAAGGAGTCATTTGATGATTGTTACCACCTAAGAAAAAAAAGACCGTGATCTGAACGACACCCGGCAACGACTGGTTGTCCGCAGCATCAACCGTCGAGATGACTTCTACATATCTACTCTGTCTGGGCACTCCTCCAAACATTGATTTTCTTAACCCATTCACTACCACCAATTTTATGTTTTTTTTTGGATTTTTTGTCTCATTTGTGCTGTTTGTTATTTACAGAGAAAAGAGTTATTATTTAGGCATGAAGAGGGCCATAGTACACAGACATTTAGCTGTACTTTGTGCCCAAAGGTGTTTCCCAATAGAATAAAAAGGTACAGGCATATGAAAAGTGTTCACCCTAAAAAGACGTTCACCTGTGATTACTGCTCTAAAATATTCAAAACAAAAACTGATTTTCTACGACATATTAGGGTGAGTTAATGTCATTTTTTTTGCAAGTACATAATAATTATATTTTCGTTGTCCTTGTGACTGACTAGCTGAAAATTTGCCTCTAGCTTTGTTAAATTGATGAAAGTTACTTACACCAGCCAGTGTTATTCTTCAACTTCGAGCAAATTGCATAAATGCTTACATAATCCTGTGCAATTTACCCTCTTGCTGGCAACTAACCCTAAAGTCAAGTTTGTGGTTGTGGCGCAAGTCGGCCTAAGCTATTTTTTAATTTTAAATGTGCTGTATACTTTTTTAGAGATATTCACATTATTACACTGTTTATAATTTCATTCAATAACAGTAACGTTACCTGTTTAAATATTTCAGATTCATACTGGAAGTAAACCATTTAAATGCCATATTTGCGGAGATGCGTTTACGCACAGCGGAAACAGAAAAATTCATATTCGTGTTGTACATCAAAATGATAAAATTGTGCAAAAGAAAAAATCTCAAAAAGTACGCGGAAACAATAAACACGACTCAATCGATACAGGAACGTTTAGCGATGACATACCAATACGAAGCACTAAAAAAAATGCTAAAACGAAAAAACTACGCAAAAGTAAAAATCAACAAGAAAGTACTGACGAGACATTAAGGAAGAAAAATAAAAGTGCGAAACGGGCCGACAGAAACGGGAAAGAAGTGGTGTCGGAGGATGGAAAACGAAAACTGAAGAAAAAGAAAACACAAATGATAACTGATATGAACATTGATGCTGATCATAATAACGCAGAAATTGATTCCGATGATGAAATTTTAATTACGATTAAGAAGAGGAAAGACGGAGAAAATAACGTCGAATGACGAAAAACAGAAAAAAAATAAGGTTTCATAAACCATCTTATTATGATAAGAAAGATAGTATTTAGCTTTTATAAAACCTGGCTTCCTTTATCAAACAAATATTTAAAATGCATTGCATTATAAGAATTAAAACGGACTAAGAGAAGTTTGCATTTCGGTCCTCGAGAGTTAAGTGTCCTTATTTTTATTATATTTAAATTGAAGTCCCAGGGAATACCGTCGACGAAAAGTGATTCTAATTAATAATTAGATGGCGTGGAGTAGGTATAACAGATTCGCCACATCATTAATGTTATATAGGTTTATTTGTTGCATGAAAGTTAAAAATTTGAATTAGGTATTAGGTATTGTTGATTGAATTACAAAGTATTTTGATTATATTGTTAATTATTAAGACCTTTTTGTTTTTTAGTGATTATAGTGGGTATTAAGGTCATCGCACACTGTAAAAGTACTATAACGGCACAGCACAGCTGCAGTACGGCACTGCCTCGAATTAATGCTCTAATTTAAATTACAATTAGGTATTTGCTGGTACAAAGCGGTGCCAGTATAGTGTACGGATCTTTTGGTTGCATGGTGATAAAAAAATGAGAAGCGACAGTAAAGATCATGTATGTTGTATTTTTCATTAATAAAAATCATTAAAATTAATACGTTCAATGATTCGTCAGCCCTTTGAGCCTGTTTCCTATTCCGCTAGAAATGTATTTCGACATACTGAGCCTATCAAACGTGCGGCAGCCAACACAATCTTGAAGGAGGGCCCCGAGCCCCAGTCTGTACACATACGATCCTCAAGTGGGCAACAATCGAAGTGCACCTTCATTGAAAGTCATTCACTAACAACATGGACGTGGTATGTGCTACCATAGTGTTACACTATAGTACAACCATAGTGTAATTACATATTACAACTTTACGTCTTCATAAATCACCAATATTGACACCCGAGTCGAGACACCTCTAAAACTCCATGATTGACGCATCTCGTCATTCCATTCTTAAAATCGAATCACATTTAGGCATTCTCAAATTCACAATACATTTGATAAATAATTATACGTTTACCAAAAATAATTTACTGCCCACGAGCCATTTTTATATAGTCTTTCCGTTAAAATATAAATATTCTCAATCATGGAGTTCTTTGGTATGACTATGTATGGTCCTCAGAATTATATAAATGATACGATGATAGATCAATACAAAGAACCGAGGCATCTCACAGATGTTAAACCTTTGATGAAAAAGGTCGAGCAATATTCAACACTTCCAAAAACGGTAGCCTGTTTTTCATATTATTATGATTTTTTAAATTGTTAAGCTCATGTTTATAGTGACAGTCATTTCATTTCATAAATGTAAGTATTTCCTCACAATATTCAGTGCGTTGATCAGCGTCGCTTCATGATTCTAATCGCTTTTCAACTCACGATCCCAGGGGAGATGGAGGTCTGCCAGGGTCGCGGATTTTTCTCGAACGAGTTACCGCGGCCCTGGAACACAAAGGGCATTAGGAGGAACACGGATGGGTTTTAGGCAGTCTAGGAGTCTGGCACTTCTCATTTCCTCTCTGAGCTCGGCCCAGAGCGAAAGAAGTCGTTTGATGATTTACCATACTTAAAAAAAAAAAAACAAAATAAGTAGATTGATTTTTGTCCGTCGTTATTTTATTTACCAAAGGTTAAAATATTCAATCTTACATACATGCGTTAGGTAGATACTTATATCAATTAAGTACATCTTCGGAGCCAACTAGCCGGAGAATACGGTCCTAATCAATAGTTAGCAATTTTTTTTTTCTTTGGTCCTCTTTTTCGCGGGCCAGCTCCCCCAGACTTACACAAACGCCCGCCTAGAGAAGCATTGTGTTGTATCAAACAGGATAGTTACTATACTTACCTATCCTCCTAGATACAACGCCCGGATGAGGATGTGGTTAGAGTTATTGACCTATACACTGGAAGAGTTAATGGATTCTCTTACGGCTCAATGGAAAGATTTGAAAGAATGAAACGCAAAGGAGTTAGGAGGCCCTCTTTTCCTTGTCAAATGTACAGGTTCCCGCCTACGACTTCTATTGAGGTGAGTAAGTTAATAGGTACCGTACCTAACACTCAACACGGATTTCGTATCGATTTTATCGATACGAAATCCATGTTGAGACTGTTGAGTGTTAGGTACGGTGACCGTTAAATTGGGTGACTGCATAGAAAGAAAGAAAAAAAAAATTCTGTTTATATTTATTTTATTAGGTATTTTATAATTTTAATAGATGGCCAGGACGAAACTGTTGAAATACACAATATAAGGATTTTTTTACTGATTTATAATTTACAAATTAGTGTCGTTGTTGGTGACAAACTTACCGGTAAGTCACCCGGGGCTTGAGCGGTTAAGGTAAAGTCTAATTAGTAATTTACTAAACTAACTACAGGGCTGGCATAGGTAGTTGATAACGAACGCGTCTACTGAGCGTTGGGGTAGCTAGTCCAGTTCTAAGTCCATTCCCAGGTTGGACACTGTGGTTGGTCCTACGCCTCATCTATTACCTATTCGTCTAACTATGAGAGCGAGGGAAGATCCCAGTGGACCTGAAGTGGCAGTTAATTAAATTATGTTAATGTTTTTCTATAATTGACAGCCGTGATCGACATTCGATCAGGATAGGTATTTTTACTTGTTGGTAGGTACTCATAAAAGACCTTTGCAAAATTCAATCCTAGCAAATCTACACATAACCTACACAACAGTCATGCTTATTTACGAAACTCCTTGTGGTTTTAGTATGGCTGGTGGCTACACGACCCGGCATTGTTGAAAACAGACTGGTACGTAACAGATCCCAGATACCCACAACCTTCTTCGCCGAACACTTTGATACTAGACAAAGTGCGTAAAAACAATAAATATGCAACTTTATTCTGATTTATTTTATTATTTTAAAATAATTATTGAATAATAATTTGTTTAAATATTAACTGAATAAATAGATTTTGTGCATTTTCTACTTACTTTTATTTAATTTTGAAGAATTCTGAAGTTCTCTCCGTGCCAGCCTACCTAACTGCCACACCCTCAGGTGTGAGGTGTGTGAGGGCATGGCTAGTTATAATTATTAATATTTCATTCATCAGTTTTCATCCTTTTGTCCCTTTGCTGGGCAAAGCAAGCTCGGATTTAAGCGACCTCGCCTCGGTCACTCATATGAGCCGGATGGATAGTAGGATACCTACTAAAAAAAAATGGGTAGATACCCATTTCGCGTGGCGAGCGCTACTCACACGCTCGAGTAACGCGCATGCCTAATGTAGGGTCAACCTAATGCTACCTGTCAAAATCGTTTTTCCTTTTTTTTTAGGTCAACGGGTTAAAAAATGGGTTTGAATTTTAATGTAATGTTATAATTTTAAATCAAGCGCAGCGTAGGACGTTCACTCACAAGGTGGACAGACGTTCTGATAAAGACCGCGGGATCGCGCTTTAATACGTATGTTTAGTTCCCCAATCCAAACCAACAGGCCAGACAAGTCTTCTTGCACTATAAAATTAAAGGAAAAAGTAGTAATTTTTTTAATGACCTCAATAGTCGATTATGACATTTCATTCACTTGCTGCGGTGCATCTCTACTTCAACAACAACTGTCAAAGTCAAACTGGTATCCTTCTTTCAATTCGTTGACAACGTGAAGGGAGGACAACTCTTCTACAATGTCGTAAGTAATCTGTATTTATTTTATAAATCAATACATCTTACTTTTACGTCTCTATTACAATCTCCGTTAACCATGTAATATAATTTGTTTTAAACTTTATTTTTCCTTAATTTTACACGTCTCTCCTTGTAACCTCTTACAAGAGTGATAACATTCTTTTGATGTTGTGTTAATTATTTTCTCTTTTTAGGTCTAAAGTATCGCGTGATACGCTTTACGAGTGCGTAAATGCCGTCCTTCAGGCTTCGAAGGATAAAAAACGTAACTTTTTGGAGACTGTGGAGCTTCAAATCGGTCTGAAGAACTATGATCCCCAGAAGGACAAGCGTTTCTCGGGCACCGTCAAGTACGTTTACCTGGAAAGAGCATTTTAGTGGGACATTTTGTTTTCTATAAGTTCCACCAAGATGAATCTGGACAGGGAGTCAGTGAAAACTGACGCGACTCCACCCAGAGTCTTTAAATATCGGGTAGGTTAGCTCCGGCTTACCGAATTAGTTTAAGATGTTGAAAACACGCGTTCAGGTATGCCTCATTATATGTATGATTAATTTGTATTGTGAAATATTTAATTGCAATCCCACATGTGAGATCTGGGATGAACAGGTATTGGTAAGTTACTATAATACCAACCAACGGACATGAAAATGAAAGCAAATTTACACAAATGATGTTAAAAATTGCATGTATTATCTGTTGATATTGATGAACACTATACTACTGATACAATCTCACATCTAATATTTTAATATTCTCTTCTTGTGTTCCATAATTTCACCATAATATTACTTTGCAGGCTCAAGTACATTCCCCGCCCCAAAATGCAGGTGTGTGTGCTTGGTGACCAGCAGCACTGTGACGAGTCCAAGACCCTGAATGTACCCTGCATGGATGCTGAAGCACTCAAAAAACTTAACAAGAACAAGAAACTTGTGAAGAAACTAGCAAAGAAGTAAGTATTTATACTTAGAATGAGAAAAACATTTTTATTTGCTGGAATGAGGTGTTACAATTAACCCATTGACTGCGAGAAAACATACCTGTTGTGTTCCTTCTAAAATACACTAGTGTAGTGCATACAACCATGTCTTTTCCTACAGCTAACACTAAATGAGTAGCCAAGACCAACTCCAGGCGGGCTTGACATAGTGAATGTTTGTCTGCAGTCATTGTGTTAATATTACATAACATAATATCACGCCTGTAATACCTGAAGGGTTAGGCAGAGGTGTACCCATTAGCACACCCACATTTTACATCCACATGTGTTAATATTGTTTCAGTATAACCTGCCATTCATGGCATGCAAATATGATCACTGTTAGTGATGAACTCATTCATCATATTGTTGAAATGAGAGCTATAGACATTTTTGTCCAAAATAACACTATTTTTAACTTCATTTTCAGATATGATGCCTTCCTTGCATCAGAATCACTCATCAAGCAGATCCCACGTCTGCTGGGACCTGGTCTCAACAAGGCCGGCAAGTTCCCTGGTCTCCTCTCCCACCAGGAGTCTATGACACAGAAGATTGATGAAGTCAAAGCTACCATCAAATTCCAGATGAAGAAGGTATGGTTCATCTTATAAAAAAATGCTTATTTTGTATCCACTGTAAGAGATTTTTAGTTAAACTTTGTGCGAATGGAAAAGTATATCACAAATTATTTTTTTAAATGTTCTAATAAATGAAGTTAGAAACAAATGTAATGAAACTTTTCTTTATTTCCAAAGAAATCTATATTTAGCTGATCATCTACTTATTATTGTGTAAATTAAAATATATTTTTTGATCATTCCAGGTATTGTGCCTGTCTGTGGCGGTTGGCCACGTGGACATGACCCCCGATGAGCTTGCACAGAATGTGCACTTGTCCATCAACTTCCTGGTGTCCCTGCTCAAGAAGCACTGGCAGAACGTGCGCTCGCTTCATATGAAGTCCACAATGGGCCCACCCCAGAGATTGTACTAAGCCTACTTCAATAAATTTGACTTTCCATTATTTTGTGCTTTTGTTTTTATGCAGCTGCTGTAGTACCTAACACCTAAAATATATTGCTTATGTAGATGTATGTGTCCAAACGCACATTTGCAGTAGGTACAGCCAGCACCACAAGTCATTGAGAACTATTGTATCAGGATCTCTGACCCCCTATAAATTGCAGACATAATGTAATAGTGTGTAGCCTCAGAGTCTGGATTTTGTCCGGTTGATGGCAATAGGCTCGCCTCTTCTATTACTTACATGGGACGTAACCATAAATGGCAAAATGTGGGTGTACTAATGGGTACGCCTCTACCTAATCCTCCGGGGATTACAGGCGAGATTTTATTTATCAAATATTTTTTATATGTTGTCGATATAACTACTCTACTTGTTGCTCAATTATTATCTTCTCGTCGGAGCGAAACTCCACACACCGCAGACTTCTAAATAATGATGCAAATGAATTATGAGAAAGCATTTCATACAAATAGGATAGGACCCAAAAAGGACCTCTCATCTAAATATTGATAAAGTGATTGATTTCAAAATAGGTATTAGGCATAACAATAAAACAGTAGGTTTATAACATAAAAAAAAAATATGAATATATTTGTAATGATAAAAATCAAACAATATCACTGAGACTTCTAGAATCAGGATTAAGCATTTCATCATCTGTATCGTCACTGTCTTCGTCTTCAGGCAACTGTTCATCGCAATCTTCCACAGACTCTTCACTTTCAATGCTCTGTTGAGAAGCAATTACTTCACCATGAATATCCTTATTCTTGAGATTACCCATCCAAAACGCCTCCGAACAATTATTAGCAGCTAAGACTGCCTTAACTTTGTAAATTAGGGATTCGAGAAGCTGTCTCATGTGTGGGACCTTACTCATGAGTACAGTATCTTTCTTCAATCTTGAATGGCAACATAATGTCTGCAAAAATCGAGTGGATTGCTGTAGAATTTTCAGAATTTCCAGCACTTCTTGATTATCGTTTTTAAACTGAATTTCCAGAATAGGAATTCCCTGCGACATAAACAATTTTAGAACTGGAATGGACTTTTTGAAAAACGCTGCCAAGTTATTTCTATTTTCGAGAACTTTCGCGATTTCAGACATGTTCTTCATTATTGTTGCAACGTCTTTCCACAGGTCCAAATGTTCCGAGTTAGTCATTCCTTTATCTAAGCGAGCCTTGGTTGCATCGTAAAGTGCTGTACCTAGGTTTCTATACAAGATAGGGAAATTACTCTTAGTTATACACTTTAACGTACTAAGAGTATTTTTACTTGTTTGCAGCAACTTTATATCTTCCGTAAGTTGCAAAGTCAAATTTTTCAATGCTAGGACTTCATTATTTATAAAATAAATCGAAGCCAATCGATCTACACTTTGATTAAAGTGTAACCCTTTTTCTAATATGCCTTCAGGAGTTTTCCACTGCTGCGACAAAAAGTTTTGTGCTAATGTTTTTAAAATATTAAGTATGATTCTGTTATCAGAGAAGTTTTGAATACTTTTCAAGAATTCTATGAGAGATACTGCGGTTGATAATTGCAAACAATATTTCTCATGTTTCTGTAGATACTGGGCAGCAGCTATCAGTAAATCTTTGAGTGATACTGTAGCAGTATTTGGGTTAGCTAAAGTTCTCAGAGAACTCTTTAGTAAGGCATTGTGTTGCTGATTCTTAAAACCTATCCACTTAAAGTATATTGTCCATAAGTTGTAGATGTACTCTAAGCATGTGAGGAGATTGATCAAATCTGATGTGTATAAAATTTCATTGTCTTGTTGTGTGTTTTCAGTAGTTAATTTTTCTATACACAATGTCACGAATTTCATATGCTCCGCTAATTGCGGTAACACTTCACCGACTGTCTTAGCACACTTTTCAGCTTTACTAGCATCATACACAACACTTTCCTGCTTAGAGAGAAATGTTTTCCTTTTAATTTTAGAAATTAACACAGTCTCTATATTACTATTAACACACCTTAATAAGAAGGTCAAAGTTTTAACTGTTAACTCTGTTTCTGAGTCTTTGTCTTCAGTCATATCAGTTTTTATTAAATGGAGTAAATTTAAATTTAACTGTCTGAGGGACATGCTGTGACTTATTTCAAGGCTGTTTTTTATAGAGACGTTGTTCTGCGTTGCTTGAGACCGCGCCGTTTCAGGTAACACCGTGTCATCTTGAGCTGGCTTCTTTGTCACTTTTTGTTTTGCACCTAGTACTTTCACAGGCTTTCTTTCAGGTTGTTCACCAGTATACTTGTTAACATTGAATGTACACACAGGTGGTTTGTAAGAAATCTTGCTTTTAATAAGGATTTCTGTTACAAATGATTCCAACTCCTCAATCTGTAATACCCTTTTTAATGTTTTTGTCTTCAAGTCTTCATCATCTTGAGTAGCAAAAGCATTGAGCAATTCCCTGAACCAATTAATGCAATGGACTAAACAATCCAAGGTATTAGTTACTGCCACTGAATCCATGTCCTCAACTATGTCTATGTCAAACTTGGGCATCACAACCGGACATCCCAAAAGTGCATCTATACTTGATAAATTTCCTTCATGCTGCTTAAAATGCAAAGTCTGAACAAGTTGAAAAAGGGGAGACAAAATACCAATATAAACTTCAGACTTTGATTCTAAAGTCATGCCTGCAATGTTAATAGCAATCATCTCATCCATTTCACTGTCAGCATTAAGACAATGCTGCATAGACAGTTTCAATTCACCAATTCTGTCCACTTCAATTGAATCCACTATAAAGTTTTGTTGCAAGTCATTAGTCACTGCATCAGTAAGCCATGACAAAAAGTTTTTATTTATGTGTGGTGCAGACCAAATTACCCTAGACAATTCATCATAGAAGCAAGCTATCATATCTGGGAATTGTCTAGTACTCCGGCTTATTAGTTCTATAATTTGGGCGGCCTCACGAAGATCTCCTTCAGATAAATGAGTAACTGATGCATAACTCACGTTTTCTGGCAATTCGATGGTTTGATCATTTTCTGAGTTTGCCACCATCAGGTACTTTACAGCATGAATTGCAGCTAGAATGCCTTGAACTTTGATTCTTGGATTAGATGAACCTAATTCTTTTCTTATAATCATGTGAAGATCATCTCTTATAACTGAGTTTTCGTAACTGTAGGCCAATCCACATAGAAGATTCATTACAGCTCTTACTTCATCTAGAGGCATATCATCCATTCTATCCAATAGTGTAAGCATTTGAACACTCTGTGGTTTCAAAAGGGACATATCCTTTGATGCAACATTGTTTAAGACAATCAAAATACTCATAACACACTGCTTTGAATCTAATCCCAACTGCAACAGCTCTGCAACAATTGTTTGACAACATTCCTCGAGTTCTGCAAACATAAGAGAGTACATATATGAAGCAAATGACTCTACAGCTGGGTCCACTTTGCTCTTCAACAGGGAATTGGAAAGATCAATCAAATGTCGTAAATATTCTTTCAATATTGGTTTGAATTTCTTAAACACATCATCTAGTAGCTCTTCTCTTAGAATATTAAGTTTTATTTGCTTTCTTATAAAATTTTCTACTTGTTTTTGTTTCTCTTCTGATGTTGAATATGCAATTAGAAGTAGAATAAAATCAATAGGTTTATGATCTGTGTGCACTTTCACTAAAGATATTGCCTTCAACCATGAACTGCTAATAACTTTTGATGACACCATAGAATTTCGTATTGCTGTTGCTGTAAGCACCTGACTTGTTGCTACTTCCTGAGCCAGAGCAACGGATGTGACCCACCCTAGAGCATTTCTCAGGCCTTGGACTGCTTCTAGATAAGCATTGTCACTCATCCTTCCGGGCATTAACAGAAATTTAACAAAATTTGAGAAATAATTACACTTGGATAGACTCATTAGGAGATTTAGGGTTTTTTTCTGTAATTGCTCATATTGGCCATCAGACAAGCACAGGTAAGATAGACAGTCTAATATAGCAGGAATTAGATCATGATCTTCACTTAGAATTCGACTCATTTCTGCGGCAATGTTGTCATGCTCCTGATCTCCAATGATGTCTGGAATAGCAGTTATTATTTCCAATTTGACCATCTTTTCAGATGCAACGTCTAAAAGGTTTATTAGATTTGTGGACATCTTGTCTGTGTTGACTATACTGTCTAAAGAAGAGAAACATTTCAGTATCATTTGTATCCATGGCGCGCACTTTGATTCAGCTGCTAAATCAATAGCTCTTTCGAACACATAATCAGTTAGTTTATTTTGAAGAACTGGAACACTCAGCAGTATTTTAATCACACTGTCGTTCACTGGGAACTCTTCAGGGCTGTCTTCAGACATCCTCACAATATTTGGAAACAAGTAATGTTTGAAAACATCCAAATTTTTGCATTCATTCTCCAAATTTGTGAAAAGATCAGACAAGTTTCGTGGATAGTCAAAATGCTTTTCCAAGTTTTTCTTAATATTACGAACAATATGAATAGTTTCATGAGAAGCTATGCACTTTTCTGGTGGGTGTTTTAAAATAAGTCCGCTATCTCGCAGAGAAATGTGAAAATACGTACTGTTTACGTCAGATACTTTTAATTTCTTGCTCTGACTGATATTACTCCGTTGGGATAAAATTCTCTTGGAACTCATGTCTTTGACTGTTTCATGTACGTTTGAAGAAACTTTTTGTAACGTAAATACTTAGTAAAATACGAATGAAAACTCCAACCAAAACCGCCTTTTTCTTCGTCATGTCAAAACTTGTCATAACATGTCAAACTTTAAAATGAACTAAACATGACATCATCGTCATAGACAAAAACCTTTATTTTATCTCAATGATTATAAAACATTGACTAACTAATTCAACGTCGTTTTCCTGCATACTACAAAATAATAGCTAACTTTCCATTTTATTTTTGTCTTAGTAGGGTCGGGGTAGGCACCTCTACCTATAAAATCAACAGCTGGTTCCTGTCAAGCATATTATATTGTCAATGTCATTGTCATTTTGTCAAACAAATGATACAAAAGTAACAAGTAACCTCAAATCAAATTATTTTCTGACTTTCAAAAATATACTTAAGATAACATAAATAAATTATGAATTTAAATATATCTAGCCTTGCAAAATATGTTTGGAAATCTCAATCTGTCGCTGGGTTCGGGGTTCGTTATTTTTAATTTACCTTTTTCATAAGTTTATCATCAAATTCTTGGATTCTGGAAAGCCAATTTTCACAAAAACATCTAATATGAAGTCCTGTTGCAGTTCCAACAAGTAAGAAACAAATGGGCTAACTGGCACATGATCCGAGATGTAAAAAGAAGGCGAATGAGTGCGGAAAACTTTCTTGAAAGAACTCGAATTAATGCATTGAGGAAAAATGATGTTCTGCCTTTGGAGATCAGAGAGCTTGCTGATAAAGACATCAACAAGTTTCAGATGAATGCCATCCCACTCAGAATAAACAACAGATGCGTTGTCACATCAAGGTATGTCGAATTATTAGTAGAAAATAAGAAATTTCAATCTATCTGTGATATAAATTATCTCATCCAATTTGTTTTAAATTCAGCTATAATTCAGATTGAAACTATACACCACTAAAGCTATAGTCTTCTCACTACTGATGATAGGTAGGTACTAGGAATGTGTTGGACAAAAAATATTTTTAGTGTTAAATAATTTATGAGACTGCCCACTAGACTGTTCCATCACCACCACCGTTATGTACCTTGAATAGAGTGACAACAATAATCGGTCTGTTGTTTCTTTCGACACCGAATATGTTCATAGCAGTAATGGTATGGTATGATGTATTAGGCAGACTCCTATAACTCATTGACTGTGGGAAAACACACCAGTTGTTTCTGCATAATAACGCATTTGCGGCACACACACAGCCTTGTGTTTTTCTACAGAGAAAGCACACTGTGTAGCCAGCCATGCTTCAGACTAAGCATAGCAAATGTTTGCCCATAGTCAATATGTTCAGTTACCCATGCTGATTAATATTTTAAATTTCCAGGCCCCGAGGTATTGTAAAGGAATGGCGGATGAGCCGTATAGTGTGGAGACACCTGGCTGATTACAACAAACTGTCCGGTGTACAGAGAGCTATGTGGGGATAGAATGATTAGTAATCGTACTAGTGTAAATGTAAAGTAGGATAAAATAAATTATGTTGATGCTTTACTTCTCGTTTTATTGACAAACATTGTTTTACTGAGCTAAAGAATTAAAAGTTGAGCAAGATCTTCAATGTTTCAATGGTTTACACTTTACAGCAAATTTATGGGTGACTATCAGTTGTTTACCCAAGCACAGAGTTAAAGCTTGGAGGATTGCCCATATAGCTGTGGCCCAGAAATAATCTAAATATGTGTAGTCCTGACGCAATTGAAGTTGTAGTACATGTCTCATATAAGATGGTGAGATGAGTAAGACAAAATAAAGAGAATGCCATTGTCCAGAAGTGGGATGATGAAGGCTGAGTAGTAATACTCCTGTAAGTAAGGCTTACTTATTTTATGGAATTCCAGAATCCATAGGTGGCATTACATACTATTTAACAGGGTGAGTTAGTACCAAAACTTCAAAGGATTTTTACATTGTAATAATAATATAGTAGATATTGCTAACAAGGGCAAATAAAATTAAGTAACAGCAGATATATAATAAATTATTTCAACAAAATCCCTTATTTTTCTCCTGATTTACTCTGTTTGACATTACATCTAGGTTTTATTAAAGTAAGTATGTATTATGAGTAGGAAACACATTGAACGAAACCAAACATAAGTTTAAAAAAACTTTATTATAAAGTCATTTAATCCTTACAACTAAATAAGCTTCATAAAGCTTACAATGGAATATCGCAGCTTCGATATAAAGCCTTTTAGTCAAAGAGACCTGAAACAAGACAAAACAAGAAATTAACATGAGTTTATAAATCTACATTAGTTTACTATTGGGTGAGATTATCTCAGATAAAAAATTTTCAATCATTAGATTCTGAAGCTAATACATGATAGATCAAACATCATTGAAATGAGTAATAGCTGTTAATAATGCCACAATGAGGCTGTAATTTAGCATTTTTTGTTATTATAGGGATATTTCATACATCCACATTAACACTTAACCTACCTAATCAATATCAACACTACATAATAATACTGATCGATTCTTACCGAAGCCCATGTCGTCGTCGGACTCCTCAGGTTCTTCCTCCTTCTTCTCCTCCTTGGCCTCAGCAGCGGGTGCTGCTGCGGCGGCGGCGGGCGCAGCGCCGGCAGCCGGAGCAGCTCCCACGCCGGATCCGATGTTCGTGATCAGGTCTCGCACGTTGATGCCTTCCAGCGCCTTCGCGAACAGACCCGGCCAGTATGGCTCAACATCAACGTTGGCCGCCTTCAGGATGGTGGAGATCTTCTCACCCTACAAACATAACAAAAACAACATCAGTTTGAGAATTCGCGCCATGACATTTTTACAATACGATGAATTAAAATATAAATATTTGCATACACAGTATCATGTAAATAAACGGTTCCAATGCACTACTGCCACATTTATACAGAAAAAGACACGATGAAAACGGATAATCTCATGACGAGATCCTAACCTAGAACAAAAATATGAAAAAATTGTATAAATACTTACAGTTACGGCAACGTCATCATCAACAAGGATGAGAGCGGAGTAAACGCAAGCTAATTCAGCCTTTGATGCCATTTTTAATTATAAGACGTGCAAGTCGCCAACAGGCCTTAGCTCTCAGAGAACAAGCACGTTTGACTTCTTGGTATGGAAGAGAAACGAAAAGGTAGAGTCCTGTCAAAGACTTAGCATCTGTCAAAATCTCATGTAACCGAGTCTAACTTTTTTAAAACCACAGACTGAATAGGTTCCAGCATAAAAATACTTGCACCTCGCTTTGGCGGACTTTGTCGCTGTCCGACACGAGTGAGAGAGATGTTAGACAACACAATATTGAATTGAAAAATTAATACTGGAACGCAATTATCAGTGTTACCGCTTAATAAAAACATAACCGTCCAATTACAAAATACATAGATTTATTTATATTGATTTCTCAACAATTGAGAAATTGGAAACAAATGTAATAAAAATGCAAATATTAACGTAATAAAAAGTGAAGGAGACAGTCAAATATAAAATGCCAGTACTTATGTATATAGATATATTTTATTCAGCTCTTGGAATAAGCATCAAATAATTGTAATATTGATAGAATAGGCAAACAGTGCACAGGTACGATTATATTATTTACATATATTATAATTTTAGTAGCATATGATAGTACAATTTAAGCTTTTAGACTACGTATAGCACGCTAAAAAATGTATTACAAGTCCCATGAAAATAAATGATGTTTTACGAGCATATCTCTCACTCCTTCTTTTAAGGGTTGATTTTGTGTGTCCTTCTTTAATGGAAGTTCCCAGTCTGGATTTAAATTGAACCCGAATTGAGAGAGGATTCTTAATTCACATTTAATTTGTACCCATCCTGGAGAATTAATAAACGACCAGGGGTGGTACCACTTCTGAACAACATCTACACAAGAGCATAATACTTCTAGCCATAAATGCAAAGCTTCTTCATTTAAACCCATACAAATCAATGTGCGTAATTTAACATCCATTTGGGCATGAGCGTTATCGTGCGACAAATTGATAGCTTGTACACATCTATATAATAATTCTTCTGGCGTCAGAACTTTACCATCTTCATCCAAACGATATGTTTTGCACAATACTAAACGGCTATAGACGGAATTAAAATCCTTTTCAACTTCTCTTGACGATGCTTCTTCTATAAAAAGCCAGGGGTGACATGGGCCATCCAAGAAACTAGGACGTTTTATACCATGTAGGAGCACTCTTTTGAAAGCCGGAGCTAATACTCCTCTGACTAGATGTGCGGCTTTTTCTGTTACAGAGTCATCTCCAGCCCTGCTGTACTTAACGCCTTTCTCATCCAGCAGTTTAACAAATCTGGCTGGAAACCAACCTCTTAGGCCATTTAACTCACCAATCCAACAGTGTTCATCTCTTGAGCTGATCACTTCAATAACGTCATTTTTCCTAAAACCCAATTCGTCTCCATCCCTCCTTTCAAAGTCTAAGAGCGCTTTAGCTCTTCTCCTTTTACTTCTTGACACATTGACATATCTTTCTCTATCGGCTGCATGACTTTGCATTGTGTAATCTGCTGTCAACTGAACCTCAGAAGCTAATTGTGGTTCAAGGGCTAAGAAGTGACGAGCGACTTGTAGAATCGCTTCTCTGAGATCAACTAAAATTTCGGTCTGTTTGACATTCTTCGAAACTGCATCTTCATTATTACTATCTTCTCCAAAAAGTATTGTTTGTATTACTGATTTACTTTTTTTTATTTGGCGTCTCTGAAGCTGCTGCTTAGGTAAGTTCGGTACTGCACTAGGATTACCTACCAAAGCTCCCTGATCAGCCATCAGATAGGCTAGATGTCTACGTCTATGAGTGTCGATCAATGTGGGGCTTAAAGTGTCCCCGCAAACTTCGTCAATTGTTTTAATCAAAAGCTCAACATCGTCAATTTCACCAGGAATGTCAGATAATGCATTAAAGATTTGTGCAGAATTAGATATTTCCGTAAATCTATTTTCTTTAATTTTCAGCATTGCCAAGGTAACCTTAAACAGTACCAAAGAACCATCCAAAAAGAAGAGATCCCAAATTCTTAATAAAATTTTCATGTGCACAACATTGGCATATAGTGTTAAGAACCAATGCATTGTTATCAAAGAGAGCTCAATGTCATGGGCGTTTAAGACCTGATCAATTCCAGGCAAATAAGTTGAAATTAGGCTTCTTAATACTTTTTGGTCTGCTTGGATTCCTATCAAAGTCGAAGAGTAATATGATGCTGGCAGCAAGTCTTCCACTGTTGTGCACATTATCCAAAATGCATCTTCTTCTTCCATTAACAGAAGTAAAGATGCTGCAATCATTCCAGTGCCCTGACAGTATCCAATATCAGGGTAAAGCCATGCTAATGCTCTCAGTATTCTACGCAATCTTGGTACACCAGTGCTAGTTGGGTGTGAGAAGCAAACGTTATTAGGTAATATTTGCACTAAGTCCTTTTCAATTTGTTTACTTGTTACCAAGCCATCATCACTAGACGCTCGTACAATCTCATGGTATGTTATTTCGGTAGAAGCTCTTTTTTTATTTGCACCACATAAATGCATCCAAACCTGAGGGCGGAGCGAGTGTGGAACACCATCTTTCACCATTTTTTGCAGTTTGTCGGTTTTTTCCAGTTTTCCTTCACCTTCTGAAAAGTTTATCTCTTTGCTGTAAAATTCCCACTGAAGACGGTGTTGATCATCTTCGACAAATGAATCTGCTAATAATTTATTCGAACTCTGTTCTGGTCCGTCCTCTTCTTCAACACAAAATCCAAATTCGTCAAATCTGTAATCCGGGAGTCCACCACCGTGACCTTCAGATTCTGGTTGTGCCAATTTCGCCATTATGTCTTGAGGTACCATGCTAGGCGTAAGGGCAGAAAATGGGCCACCAGGCGCCGGAAGCAGTTCGTCAGCAATATTTAATCCTCGTATCGCATCGATCATATCTTCTGGGTCGTCATCAGCTAATGCAGCACTTATTTTACGTTCATGGTCTTCTCGTCCCACATAACCCACATGATCGCGTGAACTAAACAAAGATTTTGCTAAATCCATCTTTCAGTAAATCTGCACTATATTATTAGATATTAATATTGTTGATGTGATTTATTAGGCGTTCTCCTTACAAAACAGTATCACGTATACATAACGTCAAAATAAATAAAGGTCAAACGTCAGAACTATCCCTGTTTTAGGTCAAAATTATAATGTATCGTTGTCTAACTACTACTTGGAACTGAAATGTTCATGTTGTCCTTGTCACACTTAAGAGTAATAGTATATTTTGTCACTTACGTACAAAACAGCGATGCTATGTCAGTTACGTTAAAACTGCAAAGTTAATTTGGTTTTTTAGTGTTGGGAGTATCATCGATTTTCTATTGGTTCAAAGACAAGACCACAACCAAATAAAATTAAGATTTAAAAAAATAATGTAATAAATACATATAAAATAAATCAAAAACATTCCACTTAAAGATGGGGAATTAGACAAAATTGACAAAAATCTCTGGAGTATCCATCATTTCCATCAACAGGAGTATTTATCATTGTAAATTTATTAAAATTAAAAAGTTTAATTAATTTAAATTGATAAACGCTTTAGCCCCCTAAAGCGTTTATCATGACCACCCATGACTGGGTGACTCAAATATTAATTGTTGAACGAGCAATAATTCCATCAAAACAAAAATATATTTAGTCACGCTGTCCTGTCACCGCGTTATTTTAATGTAGCATGCGTTATCAATCGACTAATGAAAATTATAAATCCAAAATGTGTCGGATACTCGGATCAGTCGGATATTTAAGATTAAAGAAAAACTAGTCATTGTCTAGTCTTCTATTATTTTTGGTCGAGCATTCAATCAGTTTGACAGTTTGTTAGTTTCACTCACTCACAAACACAAAAATTGTCAATGGTGTCATGGTGTCCTATATAAAATCTTGTTGGGTAACCTGAAAATGTGTTTTTGTTGTTAAATAAGTTTAAAAAGTAAATATTACAACGCTTGACGTAAAGCTAATCATACTGTGTTAATACTAAAATAACACTGTGACTCATCAGGTTTGTATTCACCGATATCTATATGAAATTAATTTTGATTTTGTTTACTAATAATATTGTCTGTTATAACAAAATTAACAATAAAGACAAAATAACTTACTTTTATTAACATTTCACGTCCATATCTAGCTGCTTTCACCAAGTGAAGTTCATATCCCACGTTTATAATTTTTGTCATTAAAAAGAAATCTATATTTTGATTATTTTTTCTGCAAGCTTGTAGTCTTGTAGGCCTATAAGGGTTCGTCGTTCATCATCTTATGAGCGTTAATGCCGTACGGCATTTCTTACAAACTTTTAAGACCTTATTCAATTCCGTTTTTATTAACTAGATTCAATTCCTTTTTTCCTTTTGTATATGACGGTCAAAAGTGCCTTATAATGGCCTAATTGAAATAAATGATTTGACATGACTTTTTATAAACTAAATGTTTGTTTGAAATGCTGTATGTTGTAAACATTCTTAAGTCTTGCCTTGGGATTAGTGGGAGTCTTGGTTCTGGAATTCTTGGGACGCACTGCATAACAATAATGCTAAGCAAACAACTTTAATCTAATGGGATCTAGAATTTAACTCTCCATTCTTGCAAGCTTTAAGTTCGCTCATTAGAGCCTATGTGTTGGATATTTCTACTATTTGGTTGATATGGTTATCTTCCCTGGGATGTTCTTACCTTTCAAATCTTGTTGTAAATTTTCAACTAATCTTAGTCTTGTAACCATTTTTGTTCGGTATTAAAGAAAACAGTAAAACTAAAGCTCAATTCTCACTATGCTTAAATTCCACTGATATCAATGTAAACTAACTACATAAACACACAACAGTACAGATGTAATTTGTAAAGATTGTGTAGTAATACTTATAATTTAGTACATTGCAATAGAGATATCTTTAACGCTATTGTCTGTTAAAATAAACAAGATGTGTCAAGTGTCTTGAATGAGTGTGGCGCATTTCATTTGGAAGCACAATAGTTTGAAATGAGGCTTTATGTTACAGACTTCCTACTTGCTCTTACATATAACTTAAACAAAAACACTACTATACACTATTCTCTCTCTTGACTGCTACCTATTTATTGACTTTCAAAAATAAGCACTAATTACATTGTTAATACATCATAATATTAACATTAGGATGGCTGTAAAAAAATGTTGCATTGACAACTGTAAATCATGTTCTACGAGAAAGGAGGATAAAGGTGTGACATATCATAAGTTCCCAAAAACTTTTCCATTACGTGACACTTGGATATTCATAACACGTAAAAAACACACAGACACCGAGTTGCCAAAGTTTGTGTGCTCGCGGCATTTCTGTAAAACTGATTTTCAAAGTTTCAAGGACTCTAAATACAAATTGAAAACAGGTATTTAGTAGAATGTCCATAATGCTTGATGGGTTATTTTTTATTTTCAATGGTTTAAGTTGATTATAATTTCTATTATTTTTGTATGTAGCCACTTATTATAGATGTTATTTCTTATTATATGTTTTGAATGGTACTGTAGTTTTAGTTGCTATTTAATTATAAAGAGCACTCTAGGACCTGTGTCTCTATGTTTTTCATCTATTTCATTGTATTGGCTAATAAAATAAACTTGCTAAAGATTCCAAAATATTTTGAATGTAAAACTTATTTTTAGTTTAGAAAAAGTTGCTTTTATATTGGATCTTTTTGATTATCTGTCATATTTTCTGTGATTGCTGTCAGTTTAAATGAAATTTTAAGAAATGTTGAAGTATGAAAATATGTTATTATTAAGGATGCACTTGTAGACGCCACTGCATATTCATTGCATGTTGAACATATTGGACCACAAAACAGTGACTGATAGCACAGTTGATTGCAGACGCAGTTCCAACTATATTCCCATGGGGTACTGTCAGTAAAGGAGAAATGGAAGATATAACTGCCCCCGTAGAAGGTTTTAGCAAAGATTGTGAAGTTGAGAATGTGGATGCAATAAAGAAGTTTATTGAAGAGCAAGAGAAAGAGATACAGGACCAGATTGAAGCAAATATTCGGACTAGTGAGAAAAATGACACAGATAATAATAGTCAGACAAGTCAGGAAGAGACACTGGATGTTTCCAGTGGTGTGGTTAACATGATACTCAATGAGTCTGACCTAGATAATGCTAGAAAGAGAGATGACACAAGTAAGGAGTTTTTAATTCCTATTGAGAAAGGTAAAACAAATGAACTTATCCTCTTGGTGCATTGGCATAATGGCTATATTGTATCAGTTACATGATACAGTTCATTTCATATAATACTAGTGATCCACCCCAGCTTTTTCCAGGTGCAATTCACATTTTCTAATTAAGGTTTTCATACTATACTACCATTAAAATGTCTTTATTTTTCTGTGGATTTACCAAGAAAAAAAAAGTTTTCATCACAACAATAAAAAATAATGGCTAGTTAAGTTGAACCATTCTCAAGTGATGATCATTCATATATGCTACAATCAATTTTTATTTATTTCTTAAAGCCTAACATTTTGTATCGACACACAGACAACATGATGATTTGTTGTTGGTTTGTCAATTAATCACAATAAAATATTTTTTTTTATTTCATGTAGGAAATTCGAGTATGGCACTCTCCATTGGTTCTAAGGTTGAGGCTAGGGACTTTGATGATGAATGGCATGCCGCAGAAATTATAGAGGTTGACTATGAAGATATGGAGGTGCTCATACATTACAACATTGATAAGAAAAAGTGAGTACTATTTATTATATCTTTCCTATCACTAGGGTACCACCCGTAATTAGGTAAAACCTTGCTCTTAAATCACCCTATCTATTGATGAAAACCGCTATCAAACCCGTTGCGTAGTTAAAAGGATCTAAGCACAGCAGATCTCAGTGTACCTACAGAAGGCGGGAAACGACTTTGTTTTAAGTATATGTACTAGGTATGTTGTACTGATGCTTCCTGTCAGCATTAGCTACATATTCCCTCATGACTGTATTTCCCTCCTTTTTTAATACATAATATAGATCAAATGAAAAAAAAGGCGATAACCTCGATACAATCAGAATATTTAAAAAGTAAAACCTACTTTTGCAATGCATTTTTTTTTTAACAAAACGTGGTACTGGCTGGCCACAAAAAATTAAACGACAAAAATATTAAAAACAAAAAAGTGTCATTATTCAATGGTTGCATAATTTTTGGTTCGTAAATTCAATAACTGTTTTATCGTAATTATAAATGTCTTTTTCGTACAATACACGTAATAAAACATTACGTGATGGACGCAGGTATATTGTTTTTTTTATTTTGTTAATTACAACTATGCTAAACAATTATTTTTAGGAAGATTTCTATTGGGATTTTTTTTCTCTAAAATTTTGGTTCTTACTTTTAGTAATGGTATATGTAAAATGAAAATAAAGAGTAGGATACAAAATAATGATAATTACGTAAAAAATAGCAAGCAGTAGTTTGTTCGGCTAGCACCGCGTATTCGCAGAAGTTAAATAATTGCGCCTTTTTAAAATAAGATTAAAGATGGCTGCCATTAAACATAGTAAAATCAATTGCAGACATGACGAATGGATAAGCGTGAGCAGTCCACGCTTGCGTCCGGTCAGTTCGTCCACTGCCAGCAGTGTGACAACTACAACCACAGTGAAACCTGGGCCAAGTTCTGAGGAAAGCCTCACTGATAATGTGCCTATAGCTAGTTTGAAAGAAGAATCGAAAGATGTGAAGGTGGACGAGAAGAGTAGACTGAGTTATGCGGTGGGCGAGCGATGCCTCGCTAGGTGGCGCGACAATCGACGCTTTGTAGCAACTATTCTTAAAGATTTGGGCGATGGTAAGTAGAATATACCTAGTTCCCATTTTAATATGCCTTGTAGGAAATTATTCTGATTTTTTTGTATTTTTTTTTAACAATATTTTTATTGCACGGCGACAACGCGGTTGGCGTAATGGTGATTGGTTACTCCGCTGCGTGTCGCAGGTTCAATTCTGCACGGAACAAATATTTGTTTGGCCTATAACTAATATTCTTTCCGGCTCTGGTTTTTTGTGCATGTGTTTATGTTTGTAAATGCAGCCACGATATAGGAGAAATTCATAGTGCAACATTTTTTTTGAAGGAGAGAAAATTTAGTGTTGTTATGTATGAACATACTACATTATTATTTATCTTTTGTTTTTTTTTTTTGACAGGCAAGTACGAGATAGTGTTCGACGACGGTTGCCATTGGACGTGTAACACGACTAGGCTGCACAAACTGCGCACGAAGGCAGGCGATGTTGACGCGACGTCGGCCCCCCTCACGTACGGGGCCGGCCCTAGCAACACAACCCCACAAACAAACACACAGTTCCCAACCCCTGCTTTCCATACACACCTCTTCGATCCCACGCGAGACTACCTAGGAACAAAAAGCGAGCGCCGCGAAATGAAGCGGAAACTTAACATAAAGGAAATATTCAATATAGGACAGAAAAAGGCGCGAAAGGAGAAGAGTCTGAAAGAGAAGTCGGAGAAGACAGTGGAGAGGAAACCGAGGATATTGAAGAAGAGACGAGACAGAGTTGTGAAGTTGAAACTTGAGAGTGAAGTGAAGACTGAGATAAAGACTGAGCCACCTGGTAAGTGGTGTTTTATTTTGTTAATTACTTCAATACTCCTTTATTGCTTTCCACATTTTATTCTTTGGATTATTATGGACCCTTAAGGCACAGCATAAGGGTAGGAGAAAAGAAGCTTCTGCAAAATAAACATGAAATAAAATCAGTGTTTTAATATTGCTTTCATATATTCCGTACATTCTTGTTCTTTTTTTCGAGTCAATGATTTAAGTCAATCTCTTTATTTTTTTTATACATTCTTCTTGTAATATAGCGGAAGAGGCTGGACCCTACGACGCAGAGTATCCTAGTGTAGTGACTACGTTAAATTAAAATACAGAACTAGCTTTCGCTCGCGACAACGTCCGCGTAAATGTCTGTTATCGCGGACGCAGATGAAGTCGCGGAATAAAAAGTAGCCATGTCCTTCCTTGGTGTTGAAACTTATCCCGTATCAAACATCAAAATCGGTTCAGTGGTTTAGTAATGAAAGCGTAACAGACAGAAAAAGTTACTTTCGCATTTGTAATATTAGTATGGATGTACCAACTAATATCAATAAAGAATTATCTTATTCTTGAAGATTCATCACCATTTTTTAATATAACTGTTAGCTTTAGACGCCGTCGCATCGATCATTGGTACTACAAGTCAAGAGGAACCAGTACCTCCGGAAATTAAGGAAGACGAGAAACCAGAGCCAGTGCAGGATGATCCGAAGCAGGAAGAAGAAGTACAAGGGACCAATGACTTAATTGAAGAGAATGAAGAGCCGGCTTTACCCGCAGAACCACAAGCCGCAATTGAAAATGAGGACCTGATCCAGTTGGAAGACTTGAAAGGCGACTTAGACCCTGTAAGTGAAATTTTTGTTTCTTCTTTTTCATAAATGCATCTTATAACTGATTCTCATATAAAACTGTCCGTTTCTTTCAAAGCAGACCTCTGGTACTGAGGAAGTGAGTAATAATGTTAAGGTGCGTATCCATTACTAGATTCACCCGTGTTAAGTTTTTAGTTACTGCTCCGCTCACGTTATAAAGAGTACTTACTTTTGCCCGCAACTACGTCCGCGTGGAACTTGTTTATATCGTACTTGCATACAAACTTCCACCCCCCTTTTCACTGCTTTAGGGGTGATTTCCGGGATAAAAACTATTTTATGTCCTTCCTCGGGTCTTGAAACTATCTTCATGTCAAATTTTATCAAAATCGATTAGCGGTTTAAGCTTGAAGAGGTAACAAACAGACAGACACACTCGCGTTTATAATATTATAGTATGGATAATACTATAACTCACGAATTTGGCTATAGTATACAATTTTTTTTCCAATCTGTCTGGTAGTCCCGCGTTTAAAACGAACAAAAAAGGCTTCAGCTTTGTTATACAATGTGTATTTGTAATTTGTATAGATACGCGGCAAATTCAGCAGCAGTCATCCTCAGTGGATACCTAGTTGCCGAGCATAATACTAGTAAAAAACACATGCACGCAACTACTGCGCATAATCGATAGATACCTTTAATCTTTTAGCTTCTTTTATTTTTTCTAATACCACTATTTATCGTATATTACTTAATTAGGTCCTAGAGGAGGAAGTGAAACTGGAACAATTCGAGAAACCAGACGACGTTAGACACGAAGAAGTTCTTGACAGAATCAAAGAAGTCATCAACAAACTAGAGGATGGCTTGAATAACGCCGAAAAGATTGACTCTCCCAAACCAGAACCGAAAGAAGAAACACCAACGCCTTCAGAAGTAAAACTAGAAGCAGAAGTAAAACCAGAAGCAGAAGTAAAAGCAGAGCCGGAGCCGGTAGTCGCAGTAAAAGACAGAAGTAAGAAGTTGTCGAAGATAAAGAAGGGTAAAAAGTTACGATTGCTACGGGAGAAGAAAGTGAAGAAACAAGTGGAGAAGGTGAAGAGTGAGTTGGAGATGATGAAGAAGCAGGTGAATGAGATGCGCCAGCAGATGCTGAAGGGGCGAGCGTTGGGGAAGGGGGCGGTGATGCCGGAGAGTTTCCTGCTGCCCAACGAGTGGTGCTGCCACTGGGTGAATGGCCAGCCGGTAGGAGCCGTCAGCGAGATCGAGAGCGAGCCGCGCGGGGAGCCCGGTGCGCAGGCGCCGCTGCCTAGGAGGAGTGTGCAGGTACTATTACTATTATTACTATTGAATTGCTATTATTACTATTGAATACTCAATATCTTTATTGCTTCTCCTTATGTATACGTTTAGTATTTGTGAAGTGCTTTTGTACAATTCAAGTTAGTTAAAAATCATAACCCTTTCTTTGCAATCGGGTAAAAAAGAATGTCGGACTTAAACTGTTCATAACCTATGCTTTATTTTGTGACCGAACAGTCATTTTTTACTTGTATTGGTAACTATAGCTTCAGCCCGCGTCTTCGTCGTATAGCTTAAAATATAGCTCGGACTTGGCAATAGATTAATTTCGGGCTAGTACTTCCAGAGTTTATCAAGTCGGTTAAAAACAAACAATACCTCTTTATAGTATTAGTATAGAATATGCTATAAACCATCACATAATCCTGTGGTATTCATAGTCACGCAAATAAATTTGCGGCTTGTGTTTTTAAATTTGCATCTGCGCTGTTTTGGGCCACAAAGTACTATTAATTTTCTTCCCCAACATTATTACTTATGAAAATGACATCGAATGATAAAGTCGTGTCTCTTATTGTACTCTAGGTAGAAGACAAAAGATTACCAGAGGGCTGGACCAAGCACATGGTTCGTAGGAGCTTCGGCCATTCTGCGGGCAAATGGGATGTCGTATTAGTCAGGTATGTTACCTTTGATACAGTGAATTTTTTTTTCTGGTAACTTGTGATACATCATAATCCACCATCGGCCCTAAATCACCCTAATTTTAATTTTTACGTCTTTTTTTTTTAGCCCCGAAAATCGAAGGTTCCACACTAAGAACGAAATCCGTGCATACTTGGAGAACAACCCGGAGTTAACCGAGCAAGGCTACGAGCACGCGCTGACAGACTTCGGCGTGCACCTGAAGATGGCGCGGAGCCTCGGCTGGATCTCGGTCACGCCCGACGGAGTCCCGGGCGCCGCGCCGCTCGCGCCCGGCTTGCTCAGCAGCACCTCCCCACTCGTCAAGCGGAGGAAGCTGAGCCTCAAGAAGAAGAGAGACAGAGATAGTAAGGAGAAGAAGAGACCTAAAATAACTATCAGGATGAAGGTGCCTAAAGATGTAAGTGTTGTAAAATATCTGTTTTATCCGTAGCTTCGCTGCCGTGGTCAATCCCACACGAATCATGTATTTTTACTAGATAAAACGTGGCGTATGTGATGGCCTATTAGCTATCTCTATGTAAAAAATAATCCCGATTCGATGCCATATCTGATATTGCGTGAAGCAAGGAAAAACTTACGAAATAATATTTCCCACACTATGACCATAAACCTCCTAATCCTACTATTAGGAAGATAATGTTAATATGACGGTGAATACTTCACGATTGTGATTATTCATGTATTATATTATGATTCAAAATTGATTATTATCTGAAATACTAATGTATCATTGTTCGCAATAGTATGTTGCAGGACAAGACTCGGTTGCATCTCCAAGTATTGTAAGCATCAGTGACGCTACACCAGCTGAAGTTAACATCGATGAGCCGCCATTAGAAGATGGATATGGTACGTACTATCCACGTGACATTTTTATTTTTGTACAGCGTGTATTTGACTCTCTACTCCTTCTTATTTGCAGTATACGTGGGCTCGCTAAAAGTGCAAGTAATCGACAATCTTTTACGATGTCCGGCCGAAGGTTGCTTCAAAAACTTCCGAAACAACACACTAATACAGATGCATATCAAACATTATCACAAAGAACTTAGAAAGATGTTGGGGGCGACCCCCAAAGTGCTGGACCTAGCTTACGCTCGGACCATGCCAGTGGAAGTGGAAACTCCTCGCGCTAAAGACGACCACAAGGTCATCAAAGTGAAAATACCGCGACCACCGAAACGTGAGGAGCCCAAACCGGAAGTGAAGGACCTAAATATTGAGCTTCAAGTGGACACCACCCCGCACACACTCGTTAAAGACGGCGTCAGCATCCCTCCTCCCAGGAGTCAAGACTCGCCCAAACTGCGGCAGATTCTGATCAACAAACCTGTGAAGCGACCGCGAGTGTTGCTCCCCGTCAGGAGACCTGAACCGGAGCCGGTTATACCAGACCCCATGAACGAGGATATAGATGTGGAAGCAACAGAATCTATAGGGCCGATCATTGAGATTCCACCTTTAGACATACCGTTAGACTTCGAAAGTGCGATATCCACGCACACTGTGACCAAGCCTGTGCTGGACAAGAGGCGAAAGGGCGAGAAGCGTCGTAAGACCTTCGCGTTGGCCGCCAAGAAGCCCCCCAGCGACGATGAGGATTGGTACGGGATGAACTCGGACCTCGATACGAGGTCCAGTTTCCCGGGGTCTGGGACGCCTGACTCGAAGGTTGACTGCAAAGTGGCGCCCGTGTCTTCAGAGTCCAATGAGGAGACTAAAGACTCTAATATGTATATGTTTAATGAGAGTAAGTTAAACTATATTTTTACTAGCTACACACAACTTTCAACTTTTTACATTTATATGAAACGTCAGTAAAAAAATTGTCTCGTTGTGTAGATGGTGAGCGTATCAAGATAGTGCACATGAAACGCGAGGAGATCATTAACTGCCACTGCGGGTTCCGCGAGGAGGACGGCCTCATGGTGCAGTGCGAACTGTGCCTGTGCTGGCAGCACGCCATGTGCCACAACATACAGAAGGAGTGTGACGTGAGTGACATACCTGGCAATATCCCGTGCACAAGAAAAAATGCCCCATAAACCCCATTATTTTTTGTTTTGAATAAAATTTCCTTATGAATGGCCCTCTGCCCTGGGTGGAGGGGTTTGTTATACTCTTCTTAACAAAAATCCACAACGGTGTTCCCTTTTTACACTTTCGCCGAGGATGGCGGGTGCGGACTCACCTGCAATCCCAGACTGGGCCCAATAACACCTTGTCTAAGATAGGGATTAAACATCTGTTGATTAAACTTGAAAGGGCTTGGTATACACGATAAATTGATTTAAAAAGGACCACCATTTTCGTGCAATAAGTCTCATTGACGAGGTGCTTTTTGCACGAGTATTTCCGTGGCTCTGCATGCTTATAACAGCTTTGAATTTTCCGTAATGACGTTCGTTCACAAAGTTCACATGAATTTTTGTGTAGATTTCATATAAACGATCTCAAATTATCCAGGTGCCAGAGAAGTACACATGCAGTATCTGCTTGAACCCTCGGCGTGGTCGCCGGTCGCAGCGGTTCCTGCACGACCAGGACCGCATGTATGAGGGGCTGTTACCGGCCGGCAAGCCGTGCGAAACGCTGCGCCGGTCGCACGAGGTCGCCGGGAATCTGCTGCGGATCGAGGATGCTCTCCATGCCTTGAGGGTCAAGTACTTTGTGGCTACGTGAGTATTCATGCATTTGTTTATTGTAAAGAATATAGCTGCTACCTGCGGTTTTGGTCACATTCGAGTAACGCTTCATGAATGGAACAAGAATAGTGTAACCAGGATTTTGTAAAAACTTATTTGAAAAGAGTGTCTTCTTCGTTCAGGACCAAAACCTGATCACAACCAAGACCCTAATATTTTCTTTAAAAATTCAACAGCAAAAAAGACCATCCAAAACTCTACCTATGGGCCAAAGACTGGGAGCAGGTCGAGATCCAGTGCACACAGGAGAAGCTGAACTCTGACTACTCCGACCTGAACATTATGATCAACAACATGGATAAGGAAAACCAGCCCATCAGGACGGAGGACGTAAAGGACTTGCCGATGGACATGCGCAGCCCGCCCTTCGACGAACAGGAACATGAAAGGTACACTGTCGATACAATAAATTTTGAATCGGATAAACAACTTTAATTTACAAATTACAAAATTAGCTTGAATCTTCGAGCTAGTTTTGTATTTTATTCCAAGTGCACGTCACTTAGTTTATAATTTTTGCTCTTCCTAGGTATATACAAAGGGAGGGCCAGCTTGGTTCCCACTCCCTGCTGAGTGGTCTGCTGTCAAGCCCGGGCGGGGCGTCACTGGACCTGCCTATCAGTACGTCGGAGTTAGAACGACTTGCAAAGTCTGTTCAAGGTATACCTATTATTTTCTACTATAGCTACGATGCCGCTGATACGTCAAACTTGATAGCACCCCGTCGTTTCGCGTCGGGTGTTAATAATTATAATTTTACCTAACAAGCACATATTATACTCAAAAACGCAAGATTCGTTGTTATTGTCGTATATAGATACTAATTAACTAAATTTTCCAGAGCAAGAGGCCCAGCGCACAGTAATATCGGCGCCGCAGCCCGAAGCGCCCATCGAAAATGCGGCATGTCGCCGACAACTGCTGAAGCACCTGCAACGCTGCCAGGCGCTCATCGACGCACGGCTTGACTCCATCGAGGCGCAAGTTGCAGGTAAAGCTCATGAAGCTGCATGGCTTTAGTCCTAAGCAATAGACCTCTCCATCAGAACTTGAGTATTTGACGTAAATGCAATTCAATCAATACATACTTTAGTTAACAGAAAAGCTAACATAGATTTGAATCAAGTTAATTATTATACAATTTGTAATTGTGTAATTGTGTGTAATTTACTGATAACCTGGAAGGTTTCTGAACTCACAATAAACGATTTTTATTACATAAAAAAAATATCAACCGATCCATAACTTGTAGAGGTACATGAACTGTATGGATCAGCTGTTTTTAAATTTCTATAAAAGTTGTTCATATTGATTAGTACATTGACCTGTTTTCGGGGTTTTCAGTTAATTCCTTTACACATTGTATTATCCTTAGGGTATTTATTAAGTTATTGTCGTACTGCCATACCAGAAATCAATTTAATTTTCAGAATTGGAATCTCAAGACCCGTCCTTCGAGGACGACGAGACTGCTGATTACTTCCCGCGGACCAAACAGACGGTACAGATGCTGATGCGAGATCTGGACACAATGGAGGAACTAGGAGTCATAACTTAAGGATAAACATGATAGTGGAAGTGCCCTAGACTAGATATCTCATAAATGTGATAAGTATAAATATTCATGAATTTAACCTGCTATTATTAATACCTCAAGAAAAGAAAAAAAAAATATTGGTTGTCCATATTACCTATGCATTGTAATCAATTTATTTGAATATGATTTTTATGTATAGAGATTAATATAATATGTATAGTTTGTTCCTGTTATGTAATATCTCCCGAGACATAAAAACCAAAGTAGAAATAAAGTATAATTTGCGAATAGTTGTTTAAATGTTAAAAAGCCATTTTTACAAGCTTCTTTCTATTTTACATTTCGAAGCTCTTCAGTGCTCTTGGGAAAAATGAGTGTTGTTTACACAACTTGGAAGTTCTCTACTACCGTAAAACGGGGTGTATAGAAAGGCAGGGGTGAATCGAAACGAAACTTTAAAAGAGATTTTAATGTTAAAATAATATAGTTTGTTGGCAAAAAAGACTCTCCTTTTTTTTCTGAATTATAATTTACAAATTAGTCTCATTGTTGGCGACCAACTTTATTAGTTTGACTTTAAAATCCCTTTTAAAGTTTCGTCTCGATTCACCCCGTTTTACTGTATCCTTTTCATGTCTTACATGATTTCATTTATGAAGACAAATTGTATTCAACATAACATTACACGCCTGTAATCCCCAAAGGGTAATGCAAAGGTCTACCCAATTGTACACCATTTCCTCAGTTAAAATAAAATATATTAAAAACTCCCAACAATAGTTAATGTTATAATGTTGCCATTAAAAAACTCAACCCTTTTCAAAATTTTATTACCTTACAAAATATAATACAAAAAGAAAACTAGCCCTCATAGAATTTGGGCAGCTGGTCTCCAAGTATGACAGAGCGTTCCACACCGGCCTCCGTGATGACGCCGAGCCTGACCACGCCACCGGACGAGCCGTCACGTAGGATGG
The DNA here is from genome assembly GCA_949774945.1 of Hoplodrina ambigua. Classification (NCBI taxonomy): domain Eukaryota; kingdom Metazoa; phylum Arthropoda; class Insecta; order Lepidoptera; family Noctuidae; genus Hoplodrina; species Hoplodrina ambigua. Next base: position 11,516,722 of record OX458968.1, read on the forward strand.
CCAGCGTCAGGGTGTTGGTGACGAATTTGATGGCTTCCTCCTTGCTCATGTTGGGCTTGAAGTTGGCATCCACGTAACCGTAAACGTAGGTTGAACCTGACCCTCCGATGGAGACTGCTTGGCGTTGCACCATACCGCCAATTGGGACTGAGTAGATTTGACCTGTAAAGGAAAGAAATACTCAAATGAAAATGTTTTATTGAAACCTTAAATTTTTTTCCTAATTTGGTATTAATTGGTTTTCGTAAAGCTAAATGAAATAACTAATATTGGTACACTCAAAATCCATGCATTATAATATACATATTTTTGTATTACATCATTTAGTTTTATATTGACTTATCCACGAGTGTGGAGCCATCATCGCGGTCTGCACTTATTATATCATGTAGATGTAGGCAGAGATTTACTAAGAAAATAAGTAAAATCATTGTAAGTACTCCTTACCTCCATTCTTCTTATCCCAGCCAGCAACCAGGATACCAGCGACCAAGGAATCACGGTAGTTGTAGCAAAGCTCACGGAAGATGGCTGCAGCAGTGTGCACTAGAGGGGACTCTCCCAGCTCCATCTTGTGGAAATCTGAAAACAATTGTTTGATTAGGAAGAATATTGATAAAACATTAACCTTAAAAGTAAATTGTGACAGTGTGAGTAAGTGTGACTTTTGTTTTTGGACCGTTCTAAATAAGTGTGAAAACATAAAGTAGCTTAATGATGGAATTTGATAAGTACCAGGTTAACAATTAGTCCATAATGTCATTTGGTTTTATGAATAAGCCAATCTGCTTGGATAGATTTTGAACAACATTTTCCTATGGCCATTCTCAACACACACTATACATAGAGCTAAGTGCACAAGAGCTACAATAATATTGGTTAAGTAGAGCTCTTTGTTTAAGTTTGGATGTTGATAACTTGGTGAAGGTTCAGCAATGATGCAGGATGAGGGGAGCACAGGACTAGTTATTGTGATCTATAGGAGAGGCATACTCAGCAGTGGAAGCCTTTTGGCTGAAATTATGGTGATGAATGTTCCATTTTCAGTTCTTCTAGGCTTTATTATGTCGTTCTTTGACAAAATGACAATGGTATACTCACTCAAATGATAAGTAACTATATCAGCAATAGCTTGCGTGTCAGCCGCGGACCCTGATCTGCAGCAGTAAATATGATCAGTAATTCTTGTCAGTTTGTCCGTCACTCTATTGGCGATGTACGCGCCCGTGGTCGTACGCGAGTCGGCGCCGATCACGACACCGCCGTTAAACTCGCAAGCCATGATGGAAGTTCCTGTGCTGTGCGGGGCATTCATCCATTCAGGAATGCATGGATCATTGTAAGCGTTGACTACAGATGTCGCCATGTTTCTGAAATAGGTTTAAAAAGAGTTACCAACAGTGCTTTTCAGTTGAGCAGGTCAAATTATTGATGATGAATGATGATAGCGTGTATTTTGAATGAGATTTTCGATTGTTTGTTGTAGCGTCTTTGTGTAAAAGTATTGGTTGTAAAACGTTAGCAACAGTACCATACGTTAATAATGCAGTTAAAATATACAATTGATAGATAGTACTTACATTTTTAATTGGTAAAAGTTGAATTATTTTGCTAAAACAATTCTTGAAAGTCACGGTTAGTTTCGGTGAATAGTTGTCACTGTCAAAATTGGATTGGAACGTCATAGAAACTATCAACTCATGCATCCTGCTTCGAAACACGCAGTATTTTTATTTTAAGATCCTAAAACAAATTTATTTTGATTTAAGTTATATGACGGCTAACCAAGCTTAGAAAAGCTATTGTATATCTTCGAATATTTACTAGTTAAAATTATTTACTATGTTGCACCAGTAGGATCGAAAAAGTTGTTTGAAAACACATTTTAAAGCATTGGGAATACTTTTGCATTTCTTTAACGTGAAACGAAGCGTTATTTGAAATACATTCCTTTATACGTAAGAATTAACATAGTAACTATACACAAAGTTCAATTATTCAACCAATTTATTGTCATTAACTTATTTTTGTCTGGTATGGATTTTTACTAAAAATAAAATACTAATCTAATAAACTCATTGTCTATCAATTAAGTATTTGACCATTGGTGACTATTAAATCGCAAAAGTAACTTTCTGAAGGAGTAGGCAGAGGTCTCAGCTTTCAGCATACACACACTTATACACCTAAGTATTCGTTGAAACCACAATTTGAATATGTAGTAAAATATGTTATACGTAGTCATTATGTTGGTTCCTAGATCATTGTTTGCCTTATAGGTATAGGTGTTTAGGTAGGTAACTCATCCACAACATTCGGTTGAAAAACGGTTCTTATTAAAAGTAATAATCAAAGTCCACATGGTACAGAAGATTCGCAAACATTGTCCTATTGTTGAAAAGAAAACGCTTCGTCATCATAACGTGGGTGTCCTCCACTCATTAGCATCCCTTGTCCCACTAAAAAGACGCCAAAAAAAGAATAAAAAAAAATTCGCTACGCGCCATTTTGTACGTCATCCCAAAAACGATGTTTATTTAAAAGTTATAAAAGACTATCTTCTATTGAATGTGCGCGACGTTTATGATAAATCACCTTTTTATTCGACGTTTTCATTCAAAAAGAATATCGAATTTATATTTATTCATGGAGTTTGCGATTCGCCACCGTTGTTCAAAACGATAGCACACGTCTTAGAAAAATCCTTACTCAATCAATAGTACAAACAGTTTTGATACTTGCTGAAAAGTTTTTAGATACTCATGGCAATCAGAAAATGGAAAAACTTTCAGAGATTTTAAGTTTTGAGATGTTTAAAGATTTTAAAACAAGTCATACATGGTACCTACTTATGGTACCTAGTAGGTATCTACCGATCTTATAATTTCCAAAGCACAAATTATTATTTTAAATATTTTCACTGTAGGTACTTAGTCTTCTTCATTTTTTACGGCTAGTAGTTAGATGAAGACAGTTAAATTTTAGGACCCTTTTTTTCCCAATGCCATTAACATTAAAGTTTATGACAACTGCTCCCAAGGATCAAGTTTTTTTCGCGCGGTAGCCACGCATTGCTCGGCGGCAATAAGTAGGCGTATTATTGAGGCCGCGGCGACCCCGCGCCCGCGCCATGGAAGTGGCTGTCAATCGCACTTGAATAATGACGCGTGCGGTGGCGACGTTTTGTTATTTATTTATTTATTTCACAGAGACTCCCCCGCGACCCGCACAATGGCCAGATGTTGATATTTTTTTCGATATTACAATGTATTTTAAGTTTCGATGGCTATTGTCGTGTGATGCCTGTTTCCGTTAGACCCTCGGTTACCAGTCAGCTGAATTGTCAGTCATTCCCTGTTAAAGTTCACTCGATTCATTAAACCTACATATCAACGAATTCTACGAAAATATTGTTAACACAATAGCTAGTGGTTGTCGCAGGAAAATCTTGTTTTTTTTCAGTTTTTTTTTGGTGAAAATAACTCGTTTATTTTACGATTATTGTCACAGGTGTTTAAAATACCACTACCAAAAAATAATTTTATTTAATTACTTCCGATGCTATAAGTAGTACCTAGAAATATAAACTTAGTAGGTATTTTTGTACCGATTTTTTTTTTAATTTAAATTATTTGCTTGTCTGTCCCACTGCTGGATGAAGGCCGCCCTCCACTGCTCCTCATACCTGCATACGGACCTTATGACTCCTACATACTACGTTTTACGTTTTACGTACCTACATACTACTTATAATAAAAGGAATATCGTTGAGCTTCTTTGGAAGTCAGAAAGCTACGACGGGCACGCCTTACAGCAATAGAAACCAGCTTTGCATCTAATTATTCTTCAGCTAACAAGTTGCTTTAAATTATAAGATTAGTGTTCCTATCACCTAAACCGCTAGACAAAATCTTCAAAACCCCCGGAGATTTGGACAAAATTAAGTTTTCTTTCGGTCGCGCCTGAGAAAAAGATTTTTCTAAAATAATATTTAAAACATCGTTTACATTTATTTCATTTATTGCTTATTTATTAAATAGGGACTTCCCTAAAATTAAAAGTGTCAGAACACTTTTAATTAAAAGTAGCGGCCAGCGACTACTTGCTTCGATCATCGCCGACCACAAGTGGCTGCCGCGCTTTTCCTCTACTTGGTAGCCGCTTACAGCTACTAAATGCGTTTTGTGGCTGAAGCTTATATCTCGTGGCGCTTGTACGGGAACACAAAGCTTTGCATGTCGAGCAGAAAATACCGTAAAAAATGTTTTTCGAGGGCAGTAAATTCTACTAATTATTATTAAAGTAGCAAAATCCAGTTGCAATCTCATTTCAGCGACTGTCAATGTCAAAAATATAAAAAAATTGAGTCATCTTTGACAGTTAGACTGAGATTAGATTGTGATCGATCCTAAAAGTTAGAAAAATTGGAAGGAATCATAAGAATTTATTGTTCACGACCTAAAATGAAAGGGTACTCTTAGATGAAAGAGTCATTCCATTTTATTTCGTTGGACGTCGTAAAATTAGAACCTAGGCGGTTACCAGGTACATTCGGACTTAGGTACCTACCTTTGACATAAATAGGCTGCCCCTTATCTCGTATTTTATATTTAGCTCCACTAATGTTATTGGCTGTCATAAACTTATTTGCGCAAGAGTATGTGAATCGTAATTAAACGTTGAACAACCACAACTTACGGGTCGACGATATAGACCTATAGGGACCTAATATATTAGTCATAAAGTAAAGTACGTACCTAAGTTGAAGTTAACACTTCTTGGTAAAATACTTTTTTATGTAAGTAATTTCCATTATAGGTACCTACAGGACCTATCTACTTATTACTGATTTTACGAAGAACCTATGGCTAGTACAGTAGTGGTTATAAGTGGATTTCGAGTAGCAAACTCACAAAGCAATAGATTAACATTTTTTAACTTACGACCTTTCGACGCCGCCTGCGTCTTCTGAGGTGTTCGTAGGAACTGTGTTAATACATAATCACTTTACACACAGATGTAGGTACAGCCTGTACCGCGGGTTCACGGCAATTCAAACCTTAGCATGCTATTGCAATTATGACCGCTTTCTGTACTTGTTTTACTTTCTCAGAGATTCTACTTATGTTAAGATAATATATGTAGCAGTGCCGGATTAGCCCATAAGTACCTACATTAAGGAATTGCTTAGGGCAACACCTCTAGGTGACCAGCAAGAGCACCAAAAAACACTCCTTTAAAATTGACTTTCAATAAATTGACTCTCTGTATCTCTTTCGCCCTTCATACATAATATATACTAAGGTATATAATCATCTATCTCGTAATGGATAATATACGTTTCTTTTTAAGGCTGCTTCTAGTTTTACTTTTGGATAGGGGGCCCACAGATTGCTTAGGGCATAGCATTCTTAATCCGGCACTGGGTAACCTATAACGTCCTTTGCTTAGTTATCAAATGTATACCTACCTAATATTATATAATATAACATTGTTTTCGAACCAACAAGTGCTAATTTAGGATTTAATATGTTGCAGTTATTACCAAAATCACATTTGGGGTTTTCCTTCCTCCAAGAGCAACATAAGTACCTAATGATGATTTAAAATTAATTTTGATTTTAGAATTCATAATGCACATTATGTAGCAGGGAAGTTGATACCAGCAATCAATTGACTTACTTTTTATGAACTGTCAAAACTCGATTCTCCCATAGATTTTGTATGTCAAAAGATTATTGTCACGTCACTTTTGTGTTGACTAAATTGACTTACTATTTATTCATTTGAAAGCGTAAAAAATCAAATTTTGCAATTAATTAAAAATTATTCGGGTTTACAGGGCTAATAAAGTGAAGAAGAAAGAAGAAGAAGTTTAATTCAATTTTTTTATGAGCTGACAAATGACGATTCCTCCATAGATATTGTTTGGCAATAGCAAACTCTGACGGCACTTATTTGACAACTCAGTTAATTGACTAACTAATTATTAATTTCAAAACAACTAAAATATAATTTACAACTTATTGACAATTAATCGAATTTCAGGCCTTAAATAAAATGTTTTTTATTTTTCTTTTTAACTCCTGTCTTTGCATTTACTGGTTAATTGTGTCTACTAACTAATCAACCTACCTACCTACTTGATAACGAAAAAGTGAAGTAACTTTTCCGAAAATAACTTAACAAATTTGTTTCTAACATTTATTTAGCGAATTTTTTTTAACGGTGGTATCATAACCTCATTTCTGCGTGACGAAGCAACTAAAAGATTAATGGCTACCAGTAAATATACTGATATAAAAACCACCTAATCTCTGCTTATACTTTAGTGAGAAATCATTACATTAAAGTTAATCTTGGTAGCTGGCTTCCGCCCAACGCTCAATGTTAGAAATACTTACAAACTTTTACAATGTCAGTTATTAAACCCCCCCAACGCTTGGTTCTAAGAAAACCTAGAAATGTAATACGTATCGTACACTAAGGTACAATAAAATACTGAAAATACAAGTACTCTGTGTTTCTCTTTGCTTTATGACTTTTAAAGGTCATTTTGAGAAGAAGTTTAACTTTTAATACCTTGTGTCTATCGACATATTAAACACGTAGGGGTTAATGTTAAAAATTTATTTAAGAAACTATATTTTTATATGTTGACCAGTGGGCTGCTGTAGGTTATTTATTTTCCACTAGCTTACGTCTGCGACTTTGCTTGCGTCAAAGTTATTATATCACAGGAACTGAATATTTTTCAGTATTGAAAGTCACAGAGTGATTATCTCTTCTTCATTCACCAAAGTAAAACTGCTCAAGTCTTTATTGTTCTATTTTCAAATTGTGTTTATCTCTCCCTTCCTTTTTATGTGTTTTCTTCCTCAAAAGTGTCTCGTACGTAGAGCTTTTCATTCAACTCTTTAGGAACTCGCTAATTTGCGAAATTCAATCAAAGACGCTCGTTGACTACACCTCTAAGTAGCGGTATACCGGCTCCAAGTCCACACATTCCCGCAGATCGTTAAGTAATATCCGCGGTTCACTTCCCTAAATCCATCAAAACAGCCCTAATGTCCGGGTCCTTTATTCCGAACAAGTTTTTTTCCTCTTTCCTCGTGCCAACAAAGGCACTTCCCATTATATAAATTTGATACGATATTTTATAGAGTATTGTAAGCACGCGCTGGAGCTCGCGTGGATATTTTTTTATATATTTCGGTAGGTGGCACCGGCGGCGGGCGGGACGGCAGACGGGGGGGACGGCCGCCCCTAAAAAGTTATGTATTTTTTTTCCTCTTTTTTCCCATCGACGTGATGAAACGGCGCGCGATATTGATCCGCCTCGCGTTAGATGTTATAAGCTCGCTGCCTCTCATATATACCCTTGATATTTTCTGCACTAGTTTGGATTCTCATTAAGTTTTTGGTTCGAGACTTATTTTTGCTGACGCTTGTAATTAGAGAGATGAAGTTGTGGAAAAAAAGACGATACTGATTTTTCTTTGGCTTTTATTTTTCGTAGATTTTGTGCATAAAGTTATTATCAAATCAAAGGACTAACTCAGTTGACTAAATAACATTACGTCGCAATCTAGCCTCAGACTCAATAAGACCAATTTTTGTGGCTAAAAATGTTTAAAATCTAGTCACAATCTAATTTCAGCGATAATCACTGTCAAAAATGTAGAGAGGTATTTTTGACAAATCGAGCCTGGAATTAAAATGCTTTATTTGCAGTTGAAACTGTAAAAAATCCCAAATTCATTGGAACTAATATTGGAAATGTTCCACGACTGTGAAATCAAAGCAAATAAGTTATGTAGGCAATATAATTAACAAGCCGATGACGTACTATGTAAAGAAGAGGCTATAACATTAGACGATTAAACCATAAAATCGTCTAATAATTATGATCGATTCAGGTTCAATTACGTCATGCCTGAATTTGATCAGCGCGGTTCAGTTTTCAGTGCGGTAGTTATTCTGCAAACTAACATAACAGAACTGCCCGTCATGTTTAAAAAAAAACTTTTAAATTCATAAGCCTACTTTTTACCTTTGATTTAAAACTCCTTGGATTAACCCTCTACCTTGTTCTAATTTCAAATTATACCAAGAATTTTATTTTTTAATTTTTCTATTAGAATTTATTTTTAAATTACGATTATATAGTTTCTTTTTAATTATCTATGCTACTATTTAAATAACCTAGTATTGTTTCTAGTGATGTTTCGGTTGCAGAACAGTTCGCAAGCAGGTGCGAGATTGGCGCGCGGCCGGCATGCGTCCATCCTTTATGCTATTATGTGATGGAACAAGCTGCTCGGCCATAGAGCACGATGGGCACATGTCACTATACAGGCTGTAGACTCTTTTCGCATGTTACAATAAAAAAAAATGTCGATGTTTTGTCGATAATATGTCTGTTTTTGTGTATTGTTTATGTGTGTGTATGTGTTGTTTTATGTATTCTGGTTGCTGTATGGGTGCTTTCTGGTTACCTGAAATAAATACTTTTTTTTTTTGTAATTATCTAAATAAAATAGAAGTAGATAGTTAATAGTTAGTGTAGTTAGTAAATACTAGTTAGTTACTTGGTTAATTAATTAAATACGTTTTATTCGGCAGTTAAGTGTTTACGACATACGGTATCTCATACAAACTTTCAAGTCTTGGCAATTAATGAATATACATTAGCCTAAAGAGTTGGTTGCAAACATTTTTTAAAAGAGTTTTAAACTGAATGTAGAGTTATTTTAAGAATTATTTCTATGGGTTAATTTATTTTCAAGGTTTTGGATTTAAAACGTCGTGGAAACGATCTTAAGTAACTTAGTTCTTAAACGAAGTTAGTTTCCAGTAGTGTTGGAGAGAACTCAAACGAATTTTTCAGATGTCATTGAAAATTAATACCTAAATAACGTACACGTAACACAGCATCACGGCATAACAATTGTAAAAATTTGTAGCAGATCATTCAGACCAGTGACCTATAATAAGTCCATTATTGTTATTATTACAAGCATAATTATTCAAGATATTTCATACGCCCTACGTCATAATGTAGGCACTTGAGACAACATTGTGTTATAAATAGCACATTTGTTTTAAGTTGCGTTACAAACCTTACGTGTTAGCTACATTATCATTTAAATATAACCTTTTCAAAACAAGTGTTCAGTTGTACGACATGTGAAGACATTGCCTCTGGCTTTTTTTTTACAATTTAGGTAATATTTTGTTGTATCAGGTGAACGAGTAACGCGCGATTGTTATATTTTCAAATTTCGAAAACAAAAGACTGTAAAGCAAACACAACTAAAATTTTGTTTTTTTTTATTGTAACGTTGGTATTCACATTAAATTTGTACCAATATTAATAATAAAAATAAAATAAAAAACAACCAGAATAATAAAAAAAGAGAAACTAAAATTAAATGGCATGCACAATGCACACGTTGCTATGGAAAAACAACACGCTGTGAATACGTGTATCAGAATTCTGTACAAATAGACGATTATATTTTTTTGCGCACACCGCTGCTGTGTCCGTATTCAGGGGCACAATCCTGAGCACTCTTTGGGGTCACTTTTTGGAGATTATTGCGCATTGTGGGCCGAAGTCGAAAAAGTTGGACAAAGCGAAGAGGCCCTGTTGACTGACCGACCGTTTTTGAACAACGGATAGAGTAACGGCGGATTACAATTTTGGGATCGGTTACATCTTGATTTTGGTTTCGTGTCGAGTGCCTGGAAAATGTGCTACGAAGATACTGATCAGGAGATGAAGATATTTTATTACTCGTAAAATTACTTTAAGATTATCTATAAAAAAAATTGGAAGACTCAATTATGTAGGTGATTCGAATTTGCGCACACGTCATTATTGTTACAGCTGGTTGTTATTTTTTTTATTATTAGGTTTTTCAGTTTAATTATTTAGATTTCTTGGATTTCTTTAATGTAGGTATCTAATAACGACTACATATCTATATAGGCGTTTCCCAACTAAGTTGGGGTCGGCTTTCAGTCTAACCCGATACAGCTGATTATCAGTATTTTACATGGAGCTACTGCCTTTTTATCTCCGCAATCCAGTTACTGGGCACGACATTCCTTGGTAAATCTGATTGTCAGACTTTCAGGCTTCCATAACGACTTACAAAGATTTACGAATGACAGCCGAGACCAACGGCTTTACGAGCTTTCTGAGACACGGAGGTGTCATACCTACTACCAATTTCCAAACTCCGGGCTGCTAAGAAAGTCCTAATGGAAAAAGTTATAAACACGTATCGACTGTACACATACTACAAATTAAAGTATCTTTGCATGATCTTTAAATGCAAGTACCATAACAAAGAAAATATCTCAAACTTAACCTAACCTAATTACACGCAAATTGTAATCATACCAAACAATTAATAATAAAAGATCGGGTTCATAACTAACGATGGTTAAAAGAAAATGATTACCTAACGATCAACCAGAAAGAATCAGGCTTGAGGTTGCACTTCAACTTTTTTTAATTAGTTCAATCACATATTTGGGTTAAAATATAACTATTAGGACACACACTAATGCCAGTTTTCTCTTTTTATTGGTTTCATTAGTAAATTGTATATGCAAGTGCACACTTGCATAATTGTGCTACATGCAATAAAGGTGCTTATTGCTAATCACCCAACATAACCGGAGTTAACAGGTTACATACAAAGTGACTCCACATACTTTTTAACCGATTTAAAAAAAGGAGGTTATCATTTCGATTGCATTTTTATTTTTTGACTGCCTCCTTGGATTTCGTCACGGGGACGAAGTCGCGTTCATAAGCTAGTAAAAAATGAACTTACATAACATAACATTGTTTTGATTTGTGCCCGGTTGATGACGATGATGGCAATAGGCTCGCCCCCTATAACATGGGACTAAAAACATAACTGGCGAAATGTGGGTGTACTAATGGGTACACCTCTGCGTAACCCTTCGGGGATTATGTATGTTATGTTATTACATAACATTACGCCTGTAAGTCCTAAAGGGTTTGGCAGATGTACCTATAAATACACCAACATTTCGCCAGTTATGTTTACCTAGGTTCTATGTAATAAGGTAGTAAAAAAAGTGTTTGGATATTTATTTAAATACGTAATTATCTTTCGACACGATTTTTAAAACGTCATAAAAAGTCCCCCTTAAACAACCCGTATATTAACAAAGGGGAGCTTTTTACATCCCCGAGATTAGTGTTGACAGAAGATGACGCGGTGTAAAAAAGTTTATCTACATTTTTTTTACGGATATCGATAAAAAAATGGTACTGTGTAGTGTCGGTACCACAGGTTTATGATGGTATCATTATGGGAGAGCCGTAATACCGCCCAGAAACATTATTGGTGGTCATAAAGCTAAAGCTAAAGCTAAGCAAAAATAAAAGTAGATAAGCAGCATGCAGTTCTGGGATGCGTAAAGATACTATGTAACGTTCGAATCGCAATCTAACCTCAGTGACAAAAAAACAAATTCTCGTAATAAAAAACGTTGAAGAACTAGTCACAATCTTAACTCAGCGACATTCAATGTCAAGATTTTATCAAAAATGTAGCTATAAAATATTGGATTTTTTTACAGATTGAGACTAAGATTTGAATGTGGTCTTTCCTAAAAGTTTTCAATTGCCTCTCTGAATTACTAAAGACCTTTTTAAGAGTCGCGGATGTAGTGATTTAGCTGTTCGAAATGAAAAAACATATAGAAAATGTAATCGAATGGTAATATTTTATTGCTAATATTATATGCAGTCAAAGTGTAAGGCGCTTCAACGTCGTTTACAATAAAAGAGAATTGTATCTGGTTGCGCCTTTTAAAAGGTTTTATATGTAAAAAAACTCTATACTCACTCTTCTCTAACATAGGTATATGTTTTACTAATTTTGTTTGTGTTATAATTGCTGGTAATAACTATATCGTCTTTTCCACTTTGTATAACTATTCATTTCTCTAACTCTTTAACAGTACCTACTTAGCATCAAAATCCATCAACTAATGACCAAAAAACCACTTCCTAGAAAAAAAAAACGAATCAACACACGCCAGTAGTTATCTACTTATCACCCTAATTTAAAAAACACCGTCAAAAAACCACAACAACAGCTCAAGCCCCTAATCACGTCATCAAATTACAATTACACGCGTGCTCGTTTTTTCCAACAAAAAATACAAAAAACCGCAGACGGAATTAGGGAACTATCAACAGACGTAATACAGGGGTGCATTTAAAAAGTTATAAATAAATAATTGAGCGTTTTTTGACGTTCGCGTGCGCGTTTTTAACCGCGGGGCGTAAATGTCAAGTGTGCACGCTTCCGGCATTGTGTGCGACCCTCTTTAGTTTGGAAGTTCTTAGGGGTCACGGCTTTGAATGTTACGGTGAGGAAGACGTGCGTTTAGTTAACAGATTTTAATTGTAGACAGTTAGTGATGCTGACGTACGCAAGACTATTCTTGTATTCAAATGAAGATTGAAATTGTATATGTAGTTAAATAATGTTGTTTTCATTATCATGGTAATTAATTAGCTTTGATTTTTTTAGTGATGGACAGTGAAAATTTTTGGTCCTTCGAGTCACATTTTTGTGCGTCTAATATACACTGATAGTAGAAGTAGTAAGCTGACGTTAAATCTAATAAAATATGGCGAAATAGATACAGGTTTGCGGCTTCAGAAAAGTATTAAAACGGCGTTTTAAAACATTATTGTCTTTAACAAGTCATCGGCAAAAATTGTAACAGGATTATCCCGTTAAAAAAATTAGCTAACACAGCGGCTTACTTTATTTTTCTAGTAAAACAGTTAAATCCCGTTGATTTATTCCACGTTGGATTTTTTGGCAAAATACCGGTCGGGCACATGAAAGTCTCTGTTTCTTTCGCCGTTATTCCAAATGCACGGCCTAACTAAACAAAGTTTTGAAAAATTAATTCCATTGTCCATTAATCAAGTTAAAAGGATTTTCTATCGCAAAAACTGTCCGCTTTTGATGTCCAACCCTTTTTTTTATCGATGCCGGTCGCCCGTACCGTTACCTCGGCAATATTTAGAACAATCTCTTTGTGTATTTTCTAAGCTTTTTACGACGGTCCACGACAACGTCGGGTGTCGTCTTTTGTTGAAAGACGTAAAGTAATATATTTGCATATTCAAACATGAAGATTTGCATTTTGTTCCCGTAGAACTATTGACGGGTTAACTACATTTTATTTCGTCCACGTCCACTAAATGACAAAGAGTTGAAATAATAAAATGCAAATCAATAGAAAATGGATGGAGTCTTTTACTGTTTTAAAGCATTGTTTGGTTTCGGCTAGTTGTCATCTGCTTCGATATTTAAATTTTGGAATAATTATGTTCATTTGTTGAAAGTAAACTTCTTCCGTCATTTCAGTGTTTTTTCAATGTATTGTCAGGGACAGATTTACTTCAAAGAAACGCGAACCTATAAAATATGTAACCCTAGGGAATACAGATTATGATAGAATAGACTCAGTGAATGTGGACACTAGATTATAGAAGAATAAAGAAATTGTGTTTTACGTTGTATATCGAAATACAGTCTGTTGACTGTGCCTATGTAGGCAGGTACATGAGTAAATAAGAAAAGGAAAAGCGGAGTAATTTGAAGCACGGCCACTGCTGAACATAGGCCCTACAGATTTTCAATAGGACCAGTTGGAAGCGGCTTGCATGCCGTGAGATCCCGCAGTCTTTATCAGGTCGTCTGTCCACCTTGTGGGTGGAGCTCCTACACTGTGCTTGCCGGTGCGTGGTCCCCATTCGAGAACTTTACAGCCCCATCGGCCATCAGTTCTACGTGCTATGTGGCTATGTAGCAATGATAATATGGGTAAACGATATTATAATGTTTGATATTGTACAAAGTATTGTCACATTCACTTTGTCCAATCAAGCGAGTGTTCCTTAGAAATCTTAAAGTTTTGTAACAAATTAAAAATACAAGCGTAACATAAAAGGATTAAAATTTGGAGCATATTTCACGTTCATCTCTATAACTGTACAAAGAAGTTTGTGATATGACAAAGGATTTTTTCGCATGGCAGAGATGGATAGTTTATGAAAGATATATTTTTTTGATGTGGCAATCACTGGAATAACATTTAAAAATGGAATGCGCATGTGGCTGTAAAGGGACAGTGCGGGGCAGGTACTCGCGTTTTTGCATTTCCTTTCCTCGCTTTTTACAATAAAAACTTTCTTTTAAATAAATAATCCCGACATCGCTTGACAGGGATTCATTTTAAAATAATAATTGTTACCACTGTTTTTTTTAATCCGTAAATTGTAGGACGTTGTGAGCACAAGTGTGTAACTCCGTCCATACATATGTACATTTGAATTCACAGTATTAATAGCATTTAAAAAAAAACATAGTTATGTAATATGTTGCATAATTATCTTATTTTTTTTTGCCAATAAGAAAATCCTCCTTATAAGCTCTTGTCATGAATGATCAACATTTTCTTCGAAAACAAAGCGAAGGTTAGTCATAAAAGTTCCTCTAACATCGATCCTCGTGTTTCGCAGTAAGTAAAAAGAGGGCTCTCCCTCAATGTGAGGGCGGAGGGCCATAAATTCGGCCAGTCTCATTTGAATTTCCAATCAGTGCATCTATTACTGCTACTAAGACTAGGGGCGGCGATAGGGAGAATATAAGACTATGTGTGATACGAAATATATTTACAGGAACAATTTTTGTTGATTGTTCTTCGTTCATGTTCTATTCTGTCTCCTGCTTGATTAGGACGAGAGTGGAAATTATGTTTTTTCTTACTCCTCCGTTGTTCTTTTCGCACAACGATCAAAACCTTCATTCTTTTAACCTTTTGAACGCCATTGTCACGTATATGTGACAAACGAAATCTTACCCTGAACGCCAACGTCACAAATATATGTCACAATACACGTCGCACCATACTATGAAATAAACAATGTAATCAAGTTTTGGAATCCCTATTCTTTATCATTGTCATTTGACAAAAAAAGTGGCCTGGCGTCAGGGGTACGGCGATACGTTTATACTCTGGCGTTCAAAAGGTTAATGACTTATGTTAGGTTAGGAAATTGTCTCATGGTTTTTACGTTTCTGTGACTTCAACAATGTCAAATGCAATTCCAAAGTTGCTTAAGACAGTATTAAGTTTGCATAACGATTCAAAATAACATCCACACAAAAGACAAGGATTATTCTTTTTAAATACTGATAAAAATAATTCCCTATTCTATGATTTCTGATAACACTTTGTTACCTGTCGTTTGGAATAAGTTATGAGTCGATAATATCGAAAAGTTAAGCAGTTGTTGCACTGTTTTATTGTTAAAAGCGTAATTCCTTAATCCTCAGTGGTGAGGCTTTGTGGTGGGTGTCGATTGCGAGATAGATATTGGTCCTTTCGTACGAAACGTGGCGATAAACTGATGGAAGTCGGTACTACGGGTCATTGATTTAATGGAATGTCTTGAAATCGATTACGAAATGAGTCTGCTTAGGTCGGGAAACAGGTTTTACATTTTTAAATAGGAATAATCTTCATGTTTTTTTTACGTCAACCTGCAAATGCTACTTTTCGGAAAATTTACGAATTCAAAGATGGAAAAGTTAACGTTTCTATATTAAAAAAAAGACATTAGCGATATCCGATCGAGAAACAGTCGTACCCATATCTGTGCATACGAATTAATTTCTTAAAAACAAAAAAAAAGATGGAAGAGCCTACGCGGAACACGTGTCGCGGCAAAATAATGCTGTCTTGCACGACACAGATTAAGCAAGTGTCTCGCTTCGTAGAAACGGCAAATCGATTTTTATTCTAATAACATTCATCCCCAACGCATTCGTTTCTCTTGTTTTGGGGATTAGGAACCCGTTTTTATAAGCTTTGTGACAAAAAATATATTTTTGCATGCTGTTCGAACTATTTTTAGTTATTTTGAATAAGAAATGATATAAAAGGCGCACCTGGTTGACTGGTGGCCACATGATGCGAATGGGGACTAAGGATTATAGGAGTTTTTCGCTCTTAAACGAGTAAGTTTTTGGGTACTTCTTTATTGGGTCACATAACAGACAATTTTTCGGCTTTTCCTTCTATCATGATACCTACCAGATAGATGCTAGGTCGCGTAGCTTTGGCTATAAGTTTTAAATGGAAGCATGCATTTCTTGTTTGTATTGGTAAAAAAGTAGTTTAGTTATTCGTGATCGTTTGATTTTGGCGCTACGTCTTTCTTGGTAAAGTGCATTCGTTGTCAAGTGATACGTTATGGAAAACATGCGGGGTCATGATATTCGGTGTTACACTTTTCCAGATACGACTTTGTGACATTCGGACGGACAGCGGAGTGTATGGATATAGTAACAGGGTTTCGTTTACCCTAAAAAATATCTTTAATCTCAAGTAACGGTGAGTCTTTAAATGGCATCTGGTACAGCCTCCATACGTTTAATCCACTCCAATCATAGTATCGTTTAACATAGGCCGGTCGATATGAACAAAAAATCGGACAGTACGAGTGGTCATCAAACAACAGCTGGCTTCTTTGGAAAAAGATAGATTTAAAGGAAAAAAATTGGTCCTTGTGGAAAAAATCGCGCGTTTTGAGGTTGCGGAGCGTGCCGCCCCGATGACGCCCCTTACCGCTTATACTTTGCAATTTTATTTTTTATTACCGAGAAGGCTTGTGGGTTGTACTGGGCCCGTATGTGGTTTGCAGCCATATGGTGTCTTTTAATGTTGTCTTTGAAAAAAGCTATATTCTATACCCTAAGTATATACCTAGTCTTACATATTTCATAAAAATAGGTACACATGTGTGTTCTTTGTAAGAATTCATTTTAAAAATACTTAAGTAATTATCATGTGCAAAGAAAAAATCACTGAATAAACATATTGATTATACTTTATATGTAACCAATTGGTACCATTCAGAAAATTATTCTTTTTATTGATTATACTTTATATGTAACCAATTGGTACCATTCAGAAAATTATTCTTTTTTGATAAATATTGTTCTTTAACTCCACGTGCAGATGTTTTTTCGAACCTACACATTGACTCGAAAGTGTTTTTTGTTTGAATTCTAAAATATGTATAAATACTTAATTGTAAAATATTTTTTACCTACGCTATGTATTTTCGATGAGCCTATTAATTGTACTTGTGTCATTTACTTGTTTTAATTAATTAATTCGATGAAAATGACATTCGGGTTTGTACAAAAAAAAACGTACGAACGTAAGTAAAAAAAATACATAAGAAAATAAATCAGAATATTTTTACTAACTTTATATTTTTCTGGCTAACTAATTAATCACTGCGACCACACTTTTTAATATTTTATGCGAAAATTGTTAGGGTGTGTGTGAAAAATCACAAATTAGAGGTCGATTGTGAGCTTAAAAGGTATCCATAGAAACTGAAGTGCCGCCTCTTGATAAATGGCTTCGGAGATTAATGGTTATATCAAATTACATTTGGTAGCGGTTTTAAAAAACAATTTTTCGAATTTTGAAAAAAAACCGTTAATTCTAGTGTTTTTTTTTATAATCGGTCAGGAATTTAGCAGTTTCGTCGTATTTTTACGCGCTTAAAATATGCGACACTGGCGAGGAATAAAGAGCGTTCGAATTCGTGGGCAGATGAATTTCAATGCATACTTACCTTCTTCAAAAATACTGAATGGTACAGTCCGATACGTTACACATAAGTTACCAAAATCTATTGTACCGAAGGACCATTATAACGCAGAAGTGCACGTTTTACGCAGGTCCTTTAGGGTTTTTTTACGGGTTGCCAGCACCTGCGTGGCACGAACCTGGCAAAAAAGCACCACATTATTCCATCCACACACCGATTCATGGATTTATTGAGAAACGATTTTGGAACAAAAGACAAGTAGAGACGCATCAACATTCTGCTGACAAATATTTTGGTTCTTTGTTTTAAACTGTGCAATTTTAGCTTATTTTTTTAAGCTGTTATTTTCTTTCATAGCTAAAAGCATGGATATGGATGTCAACGTTCAGTCTGACTTTCTTAGTTTGTTTGAACTGATTTGAATTGCGAAAAACTTAACACAGTGTTTCGCAATTAAAATCAGTTATGCAACGTGCATTTTTTCTTTTCCGATATGCGGTCTCATTAGTTGTACCGTGAAAAAACTTTCCTGTAGTCATTACTACAGGAAAGTTTTAAAAATAAAATAAATTTATTTATCAACTCCACAGATTTTTGTTCTCATACCACTCGTATGGAGTTAAGCCGAATTCTTTTTAAGCGCATTTTTTTCCCAAAAACGGTCTTTTCATTGTGAAAACTGCAACATCCGCTGGATTTGGGTCAGGCGACAATTGTGGGTGACTCTCCATACTTGCAAACATGGTTAGTCGTACCTACCTACCTACCGTGACGATTTGCAAGTATTTATTAAAAGTACATGTAGGTAGGTATTTTGGAATAAATTATTCATAATTTATGCTAATTTATGCTTAAAGTAGACAGAGGTAAAGTTTGTCTGTTTTTTTTTTGTTTTTTTGAGGTAATCTCTGGAAATTCTCCTCAGATTACAAAAAATATTACTGATTAAAGCTACACTGCTTTTTTTTTAAGTCTTGTAAGGGCACAGCAATATAGACCATTTAATTTTAGAACAAAAGGTACATAGTTTAAATTCTCGTAGATAATTTGAAAATCACAATCATTTTGGAACTGACTAAACGAATTCTTTTCGAGTTTAAATCCTTATTGACCAAAATATGACTTTACTACGTTGGAATGAAGTGCGCTGCCGAGAAATGTCCTTAAAAATTAATAAAGTACAGATTATATTACGTTTTTTTTAAGTCCAGTTTCGCTTTTTTTACTGTAATACCTACATCAGATAGCTATTGTGAAATGTGTTAAAATGATGAGGTAATTATTTTTGTTTGAAAAACTGCGCAAAATACGTAGAATAACACGTTCTGAATAAGTTACAATAATGATTCATATATTGGAATGTTTTTTAAAGTCGTCATATGTAAGTAAAACAATTGTTTTAACAAAAAATCTAGGTACGTTTCTATGTAGGTGTACATAACAATTGTTTTTCGGGGCCACATGTGTAAGAAATTTTTCCGTACATTAGGTACTGTTAGTAACAAGTCGATACCTTTTTTTTTTCTTTTTAACCAGCTCTGACAATACTGACATTAACCTCAAAGTAGGTACTTTTTTTTCGCGGAGTCAAAGTTTGAATTTGGAATATTTTATAATGTTATCGCCATTCCATTTACTTACATTACAATAGTTACAGTTGAAAACAATTTGAATAATTAAACGCACATTGCTTAAAATAGAATAGACGAAATTAAAACACAAACCTAACCATCACTTTCATTGTGTTCCTCTCACAATACTTCTGACATTTGCAGTAGCAGCCCGGAGTTTGGAAGTTGTGAGCATCATTATGGCGGGATCAAGTCCCCAATTAAAATGTAACATATTAAAGTGTTTGTACTACAAATGTACTATTTGTACCAGAAACAAGACATTTGTACCTCTTAAGATAAAGTAAGTATGTCAAGATGTCAAAATAGCGGGACCTTCTGGAAGCTACTTAGAGGTGGTTAGCGGTGTGACACTCCCGTGTCTCGGAAAGAACGTAAAGAATTTGGTCCTGTGCCTTGAAAGTCGGAATCAACAGGGGCGATTACCAGAAAAGATTAAAGAGTCCCGGAGAAATGATTCAACTGTCATATGTCCCGCAACTAAATTAATCAGCAAATAACAAGGCGAGTTGGAAAGGAAAGCTCGATACGTTATTCTAACGTTTAGTGCATAGAGTAGACCAAGCACATAGTGATGGCCATCTGATGGAAATACTCACATTTAGTTTCAATCATACAACATTTTCTATTACTGAAATTCTCAGTGTAGGTATCCGAGCTAACATATCGTACAGTCCCACAATCTTCATTCTTTTATTAGAATATAAATGGCACAATAACCAGTAAAAAAAACCGCCTTGTTACACGTTAAACATGTAACATGTTAAAACATTGAAGATAATGGACCGCTTTAGGACGTATATGTATAAATAGCGTGCTGATAAGGTGGAACCATTGAGGGAAATGCGCTGTAGAAGTAAACCAGTTTACACTTAACTTAACTGGCTCGATACTATGATGAATTTTTACTTCTTTTTTTTTGTTCTTATGCCATGTTAAGTGGCAGTGAGCCAGGCACAGTCCCTGTAGAGTTGACAGACGATATGGCACAGAGGTCCTGGTGGCCGGGCTCCGGAAGACGCAGGGTTGGTAGGCCAAGCAATATGCGTTAAGCTAATATTGGACTTTTTTTTTTTTATTGGGACAAGCCCGCCACCCTATTCCCACCCACTGCAACTCCTGAAAGCCAGAATCAACAGTGGAGAAAAGAATAGCGGAGGAGTAAGAAAAAAAAAACAATAGTTTCCACAGCTAATACTGGACTCCCTACTCATGGCAACACGAGGAACCGTAAGGTTTTAGTCGGTCAGAGTCAGACATAACCCTTCGTTCTTCCCAGAGGGAGGGTACCCATGAAAAACTCTTCACAAACATAAAAATGGTCGAGTAAGGTGGATCGATGACCTTGAAAGACTCCCAGGAAATCAGTGGACGTGACTGGTTTGTTTGGAACACTTAGGGGGAGACCAATGCCCAACAGTGAGCATCTTCCGATTGACATGATGATGATATAATGTCAGGAATGTTTCAAGTCGTATGCTCAGGTCGTCAGGAAGTGGACAGAACTGATAGAAATGGACTCGTGAAGTAAGCCCTTGTACTCAGGTAGTAGAAGATATTTAGTGAGAGTATGGAGTATCTAAGCAACCTACTATAAGGCTTCTAGCTCCCATTCCACCCGCAGTAGACGCACCAAGCGTCGGAGGGCGCAGAACGATCTCCGGCCACCATGAAATAGGGCGTTAGCAGGGCGGAAGGGACTGTCAGACTTTTACTGACTAAAAAACCCCCCTGTTCCTTCTGTTGCCCTTTACGTTCCGGGGCCACGGTATATAGGCGTTGGCCCCGTTGGGGCCCCGTCCCTGTGCTGACAGCTCTTTGAGGCGCGCGCGAACAGAACGCGCCGTCGACCCGGGCTTGGTCCTTGATCGGACGGCGAGCTACCCATTACTCGTCGTCCGCAAGCCCGCAAGCGTTAGTACCTAAGGTAAGTAAGGTAGACCAACTTACAATAAAGCATTTAAAAGACAATTTTATAATGTAGTAAAATGTATTTTTAAACAAAAGGAAGGAAGTTGGTAGTTAGTATAAAGAACGAAAAAAGTTATCACCTTCGTTCTAATTATAAACTTTAATACTTCACACTAAAACCAGTTTCAAATTTACAAAAAACTGTACCTTTATCACTCAATAAGCATTGCCACATTTTCTTTGGACTTGACAGGTTATTTATATTATAATGTATAATTTAAAGAAGTTTTTTCAGAGGTATAGGACAGTACACATTCAAGATGAAATAAAACACATTTTAATAAAGTTAATGCCTATGTGATTGGTTTTATTTAATAGATAATCTTATGCCATTAGTGTTTAAATATGATTACAGACAGACTTATAAATGCAATAGCTAGCTTAAATGAAGTGCAATCGACATGACCGTTGAAAGATCAGGCGTAGGTTCAACAGCTTGACGTGCTTTCGAGGCACGGGGGTGTCTCACCACCAACTGCTGAGCAAAGAAATGAAAAACGCACTGCCCGACTTGAAAATCGAATCCAAGACCTCATGCTCAGCAGTCACGCTTTGCGACCGAGGCAGTATTTTAAACAATTTGATGGTTATTCTGCGAGCGTAACACCTTTACATATTCATGTACAGTTTTTAGCCGTAACGGTGACATAAAAATAGTATTGTTTCGTAAAAAATAGTCGCTTCATAAATAACAATTAAGTGAGAAACAAAAGAATATGTTATCTGTGAAGTTTCTACTTGCGAGGTACCTCTTTGTTTGTCACATGTGGGTTACCATTTTGTAAAATAAAAAGTGTTTTTTTTTTCGCCATAACCGTAGTGATTTCTATTATTATTATGCTGATTTTGAAGAAAACAAAGATAAGGAAAGAAAATTCTGTTGTCGCTGAAAATAGTTTTCATTAAAATATCGTGTAAAATCTAATGTGAAAATAACAGCTTTTTATAAAATAAATATTAATGTTTGCAAGGTTAGGAAAAAAAGGGGTGTTTAATTTTTTTTGCCAGTCTGTCTATTTGTTCAAGCTTATTTCCAAAAAAGCTGTAGCGATTATGACGGTTTTTTACTGGCTTATATTTATTTTTAGGCTACTTTTATTACAAAAAAATAAATCTGTAAACTATTGTTTTGTATAAAGTTATTTTTTTGTATGTTATGATAAATATTGTATAGTGGTACGGAACCCGTGCTGTGCAAGTCCCACTCGCACTTGGGCGTTTTTTTTTAATTTAACTATTAACCGTACTATACGCTCGCGTGCGCACACCTTTGGGATGAAAGTAAAAATTAAATAAGTAGGTACATCTTATTTCTATAATACGAGAAAAGATGCCCAGTTTGTGCCCGGTTGATGGCAATAGGCTCGCCTCCTATTAGGTACATGGGACTTAAACATAACTGGCGAAATGTGGGTACACTTCTGCAGTACCCTTCGGGGATTACAGGCGTGATGTTAAGAGAAAAGATGCTGCTTCACAAAATCAGTATTACGTAACTAATTAAAAATGCATCGAACATAACCTACATCATTAAATTATGATAATTTATTAAAACAATGTCAGTTTTTCCTTTACAAGACACGTGTGCTCAATTTAGTATTGGTACGAGATATTTTTGTACTTGTTATGTACCTACCTATTGTTAAAAACTCGTATTATGTTATGTGTAAAAACAACTTATTGTTTGAGTTGTTTGTGCCAATAATGTATTTTTGTGTTTAAGTAATTATTTTACTGAAGACTTGTATTATAATATTCTTCCGACCGAATTTTGAACACGGAGGCCAATCTCAATGATGATGTTCTGTGTCTGGGTGTGGTTTAACTATAATATGTATGTTTTTATAAATTATTTAAGTATGTATATTAGTTGTCTGGTTACCATAACACAAGCTCTGCTTAGCTTGGGATCAGATAGCCGTGTGTGAGTTGTCCCAACATATTTATTTATTTATTATTATTAATGAAGACTAGACAAGTTCGCAATGGATATTATAGTATAATGCACAAGTGTGTGTGCATATACAGTTGCATTCCCTCTACCCTCATTCTCATAGTCCAATGTTACTGCAATCTGACACGACCGGACAGAGATACTTTATACGTAGGACCAAAGACTTCACGTGCTTTTCATATACATATAATTACTAGCTAAAGCGGCCACGCGTTGCTGTGGCTTGAAGTAAGTAAAGATATTGAGGTCACTAATCGAGATAAAAACCTAAAATTCAATCTTTTAAGTTTGACCAAATTACACACAGAGAGCCATATTTCATAAACATGTTTCCTAAGTCAAAAACAACATGACTCGTAATTTACATATATATTAAGATTATATTCATATAATTATTGATTTAAGGTATCAAATGAAGTAAAAGTATTTTTTTTCAGAGTAAGTATGGACTTTCTTGCCCTTTCTTCTCCATGCGAAATCATCTTTTGGCAGGGGTAGCTCGATTTAAAAAAGTAGGTAGTAATAAATACCTAATTAACGACAACAAACAATTTTTTTTTGTATGTTTTAAATATTGAAGATTGGTACGCAACCCTTCGCGTGTAAGTCAATTATGAAATAATGATTCATACATTATACCTATATTTATTATTAGGTACAACATTTCACGGTCGCGTGCCACAGACGTGTAAGTTATGGAAACCATATTTTAATTTGCAATTTATAAAATACCTATTTATTTACCATTGCACCTGAACGCGTTTGACTTTTCGTAAATTGATAATATAATTTAGGTATGGGAAGGTACTTAGATAGGTAAGTACCACCTGATAATTTTTTTCAACTAAAAAGCGTAAAAAAAGTAAATTTTAAAAATTAAAAAGCCACGCCTCGTTGACTGCCTCGTTGGTCTAGTGACTGCCTCGTTGGTCTAGTGGTCGCAAGCGCGATTGCTGTGCATGAGGTCTTGGGTTCGATTCCCAGGTCGGGCAAAGTGTTATTGGGTTTTTCCATCAGGAATTTCTCAGTAGCAGCCTCGGAATCTGGATTTGTGCCCGGTTGTTGGCAATAGGCTCGCCCCCTATTACATGGGACTAACAAAACATAACTGGCGAAATGTGGGTGTACTAATGGGTACACCTCTGCCTAACCCTTCGGGGATTACAGACGTGATGTTATGTATGTTAAAAAGCCACACTACGTAAAAAATAATTTTATTTAAAAACTAAAAAAGAAAAATAAATAAGTAAGCACTCTAGTCTAGACTTTACGTACTGTATTAAGTCTTTTTAAACGATTTTTTAAAAGTCGATAATTAGTTATTCATATCCATTTGACAATGATAGGAAAATAAATGACGTGTGATTTATTGCTAGAATCCTTCCTCTAATAAAATATGATTGTTTGTAATTGAAAGGCAAGCAGGAGGAAACAATACCATAAAAAACCCTCAGGAACGCAGCAGTATACAGCACCTCTGAAGGGTCTTAAATGTATTTTTTTTAATAATAATGAAAAATGAAAACATTAAATATCTAGATCTAGCTCACGAGGTGACCAGCATGTGGAGTATGGACTCGACAATTATTGTTCCAATTGTCATGTCAGTGAACGGTTTAATAGCGAAAAGTTTAGACCAACACCTTGAGAAACTTTCGCTCAACGGCTGGATCAAGAGTCAGATGCAGAAGGCGGTTGTCTTGGACACGGCACGCATAGTGAGGAGGTTCCTCTCTCTGGATCCCTAACCGCCGGTAGCTTGGGTTTTACCACCTCGTTGCGGGCGGAGCACTATTTTTAAAAAAAATTGTATTTTTTTTAAGGAAAATATGTGTAAAAATATGAAAAATAAAGAAAATGAATGTGTTTATGAAAAATGAAATAATAATATTTAAAAAATTATAAATTCATAAGAAACTTTTAAATTTATATTTTTATTTTATTTTAATTATTACCTAATAACCCCTAATAATGTGGTGTGGTGTGGTTGTGGTTAATTCCTAATAATGTGGGTGTACTAATGGGTACACCTCTGCCTAACCCTTCGGGGATTACAGGCGTGATGTTATGTTTTATGTAATTATTACCTACAATTAATGTATTTATGGTCAAAATTGTATTCTTAGTTTTATTAATAAAGCTTCATATTAGTATGTGGATTCTGACTAATTTAGTTTTTGCACCCTCAATATAAGATGGTATTATTCCATGCACCTACATACCATGCAAATAAACTATTTGATTTTATTTGAATTGGAAAAAATCAATTGATAAACAACAATTCTGGCATAACAATCCTTTTTCACTCACTCACTCATCACGAAATAATGCTTGCAAACAGCTTGACGTATAAAGATGAAATTTGGTAGGGAGTTATTTGATAGTCAGTAGAAGTCCGCTAAGGATTTTTTAAAATTCACTATCTAAAGGGGTCCAAAATTTGAATATAAAAACTCAGGGGAAAGCTAAGAGTAAACTAAGTTTCCTACCCGAATTTAACGCGAGCGAAGCTGCGAGCAACAGCTAGTAACTGTTATAGTATGTAAAACGATACCTCTTATCCAGACGAACTTCCGTGAAATACTTTGACTGTTTATATTCCCAAGATGATTAAGCGATAAAATGATTCTTCACCACTGGTATGTATAAACACACGCACTTCAAACTTTGATGACTGGAATTTATATTGATCTATACAATAATAAATAGAAAATAAAGAATAATAGAATCCATCAGAAATGAGGAGATTCGTACACGAACCAAAGTTACCGACATAGCCCAGCGATTTAGCAAGTTGAAGTGGCAGTGGGCAGGCCACATAGCACGCAGAAAGGATGGCCGATAGGGCCATAAAGTTCTTGAGTGGAGACCACGCACCCACAAGGTGGACAGACGATCTGATAAAGATTGCGGGATTGCGCTGGATGCAAGGCGCTTCCATCGGTCTTATTGGAAATCTGTAGGGGAGGCCTATGTTCAGCAGTCGACGTCCTACGGCTGATATGATGATGATAAAATAATAATACCGGTCCATTCTCACTCTGACACTAGGCTGGGTGGGGTCGTAACACCTTAGTGCCCACACTATAAAGAAGAAGAAGAAAAAGAAGACTGGGCAGGGTATGGCCTCTTCTCAGAGAGAAGGCACGAGCATCGATCACCACGCTTGCTCAATTTGGATTGACGATTTCAGATTTTTGGTAACAGAGTCCAAGTTTTCTCACGATGTTTTCCTTTACCAATGTCAGTAATGTCTAAGATATACTTTAAAATTACGTATGAATTGAAAATGTCACATCGGTACTTGCTCGGTAGCCCTCAACCTCGCGCATAAGAGGCCACTGGGCCAATCGCTTTCTAATCTCAGTCTCAATCTGTCAAGCTTTTAGCTTTTGTTTGACAAGCTTTTAAAATTAATTATCGCTGAAATGGAATTGCAACAAGATTTTAGACGTTTTTATTTACCTTCAATTCCCTTATTTTTTTAGAAACTCATTCTCTCATATGACAGTTTCAATCTGACAAAAATGACTTTAATTTAGATATTTTTTGGCAAGATTTTTAAATTATGGTCCCTGATTAGATTTTGAACGATTTT
Source organism: Hoplodrina ambigua (assembly GCA_949774945.1). NCBI lineage: Eukaryota > Metazoa > Arthropoda > Insecta > Lepidoptera > Noctuidae > Hoplodrina > Hoplodrina ambigua. Next base: position 11,543,586 of record OX458968.1, read on the forward strand.
AGTTACTTTTAGGTGTCAACTTCCGTTCACTTGTTTTAACCCCGAAAGAAAATATAGTTTCGACAAAATAACGATGATTACACTTGTGAATTAAAACAGCAAAATAAGATAAAACTTCCACTTTTATTATGTATCCAGCACACAAAATTATTCAACAATAATTTACACTCAGTTTTTTATAGTTTAGTTCGTTTTCTTACTATTTATTTATTTTTAGAAAAACTATACAGATTTGTTTTGGTAAATGCAGTTTCGCTAATTTAAACAATAATTACAAAACTAAAAAAAACTGCATCTATTTATGTTACTAAATTAAATTATATTTTGTACATATTAAAAGTGACAGGTCAAATAATTGGAAATGCTTCGAACATACTTTTCAGTTACTTGTTCTTACTAGTTGTTTTTTTTTCTTTGTAAAACAACAGACTTGTATTTACCAAACATACGTTTAAATGAATTCCCGAAACAGTATTGAAAATTACGACTCCCATACAAACTACATACACAATAAGGATAAATAAATTAAATAAAATTTTTCTTCATACATTATAAATACACTCTGATTTAATTATAATTTACATTAAATTGTAATTGTTAATTTTTTTTATGTTTTACACTATAGTTTAACACTATGACTAATAGGTAACTTCACCGCTGTTTTCGATAATGTACAGAATGTTAAAGTTATTGTTCTATATGTAACACTTCACAACTAAAGAGCGAGTAATATTTAGACTAAAACAACAATGCCTTGTGGTAAGTTAAGGTTAAAAATGTTATTTGTTTTTTGTCATTCGGTAATTACGAAGCCGTTACATTTAGAAATAAAAAATTAAAGGATTTTTTTATTAGTCTTGTTGACTTCAAGACGTGATTATTAAAAACTAAAATAAACTAAAACGTGCATTATGAACTGTTTTGTACTTAATCAAGAGATACAGTCTTGTTTATACATTGGTCACTCGTAACTACTCTTCGTCTAAATCTACTCAAACACAGGGTAACATACAACCTTATAACATACATTACATCTATGACTAAAACGTGTGGGTAAGCATACATCTATCTATTTACATTTCAAGAAAAATCAAATACCTATAAAGTCAAATTATTATTAACACGATCTCAACAAGTTTGGTAGAGTCAAAAGTTATTCAAGATAAGATTGATCTAGAAAAACCTTATCCGATTAACTTTAGCTGTAATTACACAGATACAATACAAAGTCTTTGGCCTTAATAAAAATACTCTACAGTAATGTACTTGTCTCTAAAATGAAGCCTCTACAACAAGCGCTGGCTGCCTGCCACAGGTGAGAGCTAGGCGTGCTGCGCTCTGCCCAAGTGGATGAAGAACGCAACGCGGTCCGCGCTGCGCTCCCCGCACTTGTTACACATAAACGGATCATTGTAACCATGGAAACCCATATGAATAGTGTGCATTGTTAGATCTCCGAACGTTATGTCGCAATACTGACATGAGTACGACTGAGTGGCGGCAGGAGCTTCCACGGATCCTTCCGACTCTGAATCGGAGATTTCCATGTCTCTAATCTTCTCGTCCTCGTGCTGGAGTCGTAACGCTGCTGGTTGTAGCTTGAACGCGCGACCTTTCCTCCTGTTTTTAAGGGCGGTGGTCGGAGTCACAGGCGTCGCACTCTCCGTGCTAGGGGGTGGCGTACCTGCCTCGCTGGTCTTCGTGTTCGTGAGGTCGAGAGCGTCGTTGCCCGTCGACACAGGCACTTCGCGAGGAGTTGTTGGTGTTTGAGGCAAGCTCGCAGGAGACTTAGTAGGCGGAGACGTCGTGCCGCTGTCGACAGGCCTTTCATTGTATGCGAGGCGCTGGTGCAGCAGTGAAGGCGGGGGAGACATGGTTTGACTTTTCTCACATGGCATTTCAGGTAGTTTAGGCGATGTGCGGTGTTCATAGTTATTGTTTGGAGGGAATAAGAATGAATGAGGTAACAGTGGCGGGAGGTAGGGGAGGTTGACGGGGAAATGGTTACCAAAGATCGGGTGCGTCGGCGGAGGTGGCTGCGGTTGGTTGTTGTTGTTCATCTGTGACGGGTGATCAAACATCTTAGACAGCGGCTTCTGCTTAGGTCCACGCCGAGTTCCGTACACATCAATGATCGGCAACGGGTTAGGGGTACCGTCGGGGTTCAGTACCATTGCTGGGTTGTGCTGGTACTTGCGCAAGTGCAGCTTCAGGGAGTGGCAGTACTTGGTCGCGTAGTTGCAGTCAGAACAACGGTACTGGTACACGTTGGAGTGAGACTTCAAGTGGGAGTTGAGCATGGACTTGTTGACGCACGAGTATGAGCACTGAGTGCACTGGAATGGTTTGGATCCTAAATGATTTCTCATGTGGTATTCAAGGTGGTGCTTGTATTCTGTTACAAAGGGACACTTTCTACAACATAACATCTTCTCGGGTTTGATGTGTTCCTTGCTGTGTTCCCAAAAGCTCAGTTTGGTGACAGCAACAAACTCACATTGCTTGCACTTGAAGGTTTTAACTTTGCCGTGTGAGTTAACGGCGGGCACGCGAAGGCCTGGCTCATCATCAAAGTCTTCATCTCCCGAGACATCGCGTCCATCCTCGCCGTCGGTTTTCTGTCCGATACCATCATAGCCAGAATCATGGTACCGTTCAAATGATCTTCTATCATGATCCCTATCTGGGGATGAAGGTGTTCTTGGGGGTGACTTTGGCGGGGTAGCGTCGGCACGAGCAAGAGGTGTGGACACATGAGCGGGGGGCGCTAAGTTTCTCGGTGAGTAAGATGTTTCATAGCCGGGTGAAGGTTCGCGACCGTCATTGTTGCGAGGCTCGAAGCCGGGCGGTGTGAGCAGGCTGTACGGCAAGCCATTATGGAATGCGTCTAAATGCATGCCGAGATTAGCTTTTGCTTTAAGGGACATGGTGTCATAGAACGGAGAAGGTTCGCCAGAACTGCCGACGCTTCGCGGCGAGTGCCCATTCGAGTCCTTACTGGAAGAGGAGGGTGATGCGCTGTGGAAGCCCTCCGAGTAGAAACCGCTGGTTTGATCTTTCAGAAAGCTTCCGTCTTCCATCGGTTCAGATTTCTATAAAGAAGGGAACTTATTGTAGAACAATGTACTTTAGAGCTATAATAACAAAGATTATTTTAATTCTGTCTGATCGCTGCTACGGGTATATATCTGATCGTTTATGATACATACCACTGTGGGAGGTTGCAGCAGTGATCCCCAAGCTTGGGGATGCGCAGAATGATGCGCAGGCGGCATGCCAGCGGGAGACGCGCAGCTGATCATACCTGAGGGATGAAGAAATTCATAAGTATGACGCAAACAGTGTTAGTTTTTTGCGATGTAACTTAATTGTGAAATAACCAAAGTACACAGAAAACAGCTTCGTAAGCAAATGAGTGAGTAATGTAAAAAAATGCGGAACGAACAGTCACGTACGTTGGCATAATTAATTTTTAGAATACGTATTTGCAAAACGTTTTGCCGAGATAGGCGAATAAAGCGGTAATGACGAGTCTTTTTTATAGATTGAATGTCGTAACTACAACATCCGCTGCAGCGTACACCTACATCATATTTGTTTGTAAACATACAACTATTAACTTCAACATTAGGTATATTGTTAATTGAATATCAAGGAAATAATGGGTTGAATAACAACAATAGTTAAAATATTGCGGTTTGTTAGCTTTTTGTGTCAAAAATAAAACTTTTTGTATTATTTTTGAGCACCTGTTTTATGAATATGGTAAAAAACTAGAGTTCTTTTAAAGGTCACGTAGAAGATAATGCTAATAGCATTTTCTTATGCATTTTTGGCAGCACACAATAAGGATGACGAATGTACAGCATAAATAATGAACATTTACTACAAATAATTGTTAAATTTTCCTTAATTTAAACAAAACCTCATTATCCGTCTGAAGTAGCAAATAAAGGAAAATTTGCAGGATTATGGCATTGTTTTGAGTTTCCTACAATATTCCACAAAATTGTGTAGGTTTATAAACCATAATAGGAATAATAATTTTACTGTCAATTTATTTTTATTTTTTATTATCCTTGATTTATTATTCAAATTATACGATACTATGACATAAATGCCTAGTAATAGTTTATTAATATGCCAAATAAGAGAAATCTGAATTCAGATTGACATTGTATAAAACTAAAAGTTTATTAATTAAATATAATATCTATTATTGTTTATTGAATAGCTATGCTACGTATGCCTTCAACTAAGCATTAATTTTACATAAAGTTCTGTTGCTGTTAACTTATTAGCGATTATTAAGTAAGTGTCTGTCAAATAATTGGCGGATTACTAGAGTAGGATCATTTATCTTCACCATCAAAAAGTAAAACTAAAATCTGAAATAAAAATACCCAAAAATAAATAAACTCACCTTAACTCTAACTTGAAAAGTTTCAGAACACACTGCACAACAAATATTTCATGAATAGAATCCAATAAAGTTCACTTTAGTCCTTGATATCACTAATCAATTTTTAAACACACGAAAAAGCCTTTAGCGTTTTTTGAGACAACCCTTCGATGCGGCGGTCGGGATACGTCTGGCCGACGCCACTTCTCACAATGAACTGAAAAAAATCTGTCAATTTTTATGCTCCAAACATCGATAAATGTATTCTATGTTTGAAAGCGACGTGTTTTCTGTGAGGCCGTGAGGGAGGAGGACAGCAATACACGATAGATACGTTCGTCTCGTTCGAGCCCCCACAGCCTATTTTACTCCACCAATACGGCGCGAGCTTCTGTGGGTGGGGATCAAGTTATTAAGTTATTGTTTACGCGATATTAATAATAAAAAAATAAGCAACCCTGGGTATTTTGCCAGTTGTTATTGTAATAAAGCCTAGCCGTATTATATCGGGTATTATTGGCCGATAAAACTGCGTGTAGGGAAATTAGATTGTTTTGGTATTGTATCACTTAATGTTTACGGTTATAATGTGATTTTTATGTATGTTTACCCCATTTATTAAGTAAGATAATAAAATATTTGACGGCGAGTGTTAAAACAAATGGATTGTTTGCTTAACATTCATTAGGCGTAAAATAATAACATGTTGATTGTGTTCATTTAAAAGTAACACTGCTACACATAGATAGAAAATAGAAACACCAAAAAAACTCAAACCCCTATGTATTGTTTCCCCCTATTCCTTATATAGCTACGTCACTTTTTATAGTATAAAAAAGTAGAACGTAAAAAACTCGCGCGGTCGCTACGGTGAAGGGGCGTTGAGCTTTTTACGTCGCACGCCAGCCAATGGCAGAGAGCAGATTAAAAAAGGAATGCCGTTCACTTTTTTTTCGGCATCGAGTAACCAATTAAAAACTGTTTTCCATTTTTGTTTGGCAGGGTTTTTACTTAGTAGATAGTAGGGTAACATAAAAGTGATAGGAGTATGTAGAAATATTTATTTTAAATTGAATTGAGGTTTCGAAATGGCAATTAATGTGATATCAACTAGTTTTTTTTCAGTTGTGTAAAGTCTTATGGTATTTGTTTAGTAAAAATAGAAAATAAGTAACTGAAATGTCTGAATATGTATGTTTGTTTAAAAATAATAAGAAATAAAAAATATAAAAAAATACTGAAATATAACGTGGTGTAAAAAAAACTTATAATAAAAAAAAATTCCCTATTTCTTTTATTTTTTTTTATGTTTTCACGAAAACAAGTTATAAATTCTAAACTTTAAATACTCCCACGACCTCTTTACTGTTGCACCTAAGACAATGTTATGAACGATTTACGATTTTTGAAAACAAAAATTCAAATCGTATCCCAACAAAAAATTGTACTCAAACTAATTTAGTGTCTTTTAACAACCCGTATTGGTATTAAATTAGTTAAGTGACATTGATTTTTATTATTTTATTCCATTACGAGTTTTAATTGGACCGATTTAAGCAAAATATACCTTATTTGGAGTACATAGGTCACAAAATCTCAAAATTGACGAGGTTGTGGGTTGGAACATTTTTGCTTAAATCGGTCCAATTACTACTACTAAATAATGTCACCTGCACCACGTGTTGTTGCCGGTAGAGTAATAAGCGTGTCATACTTGCTTATGTAATTTTTATCTAAAGAGGTAAAATGTTTTAAAATGTTGCTTTTTTTGTTGCCACTGGTCTCGAAAGATGTAGTTCGATTACAAAAAAAATTGTACTGATTGAAAACTACATTATTACTGAGTACCATAGACTGTGTTTTGTAGTATACAGGGTGTAAAAAGACAACACAGAGCTGTTAACCACACATTCGGCCCATCAAACTAAGTAAAAATATTGCCGTGAATGAAGCTTTTATTTTTAGGAATAAGTTTCGTGCGGACGCAGTCGTGGGCAGAACGAAAGTGTGCATATTCTGTGGCAATCTACAAATATCGTAATGTAAGAAAAGCTTAACCCTTTCTATACTAAGTCGGTTTACAAGTGAAGAGTTAGTTTAAAACAAGCTTAAAATTTAATTTTTATTTATGAAACTCGGCTTACACATACCGACAGACGGATTTACATGGATTAAGTACACCTCATTAGCGATAATATGCAAATTACACCCCCCACAATCGGCACAATAAACGTTATTTTTCAAAAATTAAAAACTACTTTTTGTTTCTATAATTGTTTTTCTTATAAATCTAATTAACCAACGGGTTTTTATTTGGCGGCAAATTATTCTTAACGATAATAGACTATAATGGGGTAAGCGATAACAAAGAACCGTCGGTAAAATAAAAGAAAAAAGTCGTTATTAAAAAATTAATAACCTCTGTCATTAGCGCATTACCTAACCCGACGCATCGCGGTGTGCATGATAACTGTCATGTATCTATTAATATATGACGCCTTGTTAATGAGATTCCTCTCATACATTCAAACTATTAGTTTAAAAAACCTCGGCCGTTGGCAGTATAAGGGTCTCTCTAACATTTACTCTTTGTATTCGTGGTACATAACTTTTGATATAATAAAGTATTGTTTGCCTCAAGCATAGTACTGCAAGTTCCGTTTGTTACTTTTTGGTCCTTTCACTTTAAATTTGGTCTTTCGGTCCCCATTCAAATTCGAATTAAAATAACGTTGCAGAAAGAGGACTAAGACCTATGAATATTTGAAGGTTCAATAAAATAAAAAATGTTTTAAAAACATGTTCTTTACTGAAAGGGTTAATAGCTATAGTCAGTTAATATTTTTAATGTGAGTCAGAGTTTGGGCGACACCGACAAACAACGATATCTTAAACAAACCTCAGTTAATTACAAAATAATGGTAACTGTCTTATCACCTCATGCGCATGTGATTTGGTAACTATTCTAGATATTTAATTTAGGAACTTTTGTCTTTTAATATCCGGAGGGCAATAGGCTACTCCTTCTTTCATTTTTTCTTGTAGATAAAGTCCGATGGATTTCGTGGTAACTATTTAAGATACTGTGGTAAAGATGGATAACATTATCTAATCAATAGCTGAAATTTCTAGTTTGTACTGTTTTTTTTTAAGTTTAACTTAATATTTTTATGTAACCGGATTTTAAACAGTATTTTAGCAAAGATACCTAAGTACATAATATATTAGTTACAGTGAGCTGTGTTCAATTAAACCTAAAAAAGTTTCTAGAAAAATCATGCTTTTTGTTTTCTGTAACTTAGCATATACTACTATTAATCACTCAAGGCCCGGCTCACTTACCGGTATGACAGAACAATAGATAATCTATTGTATCTCATTACGTGGGACTTGAGTAATTAAGATTAGATCTTAGATTTTTGTCCTGTTGCTAGCAAAGTAAGTCCTGAATAACTAGACAAATCAAAACTATAATAAAATGAAGAATACATTAGACAACAAAGGTCGCAAAGGTCGCTTTCGACCGGACTAATTCAAATAATCAATTTTAACCCATTTTTTTATTTACTCGCCGTCAGTTTACATAGTAAACAACAAAAATAACAATGTTTGTGTTCGATAGCGATGGCGTCAATGTGTGTCAATAATTTTAAATCAACATAATTAACAGTTACAATGTTTTGATATTGTATTCTAATATGTAATACTAAGAAAAGTACGTACGGATTGGTTTCTATATCTGTCACTGGTTGCTTCTCACCGTTTATGATGCTATGCAATTGTAATTAGTAGCTAGATGTAATTATATATATCCTAAAAACAGAAAAGATAACCTAGATTATAGCTTGAGCTATATTAAGCTTGATTAAATTCTTAAGCCTTACGCTACATTTCAGTCTAGGACAATCTCGATATATGTTTTATTTTTATAATTAAAATTGCAGGATGGACTTTCAAATATAAACTTTGCCAAAATACCGGTCATGCTTAACAACATAACCGGGAAAAAAAATACTTATCTTGTTATCGAACAAGCTTTTTCTAGGAGTAGGAATAGTCAATTCAGATTAAAATTATAATTACTGAGCACAATAGTTACTGAAAAAAATACGGAGGATTAGATGTAAAATCAAGATTCAATAAACTTAATTTTTTCGTGTTTTTTTAGACGATATGTAAAAGTATCAGTTTTAGTCGATTTTTGTCGCCGACCGCACTTATTGACTATGTATAAAAGCTCAATTTACCACGAAAAATGGGTTTCCCATAAGGAAAAAGCGAGCTACTAAAATTCAGATAATGGTTCGCACAGGAGCGCGGTATCCAATATTTTGGCAATAACTACCCCCGTATAGTGGCCGGGAGAAAAATCCCATTTTCCGGTCAGCACACTCGCGGAGATATGCGCTACTCTATTGCGTAAAAAGGCTGTGTTTATACGATATCTGGGTCCTTGAGATCTTGGTCCTTTTGATCTTGGTCCTTGGGATCATAATATAAAAAGGAAAGCAGTGAAGGGTTTTTAAAAGATGAAAGCAAAGTTTGGTCCTTTGCTATACGTAGTGTGCATTATTATGTTATGTATGCACGTACAATTATTACGTAACCACCTTACGTAATTATTACTTTTAAGGAAATTAACTTCTTATTCTACCAAGCTCGACTTGCCATTGTTAATAAAATAATTATAATTTATCTCTTGTAATTGTTATAATAGCTAAACATAGAATATACTCGCTTGTCTTAATTATCACCATGCACTATAAGGTGAAAACTTAGATAAACATATTCTTTTTAATCCTGCGTTCCCATAATAAGTCGAATCTTATATACCTAACCGAACCCCGTATAGCCGTTAGCTCCACGTCCGCTCGTATGTCCAAGTCCGAACAGCGTTCTTATCGCAGCGAGTAAAAAGTAATGCGTCCAGCCTTTATGGCAGTTTCGAGACACGCTCTTTATTACGGAGGGCAGGGCTTTGTTATGGGCTGGGGATGCACTGAGGGCAAAGGGAGTAAATAACGGGTGTAGAAATACAGCTACATGAAGCCGAGAGTTACATGAAGCATTTTCTTATTCTGGACCATACCTGGGAACTTTCTGGTTACAGAGATATTCAAGGTCATATAAGAAGATTAAGATTAAGGTCATATATTTATATAATATATTATATACTTACTACTTTATAACTACTAACTATAACTAACTAACTATTAACTTTATACTTTATTTTATAAATAAATAAATAAATAACTGACAAAAAATGGAGAAAGTTCTGAATTCAACATTTTAGCTATTTGAAGATTCTTTTCAAAGATTTTTGAAAAATGATTTTTTCATGTGTGTGTTTTAGCCAATGTGTGTTTATAATTTAAAACGTTCAAAAATTAGTCGCAATTTCCTCTCAATGACAATCAATGTCTAAAAGTCGTCAAAAAGGTTGGTATTTTTTTTATAGAGACTGAGATTGAAAGCGATTCTTTTAAAGCTTCGAGGATTGCCTCTCAGGTCAATGACATCATCGTGAAGGTACGTGCACATCGAGGGAATACCGTGGAGTCGTCGATGTACCTACAGTAATATCACTTATTCGTCATACTCATAAAACTATTACCAGCCTCATTGTCATAGTAATTTTGATTACGTCAAAATTAATTGCTGATTGAATCAATTGGTAATGTAATGCAATGGTCAAAAGTGCTAAATAACGATTCTATTACTAGCTAGTTAGCTTCATTGAAATTGACACGAATTTAAATTAATATTAGCCTATTAAATAGTCCTAAATTGTAACCTAATCTATCTCATAATTATTTTTACAAATTAAAATTGGATGCTACGTGATTAAAATCATGAGTTCGCCTTATTATCATCTAATGACGAAAGGACCACATAATGAGGCGCCTGGAACGAGAAATGTTTAATTATGTAGTAGATACAATACTTAGTAAATAGATCTGATAAGTCTTTTTAATACTAGCTTTTGCACGCGAGTTCGTTCATATGGACGCCAAAGTCACATTCGGTCTGCTACCTATAAATGATCTGTCAAATTGTAGTTTTATAGGTTAATTAGTTTTCAGGATTTCGTAATGAAACAATAAGTATTATTTGGCTTTTGAAATGTATATAGAAGACGGTAAAATAACATAGCTGACATAAAATAGTTTTGACTTTCTTTTGCAGTCCCAAAAACCAGTTATTTCAAATGAGACTAAAACACATTAGGGTTTTTATAAAACGGGTTAAATTTTTTGTGGTTAAGTTTAATGTTTAAATTATTGAGTAACTAATGTGTTTGTACATTTTATTGATTACATACCAAAAAGTGTGAACTTTAAAAAAAGGTATTTGGTTTTACTGTTATGATGTTATAATTGTGTGTGTTAAGTTAATAAATAAAATTGCTAACAAAATAGTCTTCGGCGTTATTAGGACCAAGCTCAGTGTGTCCCCGCCCTGTCCAGCATTATTTCCCCTCGCATAAAAAATGATTGTACCTTCAAATCTATCCCGGGCGGAGGGCCGCTCCCTCAGGCTGCCTCCCTCCCTCTCTCCTAATGTCCTCTCTACCCAACGTATATGAATGACTTGAACTATACCACCGTAAAATGAATCTTTAGAGTGCTTTTGCCAAGATTTCGTATCTTTGGAGAAAAGAGAAGGTGGGTTTTAATATTTACGAAAGATTTATGTACTTATGTGCAAGTTTGCTTTTCTAGCTGCATAATTGTGGTGAATTTTGAAGATGTTAGGTGACTTACGAGGAAGTTTTCATAAATGATTTAGGACCGCGGACCCTAGCAATAGAAGTAATAACTTTGTTTTATTATAAGCTAAGTTCAGAAAGCCTTAGAGTCCAAAATTATTCGGTCTTTTCTAAATATATCTTTAGTTAGTTTATACAGGTTGGAAGAGACATTGTGCACTTTTGTATGGAACTACTGATTATTGAGTTGATTATTGGGGGTCTAGAATGATGCACTAAATGCATGAAAAATTTTTTCGTTACGATGCAAGCGACCCTGGACAGTAAACGGTCCAGGGTGGGCTGCATCGATACGAAAAAAATATATATGAGAAATAAAAAAAATATCAATCAATATATTAGAGCTTGGCTTTCAGTTATATCACTATACAATTCTTCTATGACCCATGACCGCTTCCAGTAAACGTCTACTGCAACAAAGGTTTCCATAGCAACTGGTTAGCAATACAGTAAAATGATCAATACTTTTTGTACTATGGGGTTTAAATTGTAATGTAGTCAGTTTAAAATTCAATAATATCAATGTTTTCTAATAAGGGTACAAAAATTAGCAGGGTTTTGATGAAGTCCTTGATGACTGAGCCAGAGAGCCTGAGGCCAGGCATGAGGGCTGGTGGACTTAAAAGTAATAGCTTAGAGTCGAGTTTTTAAAATTGGAAGTACGATTATCATAAAGCATTTACGACAATCACAGTTAATTTCACTCATTGGATATGTACAAAAACCTTCGGGATAAATGAATACAGTGTGTGAATCGGGTATTTCCAATTTAAAAATCCATTGAATTAACGTTAAGTTTATACCATGTTTCCGTGCTAGCCTTCAGCCAAATCTCATTCGTCCAACAATCCAGTCAAGGCGCATAATGACACATGATGGTATACCACACAATCTTACATAGTAATTTACTTATATTTTAACTTATAAGCAGCCAAAATAATCTCCAGACAGTAATTTGTGTTATTTACGCACATTATCTGTGGCAGTATAATATTATAGTGGCTTGTGTTTAGTTACTGGCCACGAGTACTTTACTAGCCATTATTTAAACTATTTTTTCTTATTTGCTAACTAATTTTTGAAAATAGATTTTCCATAGAGGTTAAGTTACTAAGAACGTTTAATACCTAAAAAATTACAGTGTGATTATTTAACTGTAACTTACATGTTAAAGTTATCGACTGAAATTATAGTTTAATTACTATGGTTAAATATTTTTCCCATGCCTTTTATCTTCTAACGACCTATATGTCACCATATCAGTGATAAATGACTGAAACACTCTCATGAGGAAAATATCATGAAAACTGTGTAGGTAGGTACTTTGGTAACGTTCCGGAAATAGGAATATTTTTCGCTAAATTTGAGTGTTGATGGTCCTGGCTTAATAGTTAGTATTATTAGCACTAATTGGCTGGTGACTCAGTGGCTGACCGTATTTTTTTCTCACTTCTATACAAACTTTAACTGTACCAAATCGCAGTCCTCGGTGCGCGTAATACCTATTCTTAAAAAGGGGTACATAGATTTCCGTTCTTCTTCTTGTGTCGATTGAAAATAAAATTAAATTAAATTCTTCTTCCGTTAAATTTACAGATTACAAAAAGTACATTATTTAAAAACTCGATCTATCGTAAATATCCGGACCCCAAATGAAAATGAAAACGTGTGCATAAAATTAAAAACTTACCAAAAAACAAAACCTCACTAACTACTTATTATGAACGCTACAGTAAACCTAAGTTAAAAGTTAACAACAGCCACGTGTCGTTATTCGCTTCGCATACGACCCGGAAGCAAAAAACTAGTAGCAAAAAGCGAGAGTGGCCGTAAAAGCGTTTTGTGCTAAAATAAAATAATTTATTGCAACCCTACAATGAGGGCGATTGTTTCGGACAGCGGCCAGCGGTCCTTAGGTCCGCAAGACCGCACCGTTTTGCGAAACACCGTATTGTTCGCGTTTTATATGCTATAGGATGATGTTTATGTGGCGGGTTCATAAAAGGGTAGGTAAAGGTTGGTCTTGCAGGGATTACACGAAGTTCGGGTTCGGATTAATATTTTTTTAGTTTCACTAATATTTTGAATTAAATGGTTTTGCCCGTTTTTATCCCGGAAAAATGTACGGCACCGTACATTTTTTCGGGATAAAAAGTAGCGTATGTGCTATTCCAGACTATATCCGTTCAGCCGTTTTGGCGTGATTGTGTAGCAAACATCCATCTATTCAAACATTTGTATTGATAATAGTACTAAGCTTATTTTCTAGGCGTGTTTTTAAACGGTAAAAATCCTAAAAATATTATCAAAACAACATGTTTCTTTTTTAATATGTAGCATTCGGGCCCATGACTGGCATTCAAGCAGTTTAATGACCATCCTGTACATTTAGCTAACAAACTGACCTATGAAAGCGAATGTCGTTTTACTGCAATTTTTTGCTGCAAAAGTATAGCGAATGCCATTGGCGATCTCAGCTGCCGGCCGCCATAAATCATTGGCTTGCCCATTCAGTAGCCCAAATTGGCGGCGCATTGTGGCATCATTTGCACCTTTGGTGATATTTTATTGTTTTATTTCAATTTTGGAATGAGAAAATTTCACTTTTTCCACTTTGATGCCAATTTTAGCAGATCATTGAAAACCTAAATTTAAATTCTATCGAAAATGTTTGAGTTTACTTTATAGTGTAATTTTCTAAGTAAGAATTAACAATGCTATGCTGTTTTTTTTCTGCTTTATGTTGACGTGGTGTCAAAAAACTGTGTAGTAAGTACGAACAGCTATGTTGAAATAAAAAATACTTAAAAAGCTGCTGGACCTGCCAAATACAAGGTACCAGATTCAATATCGATAACACATGTTACAGAACAGAAGTTAATTCCGAATATTTTCTTAGTAAGCATCTGAGTTGTAACGTCTTCTTTCCAAATTCAAAAAAACAGGTACCAGTAACGTTCGAAAAACAAAAAAGGAAAAAAATTGTCGTGTTAGTTGAGCGTGCAAAAACTGGCGCAGGCGCAAGTCCTAGTCGGCACGAGACGCAGCTGCCGTGCTTCCTCTTCCGAATGCGGAAAAAAACCGCAAAAGTATTGGTTCTTAAAAGCTGTCAATGAAGAAATCAACGTTTTTGGAATTCGATATTTTTGCAGACTGTTTATGTAAAAGTGTAAGATTAAACTTAAAAAAAGAATCCTTTTTGTTACTTTCCTTATTGAGAAATAGCTTTTGCCTTCGGAAAAGCCTTACTTGTAGGATGCCTACGTCATACAAAGAACACGCCCTCCAAGTTTCAAGTCTCTTCGATTAGCGGTTTAGGCTGTGCGTTAATCCTTCAATCAGTCATTGTCATTCAGGAAAAAGTATTTTATATGTATAGATAAAGATGGTAGACAATATGTAAATTAAGATTCGACTGCATAGAAAAAAACTGCAGTAGCTTCAAAGAAACAAAAACATTTTTTTTGCGTAACATAAAAGTAAAAGCTTCGGTTATTTTTTACCATTTGAGTATTCGCCATATTGTTAATACTTAACGTTTTTATAAAGGAATAACGTCGTAAACCCGGTAGCAGATTTGTCGACGTTCCTAGAAGGACTTTGCACAAAACAATGCGAAAGTGAATGCTAAATGCTCTTTTGTGATAACGAAAGAAACGGAAAGTCTTTGTTATTTAATGTTTATTTGTAATGCAAGAAAATAAAAAATAAAAATGGTGGAATTAGGTTTACAAGGTTACATTTAATTATTTTTCCAATTAATATTAATAAATTAAAGCTGATTTTTTTTTTATTTGTTTGTTAAATCACGATAACATTATATTTGGAACTGCCAATCGGATTGAAAAAATGTTTGATAGCCGGATTCTTGAAGAATAGTTTTTTATTCGTATTGGCTATAAATATGTAGTATATAATATCACGCTACGACCCACGGGTGTCGAGCAGTAACCAAAGACATAATTTAACGCGGGTAAAAAAAACCACGTGGACAAAATCGCGGGCAGAAGATAGTTCTACAGTACATAATGGAAAAAATAATAATTTAGAAACCAATTTAATTATAGTAAAAAACAAACCAATAAAAAAGCATCAGGTGTTGAAATCCGCAAGTTTATGTACAAAAAACCAACATATAGGTACACTCTAAAGTCAATCGCATAATAAAATGCACAAAAAAATGAGATTAGCTGATAAAAACATTCCCGTCATGAATGAAAAAAGCCGATTCATACAAGGGTGGCTTGTAAGATCAGGTTTATAAAAAAACGGTGGCAGGTTTTTTACCCTAAAACGTTTTCATGGGAGCGCTGGGGTACTTTTTACCCACCTCGGCAATATGAGGGTTAGTTTTTGTCAAGATACCGATCTCTCTCACGTTTTTAAAATGTTTTTTATCCCTGTATCGCGTTAATACCAATTGATTAGGGGTTGTTTACGCGTGTCGACTTTTTATTGCGTCGTTATTGTAGGTCTGTATATTTTTTTTGGTACATACGTATAGGGGAGAATAAAGTAGTTAGTTATGACATATGTAGATGAAATTGTGATATCTGTAAAGTAATTTCTTTTTTCATTTTAATACAAAAAAAACTTAAAAAGAAAAACCGCATTAAAAAATAATTAAGTTTTGGTAGTCGTCGGCTTTGGTTCCGTTTGTTCTTTATGGTTTTTTTGGATGTGTTTTTTTTCGCTTTTAAGTACTACTAAGATAAACAACGTATACGTACTACACAACAAAGTCACATAAAGAATCACAAAATATGCCATTTCATTCACTCGAATGACATATTATTATGTTTTTTTCATTAGTATTGATTTCAAAAGGAAATGATTTTTTCTTTCAAATAAAAACAAGAACTTATCAAATCGATTAGCGTAAGAGCAAACTTATCTTGCATAAAAATACAATGAAATATTACAACCTAACCGAAAACCTCCTTCTTTATTAATTCAGTTAAAAAAGTATTAAGTGATTAGTGAAAAATTCGAAACAAGTACCTAAAAACCTTTTATGAATTTCCTAATCTTGAGGATTCAGTATGGTACTGTAGAGTCCCTGGCTGGTTGAGCCATATACAAACTATTTAATATGAGATAAATATGACTTTGATTTTAGAATAGAGACAGATCGGGTGTCAGCGGCTGTCAAGCCTAGACTTAGATTTAGTATTAGAAAATATAATTTAATTAAAAGTGAATACACGAAGTTGGATGAACAATAAGAGTTTCAATAATATAATAATATATCCCGGTACCAGGTCACGCTACAGTGACTACAGTACCTAGTATTGAATAATATTTCTGCCTATCTCACAGCGCACACATGAACATATACAAAGTACATAGACACGTACTAATTTGACCGTTGAGCCATAAACAATTTATTTCTCTGCGACCTTTGTGCGATACTATTGTAAAATTTTCTGTAATTTATAATTTATGTTATCTCAATAACCATTGTAATTGGAGTTATTATTACGGATCACTCGCCCTAAGACGTCACCTCCCATTGTCAATAGACCATGGGGTCAAAATGGTCGAGGGTCAAACGATTTATTGAATTTTTACAGGAATGTAACACTCTATACATTGTTGTCAAATTTTGAAATGAAAGCATCAGTGATATGTCTCCTTTGTATTAATATTTAGGTTGATTTATTCTTAGCACCATTAAAACAATTAATCATTGTTTTTTTATTTTTCGCTTTTAAGTACTACTAAGAAAAACAACGTATACGTACTACACAACAAAGTCACATAAAGAATCACAAAATATGCCATTTCGTATGCCACCATTAAAACAATTAATCATTGTTTAAATGCATACATAACATCACGCCTGTAATCTCCGAAGGGTTAGGCAGAGGTGTACCCATTAGTACACCCACATTTCGCCATTTATGTTTTTAGTCCCATGTAATAGGGGGCGAGCCTATTGCCATCAACCGGGCACAAATCCAGACTCCGAGGCTGCTACTGAGAAATTCCTGATGGAAAAACCCAATAACACTGCCCGACCTGGGAATCGAACCCAAGACCTCATTCACAGCAGTCGCGCTTGCGGCCACTAGACCAACGAGGCATTGTTTTAATGGTGCTATGTATAGTTAATTTTATTGTATTTATTAAACTATATGTACAAAATTTATAGAGTTACAAAATAAGATAACCTATAAAAAACAAAAATAAAAAAAAAATAACTAAAACTAAATGTCATCAGAAAATTCAGCTCAGTTAACTGGAATTGTACTCAAAACTGGCGGCATTGCCACGTTGGATGGCAATGCTTTGCCTCTGGCCATGGTATGTCAATGGGCTCGAAATTATTAATTTAGACTAACGGAATTAAGGTCTGTAATAGACACTCATAACATTACATAATATTAATTTCGTAATTATTAATTAAAATATGCAGAATTTATTAATTAATAACGTCATTCGTTAATAGAATTCGTATCCGGATGCTTAATTTTAAACAGTTTTTAATGAAAATTAATGTGAGCATGAATGCCAATTAGATATGGACTAGAAATTAATTTGATTTTCCTATAGTATTAACTAGGCATTTAACTAACTGGAAATCAAAACTAATTCAATTAAAAATGAGCATTTGTTGAATAAAAAATAATGGCTTCTATAAAAGTATAGAGTTAACAGACTTTAACTACTTTTAACTGTAATAAATATCTTCATATTTATCGCCTGATAGGATCACATAATCACTATTAAATAATTATATAACCATCTAACCATTTTCTTCCAATCGTAAAATATTTTTTGTAATAAGTAAGTACCTAAGAAATAGGAAGGTAGCGATTAGGTTTTTGGTGCTACATTCGCAATTAAATTGCCATTGTTTAGCGTTTCATAACTATTAAGGTATTCAATAAAAATAATTGAAAAAAAATGCTATAAAGGAGACTAGCCAGCATCTCCAACCGTTAACCTCTATGAACTTAAGAAGTGTGCGACCTTGTGACCGTTATTCAATTTATGTCTCAACACAATTGACACCATTGACCCAAGGCCTAAGCAATCTCCCATAACCTTAACGATACAATTTCAAATAATCCTCATTTTACAACATAAATCAAACGATCGAACATAAGGAGTTCGTTCGAAATTCGAAAATGTGTCAAAAATCGAACACCAACGGTCACCGGACAATGGTCCTACGGTTACATTTATTTTATTTTATTTTATTTCGCAAAATGTAACAATGTACAATTGTTATTAAGGAAAAAGGGTAGATTTTGGTAATCTTCTTAATGGCGTGTGTGAAAAGATTATAAATTAAGTTTCTGCAACAAATAAAAGTGACCCCTGGGCATTGTTGGGGTGTCAATATGTGTGACCGTGCCTTTGTCCGTGACCCTAGCAGGCTTAGCACCAATTTGCGACCGCTCCGATTCACTCGTGATCGACTCAGTCCTACGAGGATTTCGAAAGATTTACAATTCTATGTCATTACAATAATGGAATCCTAGATTTTTTTTATTACATCCACATTGTCATACGGTTCAACATACAATTTAGTTTTCGTACCTATATTATTTATATATTTTATTTATCTAAACGTTGTTAGACAAGTATTATTTAATTTTAAGGTACATTTCAATATTTTTGGTAGTTGCTAAGCTAAAGTTTAAATTATTATTCATTGTAAGATTTTTTCTATGTTTAATTTATTCAGGTCCTTAAGCCTTGAACGTTAAAATTGCAAAATACTTAGTTGAAATAACAAAAACAAAATAAGACAAACAAAAAGTGATGAGGACGTTTGTCTAGAGGACGTTTTTTATACCTATATTCAAATAGTTTTAACTAAGTACATATAAACAATATTCAATACCCAAACTATTAATTTAATGTAAATTAGTTGACTATTGCATTTGTAATGACGTAAATTTTCGCAAAAAGTGACCTAACTGAATATTTTAGTGTTGACTAAAATATTCTAGTGACTTTGATTTAGAAAAAAAATAAATAAAATGGATTTATTGTAGCTGCAATATTTTTCCATTGAGGGAGGAATGTATGCACACACACTTCTGTGTCGGTACATAAAATATGTACAGTCAACAAAACAGATAGGTATGCAGGCTCATCTGTAGTATGGAAACCGGTGGATATTTTCAAATGTAATTTAATTTCAAATGTATAAAATAAACAGATCATTAATGAAGTTAAGTTTCAATCGTAGATATCCATCGGTTTAAAACAAAACTTCAACTATATCAGACGACCCTGGATACCTATTTCTTTGTTGACTGTACATCGAAAAATTTAGAAACGGTAATAAAACGCACTCAGGGAATGAAACCCAAATGGCAAGTCATTGTGCTTGACCCCTCGCTGTAAAATAATGGCCGGGGGCAGATAAATTAAAAATGGCTCAAAAATACCCCTTGACGTGGACGATTTATTACACAATATGTGTTAGTTTCCGACATTTTGTCCATTATGGGCGGGAAACGTGCGGAACTGAACAACCGTTGCATTGACTGTCCATACAGTCATTTCTCTTTTTGACATTTGAAACTTTAATTTTGGTGAGATTTTTGAGAAATCTTAACTAAAAGTTAAAATATTTATAACTACCAAAACCTACGTTACTTTTTGTGTACTTGCAGCAAGCGAAACAAAACGATATTTAAAGCAATCTATGAGTGACTCACTTGAAAGTAAAAAAAAACACACACATTTTTAGACGCCCGCCTCTCATAAGAGGTAAGAGGTTGCGTGTCCTATATATACTGGGCAAGTACCAATGCGACGGTTTTAGCTCATAATTATGTACTTTCTTAGTTTAACTAGGATATCACTGACATAGGTCAAGGAAAACATCATGAGAAAATACTTAATATAAATCTGAAATTGCCAATCCGCCTTAAGCAAGCGTAGTAATCTATGCTTCTCTGTATGAGAAGATTCCTTTGCCCTGCAGTGTAACAATAGGCTGGTATTATTATTATTATTCTTAGTTCACAGCTACACACAGACATATTCCGATTTTGAATGAAGATTTTGTAAAATTACTGGCTTAGTTATGTTAAGTAGGTATCCCTTTCCCATTTTTAAACTATTCTAGAATATTCGACCGTTTTCAAACTTCAATGTAGTATTTTTATGATTACCTGCCTTTACATTCCTTTTTCTCATAAAAAGTACCTAAACATGTAATAAATTAAGCTACCAATACTGCACGTAATGCACAAAGCACGTAAAAATGATACGTAAGAAATCTTTTACTGCCACAGAACGCAAGATCGATGTCCTTTTTTATATTTGGCACATTTTTTAGTTGGCAAGTGTACTTTCAGAAAGCTTAAATACGTTCACAAACCGACTGCCAAGCTAAATTGATTCGTATTCCGTACAAATAAGACCGTTCAATATTTTGAGAATTCGTTTTTAATATTGCCAGTTCACAAAAGCAATCTTTTTACATGAAGCTCTTTTGTTATTTTTTAAAAGGACAAGGCAGATTAGGAATGTCCATTTTGTATCGTTTTATCGTCGGCAAAGGAATCGACGGTAAATGCCACATTTGATCGATGGGCAAAGTTGGCACCTGCAATTTTGAGAATTACCCAGTAATGACGGATAATATTTTTTTGTGTGTTACAATACAATATTGATTTGTCGTATTTTTGACGCAAGAGACATAGAATGGCTATAAAATGTTATTTGTCCGGCGAAAGATGAAGGATTCCAGATAGCTAGCTTAGGTATAATATTATTGAGAAAATTTAGCACAGTAAGATTAATTTAGTACTTCTTAATATTATACAAAAACTAGCTGAACCAGTGAATTTAATTAAAAAAGTAGAAAATAAACAGTTCGTTAATTACGTTAACTTTCAATAGAAAACATTCATCGGTTTCTAAAAAAAACTTTAATTATATCTGACAACCTAAGATACCCAACTCTTTTGTTGATTGTACATATGTGTGCCTGTGATATAGTCAAATATAGGCTTATATATAAAATCAAACCCGACTGTAACTGTAAATATTATACAATATTTAAAATAGATAAAAATGCAAATATAATATTTAAAAAAAAAATCTATGAGCAATTAATCTTTGACTTCTGTCAAAACATTAAATAAAAAACAAATGACCACTTCTTTCTTCTTTTAACTTCTCTTTTTTAAGTCGATGATTTAAGACAATCCAATTTTGTTTCTGTAGATTTTGGGCCCAGTAGTTGACCACGTCTCAACGTTTTATCGCGGCATCAGTAGCTTTGTTCACTCCTCCAAAGTGCAAGTGTAGCGAATCTTTGGGCACTGCAGTAAGTGGGCCATCGTCTGATCAGGAGCGCCGCACTCGCAATAGGTATCGGTGGGATCTGTAATCCCCCATTTTGCTAGGTTATGTCTGTGTGTGTTTTTTTATCCTTAAGGGGTACGCATATTGGCGTGAACAGTATGGAATAGCTGATTTGTTTATAGGTATAGGTTTTCTGGTTGTATATAAGTACTTAAAGAACACTGTTGATCAATTATTACTAGGAACTGTATTGCTTCATATAATATTAACCATTTACCGTGTTAAACAATTGAAGGAAAAATATTTTATTTATTTATATAAATTAACCCATTTTTTTTGTACCTTTTATGTATGTAATTTGTTATTTATAAATAATAGAAACCTAATCATGTTTAATACGTTATGTTATTGAAAATTTCAACCTAGTTTTAGGAAAAATAAATCATTCAAAAATCCGTTTTTATCACACGATGCTAAATTGGAAATATAGTGGGTACCTTATGTATTATTTATTCCAATCCTGGTTACCTATATTGCTCCCAAAAAAGCTTATTTTTGAGTGCGGAAAATTCTAGGGATTCTTTTTTATAATCGAAGTAAAAGTATTTATTTTAACTAGGCCATTAAAAGGCACTTTTGAACATCATATACAAGAAAACAAGAATTTTATCTAGTTGCTCCTTTCAGAAGGTAGTTTCGTATGGAGAAGAATGGGAAAGAAACACCATACAAACTCTTTTTAAATCAATATTTGTATTCATTATCATGCAGAATTACATGTGAATGCAACGTACCTTGCATAAAAAAAAGAAGTTTTTTTTTTGTTTTAATCTCGTACTATAACTTGCACCTACCATGTTATCTCTTCACCACCTTTGGTTGACTGTTAGAGAATGCCTTGAGCATTAAGTCCGCCTTTGTACTTTTGTTGCATAAAGTTTAAATAAATAAATAAAAATACCAAAACTAGTAACATGCTATCCTTCAATGTCAATTATACAATGACAGGAAATAGGTACTCACTTCGCTTACTTAAAAACAATATTGTTTTAGATACAACTTCAGCACTGCAAGAAACAATTGAATGTGGAAAAACTATTTAAATAATGACACAATCATTAGTTTTTATATTCTGTCTGCAATTTGAATATTTTTCATACGTGATTGGCGTAGGAAATCAGACACGTTCAAAAAAGATACAGGTAATATTTTTTGTATTATTTAATGACTAGATTTTGCCAGCGGCTTAGGGTTAAATAGTTATTTTTCAATCCCTAAGAAAAATATTTTTTATAATGTTAAAAAATTGTTTTTCTACCCTAAGAAAAATATTTTTTATTTTGTTAAAAAGTTATTTTTCTCTCCCTAAGAAAAATATTTTTTATTTTGTTAAAAAGTTTTTTTTTCTATCCCTAAGAAAAATATTATTTATTTTATTAAAAAGTTATTTTTCTATACCTAAGTAAAAATTTTTTTTTTGGTGAAGGATACCCTGTGTCCTTTTTTGTAATCCTGACAACGTGTATGCAAAATTTTTGATGATCGATATTTAAAACGTGAGATCGTAATACAAAAACAAATTCACTTTCGTATTTGTATTTATACTAACTTATGCCCGCGACTGCGTCTATGTAAACTCGGTTAACGCAAAAAGTAGTCTATGTCATTTCTTGGCGTTCAAACTAACCCCATGCCAAACTTTATCAAAATCTGTTGATTGATTTATTCGTGAAAGCATAACAAAGAGACAGACATATACAAGTGTACCGGAAATTGACATCAAGCCGAAATCGAGTAATAGTTTCATTTAAAAACCTTTTTTTTTTTGTGAACTTTTGATTACTGTTGTAGTCTACGATTATAAAAATATGTTATTGTCTATGGAAGGACGACGTCTCCCGTTCTCTTCCATCGTCAACCTGAATCATGTCGTGTAAATAAATAATATCTTTATAAAAAAGTTCAATGCAGTTTCCTTGATAATTCAAGCCATCCTCCATTACCTGATTCTGGTTTGACGTCGACTTCCGGGACACCCTGTATACGGACAGAGTTACTTTCGCATGTATGTAAGTATGTTTAGTACTCGTATATATTAATAAGTTAAATTCATGTAATGAAAACACTTTGGTTTTTAAATTTCGCTAGTATTTACGTGCGCGACCTTTGTCTTATTTTATAGAAAACTCGTGACTTGTAGTGTCTGAAGTACTAATGAATAACTAAAGTGAGTTAAAAGGTGAGTTAAAATGAGTTTAAAGGTTAACTTTAACCAAAAATGTCGACATTAGTTTGTTAGGTATTGATTTTTAATTGTTTTTAGTCTATAGCCTATACTTTTCCTCGTGATTCTAGCTATTATATACAAAAAGATTTTTCAATTGTACTGGAATTTTTAAAGATTAGTGCGTTTTAACAAACACACAAACAAATAAAAAATGTTTATAATAGCTTTATTTTATGAGTATAGATTTATGTCTGATTTTAACGGTTCAAACAGACATTTTAGTCACTGACTGTCTGTAGGTAGAGGTACGCATAATCAGGTTGAAAAACTAATTAAAAAAATATTTTTAAAAACAAGCATTTTTTAAATATTATTACAATATTGAGTATAGGACATTGTATTGTCATCAGAACTAAAGGTGTATGCAAAATTTCAGCTCAATCGGATACCAACAAATGGTTGAAAAATGGTTTGCAAATTTCAAAGGACTATATACTTACATACGAACAGTGTAAGCTAAATAAAAGCTTCTAAAAAAGACACATCATTTAAAAAAACACTTAGTGTTTTTCCAGCAAAAGCTTTATAATCCTTGGTCAGTTAGAGAAATAATTTTAACTTTTAATAAGTTTTTAAATGATTATTTATTTTATTACACAATCAAAGCTCAAGGCTTACGGAAAATTATCATATGTATATACCTACTTACTCCCAAATCAAGCTATGGTAAATAGCTATCAATGGGTAAATAACAAAAAGATTTGATCCCAATCTCCGATACAATTCTGATTCGGTTTGAACGCGTCATGAATAAAACATGGTTGTTTGACAGGGGTGGTGGGGGGTTACAACCCTTTCCCTCGATTTATTAAATGTGTTCCATCCTGGTGGAGGTCCCCCTTCGGTTTTTTGTGACATTTCACTCAGAGGGCTCGGGGATAGTATCGATTTTTTCGTTTTTGGCGAATGGTGAGGTTGCCAGTGAGATTGGAATTGTAAATATTGTTGTCTTTATTTTAGAAAGTTTTCTGTAGGTAGGTGAATTCGAATACACGGTCGAATGTTGGGATCATTGGTTTTATTGTAAAGAATTGGTTTTTATGGGTTATTAAAACGCGTTTTCCCCATAGATTTTGTATGACAAATAGTGGACTGTCACGACATTAATTTGCTAACTCAATTGATAACTTCAAAGTATTCCAGGCCTAATTTAAAGTGATTTTCAAAGAAGTCATGTCCTATAAATTATTGGTTACTGTGTCAAGTAGGTATAGTGCAGCAAGCCTAAATGGTAAACAAAAATTACAGTACTTATGATAAGTACTGCATTTAGCGTGAAAGTGATTTCGATAGTTCCAATTACAGCCACTGGGCCAGATAAGTTTGCTTTATTTTACCCAATTAATTACGACGTTGAATAGGGATGTTCTTATTCGTAAATTTTGCCCGTAATCAAGACTTCACTTAATTTTCAATTATGTATGGAGAGAATGAAGATGATGTTTGATTTTTATTTTCGAAAGTTAATCTCCAGAAATTATAATTTTTTTTTTTTACGACACTGAATGTTTTTTTATTGAGATCATTAATATTTTCAACTGCAAACTTTAGCAATGATTAGTCATATGCTACGACTACATATTACCTTAATCCAATACCTAACAATGTAATATATGTAATGCTGGTTAGGTAATACTAAAAATCCAGTAAACATCTTCCAATTGTATGTTAATTTTAATTGCAAAGTGACCTTATGTGTCCTTGACTTAACAAAATACGAAATGCGCATTTTTACAAAAATACCTCACAATAACAGTGCTTGCGCAATATTAGTCAGAACTCAAGTTAGCTTCCTGATTATCATACTAATATTATATCCTACTATTATATTAATATTATAAATAAGAAAGTATGTGAAAATGTTTGAATGTTTGTTACTTAATAACGCGTAAACCGTAGAACAGAATTGGATGAAAAATGCCACAAAGATAGACCATTTCTTAGATAAACTCATAGAATACTTTTTATCTCGATAATGTGTTCCCTTGGGATAATAGTTCAACTTATTTTACTTTTTATTTTTATTAAAAAATTGCTTGAAATATTTATTTTAATTAAATTATAACTGTCGTGATGGCACAGTGGTTAAGGCGCCTCTCATGTATGAGGTTGTGGGTTCCAATCCGGGCAAGTACCAATACGACAAACAAAATATCTCGATTGATAGGTGGTGTCAAGTACGTACCCAATTCTATTTTTAAATTTCAATTTAGTTTTTATTTTTCTTATTTTTGGTTCACAACCAAATTACAGTGATACTTTTTGCGGACTCCTGACGACTATCATATAGTATATGTCCATTATGTAGTATTCTATATACTGGGGGAAGTTTTTTCATTTGCTAAAGTGAGTTAGCGAAAGGGGTGACGGACAAAAGAGTTATCATTTGGGAATGCACCCTTTTATTGATAGACACAATATCACCCCTAAAAGTATCGTGTGAACTTCAATTTAATGTTTCGTTTGTCTAGTAAATACGTTTTATATTTCACACATATTTTCAGAGAAAACAAAATACAAATTAAAAAATCTTTGTATTTTATAACAGTACAATAAATAAATAAAAAATAACTGTTTGTCAACATTTTAAAGTACAAAACCGAATTGACTGTCCGGAATCTTTCAAAAACTATTATTACAAAAAAAAAAATGTTTAATTAAATGTAAAAAAAAATATTTACTTGCACGTAGCACCACACTGCTACGCCGTAGACCTTACGTAGCAAAGACGCGTAAGTCAATAAAAACATAATATATATCATTAAAAGATCATTCCCTTGCTCGTTCATCAAATCGAACGAAAGTAAAACTGCTTGCTACGACAATTTTGCCAAAGCGAAATAACGATCGACTACCTTCTACATCACAAGATTTATGAACCGATTCGCTCCAACATTCCCTTTTCATATAAACGCATGAAACTTTCCTTCGCGCTCATAATTTTAGATTCCCTCCGAGAATATTTTTTCCTTCGGCGCGGGAGGGAGACAGCTTGTGTACGAGCGAGACAGATATAAAATCCATACTTATAATATTTGCAGCCTCCACTCTCAACACTCACACATACAAAACACGATTTAGCACTCCATGGAGAGTTTCGGACAGCGTACAGGGGGTTTCAAAAATTAAGATTGACTTTTTTTTATTTTTTTATTCTCTGGTATCGCAGTGTAGTTGTATCCAGCTGCAAAATGAAAGAACTGAAAGCCAAATCGACTTATTAGAAACGTAATCACAATCTCGTCTCAGCGCTAATCAATGATAAAATAATTATGTAAAGTTATTTTTGACATATTTAGACAGAGATTAAACTGTGATCGTTCCGAAAAGTTAGTAAATTGACCCTCTGATATTTTATATTTTCTATCTGAAATATAATTTAAATAAAAATGGCAATTGTTAGCGAAATCGAAAGGAATTATTATTATTTTTGTTGTTGTTCCTAGATCGATGGCGTAGACTGAAATACTTTTTTTTTATAATACAAAGTATGTAGATAATAATTTTTATTCTATTGTATTTCGCTGTCAATCGAAATGTGTTAGAACAAAAATATTTTTATTTATTTATTTAAACTTTATGCACATGTAAAAAAAAACACTGTACAAAGGCGGACTTAAGGCCTTGGGCATATTGTAGCAGTCTACCTTAGGGTGATGCAGAGACAAAACATAATAGGTGCACAGGTACAGAAAATTTCCGAGAATAAAATATACAAAGTAGAGAGAGATAAAAAAAATATAAATGGTGAAATACAACAAATTAATTGTGGGACAAGTCTGACAACTTTTTATACACACACTTCACTTCTCTTTATCTACATCTTGTATTGCGGCCAGCTAACCAGGTGTGGCCGGCCATTATCATGTTTTTTAAACTGTTTTGACCGAAAATCCGTAAAAACAGAAAAACTATTAATCACAGATCTGTCAACGCGTGATTTTAGATCGAGGTATAAATTAATACTAAGTAGGTAGGTACCTGTTTTAAGCCTTATAAGCAAATAATGGCAACTACATAAAAAAAGAAAATCTGCCATTCTTACTTTTATATTTTTTTTTTGTAATTAACCGTTGTTATTTTTTTAATTTTATTTTAAAGCTACTGTTTTTTTTTATGTGCGTTTCCAATTTTTTTTTTACATAAAAGTAGCCTAACCTCAACGAGATACTATTTTTTTGTATAATTATGTAGTATTATTAATTCAGGTGGGCCTACAAGGACGCACCAAAAACATAAAAAAAAATACACGTGTCGTTTAAATTATCGGTTAAATAATAATATGAAACAATTGTTTAAGTATTTGAATTTACATAGATTAAAAATCAATGAATGGAAGAAGTACGAAACTTGATTGACATCTATGTTTTTTTGGGTTAGGTACATACTGGTAAATATTTACACGTGTATGTCGAAAACACGCGTAGCTTCGACGTGGTTACGCGTAAAAAAATCTTGCGTCAATACGCACCTGTGATATTGAATAAAACAAACGGTTTGCAGAATTCGTTATGTTTTGAGGGTTATGAACTTTAAACTATGTCTTTTCGTTTTTTTTCTTTATTATTGTTTTAAATGGCTTGAAATTAATTGTGGTTGGTTCCGCCAAAACACAAATTCTGAATAATTAAATAAATTGCATTAAACTAATTCAATTAACCAAATATCTTGGACATCACTGACATCGGTGAAGAAAAACATCGTGAGGAAACATGGACTTACTGTTCCATTCAAACCATGTCAGAGGCCCTTGAGGCTGTCTACAAACTCTGACACCAGCATGTGTAGGGTTGTAAGACCTTACTTCCCACACGATGAAGAAGACCAAATATGTAACACTACTTTCTTAGCCTTAATAGTTAAATTTACAATTTAGAACAGATTTAAAATGTATCTGTGTTAAATATAAAAAATAGAATTGCTTCAAAACGTAATGGTAATTTTGAAGTGGGTATGGGTTGATTCGTTTTGGCAGAACTATAGCCAGTAGTGATGCTGGCACCATGCTTGGTAAGCGATGCATTATCACAATTTTGTCGTGGGTATTAGTAAATTTATTCAGTGTTTCCTAACCAATCAGATGAAACTTTTAACTATACTTTAAAAAGCTGCTATTTTGACATTAAAAACAGACTATTTTTAAGTCAAAATAGCAGTTTTTTTTTTACTGAATTTTATGAAATTGTAAAGATAATATTAAACTTAGATCAGCGAAATTTTCGATACGTCCTGTACATCCACCTCACACCCACACGGCCGAGCTCGGCGTCGCGGCGCTCCTAAGAAAAAATGTACGATGCCATAAAAAATCAGCGTTCGTTCGCTCCCGCAATTTTTACCCGTTTTTTCCCCTCGGAGGGTCGCCCGTCTCCATGGCAACGGGGGACCGCCCTCTCCCCGACCACTGCTAAAAGCTGCATCAATATTTTTATGGGAAACGAAAGCTATGTTTGTTTTTGAATCTTAGGTTTCTTCGCTTTATCAAGGATTTTCTTTGAACAAATGTGAATATATCGGTTTACATTTCTGAAAGTGCCTGCTGTTACAATTATTTGTGCGTAATTTGAGGCACTTTGGAAAAGACTCGACTAATGGTCATTGGTCTACGTGTCTCGTTGGTCTATTTGTCGCAAAGCGGCTGCTGAGCGGGAAGTCTTGGGTTCGATTCCCAGGTCGGGCAGTCTTATTGAGATTTTCTATCAGGAATTTCTCAGGAGCGACCTCGGAGTCTGGATTTGTGACTGTTTGATGGCAATAGTCTCGCCCCTATTACATGGGACTTAAATAACTGGTGAAATGTGGGTGTACTAATGGGTACATCTCTGTCTAACCCTTTGGGGATTAAAGGCGTGAGTTAGGGGTATGTATGCTAAAAGGTAAATATGCTAAAGTCACATTGTAATGATTAGAATCTTTCTTTCTCCCAACCGCATGCTTATCAGGTGGCCAGAGATGATATGGATGAAAATACTAGATCACAGATCGTCAAACGGTATATAGTTACGGAATAGACAATAGTGCAAAAAAATCTACGGTCACAGTTCAAAAAAACTGTCTACATTCGTTTTCACTTTATTAGCATAGGTACCTAATGAATGCTTTACCAATTATTCGGCTGTATTACGTGACTTTGCGTAAAGAAATAAAAATTAATGATTTTTAGGGTTTCGTACCTCAATCTCCAAAAGCAGAACCTTTATAGGCTCACATTGTTGTCCGTCTGTCCGTTTGTCAAGACTCTTTTTCTCAGAAACTGAGGTATCAAGCTAAAATTAATATCAAATACCTACTCAGGTCTGCACCCCTTGGAGCAGTGAAAAAATCAAACTTCTAAGTCAACGCAATCTAAAGATAAAGTCGTTTATGGAGCATATTTCGACGCTCGCAAGGGAATCAAAACCTATAGAGGACTTTAACATACGACATACTAATTACTATAAAGTACTTCGTTACTTACTTAAAAAACAAATAAATAAATGAATCAGTTTATTTTAATTGAAAGAAAAGAAATTAAAAATACATAACATATTGTTGTAATAAATGAATAAATTTAACCAACGTAATTCAAGAATGTATTTTTGTACAATTATAAAACGTTGGACATATGTTTTATACTGAATGAATTGATTCTTTTGTGTCAAATAAAATTGTTATTACTATTAAAAACAAGTAAAATAAGACTTTCGATAGGTATTTTTAATTGTAGGCGAAACGAAATGTTACTTCCCTTCAAATCTACTAATATTATAAATGCGAAAGTAACTCTGTTTGTCTGTAATGTTTTCACGATTAAACCATTGAACCGATTTCGATAAAATTTGTTACGAGGTAAGTTTGATCTCCAAGATGGCTACTTTTTAGTCCGCGTCTTCCGACCGACATTTACGCGGACGAAGTCGCGTTTAAAAGCTAGTTACTTATTATAAATGCGGAAGTTTGGATGTACGTTTGTTACTTTAACGCTAGAACGGCTGAACGCATTTGGATGAAATTTTGCACAGAGATAATAGTTTGTTATTAGGTACAATAACAAACACAACAAAAAAAGAATTAGTGGAATTGGTCCAGCCGATCACGCGTGATGTCGTGACCAAGGGGAATAGGGATTCATTTTATACAACGTGTAACAGAAACGGTATATACATACCAAGAGCAAGGTTTCTTTGGATGATAACAAACGATATGGCAAGGGTTTTTTAATCCTATCTCTACATGTTTGGAAATTATGATCAACAAAGAACACCGTCTGCAGTAGGCTACTATGCGATACTAGGCGCGCAGAACTACGGAAGAGATTTGTCGTGATATCAGGCAAGTAACGTGGAAAGTTTTGACCCACGTAGTGCGGTTTGACACGTTTGTTATGATTTGAATTTAAGAAACATATGAAACTGAAAATTTGGTATCAATTCTTAGAGTATTTTATATTGAGCTGAAACCCTTGCCATATTGTTAGTTATCATCCAAAGAAGCCTTACTCTTTGTATGTATATACCCTTTCCGTTACACGTTGTATATAAATACATAGATAGATAGAAGATTGTAAGTAAATATAATATTTAAGCAAAGCTTCAATTAAGGAAATACTTATTTATTTAGTTATATGAGAGGTCAGATACAAAATGTTAAAGATTAACTAAGTACTTTTTTTCAGCCGTTTGACAATCGCTTTACCTTGGGATATCATTCAAAGACAAAGTCAAATTATTTATTCTGATTGTTTTTTTTTTATAATTAAGTGTGTAAATATTTTACATATTATTTAAGTTAATAATTAGACTATTAAAAGGCCATTTCGATCGTCATACACGACAAGAAAAAAAAAACAATCTAGTTGCCCATTCCAAAAGGTAGTATCAAATGGAGGAATATTGATGCCCGCTTGCTTTTGCCCGTGACTTCGTGCGCGTAAATGTCGGATATCGCGAGCGTAGACGAAACCGCGCAATAAAAAATTGCTTATGTCCTTTAATGGGGTTCAAACTAACCCTGTACACATTAAAATCGGTTTAGTAGTTTAGTGCGAGTTATAGCGGCAATGAAAATAAAAATTCTGTGGAAATTTTATCTCTCTACCCGGTTCCTGGGATACAGCTCGCTGACAGATAGACAGTATATTAGAATGTAGGTACTCTGTGAAATACACGGACAGAGAGACTGACAGCCCAGTGGTTAAGGCGCCCGCCTCTCGTGCATGAGGTTGTAGGTTCAAACCCGGGCAAGTACCAATGTGAATTTTTCAATTCATATGAACTTCCTTAAGTTTATCTTGGACATCACTGGCATCGGTAAAGGAAAATATTGTGAGGAAACCTGGACTTACTGTTCCACTCAAACCATGTCAGAGGCCCTTGAGGCCGTTTAGAAACTCTGACACTAGGGTGTGTGGGGTCGTAAGACCTTACTGCCCACACGATGAAGAAAGAAGCGGAGGCGAAGTAATAGGATCCAGTTAGTACTCTACAGATGATTAGGCTGAAACTGACTTGAAGGTAGAAACTGAGAAAGGCTATTGAAGGCCCTCTGCCTATAATTGTGCCTTTGTCTTGTCACCAAACATAACAATAAAAGATTTACCTATACGTACCTGTAAACATAATTGCTAGTACAATAACTACCTAATTTATCTAGCAAAGTTGCCAAACACGAAAATAAATAGACCCATATCTATGGCAAACACAAAAATATATCATTTTCTTTCGACGAAGTAGACGCACAAGCAAGCAAACATACTGGCAGTAACTTAATATTTGGAAATCAATTATCCATAAGAAGTATTTGTTGGCCGGGAAATAACTGGATTAAGGGAATAATATAATGTCATATATTTCTGATTGGTATATTGATATATTCGTAATGGGGCTTGGCCGAGTCTTGCAGAATATTTTGCTTTTGTTACAATAACGAATTTAGATTTGAGGTATAGACAACTACACAAGTTTTTTTTTTGGAGATTTCATGTCTGTTATAAGCTTTATTTTAGACTCACCTCACTCATCCGTTTAAGTTACGTCTTTGGTTAATGCTCCGCTCCCGTCGGCCGTAGCGTGGTGTATATACGTCTATATTATTCTTCACGAATCTGGCTATCACAGACGAAAAGATGTTTCAAATCAGACTGGTAGTCCCAGAGATTCGTGCGTTTAAAGAAACAAACAAACAAAAAAAAATATTTCAGTTTTATTAAATTAAATATAGATAACAAAATTTCTGAAACGTTTTTTTTTGTTTACTTGTTATGTACCACAGATAAGTAAAATATAGATCCCTGTATTGATATTAAAGCTACATTATAATAACAAAATTTTAAGCTCGAATTTTAAATACTACCATCTTATATGTATAAAACACCGCCCATAACACGCCTCCCGCTAAAAAACTATAACATAAAATAAAAAATCTATATACAAACATAAATAAAAAATCTCCCCTTACTTTTTTACAAATAAAACCCCTCTGATTGGCTGCGCTCCCCAATAAAAAAGCTAAAGACGCGTGCTGCGCGCGCACGCGTTCCACCATTCAAATTCAAATAAGGAACGCACGCGCGCCGTATGTAACATACGGTAGCGGCTGCAACTTATTATTAAAATTTCGTCCATTTTAAAGTGATCCCTCGCGCCCCTTGCGTTTCCTATAAAAAAAGGATAAGTCGGGTAAGGTATGCAGTGGATTGCGTGTCAAGTTAAAATTGTTGGTTGGCGTAAAAATAAGCGGGCTCAGGGAAAAAATATAAAATGAACGGTGGGGAAGTATTTTAAAAATAGAGAGGTCTCCCCTTCCGACTTAGGGGAGTGCACACAGTTGATATATTGACGGAGTTACTGGGGATTTTAATAACACCGAGCGTGTGTTAGTTTACTGAGGCCGTAAGATTTGTCAATGTGGCGTTTTGTGGGCGCTATTTTAGGTCGGTCGCGTGTCCTCGACCCGAAGTATCGTATTTCTAGATATTGTTTACCTGTTATAAGTTCAAGTTACCGGTTTCCGTTCTGTGGAGTGCGTGAGCCTTGCCTTGTTGATAATATTTGCTGGGGTGTGATTGGCTGGGGAAACGAATGAAAGAATAGTCCTGTTTTAGCATGTTAAAGTATCAAGGCTGACTTGCGCCATTAACTTAACTCAGAGTTAGCCGATATCACGAGGCCAAATTATACATAACTAGATTTGCCCGCGACTTCGCATGAATGTCGGTTATGGACCTATAACTTATGGTTAGGATTGCGAACTTTTTCTCCGTCAAAAATAGTACCTAGTTCTAAAATGATTGCCCATAAAAATATAGTAGATAGCGATAAGATGGAAAAAAATATAGTACTTATGTAGGTAAAAGTCAATAGTGATCATACCGTCAACATGACATGTCAAAATAATGTCCAGTGTACCTTGTTTAAAATGAATATTACTGCTTTCAGTTTTATGCCTTTACAAATATAGTAGTTTAGCCTTTAGTCAAAAATATAGTAGTTGGGCCCCTAATATAGTAGAATACTATATTATATAGTAGGGTTGGCAATCCTAGTTATGGTGGATACAGACAAAGTCGCGGATTAAAAAGTAGCCTGTGTCCTTGCTTGAGGTTCAAGCTTAGACTGTACGAAATATCATTAAAATTGGTTTAGTAGTTTAGTACATAATGGGTCTATATTAACAACTAACTCAAAGTTAATAAGATAACCTTGCTTTACGCAAGTCGGCCCTAATCAGTTGGTTTTTTTCGTCACCATTATTTTAATGTATATAGAAGAGAAGAAGTTTGGTTTAACATTTCACTTATCAACGTTCTGACACATTATATCTTATCTAGAACATTGTCGTTTTCGTTGTTTTCACTCAGTTAGAGTATATTTTAGCCTTTTAAGAAATTCTTTACTGAAATACCCTATTTAAATTCTTGGACATAAATTATGACATCAAGAACGTGAAACAAACGCGTCTAATATTTATCGATATCCATTAAAATATATGTGCATTATTAAATTAAGGTGAATAGAATGTGAAAGTAAATACCAATGAGCTATCCTACTACATACCTATATACTACTATAAATGCAAAAGTTTGTGAGGGATGTATGGATGTTTGTTATTTTTTCACGCAAAAATGATCTGAAGGAAATTTGGCACATCTTTAGATAATAGTCAGGAATAGCCCATAGGCTACTTCTTATTCTGGAATAATTTAAAGTTCCCGTGGGATAATGGTGCCGATTCCCTTGGTCACAAACTAAACTAAAATTAGACTCTTTTCATCTTTTTCTATCCAATAAAACAAGAAAGAGACTAATGTAAATAAGAGCTGTCAAATTTAGTCAATCTGACACATCCATACAGTTATAGTTGACATCTTAAAACGTATGGATTAAAAATACGGAGAAGTTCAAGGCAAAACTAATTTGACATCGTAGTTCTTTAATGTCACCGTCCTTTTCTTCGCTGTATGTTAGTAAGAGATGTCAATTCTCTAAATTTAGTCTAGTTTGTGAACAAGGGAATCGGCACCAATAAGTGACTTTTTAGTGCTAGTAGGTACTACTACTTATAATATAATAAAGCTAATTCGTTTTTGTTTGTTTGTTTAAAAGCGCTTATCTCTGGAACTTTCAGTCGTATTGGAAAAACTCAAGAGGAATAGTATAGGCTGTATGACATCACGCTTAGACCCACGGGAGCGGAGCAGTAACCAAAGAAGTAACTTAAAAAAAACCACGCAGACGAAGTCGTGGGCAACAGCTAGTCTAAAACATAAAGAGAGAAAAACAAGGATCAATTTAATTATCATTACTCACACGCTCTAAAGCTGGGTTGAGACCGACAATTTATTATTATGGACCCGTATCCAATTTAAAACAACGCACGGCCGAATGGAGCCATTAGGTACGAGGGGACATTGTTTTGGTACCGTGAACACGAAGGGGAATCCTTGTGGAGTAGAAAAAACAATTTAAAAATAAAATGTAATAATTATAAAAGGGAGGGAGCGCGCGTGTCACTGCCGCCTTATTTATTTCGATCCTCAGCTGCTGTTTGAATTTCGAATGCGACGTTGTTACCGCCTTTACTATTGGCATGAAGTGACATGTGGTTTAAAAAAAAAACGGCTGGCATAGAGAAAAGGTTTATACACCTGTCATTTATACATGGCCAGATTAAGATCTCCTTTCTAAAATCGAAGCAACAGAGTCATGAGACAGGTACTGAGACTAATAAAACCTTGAGTCCTACGAATATTATTTACACTATTTATCTACCTACTTTCCATTAATACCCGACTGCGGAGAATCCCAAAAGGAGGGCTATGTGTTTGACCTAGCTGCATGTATGTCCGTTCATGTGTCCGCTCGTAACTAGTCAATGGCTAAACCGATTTTAATAATTTTAGGTTTTAATTAAAGTTTATTTTTTATGCAACGTAAGAAGTAATTCATTAAGTAACGAAGATTCTTTAATATCAAAATCTGCTTACGTACGGACGAACAAGCCATTTGGTACACAAGCAGCTGACTTGCAACTACATTTATACAATGTTTGAGTGTGACAATTCTCTAAATCAATCTACATAGGTTTCAAAATTATTAAACACACAAGCTTAAAAAATGAACACAAAATAAAAATGAATGACAATGAACCAAAACACAAATATTTTTTCTGTCAAACAAATACTTAGCTGGTTCGATCGTACGTAGTTACCTAGACCTACACATTGCAAAATGAAACCAAAAATGAGTAAATAATTATTACCTAACTAATTATAGGTATATACTAGTTAGGTAATAATGTATACATGACTGTATATATGTACATCTATACAAATAAATAAAATTGAAGTGTCTGTTTGTAATATTAACTTAACCGCTTTGTTTTCGTTTAATATAGGTATATACGGTACTTATGCCAAAAATATTTTTTCAAATTTTGTCTGTCTGACTGTTTGTTCCGGTTAACCTCTGGAACGGCTTTACCGATTTTGACGGGACTTTCACTGGCAGATAGCTGATGTAATAAGGCGCAACTAACTTTTATTTTAAAAAAAGTATTAGCATTCCACGCAAAAAAATTAAACTTCGCAGAAAACCGACATTTACGCGGACGAAGTCGCGGTCGTAAGCTAGTAAGTAATATAATTTACTACACGCATTGAACTATGTATGAGAAATGTTTTTTTCATCAATAAAGACATCATACATACATCAAACATGCGGGTAAAATGTTAATGAAATTAATATTGATGTGAACAGACCCCGAGTTTTTATAGACGCTGCGTGATTTGTGTTTTTGATAACAAATTGTTGGGGTTACTGTAATTATAGATTTTAATGATAAACTTCTGCTCTCCCCAATGTATTTTAGGTGAAAAATGTGAGCGTTATACATAGGTTGAAAGCAATTATGTATTATTATATAGATCGAAAGTAAATATTAATGTAGGGAATAATATTTAACCAACTGACAATAAACAGTAATACGTAGGTACTTTACCTAAGTTACTATCTAACTGCCTCGTTGGTTTAGTAGTCGTAAAGTGCGACTGCTGAGCATGAGGTCTTGGGCTCGATTTGCAATTCGGGCACAGTGTTATTGGGTTTTTCAATCAGGCATTTCTCAGTAGCAGCCTCGGATTCTGGATTTGTGCCCGGTTGATGGCAATAGGCTCGCCCCCTATTAAAGTGGACCTAAATATAACTAGCGAAATGTGGGTGTACTAATGGCTACCTACACCTCTGCCTAACCCTTCGGGGATTACAGCCGTAATGTTATGTTTATGTCTACCTAATGTTGTATTTATCCGATTTAAACCGGATTTGTTTACTAGACGTTTAATTTTGACCGTTTCAAAAAAGCGTTTTTATTGATATTCGGTTGGTCATAATTTCTATAAAAATCGAGTTATTCCAAAAAAAAAACCGAAATGTTCCGTACAGCCACGACAATCGATATCTATATTGGTATAAAATATTATTGCTCTAGGCTTAAAATTCATAAATAAAGATCGGATTTACGTTTGTATGAAAAATGCTGACTAATTGAACAAATTCTCTTCACAAAATTCTTTAAACAAAAATATCCCTAAATTACATATCAAAAAACCATTTTAAAACCAGTGTTGTCTATCAAAAAGAGAATAGAAGATAAATTCATCAACTTTATGTGTTAAACTTAGTAAAACAGTTGCATTGTCTTCACACCAATTAATCTCCATCTGTCAAAGTATTTAGCAATTCGTTATCTGTGTAGGCTGCAAAATTTCGTATCTTTGCTCGAATCTCGCCACCTACGGGTTACCGCTAAAAATGTGTTACTTTTGTTTATGGGCCAATTTATTTTGATGGTCAGTGCACCACTGACGGACCACCCGAGTTTTAGAAAGTGTCAGTCCGTGCCCCTTTTCATCCTGCATAATAATTATTTCTGTTTACTTGTAATTTAAGAGCTGATTTTTCAATCGTCGTATGTTAATGGAGGCATCATTTATAGTTTATTTTTTAAAGATTTAGTTTTTTTATTAAGAATTAACTTTAATTAGATACTATTGCATGCCACTGTGTCGGCGAAAAGAGATGAATTGTACCTTATAATGTACAATTAATCACAATTCATATACCTATCAATATTGTATTGCATTTTTGGTACTTAAATGAATATATTATTTTTATAAATATGACAGATAAAAGTTATCTGCCTGTTAAAAAATCAGCCTTAAAGATCAAAATCAGACTTACCAGACTCCTCGTTAGCTTGTTTCTTAATTAATAATGATTATAAAACCAGCCAATTACTGTATTACAGCAGGGCAAAGGCCTCTTTTCATACAGAGAAGGCACGAGTATTGATAACCAGGCTTGCTCGAGGCGGATTGGCGATCATAACTTATATCAGTTTGTGTTTACGTTTTGAATACCATTTGAACATCTCTATGCATATTAACAAACCCGCAATAACGGATTCTGTTAAGTAGCATCTTCCAACAATTACTGAATCACAAAATTTTTACACACCATTAAACCTAGATAAGTATCTAATTTTTACCGTGTAATCCACACTTTCTTTACGATGTCCAACGCTCAAAATATCAGAAATAGCCTCAGCTGCGCCATTAAACATGAGGGGGACATTTGAGAGACATCTTTTTACAATGGCCCCCAAAATGACCAGAAAAAATTCACTCTTTTTAACCAACAATGCTCTCTGATGCGAGGGTGGACGATCAATGATCAAGTAAACAAAAAAACTGTCCTAAAATAATTGTAAATTCACTGGAAAGATTTATGTAGTTAGTAGTCATTGTGGTGAAAAATGGTGGAATGTTATCGTCCGCTGCTGGACGCTGGTGTCCGGTTGCAGATGTGTTTTGATAAAAAATCAACTATTGTGAACGCACTATTCCAATTCTGAGCATAGAGTAAAGAGAGCGCCGCCTTTTTTAAAGACCACCGGCGCTTTTTTGAATTAGGAACGCTTCTTTTTAATAGTAATGAAATTATGGCTTTCATTTTGGCCGGTTTTAAATTAGTGATTTATTGAACCTTGTGAAGCAGCGAAAGAAGTAACTAAACGGTGGAACTTTTTTATATCTAAGAATCGGGTACTTGATACCAACAATCAATTAATACACTTCTTATGAACTGTCAAAACGCGTTTCAGATTTTGTATGGCAAAAGTGACGTCACGTTTTCGCTAGCTCAACTGATCAACTATTTATTGGTTTTAAAGAAACTGTAAATCTAATTTTAATGTTAATCGAAAATTACTCGTCTTTTTTAACCGACTTAAACAAAGAAGCTTTTCAGTTTGACCTGTATGTTTGTATGTATGTTTGTCCGCGATTATCTCGCATTCGGCTGAACCGATTTTGATGCGGTATTCAGAAAGGTATTTGTTACATTTAGGAGAACGTTTTGTTATTTTAACCGACTTCAAAAAAGGAATATCTCAGTTTGATTCGTATGTGTTTTTAAGTAGTTGTGTCTTGTAATGATGTATTGCTTCATGGTGTCAAATACCCAATTAGATGTATTCACATAAAATCGAAGCCTAAATATCGAAAGTGTTGATACCTTAGCAATTGAGACATTCCGTACCAGATTCTTGAAACATTCCATCTCGGTGAAGACAAGTGACTGTAAACGTGAGACCTCATCGGAAACTGACGAGGGTCACACCACTCTAAACGCTGACAGACCACGTCTGCACTCTCATACTTCCCAACTGACAACCATGTGGTTGCTCTAAATAGCCAATTGAATATGAACCTTGAGTTTAGTGTGTTAAGGTTTAAAGTGCATTGCTAAGATGAACGAAAACGATTCTTGTCTTTGGATTATTTTTAGTTTTAAAACTATCATTCGGTTTTGATCAAAGGAGGAATTATTTAAGGAGTTATGTGAGAATGTTTGTGTAGTAAGCATTGTTAGAGGTAGTATTCATTGTTGAAATTAAAAACTAATTGTTGTTATTTTACTATTGATTAATAATATTGATATGATTTAGATTTATCTAGCTCAATTTTTTTTTTAATTAATTTTTTGTTTTTTTTTGGTATCGTAGTTGCATCCATTGATTTACATAACATCACGCCTGTAATCCCCGAAGGGTTAGGCAGAGGTGTATTCAGTAGTACACCCATATATCGCCAGTTATGTTTTTAGTCCCATGTAATAGGGGGCAAGCCTATTGCCTATTTATTATTATGTTTAATCTGTAATGAAGTGGGCTGCGCTGATGAAGCAAAATTGACTCTTAAAAATAAATAAAATGTGTTAATTTATGTACGTTTTAATATGTACTACGTTATAGCTGTTATTCCTTTAGTAAATAAGATAAAATAAATAATGGACAGTTCGGTGTATATTTTTTGTCGCGAGTATCTCTGAGATTCTTTGTAACATCAATGGATGTTTCATGTTTGATAATAAAGTAGGCATATTTTATTATCAAAAAATTAGGGATCCGTAAGAAAAACCACTCGAACGAAGTCGCGAGGAGAGTGCTAGTATATTATAAAGTTGAATAGTTTAATTGTTTGAACGCTTGTATCTCCGAAACAACAGCTCTGATTCTAAAAATTATTTCTCAAATAAGAGGGGACGTTATTCCTAAATGCTATAGGGCATATTTTATTATAAAAAATAAATAGGAAACTGTAAAAAAATCACGCGAACGCAAAAGCTAACGTTTTAATAATTGTACTACCAACATTTTATACCCCTACCATACCCGTATATCTTCTACTTACTAAACCAGTAGCTGAGTGAGATAACGTATGACTTTTTAGTTCCCGCCTTACATAGTCATTTAAACGGTAAACTATCTCCGACACAAGCAATGAAGACGAACGACCTACCTAATGAATCACTTCACTTTGATCATAGAGTTAAAAGTACGCTAAAGAATGGACTACGTATATTGTTATATGCCTATCTGTAGCTTAGCTCAAAGAGGGGTCTCAAAAAGTGATAAAAATTACATTTATTTAGAAGGCTACGTCTTTTCGTAGCTTAAACTGCCCGTAGCATATGCGTAGCACTTTTCGTAGCGCCTTCAAAGCCTATGTTTATCTAACGTCGATTAAAAATTTAGCAACGTCTTAGCTTTTTGGTTTACTGTTGTAAATAGGACGCTAATGTTGCATTTTATATTTATAATGATTAATTGTGGCTTCCGAAATAAAGCCAAACTTATTCAATGAGCCGGGCTTTTTCAGAAAAATAGTTTAAGTTATCTAAAAGTAAATACCTAATCAAGGTGATATACAACCATAAATTTAACCACATACGCAACATAAGCAACAAAGAAGGGTTTATTTTCTGTCTATAAAATTACACTTAGGAAGCTCTATGATAAAGCAATATAA
This sequence comes from Hoplodrina ambigua, assembly GCA_949774945.1. Taxonomy (NCBI): domain Eukaryota; kingdom Metazoa; phylum Arthropoda; class Insecta; order Lepidoptera; family Noctuidae; genus Hoplodrina; species Hoplodrina ambigua. The sequence goes on from OX458968.1 coordinate 11,585,173, forward strand.
TTATTTGGTATCCTATCACGGGTGCTGTTGCTTGGGTGTTTCTGAGAATAAACGGTTGGCTTGGAAGTTACAACCTCATTATAATTATGTATGTTATCATAAAACACATTATATCTCTGCCGTTAGGGTACAGTGATTACAATTAACTTTTACAAGAGACCGATGGTATATGCCTACTTAAAAATACTGTCGCATCTCTTTGAGTCAAGCCGTAGGGCGGTTGCACTTGTTCATCTACCGCATGTAGTCAACTTTTTACGAAACTTTTTATATTCGAATATAAAAAGTAACGTAACACGAGCCGAACGGTATGCGGATGTAGCCGTGCCGATCCGCTTGTTATTGTTAATTAGTTGAGTCGGAGATATGTACTGATTAAGATAAAGATTAGGAACAGGTTATAACGAAATGTCTGTCTAATTCTCGTTAATGTTCCTTATAATTAGTATTATTTTTTAAAATAGTATTAGTATTATTTTATTTATTAGTTAGTATTATTTTTTTATTTTGGCAATAGGCTCGCCCCCTATTACATGGGACTAAAAAACATAACTGGCGAAATGTGGGTGTACTAATGGGTACACCTCTGCCTAACCCTTCGGGGATTACAGGAGTGATGTTATGTTATGTTTTATGTTATTTTATTAAACATTTGCACGACCGAAAGGTTGAATATAGTGTAACAAACATTGTATAACACTGATGTGATATCCTATATTCTGGCAAATAAAGTTATCATTCATTCAACGTTTAGTGACAAGCTTAAAAAGGAGGATAGTGTCAGAGTTGGAGAGGCCCAATGTCTAGAGTTCGGAGACGGGGGAGCTGAGTAGGTCCACTTGCGAAGAAAACTTAATTAAGAGTTGCTTATAAGGGATTAAAATACGGAATGTGATACATAATGAGGCCATGTAAGCAACTAATTCGGAGTTAGAAGGTAACCCTGGCTGGTGCCTGCGGGCCTTAACGAACTTAATTGAAACGTCATCATTTTTAGTTTTATTCTTTTGTTTTTATTACTTATTAACCTAAAGAGGATTAGACTATGTTTTGTATGCTTGCTAATGGTATAGTTCACATTGATACACATAAGTACCGCGTAATTTTAAACGAGAATTGATACAAGTGAAAAAAAACCAGTACTTAAATACGTCACAAATGAAAGAAAAATTACTATCAATTTTTTTTCTGCAATTTCTCAGTGCAGCATACACATGCAACTCAATAACATAGTTGGGAAAAGACTAGGCAGATGTTGAATGGACCAAGTGAATCAAATAATATAACAAACCACAAAAGCTGCTGAAAATATCAAACACAAAAAGTAGTCCCACAAAAAGATCAACGAAGACCTAGAAGCCCAAAAATCTCACAAACAAGCAAAAAGCTTTCGCTAAGAATGTTTGCTGTTATTTTTTCCCGCGTTCAGCTGAGTAGCTGTGCGTTCTACCAGGAAATGACGTTCAGGAATGAGGATACGTACTCGTTAATTTGCACCATAAATCATCGAAAATGTAGTTTTTGGCCGCGCCTCTTTGCCGATGAACCTTTTTGTGGACTTCGGGTAAGCTCGGCAAGTGTCGGGTTTCAAATGTTTTGGGTTATTTTTTTAAGAAATGTTTGGTTAGGGACATCTTGAAGCTGTGATGTCCGTTGGTTTTTTCGTTGCAGGAAAGTTTTATAGTTAGCTGAAAGTGATATAATTTGGAGCATTTTTTTAATGATTTTCTGGAAACCGGGCAAGTTACTTACATAAAAAGTTGACATGTTGGAAGGACAATTCACAGAAGAAGATGTAAAAAAATGTTATCAGCCGGTTGATTCTATAAAAAATCTCGCTCGGTAAATTTAAGCGAAGTGAACATGAGGCGAGTACGCTGTCATCCTACCTTATGCTTCTTAATAGCGATAGGTAGGAACTCCTAGATACGGCGCATATTCTTCTCATAACCACTCAAGGCCCGGCTGTCATACCGGTATGACAGAACAATAGATAATCAATTGGGTAGTTGACACCATTAACCAATAATTCCAAGACGTAACTTCTATGTTTATAGAAACGCTTAATTTTAGCCCTGAAAACCAGATTAATAATAAATTTACTATAAAATTATTTTTTTTGTAATCAATAAATAGACGATTGAGTTGCCAAATAAGTGACGTCACAGGCCGCTATTGCTGTACAAAATCTATGGAAGAATCGCGTTTTGACAGGTCATAAAAAGTACGTCAATTGATGGTGGTGTCAACTAGCCTATTGTGTCTCATTATGTGGAACTTGAAGTATGAAATAAATAAATGGAATAACCTACATACTGACAAACAGTAGAAGCGAAAACAAACAATACAAAAAATAAGTCCATGAGACGAGATATTGTCATAAACAGTAACAAGATCCAATTCCATATAGATAAGTCTGGCATCAATTTAGTTAGCATTTATGACAACTAATTCCCGCCGAACTTATGTTTTTCTTATTGCGTCTATAATATTACGATTGTTTTGGGAATAAGCCAAGTGGCCCAACATATAGTGACTTATTTGACCCCTGGGAGGGTTCCCCGGAACTTCGATAGTTCTCATATTAAAAGTTGACGTGATATATAGGTAGGATGTTGGGAAAAAATCTCCTGGTTTTTTGACAAGGAACTGTGGGTGGAGTTCCACGTTTTGCAAACGGACTATCTATAAGAATGCATGCGCAGTTTAGGTAAGACTTTTGGTATTGTCTTGTGATCGAGTTTCGTCTTTATGCTTAACCACTTTTGGTATCGCATTGTTTTTTACATAGATGCGACTAGTGAATTTGAGCCTCATATTTTATTTTATTTTATATGTGCTATCAGTCTTCATAGACTTGCCACAATAAATGTGGCCATTTCCTGAGACCAAGTGAATAATTTGGACTGAAGACATAACATACATAACATCACGCCTGCAATCCTCGAAGGGTTAGGCAGAGGTGTAGGTACCCATTAGTACACCCACATTTCGCCAGTTATGTTTTTAGTCCCATGTAATAGGGGGCGAGCCTATTGCCATCAACCGGGCACAAATCCAGACTCCGAGGCTGCTACTGAGAAATTCCTGATGGAAAAACCCAATAACACTTTGCCCGACCTGGGAATCGAACCCAAGACCTCATGCACAGCAGTCGCGCTGACGGTTTGGACTGAAGAAGAAGTCTTTATAAATTATATTCAGATGCATTCTTGGGTCAAGGCTTCCACTTAGAGGACACTTACTTAGAAAGTTTTTTGTACATCATGACTGTAAAAAGTTCAACCACAGAACTCTTACATTCCTGTAATTCTATAAACAAATATGAAGAGAAGAAATATGAAGAGTTTCTTGCCGCATTCTTCTCCATACGAAACTAACTTTTGGAAGGGGCAACTAGATTCATTTCTTTTTTTCTTGTTTTGTTCAAAAGTACCTTTTAATAGCCTAATCGAAATAAATGGGCTTTGAAAACCAAACTTACCATCGCCTAATTAAAATTTCTAACCACCCTTCCTACCTCACCTTTAAAGTCCATCTGCCCTCAACCCCAGATGCTGATCATTGATCATTATTCCCATTCATTACGGACGTGCAAATGTCGTGAACCGTCCTAATTAGTGCTGGTCCTCAGGAAATGCCTAACATCGGCAGTGCGGGCACCCGTGGGACCTCGTAGCACGTGGACACTTGAAAACTTTTTGCTACACTGTTTCACACTCTTGTAGTTCCTTATAGGATGTTGTTCGCACTTTAGAACGGAATCGTAGTGTCGGTTCCGCGGTTGATGATAGTATTTAGGAAGAGTCTTAATTAGTTGTGTGTTTTTGTTGATGGATGCTTGTTAGTATGAAGCATCCTAGATTGAAGTTTGTAAGTTCATTTATAATTGTTTAACTTTCCAAGGAATTTGAAAACATACCTAGTAATATTTAAAGGGCAAACCTTAAGAATATTTAAAAAGCTTCTTACAAAATTATTGATTAATAAACTTTATTGGTCTGTAACCGACTTTTTAGCTGATAATTATAATTACAACCTTAATAACGAACCTCAATAAAGATTTTATTGATTTAACAAATTCTGCGAAATCCTCTTATAACCCTCCGCTAGTAACAGACAAATCACTTTGTTACAAATGGTTTGGTAGTTCGAATATTTTATAATTTCCTTTAGCTTTGTTATAAGGAGTAGTTAAGAATTTAATTTTAACATTTTCTAGAATTTTCTAGCAAGATTAAAATATAAAAATAAATTTCGCACGCCTGGCAGGCAAAATGTACAAAGATTTAACAATATATGACGTTCAAAAGTGACTTGTAATGGCCTAATTGAAATAAATGATTTGATTTGACTTGACTTAACAGTAATGAGTAACATCTCATTGTAATACTTAATGAAACTTTATATAATGTCTACATTATATGAAACTAGCTTTTACCCGCGGCTTCGCCCGCGTTTGTTTAGAATTTGACAATCAATTCGGGCGATACTCGGCTTGCTGTTCGGCCAGATCCAGAATTATTAAATACCTACGGACCAACAGACTGTGGCTCATAAAAAAAGTCATTTCTGCAAGAGAGGTCCTTCTCGCCTGCGACTGTTCTGGAGTTTCTGTCGCTGTAATATCTGAGCTTGTTTTCTGAGACGAAGTTGTGTTTGAATAGGCGTCTCAGTTGTTCTTACAGCTCTCTGGCTTTCGGCTTGTTCCTCTAAAAGCAATTGCGTTTAGAAGGGCGTCTTAGTCACTCTCAGAGAAGCTTGGCGGGCGGACGGCTTGGCTCTCCAGTTTTTCCTGGCTTTAAGAAAATGTCTCATCAGGTCTCAAATTTGCTGGTCGCCCCGGTTGTGCTTGCCTTCTTAATGTGGCATGAACGGAAGATTCCGGGGATTGAGCAGTAATTTTTGCTCGGGCTTGCAATGAGCTTTTGCCTGAGTTGGACCTGCGAGATATTTTAAAATTGAAAAAAGTAACCTACCTACCCTCAATAAAACACACCGAAAATACCTCTAACGAAAAATAAACAGTACTAAGGGACAAACATAACTTTGCCGTTGGAAAACTGTTGTCTACATATTAGTTGTATACATCGACATAGGTCACGGTTAGTTTAGGAACTAACCTCTTCCTTCAGTCAATCATCGACTACACGCATTAAACGAAGCAATTTTACTGTTACGACAGTTCTGCTGTGATCCTATGAGGAGTTCCGTTCCATAACTCCGAAGTTCATCATCAGATCATGACAGTATGCACCAATTCGGAAAAATAAACATAAAAAGAATCATCCAAATCAATTCACAATTGGCGGAGTAATCGCAGAGTATGCTTCACTGATGGAGCGTGTTGGATAAGTTCACCTTTATACTTCCATGCATCCTCTATGAATGCGTTTACACTTGTCAGTGTCAGTGACGACACAGTGATGACAGTGTCAGTTACGCAGTTTTTTTGTATCCCTGACAACGTATATAAAGTGGGTCACAGACAAACGCCAAATGTTGTGGCGGCCGCGTCAGTTGCAAAAACAACAGGCCGCGTGTACTGCTTTGTAAAATGGCGCCAAATAAGGAAATTGTAATAGAAATTGTTGAATTTAAATAATAATTTAAATTTAACCCACACTTCTCTATTCTTAAGAGTAATATGCGATGCTAATGATAATATAGGTAGAGATAAACTACTATAACTTGACGCTCCCCTCCATATTACCATTTCAATGTGTGTAGTCACATTCGTATGAAAGACTTTGTATGTAGTTGTTAGTAATCGTCTTCAGTAGCAGGCTAGGATATTTGTTTGTCAACTAATCGTAAATAGCCGACCGCGCAAGACGACGCACCTGTCATTTTCATAGAGAATGTCAGTGCAACGCCATACTAATAATAATGAGTATTTTTGACGCCGCTAGTCAGACAACAAATCGCTGATTTGTTTTTGTTTCGAGAGCCGTCTCAATAGGCACACATTTTTTTTTTTTGATGTGGTAAAAACCATCAAATGACTCCTTCCGCCCTGGGTGGGGCGGAAGGGACTGTCAGACTTTTACTGACTAAAAAACCACCCTGTACCATTTGTTGCCCTTTGCGTTCCGGGGCCACGGTATCCTGTTAAGACGTCCCGCAACCCCGGCAGGCGTTGGCCCCGTTGAGGGCCCCGTCCCTGTGCTGACAGCTCTGTGAGGCGCTCGCGAACAGAACGCGCCGACGACCCGGGCTTGGTCCTTGATCAGACGGCGAGCTACCCATTACTCGCCGTCCGCAAGCCCGCGCCTACGGTGGCAGGATGTCGCCTCACGACGTCCGACGCCCTGGGCGTCTCCCGCGGCGGCTGGGGCGTGAAATGGATCTCTCCCTCACGCGGCCTGCCTCCTCCTTCGCTAGCATTACTGCTTCGCAAAAGGAGGTGACTGCATCCCATTCCCTCTCGCCCCGGAACATGGCCTGAAACTGGTCCGGACGCGAGAGGTCGCCGCCGCCTATCGCCGGCGGTGCTCTGCCCAAGCGGGGCAGTCCTGCACCGTATGCTCCACCGTGTCCTCCGGGTGATCCACACAGTGGTGACACCCGGGCTTTTCCTCCCGCCCTATCCGACACAGGAACCTCCCGAAACTACATTGTCCGGTGAGGACCTGCGTCAGGCGGTAGGTGAGGATGCCGTAGCGCCTCTCCAGCCACTCCTCAACACACATGCGTTGTGAGTATTTTTAAAACTATTACAAACACTTTCAAACTTTTTGAATTGTGGAAGGGCGCGTCATGTTACTGTAGCTTATCTCTACCTCACACCTCAAGTGTTTTTAAATAAACGGTATTCCTACCTTTTTTCTTATCTTCTGAGAGGACTAATGAGTCATGAGAGTAATAAGACAACGTTACGGTTAGCCATATTGACTGACGTCCGATTGTAGCACAAACACCACGCTAATGACACTTCAGGCCGCCACTGTGACCGCGGTGGTGTGTTTTTGCAGCGGTTGGAGCCGCGGCCTGCGGTTTGCCGCAACCGCAAGTCCGTCCGTCTGGAAGCCACTTTATACAAAATGTCAGGATACTCTTCAGCGGTTTTGGGCATAAAAAATGATTAAGCAAACAAATTTCGTACTCCTAGGTTGTTTACTTGAAACTGGTCTATCGACAATCTAGACTCAAAATATAGTGGATGCTTAAACTTAAAATTTGATCATGATTCGATAGACACGTGGCGCCATCTACTGTCATAAGGACGTTATTGTGATTTCCTTCGGGAACAGAACTTTTTTTCGGGATTAAAAGTACCCTATGTTTGTCCCTGTACACCTGGCAACGTATATGCAAAATTTCAGGATGATCGGTTCAGTGGCTTAGGCGTAAAATGGTAGCAAACAAACAAACAAACTTACTTTCACTTTTATAATATTAGTTAGGATTAAAGTGTTCTATTCTGTTATATACCTTTGCATTGCAATTAAGACGATGAATATCCATTAATTTTCTTTCGTCAATTGTTTTTCATTTATATTTTAAAATAGGGTGCAAGTCCCAATTGTCATACTTAGATATTAGGAAAAACATCTTAAGAATTTTTTTTCACGATTTAACTGAGCACCTTGCGGATCCTACGGATGTATGTAAGTTCTCGCATTGATCATTGAATCATCCAAAAGACCCACTGGCCTAAAACCCCGTTTACATCAATCCTTGCCATCTTTCTATTTTTTGCGAATATTTCATTGTAGTCTGACATAACACTTGCGCAGGCGATTATTTGACAAAAATCTTTCACTATTTGTTTACCTGGAAAGGTGTTCTATATTTTGTCGAAGGGTGAATCCACCAGTTATTAGAAGTGGATTGCAAATTTTAATTTACAAATGAATATTTCCATGATTTTAATATTAGGTATAATAGGTAATATTAGATATGTTTAGTATGAATTCATTCTTTTATTCATATAAAAAAGTAACATTTTTAAATCAGTAAGACAGTTAAAAGTTACACCTATTAAGAAGGACTTTCTTAATAGGTGTAACTTAAAAAAAGTTAACGATTTTATTTATTAAAATAGTGACATTACTTGTCCTTCCTTCTTCCTTACCTACTTGTGTTTCAATTAAATAGAAGATACTTTTTGTTAATGTTGAAATACTGACAATGGTCCACTTTTACCCCATTTGAAAAGGTGCGTTTTACGGACGGGTTGAGTGTATGTACTTTCTAAATGGCTTTGTTAACAAAATAAGTGTTTATTTGCGAACACATCTGCGCCAGAACATATGTATGTTTTTGACAAATGAAATAGAATTCTCAACATTTTACGATATCAAAGGGTATTTTTTGCACAAAGGGATATTTTAGAGAGGGTTTTTTTTTACATAGGTGACAGTATGTATTATTTATTTATGTAACTATCCCAGGTCTCGTGGTAGCAAGCCCGACTGTTGAGCATGGCGTCTTGGGATCGATTCCCAGGTCGGGCAAAAAGTGTTATTGGGTTTTTCCATTAAAGATTTCTCAGTAGCAGCCTGGAGTTGCACTTGCAGGTTGTGTGACACTGACAACATTCAGTTATTTGTAAAAAACAGATTAAAAAAATATATATTTAAAAAACATAAGTTAGACTATCACCCAGTAAAGCGGTAATTCCAAATCGAAGGTTAAAACAACTAGCAAAAAAATAATCCTGATCATAAAACACAAGTGCAGTAAAAACAGTGAAACATAACTGTTCAATCCTATTATTTCCAGATATTATCTCAAACTCTTTACAATCATAACAGCTTTCTCGCATTTCTATAAAATATTGCTCTATTTTCGGTAAACAAGGGGTTTTAAAATAGTGCGTTTGTCCTTTGAAGAAAGTAACCGTCAAGGGTGAGAAGGGGTGCTAATACCCTTTTTTTTTTTTTTTTTACCGATGGGAAATCATCAAATGACTTCCCCCGCCCTGGGCGGGGCGGGAGGGAGTGTCAGACTTTTACTGACTAAAACCCATCCATGTTCCTTCTTGTGCCCTTTGCGTTCCGGGGGCGCGGTATCTCTTTCGAACAACCCGCAGCCCCGGCAGGCATCGGCCCTTAGTGGCCCCTTCAATTGTTTGCTGACATCTCTTTGAGGCGCGCGTGGAACACGAACGCGCCGTCGACACGGTCTGTCGTTATCAACGAACGGGCGGTGAGCTACCCATTGCTCACCGCCCACAGACCCGCGTCTACGGTGGCCGGGAGTCGTCTCGCGGCTCCCGACGCCCGGAGCGTCTCCCGCGGCGGCTGGGGCGTGAGGTGGTTCTTTCCCTCACGCGGCCCGCCTCCTCCTTCGCTAGCATTACTGCTTCGCAGAAGGAGGCGACTGCATCCCATTCCCTCTCGCTCCGGACCATGGCTTGCACCAGGGCCGAACGCGAGAGTTCGCCGCCGCCGATAGCCGCCACGAGGACGTCGCGGTGCTCCGCCCAAGCGGGGCACACCGCCACGGTATGCTCCACCGTGTCCTCGGGGCGATCCTCACAGTGGTGACACCCGGGCGTTTCCTCCCGCCCGATGATGTGCAGGAACCTCCCGAAACATCCGTGCCCGGTGAGGACCTGCGTCAGGCGGAAGGTGAGGGCGCCGTGGCGCCGCTCAAGCCACTCCTCAAAGAGGGGACTTACCGCCTCGATAGAGGCGTGCCCTGCACGGGGTTGCGACAGTCGCTCTCTCCATGTCGCCATGAGATCAAGCCGGAGGTCTGTCCGCTGAGCGGCGATTTGCCGCGGCAGCGGAGTTTCCCCCCGGCCTAGTACCTCCACGCGCCACTCGTGCAGGCGCGCGAGGACCAGCGCCTCCAGATCCCACGGCGGCAATCCGGCAAGGAGGCTCGCCGCCTCACCGGAGATCGTGCGGTATCCTCGGATGGTGCTAATACCCTAATAAATCAGTTTTGGTAATTGTTTTTGCCGCCGAAGAAGATTATGTTGGAAACTGCAATAAAATTTACATTATAAGTAATGTAAAAAGCAATGTCAAAGCAAAAGTACTTACAGTTACATACCTAGTCATAATAATAATACATAACGGTCACAAACTAAACTAAAATTAGACTATTTCCGTCTTTTTCTGTCCAATAAAACAAAAAAGAGACTAATGTAAATAACAGCTGTCAAACTTAGTCAATCTGACACATCCATACAATTATATTTGACATCTTAAAACGTATGGATTAAAAATACGGAAAAGTTCAAGGCAAAACTAATTTGACATTGCTAACTTAGTTCTTTACTTTAATGTTACCGTCCTTTTCTTTCGCTGTAGGTTGGTAAGAGATGTCAATTCTCTAAATTTAGTCTAGTTTGTAAACAAGGGAATCGGCACCATTAGCCAAGAGTCTCGACCAATACCTAAGGAAGCTCCCGTCGAGCGTAGAACATTTTAGAAATATCTCGTTTAAAAAAGTCAATTGAACATTTCTGTTTTTATGGAAAACCTTACAATCGATCGAGTTAAGCCTAAGAAAAAAAAACTGAAAACTTTTTAGACTTAAGTATCCTGCTTATGCATAGGCAGTTTTATCAATATCAGTTCATCAATAAAGACTTGAGACTTTACCTTGAAGTTAAAATAATTAACCTACACATAAAACCTTAAAGTAAATGTAAAATATGTACAATTAAAAAAAAAAGAAAAAGGAGAAACCTCATAGGCCATCAAAAAATTCGTCCGCGTCGCAGTCAATGGGGCAAGTCCCCGAAAGGCTGACAGCATTGCCACGTTGTATGGCAATGCTGATTCTCTGACCTAAGATAAGGCCAGCCCATGAAGTTTGTTTAAAATGCAGTACGGTGCAAACGTTCTTAGGTTTAAACTGGGAGGATAAATAAGGTACCTACACTAGCTACTCATACGATTTATTTTGAGAATAAATACATGTTAAATTAATTGGTGACAAAATAAGTACATGTGAGTACCTAAGACTAGTATAGCAACCACTTAAAAGGACAAAACATTTATGTTTATGCCGCTTGTTTATTTTTTATTTTGTTTTAGGTAGGTAGCTAATAATATGAGGATAATTGTTTTGTAATGTAACAATTATTATGCTTAAAATAATACATAAAACCTACTTAATAATACCTACTTGAAACTAATATTAATTTATATAATAGCTGACCTGGTTACGGATTGCTGTAGCTCAAAGCCATCTTCTAAGTTTGACCAAATTAAAAAGCCAAGTTTCAAGTTTCATTCGTCCAGTAGTTCTGGAGTTTATCCCGAACAAATATCGTGACGCGAGATTTTTAAATATTAACGCAGCTTAACATCACGCCTGTAAACTCCGAAGGATTAGGCATAGCGTACCTTTTAGTACACCCACATTTCACCAGCTATGTTTAAGTAATAGGGGGCGAGCCTAGTGCCATCAACCGGGCACAAATCCAGACTCCGAGGCTGCTACTGAAAAATTCCGGATGGAAAAACCCGATAACACTTTGCCTCAAGCTCAGCAGTCGCGCTTTGCGACCACTAGATCAAAATGGCAGTCTAGGCAGTTTTACAAACATGTTAAGATCAGCAACTCAAATTCTCTCATAAATAAAATGAGTCATGAGAACCATTTTTTTTTCAACAATTTTTAAAAGTACTTGCTCTATATTCCCATCAACCTCTTTCGAATGACAGGTAAGAATTTTTTCATAGAGAAAAAATTGAGCACTTCAATAATGGACCCCCGGTGAAAGTTTTGTACAAGAATCCGTTCTCGGGCAAATAATAATGCTACTTTTTTATGCACACCCAGAGATATTGGCAAAAAATATTAGTTTGTATTCTTGGACCTTTCTCCGAAACCAATGGTTACCACAAAAGGGTTTTAGATTTCACAAACAGATGTGTTTTTTTTTCCTTTTTCGTGTGTATGTAATTTTTGTGTATGACATCTGTCAAAAATGTGCATGTTATGTGTCTTTTACCTGTGTGATATCAAATAGAATTAATGTGGTGTTTGTATGAGCATTAAGTGCCGATAGAGGAATAATTGGTCAGTTTTAACCTATTAAATCTTTTACTTCAAAAAATAAACGTAAAAATTACGTTCAAAACTGCCTTATAGTGGCCTAATTGAAATAAATGACTTGACTTTGACTTTGACTTTGATTAAAATTGTTCATCAGACATTTCTAGGGGATGTAAAAAGCACACACACCACTAAGCCGTTAATTAAGAATTCTATCCATCTAACTTAGTTACTTAAAGCATTTTTTTTCTGAGTAACGATGTTTTTTTCGTTCATCCTATACCTATCACTGTTTATGGTAAACGCATGGGAAACATTATGTTTATATGGGGGGGGGGGGGGGGTATTTAAACTTTAGTTACAACATTTAAAACAGCCACGATAGTTGGAACTTTGACCTTCAATATCTTCAATAAACCCACATTTCACCATTCTTGTTTAAGTCCCATGTAATAGGGAGCGAGCCTATTGCCATCAAGCGGTCACAAATCTAGACGCCGAGGCTGCCACTGAAAAATTTTTGATGAAAAAACCCAATAACACTGCCCGACCTAGGAATCGGACTCAAGACCTCATGCTCATTCTTCTCATACATTGTTTTTGTTCTGGACCATTCAAAAATAAAAAAAATGATCGCAATGTTGTGAAGAACATGTAAGTCTCGGCTTTATTGAGTGTCTTTGTACACCTGTTATAGCATTTTTTAAATTGTCCCTATAATAGGCACCAATTAGCAACCTCAGGCAGACCAGTAGCCCAATAAAAGTTAATATCTTTTTCATTACAAACATTTAATACAAGTGACATAACACATCGCTTCTTATCCTCAACAAAAAATCAATAGCAGCAATAAAATAATCAAAAATTAAAGGCCAATTTTACAAAATTTGACGCACTGCTGACAAGAAAATGATTGTGCATGTCTGTTCGATATTTGATGGACAGTCACCTTTAGATGCCCTTTGTACTTTGGCTAGCACGCGTGCCCTTTCCGTTACATATAATATTTATACAATAATGCTTTTTGTCTGCCAGTTCATAACTGGCCGTGTCTGCGTCAAAATGCGGAAAAAATAGATGACAGCTCGTTTTAAATGTCAACGTAATAATATTTGATGTCTTTGTAATGCTTTTGCAATGGATTTTTAAAGAAGGTTTTTTATTTTGCAGAGGTAACAAAAAAAACCAAAATACTTTTTGAGTAGGTATAATATTTAATGCCCAATCAGCGTCAACATAACCATGTGAAATTGGATGTTATTATACCTACTTAAAAGTACGTCACTGTATTTTTTTTATGTTTAAACATCATTATTTAGAAATGCCCCTTTTACATATTATTTAGGACTAAGTAGGAAAGTTTGAAACAGGAATCGAAATAAAATACCCTTCTTTTTTTCTATTTATTTATTTTAATCACTTGTCGTTTTAATTTTACATGTCTTATCTCTAATTTTCACTTAACACTAAACCTTAAAACTAGTAAATGCAATTACGTAATTATAATTAATTTGAAAAAAAAATCTCAAAAAGTAAGAATATAAAAAAACAAAGTTTACTAATTTATTTTCAATTATCGAAAAAAAAAATCATTTAACTAAAATCAAAACAAAGAAAGTTATTAATTTTAATATACAAATTGGCAGCAACCGTGCATTTTACCTTATAACCTAAAACAGTCGTCATCCAAAAGGCTCGAGCTAGCGAGCCTAATTGACAAGAACCCTTAGTTTGCTATCCACATAACATCTCTTTATACATAGATATTTTCAGCTAATGCGCACTGATATAAGGATACATAAACTGAATAAATACTGTCTTAATTACTGCTTTGTGTGTAGGTTCGGGACACACATTAGTTATTTGCTAACAGAGAGTACCTATCATGTGAATATTCAAAAGAATAATAGTACCTTTTATAGATAGATATATGTAATATTTATTACACCGTCTGTGTGCGTGGTTGGTAATCCAGGACGAATCATATTTTTTTATACAGATGTTAATAATTACAGTCATTAATACAATAATAATTTTTAGCTTCCTATTTTCCTGTAATTTAGTTATACTTTATTCCGTATAATTATTTTTAAATAATAATTATGTTAAATATTATGTCAGTAGCAAACATCCCAGTTTTCCCCTACGCCAGAAACTATATTAAAAATTAATAAAAACTTATTTAATTATTATTAAATATTAAATGCATTCGATGGCGAATAGTTAACTAAATAAACATAAATGAATACCGATAGTGTAGTCCGGGCTTATATTATTAACTTCTTTTCTATTTTTAAAAGTGACAGTTTTTAAAAACCGTTTGGTTTGAAAACTTACCAAACGATTAGGTTCGTATTTTATGAAGAAGTAGATACTAAGTACGTATAGGGGCAACCTTATAGAGCATTTTTTCAAATCTTAAAAAAATAATCTTATTTTATGTGTAAATAAAATTAAATGAAAATAAATACTTATTTTATGAGCATTTTTGAGCACCGTTTCATTTAAACTTGTATTAAAAAAAACACAGTAAAAAAAAATAAGATCTGCATTACGAATTTTGTAATAAATTATTTCTGTTGTCGAAAAAACAAATCGCAATGTAAAAAAACTAAGAAATAACTAGTAAAGATTATAAAATTATTCATACTTTTTCGCAGAGGCATCCAAGCACAAAAAGATTTTATAAAATACACATACGTACATTCCTACGTACATATATTTATGTATTTCATCGAATAACTCCAAGAACAAAATCAGGATGCCACAACCAAAGCCTAACCGAGAATAAAAATACAAACTACAAAAGAATTAATCGCCCTACGATCTAAAAATCTTAACATAGTAAATGACGTCACTTGATAATCTACATACGACTAAGAATGACTGAACTAGACTACATACTAAAGCTCAGTCTTAAATGTATAAGTCGAAGTCGAAGCCGCCTCCTCCGCTGAGGTAGTCGTACAAGTAGACTTCCATCTCTTCCAGGGCCTCGATACTGGGGTCTCGGAGAGGTACGTCGCGGATGGAGCGAGCTGCCCGGGAGAGGCTGGGAATAGAACAATATTTTAAGAGGATTTTTCTTCAATTTTTTCTTAAATCTTTGGTTTAGAGGTAAAAATATTTATACTCAAATTGTAAAGCTGAAAAATTCGTTTGTTTGAACTAAAAAAATATTTGTGTTATATAGCCTGTTTATTGAGGAAGGTTTAAAACATAATGATGATCATAATGAGTGGAGCAGTAATGAAATAACTTAACACGAATAAAAAACTCTTTAGTATCTAGACTAATGTGGAAAGATTTGTATTTTTGTATGTTAGATTTAAAAAAATATTTTATCATTAGAATGCTACATTATCCCAGAATAACATTCTACTAGAAAAACGAAAGAATCCCTATTAAAACTTCAATAATGTAACCCAAGGTGTAAAAACAATTGTCATAAATTGTCTTTCATCGCCTTACTTTTGGTTATAGAACAAAATGTTCACCCGAAGCCGGGCGTTAAGCCGAAGCCGGGACTTAACGCTAGTTAATTAAAATTATATTAGGTTATATCAGGCATATAGATGAGACGAAAGGAGTATGTAAGGATCGTAGCAGGTGGCGTTCTGTGGTTTCTGCCTACCCCCATGGGAAAACGGCGTGAGTTTATGTATGTATTTAGCTATACTTACGCGAAATCTGTGTCAGAGTCGAACATGTACTCCTTATTGAAGTGCTCATTGATGTCCTTCATGATGCAAGCCTCCAGTTTCTTGTGCTGAAACATCAATCACAAAAGTCAGAGAAAGCCAATGTTGATACGAAAAGGTAAAAGCCGAGACGCGACGATCTTCGACACGCTTTCACGTTTAGACCTTATCTTCTCCACATAAGTTCCATATTGTGTTGCTATTTTAAAAAGTGACTCTCACCTTATAGCAACGGAAGAAGAAGATAGCTCTGATCTGTTCCTGTGGACGCGGCACGAGGTCACGCTTGTCCTCTGGCACACATTGCTGAAACAAATGAGTTTATTAAAATATAGCTTATTGCAGGTGGGATAAAATTTATTATCCATTGCTCTGATTGAGGAATAAGTAGAGTTATTGATGTCGATGGAGGTTAGCCGGTGTGTACAAATTTTACTCGGTCAATTTAGGCGAAGGGAATTTGAGGTAAGCACGCAACTGCAGCCCAGTTGTTGCTAGGAATTTGCAGCAATATATTTTCGTGGTGTTCCACCAACTGCCTTTGGCCGGGGCATGGGGATTGCATTTATCGAGGAAAATTTTGGCTAAATACAATTGAAGTTAGAAAGACGGCTCGCGTCACTCATTTCAATTTATTAGGTAAATTCACTAAGGGAGATTTTGACTGCAATTGCTGATGTGGTATTGCTTTGCCCGACAGGGTCTAATTACAGTGATTGATTATACAAACGAAATTAAATTAAACTTTTACAATTTCAGTCAAATAACGATTACCGCAAGTGATAATTATAATAAATGGATAAAGAATACTGCTTTTATCATATTTCTCTAAATATCACAGCTTGCAAGTACTAATATATAATGACAATTAAACTCACCGAGAACTTCTGACAGAAGTTCAGGCCATCTTGTATGTCAGTCTTCAGCTCACTGGACACGGGCAGGTTGTTGATCCGCTGCGTGATCTGCTCGTAGTTCGGCTCCATGTTGCTGTCGATGTAGCCCAGCTCTTGCATCACACAGGTCACGTTTTGGCCGGCTTGTGCGCGGGCGTTGATGCCGAGGCGAGCGCGGAGGCCGAGGTGGCGCTGGAGAAGGAAAAATGGGCGAATGAAGATATTCTTGGAATCTATAAACGGTGGAATGGACATCTAGACCACTTAGAGCTTAAGTTATTCCGTTGTCGGCAAACGCCAGTAAACTAATATCGAAATGTTAAAATATGGATGCACATGGTTTAACTACTTAAAGTTGGGAGTAAACACATGACATGACACAAAAATATTTCGATATGCAATTAATTAGGAATGGAAATATTTCCTACTCTCTCTTGATATAGTAAGAACTTATAGTTTCTTTCTAAGCACTTCTAATAATGTCCTAAGAGTATACATACTAATATTCGCATTATAAATGTGAAAGTAACTCGTGTCTGTCTGTTATGCTTTCACGATTAAACTGTTGAACCGATTTTCATGGAACGTAGTAAGGTAGAACCCCAAGGAAGAGTTTAACCTACTTTTTAATCCGCGACTTCATTCGCGATAACCGACATACACACGGATGTAGTCGCGAGCAAAAACTAGTACTTATTATATAAAATTTACATAGTGAACTCACCGACATCCGACTATTCCCAAAGAACGGCTGTTGTTGTGGTTGTTGGTAGAAGGGTTGTTGGTACTGTTGTTGTGCGAAGTAGGGGTTGTAGGGCATGTTCGGAGGGTAGAACACAGGCGCGCTGTAGGGCATCTGATAGTAGGGGTTCGCGCTGTAGGGGCGGAACTGCGCGGGGATCACGTACGGGGGGATCGCCGACTGGGGCTGGGGGAAGGGACCCTGTGGAGTTTACATTAGTCAGATAAGCAGGTACAGTCAGCTATAAAAGTCGATTAACCCTGTTTCTTTATTTAATAATAATATTTAATATTCTCCAGAACGATTTTGATCTCACCACCAACTTCCAAAGTCTGGGTTGCAACAAAGAAATTCATAAGTGAAAACCCAATAAAAAATTTTGCCCGACATGGCAATCGAACCCAGGACCCCGCGCTGAAAAGTCGCGCTTGCGACCTCCAGACCAATGGGGCAGTTACCATCTAATAGATACAAAATAATTATGTTTTTTTTAGCCTATTATTATCCCACTGCTGGGCAAAGGCCTCTTCTTATACAGAGAAGGCACGAGCATTAATCACCACGCTTGCATTCAGCAAAAAGGTTAACACACCAACTAAAAAAAAAAAGATTTTTTAGCGACTAAAGGGTCACTGACTGTAATAGTTATATTTTTTTTTGAATGTTTGCATCAATTTCGATTTATATACTTACCAACTTACTTTATCATTAAACTGTTTACTATTTATTTAGGTGTGTTATCATTGCCCGTTGCCGATAAGATTGAAACTTCAAACAATATCTATAGGTAGGTATTATGATTAGTTCCTACTAATAAAACTAAAATGTTATATTAGTATTTAATAAAACTAAAGTATGTTTTATCAAATTATAGTATGTATGACAATGATAAAAAGTATTAAGATAATTTATATACTTTTTTTTTAAAATTATTTTGAAAACTTAAATCAAAACGTACTTGGTTAAATTATCATTTCATAACTTGATAATAATCATAACCTATTAAGTTACACCTACACATAAATAAAAAAAAAACTTGTACTTTCACGGTATTCCGAGTTGTGATGTAATATTTCGCGACCTTCATCATCGCCTCTTTAGCTCAGTGGTAGAGCACTGGTCTCGTAAACCAGGGGTCGTGAGTTCAATCCTCACAGGAGGCATCGGTTGTCTTTTTGTATTTTTTAAAGCTGAAATTTTGTTTTTAAAATTACTTACATTTATACCGTGTGGTCTAAATGTTAAAACACCTCCCATCGTTTGTTTTTGAGGTTGTTGTCCTTGATCTTGCACATTAACTTCATCATCTTTATTGTGAGCAGCGCCATCTAGCGGCTTCGTGATAGTTTGCGAGTTCGGGTCCATTGCGAAACCTGGCGGTAGTTTGCTGAGAAAGAGTGGCGGTATATGCGAGTTCAACGGTTCCTTCATAGGTGGCGCTGTTGAACATTTTTCGTACGCATCTTTCAACTCTTTGGTTATTTGTTTCAAAAGTTGCGTGCCGAAGCAGCTTTCGTAGATCTGTGAAAATAAAAAAATATCTGTGTATTTTTTTTATTCAAATACTAATATATATTTTGTTTTACAAGTTGTATTATTTTGATAGTTAGTAGAGTTAAGTACTATGCATTTGAGATAAAATAATTTTAAAAATATTTCGAAACAAAAAGTAGTGTTAATAAAAACAAAACAATTAATGTCTTAGTGATTTATCAGAATAATGATTCATTAATTGAGTATGAAGGTCAAATTCGTCATTCCATCATAAGCAGTCGTGGCCGAGCGGTTAAGGCGTCTGACTAGAAATCAGATTCCCTCTGGGAGCGTAGGTTCGAATCCTACCGACTGCGAACTCTTTTTGTTTTTTTTTTATTTACTTTTCAGTTTTATCGGTAATTTGTTGCATATTTTACCTTTAACATTGCATAATCCTTCATGAATTTGTTATCTCCGCTGTCTAGTGCTTGGGCAGACGCCCAGATGAGGAAACCTAAGAATAGTTGAGTCCGCATTTTGTACCTGTGAAAGAAGAAAATATTTTTTTAATAATTAGTTAATCTGAAAATCTGTCGGTACCGATTTTGAAAATTCTTTCCCTGCAGTAGAACAATTAGCCTGTTATATAAATACATACATTTTTTTTTACTGTCGCGTCAATATTTTTTTTTGGTCTGACTTAAATACTTAATATCCTACAGATTGCATAAGCCACAACATCAATCCAGCAATCCCCGAAGGGTTAGGCAGGGGTGTACCCATTAGTACACCCACATTTCGCTATTAATGTGTAATTCCCATGTAATTGGAGGCGAGCCTATTGCCATAAACCAGGCACAAAACCAGACTCCGTGGCTGCTACTAAGAAACGCCTGATAGAAAAACCTAATAACACCTTACCTGACCTGTAAATCGAACTCGAGACCTCACGCAAGTACAGATTGCAAAAACTTAAAAATAAAAATTGCGTGCGCAAGCGCCTAAGCGCATCCCCCCTTATTAGAACGTATTACTAAGCAAGAACAAAGTGTATATTGTAATAATAACACTATTAAAGTTGTTCGGTTTCGCTCGGCTGAACTTTTGAAATATGTATTCCTGTTACACGTTTTTATAGCTATAATTTTCCACTGCGTAACTCTTTACATTGCCTGAGAAAATACGCGAGTTAACAGTATTTTAATTACTTTATTACTTGGTCTTATATTACTTTATTTAATAAAGTTTTTTTGTAATTACATTACTGAAAGAAGAACTTCTTTACTGATGGAGAAGAACTAAAATGAATAGGACTCATCGATTAGGGAATTTGGTTTATTTTATGGGCTCATACGAACTTTTTTAGCGAATTATTTTTTTGACTTTGACTTTGACTTTGAATTAGAAAAGGTACAATGGGGTTTGCGTATCCATGTGTATAAAAACCTCTTAATGTTAATGGTACACAAAATAGTTCTTGTAAATATTATTGATGTCGTTTATTAAATAGGAACAAAAATTATGTTCATTTAAGAAATGCAAAAAAAAAAAAAATAGGAAAAAAAACTTTTTTAAATGAATTTTAATTAAAACTAAGATATAACCGCGTTAACCTAAAAAATAAAGAATGTCATTTTTACACATAACATAACATCACGCCTGTTATCCCCGAAGGGTTAGGCAGAGGTGTACCCATTGGGACACCCACATTTCGCCAGTTATGTTTTTCGCCATTTTTGTAGGATTTCAAAACTCTCTGTCGTTCGTAAGAACATATTATTACCTCCTCCTTTATGAGATTTATTTTATCTTTCTTACGTTAATGGACAGGATGACGTGGCAAAGCCACTATATTACCACATACTACATATTTGTACACACACAAAAGTTTAAACATACTTAGTAAAACAAGAAAATGTTACTTTTGAATGCCTCCTGTGAGAATTGAACTCACGACCCCTGGTTTACGAGACCAGTGCTCTACCACTGAGCTAAAGAGGCGATGACATTATGGGCTTATTTACTTACCCCTATGGGAAACATATTCCCATAAATGAAGATAAATAAGAGATTTCAGCTTAGAAATAGCGAAAAAAATGAAGTGTTTGTTATCTTTCTCTAAACTACTAGCAATACCCCGCGGCCCCAGCCGCGTTAAGTTACGTTTTTTCATATTCATATTTATATTAAGTTATTTGTATTCATATTATTTTCAACATACGCTCTGTATAAAGCAAATAAGATTTTTATTATTGGACCCTTCTGGCTCAATTCGATTTCAAGTTGGTTTGTTTTAACTTCCTTAAAATTAAAAACTTCCTGATATTTTACCCGTTAAAACAAACAAACTCTTTAGATTTATAATATTAGTGCAGAAACATTGATTTTAAAAACGTGCGTATGGAGTTTCTTCCCCATTCTTCTCCATAAAAAACTACCTTTTGGAAGGGGCAACTAGATTCAATTCTATTTTATTTTATGAAATAACGGTCAAAAGTGCCTTATAATGGCCTAATTGAAATAAATGATTTGAATTTGACTTTGGCTATTACGAATAGGTGGCTGCACAGTGGACCGACTATTTAAAGAAGGTGGGCAGCTCAAGACCGGAATGGTTTGCGCCCTTTGGGGGTGGCCTAGGTTCAGCAGTGGACGGCCATAGGCTGATATGATTACAAAGAGGTGACATTGTTCGTATAGCTAGCGAAATGTGGGTGTACTAATGGGTACACCTCTGCCTAACTCTTCGGGGATTACAGGCGTGATGTTATGTTATATGACATTGTTTGTTTGTAAGAGGCTATCTGGGGAACTACTGAACCATTACAAAAAAGCCACAGTATTGCTGACTGCAGTAAGATAGGATGTTTCAGTACCCTTATATCAACTTTGACGTAAACAAAGCCGAAACCAGAAGCTAGTATTCCATAAATTACACAATTAAACTGCTTAAAAAATATAGCGCTATAATATAACTCTCTCAAGTCAATAGGCTCCATTTCTTGCTTATTTCCAACTTAACCGACGCAAGTGGGCGTTAAGTTAATAAATCCATCGCTTAACTGTGAACATAACTTACGAGTGAACCGTTAACTTGCTCGTAGAAATGTCAAGTAGGCTTGTTTTGACTTTAAAGTATTATTTTACTTTTTTAGCTTTTGCTCGAAGCTTCGTCCGCGTAAATGTCGATTATCGCGGATTCAGACGAATTCGCGGGACAAAAAGTAGCTTATGTCCTTTGAATAAACAGCTAAACCGATTTTGATGAAAGGGTTAGTTTCAACATAAAAGAAGGAAGGTTACTTTTTATTCCGTGACGTCGTCTGCGTGAGCGATTACCAACATTTACGCGGACGAAGTCGCGGGCAAAAGCAGTGTCTTTATAATACGCACGTAAGCTATCGTAAATGCTGAATCATAAGAGAAAATTGAAACAACCTCACGCTCACACAATCTCTGCTCAAGATTACAAAAACACACAGCACACAGTTATAATGGTTCTAAACGGTTAACTGTGAATATGAAGCTACCATATAAACTTAACACGTTATAATAACATAACGTACAATCACTTGAGAACAAGAGATATTATACCAATTTTATAAGCGCCATCACAGTATGACGGCCTTATAAGACGCCAACAAACTATGACGTTGCCACAAAAAGAAAAAAAATATAAAAGGCCATCAAACTATTATGGCGGAAAAAAAATCTTTAGGAAATTATCTTGTATCATCTTATCAGCCGAACAACCTCAGTGACAAAAGAAGTGAGATCTAAATGGGTGCCAGGTTAATTGTCAGTAACGTAGGATAATATATTGAAGCCTTTTTTTTTTTTTTAGGTGGTAAAAATCATCAAATGACTCCTCCCTCCCTGGGTGGGGTGGAAGGGACTGTCAGACTTTTACTGACTAAAAAGCCACCCTGTTCCTTCTGTTGCCCTTTACGTTCCGGGGCCACGGTATCCTGTTAAGACGTCCCGCAACCCCGGCAGGCGTTGGCCCCGTTAGGAGCCCCGTCCCTGTACTGACAGCTCTTTGAGGCGCGCGCGAACAGAACGCGCCGTCGACCCGGGAATATATTGAAGCCTAAGGTCTGACTTGGCTAGTTTTCATGTACAAATTCTTTCGATGGCTTGCTGGTAGAAACTAGTACCTAATCGAAAATTGGGCTCTTCCATGACTGTTTTAGTAGGTACTTAATAATAATTCGTAGGTATATGAAAACTAGCCAAGTCACACCTTAGGCTTCAATATATTATCTTATGTTATTGACCATTGAAACTGGCACCCATTTAGATCTCGCATCTTTTGTCGTTGAAGTTAACAACCAAAGCATATATCATAGTATTGAACTTGGCTCTCAAATCACATTTATGTTTTTGTTCTGATTATAACTATCATCACAGACTGCACAATATAAGAAGTACTATACCTACCTACATATCTTTCTTATTTGATATACCATTAGCCAATGGGCGCGCTTCCACGTCATCCTTCATATTTATTGATGGGACCATACATAAAATTACTGACTGCAGAATTTCTAAGTCATTATATTGACAGTTAGGTTCTTACATACTGGTACAACAAGCTTTGGCGTCGTTCCCATCATAAAAAGTTCTACAGACTTGTATGGGATTTCCTAATGGGAATTTTCAATAGATACTAATAGAATTTTACCGTTAAACCGTATCCCCAATAACGTTGAAGACCATTACGGTAAAGTGCATTCTAAAGAGTTGAAGTTATTGGTGACTAGAATGGGTTGAAAATAGAAAGACATATGCTCGGAGTCGTGGGTACTTGTGGGTTGGATTTCCGTGTAGAAACATCAATACTACAAATAAAATTGAAGTGTTTGTTTCTAATGACAAAATAACAGCTTTAAATAAAATACAAATGAATATTTATGAAAAATACATCCTTTGCGACCACTAGAGACCAAGAGGCAGTCAAAGTTGATTAGGTACAATAGAAATTCCTGATAGTCATGAACTAAAAAGCATTTCACTAGAAAATGATAAATTCTCGTGAATTCTCCTCTCGTGGATACTAAAATACTTTACGCCAGGAATACACAATGTAACAGTAGCTTGCACAAAAGTATGTAAGTAGCTGGCATACCATTTTGGCTGTTCATGTTCATTTTCATATATTCTGCCAAGCTTTCTCGTCATGCAAGCTACAAATATTTGTGCCATGCTGGAATCAAACTCGTGTCATTCAAAAGCCAATCAGCCAGCTCACTTTGCAAGTTACTGGCATGTATATTCATAGCTTACAAACGGGACCAGGGGATACAGCTGGATATTCAATAAATGCATCATATCTTATCAGGTTTAACGATCAATGTGTAATCCTCATGGCCTGCATACAGTTAGTCGCACCTCGTTGATAAGTAGCTTGCCCACTTATCATGAGATATCATCTTATAGATCTGGTGGGATCATCCGTAGGAATCTTTCGTAGGGGTGATTCGCAGGGCAGGAGACCGAAGAGAATAAAGGTGACTTTTTATGTTATCTCTGGTATTGCAGATGTCTATAGGCGATGATGAACAACTCAACATCAGATAGGCTGGATTTGGTTGCCATCGAATGACACAAAATAATATTTACTCAACATTTTGCAGTGTGACATGAAAGTAATAAGCTGATTATTATATTATAATTAATTATTTAGATGATACATGTTATAGATACACCAAATTTCGGTCACGACAGTAAATCTTAATGGAGAATATTAGCCAAGTACACAAGAGATATTATGCAAAGAGATCAGGCTAAGGACCAATGGCTTTACTTGATTTTCGAGGAACGGGGTCTCGAACATTAAACTCCGGGGTGCAGCTAGGATATTCTTAGTGAAAAATCAAATAATACTTTGCCCGGCCTGGGGTCGAGCCTAGGATACCCCGCACTAGTATGACGATGCTAAGTATCTCATAAATGATGACCAAAGAAGACCAACAATAACAGCCGATATAGAAAACTACAGGTTTATAGTTTACAAGTAACAATTCAAACATGACTATTAAAGGTCCAATTTAAATAAAGAACTTGACTTGGTCTTAACAGTACCTTCCAACCAACTCTTCGAAAATGCAAAAACCGTCGTGCATATTCCAAACATCAGGACAACCATTATTCATCCACTCGATTACGAAGCAAATATTATGCAAAAACCGTTATTCGCACCTAAGTCCTGCTCAGTCACATTTAAGATAGAATCTTAAATGATTGACTTGACTTTCACACTGATCGGAATCGATGAGGCGTACTCTCGTCTCATTACCTCGGAGCTTCAAACAACTGGTTTGAAATGTAAGGCCAGTTGGCGTTAGGGTGGATTCACGTCTGGGGGGCATGTCTACTCACTTTTAGGAACGATCGCAACCTGATCTTATTCTCAATCTGTCAAAAATGCGGCTAATTTTGACATAGATTGTCGCCTGCACCGCGCACCGCCGCGGAGGGCGGTGGCGGTAAAGCGGATAGCACCGCTTGACCGCGCGTTCGGGCGGTGTACGTGTGTTAGGCATCAACGGATTTCTTAGAGGCCAATGCAACATGAGATCCACTTCATCGCCAACCGCGGCGTTGCGCGGTGACGTATGTTAATCGCTTAAGATGAGATGGCGACTATATTCATGAAGCTTTGCCTTAGTCCATTACCCTAGTTGTGTAATAGACATAGACAGCGTATTATGAATTTGGGGCATGTAAACGAAACATGTAAAATATTTTATTAGTTAATTAATAATTGAAATGTAATGTGTTATTGGTCGATGACCGTTTAATATAGTCAAATCTTAATTTATTAAAAAGCTAAAGTGTAAGCAGCAAAGTTCCTTAACTTGGTTTGCGGGTTAACTTGCAGAAATTGTCACGTAAGGAAAATCGTTGTGCCCCCTCCAGGCGACCTTTCCTCTCTTTCTTTTTATCTCTGTCCCTTTTTATTATATCCCCCGTCCGCATTTTTTTTTGTTTAAACGCGCTTATCTGTCTAGCTACAGTCGGATTGGTAAAAATATTTGTGTATGATAGCCAGATTCAGGAGGAATAGTATAGGCTATATAACATTAAGCTTTGACCCACGGGAATGGGCAGTAACCAAAGACGTACCACGCGAGCGAAGCCACGGGCAGAGGTTAGTTAAGAAATAAAATGTCGTAAGCACCTCACTAATAGGCGAACTCTACTAATCTAACCTCATTTACAACTAGTAATCCAGTACTTACGTGAGATTCCCATAGAACATCTTACCTCTAGTGGAAATGCTCATTACGCAAGTACAGTGGCAGATGGTCGACGTTTGCGCATACCTGACAGCAAGGCCGCGGGGGCAACGACCTTGCACAACCAGTATAAGTATGTAATTTAAAAAAATATGATGGGCAATCATCGATTTTTTTGTACTTACGCCTGTTTTGTGACTGTTGTAATTTGAATATATAGGTATTATCTATTATTATTTTGAATTTAATTTTGGTGTGGTGAATTTTAAATTGATAAATTGATTGATGATAGTTTTTATTCAAGCATGACTGTGCTTTAAAAAGTTACTGAAAATGTTGGTGAATATAGTTTGAATGATGGATTGATGTTCGTAATGCCAAAACGGCTGAACAGACTTGGATGAAAATTTCACTTAATTTACTCTTGAATAGCACATGAGCTACTTTTTATTGGAAAAATGTATGGTTCCCATGGAATAATACATCAACTTCTTTGCAAAAAATACATAAAATCATCACGACTGTAATCCCCGAAGGGTTAGGCAGAGGTGTGCTAGTCAAGGCTAGTTATATTATTATTACTGTAAAATACACTCTTGCTCAATAAAACTTTCAAGTACCTACCATAGATTCTAATCTCATCGATTGAGATCACTATGCCTCATCATCACTAAGGTAACGACCATGAATAGAAAAAAACAACTCGCAAATTCCCATTTAACAAGATCACGGAGGGCCAAGATGCCAAGCATATAATTTACACTAGCCAAGTACCTACTGTCGATTGCCGTACCATACAATCACTCACTCCAATTTGATGGTCTGACTATAATTTCGAAATACCGCAAAAAAGCGATCGAAGCTTCACAGTTCAGTGGTTCACAATATAGGACGGTACGTGAGCCGTAAACTAGGTGGGGTGTTTATGGTTATAAACTAGGTCTTAGGGTCTGAGTTTGAATACTAATTGACAATGATTACTTTGAGAAAGTACAATTAAGAAGGGATGCAGTTTTGATCAAATCAACCATGGCGTAGCATAAGAAGCCATATTGAATTAGGAATAAAACATAAATAAAATAATTATGAACAATTAGTTGAATTTTTTTTTGACATATATTTTTTTACAATTTAAAAAAAATAAAGTTACGAAAAATAGTAATTGTAAATACTGTTTTTTGTAATTTATAATTACTATTTTTTGTTATTATATTTTTAGGGTAACCTATTAGAATTAAAAAAAAAACTCTATTTAGAAAATTAGGATGTTGATAGATGGGATGGAGGAACACAGATAAATAATAATGGGAGACAAAAAGCTCTAACGTCAACGAAAGTAAGTATTGAATCGTTGACTTTTTTGCAAAAAAGTTTTATTTTGACGATTAATGGATGTATTACTTACTCTTTCATGGCTGAACGGAATTATATATTATAGCTGGTCATATGGATATGGATCTAACGTTTTTGTGTTCCCGTGTGATAACTTTGAACTTTTTAAATTCTGAAGCCTACGCAGACGAAGGCACGGGCCTAAGCTAGTCTTGTAATAATAAATAAATCCTCCTTTTCTATCTCAATAGGTTCAAAATAATAGCTCCACGGTATCGATTCTCAGTAGAAGCTTATGGGAAGAATTGGAACGTATCAATTCTTAGTAACTATAAGGTATTAGATTTTTTGTTCAACTACTTGTAAGATAAGTGTTTTGATCCGGCGCTACTCGGGGCATTACTGAACCACGCCTTGGAATCAGGCCACCAGAAGGTACCTATGGGGTATTTATATGGCTATTGTAGAAACAGAACGAATGTCTATAGTCTATATTGAAGGTAGTTTGAACCGTTTGTCTAACCAGATTTTTTGTGAGATTTTGAGAGGTTGATTGTGAAGTGATTCGTGTGTGTAATTTGAATCGTACAATGTAACTGAACTGCTGGGGTGTTGTGTTTATAAATTCGAAATATAAATGTTTTTTTTTTGCTAAAAGCTGCACTTTAGAGCTATTTTTTATTCCAATATAATTATGGAAAAATATATTTTGTACTCGTATATTATTTTTTCGAATTTTAGTAGTTTTCACTAATAATATTGTGAAGTGACTGACACTGAGAGACCTGTGTCATCACTGACACTGACAAGTCTGAACGCTTTCATAGATAATGTATGAAAGAATAATTTATCACTGATACATGCTTGTTGATACTTGCATGAGTGCTGGTTCTCTGACTTCACTGTTATGTAGACATGTACCAGGTGCCCGGTTTGGGCCCGGTACCCGGTGGATCCGGCACTTTTTTAGGATCCGACCGGGTACCGGGTAATAGCACCGGGTACCCGGTCATGCCGAGTAATTTGTTGGGAATAAAAATATAACACTTTTTTAAATCGAATTTGTTGTTTAATGATCGACACAGAACAAAAATTTGTTATTAAAGCAACAATATTTAAAAATAAATCAACCAATAATTAATAATCAAAGTTTATAAGGGGTAAATTATGGTACCCGGCGCCGGGTACCCGGCTACCCGGCAGGTATGACAGCCGGGTACCCGGCAAATCTATTACCCGGTACATGTCTACTGTTATGTGTGAATCAAGCTTTATTTATACAAATTTATCTATAAAGCTGTTAGATTCAATCAAGATCTTATCAGTGATGTATGATATTGGTACCTAAGCTCCTCTACATCTTATAAAACCGGATAGGCTATTATTTTTATTAATTTTTTAAGTGGACATCGGTACTATTTTAAGAGTTTTAATGATAGAGATTTAATTTTATACATGTATTTTTAATCAGATAATTGTGTGTACTTAATTTAATCGTTATGCATATTTGATTTTGTAGTTGTAAATTAATTTAACGATGTTTTTAATTAATTTAATTGAGTTATTTATTAAATGTTACGATTATTTAGAGAAGCTACGCCTGATAACTTATTAACATTTTATTATGGCGTACATTTTGGACGGATATTTATTAAACTACTAATTAAATATTACATAACATCACACAACATCACGCCTGTAATCCCCGAAGGGTTAAGCAGAGCTGTACCCATTATTACACCCACATTCCGCCAGTTATGTTTTTAGTCCCATATAAAAGGGGGCGAGCCTATTGCCATCAACCGGGACTCCGAGGCTGCTACTGAGAAATTCCTGATGGTTAAACCCAATAACACTGCCCGACCTGGGAAGCGAACCCAAGACCTCATGCACAGCAGTCGCGCTTGGGACCACTAGACCGACGAGGCAGTCAAATAAACGAATAATTAAATATTATCTAGGATTATAGGTGGTCAGCCAGGTTATTCGTATTTGTAATATAATCCTTACTAATAATATAAATGCGAAAGTAACACTGTCCGTCTGTTACACTACAACTACTGAACGCCGCAACCACTGAACTGATTTTGATGAAATTTGGTACGAGGTAATTTTGAACCCCGAGAAAGGACAAACGATCATTTTTATTCCGGGATTTCGTCTGCGTCCGCTATAACAAACATTTAAGCGAACGAAGTTAAAACGGCAAACAGCGCAGCAGTCAATCGCCGAACAACGGCACTGATCGTGCCGTTAATTTTAAAATCAATTTTTAAATTTAGAATTTAGGAACCTACGTTTACACTTCGTGCTAATACTAGGTTACGATTATCTTAACTGTAAGCTTTCAATTTTACGATTCCCATTACCATAACTGGCTTTCTGACCTATAACCCACAGGAGAATCAGATAACATCAATGGTACTGTAAACTGTGTGGGTGTAAATGGTGTTCACCTGATAGGATATCTTTAGGAGTGTAGACCACGCCTTATCATAAGAAATATGAATATGGCTAGGTAGTAGGGCACTTCGTTTATTGTAATGGTACAGTTATATTGTCCGAAGTAGCAATTCCTGTCTCGAATGACTGACTGCTTCGTTGGTTTAGTGGTCGCAAAGCGCAACTCCTGAGCATGTTGTCTTGGGTTCGATTCCCAGGTCGGGAAAAGTATTATTGGGTTTTTCCTTCAGGAATTTCTTAGTAGCAGCCTCGGAGTCCAGATTTGTGCCCGGTTGATGACAATAGGCTCGCCCCCTATTACATGAGACTTAAACATAACTGGCGAAATGTGGATGTAATAAAAGGTACACCTCTGCCTAACACTTCGGAGATTACAGGCGTGATGTAATGGAAGCAGCAATAATCTTGATTGAAATTGAACGTTATTTTTTATAAAACAAATGATCTTGGTCATAAAAGAAAAAATATGTACCTACAGAACAAGATGGAACTAAAGTGACGTATCATCTATCAAAATCGATTGAGCCGTTCAGTAATTACGAGCGGACATAAGAACCGACATACAGATCAAACATAATAACCCTCATTTTGAGCTTCGACGCAGTCAGGTAAAAAAAAGAAAACCAACTTAAAAAATGAATGAAAAAGAATGAATGAATGAAAACGCCAAAAAACTAAACAAACTTGTTTATGAACTACGTACGGTAAAATATTTTTTCTTTGAGATCGAATGATTGTTAACGTACTTATTTACACAAGAATTGAAATCGATTTTCTATGATTGAAGAGTTTTATTTATTTTGAATATCTGCAACGAATTCAGTGCGAATCGCGTGCGCAGTGCCGTTTTGCGCGTTATTTGGAAAATTGGCGACTAAAACGATAAAGACCATACAGGATAAACCGATTGTTAAGTTCAATAAAAAAAATAAGAACAAAAAAAAATAACTAGCTTTAGTGCGCGACTACGTCCGCGTCAAAGTTGATATATTATCCCACGGGAACCGTACATTTTTAACATAACATCACGCCTGTTATCCTAGAAGGTTTAGGCAGAGGTTGTGCCCATTACTACACCCAGACTTTACACAAAACACATTACAATTTTCCAGAGAAAAGTCTATGTGTTATTCCAGACAACTGTAATCCATCTCTGTGCCAAATTTTATCCAGATCCGTTCAGCCGTTCTAGCGTGATTGAGTAACAAACATCCATCCATCCAAAGATTCGCATTTATAATAGTAGTAAGATAATTTGCAAGTTAGGTATAAGTATGGGTTTTCTCCATCAGGAATTTCGCAGTAGCAGCCTCGGGGTCTGAATTTGTGCCCGGTTGGCAATGTCAAAAAAAATCTAACTGTCGAATTGTGGGTGACTAATATTTACATCTCTGCTTAACTCTTCGGTATAACAGGCGTGATGTTATATCATATACCTACGTTGTAAGAGATAATTGCCGCAAAATGTTAGGTTGTATTGAGATATTTTTTTACACTGTAATTATCGGTCATCTATGAATAATTGTAATAAACACTTAAAGAACCGCCTCTTTGGACCTTGTAGGCGTATGCGCAGCTGTTTAGCGGGAGTTCCTGGTCTCTGTGTCTAGGTTAGAAACGGTGTTAGTAGTTTTAATAAGTTTCCCTCATTATTGTCTTGCGATTTGCCATAAATTGTTATTGTCTTAACAAAAGGCTAACAAATCTGTCTATACCGGATTTGAATAATGACGTAAGTACCTATTGTGTTAATGAGTACACCAAAGCAAAGCAAAGTTATTCTCTACTTTTCTTTGAAATAAACACTCACGTGCAAAACAATTAGGACAATCAGCAAAGGCGTCGGTAGCAGGGTGCAAGGGTGTGTGCTTGCACTCCCCTGTTCGGAAATAAAATACATGACATACCAAAGATTAAGATATTTTTATTTCGTTTCGTACTATTTAAATTAAAACTTAGGCTTCTAGGCTGCTGTACAGATGTATAATCAATTTAATTGACACAACATGCATGGAAAATCCGTAAAGTCTCTCTGTCTATTACGCTTTCAGGGCTAAACGACTGGACCGATTTTGATAGGTACGGGGTTAGTTTGAACGACAAGGAAGGCCATAGGCTCCTGCCGAGCTTGCGGGACGTCTTAACAAGATACCGTGGCCCCGGAACGTAAAGGGCAATAGAAGGAACAGGGTGTTTTTAAAAATAAAGTCAGTAAAAAGTCTGACAGTCCCTTCCACCCCTAGGGGGGAAGGATTCATTTGGTGATTTTTACCATCTCAAAAAAAAGGAAGGCCATAGGCTACTTTTTTCCCCTACTTCGTCTGCACCACACACATTTATGCGGACGAATTCGAAGGCAATTGCTCCCTAGTAATAAATAAAAACCAAACCTATTAGTACTGATTCCTGTTAAGAATCACTAGCATAAGTATATCGTCAGATTATAGGATTTGTCGAGGATGCATCTTGCCTACAAGATATAATGCAACCTATAACCTTAAGCTAAGGTTGTAAATAATCTAATCGGTATCTTAATCGAATCGTGATGATGGTACATTAACAGTTATCTGTAGATTATGATTAATGGTCTCGTAAATCAGTATATAGGTTTATGTGTCGCTTAAAGTATGGGTATGGATGAGTCATTTCTAGCGGTTATATGAACAAGATGGTCAAGCTTGGCGGGTGAAATATGGGAGATTAAATGCAGCTTGCAAGATTGAACTTGATGACAGAATTAATGAATCTACACTAAAATTAATAAGAGCTAAAGTTTGTTTTTGTTTGTAAGCGGTACCTATTCTGTGGAAGTAGATATTATTCTTATCTATTTTCTATGTTAACTATCATCTGTCTAGCCTTTTCCCAATTATGTTGGAGACGGCTTCCAGTCTAACCAGATGCAGCTGAATACCAAAAATAAAAATATTATTCAATTTTTATGTTATGCAATAATAATATTCTTTGAAAGCGCTGTGCAGAACAGTGTCCTTTTGTGTCCACAGAGACCGCAAAATTCATTAGAGCATTATTGTTCTGTGCCAGTAACTACAGGTGAAAGATGTTTTACTTATAGTTCCGAGTCAGCGACATCGGCGGCTACGCTATAAAACCATCGCGGTGGTTCCGTGCCTTCGTGCAGGGGCCATCAACACAAAAAAAACCCAATAATACTTTGCCCAACCTGCAGAAGCGTAGCGTACCTTGGCGGGGCCCCGTATAAAAAATTATTTGGGGGCCCTTAGAAAGGGTAAATATTTCTCAAAAAAGAAAAAATGATCCATAAAATTAAAAGAAATATTTATTCATCATAATTATCTATCTGTCATATTTTTAAAAACAATTTAAATTAAATATTAACTCTCCTTGCCTTTTTTTCGGCAAACTGATTAATTAAATCATTCATAGCTGATGATGACTAGTTTTTCTTAAGTTTCTGCCTCTTTGGACAATAGTGACAGGTCTGACAGGCGTTCCTGTCCCATAGAAGTTCTTAAATAATTTTTTATCAGTTTTAATTTCGAGAAACTTCTTTGGGTAGTTTTTATTCATTTTTGTTTACGCACTTTGGGCCCTGGCCCCTGGCCTACGGGGGCCCCGTAGGCCAGGGGCCCCGTATAATTGATACGGCAGATACGGCGGTAGCTACGCCCCTGCCAACCTGGGAATTCGACTCAAGACCTCACGATCAACAGTCGCGCTTCACGACCACTAGACCAACGACAGTTAATTATAACTTTGTTTCACATTCATCTTTCTTACAACAGCTGATCATGAACTTAATTTTAACGGTACGAGCGACCGTGTAACTCCGGACCAACAATGAGTTGCTACATAACTGTTCTCCCGTTGTTTTGATGGAGCACCTTTTTATGACCACCATAGAGTGAGAGGTACACCGTAACACGTCAGTAATGATGGTGTTTGTTCTTCAATACTGTATGTCGGTGGCACGACATGCGATGAGTGATGTACAGTCAATAAAAGAGAGATATCCAGAGTCCTCAGATATAGCTCTTAGAAACTATTGGATGTCGATTGAAACTTACCTTGATTAATGAACTGTACTATTTTTACTTTTTTTGAAAACTTCAACTATATCTGACGACCTTGCATACCAATTTCTTTTGTGGCCTGTACCTACTGTTAGATGGTGAAATGTCGGAATGTGTAAGTACAGACTTATCATTTGATACTAAAAAACAATTACTTTAATATTTATGGAGTTTTATGTCGGTTTTTTGTGACGTATTATATTTATATCCCATATATGCTGCGGAGCAACACGACGGTCGCTTTAAATGATGCCTACATGACAACATCACGCCTGTAATCCAGCAAGGGATAGGCAACGGTGTACATGAGTACACCTCTCGAGGCGCGGGGGTGTCACACCGCCAACTTCCAAAGAACTTGTTACTGAGAAGTCGGTAACGGTAACCCGTTAAAACGTTTTGCCCGACCTGAGAATCGGACCCCACGTTCAGCAGTCGCGCTTGCGACCACAAGACCAACGGGGCACACAAGTCGAGTGAAAGGTATCATAATATTTGTACGAGAACGAGCTGAACATAACTGAGGCCATTAATTTAATTTTATCGATCGTATGATTTGATTCGAGTAATTAAATTCGCGAATACTGTTATGTTCAATTTGAGTTGGATTGTGCTGGATATTATGGTTTTTGGAAGTAGTAATTTGGCAACAAGATTTTTTTTTTATTGTGTGGGAAAGTCATCTGGTTCAGAGAAAGGACTGTGTTGATGTCATGTTAGGCTTTCGAAGTATGTCCTACACTAAACGTTTTATTTTGTATATTATAATTCTCATCATCCTAAAAATACAAGTTCTTCAGTACAATATTATAAAGTTGAATAAACTTTTTTTTTTTGGTTGTAAAAATCATCAAAAGACTCCTTCCACCCTGGGAGACAGTCAGACTTTTACTGACTAAAAAAACACACTGTTCCTTCTGTTGCCCTTTAAGTCGTCCCGCAACCCCAACAATTGCATAAAGCTTCTATTTAAGACTTCGACCGCGTTGTTTTTTTTAAGTTACGTCTTTGGTAACTGCTCCGCTTCCGTGAATCGGAGCGTGATGTTATGTAGCCTATACTATTCCTCATGAATCTGGCTATCATATCCACAAAGATTTTTCCAATCCAACCGGTAGTTACAGATTTGCGCGTTTAAAAAAACAAACAAATAATTAATTAATTAGTATATATATATATAAATACTAGCTTTTGCCCGCGACTTCGTCCGCGTAAATTTAGGAAATCGCGGACACAGACGAAGTCGCGGAAAAAATTACCCATGTCCTGTCATTTCAATTATTTAGTTAAAATCATGATTCGAAACGACACGTGGCGCCATCTATGATCTTAAGAACGTTATTGTGATTTCCCTCGGAAACATTCGGAAACAGAACACACTTTTTTTCAGGATTAAAGGTCTATGTTCCCTCCTGTACATCTGGCAACGTATATGCAAAATTTTAGGATGATCGGTTCAGTGGCTTAGGCGTAAAATGGTAACAAACAAACAAACAAACTTACTTTCACATTTATAATATTAGTTAGGATTAGGAAGTTAGGATAGGATTCGTTAGAATTAAACCTATATTGAGTATAGATCTAGGACGAGCTTTGCGTGAGTGTTGAACATTACATTTATTTACAGTAATAAATGCAGTTTGACCTAACTTTACGTAAAGTGTTTACATAATGATTCGCACGCGAAAAACAGTAGATTCTAGTCAAATTACTTTAACCGTTAGTTATAACTTAACTGCTACCAAGTTAGCATCCGTTACTCTAAGTTTTATGCGCGAAAAATTGTGTTATTTATATTCGTTTTAGTTTAATTATGTGCTATAAAACTCGTCTAAATTACTACACTGAAAAAAAAGAAACAGTAGAGAATATTTTTACTTGACTGTTATGTCAGTTAAGCCAGTTAAGTTTTTTACCGATATATTATTTATCTAATATAAATACCTATATAAAAGCGTCACGAAATATCGAAAACCACTTAATGTAAAAAATAATTTTGACAGAAAGTAATTAGTTTATAGTTAGTAGACATCCGCAAAGAAAAGATTTTCCAAACTTAATCCCCTAAGTGGATGAAACGGACACATACGTACATACATAACATCACGCCTGTAATCCCCAAGGGTTAGGCAGAGGTGTACACATTAGTACACCCACATTTCGCCAGTTATGTTTTTAGTCCCATGTAATAGGGGGCGAGCCTATTGCCATCAACCGGGCACAAATCCAGACTCCGAGGCTGCTACTGAGAAATTCCTGATGGAAAAACCCAATAACACTTTGCCCGACCTGGGAATCGAACCCAAGACCTCATGCACAGCAGTCGCGCTTGCGACCACTAGACCAACGAGGCAGTGGATGAAACGGAGTCCAAAGTTTATGGAGAAGCGGACGGAGTCGCGGGCCGAGGCTAGTCCAAATATATACAAAAAAGCAGGTGCCTCGTTGGTCTAATGACCGCAAAGCGCGACTGCTGAGCATGAGGTCTTTGGTTCGATTCGGTCGGGTCGGGTCAGATCGGACAGTCTTATTGGTTTTTTCTATCAAGAATTTCTCATTAGCAGCCTCGGAGTCTGGATTTGTGCCCGGTTGATGGCAGTAGGATCGCCCCCAATTACATGGGACTTAAACATAACTGGCGAAATGTTGTTGTACTAATAGGTACACCTTTGCCAACCCTTCGGGGATTACAGGCGTGATGTTATGTTAACTAAACTTTTCTTTTTAAAGGCCTACGTACGTTTTGAAGAGTATTGTATTTTTAACTGTATAATGATTATATTTAAATGTAAAAAGATATTAAGATTTATTGCGAAATAACAAAGCTCGCCGCTTCTTTTGGTCAACCATTGTTCAAACCGGATGAATAGTCGCAGACGCATAAAATACGAACAAAATCTATTCATTACACAGGGTGGTCGTTAATTTACCAGAAACCTGAAAAGGGGTCATTGCACTCATCATCATGAACAACTTTTACTATGGATGAAAATAATCAGCTATTTCATACATTATGATGATGTAAAGTATTTATGTAGAAAATAGCTGGTTTTTTTTCATAAGGTTTGCATTCAAGTTTCTGGTAAATTAACAATCACCACTTTGAAAATTACAGGAACAACCACTAGCAACCTTTGATAGAAGTTGTTCCTGTAATTTATAAAATGATGATTGTTGATTGGCGTTTGTATGGAGAAAAGACCACCCGCATTTCTTCTTAATTTGAAAATAAATCTCCTCAAATATCTAAATAAAGATAAAATAACACTGCCCGACCTGGGAATCGAACTCAAAATCTCATGCTCAGCAGTCGTGCTTCGCGACTACTAGACCAACGAGGCAGTTCGTTAGATCAGTAACAAAAACAAAAAACTGTAATGAATATAGAAAAACAAAATAAAAAATATTTTTCAACGCTTTCAACTAATTAAGGTACATTAAATCAACACGTCAAACGGTCAAATAAATTCACTTTCAAAACCACTTAAAGCGCATGTCACACTCCTACGCATTCAACTAAAAAAACAAAAAACAATTCTCAAGTGATGTCTTTGAACCATTCATGTTATAGAGTCGTTACCCAACGAGGTGTTTTTTTAAGCAATTGTAACAAACGGTACTCCGTACTAAGATTAGCATCCATTTAATTGAAGATGGCGGATAAAAAATTACGTAATTGCCAGTGTCGGCTTCCGGTCGGTGTAAATGTACCTTTATAATGTGAACGGAGAACGAGTGAATGAAAGAGCGAAGAACTTCATCTTTAACAATATTTTAAAGGCGAAAGTAACTCTGTCTGTCTGTGTAGCTTTTACGACTAAACCACTGATCTAATTTTGATGAAATTTTCCAAAGGAAGGACATAGGCTTCTTTTTATTCGCTTTTTCTTATAAGGTGACATCGTGAGGAAACCTGGACTTACTGTCCCACTCAAACCATGTCAGAGGACTTTGAGGCGGTTTAGAACTCTGTCACTAGTCTGTGTGGTGTCGTAAGACCTTACTGCCAACACGATAAAGAAGAAAGAAGATGAAGTTGCGGACAGAAGCTTGTTTGAAATAAACTTCCAAAACACAGATAAAGAATAAAGAAAAAAAAAAGAAATAGATAGAATAAACAAATAAATAGATAAAGAATAATAAATAGATAAAAATTTCAATAAAGAATAGGTAATAGATAGATGAATAGATAAACTCTTATTGGTACTAGCCCATGCCACTTTTCGAACCCACAACCTCGTCATCACGACTTACAGAACCACATACTTAGATATAGGTAATTACTATATCTAGAGTTCTTCCACTTGCATTTCCTGTTAGTTTTACTAAATTAATTACCGGGAGGGCAGCCAACCGTAAACAATTAGGTACATGCGTAACTATCTAGTTATCTTTTAACTAGACTGGGAAATGAAGAAAAACCTAACCCTCACAAGCTTATCAATCCGTGTTCGCTTATTATGTTAAGTGAGGGAAAAGATTTTTTTATGACTTTATTTTTACAATAGCAACATTAGTTTCAACGTGCAGTTTTAATTGTTCCTGGGAACATGATTTGAACATTTCAAGGGGATAAGTAAGGTTGTAAGTTGCCATGTTTTGAGCACAAAATTGAGCTTAATTTTGCCCTAATGATCTTAGTTCATTAGTTAAATAAGTGGCAGTTAGTAATTAGTGTAGATAGTGAGTAGTAGTTAGTTAGTCAGTAAATTAGTTTAATGATAACAGTAAATAAGACCTACATTTTAAATGTAACATAACATCACGCCTGTAATCTCCGAAGGGTTAGGCAGAGGTGTACCTGTTAGTACACCCACATTTCGCCAGTTATGTTTTTAGTCCCATATAATAGGGGGCGAGCCTATTGCCATCAACCGGGCACAAATCCAGACTCCGAGGCTGCTACTGAGATATTCCTGATGGAAAACTCAATAACACTTTGCCCGACCTGGGAATCGAACCCAAGACCTCATGCACAGCAGCCGCGCTTGCGAACACTAGACCAACGAGGCAGTCAAAAAAAATGGTTAAATGTTTTTATTATAATAAATTTTTTATGGTTAAATGTTTTTATTATAATAAAAATTTTATGGTTAAATGTTTTTATTATAATAAAAATTTTATTTGATCCCTTATTTTCGCAGAACCTTACCGAGTTTTACCATTAAGACTTGATAAACCTTAGGTTTGATCGAAAAAACTTGTGATTAGTACAATTAACAAAAAAAACTCAATCTATACTACTTCTTTCTTTCTTCTTCTTTCTAAGAAGAAGAAATAAAATCTATACTTACTAATATTATACAGCTTGAGAGTTTGATTGTTTGTTCGATTCTGAAAATTATTTCGCTAACAGAAAGCTACAGGCTACATTTTATCGAAAACAAAATAGATATCAATAAAAATATCCAGTTGAAGTCGCAGTCAAAACCTAGTCTGTCATATGTTTGCCCTGACAGCATTGATATTTAAACATGTCAATCAAAGTATGAAAACAAACATAAAAGGGATAAAATGCTCATATTTAAAACTTTTTAATTTCAAAATCTACCGAAACATAAATCCCAAAACGGACGGAACCAAGTAATAGTTAACCTTTCATGTGATTTGACTTAAACCCAACAGTTTTATTGTTCGTCCACCCTAATAAATCTCAGTGGTACCGGGCGGCACAATAAAATCTAAATAAAGGACCAATAAAGTTACTCTTAATGTACCACGGGGATCATTGAGGGCTTTACTCTCTATTAATGTTAGCATCCTGGATGCAAAGTGCTACTGTAGCGTTGGAGGGTTAAATATAGCCGTCTTTTGTTTTTTGAAATAAGAAAAACGGTTTTACAAATACATTATAATAACACTAGATACCTATGATGATTATTATTTTTGGAGTTTATGCTTTTACTTTTTCCTTAGGTAATAAAAAAGAAATATCTAATTAAAAATTAAATATATTTTAATATTAATTTTAAACATATTAATTATTGTTGAATATAAAATATATTCTATGTTGCTCGTTGATAATGTAGCTTTCCATAGATAAAATAATTGTTAAAATCGGTTAAGCATTTTTTGAGTTTATCCATTACAAACAAAGATACGAAATCTTTTTATAATATCTTAAAGTTTATATAAATATTACATGTAGGTAATATAAAAAGTTTACCAGAAGTGTGTTGATCCAGTAAATTATACACCTTTTAAGGTGTGTAATTTACTGGATCAAATTACTTAAATTGATAGATATTAATCATGTTAGTTAATGGCAAATAATCTTACTAATTATAAATACAAAAGTTTGGACGGATGTTTTTACTCAATCAAGACATAACGGCTGAACGGAACTAGATGAATTTTAGCACAGAGATAGATAATAGTCTGGAATAGCCAATAGGCTATCTTTTTATATCGGAAAAATGTACGTGTCCCGTGGGATAATGTATTAAGTCTGCCGCGGACGAAGTCGCGGTTGGAAGCTACATTATTCATAAAGCTTTCATAGCAAAGCTTTATATTGAATTTAAGAAAAGAAAATAAGTGATTTTGTTATTGTATTTTGTTAGGGACAATTTTTGACCACGACATATTAATATTCATTAATTTTTATTATTTAAATTAATAACAAAGAGATTAATTTCAAAAAGCTTTGGAAACTGAATATTCAAATCGCCCCCCCACCCACCAATCATTAATAAAATAACATAATTGTTTTTAAGCTATTCGCAAAATAAAATAAATTCCCTATCTACAAAAATCTATAAATAAACTGAAAGCTGTGTGCAGCTTTGGACTCACCTTGCTCCGTGGAACACCGGGCACTAATAGCTGCGCCGGCGCAACTATGCGATGCTCACGCGAAGAGCAATGACTCGGACGCTCGCACTTGACCTTGTGAGAAGCGAGTATACGCGAAACATCAACCCGTACTCGTTTTATACTAGCTATCTTGAAGGGGCATACTGCTGGGTAGCATGGAAAGCTTCTGGAGCTTTAAGATAAAGCCCGTCAGCAAAACTTTATTGTAAAAACCTTTAAAAAGCTCTCCACGTTCAAAAGCTCTAACATCACATCACGTCTGTATCCCCGAAGGGTTTGGCAGAGGTAGATGCCATGATGATTAAGATTTGTGCCCGGTTGATGGCAATAGGTTCCCCACATAACATAGGTCTTAAACATAACTGGCGAAATGTGGTGTGATAAACACACATCTGCCTAACCCTTCGCGGATTACAGGCATGATGTTATGAATATGTGGTAAAATTATCACTGAAATTATGAAAAGGAAAAAGTGATCATGAAAAGACCTGCAGGCCTATTAAGGCATGAAAAATATAAAACCAAGAATGATTTGTTAATATATTTTTTTAATTACTCAAAGGTTAAACTATTCTCTGAAGTAAAGAAAACAACAAGATGATAAAATTGACTCAAATATCAAAGTATATATCAATACATGTAATGATACTATTCGATAAAAACAACGAAGGATTACTCGATGGACTAATTATTGAATACGTCAAATAACATAACATCACGCCTGTAATCCCAAAGGGTTAGGTAGAGGTGACCTCATTTGTGCACTCACATTTCTCCAGTTATGTTTCAAAAACGTCAGTAAAATGTAGTAAGTTAAGTACTACTGCTTTTATTCTAATTACCTAACCACAGCAAGAGTACACTTGACTAACCGAACAAAATGCCCGTATGTATGAACTGCAGGTTCAACTCCCCAGCTCAAAAAGACCCCCTTAACTTAGCAAAGGGAACAAGAACAAGTGTCTAGCTTTACTGGTTACATTTTTATAGTACAGGCTACGGGATGAAACTAATGTTATAAACACAGGACATCCAGATATGTATACAGATTGCTAATTAAGTTTCCTTAATTGATTCCAATTATGTTAATTGATAGTAGGAAACTGGCTGTGGTTGTTGATTTTAGAGAATGTGAAACGCAACCCGCATCTTAAATTTATTTTAAAATGCAGCTGAATGTACAGTAGCTGTCTTATGTGGACTAGTAATCTCATAAAGAAATATAATGACACTTGGGTTAAATTTACGTACTTCTGACGCCGTGTGCGAATTTTGAGGTGTACGTAGGTTCTGTGTTAATACATCGCTTAAACAAACTGATGTAGTTACGGCCGCGTGTTCACAGTAATTCAAACCTTATCATTTAGCATGCTACTGCACTTATTTTATTTTATTTTATTTATTAGGTCTACCAACAACTGTTTACACTCATATAAACAATAATAAAACGTGCATTTAAACTTAACATAGTGCAACAATTACTTAAAGGAAGGAAACAACAATAATAAATCACTATTCTAAACTACATACTACGTACGAGTAAACATAATGAGCAAAATTTTAAAAGCTTAATTTCCAAAACATGTTACATTAACACAGTCCTAAAAAAATAAGAATTACAATAAATCTGATAAACACTTCAGAAATTTACATTTTTGAATTTTGGGAGAATCAAAGTGGAAATCAACCCCATCACTGCAAATATTCAAAACCTTACAAAACCTAGCGCATGGAGAGTTAGATTCCAGCACCGTTCTTCTCATTGGAGGACAAAGTGGAGTGATAGGTATGGATGTGGTGGTATGCATATGACTGCTTACTGTACCTATATTTAAAGGTTTTTTTTTTAAAACAATACCTCACACGATGTATTTAATTTTGAACTCTTAAATAATTTTTCAAACGTCATTTACAAGAACAAAAAGAAAATGTTCCCAAAAGATAGTTTCGTAAGAAGAAAAATAGGCAAGAAACCCTATTTCAACTTTATAAAAAAATGATAACAATAATTTTTACAGGTACATTAATTTAATAATTCATATTTTTTTAATACTTTTTACCCACGGCGGAACGGAGAAGGTGTCTTTACGTTGTCTTAAGAGATTATAGTGGTTATTGCGGATGCTGTAACCATGTGCATCACCTTTAATATGGTGCTTCCGTGAGGCTTCTGAGAAATAATATTCCTTACTATTGTAGGTTCCTAGTTTCCTACTAGTAGACATATAAAAGCGAAGGGTACTCACTCATCACGAAATATCAAAAACCGCTTGACGTATAAAGATGAAATTTGGCACACAGGTAGTGTGTGTTGATACATGTAAAATGCTTCTTAATTAGCAATTAAGGACCATCACCGACTAGACTGGCACCTTAAGTGTCGGCCCACGTCGTAAAGTCTTAGGGTGGACACATATCTGACGTAAGATGCGCTGCGCATCGACGCAACGTTCGCTACCAGAGCATTCAAATCCACATAATATCATAAATACTAAAGTAACTGTCTGTCTGTTACCTCATCAGGCATACCCACTGAAACTACTGTAATTAAATTCGACAAAAAGGGGTTTGGGGTCTGAATATGGACATAGTAATTATAATACCAGCCTATTATTGCCCCACTGCATGGCACGGGTCTCTTACAGAAAAGGTACGGGGCCATTGATCACCATGCTTGCTTAAGACGGATTCATCATCATCATAACGGCCTACTACGGATTGGCGATTTCAAACTTATATTAATGACTAAATTTTGCCCGTGACTTCTTCCGCGTAGAAGTCGAAAATTTGACCCCGTTAGGAGATGAATTTTAATTAAATACGAAGCACGTCTTCCACCAATTCTGTTAAAAGATGTTTATGCAGGTAGATTGGACCAAGGAATCACGTTGACCCATACAAAATTTGCCCCCCTTTTTCACCCCCTAAGGGGTATCATTTCGGAAAATCTTTTCTTATGGGATGCCTACGTCATACAAAGAACACAACCTCCAAATTTCAAGTCTACTACGATCAGCGATTTAGGCTGTGCGTTGATCTGCAGTTAGTCAGTCATTCAGGACAAAGCATTTTATATGTATAGATAAAAGTTAGATTTCCAGAAGTCCAGATTGCCTCACGATGTTTTCCTTCACCGATGTCAAAGATATAAATATGAATTGAAAAGGTCACATTGGTACTTGCCGACTATAGAGTCCGACATCCGAATCCTTTCTCTGCAACTCATCAGGGTTCATTGCCCTGGCGCTGCGTTTTTCTGGTGGTCGTCACAGTTGACTCTGGCTTTCAAGAGATGCAGCGGTTGGGAATAGTGTGTCGGGTTTGTTCTAATGATACGAAAACCTACGCGAGGTGCATCTTACTCCAGGGGCCTACCACAACCTCTTAAAACAATATTATTTTAGAAATTACAAAGTATTATTAAAATAATATTGTTATAAGAGATGGCGGTAGGCGCCCAGTTGTGCGTCCACCCTTAACGCAAGGCGCCTTCACGCCACCGCGCATGGCGCCTGCAGTTACACAAATTACTAGTTAAAGGCGACGCGATCTTAGTTAAGCGATGTACTTCTCTCAAGCACTATACTGAAATATGTTTATGACTAATCACCGCCCTCTTAGGAAGGTAATTCGTGAAGAGATACCTAGTGCGTAGTGTACGGCTGGGTCTACAGTCTACAGAGTGCTAATTGTGAGTTTTTCACACACGTATGATTGCGAGCGCGTTAGAATTTTATATGGGAAAAAGTTAAAGCGCCATCTGGTGGTCACTAGGAAAACCTTATTTCCCATACAAAATACTAAAGCGCTTGCAATCGAACGTGAGTGAAAAAACTCACACTTAGCACTCAGATACAAGATGCCGATTTCGTTGTTCACAAACTAAAAAAACTAAAATGAGACTATTTCTGTCTTTTTTTTTTTCAATAAAAAAAGGAAGGGGCGGTAAAAAATTAGACCTGTCAATTCCATGCTATTTCAGTTGACATGTCAGAACGCATAGATTAAAAACACGGAAAATATTCAAGG
The DNA here is from genome assembly GCA_949774945.1 of Hoplodrina ambigua. Taxonomy (NCBI): domain Eukaryota; kingdom Metazoa; phylum Arthropoda; class Insecta; order Lepidoptera; family Noctuidae; genus Hoplodrina; species Hoplodrina ambigua. The sequence goes on from OX458968.1 coordinate 11,629,891, forward strand.
CAAAACTATTTTGACATCTTTAACTTAGTTCTAAACAGTCGTCATTCTTTTTTTTCGCTTTATGTTAGTAAGAGATGTCAATTTTAGAATTTCATGTGTTGTTTGTGAAGTAAAGCTTTAGCACTGTAAAGTTTTATTAGACGACGCGAGAAATATCATGCGAGTTGCGGTACATTGCGGGACCGCGAGGTTGTCTTGTCAACTGACCGATCATCGACGGAAATGTACCACAACTTATACGCACGATATTTCTCGCACCGTCTAAAATAAACTTTAACTCTTACCACGTTTACAAATACAGCATTCCGATTCTGATTCTCAAACTCATTTCACCAAAATTCTCGCACAGAAATTTTACAGAATAAGCCGGTTGGTAAATGATTGGACATATTTGCACGTAGGTACTTATCTAAAGATATCTAAATCATAATAATATCGTGACGGAAGCTTCGAACATTCATACCGATTTTAACTGTATCAAAATCAACAAAGTTCTTGTGAATTCTTACCATTTCCAAAACGTTTTCAATACAGAATAGTTTGTTTAGTTTTTCTGGGTTCCGTATGCGAAATTACTAAGCCTCCGTTGTCCGTCCTACTCTCTGTCTTTATCTCATGAACCGTAATGTAGAGAGTTGAACTTTTCATAAAATGTGTATTTCTATTGCCGCTATAACAACAAACAATAAAAATAAAATGAAATGAAAAATTAAAGAGGTCTCCCATACAAGAACGCTCATTTTGTTTTATTTTTGTATGTAGTGTTAAATATTGCCTCGAATTGACTATAATATTGACTGCCTCGTTGGTCTAGTGGTTGCAAGGCGTGGCTGCTAAGCATGAGGTGTTGGGTTCGAGGAATTTCTCAGTAGCTGCCACGGAGTCTGGATTTGTGCACGGTTAATGCCAATAGGCTCGCTCCTTATTACATGGGACTTCAACATTACTGGTGAAATGTGGGTGGACCGTAGACTAATGGGTACACCTCTGCCTAACCCTTTCGGGGATTACAGGCGTGATGTTATCATTATGGTAGTGTTAAATATTGTTTATAGTGGTACAGAACCCTTCGTGTACGAGTTCGACTCGCACTTAGCAAGTTTTTTGTTTATTTTTGGCTCGTTTTTGCTTTGGAGAGCTTTAACAATCATTGTAGTTTTTTCTGTTCACGGTCAACTAGGGTCAAATCAGTGGTTAGATGACAAATAGTTAACAAACATGGTTGGTAAGGCCACGTCTCACAGCTAGAGGAGCGATAGAGATCGTAGGCAGCTTGGGTTTATTTACTACAACTTTTTTTTGTTCGTACATGGCGTTTAGTTCTGAAAAAACAAACTTACCCACGTCAAGTTAATTTTAAGATTTTGGCTGTTTTACGCAAAAATCAATCTGCTTAGCCTTGTCCCTACTATTTTGAAGTCGGATTTCAGTCTAACCAGAGACAGTTACTGGTACTGGTTACTGGTATTCAACTGGTATTATAGAGCAACTGAAACTGATTTTACTCGGTATGTAAAAATGGTCACCCATCCACGGACCAACCCCGGCAAGCGTAGCTTAACCTGATGGATCGACTCTTGCGGCTATTTAACGCTAAATAATTAAAAATTATAAGTTGTACCTTATTATTTGGGTTTATTTACCTCAAAAATATTCAGGGACAAAACTTTAGTATAAAGGAGCAATTCTTGTATTTTTAAAGATCGTTCCTTACGCTAATCTTAGTCAGTCAAAAACGCCTCTAATTTACATAATATAATTTTGGGATTGATTGTAGCTGCGATAAGATTACAACTTCATTTTGATCGTTGTTACGGGAATTTTCTTTTAATTTTCAGGTGCATTAAACGTCTTAAAACACCTATATTTAAATAATAAAAGATCTTAATAATCCCGTACATTTAAATACCGTTTTACTTGCACTAATGTAAACTAATGTCATCTTATCTACCTACTCATTTCCCGTGGTCCAGTTTTCTGTTTGACACTTTACAGCAATAATAACGATCTACGGAACCTTAATTATTTCCTGTAGATCTAGGTTTAGGTGCATGTAATGGAAAATTAATTATCTTTTTCCGCGTTCATTTGTTTTTGAGGTTTTATGTGGTTCGCTGTTAGTCAGAAACTCAGAACCTAGGCGATAGAAAGACGCATGGATCAGCATTTCTTAGCTCAACTATCTTGTAGGGCCCGGGTCGACGCGACGGCGCGTTCTGCTCACGCGCGCCTCAAAGAGCTGTCAGCACAGGGACGGGACCCCCAACTGGGCCAACGCCTGCCAGGGTTGCGGGACATCTTAACAGGATACCGTGGCCCCGGAACGTAAAGGGCAACAGAAGGAACAGGGTGGTTTTTTAGTCAGTAAAAGTCTGACAGTCCCTTCCGCTCCACCCAAGGCGGAAGGAGTCATTTGATTATTTTTACCAACTAAAAAAAAAAACTATCTTGTAGGGAACCTAAAATGATCCAACACAAGCATATAACGCAAAAATATTTTTCAAATCGAACCAGCCGTTCTTGATAGCGCCTTCAAACAAACAAATAAATAAAATGTTGAAATTAGTACCTATACACAAGTTTCTGCCTGCGACTTCATACGATTGGTTTTTTGATACTATCCCACCTCATCTAAATCTGTTTTACTTTTCTGATCAGATTGAGTAGCAAAAATCCATTCAAACTTTCCGATTTATAATAGTAGTAAGATTAGTATGAATAGATAGCCACCACCACCTTTGGTTGACTGGTATAGAATGCTTAAAGCATTAAGTCCGCCTTTGTACTTTTTTGTTGCATAAAGTTTAATTAAATAAATGAATAGCGTGATAATCCATTCATAAAAATACTACCCTTCTATCGAAAAACGAAGACAGCAAGCGAGGTGCGCAGTCATAAATCTCGAAGCTTTGTCGCGCCGCTTGTGATGGAACGTCAACATGAAACGTCGCGATGTCTTTCTCACATTTAAATACATTTTCTTTTTCTTTTACACGTACACAAACCTGTTGGCAGCTTTGCTCTGCGAAGACATGGCATTAGCTTGTGTTTTTCGTAAATAGAATGGGCTAATGGGCTTGATGCTGTTTTTACGCCTACACAGAGCTGGATTAGCCCTTAAGCAAATTAAGCAATTGCTTAGGGCATCACACAAGCGCGGATCTACCGTTGTCGGCACGGTAGGCATACAATAAAAAAAACTCATTAGTATTAAACGAATACCAGCTTTTAATTAAATCTGCTTTTAAGCTGTAAAGTTTCATATTTATTAATCGGTTTAGTAGTTTAAAGTCCAGATCCCATAATGGTACCTAATACGCGTGATTGAATCTAACTGTAATTCATTTCAAATGACCATGACTACATGCTTTTTCGAGGACTGGATCCGCGCCTGGCATCCCATTTTGGGGGACAGAAGAAAGCGCACCAAAAAAATATCTAGCACATGAAAGGTAGGACTGTTTAAAAATCCGCGCGTTTAAAATTGAGTCCACGTATTTCTTTCGTCTTTCATACATATTTTTACGTACGTAATTATCTATCTTAGAGCAACTAGTAGGTACCCTAATCCGGCCCTGCACCTACACATTTGTTACTTACAGTAATTATGTTGAATGCTATCTTGAGAATGATTGGTCTGCACTTTACTGGAAATGAAAAGACTATGAAAATGTCCTATCAGTGATTACGACTGTGAACCGCGTGGTGAAACACTTCCCGATTACTGTGTATAATTAAATTCAAGCATTAACAGGCAATCTTAAGAGCACTATAGTGACCATTTTCCTATGCAAACATATTCCAGATTTTTGTTCCTGCATTTTAAAACAAGAGCAATATTATTTTAAACCGATATACCTAGATATCAATCGTGGATACGAGGGACCTTTAATTTTTCGTATGAGCTGATTTTTACAGAAGTTACGACCGACCAAATATCAATAAAAACGCCAATTTCAAACGTTTTAGTAAACAAATCTTTTTGGTGTCAAAAGGAACTTAAAGTATTTTTCACAAAACATTTACCAGTAAACCTCGAAACGAATTTTGTTTATAATTTCATGGGTTTCAATATTTTTGAGCGGCACCCTAATTCTTTTTCTAAAATAATAGGTACCTACCTATGAAGTTATCTAAGTTACCCCATTTAACATCAACTATTTGCCTGTGAAAGTCCTATCAAAAATGGTCCAAAGTTTTTGGTGATTAGCCAGGAAAAACAGACAGATAGACAGGAAGACAGGCAAACCCTCCAATCCCCCAAAGTTACCGCGCTAGTAGGTACCTACTTATAACGGTCAATATCCTTGGTTTAATTCGGGAAGCAATTCAGCTATCCTGTCCATCAATCCAGAATAACTCCATAGAAAGTATACCATAAACTCTTCAAACACATCACAAGATACCATAAACAATCAATCGAATGTACAAAGTTAAATAATTCATTAACTACGCAGCAATCACGACTGCCGAGCAATCGCTATTACTGCAGCCGGTAGCAGTTGTTTTATGTTAGATGCAGGGGCGTAGCCACCGCCGTTTTAAAGATACGGGCTCCCCTAGCTACAGGGGCCCAAGCGCGGATCCACTGTTGTGGGCACGGTGGGCAAAGCTCACAACCCAATTTCGCAACAAAAAAAAAATCAGTTTGAATTTGTTATTTTAAGTAGGTAAGCACCTAAAAAAAAGTGAATTAGGTACCAGCTTTTAATTAAATCTGATATGGTTTCAAGCTGCGATAATGTGCTACGCGTTATTGAGTCCTACTTGCACTTGGCAGATTTACAGTGACCGTGACCTGTATCCTTTTTTGATGGTGGAATCCGCGCGTGCAGGGGCCCCTTACCCGTGTAGTCAAAAGTCTGTAAAATATTATCCACTATCTCACTCAAATTTTTAGGTCCCTAAACTTCTCGGGAAAAAATAAACATATTGTTTCTTTTGTGAAAAATCTTTAGCCTCCATTTGGATTTCGCTGCAGTTAGGTAGGTAGAAAAGGCCCCCAATAAATTTTTATACAGGGCCCGACTAGGAAAGCTGCGCTACTGGTTAGTTGTTACTGCAATCTGTAACCATTTACAAGCACACTTTATGTACCCGATTACAACGGAATTTAGTTTGTAGGAAAATCTAAATTATTGTTTTAGTTACCAGGTATCTTTACTTGTAGGGAATGACTACTGATTTCGGGCTTTGAACTTTGCTTTGCAGTACAGGAAGTAATGAAACCTATACCTATTATGGCAGCTATTAATAAATGTTAGTTAGCAATTGATATTGGTTAAATACTAGCTTTTACCCGCGACTTTGCCCTTGTGAATTTTCAATCCTAATTTTTTTTTACGATATAAAAGATAGCCTCTTGCACTCAGGGATAACGTTGCTTACCGTTGGTAATTTTCAGAGTAAGACCAGTGACCAGTAACTGTAGATAATATCGAGGCGCTGCATTTAATACCTATTTTTTTGCAGAATTTCGTAATGAAACCTATAAAAATTAATATCAAGGCGCAGAACTTCTATAAAAATACACTTTGTTTTAGTCCTGACAACCCGATTTTTTTCGCTAAACTGTAAAATTTGATTATTAGTTGCTTTAAAATCGATAAATAGTTACTCTATTGAGTTGTCAAATCTGACGTGACGTCATAGCACATTTTACCCCTTCCGTTAGGAGGCCTGCGTTGCTCTATGACTTTACCCATGCAAACGTTAAAGTTTCGACAGGTCATAAAAAGTACGTCAATTGATTGGGGGCATAGAGCAACATAGGCCTCCATTGAGGGTGTTTACTATCCAATTTGGTCATCACCAGTATGCATAATTTTGCTGAAGTAGGTTTCTACTTAGACTTTCAAATAATGCTGCCAATACTAGTTTGGTATCTCTGCTGATCAACAGACGCTCATGAATATGTAAATGTGCTCGCATCCTTTTAATTAAGTATACCACCGTTTTACAATGATGCTGAAGGATTTGTTGAAGTCTTTATTTTAATTTCTTTGGTGTGTTAAATATAGATGTTTAAAAGTTAATATTCATATCTTTGATTTTTCCTTAATAAGACTACAAGTTTTAACATTCAATTCGCTCAATTTGATTATTGAAGGCTTAAAAGACCAGCTATCAAGACAGAATTTGAAAAAACATTTGTCGTAGTGATGTTTCGACTTAATACTTCAGTTCTTATTCACATTTAGCGTTTTTTTTTGTAACAGTTACATGATAACATAATAATTAGGTATTTTTTTAGTAGGTCTTTGAGGGAACTGCATATATTTTAACATTTTCATTTTAAATATTTTAATTTTATCAACTTAATTAATATTGAATTTTCGACATTTTAAATGATACAAAACAATAACTATAATTACATAAACCTAGTACTCAGAACGTATTTTTAATACGATACTAAGTTTTAGTAAGGTACAGGAACAGTATTGTACGATAACAGCTTTCCTAAGTCCCAACACTGGTAAACAAATACTTGTAAGTTAAAGTCAATGTCATTATGATTGAAGTTACTTTTTGAGGTTATAAATAAACAACAATAAACATTTTTACCGGTAACGTAGGATAATTTTATAATTATGTCTAGTAAACCTAATTCTAAGCGTACTATATACGTCGGTGGGTTAGCAGAGGAGGTCGACGAGAAAGTGTTAAACGCGGCATTCGTTCCGTTCGGAGATTTGGTTGATGTTCAAATACCTTTAGATTATGAAACTGAGAAGCATAGAGGCTTCGCTTTCATTGAATTTGAGAACGCTGAAGACGCTGCAGCGGCTATAGACAATATGGTAAGTAGTTTTTTATATTTAACACCAAAATAAAAAAAAAAAGTAATCTGTCAACATTAGGTTAGTGTTATTCATTTACTGTACAGTTATATTGCGCGCCATTTAACTGTTAACTAGCAAAATATAAGAAAAGTTATCTTTTTGTAATTTTAAGTATTTAAATAAAAGTTTAAATTCAAAACAAACCAACTAATATGGGTATACCATGTCAACATAACCTAAAATATTCGCCAAACTTTACAGAATGACTCCGAACTCTTTGGTCGCACAATCAGAGTGAATATAGCGGCCCCGCAGCGTATCAAAGAAGGTTCTACTCGGCCGGTCTGGTCCGAGGATACCTGGTTACAGAAACATGCGGGAGAGACATTACCAGTTATTAAAGATAAGGATAAAGATGCTAATACAAAGGATGATGGTACAAAGGAGAATACAGAGAGTAGTAGTGTAAGTAGTTTCCAATTGAATTAAATTTTTTTTTTAACTAGCTACTGCCCGTGACTTCTACCGTGTTGAAGTTGCTTTCTCCATACAAACATTGCACCCCCTTTCATCCCATTAGAAAGTGAATTTTGGAAAGTGCTTTCTAAGAGAATGTTTATCAACTGTTTTTCTATGGCAAACACCATCTGTGTAGCCAGCTGCACTTCACATCTACCTATTTTGAACTCAATTAAAACTGACCATACTACCTCAAACATGATGTTTGAAGTAGTAATCGTTGCAAGATTTTTACATAATTGTAAAAAAATCAAGATCTTATCAAAGGTACAAAGCCAGGCTTAAATTGTTTAAAAATCTAGTTGGTCTACCAAAATGTGACAGTCTGCATTAGCAAGAAACAACTAACTATTTAATCACAAAATATTTTAGACTAATCAGAAATAACTTCGACTACTAGTCAAATGTCTACCTCAGTAATAATTTATCTAGATCTTTTTAAATGCCCCTATGAATGACTAATATATTATTCATGAAAAGATCTATTCCTAATAAAAGTTCATTGCAGTATGTGAGATGTCTTTAGTAGTTCAAAAACTGCCACTACAAGATTTCTAATCTTGACTTTTATTTTTCAGCTACCTGCCAAGCCAACGGAGAAGCGAAACCCTCAAGTGTACTTTGACATTAGCGTTGGTAAACAATCACTAGGCCGAGTGATAATGATGTTGAGGGCAGACATTGTACCGAAGACTGCTGAGAACTTCAGAGCTCTGTGCACGCATGAGAAAGGGTTTGGTTACCAGGGGAGCAGTTTTCATAGGATTATTCCAGACTTTGTATCCTTTTCAAGTCAATAAACAATTTAGATTCATAGATGAACTGTGAATTAGATAAATTATCTGGTTGTAGTTGCCAAATATGAAAAAAAAATTGTTCATGTTTAGAGACGTTTTCTGGCCATAATGCTACTAATTTCTTGGTGACTGTGGGTAGCCAAAATTTGTTAGTTTTTAAAAAGTATTAAAAAAGTAATTGGTGCCGATTCCCTTGTCCACAAACTAGACTAAATTTAGAGAATTGACATCTCTTACTAACATACAGCGAAGGGAAAGGACGGTGACATTCCGTGACATTAAAGAACTAAGTTAGCGATGTCAAATTAGTTTTTGCCTTGAACTTTTCCGTAATTTTAATCCATACGTTTTAAGATGTCAACTATAATTGTATGGATGTGTCAGATTGACTAAATTTGACAGCTCTTATTTACATTGGCTTCTTTCTTATTTTATTGGACAGAAAAAGATGGAAATAGTCTAATTTTAGTTTAGTTTGTGACCAACAGAATCGGCACCATTGTCATTGAAATCATACAAATACATGAAAGTTCTATTATATCTTTTGTAATTTCACCTCCAAGTAGTTTTCGAGATTTTGTGTTTAGTCAGTGAGCAGAAAGTCCTTCTGCTTTTATAATTATCTGGGTATTCTATTGACGACATGAAACACGTTAGCTATTGACACATGATCCATATATTTTATTCCTGAACTTGAATATTCATCTAGATGTGCCAAGGAGGTGATTTCACGAATCACAATGGAACAGGCGGCAAGTCGATATATGGACGCAAATTTGAAGACGAAAACTTTACATTACGACACACAGGGCCCGGTATACTCAGCATGGCAAACTCGGGACCCAACAGTAATGGATCGCAGTTCTTCTTATGTACTGCGAAGTAAGCAATTTTGTAATTTATAAAAAATTATAAACAGCGCCATCTGTTAGTTTGAGTCGGGACTACTTACTGACTAACAGTGCCATCTATCGCAATTATTATGAAGATGCTCGTTTGTCATTTGTTTTATTGTCAGTGAAAAAATAATAACAAATGAGTCAGTACCTATTGTGTCCCGTTGATAACATTTACCAACATGGAAATTACTAATAAACGGGGAAATAAGCGTGAGTTAAAACACACTTCCCTACCATTTTAAGTAATGGCGTAATATTATATTAAAAGTTATTATTCTTTTTCAGGACAGACTGGCTAGACGGCAAGCACGTAGTGTTTGGCCACGTGATATCAGGGCTTGACGTGGTGAAGAAGATGGAGAAGTACGGCAGCAAGGGCGGCACCGTCTCAAGCAAGGTCACCATCAGCAATTGTGGAGAATTACAATGATCTATAACTGATTTACTTGTTTTATTTATGTCCCAAGTAACTGAATCTTTTTAGTTCACAACATCATAACATCACGCCTGTAATCCCTGAAGGGTTAGGCAGAGGTATACCCGTGAATATGTAATAGGGGGCCAGCATATTGCCATCAACCAGGCACAAATCCAGAATCTGAGGCTGCCACTGGGAAATTCCTCATGGAATAAGCCAAAAACACTGAAATGGGAATCGAACCCAAGACCATAAGCTCAGCAGTCACGCTTTGCGACCACTAGACTAACGAGGTAGTCCGTGCTTTCGTTTCTCATTAAACATAATTATGTAGTTCACAAAAACAAGATTTCATTCGCATGTTGTTGCCAGTGGCTTCGGGTCGCACATAGACGCGGCCTGCAGTCAGCTGTCAGCCGCGGTGGCGGTCAGTTGTATTAGCTTGCATTGTAAGATAAGAGTCTTCAAACACGCGCGGTCAAGACACGGTCTGCGAGCGGTTGTAAATTTTTACAACAGGCCGCGTGTACCGCGTTGAGAAATGACGCCAAAAATGGAAATTGTAATAGAACTTGTTTCAAATAATATAATTATAATCCACACTTTCTCTGTTCCTGTAACTAATATTATATGATGCCAATGATAATATAGGTACCTATCTCACACCTCAAATGTTTAATAAAACTGTTTATTTTTATTTCCTAGCATATTTCTCGTCTTCTAAAATGGCAAATAAGACTTCGTTACGGTTAGCCATGTTGATTGACGTCCGATTGTAGCACAATCACCATAGCCAAAGACGCCGCTTCTGTGTGGGACCTGCATAAGAGCAAATACAATTTTAAACTGGTATCAAAACTACAGATACGTAGATATAGATTAATATTCACCTTGAAAGCTTAAAGTTGTCTTTATCGTGCAATATGTTTGTACAGCCAAGTCTCATCGTTCATTTCCATAATACATTGCAAAGTTTAACCCTTGAGCTGCGATATGTTGAAGGTCTAGCATTGAAGAGAGTGTGTATTTCTCAAGGAAATGTGTCGTAGATTTGAAAGGGTTGTTTATCTTCATCCTTGGTATTATTTATTTACTTTGTTATTTTTACGTCATATCGTAAGTTTTCATTAATGATTTCGAACTTCGACTTTCGAAGTGTGATAGTCCAATGGTAAAGGCATTGTAGATACAACACGGATCAAGTATTCAAGTACCAATTTGAATTTTTCATTTCATAGTACCTACCTACTTTCTAAGTTTATCTTAGACATCACTAACATCGGTGAAAGAAATCGATTTGTAGTGAATAAGTCTGAAATCACCAATCCGCCTTCAGCAAGCGTGGTGATCAATGTTTGAGCCTTCTCTGTATGAGAAGAGGTCTTTGCTCTGCAGTGGGTGCGAGAAATATCGTGCGATTTGCCGTACATTGCGGGACCGCGCAGCTGTCTTGTCTTGTGTGACCGATCATCGACGGAAATGTACAACAACTAGCACGGTTTTTCTCCCACCGTCTAAATAAGCTTTTAGGATGAGATCGTCGGATATGTAAAACAAGCAAAATAGCCCGTTTAATGAGGAATGTTTACAGGTCAGGGTTTCTAAAGTTGACTGGCCCGCGACTCACTTAATAAAACGTTCCACATTCGGGACTCATCTCTCGACGTTTAGAACTACTGGGTATATAACATCACGGGGGCGGAGCAGTAGCCATACACGTAACTTTATTAACGCGGGTGAAACCTCGCGGTAAAGCTAGTCTATTTATAAACCAAACCCGTAACTAGTGCAGAAAGCAGTTCCTAAAACCTTACATTAAATATGACGTAAAGACGTAATCCTTGCAAAAGCTAGCGTTAAACTCCTTTGAGCATTGAGCCTCACCGTCGCGCGTAACAAACCGGCAGCCAGTTTGTTTGCAACGGGTCACAGAATACTAATCCTTCTCTTGAGGGCAGATTACGTTAATGACGAACAGGTTGAACTGGGAATAGTTACCTAGATATGAAATATAACTTACGGAGGACGTTAAACGTTAAGATGGTACACTGCTGGCAGTGTCTTTAACTTATTGTAGGCCCTGTACACACATACTTAGATGTGTTTGACGTATGATAAATGACAAATTGAATTTATTTCAAACTCAAAAGTCAAAGGTCATAGGTAGTTCAAAGTCAAAGAAATCAGAAATATTTCATTTTTGATGCATAGGTAGATACCTACAGTGGTTGGACATGTTTTAGGTTGATGTGCGCTATGATCAGCCTATTATAGGCATACAAAAAGAATTAATTAAAATTTTGACAGCATGTACCTATTTCAATTAGACCAACAGGCACTTTTGAATTGTCAAGGAGTCGGTCAGTTAGGAAGTTCAAGATAGTTGCTCGTAGGCCTCTATGGAGAAGAACAAGCGAAGAACTCAACAGCAGCTAGCAGCCTCGGAGTCTGGATTTGTGCCCGATTGATTGCAAATATTGCGCCTTTTATTACATGGGACCTAAAACATTACTGGCGAAATGTGGGTGTACCTACACCTAACCCTTCTGCGATTACAGGCGTGATGTTTTGTTATGTTGTATTGCATGAAACCCAAATAATTTTTCAGTTCTTATTAACATTAATTAACAAAAAGGCTACTCTCAGTAACATTATGACCTAAGTAATTAAATGATATGGATCACATCTTTTACATACTTTTGTCGTAATGTAAGCGGATGTTGCTGCTGCAAACAAAACGCTTGTAAGTAGCATTCAACTCATTACTTCTGAACTTATGACCCTCAGGAGTGTACGTACCCATGTTATTGGGGTTTGGTTCCACTGATCGCGGGTAGGTATATAGAGTGGGGACATCTTAAAGAAAACTTTAACAATTAATTCAATAAATGACTCTAGACAAGCAACGATATTTTTTGTCTGTTAATAAAATAAACTGCCTCGTTGGTCTAGTGGTCGCAAGCGCGACTGCTGTGCATCATGCACAGCAGTCGCGCTTGCGACCACTAGCCATTACTACATTAGCTACTAGCAATGCCCGGGTCGGGCAAAGTGTTATTGGGTTTTTCCATCAGGAATTTCTCAGTAGCAGCCCCGGAGTCTGGATTTGTGCCCGGTTGATGGCAATAGGCTCGCCCCCTATTGCATGGGACTAAAAACATAACTGGCGAAATGTGGGTGTACTGATAGGTACACCTCTGCCTAACCCTTCGGGGATTACAGGCGTGATGTTGAGTTATGTTTAATAAAATAAAATGCAACATCTACACGGTCAAATTATTTGGAAGAGCTGTTTTTTTTGGGAATCGTTAATAAAGCCCTAACTCCCCCCTTCCCCCCTCCATCTCTAAATCCATAGTAAAGTTTTCGTTTGCCTTGACATTCATCATTCATTCATTCATACATCATCATGTATATTTTTAAAGCCACTGTACGGCCACGGAAAGATTTTTTAAAAATTTTGCCACTCACCAAGAATTTCTCCTGTATTGAGGGTGGGTTTACCTAAACTCACAAACACATACAGCCAGACCCAGAACAACCGTCTGTAGGCCATACAACAATTTGTTCCGTGTAGGAATCGTCCCCACGACACGCAGCGCAGTAGCTAATCGCTTAACCATCTCTGCGCATTCTGAGAGGTTAACAACCCGTTACAATGGATACCATAAAGGCAGTGAAGCATCTCCCGCTTTCAGTCGCACCTCGCCTTACCCCACGAGTACGTACTCCGTGACTTGATTATTTATCTGTGTTATTTCCAACAGAACGCATGTCATGTACGTAGGCATGTCGCTGTAGACTGAGGACAGTGGCGTAGCTTGGCCCAGACGGGCCCTATGTCAAAAATTTCCCGGGGGCCCTACCTGCCTCCTGCGGCAAAGCCCAACTGGAGGGTACAGAATTTTCCCAAAAAAAAACTATATGTATATACATCGACCTCTAATGACTGCCTCGTTGATCTAGTGACCGCAAAGCGCTAATGCTGAGATTGAGGTCTTGGGTTCGATTAACCATCAGGATTTTCTCAGTAGCAGTCTCGGAGTCTGGATCTGTGCCCGGTTGATGGCAATATGCTCGCCCCCCATTACATGAGACTTAAAATATAATTGACGAAGTATGGGTGTACTAATGTGTACACCTCTGCCTAACCCTGCGGGTATTACAGGCGTGATGTTTTGTGAAACAATATATTTATTTTTTCCCGGGAAGTTTAGTGTACAGCCTGAGTTTGAGTGAGGTAGTAGTAGGATAATATTTTTCGAATGTTTGCTTATGCGGGTCCGAGGCCCCCGCAGCTGGGGGCCCTGTATCTTTGACACGGCTGATACGTCCCTGGATTGAGAACAAAGCGGCCTTAGCGTCGCATTTGTTTTGAACCATTTTTGATGTTACGTTCAGAATGTAGATTATTATTACTTTGTGACTTGGTATTTTCACTGAATATTTATTTATTTGGTAGGTAAGTAGGCAGCTTTTTTGTACTTTTATTTCGCAAAAATATTACAATGTTGAAAGTAACTCTGACTGTCTGTTTGTAACTCTATCAAGGTAAAAGGGGGTGGATTAAAAAGTAGTAGTTAATAGTACCTATCTAGTAGTATGGTGTTCAAGTTTAGAATACACCAAACTTCTTCAAAATCGTACGCAATCGCGCGTGTTTGTTTGACGTGTCGGACAAAAGGTCAACGAAAACTTTTAAAAAGTTGATTGTGTCGTCAACTTAAGTTGCTTTGTCTGCGGAGCGCCTGTCTATTGTTTTGTTCTTTTAATGTGGTACCTAAATTGACTATAATTGGGTTCAAAGTTAAATGAGTCACTTCATGTAGGAAAATTACTTACTAGGTACTAGTAGTAAGTTAGGTAAATACCAACCGATGTATCAAGGTTATTTCAAAATAACAAACACAATATTTTCAGAATCATAACCCAAGGAAATATGTCACCATGAATTGTTTATCTAAATCACTAAAGCCCGCGACATGCGACACTCCGCTTGACATCGAGGCCTTTTCTGTATTGTCTATGAAAATACTTTTGACATTATTATTTTGACGGGTGTCTGTACGTTTGTGTGTTTTAGCGTTTAAATATTCAAATTGTTTACCATTATAGCCCTACAATTTGCTTGGGTTTTAGTTGACTTTAGGCGGAGTTTGTGGTCATTACGGGTGAGTTTTGGATTGATTGTTTTATTCAAAGTTTAATGTTGTAAAACTGTGAGACTACCTAATTGGGTGTAGTTTTGGAAAAATGAACCAATCGACATAAAAATTTCAACTAAATATTTTAAGAAATAATTGTAATGGAAATTTTGGTTATAATTATGTACATGTAATTGTCGGATTTTTTTTCGTGGATTTTTGTCTGTCACCATTTTGGGTCTGACAGTCGATCTTATAAGGCTTATACATTTTTAATCTATTCAAAGCCATAAGTTTGGGACGTAAATCGTACTGTTATTGCTAGACACATCTAAATATTAAATTAGACGTATTTCATTCATTCTTTTTTTTTCTTGGTTGGTTGGCTCCTTTTCGTAGAACTCAACACAATTAATTATTGTTTAATTTAGTAAAAGCAAAAAAGCTCTATAGGTGCTCTAGGTGCCACAGGTGCCACTACCTAGATGTTACAAGATCGAACTCCGCGCGAAATGCAAATAAAAAATAAACACAAGGAAATAAAACAAATGGATATCTTCTAGTGAAAAATATTGTGCGGTCAGCGGACCCCCGTCCCCGTCCGGAACGATGTCC
Source organism: Hoplodrina ambigua (assembly GCA_949774945.1). Taxonomy (NCBI): domain Eukaryota; kingdom Metazoa; phylum Arthropoda; class Insecta; order Lepidoptera; family Noctuidae; genus Hoplodrina; species Hoplodrina ambigua. The sequence goes on from OX458968.1 coordinate 11,645,065, forward strand.
CGTATAAATTAAAACAAAAAACGTTAAATTTTACACGTGTTTAGAATTAAGGTTATACAGCTGGTCGTGCACAATGCTTGCTGCTCGAATTTCGATATTCGAACGCAGTCACGCCCTCCGTCATTGATAAAAAAAGATCAGGTGATCTTACTACACTTTTTAGCTCAATGCCCCCTATAGGTATAGGAGGCATAACGACTGTTTCTTACGTGACGATTTGCCAGTTAATTCCTACCGCAAGCCGCGGTAAGCATCTTTGTTCCAAAAAATAACAAAATTATTTCCCTTCCAGATTATTCTGTACGAAAGATGCGTTCCAAATTATTTCTGAAGACGTTTCACATGGAGAACCAACATCAACTCAGTAAGAGAGAAATGTGTGGACTCCATGCGACCATACGAGGGACACTGTTCTGCAGCCGAGTGATGGGAATGCTGCCTCTCACTGGGCTCACTTGTCCCACTAGTCGTAGATTGAGGTAAGAAAATGAAAATAAATTAGATTCACGTAATAACTATAAATTATTGAGCGATCGTTGATTGGCTCATTATGGCAAAATTGAGCTCCAATATAATGCGGATCGGGCCTGCTTTACATACAAACTATGTTAATACTTAACATCATATGTTTAATTTTTCATAGGCTCGCCCCCTATTACATGGGACTACATAACTGGCGAAATGTGGGTGTAGGTACTAATGGATACACCTCTGCCTATCCCTTCAGGGATTACAGATGTGATGTTATGTTGTGTGTATCACATGTTTCATTCATCAAACATTAACTTTCTAAATAAACTCGCGCGTTGACTCATAAAACTTTTGTAGTTGATAAATTGTTAATATTTTAGGTTTCTAGTAGTTGAATGAAAGACCCAAACGCGATTACTGACCTTGGGTATTATTCCCATGTCGGACAAAGGGTTTTTAGGTTTTTACTAGAAAATCAAATGTTGACTGCGTCGTTGGTCTAGTGTTCGCAAACCGCAACTGCTGAGCATGAGGTCTTGGGTTCGATTCCCAGGTCGGCCAAAGTGTCATTGGGTTTATCCATTAGGAATTTCTCAGTAGCAGGCTTGGAGTCTGGATTTATGCCCGGTTGATCACCCCCTATTACATGGGATTTAAAACATAACTGGCGAAATGTGGGTGTACTAATAGCAAACTCTGACACTAGGGTGAATACGGTCGTAAGACCGTACTGCCCACACGATAAAGAAAGAAGAATGGGTACATCTCTACCTAACCTTTCGGGGATTACAGGCGTGATGTTTTATGTTACAAGAAATTTCTCGATAGCAACCCGGATTTTGGAAGTTGGTGGTGTGACACCCCTGTGCCTTGAAAAGCACGCAAATTCTTTGATCCTGCACCTGATCTTTTACCGGTCGTGTCGGATTGCCGTCCCATCGGACTATGAGAGTGAGGAAAGATAAGGTGCACCTATGTTTGAACACACACTTCTGCACTATAATATCTTTAGCGTACATAGCGAGTCTCCCTCGAGATTGGTCGCCGTGACCGATTTACGGTCAGGAGAATATTATTATGAATTATGCAAACACATGAATAACTTAAATACCTACCTACCTACATATTGGCAGCTGAAATTCAATTGTTTTCGTGTGCTAGAATCGTTGTAACTACATAATATGCGATGTCGGGGTCGCGGGACGTCTTTTTAAGTCAGTAAAAGTCTGACAGTCCCTTCCACCCACCCAGGGCGGAAGGACTCATTTGATGATTTTAACCGCCCAAAAAAAAAACTACTTAAATATGATTTTATGTTCTATGTAAAACTCTTTAAAGGCTTTTGTAAAGCGAAGTATAGATTCTTAGGTTAATAAAATCTGACTTTTCATTCTCTACCGATTTTCCGCGGGTTGATAGTACATATGAGCAATTTTTATAATGGAACCAACCAATGACGGCGCAATGATTAAGCGATTGAGTGCTGCGGTGTGTGTCGCCGTTTCAATTCACGCACGGAACAAATACCGTACCGGATCAGGCTGTGTGTGTATGTGAGTTTATATGTTTGCAAACTCACCCAGAATATACGAGGAATTCTTACTGTGGAGCATGATTTTTGTTAAAAGAAAACCCATTAAAAATAAACAATTAAAAATAAATCAGCTGTTCCCATAAAAAAATGTGCTAAGTATTTATCTGTTGCCTACAAAACATTATGCTAGCAGTAATTTTTCACACCAAAAACAAGCTACTATTATTAAAAATATTAAAAAACACGAATGCAAAAATTGCACATATTTGTACTTTGTTTACTCGTCAGTTTTTTTTTACCGGGGTTTTTTATTCAAAGTGTTATATATTTTTTAAATCTACTTGTCAAATTCTAGACGATAAACAAAGACACGACCAGATTCATGAAAAAATAATTGAGGCTGGTATTAATTTATGTTTTAAAGTGACCACACAGGATACTTTTTATTTTTAAGCCTATGTTACTCGGAACGATGCAAGGATTGTAACAATACCACATACATCTAAATCGGTTCAGGCGTTTAAAAGTTATGGTGGAATAAAAAAATCTCACATACATACAATAACCCTAAACACATAACACTCCTTTTTTTGGGGCAGTCGTGTAATAAAAGTCATTTCCCGAAAATATTTTTGCTCAATATTACTTAATTTGATACGCAGTATGCGCGGTTAACTGCTATGTGATGAGTCTTTTTTCTGTTTTACACCCCATGTAAGCGACCCCGTTAGGTACGTACCTATACACTTTTATGTACAACAAAATATACATTTTCGCCACACGCACAGCAACTAAATAAACATTACGCCATTACAGCCTCACTCAGAGACATACCGTTTTAATAACATTACGTTTCGCAATCTCGCGAATTTACTATAATAAGTTAACGTACCTCGCTTCACTATGACAATTTCAGCACCTGTGAGTCTTCTAATTAAGCCTTATGAGTAATTAAATAAATTAGGAATGAAGAAAGTGGGTGGCGGTTGGCTGGTACATGGTAATCTCGTTAACTTGATGCAAATCAGGATCGAAATGGTGGGTGGGCTCTGTGGGTGATCTAACAAATATTTGGAAATGTGTAAGTTTGTTTGTTACACAATCACGCCAGATCGATTGAACTGAAGGCCAATCACCAGCTCTAAAAACAGTATTACATTAATATTACCTTGCTTTGTGCACTGTTGGATTTTAAGCGCTCGGCTCAGCGCCAAGAGTTGAAAATCTAACAATAAAAATTACAAAGTAATTTTAAAATGGTACTGTTTTAAGCGATAGCAGTAAGCCCCCTGATCTGGATGAATTTTGGCAAAAAGATAGATTATAGTCTTGAATAGCACATAGGCTATTTATAATCTAAAAAAAATGTACTGTTTCCGAGGGATAATATTAACTTTGACGCGGACGAAGTTGCGGGTACAAGCTAGTAAAATAATGAATGTGAAAGTTTGTATGTTTGATACTCAATCACGCTTTAACTGCTGAATCAAATTAGCTGAAACTTGGCACACATACAGATATTTATACAAGGATATTTTTTTTTCCCGTTTTTGGGATTATGTATAAATTAAATATCTCATCCGATTTTTCGAGCTCGATCAATTTTAAAGCCTATGCAGACGAACTCGGCGGGCAGAAGCTAGTAAAGATTAGAAAATAACGTTAAAAGCTTTGTGGTTCTAGGTTTTAGGTTTACGAAGGGATTTTAAATAGGATACTAAAACACTTCAGACTGTTTGCGTGGGTATTGTTCATTAAAATTATGTTTATTTTCTTTTTAGGATTATATTTATAAATCCAATCCATTTTATTGGCACACACAGTAACTTCAAGTCTTCAAGTCAATAATATATGTTGAAACTATGTACTTCCCTCTTTAGGTTATAAAACAAACAAACTAACTATATATAAATACCTCCCGTTTTTTTGAAGTTGGTTGAAATGGTTTTCGATAATTAACGCGGGGGTATGTTTCGACTAGTTGGTAAACCGATTATTCGGCCACTTTCGTTGTCGGGGAGTGGTCGGCGGCTTCTTTATAAAAAACTAATCGGCTAGTCGGCTAAAGTCTCGAGTAATGTGGCTGTAATAATGATTACACCTCTGCCTAACCCTTCACGTCTCTATATTGTATCATATAAAGTCAAAGCATTTATTTAAATGAAAGAATTTACAGGCACTTTTGAATTGTCAAGGGGTCGGTCAGTAAGTCAAAAAGTTGACGCTAGATGATAGCTGATGTTTTGAGGAGTAACTTGGGCTACTTTCATTTTAGAAAAAGAATTAGGACTGATATTTAAACCAATTTAATCCGATATTTACACGAACGAAACCGCAGGCGTAAGTTAGTCTACAACATAAGTAATGTGTCCCGTTACAATAGTTATTACTTCCACAGATTCACGCTCCGTTCTCCGTACACGATATTCTACGCCATCAGTCTCTTCGGTCAGGTACTAATGTTTGTCATGACTTTCTGCTGGCTTACACTGAATGGGATTTCTTTGGCGAATATCAGTAAGTTATTGTTGTTATTTTTTTTTCTCTTTTTATTTATTTGAAATTGGAACGTTTCGATATTGGTATTTGAAGGTGAAATAGAGGTTATTGTTGAAATATTTTTTGTTTTTTATACCGGGAATGGTTATATGAATACATAATGTCAGATTGACGATCTCACCTTATATGTACATTTACTATGGGTGAATGTTGGCACAGAGTATCGTTGGGCTAGTGGTCGCAAAGCGCGACTTCTGAGCATGAGGTTTTGGGTTCGATTCCCAGGTCGGGCTAAGTGTTATTCGGTTTTTAATCAGGAATTTCTCCGTTCAGCCTCGGAGTCCGGTTTTGTGCCCGGTTGATGGCAATAGGCTCGCCCCCTATTACATGCGACTTAAAACATAACATGCGAAATGTTGGTGTAATAATGAGTACACCTCTGCCTCACCCTTCGGGGATTACAGGCGTGATCTTATGTGAGAATGGAATTTTACCTGATTTCCGCAAAGCCTTATTATATTTCTTAAGTCTGTCTTTCCTTTTCAGCCAATTCCATATTTTATACGTCAAGCCTTTTATCATTTCTGATACTGATGTACATAGGCCGCTCCTGGCCCGCCCTGGTGTCGAAGGTTGAGGCAATTGAGGGCAAGCTACCTCCGTTTACGAGAAATGTGGGAGCCATAAGCAATATTACTACTATCTTCATTCTAACTGCTGCTATAGGTATGTATGTGAATTTATTTCGGTACAGTAAGCGGTCATAAGTGTAGTAGCATGCTTTTTTCTTTTGTTTAAGTTTTTGTTTTTGATGAATTTTACCACTTAAGTGGTAAAATTCATCAAATGATCCCTTCCGCCCTGGGTGGGGCGGAAGGGCCTGTCATACTTTTACTGACTAAAAAACCACCCTGTTCCTTCTGTTGCCCTTTACGTTCCGGGGCCACAGTATCCTGTAAAGACGTCCCGCAATCCCGGCAGGGTAGTAGCATGCTAAGGTTTAAATTGCTGTGAATACGCGGTATAGGCCGCACCTACATCTACGTGTATAAGTGATTATGTATTATTATTTTTTATTTGTGAGATTGCTAGTCCACTTATGACCGCTATTGTACGTCGTATATAAATAAAAACTGATATTATAAAGCTTAATAGTTTGTTTGTTTTTGATTTAACGTGCTGAATTTTTAGAAATTATCAGACACTTAATGACAAAAACCCATCCGTGTTTCTCTTAATGCCCTTTACGCTCCTGGGCCCCTGTGAATCTTTTGAACAAATTCAGCAGGCTAATGGAAGCTACGTTAACCCTGAATGCTATATTTCAATAAAAAAAATAGGGACCCGGACTTAGAACATTATGCTACGTGTAGTGCTACGGCGTAGCTCACACTGTGCTACGAAGCTACGACTGCGTAGACTACTCGATTTTGCTACTGAGTGGTACAAACGCACTGACGTAATTTAAAAATATTCGATTAGAGTCGATTACGACAAAAGCATTCATAGTAAAGAAATATTATGTGCGGAGCGATTATTTTCAATTTGAAAATCGATTGAATTTGCCTTACGTTTACTTCGCGCGTTTGAGCTCGACCTCTAGGAATATTTTCTTTATCTTAATCACATTCTGTTATCTCTCCAAATGCTCCAGATACAGTGTGAATATTCATTAGGTTCTAACCCTTTTCATTCTGTCCACGACTTCTGTGCCGCCTGAATTTTCTTACCGATTCCCTTTTTTTTTGTATAACTAGCTTTAGCCCGCTACTTTGTCTGCATAAATGTCAGTTATCTATATGATCTCATCTAGTTTCTCAATACAAATTTTGGAACCCCGTTATATCCCCATAAGGGGTGCATTTTAGAAAATCTAAATTTCAGCGCAATCCATTCAGTGGTTTGAGCTGTGTGTTGATAGATCAATCAGTCAGTAACGTTTGCCTTTTTTTATAGAGAAAATATATCCTATAGAACTCTGAGATGCCTCGTTGGTCTAGTGGTCGCAAGCGCGACTGCTATGCATGAGGTCTTGGGTTCGATTCCCAGGTCGGGCAAAGTGTTATTGAGTTTTTCCATCAGGAATTCTCAGTAGCAGCCTCGGAGTCTGGATTTGTGCCCGGTTGATGGCAATAGGCTCGCCCCCTATTACATGGGACTAAAAACATAACTGGAGAAATGTGGGTGTACTAATGGGTACACCTCTGTCTAACCCTTCGGAGAATACAGGCGTGATGTTATGTTATGTTATGTAGAACTCTGAGATAACCTAACTTCCTATGAGTGCAAGAATTCTCAAAATCGGATCAGTAGTTTCGGAGATTAGCGCGTTCAAACAAAAAATAAACTCACAAAAACACTTTAGCTTTATAATATTAGTATAGATTAATGAAGATTGTACTATATTGTTTTATTCTAGTGGAACATCTCCTATCAGTGTTCTACGGGCTGAAAGTGGCATGCGCTTGCGACATCAACAACGTCGCAGAGAACTACTTTCGCTTCAATATGCCCTGGATCTTCGACTACACCCCCTTTACTGTATGGAAGGGAGTTCTTAGTGAGGTAATCATTCGAGTATATGAACGTAGTTATATTGTTTTTTCTAATAGAGGTTTCTTTACAATAGAATAGAATATACAAGGTGCCTTTTGTATCCTCGTCTTTAAGAAGGTAACTTTGCTATCGATTCTCAACACATACATAAATAAACTCACACCTTTTTCCCATAGGGGTAGGCAGAAACTACAGAACGCCACCTGCATACCCTTACATACTCCTTTCGCGTCATCTACGTTCATACATCTCGTCATACAAGCAACCCGGTTACTACTCCGCACTTGATCTCCTCAACATGAATCAATAAAATAAATACTTAAGATTATTTATTTTTGATAGGTGATTTTTAAATTCAAACTAGCCATCTTGCCGTTCGCTAGCTAATTATGACAACCTTATGAAAAAACACGAAACAGGAGACATTTAAAAAAAAAACACCAACAACAATTTCTAAAGCGCTGAAACGTTCTTTTATAAAAAATAATTTTAACATAATACAAAAAAGTAAATTTAAAGTTAATCTTGGACATCACTGGTATCGGTGAAGGAAAACATCGTGGGGAAACCTGGACGTACTATTCCGCTCTTGAGGCGGTTTAGAAACTCTGACACTAGGGTGTGTAGGGTCGTAAGACCTTACTGCCCACACGATAAAGAAAAAACATAATACGCAAGTATCAAGTTTAACAGAAGGTTAATAGTGAATGATAACCCTTTCCACGGCTATTCTATTTAGGTCGAAAAAATAGGGCAGAGCTCCGGTTGCATCAGTGTCAAAGGACATACTCTAATGACCCCGGCTCGCCGGGTCACAGGTTGATACTTGATACCTACCTATCCTGGCCAACGAGTTAAGTAGGTTACAATAAAAACTCATAGAATCGTAGAGGAAAGTAGACACATACACAACAATTTAAGTTTAAAATAAATAGAAATAGAATCGAAAATTGCATAATCGTACGCAAAATATCAATAACTGCCTCTTAAAAATGATGTACTGCAAGCAATTTACAACTCAAAATCTGATGGATTTTAGTACATAATTAATTGTGTATAATCTGTCAAAGTCAAAGTCAAAGTCAAAACATTTATTTCAATTAGACCATTTACAGGCACTTTTGAATTGTCAAGGATTCGGTCAGTTAGTCCGAAAAATGAAGCTAGTTGCTCGTTCCAAAACGGAGGTAGGCCTCTATGGAGAAGAACGAGCAAGAAACTCCACGGCACTCTTTTTAAATTAGGTTTTTACAAAATGCTGGTTACAATATTCTTGTTGAGTCTATATGTGAAAACAATGAAGATAAATATAAAACAGTTGTAAAAAATACTAAAAATAAAGATGTAAACCATAGCAGTTAAGAGATGACCAATCCCAACTGACAGCACTCGTTCACGAGCATGACGCATGGATCAGCACCACCTAGCTCAACCATCATGAAGGGAGTCAAGTGATCCAACACACGCGCCACCATCAGCAAGACATTTGAGTGAGCATGACAAGCTCCCAACTGCCATGATCATTAAGTCAAAACACGTAGTACTCAGTAAGTAAAAAAAAAAAAAAAAAAAAACGGTTCATGGTACTCACATTTACAAAATGGAAATAAATGATATTAAATTATACAATACTAGCACTTTCAGTGGACTTATTTGTTATATAATTGTGGTATATAAAAAAAAAAAAACAGTACTCGTACTGATAACAGTACAAGTTATTCAGGTCAACAAAGAGGGTAAGAAACATCATTCTCTTAAAAAATTAAAAATAACAATCCTAGTTAGTGAGCCTGAGTGGCTGTGGAGCAGGACTAGCATTTAGCCAAGCATTTTTGTCCGTGATATAATCATCTAACTTATAATATGCTTGACTACATAGTGTGCGTTTTATGCATGTTTTAAATTTTCTCTCATTTAGTTGGAGAATTTCAAGAGGTATTTTATTATAGCATTTTACACAGTACCCCATAAAAGAAGTGCTTACTTTTGACAATCTAAAACTTGGTTGATCTAATTTGTTCTTATTTCTAGTATTAAAATCATGTCTATCACTAATTTTCTTAAAAAGATGAGGATTTTTGCGAACATGCATTATATTTTCATATATACATATATTGACAAGGTACCGTCATGATGTTAATTTTTTTAAACAATTCCCTTAGAGATTCGCGTCTGCCAAGATTATAGATGGCTCTGACAGCCCTCTTTTGCAGGATAAAGATAGAATTTATATCAGCAGCCCGACCCCAAAGCAAAATACCGTAAGACATGATGCTATGAAAATAACTAAAATAGACTAGTCTCGCAGTATCCACGTTTGTTAATTGTCGAATTTTTCTGACAGCATAAGCGGCTGAACTTAGCCGCCCTGCCAGAGATGTTAAGTGGGGACCCCACTGCATCTTTGAATCGAGCGTAATCCCTAGGAAAACTGTCTTCTCGACGAATTCTAACATGTCCTTATTCAATATAACGCTACATTTACTACTTCTAACATTGGGTAAAGCGAATCTTATGCATTTAGTTTTTTTCTCATTTAACACTAAATTATTAACAGTAAACCAATTGTGAACCTTAAGCATGGCGTTATTTACGTCGTCAAGGTGCCGTGCTTGTCTATTTACTCGAAAAATGAGTGAAGTATCATCAGCGAATAACACCATTTGTGGTTGGTTTTGTAGTAAATGAGGTAAATCATTTATATATACTAAAAAGAGGAACGGACCTAGTATTGAACCCTGCGGAACCCCCATCTTTACTTTTAAGCCTGATGAATTTACACCGTTTATTTGAACTTGCTGTACTCTATCATTCAAATAGGATTTTACCAAGCTAAGTGCTAGATCACCGAGACCGTAATACTCCAGCTTTAGGAGCAGTGTTTCGTGATTCACGCAATCGAACGCTTTAGAGAGGTCGCAAAAGATGCCAACAGCATCCTGCGAGTCCTCCCATGCATTAAATATATGCTTAATTAAAGTAACACCGGCGTCAGTAGTACAACGCCCTCTGGTGAAACCATACTGTTGATCGTGTAGGATGTTGTTACAGTTAAAATGATTGAGCATTTGATTGAGCATCACTTTTTCAAACACCTTGCTGAAAACCGGCAAAACCGAAACAGGTCTGTAGTTATTGGTGTCCTTGCTATCTCCGGATTTAAAAAGCGGTATAACTTTGCTGTACTTCATTAAATCCGGGAATATCCCTTGGTCTACGCACAAATTAAATATGAAAGCTAAATAGGGTGCTATTGTCTCAATAATAGATTTACAAACATTAGTAGACATGCCCCACAGATCTTCGGTAGCCTTGATTTTAAGTTGTTCTGTCAAATGAAACTAACCCACGTCAAAATTCTTACCATTTTTCGAAGCAATTTTAATGATTAATTTTACGTTGAACTGTTATTGCTATATAGTAATGTGACATATTTTGTATATTGGATTAGTTTGACTCAATTAGCCAGAGATTGTGGGTTGGTTCGTTCTATTTAAAATAAATAAATAAATAAATGGCAGAATAACTCTCTTTAATGTACGAGTATTAACACTTCTCGAGCATTATTACTCCTCTGCTTGCACTAAGCCTTATTGTTTCAGCTTTTCAACATACAGTCTACGTTTATATGGAGTCTCAACGATCTACTTATAATGGTTATAAGTATATACTTGACTGAACATGTTCTTATGCACAACGAACTCTTGAAGAAAGCGGCGGAACAGGTACCTCTCTATGATAGAATTTTTGAAGCCTTGCCTATATTATTATATGGGCACGCTACGGTCATCTGCCATAGTCATAATCCGTCTAAGCGTGGATTCACATCTGACGGAAGATACGACGGACGTATCGTCTTTAATATGATCGACGCACTAACGCATCATCGGTTATTTGTGTATGGTTGGATGTTTTATTATAATATTCGACTGTCCTGGCGTTACGCGACCGGCGATAGGCGGCGTATCTTCCATCAGATATGTGTCCACCCATAGTCATCCGAAATTGCTCGCAAAATTAGTACCTACGCTGAAGTGTAAGTGGATCGGTCATGTCTGCAGACGGACCGACTGTCGGTGGAGCAGACACGTGTTAGAGTGGAGACCAGTTTAGGCAAACGTAGTGTGAGACGCCCTGCTGCACGGTGGACCGACGATTTAAGGAAGGTGGCGGGCAGCGGATGGATGCGTGCTGCCCAAGACCGGGATGGTTGACGCTCTTTGGGGGAGGCTTACGTTCAGCAGTGGACGTTTATAGGATGCTATGATGATGATGACGCTACGTACTGTTATGATAATTACCTAGTATAATAAGTACGAATATACCTATTTCTAAAAAAAGGGTATTTTTGCCAAAGGTTTTTTTTAGGTTGTTCTAATGGGTACACCTCTGCATCACGCCTGTAATCCTCGAAGGGTTAGGCAGAGGTGTACCCATTTGTACACCCATATTTCGCAAGTTGTTTCAGAACTACTAATAAAACCATTTTAATATACATTATAATATATAACTGTGTATTATTGTAATTCCCACAGGAGCACTTCCCGTGTCACGAGTTCCGCATTCAATACTTGAAGATCGTCCGCCTCGTGAAGCTAATTAATGGCCAGTTTGGTATTTATATACTGACCTCATTTGGGAGCAACCTGTATTGGATATGTACTCAGCTGTTCTATAGTCTTAGGTTAGTTTCAAATGCAGTACGGTCGAGCCAGCTATTTGGTTTCCAGACAACAATCTTTCTGCCACATTATTTACCATTCAATGTTATTTTTTGTACACTATTAAGGGTGAGGCTAATCGAGCGTGATTTTGTGAGTCTGAGTCGCAGAATTTCGGTCACAGAAATTCTGCTTGGCAAAAATTCTGTTGGGACGGTAGACGAGCGCATTTTATTCAGTTACTATCCAACGCTAAGATCCAACGTGAGCAGCAGAATGCAGTAGAATTTCTGCGACCGAAATTCTGCGACTCACAAAATTACGCTCGTTTGGCCTCACTTTTAAGTGATTTAAAAGAATTGACACACTGGAAACATTGTTTAAATGTAGTTGTAAGTTAACTGCCTGTAAACCACATGGCTTGTTTGACTGTACCTTAGAAGTAGGGTTGCGTACACAACAAACGTAGTCAGCCGCTGTAAGTGTAAAGATCAAAATGTGTGAACAATTAAAGTCAGCCGCTATCTAACTGTCACATTTAAATGTCACTGTCATGACACTGTCAGCTGGCGTTGCGTTTAATATAAACCCAAGGTTATCAGTGTCTCATTTTAAATATCTCTTGAAATTAAAATGAGTACTTAGTGTGACTGGAGAATATAATCTTCGTTCATATTATGGTGACGATTTCTATGAAACATATCGCCATTTTAAGGTTTTGGCAAAGCTATAATAATATGTATTATCTTCCCAAATAGAGCCTTAGTAAAGAGAACGTGAATGGCTGTACAATACAATTTTGTATGGACACAGGTTTATTTAGTTTCGTATTCTAATTTAATTAAAACAAAATAACATTAGAATAGTGAGTTAACCCACTAAACACTAACCTAATTTCCAGTCGCTGAGCGCTGCGTACTGATCAAAGGGTCGACCCTTGTATTTGTTTAGTCCCCGCGTGTGATGCTAATTTCAATGTTGTGTCTTTCGCAGCCGGACACAAACCGGACATTTTATCACTTGCACGTTCATGGATTCGGAGGGCACAAGGTGAATATTCATTTTGTAATGGGAAGGGTATGTACAGTCAACAAAAGATTTAATTGAAGTTTTCTTAGAAATCGCTAAATAAAAATAATTTATTTCACAAAAAATTAAGGTTTTATTTAATTCACGGATACAGGGCGCTTTCTAGTTAGATCGGTGTCTGAACTAGATAAAAAACATAATCTCTTTTGTTGATTGTACATGTGAAGGATACGGATTCTCTTGGTGGTAACAAATTGTATGGTAGTTTTTCTTTTTCATTCATATAGGGTGGCTGGATTAATGGCCGATACTATAACAACAAAAACAATTATATTCTTTTCTTACTCCTCCGCTATTCTTTTCTGATTAATTTCGTTGGGACCCAAGACAGTTAATCGTTAATCGTTTTAAGCGGACTCGTCGAGCTTCATTGCCTCGACGCTTTTCTGGTGGCCTCCACTGTTGATTCTAGCTTTCAGGAGTTGCAGTGGGTGGGAACAGTGTGGCGACTTGTCCGAAAAAAAGAAAAAAAAATATCAAACAAGTTTTCCAAACAAATGTTTTATTTTTTAATTTGCATAGCACATGCTGATTTTACTGTTTAGGGGAAATAAAAGGTCTAAATAAAATAATTTTGATTACAGTGCTACTCTCAACGAAGAATATTTGAGCCACCCCCTGTGTATGTGGATGCTAAGCGAGAAACGGTATGTTAATAATGTACCTTCGTATTTCTACTCTCTCTCTATTTTTTTGAAAGAAAGATAATACATTAATTCACGAGAAAGTGACGCGTATAACATAAAATAAATTGTTTAAAAAACACTCAAGCCAAAAAACAAATTAGTATTAGGTTTAAAAAACTATATATTTCTCATAAGAACTTAAATAATAGTTCGCTTAAAATGAGGTGCTTAAGTAAGTGATTATAACTACATATTATCTATATGTATTAACTTCCACCCCCCTTTTCACCGCTTCAGGGGGTGATTTCCGGGATAAAATCTATTATATGTCCTTCCCCGGGTCTTAAACTATCTCCATGCCAAATTTCATCAAAATCGATTCAGCGGTTTAAGCATGAAGAGGTAACAGACAGACAGACCGACACACTTTCGCATTTATAATTATAATCATTAGTATGGATTCAATCCGAAAAAATAAAAATATTACCATAAACCTAAAATATACGCCGCTACCGCGCGAAACGGCTGAAAAAGCTTTAAAGTTCATTTTTCGACAGGGCCTTAAACGGTGTGGAGCATTCGATATATTTTACCTACTCGTTCTCATTCTTACTGCTGCGGACACTGCTGGTACTGCTATTGGCTGCCAGGATACACTCCAATTCTATGGCTCCACTGTATGTACTATATGGGATCCCTAGCTCCAAGTTTCATGTAGAGGTGAGTTATATTTAAGTAAACATGCTCAACTAAACTAAAATTAATTATTAATCGTAACAAATTCCATACAATAGAAGATTTACGCAGTTGTAGGAGAGCTCTTTGTAAAGGAGCTCGTCTGTGGAATATTTACTACCACTATATCTATTTCCATCATAGATAAATAAGCAGCGTTGCTATGTTCCGATTTGTAGGGTATGAGTGCTGGTGTAATTACAAGCAGGTGAGACAATTTAGCTATGTCTCTGAGATGGCCTCGTTGACTGCCTCGTTGGTCTAGTCGTCGCAAGCGCGACTGCTGTGCATGAGGTCTTGGGTTCAATTCCCAGGTCGGGCAAAGTGTTATTGGGTTTTTACATCAGGAATTTCTCAGTAGCAGCCTCGGAGTCTGGATTTCGCCCGGTTGATGGCAATAGGCTCGCCCCCTATTACATGGGACTAAAAACATAACTGGCGAAATGTGGGTGTACTAATGGGTACACCTCTGCCTAACTCTTCGGGGATTACAGGCGTTATGTTATGTTATGTTATGTCTGAGATGGCAAAAAGGCCTCTAGTATTGCAGTTGTTTATAGTCAGCTTGGATAACATCAGATAGGTCGTCAGATTGGTAATCATGAAATAACATAAAAAAGAAACCTTTTAAATAAATATTTCCTAAATAAAAACTGTCAGCCAAAGGTCATTAATTTAATGAGTTCTTTAGTAGTCCGTCACCTGGTTCCTGGGAAGCTAATCAAGGCTTTGATCAGTAGGTTTGCTGTCAAATTAATGTTTAGTACAGTGATTGATTGAACTAAATAACGACAGCAAATCAAACATCAACTTACCAGTAGAATTTGACAGGTAAAAATGAACTTTAATTGGATTGGAATTGAAGCTAATTGAGACGTCAAATAATTTCCGATTTCAAGACTTTCAGAATGTTAAAAGGATGTTTAAGGGCCAATTTTTCAATCCTCAGTTAAACAGACGAGGATTTATTCGATAGATACCGAAAAAATCTGTTGTTCAAACGTCAAATACGCTTTATTCGTAGAATAATTCACCTATCTGAGGAATAAATTTATTTAACTCTTTGGCGGCCAGATAACCGTTTATTCCATTGTTAAACGTCGTTTCAGTTAGAAGTATATTTATAGCCACATCAGTGTTTTATGTTCATCTTGCTTTTTCGTCTGACGCATGCAAGAAGCGCAATATCACATGGCATGCACTAAAACTAGTTCAAAACAGCGCATGCCCATAGCGCACGCTGATCCGTCGCCGGTGAACGCATAGGTGTAAACAATCATCTGCATGCGTGTTAAAACAATCAATATTGCATGAGCTTGAGGCGAAACGTATTGATAGTTGAATACGCATGATGAACAATGCACAAAATATGGACTTATCTTGAAGCTATGTCCACTACTGTGCACTTTCATGATCATCTTGCGTCTTCAACAATAAATTCATCTCGCATCAAGCGCATGTAATGTTTATTTCAAGATAAACGTGAAAACGCACTGGTGTGGACATAGCTTAAGAGTTACCTCAGCAAACACCTTCAGTGCAATTTTGTAAATGAGTGAGCTTGAGCTAAAGCATCAGCTGTTCTATTTATTTAAAATCTCTCTGTAATGAGGTAAATTAGCTTGAGTAAATTAGCTTCTCTCTCTTTGTTCTCTGCGTGTTAAATCCTCAAAGATGTCTACCGCGCTGGCGAGGGTCAATCAGACTTTTACTGACTAAAGACCCCGATGTTCCCTTTTCACACTTACGCTGAATCATGGGAGCGAACGCCTTCCGCGATCCCCGACTGGTGCTGGCCAGCCTCTACGAGCCTCCTCAGAGCTTCTTCTACTTACTTAAAGCTACCAGCATTTCTAGATTTACCTCTTATAAACAAATAAATAAACAAGCAGTTTTACCTCGCAATAAATGAAATGTTTCTCGAAACTCGCGTGACATGTGACAATGTTATTGCAGGTGGAGCGATTTATAGCGCAAATAAACAACCTCAAACTTGCTATGAGTGGACTCGACTTCTTTTATGTTACAAGGACCATGATTTTAACTGTAAGTATATAAATACGTATCCGCGTGGAAGTTAAAGTCAAACCCGTTTTTTACTGACATCTCCTAATTAACAACACAGCGAATAAAAAGACACATTCATCTGTTAACTATCTATATACCAACTATTAGACTTATGTAACATAAAAAGAAAAAAAAAAATGTTGGAAAACTACTTATGTTAATTTATGTAAAAAATCGGTCAGGGTTCTTGGGGGTATTTAAAGTTTGGGTTACAAAGTGGTAACCCCCCCTTTTTTTTTGTTAGGTGGTAAAAATCATCAAATGACTCCTTTCGCCCTCGGTGGGGCGGAGGGGACTGTCAGACTAAAAAACCACCCTGTTCCTTCTGTTGCCCTTTACGTTCCTGGGCCACGGTATCCTGTTAAGACGTCCCGCAACCCCGGCAGGCGTAAAGTGGTTATCCCCTTTGAATTAGACGAATATGCACTTGTAAAATAGGATAAGTTAAGTTGAGTCAAAATTACTCGGTTGTGCGATTGTTTTTATTATTGTTTTTTTTTTTGTTGCAGCTCCTTGGGACTATTGTGACGTATGAGTTGGTGCTGCTACAGTTCAACAGATAAAAATAGATGAATGAGAAGTTTAGATGCAGTTTAAAATTAAATAAAGCATAGTATTAAATAAATGTTGCTATAATTGTCACCACCAATGTGATGTGTTTTAAATTTAAAATATTCAGTGTTGTTTCGAAATTAGAAAATAATTTTAATTTCCTTAAGTAGGCAGTTAGGTACAGTAGAGACTCAGAATGCAAAATTTACTTAATAGTTTCTTGCTTGAAATTAAATTATGACATAAATTGCTGTTACAAACCAGAAGAATAGCAGAACTGACAGATGGTTGTCTAGCGGTTTTTAGATATTCATTTCTTTATTATTTAGTATTCTTTAGTTTAACATAATAAAAGAAACTTTTTAATATTTATTTTAACTGCCTCGCTGGTCTAGTGGTCGCAAGCGCGACTGCTGTGCATGAGGTCTTGAGTTCGATTCCCAGGTCAGGCAAAGTGTTATTGGGTTTTTTCATCAGGAATTTCTCAGTAGCAGCCTCGGAGTCTGGATTTGTGCCCGGTTGATGGCAATAGGCTCGCCCCCTATTACATGGGACTAAAAACATAACTGGCGAAATGTGGGTGTACAAATGGGTACACTTCTGCCTAACCCTTCGGGGATTACGGGCGTGATGTTATGTTATTTATTTTAATAGGTTAGCCAATAATTGCAATATGCATAAAATAGTGGTCCTTCTTTCCGCAGTAAGGTGGTAAGACCTAAGCTGATGCTGATATGGAATACTCAGACTGAGGAACCTCCTCGCAATGCGTGCCGTGTTCAAGACGACCACCTGCATTGACCCAACTTTTGTAATAGTTTTTGTATGAATTGGTCAAAACTTTTCACTATCTAACTATTTGCTGACACGATTATCGGTACAGTAATGGTTAAACTCAATATTCCACACGCTACAGCTTCTAATTAATAATATTTACAAACATACATACATAAACTCACGCCTTTTTCCCATGGGGGTAGGCAGAAACTACAGAACGCCACCTGCTACGATCCTTACATACTCCTTTCGCCTCATATACGTTCATACATCTCGTCATACAAGCACGCCGGTAACGAGTACTCCGCACCTGACCTTTCTGAAGGACCTCACCAATAAGGTCAGTGTAGGTCTTCCTAGGGCGACCCCTCCCGGCGTTGCCACTCACCTCTGCCATATAAATACCTTTTGTCAATCGTCTTTCACTCATCCTCTCAACATGACCGAACCATCTAAGCATACCCTTTTCTATCTTTGTCACTACATCTTCTTTTCTTTTTCTTAATAATATTTGTAAAGTATTTTTGAGAATATAGTATAGTAGAGTATTTTGGCTTGCCTTACAAATACCAAAGCCCAAATAAAACCTCAAAAATAATTCACAACTGACGATATTCCCATTTTTCAGCGCAAACTTTAATGGTGTTACAGCAAACGAGGGTTAACCTCGTTCGGTATAACACCATTAAAGTAACGAGTACTGCAGTTTTTCACCCTCTAGATGCTTTAACCCTGCATCGCTGTGGGCAGACATTATTCACGTCTAACTAATGAACCAGAAACCTGTGGCGCAACGCTTCTTTGTTCAAATACTTTAATGACCCAACGAGTACTCGAGCCATGCTTGATTTTTTTTGTGCCAAGTTCTGGGTGAATAGTAGTTCTACAGGAATCTGAAATTAAAATTCTGCGGTCTGTTTTATGTACATACATTTTTATTTTATTTTAATTTATTTATTTAGGATCTCCAACAAAGGATACACAGATACATTACATTTGATACAAATAATTGTCAATTACAGAAGACCGCATCATGCACAATAAAAATACATGATACTTATACAATGTTTTGCTTGAAATTATACACTGAAGGTTTCTGGGAGGCAATTCCATTAACTTTTTGGAACAATTGCTATCTAATCTCAGTCTTAATCTGTCAAAAATGTCTATATTTATAATATAATTAGGCGCTTTACACACTGAGCAACTTAAGTTGAGGCAACTGGCAACTCTTTAAAAGTTTCCTGTAATAGTTGATAGTTGCTATAACGTTGCCGGTTGCCGCAACTTTTTGGCAATTTGTAACTTTCATAGCCGAATTGCCGTATGCCGTTGCCGTAGCGACACCGGCATTGCCGGGCACACGGAGAGGGAGGGAGGGTGTGAAATCGGCCGAAGCGTTGCGATTGACGGTTGAGGAAACCGGCAACTTTAGAAACCGGTACAATATTTAAAAATTGCTAGTTGCGGCAATTAGCAAATAACTTAGTCATCGATTGCAGCAACTGAAAACTGTTGACGATTGCCGCAACTCGAAACTCGAGTTGCTCTGTGTGCGCAGTCCAATTGAAATGTATGTAAACAGCTAGTTGCCAGTTGCTGCATTAGTTGCTCTGTGCGCAAAGCGCCTTAGAGGCATTTTTCGGTTTTTTCATCAGTTTCTAAGAAAACTTCAACTATATCTGACGCTGCATACCTATCTCAATTTTAATTGTTGACTGTAACTACATAAGCTCAAGTAACAATAGAATATTTATTTTTGCTTATAATTACAAAACCTACATACATATATTTTTTGAAGGAACTTTGAGCCTTTGAAGATAATACTTTTTATTCATATGCCGTAAGTAATATCAGCAACAATTGTCGAATCCTACAAAAAATGAATGGAAAAAATGTAATATTCTATTATATTATGTAATTTACATATCACGCGAATATTTTCAAAGTCACTAACTTGTAATCTTCCAAAATTGTATTACCTCCTTTAATTTACTTTCACATTTTCATTTTAACTTATGGCTTTATTCAACATCTCATAGGAGTTGGACTGAATAAGAGCCGTCCCACACGATGCGACACGTGCGGCGCCGAACCGCAGGGCATTTCGCCGGACTAGAGACCACACGGTGAGTGAGACGCCGCAACGATTTGAGGCACTTTTGCGGCGTATGACGCGACGGAAGAGAAAGTAGGCCCCATTACGACTACAGTGTGGGTAGTGCCGTTGCGATACCGCGATACTTACACCTCTCCCCGCCTCGTCTCGATCTCAGCGTCTCGTGCAGCGCCGCACCGCACCGCCAACATATCGTGTGGCATGGCTCTAAGTCGTATCATATTACAACAAGAAATAAGACTTGTCAACAATTTTCACAAAAATGTAAATAAAAATGATCTCGGGAATCCGCGTTCTAAATCGGCTTATCGTGCGCGACAGATTCTTGGGCGTAAATTAAAAATGTTTTTGTGAAACATTCGCCGACGTACCTTGTTATGTTAAATTGTATGACGGATTGGATTAAGTACTGCGGAGTATCATTTGGGTTTATATTTTGTGTATTTCGTAGAATGTTATGAGATTGGTTATAAAATATGGTTTTCATCAAAATACTACTATTAATATGCAAGTACATTTTACATAATTGTAATAATATTATTTAATCTGTATTGAGCTCAGATTTTAAAGTTGCAATACCACACCATGCTAAAATTTTCAGCCATTCTAAAATCTCGTAAATTTTAGACGAACTGATTTTTTTTAAACAATTAGTGGAATATATGCAAACCGTTAAATCTAGTAAGTACGCATACTTTCTTAACTACACATACCTCAAAATTTTCAGCCATGCTAAAATTGCGTAGGTCTGCCGTTAATGGGATTTTGAACCAAAATAAGTGAATCAAAACCACTTAATACGGTCCAAAATCCCATGAGAACTATACATAGAAAGGTAGATTTATATTTATTTACTTCATAGAAGAAATTTTAATAAAAAAGTAGTTGAAAAATCTGAGCTTAGCCATTATCCGGCCCGACGATGCATAGTTAACGAGTTTTAAGATAATTTAAGATTTTCACCTGAACGACGATAAAAGTTTGGCTGACGCGAGATTAAAACGATAATTTTACGATATTATTTTATTGTCAAGTGGTTTCTATTTGAGAGGAAGGTAATTTAATATTCGCAGCGGCGGTTCTCTCCCCGGTCGTGTCAGATAGGCGTTCCATCAAAGTCAAAGTCAAAACATTTATTTCAATTAGACCAATAACAGGCACTTTTGAATTCTCAAGGAGTCGGTCAGACATCGGACTCCTAGAGTTAGGGGAGGAGAGAGTGCATCTGTGTTTGCACACACATTTGTGTACTATAATATCTCTTTCTATATGATCACCGAAACGCGGTCAACTTAACATATTAACATAACATAACATCACGCCTGTAATGCCTAAAGGGTTAGGCAGAGGTGTATCCATTACTACACCTCTATTGAGATTATTTTTTATTAAAACCCTGTTTAGCACCCTTTGAGTACGGAACCCTAAAAGACAACAAAATCTAAGAATACAACACTTTAGATACTCTTTTAGATCACGCAACAAAGGCATCAGAGCTTATTTTATTTCAGACTACCTCACTATACTCACATGATAGTAGTTAATATCTGCGCACTACAGCTGTAATGATTATAATCCAACATAACGATAGTAATCTTGGCAATAGCCCAAATTTTATTTATAGAAAAACGCACTGTAGGTTCTCTATAACTGGAGCTCTTACTCCGAAAAGTTTCAATGATTGTCATGGGATAATCAATCTTGGATACGTACAATTTAAGACAAACACTATATTTTATAAGGTATCAAATGATTTGCAGAAAATTTTAATGACAGTTAAGTAATTTTAATGCTTATTTAACCGGTCAAGCCCCAGCTGGCTTACCGGTAAGTCAGAACAATAGAAAATCAATTGCGTCTCAACAATACCTAAAAATATCAACGTATTATTGTCCCACTGGCACAGGCGAAGGCGATTTCAGACATAAATGAATTATAAATCCAGGTTGAAAATAACATTGGTATTGAACCAACCACGGGTTTAAACCTCTGGGCCATCACATACCTGTCATGTACTTATCATACTTAATTGTTTCTTAACAAGAAGAAACAGTCTGAAACAGATAAATACATGTAAGGGTTCTTGTTTGCTGTAGGACCAAGTAACCCAAAAAATAAAAAGATTTTTCCTGACTTCGCTTAAAGGAAGTGGACACTATATCTACAAAGTTCAACCTTATTACGGACTTTTAGAGGTCACTCGTTACACGGCCAAGGTCAGGGTCGAATATTGACTCAGTCTCCAAATCAGATAAACAATTATTTACTTTCATCAGGTTTCAGCGAAACTTTGCTAGATGGTGCAGCAGTTTTAGTCAATCTTGGTTGACCAGAACTGCCCATTTGATTATCGATTCTAGTGTAATAGATTATATTTATGATGATGAAATGGCAAGACATAGAGGATCTACTTGTATTACAAGCTTTTAATATAACTTGCAATGTATGTGTGTAGGTTTGATCGGGTTAAAATCTTGTAACTGAATTTTAAAGCAGTTGTTCTCAACCGATTGAGCTCAAACTTTGCATGCACATTTAGTTGAGATGACAATGCATGGTTAGTAAAGTGACGTCGTTCTTAATTCAATATGGCGGACCATGCAAGATCGCGGATATTTAGTTTGTACACTGCCATGATATGGGTATAAAATGAAAGGTTTTGCTGAGAAGAATACGTCACACCAATGGCATTATAGCCAAGAGCCTCGACAGTGGTTGGATCAAGGGCTTGATTCAGGAAGCGGTACTCTTAGACACGGCGCGTATTGTTAGGAGATTCCTATCTATCACTTGTAGCTTGGACCCTGTTCCCGATAAATTAAAATTGTGATTCTAAAAAGGTTATTGACTTAAAGTATTCTAAATACGAGTATGTACGTTAACGTTTAGATATCGTAACTCTGTATAACCCCGGCCTATACCTTCAATTACTTTGAATCCATTTAGTAGAAAGTTTAATAAGGTGCAAAATATTGAAGTAAACCTCCTGTAATTGGACATTAAGGCGAGTAGAAAATACGTCGCAAGTTTTAATAAAAATTAAAATTGCTTTCTAGAAAGTAGTGAAGTTTTAGATAATTTATTATTTATTAAAAAGCTATGTTTGAGAAGATTAAGATTTATATACAGACTGTTAGTGTAAACACCGTTGTCACTAAAACCATAGGTATTTGATTTATTATAAATAAATAAACAAAGTATTCTTTCAAAAATTAAAAAAAAAAACTGTCCGACACCGTCCGTAAATTCATGGATACTATGCGCCCGAGTTACGTTATCACCGCAAAGGGCGTTGACCTTCTGCACTGGCCGTCCGTTAAAACTACCTGCATAAGTTTTAACTAATTACATCATTGTAATATAGGGTGAAATAATTTTGAGGAAAAATGGAGATTTTACTTTAAAAAAAAAGATATTTTTTTTCATTGAATTTACGTTCTATTAGTGAAACCAAACCACTGGTTTCAAGGATTACGGTGTTTACACTAACACTCTGTATAATTATACTAAACTACTACTATACTATACGTGTAATATACCGAATACCGCGTTCAATGCTCTCCTGGACAAGAGAACGGACTGTGATGTGTTTGCGGATGAATGGAAGGTGATCTTGTCAGTATGCTTTAAGTATTGATATATTCATATTCATGTATTTTCATACTTTACATACCCTTGCATACCACATAATGTGTTAAGATAGGTATAATGCTTAAAGCTAAAGTACAGGTGTGGACCCTGTTAGGGCACAGCAACATTGCAGGTATTCAATGAAAAACAAAAAAAAGACTGCCTCGTTGGTCTAGTGGTCGCAAGCGCGACTGCTGTGCATGAGGTCTTGGGTTCGATTCCCAGGTCGGGCAAAGTGTTATTGGGTTTTTCCAACAGGAATTTCTCAGTAGCAGCCTCGGAGCCTGGATTTGTGCCCGGTTGATGGCAGTAAGCTCGCCCCCTATTACATGGGACTAAAAAAAAAACATAACTGGCGAAATGTGGGTGTACTAATGGGTACACCTCTGCCTAACCCTTCGGGGATTACAGGCGTGATGTTATGTTACAAAAAAAATAATAACATTTTTCTAAATTACGTTACTTTACTGTAACTAATTATGTCAGTTGTTAATTGAAGTCACTATTATATATATATTTTTTTTTAATTATTAGGATTTTATTGAGATCATTTAAAACATTATTATAATTTGAATTCATAAAATCACGATGTCAAATTCATTTACTGTAATTGGTTTAACTGACTCTTTAAAGTATCTGGGTAAAATTCTTTCCGAGGTAAGACTTGTAAATAACAGAAGGATATAATAGAATTAGTAAATTTTACCAGAAACTTTTGTATGAAACAAAATGAATGAAGCAAAATTGCATGGCAATTCATTACTAACATAGTTTTAAGTTTATACACTAACACACTTTGTACTATTATGATATATATGTTAGTCTGTAAGGTATTTATCTATGGGCCAAAGTAGCCTGAAAATAAAGGATTTATTATTATTATTATTACTAAATCAGTTTCCATTTGGTTGACGTTCTTCCACGTTCCAGGTAAATGCTTAGATATCAAGAATTGAAAATATACGGAACGAGATAATGGTCGAGTTTTTTTTCTTAAAATTACCAAATTGATAGTAAACATAACATCACGCCTGTAATCCCCGGAGGGATAGGCAGAGGTGTACCCATTAGTACACCCACATTTCGCCAGTTATGTTTTTTTTTTAGTCCCATGTAATAGGGGGCGAGCTTACTGCCATCAACCCGGCACAAATCTAGACTCCGAGGCTGCTACTGAGAAATTCCTGATGGAAAAACCCAATAACACTTTGCCCGACCTGGGAATCGAACCCAAGACCTCATGCACAGCAGTCGCGCTTGCGACCACTAGACCAACGAGGCAGTCGATAGAAAATTGTCGAGGCAAATCGATAGTTTAAAATTTTTATTGTTTACAGATAGTAGGTAATATGTCTATTGTTCCACATTCTCAGCATGACTTATAAAATCCATCCATCCACCCATTGATGGGTTGTGTTCCATAATTGAGGTTAGGGATGTCAAAACGTACATAGACCGGGCGCGGATCCGGTTGCCATCATTGTGTAGATTGCCCCGAGGACACGGCGCAGCATACTCTGGAGGAGTGCCCAGCTTAGACGCTAGACCCCGACATAGACCTCCGGGGAAATTTTCATTTCGACAAAAATGTACCAACCAAAAAAAAAAAAAAAGAATTAAAAAAAAAACAAGCTTTAATATAAAATTATTACAATATTGAGTATTGGAAATTGTATTGTCATCAGAACTAAAGGTGTAGTCAAAATTTCAGCTCAATCGGATACCAACAAATGGTCGAAAAATGGTTTGCAAATTTTGACAGGACAACTTACATACATGACATACGAACAGTACAAGCTATATAAAAGCTTATAATAAAAAGGAGGTGCGGAATGCCATACCCTATGTTTCCACCCAATAATTTGCATAATGTTACGATTGCAAATTTCTGGATCTGCCATCGGAATAATATTAACGTTTCCATTTCAATATTCTGGATCCAGTTCGCTTATCATATTTAAGGACAATGATTTCTGTGAGAAGTATAAATCTTATTAAAAAGGGCGACAGCGTTGAGTTTTTGGTTAAAAAAAATGGAAAAATATATATTTTGGAACCATTTTTTTGTAATAAAATTCGCCATGCTTTAGAAAGATTAAACGCCTGGGCTATTGTTATCATTCACGGTCATAAAATGAGGGAGCGAGACAACACAAGACTTTGTATAAAGTTTTTAGAAATCTCATACTAAATATTCGTCTTTTTGCTCACACTTCAAGATGCCTGATTTAAGTGGTGCTGATCCGACATGTTTGTGAACGTCAGTTATGATTGGTCATTTTTTAACTGTTATGGCTTACATTTTTATGTTATGTATCAGTCACAATTCTTTGTTATTGGATTTTACATCAGATGGGAAAAAAGAATTGAACAATGAACATACTCCTCAGTTTTTTGAAATAATTCGTTGCGGGATCCAAGACAGTTGAATCGTTTCTTCGGACTCGTCGAGCTTCATTGTTTTGGCGCTTTTCTGTAGATCGTCGTTGTTGATTCCGGCTTTCTTTAAAAGGACTAGTATTGGAGTAGTGTCATCCAAAAAAAATGTTTTTGAAAGAAAATTTCTTAGGTCTTATATTTTCAGGGAATATTGCCGAAAGCATTTTCTCGTTAGGCATAATTTTAATAAAACAAAACTGGTTTGCTACGTCGCGTACTCTACTCTTAAATAATGGAGGTACGCTAAAAGAATTCACGTATTACACAGGAATGTCATAAAACGTGAAGACGAGAAGTTAGACTGAAAATAAAAATTCTTTACCTTTAGCATGCCTAAGAGTTCTATTTACGAATCCAAGCTTTGAGTTCAGTACGTATAGATAAACTACTATAACATGACGCGCCCCTCCATATTACTATTTCAATGTGTGTAGTCACATCCGTATGAAAGTGTTTATGTGTAGTTGTAACTAATCGTCTTCAGTAGCAGGTCGGCAGATTTGTTGGTCAACTAATCATAAACAGCCAACCGCGCAAGACAACGCACCTGTCATTTTCATAGAGTATGTCAGTGCAGCGCCATACTGGTAATAAATGAGTATTTAATGATGCCGCTAGTCTAGAAACAAATCGCTGATTGCTTTTTGTTTCGAGAGCCGTCTTAGTATGCACACATGCGTTGTGATTTTAAATACTATCACAAACACTTTTAAAAGTTTTGAATTGTGGAGGGGCGCGCCTTGTTATTGTAGTTTATCTCTAGCTAGGATTCCAATGAACCTTGTTTACCAGACTGTAAGGTTGAATATCGAAATAAAAAAAGACAGGACGAGAAATTCGAGTTATTCCATTTTTGCCAGAATTTGGTTCTTGGCTCATTAATGGCAAGTAGGTAATATAAAATATTTTATGCAGAGTTATCTCTTGGGATATTTAAACCCATCAGGATAAAAGCTTTGCCCTTTCGTAAACGTCCTATCTCATTAATCAGCTGAGGCATCATTACAATAAGCAATCAATAAGACGAAGATGTATTTACTGATAGGTATACCTGGGACTCTTAAGACCCAGTGATGGCACGGCAAGGGATTTTTACATGACGAAGCGTAATATACTGTAGACCTGTAGTATTATGACATTATAGTTGAAGTTTCAAACACGTATTGACATGACATCGCTTTTCAATTGTTTTGTTGTTACGACAGTTATCATTGAAATATTAACTGTAATGTTATGACTGTAAGGTTTGTTATATTTCGTCACTTACAAATCCCGTGCAGTGCTGTCATATAAATAAGTACTAGGCTAAAATCATTTGTGTTCTTTGGGTCAAGAGAGATGGTTATTACCGGAAAAACAGTAAAAACACACACATGCATACATACATTACATATAGAAATCAGACCTCAAAAAACTAAGATATTAAATCAAAACTTTCCAACTTCTTTCAGGGACGCAATATCGTCTCGCATTGTTTTGTTACCTTTTTCAGAAACAACTAATTGGCTGAAATCCACAGTGTACACTACCCCTTACAAATGCGGTGAGTGGATCGCTTTAATTGAACAAATAATGTCGGTAGAACCACTTTGTAAACTGGGGTTTAAAGCATTCTTTCTTTAAAACGTGCTTTTAAATCGCTATTGTGGGTGCAATTAGGTCGATAGCCGGAGCAACTGGGAAGAAATGCATTGTTGGAACTCGGGTTTAGTTGAGCTTTGTGTCGTTCATACAACTTAAAGCAGTGTACGCACGAACGAACAAAAACATGGTGAACATGAACATCGAACATTTTGATCGTCAAAAATGTTAGTGGCGATCTAATTTGATTGTTCTGTGCGGACGGTGTTTGGAGAAGTTTATTATCGACTACTACCAAAGATAACATAAATAACATTACGGCTGTAATCCCTGAAGGGATAGGCAGATTTATACATTAGTACATTTTGCCAGCTGGCGAAATGTGTGGATATTTCGCCAGTTATGATAAAATCCCATGTAATAGGGGGCGAGCCTATTGTCATCAACCGGGCATAAAATCAGACTCCAAGGATGCTACTGAAAACTTCCTGATGGATAAACCGAATGAAATTTTGTCCGACCTGGGAATCGAATAACCCAACACCCCAAGCTCAGCAGTCGCGTCGTAAATAACTATGAACTTAAATATCTGAATATTTAAGTTCATATTACATTAATCAATGAATACTCCAGCAAATTACTGTTCTTTTTACCTTGACCCTGAACAAACGTTTCATACATTTTTTCAAACAAAAGTCAACCCCCAGATAGGGCTGAAAAACGCAAAATATTTGTCCTGAATACACTTTACGTAACTACCCACCGCTGGCGTACCGGCTGAATGTAAATTTTATTGTTCATTTATTTCAGGTGGTGAATAAGATGAGTGATTGCATATATAAGTACTTATGTAACTTTTGTTTTAAGGAATTAATTATTGTTAGAGAAAATAAATTGGATTCTTAGCGCTCTTAGGTGAACCGCGGGGGCAGCAAGCGCGCGGCTACCCGCTTTTCCAGTTCAATATGGAACCGCTTATGATTGTACGCACTAAACCGCCGAAAAAGCAAAAGCGGTTATATATTAAACTGGAAAAGCGGTTAGCCGCCCCGCAGTTCACCGCTAGTGCGTAAGAGCGCTTAGGCAAGCTATAATCCTGCTATGGTTGCGGACTTTCAATGTACGACTAAATGCCTACAGACTGAACATCGATAAGAATTTACTTCGACGGGACTCTTCTCGGACAGGACACTTCGCCGACAGGACACTTCGCCGACAGGACACTTCGCCGACACCACTCTTCGCCGACAGGGCGCATAGTAGATTTGAATAAAGGTTAAATGTTGTAAATCTTTTTCGAGATAAATAATATTTAAAAAAACAAAATTAACACCTCCTTTTTGTTGAGCTACACAAACATAAATATCAACCAACCAATCAATTATTCAAACTGATTTTTTTCATGATTTCAGTGTTTGTAGTAGTAAAAATAGTTTTGGTAGGTGGTGGTAGTTTTCACGTAAAGTGATTCATAATGATGACTTCAAAAACCCCCTTCAGATTTTCAGTTTAAATAATTACACATAATATAAGTATGTAAGGATCGTAGCAAGAAGCGTTCTGTTCTGCCAACACCATTGGAAAGAAGCGTGAGTTTATTTATGCGTTAATTACACGTTGTATTTTTCAGAGTACCATATAGGATTTAATATCCTAATGCCATCTAAATGTTCGTCTAGGCCAAAATTTTATAGGAGTATATATATCATCTTAAATGTTAGACTATAAATAATATCAAGATTACTTGCGCCTACTTTATGAGTACTTGGTACTTGTGTAAAGTAATGGTAACGAAATAAATCTTGCTGATGAGGCCACCTGTTGTTGCTAGCTGTACTTATCTATTGTTTCAAGCTGGTTGGTATGAATAGGGGTGATTCTATTGTGAATGGAATCTACATTTTATTAATTTTAGGGTTATATTGCTGAATTTTAAAATTTTTGGAGTCAGGTTTAAAAAGAAACTCTATTCGATTTTTTTCTATTATGTTTTACCTTGTCCTGACAATAATTAACACAAAAAAGAATTATCAAATTTTGTTTTGTCGTTCGGAAGTTATGCACGTACAAACATTTCGGGGATTCGATTTTATTTATATAAAGAAGATGAAAGTAAAAGTAAGTTTAAGAAAGTGAAAGTAAAATTGTTTATTACCTTTTCACGCTTAAATTGATTGGCATATCCTAAATTAATCCGAGCGAAACCGCATGCTTAAACTAGTAATAAAAATAAAATTAATTAATAATCAAGGGGGTCATACAAGAAATGTATTTTTTGTATGTAGCGTTAAATATTGTACGGAACCCTTCGTGTGCGAGTCCGACTCTTCACTTGTCCGTTTTCTGTTACAATTCTCTCGCAAGTCTGCCAGTAGAGGTTTCTTTTGAAATAGAACTAGATTATCTTTTTTATCTTTTTGTTTTGTTCCTTGTATTTCAATAGTAAACATTGCTTTTCTTTTGATACAAATATAATAAGTATTACAATATGATTTCCACACAGAGTGATTAAAACAACGGCACGGCTGTTGATCTTTTCAATTATTTCCTTCGTGGTATGGACAATGGTATGGATACTTGTATCATCAACCAAAAATTCCAAGACGCAACTTTAAAAAAAAAAAAAAAAAACACTTTATTTTAGCCCCGAAAATCTGATTAATTTTCATGTGCCCTACACACGACGGGTTTAAAAAAACAGATTTTTAGTTGCTTTAAAACAATAAACAGTTTAACAATTGAGGTGGTTAATCAGTGACATCACATACAAAATATGTAGGGAATAATATTTTAACAATCTCGTTTTTGGAAATACACATTTAGTTCGTTATGGCAGAACTACACCCAAGTTTTTCATAAATTTATTTATTTATTGATTCAATAAAGTACACCAACAGCACATACATTTACAGTAAAGTACAGAAGTACTTATTTTAATAATAAGAAATAATAAATAAAAAAACTATATAGCTCAAGACGCCAGTGTTGTACTTGTTAAAACAGGTACTATAGGGGGTGGTATACCCGGCGACGTGATGTTGAGCGTCGGCGTCGACGAGTTGAACTGGAACATCACTAGCTCATACGTCACTATGGTACCGGCTACCTGGAGATAGAAAAAAATGGATTATTAAAAAAAAAGAAAAGACAAACAAAAAAGTTGTCCATGCTGGACATAAAAAAAACCACAAAAATACTGCCGACTGAGTGAAAACTTAACGTCACGTTAGCATGTTGAAAAACATCGTGAAGAAACCTGGACTTATACCAGCCTGTTACTGTCCCACTCAAACCATGTCAGAGGCCTTGAGGCGGTTAAGAAACTCTGACACTGGGTGTTGACTGTGTGCGGTCGTAAGATCTTACTGCCCACACGATGAAGAGAAGAGAGCATGTTGGTGACGCTACCACATTAGCATGTTGGCGATGCGAACTCATAAGTTTTGCTACTTGTCCGAATTCAAAACCACACCCTCATAAATTAAAGGCGGCCTTAACTACCATTATGATGTAAAGGAAAAGAATACAATTAAATGTATAAAAAACAAATGAATGCTAAAAGGTTCACAACATTCTACATAAAATCTCAACTCAAGATTAATATGTAACTAAACAAAAAATAAAAATAAAATTCAAAAGATTTTCAAACAAAAGTTACGGTTAGATAAAACACAACTAACCGTAACTTTCGCTTAAAAAGGAACATTAAAATGAACTAACAACATTTAAACTCACAGTTAAAAGTAATCCCTTGGTTACCGAGAAGAACTGTAGGCCACTTAGCGCCACTTTGTCACCGTTAACCTGGTCTAAAAACCTTTGCACCTGCAGAGAAACAGAATTGTTAATGATTCAAAAACATTTAGACTTACTTGTACCGTTTAAATTCTTCTGTTGTGGCTTTTTGTCGTAATAAGGAGATAGGTACTTAAAATTTCTTTGCTGTAAAATTTGGTACTCAAAAGACACTTATATTAAAGTCATAAAGTCATTCTCGAATCAAACGTATTTTCTTTTTTTCTGCAGCAGTCTTATTCTGTAAAAATCTCTCTAGGTAGTTGTTGAAGAAGAAGAGAGGTGAGTTGGCATCCAACTGATGGAAGAAATTAACCGTTTACTTCAAGCGCAACAAGCCAGTGGCACAGTGGTCAGTACAGAATCGACAGGCAGGTGTAGGTACGAGCTGCCAATGCCCTGCTTTATAGAAGGATGTGCAGTCGTGCAGTCTATCAAACCAGGGCACATTACCCAGGACCAGGACCAGTCGGTATAGTGCGCGAATTTGTGAGTGTCTCCCGGACTTTGCGACTCATGATAGTTGATAGAAACGTGAGGGTTTTATTCGGCAAGAGTCTGACATAACCCTCCATTCTCCCATACGGATTTCATAAAAGGATTTTCTATAGTAGGAAAGGCTGTTCTGGACATAGATTATTCAGGTTCTTCAAGTTCAATTTTTTTTATAAGTTTTTGCTGCTGAAAAGTAGGTAGAACTTTCTTAGTTCTTATCTAAACATTTTTAACCGTAAGTGTCTTTGTCGGACGAGCTGAGAGTCGGATATCGATACCGATAAGTAAACGCCTCACAGCAAACGACCTAGTTTTCTATCTATCTGGCCATCGTTTCTTGAACATGGCATGCTAAAGTAACGATTGAGTGTTTGAAATCAGCAACTTAGTTCAGTTCTCTTATTTCAAACGTCATCAGAATCTATAGCACAATAGGTCGAGCATGCTAAGTATTCGATTTTTGAATTGGAAGTATGACTATTTTATACTTATTTTGGTTTAAATAGACAGAGTAATTGTTAATTTACCTGAAAAAGGATCATTGTACTCATAATTGTGAACAGCTTTCGTACAACTCGTAGAGTTTCAATGCCTACTTAGGTGCTTTGTCGGTGGTCACCATTGTTAATTCTGGCTTTTAGGAGTTGCAGTGGTTGGTAACAGTGTAGTTGGCTTGTCCAAACACTCACTAAATAAGCATAATATTATTTGGTATTTCAGAAGTACTGCGAGAGGAATTTATGAAAGTGATGAGTAGGTATCTACCTATACTTTTTATGTTTTAAATATGTATGTGTGTTTTATTTTTCTCATTTATATTTAAAGTATTGTGTCTTTAATTATAATATTTTTTAAATTGTAACCGCTGTAATAAGAGAACACAAATTCACAATGCACACCGCTCCAGTATGTGGACCTCAACAGTCTTACCTCCACACAATATACAGGTGAAGGCACATCATACAATACAGGCGCCGGCACAGCAGATGCGCTGTTCACTTGAGAAGCTATCAGGGACACTGCCACCGACCGCGACAGCAGATAAACCAGGGAGAAGAGGAAGTATGTGGCTGCTTCATGACCACCCAGGGGACCGGACTTGGAGACGACAATTCTGAGAAAAATTATAATAATATTATAACGTGAAGACTTCAGAGCCTGTCAGATAATCACGTTGTTATTTATCACCATTGTATTAAGCCATAAGTCTTCCAGTCCTTAAATAAATAACAGCTTATTATTCTCCCACTGCAGGGCAAAGATCTTCTAATACAGACAAGGCTCAATTGTAGATTGGTGATTTTAATTTAATTAGACTTAAAAATTATTAAAAGTCCAAGTTTCCTTACAATGTTTCTCTTTACTAAATAGTGCACATGGCGTTTAAGAAAGACCACTGTCATATTGCACAGCTTTCCTTAAAAAAATCGATTCAAAGAAAAATGTGTCAGACAAATGTGACTGCCTCGTTGGTCTAGTGGTCGCAAGCGCGACTGCTGAGTATGAGGTCTTGGGTTCGATTCCCAGGTCGGGCAAAGTGTTATTGGGTTTTTCCATCAGGAATTTCTCAGTAGCAGCCTTAGAGTCTGGATTTCTGCCCGGTTGATGACAATAGGCTCGCCCCCCTATTACATGGGACTTAAAACATAACTGGCGAAATGTGGATGTACTAATGGGTACACCTCTGCCTAATCCTTCGGGGATTTCAGGCGTGATGTTATGTTATGTTATGTGACAGACAAAGTTTTTTAGCAAATAAATATTGGAGGTAATATTACAAGTCTTTCATGAAATGTTGGCCGCCACCTCTTTTTACTTAAACAAATTCTGTCAGTTAACTATGTTACGGATTTATTTGGTGGCCAAATGTATAGTCATGCTCGCTGGCAGAGTTAGGAATGCGGCAGGAAAATGTATTTACTTACTTTTTTGTTTTGCTACCGGTGCATTCTCCAGTACCTTTCAAGCCGTCTCTGAAACCAATGAATTAAATGAGAATTTTGTAACAAATTGTAACATCTCACATTATATTTTCTTTTTATATTGCGGGTAGCGCAGAACCGGTCACTGTAGCTATGTTTAGGGGAGGCCTATGTCCGGCAGTGGACGAAATTATGGTGATGATGATGGTGATCTGGAAAATTTGTATTAGTCTATTGTCTCTCGTTATATTTCTCCAAAAGCTTCATGATATGAATTTGTTTTTATCATGCTAAATGATTATCTGGCTTTCTGAAGTCCACTTGTACCTACAACAAATCACTAAATACTTTTAGCACTAAACTAATTTAAAACATCGTTCTATTTCGCTCAATCTTTTGAAGTTGACAGAGATAGATTTATTATTTAAACACGTTTAGTGTTAAATATTTTTAGTGATTAAAAGTGCAAGTGAGTCTCAATTATTTATTTAGAAAGTCAGATATTTGGTATCATTATAATGTAGTCTGACTAGAGATATTTTTAAAAGATCTCATCACATTCTGATGAGGAGGCAATTACTAACATCTAGGCACGAGGTAAGGTCTCAATCTGGCAAAAATGCTTCTAATTTATCTACATCTTTTAACATTGATTGTTGCTTAGATGAGATAGCTACTAAATTTTAAACATTTTAATAAGTAGAATTACCCTTCTAGATTAGGCATTCATAAACATTTTTCATTATGTTCTGGCGATTTCAAGTTCATGACTCAAAAAAATCCATTTGCAATTTCTAACTAAATACTTACTCCAAAGTATTGAAGAGCTGGAGACAGATGAAGAAGAGATTATTGGCGAAGGATATAAAGACCACACCGCTGATGACGCCGTCCACTTTACGAACGATCTGCGTTGCTCTGCAGTAGTCTTCTCGAGTTACCCTCCAGAAGATTTCTGGTAGATACTGAAATTAGAAAGATGAATGTTATCCTCTTTGATACAGAAAAGTAGAGTGAAAGTAGAAAGATGGATGTTGTCTTCTCCAATACAGACGATTTAAGTATAGGATTCGTTTTAGTTCTTCATTGCTGGGAAATAGACATTCTAGGCTTCATCTGAACGATACAAGAGAAGACATTGGTCTGTCTCTTAGCTTTCACGACTAAACCATTGAACCTATTTTGATGACATTTGGTACAGGGTAAGTTTGAATCCCAACAAAGGACATAGGCTACTTTTATTCGACTTCGAATTTGTCTGCGAACGCAATAACAGACAATTACGCGGACGAAGTCTAGTTATTTATATTTCTGTAT
Organism: Hoplodrina ambigua; assembly: GCA_949774945.1. Classification (NCBI taxonomy): domain Eukaryota; kingdom Metazoa; phylum Arthropoda; class Insecta; order Lepidoptera; family Noctuidae; genus Hoplodrina; species Hoplodrina ambigua. The sequence continues at coordinate 11,679,930 of OX458968.1, forward strand.
AGTCAAAAAGTTGCCATGAGAACACCGCCCTCTGGCGATGTAACCACTCACTAACGTTCACCGAGAAACTTTGTTAAGCTTCTGATAAGAGTATTAGACGGTCTGGCTGCAGTTACATTAAGTGGCAAGTCTGGACTTGACTTGTGAAGTCTGTGTGAGGCTTTATGAGTTCTAGCTGAGATTTACTAGAAAAAAAAAGTGTATAAATAAACAAAATTGAAGTGTCCGTTTGTAACGTAAAAAAAAAGATTTTTTACTAACTACATATGAGTGTTTAATCCACTTATAAACTTATTATCTGTACTTTGTATCTGCCTATCTGTTTATTCCGGCTAATCTCCGAAACGGCTGGACAGATTTTGAAGGGACTTTCATTTTATATCATAACTAGAAACTTACCTCATCATCATCTGCCTAGCCTTTTCCCAACTATGTTGGGGTCGGCTTCCAGTCTAACCGGATGCAGCTGAGTATCAGTATTTTACATCGAGTAAGTTACCTACGCTATTTATATTAAAAAAAAAAAATATGGTTAAGCGCAAAAAAATACCTCGCAGACAACTAATATTTACGCGGACCATGTCGCGTGCCTAAGCTAGTGGGTAATAAGTTAAAATTGGGAGAAAATTATGGCCATTTGGTAGCTAAGTCGCTATTTGGTGTTATTACTTCTAAAGCGAAAATTACGATGTTATATGTATAAGGGTGTGCACACATTCGCGGGCTATTGAACAAAGTGTATGTGTACATTTTCATCATATTAATCAAACATAACATAACATCACGCCTGTAATCCCCGAAGGGTTAGGCAGAGGTGTACCCATTAGTACACTCACATTTCGCCAGTTATGTTTAAGTCCCATGTACTAGGGGGCGAGCCTATTGCCACCAACCGGGCACAAATCCAGACTCCGAGGCTGCTACTGAGAAATTCCTGATGGAAAAACCCAATAACACTTTGCCCGACCAGGGAATCGAACCCAAGACCTCGTGCTCAGCAGTCGCGCTTTGCGACCACTAGACCAACCAATAACATTCTCTCTACCGAAGTTTAGGTGATGGCGGCCAATCTCAATCGAAACTAGGCAAGTATCCAGGAGATATTATAGTGCACAAGTGTGTGCGCAAACACTGGTGCTCTCTTTTCTCACAGGTGCATTCAGACACGACCAGGGAGAGGTATAAGCAAGGCACGGAGGAATCTCAGTGTGTGAAGATGGTCACCCAACTACAGATCTACCCACATACGGAGTTTAACCGCTCAAGGCCCGGCTGTCATACTTGTATGACAGAACAATAGAAAATCAATTGTGTCTCATAACGTGGGACTTGAGCAATTAACCTGATTGATCAACTTGTGCGGCGTTATTTAATAAAAAGAAAAGTTGTTCAATTTAAAACCTACACGGTCAAAATGAATAGCGGATTTTTTGTAGTATAGCCTGGTATTAAAAAAATCAACATCTAGATGAAACCGCACGGTTTTACATTAATCACGTGGATTAAACGGAATTCAACTCTATGTTTTTTCTCTTATTCAGATCTAGGTTTTGGCGCGACGAAATGTCGGTAATCATGGACACAGAAGAAGACGCGAATTAAAAGTAGCCCATATCTAAATATCGTACCAAATTTCGTCAAAATCGATTCAGTGGTTTAGTCTTCAAAGTATTACAAAAAGACAGAAAGATAGAGCTTACTTTCGCATTTATAATCTTACTATTGACCCGCACCGGCTCCGCACGGGTGAAGTCGTCGATAAAACCTTTCGGAGGCTTGACTTTTTTTGACACTTCTAACGATTATCGTTATATTTCCACCAATTTACATAATACCTTGATAAATTATAAACTTAAACCTTCATCGTGAATCGCTTTATCTATTGGTAAAAACTACATGAAAATCCGTTCAGTAGTTTTTGAATTTATCGCGAACATACAGATTCTGCGGAGGATTTTATTTACACTATTGCACTGTGGCTCAGATAATTACATTTTTGTACATATTCCGGAATGTATGCCAAGTTTGCGCTTATTGTCGGAATGTGCCCGCGGCTGCAGTTCGCAGCACGTTAGTTATGTATACACACCTTTACATAAGAGTTTCAGGTAATACAATTTGAACTTTAAAAACATTGAAAAAGCGATTTAATTTAAAGTAATGTTAGCTTTGTTATAACAAAGCTGATGATTCTAACAATTGTGGTTATAAAAATGATTACCTACACTTTTACTGTGTTCTATGGTTCTATGTAAATAATCGTGTATTGGAGTTATGTGTTACTTTTTATAGGTACGCCAGTGTTTTGTTTTGGTCTGAGGACTATAAGGTGGTCAACCATTCAGTAAAAAAAGTAAATTCACACTGTTATTTTTACATAATTATCATCTTAATGGACACGAAATAATACGATGACTTTTCAGTATTCCATTTGATATGGGAAGAGTTTATTTTCTCTTGATTTACATACCGGAACTCCTCCGTGCCTCGGAAAGCACGTTAAGCCGTTGGTCCCGGTTTTTATACGTGGATCTTTAACAGTCGTTACGTGTCGTCAGAAGCACGAAAGTCTGAAAACTAGTCTTATCAAGGGGTATCGTATTGCCTGGTTCCTAGGTTGCTAGGTTGCGGTGATCAGATAGGCAGTCGCTCCATGTAAAATACCGGTATTCAGCTGCATTCGGTTAGACTGGAAGCCGACCCCAACATAGTTGGGAAATGGCTTTTCTTGTGTTGTTCTGAAGTATGAAAGCTTTTTGAATATTACCTTGCCTTGTGCCGCCAGTAGCTTTTTGTTGACTTGAGACAGTCTTGACGTCAGATAGTAGCTCATGCATATCACGAACAAGTCGGAGAAGTTCCATATAAACGTCGATTGGAAATGAAGAAACTGAAAAAAAGGACAACTTTAGACGTTGGAAATGGTAGTTTTAAAATCTTTCATAAATGCAGAAGTGATAAAACGTAAGAATGTATTAGGGGCAGACTGTCGTACAGTCAAAAAAATAAACTCGACAGGTTTGTGTCATTTTGTTACGGAGTTCCTATTGGCCACCTTTCATCTCCATCATCAGACCTTGGTTAAGATCTAACATCAAAGAGCTCGTCGTCGTATCAAACGCGCCTCAAACAATACAAAATAGTGGGTCATTATAGAGCTGTTTAGTCATAACAAAAAAATTGCACATATTTGTACTTTGATCACTCGATATTTATTTTTAACGACGTTTTTTAGTAACAGTGTTGTATATTTTTTAAATCTACATATCAAATTCTAGATGATAAACATAGACACGGCCAGATAAATTAAAAAAAATTTTTTTGCCTGGTATTAATTTACGTTTTAAAGTGACTACACCGTTTTTTTTTATTTATAACCTAGCCTATGTTACTCGGAACGATGCAAGGATTGTAACGATACCCCATACATCTAAATCGGTTCAGGCGTTTAAATGTTATGGTTGAATAAAGAATCTTACATACATACATACATATATTAACCCTAAACACATAACACTCCTTTTTTTGGGGCAGTCGTGTAATAAAAGAAATACGTATGCAGGGTCGTCAGATATAATTGAAGTTTTCTTAGAAACCGATGAATGTTTTTAAATGTAATTTAATTTAAAAAGACTGCCTCGTTGGTCTAGTGTTCGCAAGCGCGACTGCTGTGCATGAGATCTTGGGTTCGATTCCCAGGCAAAGTGTTATTGGGTTTTTCCACCAGGAATTTCTCAGTAGCAGCCTCGGAGTCTGGATTTGTGCCCGGTTGATGGCAATAGGCTCGCCCCCTATTACACGGGACTAAAAACATAACTGGCGAAATGTGGGTGTACTAATAGGTACACCTCTGCCTAACCCTTCGGGGATCACAGGCGTGATCTAATATTATGTTATGTTAATTTAAAAAGTAAATAATAAACAGTTCATTAATTAAGTTAAGTTTTAATTGAAGACATCCATAGGTTTCTGAGAAAACTTCAACTATATCTGACGATCTTGGATACTTCTCTTGTTGACTGTACAATACTCGCCACGAAAGATGAGACTCTACAAGCGCCAGTAGTAGAAATCTTGCTCAGGTGTTTATGTACAAAATAGTTATTCGTAATTTGTGTAATCTATTCAGGGATATTTCGATGACATGTAGATTAAAATTCTTAACACTATTGAAAGAAAGAAAGGAAACCTGTTTATTCACGCGAAAATGACTCACTTAACATAAAAAGAAAAAAAAGAACACATACATACATAAACTCACGCCTTTTCAAAAAGAAATTGTACATTAAATCAAAATATAAACAGATTGGTATTAAATCTTAAAAATTAAAAACAAATAAAGCGTGTGTCTAATATATTGTAATATTTATTAAGAAATAATAAAGTTTGTGTGGTGTGTCAAGTCTCATCATTCGTGGCGCGTATTGTACCTTAACTGGTAACGTACCTGAGTAATGACCCCCAACAGTGGGGAGTACGGCAAATAGTTGAAAACCCAAGGATAGAAGTGTGTAACGAAGCCTTCGTAGGTTTCCAGTCGAGAGTAACACGCGGCGGCGGCTGCGAAAGCTGACAGGAGAGATAAGATGTGTTCCACTGCAATAGAACATCACCAACTTTAAAGGAGAAGACAGATTAACCAACATGTTACGCCACGCCACGTCAGTGCAGCGTACTCATTGGCCACATTTCATGTCATGAAACTACTCTTTTTCTTTTGACCAATAAGCATGTGTGGGATGGCGTAGCGTGTTTTATGTCTGTTTTCGCCACTCATACGAATTATTCCGAAAAATTGGTTTGCTGGTAGAAACTAGCCATCGAACATAAGGCTCTTCCATGAGTGTTTTGGTGGGTACTTAATAATAATTTGTATACAGGGTAATTGAAAATATACCCGAAACCTTAAAAGAGGTCATTGTACTCATCAATATGAACAACTTTTACTACGGGACCAAATCTGAAATCATGAAAAAAAAACAGCTGTTCCCTACAAAAATGCTACTTAGCAAGATCGTAATGTATGGATCAGCTGTTTTTTATTTTATGATTACAGGGTTGGTCCCAAAGTAAAAGTTGTTCATAATGATGAGTACAATGACTCCTTTTAAGGTTTCGAGTATATTTTCAATGACCCTGTATAAAAACTAGCCAAGTCAGACATTAAGCTTCAATATATTATAATAAGTAATTGACCATTGAACTTGGCACCTATTTAGATCTCGCATCTTTTGTCGTTGAAGTTAACAACCAAAGCATAGGTATATCATAATATTGAACTTGACTCTCAAATCACATTTAAGTATGTTTTTGATGGGATTGTACTTACGTAAAGCCAACAGAAGGACGACAGCACAAGTAATATTGCATTTTCTGGTTAAACTGCAATCAAAGTTGGGGTCCAGGTCTTCGGCTTTAGCTATGTGCTGGACCAGCTGCGGCCAGCGTCGGGCCACTTGGAAGAACATTATCATTGTCAGACACGTCGTCACGTAGAAGATTACTGGCGCTGTGAAAGGGAAATATGAAAGTTATTGGCAAGAATTAAGGTCCGTTTTCCAAAAAATATTTGGTGTTGTGTCTATCTAGCCAAAGTACTTGTACCTAGAATGCTAACTAGCATTCGATAACCCGGTTGCTCACGGGACTTTGTGTATATGGCTAACGTTGTGGAGAATTCTGATATCGCAATGTAAAGAACGTACAGTACAATTGGCCTTCAGTTTTCTTAGAAAAGTCATCATCATCATTTGCCTAGCCTTTTCCCAATTATGTTGGGGTTGGCTTCAAGTCTAACCGGATGCAGCTGAATACCAGTATTTTACATGGAGCGACTGCCTATCTGACCTCCGCAACCCAGTAACTGGGTAATACGATACCCCTTGGTAAGACTGGTTGCCAGACTTTCGGGAAAAGTAAAAGTAAAAGAATCCTTCAAAATATTTGGTGAAAAAAAAAAAAAAACAATAAAAATAAGTGTTAAGCATTTCAGGTTTTTCCGTCCTTAAAGTAACAAAGTACATAATGTTATTTACGCACAAGTTCCGTTGAGGGAGACATGAGATTTGACCATTTTGTTGATACACAACACTGCCATGAACATCTGACCGATGAGCGACAGTAACGAGTACACACACTTCCATGAAGTCTTCACAAACCTGAAACAAGAACATAATGCTATTTGTATTTAGCAAATAAGGATTTAGTTCTGCCAAAGTTTTTCCAATTTCTCGTGTAGTACATACATAACAACATCACGCCTGTAATCCCCGAAGGGTTAGGCAGAGGTGTACCCATTCGTACACCCACGGACACGGACACGGTGTTCTCGTGTAGTAATCGTAATAAATTTGGATATTTTAAATCTTCGGGGTGTAAAAGGACTTTTCACATAGGCGTTAACTACGTAGATTAACCATTGAACTAAGTAAGTGCTGATACTTGACTTTGATAACCTAACTAAAACATAACATCACGCCTGTAATCCCCAAAGTGTTAGGCAGAGGTGCAGTCATTAGTTCATCCACATTTCGCCTGTTATGTTTAAGTCCCATGTAATAAGGAGCGAGCCTCGCGAGCCGAGGAATCGAACGCAAGACCTCCTGCTCGGCATTCACGCTTTGCGACCGCTAGAACAACGAAGCAGTCGAGGCAATTATAAAAAAAATGATAGATTTTGGGTTGGATCCGTTCGGTAGATTTTTTTTGTTTAAAAAAAACGTTGCCCCTCACTAGCAATACCTTCTATCGTGGTTGCGTATAATAACAACTAAACAACTAAGTCTAGTCTTACTTGACATTACTGGCGACATCGGTGAATACACCAACGAAGGGGAGCAGGGAGAACACCTGCCCTATGATGACGGTTGCTCTCAGTGCCTGCGAGAATGTTGTGATGGTCTTCTGAGACTTGGGCCTAGCCACGTCGACCTTGTTCTCTGAAAAGAGATAAAAAATTGTAAGTGAGATAATAAGGAGACGAATATTACGGCGCAAATAAAAGATAATATTTTCTATAGACGGATTTCTACGCGTTGTAGTGGATAAAAATCGCATTGATAAAATTTACCATCTGACTTTAAATTAAATGGCCATTTTTCATTTTAGAACTCATAAATATGAACAATTTTTTCTTTGACTATTCCAAGAATGCATCACAACACAACCAAAATATATAAACTAACAGATATTTTGGAAACATTTCAGAGCAGGTCCTAAAGTTCACACTCTGAAAGTTAGCCAGTGAATTAAAAAGCAGCCTGTAAATGATATTTTTTATTTGCATGTAATAATAAATCGCAAGTTATTAAAACTACAAGGAAGATTTTGTTAATACAACAAGCCATACATACTGCCGTACACACGAAGAGATGGCATGTTGACACTTCAAAACCACAGAGCACATTGAAATACCAATCGATATCAAAAATCAGTAATACCCACCTTGATAATCTTTCCTAATATTAAAGTATCAACAACTGTCATAACATTTTAGCACTCATAATAGATTCTCCGAACATTATGTAAATATTGTTCCAACCCTGAAGCATACACTTAAGGTTGAGAAACATGTTTTGTTTTTGTAAACACAAGTGTTCTAGGCTACTGTCCTTGTAACTTGTTATTAGAAGTCAAAACTGAACATGCTGTTTTTGGAAAGGGGTGACACAGAGTAGCTATTATCTTACTTCAATACAGTGTGTCAAGATTATTAAATACGTTTCTTTAGTACGGCTGTTATTACTCGTAGCTGCAGTAAAGTAAGTAAAAATTACTAAAATATAGTAGAACAGTTTATTTACTGTTATAGCCATGATAATAATAATAAGTTGGTTAAAAATGTATTTTATGATAGAGTTAAAAATAAAACAAATTATAAAATTACTGCCTCGTTGGTCTAGTGGTCGCAAGCGCGACTGCTGTGCATGAGGTCTTGGGTTCGATTCCCAGGTCGGGCAAAGTGTTATTGGGTTTTTCGATCAGGAATTTCTCAGTAGCAGCCTCGGAGTCTGGATTTGTGCCCGGTTGATGGCAATAGGCTCGCCCCCTATTACATGGGGCTAAAAACATAACTGGCGAAATGTGGGTGTACTAATGGGTATACCTCTGCCTAGCCCTTCGGGGATTACAGGCGTGATGTTATGTTATGTGTTATAAAATTAATTTTGCATGCTAAAGTGTAATATGAAAACTATGTGGACCATTTTCATGTACCCTTATGTTATATAATGCAAAAATAACGGTATTCTATTCTATTAGTGCCTCTCGTAAGATAATTTCAAAGGCGGTATCGGTCATAATTTAGCATTTTGACAAACTAATCCATGTTCTGAGTCACCGATGTATTGACATATTTTAATCTGACCCTGTTCAAATGTCATAAGGTCAAAGACGTTAGTCTACTGTAAAAGTACGACAGACTGTGGTGATGTCATGCTATACAGGGTGCACGAAAATGTTGGTATGTTAGTAGTGACATGTTAGTTATTGTTTAATGAACTTATTGTTTTAACCTTTTGTTAATTTACAAATGTCATGTCTTGATTATTTATCGATACTGTAGTAGTAATTTAACAAATATATTTTTAATGTTTCTACAATATTTTTTTGATAAATGACATGGACATAGAGACTTCCTCGTTGGTCTAGTGGTTGCCAAGTGCGACTGCTGAGCGTGAGGTCTTGGGATCGTTAGGGTGGGCAAAGTGATATTGGCTTTTCCCATCAGAAATTTCTCAGTAGCAGCCTCGGAGTCTGGATTTGTGCCCGGTTGGTAGCAATAGGCTCGCCCCCTATTACATGGGATATAAACCTAACTGAAGAAAAGAAAAGAAAGTCACCAGTCCTATGCATTTTGATCTTGTTGCTTGTGCATTTTTGTAAGGAACAGCAGATTATTATTATTTTTTGTAACCATGGTCGTCTAGTAGAGAATACCTGACGCATTAAGTCCGCCTTTGTGCCTTTTGTTACATAAACTATAAATTCGTGAAGTTTTATTGCCTTGGTGTTTTTCTTGTAGTCGCCACGTTGGATTCTGACTTTCAGGATTTGCAGTCGTCAGGAATAGTGTGTCGGGCTAATCCCATAAAAAAAAGATAGGGGTAGATTTTTACAGAATAGAATACTATAGGTGTTAGTTATCCAGTGGATAAACTGCTTGATAAGGTTTCCTACATTTACTGCTTGTAATCTTTGCTTTTTTCTTCAAGACTTCAAGGTTTTGACAGTTAGTTAAGATCATATTCAACCCTCGGCTCAGCATTGAGAGTTGAAAATGTAACAATGCAAAAAAATACATTTAGGTAGGTATAGGTATATTGGAATACTTGAACGTAATACGTGAATATTGGAAAATCCTTTCTTCGATGCATACGTCATTCAAAGAACACCTTCTCTAAGTTTCAGGTCTCTACGATCAGCGGTTTAGGCTGTACGTTGACCCGTCAGACATTCATTCAAGAAAAAATAAAATGGAAAAATAAAGATTTTATTTTATTATAAAAAATAATACTTACTTTTAACAGGTATCCAAAATGACATGTTTCTTCTAAAGCTTGTTTGCCCCATGTTGGCTACTGTTACTAGAGTAGGATACTCGTGTTTCTAAATGCTTGTGTTTACTGCCACCATAGAACCGGCCGCTAATGGACGGCTTGTTTACTAGTGTCGTGACCACGCTTTAGGGGCCCGTGAGCAATTGGAAATGTTGTAGTGTTTTTCTAACGATACTTCGACAGTTGATTAATGTCTTTTGAAGTACATGAGATTGTGGAATTGATAGGTAACTTAATCTTTAGATCTTATTATTAAGAGGATTTTATCGACAGCATGTTGCTGACTGCATGCTCTATGCAAATGTGGGGTCATATTTTTACCCGACTACGGCAAAGCCAAAAGGAGGGTTATGATTTTTACCGGTATGTATGTATGTTTGTATTTATGTTTGTTTGTTCCCTCATAACTTCTAAACTCCTTATCATTACATGACAAATGAGGTGTCGTTAGAAGCGTCTCAGTTGTCCGCTGGTTATAGGGTAGGTGGCGTGACACCAAATCCAATATGGCGCACACTAGGGGATGTGAAGTCGTTACCGAAAAAAAAAAATTGCACAGTATCGACATGGGTATCAAATTAAAGGGCTTGATGAGCACATTTGAAATATATATACATTATATAGCTACGACAACGGCTATTACTTAAAAAATTCTGTCAAATGAATTTTGTTCTTGTTTTATAGTTTTCAGTGCGCTATTTTGTCGTAGTTGAGTTTTAGTTATTTTTAACTTATTTTTTGGTCAATAAGTGACTCTACTTAGCGTGTCGATGACAGTTCAAATCGAGTCAGCCCAAAATACGGCAACGAGTTTGTCAGTTTCAGTAGCATCCATCAGCTTCTGTGATGAGCAAATAAGTCATTAAAAAGTAGTAAACAAAAATTGCATTTATTATTACGATTTTTTTAACAAGAACGTAAGTATTTGGTTATTAATTAACCAAAATTATATTTGCACGCCATTGTTCATGGCAAACATGTCTAGAACTCTCTCCAATTTAATATCTTGCATGCGATTGTTTATTGTATGTACACATGTGTTTGAGCAAATAAATAAATTATTATTATTATTATTATTATTATTATCATATTGAAATTAATCGAAGTTTGGTTATCAAAAAAAAAATTACCAACGTTTAACTAGACTACTCTTACAGGCTGTCGGTAAAGTCCTCTAAATTGAAAGCACTTTGGCTGTCAATGAAAATTCGACAAGATAATTACTTGGAAAATAAAACTAAATCATTCACTTTTTTTTTAGCTTTACCCCGACCTCGGCTTTTCTTACTTACCGTTACAGTAGCTATTTTTTGTCTTTTAATGGCTCTTACAATTTATGCGTTTCTTACCGGACTGCTGTAACACTGGAGCTGTGCTAATGATGGATAGGAGGACAGGAGCTCGTTTTGTTACAGAATTCTTGTGATAATCTTCCGGCTCGATCACCGGCCGCTCCGACCTTGGATATCATTTGAGATCAGGGTACTAGTAAAGAATCACAAAAGAAATCTATTATGCCAAACTAGAACAATTTGTTACATAGTTCATATAGCTTCTGGCACCATTATTAGACCGGCTGTAGGACATCATTACGTTGTACTGTCATCCAATTTGCATATGTATGCAAAATTTCAATTCAATGGGACACCGGGAAATGGGTCAAAGACACATACCTATACAGTCAGTTAGACAGGTGTCACTAAATAAAAGCTTGTCAAATAATAACAAAAGTCAAAAAAGCCAAAAGTCAAAAACATTTATTTCAATTAGACCATTTACAGGCACTTTTGAATTGTCAAAGAGTCAGTCAGTTAGTCCGAAAGTTGAAGCTAGTGGCTCGTTCCAAAACGGAGGTTGGCCTCTATGGAGAAGAACGAGAAAGAAAATCCAAGGCACTCTTTAAAATAAAGTTTTTACAAAATTCTGGTAACACAGCACAGCACTTGTTCACGAGCATGAAGAATGGATCAGCACCACAATCTTCAGATTTCCAACTATCTAAGTTACATGCAAGCATAACCGTGTATAGAATATACGGGACCACCCATAAATTATCGTATCGCAAAAAGGTCAGTAATTAAATAATTATAGTGCCGTTATTCAAGTTAACAACAGATTATGATCACCAGTTACCAGTTAACGAATACCAGCGTTGTTTAATCGGGCCCTTTGATGTGGAAGTATGTAGGTTACAATTTAACTGTGAGGCCATTAGGAAGTTAATAAATTAAACCCTCGGTTGACATTGGAATTGATAAAATTATCGATAAGATGAAAGTGATAGCAAGTTTGTGTTGATTTGTGTTTGAACTTCGTAAAGTAATCGATTATATCTTCAATTTCGAGGTGGACTTTAGATCAAAAGATATACGAGGGCCTAGCAGGAGTGCGCTGATGTAAAAGAATTGTGGTGTCTTGGTAGCAAGCGGAACTGCTGCTGCTGAGGTCTTGAGTTTGATTTTCAAGTCGGGATATGTTTCCCATTTCGATTTTTGCAGTAGCAGCCCGTAGTTTGGGAGTTGGTGGTGTGATACCCCCCGGAAAGCACGTAAAGCCGTTGGTCATGCATGTGATCTTGCCGGTTGTGTCGGATTGCCGTCCAATCGGACTTGTGAGTAAGATAAGATAAAGTTGACCTGTGTATGCACAAACACTTGTATACTATAATATCTCTTGCGTACTTGGTTAGACTCCATTGAGATTGGCCTTTAAATTATTATTAATTTAAGTTCAAAATACGTTATTTTGCAAGAACATTAAATTTTTGTTTGAATTTCCTACTAAAATAATAGTCAGTATTACAATTGATAAAACATTTAAACCAAATTAATGTTATGCACAAAACAGATTTCCAATTTAAACACTGATTGAATTTATTTAAACTTTAAGCAACAAAAAGTACAAAGGCGGACTTAATGCCTTAAGCATTCTCTACCAGTCAACCAAAGGTCGAATTTACATTACGTTAATTTCGCGCGCTCATGTAAGGCCCTTTGGAAACTTTTAAATTAGGTATTAATTATCGGTTTTGAAGGAGCCTTGTGTTTCAATATTAATTCTGAAAATTCGGCTAAGTTTAATAATTCCAAGTTATTTGTTTGAGTGGATTCTTAAACGATTTGGTAGTTCATCTGAAGCGAAATCACAGACTCGTAAAAAGACACATCAAGGTGGCGTTAATTATGCATTTTGCCTATCAAACTGAGTAACATTGACTTCAAATGATTGCTGGAAAACGATGTTTATTTTTGGTGTGAAAATTCAGTTTGTGATAGCTTAAATAGCAATGCCCGTAAAACATTGTACTTGCAACAGTACTGAGGCCGTCGGGCTATGTAAAGATTTGTTGTAACATTTAAATATTTTTTATAAGTTTGATTTGTTGTATTTCTCCGTCTATGTATTTTTATCTCTCTGTACTCCGTATATATTGTTTATATGTACATATATATATGTGTATATGTACCTATTATTGTATTTTATTCTTGTAAATTTTCCGTACCCGTGCACCTACCATATTTTGTCTCTGACTCACCCTAAGGTAGACTGGTAGAAAATGCCCAAGTTATTATGTCCGCCTTTTTACAGTGTATTTTTTTTACATGTGCATAAAGTTGAATAAATAAAAAAATCAAAGCTGAGACTTTGACCTTCAAATTCCTCGTGATCCCTATAAGGTATGGTTTAAAACAAAAAAACATCGCAATGATGATGAAGAACACTTAACTCGGTTTTGTAATTTTACCCCCGCTACGGTGTTTAAAAGTATTGCAAATCCTAAAACATGTCTCTTCTAAGTTTCCGACTGCAAATAATATCGATAAATTGTGTTGTTTCCAGCTTAACATTGACCTACTTTTTGAGAATAACAAACAATTCCGGTGACATTGCAAGTATACCATCTTATTAGGAATTGAGAAATGTATTGAACTGGGGAGCGTGTGATGCATTAAAATTGCAATTATTATACCATGTACAATATGTTGACATCGATCTCTTTAACACAGGGGTCCTTAAATTGAAAAGGACTCTCTATTGTAATTATTTTGATACCCTGTTTTTAATTTCGTAATCTGTGTTTGTCTATACCTACCTACTGTCTTTATTCTTTTATTTTTTTAGTCAATCGTCTAAATGTGAATACTCGTAATTGGCCTTAATTTTAGTTAACTGTTTATCTATTTTCTGTTATTAGCTGTAAGTTTTCCTAAAAAAATAAAAATAAAATATACATATAACTAAATAAAATTAAGCTGGTGGCAAAGCACGACTGCTGAGCATGAGGTCTTGGGTTCGATTCCAAGGTCGGGCAAAGTATTATTGCTCGGAGTCTGAATTTGTGCCCGGTTGAGGGCAATAGGCTCGCCCCCTATTACATGGGACTTTAACATAACTGGCGATATGTGGGTGTACTAATGGTGTACACCTCTGACCTCTGGCAGAGGTGTAATGGGTGTACACCTCTGCCTAACCCTTCGGGGATTACAGGCGTGATTTTATTTATGTAAATAAAATTAAAATGTTTGTTTGTTTTGTCAAAATAATAGCTTTTTAGTAAATGTTTACCTATTATAAATGCTATAGTACTAGCATTGCATTCTTTGAAACACCAAGTTCTACCATTAAACGTAACCTACAATTTCAATATAGTAAGTTCGCGTGAGCATCCTATAAATTATGTCGCCCGCTCTAGGCTCGACAGTGGATTATTATCGGCTCAACTCGAAATTACTACCTATTGTTTATTTAGTATCAAATTGTAAAGGTGCTAGGCCTATGTAATTTACTCTTGAGTGAAGGTAGGTACTTAGGAGTTCAGTTAACAATGGTATTAGTTATTTATTTGAAAGTGATTGATTATACTTTAAGTATTTGATTTGGAATTGACGTAATGGTGATTGGGTAATAATCTGAGTGTAACAAGAGATATATCCGTTAATTATGCGTACTAAGAAACATTGAGAAAAAAATATTACTGATAAACAAAAGTTTTAGTTTTGGTGTGAAAAGCACTGTTTTTGTAGCGAAAAGTAACATTGTGCTAATGGGTTTATGCAATGATATATGTAGTTGGGGTGTTTCAAGTTTAGTAAGAATATTTAAAATCTGTAAAAACAGGGACTTTTTGACTGCCTCATTGGTCTAGTGGTCGCAAGCGCGGCTGCTGTGCATGAGGTCTTGGGTTCGATACCCAGGTCGGGCAAAGTGTTATTGGGGTTTTCCATCAGGAATTTCTCAGTAGCAGCCTCGGAGTCTGGATTTGTGCCCGGTTGATGGCAATAGGCTCGCCCCCTATTACATGGGACTAAAAACATAACTGGCGAAATGTGAGTGTACTAATGGGTACACCTCTGCCTAACCCTTCGGGGATTACAGGCGTGATGTTATGATGTTATGTTATGTAAAAACAGGGAAAAATTCAATATCTCTGTTTTAAAAATTTTAAGGTTTTCAGGTTTATCATCTCATAACGGTGTCAGTTATCTAAAGATACTCGTAAAGATAAGTGCTATTTCGTTTCGCGCGTAGCGGAATTTACCGTCGTAGACTATCTTGCTTGTAGCGGAATATACTGTCGTAGTGTATCTCGCATGTAGCGGAATATTATAGCATTATATTCTCGTTTCGCGCTGTCGTAGACTATCTTGTGTGTAGCAGAATATACTGTCGTAAACTATCTCGTACGTAGCGGAATATACTCTCGTAGTCTATCTCGCGCGTAGCGGAATATACAGTCGTAGTTACGTCTCGCGCGTAGCGGAATATACTCTCGCAGTCTCGTCACGCGCGTAGCACAATATTATGTAATAATGCTACTATATGTAGTAGGCTATTCCTAAATCTAATATTCTCTCCATTGCATTTAGACACTTAACATTTTAAAATCTTTATTAAGAATTATTTTTGGTACAGGGTTAAAATTTTTCCTTCATCGACCTTAATGTCCTCAAGGGATTCAATATCAAAGAAATGCGGCGGCATCTTATCGCCCGACCGCCGAGAGTTGGGCGTGTGACGTTGATTGAGTTTCAGAATACGTTCGTAGTGACCTGTGTGCACACAGAAGCTGATCATTTGCTAGTTGATTGGTCATCACTAGAGCTTTAAGGGAATACCTAGGTATATCTGGACACTACTTCAAGTATAACGTGCGCGGATGGTGGCCATTTTTTAGAGCCTATCTATTACATCTTTGATTTTCGATTGTTGTATTTTTTGTATTAGAATTATTGTTCTACAAAAGTTGGTTAGTTGGATTTTTTTTTGCATACTTTAATTTACTATTAAGGTTGTTTTCACAGAGTAACTGGGTGTATTGAGGTACCTATTTGTTGGAGCCATCAGCAGAAAGGTACATAACTTGTGTATTTATACAATACCGCACCTCACCGCTACCTCTGCTCCGTTAAAACACAAAATAAGTTGTCCGCTGGTAACGTCCGCGACGGACGGTCCGCGCCGGACGATCCGCGTACGTAACTAGTAAATTCAAAGAGTACGTGGTGCGGACCGTACGTCAAAGATTTTTTTAGGAAGCCCCTCAGCTTTTGTTGTTCTTAATGTAACAAGAAGGACGGGCACATACGTAAAAAAAAAAAAACAAAAAAAAACAGCATCTTTTTATAAAACCAACATTTATAATAACTAACTTCCACCCTACAAACTACTTCTTTGAATTATAGTGGCCCAAGAGCACCATGTTATTTTGTTGATCTGTGAATAAAAAATACCGTTACATTTCTGCCCATTTCAAAATAAATATATAACTAAAATTTAGAATCGTAGCAGGTGGCTTCTGTAGTTTCTGCCTACCCCCATGGGAAATAGGCGTAAGTTAATGTTTGTAAAATTGATGAAATGATTGGCCTCAAAAATGCACATAGTGTTTCAAAAGTGCGCATTTCAGTGCAAAAACATACTGTCAAAACTATAATGGGCGAAAAAAAGACGGCACGCCTATAATTTTGTTCTGTATGAGACGCAATGAAACTTAAGAGCAGGACAGTATATCTACGAAATCATTCCCCTTTTAACAATAAGAAAGGGAATCACAGTTCCTTATAAAAATAAACAAATATTTCAGCCATGCTAGAATGACATAGGTCTCTGGGATGTTGGACTTTATGCCATGAGAGTTAGAGTTGTTTTTGTAAGTGAGCCAGTATTACCAGCTTCTACAAAGTTATTCTAGTGTCTACCGATTTCATGTGTAGTAACATTATGTGCGGGTACCGATCGCATCGTCCTCGTCTATGGTTAGCCATCTCATCTCGTTGTGTATATTGTCTATGTTGTCTATGTTATTCAACTTTTCCTCTCTTAACTGCGCTTCTGATAACTGTAATAGAGATAATAACATTAAAATTATACATTATTTCATAAAATTATCTTAAAACAAAACTTGAAAATAATAATAAAATTATAAAGTATGTACAATTTATAATAAAAAGAAAGGGGAAGCTTAAAGCATAAGCAAATGCTCAAAAGGCTGGCAGCATTGCCACGTTGTATGGCAATATTAATTCTTTGGCCCAAAAAAAAGGGCATCCTCTAGTAATTTCGCCAGTCTAGGTAGAAATTTTTCGCGCTATTCCTCATGCCTCTAAAATCCTGGAATGTCATTTAGGGAGTGGATAGTACATCCTATGCACTAGAACGTCGAGTTATCAGCAACCTTATCACCAATTTCACGCCTATACAAAAGTCAATAATTGTTACTGAACTTGTTGATTGAATTAATTATGTTTTAGAAGGCGAATATAGGAATTAAATTAGAGTTTGTATTTTTTCATTGACGGGCAAACAACATAGAGCAACACTCACCGCCGGATCGGGTGGTCTGTGTTGCTCTAAGGCAAACAATATACAAGACGTTGTGCTTTGTCGCCAACAAAACATTGAATTATAGCTAAAACGATTCAGTCCTCGCCTGCTAACACTGTCCACCTTTAACCTTAATTTTAAGAACTGTCCAGTGCATATTTCGCCTCTTGTATATCACGCTACGACCGCCCACTGCCCGCACCTCTCCCGGTCCCCGTTCTCGTCCTACCCCCGCGCCCCAGGACCCCTCAGGCTAGGATTCATTTAAGTGGCTTAACTATACAATATGTATGTTTCGATATTTATGATCCTTCCTTTTATTCATAAAAGATACCTTTAACATTTTTGTAACACATCATTCCTATGAATTATTTTAGGTTATTTTTATAAAACCCTTTTGATCAAAATTAATGTATGAATGAAAGGATCAATTAGGTTTCACTAAATTATTTACAACTACGAATATAATTTTTTTGAGGTTTTTTATTTCACTTGTTATAATGAAGTGCTTTGGTTTTATTTATTTATTTAAACGTTATGCAACCAAGAAGTTAAAAAGGCGGACTTAATGCCTTAGGCATTCTCTACCAGTCAACCAAAGGGGGCGAAGAGATAACAAAGCAGGTGCAAAAAATGGACATGAGACAATAATCAAATATGAGATTTAAAAATCATTAAAAACTAACATCTAAAAAAGTCATCCCTCTCTCTGTTTTTTCTTTGTTTTAAAGTTATTTTACACACCACTTCTTATAGTAAAATACATTGAAAAATTAACCAGATGGCGCTACACGCAACAAAAACTCGACCTACGTATATATCCGAGCGAATACATAGTCTAAAATTACAGCCTGAGGCTTCTAATACATATTTTTGTGATTTTCGCTTTGATTACAAAGGCACATAAAATAAAGGTTTAAGAACCCCAGATACAAACAAAATTCGACGTCTGTGGAAAATGCTCAGATGCCTTTATCAACTAGAAAAGACATGATAACTTTTAAAAGGCTAAACAGATTTCCTTGAACACAACACAATAACACTTTCGGTCAAGTCACTTATCAAACAAACAAAACAGATCACCATCGGTTCAGCCGTTTGTAAGTTACGATGCCACAGATAGACACACGTTTTTATAACATCACAATTATAATTTTCGTCGGGAGTTTAAAAGAAAACTGGACAAGAAGAGCAAATTATTATGTTGGTGTCTTGTCACTTATTGCACTAAAACTTAAATCTAGATCATCCAGGTCTATAGAATCACTAGAATCGTACTGCACAAGAAGAAAGTAACGATTATTATTTTTTACCTCGAACCTGCGATCAGGTACATTTTTATAATCTCGAATATCTCTGGTCCTCCTATAGTTCAAGTTTGTCTGCGCATCTGCACCGTACCGTCTTCTATTATAAGGGCTAAAGAACGGATTCAATGGCCTTACTTCTCTCCGCCTTAGGTTACCGATAACCATGTGGTTATTGTCGTTATAATAAAAATCTTGAAATTGTGAAAAAACCATTGATACTTGTACGGTAAATATTAAACAATAGGAAAAAATATGAACCATTTTGTAATTGGAACGTGAAGTTAGCTGCAAGTCACGTGACAATGATTTGCTTAATTTGAATATGGAACGAATTTGGTTAGACACTAATTGACAGCCGTGCGATATAGACGTACAAAAAGAGGTGGAACAAACTTAAATAGTAAATATTAAAAAAAAAACACTCGAAAACTGACTAGCAAAAATATAGGTATTTGATTTGATTGTTTTTTTTTTTATAGAGTTATAAAAATTTTACTACACCATATTCAATTGTGTAGTCAAATAAAAATCAATGGTTTTGAGGCAATAAGTTCATGAATTCTAAAAATGATGGCTGTTTTGGACAAATTTGCTATAGCTAACCTTCATTTCAATTTTTTTTTGTCAATCATGGTTTTAATTACTAGCCGGCGAATTCTTTTGCGTCAAAGTTGCTTTCTCCATACAAACTTTGGACCCCCATTTCATCCGTTTAGGGGGTGAATTTTGGAAATTTCTTTCTTAGTGGACGTCTACTAACTATAAACTACCTCCCTGCCAAATTTCATCTTTTTACGACAAGCGTTTTACGATATTTCGTGGTGATTGAGTGTGTGACCTTTCGCTTTTAGATATTAAGATTTAGTAGTACATATTACGAAGGAATTCGACTGGGGACGTACTGCCACCGTTACTATTTCTACCACAAAGAAGTGTTGATGTGTTTCGGTTGGTGCCCGCTGTAATTACAGGCATTTGAGACGTTTCTACTTAGTCTCTGAGATTTCAATGCATTTGCAAAGCCTCTGGTCATCGTGACCACCCAACATCAGGTGTCAATGAGATTTGGACATCACTGGCATCGGTGAAGGAAATCATCGTGAGGAAACTTGGACTGATACCAGCCACTCAAACCATGTCAGAGGTCCTTGATGCGGTTTAGAAACTCTGACACAGGTGACTGATCAGGTGGGCCGTCGACGTTGGCTTGTTTGCCGATCAATGACATTGAAAATATCTATTGTATTTTACTAAACTGTTTTTCTTGTCGTGTACTCTATTAAAATATGGTATTATAGTTTCACAACCATAGTTACAGCAAGCATAACAAGTTCTTATTTATGTCAATCTTGTACGAGTTTAAGTGTGATATCGATGATTTTATAAACTTGTGTGAGTGGTTGTACATTACATAAATATTGACTTCAGAATCTTTTTGCGATGTGAGCTAATAGAGCCTGTAATTACTAAAGGCAGGGACGGACTTGAGTAGATGTAAATGGTCAGTTATTTAACCCGATTTCCATATCATAATACAGACAGTACTGTCTGTCAAAGCATAGTTCCTATTCATGAATGGATAGCATAGGTCGATCTATAATTGAATAGTAACTTAACTTAACTTTAATTAAAATCCTATATAGAAGTAATAGATTTAGCATTAAAAAAAAAAATAAGCCTATTTGCTGTATTATCTGCGTCTTAATTTGTGGGTTGAAGTGAAGTGAGGTTACAAAAATATTTCAGTGAGAAAAATATTTTAGTACTAGTCAGTTACGAAAAATATTTTAGTACTAGCGACGGGCCTGGCTTATTGCTTATTAATATCTGAACATTAATTAACTGTTTGTTGTGTAGTGTTTAACTATTATCCTCCGGGGTGCTTACATGTGTCTAGACTGTGTTGTTAACACAGTACTCTTAACAGTGTACCTTTTTGTATGTTAAAAAACATTTGCTAGTTAATTCTTGGTAGTTAGTTCTTGGTTAACTTTATGGTGTACTTTACCAATTACTTAAGCAAACGCTTAGATAATGATACGACAAGGATATTGCATATATATTTGTGTAAGTTGCTGGAATGTGTAATCTGTGTTGGAATCTAGTGTACACTTAAATCTTGATTTTACATCCCTGGGTCTAGAACATGGACACTTTGTTTTATATGCCGCTGTACCAAGACTTTGTACAATGATGTAAAAACTCGTAAAATATAAGGAAGCAATTAAGTGATGATGAGTATTCTTAATACGAATCTTACTACTATCATACTCGTAAATGCGAAAGTTTGGATGGATGTTTGTAACTCAATCATGTCAGAACGGCTGAGCGGTTCTGGAAACTTGGCACAGATGCAGATTATAGTCTAGAATAGCACATAGGCTACTTTTTATTAAAAAAAAAAAATATACGGTTCCCGTGGGATAATGTATCTACTTTGACGCAGACGAAGTCGTGGGGCAAAAGCTAATAATGCGAAAGTGACTCTGTCTGTCTGTTGCGCTTTCACAACTAAGCCACTGAACCAATTTTGATGGTACAGGATAAGTTTGAATCTCAACAACGGATATAGGGTACTTTTTATTCGACTTCTGCAGCTACGATAACTGACATTTAAGCGGACAGAGCCGCGAGCTGAAGCTAGTAATTCTATAAATAGCTGCACATGCTCGTGTAAAACGCGACGAGTCTAACAAACACATGTTTATTAGTTGTTTGTTCTCATATAACAACAGATTAAACAATTTTAAAACAACACGAGCGGTTAACGTTGCACGCGATACAAACATTGTTGCGATAACTATCTGTGTCGAATAGTTCCAAGAGTTTAGTTAAGTAGGAAAGTAAAATATTGCTTGACATTAAGGTTTAACTTGGTTTAAAAATGATCCAAACCACATCAAAAGAGACTAACTAACTAACCGACTATATTGTGCATTTGTGAGTCAGTACGAGGTTGTGATCTAACAGTAATCATGTCACGAATTGTTTTTTTGGAACTAAGTTTCATAACGCGGCTTGCGGAGTTAACTGGCGGAAATCGTCACGTAAGGAAAAAGCGTTATATTACTTACAGGTGTGTGGGGGAGTATGCGTGCGAGTATCGAGTTTCGAGCAGCAAGCAAAAATTATTATTTTTCTAAAATAACATCATAACATCACGCCTGTAATCCCCGAAGGGTTAGGCAGAGGTGTAACCATTAGTACACCCAAGTGTTATTGGGTTTTTCCATCAGGAATTTCTCAGTACCAGCCTCGGAGTCTGGATTTGTGCTCGGTTGATGGCAATAGGCTCGCCCCCTATTACATGGGAATAAAAACATAACTGGCGAAATGTGGGTGTACTTATTTTTCTACTACACTGTCAATGTTCATTTTAACTTTGTGCATAGTAACTTTTCAAGCTAATGATGCATCTTAGGCGATTAACACACGGCACCGCGCACCGCCGCAGTTGGCGGTGAAGCGGATCTCATGTCGTATTGGCCTCTAAGAAATCCGTTGAAGGCTAACACACGTTCACCGCCCGACCGCGCGGTCGAGCGGTGCAATTCGGTTTGAAAATCTTGGAAACGTCTGCACCGTTTGTAATTCACCTTGATACGTATACACAAAACCTAACTAAAAAAAATTGTGAAGAAAATTTTCAAAAGGGATTTTGCAGCTACTACTAGCTGTTTAAAGTTTTCTATAGAAAACTTTCTTCTGTAGTTTGTACAAGATACTGTGCGGTGTAAACGTTATTAAAGACTTTATTCATTCAGCGCTCTCAGGACATTGTTTAAAAGTAGTTGCAAGCCGCTTGTGTTCCTATCTCTTTGTTTCACTGTACTTGTGCAGTCGCCACAATAGACTAAACCTCATTGTTGTAAAATCGCTCCTATTACAACCACATAAGATGCCGCAGTGTTTAGATACCTTTCGCACCACCCAGGGCGAAAGGAGTCAGTTGATGGCTTTTACCACCTTAAAAAAAAGTATTTAATTTGAACTTTAAAGCGCTGTCGTTTGTACGTTCAAAATTTTAAAAAGTTTAATAATTTGTCAATAGGCTTGCCCCTGTTACATGGAACTTAAACATAACTGGCGAAATGTGGGCGACTAATAGGTACACCCCTGCCTAAGCCTCCGGGAAATACAGGCGTGATTTTATGTTATGATTTTTTCACTGCATCAATTGGTAACAAACCTGAGCTTGATATCAAGGCGCATTTCTGAGAAAAATGGTATTGACAGATGGACAGACAGACAATAAAGTGTTCCTATAAGAGTTCCGTTTTTGCCGACTACGTAACCCTAAAAAAATACCAATTCTTTAAGCATTTTTCTTCCGATCTTATTCTTTATATGCAGTTGCACGTTATTTAATAACAAATAGCTTTTAAACAAGTAACGTATGCAGCTGGCTTTGTTCGTGAAAGGAATAAATTATTCTTTAAATGTCGAGCTGTTGAAATTGAGCTGAAAATTTCGTAAAAGAAATGTAGATTTTGCTGCTTTTTGGGAAAGAAGCGTAATGTGTTCAGTGCTTTGCTCTGCATTGTACTTACTTTGTACTGTAGTCTGCAGAGACTCATTTGGCACTGAGCCGGGAAATATCATTCGCTTGAGGTTTCTGTAGGTACTAAGTATACTTATTTAATAAAAACTGAATAAATTCAAAATGTATATAGAATAATTTTTGTTTTATTTTTTTACTCTCTTTATACTCTTCTTCAAAAAGGTCAGGTGCACAGTGCTCGTAACCGGCGCGCTTGTATGAACGTGGATGAGGCGAAAAGGATCGTAGTAGGTTGCGTTCTGTGGTTTCTGCTTACCCCCATGGGAAAAGGCGTGAGTTTATGTATGCTTTACTTCTTTTTACTTTATTATTTTTTGTATACTTTTGACACAAGGTGTTTGGGATCATAAGACCTTTCTGTAACGGCCCATATGATAAAGAAGAAGAAGAGACTTTTTATATATGATAGTCAGATTCATGAGGAGTAGTATAAGCTGTAAAACATCACGCTACGACCCTTGGGAGCAGAGCAGTAACCAAAGACCTTACTTAAGAGCTGCCATCACGAGCAAGAGAACTACAGCGACATTATCGTCGTGCCAAGTTTCCACTGATCGCATCGCCATGTCAAGGTGAAAAAACTAATTTGAAAACAAGCTTTAATTTTAAACTACTACAATATTGAGTATCGGACATTGTATTGTCATCAGAACTAAAGGCGTATGCAAAATTTCAGCTCAATAGGATACCAACAAATGGTCGAAAAATAGTTTGCAAAGAAAGGACAACTTACTTGCATACATACGAGCAGTGTAAGCTAAATAAAAGCTTGTAAAAATCACACGGACGATGTCGCGGGTCGTAGCTAGTCTCTGATACAGAGCAAACAAGACGTACTCGAGACTGAAAAGTTCTGGAATAAATTGTAACAAACTTCTTTAACGAGCAGGTATGTCGGTACTTATGTACCTAACTCATTTACATACGCGGTGTACGAGTTATAAGATATTTTTATGTTTTATCGACGAACTTGGGTACAAAGTTTACAAGTACACAGAGAAATTCAGAAGAGTTTTATGAAGTATTTACCTATTGATATTCCGAAATAACGTATTTGCTAAGTACCTATAATCTATATGACGGGTGTAAAAAGTTGCTTAACGTATTCGCAGGTTACATAAAAAATGTTTGTTCAAAGTTAGAGATAAACTACAATGACATGGCGCGCGCCTCAACAATTCGAATCGTTTGAAAGTGTTTGTATTTATAAGACTTACAACGCATGTGTGCGTACTGAAACGGCTCTTGAAACAAAAACAAATCACCGATTTGTTGCTCGACTAGCGGCGTCATTAATCACTCATTGTTATTAGTATGGCGCTGCGGTGTGTTATCTTGCGCGGTCGGCTATTCATAATTAGTTGACTGCCTCGTTGGTCTAGTGGTCGCAAGCGCGACTGCTGTGCATGAGGTCTTGGGTTCGATTCCCAGGTCGGGCAAAGTGTTATTGGGGTTTTCCAACAGGAATTTCTCAGTAGCAGCCTCGGAGTCTGGATTTGTGCCCGGTTGATGGCAATAGGCTCGCCCCCTATTACATGGGACTAAAAACATAACTGGCGAAATGTGGGTGTACTAATGGGTGCACCTCTGCCTAACCCTTCGGGGATTACAGGCGTGATGTTATGTTTGTTATGTTGACATACAAATCTGCCGGCCTGTTACTGAAGACGATTACTTACAACTACATACAAATTCTTTCATACGGATGTTACTATACACATTGAAATAGTTATATAGAGGGGCGCGCCATGTTATAGTAGTTAATCTCTACGTATTTTGATGGGCAGTCTGTACGCATACCGCCCCTCAAACTACGTAAGTTTACGTTAACACCTATGTGATGTGACTTTTTACACCTTGTACAAATATATAAAAGGCAAAAGTCACTCATTCGACTCTGGCTAAACACGAAATCTCTAACACTACTAGACCTATAAAAGCTGATATGTATATGGTAAGTTAGTAGTTTATGGTAGGTAGTAGATGGCAGTTAAAAACGTGGTAATCTTTTTTGAGGGGGCTAAAATTAGGAGGCTTTGACTTCCAAGTGAAGGAAAATTGCTGACAAAAGATATTACAATATCTATACATAAATATAAAAAAATCACGTCACGGTGTTTGTGGTCAGAATCCTCCGAAACAGCTCGACCGATATAAATTTACGAGGACGAAGTCGCGGGGAAAAGCTAGTATCGGGTAATATTTTCGATATTTATAGTTCAAAGTAGTATGCCAATCATATTCATAAATGTTACAGTCAGTAATAAATACGTTTCGCTTCAAGTGAAATTCGCTTTTGATTTGATTTAAATCTTGTTATGAATATATTAATTCTAAACTTTCATTCATATAATCCTCTCTCTCAAAATAAATTAGGATATCATTGAAAGAAAGAAAAATACAGTGAGAGGCCTTCCGATACTTGAAGATTTCTTTCAGATTACCTCACCTGGATTTAAATTGGGGTTATAAAGTTGATTTCCGCAAGCCTATCCTATCGGAATTGGACTGCCCGACTCGAGTACCTAAATTCAATAGTCTTCAACCTTCCAAATCTCTTCGAATATTCCCTGTATTTTTTCTGTTGTTGTAAACAAGTAATTCTTTGTATACGACAGCATATTAAGGTCAGGGTCGATGCTGACGAGTTTGAGTCCACTTGGATCTTTTCACACAATGTCTAGAATTCTTTCAAGTTTACTGAACCTTAAACTGATCAATACAGGAGGCTGGTTACTTTCTAAGTTTTTGTATTGTATCTATTTTATTTATTTTATTTTTATTTTATTTTAGGAAACCTTACAGCTGATATTATACAATAATTTAGTTGTAAATAACATTAACACATCATTTAAACAACAGCAAGACATATTATACATAACAAGATCGTAATGTATGGATCAGCTGTTTATTTTTTTCATGATTACGGGGTTGGTCCCATAGTGTAAGATGTTCATAATGATGAGTACAATGACCCCTTTTAAGGTTTTGGGTATATTTTCAATTACCCTGTTTACCAGTTTTGTTTGTAATTGGTGTCTGTTGAGTATAAGCTTACATATTTGCTTTCTATAATTACTAGCTTATAAACTAGTAATTTTAAATAACGTTGAATTTGTGGATTTATAAAAATAATACCTGAGGGACATCATCCATAACTTAATTTCAGTCTTAATCTATCAAAAATATCACCAATAATTTTGATCGATTTTTGACAAGTTTTTGTCATTGATTTATCGCTGAGATGAGATTGTGGCTAAAATAGACGTTTAAGATACGAGTATTAGGCGTCTGATCAACGATAAAAAAACCTGAAGTAAAAAACGTAAATAATTGATCGGGTTTACTCAAACATAACATGAATTACAGCTAATGAGTAGAAAGTCACATCCTGAAATATAAACAAGACGACGGCAATTAAAGTGGTCATTTTGTATTAGCATGGTTAATGGTGACCGCACACTCGCGTTAATGACATTGACTTCAACCCTGACTAGAAAGGCAATAAATTTTATAGGTGTTTGAATATTGAATTTAATGTAAGTAGTCGTAAGGTTTATAGCAGTTGTTAGTTGCATGTAAAACAAACTAATTAACGACCGATGCCACAATCAAACTTGCTAAAGTAAAGTAATATGTTAGAATTGAGTTATAAAACATTGAATGGCCTATCAAAATAATAGGCATTTCTTGCTTTAAGAGCACCTAAAAGAAAAAAGTCATTTTTATTATTAACATAAACACTTGTTTTATTTTGAGGTAAGTTTATTTATAAGGGGTGTAAAAAGACCCATTACAAAGCTGTTAAATATACTGCCCATTAATCTAAGTGCAAAAATGAATGCTTGGAAACGACTTTTATTTTTGGTGTGTATAATCACTGTTTGTACTTAAACATAGTACTTACAGTGCATGCAATAGAACAGTGGTTGTGAGATATTCAATATTTGAAACATTTTTTAGTAAAAAAAGGTTGGTATTTGTATATTTTTTAAAAAAACGTTCTTTTTATAATCACTAAAGCCTAACTTTAGTTTAGTACTTAGTACTTAATGGTTTATTAAATGTAATGACTGTGTCTTTTCTCTACAATAATATTAACACGACAATAACAGATGTCAAAGAGACAATGTCAAAATGTTGAAAAACGTTCCGTTACAGACTGAATGCGCTAACAGAAACCAGAGCCCACCCAATGCCTGAGGCCATCAAGTCTGCTAGGGTGTTACCATCCCATAAGACTGCCATAGGCGATGTAGTTAAGTGGTAATTAAGGCCACGTACCTATCCCGACCTCAAAGCTTGCTAGCTTCTGAATTAATAAATCCAATTTACTTCTGTAATAACGTAAGCTTCTTGGATCAATAATATGTTGCGAGTTGGAGAGGAATTTTGTGTTTACAATGCTGAAAGTCTGTACGAATATGTGCGTATGACTTAATAATTTTATGCGTATGAGTTATTAATTATAATGTGACAAAATTGTGCAAATTGTATCTTCTGTTAGTTTGAGTGATGTGTGTAAAAACATGAGCTGACTGTGTCGTATTAAAATGTAAAATAGCGGTGGTTTTTTGTAAAAATCTCCTTTGGTTAAGTTATCATGCCATCTGAAGTTTGTTCAAAATCTAGTTTTAATCGTATCTGGGCGGCAATCAAAGTCAAAAATATTGGCATTTTTGACAGATAGAGATTAGACTGTGATCGCTCTTAATTGTCCGATAACATGTTTTTATAATGACTAGATGAATAAGGTGACAGCTCGCGGGCGGCGCGCTGGCATTTAACGGTTTGAATTTTTAGAGGCGCTGGTGCTGTGGTAAGTAGCCTTGATCATTAGATTCGACCATCAGACCAGGATTGGCAACCCACTGAAAGTCTACTACCGATAGAGATATTACAGAACTAGCTTCTGCCCGCGACTTCGTCCGCGTCAAAGTTGATTTCTCCATACAAACTTTGGACCCCCCGTTTCATACCTACTCTTTGGTACCTATATGGGTAATTTATTTTGAAAAATCGTTACTTAGCGGAATTCTACTAACTAACATAAACTACCTCCCTGCGAAATTTTGGATATTTCGTGATGAGTGAGTGAACTTTCGCTTTTGTATATTTATTTGTATATTTAGGGTATATTGATTACCTCTTTCCAAAATATTATGAAGTGGTATCAAAATTGACTTATTTTTCGATCCCAAACCATTGAAATGCAAGTTCAATAGCTACTGTTTTAATATTGTACCTCACATTGTAGCTTCGAATATTTAGATATTAGATTCGATAGAGCAACTGAAATCAGAATCTGACTTTCATGTTTTTGAAAGAAAGTATGAGCAAAACCCTGTAAACATAGACTTATTTAGTCTAAGCAAAGTTTTACTGTTTTAAATCACGATTCATCGATGATTTTAAATATTATCTTTTTTAGGGTTCCGTACCACAGTCGGCAAATACGGAATACACGCTTATAGGATAACTTTGTTGTCCGTCTGTCTGTCTGTAAAGACCCTTTACTAAGAAACGCGTGGAGGTATCAAGCTAAAATTAAAATCAAATACTCAGGTCTCGGGCACGCCGCAATCGCGGCGGTAAGACCCCTCTTTGAGCAGTGGCTGGAGAGGCGCCACAGCGTCCTCACCTCTCGCCTGACGCAGGTCCTCACCGGACGCGGTTGTTTCGGGAGGTTCCTGTGTTGGATTCAGCGGAAGGAAACGCGCGGGTGTCACCACTGTGTGGACCGCCCGGAAGACACGGTGGAGAATACGGTGTAGGTCTGCCCCGCCTGAGCAGAGCACCGCTGTGACCTCTCGCG
Organism: Hoplodrina ambigua; assembly: GCA_949774945.1. NCBI lineage: Eukaryota > Metazoa > Arthropoda > Insecta > Lepidoptera > Noctuidae > Hoplodrina > Hoplodrina ambigua. The sequence continues at coordinate 11,708,997 of OX458968.1, forward strand.
TCCGAGCCCTGGTTCAGGCCATGCTCCCGAGCGAGAGGCAATGGAAAGCAGTAACCTCCTTCTGAGAAGCAGTAATGTTAGAGAAGAAGGCGGCGGAACACGTGAGGAGAGGACATCCTCCACCTCACGCCCCAGCCACCGCGGGAGACCCCCAGGGCGTCGGACGTTGCGAGACGTCATCCGGCTACCGTAGGCGCAGGCTTGCGAACGGCGAGTAATGGGTAGCTCGTCGTCCAATCAAGGACCAGGCCCGGGTTAACAGCGCGTTTTGTTCCACGCGCGTTTTAAAGAGCTGTCAGCACAGGGACGGGGCCCCGACAGGGCCAAACGCCTGCCGGAGTCGCGGGAAGTCTTAACATGATACCGTGGCTCCGGAACGCAAAGGCAACAGAAGGAACACTTGAATCTACCCAAAGCTGCTGCATATTGATAGAGGGGATGTAAGGAAGCGGATTCTTGATTTGTTTCATCTGTGCATGCTACATAGATACCTTCGAATGACAGATGGTGCAATTCCAGCCAATAGGAAGAGTTTATTAAGCAGTCAGTTTCAGGCAGCCCCGATATAATTTTACACGTCTCGTTAAGGATGACATTGCTTTTTGGTCAATGACACACTGAACACGCAAATTCACCAGCAGAAGGAGCATAAAGACGTAACAGTTTTGCATAAAACATCGGGTGCTGCTCTCTAGTTGGTAGTAGAAATAAGGTGTCGTAGCAGATGATTTTTTGATTGGTGTTGTGGCAATGTGGGTATATAAAAAGTTAGTGCTCTGTTCAATATAACACCCCTGGTGTTATATTGGACAGAGCACTAACTTTTTAAGCACTAACTTTTTAACTTTACTTAGGGTTCTTCTAATACTCTACGTAACTTCCTCGCCACGAAAGACTAAGTGTCCTGTTGGCGAATCTATTGCTAAGATGGAAAGATTCATGTCTTGCAGCACAGCCGCGGTAATAAGTAACCTAAAAAATGTAATGCCATTTAGAAATTGATTTTAAAGCATGTGGAATATGTTCCATTTACGGTGCCTATGAAAAAAACTCTGCCTGCGATCACAGTCGCTTCATCAAATCAAGTACCCAGAAAGCTTGAATTAATGAATGAAAGATTTTTTAATTGATCTTGGTGCACTTCCGGTTGTTGCCAAATTCTTTCTATTTAGCCGTTGAAATAGAAGTATTCTTTTTGGTACCTAATCACTCATCTTACATTAAGATCTTTTTATAAAATAATTCGGAAGCGCAACGAAAGGAATACTAATTACCTACTACTGCTTGCTAATATACTCGCTAATATACGTCCGCTGGTATTCCAGTAGTATACTTGGCAGTATTCTTGTGCCATGATTGACTTAGCTAAGCCCGGTTAATAAAATATTGTATACTTAAAATGTTTGCAGATAGGCCGCCCGTCACTTGTTGTGTGTTGAGTAGCTCCTTGTAGTTATAGCGTAATGATTTTGATTTCAAAGGATAAATTATAACTTATACCTAACTGCAGTATTGTATGTACCGTTGGTGCCGTTTTATAGCAATCCAGCAGTAAAATGTTTAAGAATAATAGCCATAATGCGATAAATCCTTACCTACACACATTTATAGTTGTATAGTTTAATCCCATGTAAAAGGGGGCGAGCCTATTGCCATCAACCGGGCACAAACCAGACTCCGAGGTTGCTATTGTGAAATTTCTGATGGAAAAATCCAATAACACTATGCCCGACCTGGAAATCGAACCCAAGACCTCATTTGCAGTCATGCAAACACGAAAAAGTTCTTTAGCTGCTGATGTATATGTTGTGTAACTATGCATAGATATTATTTTCTGCATTAATATTAAAAAAATACGTTAACAAATCTGTACGTTATAAATACGTTAACAAAGTTGTGGTAGAAACATGCACTCCTACTTTTTTTTTTGTTAGTAAATCTCATTATTCAATTAAAAAACATTCAAAAAAATATTAGAAAAAATACAAAAAGTAATTGCTGACATTGGGGACCGAACCTCCGCCCACCGTTTCTTAAGACGGTCGTCGAACCATTAGGCAATTTACTTTGATGACAGATGACTTGAAATAGCCGTTCTAGTTTTCCATAATTGACTGCTTAGCTCCTTGAAGGTATAGCGTGATAATAACTATTTTAGAACTTCAGTCTGCAGCTATTTATAATATTTTTACATTTTGTTTTGTCGTTTTTACAATCCTTTGGTAAACTGTTGTAGTCTGCTAATTCCCCAAAGCAAATAGCGTGATAATTTATAGCCTATGTTCTAATTTGGCCACTGTGGAATATTCATTCAAAATTTGAACAAAATCTATCCGGCAGTTTTTGCGTGATGCTCTAACAAACAAACAGACAAACAGACAAAAATTAAAAAAAAAATATTTTCGGCATAAGTATCATTTAAAGACCCCTAAGCACTTTTTCTTTTTCAAAAATATTAAATGTACAGTTTTGACGTCTCTACGATTTTATTATATGTATAGATATTATTGAAGGATATGTCTATTTCTGCTTGAAGGATTTGCTTTGTTTAATAATTGTTGACCTTTAAATAAATTTTCGTAGTTTTCAAAAATAATCACACTGGAAAAGTTTGGTAAAATTATGTTAAAATATCGAAATTTCCAAGTGACGGGACACGTTTTATTAAAATAATTTCCCCTTTTAATGTCCGGACGGGCGCCATTTTATTTCAATTCGTGAGACTGAATGTGTTGATGTACAGTTAGTTGCGTAATTTTGTTATAATATAATATATAAAATATTTACTTACGAAACAAAATGTAGGTACCGAATTATATTGTTGAGTTTAGTTTATATAGGTTGGATTTTTAAAACGGGACAGTAATCGAACTCAAAACGTCATGCTCAGAAGTCGACCTTTGCTTTGCGACCATTAGACCAACGAGGCAGTAGGTAAGTAATTTGTAGGTGTTCATAATAATGGAATCATTACGGAATGTTCATTTTTTTTTTACTATAAATTTATAAAGCTACGTATTTGTAATATAAACTCTTACTTTTGTTGCTGACTGTACACACTGAGACAAAATTTCAAGATAAAACTGTTTAATTCGTGTTAGAATGTTGAAGTCCTGCCTCATTTTCTAAGGTTTACGAGATGAAAGCGACAAAGATTAAGTGTGAACAATGATAGACAAGACAGTTCTCATTTCGTGGAATAGGTAGGTACTTTAATTTTTTAGTAAAATGAAAGAATACATATATTATGTGTTGTAACTGAATTGATTCATATCGTAACATAGCATCGCGCCTGTAATCCCCGAAGGATTAGACAGATGTTTCACCATTAGTACACCCGCATTTCGCTAGTTATGTTTTAAGTCCCATGTAATAGGGGGCGAGCCGATTGCCATCAACCGTTCACAAATCTAGACTCCGAGGAAGCTCCTGAGAAATTCCTGATGGAAAAACCCAATAACAATTTGCTCGACCTGGGAATCTTTTACGAAAACCGAACAACTGTTGGATGCACTCAAAAGCACAATGTTCTGGGTGTACTGTGAGATTTTTCACATCATAAATAAAAAAAGTAGTTTTTCTACAAACAATTTTGGTCATTATCATTTATTTACTGATAGGCAGTAAGCATAGTAAAATGGTCCAGTGACATCACATGACCAATACCAACACGACTTACATGTCTTTTTACATCATCTTGTAGTAAAAAAAAGCATTTTTTAAATACATCCCAAAAATGTCGCATCTGCATATTTTTCGTTTCTCCATTAGAACACTATAGGTACTTTTACATTTTCTTGTCACGTATAGAGGCTCGGAAAGTTTATAGTTGTCAGTAATACTTAAAGTAAAGGGTCTCAGCTGATGTATAACTCCCAGGTGGAATCTATTACATAAGAGGAGATAAAAAATACTTTTATGAAGTTCCTATAGTTTGAAAGTCTACTAAAACTTGATTTTGACTAAGTTTGAAATTAATGAGGGCTTTGAGAGGTCAAAGACCTTGTAGGTAGGCGGAACTTTAAATTATTTTTGTGCGTATCCGACACCGTATCCTCGCAACGTCAAAAACGACTCCAGTTGAGTTCGAATAATTAGAATAACAAATAGTGTAAATTGAGTATCTTGACTTTTTTTTTAGGTGGTAAAAATCATCAAATGTCTCGCCCAGAGTGGGGCGGAAGGGACTGCCAGTCTTTTACTGACTAAAAACCACCCTGTTTCTTCTGTTGCCCTTTACGTTCCGGGACCACGGTATCCTGTTAAGACGTCCCGCAACCCCGGCAAGTATCTTGACTTGGCTTGGTTGTCGACATGAGGAATGTGAGAACAGTAAGAATTGTGCCGATAGTCGTGTTGTTGCGGATCTGACTTTTGTTTATATGAGTTTGTTTTTTATGTTTTTTGAAGCACCCACGGTACAGGACGAATTCAAAATTGTTTCGCAGCGATTTAAAAGTAGAACTAAAATAAAATAGTTTGTGACGTCACAAAATAACATAACCGTTAGTAACTGTAGGTCATAAGTCATTGTATGTAAAATATCTTTGCAGCAGTATTTTTAATAGTAGGTACCTACTAACTATTATTCTGATCACCTCACCGCACAAGGGTAACCATAATGTGGGGCTTCTTGTACCCCGTGTTCTTGCGCCGTCACTCACATAATTTATGCTTTATTTTTTAAGTTTAATATCTCGGTTAATTTTAATAATTTCAAGCTCTATTATAATCAAGTAGATATTTTGTTTAATTATAACAATACCAGCCTATCATTGTCCCACAGCAATGAAAATGCCTTTTCTAAGGAGAAGGCACGAGCATTGGTCACCCTTACTCAAGATGGATTAATATTCTTTGTAGAACTGTAGATGAAAACAAATATCTTCTAACCTCTATTATTTATTATAATCTTAAGTGAAAACTTTAACATCTGGCAGTAATTACACTCTAAATCAATATTACCAAAAAAAAACTGAATATAATAATATTAAAATTGAATAACTGAAAAGTTTTATCAATCCAAGCCTACCTTTACACTAAAAGATTTCTTCGGCAAAATTAAATTTCATTTAATATAGATTGGATCGTTCAATGTCAGGTTCGATCATTTTCAGATTGGTGACGTCATTCGACCCATTTAAGTGGAACAAGAATATGGGGCTGTTACCTCTCAGATAGATTTAAGTAAGTACATCAATCAAATCTACATTTGGGTCAGGGGATCAAGACAACGATTAGGCTTAGTTTTCAGACTACATTTATTCAGAGGTATAAGCCCATTATCTGTCAAGGGGTATAAATTACGTGATTTGGGTGCACGGTTCGTTTTGAAAATTATATTATACTAGCTTCTGCTCGCTACTTGGTCCACGTCAAAGTTGATATATTATTTCAGGGGAATCGTATTTTTTTTCGGGATAAGCCTATGTGTTATTCCAGACTATAATCTATATGTGTGTCAAACTTTATCGAGATCCGTTCAGTAGTTTCAGCGTGAAAGAGTAATAAACATTTATACATCCTCACAAACTTTCGCATTTGTAATATTAATAGAATTTGGTAAACGTCTGCTAAGAACGGATTTTCCAATATCCAATTCCATTCCATTCCAGGGTCCAAAGTTTGTATGGAGGAAGAGATCGCCAATAAAATTTGTTAATCATTCAACTCAGCATTCTTAGTAATAAAAATTAGTACTAGATGTAAAGGTAAAAAAAATATTTTACATGGGACTTAAACATAACTGGCGAAATGTGTGAGCACTAATAGGTACACCTCTGCTTAACACTTCTAGGATTACAGGCGTGATGTTATAAAAATGCCACCTCATAATATGTTTACCCCCTAGGGGGGAAGACCCTTAAGTTGGGAACCGTGTCGAAGTCACGGGCATAAATAATAATAATTAATATTAATAATTATTATTTAAGATTTAATAATAGCTTGATTTCTTGCAGTCTTGATACCTATGCCGTTTGCGCGGAGGATATTGTTCTTATTCATAGACCTTCTTAACAACGAAAGATTTTGAAACAATTACCATTTGTATCCTTTCGTTAAAAAGATAAATGTAAGAAAAATACAAGTCCCATGTTTTGACCATAAAGTATGGTCACCATTCGTCTCAGTGGTTGACCAGATTTATATCTTCCTCTCACAGATTTATGGTTGACATTGCCAAGGCTCGTGTTGTTCTCAAAACAAAGCGGACTGTAGGACAATAAAGCCCTTTACAGGACAAAAATTTCCAAAATGATTGTTTCACAAACTGCCTTAGCGTGGTTTCTTTTAAAAAACTTTAAAAGTATGAAGAACAAATCGTTTCAATTTTCAGTGGATATTGAATTTTACAAATTGGTTTATATGTTTTAAAATGGTTTACATTATTTTGATAATTCTTAAGTTTGAATTTATTTCTATAACAAAAAAAGACAACCGACTTCAAAAACTACAAAATAAAAAAAAAATTAGCATGGACGTCGGCTTTGGTTTTGTTTCTTGTTATGTAGGTATTGCCACCGATTTACAAGCTAAAGTTATTTTTTATTTTGTAGTTTTCGAAGGCGGTTGTCTTTTTTTGTATAAAAGCTTTTTATTTTCCACTTTTTCGTGCTTGTGTGTCAATATTTGAAATCCATACAAAAAGCCCTTTCAAACAATACCTCACACGATTATATTTAATTTTTGAAAGTGGTAGGACGTACCCCCTCCCCATTTTCCTTCAATTAGTCATCGACTACACGTATAAACAAAGCAATTTTACTTGTCACGACAGCTCTGCTGCGATCCTATGAGGAGTTCCGTTCCATATCTCCGAAGTTCATCATCAGATCATGACAATATTTCTATGGGACCTATTCGGAAGTATATTCTTTCAAAAAAAAAGAATCATCCAAATCTATTCATAATTGGCAGAGTAATCGGGTAACATACATACAAAAAAAAAAGAAAAAAAAAACATACGCGCCGAATTGAGAACCTCCTCCTTTTTGAAGTCGGCTGAAAAGCTTAATGATCTTCCTTGGCTGCCTCTCTCCTACCTTTTGGTGTGGTCCAACAGGGTCCATAATCATCTTAATTATAAAGTTACCACCAAGAATAAGTATGAAAAAAGATAATGAGTATTCTTGCTATAGTTTAATTTGTAAATTTTCAAATCACCAATTTGAAAACTGTGGACTTTTACAGAATAGGTCGACTGATGCAGATTTCCTCAAAGTAAGGCGTTTTTAATAAGATTTCGTTACTCATCAAAAGTTACGATTTGGGAATAAGTCTTTTCACGTTTATCTTCCTTGTTTGATTTCATTCGGAATTCTGGAATTTCATTCATCGTTTTCATTTCCGCAATGTGGAAGCGTAGAATCTATGTGATTAATACAACTGCATACTGAAATTATGTACAATAAACAAAAGAGATAGGTATGCAGGGTCTTCAGGTATACATCATCTGCCTAGTCTTTTCCCAACTATGTTGGGGTCGCTTTCAGTCTAACCGGATGCAGCTGAATACCAGTATTTTACATGGAGCGACTGCCTATCTGACCTCCACAACCCAGTAACTGGGTAAGACGATAGTGACCCCTAGGGGTATTGGGGGGGAGGTTGGGGTTCCTCAAGGGTCGTCAGATATAGTTGAAGTTTTTTTTAAATGGTTGGATGTTTTCAAATGTAATTTAATTTAAAAAATATGTACCTAATAAGTAGTTCATTAAGTTCCAATCGAGAACATACATCGGTTTCTAAGAAAACTTCAACTATGTTTGACGACCCTGGATACCTATATCTTTTGATGACTATACATGAATTTAGATTGTTTTCATCGAAGTAAGTAAGACACAGATCAGTAAGTAGGAAATATTACATAACTAGCTGCAGACCGCGACGTCGTGCGCCTGATTTTTTAACCCGCGTTAAGTCACGTCTATGGTTACTGCTCCGCACGCTAAGAGTCCTTCCGTGGCTCTTACCGTGATGTTATACATCCTATACTATTTCTCATGAATCTAGCTATCACATACAACATGATTTTATCCAACCAGACTAGTAGTTCCAGAGGTTAGTAGTTAGAGGATCTAACGAACAAAAAATTTGTTTAGCTTTATTACTCGTATCTTAATATATAAATTACGCGTCACTTTATTTGTCCGGACTTGACTCCTAAACTACTCAATCATTTTGAAGAAATATGGCTTACTGTGTGTAATTTGGTCAAACTTAAAAGATGGGATAGTTTTAATCTCGATTATTGACCTCAATATCTTTACTTACTTCAAGCCACAGCAACGCGTGTCCGAGACAGTTACTATTAGTATAGATTGCTATATTAAACAAAAGACATGACATACCATCACGCCTGTATTCCCCGAAGGGTTAGGCAGAGGTGAACCTATTAGTACACCCACATTTATACAAACAAAAGAGTATCAAGTGAGATTAACAGTAATTCTTCGAACGTAATCTTTGACTTCATCACGACTTCATTTCAATTTAGTCTAAGCTGTCTTAAAACCAAGTTCATCTCAAGAAATATTTGCAAATGAGTTAACTGGCAGCTCTAAAAGTTGCTAGATACAAATCTTATGAAGAAGTTCTCTTTAATCAGAGCTTGGAATTTCAATTAAATTTGAGATTCTCTTGATCTTTAATAAGTCCTTTATTGAGGTCAAGAAAACACTAAGAGTGGAATCATTTTCTTTAGGGTTCAGTATCTGAAGGGTGCTAACAGGATTCTATAAATCTTCTTTTTCTTTGTCGTGAGACAGTATGGTCTTATGTCCCCACACACCCTATTGTCAGAGTTTCTAAACAGCCTCAAGGTCCTCTGAGATGATTTGAAAGGAGCAATAAGTCCAGGTTTCCTCACGATGTTTTTCCTACACCGCTGTCAGTGATAACATAACATCACGCCTGTAATCCCTTTAGGTTAGGCAGAGGTGTAGCCATTAGTACCACCAGTTCACATTTCGCAGTTATGTTTTTAGTCCCATGTGATAGGGGGCGAGCCTGTTGCCATCAACCGGGCACAAATCCAGACGCCGAGGCTGCCACTGAGAAATTCCTGATGAAAACACCCAATAACACTTTGCCCGACCTGGGAATCGAACCCAAGACCTCATGCACAGCAGTCGCGCTTGCGACCACTAGACCAACGAGGCAGTCGCTGTCAGTGATGTCTATGATATACTTTAGAAAGTACATATGAATTAAAAAAGTCACATTACTAAGCTTCCGCTATCCGCTCGTCTCATAAACCGTAATAGCTAGAGTTGAAATTTTCAGAGAATGTGTATTTTTATTTTCGCTATTCCAACAAATAGACAGACAGACATACAGAAAGACAGACAGAGTTACTTTCGCATTTATAATATTAATATAGATTCTTAAACCTTGAATAAAACGATTACAATATCCATATAAACTAACGCGAAAGCACTGAGTCTTATAAAAACCGTATAAGCAGGTTGCATCTAGGTGACGGTTCACACGCTATCGGCTCTCGCTCGAGCTCTGATAAGCTCCCAATTCCATTCGCCTCTCGCCTCAAAGCTGCTCTTGCTTGGTTTCTACAGGGACCTGAGAAGGCATTGATTTAGAGACGGTAACTTTGTTTATGATATTACCTATCCAAAAAAAGACTACATTTTTGTACAGTTAAGCCTCGTATTCATGGTAAACATTTGTTTAGCAACTTGGTTGCATAAACATGACACGCAACACTTGTGTTGCGGAGTTGATCACGCCATGTTGCAGAGTTGACGCCCGGCGAGCGAAAACATCAGTTTATCAACAAAATGTTGACGTGTGTGGATGCCCCATATTGGTTTAAACAAATTTTCTAGCAGCATTCTCTCCGTCCATCAACAACGTTGATCAACTGTTTACCATGAATAGGAAGCTGTATGTGTAGCTTCGTGGTTTACAGTATTGAGTAGTAGTGTGTAGCGGTGCGTAGTACCGTAGCTACACGTAATAGTGTGTAGTAATGCGTAGTAGCGAGGCGTAGTAGTACTGCGTTGCCGAGCGTTGCGTCGCGTAGTAGCGTGTGGGCGTAGCGAAGTATAGTAGTGCGTAGCCGTGCGTAGCAGCGTAGCTACGCATAGTAGAGTGTAGTGCTGCATAGCAACAAACTGTAGATCCGTAGCGTAATAGCGTAGTATAACACCAGGGGGTTTTGCATAATAAAGGGCACATTTTGAACCATTTATATTATAGCATTAAACTTTTTACATACATTTAACTTTTTTTTTAAGTTTTTGCCCGGTTGATGGCAATAGGCTTGCCCCCTATTACATGGGACTTAAACATAACTGGCGAAATGTGGGTGTACTAATCGGTACACCTCTGCCTAACTCTTCGGGGATAACAGGCGTGATGTTATGTTGTTGTTTAAGTTTTTCCATCAGGAGTTTCTGAGTAGCAGCCTTTGGAGTCTGGATTTTTGCCTGGTTAGTGGCAATAGGGTCGCTCCCTATTACATGGGACTGAAACATAACTGCCGAAATGTAGGTGTTCTAACACACCTCTGCCTAACCCTTTGAGGATTACATCTAATGGGTACACCTTTGCCTAACCCTTCGGGCATTACAGACGTGATGTTATGTGATCGCAATAAACAGCTTATTTTGCCGCATCCAAGCATAGAAGTAGTTCTAGTACCAACTATTTTCCAGTGCGAAATACGTCTAAGTTACTTTCTCGGGAGCATGTCCGCGAGATTATGTGCCCTGTGGAGTGTAGTCTAGGAGCTCGTATTATTTCATTTGCATAATGTGCTCTTATAAGGTTTGGACGTTGTTCCTTTGTGTAGTGGCCGTTTGAAATATGCACGACAAGGAGAGAATATTTCTTTCATAAAAAAAATGTTCATTGATTATAATATCCGAAGCAGCAGGTACCTTTCTTTCTAATCCCAGAGATCTTTTTGCAAAACCCTTTGGTCCGGACTTTTTGTAATATTTTTAGCAAAATAAATATTCTTTAGATAAACTTTTGGCCTGTCTCGTTGGTCTAGTAGTCGCAAAGCGCGACTGATGATCATGAGGTCTTGGGTTCAATTCCCAGGTGAGGCAAAGTGTTTTTGGGTTTTTCTATTAGGAATTTCTCAGTAGCAGCTTCGGAGTCTGCATTTGTGCCAGGTTGATGGCAATTGGCTCGCCCCCTATTACATGGGACTTAAAGGTAACTGGCGAAATGTGGGTGCACTAAAGGATACACCTCTGCCTAACCCTACGGGGATTACAGGCGTTTTGTTATGTTATGTAAACTTTAACATTCAATTTAGGTTATAACCTTTTATCTTACACAACCTTTTTCTTTTATCTTCTACAACATACTTTCTTTGCTTATTTGCAGTTCTAAAAGTACTTATAAGTTTCCAAAATGTATAGTACTCTTAACAGTAGGTCGTTATTTAGGTGTGAACTTGTCATTCTGCTTTTTACACGTGTTGGTTATAACTAAACCCAATTATAAGGCACATTCTTTCTTCTTCTAAATCAGTCGACCCTAACTACCTTCTTGAAACTTCAAGCTCGCTCGGGTTCAAATAAATATGAGAAAAAGCCAGTCAAGTACGAGTCGAACTCGCACACGATGGGTTCTATATAATCGTACAATATTTAACATAAAATAACACGCTTCTTGTTTGGGGATTTCTTTTAATTTTTAACCTTATTTTTTTCTTTGTCTATCATTTATTTTAGAAAGAAAGAAAGAAAGAAAAACTGTTTATCCACGCGAAAATGACGCACATAACATAAAAAGAAATCAAAGTAGAAACTAGTATGTATTAAATCTAATAAATAATAATCAAATAAATACAAAAAGAAATATGCGCCACTACCGCGGGAAAGGGCTTACGCTTAGCATAATGCCGTAGCCAGTGCGCGGTGGCACTAAAACCACCAAGTCAATACGGTTCCAAAGTTACAACCCTGTGACAAACGGACGGACAGGCAGCAGAGTCTTAGTAATAGTAGCCTTAGGGTTCGTTTGTCACCCTTCGAGTACGGAACCCTAATCAGCAGACTTAAGTCCTTAACAAAAGAGCGATTTCTTCTTTTATACAACAACAGAAGTGCACTCGATGTTACTTGTTAGTGCTTTTCCGGACTAAGTTTTGCTCGGAGAATACGCTAATTACACTGCTTCGCCTTTATTTCTTTCAAAATAGAAGAAAAACATTAAATAGTACTTTGCTTGTTAAAGTACGGCATTTTTTCTTTGTTATTTTAGACTGCTTTGTTGATATAGTGGTTGTAATGTGGCTTCTTCTTCTTTTCGTAGCGATGATACATTTATAACATCACACCTGTAATGTAGGAAGTGTTAAGCAGAGGTGTACACGTTAGTACACCCACATTTCGCCAGTTATGTTTAAGTACCATGTAATAGGTGGCGAGCCTATTGCCATCAATGGCCGCAAATGCAAACTGCGGGTTGCTACTGTGTAATTCCTGATGGAAAAACCTAATAACACTCTGCCCGACCTGGAAATCCAACCCAAGACCTCATGCTCAGCAGTCGCGGTTTGCGACCACCGGTCCAGCGGTAGCAAAGCGAGAGGCAGTCAAAAATCAAATTAAATTAAATAAAAGTAGACGAGTAGTTAGTCATTAAATTAAATGGAAAATCAGGGCCCTTACAAATTGTAAATTGTAATTGTATTTTACAAGTTACAAATCTACAAGTTTCTGTTTAATAAAGAATACGATTTACTTTACAATGGTGGAAAACTTACAAAATTGTTAAATTGCACCCAAATTTTCCTTATTCCTGTTTAAAAAAAAATATTTCTCTTTACAGGTGACAATTTATTAAATTATTATTTACTAAACAGCATTTGTAATGGTAATAATTGTAATGTTTTTACTTGTAATTTTTTTACATAATTGTAAGGTTTATTACACAGCATTTGTCACTTTACAAATATGTCACTTATTTACAAAATTACATTTAAAAATTACATTTAAAAATTACATTTAAAAATAACATTTAGAAATTACATTTATAAATTACATTTAAAAATTACATTTAAAAATTACATTTAAAAATTACATTTAAAAATTACATTTAAAAATTAAATTTAAAATTATTTAAAATACGCATTCATTTGTTTTGGTATGGATAGTCTAGTTTGGCGGCAATCATTTGCTTTAATGGCCAAAAAAATACTTGAAACTGGTAAAAAACTGGTAAACAAGAGAAGAACGTTTATTCGAATTTCAATCACGTATCTCGGTCATTACATCATGCAAATCAAGATGCAGGAAACTTTCCTTGTTACGATGACAATCATGGCTTTAGAGATCGTTTTAAATGTTGACCTTTGCAATCTATATTAAGTTTGTTTTCGGAATTAGATTGGGGGAAGTTTAAATGAGCCACTGCGCATGAAATAAATATTTTTGTATGGTTTACAGGTTATTTCGGGATTGTGAGTTTATTACGTTTATTAACGCGCCCACAATACAGGAAGAAATTGTATAAAAATGCTTAACTTTGGGTGAATGTTTGTAACTCAATCTCGTCAAAACGGCTGAACGGATCTTTATGAAATATGTCACAGACATAGATTATAGTCTGAAAATAATATTTTTATAAAATAGGACTTTTGGCACTCATTCACTACTGCTATTTTATTGTAAGTTTAATATTTAATGAGCGCCAAAGCTTATTTTATTTTTTTATTCAAAAGTACATACCTACATAGGTTGACTGCCTCGTTGGTCCAGTTGCAAAACGCGACTGCTGAGCATGAGGTCTTGGGTTCGATTCCCAGGTCGGACTAATTGTTTTTATCTCGGATAAATGTACAGTTCTCATGGAATAATGTATCAAGAAGTCTTGAGAAGAATTTACTTATTTCTATTACTCATTTGATTGTTTGTGTAAATACAGATCGTGTGAAAATCTCAATAATTAAATGTAAAGCCGCGCCGATGTGAAATTAAAACGTGAAATATTATTTCTGACTCCGTAAATATTTTAGTTATTATTTTAAAAGCAGTGTCCCTCACTGCCGTTGGGCGTGAAATTATAAATAATGTTCTAGCAATTTGTTAAATGGATGTTTCTCTTCAATATCCTAGGGTGGTTGTCTCGTGGGAGGTAGGCAGAGCTGTGCTTTGTTTAACTGTGTTAATGATTATGATAGGGGTTGTACTTTTTTTTATAAATTTTGTGAAAAATGTTAAAAATGTCAAAGTCAAAGATCTTTATTGTGAGACAGCGGTTTAAAAAGTTGTGCATGTTGAGCATATTGTTTGGATTTCAGTCACGGTGGCCGATCTCAATGGAGACTAGCAGGAGGTATTATAGTACACAAGTGCGCTCTCTTTCATAGTCCGATGACGCGGCAATCCAAACAGCCGGGGAGAGATCAGGCCCAGAATCAAGGCCAAAAGCAAAACCAAGGCTTTACGTGCTTTCCGAATTACAGCGATTTCTCACCATCAAATTCTAAAAAGCGGGCGGTTGGTACTGGATTGTTTGTATGCTGTCGTGATAGCCCAGTAGTTTAAACGTCATCCTCTCATAGATGAGGCCCTGATGATGATGGATGAGGATGATGGGTTATATACCGAGCAACAATTAAAAAATTACCCTAGCTGGTAAGCGGGCGTAATTTATTTCACGAAAAGTATGTTATCATTAGTTAATATAATTATGGATGAAAAACGTAATTTCGTTGTTGCGTTGATATTACTAGGATGTTTAACAGCGGTTTTCCTGTCAGTTCAGAAATGATGTGAGAAAAAATAGAAAGCATTTTGCGATTTCCTCAAAAATCTACAAAGACACCAAGAATTTCTTTGTATTTACAATCTCCATTTTGAATGTTATCTTTCACACAAGAATTCCTTAAATTTTCTACACAGCGAACAAGTACTTACTTACTTTGAAAAAGGAAGTATTTTAATCTGTTAAGTATTCATATATTTGCGTAAATTGTTCAGACTTTTTCCCTTTACAACGATCTCGTTTGTGAAGTTGCCAACAATTTCAATAAGAGTGTTAGGCAATCATTTTGTTTTGGATGGAAATGGCGTTTAGGAGTTTAAAAGTACCTAACAGTACCTATGTGATGTTGAATTAATTTGGGATCCATACGGAATATATACATACATACAGGAATATATACAGGTATACTTTCCATTCATCATCCAAATTTTAAAATCGAGGTCTCTTAATTAAATTATTTTCATATGTGAATTATAATCAAATAATAACATAAACAAAAAAAAAACATTCATATGAAAATATCCGTATAAAATCAGAAAGTAGAGACGCAAGGGGGCAAAGTGCGTGCTTTTTGTGTGCGTTCCCTTATTTTGAGGTAAGCGCGTGTGCAGTCAAGTTCAAAAAACTATTGTTGACCTGTATTTATTCCACACGTTGTGATTTTAGTAGCGGATTATGGTGATAATATTTTTTTTTATTTCAATAATTGATAAGGTTGTCGATTCTAAATAATTTCTGAAAATTTGGATGGTGGTTGCAAAATAACCCTGTATACTAGCTTCTGCTCGCGACTTCGTCCGCGTTAAAGTCGCGATATAATCTTGTTTCTCCCTTTAGGGGGTGAATTTTGAAATATCATTTCTTAGCGTGTGTCTACTAACTACAAACTACCTCCCTGCAAAATTTTCTTATTTACATCAAGCGGTATTCCATATTTCATGATGAGTGAGTGAGAAGAAGATACTTACTAGCTTCTGCGTGCGTCGTTACGTTGATATACCATCTGACGGGATCAGTACATTTTTCTCAGATAAAAAGTAGCCCATGTGCTTTTTCAGACTATAATCTATCACTGTGCCATATCAATTCAGCCAGATTCGTGCCGTTCTGTCGTGATTGAATAACAAACATTCGTTCATCTTAATTTTCGCATTCATAATAGTATTTTTGTAAATCACCTCGGTTTAAAGAATTTATTTCTCATAAGAACGGACAGTCCGCTTAATGAGATACAAATATTAACTTAATACTATAATACCAACAATTCAATTTCCTCCTGAGTACCTATTCGAAGTTACTGTTACTCACACGTTGTTTAAAAAAAAACCACAATGAAAATAACTAAAAAAAACACTGAAAAACAAAACAAAAACAAACAAAACCAACAACAACAAAATCATCTCATAAAGATCACTTCGCTTTTTAATGTAATTTTTTTTAGTTTCTTCCCGACTCACGAGTCAATGGATAGTCTTAGCCAATTTAAGCATAATGTAGCTTCGTAGTACTACTACATCACGATGCATTAGGTGCCATTAGAGACGTAGTTACTTAGTCTGATTCCAATAGGCTAAGAGGCCGGGTTGAGCAACATACGACCTTAGGTGGATACACATTATGAATAAAATGTAGTAGTTTAACTTAGAATTTATAAACATTAAATCTTTGTTACGATTGTGAAGGAGACCTTAACGCGGCTTGCGGTACGAGCTAACTGACAGAAATCGTCACGTAAGGAAAAAGCGTTACGCCCCCTCCAAGCGCCCTTTCCTCTCTTTCTCCCATATACGGGAGTATGTGTGAATGTAAAAAATATAAAAACTCTATTTAAAAATACACAAAAAATAGTTTATTTTCTTAATTATGTATCCTTTTTTCTCTTTTCTGGACAAACACAGAGAATATTACACATCAAGTTGGCACGTGTCCTTTGCCGAATATAAATACACGTTTATAAATATTAATAGGGTGACCTAACCTTAATAAAAAGAAGCGGGCAGTCCCGTTTATGCTAACTAGTTTACCTACTATTAATAACATAATATCACGCCTGTAATCCTCGCAGGGATAAGCAGAGGTGTACCCATTAGTACACCCACATTTGGCCAGTTATGTTATTCCGCACCATAATCTATCATTGTGCCAAATTTCATCAAAATCAGTTCCGTAGTTTCGCGTGAAACTGTAACAAAAATCCATCCACACAAACTTTCGCATTTATAATATTATATACTATTATATAGTAGAATATCACTGATATCGGTGAAAGCAAACATAGTGGGGAAACCTGATCTTACAAATACATAACATCACGCCTGTAATCCCCGAAGGGTTAGGCAGAGGTGTACCCATTAGCACACCCACATTTCGCCAGTTATGTTTTTAGTCCCATGTAATAGGGGGCGAGCCTATTGCCATCAACCGGGCACAAATCCAGACTCCGAGGCTGCTACTGAGAAATTCCTGAATCTTATAAATGTTGTTCTGAAATCACCAGTCCACCTTGAGCAAGGGTGGTGATTAATGCTTGTGCCTTCTCTGTATGAAATGAGGTTTTTGCCCTGCAGTGGAACAACAAAAGGCTAATCCTAACTAATATTATAAATCCGAAAGTAAGTTTGTTTGTTTGTTTGTTACCATTTTACGCCTAAGCCACTTAACCGATCATCCTGAAATTTTTCATATACGTTGCCAGGTGTACAGGAACGAACATAGGATACCTTTAATCCCGAAAAAAAATACTGTTTCCGAGGGAAATCACAATAACGTTCTTATGATCATAGATGGCGCCACTTGTCGTTTCAAATCATAATTTTAACTAAATTATTGAAATGACAGGACATGGGTAAATTTTTCGGCTACTTTGTGTGTTTCTGCGATAACCGAAATTTACGCGAACGAAGTCGCGAGCAAAAGCTAGTATTATTATAAAGCACGAAAACCAAAACTCGAAAAGGTACAACGAAACATTTAAAATGTGCAAAACAAATTCAAATTCTATCTGTTCGTCGGAACGTTTGCCGGAGATCTCATTAACTGGCCAATTAAGAGAAAGGGGTGGAAATTCTTTGTAAGGGATTTTTTAAAAGGGAAATGAATAACCCAATTTGACTAATTTCTTTATTTCTTTTCTTTAAGAACTTTTGTGTTTTTGAGGTTGCGATGTTCTTTTGTTTTCTTCGAGGTGAACTGAGGTATTTCGCATCTAAACGACAGGCAGGAAAAATTGATTGCTTATTTTACATCTGCTGGGATGTACGATGTGTAGCACTGTAAAAGAACAAAAGGCTAGTTGACATCACCAATCAATTGACGTACTTTTTATGACCTGTCAAAACGCGATTTTTCCATAGACTTAGTATGGTAATATCGAACTGTGACGTCACTTATTTGGCAGCTCAATTGACTAACTATTTTTATCTGTGTTTTGTTTAAAGAAGTTATATTTTTGGATTATTAGTTAATGGTATCAACTGTTCAATTAATTAATTTAGGTACCTGGATCAGTGGTTCCTAAAGTTGACTGGACAGCCACTTACCTAACAAAAAGTTCTAAATTCGGGCCTCACCTTATCACGCTTGTAATCCTCGAAGGGTTAGGCAGAGGAATACCTATACATCCACATTTCGCTAGTAATGTTTAAGTTCCGTGTAATAAGAGGCGAGCCTTTTGCCATTACCGGGCACGAATCCAGACTCCGAGAATACTACTGAGAAATTCCTGATCGAAAAATTAGTACTACTATGTCCGACCTGGGAATCGAACTGAAGATCTCATGCTCAGCAGTCACGCTTTGCGACTAACGACTACTACTGATTTTAGATTTAAAGTGTATTTTAATGGTCTAACAAAGTATTGGAAACAACACTAATTATAAATATTTATTTTACAAATTAAATCTGAATCCATAAGTTAAATTAAAATAATTAAAGGGCTGGCAGCATTGCCACGTCGTATAATGGCAATGCCTTGGTCACATGAAGGTGTAATATAAATAAATAATTTGACTTTGACTTTGACTTTGATCTCATATTTTTCCTTCAGCTCAGTGAATATTGTGTGTGTGAACTTTGGACGTCACACGTGTTTATTTTAATATATTCAAATACAAAGAATGGTCATGAATAATTTTAAAATTTATTACAGTTCAGCTTATTTTAGCACGTTTTCAATTAAGAAAATATATGACAAGTAAACCTATGCGTGTTTTTGAAAAATATTATTTAAATAATTTTATTATCTTATCTTAAATAAACGAGACCAAAGAATATAAATTAAGTCAAACTTAAATAATATTTTTCTAATAAAATGTTTGTCTATTGATCTGTATCTGTCTGTTTGTTCCGACCAATCTTCAAAATGTCTTGGTTACTTCTTCGTCTTGTTTACTTGGTTAGTCTCCAATAAACTTGATGAGATTTTATGTAATATTTAATACGTTTTGCGTAGTATTATTATTTATTAAAACACAAACTATAACGTAAGATAAGCCTCAATTGTGTTTTACATCCATGTTAAACTACTTCTCAAACACCCTAAGATTAAATAAGTCCGGTACACACTCACCCCCAACCTCCAGTTACCCCCGGATTACATACACAATCGCATGCAGATTTTGCCTCAGTGTATACACGGCTTAATCCATTAACACCATGTATATTGTGAGAATGTAAACTGTACTAACAATATAACTAAATGTGTTGTGATGCTAAATTGGTGCGGATTTAACGTTAATTGTTTTATAAGTAGGATTAGAAGTTTGAATAATTCAATAAAGAAAGAAATAGCGAAAGAAAGAAAGATGTAATGAAAGAAAGAAAGAAATAAATGTTTATTGACACAGACCATATACATATAAAATTGTATTTATTATTCTTTTCTTTTTGTATACAAAGAAATAATGAAAGAAAGAAAAAAGAAAGAAAGATGTAATGAAAAAACGAAAGAAAAAATGAAAAAAAAAAATAGAAAGAAATAATGAAAGAAAGAGATGTTTATTGACACAGATCGTATACAAACAAAATTGTATATTTTCTTTTATTTTTGTAAAATTACATTTTCAAATGAGCAAAATACCAGTTTTTCAGAAACTGGTATTTTGCTCATTTGAAAATGTAATTCAATTTGCCGTATGTTTTCAATTTTACCTTTATATCAGATAGAAATAAGGTTCAAGTCGAAAGGCCAAATTATACAAATTGATCTTAGTGTAGAAACACGATCAATTCGTATGGACCTTTTGTATCCCATAGGTAGAGTATGTACAGGTTCAACGGTGCTTATGTACAATCTTTTGTATTCTATCAATGTGTAAAGGTAAATGATACCGCTGATCGATAGCCTACTGAATTTTACTAATACCTACATATTACAAAATAATGTGAAATTTTGTTTGTCCGTAGAGTCAGCTATGTTCTTCAGGCGCAGTACTCGTAACCGGCGTGCTTGTATGAACGTAGATGAGGCGAAAGGAGTATGTAGGGATCAGAGCAGGTAGCGTTCTGTGGTTTCCTACCCCAATGGAAAAAAGGCGTGAGTTTATGTATGTGTAATTTAGTTCAAATATTAGTATTATAAATAGGTGTTTAATTAACGGACCGAGTTCCAAACACTATACTGCGCTCTAAAACAGGGCTAGCTGACGTGGCTCTAAAGGTTGCTCAACTTAAATGGGACTGGGCAGGACATGTCTGCCGCATGTAGGACAAACGGTGGGCCCAAATAGCGCAGAACTTATGCCCTGAAGGAGATGGCGGGACGAACTGGATGGATTTCTCCAAAACTGGAGGGATGAGGCACTGAATCGTGAAGGATAGAAGGAGTGGAGGGAGGCCTTTGCCCAGGAGTGGGACAGAATAGGCTAACAAAAAAAAATTGCGAGTTCTTTTTTATATATTGAAAAGGGCGAAATGTGGGTGTACTAATGGGTACACCTCTGCCTAACCCTTCGGGGACTACAGACCTGATGTGATGTTATGTTATGTTTTTATTATATTAATATGTGCGGTACGGTACGGTATATATGTATAAATAACTTTTCGTTAAAACCACTTCGACACTTTAAATACCGTCAAATCAACGCCTCGAAAGGTAATATTAGAACACTCTTCTTCTTTACAAATTCACCTTTTCATTCTGAGTACTTAAAGTTTTGCTGACTTGACTCTCGGAGGGTTCTTTAGCTCTCAAGGAGTGAACTGTTTGAGAACACAATGAATTTTTAAGTGCCTCACAATGAGAACCACTTGGCACTGAATTTAGCGCTGAACGGTGCCTAGTACGTATCTATATGTGTTGCTAAGAAGATTTGAATTGTTTGCAAGAATTGTGAATAAGTACCTGATTTAAATTTAATTAAATAGATGTTCCCTGTTCTTGTTTCCCTATTACATGGGACTAAAAACATAACTAGCGAAATGTGGGTGTACTAATCGGTACACCTCTGTCTAACCCTTCGTGGATTACAGGCGTGATGTTTATGTATGTATGTGTAAATAGATGTTTTGTTTGACTGCCTTCTTGGTCTAGTGGTCACCAAGCGCGACTGCTGAGCATGAGGTCTTACGTTCGTGTTATTGGGTTTTTCTATCAGGAATTTCTCAGTAGTAGCAGCCTCGGAGTCTGGACTTGTGCTCTGTTGATGGCAATATGCTTGCGCACTGTTTTTTTTTTAAGAATGGGATATCATTAAATGTCACTTTCTGCTCCAGGCGGAGCGGAAGGGAGTGTCAGACTTTTACTGACTAATACCCATCCGTGTTCCTTTTAGTGCCCTTTGCGTTCCAGGGCCGTTGTAACTCTTTTGAAAAAATTCCGCAACCCTAGCAATTTCGTGGGATTTAAAAAACATAGCTGGCGAAATGGTTTACATAGAATTACACGCGTGAGGTTATGTTATGTGTATATCGTAATAATAAATACAACAGTCACAGCCTAGATCTGTGAACAGCGTCCTAAAGCAATGAATACTACAATTTATTTTCTTCATGGTCACTGTAATCGCCATCGAACAAGACTGGCGTAATAATAAATGTGAACTCACGATAGCCGTTGGCGCGTCAATCAAGTGACTAATGTTTCTCAGTTGAGACTGAAAGACCCACTGTTATATAAGCTGACTTTTTATTCACAGCCCAAGACGTAAAAGTACCGGGGTCGCGGGACGTCTGATCAGGATAACGTGGCCCCGGAACGCAAAGGGCAACAGAAGGAACGGGTGGTTTTTTGTCAGTAAAAGTAAAAATAAACACTAAAACGATCAAAATATATGGAAGAGCTGATTTTTTTTTTCATGCTTCAGAGTCCCGTAGTGCCAAAAAGTTGTTCATATTTATAATTACTTTTACCTTTTAAAAATGGCCAATCCATAGTTGATATTACTTACACAAATTCTCTTTACAGACAGCCCTTCTCGCGTGGCACATGTTGACGAAAAACTGGAATCCCTTTTTGTATCTGCTGAACATCATGCAGACTGGCTCCAGGTCGGTCTCTGGTAGATCCTTGCAGACATGGTTACACACTTCGTTTATCACTGTGTTTTCTCTTATAAGTTCCGGCATTTTTGCTGCTGCGCATACTGTAACAGCTGTGAGAATAAGTACCCTACATGGTCAGATCAATCTGGACTCTGGACTCTGACGTTCCAGAACCAGTCCTGACGGACCGCATGCATGTTCTTAAAAAAAAAACTTTGCCCCACACTCGGAATCTTTCACAAATAAACTCACATATACAGACCCGGAACAACTGCCGGTAAACCATGTCAGAGGCCCTTGAGGCGTTTTTGAAGCTGTGTCACTAGGGTGTGTGGGGTCGTAAGACCTTACTGCCCACACCATATAGAAAGAAAGAGGCCATACAAATATTTGTTCCAAGCCAATCGCATCATAAGCAGGATACATACGTCTAAAAAGTTATCAGAGAATATTTTCGGAATGTATTATTTAAAAGAAGAGAAATTAAAATCTCTGTTTCTATAGAAAAATCTAATTTAGCCGTAACACAATTTTTCGAAAGTGCGTCATTGACTTGAAAGCTTGTATGTAATGCCGTATGGCGTAAACGCTCTCAAATATTTTTTTGAATTTCCATTCAAATGAAATATTTTGCGTGCGCAAGTGTACATTTATGTTTACGACGATAACGTATTGTTTTAAATAAAGTCATAAATGTTTTCACGACCGTACGGTCGACTATGGAAATTAACCAGACACACAATATCACATTTTAGTCCAAAAAACGAAGTACATTATTTTATTTAAAAAATTTTTTTTGGTACTCATTTTTCGAATTTGGTTCCTCATCTGTTTTATTCTGTAAAAGTCGTATAATTTAGTTTAAGTGAATTTGAGGTGACCAGTCATTAATTCCACCTAATGCTTAGGCACACCACAACCACAAAACGACGCCACCGACGTATTTCTTGTAGTTTTCATACATTTCATATGGTGGCCGCACACGGTTGACGTATGTGGTCGCCACAACGCCGCTTCTACCTTCAGGTGGCTGCGTTTGTGGCGGCGTTTGTTGCTGTCGCTTGTGGCCCGTGTACGGCCAGGTTTATGCTCACTTCTATATTTCAATATTTTTCAGAATAGCACTACTGTATAAGTGCTGCGTAGAAATAATAATTTTGTACAGCTGTTAATAAAGTCTAAAATCAATATATTTGTAATCTTACCAATTATCAAAAACAAACTGAGAGTAGTTGGCCAAAACATGCCAACAATAGAACACCAAGATTCAATTCGAAATTCAATTTTGTTTTATTACTTTTTATTATTTTTGTGAAAACAACTTTTTATTAGTAAAAAACTTATCGAGTTTCTTCCAGTTCCATTTTTCAAATCTATTTTCAATCAAAGCAGTTATTCAACTTTTAATTGGAATTTAGAACTGGATTGTAATTTCAAAACTAGAACTGATTACAGTGTGTTCTTATTTGAAAAGCAACTTTTTTGAGAATAAAATTAATTAATTAAAATAGTTTGTTACGTAATAATAAAAATAATTAAATTAAAAAGATTTTATTTGTCGTCAGTGCTGAATTGTAGAAGTACAAGTTCGTATGTCACTATAGTTGCTGCGACCTGTAACAAAAATAATTATGTGGCATTATTACAACTCTGGTTATTTAACATAACAAAAATAAACGAAAAATAATCAAATAAAATTACGATACTAGGTCAATCTATACTAATATTATGAAGAGAAAAGATTTAATTGATTTTTGTTTCTTTGCATTGAATAGCCTCCGGAATTACTGAACCGATTTAAAAAATTCTTTGACTGTTGGGAAGCTGAACTATCCCCGGGTGACATAGGCTATAATATATTTATATTTAAAACTAGCGACGCGCCCCGGCTTCGCACAGGTGCAATGCTGATACTAAATCTAAACTAAAGCTGGTTCTAAAAAGCAAAACTCCTTTTTAAAATTAATAAAATACGAATGATTGGTACTGAAAATCACTACCAAGATACCTCCTTGAATTTGACAAGGTTACAAAACTATAGCTTGTACTATTGATTTTATGCCGTGTCGTACCATGCGCAAATTCAGTCTAGCCCAAAATTCACTTTACTATAAAGCTAAGCATAAAACCGTTGACCCTTGAACAGAGGATCTTTTGTGCCGTCAGCATCCATTGTACTGTAGTCAAGTAAATGGAGGTAGCAAGTGAGGCTTGCCGAACATTTTTATCCAGTTGAATTGATTGGTTTCCGCGTCTTTATTTGAACATAGGCCTGTGACTTCATCCGTCAAGACAAGTACACTATAGAACATTACTTATGGCAGAATAGTGGAAGATTTTTTGTAATTGGATCAGTACTTTCAAAGAGGCAGAGGCAACGCCGGGTCACCCTAGGATGACCTACACTGACCTTAATGGTGAGGTCCGCCAGAAAGGTCAGGTGCGGAGTACTCGTAACCGGCGTGCTTGTATGACGAGATGTATGAACGTAGATGAGGCGAAAGGAGTATATAAAGATCGTAGCATGTGGCGTTCTGTAGTTTCTGCCTACTCCCATGGGAAAAAAGCGTGAGTTTATGTATGTATGTACTTTCAAAGATTATCTCTCTTATAGAGTCAGATTCTATCAGAGTCTTTTATATTTTTTCATAATTTTTGTAAAAACACTAATAAATTATTTAAAATTTCTTTAAAATGTTTACATTATATTCAGTTATTCAAAATAATTAATTTAGTCCTTAATTAATATTATTTCATTAAATATAAATATTTAATAAGTTAATTTCCTGTCTCTTCATAATTATTATTTTAAAGGACTTAATTAAATTATAAGTAAATTGAGTTCTTAAATATTTTACCATTGCCACCTGTTGCTACGTAGAGATAAGACTGGTCATCATTTTATTTTAATGATAAACATAAATTCAAACAAAGAATGCTAACGTTTAAAATTTGAACATTGTTTTGTTTTCATTTTTTACTTTTAATGTTATTTTTATTAAAATAGTAAACGATTTGTTGACAGTTTAATAAATGGAGTATTCTAGCAATTTATGGTTAAATTGATATTTTAAATCACAAAATATGGCCTAAAAATGGATATAAATTGAATCTCATAATTTGCTATAACAAGATCAATCATTAGTCATAACAAATTATATTAAAAAGATTTCGAGTGACAGCTAGACGTTGAAAATTCTCCCAAAAATATAAATAACTAATTATTGTTTTAATATTAATATACATAAATAATATTTGAACTTAAAAAAAAAATTATACACTCTGTACGAATCCGACCTACTTTGGACTCGACACAAAGCAAGATTGAGTCCAAAGAATGTCGCCTACCCAAGGTAGATAGACTATGTACTAACTATATGAATATATACCTACATATGTATGTTGATAAGTACTTACAGTAAGAACCAGTTCTCTAGTGATGTAAAAGAAGTGCAGACCACTGAGTGCTACGACGTCACCATTGACTTGGCTCTGGAATCTTTCAACCTGAGGAATAAGCCAAAAAGTATTTTAAAACAAGTATCCAAGCAGACCAAAAATTCAATCAAGAAATTAATTTTGTACTTACAGCCAACAAAACAGATACGAATGCAAGGTCGTCAAATATACTTAAAGTTTTCTTAAAAGTCAATGGATGTTTGTAAATGTAATTTAATTTAAAACGTACTTAATAAACAATTCATTAGTTAAGTTTCAATCGAAGACATCCATCGGTTTCTAAGAAAATTTCAACTATATTTATCCCTTGGGTCCCTATCTTTTTTGTTAATTGTAGAGATAAACTACTTTAACATGACGCGCCCCTCCACATTACTATTCCAATGTGTGTAGTCACATCCGTATGGAAGAGTTTGTATGTAGTTATGAGTAATCGTCTTCAGTAGCAGGTCGGCAGATTTGTTTGTCAACTAACCATATAAAGCCGACCGCGCAAGACCTATGATTTTCATAGAGTATGTCAGTGCAGCGCCATACTAGTAATAATGAGTGATTAATGACGCTGCTAGTCTAGCAACAAATCGCTGATTTGTTTTTGTTTCGGGAGCCCTCTCAGTACGCACACGTGCGTTGTGAATCTTTTCAATACTTTTACAAACACTTTCAAATGTTTTGAATTGTGGAAGGGCGCGTCAAGTTACTGTAGTTTATCTCTACATAGTCTCTTCACTATTAAACACCTGAAAAACAACAGGCACTTACCTCTTTACTGTACGAGGTCGAAGGCACCGCATAGAGGACAGGGAGAGGTAACAAGGAGGAAGTGTTGACACCTCCTGCTACTAAAGCTACCGTCAGGAACCGCCCGCAGAGGTACACTGTCGAGTACATCAGGTACGCAGGGTACATGTAGGTACGGAATACACTGAAAAAACTAAAGGTTTGTCTTAGTTTAGGGCTGTTTCAGAATATTGCTGCAATGAAAGAATCTATAAAATCTGCCTAGACATTTTCCCAACTATGTTGGGGCCAGTTTCTTGTCTAACCAGATGCAGCTAAATGTCATGTATTTTACATGGAGCGACTGTCTATTTAACCTCCACAACCCAGTAACTGGGTAATTCGATACCCCTTGGTAAGACTGGTTTTCATCAGAGTTTCGGGCTACTGACAACAAAAATCCACGTATGACAGCTGTGAAGAACGGCTTAACGTGCTTTCCGAGGCTGGAGGAGTCTTAGTGTGTAAAGATGGTCACTCATTCACGGACCAATGCTGACAAGCGTAGCCCAACCTGATGGATCTACCTATACGGTCGTTATTACTTAGCCACATAAATGAGATAATCTTTACTTCTGTACCAATAAAAAAGCTTAAGAGTCAACGTTTGTTTGTTTTTGTTTGTTAGAGGTAATCTCTGTAAATGCTGGTCGGATAACAATAATTATTTCACTAATAGAAAACTACACAATTGCTGTGTGTCTTAGGGTATTTTCTCCGGTATATTTGCCTTGCACGGGGCCGAATTCGCGAACAGAAGCTAGTATTACAAAACTAGGTACTTCGTAAATAGAATTTATTTAAGTGCTTACCTGTTCTCATGTCCAGGGCACAATTTGTTGTTAATTTGCGCTGAATAGATTCCATTCCTGCAACATGGATGGTACTGATTGTCTTTCTCATATAACTGTAGGTATTTGGAATTGGAAATACGACTATCCATTAGCATTTACATCTTGGATTCTAATCCAACAAACGATCTGTTTGCGGATTTATGGACGAAGATTTTGTTGGTATGTCAGAAGTACCTTCTGGGAGGGGAATTTATGAAAAAAAAAAAATGTTTTGTTTTTAAATACATAATACATATATTTGTGTTTTCTTCCTTTTTTACCTACTTTTTTTATTTTTATTTTTATCAGTGTCTATAATTATTTTAATTGCTTCTGTAACCGTTATAATTTAGGTAAAAAAATAAATAATTGCATACGTCACTAGCAAACCGTCCAAGATTCGCACAGTTGCAAATTTGGAATTTACAAAACAAAATTAGTTTCCAAACATACCAGCAATACTTACGCAAAAACATTATAAAGCTGTAAACATATGAAGAAAAGGTCATTTGCGAACGTTGCCAGCACTATGCCGCTGAATAAGTCATCAAACAGTTTGACTAAGTTGGTAGCTCGTGTGTAGTCCGCCCTTAGCATGGCCCATGTAGATGCTGGTACATAATTCTAAAAAACAAATGACGGCCATTTTGCTAAACGTTTTTAAGTACCTACCTACATGAAGCGATTGTTAATAAAAAGGTTTTTAACTAAGAAAACATAAACTAAGTTTGTTAATATTTTAAAAAACTAGAAATGAAAATAAAAAGATTAAGTCTATAACTGTTTAAATATTGACTTAATCGTTTTATTTTCATTGTTAAGTTTTAAAAACTGATAATTAATTTAGTTTTTAAAGTTTCTTTATAAAGGATCACGGTGGCCAATCTCATTGGAGACGAGCCAAGTACGCAGGAGATATAACAGTGTCCAAGTGTGTGCTGTAAACACAGGTGCACACCCTCTTTCCTCACTCCCATAGTAGACGAGAGAGAGATCAGGCAGCAGACACTAAAACTGACCTAACACGAAATCTCGAAAACTACTTGACCGATATAGCTGAAATATAGGTTGATAGTTATTAGGGAGGAGATGTCAACTAAGAATTTATTTTGACAGGAAAAAAGGATTTTGAATTTTGCGACAGGGCCGAATTTAACCTGATCTTTGTCTTCCACACAGACAAGCTGCGGCCGAAACCTAATTTTATTACTAAGCGAGTTTGTTGCGAGAAGAGTCCGGTTTAGGTAACTAGGTACCTATCTCATTTTACTAAAAACTTTATTTATTTATTTAAGTAACATGGAAGACCTACAACTAGAAAAAAACAGACTAGTTACAGAAAATTAGACTGACAGCAAATTACAGGTCTTCATATTCACACGTTATTTATTAAAGTTATTGCTTGCACGTACAGTCTGTTGTCAACAAGGTCTGACCCACCCTAAAAACAAACGAATTTGGATCCTCTGCTTGTTACATTAAGGTTTATTGAATTCATAATGAGCTTATCAGACAAGTGCTCGAGGACTCGACGACCAAATTTATTTATATGTACCTATTTTTGTTTTTTTTTTATTACTTTTTAGTAGGTATTATTAAATTATTATTAAAAATATTTTTTTTTCTATATTCTGTGGAAAATGCCGTTGGTTACATATTTAACCATTTTTTATAATTATTTAAATACTATGTATTATGTAACGTGTAACTGTTTATTTGCCCAAATAAATAAAATAAAATAAATACAATTACAATAAAACACGCAAATGTGATCTTTATTGCCAAAAATTCTGCCTATTTGTTGAAGCAAATGTCACATGTAAAGGTTTATGAATCAATAAATATGTATATACGCACCTTGCTCGCCGTCGAAGCAATCCTCTTATTAATCTGGTCCAATATCGAAGTTAAGTATAGACTCATGCACACAATAAACATGTCTGCGTAGTTCCAAGTGGCTGTTGCCACTAAATTTAAGTACTAAAACAATTTATTTATAATTTATACACGTGTTGAAACAATGATTTAGTATTTTAGACTTTACGCTTTTCATAATAGACATCTGTTTTCAATAGACATTTTTTTTTCATTTATTTCATACTTACTTAATATACCTTTAATATTAACTACTTAATATACCTTTGCGTCATTTTTAAATGACATAACGATTTTGCTGACAAAAAACCTGAAAACCCTTCGTCCACGAGCATTACGCTGAGCGTCAGCCGTTACGCGCGGTAGTGGCGCATATTTCTTAAGTATTTGTATTTATTTAGTTTTAATTTAATAGGTTAATACCAACTTGTTTTTACTTTGCCTTAATGTACATTTTTTTTATTTTTATGTTGTGTTCGTAATTTTCGCGTGAATAAACAGTTTTTTTTTCTGTCTTTCTAAGTACATACCTGAATAAAAGCTCCTAACGCTGGTATATATGGAACATTGAATTCATACAGCCAAGGGGATATTGCTTTCAAATATACCTCTCCAATATTAGCTACGTCCGCCGAACAATCGAGTATTCTCGCAATCCTTGATAATGTTGACATGACGTGTTCCGCTGAAATAAGAGAGAAGATTTTGAAGTAGGTAAATAACACACCTGTAATCCCCAAAGGGTTAGGCAGAGGTGTACCCATTAGTACACCCACATGTCGACAGTTATGTTTAAACACTTACTGACAGCCATCCCCATAAACACACCGCAGGCTATTTTGCATTTCTTAACAATATTAGGATGAATGTATTCATCGAGTCCAGAATTGATGAGCTCTTTCATCAAAGTCGGCCATTTTGGAGCGATCCGTATGAATGAAATCGTAGTAAAACAAGCCGTAGTAAAGAATGTAACGAAACCTGAAAATTTTGATTCGATTTTATATTATTAAACATTTAAATAAGGTTGAAAACGTCTGCGAATAAAATAAAATCATGAGAATCTCGAAGAATTTGGTTTGAGTACTTATTTGCATAATTAAAGTCGACGAACCAAAACGTTTTTTAGCAGTGTAAGGGTTATAATAACTACAGTCCGGCCAATCAAATAATTAGTTTAAATGTTTATTTAATGAGCAGATAAAAAAGATGACGGCGTACACTGGCAGCTACCGGTTGGATATTTTGGGTCGTTTCAAGCCAAGTCGGCGGTGCTGCGTTGCAGTACTGTTATGATGAGTTACGACCATTATTCTGTCAATTATTTCGGTTAAATTAGGTTGGCTTGAAATCAGTCAAGGTAGTTCGAAGAACGATCTCCGGCCACCATGACATGGGGCCTGCGGGCAGCGGACTTGGAGGCAGTCCGTGGCCCGAACGGAAACAGGCCCGAGAGTAAGGCGCGCGTGGTGTTCCTCGCGCGCTGTGTTGGAGTCAGTGCGGCCGGTGAGTGACGGCCACGGGGTGACGGGACCAGCCTTGTGGCGGTGGCGGGTCGATGCCTGCCGGGGTGCGGAAGAATGCTCTGAGCGCCCCCGTGCCCGGCAAAAGGTAATTGGAGGAACACCGTAGGGTTTTAGGTGGTAAGAGTCCGACACACCCCTCCGCCTTCCCCGAGGTGGAGGCAGTCCATGAGGATTTCCCAACGAAAAAAAAAGGTAGTTCGAAGAACACCGTGGGTTTTTATGTCGGTTTGTGCAGTCTGTCCTGCGACCGCAATTCCTCTAGAGAGGCGCGCACGGAACACTGCGCGCGGCCATCAAAGGCCTTTATTTGTTCGAGGGACGAACTGCCCCAAGTTAACCACTCACAGGTCCTCACGGTGGCCGGAGATCGTTTAATGCCCCCCTGCGCCCTTCTGCCTTTCTGATTGGCGGGCGGAGTGTTCAAGCTGACCTCATCTAAATTCACTGAAGATGTTTCAAAACAGATCGGCTGGTGTTCACTTACCTAAAGCACTGATAGATGAAGGATTCTTGAACAATCTGTAGAAACACAACAAGGTTCCAATGGTTTGAGCAATGGCCATAGACAAGGCGAACAGAAACTTCAATGAGTAAACTGTAAATCTGAAAAACATAAAGTGTATCTTTTACTGCGGAATGATGTTTGACTGCCCTGTGGGCTTTGTGGTCGCAACTGGTGCAAGTAGAAAGTGTTATTGGGTTTTTTCATTAGAAATATTTTTTCAATAGCAGCCCGAGGTATAGAAGTTAGGGGTGTTAAAAAACTGTCATTTGGACATCAAAAACGACACTCCAATTTTATTAATCTATTCATCTTATATCATAATCTCATATTATATGAGTTTTATATTTATGTATGTATATCTGAGCGCAAAACTCGAGAACGGCAGGAGCGATTTGGCTGATTCTTTTTTTTGCGTTCATTATTTTACTAGCCAAATAAATTCCACCAGAATAGTCAGAAATTTTTACCAGAGCGTAGCCGGGCTAGTTTTTAAAAGATTTCGTATTTATTTACCTCATTTTCAACAAATCTTTTTGTAGTATTCCTGTGACGGGATTCAATCCAATACATTGACCCCATATAAGAATAAATCTCATAGCTTTTTGAAACGATCTGAATTGATTTTCTCCTTTCTTTTTACTGTCATCATCTGGTTTGGCTAAAATCAAAAATGAGTTCTGATACGTACCGAATAAAGTATATTATTTTAAACGCTGCTCCACACTAGGAAATTTCTCCTGTTTCGTGGGTGTTTCTGGCTGTTTGCCTGTGTAAGTTTATATGTTTATAAAGGCACCCACAATACAGGAGTAACTCCTAGTAAGTTGCTTCTGCTCGCGACTTCGTCCGCGTCAATCTTAGTTTTGTCCATACAAACCCTGGAACCCTGTTTATTATGAATACTAATTATTATTACTTATAACTATTTTGAAAAATCCTTTCTTGTCGGATGCCTACGTCATAGAAAGAACACACCCTCCAAGTTTCAGGTCTCTACGATCAGTAGTTTAGGCTGCGCGTTGATTCGTCAGTCAGTTATTCAGAACAAAGCATTTTATGTGTATAGATTATTATTACTACTTAGAGATAAATCAAAACTTACTATCATCCTCAATCCAATGCTTAGTACTCTCATCATTAGGTCCACTGAAAAACAAAGGTAAGTAGGTAATTACATAACATAAACATCACGCCTGTAATACCCGAAGGGTTAGGCAGAGGTGTACCCATTAGTACACCCACATTTCGCCAGTTATGTTTTTAAGTCCCATGTAATAGGGGGCGAGCCTATTGCCATCAACCGGGCACAAATCCAGACTCCGAGGCTGCTACTGAGAAATTCCTGATGGAAAAACCCAATAACACTTTGCCCGACCTGGGAATCAAACCCAAGACCTCTTGCACAGCAGTCGCGCTTGCGACCACTAGACCAACGAGGCAGTCGAAGCAACGAGGAAGTAATTAATGAGACAAAAAAAAAAACAAAATTAATTCAGCCATATAATTATAACGAAGTGTTGCATATTGCTTACTCAACCAACTGATTCTCCTGCAGTAGTCTAAAACTGATAATTTCTAATTCCTTTGAGATATCTGTAAATAAATAAACTGAATATTAGTTTTTTTTTTTTTATTATTATGACAGCATTTCAAAACCTTAGTTTCATATTGAAACTGAAAATCAAACATAATCCTGAGAAAGATTTTTTCAAATAGAAAAAATGCCAATTTAAAATTTACAAAATGTTAATTTAAAATTACATCACGCCTGTATTCCCTGAAGGCTTAAACAGAGGTGTACCTACCCATTACTACACCTACATTTCGCCAGTTATGTTTGATTTCCATATTATAGGGGGCGAGCCTATTGCCATCAACCGGGCACAAATCCAGACTCCGAGGCTGAGACTGAGAAATTCCTGATGGAAAAACCCTGCCAAACACTTTGCTCGGCCTGGGAATCAAACCCAAAACCTCATGATCAGCAGTCGCGCTCTGCGACCACTAGACCAGCGAGCCAATAAAATATTTATAACAAAAATAAAACATACCAAAATGCTGTCCACCAAACTCAGGACCTGTCATATTAAGTACCATATAAGTACTGTCACAAACAAATTTAATATAACTGTTTGACTTAAGCTTAACCCTACAATTTTGAAGCACTTTTGTTTTCATGTCACTTACCTAAAATGATTAATGTATGTAAACAGAATATGAATATTTTATTATGATGTTACTTTTAGTTAAATATGAGGGTGGAGTTTGAATAACACAGTTTCGGGACGCCTTAAATTAAGGGCAGAGTTAAGTTGTTTGAATAAATAATATATGGACAGATATTTTGATGTTTTACCGATAATAATCCATACTTAATCTCTGTCATAGAATAAAATAAAATCGTTTCCGTCTATACGCTTAGATCTTTTAAACTACGCAACGGATTTTAATGCGGTTTTCGTCAATAGATATAGTGATTCAAGATTCGAAGCTGAGGTTGGTCGCTAATTCACACTTATTGTTATAAATGCAAAACTATCTCTGTCTGTCTATCTGTTACGCTTTCACGACTAAACTACTTAACCGATTTTGATGAAATTTGGTATGGGGTAAGTTTGAGCCCCAAGGAAAGACATAGGCTACTTTTTATTTTATGAATTAATCTGCGGCCGCGATAACCGACATTTACGCGGACGAAGTCGCGAGCAAAGGCTACTAATAATATAATCAGCTAAACGCTACAACATAGACAACTAAAATCATTTATCTATCGAAAGTATTTATCTACCCTTCAAACTGAGTTGTTTTAACTAAAATGTAAGCCTACTAGTTTAGTTTGAATTACACTAAAAATACATTACAGACATCGATGGTATCGGTAACCTTGAGTCATTTCAACAAACGGATTAAGCTTCATTTGAGTCATGTAAATACTTTGAAGACACCAAACGGAATAGACGTTAAATTATTCTTACAAACATTTTAATAGTCAATTTCTCATGTAGGTACCATACAAAAAGGTTGAGCGATTTTATGCCACCTGTCACATAATCAAATTGTCATTTTCGTTTAAAAACTTCAGACTCAAAGTTTTCTCCCCAACTGTACATGAGTGTGACTTGTCCACACAAACATGGCTTTCCGACAAGCAGTCTCGAAAAGAATATTTCAACATACATTAGAAAATAACGTTCGTCAATACTGGTACGAAAAGAGGATTACTCTTCAATCATTTGGGCAAAAACAAAACAATATAACTCTTATTTCTTTCAGCCGAACGACGAAAGTCCACAAGCTGACGGTAAAGAGCCGTGCGTCGCAACCGTGCGGTCTGCATGCGTGCTTACGTCACGCGATGCGTCTGGCCAGATGGACAGGGTTCTTTCCAGTTCAGGGGCTTGGACAGACAAGTGCTGATGGAACCAGGTAGGTGAAGGTTTAAGGTTGTAAGTCTACATTGCTTTGATCTATTAGCATTTGAAGAACGCTAGCAGTAATTCAAAGATACGAGGACATTCTACTTGTACTCCATTGCTTTTTGGAACACTCCAAGGCGGGACTTTTGTGAGTCTGTCTTTTTTTTATAGTGTGGGCCCACAAACCCTAGTGTTAGAGTTTCTACACCTCCTACAGGGTTTCTGACGTGGTTTGAGTGGAACAGGCTGGTATAAGCCCAGGTTTCCTCACGATATTTATGATTATGAGTCGGTGAGCGATGAAGTCTGTGAACCGTAGGTTAAAACGGCCTTTAAATCATGATTTATGTCGTAATACACATACAATATTGTTTTCTTTTCAGGTGTAAAATGCTGAGTTTATACAGCTGCTACAATATCGCCACGTTAATGGGACAAGTGATGATGTGTTGTTTTACTGTTGTGTATTTCTTCCACAACAAAGTCGATTTGAGAACTATAGGTATGTGAATATTCGTCAATCATAATTTTTTTTTGAAGACCTTACATTACCCCATACCAAATTTCATCAAAATCGGTTAAGCGGTTTTGTCGTGAAAGCGTAACAGATAGACAGACAGAGATACTTTTGCATTTAGGCTTAGACAAAGTAACATCGCTTCGTCGATTGACCATTGACTTAACGCGGCTTATGTCAATCCCATACATTTTAGTCTTTCAAAATAAAAACTAACATACGCAAACAATCAGAGACCCGAACTAATTACGTGTAGGCAATACAAATATTTGTTCAGGGCGGGAATCAAATCTGCGAAACACAGTGCTGTTAGTCGCTCAGCCACAGCGCCAAAGTATGCAGATGTAGATATGCAGCAAATTAAGCAGTCAATTTTATTTAGTCAACTTCAAGACCTAAATGTTTATCATGCCTTAATCGACTTTCTGGTTTCTGAACTGAGTCAGTACTAGATGTCAGGTAACTCTTACTAACTTTTAGGTACGATCGCAATTTAATCTCAGTCATAATCTGTCAAAATTACGCTACCTTAATTTTTTGCCATTAATTGTCACTGAGATGAGATTGCGACTAGTTTTTGTGAGATTGTAATTAGAAGAGCTAGCCTTTAGGATTTTCAAAAACTGCGATAAAAGTTCTCTTTGATTATTTCCACACTTATGAGATAAACATGTTCTTTCTTTACAGTCATTCTTGTTTTCTAATGTTAACTTAAGTAAATCAAATTCAAGAAACTCCTTAGTTGGGGGTACTTACAAAACAACTTGTTGATTACATGACAATCTGTAAAATTTCCAGCAAATATCATATTTTACGTAAACAGCCTTATTTCGGCAATTTTGCTTCTAAAATTGTCTCAACAATGGCCACAGCTAATGGCGAAAGCTACTGAAACCGAAGAAGCTTTGACGGAATTGAAGTTGGATAGCAAAACGGTTGTTCAAACCACTGTGATTGCTTACGTCGTCATGGCGCTGGCTTTAAGTAAGACGTTATCATAGTTTATAATTTAAACAGTGTTGCTTTCATATTAGAAAATCACTGCTTGGTATTCAGCGTACCGAGAGAAAAAACGGGAAGAAACAAGGACTTTGTAATATTCAATATTTTCATAAGCACTATTTTTTTTTCTTTTCGTTGGTCTAGTGGTCGCAAGCGCGACTGCTGTGCATGAGGTCTTGGGTTCGATTCCCAGGTCGGGCAAAGAGTTATTGGGTTTTACCATCAGGAATTTCTCAAAAGCAGCCTCGGAGTCTGGATTTGTGCCCGGTTGATGGCAATAGGTTCGCCCCCTATTACATGGGACTAAAAACATAACTGGCGAAATGTGGGTACACCTCTGCCTAACCCTTCGTGGATTACAGGCGTGATGTTATGTTATGATGTTATGTTCATAAGCGCTTTTACTGTAATGTACATAATTGAACAAAATAAATGAAAAACTACTACAAGGTCCTGCTCTTATTATGTTACACCATGCAAAATTGGTAAAAGCCTGTGTATTTTAAAAAAAATAACCTTCTAACCTAACCTGTTTGAGTCGGGATGCCTCCAAGTCCCGAGCCATACTATTGTTCACAGTAAAATATAAATGATGCTCACTGTTTTATTCACAAACTAACATTTACTAAGTAACTGTCAATAGTAAAACTTACTATAGTAAAAACCCGAAAGATTGTCACTTTACTATAAAAACTAGGTAAACCTAAGATTTACCAATATACGGGCTTTTACAGTAACATATACATGATTACATCTAATGGCAATGCAAATAAATTTTAAGAAGAAATTAAATAATGATGTTCAAGTTTAAAGATTATTTTGTTAATTAACCGCATTCAATTTCTTTTTTCTAAATGGATAACTTCTTTACTTTACTTATATTACTTTAAATCCTTAAATATATTTACCTTCTTTTGTTTCTTCTTCGATGATTACACTTCTGAGTATTTAATACTTATTGGATTTACAGTTGAACATACACTTTGCACGAGTTTCAACATCAAGTTTGTTATGAACTGTCTGAAAGAGGATACGGTTTCTTCAAAGGTGATGAAAAACTTCGCAAAGCATTGGATGCCTTATTTTTTCAACTATGTTCCTTACAACGGTTTTGGCGCACTTGTGTTAGAGGTGCTTATTTATTAAGTATATTATATTACACGTATAAAGTCTTATTTAGACGATGCGAGAAAAATCGTGCGATTTGCCGTCCATTGCGGAACCGCGCGGCAATCGTGTCATAAGTGACCGATCACCAATGGAAATGTACAACAATTTGCAATGTCTAAATTAGCTTTAACTTTCGGCTCTGAGCTGAAGGGAAAGGAATCTATCTTTTTCTCTCTCACTTACACACTCATCATGAAATTTCGAAAACTGCTAGACGTATGAAGATGAAATTTGGCAAGGCGGTAGATTATAGTTTCTAGACGTCCGCTCAGTTTGTATAGAGAAACAACGTTGGAACCCAATAACTGACATTTACGTAGAAGAAGTCCAGGGTAGAAGCTAGTATTAAAATAATACTGTTTAGGTGATAAATGGGGGTTGAATACCTATAAATAATTCTACATTTTGATGACTTCAAAATATGTGTTATTGTAAACGTTATTTTTTACTATATTCATAATTTGATACATTCTTTTTTGTTTTTCAGTACGTGTTACTTCAAGCCACCTTCCTTTGGAGCTTTAACGATGTAATGATCACCTGTTTCAGTATCTACATTACAGCTTACTTTCGGAATCTGAATAAAGTTATAGCTGCTAACGCTAAGAAAAAGAAAGTGGGTAGAAATTACTTTATATTTATTTACTTTTCGATTACTTTTCCATAGATTGTATAAAAGACGGTTATGATAACAATTTGTTTTTTTTTTTGTTTTGTATTTGCAGAATGGAATCCCCTGGTCAGTACTAAGAGTGCACTATTCAAGCTTAGTGAAGCTCGTCAAAGAGATAGATGTTCAGATCAGTTCCTTCATTCTGATCTCGTTCTTCACTGATCTCTTCTACATCTGCTTGCAGCTGTTCAACTCCTTGCAGTAAGCTACATTTTTATAAGGTGCAGTTTTGGATCTTGTCAAATTTTAGGAAGTTGTCATAAAAGACATAAATACCTAATCAGTTAAAATGTCGAGACCTGGTCAATCTTCTTCTTCCTTTATAGTGTGGGCAGTAAGGTCTTACGACCCCACACACCCTAGTGTCAGAGTTTCTAAACCGCCTCTAGGGCCCCTGACAATCAATAATTTTAAAGAATTTGTTTTTTTGTTGTAATAACTATTATAAGTACTTGTTTTTTGTTGTTGTTTATGTTTGACAGTATTTCAGAATACACCTCTTTCAAGGAACAATAACCCCTTTGCGCGTTCTTTGCCGCGCGTGCCTAAACTCAGATGCAGGATGACTATTTTGAATTATATATTATAATTAGGAAATAACCCAGAAAAAAAAACTATTGGTATTATAAAAAAAAAAAATGATTCGTGTTGAGAATTACTAGCATAGACATACATTACAAAAACCGCCCACTTACTGGGAAATAAAGGCGCTGTCAACGTCAAATTGTAACAATGCAATGTACTGTTATTTGTTTGTACTGTATCACTAAAGTCTTACCTTTTTGAATTTGACATTGATGCAAAATTGCACCTTATATAGTAAACAGATGCTTTATTATTAAATAAATTGCTGGAAGCTATTTAATTAACTTTATTTTGCATATTAAGAAGAACATTTTAATTGTTTATGTGAAACTAATATGAGTCGTTTTCGTTTCAGTCGGAATCATCTCAGTTTTAAATATTGCAATGAAATGCAAACCAAAGAGTAAGTATTGGTAGACAAATCAATACCAGTCAGTTTTATTTGCAATAAAAAAATATATCGAAGAGCAGAAACTTGTTTGCAAATATCTGGCAGTCATAATGAAGGCAGAGTGGTATTATAAACCCGAAAGAATAAATATCTAATATGTAAAATTCTCGTGTCGCAGTGTTTGTTACTAAACTCCACCGAAACGGCTGGAATGATTTTTATGAAATTTTGTGTGCATATCGCGTAGGTCTGAAAAGTGCCAACCATTTATTTTTCAAACCAAAAAAAAATGGCGAAGCGAAGTTCGCTGGGTAAGCTAGTTATTATTATATTTATTTGTGCCCGGTTAATGGCAATAGGCTCGCCCCCTATAACATGAGACTAAAAACATAACTGGCGAAATGTACTAATGGGTACACCTCTGCCTAACCTTTCGGGACCTTTCTTTTTTGTTATGTTGTTTACAGAGCATTATCATCTCCATACTATCTGCTGTACTACTTGTACTCGTTCATCTTCCTGGTCCTTCGAGCCCTGATGTTATCGCTATTCGCTTCCAACGTGCACTGCGCAGGTCTTGAGCCTGTATACTATGTATGTGACGTGCCGTCTTCAGTTTATGATATTGAGGTGAGAATCGAATATAGACTTTTAGACTTATGTTAGAACTATTAAGTAGTTTATCTATGTAATATATTTGAATTGAAGCGTCTTTGTAATGTCTAAAAGTTTACCTATATAAAAAAAAAAAACAAATTATAAAAAAAAAGTTTTAGTATTGTACTATCTAGCTAATATCGTTTATCTTTCAGGTTCGTCGGTTTCAGTTACAGCTGCATCACACTGAAGTCGGATTAAGTGGAAAGTTCTTTTACGTCACCAGAAGTACGATTCTCAAAGTAAGTAATTCTGCACAATTCATTGCCATGTCAGAAGATTAGTTTTTTAAACTTTGTTTTCTACTATGTGAAGACAAGCTACTATAATAAAAAAAAACACGACTGCAAAAAACTCACATATTTGTACTTTGTTTACTCGTCAGTTTTTTTACGACGTTTTTTTATTTACAGTGTTATATATTTTTTAAATCTACTTGTCCTATTTGACACGACCAGATTCATTAAAAAAAATTGAGTCTGGTATTAATACGTAAACTAATTTACGTTTTAAAGTGACCACACCAGTTTCTTTTTATTTTTTACGATAGCCCATACATCTATATCGGTTCAGGCATCTGAAAGTTATGGTGGAATAAAGAAACTCACATATGTACAGTCAACGACAAAAGTCGTTTAACAATGTTACTTTTTATATTATTTAAACAGACACTAAACACATAATCTACTGGTTTCCAGAATTTCAGGCAATAGCTAAGAGTTCATTATATCTTAATTTTATATTCATTGCGTTTTACTTTTATTTTTGTACGTAATAATTAGGATTTAAAAATCACAAATGTTAATCGACTTTTGTTGCTGACTGTACATACATTACTTCTGAACACATAACACTCCTTTTTTAGGGCAGTCGTGTAATTTTGTTAAAGTGAGGTTATACAAATACAAAACACAACGGCTAAATAACCTTTTTTTAAACGTTATTTCGAGAGTTAGTTGATAGTCTAATCACTGTGTTAAACTTTCAGGTAGTGGGCTCAATTATAACCTACGAAATAGTGTTACTGCAGTACTCCACAACGCCGAGTACTTATTACAACGGAACGACCATAGCCACAATATTTGATAATATTACACATTTCTACGAACAGATTTAATAATAATTAAAAGAGAGAGATAGCGAGAGAGAGAAGAGAGATGAGATATCCTATAGCTATCTTCCAGCACCATCAGACCAGCTCTAAGAAATAATATTGTATCATCATTATAACCCGTTCGACGTCCACTGTTGAACATAGGCCTCCCTTAAATATAGTGCGTGCTGCGCGTTCCGACCGAACATTTGATGACCTTCCTCAAGGAAGAGTTGGCCGTTAGGTGTACTTTATCGGCGTTTCGGCAGCCAGCTACGCGACAATTCGCAGCGTAACATGACGCCGATACTTTGTGTGCAGTAGCTTTTAGGTTTAATAAATAAAATATGTATTAATTTATATTATTGTAGTTTATAATATAGTTATTATACTTATTTATGTATTTGTGTTTTATGAGCCTTAGTTGCCTAAAATAAAGGTTTATTAATATTATTTTAGCCATAATGTTCGGTTCTGAGTTGCCTGCAACCAGCGGTTTCCCGCGACCTTTACAAGGTCGTCGCTCCACCTTGTGGTGGGCCTTCCCACACTACGCCGATACGTGGTCGCCATTCGAGAGCCTTACGACTCCAACGGCCGTCTACTCTACGAGCTATATGTGCATACGATATACATAATTATTTAACTTGTAAGATTTGATACACATAGACAGACATAGGGACACAAGATAAGAAATAAAAGCTTGTAATAACAATATTATTATGTTGTTTTATTTTATTGTTGTAACCTTTATCATTCAACTCACATTCTTAATTATAATTATTTCAGAACTTCAATTCGCACCTATTTATAATATTGTAACATTTTGTCACTGAGATTTGTATAAAAATATGAAACATAATGCAACATTGCTCACCCCCCAAAGCAAATAGCGTGATAATTTATAGCCTATGGACTAATTTGGAAAATGTGGAATATTTATACAAAATTCCAACAGAATCTAAACAGCAGTATTCGTGTGATGCTCTAACAAACATACAGACAATCAGACAAACAGACGAAAATTCTAAAAAAAATATTTTCGCCATTAGAATTACTCCCCGAACTCGACACAATTATTATTTTTCAAAAATATTAAATGTACAGTTTTGACTTCGCTACGATTTTATTATTTGTAATAATAATAATAATATAATATAGATATGTATAGATGACGAGAGTAGTAGTAGATTAGGAGAGTAATAGTAGTAGATTGAGACGATGCCTACGTCATACAAAGAACAAATCCTCCAAGTTTCAGGTCTCTACGATTAGCGGTTTAGGTTGTGCGTTGATCCGTCAGTCAGTCAGCCATTCAGGACAAAGCATTTTATATATATAGATCAATAAATACCTCCTAAGGTATTATGCAAAACTGTTATTTTGATTTATATTCTGTATGCTCGCCCTAGATTCTCTCATAGAAATGCAATACTAAGGCTATTTTTTTTTTTTTTTTTTGAGGTGGTAAAAATCATCAAATGACTCCTTCCGCCCTGGGTGGGGCGGAAGGGACTGTCAGACTTTTACTGACTAAAAAACCACCCTGTTCCTTCTGTTGCCCTTTACGTTCCGGGGCCACGGTATCCTGTTAAGACGTCCCGCAACCCCGGCAGGCGTTGGCCCCGTTGGGGGCCCAATACTAAGGCTATAAAGTCTACATTGCTGTGTGTAATTGATGTTAGACATCGTCATAAGCACGGAGTAATGAACCAGTGGTAGCAGGGACGACCAAATTCAGTTGCATGCGTCTTAATTAAACCTGCAGGCTTAAGTACAAACGGCAAAAGAGATTGGTGCGCAAATTCAAATTATTTTTTTGCTAAAATGTGATTGATATTATTATAATTATGTATTATTCTAAGAAAGAAGTATTGTAAATAAATTATCTTTATCTGGTTAGATAGGTATAAAGCATAAATTACATAATAATGTTTTGAGTTTAAATATTCTTTTATAGAGTAGAAAAGTTTTTGTATGAACCATCTAAGTTGTTTTATTTTAAGTTAATTTAGTTGTAAATCTTGAATATCTCGAACCAGGCGATGGAAGACGCGTACCTACATCCATTACATTTCTATTCGACTACATGCGTAGGGCAAAGATGTCTTGCATAGTAATACACGTGCGCGAACGGTGTCAAGTCAAAGAATTGATAGGTTAGCACACGAACATTTTTCACAAGAGAAGTGACTGTGTTGGCCTGTATACTTGTCCATTTTGCTGACTGTACCTACACAACCGCAGGTGAGGGTAGTGTTATAGAGTTATAGGAGTACACCTGGTGGCGTTTAAATCTAATAACAGTGAAATAACAGTTATTAAACTTGGAGTTTCCAAAATATTTATCTTTTGAGAGTTAATTTATTAGATAAGGTAGCTACGAGAATTGAGAAATAAATTAATCTTAATATTTAAAACTCTTAATAAAAATCTTAATAAATATAATTATCTTAAGAAATAAAACGGGATTCCAAAGCTTAAATGAAGAAATCCACTTATCTCCATATAAACTTTGAAACCCCGATGCATCCCCTTGGATTTTTCAAAAATCGCCCCGAATTTAAAAAAATCCTTTTTTAGTGGACTTCTACTATATACAAACTACCACCCTGCCAAAGATCCTTTATGTCAAGTGGTTATCGATAATTTGGGATGAGTGAGTGAGTGACCTTTCGCTTATTTTATATATTAAGATCAATTTCTTTGAACTTTGACGCGGACGAAGACGCGGGCAGGAGCTAGTAATTAATAAAAGTATTCTTTTGCCTGGTTAATGAATGTCGTGATGGCCTAGTGGTTAAGGCGCCCGCCTCTCATGCATGAGGG
The DNA here is from genome assembly GCA_949774945.1 of Hoplodrina ambigua. Classification (NCBI taxonomy): domain Eukaryota; kingdom Metazoa; phylum Arthropoda; class Insecta; order Lepidoptera; family Noctuidae; genus Hoplodrina; species Hoplodrina ambigua. The sequence continues at coordinate 11,752,535 of OX458968.1, forward strand.
TGTGGGTTCGAATCCGGGCAAGTACCAATGTGACTTTTTCCATTCATATGTACTTTCTAAAAGTTTATCTTAGACATTACTGACATTCCGTGCCTCGGAAAGCACGTTAAGCCGTTGGTCCCGGCTGTCATTCGTGGATCTTTGACAGTCGTTACGAATCGTCAGAAGCTTGAGATTCTGACAACCAGTCTTAGCTAGGGGTATCGTGTTACCCAGTTACTGGGTTGTGGAGGTCAGATAGGCAGTCGCTCCATGTAAAATACTGGTACTCAGCTGCATCCGGTGAGACTGGAAGCCGACCCCAACATAGTTGGGAAAAGGCTAGGCAGATGATGATTCTTTTGCCTGGTTAGGTCTTGCACCGCGAATAACTAAAAGCATTTAGCGCTAAACGCATGTCCTCTTACTGAGATACTTCTATCTCTCAAGCTTCAGTTGTAGACAAAAACTACTATAAAATGGCGCTCCCCTCCATATTACTATTTCAATAATAATGATTACCTAATAATTAATGATGCCGCTAGTTAAGCAACAACGACACGCTGATTTATTTTAGTTTCGAGAGCTGTCTCAGTACGCACACATGCGTTGTGGGTCTTGAAAATGCTTTTAAACGTTTTGAATTGTAGAATGGCGCGCCAAGTTATCGTAGTTTATCTATAGGTACCTACTGGTGTACGTTATCATGATAAAATTTGCAGCATAAAGAATGAATTTGGGTAAAGCTGAATGTTACCTTCATTGCCCCTCATTCCTCACTCAACACACATATTAAAGTCTGTATATTTTATGCAGTACTCCTCTTTATTACAATTACATAATAAAATACAATTTTTCATAGACTCCGCCGGTTTATAGACGCGGTTTAGTGTCGCAACAAATAAGTTGGTAACATTACAATGTTTCGCTAAAAAGCAGTGATTGTCAAACTTATATTTAGGGGACTTGTAGTATAGTTACATGCGGTATTTATACTAATACTACATGGGAATTTTACCCGTATAGTAAGAAATTAAGAATATTATTAAACAAAAAAACATAAAGTTAGATATTATGGATAAATGCTCGTGGCTAAGTAATAACAGCCACACGGGTCGATCTGTCAGGTTAAGCTACGCTTGCCGGGGTTGGTCCGTGGATGGGTGACCATCTTTACACAACGAGACTCCTCCGTGCCTCGGAAAGCACGTTAAGCTGTTGGTCCCGGCTGTCATACGTGGATCTTTGACAGTCGTTACGGGTCGTCAGAAGCCCGAAAGTCTGACAACCAGTCTTACCTAGGGGTATCATATTACCCAGTTACTGGGTTGTGGAGGTCAGATAGGCAGTCGCTCCATGTAAAATACTGGTATTCAGCTGCATCCGGTTAGACTGGAAGCCGACCCCAACATAGTTGGGAAAAGGCTAGGCAGATGATGATGATTATGGATAAATGCAATAAACACAACAATATTATTAGCGTGATGCGACTGATAAAGTGGTTAGTCAGAAGATCACTGATGTCTGAGATTGCGACTGATGAGACTGCGATTGTTCCTAATAGTTAATAGGATTGCCCCCTCATATTAGAGATTCATATATCATTTTAGAGAATAGGACCGAAAAATAAAAAAAAAATGCTTCGTAAAGGTTGAGCACCACTAGTACAGGGGTCACGTAAAAATGCCGTTAAAAAGCTTCCATTGTTATCTGCGACCTAATTCATCTTCACGCTCTTTTTACTTTAGAGAGTGTGCAGTGCTAGAGGCTTACTAAGTCACAATGTTGACAAAGTGTGAGACGTATCTGTAAAGTGTGTAAAAAGATGCTTAACGCATTCGAAATATACATGGTCTTTTTATGATTGTGATCATTTTTTAGGGTTCCCTACCCGAAGGGTGCTAACGGGGACCCTATTAGGTACTAAGCCTCCGCTGTCCGCCCATCTGTAAGCTGGCTGTCTGTTAAAAACCTTAAGCTAGAGAGTTGGAACTATCACAGAATGTGTATTTCTACTACCGCTGTACCAACAAATTAACTATTTATATAACTGAATTTCTTTGAATGTCGTGATGGCCTAGTGGTTAAGGCGCCCGCCTCTCATGCATGGGGATGTGGGTTCGAATCCGGGCAAGTACCAATGTGACTTTTTCAATTCATATATACTTTCTAAAGTTTATCTTAGACATTACTAACATTCCGTGCCTCGGTAAGCATGTTAAGCTGTTGGTCCCGGCTGTCATTCGTGGATCTTTGACAGTCGTTACAAATCGTCAGAAGCTTGAGAGTCTGACAACCAGTCTTACCTAGGGGTACCGTGTTACCCAGTTACTGGATTGTGGAGGTCAGATAGGCAGTCGCTCCATGTAAAATACTGGTACTCAGCTGCATCCGGTGAGACTGGAAGCCGACCCCAACATAGTTGGGAAAGGCTAGGCAGATGATAACATAACAGACTAACTATTTATTGATTTTAAACCAACTAAAGATCTATTTGTACAGTTTAAAATAAGGCTGCTATCAGACGGACTGTACCGCAGCAACCGCGCGCAGTCGATATATTCAACTGCTTGCAGTTATGCGTTCGACTTTGTTCAGTCATTATATCAACTTCACGAGGCCGGCTGTAGTCGTGTACCTAAAGTTCATATTATCTGAAAGCTAAGTGTGAGTTTTTTTACTCACGTTCGATGGCGAGCGCGTTAGAATTTTATATGGGAATATGTAATAGCGCCATCTGGTGGTCTCTAGGAAAATCCTATTTCCCATGCAAAATACTAACACGCTCGCTATTAAACGTTAGTGAAAAAACTCACACTTAGCACTCAGTATACAGTCATGACTATAACTCCATACACATACTACCCGACTGTTATGTAGCCGACCGCATAAAGTTCGCAGCGCGGTGCAGTTCGTCTGATGGCAGCCTAAAGTTTTTTTTTTGTATAAATCTTTAAATTATTGGTAAACGGTGTCGTAAATTGGTCGATGTCAATTCGATCAATTTTACTACCAATCGTATCATAAATATTGAACTAGAAAATTGACATGTTTACAACTCAATCTTCAAGCTTACTATTAAAAGTCAATCAATCAGTGTGGTGACAAAGAATAATATTTATTTTTGAAGCAAAATTAATTGAGTCAGACACGTTAACAACTTTGTAAACTTGACGAAGTAATGGAGAATATTGACTTTCGTTTTTATATTTTTATCTTTTAAATCTTTGTCCACATAAATATTGATTTTTTGAAGGGTAGTTAAAATAACTAGCAATATACTTAGTTGTCTGCCTCGCCTCTAATCTCCGCAGGGTTGGGAAAATATAACCATTAGTTCACCCAGTCATCAGTCGGTAAGAGGGGGCGAGCCTTCAGCCGTGCACAAATCCAGACTCCGAGGCTGCTACTGAGCAATTCTTGATGGCAAAACTTAATAACACTTTGTCCGACCTGACCTGGTCAGATCTGCAGTCGCTCCATGTACCTAAAATACTGATATTCAGCTGCATCCGATTAGACTGGAAGCCGACTCAAACATAGTTGGGATAAGGCTAGGCAGCTGATTATGACTTTGTCTGACCTGGAAATTTAACCTAAGACCTCAGCAGTCGCACAATGCGACCACTAAAACAGTGATACAGTGATTTTCACGACCTTAACAAATACTTGTTTGACATTTGCATGTGTAAGGGAATGAATATCATACTGTTTGATATATCGATATGTTTGTGTCGTAAAGAAAACAAATCATGACTGACGGTGTCTGTGACGGGGAAATGTTTTTCCGTTCTTCTCGCATATGTAAGTAGGTATCTTTTATTATTGAAACTTGCTTTTGGCTTCGGTTTTGTGTTAATTTTCTTAAGGATTCTTTGCTTTTCGATGGTTTATATCACTTAGGGATAACGTAGCTTAAAATTAGCGATAGAATTCTTGCGATACAATAGTAAAGGCTATATAACATCAGTGTACAATCCACTTATATTCCATACGTTCTACGATGGTGGGGGTGACACATGTCAGCAATTTATCTATGGATGTCAGAATCGCATAACTAAGTCACATTATTAAATTTACTAGTTATTTACTTACTTATAACTGATTCCGTATTTTACGACTATGATATTAGTGTGCAGATAAAATATTCAATCATAACGTTTAAGAGTAAAAAGCAACAGTTTGACAAATGTCACCGGCACCATCCTAGAGCGTGAGGAATATAACCACTTAACGCGGTTAAAAAAAACCACGCGGACGGTATGCAGCAGAAGCTAGTAAGAAACATAGCTCTTACTAGCTTCTGCTGCATGCATGCATTCGCATCAAAATGGACGTCGATTACGTCATCAATTTGGGCCGAAGTCCGAACTTCATTTACATTTCAATATCAAAATATCAAACGGTACAGTTTATGCAAATTTCTGGACCTCGAATATTGCCGTTGGGCACGTTACGACACTTCTAGTTTATATTATGGTGGGTAAACCATTGGATACCATATATTTTGCTTAGAAATTAGCATGGTTTTGAAGTTTGTGAATTAAGCAGTGTGTTTGGGATGACTGTAGCGATGTACAGGGATTTTGAGACTGCTGAGTATCCTTTATACATAACTATTATGATCTGTAATTATGTAGCTGAATATGGCTTTTTTTTTGAGTTGGTAAAAACTATTAAATGAGTCCTTCCACCCTGGGTCTGTCAGACTTTTACTGACTAAAAATCCACCCTGTTCCTACTGTAGCTATTTACGTCCCGGGGCCACGTATCTTGTTAAGACGTCCCGCAACCCCGGCAGTTGAATCTGGCTGACGCTGTTCTGTAATTATAGGCAGTCGCTCCTTTAAAGTACTGGTATTCAGCTAAATCCGGATAAACTGGAAGCCAACTTCAACATAGTTGGGAAATGTCTAGGCAGATTGATTTTAATTATAAAGCTGAAGAGTTTGATTGTTTGAACGCGTTTATCTGCGAAACTGCTGGTCAAATTCTGAAAATTTGATCGCTATTAGAAAGCTACATTATTTATTAGGCAAATATTTAGAATAATATGGCAATAGGCTCGCCCCCTATTACATGGGACCTAAACATAACTGGCGAAATGTGGGTGTACCTACTAATGGGTATACCTCTGCCTAACCTTTTGAGGATTACAGGCGTGATGTTATGTTATGTAAATGTATAGAATACAGATGTCTATAGGCAGCAGTAACCACTTAACATCAGGCAGGCTGTCAGTTTGTTTGTCATCAAATGACAACAAAAATAAAGCCTCTACTCTGTGACAAACGAACAAAAAAGGTTTTAAAGGTTCCGTTTTTCTCTTTGATGTACGGAACCCTCACGAAAAAGTCAACACAGTTTTTCTACTGCCGACTTTAGACCTCATTTATGTGCAAACATGACATCAATGTTTTTCTAGCTAGGATATACACACCTAGACCCAAACATAGACTAAAAGAAAAAAAAAACTGCTGGCTAAACCCATTTTTTTACACTTTATTTTGAGTCTACACCACATGCTGTCAAAATTTAACAAGATAACTTGACACACTGTAAAATGAAATATTTAATTTGTGAGGAACTTTTTGCTCTGTGGCATTTAGGATAAAAGTCACAGTTGTGGGTCCGAATATTTTTTTTGTAGTATTATTTTCATTTCGTGGGTAAACTGCGAAGGGATATTTCGTTTACACAAGATCATATTTATATACGCTGAATAAGGGTGTTATTGGGTATCGTGAATAGACCTACTTTGTGCGTAGTTTACACTTTTTTATTTAGGTGTCGGGTATATGTTTATAGTTTGTTGCGGCAGTGTATAGGTTTGGTTGGTGATGAAATATTTTGTGGCCTACCCTGTTATATGCAATGTCATAGATATACCAACTTACAGAGTTTAAATCTATCTATATGTATATGAAAATCTTGTATCACGGTTTTGTGCTTGCAATCCTACGAAACGGCTCAAAAGATTTAATTATTTTAAATCTCTCTTTTTTTATTTTATTTGTTTTTTTTTTTTTTTCGTTTTTAACTGATATGCTTAAACTTAATGTTAATATTGTAACGTGTAACTGTTTTTTGTCCCTAACAAATGAAATAAAATAAAATAAATAAATAAATATTATTTTATTTGTGTGGATTCTTGGGCGCGACTGCTGAGCGTGAGGTCTTGGGTTTGTTTCCCAGGTCGGGCAAATTGTTATTGAGTTTTTCTATCAGGAATTTCCCAGCTGCAGCCTCGGAGTCTTGATTTGTGTCCGGTTAGTGGCAATAGGCTCGCCCCTTATTTCATGGGGCTTTTTGTTTTTTTTTTTGAGTTGGTAAAAATCATCAAATGACTCCTTCCGCCCTGGGTGGGGCGGAAGGGACTGTCAGACTTTTACTGACTAAAAAACCACCCTGTTCCTTCGGTTGCCCTTTACGTTCCGGGGCCACGGTATCCTGTTAAGACGTCCCGCAACCCCGGCAATTTCATGGGGCTTAAACTGGCGAAATGTGGCCATACTGATGGGTACCTACACCTCTGTCTAACCCTTCAGGGATTACAGGTGTGATATTGTCTCATAATTATAATATTACCCGACACCATTCAGTAAAATATTCGTTTGTATATATTCGTCGAAATACGTACATAATTAACACGTAGATAGGTACCAATTATTTTAAAAACAAGTCTTGTGTTCATCGGGAATAAACGAGTTCTCGATTAATAAATTGTTAATCGCTTGTTAATTAATACTTTCCGATTATACGCATCGCGCATTCGATTGTCATCATCGGTGTTTTTGTGAATATTTAACACGTCACTCTCTTTGTTCATCGCTTTCCAATTTTTCATGGACCGATGCGTCGACTGTTCTGTACAAAATATAAATTAAGTAACATCATAACATCACGCCTGTAATCTCCGAAGAGTTAGTCAGAGGTGTACCCATTAGTATAGTCACAAGCAAATATAAGTATACACTTAGCAACATTACGGAGCTATTTTTTCCGAATATATTGATTGAAATATCTTGTTTTTAGGAATATAGTATTTTGAATTCAATACTACTATGAAATAGGTCTTATTTTAAAGTTACAACCACTATTTCACAAGAAAATCGCTTTTGAATTTTGCTAAGCGTTACGCGTGTTACATTAGTGTTGTGCTGTGTGTTTGTTAACTACTAAAAAAACTGAAAACTTCCAGACATAATGATAGACGACACAATAGGGTAACGGTTGCCCTTATAAGCCACATTCGGGGTTTGGGTAAAATAATAAAAGAAGTCAACATTTCAATAGCTTTTATTTTTGTCCCAGAATATGTATGTGTAATCTAATTTTACCAGTATTTTTAGACCTACTTCCCGGTGTAAGATTGAGCTGAAATTTTGCATACATATAAATAGATTAATAATGCAAAATTTTGCTTGAGCTGGTCTTGGATGGAGCCCGAAGATGGTTATAGGAACTCTGTAAAGGAACGACACAAACCCATCAAGTATTAACTGTTCTATTAACTATTCGCACGTGTGCAATGTAGATACATAAACCTTCCTCTTAAATCATTCTATCTATAATGATAGCATAAAACACCGGTGCGTAGTTTGAAAGATCTCTGCGTACAAACGGCGGGAAGCGACTTTGTTTTAATCAATTTAAATCGTTTCGTATAAACTGGTAATATTTTCAACAATTGCGGCTACGGTTGTTCCATTGGCATAAGTATTCGGCGTTATGGAATACTGCAGTAGCACTATTTCGTAGGTTATTATTGTTCCCACTACCTGAAAGTAAACACACAGATTACAGTCTCTATTATGACGGAGTATGGCGTTTAAGCCGTATGACATCTCATATAAACTTGAAGTCCTTATTTTTCGCAATAAATGAAATGATTTTAATGAAACTTTCTACTGGTAAGCAGAATATACAGGATCATTGAAAATTTACCCGAAACCTAAAAAAGGGTCATTGAACTCATCATTATGAACAACTTATACTATGGGCAGGCCTCCGTCACTCCATGTACTTGCGCGCTATAAGTACCTACCGCCCAGCCGAGCGGTCTCGGTCCGCCGGCGGATCAAATTCAGTGCGGTTTTCGCGAGCGAAGCGCGCGCACGCCGTTCAATTTTAATAGTGCTGTTCGTTTGTACGCGTATTACGATGCCGTGTTATTATGTTTTATCTAGGTTTCTTCCACAGTCAGCACCATTATATAAAACAAAACAAACTTACAAATATAATAAAACAAACTTTAAAAAAGAGAACCGACTTCAAAACAATAAAACGTAAGAAATAATTTCTTCTTTGATGTCGGTGCTTTTTCGATTCGTAATACTAGCTGTTAGCACTAACATAAAAAAAAAAGACGGGTTGCACTCCGGGAGTGCCGGCAGAAGTGAAAACTTGATTATTAACGTTGAGCATGTTTGATATTTTGGAATGATTAGGGAATAATTTTGCACCAATTGCTTTATCAGTATAAAAGTACTATCATTTATGTGGTAGAATACAATATTCATTTATTGCGCTATCGTACTCAAACATGACAATTTATATTACATTAAAAATTTAACACTTTAAAACTATTACAATTATTTTACATTAAAAAGTTATACACGAACATTCGCGCAAGCGCCCTGCGCTGCCTAAACGAAACAGTAGGCCCAGGCATACATTTTCGCCGCGCCGTAGAGAGGGGATAGCTGTCTACTCTCCATCCGTCTTACGCTTTTTCGATCAGGTCACGTGTCCTGACGCGAGTTTAAGATTTTATACCCATTACAGAAAAAGTGCTCAACGCCGCTAAAGAAGTTTTCACTTCAAAAACAAATTATTTCTTACGGCTTAGTGCTTTATTTGAAGTCGGTTTTCTTTTTTAAGGCTTTTTTTTTTTCATTTCTAGTGAACATCTCCGAAGATCATCATCAAACTAAGAAGTATTATACTTATTTTAAAACGTTCTCCTAAAGGTAATAGCTTCCGCCTTTAATAGTCTCTATGTAAATAGTAACCTAACGCAAAACTGTAACACCAAATGCTTTAATAAAAATCTAATTGCTAATTCAATGTACCTCACGCCAATGTCCGAAAGTGAGGTAAGACAAAATATATTATCGTTAAACAATACTACTTCTGAGGGTTACGATGAGCTCAGCACCAAAATAATTAAGATATGTGTTAATGAAATAAGCGGGGTATTGACATATCTTATCAACCAATCCTTTTCACAGGGTGTGTTTCCTAATGCCTTAAAAATATCCCTTGTGAAGCCGATTTTCAAAAAAGGTGACAAAAGTAATATGGACAATTATCGTCCCATAACATTAATACCTATCCTTTCAAAAGTATATGAAAAATGCATGTACCAAAGATTAATTAGTTACTGTGAAAAATTCAATATTTTGAATAAGCAACAATTTGGTTTTCAAAAACGAAAATCAACTACCTTAGCCATTTTTACTCTTTTAAAAACAGTATTGGCGAGTATTAATAATAATCACCTAACAACAGGCTTATTTTTTGATTTGACAAAGGCGTTTGACCTAGTTTCACATGATATATTGTTGAAAAAGCTAGAGTCCGTCGGAATTAGAGGATTGTCACTACAGTGGCTATCATCGTACTTAACTGATAGACAACAGAGTGTAGTTATCTCCAAGCCTAATGAAAAGGGGGATATGACATTCTACTCATCTGAATATAAAAATGTAAAATGTGGCGTACCCCAAGGAAGTATATTGGGCCCTATTCTATTTATTATTTACATAAATGACATAGTTGACATAACCAATCATAATTGGATCCTTTTTGCTGATGACATATCTATTATTATTACTAGTGACAAAAAATTTAAAACCATTACTGATCATGAAACGGAGATAAATAAAACAATTGACAATTTAATTAGCTATTTAAATAATAATAATTTATCTATTAATCTCAATAAATCCGTATATATTCAATTCAATCAATCTTATAATCAAAAATTTAATTTTAAAATGAATGTACCCAAACTTACCCAAGTGACACAAACTAAGTTCTTAGGAGTAATTGTAGACCAACATTTAGATTGGAAAGCTCAGGTCGACCATGTGTGTAATAAAATTAATAAATTCGCGTACGCCCTTAGGCAAATTAAGAAGGTCACTAGCATAAAAACGGCTGTGATGTCTTATCAGGCATATGTTGAGTCCTCTTTACGGTATGGTCTAATTTTTTGGGGAAATAGTACCGACCAAGGTAGAGCGTTTGTTGCCCAAAAAAAGTGTATACGAGCTATTTATGGGATCCCATCGGATGAATCATGTCAACCCATCTTTAAAAAACTTGGTCTGCTACCATTGCCTTCATTGTATCTGTATGAAGTGTCTATGTTTGTACGAAAACATATAGAGCTATTTAAAACAGTTGAAGAAGTAAGCTCACGCAGTCGGCGTGATCAGCACCAGCACAGACTTGTACTGGAAGAGATTCCTAGGATGGTGAAATACAATAAGAGCTGTCCAGCTATGTGTATTTGTGTATTCAATAAACTACCAAATATCTTGAAAACTTTGAATTGTAGACTGTTTAAGATTAAATTGTATAATTTGTTGACGCAATATAATTTCTATAGTATTAAGCAATTTTTGGAACATAGACCTTAGTTTTTCCTATTTGTAAATTTTATAGCGTTTGACTAAACACTTACAAGTTTGCATGCTTTAATTCTAAGCAAAACATGCTGGACCTTATATTTATTTTAACAACTTTGTATACCGTGTTTTTCGCAAATAAATATATTATTATTATTATTATTATTATTATAACAAATCCTTTTCTGAAAACCGCATCGATATGGGTTTAGCCAAACGCGAGATTATCGCGCACAAACATACATACCTACAAACCATACAAGTCAAACTTCTCAGTTTGGCCTGTATGTCTGATCACCTCCTTTTTGTTAAGTTGGTTAAATATTTTATAAATGATAAAATTATTAACTGCCACGTAAAAGTCAGAACATATTCACAGTTCTCAATAACATAGATAAAAAGTTATGTTAATTTAATTTTATCGAAGACGCAGCCCTGCGATTACTTTGGAATCGCACGGTGCGAAGCAATCACTGCTGTACGCTTGAGCATTTAGGCGCATTTTAGCATACAGTGGTTGTTGACGCGAGGGAGTAGGCAATTATCGTAATAGGTAAGTATTGAAAATTTTGTACTGAGTGAAGTATCTGTTACGTAGTAACTATTCAGTAATCTGTGCTATGGGACCAACAGTGAAATCATGAAAAAAAAAACTGCTGTACGTCCCTACAAAAATGCTACATAACAAGATCGTAATGTATGGATCAGTTGTTTTTTTTTTTCATTGGTCCCATAGTAAAAGTTGTTTATAACGATGAGTACAATTACCCCTTTTCATAATTCGGGTAAATTTTAAATTACCCTGTATAGCTATAAAAGTAATTAGAGAACATTTTTATAAACTTTATTTTGGTGCTCGTCTCGTATCTAGTTCGGTGTGTGATAGTTAATACAATCACCTCAAAATTGAATTTTGATGAAGAAGATATCAAGTAGCAGAATTTCAGACATGGCAAATGAATAGTGGTGGATTACTTACTTTTAAAACCATATTTCTGGTGACGTAAAAAAACTTTCCACTTAATCCGACTTCAGTATGATGTAGCTGTAACTGAAACCGACGAACCTGGAAGGAAAAAAATATTAACTAGATGAGTAATAACATCACGCCTGAAATCCCCGAAGGGTTAGGCAGAGGTACGCCCACATTTCGCCAGTTATGTTTTTAGTCCCATGTAATAGGGGGCGAGCCTATTGCCATCAACCGGGCACAAATCCAGACTCCGAGGCTGCTACTGAGAAATTCTTGATAGAAAAACCCAATAACACTTTGCCCGACTTGGGAATCGAACCCAAGACCTCATGCACAGCACTCGCGCTTGCGACCACTAGACCAACGAGGCACGAACTAGATGACTAATATAAAACAAAAACTAGTTTCGTCCACGTCTAATGTTCCCCAAACCGATTTCGGTGACGAAGATCAATCTCATAGGAGACTAGCGGAGTACGCAGAAGACATTATAATGCACAATTTAAATGTGTGCGCAAACACAGGTCCCCCCCCTCTTCCCTAACTCTGATAGGTCGATGTGACGGCAATCCAACATGACCAGATTGAGATCAGGCACATTTAATTTGCTTTGTACCATTTGTAATTTGATGATCAAGAGTATACTCACAATGTCTATGAACTACCTAATACCTACTTATGAGTCGAAAACCTGTATTTTAACCATTATCGAGCTAAGTAGTAAGTAAGTCGCTTAAGCATCTAGTTCCAGCTAATTTCTGCAATCCTGCTGGTGTATTGTATCGATATTCCATTACCACCATTACCTTATCATTCTAAAAGTTTATCGAAAAAAAAAGCGTGTTCGGGACAACGTCATTTGAAATTGCGGTTTTCGACTTAATGAGTTTTTGAACTGGCTTACCACTCTCATTTTTTTTCGAATAGGTGATTAAGAGATTTAGTTATTCGAGATCGCATGGCTACGGCGTTAAGTTTTTCGAGGTAACGTGCATTCGTTGTTAAGTGTTTCGTATTCGTAAACTTACGGGGACGTGATATTCGGTGTTACACTTTTCGAGGTCACGTATCACACTCAAGTAATAGTAGTATTATTTCATCGAGTCTTACCTCAGAATCGTATACTGAAGACGGTACATCATACACAGAGTATACAGGCTCAAGACCTGCGCAGTGCACGTTGGAAGCGAATAGCGATAACATCAGGGCTCGAAGGACCAGGAACATGAAGGAGTACAAGTAGTACAGCAGATAGTATGGAGATGATAATGCTCTGTAAAGAAATTATTAGGTATAGAACAATAAGTAGTGGTCATGATAGGCCTCATGAGCCGACTAACGTAAAAGTATCCGACTGGGTTTCCGAGTTGACAATAGGACCCATAGCTGTTTAATTTTAAACGACAGGCACAATTAGGCGATTAACAAACGGCCCCGCGCACTGCCGCGGATGGCGGTGATCGGCAGATTGCACCGCTCGACCGCGCGGTCGGGCGGTGTACGTGTGTAAGGCATCAGCGGATTTCATAGAGGCCAATGCGACATTTACGCCGCTTCACTGTCTACCGCGGCGGTGCGCGGTGCCGTGTGTTAATCGCCTTGATATCCCCTTGATATGAGTAAAAAAGTTTAAAACAAATTAAATAAATATGTACGGAACGTGTATTTTCAATTTATAAAAATCTGTGACTTTAACAGAAACCGAAAAAATAATCGTAATTATTTTGTGGTGTTTTAAAGTCGCGGAATAAAAAGTACCCAACGTCCTTTCTTAGGGTTCAAACTTACCCTGAACCCAAGTTAAACAAAATCGGTTCAGTAGCTTAGTCGTGAAAGCGTAACAGATAGACAGAGTTACTTTCTCATTTATAATATTAGCTTGCATGTTTCATCCCATTCAAACTGTTAATTTTGCCAGAAATATGTGAGGATGAATACCACACAAGGGTCATTAATCAAAGACATAAAAAAGTACTGGAAATAATTTATTCGCTTATCTTCTTATACTTACTGCTTGGTTTGTATTTCATCGCAATATTTGAAACTGACATAATTCCGACTGAAAAATAAAGTGACTTGCTTTAGTTTCAGTTAAACATTAAAATATTTATTCCATTTAATAAAAACTCAACCACTATTTAACGAAAAAAAATTAAGGAAGCTTAATTAAAAGTTCTCACGGTGAGAAGTAAAATAATTTAATAGCAAGTACAACAGTTAGAGAATTGCAGCTTAACATTTAAACAGTACGAGAAATATCGTGCAAATTGTGGTACATTTCGGTCGATGATCGATCACTTTTAACACGACAGCCGCGCGGTCCCGCTATGTACCGCCAATCGCACGATATTTCTCGCATCGTTTAAAGATGGCTTTAGTTAAATGGATAATATGTCGAGCGACATCTCCATATATAAGAAGTTAAGGTCCTTATATGTAGAACAGGTAGATATTTTTAATAATTGTTATATAAGAGATAATCAAAAAGCTCCCAGAAAAATAATTTGTAGCAATGCATCCTATTGAAGTATAGCTTACTGCAAGGAGTTGAACAGCTGCAAGCAGATGTAGAAGAGATCAGTGAAGAACGAGATCAGAATGAAGGAACTGATCTGAACATCTATCTCTTTGACGAGCTTCACTAAGCTTGAATAGTGTACTCTTAGTACTGACCAGGGGATTCCATTCTGCAAAAACAAAACAAAACAAAAACAAATTGTTATCATAACCGTCTTTTATATCATCTATGGAAAAGTAATCGGAAAGTAAATAAATATAAAGTAATTTCTACCCACTTTCTTTTTCTTAGCGTTAGCAGCTATAACTTTATTCAGATTCCGAAAGTAAGCTGTAATGTATATACTAAAACAGGTGATCATCACATCGTTAAAGCTCCAAAGAAAAGTAGATTGAAGGCACATGAACTGAAAAACAAAGAAATTCGTAAAATAATAACCAAAGAAGAAGTTAATACAACAAATCATTTAATTACGATAAAATGATGTTTTTAACTCACAAAAGGCCAGAAAATTCAAAAGGTGTAGGTTTCTTTCACCCATTGACTGCGGGAAAACACACCCGTTGTGTTTCCACTAAAAAACGCAAATGCGGTGCACACACAACCGTATATGTTCTTCTACGGCGAACACACGAACTAAGCCAGCCGCACTCCGGGCTGTGCGTAGCGAATATTCGCCCTCAGTCAACAGGTGATACTAATAAAGTAACTATCTCAGTTGCTAATGCAATAGCTTTAAATAACAATAATGAACATGAAACAGCTAACAATAATGATTAAGAAAATATAGTAAATAAACACCTCAAACGCAAGTGCGCTAAAAGCGCTGTAAGGAATGTAGTTAAACACATATGGCATCCTATGAATGACGTAGTTTTCCATCACAATGGTTGTGATCCCAGTTTCTTGCAGACAGTGCATAACAAACTTGATGTTGAAACTCGTACAAAGGATGTGTTCAACTGTAAATCAAATAGATAGTAAATCCTCAGGAGTGCAATTATTGTCGAGGTAGAAGTAAAAAAAGTCAAAGGTATTTAAGAATTTAAAATAATAAAAAGTAATGAAGTAACCCATTTAGATCACTCAATGTTGGATAGTGTACAAATTAATAACAACAAAACATCACGCCTGTAATCCCCGAAGGGTTAGGCAGAGGTTTACTCATTTGTACACCCACATTTCGCCAGTTATGTTTAAGTCTCGTGTAATAGGGGGCGAACCTATTGCCATAAACCGGGCACAAATCCAAACTCTAAGGCTGACTGAGAAATTCCTAAAGAAAAATTCCAGTAACACTTTGCTCGACCAAGGAATCAATCTCAAGACCTCATGCTCAGCAGTCGCGCTTTGCGACAACTAAACCAGCGAGGCAGGCAACCAATTAATATTTGAAATTAAGCATTATGATAAAAAATATAACCATAATACAATACAGGCAGTAATGAAAAGATTGAATTAAAATGCTGGGTACCGAGAAAAGGAACGAGAAGAAACAATCTTTTCAATGCGACAGCCACACTGATTAAATTATAAACAACTAGCTTTTGCCCGCGACTTCGTCCGCGTAAATTTCGGTTATCGCCCACACAGACGAAGTTGAGGAAAAATTACCCGATTCGAAACGACACGTGGCGCCATCTATGATCATAAGAACGTTATTGTGATTTCCCTCGCAAACAGTCCTTTTTTTCGGGATGAAAGGTACCCTATGTTCGTTCTTGTACACCTGGCAACGTATATGAAAAATTTCAGGATGATCGGTTCAGTGGCTTAGGCGTAAAATGGTAACAAACAAACAAACAAACTTACTTTCGCATTTATAATATTAGTTAGGATGATAACGTCTTACCTAAAGCCAGCGCCATGACGACGTAAGCAATCACAGTGGTTTGTACAACCGTTTTGTTATCCAACTTCAATTCCGTCAAAGCTTCTTCGGTTTCAGTAGCTTTCGCCATTAGCTGTGGCCATTGTTGAGACAATTTTAGAAGCAAAATTGCCGAAATAAGGCCCGTTACGTAAAATATGATGTTTGCTGGAAAATTTTACATTGTTATGTAATCAACAAGTTGTTTTGTAAGTACCTCAACTAAGAACTCTCTCGAATTTGGTTTTCTTAAGTTCCAACATTAGAAAACGAGAATGACTGTGAAGATAGAACATGTTTATCTCATAAGTGCTGAAATGATCAAAGAGAACTTTTTATTGTAGGCATTGAAATCCTGTCCAAGTCATAAAGGCCAATTCTACTAATAAAAAACGTACAAAATCTAGTCGCAAACTGAGGGACTATCTATGTCAAATAATGTAGGTATTTGAAATTGATTAACGGCATTTAGACAGATTGAGATTAGACAGCGATCGTTCCTAAATCGCAAATCTACTATCATAGGTAAAGGCTCTAGTTTCTTTTGTGTTTTTATCTGGTCCGTCGTGACCAACTCACACAGTCTCATTCTGACTCTTGATATAAAAAATAAAAGAAAAAGGTACAGTAACCAAGATTTAAATATATACAGTCAGCAACAAAAGTCTATTAACATTTATGATTTTTAAATACTAATTATTAAGTGCAATATTAAAAGTAAACCGCAATAAATATAAAATTAAGATAAAATAAACCCTTGGCTATTGCCTGAAATTCTGAAAACCAGAACATTATGTGTTTAGTGTCTGTTTAAATGATTTAAAAAAGTAACATTGTTGATCGACTTTTGTTGCTGACTGTACATTGATTATCTAAATTGTGAAGTAGATCTATTAAGTCAAAGTATTCCTTTCCAATTAAACTATTTACAGGTATTTTTTAATTGTCAAGGCTTCGGTCCATGAGTTAGAATGTTGCACTCTCTGGCCAAGGTCTTGGGTCACGGGAAGTATTTAACCAACCGTTTGGACAACTCCTTAAAAAGGCCATGGGTATCCGGACCCCACGACCGAGAGTTTCCACCCTAAATGGCTCGGGAATATAGTTACAAGTAAGGGCACCTATACTGTACTATATATTGTACATATTATTTACTAGCTTTTACCCGCGACTTCGTCCGCGCAAAAATAAAATAAAATATAGCCTATGTTACTCGCAGATAATGTAGCTTTCTAATGGTGAAAGAATTTTTAAAATCGGTCCAGTAGTTTTTGAGTTAATCCATTACAACAAACAAAAATACAAATTTTTCGTCTTTCTAAAATTAGTGTAGATTAGAGAACATACATACTTACAAATAGTACTCAATTCGACATCTGTTTGAAAGAAAAACAGTATACTGAAACCAGACATCACGACTTGTCCCGTTAACGTGGCAAGGTAGTAGCAACAGTAGTAGCTAATCATTTTACATCTGAAAATAATGCAGTTTTTAACACAACATGTTTTAGGCTATGTTTTCCAGTGAATGGGATTGCCAATAGCGGTTCAATACCAGTCGAGCGCGCGGATCATGCGTCATGCCAATACCGGACTTCCGACTCATGGTAGCAGGAGGAACCATGAGGTTTTAGTCGGTAGTGGAGGGTATCCATGAAGAATTTCCCGACGAAAAAAAAGAATAGTATGTTTTCAAGCAAACTACAAACTTCACTTCATCATACATTTTGGAATATATATCCACTTGTCCTTGTTTAAGGTTTTTAAAATAACAATTTTTATATAATATTTACGTAAATAAACAGTTTTATTCTTCTTTATTTTCTTCATCTCTTTGATTTGCTGCTAACATTTCGCCAAATGCCAATACACAAAAGCAATGTAGACTTACGACCTTGAACCTTTACCTACCTCGTTCCATCAGCACTTGTCTGTCCAAGCCCCTGAACTGGAAAGAACCCTGTCCATCTGGCTAGACGCATCGCGTGACGTAAGCACGCGTGCAGACCGCACGGTTGATCAGTTCTCTGTACCGTCAGTTCATGATGGACTTTCATCGTTCGGCTGAAAGAAATAAGAGTTATATTCTTTTGTTATTGTTCAACGGATTTAAGGGTGCAAGCTTTTATTTAACTTGCAATGTATGTTGTTCGGGTTCAATCTTACAACTGAATTTTGCCCTTACCGATAAATTGAAGTTACCTGTGGGCCAATCACCACCTCTCAGAACAATATTATTTCAATATTACTTTGCTTTTAGCACTCTTGGATTTTCGACGCTCGGCCCAACGCCGAGAGTTGAAAATGTAACAACAGAAATTACAAAGTAATATTAAAATAGTATTGTTTTAAGAGACGGCGATAGGCACCCACATATAGACAAAAAAAAAAAGATATTGAGGGTGTAAGAATTAACGAAATCGAATGAACTTAAATAATGTATATGCAAACTTTTTATTTTAATAATTGAGATACGACTGAGGTTCTCCAATGACGAAGAGGTCGCATTACTCCTTGCGATATGCCCTTTATCTGTGTGTTCCTATTAAATGAAAATAAAATAAGAATATTACTTTATTAACAATTATTAACAATATTATTCTTATATTCCACACCACACATACGAATATTTAAAGTTTATTATAGTTGTTTATTTGCCAGTTTATTATTTAATGATATTTAATAACCGTTTTATTTAAATCATTATAATAAACAATAATTGACCAAAACATAAAACCTTAAAGTAAATGTAAAATATGTATAATTTAAAAAAAAAGGCAGAAAGGAGAAACCTCATAAGGCATCAAAAATTCGTCCTCGTTGCAGTTAATGGGGCAAGTGTCCAAAAGGCTGACAGCATTGCCACGTTGTATGGCAATGCTGATTCTTTAGCCTAAGAAAAGGCCAGCCCTCTGGTCGTGTGAAGAGTCGACCAGTCGCTTGGCGATGTCCCGAAAAACAAGGTGAGCGCTCGGACCCCATGGCCCCAGTGTAGTTAAGTTTTATTTAAATCAAATCATTTTTCAACCGACTTCAAAAAGGAGGAGGTTCTCAATTCGACGCATATGTTTTTTTTTTTTGTTTTGTTTTTTTTTTTTTTTTTTTTTTTATATTTGTTCTACGATTACTCCGCCAATTATGAATCGATTTGGATAATTATTTTTTGGTTTGAAAGAATATAGTTCTGAATAGGTCCCATAGGAATATTGTTATGATCTGATGATGAACTTTGGAGATATGGAATGGAACTCCTTATAAAATCACAGCAGAACCGCCGTAACAAGAAAAATTGCTTTGTTTATACGTGTAGTCGACGACTGACTGAAGGAAGTGGGGAGGGGGTACGTCAACCCTCCACTTACCACTTTTCAAAATTTAATATATCGTGTGAGGTATTGTTTGAAAGGGCTTTAAGTAAGGTTTTTAAACATTAACACACAAGCACTAAAAAGTGAAAAATAAAAAGCTTTTTTACAAAAAAATATGACCGCCTTCAAAAACTACAAAATAAAAAATAACTTTAGCTTAGAAGTCGGTGGCAATACCTACATAACAAGAAACAAAACCAAAGCTGCCGACTTCCAAGCTAAAGTTATTTTTTATTTTGTAGTTTTTGAAGGCGGTCATATTTTTTTGTAAAAAAGCTTTTTTATCATTCACTCTTTACGCAAAATCGTTCACTACACCAACACTATTAGTTTGAGAGTAAGAAATCGTCTGTTGAAATGTTTGTATTAATATTTGAAGGACTGGTTACTTTGGTGTCTGTCATATCAAGACAAGACTTGAATAAACCTTAATTCTGATTGTTAGAAATGAATAACTCAATGTCAAGCGCTGATGTTTATCTAGTGTTTTTTGGTGTGACCCGTACTTTCATAGTTTTGCTCAATATCATAAAAAGGTAAAGTGTGTTTGTTTGTAAGAGGTATTGTCTGGAAGGACTGATTGTCAGCTATAGCAAAAACAGTCAAAAGTCAAAGTCAGAAACATTTATTTCAATTAGACCATTTACGGGCACTTTTGAATTGTCGAGGAGTTGGTCGGATAGTCCGAAAGTTGAAGCTAGTTGCTCGTTATAAAACGGAGGTAGGCCTCTATGGAGAAGAACGAGCAAGAAACTCCACGGCACTCTTTTAAATTAGTTTTTTACAAAATCCTGAATAGAAAAGTTGCCTGAATCTTATCTTGGGCATCAAATTAACCCCATACCAAATTGTATCAAAATCGGTTCTGAGGTTTTGGCGTGAAAGCATAAGAAAGATACAGACAGTCATAGTCACTTTGGCATTTATAATATTAGTATGGATGGAGTCATTTATTTTTCCCGATTTCCACGCGGATAAAGTCAAGGTCAGAAACTAGTTCAAAAATTAAAGTGTAGGCGTACATTTAAGTTAAAATAACTTAGTTTGAAGGGTAGATAAATACTTTGATGATTTTGTATATCTATTTGCTAGAGACGTTTAGCTGGTTTTATTACTTTTTTCAGTAATACGGGTAACAAATGAGGAGTAAAAAAAATGACAAAATAGTTTATTGTAAATCTTAGGTTCATAGGATGTGTTAGACCAGGGGCTAGCAAACTTATTTTGTCTACTGCCCACTTTGAGAATAAATTATTTTCTAGCGCCCCCATTTTTTCAACTACTTATAAACAGTCTACGAGATGAAATTATAAATCCCTCCCCAAGCCTCTACACAACACCCCGATTTTTTTTCTGGGTCTCTTACCACCCCCCTTTAGGCCTGCAGCACCCACATGAGGACGTTAACGCTCACTTTGGGAAAGGCTGTGTTAGACAATTACATAGGTCAGCTATGCCTCTCCATTGAGTCACACAAAATAATAGGGTCATCATCTGTCTAGCCTTTTCCCAACTATGTTGGAGTCGGCTTCCAGTCTAACCGGATGCAGCTGAATACCAGTATTTTACATGGAGCGACTGCCTATCTGACCTCCACAACCCAGTAACTGGGTAAATACGATACCCCTTGGTGAGACTAGTTGTCAGATTTTCGGGCTTCTGACGACCCCTAACGACTGTCAAAAATTCACATATGACAGCCGGGACCAACGGCTTAACGTGCTTTTCGAGGCACGGAGGAGTCTCGGTGTGTAAAGATGGTCACCCATCCACGGACCAACCCCGGCAAGCGTAGCTTAACCTGACGGATCGACCCATGTGGCTGTTATTACTTAGCCACGAGCTCCTCACAAAATAAAACAAAATAATAGGGTACAATCACTAAATGGTCACGCAAAACATTTTTACTGTTAAGCAATTTTTTTATAAATTACACAATTCACCTCTACCAAAGTCAAAGGCAAAGTCAAAGTCAAATCATTAATTTCAGTTAGGTCATTAAAAGGCACTTTTGAAGGTCATATACCTTTCGAGATCATGAAAGCCCGGTGTTAAAATTGATCAATTTTTTGGCTGAAATCAGTTCATGATTCCAGCGATACAATTTACATTGGTTATCACCAGACAAATTAGCTGTTCCATAAATGACCGTGTAGGTTGTTGCAAGCGAAAAAAAAGGTGCGAGAATCGAACACGCGCCACACGGCACAGCAGCCAACCGCTCAGCTACTACGCCAAACGTGAAGCTAAACTTCAACGGGCAAAGCGCCAGCTAGTGGAACGTGGCGCTATTTATCAACAACATCATTCATTTCACCAACAAAAGTATTTCTCAGTTGGTTCTGGCACTAAACTAAATTGCTTTGAAGAACTTTGGGAATTGTAATCGAGAAAATTGGTCTGGTACCTACAATAAATGTGACGTTGAATTTTCCGGTTGAAAATTTTTCATGGATCTTTAAAAGATATTTCTATTTGACTACCTAGATTTTAAACTAGGGCCCTTGAGTATTATTGCCGTTACTTTTCCAGTGCAAGAGAGAGACAGAACGTACATGACTGATAGCACTATCCTTTTTTGGTATTTAAACAATGATGGTATTCATTCTTTATAATATTACTGTCGTAGATCAAGGTGATTGGACAATTATTTTTTACTCAGAAGTTATGGTAAGTTTGGCAACTTTGACAACTATGGTCATTTTGGTAACTTTGGCATCTTTGGTCACTTTGATAACTTGACTACTTTGATAATTTTTTTAACTTTGGTAGCTTTGGTAACTTTGGTAACTTTGGTAACTTTGGTAACTTTGGTAACTTTGGTTACTTTAGTAACTTTAATAACTTTGATAACTTTGGTAATTTTGGTCATTTTCATAACTTTGGCATCTTTGGTCACTTTGGTAACTTTAGTAAGCTTATAATAAGTAATTATGATTGATCGTTGGTATTTTACTCCACGAAACACAAATTCACAAAACGATTTACTAATAAGAAATTCAATCTGTTTTCAGATCATTTCAGTTTTCTACATGCATGATAGACTCACGGACTGAACAAAAAGTGATGGTACAAGTAATTTCCTAGCAACACGTCTCTGTTTTGTTTCCAATGACGTGATATGAAGACCCAGACACTAACACAGGAAAATCATTTTTGTAATTTAAGATTTTACATAAATCTTACCTGATATTAATCGGTAACCTTTGCTTAAACTTCAAAACTTTCAGGGTCTTATCAACTCTATGTATATTATATGACCACAGTCTTCAATATCCAGTAAGTAATTTCACCAGCGATTATTCAAATAGGCATATTTACTACGGCAAAGCTACTTGGCGCGCTGAGGAATTTTCCTAAGCATTTCTTGAGGTCTATTTATTACTACCTCACATGTTTTTTTAATCAGCTGTCACTTGTGTGTATCTTAAGGCGTAGGTATACGACTAAACAAACAATAGGCCTTGTATAGGCGTGCTGAAGTCTAATATTCGATTGAGGCGATTTAAACCGACTTCAAAAAGGAGGAGGTTGGTCCTGGATTGATCTCAATAGAAATATTGTCATGATCTGATAATGAACTTTTGAGATATGAAACGGAATTTTTCATAGGATCATAGCAGAACTAACGATCGATTAAAAGTAGTCTTCTTCTTCTTCTTTGCGAGGCGATGTTCAAGTTGATCCTTTTTTAAATTTTTTTTTGGTAGGTACTTGGGCACGGTAGAATGTGCAAGCGAATGCCGTACCCCAAAGGTCTGACAATGAACGCCGTGGGGGGTTTTAGCCGGTAAGAGTTCGACACACCCCCCGTCTTCCCCAGACGGGGGATATTCCACGAGGATGGTCCACACCAACGCAAACAGCCGCAAGTTATCCGCTCCAGTGTGGTCGTACCTTAAAGTTACGTTAACACAGCGCGCACGCGTGCTGTTGCCTTAAATGTAGAAAAACAAACCAGTATCGGCCTTTTCCATGTAAAACAAAGTTTATCCAATTGACACGTGCAGGCTAAGCAAATTATAGTGGTGCATCAACATAGTAATTTCCATGGTTATCGATACCGCAGGTTGTAGGTCAGTTATTGTGATGTTATTGCGGCTGCCTGCTACGTTTTAAAGGTAGGTATTTTTTTCATTGGTTTTTTATTTATTGGAAAATTTACATGTATACTCGGTGGGACACATGTCATCGTGTTCATGTTGTACAGATTCAGAACAACTATTTGTTCGTTATTCATGCATTTATTGTCGCTCTGAGTGATGTCACTTAAATATACATAAATACATATATAAACTCACGCCTTTTCCTCATTGGGGTAGGCACAAACCACTGAACGCTACCTGCTACGAACCCCTACATACTCTTTTCGCCTCGTCCACGTTCATACATCTTGTCATGCAAGCACGCCGGTTACAAGTAGTGCGCACCTGACCTTTCTGAGGATCCTTACCAATATAGGTCAGTATGGTGTGTTGTGTCACTTAAAATGTTCAATAACTAACTTGACTTTGACCAACTTAATCAACATGTCAACAAAATTCATCATCATTATCATATCAGACGAAAAACGTCCACTGCTGGACAAAGGCCTCCCTTAGAACCACAAAGACCGGTCCTATGCTGCCCGCCGTAGCGGTTTCCCGAGCCCTTTACCACGTCTCATTAAAAAATACATACTTTTTAATGGGACAACAGTCCCACTCCAACGATGTCAGAGGCCCTAGAGGCGGTTAGAAAAATAAAACTCTGACACTAGGATGTATGGGGGCGTAAGACCTTACGCCCACACGATAAAGAAAGAAGATTGGGACAAGCCACACTATTCCACTCATTGCGATTCCTGAAAGCCAAAAAACAGTGGCGACCAGTAAAGCGCCGAGAACAATTCAACTGTTTCGAATCCCGTACCGAAATGAATCAATCAACAGACAATAATACTTACTAAACATTTAAACCTTAAACCTCTTGGTATCTACTGAAAAGATATTTATTTGAATTTTTTAGTTCCCTATTTCATATTATTTAAATCGATAATGAGCTTCGAATATCCCTAATTTGTGATAAAATTCGACATGAAAGTTATAAAAAAGTTGAGTGCTGTTTATAATTCGGTTTTATTACTCAATTTCGTACCTGAGAAGTTTAATCATGAAATACCTTTATGAACGAATATCAGAATTATTCAATTATTATAATTTATGTATATAGGAAAATATTTTATGGCACCTTTTGCTGAAATAATATTTTATGTAAAATTTCTGACTGCCTCGTTGGTTTAGCGGTCGCAAAACGCGACTGCTGAGCTTGAGGTCTCGGGTTGATTCCCAGGTCGGGCAAAGTGTTATTGGGTTTATCCATCAGAATTTCTCAGTAGCAGTCTTGGAGTCAGGCCATCTTTACACACCGAGACTCCTCCGTGCCTCGGAAAGCACGTTAAGCCGTTGGTCCCGGCTGTTATACGTGGATCTTTGACAGTCGTTACGGGTCGTCAGAAGCCCGAAAGTCTGACAACCAGTCTTACCTAGGGGTATCATATTACCCAGTTACTGGGTTGTGGAGGTCAGATAGGCAGTCGCTCCATGTAAAATACTGGTATTCAGCTGCATCCGGTTAGACTGGAAGCCGACCCCAACATAGTTGGGAAAAGGCTAGGCAGATGATGAGTCTTGGAGTCTGGATTTGTGCCCGGGTGATGGCAATAAGCTCGCCCCCTAACTTAAACATAACTGGCGAAATGTGGGTGTACTAATGGGTACACCTCTGTCTAACCTTCTTTTCATGTTATGTAAATTGCAAATTACCAAAATCATGATAAAAATCAAAATTTCCAACAGCACACGACAAAAACGAAACAAAATCAAACTCTTTCATTTATTTATACCGAACATTTAAAAACCATTAGTGCTTGATAGCTTTAAATAATAGGTAGTTATAGGAAGTTTTTTATACAAAAAACGATTGCAATACACGATTTAATTGCATGTATTTTAATCTGCAACGATCACTTTTGTATCACGTATTGGGAATATTTTTTTTATTTTATAAAGAAATTTTTTTTTTTGTAATTCTACTTTTATACCTAAATTTAATTGCCGAAATGCATGTACGCTCATAACTTACGAACGACTGCAAAAAATAGGATAATTATTTTTTTATTCATAAGATTTTTTTTATAAAGATATATATGTGTAGTTTGTATGGAAGAATATTTTGGGGAAATCCACCGAAAATATCAGAAATTACACCAGTGCGAAGCCAGGACGAATTGCTAGTCTATTAATATACAAATTCAGCTTCCATATGTGTGTCCTCATAACTCGGCAAATAATCGATAGCTTGACTTAAAATATTTTCTTTACATAACATTGCATTTTAATAGTAGTGTATCTTTATAATTTATTATTGTTTTTTCAGACTTAGCCACAGCGAGCTGTGGCCAGGTTTAGTTAGTATTCTGATAAATATTTTATCAATTGCCAGGAATAAATATCTATATATCTATATATTATTATTACAAGTTCTTACCTGTTTTCTGATTCAATAAAATGCAAATTCTTCCGCCTCACAGCTGCACAACACTTACGCATTTTCATTATAAAGCAGAAGAGAAAAACAATGCTTCAACCTGTTGTAGGATGATTCTAATACTCACTTGAATTTTACAATTTCCCTACAGTTGATCGTCGTTTCGATTTTATATACAGGTTGTTTTTAGTTTACTTGATCAAAAACTACGGCCGGAATTTATAAAATAAAAAATATAAATATAAAAAAACGGCCGACGGCGGCCTTCTTGTGCCGATTTTCATCAAACATAGCTAAGAACACTTCCGACTAATTCACCTTTCAAACAAAATAAACAAAATCAAAATCGGCTCATCCGTTCGGGAGCTACCATGCCATAGACAGACACACCCTCAGACACGTCAAACATATAACACCCCGTCGTTTTAGCCTCGGGGGTTAAGCGACGCAGTCTTACTGCCTTAGGGCTGCTTTGTGCTATTTGGGCCCACATTTCATTCGAAATACGGCATAATTTTATATGTCCTGCCCAGGCCCATTTAAATTGGGCAATCTTTTGAGCCAAGTCAGCTACTATACTTCTTCTTTATCGAGTGGGCAGTAAGGTCTTAGGACCCCACACACCCTAGTATTAGAGTTTCTAAACCGCTTCAAAGACCTCTGACATGGTTTGAAGTGGGACAGTAACTATAAAAGTCCAGGTTTACACAGGATGTTTTCTTTCTACTGAAAACAAAAAAATAAGAAGCTACTATATTTTTGGCGCGCACTTCGCGCAGCTGGTAACAAAAATCACGCTGTATAAAAGATTAACTCAACTCAATAACAAAGATAATAAGTAGCCACTCAAAACTAAATAATCCTCAGTATTGTAACAATAAATTGTTATTAACTCTCACAGAACCCTAATGCAAAATGGATGGACAACCGTTATCTCCAATGTCGGCGTCGGTGGAGTAAATACAGTTAATTACTTGTACAAAACATGGGGCAGGTTCGCGCCGGCCTGCACGATGGATATCTACTCCCTCGACAAGTTTAAAAAGTATAAAAATGATTGGAATTGTGAGTATTTTGAATTTTTATTATACATACATATACGTGCCACGAAAGATGAGACTTGACAAGCGTGTAATGGGGAACTTCCGCAAGTATTGATGTACGAAATAGTTATCGATAATTTGTGTGTCTATTCAGAGATATTTCGATGACATTTAGATTAAAATTCTTGATAATATTATAATATTTGCTACGAAATATTAAAGTTTGTGTGGAGTGTCAAGTCTCACCTTTCGTGGCACTAGCTATCTTTAAGGGTCTATTTCATTATACCTTAGTTTTTATAACATACATACATAAACTCACTCCTTTTTAGGCAGAAACTACAGACCGCCACCTGCTACGATCCTAACATACTCCTCTCGCTTCATCTACGTCTACTCTATCTACGTACATCTGGTATTGTTTTTATAACGATAGACAATTATTTTATTTATTTTTAGTCTGTGTTATATCACTGCAGAAAGGCCTCCATCATTCTTTTCCAATTTCACTAAACAAGTCAATTTAGCGTTGGTATGTCGAATTTTTACGTTACAGAATGTGGGTTGTGTGACGAAATTCTATTTTCGTTGATTAGCGTGAACTTTCGCACGACGACTTTCTACAAGGTTTCTACTAATTGGTGACCCCTGGTCTAATGTGATAAATAGATTGAGAGATTCTAATTGAAACAGTAAGCATTCCGTTAACTTATAAAGTCCATAAATAAAATATTTCGTCCCAAAGTTTGTCGGAGGACAGTATAATAAATCTGTCACAGTTGTCTCAACTTTTTGATTTCAATTTTATTTTCGTCTCGTTACAGTAGGAAATTACCAGTTTAGTTTATTTCCCTAATAAAAACTTTTACTTCAAGACGACAACAAGAATATTAAAGGATATAATGGGGTCTAACCTGCGAAGTTTAACCTCTTTACTGCAAGACTGAGATCGGTTAACTGTGGATATGTATTTTCTATGGATAAACGTAATCCTAACTAATATTATAAATGCGAAAGTAAGTTTGTTTGTTTGTTTGTTACCACTTTACGCCTAAGCCACTGAATCGATCATCCTGAAATTTTGCATATACATTGCCAGGTGTACAGGAACAAACATAGGGTACCTTTCATCCAGAAAAAAAGTACTGTTCCCGAAGGAAATCACAATAACCTTCGTATGGTGATAGATGGCGCCACATGTCTTTCGAATCATGTTCGAATTTTAAATTTAAGTATCTAATACATTTTGTGAGTTTTGAGTGTCGATGGACCAGCTTCAACTAGGGTGTCATAAAATCGAATATTGATAATTCGGGGTTTACAACCAATTAACGATTACCCAAGAAAAAAAGTACTAGGGTGACATAAAAAAGGTATATCTCTCTATGGCAGTAGAAATAAGAAGTTTTAGTCAGAGTGGAAAGGTCAACATTTTGGGTATATCAAAAAAAGAACTAGGGTGTCAGAAAATGAAGAGATCACTCATGCACTCAAGCAGAGTACAACCCTAATTGATTGGCAAATCCTAAATTAACGAGAGCGAAGCCGCGGGCGAAAGCTAGTCTAATATAAAATAAAGTCGTGTTAGTTACACTATTTATAACTCAAGAACGGCAGAATCGATTTGGCTGAAATTGGTGGGGAGGTAGTTTAGACATAGGATACTTTATATCTTTTTTTTTGTTTTTGGGATTTTCCGTTTTGGGACCAATGGTAGTAGAAATAAGTAATTTTACTCAGACTGGAAAGGTCAACATACTGGGTTTATAAAATAAAGTACTAGGGTTTCAGACAATCACCTGGTACCTACCTACCTATTCAAACAAAAATCACTTCGTAGGTAGGGTAGGGTAGGGTAGAGGTAGGGTAGGGGTAGGGTACGGTAGGGTAGGGGTAGTGTAGGGTTTGTGTAGGATAGGGGTAGAGTAAGGTACGGGTAGGGGTATCAGTAGGATAGGGGTAGGGGTATCGGTTGGGTAGGGGAAGGATACTACGTGAACGAAGTCGTGGCGGATCAGCTAGTCGAAGTATAAAGGTCCACACCTACTCGGCATCCGACCAGCATCACCTCGTCCGTCGCTCGGTGTCTACTCTTTGTCAACGGGTGGTCCATGCCTCATTGTCGCGTGTCAACCAGAGAAGGCACGAGCATCTGAAGCCCACGCTTGCTTCAGGTGTATGTCAGTGATGTCAAAGATAAACTTCACTTCATGAACTGCAAAATTCACATGTGTCCTTGCATAGGATTGATATGTTGCGGATTTATTTTTCGGAGCAAATAGAAAGAGTTTTATTATAATCCTCCTTTCTATTCTTGGTAAGATATGTATTTATATATGTATATATTATATTTTTATATATGTTTATGTATATTATATAGCATTTTATAGTAAGTATGTAGAATTTAATTATTTTGTACTTGTGTACACTTTATTTTATTATGTTAAATATTTGAGAATTTTTTTATTTTTATTTTTTTTAATCTCTGATTTTGTTGTTTAACTCTCATAAAAATTGCTTGCACCTACCATGTTATCTCTTCACCACCTCTGGTTGACTGTTAGAGAATGCCTAAGGCATTAAGTCCGCCTTTGTACATTTGTTGCATAAAGTTTAAATAAATAAATAAATAAATATCGGACCATAACCCCGTCTAGGGGAAGACGGGGGAGTATACCGGACTCTTACCGGGTAATACCACCACCGTTTTCCTCGACAAACCTTTGGGCGCTTCGCTCGTGCAAAGTGCCATCACGACCACTTCTTTGACATTCTTAACATCATAACATCATGCCTGTAATCCCGGAAGGGTTAAGCAGAGGTGTACCCATTAGTACACCCACATTTCGCCAGTTATGTTTTTAGTCCCATGTAATTATAGGGGGCGAGCCTATTGCCATCAACCGGGCACAAATCCAGACTCCGAGGCTGCTACTGAGAAATTCCTGATGGAAAAACCCAATAACACTTTGCCCGACCTGGGAATCGAACCCAAGACCCCATGCACAGCAGTCGCGCTTGCAACCACTAGACCAACGAGTCAGTCAAACACATCATTTGATATTCTTCTCCATACAAAACTACCTTTTGGAAATGCCAACTAGATTCAATTCCTTTTTCTTTTGTATATGACGTTCAAAAGTGCCTTGTAATGGCCTAATTGAAATAAATGATTTGACTTTGAACTGAGCTGTCTCTTATAAAACAATTATTTTATTAGAATTCTGGATGTATTCAAACTTTGATTAAACGATTACTGCTAAGACGAAATTGACAAATCAGATTACCAAAGTTAAGTAAAGAATATTATTTATGTTTCTACAAACAAAACTTTGCTCCACATAATTAGTTAAGTTTAAGTAACTTCCTATCCCGTTTCAACAAATCCAAGGCTTAGTATAAAGATCTATGGCTCCCTCGAGCTTAAATACTAAAGTAAAGGATTTAAGTAAACAAGTAAAATTGGTTTTCTTTTGAAATAAATCGTTGAATTTACTTCATTGAGTAATGATTAAAAAGCAACATTAATTAGTTTGTATAATAATATGTTTTTTATACTCTAAAAGGGAAAAATACTTTTATGAGTATGCAAGACGTATTCAGTCATCGACTACACGTATAAAGAAAGACCTCATCAAAAATTTTGTTAAAGGGAACCACAAACCAAAACGTCATCAATGTGTATTGTTTTCGTTGATTTTTTCAACAAGAGCTGAATCAATGTCGATAAAATTTATATGGGACTACCTCTAAAGTATGACCTACCAAAATAAAAAAGAATTATCCAAATCAATTTATAATTGGCGGAGAAACCGCGTAACAAACATACTGCCGAATTGAGAACGTCGTCTTTTTGAAGTTGGTTAAAAATACACGTAGCTGAAAGTTACATGTTATTCTCGTCATGACGATTTTCCAACGTTTTATGTTTTGTATCTGCATTGTCAACACAAAGTAGAACTAACCTTGAACCCTACGGCATAACTTCTACATTAGTATGCATTAGGTAACTAGTCGGGCAATCCCGAAAAATACCCTAGAGAAAATCCATCCAATCGATGTGCATGTGATGTGTTTATATTGTAGGCCTATAAAAACTTTGACCGACCTTGGAACCATGTCATATTATAAAATGAAACGTGACAAAGACGGGTATAATAATAATACGCGCCACGAAAGATGAGACACCACACTTGACACACCATACAAACTTTAATATACTGTTAAGAATTTTATAAAATTATGGAAAACTATTTCGTAAATCATACATATGTATGAACGTAGATGAAGCGAAAGGAGTATGTAAGGATCATAGCAGGTGGCGTTCTGTAGTTTCTGCCTACCCCCATGGGAAAAAAACGTGAGTTTATGTATGTATGTATTTCGTAAATCCATAACTGCGCAAGCTTCCCATTACTGACGCTTGTCAAGTCTCATCTTTCGTGTCACGTATTGTACAACACTTGAAAAATAATTTTTTTTTAAGCATTTGAAACCGTTGGCCCGTAGCCTCAATGCCAATTCAAGTAATTAAAAACGTTTAAAATTTGGTTGCAATCGATTTTCACTGATCGGACTATGAGAGTAAGGGGAGAGGGAGTGTACCTTCGTTCGCGCACACACTTGTGCGCTATAATATCTCCTGCGTATTTGGCTAGTCCCCATAGAGATTGGTCGCTGTGGACGACATTAAAAGCTGGTTTACAATAGGCCGGACCGACAGTTTTACCGTTGACCAACGTTTTGGTGTTGCTATTCACACTAGAAGCGGCCGATCCGACCTAATATGAACACCTCGTTACCGTCGTTTTGCTACAGCCAAATTACAACTGCTTTGTGATGACAGGGGTCGTCACAAAGCAGTTGTGAGTTTTTTGTCGGTCCGATAAAGCTGTCGGTCCGACCTAATGTGAACCAGGCCTTCGTCGGGAGGTTTTTATAATACTAAAGTGTTGTTCTTTTTAGACCCTGTCAGAATTCACTACCAAGAACAGGCGGTGCCAGAAAAAGAGAAACCTCGTTCGACCTTCCAATCAGCGATGTCGGTGACCTTGACAGTCGGGCAGTGCTTTGGACTGATCCCAGTTCAGGGTATACATGAAAAAGATGCCTCAAAATTAAGGTATACTTATTTTTTAATACATATTTGTGTAACTAGTTTTTTTACAATTTTTTTTAATACAAAATATAGCTTATGTTACTCGCTGATAATTTTTAGATCTAGCTTTTTCCCAACTATGTTAGGGTCGGATTCCAGTCTAGTATTTTACATTGAGCGACTGTCTATCTGACCTCCACAACCCAGTAACTGGGTAATACGATACGACTGGTTGTCAGATTATCGGGATTCTGACGATCCGTAACGACTGTCAAAGATCCACGTATGACAGTCAGGACTAACGGCTTAACGTGTTTTCCAAGGCACTGAGGAGTCTCGGTGTGAAAAGATGGGCACCCATCTACGGACCAACCCCGACAAGCGTAACGTAACCTGACGGATCGACCTGTGCAGCTGTTATTAGTACTCAGCCACAAGCTCCTCACTTTTAAAATAAAAATACGTTCTCCGAATAATACATTTTTTATAATTACACTGACATTATTCTTGTGATTTACTGAATAGCTAGAAACATCTTTGAATAAACAATTTAAATGAGTATATATTTTGTGGAGAAGCCATCTTTATTTTTCGAGGAGTGAATGGATTCATTAATTCTTTGACTTACACTTACAAGTGTATGAATATTTCATTTTGATTTTTTTTGTAATGGACCTAAAGCAAAAAGTAATGTAGTTTCGACGTTTAATTTAGCACATTTGTTTTACAAGTATTATAAGTCTAGTTTATATATTTTTTATCGTCGTCTACATAATTACGATGGCACGCGCATTGGCGCAGTGGCTGAGCGATTGGCTGCTGTACTTCGTGTCGCGAGTTCGATTCCGACTGGTCATGCAATAGATTATTTTCTGCCTACCCGTATGAAAAAAGGCGTGAGCTTGTACTTGCTTTTGCCTGTGACTTTGTCCGCGTTCAAATTTACCCCATATCAAAATTTTATCAAAATGGTTTTGTGGTAGAAGCGTAACAGACAGACAGACAAAGCTACTTAAGCATGTATAATATTAGTATGAATGTATGTTGTATTAGAAACATAAAACCAACGAATAGTGCAACAATCTTTCTTGTCACAACCCATTCATTCGATGTTTTTTTTATGTTGTAGTTTTTATTTAGTAGTTTATACTCTTGTAAAACGCAAACGACTGACATATTTGTAAAGTTATAGTGTCGTTAGAATTCCTAGGCACTTTGCACATGGAGCAACTTAAGTCAAGGCAACTATCAACACTTTAAAAGTTTCCTGTAAAAGTTGATAGTTGCTATAACGTTTACGGTTGCCGAAACTTTATGGCATTCTGTAACAACTTTCATAGCCGAGTTGCCGTAGCGAGATTGGCATTGCCGGGCACAGGGAGAGTGTGCGAGGGTGTGAAATTACTCGACGCATTGCGATTGACGGTTAAGGAAACTAGCAGCTTTAAAAACCGGTATAATATTTAACAGTTGCTAGTTGATGCAATTAGGAACTAACTTAATCATCGTTACAGCAACTGAAAACTGTTGACGATCACCGTTACTCGAAACTCGAGTTCCTATGTGTGCGCAGTCCAATTGAAATATAATCATGTAAACAGTTACTTGCCAGCTAGTTGCCAGTTGCTGCAATAGTTGCTCTATGTGCAAAGTGCCCTATAGTAGCAGTCCGCAGTCCGCAGAGCTTCGTAATAAATCTACATGAAGTTCTACGTTTACGCTTTGCGTAAAATTATACTTCATTCTTGTAACTTGAGTAGTTATAAGTTTTAGTTAGCATTTTAATTATTTGTTGGTTACATAACATAAGCATAAAATCAAGCCTGTAATCCTCGAATGGTTAGGCAGAAGAGGTACGAGCCTATTGCCATCAACCAGGCACATGTAGACTCCGGGGCTGCTACTGAGAAATTCCTGATGGAAAAACTTATGGTATGTTTAGACTATGACATTATCAGACAGTCTCTGTATGAACACGAGTGTCTCTGATTGTAACTCGTGTTCATACAGAGACACTTCGATGAACCAAACTGAATGTACCGTCTATACTGTCATAGTCTAAACGAACCCAAGCCCAGCAATCGCGCTTTGCGACCGCTAGAGCCAGACTAACGAGGCAGTCAACAGTTGTACTCATTAAGTTCTATGTAATAATTTTAGTAAGACCCTTTTCACATGCATTCGGTTCATAGCACGACGACTGCGCCGTGAACGCGTGTGACCACAAATGTATGTGAAAAACGCCTAAAACAGGCTTTATTTTTTTCAGATTCAAATTCATATCATGGCGTTGCTTGTACACGTACATATCTATGATAGGCCAGTTCACAATGGCTTTGGTATTGTTCCTGAGTTTATTTAAAGAAGCTTCATCTACAGTGGACACAGCCAGTGAGTAAAATATCATCATTTTTCGACATAAAATAAAACCTTTTGCAAAAATACCTATACAGGGTAATAGAAAAAATACCCGAAACCTAAAAAGGGGTTATTGTACTCATCATTATGAACAACTTTTACTATGGGAGGATGGGACCAACCTTGAAATCATGAAAAAAAAATGTTCAGCTGTTCCATACAAACATGCTACACAACACGATCATAATGAATGGAACAGCTTGTGAACAACGAGTGTTGTCAGTTGGGATTGGTCATCTTTTAACTGCCATGTCTATCTTTATTTTTTTATATTCATATTCATTGTTTTCACATATAGCAACAAGAATATTTAAATCAGAATTTTGTAAAAACCTAATTGAAAAAAGTGTCCGTGGAGTTTCTTGCTCTCTCTTCTCTATAGAGGCCTACCTCCGTTTTAGAACGAGCAACTAGCTTCAACTTTCTGACTGACTAACAGTCTCCTTGACAATTCGAAAGTACCTGTAATTGGACTAAATGAAATAAATGACTTTGACTTTAAAAGGAAATCTATTCTATTTTTTTATTCTATTATGCAGGATCATTGAAAATGTACCCAAAACCCAAAAGGGGTATGACCCCTTTTCAGGTTTTGGCTTCAGTTACAACAAAAAAAAACAGCTGTTCCCTACAAAAATTATACATAACACGATCATAATGTATGGAACATTATGATCGTGTTTTTTTTTTTTCATGATTTCAAGGTTTTTCCCATAGTAAAAGTTGTTCATAATGATGAGAACAATGACCCCTTTTCAGGTTTCGGGTAAATTTTCAATGACCCTGTATTTTGGGAATAAAACAAAGATAGCAAAGTATGGAAAGAACATGTAACTTTCAGCTGTTCTTATATGCTTCTATAACTACTGTTTTTTTTTTTTTTCAGCTACCTTATTATTCTACGGTTCTGGCTTTACGACAACAGTATTATTTTTTCGAATTGCAATTAAATGGCCGAAATTAAGTATGCTCATTGCAAAAATGGAATCTG
The DNA here is from genome assembly GCA_949774945.1 of Hoplodrina ambigua. Taxonomy (NCBI): domain Eukaryota; kingdom Metazoa; phylum Arthropoda; class Insecta; order Lepidoptera; family Noctuidae; genus Hoplodrina; species Hoplodrina ambigua. The sequence goes on from OX458968.1 coordinate 11,787,958, forward strand.
TTGATCCGAACACTGACTTGAAATTGAGAAGAAAGTTTAATATCGCCTGCATTGTGATATTATTGCTAGCTCTTTGTAAGTATTAAAAACCTTTGTCGTAAGGCTACTGCCTCATCGATCTAGTGGTCGCAAAGCGCGACTGCTGAGCATGAGGTCCTAAGTTCGATTCTCAGGTCGGGCAAAGTGTTATTGGATTTTTCCGACGGGAATTTTACAGCAGCAGCCTCGGAGTCTGGATTTGTGCCCGGTTGATGGCAATAGGCTCGCCGCCTATTACAAGTACTAATGGTACCAAATAGTACCTCTGCCTAACCTTTCGGGGACTACAGGCTTGATGTTTTACGACGAGGCAATTTAGCTCAAGCGCCAATTTTTTGAAAATGTTCTCGTAAACCTTTCTAGACCTATGTCTCCAGCTTACGCGTTGGAAGTTTCATCAAAATCGGTTCATTTATTTCGAAGAATATTGATTTGAAAGCTTGCATGTTATTCCGTACGGCGTACTTAATAGTAACAGACTTAAAATACATAAATACATTCTATTTTTATTTTCTAGTTGAACATACTCTCTCGGAATTGCACGGAATCTCCCTGGCTATTGACTGTGACCCCGACATCCCCGTGTATGAAAGTTTCATGAGGCACAGTTTTGCGTGGGTGTTCGTTTACTTCCCTTACAATGACTTCATTGGATTTCTGTCGCACGTAAGTTTTTAACCCGTTGACTGAGGGCGAACATTCGTTACACCAAGCCCGCACTACTGCTAGCTGCACAGTAAGCTGTGTACGAACATTAAACATGAACATTTGGTTCATACGTATGGATATGATGTTTAAATGGTATCCAATAGGTACCTAATTGTGAATGTGATTTTCTTTTCAGTTTTTCAACTTTCAATCAACTTTCAACTGGAACTTTGGTGATGTGTTTGTCATTTGCATGAGTATGTACTTAACTTCGAGGCTAGATCAAGTTAATCAAAGGATTATTGCTGCTAAAGATAAGGTACGTGTTTGTAACATAATCATAATAAGGCTATGTACCGCTATGTATTGTGCTATGTACAGTCAACTAAACAGATAGGTATACAAGGTCAGATATAGTTGAAGTTTTTATAGAAACCGATGGATTTCTTCGATTGAAACTTAACTATTTAACTGTTTATTGGTGCCGATTCCCTTGGTCACAAACTAAACTAAAATTAGACTATTTCCATCTTTTTCTGTCCAATAAAACAAGAAAGAGACTAATGTAAATAAGAGCTGTCAAATTTAGTCCATCTGACACATCCATACAGTTATAGTTGACATCTTAAAACGTGTGGATTAAAAATACGGAGAAGCTCAAGGCAAAACTAATTTGACATCGCTAAATTAGTTCTTTAATGTTACCGTCCTTTCCTTTCGCTGTATGTTAGTAAGAGATGTCAATTCTCTAAAGGACGATGCGTCAAAACGTCCCCCTATACCAACAGAAATGAAATGTATCTCAATCAATAGATCTTAGTAAGGTAATAATTTTTTACTATGGCGACATCTTTCAAAGATGTGGGAGAACAGAGTTAAACTGTTTTGAAAATTGCAATATTTCAATATTACTGTACGTATGTACAGGCATTATGAATAGTGGGAAAAGACCAACAACATTGAAATATATTTCATATGAAAGCTTATAGTTAATACTTTATTTTATATTATCACACCAACTATCAAAGATATGGGAGAGCAGAGTTAAACCATTTTAAATAATAGAATATTTCAACATTTCTGAAACAGTTTACAGGTATTATGGGCAGTAGGATAATATCAACAGCATTGAAATATATTTTATATGAAAGCTTATAGTTAATACTTTATTTCATATTATCACACCAAGTACCAAAGACGTGGGAGAACAGAGTTACATCGTTTTTAAAAATGCAATATTTCAATTTTTCTGTAGTTTCTTGTGTACAGACCGAAAGGACAGCGGGCGTAAGACCAACAGCATTGAAATATACTTCAAATGAAAGCTTATAATTAACACTCTATTTCATATTAAGACACTAAGTACCAAAGACGCGGGAGAACAGAGTTAAACCGTATTAAAAAATGCAATAATATTTCAAGATTTCTGTACCAGTTAACAGGTTTTATGGACAGTAGGAAAATACCAACAGCATTGAAATATATTTTATATGAAAGCTTATAGTTAATACTTTATTTTATATTATCACACCAACTACCAAAGATATGGGAGAACAGAGTTACACTGTTTTAAATAATGGAATATTTCAACATTTCTGTGCTAGTTTGCAGGTATTACCAGGTAGGCAGGTATTATTGTTTGGGTTAGGTAAACCTAACCTAAGTTTCATGAAATACGAAATAAAAGTCATGATGAAAGTCCATATCTTTGAGACCTCTGCTTAGTTGCAAGTAGCATAAAAATAATTAACACGACTTTATTTCAAACAGTGATCGACCGTATTATAAACATTATCGTGGACATTTTCCATTTTAGTTACCAAAATAAATTCCTTTAACGTGACAGGATCAAACGTGATGCTGTCAATCAGGTCCAATAAACATGTAAGGTGTCCGTCTTAGTGAAACAAAACCAAGTAGGTATACCCAAGTGGCTGATCATGGAATGAACATTTTAAAGTATATAATTATGTTATGAACACCTGTGTATCACAAAGAAACAATTTGACTTGGTATATGACATTTTTTGAAAAGTGTGACTGCGTGTCAATACAATATTACATCATGGGTACGTTAGTGTGCCATTTTTGAACTTTGTATCTTGTGTAGGTAACTTACGGTGATCACATAACATCAAGTGGGCTGTATGCCTGATTGCCACCATCTTGGTGCCATAATATAAAATGGAGTTATATAATGGAGATAGTTAATAAACTATAAGCTTTCATATAAAATATATTTCAATGCTGTTGATATTTTCCTACTGCCCATAATACCTGTAAACTGGTTCAGAAATGTTGAAATATTCCATTATTTAAAACGGATTAACTCTGCTCTCCCATATCTTTGGTAGTTGGTGTGATAATATAAAATAAAGTATTAACTATAAGCTTTCATATAAAATATATTTCAATGTTGTTGGTATTTTCCTACTGCCCATAATACCTGCAAACTGGTACAGAATTGTTGAAATATTCCATTATTTAAAACGATTTAACTCTGCTCTCCCATATCTTTCGTAGTTTGTGTGATAATATAAAATAAAGTATTAACTATAAGCTTTCATATATGATATATTATAATGCTGTTGGTATGTTCCTACTGTTTATAATATTTGTTAACTGGTACAGAAATCTTGAAATATAATTGCAATTTTTAATTCGGTTTAACTCTGTTCTCCCGCGTCTTTGGTACTTAGTGTCTTAACATGAAATAGAGTGTTAATTATAAGCTTTCATTTGAAGTATATTTCAATGCTGTTGGTCTTACCCCCGCTGTCCTTTCGGTCTGTAAACAAGAAACTACAGAAAAGTTGAAATATTGCATTTTTTAAAACGATATAACTCTGTTCTCCCACGTCTTTGGTACTTGGTGTGATAATATGAAATAAAGTATTAACTATAAGCTTTCATATGAAATACATTTCAATGCTGTTGGTCTAACGCCCACTTTGACAAAATGATAACATAAAATGATTTTTTAATTTTATCTTATACCTTAACCCCATGTTTTTTTTTAGTTTAAACCGGTTGCCAGTCTTTTTATAGATCCTTAAGAACCTATTAACACATGCAAAATATCTGTTGGAGGGGGGGGACGGGTCTCATACAAATTCGGTCATCGTCCTTTAGTTTAGTTTGTGAACAAGGGAATCGGCACCATTATCTACTTTTTTAATTAAATTACATTTGTTAACATCCATCGGTTTTTAAGATAATCACAACTATATCTGTCGATCCTGTATACCTATTTCTTTTTTTGACTATAGGTATGTGGCTATGTGGACCGAGGTCCTGGTGAAAGTTGTGGGAATTTGTTGGATACGGATGACGCTTTATTTTAGGATAAAATATAATGACCAACAAATCCTAGTAAGAAAATGAATGCGCTATTACTACTAATTTACTTTTTGTTTTTGACTTCACCCCCCAAGGGGATGAAACGGGAGTCTAAAGTGTGTATGGAAAAACTTAGGAGTAAACTTAGTTAGCCGAATGTAACGCGAGCGAGCACAAGCAATCTTTGGTCGTTTTTCATTGAAAAAAGGGACTGTATAGAACAGCAGATGTTTTTGCTATCAAGTTAAGAACAACTTTAAAGCTGTGTGTATCTACAGAGTGTTAGTGTAAACACCGTTATCCTTGAAACCAGTGGTTTGGTTTCACTAATAGAACGTAAATTCAATGAAAAGAAATATCTTATTTTTTTTTAAGTAAAATCTCCATTTTTCCTTAAAATCATTTCACCCTATATAACAATGATGTAATTAGTTAAAACTTATGTAGGTAGTTATAACGGACGGCCAGTGCAGCAGGTCAACGACCTTTGCGGTGATTACGTAATTCGGACGCACAGTATCCATGAATTTACGGACGGTGTCGGACAGATTTTTTTTTAATTTTTGAAAGAATACTTTGTTTATTTATTTTTAAATTTAGATAAACGTTTTTTATAATAAATCAATTACCTATGGTTTTAGTGACAACGGTGTTTACACTAACAGTCTGTAGAATAGCCTTTCCCAAAGTTATCGATAACGCCCCCTTGTGGGCGATGCAGGCCTAAAGTCTAAAAGTCTTCCTGTATAGTCCTATATAGTTTTATTTAAGAGCCGCCAAACACACGAATCAACTACTTTAATGGTTAAGGCGCCCGCCTCTCATGCATGAGGTTGTGGGTTCAAATCCGGGCAAGTACCAATGTGAATTTTTCAATTCATATGTATTTTCTTAAGTTTATCTTGGACATCACTGGCATCGGTGAAGGAAAACATTACCACAACGTGAGGCACCTGGACTTACTGTTCCACTCAAACCATGTCAGAGGCCCTTGAGGCGGTTTAGAAACTCTGACACTAGGGTGTGTAGGGTCGTAAGGCCTTACAACCCACACAATAAGAAGAAGAACTACTTTAATGAAACTTTTTTTTCCAGAACTCACCGTCATCATTCTGGCGCACAATGCGTGAAGACTACAACAGATCGGTCCACCTCGTCCGTGAAGTTGACAAGATCATAGGATCGATTGTCTTCATTTCCTTTGCCAGCAATTTGTTCTTTATCTGCTCTCAACTGCTGCATACTCTAGCGTGAGTATTCATGCTGGAGCGTTTCTGGACACTAAGGGATGATTCTCATTAGAGCGGGCCGTGCCCGGGGCGGGGCCCGGACGGGGCACGGTTTTAACCTGTTACATATATTTTGTATGAATCAATTTATATTACACAGTGCATTATCCGTGTCCCGTCCGGGCCCGCTCGACGCACTTCAATACCAAAATATATGTAACAGATTAAAACCGAGCCCCGTCCGGGCCCCGCCCCGGGCACGGCCCGCTCTAATGAGAATTATCCCTAAGCAGTTTTCCGTCTGTGGGTGGTTATGAATTCTAAGCAATTATAATTCAATTTGCAATTCTCAAGTTCCACGTGTTGAGACACAATTGATTTTCTATTGTTCTGACTTACCGGTAAGTCAGCCGGTGCTTGAGCGGTTAAATTAAGCTATTTGGTAACTGATACTGCAACGAAAGCTTTTTAATCAAGAAGACTAAAAGTCAGGGATGTTTTAATGGTATGTTTAGGGTTTCGTACCTCAGTCGACAAAAACAGAACTCTTTTATGATGTCTTTGTTGTCCGTCTGTCCTTCTGCCCTTCTGGTTAGGAACGCGTGGAGGTATCAAGATCAACCTGTAATTAGTAAAAAATACACAGGGAACTACACTTGGAGCAGTAAAAAAATTAAACTTCTTAATCAACACAATATACAGAGTGTTAGTGTAAACACCGTTATCCTTGAAACAAGTGGTTTGGTTTCAATAATAGAACATAAATTCAATGAAAAAAAAATAATTTTTTTTTTATGTAAAACCTCCATTTTTTTTTAAATTATTTTTCCCTATATTAAAATGATGTAATTAGTTAAAACTTATGTAGGTAGTTAATAACGGACGGCCAGTGCAGCAGGTCAACGCCCTTTGCGGTGATTGCGCAACTCGGGCGCATTGTATCCATAAATTTACGGACGGTGTCGGACAGTTTTTTTTTTAAATTTTTGAAAGAAAACTTTGTTTATTTATTTTTAAATTCAGATAAACATGTTTTATAATAAATCAAGTACCTATGGTTTTAGTGACAACGGTGTTTACACTAACAGTCTGTAATTATGTATAGATAAGGTCGTTATGGTCCTTTTATGGCGCATGTTTTGACGCTTGCAAGGGAATAAATAGGCCGACGATTTACCTGATTTCAAGTGGTCACATCTGTAGTACCTACCAGAGATTATTATCCCGAAAAAATGTACGATTCCCGTTAAGTAATATACCTATTATTTTCGACTTTAGCGCTTATGAAATCGCGGTTAGAAACTAGTACAAAATAAGGTTGGAAATGGCTGAACCAGACAGAGTCTACAGTACTATGGCAGGCCGAAATTATTAACGAATAATTAAAACCTTGCTTACAGAGGAGGAATAAAAGCCGCTCCGAGCTGCAGGCAGGATTCTTCAAACGATAAAAGGTACTACCACCATTCATTGCTGTAAGTGATTGACCATCACCAGCTAATAACGTATGATACTGCAGATTCTTCGGTGGTTACGATGCAGCAATCTACTTCGCGTATTCTTTTGCGTTTCTGGTGGTCCGGGCTCTGGCAGTATCTCTAACTGCAGCTAAGGTTCACGCTGCCAGCCTGGAGCCAGCACATGCGCTGTACGATGTTTCTTCAACCAATTACTGTGTGGAGGTAAGAATAAATAAATTAGAAACCCATTTGTAAAAAAAAATTAATGATTTAATTTTAAAACAGCCAATGGGCTACCTAATAAAAAATGGTAACTTTCGACTGTAGTCACTACTTGCAACACCAAGACCTTACACGATGAAAGTGCATGTTGGTTCTGTTTTTAAAAATAAAGCACGTTTACAGAAGCGTTTAAGATAAAAAAAATTACATCAAAGCTGCCACTACTTTCACAGAATTTTTCGAATATCTGAGACAAACTAGTTTATTTTTACCAAATTAATTCCGCTACACAGAAGTACAGTAAAACAAACATCAACGTCATGTACTTACAGAACTTTGGCAAACTCGAAAACTACTAAGTAAGTAACTTATTACATAATATATAAAAGTATACAGAAGGACCACTAATTACAGAAAAGTCAAAATTACTTATAAGCTTGTGATTTTGTCCCTCCATTGAACTACGACTCTTGTTTTTATTACTAAGTAAGTAATTTATTACATAATATAATAGTATACAGAAGGACCACTTTTTTCTGAAAAGTCAAAATTACTTATCAGCTTGTCATTTTGTCCCTCCATTGAACTACGACTCTTGATTTTAAACAATCTGTCTGTCTGTTACGATTTCAAGACCACTGGACCGTAATACGTATACTGTTCGTTATGAGGAGTTCCATTGTTTATCTCCAAAGGTCTTTTTTTTTATTTGATAAGATTTGATATTCACGAAATTAATATGGGATTAGCTGACGAGTACCTACCTGAAAATCAGTTGACAATTGGGAATTAGAATTAAATGTATTTTAAAACTTTATTATTACCTACTTAATTTGATTTCATTAAAACAATTAAAAATTCATAAAATTTCAAAAAATATCACGTGACTATAAACGCGCTACGGTGCGCAATGACGTCACACGCGCTCGTGTTTATTCGGGAGCTGTCGGCATGTTTTCGGTATTGGATTCAAAAGTTAATTTTTATTTTGAAATGACCTTTGAATTATTGCTAAAAAAAAATATTTTTATTATAAAACATAATTATTATGATCTTTCCATTTATCAAAAACCCTATTGGCGGGTATATCGAAAGACATACCTCCTCCTTTTTTGAAATCGGTTAAATATCATGTGAACCTTCTCTTTTTGTCTTTATACTGATTTATTATAAGCGAAGCGACCGACCATGGCGTTCGCTGCTTATAATAAATCAGTATAAAGACAAAAAGAGAAGGTTGCCTTCGTGCACTTCATTCTCCAGTGTCAGTGAAGTTTGTTATTACAGGTGGAGAGGTTTCTCGACCAGATACACGGAGACACGGTCGCGTTGACTGGCCTTCAGTTCTTCCATGTCAAACGAGGATTAGTGTTGACGGTAAGACATTTTAAAAACTACATCTTTAAAGCCATCCATGTTTGAAATAATAATTTGAGAACGTTTTTTTGTGCACGGTTGATAGCAATAGGCTCGCCCCCTTTTTTTTTCTTAAGTTAGTAAAAATCACCAAATGAGTCCAAGAAAAAAAAGAAACACACTGTCAGACTTTTACTGACTTAAAAACCGCCCTGTTCCTTATGTTGTTGCCCTTTACGTTCCGAGGCCACGGTATCCTGTTAAGACGTCCCGCAACCCCGGCAGGCTTTTGGTCCCATTGGGGCCCCGTCTCTGTGTTGACAGCTCTTTAAGGCGCGCGTGAAACAGAACGCACCCTCGACCCAGGCCTGGTCCTTGATCCTGGTCCTTGTCGGACGTCTGGGCGTCTCCCGAGGCTCGCCCCCTGTCTAGAAAGTGGAATTGAAAATTATATTCTGTGCTACCTACTATTCCGCTATTCTTTTCTGATTAATTTCTTTGCGGGACCCAAAACCGTTGAAATTTTTCTCCAGGACTCGTCGAGCTTCATTGCCTCGGCGTCACGTTATTAGGTAAAGAATGTCACGTTTTCCCTTTTATATAAATACCACATTACAAGACTGGGGAAGGGTGTTTCAAAGCCTCTATTTTGGCAACTTACGTAAATCACTTGGGTAACGTAGGTACCGTTGGTACATTTATTAGGCTTCACTGATGAAGAAACAATTCGTTATTTTCACGTTTATTAACAATTGCTCAACGTGATCGTCTTTTACAAGCTTTTATTTATCTTGCAATGTATGTTTGTTCAGGTCAAATCTTGCAACTGAATTTTAAAGCAGTTGTCTTTAACCGATTGAGTTGAAATTTTGCATGCTCATTTAGTTTGGATGACAATGCATGATGAGTTAAGTGACGTCATTCTAAATTCAATATGGCGGACCAGCCAAGATGGCGAAAATTTATTAGTATTTCCGTTTAAAACCACATAACAATAAACCCTAAAAGTACTTTAAAATTCAAATTGCTTAAACTGTGAGGGACACTACAATATAATAATATTCCCATATTCCCTAATCCGAGTTCTGTTGAGACTAGCCAAGTACGCAAGAGATAATAATGACCTATAATGCACAAGTGTGTGTGCAAACACACACCCTCTTCCCGCACTCTCATAGTCCGATGGGACGGCAATCGAATACAACCGGGGTGAGGTCAGGCGCAATACCAACGGCTTTACGTGCTTTCTGAGAAATGGGGGTGTCACACAACCAACTTCCAAACTCCGGGCTGCCACTAAGATATTTCAAATTGAAAAACCCATCAAAAACATCCATCGGTTTCTAAGAAAACTTCAACTATATCTGACGACCCTGCATATCTATCTCTTTTGTTGACACTACATAAGTCATTAACAGTCGTTAAAAACAGTCGGAAGGTCAAATGTTTGACCACTGGTCCAAGCTAATAATCTATTTATGGCTTAGTCATAAAATTGGCTTGTGAGACACATCTGCTTCGTCTGGAGGTCGATCGTAATTTATAGTTTGCCTATAGGTATTACAGCAAAAACACTAAGGGCGAAAATTTAATGCGACTATATTCCTCACGCTCTGAGATGGTGCCGGTGACATTTGTCAAACTGTTGCTTTTCACTCTTAAACGTTAAGGGGATTTACAATCATGATTGGATATTTAACTGCACACTAATATCATAGTCGTAAAAAACGGAATCAGTAATAAATAATGTCACTGACATAATTATGCAATTCTGACATCCATAGATGGAGAGGACGTATGGAATATAGAACATCTTCGTGACTGCCTCGTTGGTCTAGTGGTCGCGACTGCTGTGCATGAGGTCTTGGGTTCGATTCCCAGGTCGGGCAAAGTGTTATTGGGTTTTTCCATCAGGAATTTCTCTCAGTAGCAGCCTCGGGGTCTGGATTTGTGCCCGGATGATGACAATAGGCTCGCCCCCTATTACATGAGACTAAAAACATAACTGGCGAAATGTGGGTGTGCTAATTGGGTACACCTCTGCCTAACCCTTCGGGGATTACGGGCATGATCTTATGTTATGCTTAAGCAGAACAGAGACCAAAAATTTTTCGGAGATGTGCAGAACAAATTAATGTTTCATCGCAATCGGATGAATGATTTACAAACGCAGAGAGGACAAACATACAAAGAAACATTCATTTTTATTTATATTGATTTTCCTTTGTTTCAGATTGCGGGTACTATAGTCACCTATGAATTGGTGTTGATGCAGTTCACAGGGGTCACCCCTGCATCACCAGACCCTGCATAAGTTAATATCTATACACATTTATGTCTATTATTAATATAATAAAATCGAAGCGAAGTCAAAACTGTGCTATTAATATTTGTTTAAAAGAGTAATTGCTACGACTTCTGGGGGTGGGGGGGGGGGGAGATTTTGTACTAATTTTGTAGTAAATTGATAAATAGGTATACCACATTTGTCAAATTAGTCTATTAAAAATTATCACGTTATTTGCTTTGGTTTGGGGGACAAGAAGACTAGAACAGATTATCAAAGGATTGTAAAAAGACGAGAGAAAATCTAAGAATATTACATAGTACGGAGCTGCTTGCTTCAAGTTCTGAAATACTTATCATCACTCTATACTTCAAGGAGCTAAGTAGTCAAATCTAGAACACTTATTTCAGGTCAACTGTCTAAACTGAACTTAAATTAAAGGGAATAATATTGTAAGCGCTGCCGATAGTGACTCTATTAGCGCCTCCTCTCACACCACAGATGGATACTGGGCGGTCAATACGCACCGGGTAGGTGCGGTTGTAAATGCATTAATTGGAATAAGAAACGAAGCAACCTATAAACTTTAATCTTATATTATAAATTATTCATAATATTAAAGTTATAAATATTAGAGATAAAAATAACAAAGATGTAAATATTACAAGATTTGCTAGTGGTCGCTTTGTTACAATATTTATGCGGGCACACACACACGTGATAGCGAACCCACAGCGAGATCCCTCGCTGGAACGGAGTCAGTGACGCATAAGGGGTGCTTATGCACTGATCCTTGAGACGCCTAAGTACATGTTCCAACTTTACGAATCTAGTGCCTACTAATCCACCTGTAGCAAACGGCCACCATTTTCGACAGCCTCGAGAAGTGTATATGGTCCCAATATCTAAATATCTCTTGTAGCATCCTTCTATATGAGCCGCTATTCGTTCGTTTTTAAGACCCGGATCCCAATCATATTTATAATCATGCCACCAGAACGTAGCTTTTCTTGTATGTCCCGCGTATCGTTGCTTCCAATTGTAATAACAGATAGTGCGAAAAAACCTTCGCGAAGCTCTTGCTCTCCAGTCTTGTGCTTCAAAAGCATCGTGGCATATTGGACTTGTGGGTATATCAACATTGTCATAGTCGCCACAGGTATAGCAATGTGCTTTTATATTAGATCTATCCCACATAGCCGCTTCTTCAAACCACCATACTCTTCGGGTATCGTTCCGAGTATTGTTACTGGTTATGAACTGCAGCATGCGGGATGAGCCCGCTTCTGCTCCACTATGGATTGTGTTGTACTCGACCAGCTCTGCTGGTTGATGTATAACCGGTGCGATTTTACCAGTAATATTACTGTATTTCTCCTCACCGAAAGAATCCTCTTCCTCTTCGTCAGCCTCACTTTCAGGGTGATTATAGTACACATAGTGAACGACTGGATTGGGATGAGAAACGGCTGTTGTTTTTCTATTGTAGGGCATCCCAGGGTGCCAAACGTTTCTTTTTCTTGAAGGACTTAGAATGTACTTCAGATTCGGTCTTTCAACTATTAAGCTCTCGTATATGTCATGAGGCAAATCTTCAGGTACCACAGCGCCCGCCTCCGGGGGAGCGAAATACTCGTTCGGGTGTCGGAACCTCGATAAAAAGGAACAATTTGTCCATTGTAAAATTATTAGTAAAAATAAATACACAAAATATCTACACAAAATACATGTCATCTTCAAAATATAAAATGTTTTGTCATTTTTTTTTAAATATTTCAATAGTCTAAAGAGGATTGTATGTTTTTGTTACCAGCATAGAGTCTGGCACACAAAAGTAGAACCTGAAGAACTGAGGATAGAAAGATTAAATACATTGTTTTAATATGGGAAACAAGCTACTATAATAAAAAAAAAAACACGACTGCTAAAATTGCACATAGAATATTTGTACTTTGTTTACTCGTCAGTTTTTTTTACGACGTTTTTTATTTACAGTGATGGTATTTTTTTAAATCTGCCTGTCTATTTCTAGATGATAAACATAGACATGACCAGAAACATTAAAAAAATAAATTGAGGCTGGTATTACAGTCCTACCAACTTATCTGTGAACTGAAAAACTTCCGTCAGGAGGCCTGTGTTGCTCTATGGGTAATTTATAACAAGAAAGTTGACAACACTAACCTGTCGCTGCCGAAATTCGTTTCAGTAAAACGGGGTGAATAGAGAGGCAGGGGTGAATCGAGACGGAACTTTTAAATGGATTTTAAAGTCAAACTAATAAAGTTGGTCGCCAACAATGAGACTAATTTGTAAATTATAATTCAGAAAAAAAAAGGAAAGTCTTTTTTGCCAACAAACTATATTATTTTAACATTAAAATCTCTTTTAAAGTTTCGTTTCGATTCACCCCCGCCTTTCTATACGGGTGTATTACGTTTTACGGTTGTAGATTTTATTATACTCGTAATCGGAGACTCTGCCCGAGCTTCTTCTTCAAAAAAGGTTTTATCCTTTGGAATAATAATAATGTTTCAAGCATCACTTTTATTAGCTTTCGGCATATTTAACTTTATAAATTTAGCAATATCATGACAAAACAATCAGAGAACCCGAATGTAGTATACACTGACAATCGAATGACATTTCAACATAACGGTCGTAGTTCCAATTTTCGCCATTTCACAGATAAGTTAGTAGGAGTGTAATTAATTACGTTTTAAAGAGACCATACTGGTTTCTTTTTATTTTTTACTAGCCTATGTTATTCGGACCGATGCAAGGATTGTAACGATACCCGTATACCAACTAAAAGTTATGGTGGAATAAAGAAACTCACATACATACATTAACCCTGAACACAATCACATAACACTCTTTTTTAATGTGCGTGTGGTGTGAGGGCCACTTTGTTAAAACTCTTTGAAAATGTGCTTAGGAGTTAGTGTACATTCCCAAAGGAATGTGAAAGTTGGAATCGGATTTTGTGAAAGTCTAATAAGCGAGTTATAGACTGTAAAGTCGGGCCCTCAGTTCGCACATTGCGGATTGAGGGCCCACCTATACCGGCTAAACTATAGACACTACAGAAAATGTGTTTATGCCGAAATCTAAGCTAAAGCCAAACAAAATTTGTGGAAACAAGATATTAACGCAAAACACTGTCCTACTTCGTATATCTTCGTTCAAAATGGGCCCTCAGTTCTCTTAAACGTCAAAGTTTATTACGCAAATTATAATTAAACCATTGACTTGCAGCTCCCGTTTAATATCTTATAAGCTACTAAATAAATTGTGCAAATTCCTGAAAGCAAGATCAGAACACCACTTCCTGTTGTTTGAAAGTTATGACCATTTTAAAATTCGGGCCCTCAGTCCGCCATTTTATTTTGTTTTCTTGTTATTACGCATAACATATGAGAGATATGTTAAAAACAAAAGCGTCACTTCTTGTGAAAAAATTTGTGCAACAAATTCGATACCAGAAAGAAATAAAAAGGACCCTCTATTGTATCTAAAAATCGAGTTTTATTTTTGCTGTATGAATTAGGTTATAGGGTGACCACAATTTCAATTGGTTTATTCTAGAAATCCCCACCGACCTCCCCCCACCAGTGGGGATTGTTACTTTTTCTTCCAGAAATCCCCACTAGGTATATAAGCACAGCCTAGTGGGGATTTTTGTAAAAATAAGTAAAATCCCCACCAGGTGTTGTTTGTTGTTTTATATTATTAAACAAAATATGCGTTAATCAGTAACAATACAAATATAATAATTTACAATACACATCACTAAAACGAAAGAGAGTAACAATCCCCACTGGTGGGGCGAGGTCGGTGGGGATTTCTAGAATAAACCAATTGAAATTGTGGTCACCCTATAACCTAATTCATACAGCAAAAATAAAACTCGATTTTTAGATACAATAGAGGGTCCTTTTTATTTCTTTCTGGTATCGAATTGGTTGCACAATTTTTTTCACAAGAAGTGACGCTTTTGTATTTAACATATCTCTCATATGTTATGCGTAATAACACGAAAACAAAATAAAATGGCGGACTGAGGGCCCGAATTTTTAAATGGTCATAACTTTTAAACAACAGGAAGTGGTGTTCTGATCTTGCTTTCACGAATTTGCACAATTTATTTAGTAGCTTATAAGATATTAAACAGGAGCTGCAAGTCAATGGTTTCATTATAATTTGCGTAATAAACTTTGACGTTTAAGAGAACTGAGGGCCCATTTTGAACGAAGATATACGAAGTAGGACAGTGTTTTGCGTTAATATCTTGTTTCCACAAATTTTGTTTGGCTTTAGCTTAGATTTCGGCATAAACACATTTTCTGTAGTGTCTATAGTTTAGCCGGTATAGGTGGGCCCTCAATCCGCAATGTGCGAACTGAGGGCCCGACTTTACAGTCTATAACTCGCTTATTAGACTTTCACAAAATCCGATTCCAACTTTCACATTCCTTTGGGAATGTACACTAACTCCTAAGCACATTTTCAAAGAGTTTTAACAAAGTGGCCCTCACACCACACGCACATCTTTTTTTTGGAGCAGTCGTGTAAAAATGTACAGAGTGATTTTTTAAATCATCATAATTGCTTAAATACAGTCCGGTTAAATTAGCTCAAAAAATGGGGGTAAGCTTACAGTAGGTAATTCCCAAAAAGCAGAAAATTTACGAATTGTTTTTACATGTAGAATCAACAAGAATAATGTAACCAGGATTTTGTAAAAACCTAATTGAAAAGAGTACCGTGGGGTTTCTTGCTCATTCTTCTCCATAGAAACCTAACTTTGTTTTGGCTAACAGACTCCTTAACAATTCAAAACTGCCTGTTTTTGGTTTTACTGAAATAAATGGTTCGACTTTGATTTTGGCTTCTTTAAAAGTGATTTGTATATTTTGGTTATTCGGAACATCGAAATTCGGAATAAAATATTTCGGAGTATTTAGGTGTAATGTTTCCCAAACACAATACCAAAGTGTTAGCAAATTCCAAAGAGCGGAAGTCCCCCGACTGCGTTAAAAAAATTAGATTAGTAGATCAATTAGTATTCAAGTATTCATGTTTGGTCAGTGAGTGTTTGTTTTTTTTTAGATTAGTTTTTTGACACGGCAGTCGTGTTTTTTATTTATTTTTATTCTTTAGAAAAAAAAAACTACTGGAAGACTACAGACTTAATTTCAATGATAATGTTGTCTAATTAAACTCACCTTTATTTATTAGAAAAGAAATAATAATATTATATTATATAAATAAAGCGAAATAAACTAAAATTATAGGCAATAATATTGTAAGCGCTGCCGATAGTCACTCTGTTACCGCCTCCCCGCACTCCTCAGAGGGTACTGGGGGGTCAATACGCACCGGATAGGTGCGGTTATAAATGCATTAATTTGAATAGGACACGAAGCAACCTATAAACTTTAATCCTATATTATAAATAATTCATAATAAAGTTATAAATATTAGAGATAAAAATAACAAAGATGTAAATATTACAAGATTTGCTAGTGGTCGCTTTGTTACAATATTTATGCGGGCACACACACACGTGATAGCGAACCC
The DNA here is from genome assembly GCA_949774945.1 of Hoplodrina ambigua. NCBI lineage: Eukaryota > Metazoa > Arthropoda > Insecta > Lepidoptera > Noctuidae > Hoplodrina > Hoplodrina ambigua. The sequence goes on from OX458968.1 coordinate 11,804,120, forward strand.
ACAGCGAGATCCCTCGCTGGAACGGAGTAAGTGACGCATAAGGGGTGCTTATGCACTGATCCTTGAGACGCCTTAGTATATGTTCCAACTTTACGAATCTAGTGCCTACTAATCCACCTGTAGCAAACGGCCACCATTTTCGACAGCCTCGAGAAGTGTATATGGTCCCAATATCCAAAAATCTCTTGTAGCATCCTTCTATATAAGCCGCGATTCGTTCGCTTTTAAGACCCGGATCCCAATCATATTTATAATCATGCCACCAGAACGTAGCTTTTCTTGTATGCCCCGCGTATCGTTGCTTCCAATTATAAATACAGATAGTGCGAAAAAATCTTCGCGAAGCTCTTGCTCTCCAGTCTTGTGCTTCAAAAGCATCATGGCATATTGGATTGGTGGGTATATCTATGTTGTCATAGTCGCCACAGGTATAGCAATGTGCTTTTGTATTAGATCTATCCCACATAGCCAGGTCTTCAAACCACCATACTCTTCGAGTATCGTTACGAGTATTGTTATTGGTTATGAACTGCAGCATGCGGGGTGATCCCGCTTGTGTTCCACTTTGAGTTGTGTTGTACTCGATCTGCTTTGGTTCATATGTAACCGGTGTAGTTCTGCCAGTAATGTTATTGTACAACTCCTCCTCCAAAGCAGGATCCTCTTCCTCGTCGTTAGGCTCATTTTCGGGGTGATAATAGTACACATAGTGAACCACTGGATTGGGGACTGTAACGGCTGTGTCCTTTTTGGGCACCCTAGGGCGAAAAAAGTCTTTTTTTCTTAAAGGGCCTAGAACGGACTTCAGATCTGGTCTTTCAACTATTAAGCTCTCGTATAAGTCATCTGGTAAGTCTTCAGGCATCACAGCGCTCTTGTCCGGGGGAGCGGCATATTCGTTCGGGTTTCGGAACCTCGATAAAAGGGAACAATTTGTCCATTCCAAAATTATTAGTAAAAGCAAATACACAAAAGGTCTGTATGTAACGTATGTCATCTTCAAATATTAAATTAATTGTTCTATTTCAAAGACGATGGTATATTGTTTTTACCAGCATAGAGTCTGGCTCCGGTCAGGTGGCTCGTGTTGCTCTATGGAGTCTGGCACACGGAACTTGATAGTCCGGTCAATTTAGACATCCGAAAGTACAATAATTCATACCCAGCTGTAAGTTGATAGGATTGTTCAAAACACCATCATAAATGAAATCTAAAAAGTCCTCTTCGATCCGACACCTGGTTTTCTTTATTAGGGATCACAAAAACGGGTTTTTCAACAAAACGGTAAGTTTTATCATAAAACTACCTTTTCTCATCGTCTGAAAGTGCTAATGAGAGTAATAAGACTATCTACGTTACGGTTATTGTAGCGCAAACACTACAGCTAATGGCACTTTAGGCCGCCACTATGGCCGCGGTGGTGTGTTGTTGCAGCGGCTGGAGCCGCGGCCCGCGGTTTGCTGCAACCGCAGGCCCGTCTGTCTGGAGGCCACTTTATGCAAAATGTCAGGAAGCGCTTCAGCAGTTTTGGGCGTGAAAAACTTTTACTAAACTAACTTTCGCATTCCTAGGTTGTTTACTTGAAAGTGGTCGTTCGATAGTCTAGGCTCACAAAAGGTGTATAAACTAAAAGATGCTTAAACTAAAAAATCGATCATGATTCGATAGACACGTGGCGCCATCTACTGTCATAAGGACGTTATTGTGATTTCCCTCGGAAACGGTACTTTTTTCGAGATGAAAGATATCCTATGTTCTTTCTTGTACACCTAGCTACGTATATGCAAAATTTCAGGATGATCGGTTAAGTGGCTTAGGCGTAAAATGGTAACAAACAAACAAAGTCTGAACTAACTTTATGATAAAACTTACCGTTTTGCTGAAAATCGCGAAAAATCCGTTGACCCCTAATAGGAAAAAAAAACAGGTGTCGGATCGATGAGGACTTGATGATATTTCATTTATGATGGTGTTTTGAACAATTCTACCAACATTCAGCTGGGTGCGTATTATTGTACCTTCAATCTTATGTTTCGATCTAATTTGACCATACTATTAAGAAACACGTCAATTTAAGAAATAGATAATGTTGTATCGCTGAGGATAGATATAATATTGTTATAATATGGAAAAAAGGAACGGACTGATTTTTTAATCATCATATTACTTTTACTACATAAACATAACATCACGCCTATAATCCCCGAAGGGTTAGGCAGAGGTGTACCTATTAGTACACCCACATTTCGCCAGTCATGTTTTTAGTCCCATGTAATAGGGGGCGAGCCTATTGCCATCAACCGGGCACAAATCCAGACTCCGAGGCTGCTACTGAGAAATTCCTGATGGAAAAACCCAATAACACTTTGCCCGACCTGGGAATCAAACCCAAGACCTCATGCACAGCAGTCGCACTTGCGACCACTAGACCAACGAGGCAGTTACTTACTGGCTTACTTGGTGATTACTTTTACTATGTGGTAAATAGAGGGATTGACATGGGATTATGCGACATTTTGGGCCTATTATATATAATTTATTTACTGGAGCTGCAACTTTGACGTTTTAGAGAACTGAGGGCCCATTTTGAACGAAGATATACGAAGTAGGACAGTGTTTTGCGATAATATCTTGTTTACACAAATTTTGCTTAACTTTAGCTTAGATTTTGCCATGAAGACATTTTTTTGTAGTGTCTATAGTTTAGCCGGTATGGGTGGGCCCTCAATCCGCAGAACTGAGGGCCCGACTTTACAGTCTATAACTCGCTTTTTAGACTTTTACAAAGTCTGATTCCAACTTTCACTCTTGGCGTGTACCTACTTAATTTCAGTTAAATTCAGCTTACTTCTTATTCAGCGAGAACATGTTGTTTTGGTATGTTAATGAAAAATATTATTATTTTAACTGAAAAATAATGATAGTGCGTTTTATATGAACCCAGACTACACTTAGGGTCAGCTCACACCGAGACGCGACGCGACGTGGCGATATTGGAAAAGGACAGTAGTGTCTAGCCGTATAGTCACATTAATTTTTTGGGAGGCTTCGATCCTTACATACTCCTTTCGCCTCATCTACGTCATTCTCAGTTTTGATTATTATACATGATATTCAAGGAACTATTTTAATACTCTGTGAAAGCTAGACCAATCGGATGGGCCATACATCCTGCCAAACACAGGTAAAGTATCGCTGTGAGCATTAGCGGGAGCATGTCAAGCCTGATGGTACAAAATCAAGCATGGCATATGCAAACTAATTTCAATGTTAATGCTGTCTAATTGAAAGAACCGTTATTAATGGGAAAATATTTATAATTAATATTATAAATAAAGCTAAAAAACAAACCAAAAATATAGAAAATAATATTGTAACCGCTGCCGATAGTCACTCTGTTAGCGCCTCCCAGCAGTCCTCAGTTGGATACTGGGTGGTCAATACGCACCGGGCAGGTGCGGTTGTAAAATGCATTAATTAGAATAGGAAGCGAAACAGTCTAAAAACTTTTATCCAATATTATAAATAAATCAAAATAATAAAGTTAGTAGGAAGCGAAACAATCTAAAAACTTTTATCCAATATTATAAATAATTCAAAATAATAAAGTCAATAGTAAGCGAAACAATCTAAAAACTTTTATCCATTATTATAAATAATTCAAAATTATAAAGTTAATAGTAACAGCACAATCTAAAAACTTTTATCCAATATTATAAATAATTCAAAATAATATAGTTAATAGGAAGCGAAACAATCTAAAAAGTTTTATGCATTATTATAAATAATTCAAAATAATAAAGTTAATAGGTAGCGAAACAATCTAAAAAATCTTATCCAATATTATAAATATTTCAAAATATTAAAAGATATTAGGAAGCGAAATAATCTAAAAACTTTTATCCAATATTATAAATAATTCAAAATAATAAAGTTATGAACATTAATAAAAATAATAAAGATGTATTAAAAACTTTGCTAGTGGTCGCTTTGTTACAATATCTGCCTGGGCAAACACATACGTGATAGCGAGCCCACAGCGAGATCCCTCGTTGAAACGGAGTCAGTGATGCATAAGGGGTGCTTATGCACTGATCCGTGAGACGCCTAAGTATATGTTCCAACTTTAAGAATCTTGAGCCTACTAATCCACCTGAAGACAATGGCCACCATCTTCGACAGCCTCGAGAAGTGTATATGGTCCCGATGTCCAAATATCTCTTGAAGCATCCTTCTATATGAGCCGCGACTACATCGTTTCTAAGACCCGGATCCGTGTCATATTTATAGTCCCACCACCAGAACGTAGCTTTTCTTGTATAGCCATCGTTTCGGGCTTTCCAATTGTAATAACAGACAGTGCGAAAAAACCTTCGAGTAGCTATGTCCCTCCAGTCTTGTGTTTCGAAGGCATCGTGGCATATTGGATTCCTGGGTATATCTTCATCGAAAGAGTCGCCACAGGTATAGCAATATGCTTTTATATTAGCGCTATTAAACAAAATTGCTTCTTCAAGCCAAAATACTCTTCGGGAATCGTTACGAGTGTTGTTTTTAAGTATGAATTGCAGCATGCGGGATGATCCTGCTTCTGCTCCACCTTGGGTTGTGTTGTACTCGACCAGCTCTGCTGGTTGATATGTGTTCGGTGGGGTTCTACTCCTAATGTTACCGTACTCTTTCTCCTCCAGCGAAGAATGATCCTCTTCCTCTTCATCAGGCTCACGTACGGGGTGATTATAATACACATATTTAACGAGTGGATTGGCGGATGGATCAGGCGTTGTTTTTTTAATGTGGGGCATCTTAGGGCGCCAACCCCTTGCTTTTCTTGTAGGATCTAAAAAGGGCTCCAGATCTGGTCTCTCATTTATTATGTTCTCGTATAAATCATCAGGCAAATCTTCAGCTATCGCAAGGTTCGCCTGCGCATAGTCGTTTGGGTATCTGAACCTCGATAAAAGGGAACAATTCGTCCATTGTAAAATTATGAGTAAAAATAAATACACCAAAGATCTGCTGAAAATGAACGTCATCTTCCACTTGCAAAAAATAAATTGTTCTGTCATTTTGTTTTATTTCCATAGTCTAAAGAGGATGGTATATTATTTCTACTAGCATAGAGTATGGCAGGAATAGCCAAGTTCAAGGTGTCCCTAAATCCACTTAGGGATTTTATGCACTTTTAACACAGCTTGTTAAGCCCTGGCTGGTTACCCTTCTGTCTTTCAAACATTAAGTCGTTGTATCTTAAATTTCTTTTGTTAACCAAGAAATACCCGTGTTCGTGGGTAAGTATATCTATGTATAGTAAATTGTTGAAGGTTTCCACTCTTGAATTGAAGAGGCAGTTCTTGTCAAAGAATTTAAATGTGACGATAATGTTTGTATTTGATGTGTCTTGTAAAACTTGTCTAATTTGAAAAGTGCAGTCCAAGTAACTGCTCGTGAATTTAAAATCCTCTTCCCCCAGCAATGTTATACAGTAATCTTTAAAGTTTCAGTTTTATTCCATGTAGTTGACAGTCCAAAATACAAATTTTATTGCGTTGTGCATCTTGAAGTTTGGTTGATTGCGTTGTTGCTAGTTTATCAATGGGCTTTGCAAAAAATTTGTTGTTTTCTAGCTTTTCTGAGTCTGTTCATTTCGTTTTTTACTACAATTATAAGTTCTTATTTGTAGTGGATGTCGACTTAACTTTATCAGGAGTAAAAGTTACTTTTTTATATATTTTTTTGTATCATACTTTTATTTATACTTTTCAGGTTACTGTTTTCTAAAGTGAGGGCTTCAATTTCGGAGTACTCTGCAATAGTATTTTAAGATTTATAATTTGCTCGCGCAATTTTTTAACGACTCCATCATCTTCGTCATCCGATAATTCCGGTGCACTATTGACCATTTCGTTAGGTGTTTGAGTAGAGTCGGTGACGTTGAGTCCGAATTATTTCGAGTACGGCGAAACGTAATATAAAAACTAGAAACTAGAAAAATCATTTTGGCTCTTTTTAGGTTGAAAGGCTATATGAAATAGTTATGTTCGAAACGTAAAGTAGCAGTGTTTTTACAATTCTTTAAAGCAAATAGATTTCAAACCTACCGGAACCCGTGTTGCTCTATGGATTTCAGACGTTTTCCCAAAGTATGTATATTTTCTACCAAGTGTCAAATTATTTATTATACTAGTAACAATGACGGATGTCTGAGCCCTCTGGCGTCTAGTAGCAGTAATATTATGGTTCGTTTTTTGTCGATAGAACCTCGAAATGGCGCTAGTTGTTCCCAAATTATTTTATTACGCTGGTAACACTAACGGATGATTGCGCCCTTTGGCGTCTAGTAGCAACAAATAGCAACACGTACCTCCTGACGGAAGGAGTAGCAAAAATAATATAGTTGGACTTTTCACTACAGGAGTACCGAATTGGCGTTAGGTTGTGGTTAGGTGATCAACACGAAGAGTAACTATTTGACCGATGGAATTTTTATAATTAATCACAGACTGTCAAAATTATACCGCTCGGATATCATATATTTTTAAACCGTTTGCACTACTATTTATTATTATGTACGGTCCGGGACACATAAACACGATACAACGTCGTGTCGTACCACGATATGGCGTCGTTTCACGATGCGACGTCGCGTCGTGGGAATCTACAACAAGCATATACACAACACTGGTGTTGCCAGATTTGATGACATTTATGATGATTATTATTGTTATATCAACCATCATTTTAAGCGTCCCCCACATTAGGCGTGCGCGTTCCACGGGCGAGTGAGAGACGTGGGCGCAACGTGCGCGCCGCTAGCGCGCTGCGTAAGCGTCGCGTGTTGCTGCCGTGTGCGCCAGCGGTAATCGCCTTGGCGTTTAACCCCCTTCAGTCAAGTCAGTCATAATTTGGAGAGTTCCGTGTTAGCTCACGTCACGTTGCTGTTTTCGCGGCGGGGATAGCGGGCGGAGGGGTAACAACGCGACGCGAGCGCCGCGTGCACTCTCCACACACCCCGCAGGGCAGCAAAACGCGACGCTCACGCAGCACGCTTGCGGCGCGCACGCGGCGCGCATGCGGCCCCCGCGCTACTCACACGCCAGAGAAACGCGCACGCCTAATGTGGGGTCACCCTTATCAAATCGTGACTACCCATTTGACAAGTGTGGCCTCTTGTCCAAACACGTTTTTTCGGCGTAAAAATATACGGAGAACTCGTCGTGTGTAGGCACGGTCGTCAGTGTTGTATGGGTCACTGTGAGAGCTTGTTAACATACATGGTGGCGGCACGTCACGGCGACTCCGCCGTATGCACCGTACGTCCCCCTCGGCGCGCCGTAAGTATCTCTACGCACGGCGAATTAACCGGCGAATTTCATCACTGTTGTATCGCAGTCTAAGGGAGCGTGTTGACGGTGCCGGACGTTTTAACGTTTTCGCTAACCTGGCCACTGTCTCGACCGGTAGCTTTGCCAGGCCATAATGTACACGTTTGCATGTTTTATTAGCCGCACGGCTAATTCTGCGTACGGCGAATAAAACGTGTTTTCATGATGTCTCATGCTTTTCATGCTAATTAATTTAAATTATAGTGCTGTCTAAGCGTTTTTACGCACCAGCGGTTAACCGCGGGGGGGGGGGGCTAACCGCGCGGCTAGCCGTTTTTCTAGTTTAATATGCAACCGCTTATGATTGTACGCACTAAACTGCAAAAAAAAAACAAAAGCGATTGCATAAAATAAGAAAAGCGACTAGTCTCTAATTGAAAGAACCGTTATGAATGGGAATATATTGATATTATTATAAATAAAGCGATATAACAAACTAAAAATAAAGTACGCCAATAGTCACTCTGTTAGCGCCTCCTCGCATTCCTCAGTCGAACATAGAAAATGGAGCTACCAATAAACTCTAATACTATATTATAAATAATTCATAATAATACCAGCCTAATAAAAATAAACCTAAATATATAGGATAAAAATAATAAAGATGGATTAAAAACTTTGCTAATGGTCGCTTTGTTACAATATCTGCCTCGGCACACACATACGTGATAGCGAACCCACAGCGAGATCCCTCGTTGGAACGGAGTCAGTGATGCATAAGGGGTGCTTATGCACTGATCCGTGAGACGCCTAAGTATATGTTCCAACTTTAAGAATCTTGAACCTACTAATCCACCTGAAGAAAACGGCCACCATTTTCGACAGCCTCGAGAAGTGTATATGGTCCCGATGTCCAAATATCTCTTGAAGCATCCTTCTATATGAGCCGCGACTATATCGGTTCTTAGACCTGCATCCGTATCATATTTATAGTCCCACCACCAGAACGTAGCTTTTCTTGTATAGCCCCAGTATCGGGCCCTCCAATTGTAATAACAGACAGTGCGAAAAAACCTTCGCGAAGCAATGGCTCGCCAGTCTTCTGTTTCGAAGGCATCGTGGCATATTGGATTCCTGGGTATATCTTCATCGAAAGAGTCGCCACAGGTATAGCAATATGCTTTTATATTAGCGTCATTAAAATAAATTGATTCTTCAACCCAAAATATTCTTCGGCTATCGTTACGAGTGTCATTAATCATTATGAACTGCAGCATACGAGATGAGCCTCCTTCTGCTCCACCTTGGGTTGTGTTGTACTCGACCAGCTCTGCTGGTTGATATGTATCCGATGGAGTTCTACTCGTAATATTACTATAATCCTCCTCATCCTGCAAAGAAGAATCCTCTTCCTCTTCATCAGCCTCACGTATGGGGTGATTATAGTACACATATTTAACGAGTGGAATGGCGGTTGGATCGGGCGTTGGTTTTTTAATGAAGGGCATTTTAGGGCGCCAACCCTTTGCTTTTCTTGAAGGATCTAGAAAGGGCTCTAGATCCGGTCTCTCATTTATTATGTTCTCGTATAAATCATCAGGAAAATCTTCAGGTATCACAAGGTTCGCCTGCGCATATTCGTTCGGGTATCTGTATTTCGATAAAAGGGAACAATTCGTCCATTGTAAAATTATGAGTAAAAATATATACACAAAAGATCTGCCGAAAATGAACGTCATCTTCCACTTACAAAAAATGAATTGTTCTGTCATTTTGTTTTATTTCTATAGTCTAAAGAGGATGGTAGGTATATTATTTTTACCAGCATAGAGTCTGAGATACGAAAGTTGAACCTGAAGCTGCAATTTAAGGAATAGATAAACAAATAGACAAATGTTGTATCGCTAAGGATAGAATGATTAAATACATTGTTATAATATTGGAAAAAAAGGAAAGGCTATAGAACAAATAAAGTGTTTAATAGTAAAATCAACCCTAGCTTGCGTGCTTGTTGGTGGCATGCAGAGGGTCATGGCCATCCGGATGAACCGGGGATACCGCACGGTCTCCGGCGAAGCGGCAAGCCTCCTTGCCGGATTGCCGCCGTGGGATATGGAGGCAACAGTCCTCCAGCGCGTCTATGAGTGGCGTGTGGACGCGCAGCGCCGAGGCGAAACCGCGCTGCCGCGGCAAATCGCGGCACTGCGGGGTGAGCTCCGGTGCGATCTCATGGCGGAATGGGAGATGCGACTGTCGCAACCCAAGTTCAGGCACGCCGCAATCGCGGCGGTAAGACCCCTCTTTGAGGAGTGGCTGCAGAGGCGCTACGGCGTCCTCACCTACCGCCTGACGCAGGTCCTCACCGGACACGGTTGTTTCGGGAGGTTCCTGTGTCGGATAGGGCGGGAGGAAACGCCCGGGTGTCACCACTGTGTGGATCGCCCGGAGGACGATAAGGACGGTGGAGCATACGGTGCAGGACTGCCCCGCTTGGGCAGAGCACCGCCGTGTCCTCACGGAGGCGATAGGCGGCGGCGACCTCTCCCGTCCGGACCTGGTTCAGGCCATGCTCCGGGGCGAGAGGGAAAGGGATGCAGTCACCTTCTTCTGCGAAGCAGTAATGCTAGAACCACCTCACGCCCGAGCCGCCGCGGGAGACGCCCAGGACGTCGGACGTCGCGAGGCGACATCCGGCCACCGTAAGCGCGGGCTTGCGGACGGCGAGTTATGGGTGGCTCGCCGTCCGATCAAGGACCAGGCTCGGGTCGACGGCGCGTTCTGTTCGCGCGCGCCTCAAAGAGCTGTCAGCACAGGGACGGGACCCCCAACGGGGCCAACGCCTGCCGGGGTTGCGGGACGTCTTAACAGGATACCGCCGCCCCGGAACGTAAAGGGCAACAGAAGGAACAGGGTGGTTTTTTGATTTTTACCACCTCAAAAAAAAAAAAAAAAAAAAAAAAGGGTGTCATAAAAAAGGTATATTATTATCTCTATGGCAGTAGAAATAAAAAGTTTTAGTTAGAGTGGATAGGTCAACATTCTGGATTTATCAAAAAAAGTACTAGGCTGTCAGAAAATTAAGGGTTCACTCATGCACTCAAGCCGAGTACAACCCGAATTGATTGGCAAATTCTAAATTAACGTGAGCGAAGCCGCGGGCGAAAGCTAGTTTTAAAACGGTATGTATAACTTACCGTTTTACAAAAAATCGCGAAAAACCCATTTTTGTGTCCTTTGGCCCGTAATAAAAAAAAAACCAGGGGTCGGATCGATGTGGACTTTTTAGTTTATGATGGTGTTCTGAACAATCCTACCAATTTTCAGATGGGTGTGAATTATTATAACCTCACACCTATTTTTTGGTCTAATTTGACCGGACTATAATGTCTCATGCTTGTCATGCTAATTAATTTCAATGATAGTGCTGTCTAATTGAAAGAACTAAATATTGAATGAGAATATATTTATATTATTATAAATAAAGCTAAACAACAAACTAAAAATAAAGTACGCCGATAGACATTCTGTAGCGCCTCCTCGCACTCCTCAGTCGGACATTGAAAACGAAGCTACCAGAACTAGTAACTTTAATACGATATCTATATAATAATATATAAAAGAAAGTCGTGTAAGTTACACTATTTATAACTCAAGAACGGCTGAACCGATTTGGCTGAAAATTGGTGGGGAGGTAGTTAAGAAGGACATAAGATACCTTTTATCCCGAAAAAAAAGAAGGGGTAGGGTAGGGTAGGTTAGGGTATTGGTAGGGTAGGGTAGGGGTAGGGTTTGATAGGGTAGGGCAGGGTAGGGTGCGGTAGGGTATTGTTAGGGTAGGGTATTGGTAGGGTAGGGTATCGGTAGGATAGGGGTAGGATACCACGCGACCGAAGTCGTGGCGGGTTAGCTAGTTATAAAAAATTCTTAATAATACCAACCTATTAGTGTCCAACGGAAGGGGAAAGGTCTCTTCTCATACAGAGAAGGCGTGACCATTGATCACCACGATTGCTCCAAGTTGATTTGCGATTTCAGACTTATATTACCTATGCGTTCAGGTTTTCTCACGATGTTAATGATATTCAAGATAAACTTATAAAGAACATATGAATTGACAAAGCCACGTTGGTACCCTAGCCCGTGCCCGGTTGCGAAACTACAACCTCGTGCATGAGAGGCGAGCGCCGTAACCACTGGGCCATCACGACATTTTTCAACAATTCAAAATAATAAAGTGATAAATATATAGTATAAAAATAATAAAGATGGATTAAAAACTTTGCTAGTGGTCGCTTCGTTACAATATCTGCCTCGGCACACACATACGTGATAGCGAACCCACAGCGAGATCCCTCGTTGGAACGGAGTCAGTGACGCATACGGGGTGCTTATGCACTGATCCGTGAGACGCCTAAGTATATGTTCCAACTTTAAGAATCTTGACCCTACTAATCCACCTGTAGCAAATGGCATCCATTTTCGACAGCCTCGAGAAGTGTATATGGCCCCAATATCCACATATCTCTTGAAGCATCCTTCTATATGAGCCGCGACTATATCGGTTCTAAGACCCGGATCTGTGTCATATTTATAGTCCCACCACCAGAACGTAGCTTTTCTTGTAATGCCCCAATCTCGGGCCCTCCAATTGTAATAACAGGCAGTACGAAAAAACCTTCGCGAAGCTATGGCTCGCCAGTCTTCTGTTTCGAAGGCATCGTGGCATATTGGATTCCTGGGTATATCTTCATCGTTAGAGTCGCCACAGGTATAGCAAAATGCTTGTATGGTAGCGTCATTAAAATAAATCAATTCTTCAATCCAAAATACTTTTCGGGTATCGTTACGAGTGTTGTTCTTCATTATGAACTGCAGCATGCGGGATGAGTCTCCTTCTGCTCCACTTTGGGTTGTGTTATACTCGACCAGCTCTGCTGGTTGATATGTATTCGATGGAGTTCTACTCGTAATATTACTGTATTCCTCCTCAACCTGCAAAGAAGGATCCTCTTCCTCTTCATAAGCCTCAGGTATGGGGTGATTATAGTACACATATTTAACGAGTGGATTAGCGAATGGATCAGGCTTTTTTTTTTTAATGAAGGGCATCTTAGGGCGCCAACCCTTTGCTTTTCTTGAAGGATCTAGAAAGGGCTCTAGATCCGGTCTCTCATTTATTATGTTCTCATATAAATCATCAGGAAAATCTTCAGGTATCACAAGGTTCGCCTGCGCATATTCGTTCGGGTATCTGTATTTCGATAAAAGGGAACAATTTGTCCATTGTAAAATTATGAGTAAAAATATATACACAAAAGATCTTCCGAAAATGAACGTCATCTTCCACTTACAAAAAATGAATTGTTCTGTCATTTCCATAGTCTGAAGAGGATGGTATATTATTTTTATCGGCATAGAGTCTGGCACACGAAAGTTGAACCTGAAGAAACACGGCAATTTAAGAAATATATATGTTTTATAGATAAACTACTATAACATGGCGCACCCCTCCACAAATTCAAAACGTTCGAAAGTATCTGTGAAAGTATTTATAACACCCTCAACGCATGAGACGGCTGTCGATACAAAAACACATCAGTGATTTGTCGACTAGCCGCATCTTTGATTACTCATTATTATAAGTATGGCGCTGCACTGCCATACTCTATGAAAATGACACTGTCGCCCTGCTACTGGAGACGAATACTTACAACTACATAGAAACTCGTTCATATGGATTTGACTACACGCATTGAAATAGTAATATGGAGAAGCGTGCCATGTTATAGGATAGGATTAAATACATTGTTATAATATTGGAAAAAAAGAACGGACTATTAGTCAAATCATCCAAAGCTTGCGTGTTCATGTAATTGTCAGTCCTTTTACTCATTATGGTGATTAACAGAATTCCAATACCATGGGTTTTATTTTGTGATGATTACCATTTATTTATTTTATATACATATGTAATATAATTTTTAAAAATTATAAAAAAAAACATAAAAATTTAAAAATTAAAAAATAATTAAAATTAGTGTCCCACCGGCTTTGACAACAGGGTCCAAGCTACCGGTGGTCAGGGCTCATAGAGGTCAGGGATGACAGATCGATCCCAATACAATGTGATATAACCATTTTGAAGAACTGGGTTGGGCACATAGTACCTGTAGTAGGGCCGACTCAACAAGACTGTATTTAAGAGCAAGCTGCTGGTGGATAATCCTGGCTACTATAATAGGTTACGTCTATGCAAGTAGTCTTCGTTAGCCAGACGACAAAACCCAGTTATAGGCTGCGGTTCCACTGAAGCGGATTGGCGTAGTGCGGAGCGATGCTGCTTTGCCTATTCGCATCGCCTGGTGCGTCAGTGACACGCATTCTCTTAGTCGTGTGAGTGAACCGCCCCGCCCCGCTCCGCACTGCCCCGTCCCGCACCTCTCCTCTCCGCGTCGCTCCTTGCTCGGCGCTAGCCTAATTTAGCCTGTTTTCCCGATATTTTAAACAATTCCTCTCCTCTCCGCCTATGCTGTTTCCTTTGAAGCGGAGTGGAGAAGAGATGTGGATTTCAAGCCTTGTGATTGGTAAATCGCGGCACAGGTCGTCTCCGCTCTGCTCCTCTCCGCCTCAGTGGAACCGCAGCCTTAATGTGTCAGAATATCTCCGGTACCGGTAGTAAGTCATTATGATGATCATTATTATTATTTACCAGAGATTTATTTATTTGATCTTACAAGCTTACAGATGTACATCCAAAACGCTTACAAGATTAAAATGATATCAAATCGTGACTGCCTACCCATTTGACAAGTGTGGCTTTTTCATGATGTCTCATGCTTGTCATGCTAATTAAGGTACTTTTGGGAAACATATGAAAAGAGCATAGAACAACACAGGCCTCCTGCTCTATGGAAAATAGACTTCCAAAATTTGCTTTTGGACGTCTTGAACTGGATTACCTTATAATTAACATGAAAAAAAAAAAAAGAATGACGGCTGTCAATGTCATCATCAATCATTCGAACTAGTAAAAATGGAATTAAATGTCGCTCCGCTGGACGAAGTGACGAAATGCTGTGGCCGGTGTGACAGCACTCACTGTGGGACTAGGCCACACCGGCCACAGCATTTGCGTCGAACACGAGTGACGAGTATTTCACTTTCCCCATGACACCACCACTTATCGACGAGGAGGTCACCGGCCATCGAAGGGTTTTAGACCTCGAGGGCCACCGGCCTCTGCCAGGCTCCCAGCTGCCGGTGGAAGTACTATGAGTACTATTAGATAGACACAATCCATCAACAAAATTAGCATGCCGCTCATGCTATGGGTCTACAGAGGGGGAAACAATCTGACCGAGTTCAGCGTTTGAAAGGTATCGTGCGTTGGATGACACTGTACTTGATCGCCTTCGAACTGAGATGAAAAGAAACCATGTCATTACCTCTCCTTCGCAAATTGTGGATGTGGCACATCCAGCCTCTAGTCTGTATTTAGAAAAAAGATTATTTAGTAAAACGTAAGCAATTTTTCCAACTCTTTCAAAGTTATTAAGAATAATCCTATCTATCAAAGCTACGTTATGGCAAAATAGTTTACCTACGAGTACTTTTTGATATCGTATAATTTTATTATTGGGTTTACAGGGCCGGATTTTGAAGTTTGATAGTGAAAGTCGGTTATATGTAGGTACACAATTCTTAGATGATATGTTTTTTATTGTTTTTCCTTTCTAAATGATTTCTGTATTAAAATTTTTTTTTAAATAAAATTGAAAAAAGTAAATGAGTATTGATTTCAAACAGGTAACTGTTTGAAATCAATACTTATTTACTTTCTAGGTGAAAAAAATATTCAAGTCTGCATTTATCTTTTTGTAACTGACAAAAAACACAATACAATAAATTATCCCCGATTTCCCGCAATGTGCTCATTTAGAATCAGCCTTAGAAGAAGTATTCTGTATATTTTAATCAGATATTTGCTACAGTCCTATCGAAATTCGTCCCTGTAAAGTATTCAGAGTTCACTACGAATCCAACAGGTCGAAGTCTGCAGAATAAACAAAGGAATCGAGGTTGCTTCTTACTACGTCTTATCTTGTACAATTATAATTATAGGAGTATTGAATGTATTATATTTTTAAAGGTATACTAATGTATTATATTTATATAAATATAGGTTCTAATTTTATGCATTTTATTGACTCCTTTTTAGGGTTCCGTAGTCAACAAGGAACCCACTGTTTCGCTATGTCCGTCTGTTTGTCTATCTGCGGTATAGCTCAAAAACTCTTAACAAATGCATCTTAAAGGTCCCATGAAAAGCGAAATGTAAATGTGTAAAAGTGAAATCTATGTGTGTGTGTGTGTGTTTACGACGAAATATCGTAAACCGCTTGACAAATAAAGATGAGAGGTAGGGAGGTGGTTTATAGTGAGTAGACGTCCGGAATTTTCCAAAATTCCTCCTTTTTTTTAGGTGGTAAAAATCATCTTCCGTACAGAGTGGGGCGGAAGGGACAGTCAGACTTTTACTGACTAAAAAACCACCCTGTTCCTTCTGTTGTCCTTAACGTTCCGGGGCCACGGTATCCTGTAAAGACGTCCCAAACCCCGGAAAATTCAACCCCTAAGGTGATGAAACGGAAGTCCAAAGTTTGTATGGGAAAATCAACTATGACGTGAACACGGACAGAAGCTAGAAAGAGATAGTAAGAAATAAAAAAGATTTAATAGAACTTAAAATAATCTTTATTTACATTAAACATGTTTGTTAGTGAATTACTGCCTCGTTGGCCTAGTGGTCGCAAGCGCGACTGCTGTGCATAAGGTCTTGGGTTCGATTCCCACGTCGGCCAAAGTGTTATTGGGTTTTTCCATCAGGAACTTCTCAGTAGCAGCCTCGAAGTCTGGATTTGTGCCCGGTTGATGGCAATAGACTCGCCCCCTATTATATGGGACTAAAAACGTAACTGGCGAAATGTGGGTGTACTAATGGGTACACCTCTGCCTAACTCTTCGGGGATTATAGGCGTGATGTTATGTATGTACTTCAATTACACGATACAAATTAGTGAGACTGCTATTTATCATATTGTATTAGAACTAACTCATACTTCAATATCGCTGCTGCCACCTGAAATCAAATAAATTAATGTAGGCGCTTTGCACACGGAGCAACTTAAGTTGAGGCAACTGGCAACACTTTTAAATTTTCCTATAAAAGTTTATAGTTGCTATAACGTTGCCGGTTGCCGCAACTTTCTGGCAATTTGTAAGCAACTTTCATAGCCGAGTTGCCGTATGCCGTTGCCGTAGCGACACTGGCATTGCCGGGCACACGGAGAGGGAGGGAGAGTGTAAAATCGCCCGAAGCATTGCGATTGACGGTTGAGGAAACCGGTAACTTTAAAAACCGGCACAATATTTAAAAGTTGCTAGTTGCGGCAACTAGCAACTAACTTAGTCATCGATTGCAGCAACTGAAAACTGATGACGATTGCCGTAACTCGAAACTCGAGTTGCTCTGTGTGCGCAGTCCAATTCAAATGTATGTAAGCAGTTAGTTGCCAACCAGTTGCCAGTTGCTGCAATAGTTGCTCTGTGTGCAATGCACCTTAAGGTATTGTGCGCGGGCTCTTATTTATGAGCTTATGTACAGTCAACAAAACAGATATGTATGCAGGGTCGTCAGAGTTCCGTCGGTGCATTCTTACCTTGTTTGTAACTAACTAAGACTAAAGTTATTGGCGCAACTGGGCAGTAGTATGTATAAAATAATACTTACTTCTAACAGAAGTTCTCTCCGCAGAGAGAAGAAACCCATCCCTGTTAACGCGACGAAGTCATGAGCTAATTGATATTGTAGCCTTTTCATCTGAAAATTGTATTATAGTTATATTATTTTGAGTAGAGGAAGTGATGATGATGAAGTCTTCATGATGTAGCTGCAAGAACACTGAGCTGGCGTTTATTTTCGGTGTCTCCAGTTTAGAGGTATGAGAAACTGGGTGTAAATTTTCTCATCGTCCATTGAAAAGGGAGGAGTCTCTGACCGGCTGGATAGCCCGAATAGCCCGGAGTGCGGATGTTTGTGGTGTGACACCCCGTGCCTCTGAGTGCACAAAAAGCTGTTGGTCCTGCGCCTGATCTCTTTCCGGCTGTGTCGGATTGCCGTCCCTTCGGACTGTGAGAGTAAGAGAGGAGGGAGTAAACCTGTGTTTGCACACACACTTGTTCACTATAATACCTCCTGCGTACCAGGCTTGTCTCCAATGAGATTGACCACCGTCACCGTTTTGGGGAATATACTAACCTCAACGTTGTAAGATGCACTAGGACACGAGTGCAGGCACTTTAGAGCTCTCCGCGAGTGTAGGTGTACGTCTGAGGCCGCCAGCACTACGCTGCAGGCTCTAAATATTAACCAGCTTAGTGAGAATAGGAAGTAACAGCGGCTGATTGTGCCCCCACTGCTTTTACTGAAAAATATATGAAAGAAATATTATATTTATTACGGTTGCAGTTTGAACCAATAGTAACAATAAGACAAAAAATTGAAATTGAAGAAAAAGCTGAAGAGGTTTTTTTTGTTTGTATAAACTCCCCATCGACGTGCATTTGTATCGATACAAACTTTATACGTACGCGAGTCAGACGCCGTTTGTATCGATACAACCGCAAATACACTGCTGCGTTGAATGAAAAATGCTTTGTCGAAACGTTCTTAAAACGCATCCAGAGACTTAAAGATCGAAAACTTCCAAACGCCTTTAGAAAAACCTGTTAATTTAGGCGCTTTGCACACGGAGCAACTTAAGTTGAGGCAACTATCAACTCTTTAAAAGTTTCCTATAAAAGTTGATAGTTGCTATAACGTTTACGGTTGCCGCAACTTTGTGGCAATTTGTGAGCAACTTTCACAGTTGAGTTCCCGTATACCGTTTCCGTTGTGACACTGGCATTACCGGGCACACGGAGAGGGAGGGAGGGTGTGAAATCGCCCGACTTGTTGCGGTTGACGGTTGAGGAAATCGGCAACTTTAAAAACCGGTTTAATATTTAACAGTTGCTAGTTGCGGCAATTAGCAACTAATTTAGTCATCGATTGCAGCAACTGAAAACTGTTGACGATTGCCGCAACTCGAAACTCGAGTTGCTATGTGTGCGCCGTCCAATTGAAATGTATGTAAACAGCTAGTTGCCAGCTAGTTGTCAGATGCTGCAATAGTTGCTCTGTGTGCAAAGCGTCTTAAGATTCCTTGAGTAATTTTCAAACAAAGAACGAAACTGCTAGAAGTGGTGCTTTACTTTAAGTCAAGGACGCAGATACTCTTTGCGAAGCTGTCTGTGCAAAGTATACTTAATTTGCCTTTCTTGACTTTCAAAACTCTGTATAATTATTACAGAAGGAGCTACTATTAAGATTGTACTGTTTAGCCCCAAAGGCCCTTTAGTGTCGACCCTAATTAAGATAGCGTAATTAGCAACTGATGTTACAGAGTTTGAGTTCATTATTTCCTTATCATTTACATTGGTGATTATTTTAGTTCATTCAGTGATAGTATTTAGGTGTTATCGATTTTTTGACCTTTTCTGTTAAATACTTTATTTAATCCGAGGCCTAGCATAAGCGTGCAAACCGATCCGATCTTCGATCTTTTTTACAAGCTTTTTTGCAATGTATGTTTGTTCGGGTGAAATCTTGCAACTGATGTTTAAAGTAATTATCCTTATCCAATCGAACTGAAATTTTTATTGCACATTTAGTTTAGATGACAATGCATGGTGAGTAAAGTGACGTCATTCTAAATCCAATATGGCGGACGCAAGTACCAATGTGACAAATGGTAATTGGACAATGTGTAAATTTTATTCATATGTAGGTACTTTCTAAAGTTTATCTTGGACATCACTGGCATCGGTGTAGTAAAACATAGTGTGGAAACCTGGGACTTACTTTTCCACTCAAACCATGTCAGAGGCCCTTGTGGCGGTTAAGAAACTTTGGCACTAGGGTTTGTGGGGTCGTAAGACCTTACTGCCCACACAATAAAGAAGAGACTTCCTTATAAACAAATGTGTGCGAAATAAATATTTCCGATTTAAAAATCGAATAAACGTAACTGAGGATGGAGGAGCATGAGTACGCGGAGTACCTAATACTCCGCGCACTCATGCTAAGGCCAACGGAATATTTTCTTTCTTTCATCGAGTGTACTTAAATTAGCCGTTATTTTTTGGTCCTCATTTTGTTTGATGGCAGTCGTGACAGCCTCATTAAAATAGATTGACATAATTTGAAATAACGTAGCTTATTATTTAAACAGCCGAGACATTAAAGGCCTATTTACATGGATCACAACCACACTAAGTGATAGAAAGTGGACGAGCAGATAAAAAGTTGCTTTTGTCATCAAGTAAGTAATTCTTGTATCAGCGTAATTTCCTATTAACATTCTACATAACTACATCTTAGTCTTTGCAAATGCAAATGTCTCACAGGGTTTGTTGGTAAGTAAATATTTTTATCGATAACAATCTAGTAACAACACTATCACACTTGCACTCGCACATTTCGACAGGGGAGAACGCTTGCATATGGCTACTCCCCTTCGGCCCGCCGGTGGCCCGTGTTGCTTTACGACCGCTTAAAACAATTAATTCCCATACAAATTAAGTAATCGCTCCAATCGCCGCTGCCGATAAATTGCTTTGCAGTTTTGTATTTTATCGTCTTTTATAGTTTTGTAGTCAGGACCCCGAAAGTCTGACGACCAGTCTACCACCCCTTGGTAGACTGGTTGTCAGACTATCTTCTAAATAGAAGTCATGTCACGGAATTATTTGTTAATGGTGTCAACAATCCATTTTATTTGTACCAAATTCAATACAAAAAGACAGACAAATTCGCATTACTGTCTGACTTGCGAAAATATAGATTTCTAATAGGATTTTCACCATTTTGTTCTCTAATAAGAGAATATAATGTTAATCTTTCATGATCCTCATAAATCGGATTTCAGATTGTCTGTCTTATATTACATTATATTAATAGTAATAATGTAATATGATTTCGTGAGATTATTGGAAGGAAAGTAGGTACCTACATATTGAATTGGATTTATTCCCACATAGTATAAAACAAAGTCGCTTCCCGCCGTCTGTATGCTTACATCTTTTTTGATAGTTTAAACACAACATATTTTAATGCGGTTTTTATCAATAAATACCTAGATAGATTAAGGGCTAGTTCAGACATGCGGGAATCGCGCGGTTTGAAACCGCAAAATTGTGATGCTATTCAGACACCGACTGTTATTATGCGATTTTCTTGCGGGGATAACGTCAGTTTGAAAATGGAGGTCGACGAAGAAGTGTGCTTACTGTGGTTGCCCCTTAAAAAAAAGAAAAGAAAAAGGCGGTATTGGGTGCATCTCCACTAACTCTTGCCAAGCTTGGTTCTTGATAATTTTATTTGAGTAATCCTCACACTGAATATCCCATACTGCAGGTCTCTTCTCCACTTCGTCAATAAATAGTTCAGTTTCGAAACGATCCATGGCGAACTCACGAGCTGTGACGTGCTAACCGCGCGGTATCCGCAACGCAGCTGAACGCGAAGTAAAGACTCCTAGTAATAGAAACGCGCGAGAGCAGCGCGATGCTATTTTCTGGCGGTTGGGTTGCGGTAACCGCGCGGCTTGATCAATCGCGCGGTTATCTGAACGATTACTAATAACTCATACAAATAAGACTCGCGCGATTTTCATGCGATTCTGAAATCGCGCGGTTCCCGCCGTGCCTGAACTAGCGCTTAGAAGGAAGATTTGTGTATCTACTTAGTTACATAGCACCCGTGCGAAGTCAAGGAGGGTCGCTAGTAATTAATAAATACTTGTTTTTTTAATTGTTTGTGTTTGATCGTTTTTCAGAATACACTTCTTTCAAAGAATTGAATCGCCCCATTGCGTGTGCGGTAGGCAGTGTCACGCGACTACTGTCTTGCGGAATAGTTTTTTTAACGCATTAATCTCCGGAAAAGCTATATTATCCATGATTGCTATGATAGGCTATTCTATTATGAAAAGTATTAAGTATCCGTAAGAATAAGAAAATCACGCGGCCAATTTCGTGAAAGCTAGTGATACCTAGATAAAAGTAAAAAAAAAAAATACACATGAAGTTATTTATTACTTACTGTATCCCAAGATAGATCTGAAGACAGATGAAGTACAAGTTGTTGATGTTTGACAACAACACCAATGATCCTAGGCGGCGGTCGACCATGCGCACGAGTGTTGATTGTCGTACGTACGCTTCCCGGAGACGACGCCATACTTGGATTTGTAAATACAAGTCAGTGCCAAACTAAAAATGGGAAGAAATTTAAATAATCAGAAAAATCTTGTTTGCGATCTAGAAGTTTACTGCTATATTAACATCTGACATAACACCACGCTTGTAATCACTGAGGAGTAAGGCAGAGGTGTACCCATTAGTATACCTACATTTCGCTGCTTATGTTTTTAAGTCCCGTGTTATATGGGGCGAACCTTATTGTCATCGACCTGCATAAATCCAGACTCATTTTTCATTTCTTCATTTTTTTAGCTTGAGTAGAATCATGTGTATAAATAACATACACTAATTACGAGACACTCTATACAGACTGTTAGTGTTGTCACTAAAACCATAGGTACTTGATTTATTATAAAAAAGTTTATCTAAATTTAAAAATAAATAAACAAAGTTTTCTTTCAAAAATTTAAAAAAAAATCTGTCCGACACCGTCCGTAAATTCATGGATACTATGTGCCCGAGTTACGTAATCAACGCAAAGGGCGTTGACATGCTACACTGGCCGTTATAACTACCTACATAAGTTTTAACTAATTACATCATTGTAATATAGGGTGAAATAATTTTGAGGAAAAATGGAGATTTTACTCAAAAAAAAATATTTTTCAAGGATAACGGTGTTTACACTAACACTCTGTATAATACTTACATAATCGACATCGTATTGTAACACACAATTATTAAGGTCACACAGAAGACAGTTCAACGTAATACACAAAGGATACTAATTGTTTTCGTATTGAAGACGTTAATGAGAAGCTGCTTGTCTGTTCCTTATCTTCACAAGCTGATAAGTGAAAATGAAGCCTACACTAGGACGGTGGAACAAGAAATTCTGTAGGCTTTTCATGAAAACAGTCTGAACTAAATAAATATTATACGTGAAACAGGTATTTTCAATTTTGTATTGTTTAGACTGCCTCGTTGGTATAGTGGTCGCAAAGCGCGACTGCTGAGCATGAGGTCTTGAGTTCGATTACCAGGTCGGGTAAAATGTTATTGGCTTTTTCCATCAGGAATTTGTCAGTAGCAGCCTCGGAGTTTATATTTGTGCCCGGTTGATGGCAATGGGCACGCCCCCTATTACATACGACTTCAACATAACTGGCGAAATGTAGGTGTACTAATGGGTACATCTCTGCCTAACTCTTCGGGGATTATAGCATTAGGATTATAATCCTAATGCTATATCATATCCAAATATCCAAATTAGGGTTTCCAGTTTGAAAATTGACTTGAATAGAGTCACTTTGTAAAGTCTCTCAATCAGTCAGTAGGTACAATGTTAAAAGTAATAATCTGTTCTCTAACAAAATAAACTAGTTTTTGCTTTCGACTCTATCCATAATATATGAAAGTCAATTAGATATATCATGAAACACATCTATGAAGTAAATTTTGTAATCAGACCAGTTCTTACAGAGATAACCTCTCACAAACAAGCAAACAATTTTTACCACTTTATAAAATTAGTATCAAATAATAATACCAGCCTATTACTGTCCCACTGCAGGGCAAAGGCCTCTTCTCATACAGAGAGGCATGAGCATTGATCACCACGCTTGCTCAATGCGGATTGGCGATTCAGCCAGGTTCAGGTTTCGTCACGATGTTTTCCTTCACCGATGTCAGTGATGTCCAAGATAAACTTTAGAAAGTACATATGAATTGAAAAACTCACATTAGTACTGGCCCGAATTCGAACCCACAACCTCATGCATGAGAGGCGGGCGCCTTAATCAATGGGCCATCACGACATACAAGAAAACAAAAAGTATGGAATAAGGTGAAAAGATAAAAAATTAAAACGTACTCTCTGTTTCACTTCAAAGCGTTTTTCAATCGTTACTACTCGGCTGACGTACAGGTTGAGTCTGTGGTACCTTGAAGACAGACCCATGCTGATCAGAATGATGATCAAGTCTTGGAAGTTCCATAAAACAGTTGCTATCTTGCTGACTATGAAGATCGGTATAGCATACCACAAGGTGTAGTCCTCTGAAATACATACAAACACATATAAATTCATGCCTTTTTCCCATGGGGGTAGGCAGATAAAACCACAGAACGCCACCGGCTACAATCCTTACATACTCCTTTCGCCGCGTGTAAGTTCATACATCTCGTTTTCTCTGAAATATTTCAATACATTGGTGCCAATTCTATTGTGCACTAACTCAACTTGTTTAAGACTATTTCTATCCTTTTCTCTCTTATAGGATAAGAAAGGGACGGACATACCTAAATAAGAGTTGTCATTTAAGTTCATCTAAAACTTTCAGAATTACTTGGCAAAACTAATTTGACATAGCTTAGTTCTTATGTGTCACCGTCCTTTTCTTTAGCCATCAATTAGTAAGAGATGAAAATACTCTGATTTTAGTTTAGGTTGTTAACAAGGGAATTGGCACAGAGTAATGTTAAATGAGGGGTATATTTTACCCCCCTTCGAGGTTATTTTCCCCAAACCATTCAGAGCTCCGCTAAGTAGGACAACGACTATGTTTTTTTAGCAACTTTAAAGTGTTTTGAACTGGATTTATTTGAGAAATTCAAAACAAAAAAAAAAAAAAAAAATCATACCACTATGTAACTTACGAGTTTTGAGCAGGAATCCGTGAGAAAGAGTGACGTATCTATAAAAGAACTCCTCTGGAGGGAATCCAACACCAGTTGCTGACACCATACTCAGTATATGCTCAACTAAAAATGTAAATAATATTGATCAGTTGTGTTAAAGAGATTGTGTGACAGCCACATGAGCACGGAGACACCTCTGATTCCATGTTCTGTGATAGCAGAAGTTATCGCGCTATATGGAGGGTAGGATTGTATTGCTTTCCTATAGATATAATGGATTGTATCTACTACTATAATTGATATTAAACTGCTAAAATACAAGACTAACGAGGATTTTTTTATATTGGCAATAAAAATGGATTTGTTTTTGAACCTATGAGATGATTAAGTTCACCGATTCTTTTCTTTCTTTTTAAAATTTAAAAAGAAGAAATTGACCCGCGCACTCTGCCTAACCCTTCAGGGATTACATGCGTGATGTTTTGTTATGTTATGTTAAGAAATTACTGGAATATAATGTTGCACTATAGCAACATTATATGCGCAAAGTGGTTAGGTGGCGGGAAGCGGAAGAATGAGGGCTGCCCAAGACTGGGATGTTTAGCGCTTTTTGGGGGAAGCCTAAGTCTAGCAGTGGAAGTCTATAGGTTGATGTGATAATGATGATGATGTACGCAAATGCCAAGAGTACTTACCAACAGCAATACCAGCAACAAAAACAGTGATGAAAATCGTTCTCTTCTTTATTCTGACATCAGGAGGGAAGTCGAGGGCTGTATTGGTCTCCATGCTCAACCAATACGAATGCAGGTTTCGCCAGGAATGCACGAACTTTGATGAAAGGAACAGCGATATTAATGCGTTTGCATAGAATATGGCTCCTGCGAGGCGACCAATCAGACCGTCTGAAAGAAGAACAATAATTGTATCTTGGTCATCTTCTGTCCAGTTTTTTCCCAACTAGGTATGTTGAAACGGCTTCCAGTCTATCTGGATGCAGCTAAATACAAGTGTAACTCCAGTTGTCCATTTAACCTCCACTACCCAGTAACTGGGTAACATTCTTTAGTATGACTGGTTTTCAAGCTTTCAAGATTCTAACTCCACGTAACGACTGTTAAAGATCTACAAATGACAGCCGAGAGAAATAGCGTTATGTGCTTTCAATGCACGGGAGTGCTACACTATCAACTCCCAAATTCCGGGCCGCTACAGTTACTGAGAAATTCCTAATGGAAAACCCCATACTTTGCCCGACCTGAGAATTAAATTCAGCATCTACCTTTAGGTGGGTGCAGGGTTAATAAGTAAATGAAGAACTGCTCGAGCATGATCAATTGTTGCTCTTTGCCGACTAATGGTCAGCGTAGCGAACACGTTAAGGGTATCTAAGAAGACGACAATTCGATTAAAAGAAAATCTTCATACCACCACTGTCACTGCCTCGTTGGTCTGGGTACACCTCTGCCTAACCTTTCAGTATGTTCAGTTTAAGTTACTTCATAAAACAAATTTGCTATACTTACTATCAGAAGACTTCATGAGCCATCCTCCCAGCAGTGTCACCACCCTCCAAATGGCAACGCTTTCTGTGACCACTAGCATTACAAACAATATCAGACACCAGCAGAAAGCCAGGGAGAGACCAAATCCTGAGATGCCGAAGTACCGAGCCATCAACAAGACACTGTTTAGTATTGGAAGAAAATCCTGAAACAAGAATTGCAGATTTTTTTTTTTCAAAATAAATACAATGGTTGAAAAAGATGGATTCAAATCTGCCATAATGAGCCAACCCACATCAATTTCCATTTTTGGAAGTAATTGTAATGATTCTCTGGGAATATTTAGTAGTGATAATATTTAAATATACTCTAAACTGTTCTTTGTAAGAAAATCGGCTGTCGCATCGATGACTGCAGTATCAACAATATCAGTTATGCTGACGACATGGTGCTGCTGAGCCCAACGGTCACTCAGGGAGTTACTTACGTGTTGTGAGTCCTATGCTCAGGCACATGGCTTATTGTACAATGTGGCTAAGAGCGAATTCATGGTCTTTAAGGCGATGGGTGGTAAATGTCCAGATGCAGTGCCTGCAATTAGGCTTAACGGTAATGAACTGAAGCGTGTTTACCAGTTCAAATATCTGGGACATTACGTGACCGACGACCTCAAGGATCATGTAGATATTGAGCGGGAACGTAGGGCGCTGGCAGTTCGATGTAACATGTTGGCACGCAGGTTTGCACGTTGTAGCAAACAAGTTAAAGTAACGCTTTTTAAAGCGTATTGTCAAGTGTTTTACACGTGCAGCCTGTGGACCAACTATACTTTGCGGACTATCAGCGCCCTGCGAGTCCAATATAATAATGGATTCAGGATGTTGATGGGACTGCCCCGTTTCTGCAGTGCTTCTGGCATGTTCGCACACGCTCATGTTGATGGCTTCCATGCGATCATTAGACAGAAGTCTGCCTCGCTGCTCTGCAGAGTGCGGGCCAGTTCCAACTCCATCCTGAAAACCATTGCAGGGAGGTACGATTCACCTATATTGTGTGATATTGTGCGAAGGTGTATCTCCAACAATAGGCTTGTAAATACATAAAATACTAACATAGTTTTTTTTAAGATATCTTCTTACTAACCCCTATGGATGTACCTGCTAGTCCGAAATAAAGATTTTTTTTTTTTTTTTTTTTGTACTTGTATCCAGAATGTGGTCTCATAATATTTTGCGGCATCAGTGTCATCGGTGAAGGAAAAATATCGTGACGAAACTTGGACCAGCCTATTACTGTTTCACTCAATCCATGTCAGAGACCCTTGAGGCGGTTTAGAAACTCTGACACTAGGGTGTGTGGCAGTCGTAAGACCTTACTGCCCATACGATATAGAAAGAAGTGACGTTTTATTGTCCTCTAAAGTGAAGGTGTAGGGGCACTTTTGGCTATGTACTAAGTGGGCCATTGTCTGGTCAGGAGCACTGCTCTCGCACTAGGTATCAGTGGGTTCTGTGATCCATTATTTTGCTAGGTTATATTTACAGTGGCTCATGGAAAAAGCCCTTTTGGATGACATTTAAAAAAAAAAGAAGGTCTTACGTCATATTTCTTCTTGTTTAGTTTCTTGACTATATTCCGTTTCATATTATATACTACACTTTCACCACTCCGTAATCGTCGACCATTTAAAGTGGAACTGAAAATTAATTTTTAATTGGAATTTTATTAAGTAAGAAGTAGTTAAACTTTATGTTGGAGAAAAGACACTTAAATTTTTAGTAGTTAAGAGTTCAACACTTACGCTTTACTGAGTTGGAACCCTTTCTGAAGTAGTAAAAAAGTTAACGGCCTTAATAAATCTAACTGCTTTCTTATATAAATCCTTGATTCAACATGGCTATTGTATAGAACAATTAATCAACCAGCCTTTTCCCGTGTATGTTGGGGTCGGCTTCCAGTCTAAACGAATGCAGCTGAATACCAGTATTTTATATGGAGCGACTGCCTCTCTGACCTCCACAACCCTGTAACTGGGTAATACGATATCCTTAAGACTGGTTGTCAGACTTTACTTAGGTACGAGCTTCTCCATCATTAAATTATCATTGGTAGTTAAAAAAAGTGGTACTTGAATTGTAATCATTTTTGACAGATTGAGACTGTGATCTCTAAATAACGACAATTGAATTGAAATTTGATTGTGTGGTGGAAATTCTCATGGATTTCCACTATCGTGGGGGTGGTGGAGGGGCACTCTTACCGGCTACTACCACCACAGTGTTCCACCTCTGCCTATAGCCGGGAGTGTGGGATTCGCATAAGCATTCAGCGCTCCCCCGGCAGGTCTCGAAAAGTAAGATTGAAATTCGAATTCACAACCAGAGGTTTACAATGCGATCGTCCGCGTTGGTCCGTTCGACTACTTACTACAATACGACAAGACACAATACTTACACAAAAAAATATATCTTGAATGGATACTAGTGATACACTCAGAGTTTTGTCCCCATATACATTATTGATACACAGAGCCATTGTATTACCTTTAGAAACATTTTCTGTAGCATTAATAAAACATTGTATTCTTTGTTCCGAAGAGACCGTATTTATTATGAAAATTATTGTTTTACACTATCAGAATCGCATGTCTAGCACAATTATTGAAATACCCAACAAAGTTTTTACAAAATAAATACACATGCCATTTTAACCATTAACACCATCGAAATAGAGTTAAATATTGTGAGAATGAACGAATGGTACTTTATATCAATATGGTAAAATTGTCATGTTATATGTCACAATTTGTTCAAGTACAATTATTATGATTTATTTAGTGTGTTTTATCAATAGTATTTTTACATAGGTCAGTAAAATAATATGGTATTAAGTACACATACTTGCATGCAAGTAGTTTTAGTGACGCATATTTCTGTCGAGGACAAAATTCATATGTATATTTATTGTGTGGCAGGGGTGAATTGGAACGAAACTTTTAAAGACATTTTAATTGTTAAAATAATATAATCTGTTGGCAAAAAAGACTCTACTGCTTTTACTGAATTATAATTTACAAATTGGTCTCCTTGTTGGCGACAAACTTTATTAGTTTAACGTTAAAATCCATTTTAAAGTTCCGTCTCGATTACGACGTCTTAACAGGATACCGTGGCCCTGGAACGCAAAGGGCAACAGAAGGAGCAAGGTGGTTTTTTAGTCAGTAAAAGTCTGACAGTCCCTTCCACCCCACGCTGGGCGGAAGGAGTGATTTGATGATTTTTCCACATTAAAATAAATAAATAAAAAAATCCCTGCCTCTCATTCACCCAATATTACCCGGTACCCATTTCTTTTTGTTTTAGACTTTTGTTAACAACAATTTTTAATACAATGAATACCTATGTCTTTTGCGCCACCTGTTAGTAGAATGTACATAGAAACGGAGATTTCCAATTATCTTTCTTTTTAAAAGATGCAAAAATGTTCTCTGATTATTTTTAAGACTTATGTATCCTGCTTATGCGTAGTAAGTTTCATTAAAATCGTTTTTTTTTTTTTTTTTTAATTGGGACAAGCCCGCCACACTGTCCCCAAACAAAGAAAAGCGTCGGGGCAATGAAGCTCAACGAGTTTCAGAGAAACGATTAACTGTCTTGGGGCCCGCAACGAAATTAATCTGAAAAATATAGCGGAGGAGGAGGAGTAAGAAAACATATAATTTCCACTTCCCTCCAAACAAGCAGGAGACAGAACAGAACGAGGCACAAAGGGATGTTAGCAACCTGGAGAAGCCCAGATTGCTAAGCACCACGCCACTATTAAAATCAGTTTATTGATTTTGAGAAATGGGAACTTGAAAGATTGTATGAAATTCCGTATGGTGTAAATGCTCCTAAATACAGGTGACAGAAATAAAACTACGTGAAGATCTGTTTAAATATTAGCTGTTATATTCAAATCAGCACCATCGTGGCCTTGGTCATCGAACTGAATAAGTACAAGTTCATAGGTTATTATTGCACCGGCCATCTGTAAAATATAAATTAAAAATTAGTCTTGTACAATACCAGAATAATAATCTTGGTCTAATATTTATAGTGATAATGTTCTACTCTTATAAAATTTTAACTGTTATACGATTGTACAAAGATCAATTTTTATTGACTTTTTTGTCTATCTACATACAATAACGGATTGTCTATGGTTATTACCGTTTATAAGATATCTCTCAGTGGCCTGTATTGCTCTATGTCTACATAGTACAAGACAAAGTCGCTTCCCGCAGTATTTACGATTAAATCCTTAAAACTACGCAACGGATTTTAATGCTGTTTTCATCAATAGATAGAGTGACTCAAGAGGAAGGTTTGTTCATACAGGGTAATTGAAAAAATAAAACCTTAAAAGGGGTCATTGTACTCATCATTATGAACAACGTTTACTATGGGACAAACCCTGGAATCACGAAAAAAAAAATCAGCTGTTCCCTACAAAAATGCGACATAACAAGATCGTAATGTATATCAGCTGTTTTTTTTTTCATGATCTCAGGATTGGTCCCATAGTAAAAGTTGTTCATAATGATGAGTACAATGATCCCTTTTAAGGTTTCGAGTATATTTTCAATTACCCTGTATACATTGCATCCGTGCGAAGCCGGGGCGGGTTGCTAGTAATTCAAATCGATAGTAATATAAATATTGATTGCAAAATTTCAGGACATACATACATACATACAGGTGAAGTTAAATAAAAGCTTTTAAAATAGATTTCGAATTTATGAATCGTAGAATACTTACTATTCGTAATAAATGTTATCATCTTATTTTTTAAAGACATAATAGCTGACAAAAAAAAAACTAAACGTTTGTATTCTAGCTCAATATTAATAATGGTATAAACCTACGTTTTCATAAATCAACGAACCGACAAAATTCACACATTTATCAAAGCCTAGACTTAGTACCTAACACCCAACGTTTCACTATAAATTACACTAATCAATTCTCAACCTTATCCAAACAGAACAACATCCAAATTCCCTTAATAAAGAATAAGAAACAAAAGCAGTTCCGATATCAATAATATTCATGGAATTCTTAACTTTATTATGTAGTAGTAGAAGGTGTAAATTAGCTTGAAAATAAAAAAGGTACAACCTGCAACAGAATAGTTTTATTTAGATAGAAGAAACCCATTCCGCTGAGGGCTATGTAATCTTTGGTTAGTTGGTCTTGGAGCCGCTCCACCTGCAAAACGAAGTTCTAATTGCGGTTACGTGAAGTAAATACAAGTAGATGGATGACCAAACGCGTTGGAAGTTTGTACATTTGGATCGTGAAATGTATTATTCTTTTGATACATTCTGTTTCTTGCTGGTTAAGGGTTGTTTCGAAGACTGTTAATAGTAATGGTCGAGTCGTGTATTGTATTTAAATTTAACATCACGCCCCTAATCCCCGAAAGGAAAGGCGGAGGTCTACCCATAAGTACACCCACATTTCGTCAGTTATGTCTAAGTCTTATGAAATAAGGGGTGAGTCTATTGCCATCAACCGGGCACAAATCCAGACTCTGAAGCTGCTAATGAGAAATGCCTGATGGTAGAACCCAATAACACTTTGCCCAACCTGGGAATCGAACCTAAGATCTCATGCTCAGCAGTCGCGCTTGTGACCACTAAACCAACGAGGCAGTTAAGTTGTGTATTTAAATATGTATGCTTATTATTGGTCCATAAAATCAACACCTGACATTTCTCCTCTCATTTTTTTTTTCTTTTTTCTATTCAAAATCTACCAAAAAAGCTGCCTATTTTTTTTCAGATTTTCAAATGCGTCGTTAACAAATAACAGCAACAAAATTTTAAAAAGAATGAAAGAATAATAATAAGAGATTCACAAATAGAACACCGAAATAAAATTAAAAATTTGCTATCCATACTTGACGGGTCTGACTTGAGGCGTGGGGTGAGGATGCGGGC
This sequence comes from Hoplodrina ambigua, assembly GCA_949774945.1. Taxonomy (NCBI): domain Eukaryota; kingdom Metazoa; phylum Arthropoda; class Insecta; order Lepidoptera; family Noctuidae; genus Hoplodrina; species Hoplodrina ambigua. The sequence goes on from OX458968.1 coordinate 11,835,877, forward strand.
AGGAGGTAACGACCAACTCGAAATGCTAAGAGCTGGTTCACACCTTGTCGGACCGACAGTTTTACCGCAGACCGGCTGTCGGGTGTTGCTGTTCACATTAGAAGCTGCCGATTCGAACTAATGTGAACACCACCGTCATTATCGTCGTTTTACCACAGCCAACAATAGATTTGTGACGTTGTTAGTTATTTGTCGGTCCGACCTAAGGAGAACCAGGTGGCCCAACGCCATCTCTTAAAACAATATTATTTTTGTAAGTATTACTTTGTAATTTCTGATGGTGGATTGTGTGCTCTCGGCGTTGAGCCGAGCGTTGAAAATCCAATAGTGCGAAAGGCAAAGTAATCATCATATCGTAAGACGTCTACTGCTGAACATAGGTCTCCCCTACAGATTTCCAATAAGACCGGATGGAAGTAAGTGATATTAAAATAATAATTGTTGTTGTAAGAGATGGGAGGTAGGCCCCCAGATCTAATAAGTATACCTAATACTTACTTCAATATTATAGAAATGAGTATCATAAGTGTAAAGATATTTGAGGGCTAATTGCGAGTGTGTGTTGACACTTGCTGCAGCTAATACGACACAGACAATTCTAGTACAGAGCCAAGCCAATGATATCATGTAGTACACCCCCGTCATTATATCAGTGGACAAGCCTTGGCTGGAAAGAAAAAAGGAAAAGAATTATAATAATTCATATAATTTCATGCAAAGTTTCAAGTTCTTATTTTTCGAAATGAATGAACCGATTTTCATAAAATTTCCTACGCAGAATACATATTATAGGTCTAAAAAGTTATTAGAGAACATTACCAAAATGTCTTATTTAAAAAAATATAGCTGGAAATTTCTGTTTCTATGGAAAACTTAAAATCAGTCGAATTTTGCCGTAACACAATTTTTCAAAAATGTTTTCTGACATTTTTTTTTAATCTATGTATCCTGACTTTGCGTAGAAAGTTTCATTACTCGTAAAATAGGTGTATTAAAAAGAAAATAAACACTCAAAAGTTTGTACAAAATGCAGCGTAATCTCTCTTATAAATAACTTACGTGATCCCCAAAAACATCTGCAAACAAATGAAGTAGAAGTTACAGGAACACGACAGAATGATAATGCCGCCAATGGCTACATCGATTTTACGCACAAGCATCGCTTGTTTTACATATGCCTCTCTAATTTTTCGCCAAGTGTACACTCTAACTGCTTCAGTTTTCTGAAATTGAACAAAAAAATAATAATAGCAGCCTGCCTCGCTGACTGCCTCATTGGTGTAGTGGTCGCACAGCGCTATTGCTGAGCATGAGGCTTTGAGTTCGATCCCCAGGTAGGGCAAAATGTTATTGAGTTTTTCTATCAAGGATTTCTGAGTAATGGCCTCGGAGTCTGGATTTGTGCCCGGTTGATGGCAGTAGGCTCGCCCCCTTTTACATGGGACTTAAACATAACTGGCGAAATGTGGGTGTACACCTCTGCCTAACACTTCGGGGATTACAGGCGTGATGTTATGTTGTTATGCAACATATATAACTAGGTTTTGCCCGCAACTTTGGCCGCGCAAAAATAAAATATAGCCTATATTACTCGCAGATAATATTGCTTTGTAATGGTGAAAGAATTTCTAAAATCGGTCCAGTAGTTTTTGAGTTTATCCATTACAAACAAACAAACAAAAATACAAACTTTTCCTCTTTATAATATTAGTGTAGAAGTGTAAATAACAGCCTATTATTGTAAAATTAGTTGGATATCTTGTCTAATGATATCTTCTAATCCTCACCGCATCACTTTCCATCTGCTGCTTCTCGAACGCACACACGTTGGCGACGCACTCGTTCAGTCTATAATACCTTGACGTCAGCCCCATGCTGATCAGTACGATCAGCTGGTCTTGAAAGTTCCACAGCAGACTGGCTATAGTACTTATAACTGCTAGTGGCATGGCGAACCATTCAGAATAATCTTCTGTAACGTCAGAAAGTTCAAGTTTATTTTGAGTGATCCAATATTTTAAGTTGTACATTTAAAAAAGTATATATTTATCATCATTTGCTTAGGCTTTTCCAACTATGTTGGGGTCAGCATCTCGTCCAACTGGATGCAACTGAATGCCAGCATTTTACATGGACCGACTACCTATCTAAGTTCCATAAGCGAGTTACTGGGTAATACTTCTACTTACGGCTCATAAAAATGAATCCATGTGAGACAAGAACGTATCGCTTCAGTATCAATGATGGCGGACAGTCCAGTCCTACTGATGCCAATATACTCACAGCATGTTCAACTGTAAGAAACCAAACCTGTTAGTCTACCAAAGGTTTTGCATACTTTCCGAGGCACGGGGGTGTCACACACCACCAATTTCCAAACGAGCTGTTACAAAAAAAATTCGTAATGGAAAAACAGTTACACTTTTTGCCTGCAATAAATTGTAACGATTTTTTATATTTGAGACTATTGAATTTACTGAAATGTTATTACTGTATTATAATATAACTGAATTAATGCGATTATTCAGTGTTTGTGGGTTGACTCGTTTTGGTAGAACTAAGCTCAATTCACTAGTTAATGCCCGCGACTTCGAGCACGTGGTTTTATGACACCCGCGTTAGGTTGTGTCTTTGGTTACTGCTCTGCTCCCGTGTATCGTGGCGTGACGTTATATAGCCTATACTATTCTTCACGGATCTATTTTCGTCCAGAGATTAGACAAACAAACAAAACAACTCTTAAACTTTATTAGGTGAAGGAAAAAAACGTGAGGAAACCTGGACTTTACTGTTCCACTCAAAACCATGTCAGAGGCCCTTGAGGCAGTTTAGAAACTCTGACACTAGAGTGTGTGGGGTCGCAAGACCTTACTGCCCACACGATAAGAAGAAGAAGCTTTATTTAATGAAATAAAGCTATAGGTAAAAAAATAAAGGTATAGATGTCCATTTTACTCACAGATTGAGAAGAATGTCATTAAGCCAATAACTAAAAACATTCGTCGTTTCAGTTTGCTGTCGTTCGGAACTTTTACACCAAGAGAACGTTCCACTTTAGCCCATATCACAGATATATTCCTTCTCCAGTAGTAGAACAGTTTCGAGGCCATAATTAGTGACAATATTGTTATTGAGTAGAAGATGGTTCCAGCTAAGCGGGCTGTTATACTCCCTAAAACAAAGTACATAAGGTTCAATGATATTCAAAAACGTTTTATGATTATCCTTCTCACGACTGTTGGAGTTGTTTTTCATGATGAAGTCATATATGATTCAGCTTCATTCGGTACGCCTTTTTATGAGAAGTGATACCTTTAACGTAACTCCCCACTAGGATTATCTCCTGTATCGTGGGAGCATAACACAACACATTACATCACGCCTGTAATCCCCGAAGGGTTAGGCAGAGGTGTACTCATTAGTTCACCCACATTCGTCGATCCATATCGTCAGTTATGTTTTTTAAGTCCCATGTTATAATAGGGGCGAACCTATTGCCAACAACTGGGCACAATCCAGACTCCGAGGCTGCTACTGAGAAATTCCTGATGGAAAAACCCAATATCACTTTGCCCGACCTGGGAATCGAACCCAAGAACTCATGCTCAGCAGTCGCGCTTTGCTACCAACGAGGCAGTCCAAACATATAACTTTAAAACTCTTAACCAAATCCACTGTGTAATGTTAAAAAATCTTCTCTCTTCCAAGTCAAAAATGAAATACTCACGATGTCCGCTCGTATCTCTAGCCACTCCTGCAAGGGCTCTTATAACCTTCCAGATGGCCAAGAATTCAATGACGATTAAGGATCCCAGTATAAACGTGCTCCATATCAGGTGGATGCACCTCCTTGATGCAAACACGCCGAACAGGCAAGACCAGTGGAACACCTTCTCCATGATATCCAAGAAATCCTGACGGAAGAAAATAAGGATTTTAATATACGTGGTTATAAGTTTTCGAAAAGTTTTATAGTGGTGAAAATTCTGGGTGGAAGGACCATTTTTTTTACTGAAAAGAATTATACTTTTTACTACTATTATAATTGCGAAAGTTTGTGAGAGAATTTTCTGATGGTTGTTTGTTACTCCCTAATCCTTAATTATCACCACGGAATTACCTATAATTTAGCACAAATTAGATCTTGTTTATTGGATATTTTTTATCCCTTTTTTGTGTTTTCGTAGAAACATGTAAGACTTTTGTTTAATTCTGAAGTCAACAACACAGGCGAAGTTAAATCAGAAAATTGTACCAAAAAATCCAATAAACCTAACAAACTATATAATTTTAAAACTTACATCGTGAATCGGTTGTTCAGGTAGAAGCAACTTATTATTCCTTAAAAACTGATTAAACTCTTGACCAGACATTTTCAGGGGAAAGTAATTGCGATTAACGTCTATTAATTTCGCGTGCTAGTCGTAAATCAATAGTACATTCTGAAAACAGCTTATTAGAGTAAAAATAATAACAAATTGTTTTTTAATAATACCTTAATTGGTTTCAATTTGTATGTAAAGGACCAGTTTTGTTTGAACTTTAGTGAAAATCATTGTGGAACATAAATACAGTACCTCTAGTCAGCCAGGGCTTCTAAGGTCCTTCTTCTCAGTTTTCCAATCTGTCCTAGCCATCTTCCACCATCATATACCATCTTATAATAGGCCATCAACCCATATTTAACACAAAGAGGAAATACTAAAAAGTTAAAATAAAATTTCAACTTTTTATTCAAAAGGACCAATTTAAACTGGCCAGCGACTATTTGCGAAACAAAAAACAAACGATACGATCGGAATATTTATTTTTATCAATCATGTGAAATCGTGCAGGTTAGTTTCATGATGACTTGCTGAATAATTTATTACGAACTCATGTTGCAGACGATTGACATAGGTCGTGTCGGCTGAAAAATTCTAGAATATTTTAAATGAATTTTTTAACATTGTATTGATAACTGATAATACAAAATCAGCGGGTTAATTTTTCGTTTGCTATTTTTAGAATATTCGCTTAGACTCATTTTAAAACACGGTCTCTATCAAATTTTGTTTTGATATTCAATACGTTTATTATAATACTAATAATACCAGCCTTTTAGTCTCCCAAGGCCTCGTTTCGTACAGAGACCGAAGCAGGAGGATTTCCTCACAATGCTTATCCTGCACCGTTGTCAGTAATATCCATGAAAAATTTAGAAAGGAACAACACACAAATTATAGCACCAGCTTAAATCTTTTTGATTTTGAGTGTGCTCGAGCTGTCTTTAGGTTTCTGGTCCTAGGTTCCTACTTTAGTTTAAATCAAACAACTGGTCCTAGGTACAAAAATTCGTATGGCCTACAGGTAGTTTCCCTCACAATACAGAAGAAATTCACAACATCACAATATATCACGCCTATAATCCCCGAAGGGTTAGGCAGAGGTGTACCCATTAGTACTCCCACATTTCGCCAGTTATGTTTTTAGTCCCATGTAATAGAGGGCGAGCCTATTGCCATCAACCGGGCACAAATCCAGACTCCGAGGCTGCTACTGAGAAATTCCTGATGGAAAAACCCAATAATACTTTGCCCGACCTGGGAATCGAACCCAAGACCACAGCAGTCGCGCTTGCGACTAGACCAACCAAATTCCCAGTGGTCATTATTTGGGTAGATGACACCATCAACCAATAATTTCAGACATAACTTATCTAAAGAGACACTTACCGATTTAGTTTCAATTACCTGATTGCGTTCAAATTGATAAATAGTTATTTGAGTCGACATAAAAGCGACACTTCACAGTCATTTTTGCTGTATAAAATCTATGGGAGAATCGCGTTTTGACAGATCATAAAAAGTACGTCAATTAATTGATGGTGTCATATTTTGAAACCTTTTGACTTGCGCCATGTCTGTTTTCTCTAAACTAGGCTGTGTATCTTGGTGGCCAGATGAATGATGGAAGTAGGATTCATAATAAAACACAAATTCAGTTCAAATCTATACTCCAATAGCATTCTTAGTCAAATTTAGCTGAACATCATCAGTGCCTTGGTCATCAAACTGGATGAGGACGAGCTCGTAGGTTATTATCGCACCGGCCATCTGTAAAGACAAACTAGATTAGACCCTTTCGCGGAGATAATAAAGATGAGTGTTACAGGGCATTTTTCTCAGAAAGTTTCAGATTTGTTTGTCGATTGAGTTAGGAGTGTAAAAGTGGTCCTTCTGGTTTTGGTTATGTAATGTGTTTAAGTAAATACACAAACTAGCTTCCTCCCATGACTTCGTTCCTGTCAAATTTATTATTTTTTACGAGAGCCGTACATTTTCTCGGGATTAAAAACCTATTTGCTATTCCAGACTATAATCTCTGTTCAAAATTTCATCCAGATCCGTTCAGTAGTTCTAGCGTGATTGAGTAACAAGCATCGATTCAAACTTTTGCTGTTATAATAGTAGTAAGAAGTTAGATAGGAGTCAATACTTGACCTGTAGTAAAATACTTTTACTTAAAAAGAAGAATCCTTTTCCGCTCAGAGCGACGTAATCCTTAGAGAGTTGGTCTTGGAGACGCTCCACCTGTAAGACGAAGTTCTATTTATTTACGTTCTTTGTGTCAATAATTCTGGAGGTGCTCGTGGCTAAATAATAATAATAATAAGCTATGCTTGTCGGGGGTGACCATCTTTACACATCGAGACTCCTCCGTGCCTCAGAAAGCCGTTGGTTCTGGCTGTCATACGTGGATCTTTGACAGTCGTTACGGGTCGTCAGAAGCCCGAAAATCTGACAACCAGTATTACCCAGTAACCGAGTTGGGGAGCGACTGCCTATCGGGTGGCGGTCACTCCATGTAAAAATACTGGTTAAAATTCAGCTGCTGTGCATCCGGTTAGCCTGGAAGCCGACCCCAAGTTAGTCAGGAAAAGGCTAAATTGATTTTTTGTGTTAATAATTCTGCCTTTTCTGAATGTAGGTATGCTTTTCATACACAAACAGCCGACCCAGAATAACTATCTGTAGGCCATATAAATATTTATTCTCTGCAGCAATCGAACCAGCGGTACACAGTGCAGAAGTTAATCAATCGTTCAGCCACTGCGTGGTTATCTGAAGGCCTACCCTCATCTCTTACAACAATATTATTTTAATATTACTTTGCCTTCCGTACTGTTAGATTTTCAACGTTCGGCTCAGCGTCGAGAGTTCAAAATCCCACAACAAAAATTACAAAGGAATATTAAATTAACATTGTTTTAAGAGATGACGGTAGGGCCCCAGATCATTACCTCAACATTGTAACAATGACTATCATGCGTGTAGATGTGTTTGAGAGCCAGACGGGAGTGGACGTTGATGTCGGAGGCTGCTAACACGACGCTAAACACTCTAAAGCAGAGCCAGCCGAGAGATACGAAGTAATACACCGTCCTGATTGGCTCACTCGCCTGGCTTTGGCTGAGAACAAAAGAAATATTAAAATAATGGATAGAATATGTAGTTCTTGGAAATGTGATTATAGACTACAATTTAGCAGAGTGACACTATGTATAACAGAATATTTTAACTTTAAAATTGTAAAAACACCACTGAATTTAAACCTCTGACACCCAAGCTAAGATTAAACTTGTTGTTCACGCCGTTTAGACTCGAGTTCGTAAGGGCGCCATCTAGTAGTAAACCTACGAACTACTAAGTCACTCGCTCTTGCCTCGGTCGAGGTTTCCGATTCCCGTCGCTCAGTTCGGGGATCGCGACGCACGCGCCTGTGAGTAAACAGGACAAAACCCAGTGTTGCACATACCGCGGTCCTGATCGGACTCGTGTAACGCTCGCTCGCTTCCTCCCGATCTTGGTCATGCGCTAATGGACAGTTAATTTATAATGAGACCGTCGCTAAGTGCTTTGAACACGTATTTGTGACTGTTCGTGCTGCACCCGCGCCTGCTCATATTCTAGAACCCAAACCGGCTGCTGTGCACGTGAGGCTGTGGATGAGTCGTCGGCTTACTGGTGAGTGGGTGCGCTTCCTGGCTTCCTTTATTTACTTGGATGTGATCACAGCGAACTCCAACCGCTCTTTTGTTTTTTTTTTTCCCCGCTATACTCAACCCCGCGTATCGCTGGGCCAAATTATTTTGGCCCCCTTAAACCGCATTGTGTTATGGGTGCCAGGGCTCTCTTTTAAAATATTTACCACGCTAAAATAAACAAGTTCTGAGTTACATAGTGATTAGTCTCTTTGCAAGCTATAATATTAGAACTGAAGAATTTTTTTGTTTGTTTTAAGGCGCTACTTTCTGAAGTCGGATTGAAAAGAAATTTACTCGTTCAAACAAAAAAGAATCATCGAAATCTATTCATAATTGGCTGGCGGAGTAATCGGGTAAAATACCTACATACAAAAAAAATAACAAACGCGCCGAATTGAGAACCTCCTCCTTTTTGAAGTCTGTTGGAATAATGTTTGTAGGTATATGTCAGATTCTTAACAAATATTATTAACATCGCCTTACGTTCCATCGAAGCGGAGCAGTAACTGAACCAAGGTAAAACCGCAGAATATAGCTAGTCTACACTAATGATAGAAAGAGGAAATATTTGTATTTTTGTAGGTATGTTTGTAACGAAATAGCTCAAAAACTACTAGACCGAATTTAAAAATTCTTTCACCATTAGAATGCTACATTATCCCTGAGAAACACACGCTATATCTATTAATAAAAAAAAATAGGGATCCCAATTACAACTTCAATAATGTAACCCAAGTTGTCAACAATTTGCCTGTAAAATTCATTTGATATGGGTATCGAGTTTGTAAGCGAAGTCGCGGTAAAAGTGCTAGTAGGTAATAAAGCTGATTCCTAAAGTACCTACTCCGCACCGTATATATCAAAGGTGATAAATGTCTACAGCTGTTCTAAGCATTACACACGTTACGTCCTATAGTGAACGTGTGAGCGCACTTAAGAGGAAACGCGGGCAGAGAGAATTTGAAAATTAGGTATTAGAAGAAACTATCGCTGTCGCTCTGCGAGCCTCGGCGTGCGAAAAGGACAACTGCAGATACGACTGACTAGCCTAAGTAACATAAACATAACATCACATAGCTAAGTTAATTTATTAATAAATATTGTGAAAGTTTAGACTAATGTGTACTCGAAAGATGCAAGCTCTAGTGCCTATGTTAGATTATGTTGTTTCTTAATTTGATAAGCTTCTGATGTTGTCCTGTTTTCTCTTTTTCTTGTGTGAGCAGTACTGTGTTGTTCACACCATCTTTGCCAGCCTGTTTTTTATAAGTGAAGACTTGTAGATTGGCTGTCAGTTTTATTTACTATTCTCTTAATATGTTTAATTTAGCTGTAAGTCTTCCATAAATCTTAAATCTAAATCACACTTGTAATCCCCGAAGGGTTAGGCAGAGATGTACCCATTAGTACACCCACATCTCGCCAGTTAGTTTTTTAAGTCTTATGTAATGGGGGGCGAGCTTATTGCCATAAACCGGGCACAAATACAGACTCTGAGAAAATCCTAATGGAAAAACCCAATAACACTTTGCCCGACCTGGAAATCGAAATCGAATACTACTGACAAAGTAGAAAGATTTCTTAAATTGTAAATACTTGTTTTTATTTTTTTTGATTTAATACTAGCTTGTTTTTATTTTGCTTTTGTGTACAATTATTCTTTTATGTTTTAAATAAATAGTTTCTCTTTCTTTCATTTTTTCTTTCTAAAACAGGCGAGAGAGTGTGTATCGAAAAAAGACCACCCGCTTTTCCTCTTAAGATGTTTTTCTTACACCGTTCAGCCCTAATGATGGATTAAGTACCGGCGAAAATGTTTGTTACAGAAGAAACTTTCGTTTGCTTACATACTATTTACTAAGTACTTTGATAAAAGTTTTGTTTTTGTTTGAAGGCGAAATGACATAGTGTTCTCGATAATAACAGTTAATACCTTTATTCTTTGAATTATTTATTTGAGAGTGTAAATTATAGGAGCTGTTAGTTTCGACCCTTTTGAATGCCTCGTTGGTCTAGTGGTCGCAAAGCGCGACTGCTGAGCATGATGTTTCGGGTTCGATTCCCAGGTAGGGCAAAGTGTTATTAGGTTTTTTCATCTGGAATTTCTGCGTAGCAGCCTTGGACTCTGGACTTATACATATTACATTTGACTTAAACATAACTGGCGAAATGTGGGTGTTAGTTTGTAATGGGTACACCACTGCCTAACCCTTCGGGGACTACAGGCGTGATGTTATGTTGTTTGAATAATTTATTCGAGAGTGTGAATTACAGACTTTACGTGGCCTATGTGTTTATCCGGATAAAGAGTATAAAAAGACACTTGAAAATTTTTGTTTTTTAACTAATATGTGCCCAAAATAGTGCCGTAATACTGCTGCTGTGACTGCCTCGTTGGTGTAGTGGTCGCAAGCGCGACTGCTGTGCATGAGGTCTTGGGTTCGATTCACAGGTCGGGCAAAGTGTTATTGAGTTTTTCCATCAGGAATTTCTCAGTAGCAGCCTCGGAGTCTGGATTTGTGCCCGGTTGATGGCAATAGGCTCGCCAACTATTACATGGGACTAAAAACATACCTGCCGAAATGTGGGTGTACTAATGGGTACACCTCTGCCTAACCCTTCGGGGATTACAGGCGTGATGTTATGTTATGTTATGTGCCCAAAATATTGACGCCGTTGCCATGTTAATTTGGTTGATTCATCCAAATTGACTAACATGGGCATAAGTTCTTCTAAACAAGAAGTAAGCATGTATTTCTGCTTATTATAACTTACGTAATTCCCAAAAACAGTTGCAAACATATGAAGTAAAAGTTGCAGAAGCAGGATAGTATGATGATTCCTCCGATAGTGCCGTCAACTTTACGAACCAACATCGCTTGCTTCACGTACGCTTCTCTTAATTTGCGCCAAGTGTACACTTTCGTTGCTTCGTTTTTCTGAAACGAAGCACAACATCATTATTTTTATTTTTCACCAAGTTCTGCCAGGAAAAACGGGTAAAGGGTAACGGGTTTCATTCTTTTTTCATACAAAACTATATCTTTTGAAAGGGAGCCACTAGATCCAATTTTAATTATTTTCTTTTTTTTACAAATACATAACACCACGCCTGTACCTAATTCCCGAAGGGTTAGGTAGACGGTATATTAGGTACATTTCGCTAGATATGTTTAAATCCCACGTTTGAACGTAGATGAGGCGAAAGGAGTATATAAGGAGCGTAGCAGGTGGCGTTCTGTAGTTTCTGCCTACTCCCATGGGAAAAAGGCGTGAGTTTATGTATGTATGTATGTTTAAATCCCTTGTAATAAGCGGGCAAGCCTATTGCCATCAACCGGGCACAAATCTAGACTCCGAGGCTGCTACTGATGAAAAAACTCGTTAAAATTTTGCCAAACCTAGGAATCTAATCCAAGACCTCATGCTCAGCAGTCGCGCTTTGCGACCACTAGACCAACAAGGTAGTCGAGACTTTTATAAAACATTGTCGTACAAAAATGCCTATTTTTAGTTTAATTGAAATTAATGACTTGATTTTGAGGAACTCTTAGTAGTAAGATTAGTAGTTGAAAAGTACTTCAGCATACTGCTGCTCTTGCGCTGACCTTAATAGGTACAAGTATGAAGAACTAGAACTAGTTCGATCTACCCGCAGATAGCTAGATTTCCCCCGAGCACGATAAGTTTCAATATATGACATAGTTCACATGAGGATTGAAGATAGATTTGTTGTGTTGCTATAACGATATGTTTTTTTACCTATTGTTATTGAAAACCTGTTTCAACTTAAGTGCTTTAATCATAAACTAATGTTCATTAACTTTAAGTAATCTTTAAGTTTAGAGGTCAAAAATAGGAGTAGATAAACATAACGTCGATACCTTTGGCTCAAAGGGCGTAACCGCCATTTTGGCCAAAATTAGATTTTAATGCAATCGTACTTAGTATATCGTCCTCTTTTGATTGGTAATTAGAACTTCGATAATGGCAAAATAAATTGGAAATCTACAGCCATTATTTATGGATCGCTAACATTGATTTTCTCAAAATTTGGGCCGTTAATGAAAAAATTTGTCTTTTAATATTCTAAAATGTTCACTGACATTTTAACAATATTACTTTTTTGATTTAGCTAGAAGCACAAAAAAGTTATATATAAGTTATGAAATGTGAGTGTACTAATATGGTACACCTCTGCCTAACCCTTCGGGGATTAAAGGCGTGATATTATAATGTTTATTTTTCTTCAATATCAGTAACAATAAATATAGAATTCCACCGCAAAGTTTAACTTAAATAATGATATGATTAGTAAAATCGCTTGGATGATTTGCTGAGCAGCATTTTCCCTGCAAAATGCAAAGAGTTGTAAGCTCAGTGACGTAGTATTTGTCACCAAGCGGTCCATTAACAGCACCGGCTGATAAGTAGCAGCATTTATTACTAAAATCCAGGTTATAAATTTGAACCGCTTTGTTTGAGGTCACATTGATCGGATGGTTTTGTTTGTTGATCGATATTTGGTGGATGATTGGTGCCACATTTTTCGTTGACCAAAATGGTTTTATGTTGGTTTTATATTAATTGATCTAAAATATGCCATTAATAAGCTAATGTAGATATTTTGTTTCTGTTTTTGTTTAGAAAATATTCTGGTTGAATAACCAGAATATTAGTTAGGATTAACATCAATAACCTAAAAAAAAAAAAAAAAAAATCAGCATTAATATCCTTACTTCCTAACTAATATTATAAATGCGAAAGTAAGTTTGTTTGTTACCATTTAACGGCTAAGCTATTGAACCGATCATCATGAAATTTTGCATATACATTGCCAGGTTTACAGGAACGAACATAGGGTACCTTTCATCCCGAAAAAGGTACTGTTCCCGAGAGAAATCACAATAACGTTCTTATGATGGTAGATGGCGCCACATATCTTTCGAATTATGATCGAATTTTAAACTTAATTTGAGAGTGAAGCCGCGGGCGTAAGTTAGTTATATATAAATACTTGGAGATATTTAACGTCAAAGTTACAACTTTCAAGTAAGTTTTTTTACAAAAACAAGTATTAAATAAATACTTGTTTGCCTTACAACCTAATACTATGTATTGCTGTAAGGCATAATGATTAATGATATGAGTATATTAATTACTAGCTGTGCCCGCAGCTTCGCTCACGTGGCCTTTAGTGTAACTTAAGGAACTAAGTATTAAATAATAAATTAATAAATCATTTTATTATCAGGCAACTGTGGCCCATAGAAAAAATACACAAAGTAACCATATAAAATAAACTAATACATATAATAGAAGTGGTGGCGTTCTGTAGTTTTTGCCTACCCCATGGGAAAAAGGCTTGAGTTTATGTATGTATGTATATAATAAAAGTCTTATTAAATAACTAAACATGTAGCGTCGGCGTCATGTTGCGCTGTGTGGTGTGGCGAAACCGACCTCGAAAACGTCGATATACGACACCCTTCGGCCAAAAGTGCTCTTTCAAGAAGGTCTGCTGCTGGTGGGTAGGAATGCGTACCACAAACGACTTAAAGTTGATGTTGAAGCGCGATTCCAACCTTTCGACCCTCAGAGTCCAGTTGGTCTTCACTCTTAAAAACACCACGACTTTCTCAAACTCCGTGGAGTACTGCAGACGCGAAATGTACAGCTGCGTTATAGGCACAGCAGAACGCAGCAACATGTTGGGTCCGCTCGGCGCAGTACAGTTACGTGAACAAGGCTTCCTCTTCTTCTTTTTCCTTTAGTATTGTATGCCATGCCATCATAATCCTCCAAGCGGATCGATTGGTTCCAAAGATGGCTTTTAAAGCCCAGCGCCCACTATCGGTGGGCATCGGTGCGGCTCTGTACAGTTTGGGCTCCTTACGGCTTAGGGCGGCTTCGAGTGCCTGAGAGCTGCTTTGGGCGGCTTCGGCTTGCCTCGGCAGTCATAAGCATACCTAAAGACGCCAAGGCTGTCTTCGGGTCTCGGGTGGCATTTTCGTGGCAGACACGTCACATGCCAAGGTGTCTATTAAATAGGAGATGGTTAATCACCATTTGCAGTCGTTAGTTTGCATTCGCTTTGTGAGTACATAACTACGTTACAAATGGATTTATATGTGTTCCAGCGTGTTATTTAACCTTTTTTTTTTCGAGTGGAAATCCTCATTGATGCCCTCCGTTCGGGGATAACGGAGGGGCTCTCACAGCAATTTGAAATGACACGCCTAAGTAACTATTGTTGTACATTAAAAGGGCTACCTAATGACACATGTGTGGTTGTTATTGGTTCCTAGACCAGCTTCCATACATTTTTGCCGATCCTCCTTTACTAATTTTTTATTCTAAACCATTGAAACGCGCTTTAATACTACACCTCACATTGTAGTTTCGATCTGTCAAGACCGTATCCGACCGCATCTGGTTATCAGAGCAACTGCCAACAGTAAAATAACAATTAAAATAGCCATTCCCATACAAATCATGATAGATAGATTTATGATTTTGATTTTAAAGGATTTTGTCTCAGATTCACGGAATATGTGCGTCGCGATCGGCAGTTAGACTCGCTTCGCGTTCTTCAGGGGTTTCCTGAGATCGAATGCTTGCTGTACCAACTCTTTGAGCGCTCAAGCGCATTTCTCTGTCAGTGAAGGTGTCAGATTCACGCGATAGTGAATGTGCGTTGCGATCGGCAGTTACGACGCGCTTCGCGTTCTCAAGGTGTCTCGCGAGACCTAGCACTTGCTGTTCGAACTCTCTGAGAGCTCAAGCGAGTTTTTCTATCAACTCAAAGTAACGCGATAGTTGATGAGCCTCAAGATCGGCGGATAAAGGTGCCTCGCGTTGTTCACTGTTCTCTTGAATCCAAAAGAACAATATGAACTCAGTCGAGATTCTCGCTCAGCCGAAGTATCTGTAGCACGTATCCTTTTTTTTTTTTTTTTAGGTGGTAAAAATCATCAAATGACTCCTTCCTCCCTGGGTGCACGTATAACACGTATCCTGGCCCGACTTTCCTGAGATGCAGTAACTCTCACCTCATGATCTTCTTCAGATTCCTGTGATCGAATTAATCTCAGCCTATTAGCATTTTTGCTGTACTGGGAGAGGTTCGATTTTCTTCGAGGCATTTTTAAAATGAATAATATTTTATTTACTAATATATAATATCACAATGCTATTTAGAAAACCTATAATAAATACTTATCAAAAATGACAAAGCCGTCAGCCGAAGTGACAGTTTGTCAAAAGTGTAAAGAAGCATTTATCTCATAGGCATGGACAAATTAAGTAGTTCGATGAAAACGCCGTTCTAGTTTGCCGTTATTGACTGCTTAGCTCCTTGGTAGCTAAGGTATAGAGTGATGATAATTATTTCAGAAGCTCAATCCACAGCTATCTGCAATATTCTTATCAGAAAATTCAAGTAACCATTTATTTTATGGTATTTTATAGAGAAAATGTTCGACCTGAATCTTTAAAGTGATATATCTTTTTAAGTTTTGAACCGATTTAAATAAAACAAACACTAAACGGTGAAGACAGAGTACCACAATACATTAGTGAAAACCGTTAGTTAAGCCGTCTCTGAGATTAGCCTGTACAACAGACAGACAAACAGATAAACAGACAAACAGACAAACAGAAAAGAAATTTAATAATCATTGTTTTGGGTTCTATCGCGTTGATAAATGCCCCCAACAAAAGTTTTTCTCAAAAATCTCTTATGTACAGACAGCGACCAGTTACAGATTTATTATATGTATAGATATATGACGGATGGTCGGCGCCATGGTTGTTTTTAAAAAGAGTGACTTCAGCATTGCTGACATCACACTCTTGGTTATTTTCCATCTTCTTCAAATAAAACACTTCGAATTACTGTTATTTAATGACGTAACAATCAGTATAACAACGACAGTATAAATATGACTCACAGAGATGTGTTCCGTCCGACGGCTCGTGCGCAACTGAGCCGGTCTGTGGATGTCGCCTGTATTTATAGACACTAACCGCGTGCTCGGCGCACGTGTTTGAGTTTTTAGGTTAGGATTCAAACTTTGTAAATAAATGATTATTTTTACAATCTTTTGGAGTAAATAAACTGATAATTAATTGAACCATGCAATTATAATGAATTAATCATCAATAATAATTAATTAACCATCAAAATAAATAACATTAACATAATTTGTGTTTTTAAACAATTAATTCGTGATCATAATTGTAATCAACTCTTAATCTAATTATTCGTTGATACATCAACGAATAATTAGATTATCTGCATCTTAAATAGTTGACGAGGTTCTTTAAATAATGCACTTGCGCCGATACGGCCATTCTGACAGGCGGTGCGTGCTCTGCACCAGCCTGCGTTATAAACTTGTACTTGTCTGAAACAACGGGGTGTATTTTTGTTTTTTGAGTTTGGTATCTGTAAGCAGCTATGCTACTAATGGGGATACTTTGTAAATAGCCAAATATTTAACTTATGTTGATCTCTTTGTTAAATATTTTGTGATAAATTATAAGGTATCGTACTCTTTTGTAGGTACTTATGTATTGATTTTTGTTTTTGTTTTATTATGTGTTTCGGCCTTCCATCACGTCTACACACATTTTGTTTCTCGGAGATTGTCTCGTTGAAATTGGAAGATGTTTATGTGGCTGTGCTCTGGGCGGTCCTGTTCGCCGTGGTATACAGAGGCTCTATTGGGAATAAGAACAAGGTCGATGCTGTGTTATACACAGAGGTTCTAAAAGGTAAAGGATAATGAATAATTATTTCTTTGAGAAAGTACTTTGCTACTCACGGTTTATTGTGGATGTGTGTTATGTGCATTTGAGTTTTGCTCTAGTTCCTCAGTTCGTGAGGTCGATGGCATTGGTTGTATTGTCTCAGCTGGTATTGTGGGTTGTTCATCATCAACCGCCGATACGGTTGCCTGGTCACCTGGTTTTGGAGCACGCCGAAGCTGATCATGCGCCACCTTCGTGGTCGTCCTCTACCAACGACTTTCTTTACTAGATAGCGGTCGTTCTCCTGTACTCGACAGATCTCATAAGGTTCACTGAACTTGAGATCTAATGAAGTTTGGTTACGTGGATTGTTTTTTATAAGCACGTAGTCTCCTCTTTGAAAAGGATGAATCTTGGCCTTCCGCTGATTGAAGCGGTGTCTGTCTTGCTCCGCAGATAGGGCCATTTTTTGTTGTGCATGTTGTGTCAGTGCTTCTATATCCACAGTGTGTTAATCGATATTTACAAGACTTAAGAGTTCTGGCGGCACGCAATGTTTTTGCCGGGTGATGAGTGTGAGTGGAGCAATTCCAGTAACACGATGAGGAGTGCAGTTAAGAGCTAACTGTAGTTCTTCGAGTAAATTGTGCCATTGCTCAGTCTCGTAATTTTTTATCATAATTAAGGCGTTTTTTAGTGTCGCCACTATACGTTCAGCTTGTCCATTCGCTCGGCTGACTCCTGGTGCTATGGCATGGATATTGATTCCAACTTGGTCACAATAGTTTTTAAATTCGCCCAGGAATTCTCTTCCTCCATCAACAATTATTTGTACAGGTGTACCAAATAAGTGCACATGTCGTTTTATGGCACCCAGTGTACTCTACTGATTTTTGTTGGTAGCGAAGTAAAATAGTACGTACTTTGTGAAAGCATCAATTGTAATGATGACATATTGTTGGTCGTTTGGAGTCCCCAGCTTCCCTGTTATATCCATATGTATTACTTGAAAAGCGGCGCTTGGTTTCTGGATTGGATGCAGCTGGGCTTGTACAGCACCTGATGCCCCTTTAGATGTCCTGCATATCACACAATTGTCTACAAAATTGCGAACAGTGGTACTCATTTTATCGAACCAATAAGCTTCCCTGATTTTCTGCAAAGTTTTTTCCCAACCAGGGTGTTTCAATGCTGTATGGTAAGAGTTTATTATGCTCCATTGGAATGATTTAGGCACGACTGAGCAGGCTTGTTCTCCAAAAACTTGGTCTTGTATAATTTTCTTCAAAGCATCATCTTCTAATATGTAACCGTCTACTGGATTATCGTCTCGTAGGGTGTCCATTAGGGGCCGTAATGTTTCATCTCGGCATTGTTCGACTTTCAACCAGTCCAGATCTCTTGTCATATGATATTGACTGCAAGTACTGTTGGATTTCTGCTGAAGAAATCTGCGTGTTGTAAGCGTTCACCTTTACGGTATTCTACTTCAAAATCGTAATTCTGTAGAAATGCCCACTAGCGATGAATTCTTGGGAGTAAATCTTTCTTGTGTTTAGACGCCTTTAAAGCATTGCAGTTGGTAATTACAATAAACTTGCGGCCGTAGAGGTACTGACGAAAATGCTTGATAGCGCGCACCACTGCCAGTGTCACCAATTCGTACGAGTGGTATCGGCTTTCGGCATCTGTAGTCCTCATACTCATGAAGGCGACTGCATGCTGACGTTCTTGAATTATTTGTACAAGTACTGCACCAAATCCCAGACTACTTGCATCAGTATATAACTGTATTGGTGCTTTTTCTTGAAATATTGTTAATACGGGAGCTGACGTCAGAATCTGTATAATGTGATTCCGAGCTTTCTCATGTCTGTCATTCCATTCCCACTTTGTACCTTGCTTGGTTAGCTCGTATAATGGTACCATGATACGTGAGAAATCTGGAATGAATCTTCTGAAATACCCTGCTAAGCCATTAAACTGCCTCACCTGTTTAGCTGTTTTGGGTACTGGTGCTTTAACCAGGGCTTCCACTTTCTTTGGACTTGGACGTACCTGCCCATTCGAGATGACATTGCCCAAATATTCTATTGAACGCTTAAAGAAACTGCATTTGTCAGCGTTAATTGAGAATCCAGCTTCCTGTAAGGCCATGAGGATGCGCTCAATCTTCGTTATTCCTTCATTGAAATCCACACATTTGCTTAGTACGTCATCCACATAAACTTGAGCATCGGTACTCAGCAGTGAGAATAGGGCCTTATTAATGCATCTCTGGTAAACTGCACAGGCATTGCTCAGTCCAAAAGGCATGGTCATATATTCATATAAACCGTCGGGAGTCACGAAAGCGGTCTTCTCAATCGAGGATTCAGATATCGGGATCTGATGAAAACCAGCAGCCATGTCCAAGCTGGTGTAATAGTTGCCGTTGGCCAATTGATCATTGGTCTGCAATCAGTGGGAGCGGGTAATGATCACGCAATGTGTTGGAGTTCAGTTCTCTAAAATCCACGCACAGACGATCATCGCCGTTCTTCTTCTTAACCAAAATGATAGGGCTTGAAAATGGCGACTTGCTTTCACGAATAATCTTATGGTCCAGTATCTCCTGAACGATTTCACGAACTTTTTCTCGTTCAATTGGGCTCAGACGATATGGCCTTCTCTCCACATATTTATCAGGATTCTTGAGTCGAATTTCTAATTTACCAGTGTTGACACGTGTTGTTGGAAAGCCACGAATAAACAAATGCTCATATTGGTTCAAAAGTAAGCGCAATTGAGCAATCTCATCAGCATTAGTGAGGTCACAGATCAGTTTGTCAAAGATCGGGTTCTTGGTATTTAATTGGTTGATTGCTTGTTGCCTAATGAGTTGGGTTCGAGCTTTTCTATACAGTTTACGTTCGATGTCAGTGAACGTTCACGCTTAAAGCATACTTCATAAGTGTGGCCCACTTTCTTGCAGAATGAACAGGTCGGTATGTTTGCTTGCTTCGTATCCTTGTTTGATGGTTCAGCATTGGTATTGGTGTCTGAAATTTTGGGCTTGAATCTACAATCATTCGAGTTATGGTTGTTTCTTTTGCAGTAACGGCAGGAGGAAGATGATTGATAGCCTTCTCAAATTCGTGCACGTTTATTTGGCACCGTAGAATTTGAACTTGGATGTGGACGTTTTGTTCGTATCGAAGAGGCGACTGAAATGAGCTCAGGAACTGTAGTTGCCCTTGCATTTAACAGTTCCATTCTTAGGCACTCATCATTAATACATCCAATCACGGCTTCCACGGCGTCATCATTGCCAAGCTTATCCTTGGTGAGTCTCTTCCACAACACCCAGGCGCGTGATAAATATTCTGCTATATCTTTAGACAAGTCGTAGCCGTGTTCGCGGAAGCGAAGGACGTCTCGAGAATACCTGTTTTCCAGTTCAAATGTAGTTCTAAGCTTATGGCGTAATTCTTCCCAGGAAGATGTGGTCACCATCCAATCATCCACCCACATTTTGGCTCGTCCCTTTAAGAGACCACCCACCTTCATGAGTACATCGAAGTCACTGAGCTTGTATGTCTCAATGGCATTGTCCAGGTGTTGGCACCACTCTCTTACCCCAACATTGGTATCAGGGTCAAACGATGGTAAATAGATATCGTTTATCTTGACTCTTGCTTCAGTGGGTTTGCAAAGGCGCTCCGACATTTGCTGCATCATCTGCATCATTTGCATAAGAAATTCTGGAGGCATACCCCCCATCGGGCACGCCGCAATCGCGGCGATAAGACCCCTTTTTGAGGAGTGGCTGGAGAGGCGCTACGGCGTCCTCACCTACCGCCTGACGCAGGTCCTCACCAGACACGGTTGTTTCGGGAGGTTCCTGTGTCGGATAGGGCGGGAGGAAACGCCCGGGTGTCACCACTGTGTGGATCGCCCGGAGGACACGGTGGAGCATACGGTGCAGGACTGCCCCGCTTGGGCAGAGCACCGCCGTGTCCTCACGGAGGCGATAGGCGGCGGCGACCTCTCGCGTCCGGACCTGGTTCAGGCCATGCTCCGGGGCGAGAGGGAATGGGATGCAGTCACCTCCTTTTGCGAAGCAGTAATGCTAGCGAAGGAGGAGGCGGGCCGCGTGAGGGAGAGAACCACCACACGCCCCAGCCGTAATCAACTCTTAATCTAATTATTCGTTGATGTAGCTGCATCTTATATAGTTGACGAGGTTCTTTAAATAATGCACTTGCGCCGATATATAATATAATAATATTAATCTAAATTAATATTAAAAATTATTATTATAAATATGACTCACAGAGATGTGTTCCGTCCGACGGCTCGTGCGCAACTGAGCCGCTCTGTGGATGTCGCCTGTATTTATAGACACTAACCACGTGCTCGGCGCACGTGTTTGAGTTTTTAGGTTAGGATTCAAACTTTGTAAATAAATGATTATTTTTACAATCTTTTGGAGTAATTAAACTGATAATTAATTGAACCATGCAATTATAATTAATTAATCATCAATAATAATTAAATAACCATCAAAATAAATAACATTAACATAATTTGTGTTTTTAAACAATTAATTCGTGATCATAATTGTAATCAACTCTTAATCTAATTATTCGTTGATGTAGCTGCATCTTATATAGTTGACGAGGTTCTTTAAATAATGCACTTGCGCCGATATATAATATAATAATATTAATCTAAATTAATATAAAAAATTATTATTATAAATAATATTATAAATATGACTCACAGAGATGTGTTCCGTCCGACGGCTCGTGCGCAACTGAGCCGCTCGAACTAGTAGTCGCTGTGTCCCCTTACGGGGGGCACGGCAAGCGGGATCGGGGCGAGGCCCCCTGCCCGCGGAAGCTATACCGCGGCCCGTAACTACGGGCCCGTCATTGGATTGCCTTATAGGCACATATGTGTGGATGCTAGGTATGTCTGGGGGAGCGCCGGCGCGTTGTGCCTTGACGCACAACGCCGCCTGCTTCACGGCTCTCCGGCGGTCCGCCTCCGCCGGATGATACCCCCAGTTACCTGGGGGAGGTCCAGCAGAAGGCGACCAGCGACAGGAGAGTCGGCTTTAGTGGCGCGCCCTCAGATGATTTAGAGAGGTCCCCCGCCTTCCCGCTTCCAGGTCTAGCCGGTTACGTTCAGGCAGGGGGGCCGGAGTGTGTGTGGGGGCGGTATTGTGCTGTGTGACACCGCCCAGTGGGCACGAGTACAGAGCGCGTCCGCGCCGCGCTTGTATCGCGTGATGACTGCGTAGTGGAGTCTGTGCTGGTCGGCGCGCGTCGCGCCTATATTAACTTAGAGCGCGGCGCACGTCGGGCGTATGTAGTGCATGTGGAGTGTCACTGAGTGAGGGGGCCGCGTGTAGGTGTATGCGGCCTCCTCGTGAGGTCAAGTCCGGGGGGTGGTGGAGCTTGTGTCCGGCAGCAGGTCGCGCGGCAGAGGACGTCTGTCGGGCGGGCGAGTCTGCCAGGGGGCTATCTCGTTGAGATGCGCCCAGGCAGATTTATCCACACGCGCGAACATGGTGGCTGCCAGGCGGGCGACGATGTCATCCAGGCTCTCGATTCGCAGGTCGCGTTGTATTACGCGGTTCCTCACGAAGCGAGGGGCGTCGACGATTCTCCGCAGCGCAAGGCTTTGCTGCGCGCGGAGAGGCTTGCGAGATGACTCGCTCGTGAGGGCGAACCAGGCCGGGGCGGCGTACGTCAGCAAGGAGCGGACGTACAGCTTGTACACCCCCAGCTTGGCTCGCAGCGGGAGGCGTGACCAGAGCACTGGATAAAGCTGCGCGCGGGCAGCCCTGCACCTAGCGGAAACTTGCCGGACATGGCTCCTCATACAGAGCCGACGATCGATGGTCACCCCCAAGTATTTCACCTGGGAGGACCACGCGATGTCGACTCCGTGTAGAGTCAGGGGTGGTGGGTAGTGGGCGCATCCGGAGAGGAGCGCCTGCGTCTTACCCACGTTCACCGACAACCGCCATTTCGACAGCCACTCGGGGAGGAGGTCGAGGGCGCGCTGCATTTTGACGGCCGCGTGTCTCGCGTTCAGCGAGGTGGTGATGTACGCGGCGTCGTCAGCATACAGCGCGAGCGTCGAGTCCTTTGTCGTGGGGATGTCGTCGGTGTAACATGAGTAACACAGGGGCGAGAGGCAGCTGCCCTGCGGCACTCCTGCTCTCACCGGGCGCGCACTAGAGAGCGCGCCGTCGACCACCACCCTGACGGTCCTGTTTTGGAGAAAAGAGGCAACCACGTTAATCACGCGACGGGGCGCGTCCGACAGCGATAGCTTATAGACAAGCCCCTCGTGCCAGACGCGGTCGAACGCCTTTTCCATGTCGAGGAGTACTGCAACTGCGTCCTCCTTGTTCAACGACGATGCTAGCAGGTGCAGTACTCTCGACAGCTGGAGCGTCGTGCTGTGTTCCAAGCGGAACCCGAACTGGTCCGGTCGGAGCTTCACGTGGGGCGTGAGGTGTCGCAGCAGGAGTTTTTCAAACACCTTGGAGATGGTTGGCAGCAGGGTGATCGGCCGATAGCTCTCCGGCTTCAGCACGTTCTTCCCCGCCTTGGGACGGGCATCTTGTTACTTGCCACCGCTTGCGTAGGCGCCGCTTCTCGGCTACCATTTGCTTGAGGTGGCGGGGCAGGGGAGGCAGGATCCCCTGTTGATGCACGTCGATGTCCTGATCCGATAGGAGGAGTCGGAGGAGGCCTTGTCCCTGAGGCCCCGGGCATTCCAGTGAATGACCCTCAACGACCCGCTATCCATGGTACAGGGACAACAGCTCCGTCAGGCCGTCGAAGATCACTCGCTCCGTGTCCTGCCCCTCTCTGATGGACCTCAGGAGGTCTGTCAGTAGGCGGATGGCGCAGGCGGTGAAGTTTTGCGATTGTTGTTGTTGTTGTGGGGGCGGCTGCTGCTGACGCCGAGTTTGGGTCTTCCTTTCTTGGTCCCTTTTCTCGGAGACACTGGCGCCAGTCGCCGCCGCGCCCTGTGTCTTCGTCTCACCGCCTTGCACCACCGCACTGTGGGCAGGGGGGGCCTCTTTGTGTGTATCCGAGGGGGGGGATTTCGATCCTTCCCGCCCCGCCGTCCTCTCCTCCGCTTTTTCCCGAGTTTGGGCCCGGGTTTCGACCCTCGGCTCGTGGGCCCATTTGCTGCCGCCATCAGGTTCGCACCTTGCTGCGGCTCCTGGCTCTCCACGGGAGGGGGAACCTCCGGGGCCTCCTTTCCTCTTTTGGTTAGGGCCACCGTCCCTGCGCGCCTGTTTTTGGTTTCCCGAAGGAAGACCGGGCACTTTGCGTTGTTCGCCGGGTGGGCGCCCTCGCAATTCACGCAAGTGGCCGGCTCCTCCCTCGGGCGCGGACAGTCGCGCGATGCGTGCAATTCTCCGCAACGCACGCAGGCGAGCGGACGGTGGCATTGGTGCGAGCTGTGGCGGAATTTTTGGCACCGGTGGCATTGCGCCGGCCCACGTTTTCCACGCCACGCCTCTATCTTGACACCCCGCATGCATAGGAGCACCGAGGTGTCGTAGATGAGCCGCACGTCAGGCGTCTTCTTGATGACTGCATGAAATATGCAGCCAGGTCTGCCCTGACGTGCGTTTATGTGGCGCACGTACTCTGGCTCGTAGCCGAGGGTCTTCAACTCCTCCTTGATTTCTTCGGGGTCCGTGTCAGCCGGTAGCCCCCTGATGGCCACCTTCAGGTTGACCTCCGCTGGCAGTGAGTAGGCGAACCAGCTGATTCGCTCCTCTTTTTCCAGGCTGGTCAAGTAGCATTGGACCAGCCTGTATTCTTCTTCCGTCTCTGGGGAGAATCGCACACCCGTACCGTAGGGGCGGGCGTTCGGGGGTCTCCCCAGTTTCTTCGTGATGGCCCGGAAGTGAACGGGCCATTGCGGAAGCTTCTCCACCACCAGCGGAGGGTAGCGGGGCTTCTTCGGTGGGCGCGACGTCGCCGTTGCCGCAGCCGAGGGCGCGGCAGCGCCTGGGGACCCCAGGGGTCCTGGGCGCTCTTGGGGGCCTAGGGGCCTGGGGGGCCCCGTTGGGGCCGGTGTCCCGGGGGGGGTTGGGGACCCCCGGAGATGGGTGGAGTCCTTTGCAGAGGAGGGCCCAGCAGTGGGCGAGGGCGTGCCGCGGGCCGCCTCGGCAAATGAGGGCGCGGCAGCAGCACCCCGGTCGTGGGGCGCGCGCTCGCGCTGGGGCCGAGGCGGGTCCACGAAGTACCGCTTGGGCCCTTCCTCGGCGTCGTCCGGGCTGCGGGGTTTCCGCTGGGGTCTGGGCGGTTCGAGGTCGAACTCAAACCCGAACCCCAAGGAAGTTGTGGGGGACGTGGGTGCCGTCGCAGGTGGAGTGGCGGGGGGGGGCCGGAGAGGCGGGGTGGTCGAACAACGGCCCCGCGCCGCCAGCTGCAACCTGACCCACGGGGCTGTAGGGGGGAGCGGCGGAACGCGGGGGCGGAGGGGGTGGGTGTCCACCCTCTGTTTCGGGGGGACTTGGGGCGCAGCAAGGGGTGCTGGCTTCTGGGTAGGGGGCGCTCGAGACGCGGGCGCGGGCGCGTGCGCGCGCTCAGTCGGCGCGTGGGCGCGCGTGACCGGCGCTTGGGCGCGCGCCGCGGGGACGGTGGGGGAGCGCCCGGATGGCGCAGGAACCCGCACCGATATTAATCTAAATTAATATTAAAAATTATTATTATAAATATGACTCACAGAGATGTGTTCCGTCCGACGGCTCGTGCGCAACTGAGCCGCTCTGTGGATGTCGCCTGTATTTATAGACACTAACCACGTGCTCGGCGCACGTGTTTGAGTTTTTAGGTTAGGATTCAAACTTTGTAAATAAATGATTATTTTCACAATCTTTTGGAGTAAATAAACTGATAATTAATTGAACCATGCAATTATAATTAATTAATCATCAATAATAATTAAATAACCGTCAAAATAAATAACATTAACATAATTTGTGTTTTTAAACAATTAATTCGTGATCATAATTGTAATCAACTCTTAATCTAATTATTCGTTGATGTAGCTGCATCTTATATAGTTGACGAGGTTCTTTAAATAATGCACTTGCGCCGATATATAATATAATAATATTAATCTAAATTAATATAAAAAATTATTATTATAAATAATATTATAAATATGACTCACAGAGATGTGTTCCGTCCGACGGCTCGTGCGCAACTGAGCCGCTCTGTGGATGTCGCCTGTATTTATAGACACTAACCACGTGCTCGGCGCACGTGTTTGAGTTTTTAGGTTAGGATTCAAACTTTGTAAATAAATGATTATTTTTACAATCTTTTGGAGTAAATAAACTGATAATTAATTGAACCATGCAATTATAATTAATTAATCATCAATAATAATTAAATAACCCTCAAAATAAATAACATTAACATAATTTGTGATCATAATTGTAATCAACTCTTAATCTTATTATTCGTTGATGTAGCTGCAACTTATATAGTTGACGAGGTTCTTTAAATAATGCACTTGCGCCGATATATAATATAATAATATTAATCTAAATTAATATTAAAAAGAGGAAAAAAAATGTATTTTTGTTTGTTTGTAATGGATAAACTCAAAAACTACTGGACCGATTTTAAAATTTCTTTCACCATTAGAAACCAACATTATCTGTGAGTCACAAAGGTTTTATTTTATTTTTGCACGGACGAAGTCACGGGCAAAATCTAGTATAATAATAAAAGTACAATAAATGTATAGTATAATACAAAGTGATTTTTCACACCAAAAAAAAGGTTATTTCCCAGCAAATTTTTTATTAAAAGTTACTCAGTTTAATGGGCAGTATGAGTAGTTAATTAGTATGTGATTTGTCATTTTACACCCCTTACAAAATATACGAATCCCAATTAATTTATTACCTGATCAGAATCCATTTGCTTCTTCTCCAACGCACATATTTTGACTAGACACTGGTTCAGTCTATGATATCTTGAAGTTAAGCCCATACTGATCAGAACGATCAGCTGATCTTGAAGGTTCCATAACAGTGTCGCCACGGTGCTCATAAAGGCTAGAGGGAGGGCGTACCAGTCCGAATATTCATCTGAAATATATAAGACACCTCATCAACTACCTAGCCTTTTCCCAATTATATTGGGATCAGCTTCCAGTCTAACCGAATGCAGCTGAATACCAGACACCTGCACCACCATCAACAACAAGACACCAAGACACCTGTATTTCCCAAATAGGTTGAAGCCATTCTCAAACTTTTACGTTTCCCAATACATAGGTACATAACATCACGCCTGTAATCCCCGAAGGGTTAATCAGAGGTGTACCCATTAAACACCCATATTTCGCAAGTCATATTTAAGTCTCATGTAATAGGGGGTGATCTAGCCTATTGCCATCAACCGGGCACAAATCCAGACTACGAGGCAGCTACTAAGAAATTCCTTAGGTATGGAAAATCCTAATAACTTTGCCCGACTTGGGAATCGAACCCAAGACCTCATGCTCAGTTGTCGCGCTTTACGACCACTAGATCTGCGAGGCAGTCCAACGTTTCCCAAACATCTTATTATACATCTTATGTTTTATGTACTAAACATCTTATGTTTTATGATATACTCGACAACAGCGCGGATGAAGCCGCAGGCAATAGCTAGTCTTTTAAAATTAATTCGTTACTTACGCCTCAGTATCATAAATCCGTGTGAAATCAAAACGTATCGCTTTACAATCAGAGATGGCGGGCAGTCCAGACCAATCGCAGAAATAATACTCATGATATGTTCCACTGAAAAATAAAACATTTTAGTACTTATTTGTAATCTATTTATAACAAGAATTTAATCATTGTTCCTCGGATACGATCATTCGCGGCATGATTCTGGTATTGGAACAGAACAACTATCTATGGGGGTATTAATACCATCACATTCCAAAATCCGACTACTACTAATTACAATAATACCAGCTTTTTCTTGTCCCACTTTGGGGAAAAACTTCTTCTCATACATAGAAGGCAATAGCATTGATCATCATGCTTAAGGATTGGTAATGTCAAACTTATATTAATTATAAGTCCAAGTTCTCCATTATGTTTTCCTTCACCGATGACAGCGATATAATATTGGGACATGCCACACTGTTACCACCTACTGCAACTCCTGAAAGCCAGAATCAACAGTGGAGGCCACCAGAAAAGCGCCGAGGCAATGAAGCTCGACGAGTCCCAGAGAAACGATTAACTGTCTTGGGTCCCGCAACGAGATTAATCAGAAAATAATAGCGGAGGAGTCAGAAAAAATATAATTTCCGCTTCCCTCCAAAAATGACAGCGATATACTTATGAATTGGAGAAAGTCTCATTGGTACTTGCTATTAAGAAATTTCTAATAAAAAATTCAATAACACTTGGCCCCCTTCCCCCCTGGACCGGCACCAGCTCCCCTCACTCCTGACACCACGCTCAGCAGTCACGCTTAAAACCATAAGACCAGGCAGTAAATAAAAAAAATCAGACATCAACTCACTTATAGAGCATGTGGTCATAAAAATAATGACGAAATACATTCTCTTCTTCAGAGTTTTATCAGCTGGTGCCTTGACGGACATGATTCGTTCAACTCTAGCCCAGAATGCTGACAGGTCTCCCCAAGACCTGTACAGTTTTGATGAGAGGATCAGAGACAGGATTGCTATTGTGTAGAAGATGGTGCCTGCTAAACGGGCAGTGACGCTTCCTGTAAGTAAATAAGTTTATTAAGTATTCAGTAAAATTGATTTCCAATAACTATCGTCCGCCACCTCGAACCAACCTTAACAGACACTTTTTTCAAAAAGATAGTCTAAGCTCAGTAGTTAGCCATTTCGCTTCTAGCGATTAGGTTAATACCACCAGCCTATTATCGACCCTCTTTTTGGTAAAGATCTCTCTTCGTACAGAGAAGGAAGTGATATTGATCACCACGATTGATCAAGGCTGATTAACGATTTCCGACTTCGTTCATAAATCGTTCAAGTTTCCACACAACGTTTTTCTTTACTGATGTCTAAGATAAAATGAAAAAGTATTGACTTGAAAATGTCAATTTCCAGACATGTCCATTATGACCAATTAGGTAACTTCTTCTCCAAATTCCCTAGTACTTTTTATATAAGTATTGTATGAATTTCTACTTACTCTGTCCAGCAGTATCAATAGCCCATCCAGCAAGTGCCTTTATAACCTTCCAGATTGCTTGGATCTCCATGAAGATTAACACAGACAATATGAAAGCACTCCAGAAATAGCTAATATATTTCTTCGACCCCAGCACGCCGATCAGGCAGGACCACTTGAAGACCTTCTCCATGACGGTTAGGAACTCCTGAATTTAAATAAAAGACTTCTGCATTCGATATTTCACACACATCTGTCTAGCTTTTTGCCAACAATGTCGGGGTCGCCCTTTCTGCCTAAATGGATGCTGCAGCTGAATATCAATATTTTAGATGGAATGACTGCCTATCTGACCTTCATGACCTACATCAAAATTATCAAGCGGAACAGTTGGGCATCAGTCTCCCGAAGATTCTCTGACCGAACCGATCCTGCACCGTTTATATCCAGCAACTTCTCGCAATTCTCACCAGGTCATCCGTCCACCTAATATGCGCCTTGTCAACCCTGCGTATCAATCAATTTGTCTAGCTTTTTCCCAACTATGTTGAGGTCAGCTTCCAGTCTTCCCGGATGCAGCTAAATACCAGTATTTTACATGGAGCGAATGCCCATCTGACCCAGTAACTGGGTAAAACGCTGACGCTAACTCAGTAATAAGCTGTCAACTCTACGTTTAATCTTCATTATTAAAACCAAACAAAAACAACTTACGTCATGACTCGGCTGCTGAGGCAAAAGCAACTTATTATTCCGCAAAAACTGACTAAAATCCTTTGACATTGCACAAAGTATAAATTACAAATCACTTAGCGGTGCTCATAAGTATCAATACGTTTATTTCAATAGCGGTATAAAGTTATCGTGTGAAAAAATTGCTGTTGATTCATAGATACTTGGTTTTTTCTATTTGCATACGGATTATATGTGGTGACCAGTATTAATTGAACTCTAATACAAGGTGTTTGTTTACAATAAACTTTGATTTTCACGGAGTGTAAAAAGACCAAATCATATAGCTATTAACTACTTCTACTATCCATCATAAAACATATCGTAATATTACGCCTGTAATCACGAAGGGTTAGGCAGAGATGTACCTATTAGTACACCCACATTTCTCCAGTTGTGTTTAAGTCCCATGTATAGGGGGAGAGCCTATTAACGGAGCACAAATCCAGTACTAAAAAATCCTGATAGAAAAATCCAATAACACTTTGCCTTATCTGGGAATCGCACCCAACCTCATGCTCAACAGTCACAAAAACGATTTTTATTTTTGATGTGAGAAGTCATTGTTCATGGTAGCACGCAGTGTAACACATAGGTACAAAACATTCTACGATGAAGGTTGGTTCGTTCTAGCAGAGCTAAAAATAATTATCATTATTGACAAAAAAGGCCAGAAATTAAAAAAAAAATGTTTTGTAAAACACTGAAAAGAAACCTACACGGACCAAATTATAATAGTCCGAAGTTATTTGCAAAACAACAACACGCGATCCGATCGTCCGATTCATTGCTATCAATCATGAGAGATCGCACAGACCAATAATAACTATTTTAATGACTTGTGAGTCAATTGCGTGGAATATTTGATTTTTTTTTTAATAGTCCTACTAGATACCATGGAGCAATACTAATATCATCTAAAAAGTTTAAGAGGGCTGAGTATGAGTTTCAGAGTGATAGAAGAGGGAGTGCACCTGTGTTTGCGCACACACTTCATCTTCTCATCATCTGCCTAGCCTTTTTCCAACTATGTTGGGGTCGGCTTCCAATCTAACCGGATACAGCTGAGTACCAGTATTTTACATGGAGCGACTGCCTATCTGACCTCCACAACCCAGTAACTGGGTATTACGATACCCATAGGTAAGACTGCTTGTCAGACTTTCGGGTTTCTGACGACTCGTAACGACTGTCATAGATTTTAACGTGCTTTTCGAGGGCAGGCAGGCTTTGCGCAGGTACTTGTGTACTATAATATATCCTACGTACGTGGCGAGCCTCCGATGAGATCGGCAACCGTGACATAAATCGGTTTAAAGGAATATTATACTCCCGGTGAGCGCCTTAATACTTTTATTAAATTAGTCTTAAATCTTATGATGACACAGGTAAGGCTGCTCTTAACCTACAAATTCAAAGCGGGTAGGTAATAAAACCAAAGAAGCGTTACTTTTGACTGTAGTTTTAATTTTAAAAGCACATAAATTCGCGTAACGAGCTAACTTGTTTTCAGACTGCGCTGAGTTAAAATGATTGTTATTCTTAGCAACATTTTTCATCTGTTTCCTTGTTACCATTTTCTAGCACAAAAGTGTTACAACAATCTTGGAATAATGATTCCATTTTCTTGAAGAAACTGTTTGTGTATGGAAACGCAAATTATCCTTTGTTGGTGCATTTTCTTTTGTGTTTTGTGTGGAAATCGCGATGGTTCTTTGTTGCAAGTAAGTACCTAAGTAAGACGACAGTTATTTACAAAGTAAAACCATTAAATATTTGGGTTTGTTTCTGCCAAAAGCAATACGACAAACCCTAAGACGACCCACTGACCAAATTACATCCTATTTTTATTTAAGAGTACGATTTTGAATATCGCTGATTATTTTTAAATCTACCTGTTCTAACCTTTTATTTAGGATTGAACTCGTGTTATTATGCGTATTTAATTAATTTGTCGAAATCAATTTAATTTATCGTTATTTTGTAGAACTAGATATCTTAGAAAAGTTTTTTTAATTAAAAAAAATTACAACAAAAAATGATAACAAGAATACCTACTACAAGAATTACCCTATCCTTGATGATGAGATCCTTCTTAAGATGTTATCCATCTGAGACATTCTAATGAAGAAAAATATAAATGCAAGGTCATGTTTCTGTCCCTGAAACTCTCGCTAGCCGTGGCCTTAATATACGAACTTCTTGGTTACAAATTCCTCAATTTGTATCAATGGCTGAAACTGAGAACGCTGCCAGAACTACGATATTATATTACTACGGAATATTTACGTAACACAAAAAAAATGATATTAGTGAAATGTCAATTGATAGAAATAAAAGCTTGACAAAAATATCTGTGCAATTACATTCCGCAAAAAGATTGCGAAATTTGTTGAAAAGTATTTTTGAATTCAGTAAAATTACGCTATTTTTTGTTTTACTTTATTTTACAGAATATTTATTATGTAAAATATCCCGTATAAATAAATAAAGGATAGCAAACTGCAAATTTAAAGCAAACACGTAAATAATACGATTGTGTTTTTTTCGACATAATTATTTTAGTTTGGACAGATTTTTGTTCATATATTAAATATTTCTTTAAAAAAATTGTTCACCCTGCAATACAATAAGATTATGAACACAGAAATCTAATTATCCTATTATTAATACTTCCCGTTTGTCCACTGTCTTTTATAGAAGTGCATTAGTTACTATCGCTCGCAGGAGTTCTAATTACATGCAATTCGTTCTCGCGTCGGCCGGGGAACAACTATTAACCTAATTTTCTGAATTCCTGGTATAGGGTACTCAATATGCCGGAGATTTTACTCGCTCGAAGGCTTACGAATTAATTTGAATCAATTTAAAAGCTTTTCAATGCGATTTTGCTGGTGAAAGTCAGTTTAGATGTATTTTTACTAGCTCTTGCCCGCGACTTCGTCCGAGTGAATGACGGTTATCGCGGACGCAAACGATACGCAGGCAACGAAGTCCTTGTATTGAGGTCTAACTTACCCTGTTCCATATTTCATCAAAATCGGTTTAGTGGTTTAGTCTTCTACTTTATCGTGTGGGAAGTAAGGTCTTACGACTCCCTAGTGTCAGAGTTTCTAAACCGCGTCTAGGGCCTATGACATGTTTTGAGTGGAACAATATGTCCCAGGTTTCCTCACGATGTTTCCCTTCACCGATGTCAGTGATATCCAAGATAAACTTTAGAAAGTATATCAATTGAAAAAGTCACATTGGTACTTGCCCAGATTTTAACCGAAAGTAGACAGACGGACACAGTTACTTTCGCATTAGTATGATTAAGTATGGATTTAACGTTGATGAAATGATAAGTAGGTTAGGCTCAACGTGTCTATTTTGTGATATTTCACGCATAATTTAAATGGGCAATTTTCACCCTAATCGATGTAGGTAATGGGGCCATATTACTTTGTAAAATTACGGCATGATTGGCTCCTACGCAACAAATACTTGTATGGCGTACAGATAGTTGTTTCAGGGGGGCAATATTATTTTAATACGTTGCGTTCCGCACTGTTGGATTTTTAACGCTCGGCTCAGAGCTGAGACTTAAAAATCCAACAACAGAAATCACAAAGAAATATGTTAGTAATATTGTTTTAAGTGATGGCGGTAGGCGGTAGGTCTGGCTTTGGGAATATGAGTATAATGTTTGTATAATCTGATTTCTTTACTAGGGTCTTTGCAAAGCGTCCATGCGATTGAGTGTCAGGCATAAGTGGTCTGGCATTTATGCTGAACTGGGCCTGTTTGGCGCAACTTTGGGGCACACAATAATGTTTTTATATTTTGCTCAACCCTACACACCCTAGTGACAAAGTTTCTAAACCACCTCAAGGGCCTCTGACATGGTTTATTATTATTTTTATTATCAAAACAAAAACAAACAAAAATATTGTTTCGCAAAGGTCGCGAGGTCACAAAGCGCATCTGCTGAGGTTCAATTCTAAGGTCGGCCAAAATGTTAATAAGTCTTTTTTTCAGTAGCTGTCTCGGTGTCTAGATTTGTGCCCTGTTGATGGCAATAGGCTTGCCCTCTATTAGGTATATGGGACTTAAACATAACTGGCGAAATGTGGGTGTTCTAATAGGTGCACCTCTGCCTAAACCTTTGGGGATTACAGATGTTATGTTATTGTTGTGTGCAGGTGGTCTGTATCAATAAACATTTTTTCTTTCTTAGCATCGTTGTGTCTCAGTGTACAACAGTCCTTACTGCAAATAAGAACCCCTGCAAATCAGTACCCCGAAGGTGATTTGGCGTACTCACTAAATTAACCCTACCGACCGAGTGTGAAATTGACCTTTTCGCTTCCCATTCTTGACTCCCGAATTTTTATGTTAGAACTTACCCCTAAAATGTCAGGTCCCCGATAGTAAAAACTAACTGCCATCGGTTGAATTATATGTATAAAGAGTTGATAGTGTAATAAAAAACAATTTAAAATGACAAACAGTTTCACGTAGAGGCAAGGGGGGTTCCGTGGATTGCATACATACATAAACTCACGCCTTTTTCCCATGGAGGTAGGCAGAAACTACAGAACGCTACCAGCTATGATCCTTACAGACGAGATGTATGAGATGTATGAATGTAGATGAGGCGAAAGGAGTACCTTTCGCCTCATTTACATTCATACATCTCGTCATACAAGCACGCCGGTTACGAGTATTACGCACCTGACCTTTCTGAAGGACCTCACCAATAAGGTCAGTGTATTTAGTGTGTGTACAGACACTTTTGAACTGTCAAGGAGTCGAGAGATTCGCTCATTCCAAAAAGTAAGTTTATAAGGAGAAGAACGCGTAAGAAACTGATTAAAAAAAATACTTATCAAGCTTTGTATCATAACATAACATTACGCCTGTAATCCCTGAACGGTTAGGCAGAGGTGTACTCTAGTTTACCCACATTTCACCAGTTATGTTTTTAAGTCCTATCTAATTGGGGCGAGCCCATTGCCATCGACCGTGCACAAATTCAGACTCCGAGGCTGCTACTGAGAAATTCCTAATGGACAAATCTAATAACACTCTGCCCGACCCGGGAATCGAACCCAAGACCGCAAGCTCAGCAGTCGCGCTTTTCGACTACTAGACCAACAAGGCAGTCCTTTGTATCATTGTTGTCCTTCACTAAATTACTATATATATCCTGGCCTCATTCAAGCAGTGGCCTCACAGAGTTATGGATTTGCCCTTTTAATAAAACACGATCAAAACTTTGAGGGTAATTTTGTTATCCTCTAACTTTTACGTCATCCAACCTTCGCATTAAGCAACGTACCGGCGTAAATTAAACCTAATTCTGTCAAAACAAGCCCACTCACAATATCTCAATAATTAAATTAATTACGTCATACTTTGACGTATTCGATATGCCAAATGTGAAATAACAGTTATACATTTGAATCTATTTCTTATTAGCTTTCGCCCCCGGCTTTGCTCGCAAAACATTCGATCATGATTCGAAAGATATGTGGCGCCATCTATCATCATAAGAGCGTTATAGTGATTACCCTCGGGAACAGTACTTTTTTTCGGAATGAAAGGTACCATAGGTCCGTTTCCGTGACAACGTATATGCAAAACTTCAAGATAATCGGTTTAGTGTTTTAGGCGTGGAAGGATAACAATAAACTTACCTTCGCATTTATAATATTAATAAATAATAAATAATATGAATACCTAATAACAAATAGCAATAATTAAAAATAGTTTGGATAGGAAGTAAGGAGTAGTTAGGAAGGTAAGATTGTCTACCTTCTCTCCGCGACTTCATCTGCGTCAAAGTTGATTTCTGCATACAAACTATGCACCCCCGTTTCATCCTCTTCGGGGGCGAATTTTGGAAATCCTTTCTTAGTGGACGTCTGCTAACTATAAACTAAATACCTACCTGTCAAATTTTATCTTTATAAGACAAGATTTTGACACATCGAGGTTTAGAAAGAGATAGTTAAGAGTGACAGAGACAACGCTATACAAAGCCAATCTTTTTCTGAAATTCGGCAATATTAATGGCCGGGGTTTAGTACGAAAGAGGTGCTTGTTTAGAACGTGATGTTTTATTACAAGAGAATGTTTAATTAATTTAATTACGAAGGTTTTATTGTTATAAATATTTTATGGGAGGTATTTTGAATTCCACTCATTGTTCCTACTTTAGGAATGTCCCGTTGTTGTGGCAATGTTTGGGAAAGGAATACTTGTTTCGTTTTTGACAAAAGGAATCAAGACTCCATGAGAAGTCTCCTAAAACTCCAAGAAAATATTATTTTGGTGTAAGTTGCAAATAAGAGTTGTAAATATAAAAAAAATACATTTCAGAACATTATTTAGGTTTCGCAGGCAAAACATAATGGCGTCGGACGTCGCGAGGCGACATCCGGCAACCGTAGGCACGGGCTTGCGGACGGCGAGTAATGGGTAGCTCGTCGTCCGATCAAGGACCACGCCCGGGTCGACGGCGCTTTCTGTTCGCGCGCGCCTCAAAGAGCTGTCAGCACAGGGACGGGGTCTTTAACGGGGCCAACGCCTGCCGGAGTTGCGGGACGTCTTAACAGGATACCATGGCCCCGGAACGTAAAGGGCAACAGAAGGAACAGGGGCTTCATCTAAACATTATGTTTTGCCTTTTTTTTTGCCAGAAAAGGGATCCCGGGGTATTATAAGTTTGAATTTAAAAAACTTGTATTCGTAAAAAATTGACCTTAATTTTTTGGATGATGTATGTCATTGTTGAAATCCACCATTTTCAAGACCTGCTGAGGGAATAAAATAGGTAGTAATATCTTTAGTGCCTGATTATTATTTTTGGGATAAAACTGCCATCATTAATTAATTATTTACTCGGTGTTATTTTTTTAAAAACACTTTGTAATTGAGATAGTAATAAAAACACGCTGTACTTCGAAAATAACGTTTATGTCTACATAATATTTATTTTATGCATATACACAAAAATATGTAGATAATTGAACTTCTTTTGAGAAATAAATTAGTGTCTGTACATTTATCTAGACTTTAAAGTACTTAAGTAGAATAAAATCAATTTTATTTATAAATTCACAGAATTTGTTTCAAAAACACTCTTATTTTAGAAAATTTTCTTAAGTAATCCTCAAATGGCTTATAGATTATTGCGTTACAAAAGTGATTCAGTAACGGCTTTGAATTTGTCGAAAGTAATTTCGATTCCAGTGATCGACAATTACGATTTCGACTCACGGTTTGAGAATCGAATATAATTACGGTTTCAATCGGAAATAAAATCCTACGTTTCGAATAGAATGCGTAAAAAAGGCTCAAGATTTATTGGCCAAGACATTTTTATATTTATTAAGAAATATGTATTACGGATTGTAATAAAACGCTGTGATATTACAATTGATCACTTTGTGAAACATTTTAATTTGAATTTTTAAATTTAAGTGCCATTAAGAAACGCAAATTATAATAACATAATATGCAAATTCTTATATACTTATCCGTATCAGTTTTTGAGAGGAGATATCAACTAAATATTCAACGTTTTTAATTAGTGAAATAAAATTTTCCTTTTGATTTGCAAAAATATCATGAAAAATCCTACAAATGAAAATGTGATTTATTAGCTACTCATAAATTACAAATTAGTAAATACATTACTTTGCTGTGTAATGTGTTTTGTTTTTATTTATTCCCTTTAGTTGTCTATCACGCTGGTTGTACCGTTTTGTTAATTTTACACAAAACGGTTTTTACCGTACTGTGTAAAATTGTGAACAACTTTTTCCAAGGGGCCAACCATGAAATCATGAAAAAAAAAATCTGATGTTCCCTACAAAAATACTACACAATACAATCATAATGTATGAAACAGTTGATTTTTTTTCCATGATTTTAAAGTTGGTCCCGTAGAAAAAGTTGTTCATAATCATGAGTACAAAGACGCCTTTTCATGTTGGTGGTGTTTTAAGAATAACCCTGTATAAGTGGAAACTTGTCATTGGCTTTCGCCTCCTTTTAACTTCGTACTACTCGAATGTAGGTATTAGCTGTAAGTTTTCCTTAAATCAATAATATAAAATAAAATAAATATCTGTAATGGTACCCCCGCTCATACTATAAACAACAGACTCTGTATTAACGATTCGAATGTAGGTACCTAATTAGTTAATTCACTTCGAGAATTAATGTCTTCATTAACTAGGAGTGTGTGGTGCACAAAAACAATTCAGAATTATTTATTTATTTTATTAGCTTTTATTACATAACAAATCATCTGCTAAAATGTGATTCGAAGAAAAATACGCTTTATGTTGTAAGCACGTAGGTTGGTTCTAACAAGTTTCTAATAAAGTATGTATTGGTGATCTGGTCGTAATGGCCCAGTGCTGCAGTGGTTAACGCGCCCGCCTCTCTACTTTATAAGTTAACCTTGAACGTGACCTAACATCGGTGAAGGAAAACATGGTGAGGGAATCTTAATACAAGTATGAAATTGTCAAGTCGCCTTGACCTTGGCCTTGAGTGGTGATCAATGCTCATTTATGGCTTCTCTGAATGAGAAGAAGTCTTTACCCTACAGTGAGATAAAAATAGGTTGGATATTATTAACCAGACGATGCAAATGCATAATAAAAAAAATGGTTTTGTCATCCAGTAGGTAATATAACCCGTTAACTGCGAGAGAACACAACCATTGGACACTGGACACACTTCGGACTTGGCGTAGCGAACGGCAGCAGCCAACGGGAACAGTAAAAACTCATAATTTCTTTTCCAGTTGAATAATGATCACCATTTTCAACCGACTTCAAAAAGGAGGAGGTTCTCAATTCGACGCGTATGTTTGTATGTTATTTTTTTTTTTTTTTTTTTTTGTGTATTTGTTCTACGATTACTCCGCCAATTATGAATCGATTTGGATGATTCTTTTTTTGTTTGAAAGAGTATAGTTCCGAATAGGTCCCATAGGAATATTGTCATGATCTGATGATGAACTTTGGAGATATGGAACGGAACTCCTTATAAAATCACAGCAGAACCTCCGTAACAAGAAAAATTGCTTTGTTTATATGTGTAGTCGATGACTGACTGAAGGAAGTGGGGAGGGGGTACGTCAACCCCCCTCCTACCACTTTCCAAAATTAAATATATCGTGTGGGGTATTGTTTGAAAGGGCTTTATGTAAGGATTTCAAACAGTAACCCACAAGCACTAAAAAGTGAAAAATAAAAAGCTTTTTTACAAAAAAAGATAACCGCCTTCAAAAACTACAAAATAAAAATAACTTTAGCTTGGAACTCGGCGGCTTTGGTTTTGTTTCTTGTTATGTAGGTATTGCCACCGACTTCCAAGCTAAAGTTATTTTTATTTTGTAGTTTTTGAAGGCGGTTATCTTTTCTTACTCATCTTCAGCAGAAATTAGAACAAAATTAACTTTTTCTGAGAGAATTGTGTTTGTCTTTAGTTGCAAGAAAACATGGCCTGTTAGAATTATGTCAGCTTGAAACTGTACCGGTAAACAACAAAATATTATTAGAATAGATCTATTAATCTTAAATGAGAAGAAATACTGGAGTAATTAGGCGATTAAAGAAACTTTAGACACGAAAAACAATTTTGTTTATTTTTTCAAGACTGTTTATTAATTTGGGAACGCGAAACTTTAAGAGCAATAGCGCACTAGCGGCTCGGCCGCAGCGGCCAGGTCGCGGCGGCCATCGAGATAGATACCTTAGTATGAAATCGCCACAGAGCGCGCGCACTTGGTCACACGCGACCAGCGGCCTCACTCAGCCGCAGCGGCTAGCGAGATCGGAGCGGCGCGTTTGCGGCCAGTGTTCAGTCGCTGGTCGCTGCGGCCACTGAGATCTATAGTATTGTAGTAAAATCACCAGTGTGCGCGCACTAGCCGTGGCGGCCGCACTTGTTGTAGAGCTACAGCGTAATTTGTAATTATCGCGATGTCTTCGTAGCCGTGGTTTTGGCCGCGTTGCAAATCGATCCCTGCGGCCTGGCCGCGCGACCTGGCCGCTGCGTCCAAGCCGCTAGTGCGCTATTGCTCTAAGCGTACTGCGCAATGGATACCTACCGTTGAATTGTCAACATGACATTGACTGTCATTAGGAGTGTGTTACGAAATTAGGCTGCCTATGGATTCTTTGAAATATATTATTTTTGTTCTTCTACCCGCACTATTATAAAATTAGTAATAAGATTTATAATAAATCTTATTACTAATGAGAACAATAATTGTTCTCATGTAAGTGACGATTGTCATAATGAGAAAAAAAGTTCTTGAAACCAAAATAGCTGTCTCTTGAAATCCAGTAAAGCACGTAAAACATACAAATTATAAAGCGATTAACACACGGCACCGACCGCGCGGTCGGGCGGTGTACGTGTTAGGCATCAACGGATTTCTTAGAGCCCAATGCGAGATGAGATCCGCTTCACCGCCAACCGCGGCGGTACGCGGTGCCGTGTGTTAATCGCCTAATTAATATCAAGAGATGTTATATTTCTAGGCCTGTTTCAGAATTGTATTCAAAATTAATTTCCGTTAAAACAGATGGATTTCCCGGCGACGCGACAGCGGTTGAACGAGATGTGAAATTCACAATTTCGTCGCACCACAGCTTAATTTAAAATATTAAGTTACCGAATTACACGGGAGTGCGGGTTTTATGAGTTATTGGACATGCAATCAACGTGTAGGTACTTATCCCGTCGAATTTTTAACCAAACTGTCAAAAATATTGTGAATGTTTCATACGTGGATCTTTGACAGTCGTTACGGTTCGTCAAAAGCCCTGACAACCAGTCTTAACAAGGCCTATCGTTTTACCCAGTTGCTGGTTTGTGAAGATCAGATAGGCAGTCGCTCCATGTTAAACACTGGTTTTCAACTAACAGAATCAGGTCAGATTGGGAGCCGACCCCAATATACTTAGGAAAAGGCTAGACAGTTGATTGAGTTTTTCTGTATTATTTGCTGTTTTTATTCTAGACTGAATGTATTAGATATTGCATCTCTTGTCGTTACAATAATGATAACGTAACTTTACGTCATAAAAAATCTATGTCTGAAGCCGGCCTAGGAAGCGGTTTTGAGCTGGTATATAAAAAAAAAAGATGACCGCCTTCAAAAACTACAAAATAAAAAATAACTTTAGCTTGGAATTCGGCGGCTTTGGTTTTGTTTCTTGTTATGTAGGTATTGCCACCGACTTCCAAGCTAAAGTTATTTTTTATTTTGTAGTTTTTGAAGGCGGTCAT
Organism: Hoplodrina ambigua; assembly: GCA_949774945.1. Taxonomy (NCBI): domain Eukaryota; kingdom Metazoa; phylum Arthropoda; class Insecta; order Lepidoptera; family Noctuidae; genus Hoplodrina; species Hoplodrina ambigua. Next base: position 11,876,892 of record OX458968.1, read on the forward strand.
CTTTTTTTGTAAAAAAGCTTTTTATTTTTCACTTTTTAGTGCTTGTGTGTTAATGTTTGAAACCCTTACATAAAGCCCTTTCAAACAATACCTCACACGATATATTTAATTTTGGAAAGTGGTAGGAGGGGGGTTGACGTACCCCCTCCCCACTTCCTTCAGTCAGTCATCGACTACACGTATAGACAAAGCAATATTTCTTGTTACGGCGGTTCTGCTGTCATTTTATAAGGAGTTCCATTCCATATCTCCAAAGTTCATCATCAGATCATGACAATATTCCTATGGGACCTATTCCGGACTATACTCTTTCAAACAAAAAAAAATCATCCAAATCGATTCATAATTGGCGGAGTAATCGTAGAACAAATATACAAAAAAAAAAAAAAAAACATACGCGTCGAATTGAGAACCTCCTCCTTTTTGAAGTCGGTTGAAAAGTATCTGGTCTACGTGGAAATCTCCCATTTTTCTGTTTTAACAACAATATCAGCGTGTTAGGCATGTCATGACAGATTTCAATCGTTATAAATTCATAAATTAACATTTATACAAACAAAACGTAGAATAATATTGGCATTTTATTTGGCAAGGCTTTATTTGGTCGTTAGCGGGAATGATGCAGCAAGTGCCAAGACTTGGCCTCTAAAAACTGCGATATAACTATAGTTTATGACTATGGTTTCATTTATCGGCAATTTAATTGGTTTTGTTTTTTTTAAATAGGGTTTGTCCACAAAATAGTTAGCCTAGTTAGATCTGTCGCCAAAAGGTAGTTGTCCAACAATATGAGTATAAAGACAACCTCCCATAATGATCGGCATATATTATCAAGTATTCCAACATCAGCTTTCTGCCAGTGAGAGTCCCGTCGAAATCGGTCCAGCGTTTTCGTAGATTAGTCCGAACAAACTGGCAGACAGATATTTCTTTGGAACAATTTTTATACTTAGTAAAAAGATGTAATATAATATCAAAGAATATCACAAACATACATTTAAAATTGTATGTATTCGTTTAAATTGTTAATCACTGAAATCGCTGCCTTTATGTCCGTCGCTGAATTCGAAGCCCTATTAAATAATACTATCTTGTATCGCTTCAATCGTCTTCACAATGAAAAATTGGCAACGAATCTTTTTGAAATATTTTTAAAAACGTTATTGTTCCTTATCGAAATGTCGATTTTTTTCGTTCACTTTCTTCATTCATTCATCAAATAAGTAATGACCGTCTATCAATAAAGGAATTTTAGAATATCGTTACCTATCAAAAAAATTGTATGAAGAAATAAAATCGATATCTGATCAATACTTACCAGAAATTTTACAATAGCTACCATTTTTTCAGAGATTATTTAGGTTTACCATTAGAAATTAAATTAATTACCATGTGAAATGTCGTGATATCCTAGCGGTTACGGTGCCCGCCTCTCATGCTTGAGGTTTTGGGGTTCGAATCCGTGCAAGTACCAATGTGACTTTTCCAATTCATATGTACTTTCTAAAGTTTATCTTAGACATTACTGACATCATTCCATGCCTCGGAAAGCACGTTAAGCTGTTGGTCCCGGCTGTCATACGTGAATCTTTGACAGTCATTACGTGTCGTCAGAAGGTTGAAAGTCTGACAACCAGTCTTACCTAGGAGTATCATATTACCCAGTTACTGGGTAGTGAAGGTCAGATAGGCACGCTCCATGTAAAATACTGGTATTCAGCTGTATCCGGTTAGACTGGAAGCCGACCCCAACATAGTTGGGAAAAGGCTAGGCAGATGATGATGTACCTTCTTAGTTAATCTTGGATATCACTGACATCGGTGAAGGAAAACATCGTAAGTAAACCTGGACTTATAATTATTGTAAGTCTGAAATCATCAATCCGCCTTGACCAAGCTTGGTGATTAATGCTCGTTATTTCTTTGTATGAGAAGAGGCCATTGCCCTGTAGTTTGACAATAATAGGCTGGTATTATTTTATTAAATAAAATAAAAATAAATTACCAGAAATGGATTATTAAAAAGAAAATCATAATTTTTATTAATTTTTTTATTTTAAAATGATACAGAAATAGACTATTATCTACAAGTATTTTTAAATAAAACAGGACAGGTACACAAGAATGGAAGAATACTATTCAATAAGTTATTTTTATCGAAAATTTTACTTTGGCACTATTAAGGTCACCGCTCATAACATCAGGATTCCGACGCAGTATATAAATTTGACATTCAAATTTGGGCTTTAAATCGTGTGCGTTAAAATACTTTTTATATTGACAAGATAAAAAGGTGAGGGCTTGCGGGCGGCTGGAAGCTCACGGTTAGTGCTGTTAAAATGAGCGATGACCAAATCAGATTGTCAATTACATCAGACTTTAAATCTAATACATTAATGTCAATTATATTCCTCACTTTGGTTGGCAGTAGATTCCAAATTCAAAACAAAATATTTAATTTTCAAAATCTATCACAAACTAAAATCTCTTAGTTTAATATCTAATATTAAAATCTTCTATAGGTTGCTCTATTAATACTGTTTCGGTGGTGTCTGGTGCTGCTGGTGACGAGGATGCTAAAGCTGAAGGTCGTAATGATATGGCTAGGGGTAAAGCTGATCTGGCGCAGAGCTGGGACGCTCCTCGAGTAGAGCCCGTTGAACGGTAGCGGGTGCAGCGGCCACGTCTGAGGACAAAAGAGAATGATTAAAATATAGGGTAGAATTTCTTAGTAGTAGCCTCGGAGTCTGGATTTTGTGCTTGGTTGTTGACCATAGCCTCGTTGACATAACTGGCGAAAGGTGGGTGTAGTAATGGGTACACCTGTACCACGCGTCGGGGATTACAGGCGTGATGTTATACTGGGTCATGGAAAATTTACAAAAAACCTGAATAGGGGTTATTGTACTCATTATCAAAAATTTAGCTGTTCCTTACAATAATGCTATATGTATATCACCATCGTAATGTATGGTAAAGCTGTCTTTTTTGTAATGTGTTTAAATAATGATGAGTTCAAATTTCTCCTTTTCAGATTTTCAGTAAATTCGTCACAAGTTGTTTGTTTTAAATTAAAAAGAGAAACTATAGATATCTCACAACGTTATTTTCATATGAACGTTAGTAAACCCTAAAGTATATTTGAATTCAAATTCTGTGTGGTTTTCATCATGCACAGGCAAGACAAGTTATCGTTTTCTTAATTAAAATCCTAGCGGGTTCACGCAAGAATTATTGTCTCTTGTAACAAAACGTGAGCCGTATTTGAAATTGTTTTCATTAGTTTATTTTATTTTATTAATGAAAGGTACTTGCGAGCTTGATTTTTAATTACTTGTTAAAAAAATGTGTTTAGTGTACGCTTACTGTTTATATTAAAAGATATTTCTGTAAGTTTTTGGTTGTTAAACAAGTAGCCTACTGGTAGGCATTTCAAGACTGATTCTGGTAACATAAAAAGGCGGACAAGGATGTTTTCGAATGTAATTTACCTAATTTAAAAAGTAGATAATAAACAGTTAATTAATTAAGAATAAGAGTAAAATTCGTTACAAAACTAAACAAAATATAACATAAAATAACTTATTTTTAGAATGTATATGTATGTTTTAACTTTAGTTTTATAACTATATTTTTATAAACGTCTGTAAACTATATGATAGTCCCTAAACTAGGCGGCGCCTGTATTTTGGGGGCCAGCGTTGCGTTAGCTTGTCATAAATCAAGACATTTGAATTACAGTTGACAATTAAGTTAAGTTTCAATCAAAGACATCCATCGGTTTCTAAGAAAACTTCAACTATATCTGATGACGTTTGAGGGTTAGGTACCTAGATACCTAGCCCTTTTGTTGACTGTACATATGGTTTCATTAAGAATTAGTAAGATGAGGCTCAACATAGAGCAAAGTGGAAAGAAGACGTTTGCCCAGAACAGTAAAGGCCAGCCGAAAAGATGTGAATATGACGTCATCGCACAATTCTCTGTCTTGTACCAACTCGATAAAGCGACGACAAACTTGAACTTGCAACTGTCAACAGATATAAGTCTGAGGAAACCGCACGACTTAGTTACGTCAGCGGATCACAAACTGTTTTGGAGACAAGCCAACGAAAACAATTTGAAAAATCGATGCTTGAAAACTTGCTTTGGATAATTTTTAGCTGAATTCGCTGTGTTTTCAGGGTTCCGTAACTCAGTGGGTAAAAACGGAAACCTTATAGTATCACTTTGATCACCCTTTGTCAAGACCCTTTCTCTCAGGAACGCATGAAGGTATCAAGCTGAAATTAATATCAAATATTCAGATCTGTTACTCCTTGAAGCAGTGAAAAAAAAAACTTCTAAGTCAAAGAAATCTAAAGATATGGTCGTTAATGGCGCATATTTTGACGCTCGCTAGGAAATACAAAACCTATAACGAAACTATATTCATGAAATTTGGCAAGAACCAATGCCTACATGGCATTGGTAATGAAAGAAATCCGAAAACCGTAAGTATGTAGTTCACAAAATAATAACTATTAGCGATTATGAACTTATATTATTGTTAGATGTTGTGTTAAATATTGTATGGTTGTACGGAACCCTTCGTTAGCAAGTCCAACACGCACATAGCCGGTTTTTTTTCAAGTTTTTTGTTACCATGGTTTTTTTGCACGCCATATTGGTTTTTATAGCGGGAAGTCATAAATAGATAAAAATATTAAATATAAGATGCAATGATAGCCCAGTGGTTTAAGCGCTCGCTTTTTATCACGAGGCTGTGGGTTCGCAACCGGGCACGAGCAAGTACCAAGATAAGTTTCCTACGACATCACTGTCATCAGTGAAGTAAATCAATCGGAAATCTTTACTTATCTATAAATAATTTTAAAAAAAGCATCATATCCTGAGAATTTGAACTATCTGGTACATCGGAAACCAACTCTATGAGGGTTTAAAAAACGACGAAACACTTCGAGAAAAGGTAGACAGTGGCCTTGTGCTTCGCTTGGCTCGTCTTCGTGGGGGTACTACCGTGCCCTAAATAAAATCCTTTTATTTCCTAATAATTTCTATCACATAATTTAAAAGTTGCTTAACTAAATTTTCATGATTATGAATTTTAAGACTTATCTATACTTTATAATAAATCTATAACTGATCGCTGTCTGTAAGTACTTACATGGAATATTTTTGAGAAAATCTTTTGTTGGGGGCCTTTATTAACGAAATAGAATACAAAACAATGATTTGAGAATTTTTGCCAAGCTGACAGCGGTAAAGTAAAACAATCATGACGAAGCCTGGACTTACAATTAATATAAGTCCGAAATTGCTTATCTGTCTTGAGCAGGCGTGTTGATCAATGCTCGTACCTTCTATGTCCCAGTGAGACACAGTTATAATTATAATTAAGATCTGTAGTATGTTGAGGCCTCTTTAGAATAAGAATCAGAATTTTATTTGCTCTAAATGTAGGTACAGTATAAGTCAGCAGTATATCTTACGGTGTGCTAATCTTTATATTAATTAAAAAAAAAAAAAAAAACAAAAAAATATGAGAACAGTATATAATAATAAAAAAAAATATCAGATAGTAAATTATAAGAAACATTAACAATTTAATCATATCCATTAGCTAAAAATATTGTATACAGGGTCATTGAAAATTTACCCGAAATCTGAAAAGGGGTCATTGTATTCAGCCGTTCCATACATTATGAGCGTGATGTAAACCATTTATTGTAAGAAACAGCCGATTTTTTTTCATGATTTCGGAGTTGGTCCCATAGTAAAAGTTGTTCATTCATAATGATGAGTACAATGACTCCTTTTCAGGTTTCGGGTAAATTTTTAGTGATCCTGCATATATTTAATATTAATACATTGAAAATGTACGATTTTCTACCAATGTGTATTATGATGTGCTTGAAGTACTTCCTCCTGCTTACATTTAGCCAGACGACTATGAATAATGTACTCATAAACTAATAGTCTTTTATTATTATCATGGCCCTTTAGTTCAAGAAAATCATAAATGATGATGGTTCCATTCTTTATTTAAAAAACCACTAGAGCTTATAAAATTACTGTCGATTATTACTAAAAGGTTTGTGCTGTTAAAATAATTTGTTGGGCGTTTTTGTTTTAACATCAGACAGAACATTCATTTAATTTTCTTTTATACAAATTGATCGTAGTAGAATTCTATTCTTTTTTTAAGTGTCCATTTTTCTAAATGGTATTACATTTTTCGTTTCAATGGCGCTTGAATTATGTAGTTTTGTTCTAAGAATGTACTTAAATGTTTTATCATGATTTTTAAATGATATCATCAATATCACTACTATTATAAATGCGAAAGTTTAGATGGAAGGTTGATGTTTGTTAGTCTGCAATAGCATATAGACTACTTTTTATTCCAGACAAATGTACGGTTCCCGTGAAATAATACATCAATTTTGATGCAGTCGAAGTCGCGAGCAAAAGCTAGATTTAATTATAAAAATGGTTTACATATTTAATTTCATTAATTTGATTTTATTAACCCGAATCTTGAAAACAGGTCATTGTACTCATCATTATGAACAACTTTTACTTTGGGACCAATTCTGAAATCATAAAAAAACAGGTGTTGTGTAGCATTTTTTCATTCCAGGTTTGGTTGGTTGGTAAAAGTTATTCATAATGATGAGTAAAATGACTCCGTTTTAGGTTAGGATAAATATTCAATGACCCTGAATAATGAGAATTTTATGCCAAAAACAAATCGTAAATTTTAAAGTCAATTCAGAGTTTTCTTCATTACCTGGTACAATGACACCTCAGCAGCCTTAGGAAGGCAGCTCTGAAGGTTCTGTTGAAAACGGTGTAGATGATGGGGTTGATGGTGGAAGACACGTAGCCCAGCCATAAACATATATCCACCACGTGCTCTGTAAAGAAGAAGTCTCTTTAGTACAGTTAGCACCCTGAATTACCCGACCCAAGTCAAAGTCAAAACTTTTATTTCAATCAGACTAATTACAGACACTTGAATTGTCAACGAGTCGGTCAGTTAGTCGGAAAGTAAAAGCTTGTTACAAAAAAGGAGGTATAGGCCTCTATGTAATGGAGAAGATCATCATCTGCCTAGCCCTTTTCCCAACTATGTTGGAGTCGGCTCCCAGTCTAACCGGATGCAGCTGAATATCAGTCATTTTACGTGGAGCGACTGCTTATCTGACCTCCACAACCCAGTAACTGGGTAATACGATACCCCTAGGTAAGACTGGTTGTCAGACTTTTTTAGCTTCTGACGACTCGTAACTTGCCCGTGTTTGAACCCACAACCTCAAACATGAGAGGCGGGCGAGAAGAAACGAGCAACAAACTCCACGGACACTCATAATGATTAAGCTATCTTCCCTGCATCTTCTTTCTAATAGAGATTTAAGTAATGCTGGGCACTGATCGTACCTTAAGCTTTAAGTAGAAAATATGAGAACAAAAAAATATAGGAAAATGAAAGTCAAATAAACCATTCACTTATAAATAGTTAAGGAGTCGGTCTGTTAGTCAAAAAGTCAAATCGGTTTATCAATATCCATATTTTTGGACTTGAAAGTTAGTATCAGATACCGTACTGCTTGAACTGTTATAATGGACAAATCGATCTTTGTTTCTATAAAGATATTCTATCTGAATTTTAATAGTTTTAATAGCAAATGTTGCGTCGTTACAAATCCGCAATACTGTAAGCTATCATGTATGGCACGCGGAAGTATTATGAAACATAAACCGTTCAATGTTGCCATATCTCTTGGCACGAGACTCAATTCTGTCCGTAATACCTTCACAAGTTTCCTATGCATTTGCAGAATGGGACATTTTGCAGATCTATATTTTTGGATTACGATACATAGTCGTTCCAAATAAAGTTAGTTTTGAACTTGACCTGTTTAACCCTCCTGAAGTACTATTATGGGGACTTTGAAAGTCATATATCATAGTCATATAATTTTTTAAAAGTAATTAAGCTCGAATAAATGTTCTAAGTAATCTTCCGACCTGTTTACCAGGGTATTGTGTCTGGTGGGTTACTGCCCGACGGTTGTTGTCGGGATTTTGTGTATATGCTAACTTCGCCGAGAATTTAGATTGCGCGATGTAGGAAACGCTAATCTACAAAATTTCATCGAGTTAAAGCCTGGTATACACTTGGCATGTGTCGCCCCCGATTGGAGTTGGGCCGCCGTCAGTGGTCCTCTTAACAAGGTAGGTTAGCTGAAGTTTTTGTGAAAACTATCATGCTTATATACCGACTTCTTTCACAAAATCTACGGGCAAATATGCACCAGAAGGCGACTAAGTGGTTGAATACTCTGCTCCAATAACAACAATTCAAATAGTGCGATTACAATTCATAAGTCAATTCAAACTAGCATTGATATCGCTTACTATTCATGTTCAAACACGGCTATAAATCAAATATAGCCGCGGCTATAACTTACCTGGGACTATGCAGGCTGGGCACGCGGCGAACAGTATATTGAGTAGGAAAAACGGTGCCCAGCAGAGCACGAATGTGAAGAAGACGAGGCCTAGAACCTTGGTCGCTTTCTGCTCGTTGGCGACTGCGTTCGCTGATAGTGATCTTCCTTTTTTGCGATTTGCTAGGAATCTGAAACAAATATTTATAGTTATAACGAGTGGAACAGATTTGAAGCCGAAAGTTTCATTTTCTTCCCATTATTGTGTTATTTCTTTGCACTGTTTTTAGGAACCTTTTGGATACAGAGATATTCAAGGTCAAACAGGTTCTAACGTTTTTTAAGGACATTAAGTTTTAATATCAAAATTAAACATTAAATACCCCCACAATAAGTATGTTGAGCTGCAACCGAAAGTACAATGTTGTGTGTGCCCTGTTTCTCTTAACTCTATTACGGTTCATTAGATACAGCTCATTGACAGACAGACAGACGTACGAACTCTAAAAAGATTTGTATAACTATCTAATTGTATCAAAACAAAGTAACTAATTTTTGCTTTGAATTCCGTCTCATGAAATTGAACCCTTTGTCGTTTATGAAGAGGCAATATTAATTTTTGAATTAGTTTTATTTTATTATTAGAATTAGTTAATTTAGGTTTCAACTGCAAACTGCGGCATTAAGTCTGCCTTTCTACTTTTTTGTTGCATAAAGTTTAAATAAATTGTAGGCTTATTTTTTATGAATAAATATAGTGAATGAAGCTCAGTAACACTAGTCGTCTTTTCTTAGTAATCCCAAAGGTGTCTTACAATTTATTTCACTCAAGTTTATCAATGATCCGGTCGTACACACGTCAAGTGCCTTCAGCGGGTGCCGTACAAATGAAAGACCTAATGAGGTCCCTAGAAAGCACAAATCTTTTAAACCTTTTTGTCCCACTGCTTGATAGCCTCTATTTATCTTTATCCCGTTGGTTTTGTGGTCGCAAGCTTGACTATTAAGCGTGAGGTTCTGGATTAAATTTCCATGACGGGCAAAAAGTGTTATTGGGTTTTTCTATTAAGAATTTGACAATGGCGGGTCGGAGCTTGAGAAGTTGATGGTGTGCCACTCCCGTGCCTCGTAAATAACGTAAAGCCGTTGATCCTGCGCCTGATCTCTTCCCGGTCGTATATAGACCAGACCAAGTATATGCAAGACGTCCGATTTTTTTGCAATCGGACGAGTATTTGATTGATTTTAGCTTGAAACCTCCACGCGTTTCTGAAAAAAACGGTCTTGATAGACGGACAGACAGACAAGCAACAAAGTGATTTTGTAAGGGGTTCCGTTTTTGCCAACTGAGGTAAGGTACCTTGAAAATAATAATAATAACGTTTATTAACCAAAAGTTGGTATTACAATTGTGAACATAGCCGACGAGACATAAACTAAGCGATGCTTATATCTTGTGACTCAGCGGTGCGAATTTTATAAAGTATGATTATCTTCAGTTGATAGATACAACATGAAATTAAATTTCTAACACTAAATAATAGACGAGAAAAAAAAATTGTAACAAAAATGCTTAGATTTAATACTATGCTAAAAACCTAGGAATAAATTGTACTGCAAAATATAACGGAAGCCAAAACAGCTCGTTTTTAGCTCGGTTCCAAGGCTAATTTGCAGAAAATAAAGTTGGGCAGACATTTTTATTCAGTTGCAGATTCATAAATATGTAGCTCTGAATTTTCTAGAGCGTGAAAATATGAAGCTTATTATAATTTAAAATGGGTTATCTTTGACTCTTTGTAATTTTTTTCTATCTTTCTGGTATCAAATAGTGAAAGTAATAGTGAAAGTGGGAGAGTGTAATAAATAAGAACAAAGAAAAAATGTCCTATACATTCAAGTCTCGACTTTGACTGCCTCGTAGGTCTAGTGGTCGCAAAAAGCGACTGCTGAGTATGAGGCCTTGGGTGCAATTCCCAGGTCGGGGAAAGTGTTATAGGGTATTTCCATCAGGAATTTCTCAGTAGCAACATTGAGTCTGGATTTGTTCGCGGTTGATGGCAATAGGTTCGCCCCCCATTACAAGGGTCTACTGAAAAACATAACTGGTGAAATGTAGGTGGTTTAATTGAGTACACCTCTGCCTAATTCTTTGAGTATTACAGGCGTGATGTTATGTACTACACACAAGACATACCCCTGACAAGAAACGAGTATCGCACTCACTTATAAATGCAAATCTGGACACTAACTGCAGTAAACTGAATAAATCATGTTCCGACAACTAGCCAACAACATAACATCTGCTCATATAAATATACATGAAGATAGAATTGCTATGCAAGAGCCACTAGAACAATGAAATACAAACAGGAATTAATTCTAGAATGCTACTGTTGAATGGTGGAAGATTTTGGCTTTAGGTCGCATGGAGATTTTTAATTACAAATTGTTTTATGCTAATTGGATGGCTGTAATCCAAGGATGGCCGATTCAAAAAGACCCCATCGATTGTATCCTGACTAGCCTCTGTGCAAATTACAAATTCAATACTACTTCATAAGCCCACATTGAATCGTATTTCACTTAAGTAACATTATACTATACATAAGGGAAACAGTTTACTTACGAGTAGTAATTTTTGCACTGCGTCATTGGCTAGATCAACGCTCAGGGGGACTGCTGAGCATGAGATCTTGGGTTCGATTCCCAGGTCGGGCAAAGTGTTATTGGATTTTTACATCAGGAATTTCTCAGTAGCAGCCCCGGATCAGTAGGCTCGCCTCGACTTAACATAACTAGCGAAATGTGGATGTACTAACAGGTACACCTCTGCCTAACCCTTCGGGGATTACAGGCGTTATGTTATGTATGTATAACCCAGCTAGTAGAAACGATACCTCTTGGTAAGACTAATTGTTAAAATTTACTGACTACTACCAACGTATAATAGAAAGTATCAAAACTTATTACAAAATATGCAAAATTCCTTTACACCAAACCAGTAGTACAAGCTACAAATTATTTAACCAGTAAAAGCTACAGCTTATTTATTTATTTATTATATATTTATTTATTATTATACATACATACATACATAACATCACGCATGTAATCCCCGAAGGGTTAGGCAGAGGTGTACCCATTAGTACACCCATATTTCGCCAGTTATGTTTTTAGTCCTATGTAATAGGGGGCGAGCCTATTGCCATCAACCGGGCACAAATCCAGACTCCGAGGCTGCTACCGAGAAATTCCTGATAGAAAAACCCAATAACACTTGGCCTGACCTGGGAATCGAACCCAAGACCTCATGCACAGCAGTCGCGCTTGCGACCACTAGACCAACGAGGCAGGGTTTTAACGTAGATCTCACATATTACAGTTCGTTACCAACAAAAGCCACGAAATTTTAACTATCCTAACATAAAATGAGGAGACATTTTGAAACACAGTAATTAGAAGAACTCGTCACGTTTATAAATCTGACATTTTAATCTCTAACAAGAATTATGGTTTAAAATAAAACGTGTACTCGAGGTTTATTTTCCGGCTATTTTTTATAATGTTATTTTAAAATTACGGTGTAACAAAAAAACTGTTGAGAATCTGCAGTACTTGTATTTTAAGAGATCAAGTTTCTTAACAAGAAGTTTCTTACTTTTTCTCAACATAAAACATAACATCCTGTAATCCCTGAAGAGTTAGGCAGAGGTGTACCCATTACACACAGTACATCTACATCTCACGAGTTTTGTTTATGTTTTATGTAAAAGAGAGCGGGTCTATTGCCATCAACTGGGTATAAATACACACTCTGAAGGTGCTACTGAAAAAATTCTGATGGAAAAAGTCCAATAACAATTTGCCCAACCTCGGAATCGAACCCAAGACCTCATGCTCAGCAGTCGCGCTGTGCGACCACCAGGCTAATGAGGCAGATTGATATACTCGTATCCATTGTAATATCGTGTGATAAATAAGAACGAAGAATCATTGAAGAATTATTTCGGCTGAATAAAATGCTCATTATTATTCAATAATAACATATTATAACACAAAAATAAAACCACAGGACAGTTTTTTGTCACATAATTAACCCGAATATTTTACTGTCATTTAAATTCCCACTTAAAACTGCACACATCCGATTAAACATCAGTTTCCAGATTAATATTTTTAGTTAAAAACAGAAATTCATCACTGAACTCGCAACTGAACGGTGCCGCGGTTAAAACATCTGACGATCTCGACCAAAAATATCTCTCATCGTTTAAAACATTTATTTTGATAAATTAAAACAAGTGTCGGGATCACTGTTTCAAACTCTTGGCAAGTTTTATCCAAGCCTTCATTGAAAATGTAAGAGCAAATTTTCTTTGCAAGTGTTACTCAAAGTTTGTCAGTTTCAAAGAAGCTCGTCTCTTAGTAGTATTAATCAAAGTCTTTGATATTCGTTAGAGAAATATCATTCCCACTTAAAAAGTTTCAAGCGAGCTGTTTAATTTTTGTTACTGGTATTTTTAATTTAAAATGTATTTATTCTGCGCATGACGTAAAAAAGTTAGTTATAAAAAAAATATTCAATGACTAACTTTTACCGTACGGCTGAAGTCAAGGATTATAAAAAATATCCTATACCACACCGCAATGGTATAGCTGTCAATAGTGTAAGATTTTTTGTGATTGGAGCATTACTTCCAGAAATGACAAACAAACCTTTAAAGCAAATAATCCTACTATTCTCATAAATGTGAAAGTTTGTGAAGATATTTGTTAAGATATCTGTTAAACAGATTTTGATAAAAATTGGCACGTAGATAGACCATTTCCCGGATTAACACAAAGGATACTTTTTATCTCGAAACTATGTTCCTTTGGGATAATAGTTCAACTTACTTTACAGAAAGTTACTTTTTACACAGGGGAAGCCGTGGACAGGAGCTAGTTTAAATAAAATAAAGCTCTTTCTTTTCAGCAATAAACGTAAATTTTATTTACAATATAATCTACAAACCTGAAACCTTTATAATAATGATATAAATAATAATAATATACTTATTTTTTTATATATAATTAATGTTATACAATACGCATTTTTTTAAACTATGAAGAAAAAATATGTAGTCAAAAAGTATCAAGACACTTTAACTTTCACACATTATTTTACACCACTAAACTTTGAGCACCACAGTCTCAGAGGCCACTGAAAGTTTTATAGCCTTACTTTACAATAGCGGATCTTATCTGAACTGGCTTTAAAAGGGATTGTAACCTTTTATTGCTTAAATTGGATCCAAAATATCTGGACGTGATTTAGGTTTATTGTTATGACCTAAGTATAGAATCTAGGTTATAGCTTGTATTGTCTAATGATAATGGTTATTAAAATGGCTGTGAATTTGTGTGATTTAAGTACTAATTATCATGTCTATATTTTTATTAAACAATATTAAATTAAATAATGTTCTTTTGAATAAAATGTTATCGCCTTTGTAGTTTCGTCAATAATAACAATTTTGTTTGATAAACAATGAAAGGATTTTAATATAAAACGTAAAGCATTTTACAGCTGATTCATTTAAAAATATAATATAGAAAAAAAATAGATCGGATATAGGTAAGTTTCCGATTTATTTACACTAAGAGTACAAATCAGCTCCGTTGTTGAATCTGTAATGTTATAATTTCTTAGAATAAAATAATATAAACTAAAGAAAGGAAGAACGAAAATCTATTTATTCGCGCGAAAATGACGCACATATTATATAAAATAAAATAAAATATATAAAATCGAAAAATTGTGTACAAAAGCAAAATAAAACAAGTTGGTATTAAATGTAGAAAATAAAAACAAATAATTACTAATAAGAAATATGCGCGCACAAAACCATGAACCCACGAAAACCACGGCGCTGCGCGCTGGTTGGAATGGCAATTACTTGACGTAAATGGCCGAAGCCTTCCGGAAACACACGACGGATATTCAGTGAATGAGCATTTTTCGTGGCGAGTATCCTTGTGTTCATACTACTCGATTATGACAAATATCGATACGTTTGCGGTTACATCGATACCAACTTATTACTTATGGGTTTATTTACATAGACTAGACTTGACAGCTATTGTGCTGGGTATGAATCCAGACCAAATTTTTTTTGTGAATAATTTTTATCTAGTAATAATACCTACTTTTTAACTGGTTCTTTTTTTGCATTATTTCATTCAAAATTGTGGGTAAAACGTAACACGATTCGATCCTTACATACACCTTTCGCCGTTTCTACGTTTTAATCAAACTAATTTTAATATTTACTATAGGCAGTCATCATAGTCAGTCTGGATTTGTGCCCGGTTGATGGCAATAGGCTCGCCCCCTATTACATGGGACTAAAAACATAACTGGCGAAATGTGGGTGTACTAATGGGTACACCTCTGCCTAACCCTTCGGGGATTACAGGCGTGATGTTTATGTTTTTATTTCCCCGGATAATAATTGTTTCAACGGGCAGCTTTATTTTGATTTCAAGAATGTACTCAAATTATAATTGATCTCGAAGGTGGCGGACAGCGGACGAATGCGGGCTGCTCAAGACCGGGATGGTTCACGCTCTTTGGGGGAGGCCTACGTTCAGCAGTGGACGGCCATAGGCTGATATTATGATGATGACTCACGAAACATTCCGAAAATTGAAAAAGTTGAAAATATAGAAATGATTTTGAAATTGGAAATTGTTTTAGTAGTATATATCGTTGTTTACAGGGTATAGAATAAAATTATTAATTACGTAAAGCTATTAGGTTCTAATTAGTACTGTTGAGTTGCTAATAAGCTTGGGGTCTTTCTCCTAAATAATATCGTATGCCATCAACAAATTCTGATAATAATTATTTACTTCAAGTTGATCGGGGATGTATAAACATATTATGTTTTATATACCTATTGACGCGACCGATTTGAATTTATTTATAAAATACCAGAACAATGAAGCCTCTATTAGCCGTGGTATAATTTAGTTCCCCATTTAAATGCAATAAATCAAAGCAACAATAGTTGCGACGACTAAAAATAGTGCTTACACTAAACAAGTCACTGAAATCATAAGGAAAGTCATCACTAAATATCGAAAACCGCTTGACTTATAAAGATGAAATTTGGCAGGATAGTAGTTTATAGTTAATAGACGTTCGCTAAGAACGGATTTTCTAACCCCCCCCCCTGGAGAAATCAACTGTGATGCGGGCAGAAGTTGGTTCAAAATGAACTCTAAAATGACTTACCTTAGAGTCAAAGCATTAGGCGCAGCCAGGGTGAGTTTCAAAGGCCTTAACCTCGCTCTTCTGGTCTCAGCCGCTATGCTGGGAGGGGTCTGTGTGGCCACATCCCGACCTCGTCTCGAGTTTGAAGAACCTGTTCCTCCGCAGCCATTCATGTAGGAGAGTTGGGGATGGGAGACGCTCATGCCGACTTTGTTGCGTTGAGCTCTGTAGAACAAAAAAAGAAGAATGTAAAAGATTTATTGTATTTAGAACTCTAACATACACTCTGTTAATTTTTTTTTTATTAAAAGTGTTGTAGACAGTATCAAAACTATTATTAAATTTAAAAAAATACATTAAAGAGCGTTTACGCCATATGCTATTTCGTCAAAATTAGAAGTTTTTATTTTTTGAAATGTATAAATTTAAAACTTTCTACACATAAGCAGTATTTATATAAATTATATTTTTTCGAAATACCTATCATAATTATTAAAAAAAAGATAAATTTTCTCAACTGACTTTTTAGACCCATGTATTCTTCTTAAGTGTAGAAAGAAACAATTTTGAATTAATTTAACTAAACTTTTTAGTGTTTTCTATGGCCAAAATATTTCATGACACCGTTCAACATTTTGGTCCACTGGCATGCCATATTTCAAATACCTAATACAGCCAACACGGCTTGGTACGACTTAATTTGGCGAAACACGGCCCGCTATGGACCGACGAGGCTGTGATTAAGCTTTCCGGTTCAGTTCCTAACCATTTGGGCACGGAAACGTTGGAAATTTTGCGTTCGGAAAACCACATGGTAGAACGTGAAAATTACTCTGGAATAGCTATTATTTTAAAGTTTACTTTATGGTTATTTATTAGTTTTAAGTTTTTAGTAATCAATTTGGTTTTATCCTGATAAATACGAGCTGATTAACGCAACATAATATTTTGAAAATGTTACTTATTAATTGTGTAGGTATATATACTGCCTCGTTGGTCTAGTGGTCGCAAGCACGACTGCTGTGCATGAGGTCTTGGGTTCAATTCCCAGGTCGGGCAAAAAGTTATTGGGTTTTTCCATCAGAAATATCTCAGTAGCAGCCTCGGAGTCTGGATTTGTGCCCGGTAGATGGCAATAGGCTCGTCCCCTATTACATGGGACTAAAAATATAACTGGCGAAATGTGGGTGTACTAATGGGTACACCTCTGCCTAACCCTTCGGGGATTACAGGCGTGATGTTATGTTATGTATATAAGTAATTAATGCATCAATCTATTTTTTTGTAATATGTGCATTTTTTGGAAATGTCACTTATTATTAAACTGTATATAATAAGACCCTGTTTCAGAAACCTGGTAGGTTACTTTTTTTATATTTTAAATATTTTTTTTTATATTTCTAATAATATTTAAAAATATAATTTGTGTGAATTGTAAAATAAATAAATACCTGATAACAAGAAAAAAAGAAAAAACACCGCGGGTTGCAAAGGGCATTAGGAGGAACAAGGATGGGTTTTAGTCAGGAAGAGTCTGTCACTCCCTTCTGTATCACCCAGAGCAGAAGTCATTTGATGTTATTCCATTCTTACAAAAATAAGCAACAGTAGGTATAAAAGTATAAAAACTCAATAATACAAACTTAATGACTCAATAATAGTAAATACATAAACAACAAAGCGAACCAATTATTAAAATGAGAAAAATAAATAATGAATTAAAATGAACACCCAATTAATTTGTTTAATGAATTTGTAAAATGCAGTGGTCTGTAATTATTGTTCAAACAATGATTGAAACTTCTAATATTTAGGCCTGGTTGCACCAACCAGGGTTATCTTTTAACTCAAAGTTAGTTAGTAACACACATCTATATTGTAATTTGACTTCGTGTTAGCAACTTACTCTTGAAAACGTTTTAGGTGCAAATGGGCCTTTTTTTCATGGGGTAATTCTCATGAACTGCCTCCGCCTCAGCTCACGCGGAGGGGTGTGTTGGACTCTGACTGACTGAAATCCCACTATGTACCTCCAATTATCTTTGGTCGGGGCACGGAAGCATTCCTCCGCATCCCGGCAGATATTGACCCGGGGTGTGGAAAAATGGCTTATCTTTTAACTCTAAGTTAACTGCTAACACTGGTCCATCACGTATGACATTTTGTAATTTAACCTTGTGTTAGCAACTTGCTCTAAGTTAAGTTTATGGTGCAAGTAGGCCTTAGCAACTAGATAAACCTTTTAACTCCAAGTTATTTGCTATGACTGGTCAAATATTTTGTAACTTAACCTCGTGTTAACAATTATGGTGCAAGTAGGCCTTGGCAATTTGTTTCGCAGTCGATTTTGTGTTTTGTTTGCCTTTTTGTGGCTTCCACCAATTTGTCGATAACATCAGTCAGCCTTTTGAAGTTCAATTTCATTGAATTTGTTTCATGTTACGAATTCAGGTTTTATTTGAAGGTTTCAGTAAGGCAAAGGGTTGCTTGTTATTCATATTTTTGGCTATTTCTGGTTTGACAGAAATATGTTTGGAAAGATGTTTTTTCGCCGTTTCCGATACCTAAGGTTAGTCTAAATGGAATTTGTATGAAGATTGTATTTTTTTGTCATATCATAACATCACATAACATAACATCATGCCTGTAATCCCCGAAGGGTTAGGCAGAGGTGTACCCATTAGTACACCCACATTTCGCCAGTTATGTTTTTAGTCCCAATAGGGGGCGAGCCTATTGACATCAACCGGGCACTAATCCAGACTCCGAGGCTGCTACTGAGAATATTTTTGTCATATCGTGTGTACAATGTAGGTATGTATGTAGGTAAGTACATCAATGTTGGTATGGTTAAGGGTATTTAATTCACTGGCGTTTTTAACGATAGGTGTTTATTTGGAAAATAGTTTTGATTGTTTTATGGCGATTTTTTCGTGATTCATTAAACTAAGTTTAATAATCATAATTAATTAAATCTCAAGCTCAATAAGAGTTATTATTTTGATAACATTTACCTGGTAGTACTAGTGATCCTCCAAGTAAGCTGTCTGCTCACACCTCTGTCTGGAGACAGGTCTGGGGAACTCCTCACACCTATCCGCCGCATGCCTTGTGTTAGACCATTGTCGAAGCCCCCACATTGCCTGCAAATAAAGTACTATGTTCAAATGCTGCTTGAGATTTGTGCAATACCAAAATCACTGTTTCTAAGCTACTTCACGGCTTCAACAACCTCATCAAGATTGCCTCTTACAAACAAAAAAATAACATAATTATAGTATTGAAGTATACATAAAAAAAACCTCCTCCTTTCCTTCTGAAAGGTCAGGTGCGGAGTACTCGTAACCGGCCTGCTTGTATGATGAGATGTATGGACGTATAAGAGGGGAAAGGAGTATGTAGGGATCGTAGCAAGTGGCGTTCTGTAGTTTCTGCCTATCCCCATAGGAAAAAGACGTGAGTTAATGAATGTATGTAAGTATACATAAAAATACATTTCATATATCTAAAACCGCAGTGGTGTCGACTCCATGTTCACAAACTAGAATAAAATTAGACAAATGGCATCCTTTTCTGACATACAGCTGAAAAAATGGACGGTGACACTTAAAAACTAAGTTTGAGATATCAAATTAGTTTATCCTTAAAGTTCTCCATGTTTTCAACCAACTTCAAAAAGGAGGAGGTTCTCAATTCGACGCGTATATTATTATTTTTTTTTTTTTGTGTGTTTGTTCTACGATTACTCCGCCAATTATGAATCGATTTGGATGATTCTTTTTTTGTTTGAAAGAGAATAGTTCCGAATAGGTCACATAGGAATATTGTCATGATCTGAAGATGAACTTTGGAGATATGGAACGGAACTCCTTATAAAATCACAGCAGAACCTCCGTAACAAGAAAAATTGCTTTGTTTATACGTGTAGTCGATGACTGACTGAAGGAAGTGTGGAGGGGGTACGTCAACCCCCCTCCTACCACTTTCAAAAATTAAATATATCGTGTGGGGTATTGTTTGAAAGGGCTTTATGTAAGGATTTCAAACATTAACACACAAGCACTAAAAAGTGAAAAATAAAAAGCTTTTTTACAAAAAAAGATAACCGCCTTCAAAAACTACAAAATAAAAAATAACTTTAGCTTGGAAGTCGGTGGGAATACCTACATAACAAGAAACAAAACCAAAGCCGCCGAGTTCCAAGCTAAAGTTATTTTTTATTTTGTAGTTTTTGAAGGCGGTTATCTTTTTTAATGAATACGTTCTGATTATGTCAACTGTAAATGTATGGATGTTTCTGATTTAATTAATTTTAAAGCTCTTATTTATATCCGTCCCTTTCTTGTTTCATTGGATAGAAAAAGATGTAAACTGTCAAAATAAAGTTTAGCTCATGTATAATATCATCAACACCATTGTTTATTTGTTATACATAAGCTTCCTACTCATTTCAGTTTAGCCTTCATAGCTCAAGTGCTATGAAGATAATTATATTCAAGATCATAATTGTTTACAACAACATAAATTACATAAATAGATCATACACGTGCAGGAAGTAATAAGTCTGTAACTCTGTCGTATGAAAATTGAGTAATTTCGGAATATCCATCGTGCCAGAACAATATTCTACTATGAACAGTACTAGAGAGCGAGATGACCTAGACGTACATCGCGAGAGCTGTTTTGAGGTGCCCTTCAAAGAATACCTTTTTTTTAGGTGGTAAAAATAATCAAATGACTCCTTCCGCTCTGGATGGGGCGGAAGGGACTGTCAGACTTTTACTGACTAAGAAACCACCCTGTTCCTTCTGTTGCCCTTAACGTTCCACGGTATCCTGTTAAGACGTCCCACAACCTCGTTCAAAGAATACATGGAAGGACTCAAAGGAGGCTTTTGCCCAAGTGTGGAGCATTACAAGCTAGTTTAAAAAAAAATAGGCACTTTACAATAATAAGTCGGTGATGCGGTTACCCGCTTACAAGCAATAATGTTACAATTTTTACTTTTTCGTATTGACCGTTGAGCGCAGGGATAACTAAGGGATGATTCTCATTAGAACGTGCCGTGCCCGGGGCGGGGCCCGGACGGGGCACGGAAGGGGCACAGTTTTAAATCTATTACATATATTTTGTATGAATCAATTTATATTACTGCCTCGTTGGTCTAGTGGTCGCAAGCGCGACTTCTGTGCATGAGGTCTTGGGTTCGATTCCCAGGTCGGGCAAAGTGTTATTGGGTTTTTCCATCAGGAATTTCTCAGTAGCAGCCTCGGAGTCAGGATTTGTGCCCGGTTGATGGCAATAGGCTCGCCCCCTATTACATGGGACTAAAACATAACTGGCGAAATGTGGGTGTACTAATGGGTACACCTCTGCCTAACCCTTCGGGGATTACAGGCGTGATGTTATGTCAATTTATATTACACAGTGCATTATCCGTGTCCCGTCCGGGCCCTCTCGACGCACTTCAATACCACGTCGGGTCGTCCACGCCCCGGCCCGTGCACGTCACGTTCTAATGAGAATCATCCCTTAGGTTCTCTTCTTAATTATATGAGATGTAAACCAACAGCATACTGCTAATCAAAATAAATAGAACAGAATCTGAATTTCACCAGAAACGTTAGGGAGTACTAACGACTAACGGGCTGTCTCCACAAGCGAGAGAATCGCGGCTATAATATCGTCGTATCTTTGAGAACGTGTCCACACGGCGATGTCATCACGGTGATGCGACAGTTGGAAATACGTGGCACAACGATAATTTCTCCGCGATTCTCTCGCTCGTGAAGACGGCCCTTAAATATCGCCATAGCTGCTCTAAACGCGTCATAAATTCCATTAATAATGCACAAGATACGAACAGTAAAACCAACCGTCATCAAATCAACGATGCGTTTATTGATGGCTTCACATAAATCGAACTACAGGCAACTACTTACAGCCAATGTTGGTCATAAGTCCAGGCAAACAATTACATTAAAGCTTTTACTGCCGATTATAACGGAGTCGCTATTTCATGTATCGATATTTACGGCCATCATTTGGCTGGCTTTATGGCAGTAATTTGTTATGATCTTGTTTGCAATAATGTTCTTATGGACAGAGAGTTTGCTGTTACTAAGTATGCGTATGATTGGGTATTGTTGTTTAATTCATATTTGTTATTTAGTGTTACTGTATAAGGTGCGTTGGGGTAAGATCGGCGCTGGGGTAAGATCGTAGGAATCAAATATTTCATTTATTTGGCTATATTTTTTAATGATAGTCACATTGCGTACTACGTCATTTTGTTCCGCCGCGCCCCGCAGTGACCGCCAGTCCCTCCGGCAACTTGGACGTGTACTACGCGCCGTTAAAGGAAACAAGGTAAGTTTTGCAAAATATACGTCTGTCCGGTCTTTCTTTGAAAACCTTAAATTCAGTGTCGTGATGGCCCATTGGTTTAGGCGCCCGCCTCTCATGCATGAGGTTGTGGGTTAAAATCCGGCCAAGTACCAATGTGTCTGTTTCAATTCACACGTACTTTCTAAAGTTTATCTTGGACATAACTGGCATTTGGTGAAGGAAAACATCGTGAGGAAACCTGGACTTACACTGTTCTACCCAAACCATGTCAGAGGCCTTTGAGGCGGTTTAGAAACTCTGACACTAGGGTGTGTGGGGTCGCAAGATCTTACTGTCCACACGATAAAGAAAGAAGAATATCCCCTCGACTTTCTATGCTATACTGTTTCATTTAAATACTTAAGAAGTATCTAATTGGTAGATCGCACAGGATTTTATCAGGAAAAAGTCGATCTTGATTCTAATCAAGTTGGCAACCCCTGTTGTAAAGGAACATTCAATAAGCTAAAGGCTAAATCCACTTCAATGAACTCCAATTCACATTTGTAAAGCTGGTGAAAAAAATGTTATACATTCGAATTGGTGTATCCAGTGAACATAGGAATTTAAGCCTTACTACAATATGAACAAGGTTCAATATGGATAACGCTTCCCTGTAAGCGCTAGTAAGGGTTTCAAAAGATTGTTTCAGGAAAACGAGGTTACTGTAATAATTTGTAATCGGAAACTAAGCGATATTACTACATAGTTTTTATGATTTTTTGTTTGGTCTCATTTTATTTTGTATTAGCTTCATCATGCGGTTTCGCCCGCGTAAATGTAACATTCCGTAAAGTCAGTTAAACTATTATCCCGAGGGAACACATTACCGGGAAAAAAAGTATTCTATCTATCTAAAGATTCGATCGCCAATAACCGATATTTACGCGGACGACGTCACGGGCAGTAGCTAATGTGCCAATTTTCATCCAAAACAATTCAACGGTTTACGCATCTTTAAGTAGGTAACAAACATCCAAACATCTCAACATCTTCATAAATTCTACTTAAACAAAAATATAGAATTAGCAATAAAATTGTGCCTCCACTGAACCGCAAAAGCTAAACTAATTATTTCTAACATTTGTTTCTTTCATTTAATTTAATTTTGTTTATTTAATTTAACTGATTTTATTATTTTAGTTTACCTAACTTTTATTTTGTTAGTTAATTTATAGTTATTCTCAGAGCATCGCTTTAGTTTTACTTTAATAATGATGATAAATATTATTATAAATTTGGGTATTTCTTTTTTGTATTATTATTGCAATTTATTTAAACTTTTTGAAATATACAATGTGACTTTGAATTCTTTGTAAATCTTTCAGGGATTGAAAGTACTCATGAGTCTTCTACCCCCAGAAAGATTTACAACGAATTAAAATCAGCAGTATAGTTAATTTTATTTATTTAATCGGTCAAGTTCCGGCTGACTTAGCGGTATGACAGAACAATAGAAAATCTTTTGTGCCTCATTACGTGGGACTTGAGTAATTAATACTTTCAACTACATTCGTTTCTGTGTAAACTAGGCATATTATAATTTTTACGATAATATTAACTGTTCAAACTTTCACGGTAACACGTATACGGATACCGATACCGTCCTCTCGGATACTGATCTTGCTCATTGGTTTGGAAGATTATTATACCTAGGTTCAATCCCATCCATTTTTTAAACCCGTTTAGATAAAGTTTCCTTTGAACACCTAATCCCTTAGGAATAAGGTCGTAAATTCAAATCTATTTCGCGAAAATCTTCATTTTCTTACTGTATAAATCTTGGAGCAAATGTGTTTGTAGGTGTCTCGTGTTTGACTTTTATCCGTTGGGAGTTACAGTGTTACATACAGTAAGTTTATTTTGTAACGCAATCGTAATAATAAATAACAGTCTATTATTTAATTATCCCACTGCAGGGAAAAAGTTCCAAGTTATAGGAGACGAACGTAATGCACAAATCTAAACTGCTACTGAGAAATACCGGATGGAAAAATCCAATAACACTTTACCCGACATGGGAATCAAACCCAAGACCTCATACTCAGCAGCCGCGCTTAACGACTCCCAAACAAAGAAAAAAAGTAAGTGTAGAAAGTATTAGAATGTCATTTATAATCTGTATGTTTTTGTTTGTAAGTTGGTGAGACTGTTCTTAGTATTATTATCTTTGTAGAACTGCTTCTGGTTTAATTTTAAATAAACGCTCTCTTTGTGTCAAGTCTTTGACGAGTGTGTTTTATTAGAAAGTCCCTACATCCTATGAATTGGGGTACTTACATTGGTGCTTGTCCGCTATCGAACCCACAACCTCCTGCGTCAGAGGCGGGTACATTAACTACGGGGCTTAAAACTTATCATTAAGCATGAACAGTCTATTATAATTTTCCCACTGCAAGAACACAAGCCCATGTATAGATAAACTACAGTAACAGGACGCGCCCTTCCACAATTCAAAACGTTTGAATGTGTTTGTAATAGTATTAAAAAGACTCACATCAAATGTGTGCTGAGACGGCCCTCGAAACAAAAACAAATCAGCGATTTGTTGCTCGACTAGCGGCGTCAAAAATTACTCATTTTTATTAGTATGGCGCTGCACTGACATTCTCTATGAAAGTGACAGGTGCGTCGTCTTGCGCGGTCGGCTATTTATGATTAGTTGACAAACAAATATCCTACCTAGCCTGCTACTGAACACGATTACTCACAACTACATACAAACTCTTTCATACGAATGTGACTACACACATTGAAATGGTAATATGGAGGGGAGTGTAAAGTTATGTAGTTTATCTCTGACTAAAAAACTCCCTAAGCGATATTTTAGTGGCCCAAGCATAATTTCCTCTGGCTGACTGCCAAACGGTTTACAAAGAGGGCCGATTCGTACCATCGATCATAATGAACAAGTATGAACAAATCAGTTTGTTATCCGTCTCAAAAAAGGGCAAATGGCGATAAACAAAGTTCTTCCCGGATAAAAATGTCGGCGTTTGATCCGTGGCTATTGATTATGTGTTTATTGATTGAATGGTCACGGGAACCCATCGTACGTTAGATCTTATTTGTAATTTTTCATTTTAAAACAGGTGTCTTCATTTGTAAGTTGATTGATGTAAGTAGATACAACGCTTTGTTGAAAGTTTTACTAAGAAATTGTATTTAGTAACAGTACGTTTGGAAGTAGGGTTTTGTGTGAATATTTTAATTTTTCTAGTATGTACTTGTGTATCATTATTTGCCGGGCAAAGAGCTATTGGGTTTTTACATCAGAAATTTTTCAGTAGCAGCCTCAAAGTCTGAATTAGTAGTGCCCGGTTGATGGCAATAGGCTCGCATCCTGTTACACGGGACTTAAACATAACTGGCGAAATATGGGTACTACTAATGGGTCCACATCTGCCTAACCTTTCGAGGATTACGGGCGTGTTGTTATGTTAATTCTAAACAATAAATTAACTTATACTTTTTTCATAGATTTTTGGGTGTCATCACAAGAATAAAATAAATAATTTCCAACTCACATTATCCGAAAATTAATTACCTACAAAAAGGTACGTAAAAATCTTCAAATACTTTCGTACCAAAATAAATACATAAAATTAATTAAGGGAAACATTCTCTCAGGCTTAATTAAAAACATCCAAACGTAACTAAGCACAAAGTGAAACGCGAAGAGCTCTAAACTTTTCATTGCTCTTTTAAGTTCAATGAAAGTCTTTGATTATCAAAGAATTCTTTAGTAGAGCTCTTGTTTTCACACGGCAGATCAAAGTAAGTTTATTTATTGAGTTTTCTTTGGATAAACAATCGTTTTTGCATTGAAAGTGGTTTTAGCGACTGAATACACAGCGTATTCAGTCGTATAAGTATAACATAAAAGCTTTCCAAGGGTAAGGTAGGGTAAGTAGAGTTTACTGACGTATCAAATTTAAAAAAAAAACCGCTGAGTACAGAGTCGGACACGAAGGATTCCGTGTAATAATTAACACTATATTTAAAAAAAAACATGTGTCTTAACTGGCATTTTCTTTAATTTTTACCTTTATTATATTTTTAATATGTGTGGTTTTAGCGGCCATGACACCAACTACAAAAAAGTGACTGTCTCTGTCAACTTCAAACGATTTACAGAAAGAGAACGATGTTTTAGGTTCGTTTAGCGCTAAATAATTTTAGTGACTTAAAAACAAAAGAAGCAATGTTATATAACTTACCTATACGCCCCACCCTACTTCCAATCACATTTTAAGAAGTAGCCTCGTAATTTTATTCTATTTTTCATAATAATTGGAAAAATAATTTTTAAAATTTTATTATATTTTTCATGATAATTGGAAAAATAATTTATAAAATCTTATTATATTTTTCATAATAATTGGAAAAATAATTTGTAATATTTTATAATAATTCGATACTAATAGGGTAGGTAAATGGGATATTTTTTTACAAGTTTTCCTACAACATCCCAAAACCAGGAAACGTTTCGTCCGAAACTAGTTGATCAACAAAATATGATGACAAAGGGGCTTAACCACAAAAAGATCTCTTAGAAAAATGACAATCGTTTCTCTCAACGACCCAAGTAGATTAACCTTAGTTTGATTTGGTTCCCTACCCTCCCTCATCTTGATGGAATGATGGACGGCTTTATAGGCACGTAGAAGTGGGGGGGAGGGGTGTAAGAACATCTAGAACGTGAATGTTAAGTTGGTAACGGTAACGTAAATTTAGAAATTTAAAGTTTTGTGTTTTGTTTGTTTTGTTTTTGTTTTGTAGTTTTGTTTGTAAAGTTTTGTTTTGTATGTCGATACAAAACCCAATTAAAATCTGAAATTAATTTTTGAAACTTATTTGTCGTTATTTTTAAAACTCAGTATGAAAAATCTTAAATTTACGGAATTTCACAAAGAATTACTGCCATAGCTAGCAAAGCCGCCACGCATTTCCAAATTTGAGGCACAAGGAAAAGTTTCCTCAAAATAATCTCGCAAAATAAATTGTCCGCGATTAGGTGATTCCCGTTTATATCAAAAAGCGCAGCCATACTTAGTATACGTCACATAAAATGTGACGAAACCTAAGGTCTATTGTGTCTTGACTAAAATTCAAGCGAAGATAATTAATTTATTAATTTAGAGGGAAAAATATGGTGGTGTTTACGTGGAGCTGGTTCGAAATTATTATTATTTACTCCTGCTATAGAATATCGTGATTGGGTTAGAGGTTATGGATACGCAACACGTAACGCGTAAGTATCAAATTGCAATGTGGCATTTTCAATTATTATTATTTTTAATTATTATTCTTTTTAAGTTTTTCTTGAACATCACTGACATCGGTAAATGAAACAATTTCTTGAGAAAACCTGTACGCATCGTGATTATAAAATCATCAATCCGCTTTGAGCAAGCGTCAGCGTAGTCGCATGAGAATTATAGCCCTTAATGTTACAAATAAATTTTACATAGCCCTAAATTTTCGTCGCATATACGTAGTATGTTTTAACCTTAATATGGTCTCAGTTGTGCACCTAACACGGCTGACTGCACCCATCTGCACAAGACACGGTCCAAATGACATGCGGTTTTTGCCCGTCGCGGTGCGGAATTGAGAGCAGCGAATCCGTAATGAGACGCGGAAAAAATAGGGATGTTGACTTTTTTTTTATTAAATGGATACTGTTCGAAATTTAATATTTAAAAAAAGAAGACTGATTACGAAAGCAAACGGTGACGTCACGGCTTGTCAACGTCGCACGTCGAGGTAACTTTACACCACCGTAATCTACCATGCCGCTTGACAAGGACTGAAATAAACCTTTCAAAGACTTTTAACGTTTTTGTTACATTTTGTTTTAATTAATTATGAATTCTTTAGAATCCCAATCGATTAAGGCGCTGACTTATTTTAATCATGTTTTAGCCAATTGTGTTTTTGGCAGCGGAAACCAAAATATTTTAATTTGAACATATTTCTGAGAACTAAGCAGCTAATATTTATATATTACCAACAAACATTATGCTGTCAAAATTAAAAACAATAACGTATTATAGTTTCTTGATAAAAAAACTTCGTTGTACCTATATTATTTTCGCTAACCTACTGCAAATTATCTTCTCGATTGAAACGAACTTTTCCTTAGTATTTCTTCAATACACATACATTTTCTAGCTCTGCATAAATAAATAAAATGTCTATTTGGAATGTCAACATTGCAAATAGACATTTGGATATTTAAACGGTACTTATACAAAAATAAAACATTATTTTTAAATTATGTCTATCCTCGAGGAGCTCGTGGCTAAGTAATAACAGCCGCATGGGTCGATCCGTCAGGTTAAGCTACGCTTGCCGGGGTTGGTCCGTGGATGGGTGACCATCTTTACACACCGAGACTCCTCCGTGCCTCGGAAAGCACGTTAAGCCGTTGGTCCCGGCTGTCATATGTGGATCTTTGACAGCCGTTACGGGTCGTCAGAAGCCCGAAAATCTGACAACTAGTCTCACCAAGGGGTATCGTATTACTCAGTTACTGGGTTGTGTAGGTCAGATAGGCAGTCGCTCCATGTAAAATACTGGTATTCAGCTGCATCCGGTTAGACTGGAAGCCGACCCCAACATAGTTGGGAAAAGGCTAGGCAGATGATGATGTCTGTATGTCTATCTACCTAACTTATTTTTGAGTAAATCAAAAATCACTTCATATTTTATAATTAATCCCAAACGTTATATTATCACGCTTTTCATTCTTTTTTATGCAGTTTGACGTTGACCGCACTCCAGCTATTGTCGGAGCCCATCCCTACTGGCTAGTTCCATTTCGATTCGTATTTATTTCGGTACCTGTTCGGGACAGAGGTTTAGTGGTTGTTAAAGTGGGTTAGGCTAAGAGGGGATCTGAGTGCGGTTTTTCCATTTGTGGTTGCATTTTGCTCTTAATGTTTAATTTGATGTTGGATTTTTTCTTGGAAATTGTAGTAGGTACTGAAAATTGTACCTTGTGTTACTGGAAATAAGACTGACAATGGCATTCGTTTTTGTGGCTGTTTCATTTATAGCACGATTTATGTGCCAGTGCTAGAGAATAAAATGACTGAACTTTTTATTTATTTTTAGGTGTAAATCAAAGCCAAAATCATCTCTTAACAAAAAAAAAAAAATGTTAATTAACACGTTTTTTGGCTTACCCATGTCCCTGTCTTTATTTTACTCACGTAGTTTATCAGTTGTGCGATAGTGACAGAAATAAAACTCGCATAGCCAAGACAAATGCCAAATAATTTAATACCCGGCCTCAAAATAGTAATTAAATGAATCGTCGATATACACATTTATGTTCCTACATAAATGTGTATATCGATGATTCATTAAACCGAAATGAGACGCTTGAATCTTCAGAGACTTCTTTTATTAATTAAATATTTAAATAAAAATTAAGCAAGCAACCATCTTCTTTTACTTTCCGCCATCTTATATCCTCTCTCTCGCACACTCATCGATCTCATTCTCTATAGGCTTCGTTCATCACCATTTATTATTATAACATAACGCCTGTAATCTCCGAAGGGTTAGGCACAGGTGTACCCATTAGTACACCCACATTTCGCCAGTTATGTTTTTATTTCCATATAATAGGAGGCGAGCCTATTGCCATCAACCAGGCACAAATCCAGACTCCGAGGCTGCTACTGAGAAATTCCTGATGGAAAAACCCAATAACACTTTGCCCAACCTGGGAATCGAACCCAAGACCTCATGCACGGCAGTCGCGCTTGCGACTACTAGATCAACGAGGAAGTCATTTATTATTATACAGATAAAATATTCCTATTTACATCAATTTGATATAAATGTGTACACGTGTAACTACTTGCAACATATAATATACTTGTAACCGCATCATTGAAAGCCTTCAGCATCAGTAATATGTTGCGACAGATTACACCGCCCACGACATGAACGCTCCATTTTGTTTAAACGTTATTTACGACATGTGCAATCTAGAGAGGATAATGTATTCTGTTTTTTTCCGTACCTTTATCTGAGGATCTGCTTCATAAGAACAGTTGTAAATGAACATTGATATTATTGAACAAATAGTAGACATCTGAAACCCCCTATTCACAAACTTGAAAATAAACACTTTAATAGAAAGAACACTTTTATGTAATTATGAAGTCTGTCACTACCGTACACCTAATTGTGGAATAGAATATGTACTGAACAATATTAATGGAAAAGTTCGAGATTTGACTAAATCAGACTATTGTGTTATTTATATTGGTGAGGAAGATTTTCGGAAGACACAAAACTATCGAAATCTTGTAATGTCCATTCATGAATATCTAATACCTCTTAATCACACCAACTTTATAATTTGTTTACCAACATTTAAATATATGAACAATACTAATGTTATGTTCAATAGCCGAGTGGAAGCTTTTAATAACTTACTCTTTATGGACGCCGAGACCTATAAGTATGCCTTTATTTTGGATAGTAACTTAAATTTACCTTTTACTAGTGATACGTACAGCCAGCGTTTTAGGACTTTGAATTACAAAGGTCAAGAAATAATAATGTCCGATTTAAAAGATCTGATTCATGATCTTACGGTACTAAATGCTGTTCATATAGAAGTTGATAATTTCCAAAAACTACGGCAAAATTCTGTAACAGACTCGGAAACACAAAATCTTTTCTATACTATTGATTCACAAACAACTAGTGATATACATTCTTCTGTTAACCATTCCTTTCGGGACTAATGCCCATGAATGTAAAAAACAATTCAAAATCCTTTTCCAAAATATCCAAAGTGTTTATAACAAACAATATGTATTAGAAGCATTTCTGGAAGAAAACCCTATTTATGACGCAGTATGTTTGACAGAGACATGGCTATCAAATGAAAAACTAAATATTATCCAATTCAGCGGTTACAAAATGGCAGCGTCTTATTGCCGTAGTAGGCGCGCAGGCGGTGGCGTTTGCATCTTGCTGCAAGAACATATCGATTGTATAGATAGAAAGGATATCTCAGACATGTCCATAGAATATATCGTAGAAGTATGCGCAGTAGAATTACCCATACAAAATATGTTATTATTAACCATTTATTGGAATAAGAGGGAAGAGGATATGTTTTACAGTCAATTAAGAAGAATTTTGAATTTTGTAAACGATAAGTATTCCAAACTAAACGTTATTATAGGTGGGGATCTCAATGTTAATATTTTGGAGAACAATAGAAAGTCTAATCAACTTCTAGATCAAATGTTAGAATACAAACTTACTCAACAAATAAAAGAACCCACACGAATTACTCTATCTTCATCTACTTGCTTGGACCTGATATTTACAAATCTGAATACTAATAAATTTTTCACTAAAGTTGAGGAATTAGGCTTTTCGGATCATTGTGCAACAGAAATACATATCTCCATACCGAATACACCCATTAAACAAACAACTTGGTACACAAACAAGAGATTATTTAATAAAGTAAATATATTAAAATTTAAATCTACTTTAAATACTATTGATTGGAATTCTATTATTTTAAATAACCAGAATATGAATGAAAACTATAAATCTTTTCATGATACACTAACCAACATCCTGAACAAATGCATACCATTACGTAAAATAAAAATAAAAACGAACTACAAAAAATATTGGTTAACCAAAGGTATAAAAATCTCCTGTAAAAATAAAAGATTATTAAAAATACTTACGTTAAAAGCTAATAACCCAATATTAACAAGATATTACAAAAAATATGAGAAATTATTAAAAAAATTAGTTACCACAGCAAAAAAATTACAATACATTAACAAAATTAAAAAATCAACAAATAAAGTCAAAACTATGTGGGGAATAATAAAAGAACGAACTAATAAAACAATAAAAAAAGAAAAAAACAACATAAAACTACGAAAAAACAACAATAGTATAACATCTGAACCCAAGGAAGTTGCAGATATCTTTAACAACTTTTTTGCCTCGATCGGTGAGGAAAGCCGTTCTCTAACTAGTAAGCCCAAAGGTTCCCCTGTGCTCTCTCCTACCCAAAACACAATGTTTCTTAGCCCTGTAGACCCATATGAAATAAATTTTACGATCAAAAATCTAAAAAACAAAAATAGTTACGGAATAGACGAACTCCCACCAAATTTATTCAAACAATGTGCAGACGAACTCACTCTACCATTCTTTAAATTGATAAACCAATCTTTTGAAGAGGGCGTATTCCCTGATCAGCTAAAAATTGCACTTGTGAAACCTTTACATAAAAAAGGTGATAAAAAAGACCCAAGCAATTATCGTCCAATAGCTCTACTGCCAACGGCTTCAAAAATTTTTGAGAAAGTTATGTGTAATCGTGTGTACGCCTTCTGCGAGAAATACAAAGTATTCGACGAATGCCAAAATGGCTTTCGTAAAAATAAATCTACAACTTTAGCTGTTTACAAGTTTATACAGGAAGCTCTAAATATAATAAATAATAAAAAATACGCAATTGGTACACTACTGGACATGACCAAAGCCTATGATAAAGTGCAATATAGAATACTGCTAAATAAACTATTTGGAGTGGGAATCCGTGGTAAATCGTACAAATGGTTTAAGTCCTATCTGACAAACAGAAAGCAATTAGTTGAAACAGAATACTTTAATAATAGAACTAACGAACTGCAAAAGTTCCGTTCAGACTGTAAGGCTATAACCGCCTCAATACCGCAAGGGAGTGTAATTGGATGTCTTCTTTTTCTTATTTACATAAATGATCTTCCAAAAACAATTCAAGATTCCGGGCCATGCGTTTTGTTTGCGGATGACATTTCTATCCTTACCCCCTGTCATAATATTGAAGATTTAAATATTAACCTCAATAATACTCTCACTAAAACATTATCCTGGTTAAATGAGCATAATTTAGAAATTAATTTTAAAAAAACTAAACTTATAGCATTCCATCCCCACCAAAGAACCCATCTAGACGTAAATTTCTCTTTTAACAACCACAAATTAGAATTAGTAAACGAGTTTTCATTATTAGGTTTAACTATAGATACTAACATTAATTGGAAATCGCACATTCAGAAAATAAAAACAAAGCTTTCAACATTTTTGTATGCTTTTCGCGAAATAAAAAAAACCACAAACTTAGAGACTGCTCTGGCTACCTACTACGCCTATGCTCATGCGTGGCTCAGCTATGGTGTTATAATGTGGGGTAACAGCACGGATGCGCCATCACTGTTTACTACTCAAAAAAAGTTAATTCGTATTTTGGTAAATATTCAACAAACCGACAGCTGCAAACCTCATTTCGAAAAACTTAATATTTTATCATTGCCATGTATTTATATATTGGAAATCTGTAAATTTGCGCACACTCACCAAGACTTTTACACCAAACGCGAAGACATACAGTCAAGAATCACACTCCGACATAAAACACGTCTAAACCTACCAACATCTCGCTTAAAAATGCATTCTTCTGGCCCACTTGTAATGTCAATAAAAATTTATAATAAACTACCCGAGCTAATAAGAAATGAAAAAAAGATTACTGTTTTTACAAATAAATTAAAAAAACTATTGCAAAGTAAATGCTACTACAGCATAAATGAATATTTAAATGACAAATTTATACAACTTGAAAAATAATATATAATATACAATATAAACAATAACCATATGAAACATTGTATTATAATTGATTGTAAATAGATTGTTATTAATGTTTAATTTAATGTAATGGATGTATAATTTTATGTAATGTATTTTTAAAATAATTTAATGAATGAATGTTAAATGAAATTGTATAATTAGGATAAGTATTAGTCTATAAGTAATTTTTGTTCTATATAATAATAATGTATTTTGCTGTGCCCTACAGGGTCCACAATTGTGTCAACAATATTGTTCACTACCACCTACTCATGTACATTGTGGAATGCAATAAATGAATTGAATTGAATTGAATTGAATTAAATAAAATAATAAATATCTTGGGACAACTCACACACGGCTATCTGATCCCAAGCTAAGCAGAGCTTGTGTTATGGTAACCAGACAACTGATATACATACTTATATAATTTATAAATACATACATATTATAGATAAATCACACCCAGACACAGAACTAACAATCATGCTCATCACACAAAGTTTGTCCTGGGTGGGAATCGAACCCACGACCTCCGGCTTAGCAGTCAGGGCCACTAACCACTAGACCAACAGGCCCGTCAAAATATTAAAGAACAAAAAGGTAATTAAAGAATAAAATAATTAAAGAAAAATAAAATTAAATAATTAAAGAAGTTATTTAACGCTAAGAAGTAATTATAGCTAGAGAGTTAACGTTTTCACAGAATACCGGTAATTTTTGTATTGCCGCTATCATCATAACATCACTTCTGTAATCTCCGAAGGTTAGGCAGAGATGTATGTACCCATTAGTACACCCACATTTCGCCAGTTATGTTTTTAGTCCCATGTAATAGGGGGCGAGCATATTGCCATCAACCGGGCACAAATCCGGACTCCGAGGCTGCTACTGAGAAATTCCTGATGGAAAAACCCAATAACACTTTGCCCAACCTGGGAATCATGCACAGCAGTCGATTAGTAATTGCCGCTATACTAGGAATATCTTAAAGGATACTTTCCTATCCCGGAAATTATTTCAAGTTTGGCTTAATTCTGAGGCTGATGTAGACGAAATTGCGGGCAAAAGCGAGTATTCCATATTTTCCCTTTCCTTTACAAAAAATCGCTAAAAACAGCCACAGTTAAGAAGCAAATTTTATTTTTCCTCTACAAGTATGACTCGGCTGGAATGACTTATAAATTACTTAAGGCAAAAAACTCTTGCCGAGGAGTTTGCTAGCAGAAACTTGGCCGAAAACTTAGTCAAGTGACCTGCAAAATAAGAGTTATGAAGTTCTTATTAACGTCAAGAAGTCGACATAAAATTATTTTTGAGTTACATTTACTTTTTTTTTAAGATTTTAGAGATTAACTCCAAAATATTTGCTTTATGACGAATGGCTTAAAGGCTTAAATGGATTTAAGTATATTCCAGGTCAAGCACATCTTTTAATCATACATAAACTCATGTGTTTTTCCCATGGGGGTAAGCAGAAACCACAGAACGCCACCTACTACGATCCTTACATACTCCTTTCGCCTCGTCCACGTCCAGACATCTGTTCATACAAGCACACCGGTTACGAGTACTGTGCACAAGACCTTTCTGAAGAATCTTACCAATAAGGTTGGTGTGGGTTTTTCTAGGGCGTCTCCTCCCTGTGTTGCTACTTACATTTGCCATTAAATTGTTAATTACCTACCTTTTACTCATTCTCTCAACATGACCGAACGTTCATCTAACTAGGTATAACTTTTCTTACTTAGGTATTAAGTTTAGTAGTACTTAGTTTTCTAAAGAACAAATTCTTGATGTCGTTATTTTTCCAGAATAACTGCATGTTGAAGGCTAAACCAAACCTGGGAATTTTATGGTCATGGAGATAGAAAGAAGAATTTTAATTTTGTGTTCACTAAAACCAGTTTTAAATGTAAATTTTATATACTTCCACGACCCTTGGGGGCTTAGACAAAGTAACAATTGCAAAACGATAACGAAGTTAGAAAAGACTAAAATGTATAGGATTGGCATAAGCCGCGTTAAGTCACGTGGTCAATCGACGAAGCGATGACCACATGAAAGACTAAAATGTATGGGTTTGACATAAGTCGCGTTAAGTCACGTGGTCAATCGACGAAGCGATATTTTAGATACTTTATCTAAGCCCTCAGTATTGTTACATGTAACCGTTTTGCGTGCGCCACATTTATTTATTTATTAAAGTACACCAACAGCGTATATTAAGCATTGAAATTGAAGTACAAAGTATTTTTGCTAATGTACACACCAATTAGAGGTATACATTGTCCGTAGTCATTTTTCACGCCATAAATAATGGTGGTTTCCTAGCAGTGAAATTTTTTAGTTGCGTAATTAACGGTTATGTGATTATGTTGTGTCTTGTAACTTATATCTTACCTTCTTTGCGTCCCTCCCGGCACAGGAGTGGCAGCAAGTCTGGCTTGCCTCTTCAGCAGCTGCACAGTCAGCGCGAAGGACACTACCATCGTCAGCATAGGAATGTAGAACGCCACCAGAGAGCCGAATATCCAGAACAATCGGTTGTTGATCACGCAGAGGTCTGGAGTTGGCATTATATTGGAGCGGTTTATAAGACCTGTCAAAGAAGAAAACACTTGGGTTAAATACCTGATTAAAGAGATGTTTAAGTAGGTATTTTAAGTGTAAGCGTACGTGTTTAAATTTTCTTACGTTTTTACGGATTATGCAGTTTAATACAAACACCTCTTAATGTATGGTATTAAAGCATATGTCAAAAAAAGGACTGTCTAGTTGATCTAGTGGTCGCAGGGCACGGCTGCTGAGCATGAGGTAGGTGTTATTCAGTTTTCTATCAGGAATTTCTCAGTAGCAGCCTCGGAGTCTGTATCTGTGCCCGGTTGATGGAACAACTAATACATGGAATTTAAAAACATAACTGGCGAAATGTGATTGGATACAGGCGTGATGTTATGTAATGTAAAAGAAATAAAATTTGAATTTTGCAGGCTTTTGGCAGTTCGTAAAATGGTTTGTAATCTTTAATTCAGCACGAAACAAAAATTTGATATAGTACACAGCAAATAACTTATTAGGTACATGCCTACCTCGTGTTAGTGTGAACCTCACCAAATTATAAAATACTAAAAGTAACTAAAAAACTGTCAGACTTGAATTTTAGGCATTCCCCTGATAAAATACTTATATAAAAATACATAAAGACAGACAATTGTAGACTCATTTAACAGGCGAAAATTAGAGATATTATTTTTTGTCTCCATTTTCATTACTTAAAATCTTATTAAGCATTCCAAATCGTGTAACAAATAATTAAGTAAGAATTAATTAAAAGTAGTCAACGAGATTCCTAACAAGATCTTCAATTAAAATCAGAAAGGAGCTAGCAAAAACAGCGATTAATCTTAAAAAAAAAAACTGCTAATCATCGACGGTGCCAATGACTTGTTATTTTAAAAATCGCGATTTCCGCCGATTTAGGTCCAAATTAACGTTGGCGTGAAGCCAAATTTTCTTTCGTTCCTAATTCCTTATACGTTTAATCACGTAGGTTTGTAAAAAGGAAAGGCAGACGAAGAGATTTTTGGAAATTAGGTATTAGAAAAAACTATCGCTGTCGCTCTGCGAACCTCGGCGTGCGAAAAGGACAACTAAAGATACGACTGAATAGCCTTAGTAAAAAGTTTATGAGGGTTCGATCCTGGGCAAGTACTTAAAGTAAAAGTCAAAACATTTCAACATAACATTACATCACGCCTGTAATCCCCGAAGGGTTAGGCAGAGGTGTACCCATTAGTACACCCACATTTCGCCAGATAAAACATTTCAATTAGACCATTTACAGGCACTTTTGAAATGGCAAGGAGTCGATCAGTCAGAAAATTGAAGCTCGTTCCAAAATGGAGGTAGGCCTCTATGGAGAAGAACGAGCAAGAAAACCACGGTCACTCTTTTCAATTTGGATTTTGCAAAATCCTGGTTACTTTAATCTTATTACTAATGTGATTTATTTTCAATTTAAAATGTAATTTCTAAGTTTATGTAACATCACTGAAGTCGTTGAACGAAAACATCTTGAGGAAACCTAGACATATAGTTGACTTATAGTTTGACGGGCCTGTTGGTCTAGTGGTTAGTGGCCCTGACTGCTAAGCCGGAGGTCGTGGGTTCGTTTCCCACCCAGGACAAACTTTGTGTGATGAGCATGATTGTTGGTTCTGTGTCTGGGTGTGATTTATCTATAATATGTATGTATTTATAAATTATATAAGTATGTATATCAGTTGTCTGGTTACCATAACACAAGCTCTGCTTAGCTTGGGATCAGATAGCCGTGTGTGAGTTATCCCAAGATATTTATTTATTTTATTTATTTTTATAGTTATGAATACAAAGTGCAGTTTTGCATTCACCAATACTTGTGCCTTCTCTTTATAAGAAGAGACATTTGCCCTGCTTAATTAATTATTGTCATTATACCTATAACATATTAGACATTACATTGTTAGGCAATATCTTCGACCAACTGTCACGAATTTCTAAGTGAAGTTTAATACTCGCTAATTGCTTGTAATAGGTAATAATTTGATATGTGTTTGTAAGTTATGGTGTACGTGACTACCTGCTTGGTCTAATGAGGCTAAATCGTCTGATGAGCATATAGAACGAGGCTTCGATTGAAGTATAGTTTTGTTGAACTACGTAAAATTTTCTCTCATTTTCGAAGCAGTTGTAATTTAAGTCCAGATTTTTCTTCACCGACGTCAGTGATGTCCAAGATATACTAAGAAAGTATATATGAGTTGAAAAAGTCACATTGGAACTTGCCCGATATCCAAAACTCACTCATGCATTTGCAGCGGGCGTCTTAGCAACTGGCTCACCACGACTGTACTGCAAACTGTACCTAAAAGCTGTATCATTAAGACTTCTTTTTACTTACCTAAAACAGTAATAGAACTAGAGACGAACATACTAAGGAGCCAGACTAGTGCAATCTTGATGACCACGACCCGCTTGGTGGAATGATGACGGCTCTTCAATGGGTTTCGGATGCCCAAGTATCTGTGAACAAAATGATATGATGAATAAATGGCTAAAATATGCCTCTGGTGAATTTTGGGACTGCCTCGTTGGTATAGCGGTCGCAAGCGCGACTGCTGTGCATGAGGTCTTGGGTTCGATTCCCAGGTCGGGCAAAGTGTCATTGGGTTTTTCCATCAGGAATTTCTCAGTAGCAGCCTCGGAGTCTGGATTTGTGCCCAGTTGATGGCAATAGGCTCGCCCCCTATTACATGGGACTAAAAACATAACTGGCGAAATGTGGGTGTACTAATGGGTACACCTCTGCCTAACCCTTCGGGGATTACAGGCGTGATGTTATGTTATGTTTATGTTATGTTATGAATTTTGGGAAATTCTTTCTTAGCGCATGCCTATGTCATATTAACTATCAGTGTTCCTTTCAGCGCAATTCGTTCAGTGGTTTGAGCTGTATGTTGTTGGATCAGTCAGTCAGTAACGGTTGCCTGTAATATTGTATAATTATGTATAATAGTCTAGTACATATAAAAACGTTCATATGAAATGAAATCTCAAACTAGCGAATTCTCTCTCCCCATTAGTTTGTCGCGACAAGAGTTATAAAAAAAAACTCGCTGATTGATGCTGGCGGGCACTTGCTGAGAGACTCTCGCTTCGATAGTGGCCAAACCAGTGGTGCGAGTAATCGCCTGTTGCACCCGCATACTGATTTAAAGCCTAGCGATAAAACTATCGGGCCTACTCACTCGCTTCTCGCTAGGTGCCAACTAGTTTTTACCTCTCTACTAGTTTTTACCTCTCTTCTCGCTAACCGATCCATCGACCGGTGAGGCAGGTGCCTAATCGAGGGATTTACTATGTCATTAGCCAATAATTCTCATTTTAGAAACTTTCAAAGAAAATGACAAGTACAAAAGTTAGGCTATTTAAGATTCATGAGAACGATAATTTATTAAATACCTTGTCAATAAGGGTGAAGTTTTCAACAAGTTTGAGTTTTTTTTTAATTGCTTTCTTTTATCTCTTTTGACAAGCGATCAATCAGAAATATGAAACTGAAAAAGTTTTGCCAAAAAATATGCTAAGTTTGTCTGATGATAAATTGCTTGAAACATTTTTTTTTACCGTAGGTTGTACTGTTTTGTGTTGGTCGTCATTCAGGTGTAAATTAATTTGAATTGGGGTTAGTTTCTTACATATAAAATAATACAGACTGTTAGTGTTGATTTATTATAAAAAATGTTTATCTGAATTTAAAAATAAATAAACAAAGTTTTCTTTCAAAAATTAAAAAAAAAACTGTCCTACACCGTCCGTAAATTCATGGATACTATCCGCCCGAGTTACGTAATCACCGCAAAGGGCGTTGAACTGCTGTACTGGCCGTCCGTTATAACTACCTACATAGGTTTTGACTTATTACATCATTGTAATAAAGGGTGAAATAATTTTGAGGAAAAATGGAGATTTTACTTTAAAAAAAAAAAAAGATATTTTTTTTCATTGAATTTACGTTCTATTAGTGAAAAAAAAACCACTGGTTTCAAGGATAACGGTGTTTACACTATCTCTCTGTATACATAGTAGGAAAAAGCTAGGGAAGGCGCAGTTGTGAAACACATAAGGTTACACAATAGGTTTATAAAAAATAGTAAGTTGTTTGACCATTTGGCAATGGGCTCGCTCCCTGTTACATGGAAGTTGAACATAACTGACGAAATGTGGGTGTGCTAATGGGTACAACTCTGCCTAACCCTTCGGGGATTACAGGCGTGATGTTATGTTATGTTAGTCGTTTGAGGCACTAAAATATGATTTATCCCCTCCTGAAAAAAAAAATGAAATCTTAAACGTGGCAAAAATAACCTAAATTCGTCTCAAATGTAAGCGATTTTTTGAACACTAGAATCGGAACAGAGTAATCAATTTCGTATTACAAACACGTCAGTTCTTAACAGTCTGGAATTCGGTTTTACTTGAATAAAGAAGTGGAAGTAAATTGAGACTTTACGTTCACATAAGGTTTGGAAACACACGTGTTGTAAATTGTGAGCGTAATATTTATTTTGAAAAAAGATTGTTAAGCTTTACCAGAAACCTAAAATGAGCGCAATGTACTCATCATTATGAACAACTTTTTGAAAAAGACCAAATCTGTTATCTCGAAAAAAAAAAATACAGCTGTTCCATAAAGTAAAAGTTGTTTATAATGATGAGTACAATGACCCCTTGTCAGGTTTCGGGTAAATTTTCTTCAATGACCTTGTATTTTATTTATGGTATTGTTAGATTTATCCTTAGTCAATACTAATAACGTTTGTTTTGCCAACTGTAAGAAAATCTGAAAATAAATATAGCATTACAAAAAAAATAAAATGAAACATAATTTCCGTCGAAATTCCGTTCCTACCGACGTTCCCGCCCTATCTAAACACCCGTATTTTTTCAACTTTTCAATAAGGTATTCTGCACACGGACTGGTCGGTGGGACTGCAGTCTGCAGCCGCATAGTCGTCGCCATAAATCTTGTGTAAATACCTTATTTCCCGTTAGAAGTGATGCTGATGAGTTTTTACTATCGGTTACGGTTGAATAAGGTGGTATATTGGGTGGGGCTATGAAACTAACGGTATGAATGATAAATATTGATTGTAAAAACAGAACGAAGCCCAAAGTTGTTTATTCTTTTATTCTTTTGTTTACGGAAATATTAAAGGTCAAAGTTCCTATTGTTTATTTACGAAAACCAGAAAAATAGTTTTAAGTAGGTACTCATGCGACCTCTGTATTGCATGCACCCGTTGCACATTGTTTCGCCTACAAACATAGTTTTACACCAAAAATAAAAACTGTTTCCTTCTCAATGATTCTTTTTGACTAATACCAATCTTACCGCAAATTAGCGATATTTCAAGCACTGAAATTCCACTTTTGTAGACACCCTCATCAATCAAAACAAAAGTTAAAACTTCCGCCGCAATAGAGGTACTGCTGTATTCCCGGCACAGCGCTGTCGCAGCTGTTTTCGTGGCTCCACATAAAGTGATATTTTGCTGCTTGCTGCAGGCAATATATTAAAATTACCTGGACGTACCTACACTTCAGCCAACTCCTGTACACATTGCATTTTGCTGACGTAGCAAAATGTTCTAACGTGACGTAAGGCGATGAATTTTAATGTTATAACTAAAGTTTGTCTCGGACATCATTTACATAATATGTAGTTGATATCGTGGTTGAGTGCGACTGTTGAGCGTGGGGTCCCGGTTTCAATGCACCGGTCGGGCAAAATAAAAAAATGGTTTTTTCATTAGGATTTTTTTAGTTTTTTTTAGTAGCAGTTTAGAAAGTTAGTGTGACACCCCATTGCTTCTGAAAGCATGTAAAGCCGTTGGCCTCGGCTGTCTTTCGAGCATCTTTGTGGTAATTACGGGTAGTCAGAAGCCTGAATGTCTGATTAGCCAGCCTTACCAAGAGGTGTCGTGTTATATTTATAACTAGGTTGCGAAATACAGATAGGCTATCGTTCTATGTAAAATATTAGCATTTCGCTGCATTCGGTTAGACTGGGAGCCTACTCCAATATAGTTGAGGAAACACTACCCAGTTGATTTTTCCTTTCAAATCCCGATTTCTCTAAATTTTCTTTTATTTTTTCTGTAATTCTCTTTAGTACATTCCCTTATATCTTTGAAAGTAAATGCCTGGAGTAAGTCGCAAAATACTTTGCAAGTTTTAAATCTGTACATAAAAATAAAACAGAAGTATCGTATGAAATAAAATCAACAGACCGTGTTAGATGACGAATTTATAAGTTTATAGTCTTCACGAATCGAGTGACCAGTCGAGCATTTTACGAGTGAAAAGTTATTAGACTAATAAATTCTCGGCCATGAAACTTCGTCTTTATTAGCACAAAAACGATTATATACTGTTATTTGACTAATTACTACTTTTGTAGGAAAGTACTTTCTTCTTTTTTTGCTAATTATAATATGAGTAATATATTCTTGAAAGTTCCTTTTGGCACATAACCTTTTTTTAGGGTTCCGTAACTCTGAAGGAAAAACCGGTCAAGTACCAGTCGGACACGCCCACCGAGGGTTCTGTGCAAAGTAGGTACATTATAATAAAAAAATTGTGGGTAGAAATTATCAAAACTAGTTTTTGTTTTACTTAAATACTTAAACATATCATTACGCTTGTAATCCCCGACGGGTTAGGCGATGGTC
Organism: Hoplodrina ambigua; assembly: GCA_949774945.1. Taxonomy (NCBI): domain Eukaryota; kingdom Metazoa; phylum Arthropoda; class Insecta; order Lepidoptera; family Noctuidae; genus Hoplodrina; species Hoplodrina ambigua. The sequence goes on from OX458968.1 coordinate 11,919,959, forward strand.
AGATTAGGCTATTAGTATACCCACATTTCGCCAGTTATGTTTAAGTTCCATGTAATAGGGGGCGAGTCTATTGCGATCAACCGGGCACAAATTCAGACTCCGAGGTTGCTACTGAGACATTCCTGATGGAAAAACCCAATAACGCTTTGCTCGACCTGTGAATGCGAACTGCGAACTTAAGACCTAAGACCATTAGAACATCGAGGCAGTTTGAGGCTCGAGGATTAAAAGTCGTTTCTTAGCAATAACTTTTACTCAATATTGTTTAGTTTATGAGTAGTTAACAGATAAGCAATGTGTCTTTGACACCTCTTTTATCAACAGATTTCACTTTATTCTATTCTATCAAGTAAAACAAAAGCGATGCATAATAAATCCCCAGAGTCTCTTCAGTAGCGAGACCAACTCCAACCTGACGGAGAGAGCGCAAAACAATATTTATGAACATCTTACTTGACGTCGCTTGCGGGATAACTTATGAGATAATACTATGTACTAAGTTGGAAGGAATATGCGGCTTATCTTTAGTATTATATTTTACGATACCATTGGTTTTTGTGTGAAAAATAAATAAGTAATCTCATTTTAGAAATATCTCTTTTAAGTAAGTTGTAAAACTAGCTTTAGATAGCGGCTTCATTTGTAAATTAAATTTAAAATTAGATCACGTTTAGAAAGACATGTGGCGCCATCTATCATCATAAGAACGTTATTGTGATTTCTTTCGAAAACAGTACCTACATACTTTTTTCGGGGGAAGGTACTCTGACAATATATTATACATATAATTATACAAATTGTCAGGAAGATCGGTTTAGAGGTTTAGGCGTGAAAAGATAACAAACTTACAATCGAACTTACGCATTATAATATTAGTTAGGATTATATATTATTAGTACCGTTAGATAACTAGTTTATTTTCTAAAATAATAAAACATATTACTTAAATTAAATGACATCGATAAAATAAAATAAACGTACCAACGTAAAAAACCAACGTAGCAGAAAAAGTTATCAGCTACGAAAGCGTAGCGGGCGTAGCCACGTCAGCTACGCCGTAGCAATTGTGCATAGTTTTTATCAAACAGACACCTCATTTTTTAAACATTTAAAGTTGTTATTGTTTTAATGTAAACAAGAGATAGTACTATTTGTTCCGTATATATTTATCTCTGTCTTGCACTATTAACTGTCTAAATATTTATGCTCGTGACTGTACATTGTACCGTTTAGCAACTAAAGCCTGATCCATTGTGGTTTCGGCCGAAACCAAAACTGAGTTTCAGCGTAACGTAATTATTTTGTGGGAGGACAAAGGCAAAGTTTTGATGCATTCTGAACTATTGATGGTTTTTGAATACAGTGTACCTAAATCTGCCACCTGTTCCGACGGCCCGTCTTGTGGTAAAACTTTCTTCTTGGTCGGAGTTTTGCAGTCAAAATTGTGGCCACGACTAATCGTGGTTCCATGAAGTGTGCAAGGTTTTTATGATCAGGGGTTTTAAAGTAGGAAGCGGACCATAGAAGGGGGGCGCAGATATCAGCAAAAGGAATCATAGACCACTAGTGTAGTTAAGGACTTTATTACTAGATTAGGAGCGTTACACCGTACCTACGGCATTTCATATTAGGTTTAAAAGTAAGACATTTTAACATTTTCGTAATAAAAAACTTTAATGTTATTAAAGTTTTAGTTTTAAATATATTATTATTTATTATGTCTTTTTTATTTATTTGTGTAATCTTTGATAGTAACCTAAAATTATATTATCTGGGCTGGAGGGCGCGAAAATTTTTTCAGTGTAGAAAAAATTTTTGGTTGGAATTTGTAGTTGTTGTGTGTGTTTTTTCTATTATGTATTTAGTTTATATTTATATTGTATAGGTATTATTTGTATATTATTGTGTATTGTGCGTTACTTTCACGTGAATAAAAAGTTTTTCTTTATTTCTTTCTTTCAAAAAAGGCGCGTCAAAAATAAGTTATTTTAAAAGAGGCAATTACTTTGGGCAAGATTACTAACTGTTATAATAATAGTTTGAGGAACCCCTGTTTGATTACAATATCAAATTGATATTCGTATCTAAATGTTAGGATTCTTATTGAGTAGGCGAAATAATCCAAATGAAAAAGACTTTAGACTACCGTATCTTTACGACTATTATTAAACGTTAGCTCAGCATTACTCCCATCACTGTCGCACAACTGTCAAACTATAAGAGCAAGACTGAGACGGAACATAGATTAGCCAAACTTAGTGTTACTAACGTTTACTTATCTCGATTTTATTGTTTCTGCTGCCAAGTTGCCAAATTACATAATTATCCTTACAAAAACTTGTTCTCAGCAAACTTTTTCAGCAGTACTTATAGCTGAAAACGAAATTTCAGTCAAATGGGTATATTAGTAAAAAAATATCATCGTCTGCCAAGCCTTTTACCAATTATGTTGGGGTCGGCTTCCAGTCAAATCGGATGCAGCTGAATACCAGTATTTTACATGGAGCGACAGCCTATCTGACCTCCACAACCCAATAACTGGATAAAACGATACCTTTGGTAAGACTGGTTGTCAGATTTTCGGGCTTCTGATGACCCGTAAAGACTGTCAAAATTCATCATTGTATGACAGCCGGGACCAACGGTTTAACGGAATGATGTCAGTGATGTCTAAGATAAACTTAGAAAGTACATATGAATTGAATTGAAAAAGACACATTGGTACTTGCCCGAACCCACAACCTCATGCATGAGAAACGGGCAGCTTAACCACTAGGCTTTCTCGAGATTTTTTGTAAAAAAAAAACCCTCGGGAAATAATCTAGATTTTTCTGTTAGCAACAAGATCTAAGCACACACCTGATACCACGTGTTTCATTTGTCATAATTTTTCCATTGTCTTTACCTTTTTTTCTACGTTATATTCGTAAATCATGCTTATAAAAGATTCAGGCTTTTTTTTAAAATAAAATATTGAAAAGGTTTTCAAATTTTTTTGTCGTTACAATATTTTTATTAAATTATTCGGTTCGAGTCCGGGTTTTATATCGGTTCGGATCGGGTCATTTTGCCACACCAATGCAGACCTAAAAAATATGCTGGAGGCAAAATTCGATCTACAAGTAAATGCTTTTAAAGGAAAAAAAGGGTATCCTATGGTTAAGCTGTAAAAATTATAATATTGACGAAAATATATAAGAGTTACTTTAAATCAACTACGTTCGTAAGAAAGTATAAAGCGTTCCAGATATTTATAATAATAATAATAATATCTTAGGACAACCAACACGTCGCCATCTGATCCCAAACTAGGCAGAGCCTGTACTATGGTAACCAGACAACTGATAAATATACTTATATATTTCTAAATACATACATATTATAGATAAATTACACCCAGACACAGAACAAATCATCGTGCTCATCACACAAAGATTTGTCCTGTTTGGGAATCGAACCCACGACCTCCGTCCTAGAAGACAGGGCCACTAACTACTAGACCAACAGGCCAGTCAAAATTTATGACAATTTATGACTAAAAGATGCAGTTTTGCAAGCTTTTGTCAGATTTGTTACGGTCCATTTGACTTTGTAAACTACGGCATTACGGCGTAATCTTGAAGGTATGACAAAACGGACCACTGATGAGTTTTCACGACACCGACAAGTAACAGTGGTGCGATATAAATATAAATGATTAAATGATAAATGATAATTCTATGATAATCTATACTAATATTATAAAGCTGCAGTGTTTATTTGTTTGTTTGAACGCGTTAATCTCTGGAAATACTGGTCCGATTTGAATGATTCTTTCAGTGTTGGGTAGATTGGTTATCGAAGAAGGCTATAGGCTATATACCATCACGCTACGACCTACGGGAGCAGTAACCAAAGACGCGGGTGTAACCGCGGCGGACAGCTAGTAACAATATAATTGCAATGCTTGTTATAGGCTTCTAAGTCATAAGTACTATATCCCGCGCGCAAGTGGTAGGACGGGGGCGGGTGCGTTTGATAAGATGCACATAAGGTGTTGGAATTGGCAGATAAATCTCAGGATAACATTTTAGAACTGTCTTAAATCTTGTCTCATTCCCTCACTCTCCTCGTCTCACCGCTAACACTTGCGCGCAAATTATAATCTAGCATAACATAACACTAACATTGTACACTTAGTTTGCAATAAACGTTTTGACTTTGACTTTGACTCAAAATAACAGCGCACTTGTAACACTTATTCCCATCGACAGTGGTGACCACACGTTCGTTTGTCTTCAGTAATAGTTTACCGATAGTATCTATTTGTTCAACAAAGTATTAGGACTTGAATCGCGTAAAATAAAGACCGGGGAAGCGATCTGATTCTTTGTTGCAGTTTTATCAACAAGTTTCTAACATTTTATGAGATAGAATCTATAAAAAAAGCTTTTTTACAAAAAAAAGATCACCGCCTTCAAAAACCACAAAATAAAAAATAACTTTAGCTTGGAAGTCGGCGGCTTTGGTTTTGTTTCTTGTTATGTAGGTATTGCCACCGACTTCCAAGCTAAAGTAATTTTTTATTTTGTGGTTTTTGAAGGCGGTGATCTTTTTTTTGTAAAAAAGCTTTTTATTTTTCACTTTTTAGTGCTTGTGTGTTAATATTTGAAATCCTTACACAAAGCCCTTTCAAACAATACCTCACACGATATATTAAATTTTGGAAAGTGGTAGGAGGGGGGTTGACGTACCCCCTCCCCACTTCCTTTAGTCAGACATCGACTACAAGTATAAACAAAGCAATATTTCTTGTTACGGCGGTTCTGCTGTGATTTTATAAGGAGTTCCGTTCCATATCTCCAAAGTTCATCATCAGATCATGACAATATTCCTATGGGACCTATTCGGGACTATATTCTATCAAACAAAAAAAGAATCATCCAAATCGATTCATAATTGGCGGAGTAATCGTAGAACAAATATACAAAAAAAAAAAAAAAGAAAAAAACATACGCGTCGAATTGAGAACCTCCTCCTTTTTGAAGTCGGTTGAAAAAAGAATTAGTATTGGTTAACTGCTGTCCAAAAAATCTAGTTGCCTATCCCAAATTCCGAAAGGTAATTTCTTATTTAGAAAAATGGGCAAGAAACTCCATACATACTCTTAAAAATCATCGTTCATAATATCACAATTGTTCCCGAAGGGTTAGGCAGAGGTGTACCAATTAGTAACAGGGGGCGAGCCTATTGCCAACAACCGGGCACAAATCTAGACTCCGAGGCAACTATTAAGAAAATCCTGATAACAAAACTCAATAACACTTAGCCCGACCTTCATGCTCAGCACTCGCGCTTTGCGACCACTAGACCAACGAGGCAGTGAACATGAAAATGAAAAGTTAAGATGAAAGTTAAGCTAATTTCTACTTACTACCCAAAGAAAACTTCTCAAGAACTACTACTACCTCAAAGGCAAACTTTAATGATAACCATACTAAACAAAAGGTACATTTTAAGGTAATTCACAAAGGCGTGCCCCACGAGTAAGTTAATACCAAAGCGATTGGGATAGAATTCCACGAGTTTTTGCACAAAGTCACGTCTCAACTAAGATTTACGTCTCCTATCTGAATGAATCGAGCCCTTAAATAAATAAAGCCCTGTAAAATCCTTTTTAGGGTTCCGTGTGATGTATTTCAAATGTTAATTAAATGAGCGTTCATTTAAATTAAATTGAAAGTTAAACTAGAAATCTTATATTATATCACTCTCTGTGACTTGGTAAATACGTTTTCTAACGATATTTTTAACTAGGTTTTGCCCACAACTTCGTTCGCGTCAAATTTCATAGATTATCCTACAGGAATTGACCATTTTCTCGGGATAATCTATGAGCTATTCCAGATTATAACTCATCTGTGGCAAATTTAATACAGATCCAGTAACTCATTCTAGCGTTATTGATCAACAAACATCCAGCCAAACTTTCACATTTTTAATACCTAAGATAATTACCATTTTATCTCAAACGTTTATTCATGGACCCACTTATAAAATAATCCACTTATCGAAAAAGCGGATATAAAATAAATTTCAGATAAAAATGACACATTGGTATTATTGAAATGCGAAGCTATAAAGTAAATTGCTCCGACCAATTGAATGGGACTCATCGTGGGTATTGTTGCCCTGCTTGAAAAATTTGTAGATCGATAACTGGTATATTGAATCGTGAACCCTTTTTTTTTGTACAAACCCTACATTTTTTTAAGTCTTTTTGTATTTCTTGTGTCGGTTTATTACTTTGAATACCATTTGCGTCTTAGTTAAGATAACCTAGCAACATACATACATAACATCACGCCTGTAATCCACGAAGGGTTAGGCAGAGGTGTACCCAGTACACCCACATTTCGCCAGTTATGTTTTTTTTTTAGTCCCATGTAATAGGGGCGAGCCTATTGCCATCAACCGGGCACAAATCCAGACTCCGAGGCTGCTACTGAGAAATTTCTGATGGAAAAACCCAATAACACTTTGCCCGACCTGGGAATCGAACCCAAGACCTCATGCACAGCAGTCGCGCTTGCGACCACTAGACCAACGAGGCAGCAAATTATTTCATCATTTTTTTATATATAAATCATTTATTCTGGACCAAACATTTTGAACGTTCAATACTGGGTGTATTTATTTATTTATTTATTTAAACTTTATGCACATGTAAAAAATACACTGTACAAAGGCGGACTTAATGCCTTGGGCATTTTCTACCAGTCTACCTTAGGGTGATGCAGAGACAAAACGTGAAGACGGTGCAGAAAATACAGAAAAATTTCGATATTAAAATATAAAAATAAATACATATATACATACATACAAACAAAATATATAGGGTAGAGAGAGATAAAAAATAAATAGGTGGTGGTGGTGGTGGTGTATTGAACTTTTAAAATGTTTTCCAAACTGCGTAATAGTTTTTCGGCGGGAAATTGTATCGCTATTTAGTCTTTCAAGAGTAGTGTATTTAGCTGAATTTTATTGAAGGTGTGATAATGAATGAGAAAAAATATGAAACCGTTCAAGTACGACTCGGACTCGCACACCAAGTGTTCCATACCACCGTATTATATTTAACAAAACATAAAAAAAAACGTTTCTTGAATGAGGAGGAGTGAGGAAAACCTCCTTTGATTTATAACTTTATTTAGTTTTACACATACACCAAACACTCTGTAAAATGTTCAAGTGTCAACCAATTATGGTTCAAAAATGTAGGACTGTGACAGACGGATGGTCGTATTAGGATCCTGATGACTCCCTTTGTACAGAACCCTATAGAGTACCTACCATGGCATTTTCCCCTCCCAATCTCAATAATTTTCCGTACTTTAAACGTTACGAAAAAATGTACGGAACCTTTAGTTAATTGGTAGTTTTCGCCGATCCATCTCGAGGGCGCACTACAATCGACATTCCGGAATGATAGTCCCTACAGTTACAAGAGGCCATAATGGCCCTCTAAGTAACATAATTCACACGGCTCTTAAATAAAACGCACCTCTTTTGTTCAAATCATCAGTTTCTATTACCAAAAATGTACATCATTTTAGGCTTCACTACATAGTATAAAACAAAGTCGCTTCCCTGTCTGTTTCTATATATGCTTAGATCTTTAAAACTACGCAACGGATTTTGATGTGGCTTTTTTTTAAAGATAGAGTGATTCAAGAGGAAGGTTTACATGTATAATGCATACATATAGTAGAGAAACATTGATAATTTTAGAGGATTCTGTGATGTGATGTAGTAAATAAACACATTATTTTGAGCTTACATTGTAAACGCTGGCTGAAACCTTCGTGATAGATCAAAATAATGTACTACAGTATTGTATTTATCGCTAAATGTGTTGCTAAGCGCAAAACTCCAGAACGGCTGCACCGATTTTATTGCTATTTTCTTCAATAGATAGAGTGATTCAAGAGGAAGGTTTATGTATCTATATTGCACACGTGCGAAGCCAGGGCGGGTAGCTAGTTATTTATGTATTTAAAAGTGTTATTGAGTTTGGACCAGTTGACGACCGCGGGATCGCGCTGGATGCAAGTCGCTTCTATCTGGTCCTTTTGGAAATCTGTGGGGTGGCCTATGTTCAGCAGTGGACTTAATACGGCTGATATGATGATGACTGAGTTTCTCCATTACGAATTTCTCAGTAGCAGTTCAGAGTTTGGAGATTGATGGTGTGACACTCCCATGTCTCGTAAAGAACGTAAACTGTTGGTCATGCGCCTGATCTCTCGCTGGTAGTGACGGATTGCTGTCCAACCGAACTATGAGAGTAAAAGAAGTGGAAATGCACATGTGTTTGCGCATACACTTCTGCACTATAATATTATTATATATCCTGTGCACTTGGCTGTCTTGTCTGCATTGAAATTGATAGGAGAGAGTATTATTAATAACATATTTTTTTCTGCTTCGTTGGTGGTTGCAAAGCGAGACTGCTGAGCATGAGGTCTTGGGTTCGATTCCTAGGTCGGGCAAAGTGTTATTGGGTTTTTTCCGTAAGGAATTTCTTAGTAGCTGCCTCGTTCTGGACTTGTGCTCGGTTAATGGCAATAAGCTTGCCCTCTATTACATGCAACTATAGCATACCTGGCGAAATGTAGGTGTACTAATGGGTAAAATTTCAGGGATTACAGGCTTGTTGTTATGTTATAATTTTTTTAACTAAAAACATAATGTAAAGTTACTGGGATTTGAAAAGGTAATAATTCCACGTAAAGCAGATTAAAGATAAGAGCTATCCACTTACTGGATAGGAGGACAGGTAACGTTATACCTATAATAATAAACCCTTAGGCATTGTCACAATACCTTCATAAAGCCATAAAGTGTACAGGACGAAGCATTAGGGTTAACTCACACCGAAACGTGACGCGACAATATCGTCATAGTATGATAATAATTAATAACAGCCTATTATTGCCCCAGGGCAAGATCTCTTATGATACAGAGAAGGCACGAGCATTGATCACCATGCTTGCTCAAGAAAGATTGGCGATTTTAGGCTTAGTTTTAATATCAGTTCAGGTTTCTTTACGACGTTTTCGGTCACCGATGCCAGCGTAGCTCAAGACAAATTTTGAAAAAGTCACTTTGGTACTTTCCTGGACCTGGTTCCGAACCCACAGCCTTTTGTATGAATCAAACATAAATATCGAACTTATTTACTACCTCTTAATGTATACGCGTGAAAATCTGTCAAAATTCTGTAGTGTGTCGTATTTAGGAGGTTTTCAGCGTAGTTACATGGTTGCAAGAATGTTAAAACTTTAAAATGGTTAAGCAAAATGTGCTAAAAGTGCTGATCTACGCGTCATGTTCGTGAACGGGCCCCATCAGTTGAGATAGGACATATTTTGACTACCATGGCTTTTTCGTTTGATTTATGTGTGAGTGACACATAAAAACGGCTCGATGTGTTTGTTAGCTCAAGTGTAAACTCACCTTACATCGATCAGCGACGCGTCACGTGTCGTTTCGGTGTGAACCTATCCTTACATTCTATCTATAGCCCATAAATAATCCATGAGAACAATATTCTCAAACTCACGCTTGACGTCTCACGGACAAAGCGATACATATGTCTGGTCAAAGCGATCTATCCATTGAATATGGGATCCGATAACGATATCATATTTCAGTGCACAGAAGCACTCGGGTCAGTTTCGGATAAACTCGTAAACTGTCGAGTGTCGATAGTAGTTGAGTGCTTTGATGGAAATATAAGTGTTGATAAAAGTTTGATATGGTTGTCTTTTCAATGTTGATTCAGCTGTCAGTCTCTCAGAAGAATATTTTATATTTTTTTCCCGTTTTTTATAAATAAATAAATAATTTTGTAATAATCAGGAAGGTAATTTCTACTAATATTTACAAACGGTCGCAATCTAATCTTAATCTTAAACCGTCAAAAATTATACCTATATTTTTTTGTCGCTGTGATAAATTTGCGACTAGATTTCAAAAGTTTTCATTTAGTAGAATTGACGCTTCTGTTGTTGGCTTTGTATGGTATGGACCATTGTATTGAAAAGATCCCGTGATTCTTCGATCACCGTGAATTTTTACTTCATAAATAATTTGGCCTTCAAATGCGAAGTCTGTTCTGTGGTTTTTATATTGTGTTTTACATGATATTGTTAAAGATGCAAAACGTCACCTCCTCAGTTGCCCGTCGTGCACTACCACCTGCACCATCCAAGACCTTAATGAGGCCAATGACAGAGCTGTACAGGTTGCTCAATATTGGTCGGACAAAATTTGAGTCATTCGTCACGATAAGAAGAAAAAGTTAAAGATGTAGAGGACGCGTCGATGACGGGATCTCAAAATATAAATAATATACCATGCATACATACCTGCCGATACTGATAAAGCACATGTGCATGATGCTAGCAGAGCAAGCGAGTACATCACAAGTGACGTACACGTTGCACCACACCACGCCCAGCGGCCAATAACCTGAGGACAGTATTATATTATGATGAATGATGAATTAATTAATAAATGAATGTGCCCGGTTGATGGCAATAATAGGCTCGCCCCCTATTACATGGGACTAAAAACATAACTGGGTGTACTAATGGGTACACCTCTGCCTAACCCTTAGGGGATTGCAGGCGTGATGTTATGTTATGAATGTATATTAATACATAAAATCGTCATTCATTTATTCATTTTTGCTATTCCAGACTATAATTTATCTCTGTGTCAAATTACATCCAAATCTGTTTAACAGTTCTGGCGTGATTTAGTAACAAACATCAAAGTATTTAAACTTTTGCATTATAAGTAGTAGTAAGATTTATGTCTTTTATGAATACCTCCAGAAAAACGAGAATGCAAAACTGTACCTTGTATACATAATAATAATTATGTACCCATTTTAAACGGAGACTAGACTTGGGTGTGTACTAAGAAATTCTCACCAAAACAATAGGTAAAAAAAAATTACAGGCACTAACACAATCCAATTTTTTCAGCCAATTCGTCTATTCGTTAACGAAATTTTCGTGCCGAAGCCCGACTTCCAAAATTGGATTCCGAGACGCCAGATTTTTTTACTACTCAATCATTTCCTATGAATTTCCATACAACTATGAGCAGGAGATTGCTTCCTGTTGACAAATGCGCCAAATTCAAAGGTACAGACATTGGGAATAAGATTTTATGTCCCCTGTTGTGCGACACACGGTTCTTGTGAGTGGGGAGCCAGGTGAAATAAATTTGTAAAGTTGAAATTAAAGAATAAATTTCTTGTTCTTTTAAAAAGGTTATTTGACTAAATATTTATTCACTTTTAATTGAAATCATTTTGAATAATAATAGTGTCGTGTTTCATCTTTTTTAGTAAAGTATTTAATTGACCACTGAGATCACGTGGTAAATCTGATGGTTCGTAAAAATAAAAAAGTACAATATATATTTGCATTCTCGGCTTCTGTTAACATACATATTTATATTCAATAGCAATAAGGAAGTAAAAAACAAAGAAAAAATGAAACATCAAAAATATCCGTAAAAGTAACAGTACATAATTGTTGATGCTCGCCATGAGACAGAGCCGTGTGTCTCAACAGTTTATATTAGATCGCCATAGACGAAAGCGTTCACACAATTGGTTGAACTTCCTTTCATAAAAGGCTTGCGTTGTGAAAATAGGTACAATTTGTAAAGCTCTCTGTACACGTTCGGTATGAAAGATGTGGACTATCTGCGACAATTTATACTCTGTGAGTAGAAATAGGTACAATGTGTTATCGTTTTCATGCAATTTTCTGCAGTATTATTCTGTAAAAATGTTTTGGTGGATTTAAGTAAACTGACAATCTTTAGCAATATGAGGAAGGACAACTCATCCTTAATTCACTTAACATTGTGACCGAGGGAAGTTTTTTTACAGAATAGCACTGTTCGTGTCTCTTGGGAATCGGTTTGAAGAAATTGTTTGCGATTTTTATAAAGTTGCCGTGAAATGTTGATAACGAATCAAATGCATTTAGAAGTACAAGTTAAAATTTGGCTAGATGGCTTTTAAACTGCCTTAACGTATTTTTTTTTTAAGATTATGTGTAAATGTGAACTATACTGGTAATATTTCGTAACTATTACCATAATAATAAAATTTATTTCAATTTTTTCTATGACAGTTTAAATCGTTATTGGCAGACCAAAATATACACATGACAACCTCATAATACCTATAATATTCGAAAATTAAAAATAAAAGACTTACCTAGAAATCCAGGAATCGCCCCCATAGGCATTACAAACAAGCTGACCAATAAATCAGCGATCGCCAGAGACAGAAGAAAATAATTGGTAACATTCTGAAGTCTTTTATCTAAACACACAGCTAAGCACACTAATATATTACCGACACCACCAGCTATTATAAATACTATCACAAATAGAAAACTCCAATCGTAACCTACTTTATCGACCACTTTTTCCGTCATATTCCTAAAGTCAAAACTACATTGAAAACTTTCCACTGCACTCAACACTGATGTTTCATTAAAAGCGTCAATGTACAACGTCCGATTTTGAGTTTCCGTGTAACAGAATAGGGTGTCCAGATCGCAGAAGAAATTCGGTAACCGGAGCCAGAGATTCTTGAGTGCGCTCTCGAAGATTATGGTGACCATATTCAACTTGATGTAAGGACTGCACATAGTGTTGTTGCTACTAACATTTGTATAATTACACGAAGTACAAGTGTAGGAGGTTTCATTTTGTATATCTATGTTTAGTTCACATGTGTAATTGATAGTGTTATCGTCGGTTGTGCAGTCGAGTCCGGAGAACGAATCGCCGCAACTTTGGCCGTGGGTCAAATGACATTGGAATTCTTGAATCGCGGTGTCCAGGAATGTGAGATTATTCATGTCAGAGACCATGCTAGGTCACATGTTGTGCTCTGTATTTACTGGTCATCGTTGCGAAATCTGAAACAAAAGAATGCAATGTTAGTAAGCTGTAACTATGTTGTGATGGCCTTGTGGTTCAGGGCGCCAACCGCCATCTATTAAAACAATATTATTTTAATGTTACTTTGTAATTTCTGTTGTTGCAATTTCAACTCTCGACGCTGAGCTGAGCGTTGATAATTCAACAGTGCGGAAGGTAAAGTAATATTAAAATAATATTTTTTTCAAGAGATGATGGTAGGGGGGGCAGGTTAGACTAATGTCAAGAGCAAACCTTTCTATACAACGTAAAATACTTTGACCTGAATGACTGACCGACGAATCAACGCACAGCCTAAACCTAAGGCTACTTTTACCATTTTATTAGGCCAAAAAATTTAAATGTTGGGATTTATCAAAAATCCTAAAGTATAATATATAATTTTTTTTTCATATTTTTAATATCTTTATTATTAATTTTGATTCTTAAAGATTTTATCAACAACCCAAACCCTTCGCCCAAATAAAAAATAAAAGAACGAATAATTTAAGTGGTTGAAATTATCTTTCAAAATCTCCATTTAACATTTTTAATCGTGTTCCTTGTTTAAAAGTAAGTTGAAAATAAAAATGACAAATAGTCGCTGATATAAATGGCTATTTAATTAACTAAAGATTAATTATTCCGGGCAAGTTGTTACAGTCAGTATGAGAACATTAATTAACTCTTTAATGATCATAAATTCAAGCTTCATTTGGCCTTTAGTACTTGAGTGTTATTTAACACGTAATTTTCAAGACAATTTATTAGACCACTGGTTCACGACCGTATATAACGAACTGAGGCCGAGGTAATGGTACTGGATGCAATAAATACATAGGCAATCGAAGAGGTCATAAGAGGTTAAAGATCTTAGTTCTAACAAAACAACTAATTTAATATGCTAAATCTGTGCAGCAATAACAGATTCATCTATCCCAAATCTATGCAAAAAATATATTTTTAATTATTTTAACTTTAAATATTCAAAATCATCACAATCATTTCGAAAAATGGGAGAACATTGAGTTGATTCCTTTATTCTAATAAAATAAGATAAAAATAAATAGTTCTAACATTTTAAAAGATTTTTTCCTTCAAAGCGTTATAAAAAAAGTCTTCTAATTTTTGAAAAAATATTTTTTTTAATCTTAAGAGAATTCATGGTGGCATGAATAACCCATTGTCATCTTCGTATTCGTAGTTTGTCTTTAGCTAACGGAAAAAAGTGTTTATCTAATAACTCCCATCAATTATTCAACATTCAATGTACTCCATCCACTACCACCTCTATCTTGCTTATAACATGACCTTTCCATACATAATATTGTGGCACATATACACCGCCGCTTCAAAGCAGACTAGAGTGCACTTGACTCCGCATATTAACGGAGAGATGCGAGAGTTATCAAGAACTGGCTCTAAAGCAGGGGTTGTCAACCTTTTACCAAATGGGTTTTTCTTTTTTTGTTTCGGGGTAGAAAATTCTCATGAATTTTCTCGCTCTGCAGGGAGAAGTGGAGGGGTCTGTCAGAATTTTATTGACTTTAAACCACCCTGGTGTTTCCTTCCTGAACTTTATCTGGGGAGTGTACGAATATTTTGCAACCACCTACAGGTGCTCGCCTCTGTAGGCCTACTCAGGTTACCATAAAGGCCTCCCTTAATTTCTTCTAAAGTCACTACATCTGCCTGTGATGATAAAACTGATGAAACTGTGATGATAACTGAGTGAGCCGCGTACGCTAATTTGAGCGTATACAATGTGCTACAACCGAGCACAATCTTAGAGTAACGTTTTTGTAGTGCGAAGAACATACCTATATTTATTTAGCTACTAACAGTTCAGTTTAAAGGATGTATTTCTCATAAAAACTTACAGTCTGCTTATAATGAGATTGTTTGAATCGTTCCCCCAGTCAACCCCCCAGGGGTGACTTAGCAGCCCACAAGAGAGGAGTTCCAATGGTTGGGAACCCATGCTCTAAAAGTAAGTAGGCTTACGATAAAGTAGTGCGATGCACTTTTGCTTTAACGAAAATGGAAACAGAGGATTGTTTAGAATATTTAAATTAAATGATTGTGTAATGATTATTTAATAGTAAATAACCTAACCTAACCTAACCTGCCCAAGTTTTGCTCTTAAGTGGCAACAAGTAAAAAAAAACATTGACATTTCTTTCTTTCTATATAAAAATCTCGTGTCACAGTGTTTGTGGTCGCACACCTCCCAAACTACTAGACCGATTTTTATGAAATTTATGTAAAAGTAGGTATGACAATATGTGATGAATATTTCATACCGGTAGGTGATTTAATTTACGCAGATGAAGTCACGGGCAATACCTAGTAGGTACTAATATAAATATTATTGTGTTATACTTAAACATGCAAAGTGTCGGGCAAAGTGTTATTGGGTTTTTCCATCAGGAATTTCTCAGTAGCAGCCTCAGAGTCTGGATTTGTGCCCGGTTGATGGCAATAGGTTTGCCCCCTATTACATGGGACTAAAACCATAACTGGCGAAATGTGGGTGTACTAATGGGTACACCTCTGCCTAACCCTTCGGGGATTACTGGCGTGATGTTATGTTATATTTAAACATACCTTGACCTTGTTTTAAAGAACTAAGCGGTAAACAGACAAAGACTCTTTATCCTACCCTACTTCCTACTACTATTACGCGAAATTTACGAGATGATGAAGATGGATGTTTATCACTCTTTCAGGCTTAAATAGCTGAACGGAATGAACTGAAATTTCACACACTCACATTCGCACAATGTAACAAAAAATTGTAGTTTCGGGTATAATATATGCAACAGTACAACGATCGTGAGGGTATTTAAAGTTTTGTTTTACATTTAAAACTGGTTTTAGTGAGAGTCAGCACAAAAAGTTTGATTTTGACCTTTGACCTTCAATATCTCCGTAATCAGAAGGTTCCCAGATATGGTCCGGACCAAAAAAAATATCGCAATGATGGGAAAAACATGTACCTTTCGGATTCATTAAGTCTTTTCTTACACCAATTATAGATATTGATCTAGCTTACACATAGATTTTTTATCCCATTTTCCTGGTTCCGTGGGTTAATGAAGAACATTGCCTTAATTCTGAAATCTACGCAGACGAAGTCACAAGCATAAACTAGTTATTAATATGATAATATGGAATTAAGGGATCAGGAGATGGGTGACAGAAATTATTATTATGATAATTTTCTGAGTGTCAAGTGCTTCACTTTTCAAGAGCAGACAAGATGGCGGAAGGTGGACCCATCTTTGCAGAGTCACGAACTAGTACTTTAACATAAATAGGATAACTTGAATATAAATTTTCCTCGCGAAAGTTAATGGTCATGAAAATAACTTTACTTCAGCCGTATCATTTATTTCACAAGGCTTACGCCTACGACTTCATCCACATAAATGTCGGTTTTAGCAAGGTTTTTTTTGCATGAATCCCTAGTCATGTGTCTATAATAAAAGTTAGATAAGTTAAAGCTTAAGTTTCTCCTTATAACATCAGCTATCTGTCAGTGTAAGTTTTGTCAAAATTGGTCTAGCCGTTTCGGAGTTTACCCGGAGCAAACATATTATAGACAGACTGACAAAATTTTCTAAAGTAGTTTTTTTTGGTCATGTAAATATTCATAACCATTTAGTGAAAAGCTATAATTATTATTTTGACATTATAAACAGACAGTTCAACTTTATTGATTTTATGTAGGTACAGTCAACAAAAAAGATAAGTATCCAGGGTCGTCAGATATAGTTTAAGTTTACTTAGAAACCGATGGATGTCTTGGATAAAAACTTAACTTAACCAATGAACTGTTTATTATCTACTTTTTAAATTAAGTTACATTTGAAAACATCCATCGGTTTCTCAGAAAACTTCAACTATATCTGACGACACTGCATACCTATCTCTTTTGCTGACTGTACATAAATATTCAACGACATCATATAAGTGGAGATCGCCAGTTGCAATTTATCGTACAGCATTTCTGTACCTATTCAGAGAGGAATTTTGTTACTACAGACCAAATTCAGAATGGTTGAAACTTCAAAGGTGAGGACTACTAGAGACTACTGTGTTTGACCAATTTGTCTCTAGAACGAGCTGCGTTTTCATGAACAAAGAGCAAAGTGGAGTCGGTGGGTAGTGCTTCAATTTTTGAAAATTTTAGGACACATTTGTGGATTGTTCCTTGCTGATTGTGGAACACGGAAATAAAAAAAACAACTGTATTTTTCACGTGATAATGACGCACATTATATAAATAAAAACAAGTAGGTATTAAATCTAAAACAAAAAATACAAATACTCAAGAAATACGCGCGTGAAACGGCTGACGCTCAGTATAATGCCAAGGCCCGTTGCACAAAAACCACCGTGGTGGTGTTCAGCGTAAGCCAGCGGTGTGTCGCTGTCTCGAACTATAGGTAAAACGTCACAGGAACTTTATATTGATAGAAATGTGGCTTTAGAGGAACTTACATTCATAGTTACTTTTGAAATCTTTCTGACTTTGTTGCGATTGCGCATTTCATCTGGGGCTAAAAGTATATGACTATTCATGTTCACGACATTTATATTTTTTTATCAGGTAGATGTTCTTTTGTTTATTATGGCCACTGGCAACATTTTAACCGTCACAAAAATGTTTTGCGCCTCGTTTTATTCTAATGAATAAAAAGGTCAAGAATTAACATTCTTTCTGAAATGGTATTTTTTATTCCAATTTAGGTCTATCATTGACCTCAAACTAAGATAAAAACTAAGACATTTTAGACTTAAAATTGTACGTGATCGGTATCTTAAGCTCGCCGCAATTAATTGAGTTGTTGAGTAAAGACTACGAATTGACAAACGTGGTCTTCTTTCTTTTTTCTTTTTAGATATAGAACTACGAAGTAAACCACTATGACTGGTCTTGCGCTTTCCGAATCTAGCGGCTTCGCGCGGCCTTCACCAGGTCTTTGGGCCTTTCGTGGCGAAGCCTTCCCACACTGCGCCTTCCGTGGTCGCCACTCGAAAGCCTTACGACCCCAATGGCCATCTGTTCTACGGGCTATGTGCCCTGCCTATGCCACTTGATTTTCGCAATAAGTGCTTACATTGCTAACGCTGGCTAAGCCTTAGGAGGTAGATCAAAATTGTGTATTAAAGAATTATATATCTTAATAAGGTCTACAAATATGTCCGTCTATAACCTTCCTCGATAAACAGACCATATAACGCAAAAAGCTGATTTGCTTGGCGCAGCTGTGGGTCATACAATAATGTTTTTTTTTTGTTTTTGTATTTTTATTGCCTTTTTTTTTTAGACCATGTGCACATGATCTGTGTCTATTAACATTTTTTCTTCCTTTTCTTTAAATTCCTAATGGGGCCCAATAAATTTTGGCCAGACTTGGAAACGAATCAAAGACTCAACAGTCGCGTTTTCGAGTACGAAACCAACGTTACCTGCTTAGTCTTATATTTAATCAATTTAAAACCATATTTGTTTCAAAAATGTCACACACCAATTACTTAGTTACGAGATCCAAATGAGCAAAGTTTTTAATTTTATTCGCTAACATTTGGGTTTGTAAGTTTTAATTACGTATATGTTTTAGTCGCTGTGAACGTAAGAGATTTTATAGTATTTGTAAAATTAATAATAGAAGTTAGTGTGTCGGGACGATAAGCAAAATATGTCTGACCTACATCATTTTAATAAAACATCCTAACTAATATTATAAATGCAAAGGGAAGTTTGTTTGTTTGTTACCATTTTACGCCAAAACCACTGAACCGATGATTATGAAATTTTGCAAATACATCGTCAGATATACAGAAACGGACATAGGGTACTTTTCATCCCGAAAAAAGTACGATTACCGAGGAAAACAACAATAACGTTCTTATGATAATAGATGGCACCACATGTCTTTCGAAAAAGACATGGGCTACTGCTTCTGCGACTTCGTCTATGTCCGCGGTAACCGAAATTTTAGCGGATAAAGTCGCGGGCCAAAGCTTTTTCTATATAATACCAGCTTACAGCGTGCTGCAGGGCAAAGGTCTCTTCTCATACAGAGAAGGAATGAGCATTGATTTTCATGCTTGCTCAAAGCAGATTCGCAGTTTCATAATTATAATTTATAGGTTACCTTACAATGTTTTCTTTCACCGATGTCAGTCCAGATAAACTTAGAAAGTAGGTAGGTATAGTAAAATTAACATTGGTACTTGCACAGTATCGAATCCACAAGACCAGGGGACCGACCCTTTTAGTACGGACCGCGAGAACACAGCAACTTGCACTACAGGATACATATTTTATTACCCCCGCATTATTTTTAATTCGCTAACAAGAGAGAACGAGTATACGGATTGCGAAAGCGTTGATCGTCGCGGTATGTCAACGCTTTATGGTATTTTATCCCAATTATAGTGTACCATAGACTAAAATACCTTTTTTCCGTAATTACCTACATTGTTTGATAAATATTCGTTTCTATAAAATGATGTTTGGACAGCCAACATTTCATTTCTTAAAACGAACCCCAATTGCTAAACTAATTGGTGACCCTGCACTAGACGTATCGTGAGCATAACACAAACAAAAAGAGGAGTCAACATTTCTTAAAGTGGAAACGTTTTTTCTTACGTTTCCACTTTAATAAATGTTGTCATTTTCCGATATTACCAAACAAAGGATAAGTAGTACACAAAAAGACAACTCGATATGTCTCCGCTCTCTCAAGTACAGTCAACCAAGGAGATAGGTGTCCAGGGTCATCAGATATAGTTCAAGTTTTCATAAAAACCGATATATGTCTTTGATTGAAACTTAATTAATGAACTGTTTATTATCTACTTTTTAAATTACATTACATTTGAAACCTTTTCTAAGAAAACTTCAACTTAATAATAATAATGTCTTTATTGACACAGAAAAACACATTTTACAATTAATTATAAAAAAACTTAACAAATCTCCTTTAAATTCAACAGACATACACAACATCACGCCTGTAATCCCCGAAGGGTTAGGCAGAGGTGTACCTATTATTATACTCACATTTCGCCAGTTATGTTTAAGTCCCCTGTAATAGGGGGCGAGCCTATTGCCATCAACCGGGCACAAATCCAGGTACCGAGGCTGCTACTGAGAAATTCCAGATGGAAAAACCCAATAACACTTTGCCCGACCCGGGAATTGAACAGCAGTGGTCGCGTTTTGCGACCACTAGACAAACGAAGTAGCTTTTAAATTCAAGTAACATATTTTTTTTATTTTTTATTTATTAACCCTGCATATCTATCTCTATTGTTGACTGTACATCCTTCAACCTTGACATATCGACATAGCTGAGTGCACGCACATAATGAGCGTAGAACAACATCTATCGACGTCTCCTCATTGTAGCCTAGCTAACGCGGATGTCAAGTGAAATGGTATGGAAATGACATGGCGATGGCAGCTCGCGGGGTAAGGCGGAGGTAGGTATGCACGATCTGATTGTAATGTCAAGGTTAAGCATAGAAAAAGTATGTTAGAGAAGATAACATAACATCACGCCTGTAATCTCCGAAGGGTTAGAGGTGTACCCATTAATACACCCATATTTCGTCAGTTATGTTTTTAGTCCCATGTAATAGGGGGCGAGCCTATTGCCGGGCACAAATCCAGACTCCGAGGCTGCTACTGAGAAATTCCTGATGGAAAAACCCAATAACACTTTGCCCGACCTGGGAATCGAACCCAAGACCTCATGCACAGCAGTCGTGCTTGCGACCACTAGACCAACGAGGCAGTATTAGTAGTAGAGAAGATAAGTAACTGTTTATTTTTTAACTTTTGTGGTATAAAATTTCAGTCGTGATAGCCTAGTGGTTGAGGCGCCCACCAATCGTGTGCCGATCCTTCTTTGTTGGTGGAAAAAATTGAATGCACCAAATAATGTTTTCGGAGATCACAAATTATGTAAAACTTATTTTTGCCAAAATGTCGATAAATATGAACCTACCCAAAATTTTGTTGCTGAAATCAAGTCGAGCAGAATTTTTGAGGATGTGGCGTCGAATTCGGGCAAGTACCAATGTGACTTTTTCAATTCATATGTACTTTCTAAGTTTAGCACGTTAGCCATTGGTCTTGGCTGTCATACGTGGGTCGTTGACAGTCGTCAGAAGCTTGACAGTCTAAAAACCAGGCTTATCAAGGAATATCTTATTACCCATTTACTTAAATTGTGAAGAGTAGATAGGTAGTCGCTCCGTGTAAAATACTGATATTCAGCTGCATTCTATCAGACTGTAATCCAACCCCAACGTAGTACGGAAAAAGCTACGCGCGTAGATTGATTGTATACATATTTGTTCATTGAATTTATGTATGTTCATTGTAAGTTGACCGTGAACAAGTCCGGGAAAACACGGGGCAATCAAGGAAAGTTTTCTGTGTCTACACAACTCGATTGACTACTAATGTAAATGGCAAATGTGGGGTGTGTCAGTCACGGGCAATCGTGACGCAGTGATTGTATTGTATGTAAAACTTGTAGTATCTATGTGATTTGTTCATTACTTGGGTATTCTTTTGAAAGAAAATACAATACAGAAAGATAAGACTTTCGAAAAGAATAATAATAATGATTTCGTTATTAAAATAGCTATGTTAAAATACTCGTAGCTGTGGAGTACTTTTTTTAATTTCTGCTTAAGTGTAAATAGTACTTGCTGGGTATAATGTATTTTTAAAAAATCACTTAGCGAAAGTTATCAAATACGTTTGTACGTGTGTGTATTTTTATTTTTTATTTTATGTTATGTGCGTCATTTTCGCGTGTATAAACAGTTTTTCTTTCCTTTCTTTCTTTTTTATGTTCTTCAAATATTTACGATCATTTTTTTGTTTGGATTATCTCTAAGATATTACGGTGGAATTGAAATTCAAAGCCCCAATTTTCCTTCCGTTATTTTTATGGTCTAAATATGATAACTTTTTAAAAGTAAACTCTTAAAAAGCGAAAACCCCAAAATAAAAATAAATAAATATAATTTTAGACAATAACATTTTATTAAAATGTCTTTTTTAATTTAAGTTCTCAGCATCAGCGACATAAACGAGCTTAAATTCTCTGCCTACCAAAAGATACATAAAACAAACATTCCTTTTCTTCTCCCACAAACATTTTTGTCGTAAACGTTCTAAAAACAAAATGTCAGAAATAACAAACAAGCCTCATGAACATTTTGTTGAGGAATTAAATAAAAAAAAGTGCCACGTAAAGTCGGGCATTCAGCCCCGGACGTTATTGTAAATAATTCATAATGCTGTGGGCTGAGAAAACAACAATTGTTCTGAAACAATGGCCTGGCTAGGTACTGCTAGCTTAAATAATACATTTTCTGGATCGAAAGCAAATATAATTAAAAATTCTTAATTAAAACGTCAATTTTAATTTAGTTCGCCATGAAATGTTATGAGTGGTGTGTTCATTTTGTTTGGCTGTAAACAAACCGATTATTTTGGGATTCAATGTGTTATTTTCACTGATTAAAATGTTCATAATGAACATTTATGAACAAATAAAATAACATGATTATCGTTATGAACATTTTAATCAGTGCGAATCAGGTGTTGTTATTATTGTGAGTTGTAGAATATTTTCTTTTATATGTAGGTATTTTGTAGGTGTAAAAACGTGTTACTAATGCGCGTAGGTATTTACACGAAATGTAAAATTACAAATGTCATATAGCTGCAGATACTGCCCATCAAACTAAGTAACATAACATAACATCACGCCTGTAATCCCCGAAGGGTTAGGCAGAGGTGTACCCATTAGTACACCCACATTTTGCCAGTTATGTTTTAGTCCCATGTAATAGGGGGCGAGCCTATTGCCATCAACCGGGCACAAATCCAGAGTCCGAGGCTACTACTGAGAAATTCCTGACGTAAAACCCAACAACACTTCGCCCGACCTGGGAATCGAACCCAAGACCTCATGCACAGCACACACACAAGACCAACGAGGCAGTCCAAGGGAGTTGACCAAACTAAGTAAGTATGAGTTTATGTAATTCCTAAGAAACGACTTTTTTCTTCGGTATAAAAAATGACTGTTTATAATAACGTGCAATTTTAGATACGTTAAACATAGGGGGGGGGGGGTGCATGCAACAGTATAGGGGCCTTGTGGTATTTAAAATTAAGTTATAACTTTTAAAACTTATTTTCGAAAAAGTACGTAAAATAAAGTTGTAACTTAGACCATTTGTATCTCCGTATCCAGAAGGTATAGAAAAGGTGTAGAAAAAAAATCTCAATGTTGGGAAAAAGACTGCCGATTGCCTCGTTGGTCTAGTGGTCGTAAGCGCGACTGCTGTGCGGTCTTAGGTTCGATTCCTAGGTCGGCAAAGTGTTATTGGGTTTTTCCATCAGGAATTTCTCAGTAGCAGCCTCAGAGTCTGGATTCGGGCCCGGTTTATGGCAATAGGCTCGCCCCCTATTACATGGGACTAAAAACATAACTGGCGAAATGTGGGTGTACTAATGGGTACACCTCTGCCTAACCCTTCGGGGATTACAGGCGTGATGTTATGTGTTGGGAAAAAGGTTTTGTATAGTGTATTTTATACCCGTTTTAACAATATGTAAAGCTTACCTATTTGAAATTTGAATGTTAGATTTAATACAAAATTATTCCCAATGGACTGCGGCCTAATGTCAACATAAAACTTTATTAGTGTTCTGGGTACATGAATAAAGTATAGCCTAACTATTCTTGTAGACATAAGTTTATGAGAAAACTACCAACTTTGATATAGATTGACCTTGTTTATGGTTACTTAGAATATTAAAAAAACTTCACTTTCAAATTGTTTGTGATCTGGGTATGCAAGGTAGCCGAACAAACTTTTTGTTCGCAACTTTTTAACTTACTCTAGATAAGTTACTCTATTCTAGTAACTTATTTAGACAGGCGAGCGAACAAAAATGGACCACTCCAATTTGTGTTCTTTTGTATCATTTCTCTAAATCCATATCTATTCTTAGATAATATAATAACGCTGAGAGATTTCTGTTTGTTTCGATGTGCTAATCTCTGAAACTAGTCGGGTTAGAAAAAAAATATTTAAAGCAAGTAATCATAACATTAGTCATCGCCATTTAAAAAAAAAACGTCATGTCATTTGTACTTTGTGTTTTAAGTGTTAAAATGTTATCTAGCAAGAGAAATATTGTAATTTCTTAACATAACATCACGCCTGTAGTTCCCAAAGGGATAGGCAGAGGTTTACCCATTAGTACACCCACATTTTGCAGGTAATAGGGGCGGGCCTATTGCCATCAACGGGGCACAAATCCAGACTCCGAGGCTGCGACTAAGAAATTCCTGAACACCCAACAACATAACCCAATAACACTTTGCCCGACTAAGAAATTTGAGAGAACTTGGGTTCGATTCCTGGGAATCGAATCCAAGTTCTCTCAAATTTGTTCTTTCAGGCTCAATATATATTTTATGTCTACACACTCATAAACCACAGTATAAAACATTCCAGTGTTACCAGATGCATGTCATTTTAGTTTTACAGCCTCCACTCTGAGCAATAAGTGATGCACGTCATTGCGCGCTTACATTACGATGGGCTATGTCAAGGACTTGTGCTGTTATGGAATTGTTATGGGGTAGGGCTTCAGTGATAGCTGTTTTATATTTATTATGCACTAGATGGCCAAGCGAACTACGTACCACCATTTTTTTTAAATTTTCTTTCATGAAGATCAAATGACTCGCACGTGTCAGACTTTTACGGACTAAAACCCATCCGTGTTCCTTCTAGTGCCCTTTGCGTTCCAGAGCTGCGGTAACTCTTTCGACCTATTTTCGCAACTTCATTCTTCATTCTTCTCCTTACAATAACAAAAGCAACAAAAAAAAATTGGTCTGGCCGTTTACGCGAGATGCTATGTACCAGCCTATTACTGTCCCACCGCTGGGCAAAGGCGTCTCCTCATACTATGAGGTCACGAGCATTGATCACCAAGCTTGCTTAAGGTGGATTGTCGATTTTAATGGAGATTAGCTCATTACGCAGTAGATTTAGTGCACAAGTATATGCGCAAACACAGGTGCACACCCTCTTCCCTCACTTTCATAGGACGTCAATCTAATCAACGGCTATCCGAAGCACAGGGGTGTCGCATCATTTACTCCCAAACTCCGGACAGCTACTTACAGAAATTCGTAATTGAAAAAGCCAATAACAATTTATGCTCAACCTGAGAATGGAACCCAGGACACTACGCTCAGCAATCATGCTTCTGACTAAGAGATCAACGAAGCAGTCAAACGGAGCGCTCCCGATATAGTCCCCTTTAAATAAACAGCAAAAAGTCACAGTTAATTATGTAAACTTCAAGATGAGTTTTGCCTATGTTTTTAATTAGTGTTCTTGTTTTAAGTGTAGCTGCTGTAACTTTAACCCCGTTTTCTTTTACAGAGCAGAAGTCAACAATTTAAAAAGGTAGGTAAGTACTTGATACTTAGTAACTGACAAACTTGGACCGTTTTCTTTTCTTAAGAATGTTTATGCCGCACGAACTTTTAAGTTTAAAGTCTTGGATTTTTGTTAACCGATTTTATGAAACTTGTTACGTATAGATAAGGGTCATGGCTCAGCTAATGATTTGACATTCAAATTACGCCTTTAAGACGTGTGCGTAAAATAAGTATTATAATGGCACGGTAAAAAAAGGTGACAGCTCGCGGGCGGCGCGCTGTCAAATGATTGTTGGACTTTTTGAGAAGTTTTAGATTAGTGTTAAGAATCATGTACGTAAAATATAAGTAACAGGCTCGCGGGCGGCGCGCTGGCAGCTGATAGTTAAACTTTTCAAGGACTTTTAGATAAGCCATACGAATCAACAGAGATTTTTAGAAACCTCTTTTTCATTGTAATCTATTTACCAAACTCGTATCCAATTATATCCTCTGACGGTAAAGCGTTAACACTTTTAATTAGGTAATTCTTGTTCCCTAATTAAGGAATTCTTTAGGAAAAGTTGCTAGAAGTGTCAGTGTCGTAGGAATACGATTAAGCGCTGAAAGATATTTAAATGACAATTTTTTTTTAACGTTGTAATTGCATTCCCTTGTCCCTTACTTGCGGAAAAATCAGGCGTAACACCAACGTGCTTTCATGCGATCTAACACATTACGAACTAACTAACTACAGGCTTTACAGATAAATTCCCAGTAGGAAACTCAATAACCCATTGCCTAAATTAAGCCAGAAATTTAAACCCAGGACTATGAGACCAACGAAGCAGTGCAGCACCTATATTCATCACTTATCGCCTACACTGTGACCACACCCCACACACAAACGTTATGTGATGAACCTTCACGTAAATGAGAGGATGAAACGCTCTCCAAATTGCCTCATCTGTGGGACTTAAAAACTGGATTTAATTTCACGAGAAGCCTACAATCTGTGTATAATTTTACGAATATAATTACGTTATTTATGTAACCCATCACTGACATCGGTGAAGGAATACAACAACGTGAGATAACCTGGACTTGAATAAATGTAAGTTTTAAATCGCCAATACGCCTAAGGCAAGGGCAGTGATCATTGCTCGTATTATACTTTCTCTGTATGAGAAGAGGCCTTTTACTTTACATCATACATAACATCACGCCACGATAAAAGGGAGCGGAGCAGTAACCAAAGACGTAACTTAAATGTGAAAAAAGAACTACGGGGACGAAGTCGTGAAGAGCATATAATTTAAATGCTTAAAAAAAACATCTCGCCTGTAATCTCCGAAGGGTTAGGCAGAGGTGTACCCATTAGTACACCCACATGTCGCCATTTATGTTTCAAGTCTCATGTAATAGGGGGCGAGCCTATTGCCATCAACCGGACACAAATCCAGACTCCGAGGCTGCTACGGACAAATTCCTGATAAAATAAATCAACAACACATTGCTTGACCGCTCAGCAGTCGCGCTTAGCGACCACTAGACCAATGCAGGCAGTTAAAAGAAATACCCTGCTACTACTGCTCTTTACATGCGATAACGACGAGCAATAATAAAAGTAGAGAGCTAGAATACTGTTTACTTTTTTAGTATATTATTTTTTACAAACTCAGTATCTTTAAGTCAAATACCCGCCATGTCTAGCCGCTGGATTTTATTAAAATGATCTTTATTAGAATATAGAATACAGTTGCATTTTCGTCTTACACTAGTTGCAGAAACTGTATTTTTTTTGTGACTTATAACGCTACTTATTTGGTTTAGTCTCATCTCATCCCCTTCCCATCTCATCCCCCATGCTTTAATACCTAAAAAAATTCACACCTCTCACTCCTGGCATAAATCTGTCAACGGTACAGTCATGAACAAAAAAAAAACTCATGCAGTAAAAGTGAGTAATATAATATATTAAAAATTAATAATTAAATATATTATATTCAAAATTAACAATTAAACTATTCTTTTACTTTTTAAGATAACCTATAAAAAACCATGTAATAGGGGGCTAGCCTATTGCCATCAACCGGGCACAAATCCAGACTCCGAGGCTGCTACTGAGAAATTCCTGGTGGAAAAACCCAATAACACTTTGCTCGACCTGGGAATCGAAGACCTCATGCTCAGCAGTCGCGCTTTGCGACCACTAGACCAACGAGGCAGACAAAATATCACTGAAAATATTTTTCTCGTCGCCGTTAAATTACAGAGGCCGTTTTCTTAAACTCATTAATCATCAATAAAAGATTTTAAAAATATATAAACATAAAAAAATTGTAAATCCAAAACCAAAAAATAAAATTCATGTTAAATACCTGCCTACTTTTATCTTCTTTATGTTATAAAATCCGTTTTTCGTTGTAAATGTTTACAAAAGATTAAAAATGTCATATTATTTATTTTAATTAGAAATCAAATCTCAAATCTTGATTGCAATCTATAATTTAAAACCTGGAGGTACCTAATCATTGTTAATAAATAAAATAAATTTTAATAAGTAGGTAAATATTTCATTTTTACCATATTTTATACATCAAATACATAGGATAATGTACAATCAAAACTTATTCTCAGTATTGATTTGAAATTAATAAGCGTTGAATATTCAAAATCATTGGTTCGAAAAATAAGAGTAATTTTGAAAGGTTGGTTTCATTTTTCACTACAATAACCAATTCATGTCCAAAAAGCACCTTTTATGAAATCCTTAACAATTTAATCCTACAGAACTTTACTTTACCTATTTAAAAAGAATATACTTTCAACTTCGAGTTAACACTTCATTAATTACGTCGAACGAAACTAATAAAGTATTTGATTTCCACTAGCGTCCACTTCAGTTAGTTCTAAATCGATTACCCACATCACTGATTCGATACCTTTTAGATTAAAGAAGTCTATTCAAGTGTTAGTTTCAAACGGACAATTCTTTTGAAAATACTTTGTGAACTTACTAATGACTTAGGTGATCTAAAAGGTGCCCTAGGTATTGCAAATGAGCGATATTAGCTCTAGAGTCCTTTGAAAGAGTTTTTTTTTATGGTAATTAATTTTATTCTGAGCTGACTCTAGTCTGAACGTTTTCGACTGTGTCAGCTACAACTTTTTTTGTTCTTAGATGTTTTAAGTTCGATGGTCTCAATAGATCGTGAGAGTCGTCAGAAGTCCGAAAATCTGACAACCAGTCTTACCAAGGGGTATCGTATTACCCAGTTACTGGATTGTTGAGGTCAGATAGGCAGTCGCTCCATGTAAAATACTGGTATTCAGCTGCATCTGGTAAGACTGGAAGCCGACCCCAATATACTTGTGAAAAGGCTAGGCAAATGATAATGAGTCTCAGTAGATAATAATTACAACAGTGGGTAATTCTAAAACTAGGTAGGTTAACTTGTAGGAATGATCGCGGTCTAATCTTAGACTCAGTCTGTCAAAAATGCCTCTAATTCATCGACATTTTTTGACATTTACTGTCATGTAACTAATTAATTTCTCGGTTTTCTGTAATCGGATTCATCGTAAACCTAGGTACTATAAATAGTACAATGGCCGATCCATACCAGCAAACCTGACCCTCCTCTCTAATGTTTAGCTCTCGATGTACTGTCCGAGCAAATTGAATGCAGTAAGCAAATATTTACTAGTGCTGTAGCGTATCGTTATCGATAACCTGCCCAAATGTAATCAAAATGACAATGTAGATAAATTTATTTTTATTTTAAGCACTGTTGAAATCAATTGTTTTTCTTTTGTATATTTTTGGTTAAAAATAAACCTCATTTTGTGTTATACAATAGAATTATACAGGCTGGTGAGGTTATAAAATATTCTGTATAATGCGAAAGTAAGTTTGTTTGTTACCATTTTACGCCTAAGCCACTGAACCGATCATCCTGAAATTTTGCATATACATTGCCAGGTGTACAGGTACTAACATAGGGTACGTTTTATCCCGAAAAAAAAGTACTGTTCCCGAGGGAAATCAAGATAACCTTCTTATGGTGATAGATGGCGCCACATGTCTTTCGGAATCATGTTCGAATTTTAAATTTAAGTACCTAATACATTTTGTGAGTTTTGAGTGTCGATAGACCAGCTTCAACTAGGGTGTCATTAAATCGATTATTGATAATTCAGGGTTATTACAACCATTTTACGATTACCCAAGAAAAAAAAGTACTAGGGTGTCATAAAGAAGGTATGGCAGTAGAAATAATAAATTTCAGTCAGAGTGGAAAGGTCAACATTCTGGGTTTATCAAAAAAACTGCTAGGGTATCAGAAAATGAAGGGTTCACTCATGCACTCAAGCAAAGTACAACCCGAATTGTTTGAAAAATTCTAAATTAACGTGAGCGAAGCCGCAGGCGAAAGCTAGTAATAATTTAAAGAAGAATCCACATTTAAATCTTTAACTTTTGTTTTAACTCTTTAAGTTTCGCGAAAGCTAAAAGTGTTATTGAACTAAAGCGCTATTAGTTCAGTCGTGGGCGTTTCACGATTGACTGTTTTTAGTCACTGCTATAATGAACGTTTGTCAATTTTATGCACAAATTACTGTAGTTTTTATTTCATTAAATGTACTTTAGATAATTAATACCAGCCTATTGTCCCACTGAAAGTCAAGGTCAATTCAAAAGGGAGTCTTCAGTCCGCCTTAAGCAAGCGTGGTGATCAATTCTCGTGCCATCACTGTATAAAGAGAGGCCTTTGCCCTGCAGCGGTACAATAATAGGCTGACATTATTATTTCGAATCCGTAATTTTGAAATTTCCACATATCACAAAGGAAAACAGCCAAATAGTACAAAACTATTCACATTATTATTCAAATCACATCCCTGATTTCCCATTTCATTGTCCCATTTTGTATCTTGGAATAAATAGGAAAGGAAGACGTTAGTTCAGTATATAATAATTTCTTGTGTCGTATATTATTTATGGCGCAACTGAAAGTTATCGCTCGATCAGAATTACGAGGCCAGATAACGTTTTTCTTCATAAAGATGTATTATATTCCAATATCTTGAAAGGTATCTGCGCAATTGTCAAATCTATACTAATATATTAAAGCATAAACATAACATAACATCACGCCTGTAATCCCCGAAGGGTAAGGCAGAGGTGTACTCATTAGTACACCCACATTTCGCCAGTTATGTTTTTAGTTCCATGTATAGGGGGCGAGCCTATTGCCATCAACCGGGCACAAATCCAGACTCCGAGGCTGCTACTGAGAAATTCCTGATGGAAAAACCCAATAACACTTTGCCCGACCTGGGAATCGAACCCAAGACCTCATGCACAGCCGTCGCGCTTGCAACCACTAGACTAACGAGGCAGTCCTATAAATAAAAAAAAAAAATAATAGTAATATATTAAAGCTGAAGAGTTATTTTGTTGCTTTAAACGTGCTAATGTTTAGAACTGCCAGTCGGATCGAAAAAGTTCATTTTATAAATGATAGCCACGCTACGACCGTCGGGAGCGGAGTAGTAACCAACGACGCAACTGAACGCCAGTTAAACTTTGGGTTATAGTTATAGATACAGAGTGTTAGTGTTAACACCGTTATCCTTGAAACCAGTGGTTTGGTTTCACTAATAGAACTTAAATTCAATGAAAAAAATATCTTTTTTTTTTAAAGTAAAATCTCCATTTTTCCTCATAATTAATTCACCCTATATTACAATGATGTAATTAGTTAAAACTTATGTAGGTAGTTATAACGGACGGCCAGTGCAGCAGGTCAACGCCCCTTGCGGTGATCACGTAACTCGGGTGCATAGTATCCATGAATTTTCGGACGGTGTCGGACAGTTTTTTTTTAATTTTTGAAAGAAAACTTTGTTTATTTATTTTTAAATTCAGATTAACTTTTTTTATAATAAATCAAGTACCTATGGTTTTGGTGACAACGATGTTTACACTAACAATCTGTATAAACACTCATTTCAGAAATAAAAGGCCTGTCGAATTTGGTATTCCCAGTGAACCTTCTAAAGAAAAATTTAAATACTGAGTGACAATCAATATCAAGAAAAATATTAAAGAAACGTCATAAGCACTTTATGTATTTTCTTAGTAATACATTTTCAAATGATTTAGTACAAACGCGTGAAAAGTATTACAAAAAATTCCAAGTAATAAAGACATTAATCAAATTTGCCGACACTGAAATATTTCACAACGTAAATGAACGAAACGTTAAAGCGTTTTTCTACGGAATTGCACTGAAATATAATAATAATATTAGCCTATTATTGCCCCACTATATGGTAAACGCCTTTTCTTATACAGAGAAGGTACAAGCATTGATCACCACGCATGCTCAAGGTTGATTGGCGATAAGTCTAAGGCCATTGCCCAAAATCAGTATCGCTATAGAAGAAAACAGTATAGCCACAAATATATACTCATAAATTATAAAATTTAAATAATATAAAATTTAAATTATAACATTTTTTGGTAGGTAGAAAACTAACCTCAAAACTTGAATAGAAAATCAAAGAACAATAAAACCCTACAAAATAAATAGATATTTTTTATTTCTTTGGAAAATATGACATCTTTGGGATCTTTTATGTCCAATTTATGCTATCATACAAATTATTTTTATGCATACGGCGGTCCATAGAAGAATGGGCAATCTCCTTTCCTCACGAGGATTTCCATCGCCGATGTCAGTGATGTCCAAGATAAACTTAGAAAGTATACATTGAAAATGTCACATTGGAGCCCACGACCTCATACTTATGTATGAATTATGCATAAACATAACACATAAACATAACATCACGCCTGTAATCCCCGAAGGGTTAGGCAGAGGTGTACCCGTATTAGTACACCCACGTTTCGCCAGTTATGTCTTTAGTCCCATGTAATAGGGGGCGAGCCTATTGCCATCAACAGGGCACAAATCCAGACTCCGAGGCTGCTACTGAGAAATTCCTTCTGGAAAAACCCAATAACACTTATGAATTATGATGATGGATTATTGTTTTAAGAGACTATTTTTGTTGCCAACATAGTTTTAAGTTCACTGATGCTACCATAATATGGACATTCACAGTCTGAAATAAATGATTTAATAATAATATGTGAGAGGCACTAAAATATATTTCTATCGAATTCTCACGTAGGTAAATTTCGATATCGATATTATGATATCGATGGTACAGCACTAGCGCATTCAACAGTGAAGCTGTCGTCACGAACACTCGAGCGCACGAGTGCAATGCGACTTGACACGGTCACGTAACTATGTACTGTCGTGGTGTAAAGCTATTTATAATATTTGCGGACTTCACTGAGTTTCAGTACTATTGTCTTGTGATTTTGCTTCAAGTTAATTCTGTATAGGGTAGTGAGCAAAATGTCACACGTCGTGGGTTTTAGAGACTGCGGTCCCCCGTGGCTGGGTTTTCGTATTATAGCGAATTCACACAACACCAGATTAGGTACATGAGCTGGTCTATTCTGCAAAAATCTCCATCCAACATAAATTTTCGCTCACCTTAGACTCATTTTCGTCATCATATTACCCAAACGCCGTCCACTGCTGTTCATAGGCTTCCCCTAAAGATAGCCATAATGGCCGGTCTTACGCTTTTTTTTTTTTTTTTTTTTTTACCGATGGGAAATCATCAAATGACTTCCCCCGCCCTGGGCGGGGCGGGAGGGAGTGTCAGACTTTTACTGACTAAAACCCATCCATGTTCCTTCTTGTGCCCTTTGCGTTCCGGGGGCGCGGTATCTCTTTCGAACAACCCGCAGCCCCGGCAGGCATCGGCCCTTAGTGGCCCCTTCAATTGTTTGCTGACATCTCTTTGAGGCGCGCGTGGAACACGAACGCGCCGTCGACACGGTCTGTCGTTATCAACGAACGGGCGGTGAGCTACCCATTGCTCACCGCCCACAGACCCGCGTCTACGGTGGCCGGGAGTCGTCTCGCGGCTCCCGACGCCCGGAGCGTCTCCCGCGGCGGCTGGGGCGTGAGGTGGTTCTTTCCCTCACGCGGCCCGCCTCCTCCTTCGCTAGCATTACTGCTTCGCAGAAGGAGGCGACTGCATCCCATTCCCTCTCGCTCCGGACCATGGCTTGCACCAGGGCCGAACGCGAGAGTTCGCCGCCGCCGATAGCCGCCACGAGGACGTCGCGGTGCTCCGCCCAAGCGGGGCACACCGCCACGGTATGCTCCACCGTGTCCTCGGGGCGATCCTCACAGTGGTGACACCCGGGCGTTTCCTCCCGCCCGATGATGTGCAGGAACCTCCCGAAACATCCGTGCCCGGTGAGGACCTGCGTCAGGCGGAAGGTGAGGGCGCCGTGGCACCGCTCAAGCCACTCCTCAAAGAGGGGACTTACCGCCTCGATAGAGGCGTGCCCTGCCGGTCTTACGCTGCCCACATCTTTTCTTTACTTTTTGGAAAATCTCATAGATACATCGATGGCCCCATCGAATAAACGTGCAAGAGTTCTTACACGTTTTTTTTTTTTTTTCATTTTTCAGTTCTTTTGCCTATCCTGCACCTACTTAATTTTTTTTATGAATTTTAGACTCAAAACACGCCTATTATAATAGTGAATTTCTTTATTCTAGGGAAATAATTAATTTTAAAATTATAGGAATATTAGTTTATGCTTTTATTACATGCTTTCTGAGTCGCCAAGTACACAAGAATAAACATGCTAAAACCTACAGACGTTTGAGAAGATTTGTGATTGTTTTCGCATTTGGGTAATATCTTCTTACACGTTTATTCGTGTAGAAATGTATGCAAATTTCATTACTAATGTTTTACTCCACAAAATGGAAGTTAGAATATAAATAGATTATTAAAATAAAAGTATTGCATTGTCTCTTACTATAATATTTTCTTTTTCTAACAATTGTGTTAAAGATTCAAACATTAATATTCTTTGCATATTAGTTTAAGTTTATAGGCAGTAATGGTAAATAAACAAATTTTTACGCGATAAACTCTATTGCAATCGAAATACAAAAATAAGGTTGCTTCTATTTACATGGGTGAAGATCTGATGGAGATCTCTGGATGTACACAGCGGATATATACTTTTCAATGGATTACTACAAATCACTCGTTATTGCTGTAATAGCTTGTGTAGATATGTGTTTTTTGTACCAATAAAAATGTAAAACATTGGATTGGAAACATTAAATATATCAAAAATGCATCGACTGTACTTAGAATGGATGGACACAAACACGCAGTATAATATAACATGCAAAGCAACTAAACGCCAGTACGAAATCATATTTAACACCAAATTTAATATTTCCTTCTATAAACCTAAAAAAGATTTATGTAAAGTATGTTCGATTTACAAAACGTTGATAAGAACAGCTAAAAGTTGATGATGAAAGCATTTGAGAGAAAAGGAATTGGTAAGACAGTTAAAGGAACAAGAAAAAGAAAAATTTGATAGACAGAACAGAGTGATACATGTTTTGATCTCGAAAAAGTGTTAAGTATCCCCCAAAGTAAAAATTTTAGAGAAAAAAGGATACTGTTACGTTTGGCATTTTCAGATTGCGAAGAGAGGAGCCGTAGAAATAGGGAGTTGCCTGTGGTTATTTATCCAAGCTCACGTTGAGTTAGGAATTAAAAATATATCTTTTTACTCCGATTCATGCTCTGGGTAAAATCGTAACCGATTTGTGTTTGCCATGTTCTCTTTAGCGTCGAAAAAATTTAACATCAAAATAACTCACCGATTTCTAGAAAAGGGTCACAGCCAATCGGAGGGTGACTCTATGCATGCTGCTATCGAGCGTTCAAAGAAAAGACATACTATATACACTCCCGATCAAATGTATTACTTGATAGAGAATGCTAAAGTTACTGGGCACAGGTACCAAGTAAAACAAATGACACAAAATGATTTTATGGATTTTAAAGAGTTAATAAAGGGGAAGAATTGGTTAAAGGACACAAACGGCGATAAAATTTACTGGAGCAAAATAAAAGAAGTAAACTTCTCTCATGATCATCCTCATACAATTTTCTTCAGGTATAGTTTGGAAGGCGAATTACGAGAGATGCAAATTATGATAAGGACTAACTCAAGAAGGCGGCGTGGAGAACCTACAGATGATCCTGAAAGCTTAAAACTAACGTACACTGGAATGTTACCTATACCACTTCCATTATTTAAGGACTTGATAAGTCTGTGTGATTCAGGAGCAATACCAAACCATAATCAAAGTTTTTATAAAAATCTACTGCCATTGGAAAACTCCATCTCGGTCTCCAATGACAGCGAGGAGGAGGATTAGTGTGTCTAATATTGCGATTCATTATTTTTTTATTAAGAAGACTAGTACTTTGTTTTCACGTAGATAAATACATAATTATATTTTTTAATTCTATATAAATAGCTGTATTTTATTTCATCCTTTTACAAAATTATTTATATTATTATACCATACTTTAAATAAGATGTATTACATAAATGAAAACTGATCTTATTAACACTAATATAAATGCATACGGTCTTTCTAATCATATAATAGCCGATCAATGTACTGTAAACAAGCGTGTAAATAGTTATAGCTGGGTTAAAAAATAAACTTAAAATACAGACAATAATAGTGTAACATTACAGTACGTTTTATTTGTTGTGTATTATTACACGAATAAACGTGTAATGATATATTGCTGTGACCTAGTCATGCAAATTTCACAAGAGTAAAAATATTAAATAGTTTTTCATGAATTTCCTGAATCTCGTTGATGTTTGAAAAAAAGTAAATATACTAGTCTATAGTTTTTTTTCTTACCTATAATTCGATAATACATTATCTATACCTATTTACAATGGAATGGGCGTTATAGAAGTTTAAACGTTTTTATTTTTTACTGAAAAGTTGTCATTTTTCTCTTACACGTTTATTCGATGGGGCCATCGACATGTATACCTGCCGTCTTACGTTTCTTTGTTTTTTTTCTTCTGTTTTAATTCAATGCGGGCCTTCGTTCCTGACAGAGGTCCCGCGACCGCACAATTTTATTGTCTGGACGCGCTGATCTCCACTACCTATTCTGGAAATTCTTTCGCTAATTCCTTCGCTACGTTTTCTCCTTAAGAAAATTCACGGGGGAAAAGTCTTAGGCGGAAGCCTACTTAATGTATATAGGTACTGATTTATGTAAATCCATTTTTGCTACTTTTTACAACACTATGAGGTGACATTTTCGTTTAAATTTTATCATCCCCTTGTTGCTATTCCAATTTTTATCACGACCTATTTTGATCGTTAACAAAATAAAACATGTTTTCATGTAAATAGGTACTTGATTTAATAAACAATTTTGCAGCGTATTGCTTGGAATTTTGAGCAAGTCTTTTTGAAATATTTTTGTCTAATAAGAATTTAGATTTGACTCACACACAATGTATTATGTTTCATCATACAATATTTAATACTACAAACAAAAAATCCTTTAATTTAAACTTTTTTTTTTGTTGTTGTTAAAGCTACAATAGATAATATAAACACTAGATACAAACACTGTTGAAATTTTTGAATCTCAACCTATTGTGGTTCAAGGGATGCCTGCTGATAGACAGACAGCGGAGGTTTAGTGATAGGGTATAGAGCAACAGCCCATGAACGCCAGACCTTCCTTGTTTTATAAAAGCTGAAAGTTTGTCAGCGTATGCTCCCAACACAGGTAAGAACGATGCATGAACGATGAAGTTTAGGTAACGCTTGCTTAAGCAACATAACACACACGGTTCTAACATAACATAACATCATAACATCACGCCTGTAATCCCCGAAGGCTTAGGCAGAGGTGTACCCATTAGTACACCCACATTTCGCCAGGTATGTTTTTAGTTCCATGTAATAGGGGGCGAGCCTATTGCCATCAACCGGGCACAAATCCAGACTCCGATGCTGTTACTGAGAAATTCCTGATGGAAAAACCCAATAACACTTTGCCCGACCTGGGAATCGAACCCAAGACCTCATGCACAGCAGTCGCGCTTGCAACCACTAGACCAACGAGACAGTCACACGGACACGGTTCTAAAAGTGTGAAAAATGAAAATCTACTTTCGACTTTTTATAAAGGCTGATTATTTGGTATTACCTTCAGAATAATGTTAAAAATCACGTCATTTATTGCCAGACACTTATCATGGTGGAAACCCCTTACCAGACACCCTTAATGTTCATGGAATTAGTAATTTCGCAACCGTTACCCAAACTTCATCGTTCGTGCATCGTTCTTACCTGTGTTGGGAGCATACGCTGACAAACTTTCAGCTTTTATACGATAAACATAGACGATAAACATAGACACGACGAAATTCACTTAAAAAAATAATTGAGGCTGGTATTAATTTACGTTTTAAAATGACCACACAGTATTCTTTTTATTTTTAACTAGCCTATGTTAAAAAATGTTACTCGAAACGATGCAAGGATTGTAACGATACCCCATACATCTAAATCGGTTCAGGCGTTTAAAAGTTATGGTGGAATAAAGAATCTCACATACATACATACATACATACATTAACCCTGAACACATAACACTCCTTTTTTTGGGGCAGTCGTGTAATAACCCGGAACACATAACACTCCTTTTTTTGGGGCAGTCGTGTAATAAGGAAGGTCTGGCGTTCATGGGTTCTTAGGCTAAGTACCATTAGCATAGTTCGGGCGCAGTACCCTAAAAAAAATTAATATACCTGTCCCATACCGTAGATCATCTCTTCGTTAACCTAACTGCCATATAATATGCACCTCGCTGAGTACATTAATTGGAGGAAATGGAGCGGCAGTCTTAATTATTTGCAGTCTTAGTGTTAAGTGCTGTTAGTGCCGTTACATAAGGCATCGTGTATGATTATTATATTGCTCTGCGCTATAGAATATGACGAGTTACATCCCACGCGAGTGAACGGATCTAGAGTAATGGAAAGTGCAGTATATAACAGTAACTATGCTCGATTCCTGTATACAGAATGTATCAAGACAAATCACACAGCCGTCAGCTATGTACCTATACTGCCCATGAAATAAAGTAACATTGAACAAAAATTATTCCAAGAAAATTATTTCACACGCCTGTAATCCCCGAAGGGTTAAGCAGAGGTGTACCCATTAGTACACCCATATTTCGTGAGTTATGTATAAGTCCCATGTTATAAAGGGCGAGCGTATTGCCATCAATCGGGCACAAATCCAGACTCCGAGGCTGCTACTGAGAAATTCCTGATGGAATTACCCAATAACACTTTGCCCGACCTCGGAATCGAACCCAAGACCTCATGCAGCATTCGGCAGTCGCGCTTTGCGACCACTAGACCAACGAGGCAGGCAAAAATACTTCATTAATGGTGTAAAAAAATCAGTTCTTGACAGTGCTTCTTATATAATATTATTAGGGGTCGTTGTCGTGTGTAAAGATGGTCACCCATCCACAGATCAAC
This sequence comes from Hoplodrina ambigua, assembly GCA_949774945.1. NCBI lineage: Eukaryota > Metazoa > Arthropoda > Insecta > Lepidoptera > Noctuidae > Hoplodrina > Hoplodrina ambigua. The sequence goes on from OX458968.1 coordinate 11,958,992, forward strand.
CTCTGCACGCGTAGCTTAACCTAAATGGATTCGTTCCGTGCGGCTGTTATTACCTATCCACGAGCACCTCCGAATAAGATCCTCTAAATAACATTGGATTATATAATCGACAAGAAAAAGAGAAAATAAATAAGCAAGTACCTAATTTTTTTTTTACATAAATATCACACATTCCCGGATCAAAAAATATTTTCAACTGGATTAAAATTTTAGATGTACTCCATTGAACGTTCAACAGTGGATGTGCAAATAAAAAAATAGATGAAGTCATGTTCGTAAGCATTGTTAATGATGACATAAATAACATACTTTCTTCAAACACCTAGCTCATTCACACGGTGTACTAGTTTTCTAGGGTTCTGTAATGGATAACTGCCAATGGGACCCTTTTAATAATTTTATTATTAAATAAAGGAATTGTAATAAATTATAACACTCGTTGTAATACCACAGAATCATAGAGAATTAATTAAGAAGTAAAAAACACCACAGAGTATATAATACTAAAAAAGAAAAATTATGGAAAGGCTGGACATTTAAATATTAGTTCAACAAATTTCACTGTCCGTCCGTCTGTCTGTACTAATAGTAATGGGTAGTGAGTGAGTTGAAATTTTCAGAGTGTGTACTTGTATTATTACTATATTATATAAACATAATATCATAACATCTAGCCTACAGCCCCCGAAGGGTAAGGCAGAGATGTACCCATTAGAACTCATATTTCGCCAGTTATATAGAAGTCCCATTGTAATAAGGAGCGAGTCTATTGCCATTAACCGGGCACAAATCCAGACTCCAAGACAGCTACTGAGAAATTTCTGATGTATGTCAAAAAACATAATTGGTAACAGTACCTAAAGACAGGACATTCTGACGGACACGCGACGCATTCTAACATCGACTGGACCGTACGACATACAGAGTCCATGTTGGCCAAAGGCCGCCAATAACAAACATTTGGACCAAATAACCGTTACAACAAAAAGTTCAAAATTAAAGGAGGTCAAGAAACTTGTTTTTCTTTTTATGTGTAGTATTAAATATTGTATAGGATGGTACGGAACCTTAATGTATTAGTTCAATTCGCACCTGTCTGGTTTTATTTAAAGAATTTTTGCTCTACAACAGTTTATTACTAGGATCAAAGAATTTATTTTTGTAAACATTTCCATTATGTTTATAGATTTCGAAAACAGATTTTTAAAAGTAGCACATAGGAGTTTTTTACGTTCGCCTTTCTAAAAATGTTACAATAAATTAGTAAGCACATACACGGTTTTTTAATAGACTTTTTATGATGTCTTGATGACCCGGTTGTTAAGGCGCCGTGTTACAAAATAAGTAGGTAAGTTTATCTTGCACATCACTGAAAACGGTGAAGGAAAATATCGTGAGAGAAATTTGGACTTGAAAGTAGTATAAGTCTCGAATCGCCAATCCACTTTGAACAAGCGTGGTGATTAATGCTCGTGCTTTCAGGTGTACCCATTAGTACATCCACATTTCGCTGCGCACATTTGTCTCGGACTGTCTCATTGGTCTAGTGGTCGCATAGCGCGATTGCTGACTATGAGATCTTGGGTCCGATTCCCAGAGCGGGCAAAGTGTTGCTTATTTATTACTTAATGCAACAAAAGTACAAAGGCGGACTTAATGCCTTAGGCATCCTTGGGTATTTCCATTAGGAATTTCAAATTCTCAGCAGCACCCTCGAAGTCTGGATTTGTGCTTCGCGCCCTATAATATGGGATATAAACATAACTGGAGAAATGTAGGTGTTAATAAACATTATGTGCAAACGTAAGTCTAAACACGAGCGCGCGGAATCGACAAAATTAGGACAACTTATTAGTCGTAACAGTGTACTGTGTAGTGTGTAATACATGCTCAATATATAACCAAACATTGTGTCATTGATTGGCTTAGAGAATAGGTATCTAGATGTTAGGTGTTAACGATGATTGCGTTCTGTGTTAGGGACCGTCTTCACGAGCGAGAGAAACGCGGCGATATTATCGTCGTGCCACGTATTTAACACTCTCTTAGAACGTGTCTACACACGGCGATGTTGCTAAGTGCTAGTGAAACGTCATAGTATCGCCGCGCGCTAACCCCGCTAACGAACGCGGCGAGCGCGCTGTCAAACGCAATCGAGACAAAAAAAAACTACTACTACTCTTTCAACAAAACTAATAGCTTAACGCCTCATCGCGGAACGTGGCGTCGTGGACACGCGGCGATTATTTTGCGAATTGCAACGATACGCTAGCGTAATAATCACTCGTTTGTGGAAACTATCCGACGATAGAAGTATGGACTCGCCGCGATTCTCTCGCTCGTGTAGGCGGTCCCTTAGCTATTTAATGGTACTCAGTGCAAATAAGTTTACTATTCATTTACATTCTACGATTGTTTACAGTTTACAAGAATGTGTTTGTGTAAATAATGTAGGTATTTGTTGAAGTTGCAAGTTTTATAGTAAATAAATATTTATTTACAATCCTTGATATTTATTTATGTTTGCTTTTGTAGAAGTTAAGATTTTATTTATATTTCTTAAATAAAATTAATAGTTAAAACACAATTATTTACAATTTTTTACGAGTACTTATAATAAAATTGATATGCCGTGATGCTCCGATGGTTAAGGCGCCTGTTTCTCATGCAGACGGTTGTGGGTTCAATACCAGGCAAGTAGTAGGTAATGTGACTAGCAATTCTATACTACTTCACTTCACTTTTTAAGTTTATCTTGGAGATCACTGACATTGATGACAGAAATCCCTGTGTTACTCGCTGATAATATAGATTTCCATGGCTGAAATAATTTTGAAAATGGTTCAGGTAAGTAGTTTATGATTGACAAAAATCTCAATCTTTTCTCTTTATAATAATAGTTTAGATATAAGTCGGTTATTAATCAGCGACCCGCTAGGTTTCGCACGGACTCAATTCATAATTTAGTTAGAGTTTATTTATTATTATTTATAACATACATAACATCACGCCTGTAATCTCCGAAGGGGTAAGCAGAAGTGTAGTCATTAGTACACCCACATTTCGCCAGTTATGTTTAAGTCTCATATAATAGGGGGCGAGCCTTTTGCCAATAACCGGGCACAAATCCAGACTCCGAGGCTGGTACTAATAAATTCCTGATGGAAAATCTCAATAACACTGCCCGACCTGGGAATCGAACCCAAGACCTCATGTTCAGCAGTTGCGCTTTGCGACCACCAGACCAACGAGGCAGTCAATACAACAATATCATCCAAATTAACTTATCTGGTGAGGTTTCCAGAGAAAATATTTCAATAAATCCTTGTCCTATCAATTATTAACACAACAAAAAATAAACCCAAGCTTTGCTTACAAAATTAAGTCTATCGTGAAAGTCATAAGAATCCCTAACTTAGGCTATGACTACACTTAGTGGGGAGGTCACAGACATTCCCGACAACCAGTCAACTGCGTAGCGACAGTGAAACTTGGCCTAATATAATATACCTTACTAACTAACTGCGGCGCTGAATTATGGTAATATCTTGTGTACCTACTGTCTGGCTCTGAGACTAGTATCATAGACAATTTTACTGTAGACTGTAATATGAAACATTTTAAAAGAGTTTTAATATTCTACCAGTATATATAATAATTTTGCTTGTGCTTTCTCTGTATGAGAAGAGGCTTTTGCCTCGATATTTATACTTAAGATTAGAAAGAGTTTGAAGTAATTTTGTCATGTCATTTCTGTTTAGAAAAATTCAGTAGGTATTTTCAGAGAAAAAGTAAAAGATGAATGATGAAACCTATATACAGTTTAATTTCTATTTTCAGTTTAAGTACTTACCTACTTCAAAGATTATTTCGGATTTAAAATTAGGAAGAGTCTTAATAATATCAGTATATAGGTATCTTAATAAATACCTAGTTAGTTGAAATTAAAAATATAAAAAAAAATATTATGTGAACTTTTAGATAAGTTACTTAGTTAAGTAAGTAATCTAGTTTTAATAATAGTTTTACTATTGTACAACTCTAACGCATGCGCATAATCAATTAAAGGTAGTTTACCTTTAATTGATTATTGCACTGTTATTTTCACACTTTTTGCATGTTACCTCTATCATAGAACCTGTGTAAACAATTGTTGGTAAACCAATAAAAAAAAATAAAAAAATATGTTATGCTATTAGTAACGGTTATTTTTAGCGATTTCCACAAAACTAATACTTGTTATAATAAATCATGTATTCACTAAAATGAATAGTGACGCTATTTTTATATGACTACTCAGTTGATTGCGAGAATTTAATGAAGTTTGTTATAAAAATACACGGGAAACAGGATGTTTCAGGGAAATAGATAATTTATTACTATCACTATTGGTGTTTTGATTAACTATTGCGTATTACTCATCAGTTTTGTGACTTTTTATCAGAAACTACGTCATATTATTAGAGTATATAATCGCTCTTTAAACCTACGCAAAATGAGTCCAGCGAATATGTCAAAAAGAAATTATTTGTATGTTTCATACATATAATCTTCAGCTTGCAAAGTTTGCAAGCATTACCATCAAAAAAGAAACAAAAGAAAAACAAAACTGTACTCGCAAATCCAAAAAAAAAAACTTAAAAAAGCGACACTCACCAACGCAGCAGTAGGCCAGGCAGTGGAGCCGTGCCGTGATTGGCTTAACTTTACTCTGGTAATATCCATAGACACACAAAGCTTGTACACACAAATAGCTCTTATATCATTACCCAGTGAAAACGCAATAAATTCGAGGGTCGAACCTCGGCCTAGAATGAGATAGATATATTCAGTACTAATATTCATATAGTACCGACATTAGTATTTTTCATGACTATTAAACGATTTAAAAATAACACCCCTAAACTAACAAAACAACCACCTTAAAAAGTAAAAGTCTCGAAAATAGTGTTACTTATACCCACATTTAAAACTTTTTCACGGTCGAAAGCAACGATTTATCTTAAGAATGGGCTCCAAATCGAGGGGTCGAAACTTATGGGGCCATAACTGTCATACGAGCAGGCGGGGCCCACTATAAAACTTAGGTACATTTTTTCTTGACACTATGTAACTGAAGATCTATTAAAGGCTTGGAAGGAAGGTTTTACTTTCAGGGTCAGGAACCCTTTTGTGTGGTTTATACTTAAAATACTGTCAAGTGTGAGTCGGATTAACGTATGAAGGATTCCGTACTACGGTTCAAAATTAACACCGAGCAATAACCGCCGGAAAATTGTTCTTTTATGAAGACGCCTTTTATTTTTATTATTTGTTGTTACTTACTTATAGCGACATTCATTACAGCATTACAGCAATACATTGTGTGAAAATTCCGAAAAGCACGTTAAGCCATTGGCACTACTTTAAGTGGATCTTTGACAGTCGTTACGGGTCGTCACAAGCCTGAAAGTCTGACAACTAGTCGTACCAAGGGATATCGTATTACCCAGTTACCGGGTTGTGGAGTCGCTCCATGTAAAATACTGGTAAGCAGCTGCTTTCGGTTAGACTAAAAGCCATCTTCAACATAGTCAGGATAAGACAAGGCAAATTGATTTATAGTTTAAAAGATACAGCCCAATGATAAAGGAATTAAAATCAAATAAACTCTATTCTCAAAAATGACGTTCAAAATTTCCTTTTAATTACCAAATTGAAATAAAACGATTTGATTTTGACTTTACATAGATAGGTGAACGGAACGATGGGCGACAGCAACAGGGCTTGGACCCTTTGGTTACCGAACCCTAAAAGGATTAAGGCAAGTTTTGGGTCTGGTACACCTTAGGAGTTTGTTTGGTTTAATTTTATTGAAATCACTTAAGATTATGGACTTTCCTTTGCCTTTCTTTTAGTATAGCACTTTGATTATTGGACCGTGATCATGATACCGGGTATCTATAGGTATCTACATCCTTATAAACTTTCACGTTTTTACGAGACAGAAATATGCACTGAATCCATTCATCATGATTTAAGTTTCAGTTATGTTACATAATGAAAACTTTCACATCCCCAGTGTCAAAATTGTCCGTCGATTATTTAAAAAATCTCAGCTGGTTTGTTAATTTTGACCGTATAGGGTTTGCATTTTTGTTAGGACCCGTACCTCGCTACGCCTTTGGCAGGAGCGTAGCGGGGTACGGGCACGGGCAGAGTGCAGCTGCCCCATAGAAGATGCAGTATTAGAAATGAAAAACAAACATACATCAATTTTAACATAACTTTTCCTGCCCTGCCCCCTTTGCCTGCCCCTCCCTTCCTAGCTTTTTTTTAGGTGGTAAAAATCATCAAATGACTTCCGCCCTGGGACTGTCACACTTTTACTGATTAAAAAACCACCCTGTTCCTTCTGTTGCTCTTTACGTTCCGGGGCCACGGTATCCTGTTAAGACGCCCCGCAACCCCCTCACTTCCTAGCTAAGCCATTTTTTTTTAAATAACACATAACATAACGTCACACATATCATCCCGGAAGGGTTAGACAGAGGTTTACCCATTATTATACCCGCATTTTGCCAGTTATGTTTAAGTCACATGTAATAAGTGGCGAGCCTATTGCCATAAACGAGGCACAAATCTTCGGCTGCAACTGACTTCTAGGCTGCTAATGAGGAATTCTTTGGTTTTTTAATAACCCACGAAATATTTCTTCTTTGTAGGGTCATGTAGGTACTAAATTCATGGTAAAAATTTTCGTTACGCGGTCCCTTCTCCCAATTAATATTAGTCGGGTGCACGAACCGATACGCGCGCTAATCCTATCCGTTCATTAAAACTAACAACATAAACCCGATTACACAGAATTTACGTAATTTCCACAACAAAACAAATTTATTTACTTACTAGCTTTCGCCCGCGGCTTCGCTCACGTTAATTTAGAATTTGCCAATCACTTTGGGTTGTACTCTGCTTGAGTGCATGAGTGAACCCTTCATTTTCTGACACCCTAGTACTTTTTTTGTTGGGTAATCGTAAATTGGTTGTAATAATCGCGAAATAACAACAATCGATTTTATGATTTTATACTCAATCCTCACAAAATGTATTACTTTAATTTAAAATTCAAACATGATTCAAAAGACATGTGGCGCCATCTATTACTTACTATAAGAAGGTTATTGTGATTTCCCTAGGGAACAGTACTTTTTTTCGCGATGAAAGGTACCCTATGTTCGTTCCTGTACACCTGGCAATGTATATGCAAAATTTCATAATGATCGGTTCAGTGGCTTAGGCGTAAAATGGTAACAAACAAACAAAGAAACAAACTGACTTTCGCATTTATAATATTATTAGTTAGGATTTATTTATATATCTTCTTACATATACCATTACAGGACATCCAAATGCAGTAAATGTGCCTTAACTTATTCTAACTTTATTGTAACTTCTGCATATACACTAATAATATTACAAAGAGGAAATATTTGTGTTTTTGTGTGAGGGTGTGTGTGTATGTTTGTAATGAATAAACTCAAAAACTGCTGGGCCGATTTTAATTTTTTTTTCACAGTTTGAAAGCTACATTCACCTTGAGTATCATAGGCTAAATTATATTTACAAAAGTTAGGGATCCTTAAGAAAAATCACGCGAACGAAAACATAGCATTCCTCGTGAATTTACTTAGAGAACAACAGAAATAGTTGACTTATATTGCATGTGAAAAACCGGTTCAGTAAATATGAATATACAAGTTTGGCTTATTACAGATCAGAGAACATTTGAGTAGACGACTGTTGTCTACTTTGTATTGAATCTTATAATAAACAAGCCAATGTTCACTCGCTTACTAAACACGAAATCTCGAAAACTACTTGACCTATGAAGCTGAAAGGTAAGTTGGTAGTATATATATGTAGGTAGGTAGGAGAACTCAGCTAAGAATAGATTTGATAGATTTTCCCCATTAACTGCGGGAAAACACACACGTTGTGTTTTAACTAAAAAACGCATGTGCGGCGCACACACAAACGTATGTGTTTTTCTATGGCGAACACACGAACAGTGGTAGCTAGCCGCACTTGCGTTTGGCGCAGTGAATGTTCGCCCGCAGTCAATGGGTACTTGGAACTCACTACACTGAATGCTGGTATACACTCGTGTTCATGCAGAGACGCTTCGATGTATACCTAAACTGAGTGCACCGTGTATAGTGTCATAGTCTAAACCAGCCATATGACCAAAGCTGGCCATCTAAATTGTCCAAGTGATCTAAATTTTTTAGGCTCTGTCGGCGCCTGGCCCCCCGTGTAATAGTAACTAGTAAAATTATACAGAAGAAAAGATAATGTTATTATCAAATCAAATCACTTTATTGCATTCATGTGTACATTATGGTGTTAAAAGTAGGTATGTTTCAACATGAAACCCGGTCAGGACACGGCAACATAATAATAATTTAACATAATGGTTTACCATAATAATTTCAACTTAATAATTTACCATAATATTTTTACCATAATAATTTCAACTTAATAATTTACCACAATATTTTTAATATAATAATTTAACATACTGATTTTACCATATACATTTTACCATATTAAATCTAACATAATAACTATTCCATAATAATTAATTTAACAACATAACATCACGCCTGTACTCCCCGAATGGTTAGGCAGAACTGTACCCATTACTAACTACACCCAAGAACTGTACCCATTAGTACACCTATCTTCCCTTGGTCACGGAATCACGCGTGAACGGCTTGACCAATCTCACTAATTCTTATTTGTTGTGTTTGTTATTGTAATTAAATAAATATGGCGGTACAAACTTCGCTAGGTCAGCTAGTACTATAAGTATAATAACAGAAGATAACAGTTAATAACACAAATATTTTTATATTTTAGTAATATATTTTAGTCTCAAGTGTACGCAATAACTAAGCGTGTTTGATGTAATAAATATGAGGTAACCCTGTGGTTTTCTCATTTATCCACCACGAATTTGTAATGAAGAGCTTGTTACAGGTACTCCTTTGAAACAAAAGGAACAAGAAGGAAGAAGAACAGAAGTCTAACTACGTACAGTACGTGGAAAAGTTTTGCAGTAGACATTAGATAGCTGTTTGTGAAAACTTTAATAACTTTGCAGATATTGCCGCTTGATAAATCTAAACTTCTTATACTACTGACCTGGCCACGCTTGTTGCCACTCAATTTACAATAGAAAAATATTGAGGTAAAACAACACACAAAAGCCGAATTTCAAAAAAATGGTTACGTAGTTTCGGAGTTTATCCAGGACAAACATCGTGGTGTGAGATTTTTATGTAAAAAAGATTACACTTACAGCTAAAGAGATTTTTGTGTAATTGTATGTTAGTTTCAACGGGTCAACCTCAGGAACTCCCAGTCAAACAGTCAAATTCATACGGAATAATATAAGTATTATAACATCACGCTATAACCCACTGGAGCAAAGCAGTATCAAAGACGTTACTGACTAAATACGACTAGAATATTAGTACTACTTTAAAGAGTTCAACGTTACAACAGTAGCCGCTCAGGAATGCTGATTTATTTTCGAAATCACAGTGAACCTTCTGATCTTTCACCTTCATTGTGTATTGTATACAGCGGTGTAACAATTTATTGGCGATAAAGTAAACTACGCAGTATGATGGAGGATCCAGGTAAAATATTGTTGATCCTCCTAGCGGTGAAGATACCTTTATAATAATCTAAAAATCTATATACCCTTACCTAGTTTTCAAGGTCAGCAGTGCCTTATTATAAATCTATCATGGTGAATTTTGGTGGAGTCGGTTAGAGATAATCTTTAATGTCGGGTGGAATGTCAGTTCCCTTCAAGCTATATTTAAAAAAACATTAAAATTATTGTAAAAATCCTTTCAGGAGAAGGTAACTTGAACTTGAAACCAGCTGTTTATATCTAGGTATGTTAGGTGTGATGACACCTAAAGTCAACGGTGGGAATTTTCACCGAATAGATCAAGTGCTTTGGTGTACAAAGTATAGTGTAGGCTACTTAATATTAAGTAAATCTTTGCGTCTATAGCATTTTAAATTATCTAATTTTGCTGAAACATTTCTAATAACCAAGAAATACAATGTATTTTCTGGATTAGCGATGTCTCAAACAATCAATCAAACAATTTGATTAATATTATTTTTTACAACACACACTAAAATTATAAAGGGGTACATTTTTTTTTTGGTTTTTGTTTGTAAGAGGTAATCTCCAGAAGTATCGGTTATCTTTCAAAGATAGAAAACGACACTATTGCCTAGTGTAATAAGCCATACATTATGCTATACTTGTCTTCTTTTATACTATAGGTTTACTTTCTAAACGCAGTCTTTTGCATACAAAGACTAAACAATGTATTTTCTTTAGGCATGTATCCAAACGCTGGGCCAGAAGCTAAATCGAAACAGGTAATGAATTAGTTTGGCTAAGGACCAGACGTCTATGATTCGGTAATCCCAATTAATAAAGCTCTAAGAAAAACAATTAGAGACGGCTCTCAAATTACAATTATTTTAACAAGCAAGACTGTGAACAAGCTTCTCTAATTTGCAAAACGGAGTATTTACCCTTAGAGATTTAAAGATACTTTATACAACTTACAAAAAATCAATGATAGTTGGAGAGACCAGGGAGGAAAATTGAACTAAATTTGAAGAACGATCGAAGTCTAATCTGTCTCTTAAAAAATCCGATATACCTATTATAATTTTATTTTTTGTTTAATATGCTTTGTCAGACATGACTATGACGCTCTATTAGACCTTATCAACATAATATACATCAATATACGTAATACATATAATTACTAATAATTACTCACACATATAATTTACTCACATTTTATGATCTTGATTGTCGTTGAGGTGAGATTGCGACTAGATTTTTAACATTTTTAATTACTAGTTGGACCTTCTGTTTCACCGTATAAGTTGTTTTTTTAGGTTAATTATAATAAAGTAATGTACAATTTTTATTAAAATAATTAAGATACCATACAAGTTACGCATTTAATAAAATCGGAGTTCCCTCGTCTGAAGTTAATCCTGGCAACAGCATCACGTAATGCTTATTATAACTAGTCATTGGGACTGGACCAGTATGTAAAATTTTAGCTCAATCAGACACCGGGAAGTGGGTCAAATTTAACTTGCAAGAATCCACCTTCACATAAATACAAGTCAAGTTCATTTATTTAATAAATTTAATTTTCAAGTAATATATACATTATTTACTAGCTTAGTAATAAAAATAAAATAAAAAACAACCAGAATAAAAAAAGAGAAACTAAAATTAAATGGCATCAAAAAATTCATCCGCAAGTATTCATTCAAGTTAAGTTAAATAAAAGTTTTTAATTTTTTTTAAAAGAAACATTTTTTTTTTAATTCCCTAGCAAATATTTTTTACCAAGCTCTAAGCAACACATTTAGTTTCATAAGCAATTCTCTAGCAGAAAAAACTACAAAATAAAAAAAATAACTATAGCTTGGAAGTCGGCGGCTTTGGTTTTGTTCTTGTTATGTAGGTATTGCCACCGACTTCCAAGCTAAAGTTATTTTTTTTATTTTGTAGTTTTTGAAGGCGGTCATATTTTTTTGTAAAAAAGCTTTTTATTTTTCACTTTTTAGTGCTTGTGTGTTAATGTTTGAAATCCTTACATAAAGCCCTTTCAAACAATACCTCACACGATATATTAAATTTTGGAAAGTGGTAGAAGGGGGGTTGACGTACCCCCTCCCCACTTCCTTCAGTCAGTCATCGACTACACGTATAAACAAAGCAATTTGTCTTGTTATGGCGGTTCTGCTGTGATTTTATAAGGAGTTCCGTTCCATATCTCCAAAGTTTATCATCAGATCATGACAATATTCCTATGGGACCTATTCGGAACTATACTCTTTCAAACAAAAAAAGAATCATCCAAATCGATTCATAATTGGCGGAGTAATAGTAGAACAAAAACACAAAAAAAAAAAAAAAAAAAAAAAACATACGCGTCGAATTGAGAACCTCCTCTTTTTTGAAGTCGGTTGAAAAAAACTGTTTTTGTAAAACATTATCGGGGACCAAATCTACGACCGCTCGTTTGCAAGTCTTATTTTTAAGATAAGCTAGGCTGGGTCCTAGCCAAAACCGTTGAAAACCCGTTTTGTTAAAATATGGTTCAATATGTCCTCAAGGTCACCCAGATTATTTGGAAGAGTTGGGGTGGCAATATGGGTTTAATGTGGAGAGAAAATAGTTCTGCACATTTGAAAATGGCCATACTTAGGAATCAGATATGTAGATACTTTCTAAGTGTATCTTGGACATCACTGATAACGGTGAAGGAAAACATCGTGAGGAAACCTGGATGTGTAATTATTATAAGTCTGAAATCGCCAATCCAGCTTGAGGAAGAATGGTAATCGATGCAATTCTGCAAGCATAGTCATCGATACTCGTGTCTTCTCTGAATGAAAAGAGCATTTTGCTGTACAGTGGGACAGATAGGCCGGTATTTTTATAAAATTATTATACTTATACACATAATGCTTATAGTTAATAAGATATTTAAAAATGGAATAAAAAGGTACATAACAGATTTTGAATGAGATACAGCACCTATATAAAAGTCAAATCTTTTTTAATGTTGTATCTGGCAAAAAAAAACAAAAGACACACAACGAAATTCCAAATTTAAACTTAAAAACAAATGAACGATCTTGACAATGAACATGTTCTTAATACAACAGACCTTGGCAGTAAGCCGAGGAAAGATGAAACACCTATTAAAGATTCTTGAGCCAAGAATCATAGTGTTTAGAAAGCCATAAACAGATCTCAATTCAAACTTTACCACATTGACCTAGGTGACCTTGAAACAATCTTAATATACGTAGTTAACTAGACTAGAATAGACTTCACAAAGCTACTACTACATTTAGAACTTCTCATACTGAAAATAGCTTAATATATTGAAACTCATCACAATATCCATATATTAATATGTGAGCAGAAAAGTTTTGTCCCTTTTTAAGAAAATTACGCGCATTATAGAGTTTCGGGATTTATAATAGTAATAAGATTGAAGCAGCTTTAAAATTTACATCACGCCTCCAATCCTAGAAGGGTTAGGCAGAGCTGTACCCATAATTAGTACACCCTCATTTCGCCAGTTATGTTTAAGTCCCATGTAATAGGCACAAATCCAGACTCCAAGGCCTAAGAAATTCCTGATGGAAAAACCGCACACACAACACATAGCCCGACCTGAGAATCGAATCCAAGACCTAATTAATGCTCAGCAGTCGCGCTTTGCGATCACTAGAGTAACGACATTACATAACATCACGCCTGTAATCCCCGAAGGGTTAGGCAGAGGTGTACCCATTAGTACACCCACATTTTGCCAGTTATGTTTTTAGTCCCATGTAATAGTGGGCGAGCGTATTGCCATAATAGGGGCGAGCCTATTGCCAAATAGGGGGCGAGCCTATTGCCAAATAGGGGGCGAGCCTATTGCCAAATAGGGGGCGAGCCTATTGCCAAATAGGGGGCGAACCTATTGCCAATTCCCATACGTTCACATTTCCGGAAAAAACTCCATTTTGAATCTATGCCTGTTCTCATCTAAACATCACACGTTGCCGCGTTGTATTGGCTATAAATTAGCGCATATTCGCATCGTAAATTCGTAGTTGCCAACTTGCCACATCGACATGTCGCCAGCACACGGCGCTTGCTCGTCATAACAACAGAACTGAAACAAGTTCAAACTCGGAAACATTTTTGGGGTAATGCTAATTTGAATTTGATAGTGTGTTATTTCGGCAGATGGGCCAGAGTCGTCACGCAGTGGGTGCCAGTAGACAGGGAAGACCTAAGAAATACTGGCATGATGAGTAAGAGACTGAGGTTATGGGAGATTGGCCACAAAAGGTTATGCATAGGGATCCACCAACTGAGTCTTTCACTGGGAAGACTATGGGAAAGACCTTTACCCAGAAGAAGGACAATGCAGGCTGATAAAAAGTGTCATTAAAATTTTAGTACAAAACACGTTAATTAGAATTTGAGTTGTTAGACACAGTTTTGTGGCCTTATTTGGTAGTACCTGTACTTTTATAGTGACTAGTAAACACGTCAAGTACACAGGCGATATTATAGTGCGCAAGTGTGCGCCCAAACACTGGTGCACTCCGTCTTCCTTCACTCTCATATTCCGGTGGAACGGTGATCCGGTACGACCGGGGAGAAATCAACGAGAAAACATAGGACGAACAGCTTTAGGTATTTTCAGAGGCTTGCGGGTGTCACACCATCAACGTCCAATCTCCTGATGGAAAAACCCAGTAACACTTTTGCCAGACCTGGTAATCGAACCCAAAAAAAGGACCCATGCATAACCATTACACAAATGCATATAACGTACATAAATAAAAAAGCCGGCTGCCCATTTTAATATTTTTCCGTTAGTACTTTGGTCAGCGGTTCAAAACGGAACAAATTGAATACAGCTGCTTTAAATTCAGCAACAAAGCTATTTGATTCACAATAGAAGGGGACAATAAAAAGGAAAACCGAACGTAAATTATTGTCCAATTTCTCTAAACTGCAATATGCTTTGTGAGGTTTAGGGCTTATACAGACGATAGATTTTTACACGTCTTTTCTATAGACCTCACCCACGTTTTGGAACGAGTAATTAGTAAAGTAGTAGTTAAGGTAGTAAAGTAGTAGAGTATTAGTAATTAATAAAGCTTCAACTTTCTGACTAACTGACCGACTCCTTAACATTTCAGAAGTGTTTAAAATTAAGTAACTTTAATGTATGTCGACTTTGATAGACTTTCGTGCCATCAAGTTAGCGATGACAAAATAATCTGCTTTTAGTACGCCGTGCGTGTCATGACTTTTAGTAATGGTCTTGTTGAGCCAAAAAAGCGTCAAAAAGTAATAAATAATTAAAACAAAATGCAGACTTCACCATTAATAAATTGTTCTAGAGAACTAACAGATTTCGAGTTCTATGAACTCAAACGGAATACATGAAGCACTGGTTTCATTTACAGAAAAAATAATCATTACTCTTAGTGCAACTTCGTTTAATGTAAATAAGAATAAAGAAATATCCGAAGATAAGCATAACCAGATTTTACGAACATTACAGAACATTTTACTAGAACACGTCCTAATGAGTTAATTGATTGATTGAAACCATAAAGACATACCTACCTGTGGAGATGCCCTTAACCTTAAAAATATAGTTAAAAAGAAAATAGCTGTCAGAACTTGGCGTGGCCACCATTTTGTGTATTAGTTATTTTTGATTAATTACTCAAGTCCTACGTAATTAGACACAATTGATTATCTATTGTTCTGTCATACCTTGAGGACATTGAGCGATTTAAATAAGGTTCATGTTGTATGTCTAAATAAAATGTCTGTCAGAACGTGGGGTGTCCACCATTTTGTGTATCAGTTATCTGTTTTTTTTTTCGTATGAAACGCGTACTACAAATCATTGCTCTAGTGTTTGAATTCGGTTCGAATATGACTCAGAAATCTTTAAGTAAAACTACTTTTAAACAATAAAATACTCTCCAAACGTTTGTAAAAGAATATCTGGTGTAAGTCCAGAGAATCAAGCAAGCCATCCTTCAGTCCCCGGTTCAGCTTACCAAATAAACTTCCAAGCACTTCAATTTAGTAGAGAAATGCATGTGTAGTGCAGATAACTTGGCTCCACTGAACGGAATCGAGTTTCCTATTATTTTGTTTGTGTTTTGTATTTGTACGAGTTTTAACTCGATTTTATTGCTCTCGAATTTTCTTGTTTTTGTATAGGTAAGGCCAATATGTTTTTTTGTTTGTGTAATTGTATTTATGGAGTAATGCAGCCATTTAAATGAGCTTAGTTCCGAAATATCGAGGGTTGAGAAGAAAAATATATCAGCGACAATTTGGTCGTGTTATAATTCAACTTTACTGTGCACATTAATAAGATTGAATACATTATTATAACACAAATTGTCGTTTGATACATTTTTCTTTTCACCCCTCGATATGAATCTTCAATTTCATAATAATTAAAATTAATTACGCTTTTTTTGTTTGATAATTTAAACGCGCTAATCTTTGAAATAAATAAATAAAACGAACCTTGACGGGGTGGAATAAAACCACGCGGACAAAGTCACAGTCAGAAGTTAGTTCAATATAATACCTATGCCAAATGTGTAATCCAATTTTTAATGTTTAGATCACATTTAAAATTTATCACAATAAAATATCCAATAATGTTTTAGGATATTCCTTTTGTAAAAGTACTCCCAATTGTTCTTTTTATCTTTAAGAAACATCGCCCGTTCGATTTCTTATTTTTGAAATAGTCCACAAACTAGTTTTGACAGTAACAATGTTACTGATCACGTTCAAGATTTCTGTCCCCACAACCCAACATCTAAATCAAATAATCCAATCGAAATAGAATCACAAAATAAAATCAAGTTTCTTATTCGTATTAACTGACCTAACTGCTTCCAAAAAATAATAAAATTGGTGGAAAAATGTCAGACCATTTTGCGATGCAAAAGTGACAGATGACAACTTGACAGATGTCACATACGTGCTAACATTTTATCAGAAAAAAGTTTTATCGCTGAATCGTATAAATTATGGGGCGAAAAAAAATGTTATAAAGGCTTGAGCTGTTGGAAGGTTTAATAATATTACATAGGCAAGAAGTATTTTTTTTTCAAAGTCACTAGTGTCTTATTGATAATGGTACCGATTCCCTTGTTCACAAATTAGACTAAATTTAGAGAGTTGACATCTCTTACCAACCTACAGCGAAAGGAAAAGACGGTGACATTAAAGAACTAAGTTAGCGATGTCAAATTAGTTTTGCCTTGAATTTTTACGTATTTTTAATCCATAAGTTTTAAGATGTCAACTATAATTGTATGGATGTGTCAGATTGACTAAATTTGACAGCTCTTATTTACATTAGTCTCTTTATTATTTTATTGGACAGAAAAAGATGGAAATAGTCTAATTTTAGTTTAGTTTGTGACTAAGAGAATCGGCACCATTGTTTATGTTGTACCAAACATTATAAACTTATAAACACAACCAAATTGAATAGTTTAATTTAATATCATGAGTATTATTTACAGACGAGAAACTAATGTATTTGACTAGTCTAAATACATCTAAATTGGACTAAAATGTATCGGATGATTGAATTCGTTTTCATAATACATTTTCAATAATAAATATTCCAGCAATTTGAACCAGTAATTTCAAAATTGGCTTAGAATCAAAAACACATGAATTTCGTATCACAATACAAATAATTCTAGTGCACACTTGCGGTACTCGTATTGCAACATTGAAATGCCAATGTGAAGTATGCATTCAGGCACAATAAGGACGCATTAGAGCATGCGTTTCTGCGTATGTAGACCGGTCTTAAGCTTGTTGTTTCTTAATAGAGCGTGGAGAGTCAAGTTACAAGGTAGACCTGAGGTGCGGAGGTCGGGGGCTAGGCTTACTTAGGAATTAAAGTACCTAGGTGCATTGCGACGGCCATTTTGCGCGAATGCAACGCAGAATATATTTTATGTTACTTGTAAGTACTTAACATACTTACTTACCTTGACTGCCTCGTTGGTCTAGTGGTCGCAAGCGCGACTGCTGTGCATGAGGTCTTGGGTTCGATTCCCAGGTCGGGCAAAGTGTTATTGGGATTTTCCATCAAGAAATTTCTCAGTAGCAGCCTCGGAGTCTGGATTTGTGCCCGGTTGACGGCAATAGGCTCGCCCCCTATTACATGGGACTAAAAACATAACTAGCGAAATGTGGGTGTACTAATCGGTGCACCTCTGCCTTACCCTTCGGGGATTACAGGCTTGATGTTATGTTATGTAAGTATGTTATTATATTTTGCACTTAAGAACGTTTACGCCGTATGCCATTTTAAACAAACTTTCAAGTTCGTTTTTCAAAACGAGTGAACCGATTTTTATAATTCTTCGTACGCATAACAAGGATGCATAGGTTTCAAAAGTTCAAAGAACATTTTTAGAAATGTCTTATTAAAAAGAGATACGAATTTGGAAATCCTTGTTTTTATCATATAGATAACTTGGAATTGATAGAATTTAACCGTTACACAACACATTGATACAATTTTTAGAAAATGTTCTTTCATAAACTTTATACCTACTTAAAAGCCTTGTGCGGGAAAATTCAAACACAACAAAAACAATCAGTCTAATTGGTAAAAATATTCTCGATTTTTGCGCTGTGTTGATGATTGAATTGATTTCAAAAAAATATTTAAAAGAAATTCCCAAAAATAGTCAATCTTTATTAAGTTTCATAAAATGTCCATTTCAATTATGATTAAAGGAGAAATCTTTCAATGTTGATGAATGTATGAACGAACAGTGTGCCGCCATCATAAATTAATTTGGAGTACATTTCAATGTTTTAACTGTGGTTTGCTATTTGTATCAAAATGTTATTTGCATTATTCGTTTTATTTTATGCTTTTGTATTCAATCATTTGCTTTGTGTTCAATCATTTGTTATTATTTGTGGTAGAATGTTTAATAAAATCAGTACAAAATCAGTACTAAGTGTTTAATATTTATTCTGAACTATTTTATACTATAACTTGAAGTAAGTGAACATATTGAGGTCAATAATCGAGATAAAAACTATCCTACCTTTTAAGTTTGACCAAATTACACGCAGTAAGCTTTCATAAGAAAATGGTTGAGTAATTTAGGAGTCCATCCCGAACAAACAACGTGACGCGTAATTTATATATATATTAGGTTAATACCAGTCTAATCTCCGACTCTCTTCACTGGCAGGCAGCTGATGTTATGTGGAGTAACTTAGGCTACTTTTAATCTTTCCTTGTAAATAAAAAAGCTTTTTTACAAAAAAAGATCACCGCCTTCAAAAACCACAAAATAAAAAATAACTTTAACTTGGAGCTCGGCGGCTTTGGTTTTGTTTCTTGTTATGTAGGTATTGCCACCGACTTCCAAGCTAAAGTTATTTTTTATTTTGTGGTTTTTGGCGGCGGTGATCTTTTTTTGTAAAAAAGCTTTTTATTTTTCACTTTTTAGTGCTTGTGTGTTAATGTTTGAAATCCTTACACAAAGCCCTTTCAAACAATACCTCACACGATATATTTAATTTTGGAAAGTGGTAGGGGGGTTGACGTACCCCCTCCCCACTTCCTTTAGTCAGACATCGACTACAAGTATAAACAAAGCAATATTTCTTGTTACGGCGGTTCTGCTGTGATTTTATAAGGAGTTCCGTTCCATATCTCCAAAGTTCATCATCAGATCATGACAATATTCCTATGGGACCTATTCGGGTCTATACTCTTTCAAACAAAAAAAGAATCATCCAAATCGATTCATAATTGGCGGAGTAATCGTAGAACAAATATACAAAAAAAAAAAAAAAAAAAAAAAAAAACATACGCGTCGAATTGAGAACCTCCTCCTTTTGAAGTCGGTTGAAAATTATACCCTGTATAATAACCGAACGAAATCATAGGAATAGGCTGTAGGGGAAGGTGGTTACACATTTTAGATTTTATATTTTTACTTTATGATAAATTATCGAATTTATCTCGTTTATGTACTTAAGTGTAACAAATATATTGTAGTTTGTTACAAAAAAGTCCGAAACTATTCTGTCAAAAAGTTGAAAGTTATAGTCTTTTTTCTACGATAAGATATTTGTACGAACGTTCCCCACGTATGGGGTACGTTCGTACAGTAGGTGGGGTACTTTCGTACGCCATGGGTGAGATTAATACAGGGTAATTAAAAAGCCTATTAAAGTCGTTAATTATTACTATTTTTTATTTATTTGTTATAAAAATATTTACTTATCAAAGGAACTAACTTAATAATATTTGACTTGCCCAACGTACGAAGGGTAACCATTTTCCCCTAGGGCAAATATTCAAATAAACGAAACAATTTCATAATTAATCTTCAAAAACTTTTTTCTCCATGACTTTCTAATAAATATATGAAATGCGAAGGTTACCGATATCTAACAAAAGATATTATGGTAATGTGTCGGCTGAAGACATCATTAAAACATGGCAAAGAGCTTTCTGGCGCCCGCTTGACCTTGCTACGGAAAACGCTGGTCACTATAATCGGTTAGTGCTATCATACTTATGATTTTATTCTCTTCTACTTTATTGTGTGGTCTATCTATAGATGTGCCTGTATTTTTAGAGGTTCAGATGTAAAGTACTGCGTTGTGTGATGTTTTTCTAAACTGTTAAAATGTATATTTGAAAGTGTGGGTTTTTTTTTATTGCGGTATTATTAGTAGGACTGCCTCGTTGGTCTAGTGGTCGCAAGCGCGACTGCTGTGCATGAGGTCTTGGGTTCGATTCCCAGGTCGGGCAAAGTGTTATTGGGTTTTTCCATCAGGAATTTCTCAGTAGCAGCCTCGGAGTCTGGATTTGTGCCCGGTTGATGGCAATAGGCTCGCCCCCTATTACATGGGACTAAAAACATAACTGGCGAAATGTGGGTGTACTAATGGGTACACCTCTGCCTAACCCTTCGGGGATTACAGGCGTGATGTTATGTTATGATACGGTATTATCTTTTGGTACAGGTGACTAGATTGATTAAAAGTGATTTTAAATGGTTAAATTAAATTAAATAATTTGACTTTCACTTTGAATTTAAACCAAATTGGAGTAGTGTAAGTCAAATAAACACCGCCGCCGCCGTCCAGAGCATTTGGGAAAAAAAACTTTTTTTTTTGTTTTGTCGATGATATTTTTTTTTGTTTTTTCATTTTAAACATTGTTTTTTAATTGTACTTAATTAAGTTTCTTACTATTATTTTTTTGCTGATAAACGATACATCTAACTATCATAGTTTATTTTCCTTCTTAAGACAATTTTCTGTGATAAATTTTGAGACCATATACTGCTTATACGTAGGAAGTTACATTATAATCGGTTCATTCACTTCGAAAAAAAAATTAGGACTTGACAGACTGTATGAAATGCTGTACGATGTAAACGCTCTTAACATAACATAACATAACATCACGCCTGTAATTCCCGAAGGGTTTGGCAGAGGTGTACCCATTAGTACACCCACATTTCGCCAGTTATGTTTTAGTCCCATGTAATAGGGGGCGAGCCTATTGCCATCAACCGGGCACAAATCCAGACTCCGAGGCTGCTACTAAGAAATCCCTGATGGAAAAACCCAATAACACTTTGCCCGACCTGGGAATCGAACCCAAGACCTCATGCTCAGCAGTCGCGCTTGCGACCACTAGACCAACGAGGCAGTCAACGCTCTTAAATAAATTTAATTATAAGATCTCCAAGATATTTGGTATACTTTTCAAAATGATTATCAAAATCCCTATCAGTTTTGGGGACTACTCACACTTATTCAGCTCTATTCAGCTTTTGTCCATAGAAAACAACGATTTTGTATCGCATGCGTTCAGACGCGGAGAGCTGAACGGACGCGTACGCGTCTCATACGAAATCGGCGTTTTCTATAGACAAAAGCTGAATGGAGCTGAGTAAGGGTGAGTAGTCCTTCAAATAGAGAAAGAAATACTCTATAGAGTACCTATTCTAGAGGAAACAATGTCGTCAGTCAAGCGTGATTTTATTAATAAGGCCCATATGGCCTCACAAACTTTCAATAAAAGCCCATATTCAGGCCGTGGGCGTTTATGGCACGCTATGACGTCACAGCAATAAAGAACAACACTGTTGTCGCCTTTCTTTTGTCACAAAGGCAAGTGCCAGCGTTTATTAGTACTAGAAAGTTGGCAGAAGTACAGTCGACGAGATAAGAAGGCTCGTGTGTTGAAGTATTGTAGTTTGTGTTCGTATCTGTACTTACTTATGATCTTGTGCTGTACGTGGTATATCTAACTATACATTAATAAAACCCCGCCTCGTTGCTCTAGTGGTCGCATGCGCGACTGCTGTGCATGAGGTCTTGTGTTCGATTCCCAGGTCGGACAAAGTGTTATTGGGTTTTTCCATCAGGAATTTCCCAGTAGCATTTGTGGATTTGTGCCCGGTTGATGGCAATAGGCTCACCCCCTATTACATGGGACTAAAAACATAACTGGCGAAATGTGGGTGTACTAATAGGTACACCTGTGCCTAACCCTTCGGGGATTACAGGCGTGATGTTATGTATGATGTTATTTATAAAATGCTGTATTGGAAAACATTGTGAGGAAACCTGGACTTACTGTTTCACTCAAACCATGTCGGAGGCCCTTGAGGCGGCTTAGACTCTGACACTAGGGTGTGTGGGGATCGTAAGACCTTACGAAAAAAAGAAAACCCAATAAGAAAGGATTTTTAAAAAATTCTACCCCTTAAAAGGTCGAAAAGGTGGGCAAAGTTTGTATGAGACAACGTGTTTCCTTAGTCCAATCTACTTCAAATTTTGCATAAACATCTTTTACAAAATTGATGGAAGACTTAATGTATATCGTAAATCTCGCTTTGGAGCGAGCGATAACTGTGACATTTCAATTTTAAATGAAAATGCGCGTAAAGGCGATCTTCTCATGGTTATCATTGTTTGGTAAATTGCTATATTATCTCCCTTACCAATTATAAACATAATATTATAAAATCAGGTGCGCAGTACCTACTCTTAACCGGCGTGCTTGTATGACGAGATGTATCAACGTAGACGAGGCGAAAGGAGTATGTAAGGATCGTTTCATTTACCGGACGTTTTATTATCAGCTATCTGTCAGCAAAAGTTGAGTCAAAATCTATCAAGTCGTTTAGGAGATCGATGTCTTTTGAAATGTTAGAAAAGATAGTTGACGATCACAATATTGTAAACGTGTGAGCACTGTGTATCTACAACAATTAATTTAGCTTGCATTTTTAATTTTTAATCTTTGTAGCACTTGGTACGTATTGTAGTAGGTACTTTGTATGACTTTTATTTTAGGTACATCGTCTTCACATTCGTATAAATAGAATTAATGTACCTAGTACTTATTGTAAATCATATATATATTTTTTAAAAGAGTAAGTATGGACTGCCTCGTTGGTCTAGTGGTCGCAAGCGCGGCTGCTATGCGTGAGGTCTTGGGTTCGATTCCCAGGTCGGGCAAAGTGTTATTGGGTTTTTCCATCAGAAATTTCTCAGTAGCAGCCTCGGAGTCTGGATTTGTGCCCGGTTGATGGCAATAGGCTCGCCCCCTATTACATGGGACTAAAAACATAACTGGCGAAATGTGGGTGAACTAATGGATACACCTCTGCCTAACCCTTCGGGGATTACAGGCGTGATGTTATGTTATGTTATGTATGTTATGTAGTAAGTATGGAGTTTCTCGCCCGTTCTTCTCCATACGAAACTACCTTTTGGAATGGGCAACTAGATTCAATATTATAATTTTTCTTTTCTCTTGTAAATGACGTTCAAAAGTGCCTTTTAATGGTCTAATTGAAATAAATGATTTGACTTTGACTTTGACTAGCCGGTACAAACAGACAGACTTTTAAAAAAAAAACATATTTATTTTGCAAAAAGCCGTTTATTTGACATAACAAACACTTCAATTTTATTTATTTGTCTAGATATACCTATTTGAATATAATGTATGCAGTACAAAATTGAGTTTACGAAAGCACGCAAGCTATCTAATGCATCACGCAAACAGCTGCCAAACCTAGCGTGACCCAATAAGTACCATCAGTAGATTAGCGAAACAATTTTAGTCATGGCCTCTAGCCAAACTGGAAAGCCCTAGCAACATTGAACGGCTATTCAGTGTACGGAAGTGTTGGGTGCGCCAGAATAGTTGCCTGCAAATAACAGCTGTTATAAGATACTCGACGAAGCCGAAAATTACATAATATTCTTCCAATCGTTACGATTCTTTTTGGGGTTCTGTAAAAAAAAAACCCTTTTATGTGTATAACCCCTGTAAGTGATCCTTCACTTTGTTGTCTGTCTGTCTGCCTGTCTCTCCGCCTGTCGACCCGTCTGTCCTTCCGTTTGTCTATCCATCTGGCAGATATTTATAAAAATGATTCTTCACAAACAATCAAACTGAACAAAAATCATCATCATCATCTGCCTAGCCTTTTCCCAACTATGTTAGGGTCGGCTTCCAGTATAACCGGATGCAGCTGAATACCAGTATTTTACATGGAGCGACTGCCTACCTGACCTCCACAACCCAGTAACTGGGTAATACGATACTCTTAGGTAAGACTGGTTGTCAGATTTTCGGGCCACTGACGACCCGTAACGACTGTCAAAGATCCACGTATGACAGCCGAGACCAACAACTTAACGTGCTTTCCGAGGCACGGAATGATGTCAGTAACAAACAAACTGAACAAAAATGTCATCTCGAAAGCCTTCAGATAGATTTATGTATTTATTGATATGAAATCCTATCGATATGAGATCCTTAAATTCCTAAATAGGAACTAATGCAACAACTTTACGCGTATTTTGTCTAAGATGAACATAGAACATGTTGTCAACAACGCTGCTGCAACATGCCTTGTTGCTAGCAACATGTTTCACACAACACAAAACATGTTGCAATAATGTTGCACAACATTGTTGTAAAATGAATTTGTGGCTATAAACTTACCCAATTATTATGTATAGTGTTAAGCGATGTTATGTTTTGAGTTTATTGCTTATTCTCAACAAAAATATCTCAAAATTTTCACTTCCATTCACATAGTAGAATATCTCTGATTGCGTCCGAAACATGGTCATGAAAGTTGATATCATAAAAGATCTATTTAACCTTGACCGAAAGACTCGAGTAACAAAATCTTTGAGGAATATGTATGAAGATTGAAAAACCTTTTTGGTAATATGAATATTATTTGAATACATGATGTCGATTTCTGAATCTCATTTTTATTGTACATATTTTCACACTTTCACTTTCAGACCGGTTTAGTTAACATATTTAGTAGATTTTTTATTTGGGACAAGCCCAAACTGATACTCATTTTTTAAACAAATCATTTACTGACTTTTTAAATTGTCAGTCGTAAAACTATAAACAAAAGGTATTTTAATAAGGCAGAGGTGAGTGGAAACGCAGGGAGGGGTCGCCGTAGGAAGACCGACACTGACCTTATTGATGAGGTTCTTCAGAAAGGTCAGGTGCGCAGTATAAACATAATATCACGCCTGCTATCCTCGAAGGATTACGCAGATGTATACTCATTAGTCCACCCACATTTCGCCAGCTATGTTTAAGTCCCATGTAATATGGGGCGAGTCTATTTCCATCAACCGGGCACAAATCCAGACTCCAAAGATGCTACTGAGAAATTCCTGATGGAAAAACCTAATAACACTTTTCCCGACCTGGGAATTTAACCTAAGACCTCATGCTCAGCAGTAGCGTTAGCGACCACTAGACCAATGATCAGACAGAGAAGAACACAGTCCTTCTTCATTGCCCTTCCTTCCTTGTCAAACGGGCCGAAATTTGGGGCGGCTGCGGACATAGTTCTATTGGCCATCTTATTTTACAGTCTGCAGGCGCTTCTCGATCCCTTACAAATTAAACCATTTACATACACTTTTGAAATGTAAACGAGTCGGTCAGTTTCTCAGGAAGTTGAAGCTAGTTACTCGTTCCAAAACTTGATTAGGTCTATAGAAAACATAACATAACATCACGCATATAATCCCCGAAGGGTTATGTGAGCCCTAGGTGCAATCTCCCCGATTGGGGCAGGTAAAAGAACAAAGGAACTTCGCCGCCAACATAGAAGAATATTATACAGACTGTTAGTGTTAACACCGTTATCCTTGAAACCAGTGGTTTAGTTTCACTTATAGAACATGAATTCAATAAAAAAAAAAAAACATTTTCAATTTTTTTTATTTTTCATTTGTTTTTTGACTGCCTCGTTGGTCTAGTGGTCGCAAGCGCGACTGCTGTAAATTAGGTCTTGGGTTTGATTCCCAGGTTTTGCAAAGTGTTATTGGGTTTTTCCATCAGGAATTTCTCAGTAGCAGCCTCGGAGTCTGGATTTGTGCCCCGTTGATGGCAATAGGCTCGCCCCCTATTACATGGGACTAAAAACATAACTGGCGAAATGTGGGTGTACTAATGGGTACACCTCTGCCTAACCCTTCGGGGATAACAGGCGTGATGTTATGTGTTTTATGTTTTTAAAATAACATTTTTTTTAAGTAAAAATTCAAATTAACATTTTTATAATAAATCAAGTACCTATGGTTTTAGTGACAACGGTGTTTACACTAACAGTTTGTAGTTAAGTAGAGGAATAAAAAAATTGTAGGTGTAAGTGGGTCGTGATATACACGTGTACTAAAATGCGGCCGAATGCGGCCGGCGGTCTAGGTTGTGACCGTGGCCACATCAGTGCGCGACTAAACTAATGTGACAGAAAACTTTGACCAACTTACATTCCACTAACTTCTGCCCGCGATTTCGTCTGCGTCAAGGTTGATATAATTATTCCAAGGGAACACAAACACGGGATACGAATTCTATGTTTTATGCCAGATCATTATTTATATGTATAATTTTATTATAATGTGTGCTAAATTTTAGCTTATTTCATTCAGAGGTTAAGGCATGAAGAAAGTCAAATTCAAAGTCAAATCAACCTGTCTTTTTCCAACTATGTTGGAATCGGCTTCCATTCGGATGTAGCTGAATACCAGTATTTTATATGGAGCTACTGCCTGTCGGAACTCCACAACCCAATAACTGGGTAATACGATACCCCTTGGTGAGAGTCAAAGTAAAATCATTTATTTAACCCTTCTGGAATTACAGGTGTCATGCTAAGATATGGTAGAAAGTAGAATAGTAGGATTCTCACATCAAAATAGCTACTGCTGTTCAATAATCATAAATTATACACATAGTTATTTTATATTTATTATGATAACACGACAAAATCTAATCTAATATGAATAATATTCAATAAGGATAGAGTTTCCTACTGAAATAACCCTAAAAAGTAACGTTGATTTTCGTATTTTTTTTGTTTTACTCCTTCCTTGATGGTCGTTTGAATATATGGATTATATGATTTATTCCATTCTAATACCAAAAACTAATACCACTGGTATTTGTTTCAACTCTTATTTTTTTTCTATTCCGAACGGATACCACTTTTTAAATAATTTAATTTAATGTACGAACGAATACCAACAACTTGAATTTGGTACAGTCAGCGCAGTCAAACCTAATCAAAGTAAATTTGTTTTTCAATATTTTTATGTAATCGTAATATAATGCTTAAAACTTTCCAAATTCACTTCACTCCAATATTTTTACAAAGGTTAGCATAGGTAAGAGTAGTTTTAGTGAATCATCTTGCTATTTTTTTTACCTGCGAGAAAGGGTGAGTTTGCTCTATTGTTCCAAAATTCGAAACAACCAATCAGAGTCAAGTGTGACTGGAATGTTGTGCTTTGACTCGGAGAGAAATTTTATCTACATACATTCCTCAGTACATTTCCGTGCGGTGGCGGTGGCGTATTGGTATCAGAGTGACAGTGATTTTTATTTATTAAGTGAGTATATTAATTTGTTCTTTTGTATAATTTACTCTCTTTATTAAAATTAGTGTTATTTAAAATACCTATTATTTGATTTTTTTATCATAATCCAATCAAATGTAAAAGTTACATACAATATATAATTTTTTTTAGATATGTCTGAGGAAGCTGATAATCAGCCCTCAACATCTTCGGGAAAAACAGGAAGCTTGACTTTCATAACAAGAAATGGTGGCTTGGTTTTAATGAGAGCTGGTTACCAGTACACAAAAAAAAGGGAAAATAAAAATGGATGGACCCATTGGAGATGTGTGATTGATTTTCTGTGAAATTTTATAATTGTTAGATTTAAAGTGAATTTTTCATATTAGATATTATTGCAAAAAAAAAATGCTGATTCATTGCTATGTAGGTGATGAATGACTGATTAGATTATACAAAAAGTTGATTTTCTGTGATATTTTACAATTGTTAGATAAAAAGTGATTTATTTTTGTTAAAAATTTACCTGACATAGTTGTTATGAGATAGGTAGACGTGAATAATTACGTACCTATCTAATAATAACTATGTCAGATAAATTTCAATATAAATTAAGAGTTAATTTTTTGAGATATTTTGTAATTTTTAGATTGTAAGTAAATTCTTCCTGTTTGATGTTTTTGCAAAAAAAAATATTATACAGGTATAGAGAGGAACTAAAATTATATTAAAGTTGATTATTTAAGTGATATTTTATCATTGAACAAGACGTTTGCTAACAAAATTTGATTTTTTTGGAGTTATCTGTTTTTTTTTTCAATTAAAGGTCTTATATTTACATACAAAGCATTTTTACTGACTGTACCTTATATCTTTGAACTTGTTTTGGTATTAGTTTAAACAATGGTATCGGTTCGGAATAGAAAAAAAATATGAGTTGAAACAAATACCAGTGGTATTAGTTTTTGGTATTAGAATGGAATAAATCCAAATTACGCTAGCAACTTTGCAACTTTTTTTCTCTATTTATTGTTTAGATTACAAAGGGTAATCATAATAAACAAAGGGTAAGGCCTTAATAAAGAATAGGGTAATCGTAATTTTAATAGTAATGGTTTCTTTTGTACGTTTACTTTAGGCTTAGTTATGGTGGTGGTGGATGGTAAAGCTAAAAATATATTTATGCATTACTGTGTACATTAAGTTCTTATAAATTCATTTTCATTTTTAGTTTTAACAGTCTACCCATATTTATATGGCAGAGGTGAGTGGCAACGCAGGGAGGGGTCGCCCTAGGAAGACCTACACTGACCTTATTGGTGAGGTCCATCAGAAAGGTCAGGTGCGGAGTACTCGTAACCGGCGTGCTTGTATGCTGAGATGTATAAACGTGGATGAGGCAAAAGGAGTATGTAAGAAACGTCGCAGGTGGCGTTCTGTAGTTTCTGCCTGGGAAAAAGGCGTGAGTTTATGTATGTGTACATTAAGTTCTTATTAATACATTAACATTTTTAGTTTCAACAGTTGAACCCACCTTGAATATGCAATAGTATTTTGAGAAAAATTTGGTGCTTACAAATATTATATTTTTTTATCAAAAAACTCATGCAGATTATAAAATACATGACATTATCAATTAATATTTTCTTTAATTTATTTTTAAACATGACTTGTTGGTTTGTGCTTGGTTATTTTATACCAACTAGGAGCGGATTGGTTTATCTTAGACATCACTGACATCGGTGAAGGTGGAAACCATCGTCAGGAAACCTGGACTGATAAGTTTGCCAATCCGCCTTTAGCAAGCATGGTGATCAATGCTCGTGCCTTCTCTGTATGAGAAGAGGCCTTTGTTCACCAGTAATAAATTGTTTTTCGCGTTAAATATAAATAAACTTTATAAAAAGTCACTTCGAAAGACTTGGGTTGGTACGTTTTGTTATAAGTAACTAACGCCTATCATTAACAATAAACACTGACAAAAACGTGTGGTTTTCAACAAAAAAAAAAACATATTCTTTATGAAAACACTGAATTCCAACTCTAATTCAATTACTTAGGTACTTATTCTCTTTGGCATGATACTTTTTATTCTTGCACAATAACACCGCGCCGAGGCATCCTTTCAGCGAAGTTACACAATGCAAACAATCCTCGGTGTAAATACCTACTTAGGAAATTTTAAAGAAACCAGCGAGATAAAAGAAAATTGTTTCATTCTCGACTCAGTTCTGCCGTCTAAGGCGCTGTACAAATGTGCAGACTTTTTGTTATTACACGGTTGCTGTGTCCGGTGACGTTTAGAAGGAATGAAAGAAAGACAATCATGTTTATCGACACAGACTAAGTGCACAAAAAAATAACAACAAAAAAATAATAATAAGAAAAAACATTATTGTGAGCCGCACAGCTGCGCCAAACATTCAACATAAATGCCAGACTATTTGTGTCCCGAAAAAAGTTGCCGATTGCTACTACTGGACATTTTTGACGGGCCTGTTGGTCTAGTGGTTAGCGGCCCTGACTGCTAAGCCGGAGGTCGTGGGTTCGATTCCCACCCAGGACAAACTTTGTGTGATGAGCATGATTGTTAGTTCTGTGTCTGGGTGTGATTAATCTATAATATGTATGTATTTATAAATTATATAAGTATGTATATCAGTTGTCTGGTTACCATAATACAAGCTCTGCTTAGCTTGGGATCAGATTGCCGTGTGTGAGTTGTCCCAAGATATTTTTTTTTTTTTTTTTTTTTTAGTGTTTGATTTCTAAGA
This sequence comes from Hoplodrina ambigua, assembly GCA_949774945.1. Classification (NCBI taxonomy): domain Eukaryota; kingdom Metazoa; phylum Arthropoda; class Insecta; order Lepidoptera; family Noctuidae; genus Hoplodrina; species Hoplodrina ambigua. The sequence continues at coordinate 11,989,385 of OX458968.1, forward strand.
AAAGGTTGTAAATTTTCTTTCTTTTTGTTGTTAATAAAGCATTGCAACTGCCTAATTTCAAATCAGGTAGAAGAGAAGAAAATATATCCTATTATAACATGCTGTTAAGCCTGCTATTGGCGACTGTGTAAGAACTAAACCAGTAATTGAAATATTATGATCTTATGTATACAGACACTGTTGGCACATCTGAATAAATAAATAGAATAAAAAGCTTTTTTACATAAAAAGATAACCGCCTTCAAAAACTACAAAATAAAAAATAACTTTACCTTGGAAGTCGGCGGCTTTGGTTTTGTTTCTTGTTATGTAGGTATTGCCACCGACTTCCAAGCTAAAGTTATTTTTTATTTTGTAGTTTTTGAAGGCGGTTATCTTTTTTTGTAAAAAAGCTTTTTATTTTTCACTTTTTAGTGCTTGTGTGTTAATGTTTGAAATCCTTACATAAAGCCCTTTCAAACAATACCCTACACGATATATTTAATTTTGGAAAGTGGTAGGAGGGGGGTTGACGTACCCCCTCCCCACTTCCTTCAGTCAGTCATCGACTACACGTATAAACAAAGCAATTTTTCTTGTAACGGAGGTTCTGCTGTGATTTTATAAGGAGTTCCGTTCCATATCTCCAAAGTTCATCATCAGATCATGACAATATTCCTATGGGACCTATTCGGAACTATACTCTTTCAAACAAAAAAAGAATCATCCAAATCGATTCATAATTGGCGGAGTAATCGTAGAACAAATATACAAAAAAAAAAACATACGCGTCGAATTGAGAACCTCCTCCCTTTTGAGGTCGGTTGAAAATTAAAATAATTGGTTTTCGCACACAATACATTGAAGTGTCTACGTTTGCGCAGCGCCTTATTCCTACTCTCCCTAATAACAAAAGATGGCAATACTCTTGTTCTTCGACGCCATTATCGATAATTTCCATCGATAATGGCGTTGAAGAACAAGATTTAATCTCTTCTATAGCAACAATATTGTTTTCACTAAAACAATTAAACCGTTGAAAACAAACTCTGAAAGTCATTACATTACATTATCAGGTCAAAATAAACAAGAAATATAAGAGTTTGTTTTAAAGTTTTGTTCGATAAATGTTAAAACGGTCTTGATACTTGTTTCATTATCGCGAACTTTGGGTTTTATTTCAAACAACTTTGGACTTTAAGTTTATATTCGTCTAAGGATTATACTCCTACGCAGATTTTTTGTGTGGATAGGAAAGGTTATTAACACTGCATATAGAAAATAAATAAAATAAAATAAAATGTAGTATAAAATTACACAAAGTTTTTTTCATATAAACTCACGCCTTTTTTCCCATTGGGGAAGGCAGAAACTACAGAACGCTACTTGCAACGATCCTTACATAGACTCCTTTCGCCTCATCTACGTTCATACATCTCGTCATACAAGCACGCCGGTTACGAGTACTCCGCACCTGACCTTACTGAAGGACCTCACCAATAAGGTCAGTGTAGGTCTAAAAAAAAGAAAAGGAAAGGAAAGTTTTTAACGTTGGCCCAAAACTAGGCAAGCCTGTATCTTGGATACCAATATGGAGGACCTTAAACATTTTTAACAGATGATTATCGTTGTGGGTTTTGTTTAGACATTATATTGGACGCATGTTCTTCCCATACGGATGGTACCGATTAGGATATACTCACGAAAAAATTATAATTTCGAACAAAGTGTAGGTATGTAAATATATATTGGATTTTTCCATTACTTTTTTTCTTAGTAGTAGCCCCGCGCCTCAATCAGCACGTATAATCATTGGTCCTGCGCCTCATCTCCATCAGGTCGGATCGCCGTCCCACTGTGCTATAAAAATGAAAGAAGAGGGAGTGCATCTGTGTTTACGCACACACTTGTGCACTAAAATATCTCTGTGTACCCGTCTCCTGTGATCAGTCTCCATTGAGATTGGCTACTGTGACTGAAAGTCACAAATGTAGATCCAAACAATATGCAATAAGTAACTTAAACATCAAACATTTAAGAATGATTTTAAATTATAAAGTACCTACCTACCTATGTAAAAATTATTAAAAAAAAGATAGAAAGTAGGAACCTTATAGGGCAGCAAAAAATTCGTCCGCGTCGCTGTCAAAGGTGGTAAATAATTTTCCGAAATTACTGATCCTCTTTTTATATCCCCAATATAATCATTTTAAAAAGCATCGAAAACTCATAACGTGTCTTTGTTATTAACTTTTTATAGACCACAATATTGAATATTTTATCACATCCAGCAGCTTTTATAGAGATACGATCTATATTATTAGCCTTACATAATTAATACCAACCGTTTTTATCGTTTTATCCATGATTTTATCAAATCCATTTTTAGTCACACTGCAGACATTCGTGCTTTGATAAATATTTTCATTATCAATCCACTTCAAATAACATGGATATAAAATGCGTCATATCTCAAAAATGTGTAAAGGTACGTACCTACACACCGCGCCTATTCGTGTATTATTCAGAATCGTTTATAGAAAAAGCATCTGGTTGGTTCAGAGTATCCAGCCTTTTAAAGAACACGCATAGCATTCGCTTGCTATTATTATTGTTATAAGATATGGATATAAAATGCGTCATACCTCAAAAATGTGTAAAGGTACGTACCTACACACCGCATAATTATATTCGTGTATTATTCAGAATCGTTTATAGAAAAAGCATCTGGTTGGTTCAGAGTATCCACCCTTTTAAAGAACACGCATAGCATTCGCTTGCTATTATTATTGTTATAAGATGTTTGTGAAATCACGTTTAATTAATCTGCCTAGCCTATTCCCAACAATGTTGGGGTCGGCTTCCAGTCTAACCGGATGCAGCTGAATACTAGTATCTTACATAAAGCGACATAAACCTATCTGACCTTCACAACCCAGTAACTGGGTAATACGAGCCTTATCTACATAACAACTTACGTAACAATAAATATAAGAAAATTAACACATTTAATATTTAAAACTTTGTAGTCCAAGATCATGTTTCTGCTATTATTTCTGTAGTTTGTATTGTCAAAAGACATTACCAGACCCCAATATACCATTATTATGGCTTGAGTTAAATTGCTGTGTGTCTTGAGTTAGGATTTATCCTATCTTTGGTTAAAATGTAATGTTTCAACTGTTTACAAATATCTATATATCTTAATATATACATATAAATTACGCGTCACATTGTTTGTCTGGGATGGACTCCTAAATTACTTAACCGATTTTAATCAAATTTGCACACCGTGTGCGGTTTGATCGAACTTTCGGCTGCAGAACCCTAAAAAAAAATCTTTTAATCTATTTTATTCAAGTTAAAAGTACTAAAAATAAAATGTCTACTTAAATTAGAATGTCCATCAAAATGTGATCGTTTATCTTGATTTCCAATATCTTATTACATTACCAGCGGAAACGGAATTCTTAAGGCTTTTGCAAAAAAGTTAGTCAAATAGGTCACTGTGCCAGAAATGATGTTGTCAAATTTCATTATGATTTGTTCAGTGGTTTTGCCATGATAAGGTAACAAACATAAAGATTGTGGTATGTTTTGAACGTAGTTCCTTAACGCAGTAGAAATTGTCACGTAAGGGAAAAGCGTTATGACCCTCATCTTCCCTCTCTTTATTATTTGTGTGGATTTTTTACCATCTAGTGAAAAGTACCCATGAGCACTTTAACCTGTACGTACAATCTAAACTTTGAGCATTTACCGCCTTATTCATCGATTTATTTCAGTTACAGTTATTGAACGATTACATCCTTTATTCTATAATTAAATTCCGACTCCGAGGCTGCTACTTAGAAATATCTGATGGAAAAACCCAATAACACTTTGCCCGACTTGGGGGCCTATCCCCATCTCTTAAAACAATATTACTTTGCCATGTGCACTGTAAGATTTTTAACACTCGGCTCAGTGCCTAGAGTTAAAAATCCATACATACATACATAAACTCACGCCTTTTTCCCATGGGGTAGGCAGAAACTACAGAACACCACCTGCAACGATCCTTACGCCTCGTCTACGTTCATACATCTCGTCATACAAGCACGCCGGTTACGAGTACTCCGCACCTGACCTTTCTGAAGGACCTCACCAATAAGGTCAGTGTAGGTCTTCCTAGGGCGACCTCTCCCGGCGTGGCCACTCACCTTTGCCATAATCATGATAATCTTAATTATGTTTTATTAACAGCAATTAATTTCCAAAAAAATAGTCGATTCTCAGGCATTTTACATATTAGAAGATTATATTCAAGATAGGACTGCTTGGAAACATGCTGGTCCTGCTCCACAGGACTATTATTTAAAATTTTGTAGACAAAAAGAAGCTGGTTATTATTAATTAAATATTTTTTTCACACTTTTATTATATTTTGTGTTTTATTTGCTTTTTACTTTCAAGTGTGTTATAGATTGCGCAGGCTCATGTAATTCTGTTTGCAAATAATATAAAACCTTGATTTTAAAAGAGTACGTATGGAGTTTCTTGCCCATTCTTCTCCATACAAAACTACCTTTTGGAAGGGGCAACTAGATTCAATTCTATTTTTTTTTCTTATTTATGACGTTCACAAGTGCCTTTTTGTGGTCTAATAGAAATAAATCATTTGGCTTTGACTTTGAACACAGCCGCAGATCAACAGATTAGTGGACGTAATTTTGATGGCAGACATGTTTGTTTTCGGATAATTGGCTACCAATTTTGTGATGTCGATGTTATATAAGAGGACTTACGGATTACGTACCTATGTCAAGAGAATTTTCTACTAAAGGTACGGTCGAAAAAGCAATTTTATTTACAGGCACAAACATCTTTCTAGTACACTGCCAATATTTATTTTATTTGTGAAACAAGTTCTATTTTTAAAATATTAGAAAAAAAAACAGCTTTAGGATTGCATTGTCATGCAATGTGTATAATAATTATGTATTCATTCATTATAATAATATTATACATACGTTTCGTTCGTTTCATTACGTTTATACGTACGTTTATGTATGTATATATGTAATATTAATATTATAATCCATACTAATATTATTAATGCGAAAGTGTGTCTATTCGTCTGTTACCTCTTCATGCTTAAACCACTAAATCGATTATGTTGAAATTTGGCATGGAGATAGTTCAAGACCCGGGGAAGGACATAGGCTTTTTATTAGACTTCGATTTCATTTGCGTCCGCTATAACTGATATTTGCACGGACGAAGTCGCGGGCAAAAGCTTGTAGTTATATATATACAACATGTAACGGAAAGGGTACATACAAAGAGTAAGACTTTTTTGGATGATAACTAACGATATGGCAAGGGTTTTAGCTCAATATAAAATACTCTAAGAATTGATACGAAATTTTCGGTTTCATATGTTTCTTAAATTCAAATACTAACAAACGTGTCAAACCGCACTACGAGGGTCAAAAACTTTCCATGTTACTGGCCTAACATCACGATAAATCTCTTCTGTAATTCTGCCCGCCTAGTACCGCATAGTAGCCTACTGCAGGCGGTGTTCTTTGTTGATCATAGTTTCCGAACATGTAGAGATAGGATTAAAAAACCCTAGCTATAACGTTTGTTGTCATCCATAGAAGCCTTACTATTCGTATGTATATGACCTTTCCGTTACACGTTGTATATTTTAAATAATAGAAGCGCGGACAGAAGATAAGCTATAGGCCGAAATATGTAGCTATCGAACTCAGTTCATTCGCTGACCCACCTTGCAGATTCATGAATGCACTAACGCGGTTGTGTAATATATGTATTACGGGTACTTGTGGCTTCTAAGCAGTATTGGAACACCTGGTCTCGATGCCACGATCAATATAAGTACCTAGGTACTCTTGGATATTGGCAACGTCGAGGGTAAAATAATATCAATTTATTTTATAGAGGTAGTGATGAAATTTTGAGTTAAAATGTTCACATTTGTCTAAGTCACTTGTTGGAAGAAATTGTTTTAAGAAACAAATCTTTGTTCTAGGTCTTTTTCATGTATTTATGTTGTTATTTTCAGTATATTCGTAGAAACAAATCTGTTTCAAACAAAACAACAAACAAAATTAAACTTTCTAACAAATTAATCAACAACAAATTATTTATTGTAATTTTATAACGAATTTGTTTGTTTTTTTTTTCCTTTATAAATAAACACTAGCACAATAAGAGATACAAAAGAATATAACCAAATTGATAATCTCCTCCTTTTTTAACGGCCTCGTTGGTCTAGTGGTCGTAAAGCGCGACTGCCGAGCACGAGGTCTTGGGTTCGATTCCCAGGTGCAAAGTGTTATTGGGTTTTTCCATCAGGAATTTCTCATTAGCAGCCTTGGAGTCTGGATTTGTGCCCGGTTGATGGCAATAGGCTCGCCCCAAAATTGGACTTAAACATAACTGGCGAAATGTGGGTGTACTAATGGCTACACCTCTGCCTAACCCTTCGGGGATTACAGGCGTGATGCTATGTTATGTTATGTAAAAATGTACGGTTCGCGTTGGATAATATATTAAGTTTGACGCGGCGAAGGCGCGGTCGGAAGCTAGTTAATTTTAATTTAAATGTAGTCAGCTAAATGACTTTAATACCTCACACTTTATTAAATCTTGCATTAAACATCCGACGCGGCAATGCAAAAAACGCTAAAGTGCAAAATTTACTCCCTCTTCGTTATGAGATACTTTTACGGATATATTGCGAAGATACAAGGTTATACAGTAGGGTTGTAACGGAGGCCTTATTAGCGTAGGCGGAGGCGGGTGCGGATGCGGAGGTGAAGGCCTTTGCCTCCGCGGATGTGGAGGTTAAAGGCAGACTCACACATATCAGTGAAGCCAAAGTTCCGGCACAGTTCCGGCACCGTCCCGCATCAGTGGTAATTATTCTTTATTACATACTCTATGAACGCGCCGTAACTGACACTGAGAGCACTGTGTCGTCACTGACACTGACAGAGTGTAAACGCGTTCATAGAGAATGTATGAAAGAATAATTTATCACTGATACGGGACGGTGCCGGAACTGTGACTTCACTGGTATGTGTAAATCAAGCTAAATGGAGGTGGCAGTAGAAAAAAAGATTAATTCATAATTTATTAAATAAATAGAAAGTCAAAAAGTTAAAATAGGCACATAGTACACTCTCTTGTACAAACCTTACTGAATTCAGAAGAGGCAAATTATATTTCACGCCGAAGTAAGTGCAAACGATGGGAAAAGAATCTTGACCATATCGCTCGCAACACAGTTGAGCGGACTCCTATAGGGCGCGTTGTATAATAACGTAAATAAATGTAGGTTAAGGTACGATTTCTCGCAGAAGTTCCGCACTTATAGATGCGGAAGCGAAGTTCAGTTACAACCCTATTATAGAACTAGCTAAACGAGAAATGAGACTACCATTAGGACATTCCGCTACAGTTATCACAAGGAAAATGAGCGGAGATGAGCTAAAAATGACTTAACTCGCTTTGCGGACCCACCTAGCCTTATCCATTGCAATTGCTCAGAATCCATTTATTTAAAAATTCATTTTCAACTTTAAGCGACATCTGCGCTGTAAAAAATATTCTTCAATTTACATTAACTTAAATGGCAGTGCTTTAGCGCTTGATGGTGTATTCTGTGCTTCCATTGGTATTATGAGAGTCTCATTAATTTTAACAGGCGTTAATTGGCGATGGTGTTACTAATTGAATTAATCATTTTAATTTTCTTTCTAGCTTTTTGTTTCTTGGCATATTAATTGGCGTGCCTATCTACGAATTAAAGCAAGTACAAAGTACTTTGCACTTTAATTTTCTTTATCTATAAATATATATATAAAATTGAAGTGTCTGTTCGTACTGTCAAACTAACAGCTTTACACAAAATAAATATGAACACGGTGCTTACACGAAATAAACTTATATTTTTATACTTTTTGGCTGTCAGTCAATCTGGCGCCGGCTGATCCGGCTAATCTCAAAAACATCGGGGCCGATTTTGATGGGACTTTGGAAAAGAAATAGCCACAAAAAAAATAAAGCACCGTGCATTACCTGATGCATTAAATATAACTGGCGAAATGTGGGTGTACTAATGTGTACACCTCTGCCTAACCCTTCGGGGATAACAGGCGTGATGTTATGCATTAGGTATATAGTGATGAATTATAATGTAACAAATTATTTTAATTTAGTTTATTGTAATAACTTGATACATTGAGCGATTGCTTGGGTTTGCTGATTGTTGCAAAACTAAGCTCAATATTAGTAACTGCGTAACACATTCTTGTTCCCTTTCTTTTTAGCCCTTAGTTTCCGAGGTAAACCCATATCACAATAATTTACCTCGAAGAGTTCCTCATGAGACTCTTTATAAATCATTGAGGGTATTTCTCGTGAAGTAGGTAAGTTTTATTTTTAGTAGATGGGAACAGTCAGCAACAAAAGTCGATTAACATTTAATTTTTTAAAATCTTTATTATTGAGCACAATAACATAACATGACATAACATAACGCCTGAATTCCCCGAAGGGTTAGGCAGAGGTGTACCCATTAGTACACCCACATTTCGCCAGTTATGTTTTTAGTCCCATGTAATAGGGGGCTAGCCAAATGCCATCAACCGGGCACAAATTCAGACTCCGAGGCTGCTACTGAGAAATTCCTGATGGAAAAACCCTATAACACTTTGCCCGACCTGGGAATCAAACCCAAGACCGCACAGCAGTCGCGCTTGCGACCACTAGACCAACGAGGCAGTCAATAATAAAGTTGAGCACAATAATAAAGGAAATACAAAATGAATATACAATTAAGATATAATAAACCCTTAGCTATTGCCTAAAATTCTGAGAAGTATAAAGTAACATTGTTAATCGACTATTTTTGTTGACCGTACTTACCTACTTACGTAAATTAAATCTCATCGCTACTTAGGTCGTGTCAAATTGAAATAATAAATTAACTTAAAGAGAGACAGATAGACAGGCGCACATACAGAATGGCAGAAAGAGATAAGGAAAGAAAGAAAGAAAGAAAGAAAGAAAGAAATAAATAAAGAAAGAAAGAAAGAAAGAAAGAAAGAAAGAAAGAAAGAAAGAAAGAAAGAAATAAAGAAAGAAAGAAAGACAGAAAGAAAGAATAAGTCTATAGTTCTGTGACCACTCTGATGGTCACGGAACCGGACTGGGGTACATTATACAAAAAAGAAACGCTGATTACCTGAAAATAAGGCATTATATTTAGATAGATAGGCCCTATTCCTTCCACTTTCCTCTGTGTTGTGCCTCCTCTCGCCAGTCAAGAGATGGCTTCCTCAGGAACTGGCGAGAGGAGGCACAATCCCATTTTTACAAGTCAAAAAATATTATTTATCATTGATCAAATTGTGGTAATACTTTGGTGGGTTGTTCTGCAAACGCCTGCAAAGGTCAATATTTTTAAACAGTGTAATCATTATATTTTTATGGTTTTTTAAGAATAAAAACTATTCAAATAAGGTAGAACATAATTGTTTAAACAAGTTTGTATTGAAGTGTATAAGGGATTTTAAGTAAAATAATTGTTTAAATAAAAATTAAATTATAATGGTGCCGATTCTCTTGGTCACAACTTAAACTAAAATTAGACTATTTCCATCTTTTTCTGTCCAATAAAACAAGAAAGAGACTAATGTTAATAAGAGCTGTCAAATTTAGTCAATCTGACACATCCATACAATTATAGTTGACATCTTAAAACGTATGGATTAAAAATACGGAAAAGTTCAAGGCAAAACTAATTTGACATCGCTAACTTAGTTCTTTGTCACCGTCCTTTTCTTTTGCTGTAGGTTAGTAAGAGATGTCAATTCTCTAAATTTAGTCCAGTTCGTGAACAAGGGAATCGGTACCAATGTTAATCTAATTCTAAACTTAATTTGTATAACGGTGAGACATGACAGCACTATACCTTTACCTACACATACCATGTTTCTGACAAATAACTATATTCTATTCTAAACCAGCCAGAGTCTCTAGAGCACGTAGAGAAAGGCCGTACCTATTCATGATTCAGCTAATCTTCCCAGCAACAACAGTAACAAAACAAAATTTCCTTTATTAGTATCACCCACATAAATATTTGTTTCACTAGCAACATTTTTATGTGTGTAATCGTTAAATTTTATGTTCATGTGTAACAACACAAAAATATCGCCGGTCCGTCGGTTTACTACGAATTCTTGTTTATTTTTACATGAGTAATGGAGTTACTTTGCTGAGGCCTTGATCCAGGGCGCCTACCACCATTTTTTATAACAATATTATTTTAATATTACTTTGTAATTTTTGTTGTTAATGTCGTAATGGCCCAGGTTAAGGCGCCCGCCTGTCATGTATGAGGTTGTGGGTTAAAATCCTGGCAAGTACCAATGTGACTTTTTCAATTCATATGTACTTTCTAAAGTTTATCTTAGACTGACATCACTCCGTGCCTCGGAAAGCACGTTAAACCGTTGGTCCCGGCTGTCATACGTGGATCTTTGACAGTCGTTACGTGTTGTCAGAAGCCCGAAAGTCTGACAACTAGTCTTACCTAGGGGTATCGTATTACCCAGTTACTGGGTTGTGGAGGTCAGATAGGCAGTCGCTCCATGTAAAATACTGGTATTCAACTGCATCCAGTTAGACTGGAAGCCGACCCCAACATAGTTGGGAAAAGGCTAGGTAGATAATGATTTGTATTATCGCATTTTCAACTCTCTGCGCTGATTCGAGCGTTGAAAATTCAACAGCGCGGAAGGCAATGTAATATTAAAATAATATTGTTTTTAGAGGTTGTGGTAGGCTCCTGAATGTCTTTCAAAACGTAATGTTCATTTTCATATTCATTAAGCGAATAAAAATGCGACGTGTGTGGTCTTAGCAAGGTTTTTATTTGCATACAAATATTTAAGGCTCAAACGTTTTTGTGGCGTGAAAAAAATCTGCTTCTTTTTCGTTAAGCCTTGGTTTTTTTGCATACATTAAGTCTTTGAAGCTTTGCATACTGAATTTAGCTCGAATAACAAACCATAATAACAATAAAATCCACACTAATAATAATATCCCTACTTATAATAATAATTAGACATCGGTATAATAATATGATTTCAATTTTACGTAATTCCTAAAATATAAATACCCTAACTATATAACTATAAATACGAAAGTAAGTTTGTTTGTTTTCTTTCCACGCCTAAGTTACTGAACCGATAATCCTGAGATTTTGCATTTGTACTTACACTGACAGGTGTGCAGAAACGGACATAGGGTACCTTTCATCCCGAAAAAAAGTACTGTTCCCGAGAAAAATCACAATAACGTTCTTATGATGTTGTATGGGTATGCTCGTAAGGGTTGAATTTTGGAAAATCCTTATAATTGCGGACGTCTACTAACTATAAACTACCTCCTTGCCAAATTTCATCGTAATACTTTTAGCGGTTTTCGATATTTCGTGGTGAGTGTATAAATGAGTGACCTTTCGAATTAGTGCATTTAAACAAATAAACAAACCTTTTAGGTTTATAATGTTAGTCTAGATATTACCTGTCGTTAACTACGTCATTGTGAAGTTTCAACTAATTCCTATCATCTAGTTATCAGTATAACTTGTTCAATTCCTTGATTGTGTAAACTCTAACAACTAATGACGACATATCAAGTTTGATCGTTAGCGTTCAAACTTTGGCTTTAATAATTAGACTAGCTTTTACCCGCGACTTCGTCCGAGTAAATGTAGATTTTAGATTTGACCTAGAATCACGTTGTCCCATACAAACCGCCCCCCTTTTCTACTAACCCTTTTGAATTTGGATTTACCTCATTGTTAAGATTGTTCAAATTCAAAATGATGAGTAGGTACATTGACTCCTTTTAGGTATTTGATAAACAAAATTCTGACATCACCTCGAAAAATCCAACCGTTAGCTGCAAGCACGCCGCCCGCAAGACGTCACCTTATTATCTTGTCATTATAAAAAATATTTTAACACCAAAGATTTAAAGTCCTAAATAGTACAGAAAATTAGCTGTGTCGGAACCGTGCTGTTATAACAGTTTCTTTCAGAAAATAATCCCAAGAAATTAATTATTTTCTTTCTTTCTTTCTCCGAGCTAGACAAACATTCTCATTACCGGCAGTATTTCTTGAGATTACACATTAAGAATAATGAGGACATCCCTTTGCACTTTATCTACGATGGTCTAGCTCGAGTCTATCATGTACACTCGACGAAAGAGAGAGGTATGCAGGGTCGACAGATATAGTTGAAGTTTTTTAGAAACCGGAAGGAACCGGAAGGATGTTGTCAAACGTAATTTAATTTAAAAGAATTGACATCTCTTACTAACATACAGCGAAAGGAAAGGACGGTGACATTCCGTGACATTAAAGAACTAAGTTAGCGATGCCAAATTAGTTTTGCCTTGAACTTTTCCGTATTTTTAATCCATACGTTTTAAGATATCAACTATAATTGTATGGATGTGTCAGATTGACTAAAGCTGACAGCTCTTATTTACATTAGTATCTTTCTTGTTTTATTGGGCAGAAAAAGATGGAAATAGTCTAATTTTAGTTTAGTTTGTGACCAAAAGAATCGGCACCAATGGTGTCGATTCTATTATGCACGATCTAAACTTAATTCAAACTGTTTCTCTCTTTTTCTCTCCAAATTAAACAAGAAAGGGACGGATGTAAATAAGAGCTGTCAAATTTAGTCAATTTGACATATTCAAACAATTCTAGTTGACATCTTACAACGTAAAGATTAAAAATATGGAGAAGTTGAAGGCGAAACTAATTTGACATCACTAACTTAGTTTGTTAGTGTCACCGTCCTTCTCTTCAGCTGTATGTTAGCAAAAGATGTCAATTCTCTTTTAGTCTAGTTTGTGAACTAGGGAATTGGTATCAATAAACAGTTTATTAATAAAGCTAAGTTTAAATCGAAGACATACATCGGTTTCTAAGAAAACTTCAACTATCTATATCTGACAACCCTGGATACCTTTTTTTTTTAGGTGGTAAAGATCATCTAATGACTCCTTCCTGGTGGGGCGGAAGGGACTATCAGACTTTTACCGATTAAAAAACCACCCTGTTCCTTCTATTGCCCTTTACGTTCCGGGGCCACGGTATCCTGTCAAGACGTCCCGCAACCCCGGAACCTCGGATACCTATCTCTTTTGTTGACTGTACCTACTAAAGTAGTTGGAACTTCAGTGTCTGTGTTAATTGATCTTTCTGGTTCTTTAGGGGGTAAGATCTTGGAAGATTTGGTCTTTGTTTTAGTGAAGCGGGGATGTCGTAAATCCAAATGAAATAAAGAGGTAAAACTATTTGTTTGAAAAAAGTCATCTATTCAAATACTGATTTGATAACAAAAAATCTTTCACTGATATGTTTTATAAGAAACTTGACTTCTACGCGCACGAAATCGAAGGTTTAAGTTAGTATAGCTAGCTATAATAGCATTCAATTTAGTTGGGTTGAATAATATTTAATATCCGGTCACAATATTTTAGCTTATTTGGTAGATGCCTACCAAATATTTTAGCTTAGTTTTTGTTTCACAGAAACCTAAAAAGAGATTTATTGGTTGTTTCTTGGTTTAAATACGCTATTCTCAGGAACTACCTGGTGGATTTGATTCTTTTTTATTATGATGGACAAATTCATGAGGAATAGTATTATATAGGCTACATAACATCGCGCTACGGCCCAGGGGAGCAGAGCAGTAACCAAAGATGCAACTTCACAAGGCTGAAAAAATCATTACGCGTAAAGTCGTATTAGGCATCATTAGACATACTGTAGAAACTACACCATTATATCTTCAAAACACCATACATTTCTACAAATCAATTGAACGTTAACATAAGTATTGTTACAAGAACAAGTGCCTACATACCCTCCATAGAGACAGATAAATTAAGATCTTCTCACAGCTTCACTGAAGGACCCACTTGACCGATTTTCCTCAGTCTGTCTTATTTTACTCAGCAAATAACTCATTCATGGAGAATCGTTTCATAGACTTTTTGGATGAAAAAGGCGAATGGTGTCAATGACTTTTTAAATACAACTTTTGTTCATTAATTGATATAACATAACATCATAATATCACGTCTGTAATCCCCGAAGGGTTATGCAGAGGTGTACCCATTAGTACACCCACATTTCTCCAGTTATGTTTTTCGTCCCATCTAATAGGGGGCGAGCCTATTGCCATCAACCGGGCACAAATCCAGACTCCGATTCTGCTACTGAGAAATTCCTGATGGAAAAACCCAATAACACTTTGCCCGACCTGGGCATCGGACCCAAGACCTCATGCACAGCAGACGCGCTTGATTGATATAAGTAAGATTATAATTAGTTTTAAAAGAAAATCTAAAAGCCTAGAAACATTTTTCTTTTGTGCCAGGTTAGAAAATTCTCATGGATGTCCCCGCCGTGGGCCCCGGATGGGTCTACACATGATTTTACCTTTTCTTTTAGGTACGTTACATCGTTACTAATATTATGAAGCGAAAGTAAATTTATCTGTCTGTATGTATAATAGTCTGTAAGGTAAAATATAAATTATGGATCTTAAAAAAATAAATAACATATGCACAGTGCAAGCATTTAAAATAAACCATCAAATAATAAAAATATAATATAACCACAGTGTTCGACATTGTTGTCTTTAGTTTGACGATAGATGGCGTTAAACTCAAAAAAGTAAAGTTGTATACTGACTGTAACTAGCGGCTTTTCTTTTATGAAAATTAACCCTTTACCACTGTTATAAGGCCTATTTATTTACGTCTGTCTATAGTACTTTATCTTTAGACCCAAAGTTATGTCTCTACAGTGTCTTTATTTCATGTAATTATTTACATTGCGGGTTTCCAGACAGCTTAGTGTGACCCTCGGGATATGCTGCGGACTTTCTGTAACTTGCTTCACTGAACTAGTTCTGTCTGTTGCCAGAGTAACCTAGACTATGATGCTAATGTAAAAGAATTCAATTTAAGTCTTCTGTAAAATCTTATTACTATTATAATGTGAAAGTTTGAATGGATGTGTGTTTGTAACACAATATGGTCAGAACAGCTGAACGGATGGAGTTTGGCACAGAGATAGATAAAAGCCTGGAATAGTAAATAGGTTACTTTTTATTGCGGATCAACAGAGTCGCGGACAGAAACTAGTTATGAATAAGCACGACTGTTCTATCAGCATCAGAAACAGTGATTATTGACACTAAAAATTGAAATCGTTTATCAGCATTATTTTTTACTTAGTCAAAGTCAAAGTCAAATCATTTATTTCAATAAAGCCAATAAAAGGCACTTTTGAATGTCATATACAAAAAAGGTTTGAATCTAACTAGATTCAAACCTTTTTATAAAGGCAACCGCCCTAAGGTAATGTTGCTTAGTTTGCTGGACAGTATGCGTGGTTAACGGCAATGTGATGTGTTTGAGATTATTTACTATCGAGCTAACGTTTTCGAGCAAGTGTTATTCGATCTAACTTCATTCGATTTCACATAAGGAACCCGTCTTTTACATACCGTATAAAAGGCGGATAGATAAAATTATTCTAAAACCTTTACACAAAAATTAATTCTGTAATAAATCAGTGAGTTTTAAAATAAGAATAGTACCTTAAAATATTCTTACTTCTGAAACTTTAACAAATATAAAACTCGTGCAAACTGTTTCTCAGTGGACTAACGTTCTATGCACACAGTTTGCCAATAACACCCACTCGCAGGAAGAGGGAACGTTGTCCCTCTGCTTGGTACCGCGGAAATTCTACACGTGGCTGATACGCTGTGGCATTTGTTTACTTGCATAAGTTTAAAGTTAGTGCTTTGTTTTTAAAATAGATACTAATAGAAGTTGAAGCTCCAGTGCTTTTGTTTGTAACCGATTCTCAAGATCGACCGTAATCGGATGAAATGGATGAACAAAATGAAGTTATGACACTTGAAAGTTAGTTAACAGACAGTTGCTGTGGTTTAATTTATGACTGATTCTCACCGAGTATATTGACCGTTATTGAATGAAATTGAACGCCAACATCAAGTATTAATTGCATGATACATGAAAGCAAGTTATCAGTCAGCGGCAGAAGTCGTTAATCGGAGATTGGTTCTCACTGACTAAAATCGAATGAAATCCGTCATGAACATTAAATCTTTCATTACACATGAAAGCAAGGTATCAGTCAGCTGCCTTAGCTTTATCGGTAGCCGATTCTAACCGACTAAAATCGACCGTTATCAGATAACGTCGGAAACCGACATCAACATAAATGAAAGCAGTATCACTCAGCTGATTTCACATCAGCTGAGTTTAATGTTCATGACGGATTTCATTCGATTTTAGTCAGTGAGAATCGTTCTCCGATTAAACTTTTGCCGCTGACTGATAACTTGCTTTCATGTGTCATGCAATTAATACTTGATGTTGGTGTTCGATTTCGTTCAATAACGGTCAATTATACTCGATGAGAATCAGTCATAAGTAAAACCACGGCAGCTGTCTGTTAACTAACTTTCAAGTGTCATAACTTGATTTTGTTCATCCTTTTCATCCGATTACGGTCTATCTTAGTCTATGAGAATCGGTTACAAACAAAATCACTGGAGCTTCAACTTCTATTAGTAACTTAAAATTCCATCCAGATCCGTTCAGCCGTTCTGACCATATTGTGTTACAAACATACATCCATTCAAACTTTCACAAAACTTCTTTCACTAATCTGTGACTAATTCTCATCAACAAAAATCGGACTTTATTAAATAAAATAAGTAAACAACATCAAGACTTTCCAATCGTTGTTTGTCGGAATACAACATCTACATTTCACTTGAAAAACACGGAAATTATTAACTGTTTGAAGAAGCTTAAATACTCAAGTTCGCTACTCAATCTCACTCAACAAACACCAATAACCTTCGACTTTATTTAACTTGTATTTATCAGTAGCAGTTCATATTATTAACAAAACTTCCCCAAGAGAATGTCGGCCCAAATTCCTGGCGAATATTTCAGTGAGATTTTCTTGTTTCGGTTTTATTGGGGGTAAATTTTTAATGTTTTTGCATTATTGAGAAATGTTTGGGTATCTGCAGGGTTAATGGGACCCTGAAAATGGTATAGGAAGTGAGGTTCGTTTGCATATTTAATCCAAAAATGGGATTAATACGTGTTGCGTGTCGCAGCAAGAAGAACGAAGAGACTCATAGCATGTTCGCGTTAGTAGATTGAAAACAAATGAATAAAGAACCTAATTAAAAGCATTTTGACATCTACAGGAAAACAGCGTGAGGAAACCAGGAATTTATCTAGAAGTAGTAGTATAGTTCTGAAATCATCAATCAGCCTTGAGCAAACGTGGTGATTCGTTCTCATGAATTCTCTGTAGGACAAGGAGCCTTTGCTTCTGCTGTGGGACAATATTATGCTGTTATTATTTTATTTATCATAACAAAATTACTAGCCTATTATTATCCCACTTCAGGGAAAGGCCACTTCTCACACGCTTGCTACAGGCAGATTGGCGGTATCAAAATTGTATTCACTATAAGTTCAGGTTTTTCAAATAATTATGAGTTTGAAAGCATAAATCAGTATGTGACACTCATAACGTAACTATGCTTGTCGTATAATGTAAATGAATAAAATAAAATGAAACCAAAATAGTATAGGATAGCCGTATTTTTAATTGAAAATCGCGACTCATGTAGAATGCTTACTACCTCAATTAATGACCGCACAAAATTCGAAAATGTACTCACTTGTTTTAAGTGTAAATTAACACTGATTCACCTCGACACTGTTCCAATATTCCCCTAGCACGTTTGCAATCCCAATATATTGCATATAGACAATTCAACAATATACATTGTGTAAATCTATTCAGGGAGAAGACAGATTTTCCAAACATACAGAGCAATGTATATTGTTGTACTGTCAAATTGAAATCTATTGCGATCGTGAATGTGTTACGTAATTAGGGTGCAGGATATTAGAAGCATTTATTTTAAGTAAGGTGACTCCTAAAATACGTCAGGCCGAAAATATGTTACGCAATATTTGCATTGAGTAAACCAAATTTCCTAATTTTCAGTCTTCCGTCAGGAGGCCTGTGTTGCTCTATGTTTTCAGTAGTTAAAATATGTCGCCGCGCTTACAAATTTTTTTTTTCATAGCCCTTGGAATCGATTTTCGAATTAGTAGGTATACGAATATCCTAAAGCGTTTTTAGCAATCTAATGCGACAAGCGCAATTTTATTTATAGTATCCATTATATCCACCTAACAAAATAAATAAATATTATGTATACTACGGATATTTCCAATTAAAAACGATTCAATATAGACAGGTACGTTACGTTTACTCCGATCGTTCGCGTTAGGTCCTCGGGTCTAATTGTATAGTTCAGTGATTTTCAAACTTCTCAAAGGTCGCTAACATGCGACGCCCATTTAAAAAATGATCGTATATTTTTTGACTGGATGATTCTCATTAGAGCGGGCCGTGCCCGGGCCGGGGCGTGGACGAGCCCACGTGGTATTAAAGTGTGTCGAGAGGGCCCGGACGGGACACGGTTAAAGCACTGTGTAATATAAATTGATTCATACAAAATATGTGTAACAGATTTAAAACCGTGCCCCGTCCGTGCCCCGTCCGGGCCCCGCCCCGGGCACGGCACGCTTTAATGAGAATCATCCCTAAGATTTTAAGCTTTGAAATTTTCTTCAATTAAATAAATATAATTAATAAATAAAATAGCCTTAACGTCTGCTAGAGCAAATTTTATAACATTTTCAATGAGAAGGGCGGGCGTCACAAAAAAAAAGACAAACTGTAAAGGAAGTCACAGCATAAAAAAAGGTTGAGAGCCCCTGGCTCAAGTTCGTGTCGATGCAGTGACGAAGAAAATCGAGGATTAGGTAACTGAGTAACTTGCTATGACCTCTTTACATTGTAAGTTATCTGAAAAGCGTTCCCATCAAACTAAATATAGTAGCGCAGGGACGGATTGAAAAGATAAGGGCTTCATGATTGCACCCACTTTTATAATAATATTTTTTATCACTAGTTAGGAAACATAACTGAAAAAGAAGGCTGGTATTCTTAGACACCTGACTAAGTACTAAAAAAACACTGATACTGAACACTGATAACATTGGTTTGAAATAGTCTGATATTTCTATAATGGCAACTGATCACCTATGTTTTAAAAACTAATTAGATTACTTATAATTACTAATTACTTTAGCGGGTATATTGTGTGAAGAATGATAAAAAGGGTAATAGCATAACGGTTGGCATGACCCCAAGTAACATGGGACAGGAAGATGATGATGATTATTATAATAAGTCCGTCCTGTCCCACTGCCGGAAGGACTAATCGTTCCTTTATTCTTAGAACAGAAAATCTTTTTCATTAGACTAAACTGTCAAAAACAGCATTTAAAAGAAAAGTAACTAATTTTGAAATATGAAAAAAAAAACAATAAAAATAAAAATAATGTTCTTTTGTTTTTCATAAAACAAATGCAGTTTAACACTTCAGAACTGAGTGCATATCTGTATTTAGTTCTTAAAGGCACTAGGTTTGAATGAAACATCTTCCACTTTCTTTCAGCGCATGTGTAAAAATAGAGAGCGACATGTTTTAGGGTCCCACAACCGCATCAAAGGGTTCCGTGGTTTATGTCGCTAAGTACCGTTCTGTCGGGAGGGTTAAGACGTTGTTGTTATGGCGTACTTACGCTGTTAGTTAGGGTTGACTAGCATAGTTTTATGAAACGAGAAAATCCGGGGAATTATTGTTGTGTTTTTCGATTTCTTTTTACTGCAATGATCGTAACCTTATGGCTACGCAATTAATGACAAAAATGTTAATTAAATAAGTAGAGGCAATTTTATCAGATTGAGAAGATTGAGTATTGCTCCCACAGTAGTTGTTTAGCAGATATTCACACACATACATACATAAACTCACGCCTTTGGCAAAAGACGAAGACGATTGACAAAAGGTCGGCCTAGAAAGACCTACACTGACCTTATTGGTGAGGTCCTTCAGAAAGGTCAGGTGCAAAGTACTCGTAACTGGCGTGCTTGTATGACGAGATGTATGAACGTAGATGAGGCGAAAGGAGTATGTAAGGATCGTAGCAGGTGGCCTTCTGTCTTGGGAAAAAAGGCGCGAGTTTTAGCAGATTTGTTCACAATAAAAACAAATAAACAAATTTCACCAAAACCTGCAGCCAACCCTGAAATTAACAGCGAAATACAGACATGATGACACGCTTAAAAGGATTATGCGCCCTTTGTGGATATAAGCCAACACAAAACGTACCAAATCCATACCAATCCGTACACAACAGAAGGACGTTAATCTTACTGTCAGTATTTCAGGAAATCAGGTTGATTATTTCCTGTGTGGTGTAAACAGAATAGGTAGGCATACATAAACATTACGCCTATAACCTCTGAAGGGTTAAGCAGAGTACTGTACTTATTGGAACATCCACATTTCGCACACACTCAGTTATGATTAAGTCCTATGAAGAACAACTTTCTCCTGGTTGTGAACTGCAGTGGCCAATCTGGAAATCTCTTTACAGATTGCGGACCCAGGTCAAAACTAATCTGGCCAAATGGGGCTTTCTTCACCCATCCCAAACAGAGTGCCAGTGTGGAGCACCATCACAGGACATGCGTCACCTCCTCAGTTGCCCGTCGTGCACTACTACATGCACCAATCAAGACCTTAATGAGGCCAATGACAGAGGTGTACAGTTTGCTCAATATTGGTCGGACAAAATTTGAGTCAATCGACACGAGAATAAGAAGAAGTCCCATGTAAAAGGGGGCGAACCTATTGCGATTGATTGAGTGCAAAAGGCTCGCCCCCCGGGCATATATCCAGACTCCGAGGCTGCTACTGAAAAATTCCTGCTGGAAAAAAAGTTTGTTTTCCAGCAATAATTTTTGCTAAAAGTTACTTAGTTAGATGGTCAGTATGCGTAATTAATTTGTCTTTTTACACCCCGTATATAAAAAAAAAAACTAGCTTTAACCAGCGACTTCGTCTATAGCCTATGTTACTCGCAGATAATGTAGCTTTCTAATGGTGAAAGAATTTTTAAAATCGGTCCAGTAGTTTTTGATTTTATCCATTACAAACAAACAAACAAACAAAAATACAAATGTTTCCTCTTTATAATATTAGTGTAGATAAAGCACGTTGAATTTCGGTTCTTAAAGGCAAAGGGATTTCTGGTCATCAATCACTTACTGTCGAAGGTAGTAAAGGGGAAAAGGTCAAGTCCATTGACATTATCAAACGTTACATAATGCACTAACTTTTTTACACGGTTTTGTCCGCGTGATTTTTTGCACTTTTTGGTTAATGATTGGAACTAAAATATAGCCTCACGGGGTAAGACACTTGGGGATAACGTAACTTTCTATATACTAACAAAAGAATTTTCAGAATCGGTTCAGTAGTTGCGGAGATTAGAGTTTTCAAACAAACAAACAATCTTCAGCTTTATGATATTAGTGTTAAAATAGATAAAAACTATTTTTACTGTGATTTTCTTAAAAAAAAATTTTTTCACTGTTTTTTTTTTTTGCAACGATATTATGATTTTAAGCGAAAACCAATAGGAAACCTCACTTAAAAAAAACTCACTTCTGTTTACCCACGGCTAAACTACTGAACAGATTTTGATATAATTTGGTACGTAGTAAGTGCAAACCACAAGAAAGAAAGGCTGTTTTTTATTTCGCAACTAAGTCTGCGATACCCGACATTTACGGCTAAAACTAGTGAATAACATTCGACAAAATAAGTTACACATATTCACTATGTAGGTTTTAGTTCTCTTGTTAGTTTTAACAAAATAACCAAACTGCATATAAAGGCAGGTTTAAACAAATCATTTAGTTTGCATACAGTTTAACTGACTAACTCCCGAATATTACCTAAAACTCGCCAACTCTCTATGGACTCATACAGTTTATGCAAACTTACCAATTTTGGTCAAAATGTTAAATAAACTTTGTTACTAACGTTTGTCGTGATAATCCAGTGGTTAGGACGCTCGCCTATAATACACCTATATAACATAACATCACGCCTGTAATCCCCGAAGGGTTAGGCAGAGGTGTAATCCCATCAGCACCTACCTACACCCACATTACGCCAGTTATGTTTAAGTCCCATGTAATATGGGCGAGCCTATTGACATCAACTGGGCACAATTCCAAACTCCGAGGCTGCTACTGAGAAATTCCTGATGAAAAATCTCAACAACACTTTGCCCAACCTGGGCATTGAACCCAAGACCTCATGCTCAGCAGTCGCGCTTTGCGACCAATAGACCAACGAGGCAGTCAAATTGATATGTCTTTTGTATGGCAATATCGAACTATTATGTCACTTATTTACGTCACCTATTGACTTACAATTTATTGATTCCAAAGACACAAAAATCTAATTTTACTATTTTAAAATTAATCTAGTTTCTGCTGAAATAAAGTGGTTTTTTTTTGTCTTAATTAATGGTTAATAGTGTCAATTACAATACTACCTCAATAAAATGAGAGAAGTTTTGACGTGTGTTGGTCCATTTTGATAAAACAAAAATATAGTTTGTGAAAATATTGTCTGTTTAACCGAATACCAATAGGTTATAAATTAGATTATAACACAGCCATCGAAAGCAATTTTTGTGAGAGCTTCACAAAGAAAATGTTTGAAGGCCTAGCTTAGCTTCGAAATAAACAAAACAAACAGACAAAGAGATTTACTTTCGCATTTATAATAATAAGTGTATCTACACTTCTGATCTAAGAACATAAAAAATCTATACTTATGATAATATTCGCACAAGCCGTTACCCTATAACAGGGGTGGTAAACCTTTTTTGATGAACGTTCCATTTTTTTCCCAAACATAATATACTTATGAGTGAACATTATAATAAACAATATTTGAGTGTCTGTGTGTGTTTTCAATATCAGGTTTTTACAAAATAAGTCTAAGTTACTCCTTATAACATCAGCTATTTGTCAGCGAAAATCCCGTCAAAATCCGTCCAACTGTTACGGAGATTAGCCGAATCAAACAGACAGACAAATAAAAATGGCTTATTTTGACATCACAAACAGACGCTTCAGTTTAATTTATTTGTATTTAGGAAAGAAAAGGTTAGTGTAATTTCAGCTGTTGCAAATATTAGATTCGATCAAATACAGAGAGATAGATTTGTCAATTGTTATTGGCGTGCCCAAATTATTCTGTCGCGTGCCATTAGTTCGCCATCCCTGCCCTATAATATGTTTTATTCCCATTCCGGTATAAAATGTGTGCTCAAGTTTATCCATTAACCCTGAACTGGGGATAATGGTTTTAGCATTGAATTTCCTCAGAGCTCCAAACGCCTTAATAAACCTGGAGTTAAGTTATGCCTAAGTTAAACCTCGAAAAATGTATAGATAAAAAGGAGTGACTATAGGTACTACACATACACCTATTTTAATAATAAAATACAAGTATATAGAAACTCAGATATTTTACTAAGAATTTTATTCTTATTTTGAATTAGAAAAATTGAGCGGGTAGTAAGAGAAAATAATGCTTAAAAAAATACACCGTGTATGTGAAATTTTGGTGTTAAGTTTTCGCCGAATTTTCTTACCAATCCCTAATTTTTTATAACAAAATATAGCCTTAAGTATTCAGAAATAACGTAGCTTTCTATCAGTTTAAGAATTTTCAGAAGCGGGCAGTAATTACGGAAATAAATGCAAAAAACAAACTCTTCAGCATTATAACACGAAGTTTTCATTTTGACAAAACACTATAGATAAACATGAATAATCATAACTCAGTTTCCTGAAGGACCAAATATCTTTAAAGAACTGTCGATGGGGAGGCATATTACTTTGCTCTCCCATAAAAAAGTTATTCAAACTAACATTGACCTTATTCTCAAGGGTAATGGCTAGGAGAAAGCCCGTTACAGAATATTTATCATGAGCGAAAAATATAATAATAGGATGAACAGAATAATGGATTTGCAACGTCATCCTGAAGGACTGGCAGTTTCGTAACTATTTTTTTGGTCCTTGTAATCATAACTTTAGTAGGCTATGATAAAGTAAGAATTAAAAAAGATATTGAGACATATCTCAATATCTTTTTTATTTTTTACTTTATCATTGTTCCAGTCTTACCTAGGGGTATCATATTACCCAGTTACTGGGTCGTGGAGGTCAGATAGGCAGTCGCTCCATGTAAATACTGGTATTGAGCTGCATCCGGTTAGACTGGAAGCCGACCCCAACATAGTTGGGAAAAGGCTAGGCAGATGAGATGATGACTTTATCATTGTTTGATAAATCACATAACCGTTAACTACGTATTCTATCCATCAAACTAAGTAGCATTTAGCAACAACTATTCGCGAATTGCAACTTTGTGGCTATGCGCATTAAAACATTTTACATACAGGTGCATCCAACTGTAAGAGCGAGACTCCACCAAAGCGAAGACGAGAGGAGATGTCTCGTATTTAACCAATTTCGTATCGTATTGTGCTGAAGCTAAGCGCTGAGCTGTCAAAATGACGCAAGCAGATTGGTTGTGAGACACATCTCTTCTCGTCTCCGCTTTGGTTCAGTCTCGCAATTAAGGAATCATGAGGGTGTTCAAGTTTATTTACCTAAAAAATTAAAAACCTTTTTCGTGTGTGCGATTCCGACTCACACTTGACAGGTTTTTCAACTTGATGACACTTACAGAAAATACAGGGTTACTCTCAGCCAATCAACTCGCGGCATCAATCATGATGAGACCAACCTGTCTCTGCTAATTCACTGTCATAATTTATCATGGCCACAAATGATAATGGAATGTCCAAAACAAGTAAAGTGCGATGTCATTCTGTCTCTGGACATGTCCAGTTTCATCACGCACGCCATTTTTTTTGGTCCTTTGATACAGGACTGTGTATTTTTTTGCAACGGAAACAGATTTTTGGTGCTTCGGCCAGTACAGGAATTTATGTTGGGATTTTTCTGTGGTGAAAATGTATTCTACCTTTAGTAAAATTTTACTTAAAAATGTGGAAAAATCTTAATATTGCAAAGTCCATTTCAAGTATTTTATTGTGATTTAAAACCATAACCGACTTATTAATAGTAGGCATATTCCTAATTAGTTTAAAAAACTCATAGATATTTTTTAAAGGTTTCGTTTTTTTTTTTAATGCGGTTATAAAAAATTCTTACAATTACTAATAATTATAACTTGGAAACTATCAAGAATCATTACACATACATGGTGTATTTTCGAATACCCTTGGGAATGAGGAATTCAATTATTTTTATGATATCACTATTTAAACCTCCTGTAATTAAAAATGTGAAAAACAGGATGCAACCACCATTCACATTATTTATTTCAAGTGCTTTAAAACAAACCAACCAAGAAGTCCCTTCAACCGTTACATTTTTAGACTTACAATTTCACACTTCTTCTTTCGTCACGATACTAAAACATAAATTATCTATACACCAAAACAACATAGTAGTCATCTCACAAAGACATACATAACTCATAAATTTTAAAGGTCATATTTCGCTTCGAGTTATGAGCTTTGCTATAAAAGTCGAATCTAAATTCGTTCAATCGTGTCCGTTCTGTTAGACAGAAACGAAAATTAAAACTGACGCGACCAAACTGAATGAAAATAAAAAACATGTGTAATACCGAAATATGATGACTATTTTTGGATTTACGGATATTTTGTTTAGACTATCTGTCAATGTTTTGGAATGTTTATTATTATTTATTAGTTAGATTTGACTTGTGATTGAGGAGAGGTTAAAAATTCATGGTTTTTTACGAATACAAGTTTTAAAAGGGCCTGTGAGACGTAATTTTAAATTTAAAGAGCCTACGATACGTAATTATCTAACAATCTTTATTAAATATTGGATGATTAACATTGACACATGATTTTGCTCATTATAAGTAACACTTCCCTTCTATTACTGCCATACAATAACAGGTAATTTTGAATGATACTTTTACACAAACAAAACTATTCAACTTTTACCATGCATTAATCTATTTAACTATCAACCTTACGCACGGCTTTGAGGTATCAGCTATTAGTTAAAAAAAATCGTGGGTTTAAAAAAAACATTTCTTTGGTAAATTTGTTTGCTGCTACTATTATGTTCGTTACAACAATATTAATTGTAGACTATACTCAACCATATTCGTATTTTCTTAACTATAATAGCGCTTAATTTGTAAGGGTTATTTCTAGGTAAACTGTCTTCTATACCTAGTGACTACACAATAAACGAAAACCTATGATTAAATAAGATCACGCGATATTACACCTCCGTCCCTTGCCTTGGCAATACATGGCATAACCGTCGGCGATAAACACTTTCCATTAGGTGAGTGTAATTTACATATGGCAGCCTTTTAAAGGGCGTCTGTTCAGAGATGGCACTTGCTAGGAAACGTTTGGAATAGATTAGAATAGGATGTCATTAATTGTTTCTGCTTAAGTAGTAGGTATATAAAGTAAATAAATAAAATATTAAGTAACATGTGCTCTTATCAAAGCGATTATATTTTTGTTCTGGACCATACCTGGGACCCTTCCGTTTATGACATAAAAGGCCAAATCTAACTTTTTTTTAAAGGTTTTTTGACGAAAACAAGTTTAACTAAACCTTACATACCCCATGACTCCTGTACGATTGGATGAACTTGTATGCACAATGTTTTGTGTACGTTACATTGCGCACTGACATTAACAGTAATTATTTACACTAGAAATAAAAGTTTTTCCAAAAATATGTTTTTCTCAATGTAGCTTAATTTTATGAGCTGGCAGCCTACCTCCACCCCTTAAAACAGTACTATCCTATTAAATAGTACTGAAAAATGCGTTGTTAATTCGTATGTGTTGCCTTTTTACGCCCCCATAAATAACCCCTTATTGTAGTCTGTGTTCAAATAAAGTTTAGTGAAGTGTCTAATTGTATAATACCTACATGGAATAAAGTTGATAATCAGACTTATCAGCTTTTTTTTCATATCCTATTCTGCCCCACTGCTAGGCAAGGACCAAGTCCTTCCGAGTATTCTTTTCATGCTTATCACTAACATAATACTTAATACAATTTGAAATGTTATTACTTATTAGTTTTGTAATTAAATACTTAATATAACAACAACATTGCCCTGTTACAACCTACCCCACCTCTTCCATACTCGTATGCTCATCGATCAATCACTCCAAGCGCGTCTGTCGCTGCAAGCAACTTTATTAAATGCACCGTACATTATGTTCGTAGATTTATACGCAGGTTCTTTAAGTTAAGGATTTTTATTTTATTTAAAGAGTTTTTATTTCTGGTAGTGTTTAATAATTAAAATAACTTTTTTTTTGTTTTGAATTTGAAGACAAAAAAAACTACAAAATAAAAAAAATAACTTTAGCTTGAAAGTCGGCGGCTTTGGTTTTGTTTCTTGTTATGTAGGTATTGCCACCGACTTCCAAGCTAAAGTTATTTTTTTTATTTTGTAGTTTTTGAAGGCGGTCATATTTTTTTGTAAAAAAGCTTTTTATTTTTCACTTTTTAGTGCTTGTGTGTTAATTTTTGAAATCCTTACATAAAGCCCTTTCAAACAATACCTCACACGATATATTAAATTTTGGAAAGTGGTAGGAGGGGGGTTGACGTACCCCCTCCCCACTTCCTTCAGTCAGTCATCGACTACACGTATAAACAAAGCAATTTGTCTTGTTACGGCGGTTCTGCTGTGATTTTAAAAGGAGTTCCGTTCCATAACTCCAAAGTTCATCATCAGATCATGACAATATTCCTATAGGACCTATTCGGAACTATACTCTTTCAAACAAAAAAAGAATCATCCAAATCGATTCATAATTGGCGGAGTAATCGTAGAACAAACACACAAAAAAAAAAACATACGGGTCGAATTGAGAACCTCCTCCTTTTTGAAGTCGGTTGATGAGATTTCTTTATTTGTTATAATTTATAGGCTCGTCACCTTTTACATGAGACTTAAAAGCATCTCTGGCGAAATATGGGTGTACTAATGGGTACACCTCCGTCTAAGCCTTTGGGGATCACAAGCGTGATGATGTGTTATTTTTTAAATTACACCATTTACTTTTGAATTATCAAGAAGTCAGGTACTTCCAAAACGTAGATGGATCTCTATGAAAAGAACGAACTTTTAAACATGGCACATACAAAAGCATACAATGTTAATCAGTTAGAGTCAAATCATCTTTAGCCTTACATATCGGTGTACAAATGTTTTCATTATTTCTGCATTAAGTTAAGTTATAATAATAAATGACAGATATTACGGACGGTTGAGAATTTAATAATTTGTCCATTTTACGTTTATTATTTTTTAAGTCTCAGCTTGTCTAGACAATACAAGGAATAGATTGACATAATTATAATCAAGCTGAAAACAATGGGTATCATCACGGTAGACAAAGGCTGGATTCAAGGTTGATACGACTTTTGGCGGACCTAATGGTTATTCCTTTTTGATGTTAAGTAGCTTTCTACTTAACATAAGGCTTATTAAGGCTTAGACGGAGGTGTACCCATTAGTACACCCATATTTCGCCAGAGATGCTTTTAAGTCTCATGTAAAAGGTGACGAGCCTATAAATTATAACAAATAAAGAAATCTTATCAACCGACTTCAAAAAGGAGGAGGTTCTCAATTCGACCCGTATGTTTTTTTTACCATACCTTTGTATGGTAATCAAATTCAAACCTTTTTTAGATAATAGCCACCTCTTTAAAAAGGTCACAGGCACTCGGACCCCAGGACCAGAAGGTAGGTCCCACCCCAAACGGCTCGAAAATATAGTTACCAACAAAGTTACTATACGGTCTTCACAGAGTAGATTTACAAAGAAAAATAAAAAATGACTGCCAAAAACTTGATGAAGTGTATTATTTCATTTATCTTTTACTTTCATGACAGGCTAAAAGCAAAACTTGTATTTCAGAAATTATATTTCAAATATTTGAAGGGATCCCTAATAAAAACGAACAGGCTGTTAAGGCATCAATCAAAATCGCTTGCCTACAATCCGACTTAGTAATTGACAATTTTGTACCATCATTTTTAGATTGGCAAGGGAGATTTTTTTTATTTTTTTGTTTTTAGACCACTTTGTAAGGCAACATTTATAAAAAGATGCGATTATTAATTTTAAAAGAGAAAAAAAATATAATTTTACGTCAAAAAAACAAATTAAGTTGATCATTTAATTTTTTAAATTGTTTTAAATATTTAATAAATCTTAGATCATGATAAAATAGATAGGCGTAAAATATAGAGATATATTTAGAAAGAAAAGCTGCAATGAGTTAGTCTCGAATTTCAATGAAAATATTAGTAAGAGTTTAAAGTGTTTTAATTCTTTAAATGACCTTTAAATTCATTCGTTTTGTAACGTACATATTAATGGTGAAAAAAATATATTTTAATTTGATTTAGTGTTTCTTGGAATGCATTTTTAACCCTTTCATAATTAAATATTAAAATTTTTAAACAATCTAGATCAGTGTCGAATAAAGATTTAAAAGCTCAAGTATCAGTTTTAATAATATTAAAAAATATTAATTAAATAGATTTAACATATTCAATTTTTAAATAATTATTAAAAATTACCAACCTTTTTCAGAAGAAAACTGAGTTATCCATTTCACGAAAACCCTTTTCATGAACTCTTTGGTATTAAAACACTAAAAACAATTAATAGTTTCACTTTTCAATTTTAAATCCACTGAATAGTTATTTAAACAATTTTAAAATAACACAATGCACTGGCCGGAGATAACAAAAACTTTAATTTAGAGAAGATAAAATTTCGCGCGCGAATTTCTTTTTTCGAACGCGTGGTGACGTCACGTAACGCGTCCACAGCTTTCAGTATCTAGTGGGAAACTGGCGGGAAATCTTAGTGAACGGGAGAATTCGCGAGAGTCTGTACAGTAGGTACATAATAGGTACGGGACGATATTTACTTGTATACGTTCTGATATCCATTTAGTTACCTATTAATTCTTTAGAGATCAAAGTAATGTAAAAAAGATTTTGCCTTAGATTTTCAAAATGCAGATTAATCTTATAGCTATTTATTGATATAGGTAGGTATCTAATTGTAAAAGAAGCTTGCGGAATACACGTCTGGTAATACGCGGAGCGAAGGACCAAGATTTTTTTAACAGATTAAATGGTTTGTGAACATTTTAGTTGCCGGGAATTTTGCTTTGAGATGGCTAATTCTACTCATTAAAAAGTTCAAAAATATATTCGTAACCTTACCTCAGCGACAATCAAGAAATGTAGGTAATTAGGGGCATTTTTGACAGATTGAGACTGAGATTAGATTGCGATTGTTCCTAAAAGTTAGAAGAATTGCTCCCCTGGTATATTCAAAGGACATTCTTTAAAAATATTTTGAAAATAAAGCTTCGAAGTAATTTGTCTTCAGAAAAAAAAATCTACCTATAGATATCTGTGTGAAAACACAAAGGGACGGTGGCGGAAGAAAGGTTCCGGATTCGGTTTACACTCAGGATACGGAAGACGGCACTTAAAATGTCTGAACAGTTTTGTGAAGTCATTGTTTTTCATGCTACCATTTTCGAAGTCAATAGTGTCGTAAAATATGGCTAATCGCCGCTGCTCGCAACCATTTTTTTTGTGTGTTGGAATTCCTCATGGACTTCCTCCGTCGTGGGGGTGAAGGAGGGGCATGCCGGACCATCAGGTAAAACCATCGCAGTGATCCACTTCGGCCTATAGCCGGGAGTGCGGGATTCACATAAGCATTCGCTGCTCGCAACAAAACAATTGTATAGGCGAGGTTTTAAGCAGGGATCTACAAATCGATTTGAAAATTCTGGTGGGTTTGAAATCGGGATTTTTAGGGACGGGTAGTGATTTTTATGATTATCAGACAGCAATGTACTGTCTGTTCATAAGATTGAACATTCAATTTGAATCACTAATTTGTTAACTAACCGTGGTTTTCGGAAAATTTCAAAAAAAAATCTTTCGATTTTTTTAATGATAACCGTACCAAATTTTTTTTTTCAATCTTTGTTTCACAATACTAATATGTACCCACACAAATATTTTTGTTCAGCGCGCAATTCAACCCGCTATATACAGCGCAGCAGCCAATCCCTAAACCACTGCGCCAACCGCTATAGGCTAATGTTTATGATTGGATTGGTTTACACTGGATCATAATAATCAATCTTCTAACACTGCACACTCCCGAACGATAAGAAGCGTAAATACAAACCCTTCTTCACGAAATACCTGAATAAATAGACATGTCAGACTCCCCCGATCGCTGCATGTGTTGGGCTTACATTCTTTAGGCGATGTTTATAAATTGCCTCCGTGAAGCTCTTACGGATGATTTGAGCAAGAATTTTTCTTTTTAAACTCTTGCAGTGAAATATTTGTTGTGTATTTAAAAAAAATGTATTGGAAGGTTCTTTTTTACCTGTGTCTCGTGTTGATTTATTAAGACAGTAATGAGTCAGATACACATCTGTCTCTTTTCTGCGTACATTATATTTTTTAAGTATAGTTTTCGAACTAGTACAGGTTCTATCTACCCTACGTTTATCGAAATAATTGAGTATTTTCATAGTACAGTCACGAGCAGAAACATGTACCTATACACATAGCCACATTATAAAGCAATTTCCTCCTAAAGGATTCATTTAAATACATACAATAATTTGTTGATTATTGAAAAATTCGCTTTAGCTTTTGCAAGTTTAATTACCTACTCGTGACTGTACATGATGATTGTCATTGAATAATATTTCAGATATTTACAAAATCATTTCAATGCACGCTGCGCTGCGTGTCTTTAAATGTTTGTGTGGCCTAAAGATAGTTGTTTCGGGTATAAAAATAAGATTTTTAAAAAGTAAATCGGTACAAAGTCTTTAGCATATAAGTACAATACCTTATTATTACATTAGCAAGTACCTAAACAACAACATACGCATTCAAATAATAGTCCAAAATGCACTTTACCTTCCATGATACAAAATCTAAAATAACAAACTCAGCTGATACATAAAATCATCATCAATCACACAACAAACGTAAACAGGAAACTATACTACAAATCATTTGATAGACAATAAACGTACCATTATTTTGGACATCAAAGTTTGCAAACTATACAACGATTCAGCGCATTTGAAAGCAATTGAACATCAAACAGTGTTGAATAAACAATGAATCAATAACGTAGTTGATTTAAGGCAATATCTGCATTAGTGGTGATTGTTCATACAACAATGTTATATTAAACTAAGAATAGAGTATCCACAGAACATTATTTAAGATGTAGTTAATAATACTATCCGTCAATTATAACCAGACATGAGATAATTGGATGCAAATTTAAACTTCAGGTATTGGCTAGAGGGCAACAGAAGGAACAGGGTGTTTTTTTAGTCACAGTGTGACTCCTTCTGCCCCACCCAGGGCGGAAGGAGTCATTTGATGATTGTTACCACTTTAAAAAAATAAAAAAAGGTTCTGTCTTGGCAAAGTCGAAACTATCATTTATTTCAGTTAGGCCATTAAAGGGCACTTTTGAACGTCGAGCAAGAAAAAAATATTAAAACGAATAAAGAAACAATAATAAAAGAGTTTTAATTTTTAATTTGGTTTTTCAATAAACCAAATTACATCATGTTGGTTCATGAGTATTTTTATCCTGTTATTGAATATAGTTTCCGCTGTCAAAAGATAGTTTTGTATGGTGAAGTTCACTACTGTAAGGCTTAAAAATGTCTGTGATAGGAAGTGGGCAGCACGCGGGCCAAGTGCGATTATTTTGATAGAAATCATTTTTCTTTACTGCATAGTTTACTAGTTTTCTTAAGTTGATCGTCCATATCAGTTTTAGAATAGCGCTGATGAAGTAATTAAAGGTTCGTGTATGCCTAGCAAGCACTGTTTTAACTGATCACCTTTTCTCGGTTTCTTTTTGACTAATATTATAAAAAAAAAAATAAGAACCCCCGGCGGCGGCCGTCTTGTACCGACTTTTGTCAAACATATCTAAGAACAGTTCCAACTAATTCAAACTTAATCTTAAATAACATTTTTTAACATAATCAAAATCGGTTCATCCGTTCAGGAGCTACGATGCCACAGACAGACACACCTTCAGACATGTAAAATTTATAACACCCCGTCGTTTTTGCGTTTTGCGTTAAAAGTAGTATATGTGTAATAGGTAATCTCTGGAAGTACAAATCCGATTACAAGAAATCTTTCACGATAAAAAGCTACCTTATTGCGGAGTGTCATAAGATATCTTTTATGTTATACTAAACGACCACTCAGAAGCTAGTCATGAATATAATGTCGTGCCCCAATCACTTTAGCAGTCTAAACAAAGCACGAACGTACAAAATAGTCACTGAAATAAGAAACAATTCCAACGTTTGTTCGCGCTCATAAGTGTAAGCCTTCTCCCGGATTGCTGAGACTGGAGCAACATTTAGCAAATTGCTCTACTAACGGCACGCGCAGCGAGCGCCACCTGTGTACCTCAAGCATTTTTGCTCTTTGTGTTTTTAATGTAAGAAGCCGGTTCGAAAAGACTTCGGTACAGTCGAACAAGCTATTTGGTATACAGACAATATTATCTCCTTCTGCTACATTGCCATTCATTTTTCACTTTATATGCTTGTGAAATAA
Source organism: Hoplodrina ambigua (assembly GCA_949774945.1). Lineage (NCBI taxonomy): Eukaryota > Metazoa > Arthropoda > Insecta > Lepidoptera > Noctuidae > Hoplodrina > Hoplodrina ambigua. Next base: position 12,023,299 of record OX458968.1, read on the forward strand.
AATGTCTGCCTCGTTGGTCTAGTGGTCGCAAAGCGCGACTGCTGAGACTGAAGTCTTGGGTTCGATTCCCAGGTCGGGCAAAGTGTTATTGGGTTTTTTCATCAGGAATTTCTTAGTAGCAGCCTCGGAGTCTGGATTTGTGCCCGGTTGATGGCAATAGGCTCGCCCCCTATTACATGGGACTTAAACATAACTGGCGAAATGTGGGTGTACAATGAGTACACCTCTGCCTAACCATTCGGGGATTACAGGCGTGATGTTATGTTATGTATGTTATGTTATGAAATAAAATGTCTTATAATTTTGAAGCGTATTTAGGGTGATTTAGGGCTAATTTTTCAATAGTCAGATAACTTTTATCTAAAGAATAAATATGACAGTTTGACATATTTTCTAAACGAAAGCTGTCAAACCGCCATATTGATCACTCTTAAGAGCACTGTTAAGATTTAGTTGAAGATTGAAAAAAAAGAGTTGACACAGTCGAAACATTGTTTAAAAGAAATTGTAAGTTAGCTCCGTGTATGCCAAATAGTTTGTTTTACTGTACCTATCAGGTATTGATGTAACGTTTATATAGTAGGTATTTGTTTTAATGTAGGGTCTACGGGAGACTTGGTGACAATTAGGATTTCATTCATCTTTTTTAGTTTAGTATAAAACCTTTTTAAAGAGTATATGGATACAACATTCTTCGTGTACATGTGTGGGAACCTTTTTCTAGTCATGAAGTCCTTCAAAATTTTGTCACAGACACTATATGATAAAAAAAAGACGGGTTGCACTCCGGGAGTGCCGGCAGAAGTGAAAACTTGATTATTAACGTTGAGCATGTTTGATATTTTGGAATGGTTAGGGAATAATTTTGCACCAATTGCTTTATCAGTATAAAAATACTATCATTTATGTGGTAGAATACAATATTCATTTATTGCGCTATCGTACACAAACATGACAATTTATATTACATTAAAAATTTAACACTTTAAAACTATAACAATTATTTTACATTAAAAAGTTATACACGAACATTCGCGCAAGCGCCCTGCGCTGCCTAAACGAAACAGTATGCAAGGAACATGGATGGGTTTTAGTCAGTAAAAGTCTGACACTCCCTCCCGCCCCGCCCAGGGCGGGGGAAGTCATTTGATGATTTCCCATCGGTAAAAAAAAAAAAAAAAAAGGCCCAGGCATACATTTTCGCCGCGCCGTAGAGAGGGGATAGCTGTCTACTCTCCATCCGTCTTGCGCTTTTTCGATCAGGTCACGTGTCCTGACGCGAGTTTAAGATTTTATACCCATTACAGAAAAAGTGCTCAACGCCGCTAAAGAAGTTTTCACTTCAAAAAAACAGGATTTAGCTTTTATCTGATTTTATTATTTATGGCTACTACTGTATACAATGCTGGCTTTAGAATTTTAAATAGACAATCTAAGAATCGGTTTTGAGCTCGAATCTAAATTGTTAGATAACATGCAAATGCTTCATTATGCCTCGAACTGCTTCGTTGGCCTAGTGGTCGCAAGCGCGACTGCTGTGCATGAGGTCTTGGGTACGATTCCCAGGTCGGGCAAAGTTTTATTGGGTTTTCCCATCAGGAATTTCTCAGTAGCAGCCTCGGAGTCTGGATTTGTGCCCGGTTGATGGCAATAGGCTCGCCCCCTATTACATGGGCCTAAAAGACATAACTGGCGAAATGTGGGTGTGTAATCCTCTGCCTAACCCTTCGGGGATTACAGGCGTGATGTTATGATGTTATGCTTCATTATTAATTGCATGTCTGTCTATCCCAAACAGTAAACAAGCTAAACATCTTAAACACAAAGTTTGAGATGCAAAATTGTTTGACGATACTGCATAATAAGCAGAAGTTCAAACTTCATAACATAGCATAAACAGTGATAGTTCCTGAGAGACTGACTTAGACCATGCAAACGATGGATATGGAAAGTATTATCACGTGGTTACGTCACTTTAGTTTCCTTCAGGAATTTCTCAATCAATTTTTCGCTTTGGAGTCTGGATTTGTGTTCCGTTGAGGGTAATAGGTTCGACAACTTTTTTTATTAAGGTGGTAAAAATCATCAAATGAGTCCTTCCGCCCTAGGAAGGGAAGGGACTGGTGCCGATTCCCTTGGTCACAAACTAAACTAAAATTAGACTATTTCCATCTTTTTCTGTCCAATAAAATAAGAAAGAGACTAATGTAAATAAGAGCTGTCAAATTTAGTCCATCTGACACATCCATACAGTTATAGTTGACATCTTAAAACTTGTGGATTAAAAATACGGAGAAGTTCAAGGCAAAACTAACTTGACATCTCTAACTTAGTTCTTTAATGTCACGGAATGTCACCGTCCTTTCCTTTCGCTGTATGTAAGTAAGAGATGTCAATTCTCTAAATTTAGTCTAGTTTGTGAACAAGGTAATCGGCACCAATGTCAGACTTTTACCGACAAAAAAACCACCCTGTTCCTTCTGTTGCCCTTTTCGTTCCGGGGCCACGGTATCCTGATAAGACGTCCCGCATCCCCGGCAGGGAGGTTCGCCCCCTATTACATGGGACTTTAACATAACTGAGTAAGTGTTAGTGTACTAATGAGTACCTACACCACTGAGTCTTAGGACTTAGTTGCCTGTTAGGGCATTGAAAAAATGGTGACAGATAAAAGAAAAAACAAAAAAATATACATACTCAATTTTATAGTTATACAGTTTACATTATATTAAATAATTTTGTATTACACGAGAATATATTACAATGCGATGGGATGGGTAGGGGGGTGGTCCTTCTTCTTGCGGTGTAATAAAATGTATGAATATAATATAACTACTATAACTAAGTACCTACTTACTTACTACAATGCATGGTTCTAAAGTTTATATTATGAACTTCTCAACAATAAGACCCGACAGGAAGGTATACATAGCTTGAGGTAGCTACCAAAACTATAATGAGTAAATGCTATGTATCCATGTCAGTCCCGTTTTATACACTGTGTACGTGTGTGTTAGTAGTTATAACAAATATTCAGTGAATTTCACGCTCTCTAGTTAGAAGTTGGAAAACAAACTTTAAATTGGCCCAATTGGGTTTAGTTTTGGCAAAATGACCCACCTACATCAAAATTTCTCCCATTTTTCGAAGTAACTGTTATGTTTAATTTTGAATCTATTCTCGAGGTAACTTTTAGATGAGGGTTTATTGATCTGTTTTTGCTGGATAGTTTTGTAACACTTTTGGCATAATTATTTAATTAAGTTTAGCATAATTAATTTATTTATGACTGTCTCGTTGGTCTAGCGGTCGCAAAACGCGACTGCCGAGTCTCATACTCAGCAGTCGCGTTTTCAGAGCGATTGTTCAGAGTTTTGGGGAATTTGTCTACAATTTTTTGTCACTGGTCCTTTGGAACGTAAATGATTTTTGTTTGGAATGGTCCTTGTGCTATCCGGTTTGGGCCATTCAGGCTAAATACCCTTTTCATTACCTACCTGAGAGCCACCAGCAGGGATCGCGGAAAGCGCGTACATTCGCGTCATCTCCAGGGCGAGCATTGGAATGGCACACTGGGGTGGTTTTTAGGCAGTAAGAATCTGACAGACCTTTCCTCCCTTCCCGGGACGGTGGACATCCATGAGAATTTTCCATGTAATAGGGGGCGAGCCTATTGCCCATATTAAAGCGCAAAGCAAGCAAAGCGCGACTGCTGAGTATGAGACTCGACAGTCGCGCTTTGCTTGCATTGCGCTTTTCTTGACAAAATGTCATAAACTGCATCAAGTACCTACATTAGGATGCAAAGAAAAAAAAGTTAATTTCGACTTCTTTTTACATCCGTTATTTGGTCCTCTTTTTCATTTACTTTGTATATCGTTTTTAATTAAAACAAAAGTAGACTAGGAAGGTAGTCCGGTTACAAGAATACTTATTTGCATTTTCTTTACCTTCTATTTTCTTGGTCTTGCTGTGTACGAACCGTATTTTTTTCTGTATTTTTTGAGCAATTTATTATTTCAAAATTAATAGGTATTTAGATCTTTTGTATGCGGTGTGGAGCAAACATATTATATGTGTATTAGATGTCTTCGATTGAAACTTAATTTAATTAATGAACTGTTTACCATCCAGTTTATACCATCGGTTTCTAAGAAAACTTCTTCTTCTTTGCTTGAATGTACATCCAATCCTTAGAATATATTTATTTATTTTAAATAAATCAGTGTTAAGTATCAACATTGAATGTAATGTACAGTAGCGGTCATAAGTGGAGCAGCAATCTCACAAAGCAATAGATTGACATTTTGATTGAAACTTACGACCTTCCCACACCTTCCTACACAGATACTGTAATAATACATTACATATTCAACAGATGAAGGCACGGCCTGTACCACGTGTTCACAGCAATTCAAACCTTAGCATGCTACTGCACTTATGACCGCTTTCTGTACAATTATCTACTTCAAAAAAATTGAGAATTGACACGGGATGTTTCCTTATGGCAGAACCACACCCAATCGGCTGTTGATGATGATGCTTAAAAAACAAATTGCCCATAACTTGTTTAATATGTGACTGCCTCGTTGGTCTAGTAGTCGCAAGCGCGACTGCTGTGCATGAGGTCTTGGGTTCGATTCCCAGGTCGGGCAAAGTGTTATTGGGTTTTTCCATTAGGAATTTCTTAGTAGCAGCCTCGGAGTCTGGATTTGTGCCCGGTTGATGGCAATAGGCTCGCCCCCTATTACATGAGACTTAAAACATAACTGGCGAAATGTGGGTGTACTAATGGGTACACCTCTGCCTAACCCTTCGGGGATTACAGGCGTGATGTTATGTTATGTTGTTTAATATTCCACGCTCCATCCGAAGTCATAAGCGCTTACGCCAAAACGTTTCAAAAGTGTAACAGTACAAAGTTAAGATTACACTCATTACTATGTACTTGGTAAACATTAACGTATGTTATTACATATTAAAACTTGGGCTTACCGCTATTGCACGTTAATTTATGTTAATCCCAGGTTGCTGAGTTCTGGGAGTTACCCACGGGAATTACGGTTGGCGAGGAATTTCTCTTTTGAGGTTAAGCGTTGGTAAACTTTTTTACCTTTAGGGGTTAACTTGGAAAAACCTTTTACTTTTAAAGTTTTATAAAGTTGTCGTGTTTTATTGTGAGATTGAATGTGACATATTTTTTATTGTAATACTGTCGTGTAGTACACAAATTTTACCACCGGGTGTTAGAAATATGGCGAGTCTGAGGGTGTGTCTGTCTGTGGCAGGGTAGCTCTCGAACGGATGAACCGATATTAATTTTGTTCTTTTTGTTGAAAGGTGAATTTAGTCGGGAGCTTTCTTAGCTATGTTTGATAAAAATCGATCCAAGGTGGACGCCGTAAGGGGTGTTTTAAATTTCGGATTACCAGAAAAGCTATTTTTTTTTTAAGTTTGAGTTTTAGCATAGTTTAAATTATCTACATCATATTTTTTCGAAAATATCATATCCAGTAGTAGGTACGGTACTTCGGAGTGACAATATTTATGACTGACAAAAAGTACTGTAAACGAAATGTGGGGTGTACTAATGGGTACACGTCTGCCTAACCCTTTGGGGATTACAGGCGTGATATTATGTATTTATGTGTGTAAAAAATACTGTGACATGCCTCCTACTCTATCAGCCAATATTGTTTAACCCTAGAACTATTTCTAGGAGGTAAAAGCTCTTATGATTCATTTTGTATGCTGAACATTTTAGCTCTGACTCACAAATCACTGAATAGAAGTCGAGAACTTTGTCGGCTGTCATAATACGCCCCAGATCTGTTTCACGACAGCTTGATCGATTAATCTCAGAAGTTTTGAAACACGATTATTGTTTCATAATCTTATCAATTATGACTCATTAGATAGTAGGGGTTCTTGGTAAATGGAAGTCGTTTTTAGAACGTATTTTAGAAGTTGAAAGTATTTTCAACCGACTTCAAAAAGGAGGAGATTCTCAATTCGACGCGTTTGTGTTTTTTTTTATTATTTGTTCTACGATTACTCCGCCAATTATAAATCGATTTGGAAGTCGGTGGCAATACCTACATAACAAGAAACAAAACCAAAGCCGCCGACTTTCAAGCTAAAGTTATTTTTTATTTTGTAGTTTTTGAAGGCGGTCATATTTTTTTGTAAAAAAGCTTTTTTTTATTTTTTAGTTTTTGAAGGCGGTCATCTTTTTTTGTAAAAAAGCTTTTTTTCTTTTCCAGAACCCTTTCTGTTTCCTTTTTCCCCCTTTTAATTACTAAAGTCCCGCCTAATAGGAGACTACTAGGTATCACTAGTTTATAAGAAAATCTTGGTATGTTCAATAAATATTTATTTCATTTTCAAGTCCACGTAATTAGACGAAATTGATTTTCTATTGTTCTGTCATATCGATATGACGGCCGGGCCTTGAGCGGTTAAAGTCATGATGGCTCATTTGTTAAGATGCCTCTCATGCACGAGGCTATTGACCAAGCCTGGTGCTCAATGCGTATTCGATTATCAAATTAAAAATAAATTGTAACTATCCTATACAATTTGAACATACAGAATTATTTATTTATCGAAAAATACATTGTACAAAGACGGACTTAATGCCTTGGGAATTTTGGGCAATAATCCTATACAGAATCTCTACAGTACATACCCCAATAGTTTAAGTGCCCTATGACCTGACTACAGCTAATTTTTCGACCATAAATATAAGCCATAAACTTTATGTTATCCGCCAAAAATAAATGAAATCGAACTTTGATTTTTTATGGGTCCATAAAAAAAAATATTTTTTATTACTTATGACACATTTTTTTGGACAAGAGATTACATAAAATATACTATCAAAGACATTTTTGTTGATAGTTGGGTAATAAAATTATTATAGTTCGTTTTTGGTCAAGTTTAGATGTTTTTAATTTTGCGATAATTGCTTGTGAAGTGAAGCAGGAGATTTTTGATACCGAATTCAGTTTCTTGTTCATGTAAAAGGAAAGTTGTTTGTACATGAAATTCAGTTAGTCTAACAAAATGGTCACCTTTAGGTTGACGACACGGTTGGCGCAGTGGTTGAATGTTTAGCTGCTGCGCTGCGTTCCGCGAGTTCGATTCCTGCACAGTACAAATGTTTATATGGCCAGGAAGTAGTTCCGGATCCCGTTGTTTATGTATGTAAGTCTATATGTCAGTTAACGCAACTACAATACAAGATTGGGTCCGCTTAGGTACAATCTAGCCGAATATCATTGTTTTACATGCAGTGATTGTCGATCAGAAGGCCAATACTCATAATTAAAAATATTCAAAATCTAGTCACAATCTCATCTCGCGACAATCTCTCTCTCTGCCTAGCCTTTTCCCAACTATGTTGGGGTCGGCTTCCAGTCTAACCGGATGCAGCTGAATACCAGTATTTTACATGGAGCGACTGCCTATCTGACCTCCACAACCCAGTAACTGGGTAATATGATACCCCTAGGTAAGACTGGTTGTCAGACTTTCGGGCTTCTGACGACCCGTAACGACTGTCAAAGATCCACGTATGACAGCCGGGACCAACGGCTTAACGTGCTTTCCGAGGCACGGAGGAGTCTCGGTGTGTAAAGATGGTCACCCATCCACGGACCAACCCCGGCAAGCGTAGCTTAACCTGACGGATCGACCCGTGCGGCTGTTATTACTTAGCCACGAGCTGATTTTATTTTATTATTAATAATGCGTGTTGAGAATGATTATAGTCGCACGACACTGCCTATCTCATACGCTGGGTGATTATGTTCTTTGAAAGAGGTGTATTCTGAAATACTCAAACATAATTTTATTTGACTATTTTATGTTTTTTATGCCAACCTCCTGTTTGACGAGAATGCAAAACTACACCTAGTATTTTATACTGAGGGCCACATTACTTACAAGAAAGGAGCTTAGTTCTACCAAAAGGTGCCAACCCACAATGTCTCATTAATTATAATATAATTTACGTCAAACTAACTCATTAGGGTAAATTTGTTGTATTACTATACAGCCCCCCCTCCTCTCATCTCGCGACAATCAATGTCAAAAATGGAAATGGAATAGAGACATTTTGTGACAGATATTTATTTTTGTAAAGTGTTAGTGACATCTGTTGACGATACTAGAAACTAAAAACTCGCAATGAGTTTGGCGTTTTTCACGAAAGTCACTAGATGGCGCTGTTCTTAAAAAAGCCAAACAGTTTCAGTAAAGGTGAAAACCTTTTTCAGTAGCTCACGGTTATTTCACTAGATGTAGTTTTATAACAAATTGAGAATACCACATGTTGTTTTTTAAAGGCTGATTCCACAATTTCGGCCCTGTCCCACATCAGTGATAATTTTTATTCCATACATTCTCTATGAACGCTCCGGAACTGATACTGAGAGCACTGTGTCATCACTGACACTGACAAGACTGACTGACACTGACTTCATAAATAATGTAGGAAAGACTAATTTATCACTGATACGGGACGGTGACGGAATTACGACCTCATTGATAACATGTATGCTAAAAATTGAGTATTGAGTATTGAACCTATTGGCAACACAGTCTTAATACAAAAAGAAAATCAAATGATAATGTTAACGGCTTTATCTTTTCTAATACATATTTATTATTGTTTTTAATTTAACAAAAGTAGTCTAATACTTTCAAACATCACTTTTAGATTTCTCAGAAGTATTTAGTTCGGCTCTAAAGACATCTAATAAAAATGTCTTGTATTCTTCTGCTTTGACTGAGTAAGCTATTCTGACGTTAGCCTTTTCTTTTTCCACGATTTTGTTAGTGTTGATTCCTCTCTTGACACCTGTAAAGAGATATAGGTACAATTAGCACAACACCTGCCTCGGATTGCCTCGTTGGTCTAGTGGTAGCAAAGCTCGACTGCTAAGCATGAGGTATTGGGTTCGATTTTCAGGTCGGGTAAAGTGTTATTGAGTTTTTACAACAGGAATTTCTCAGCAGCAGCCTCAGAGTCTGGATTTGAGCTCGGTTGATGGCAATAGGCTCGCCCCCTATTACATGGGACTTAAACATAACTGGCGAAATGTAGGTGTAGTAATGGGTACACCTCTGCCTAACCCTTTGGGGATTACGGGCGTGATGTTATGTCCTAGGCATAAAAGTATGCACATTAAACTGTTCTTGCTGGATAGTAACGTCATACTATGGCATATTAAAGTAGTTTGACGTAATTTGTTTCATCATTTATAGTTTGTCTTGTTAGAATAAAGCGTGTGAACATACCACAAACAGTGATATCGTTCTTCGAATACTTGTACTCGTCTACTAGATCGGGCCTCAGGTACAGTGACACCATCGCTGGGTCTAACGCTTGCCACATTCCCTCTTGTTCCAAGGCTACCCTCTCGTATTTATTCTGAGCCTTTATGATATCCGTGTCTATTGCTCCTAACTCATTTTCTCTCCAATCCTGGAATTTGAGAATTACAAAATTATATGGGATAGAATGGTTTTAAATTATTTTAAATTCATTAAAAACTAACTAACTCGGCCACGCGTTGCTGTGGCTTGAAGTAAGTAAAGTTATTGAGGTCAATAATCGAGATAAAAACTATCCTATCTTTTAAGTTTTACCAAATTACACACAGTAAGACATATTTCATAGAAAATGATTGAGTAGTTTCGGAGTTCATCCCGTACAAACAACGTGACGCGTAATTTATAGATTTTGTTGCATCATTCTACTATCAGGGGTAGCCCTACCAAATTTTGTTTTTTTTTTATCTGTTTGTTAGGTACGATAATTTGACGACACAGCTGGCACAGAAGCTGAGCGATTGGCTGGTGCGCTGCGTATTGCAGGTACGATTCCCGCACGGAACAAATATTTGTATCACCTATTAATCTAGCATCACATACAAAAACAATTCTTTGAACTGACTGATAGTTCCATAGACTAGCGCGCTTAAACCACTAAACAAAAAAATATATTCTGCTTCATTATCTTAATACCTATATACCATATAAATTACGCGTCACGTTGTTTGTCCGGGATGAACTCCAAAACTACTCAACCATTTTTATAAAATATGGCTTACTATAATGTTTTCAAATTTAAACGATAGGATAGTCTTATCTCGATTATTGACCTTTTAATATCTTTGCTTACTTCAAGCCACAGCAACGCATGGCCGTGTCAGTTAGTATTAGTATAGACAATGAACACAGCTTATACTTGCCTTGCTAAAATTAAGATACTGCTTAGCTTGTGAGAAGGGGAACACGGTGACTTTGTCAGGAGTAGCATTCTGTGCTACGACGTGATAGGCTTCCACGTCCATGTGAGCGTTGAATTCTGGTGTTGGGTTCTCGTCACCTATACAAACGAATATAAATAATTATTTGTGCCCGGTTGGTGGCAATAGGCTCGCCCCCTTCTACATGGAACTTAAACATAACTGGTACTAATGGGTACACCTCTGCCTAAACCTTCGGGGATTACAGGTGTGATATCTCCCCTATTTCTTAATGATTAAAAATTGGTTAAGTGCGAGTTGCACTCGCCCACAAAGATTATTTATACATAATTATATTAAACTAGCGGACCGCCCCGGCTTCGCATGAGTGCAAATCTCTGACATTTCCAGTGGGTTTTCCAAAAAAAAAATCTTCCATAAGAACCTTGTATGGGAAATTACGGATAAAACAAAAAAAGAATCAGCTAAATCGGTCCAGCCGTTTTGGAGTTTAGCGCTTAGTAACACATTTAGCAATTCATTTTTATTATATAGAAGATAGAATATAAACAAGATTTAAGATCCTGAGGTTTTACAATTTATTCAGATTTTTATATTATAAGTACTTCAAGAAGAATTATTGTTAGTTTAACTTACTATGTATATGTCCTGCGCCTATGTATAAATGGTTCAGTCTTGATAAAAAGCCAGGGTCCAGTTTGATGGCTAAAGCTACATTCGTCAATGTTCCAATTGTTATCACAGTCAAATCACCTGAAAAGATTAAAATTAAAGGTGAGTTAGGTGTCTTGGTCACATGGGTCTTGGGTATATGTACTTACTAAAGTTTATCTTGGACTTCACTGACATCGGTGAAGGAAAACATCGTGAGGAAACCTGGACCTACTGTTCCACTCAAACCATGTCAGAGGCCCTTGAGGCGGTTTAGAAACTCTGACACTAGGGTGTGTAGGGTCGTTAGGCCTTACTACCCACACGATAAGAAGAAGAAGTTAGTACCTTACTATGATATTTTTGAATCCCCTTAAGAGGGGTCTACTTGGTTAAATAAGTGTGCGTCTAGAAGCGTTGTAACGAACAATAGTATAATTGTTTTTGGTACCAAACATAACGAAAAAGAAGGAGGTACTAAATAGAGCAGTAAGTTTTTCTTAGATTTCCATACAAAATTCTATTCGACATGTGCTAGATCGTAGCTTATTCTGGACTAAAAAATATTACTTCAGAACCAAAGTTCTTAATTATCCCACGGAAACATAAAACAGAATATGATTTTCAGATAATTCCATTCAGCGCAGCGGTTTAGGCGTAAGAGAGTCTCAAACATTCGTATATCCATCTTCATAAACTTTCATGTTTATAATATTTTTCGAGTTTAGATAGTGTTTAACAATACGGATGTCTGCACTGGCTGCTAGGCTGCGGGTCGTGCGTTTGAATGTTGCACTGAACAAATATTTATTTATTTAAACTTTATGCACATGTAAAAAATACAATCTACAAAGGCGGACTTAATGCCTTGGGCATTTTCTACCAGTCTACCTTAGGGTGATACAGAGACAAAACGTAGTAGGTGCAGAAAATACAGAAAAATTTCGATATTAAAATATAAAAATAAATACATACATATACATAAATACATACATACAAACAAAATATATAGGGTAGAGAGAGATAAAAATAAATAGGTGGTGAAGTACGACAAATTAATTGTGGGACAAGTCTGCCAACTTCTTACGTAAGTGTTCGCGAGCTTTTACCTTAAAAGTGAACCGACTGGTGGCCATCCTGATATTCTGAGGGAGCTCAAATATGTGTATGGCTTACAGATAGTTGCTCTGGGCCTGGTTGTTTGTGAATTTTAATGTTTGTAAACGTACCCACGATATAAGAAAAGTTTTTAGTGTGGGGCAAAGATTTTCTAAAAGAAAATAAAAATGATTATAATGATTCATACCTTCATATGTCTTAGAGTAATTTATAAGAGCATTTACAGCATTCTCAGCCTGCGCCGGAACTAGGTCTGGGAATGTATCGCCACTGTCTCCTAAACCATCCTTGCCATAGTAATCATCAACTGGCGGAGTGGTCACCAATGACGTTTTGGATCCTCTAAATATTGGCACCTGAAATTTAGGAAAAAAAAAATTGAGACTAAGCACTGAAGCTTTTTGTAATGTATGTATTATTTGTGATGGAGCATGAGGTCTTAGATTATAGAATCTAATCTAAATCTAGAATGGGAATAGTCCCAGGTCGGGAAAATTATTATTGAATTTTATTATCATCGCACATAACAGTCGGTTTAGTCCCATCTCATCCCCTTCCCATCCCATCCCCCATGCTTTTATACTTACAAAAATTTCACACCTCTCACTCCTGGCATAAATCTGTCAACGGTACAGTCATGAACATAACCAACTCAGGTTGAGAAATTAATATACATTCAAAATTAACAAATAAAATTCTTTTAGTTTAAGATATAAAAACACAATAACAATAAGCCCTAAACGGATATTTTTCTTGTTGCCGATGTAATATGTATATAAATACACTATATTAAATAACAGAGGCCGTTGCTATAAACTCGTTAATCTACATCAATAAATGATTTAAAAAAATATATCACTGTAGAAAAAAAAAGAATATAAAAATCCAAAAATAAAATTAATGTTAAAGCGGGTCCCACACAGACGCGGCCTGCGGTGGCGGCCTACCGCGAGCCGCGGCTCCAGCCTCTGCGGCGACTCACCACCGTGATCACGGTGGCGGCCTGCAGCATGATTAGCTGTGGTGTTGTGTTCTTTTTTTTCTACAGTGGTATTTTTTACAGGGATATTATGAGTAATAAGATAAGGAGATAAGAAAAAAAAATGAAATAAAAAAACAGTTTAAACTTTTGAGGTGTGAGATACCTATATTATCATTGGCATCACTTACTTTCAGGAACAGAAATAGGTGGATTAATTTTCTATTACAATTTACGTATTTTTCAACGCGGTACACGCGGCATGTTGTAAAAATGTACAACTGACCGCGTGACATGCGGCCAACCGCTCGCCGGCCGCGTCATGACCGCGCGTGTTTAAAGACTCCCTTGCATTGCAACCGAATACAACTGACCGTCACTGCGGCCGCCACCGCAGGCTACTTCTGTGTAGGACCCGCTTAAATACATTTGTTATATTATATAATGTTGTAGGTATATTTGGTAGGTAAGAGTATTCTCATACCTACCAAATATGCAACATATAATTTCATTTCGCTAGATATTAGGGATTAACTGACGCGCACGAAGTTGCGGGCGGAAGCTAGTATGTAATACAAATGTCGATAAGACTGTACTTTAAACAATTGATTTATGCCAGGAGTGAGAGGTGTGAAATTTTAGAAGGTATAAAAGCATGGGGGATGAGATGGGAAGGGGATGAGATGGGACTAAACCTAACAGTCATTGGTCTATTTTGCGGCTGAACTTTAAACTCATAGATTACAGAAACGAATAGCGTTATCAATATAACGTTAGCTTGGTTATCAAATTGTATAATAACTAGCTAGCACTAGCTGCTCCCTGCGATTCCGTCCGCGTGGTTATTTTCGTATGTGTTAAGTTACGTCTTTGGTTACAGCTCCGCTCCTGTGAGTCGCTGCGTAATGTTATATAGCCTATACTATTCCTCATGAATCTGGCTAACATATACAAAAAATAGTTCCGAATCGGACTAGTAGTTCTAGAGATTAGCGCATTTAAACAAATTATACCCAAACAAACAAGAAATCTCTTGAAATTTATTATATTTATATTATGGTCTAGTGGTCGCAAGCGCGACTGCTGCGCATGAGGTCTTGGGTTCGATTCCCAGGTCGGGCAAAGTGTTATTGGGTTTTTCCATCAGGAATTTCTCAGTAGCAGTCTCGGAGTCTGGATTTGTGCCCGGTTGATGGCAATGGGCTTGCCCCCTATTACATGGGAATAAAAACATAATCGACGAAATGTGGGTGTACTAATGGGTACACCTCTGCCTAACTCTTCGGGGATTACAGGCGTGATGTTATGTATGTATGTTATATAGATAAAGGCACAAGAAGACAGCGTCAATTGAAATAATGGGGATATTTACATTCATCTTCATTACGAATTCTTATCTTAGTTGCTAAAGTCACAGTTCAACTAATTGACCGATAAATAACTAGTTACGTTATTACATAATAACTAACATGTTTAATTTATTATTAAAAGAACCTTATTTAATACATATTTACATAACATCATATCTTCTTACGAATTTTAATTGACTGAATACATGATTGAAATTTATACGTACTTATAGGGGGTAGATAATTTTTTAAAGGTTAACTTTGAACTTTGAGTGGACTATAAAAGGTATTTAAATAAATAAATAAATATCTTGGGACAACTCACACCCGGCTATCTGATCCCAAGCTAAGCAGAGCTTGTGTTATGGTAACCAGACAACTGATATACATACTTATATAATTTATAAATACATACATATTATAGATAAATCACACGCAGACACAGAACTAACAATCATGCTCATCACACAAAGTTTGTCCTGGGTGGGAATCGAACCCACGACCTCCGGCTTAAGTAGCAGTCAGGGCCGCTAACCACTAGACCAACAGGCCCGTCAATTTATTACTCATTTTTAAGTATGACGAATATTTTACGGGATTTTGTTAAAAATCAATATAGCAAGTCAATCAATCTACCTAGCCTTGTCCTAATTAGGTTGGGGTCGGCTTCCAGTCTAGCCGGATGCAACTGAATACCAGCATTTTACATGGAGCGATCAGATCTCCACAACCTAGTAACTGGGTAATACGATAACCCTTGGTAAGACTGGTTGTCACACTTTTGGGCCTGTAATGATCCGTAACGACTGTTATCAAGTATCTGGCCATAATTTATGTTAATTTTTAATAAATTTCTGTAAAACATAACAAAACCAGCTCACACTTACATAGGAGAGTAGGATACCCATAAATTGCAGTTGTGAATATATTTTGCGTTCGATTCTCATGTTTAGCAAGTGATATTCGTATTTTTAATTAGGTATTTCTCAGTAGTAGCCCTGTGTCGTGATGGCCCAATGGTTAAGGCACCCGCCTCTCATGCATGAGGTTGTGGGTTCAAGTCCGGGCAAGTGCCAATGTGAATTTTTCAATTCATATGTACTTTCTTAAGTTTATCTTGAACATCACTGGCATCGGTGAAGGAAAACATCGTGAGGAAACCTGGACTTATACCGTTCCATTCAGACCATGTCAGAGGCCCTTGAGGCGGTTTAGAAACTCTGACACTAGGGTGTGTAGGTTTGTAAGGCCTTACTACCCACACGATAAGAAGAAGAAGTAGTAGCCCTGAGGCTAATGCAGGCTCTAAAGTCTGGATTTGTGCCCGGTTAATGACAATAGGCTCGCCCCTTACTACATGGGGCTTACATATCTGGAGTAATGTAGAAGTAGAAGTACTTATGGGTACACCTCTGCTCATGTTGTTATCTGTAAAATGCGGTAAAGTTTTTCAACTTACATCTTGTCTTTTTGCAACTCTCAGTATCCTCTGGTTGTTGTAGCAGACGTTGTCTTCGTTAGTGTTACCATTTCCAGTCGTTAAAGCCACCAGTTTTGGTCTGAAAAACAGAATGATTTAGGTAAACTACCAAATCGTTGTAACGTTGTTTATTTTGTGTCGTTGCAAGCAAGATATATCAGTGCTAAATAATTTTATATAAAAAACTACAAAATAAAAAATAACTTTAGCTTGAAAGTCGGCGGCTTTGGTTTTGTTTCTTGTTATGTAGGTATTGCCACCGACTTCCAAGCTAAAGTTATTTTTTATCTTGTAGTTTTTGAAGGCGGTCATATTTTTTGTTAAAAAGCTTTTTATTTTTCACTTTTTAGTGCTTGTGTGTTAATGTTTGAAATCCTTACGTAAAGCCCTTTCAAACAATACCTCACACGATATATTTAATTTTGGAAAGTGTTAGGAGGGGTGTTGACGTACCCCCTCCCCACTTCCTTCAGTCAGTTATCGACTACACGTATAAACAAAGCAATTTTTCTTGTTACGGCGGTTCTGCTGTAATTTTTTAAGGAGTTCCGTTTCATATCTCCAATGTTCATCATCAGATCATGATAATATTCCTATGGGACCTATTCAGAATTATACTCTTTCAAACAAAAAAAAAGAATCATCCAAATCGATTCCTAATTGGCGGAGTAATCGTAGAACAAATATACAAAAAAAAAAAAAAACATACGCGTCGAATTGAGAACCTCCTCCTTTTTGAAGTCGGTTGAAAACTGGTAATATAGCATATTACTATCCCACTGCAGGGCAAAGGCCTCTTCTCATACAGAGAAGGCCTAAGCATTGATCACCACGCTTGCTCAATGCGGATTGGCGATTCCAGTTTTATATTTATTACAAGTCCAGATTTCGTCGCGATGTTTTCCTTCACCGATATCAGTGATGTCCAAGATAAACTTTAGAATGCACATGAATTGAAAATGTCGCATTGGTACATGGTGGTTAAGGCGCCTGCCTCCAATAAAACTAATAGGTACAGCGGTGAAAATGTAACTATCAGCATTTTTCCTAAAAGGGCTATATTCTCAACGTGATGTGTCAAGTGTTGGTTTCAAACTACTCAGACTAACATGCTCACGAGTTCCTTTAAAGAAACTTCAGATGACTAACGAAACGTATTGGAGGTTGCAGTAATAAATATAATTTTATAGTTGTCTTGTAGACGTTTTTAAATACTTTTTTAGACTATTAATGAACTCATAGTAAAGTTAAACCAACCTAAAGTCTCTAAAATGTATACTAACATTATTATTCAGTGACCAAAATTCTAACAAAACTTCAGGTATTCCTATTGTTAACAAAATGGGCAGTGACGCATTAGTTTATCAGAATTTACGACTGTAAAGGTTAGAGTCGAAAGTTGAAATTTCAACAGCAACTAACCCGTCAAAATATTTCTCGTACAGCACAGCCAGGAAAATGGCCATAGCATCGTCACCACCAGCGTCATTGTCTATTATGAACTTGGGTTTTCGTTCTTCGGTTGATAGGCTAAAACAATACGTACATAAAATTACTATGTAATTTAAATATGTAATACTAATTGTGACGTAAAGTCGTACTTTTAAATAGAACCGGATTCTGTACATCTCGCCAGTTATGTTTAAGTCCCATGTAATTGGGAGCGAGCCTATTGACATCAACCGGGCACACACCCAGACTCTGAGGCTGCTACTGAGAATTTCCAGATGGAAAAATCCAATAACACTTGGCCCGACCTGGGAATCGAACCCAAGACTTCATGCTCAGTATTCGCGCTTTGCGGCTTTGCGGCCAGATAATTGGCGAAATGTGGTTGTTCTAATAGGTACACCTCTGCCTAACCCTTCGGGGATTACAGGCATGATGTTATGTTAAGATTAAACAAGTAATAGTACCTACAGAATATATCTTTTAAGACTAAAAATCTGATAGCGATCGTCGAAGTATATTGATAAAATCATTGCCCTGCCAAACATCTACAAATATCTTGCACCATCTTTCAATACTAATCAGATAACGTTACAATACACCGCCTACCTACATTGCATAACTACTGACCAAAGTAGTAAAAAAAAAAAACAAATCATTTAATTTAAATGACACCATTTACAGGCACTGTTTAATTGTCAAAGAATCAGTCAGTAAGGAAATTGAAGCTAGTTGCTCGTTTCAAAGAGTACGTTTCTATGGAGAAGAATGAACAAGAACCTGAACCACAAAGTCAAAGTCAAGCTGTGTATTTCAAAAACACCTTTTATTTATTTATTTATTTAACTTTAATTAAAACGGTTAAATAACCAATTAAAATAATTAAAGGCACAGAAGACAGATAAAAGTAAAAATATAAAAAAGAAAACACGAATATACATTTACAAACAGAACAAAATAACTTCATCCCTTTCATAAATTCACCTCACAGTACTTCTGACATACCGACAAAATCTTCGTCCATTCATCCGCAAACAGATCGTTTGTTGGATTAGAATCCAAGGGATCGTTAAGTACAGACAGAGTGCGAGGTACTGGGGACTTAGCGCGCGCAACGGTGCGACAAGAAGGCACAGCAAATAGCTTGTTTATTTGTTTGATTATTCTATCTTGATTGTATTCATTTCGTATTTCCTTTATTATTGTGCTCAATAATTTAGGATTTCAAAATTTGAATGTTAATCAACTTTTGTTGCTTTTGTCGCTACGCCATTTAGGTACAAGGAAAAAATGAATCACTCAAAACGAATTTAGTAACACTTCTAATCGTCTCCAAATACTCAACTGAACTCACACATAAACACGTACCTACATATTAAAAACAGATTACCTACCAATTAACACACACACAGACAAACAACAGTACGAAAACCGTTCTTAAATCTAACATGATTGATACGTGCTTTATCGTTCGCGTCGAGAGATGAACTAAATAAATAAGATGATCATGTTTGGTACCCACTTGTTTTGTAATCTTGATATAGAGTTGCAAAATCTTATACATTTATTACACCACAAGACCTATTTAGGCTGGGCCTATGGGCGAGTAACTGGAATGAGAACTTGTTTGTTATATGATGTTATTAAAAGCATAATAAATAATTAGACAACTACTAATTTAATTAGGAAGAAAAATAGTTTTTATAAGCCTAATACTTAGTACTGTTTTGAAGCACGCATCGCAATCATCATCTGCCTAGCCTTTTCCCAGAAATGCCGGGGTCGGCTTCCAGTCTCACCGGATGCAGCTGAGTACCAGTATTTTACATGGAGAGACTGCCTATCTGACCTCCACAACCCAGTAACTGGGTAATACGATACCACTAGGTAAGACTGGTTGTCAGACTCTCAAGCTTCTGACGATTCGTAACGACTGTCAAAGATCCACTAATGACAGCCGGGACCAACAGCTTAACGTGTTTAAGCATGCACCTAAATTAATTATCAATAATAACATAACATAAGATCACGCCTGTAATCCCCGAAGGGTTAGGCAGAGGTGTACCCATTAGTACATCCACATTACCACCTATTACCCATTATCCGTAGTAATATAGTTAAATTGAATAGTAACATAGGAAAAAAGAGTGCCGTGGGGTTTCTTGCTCATTTTTCTCCAAAGAGGCCTACCTCCGTTTTGGAACGAGTCCTTGACAATTCAAAAGTGCGTGTAAATGGTCTAATGGAAATAAATATTTTGACTTTGACTTTGTAAATTAATATTTAATTTTACAGTGTAAATGGTGAAAATTTTGGTCTGTATACAAACTCTTTGTTTGTTTGTACTTATCCATTCTATTTTCTATAACTATACGAACAATAGCATTGTTAAATAAACAGTATTCATTGTCGCGACCTTGACCCTGTGACTGTGTGTTTATTACTGTTATCCTTATGCTCTACACGGCTGGTTTCATAATTGTGTGTAGTTCTGCCAAATCTTACCAATCCACGTCAATCGCTTCCATTTTTTGAAATAAATGTATTTTATTTTGTCAATTTTAAAACTATCTTTAGCGTGAGTCGCAATGCACATTAACTATAGTAACATAACGAATGGCAAAATGAATTAGTTTGACTCGTTTTGGCAGAATTAAACTCAATAAAATTGATTGGTGAACATTCGAAGAGTTAAAACAAATAAAATTTAAATTCTTTTATAATTTTTAAAATTACTTTTTTCTTAGTTTTACAAATGCTATTTTCTATATTCTATTCTATAAAGGTATGTTATGGTTAGTTATTCCACAAACATAGGTACCTACACAATAACAAAAAGTAAACTTACGATTTTGCAGCCATTTTCTAAATCTCACAAAACACACAGAAACTCACTTCAAATGCTGGAACATTAATGAATAGTATCTTCAAGATATTTATAATTTTCTTTGTTTCCCAACTAAGTTTATCATTACGTCTAATTCCATACTAACCCTCCATTTATAACACTGTATTTGTCGACGCGTGCGCATAATAACATGACGTAGATGCGCGAGTGTTGACGATCCGCGAGCGAATGTAAATATTCCGGTCGATGACCCGAGTGTTCCCGTCTCCTTCTCTTTGACTGCCCCAATTTATTTTAACTAGCTTCAACCCGCGACTTTATTTTATTTTATTACTTTTAGAAAAACTTACTCGTTGGCTCGTTGACTTCCTCGTTGGTCTAGTGGTCGCAAGCGCGACTGCTGTGCATGAGGTCTTAGGTTCGATTCCCAGGTCGGGCAAAGTGTTATTGGGTTTTTCCATCAGGAATTTCTCAGTAGCAGCCTCGGAGTCTGGATTTGTGCCCGGTTGATGGCAATAGGCTCGGCCCCTATTACATGGGACTAACAAAACATAACTGGCGAAATTTGTGTACTAATGGGTACACCTCTGCCTAACCCTTCGCGGATTACAGGCGTAATGTTATGTTACTTTCTTGTATTTTTTTCACCCAGTTAAGGTTACGTCTTTGATTACTGCTCAGCTTCCGTACGTCCTAGCGTGATGCTATAAAACCAATACTTATCCTAATGAGTCTGGCTATCATATACAAAATATTTTTCTCAATCCAACTGGTAGTTCCAGAGATTAGCGCGTTTAAATAAACAAACAAAAAAACTTCAATTATATAATAGCTGTCCGCCGCGGTTACACCCGCGTCTTAGGTTACTGCTCCGCTCCCGTAGGTTGTAGCGTGATGGTATATAGCCTATAGCCTTCTTCGATAACTAATCTACCCAATACTGAAAGAATCATTCAAATCGGACCAGTAGTTCTAGAGATTAGCGCGTTCAAACAAACAAACAAACACTGCAGCTTTATAATATTAGTATAGATTATAGATTGACATTTTTGTTTACCAATGTGAATCATGAAGGTAACCGACTGACCACAGTGTGAAAATTAAACGTTTTTTTGCACGTTACAGCGTGAGAATTTTTGTTTTTTAGTCTATTCTAATGTTAAAGTCAAAGTCAAATCATTTATTCCATTTAAACCAAATGGTTTAAATGAAATAATTGATTTGGCATTGACTTACCAATATTTATGTTAAAGTTTTTTGTTGTTGTTAAACAATTACAACAGAAAAGAATTTAATATAGTTGCCGTTTACAATAAGTGGTTTCGGGATTTATTTAGTTTCAATGATATTACAGTGCTTCAGTAATCAAAACAATGTGAAGACAACATTATAAGTAGTTGTAAGTATAAGTAAATTAGATACATAACATCACGCCTGTAATCCCCGAAGGGTTAGACAGTAATGTGCCTACTAGTACACCCACATTTCGCATAGTTATGTTTAAGTCTCATATAATAGGGGCCTATTGCCATCAACTGGGCATAAATCCAGACTTCAAGGCTGCTTCTCAGAAATTCCTGATAGAATAATATAATTAAAAAAATTAAAAAACACGACTGCCAAAATTGTACAAAGTACAAATAGTACTTTGTTTACTCGTCAGATTTTTTTGTGACGTTTTTTATTTACAGTGTTATATATTTTTTAAATCTACTTATCTAATTCTAGACGATAAACATAGACACGACCAGATTCATTTAAAAAAAAAAATTGAAGCTGGTATTAATTTACTTTTTAAAGTGACCACACAGGATTCTTTTTATTTTTACTAGCCTATGTTACTCAGAACGATGCAAGGATTGTAACGATACCCCATACATCTAAATCGGTTCAGCCGTTCAAAAGTTATGGTGGAATAAAGAATCTCACATACATACATACATACATACATACATACATACATACATTAACCCTGAACACATAACACTCCTTTTTTTGGGGCAGTCGTGTAAAAACCTAATAACACTTTGCCCGACCTAGGAATCGAATCCAAGACCTCATGCTCAGCATTATTGCAAAAAGTATAAAATAAAATGTTTCAAAAACTCTTTTTCATCCACTTATTTAATTGATGAAGGATAATATTACAATGATTTAAAACAGTATTTTTAACACAAACGTCACTTCAAGATTTGTTTGCAGTATTTAGTTCTGCTCCAAAGACATCCAACAAAAATGCTTTGTATTCTTCTGTTTTGATTGAGTAAGCTATTCTGACGTTAGCCTTTTCTTTTGCCACAAATTCGTTCGTATTGATACCCCTTTTGTCACCTGTAATCAGAGACAGAATAAGCACAATGAAAGATGTAAGAATGTAATAGTATAATACGTTTCTCATGGGTTCGTTATGTGACATCGAAATGTGTATCACCTTATTTAATATGTTTTAGTATTATTTACTATAACGAATAACTTCGCCTAATCCTTCGGAGATTACAGGTGTGATGAATAATGATAATAATATAATAATAATAATGTATGAATAACTGAACAACAAAAGGCAAAAGACTTTTTGCAGAAGCCGATCAAGCATCATCAGCATTTTTTTTTAAGCAAGCTTTTATTTAATATGCTTTCTTTGTCAAGTAATTCGTAATAGCATACTAGATTCTGCCCGCGAGTTTTTCCACTTCAAAGTTTATTTATTATTATTCTACGGGAATCATAAATAGCCTATGTGCTATTGCAGACTATAATCTATCTCAATGCTAAACATCCAGATCCGTTCAAACTTTAATTTAATAATAGTTAGTAAGATAACATAACATAACATAACATCACGCCTGTAATCCCCGAAAGGTTAGGCAGAGGTGTACCCATTAGTACACCCACATTTCGCCAGTTATGTTTTAAGTCCCATGTAATAGGGGGCGAGCCTATTGCCATCTACCGGGCACAAGTCCAGACTCCGAGGCTGCTACTGAGAACAACCCAATAACACTTTGCCCGACCTGGTTATTGAACCCAAGACCTCATGCATAGCAGTCGCGCTTGCGACCACTACACTAACGAGGCAGTCAGTCTAGTTAGTAAGATGCATTCGAGATATCCAGTATTACACTTTAAGTTGCATAATAAGTAGGTATGACTAGTATAATTTATTATAACTTAGGTACCATGAATAATGATATCATTTTTCGAGAACTTGTATTCCGACACTAGATCTGGCCTCAGGAACACCGCAATCATCGCCGGGTCCAACGCTTGCCAGGATGGGTCTTGGCCCATGCCCACCTTCTCATATTTATTCATGGCCCTAATTATATCCGTGTCTATTCCTCCTAGTCCATTGTCTCTCCAGTCCTGGAATACCAGAATTATTAGAGCTTTGAGACCGGTATGATGCTGTATACAAAATATTATAAAATATTAATTTCTTAAAAATACGTAAGGAGTTTCTTAACCATTCTTCTCCATTCTTCTCATCCTTCTGGAAGAGGCAACTAGGTGCAACTATGTAACTCCAAACATTTGGGGCGTCATTTTGAAGTAAGTTTATGCTGACGTGACGCAGTATGATATGAATGAATGTATGTTTATAATAATGATAATTTCTAGTTTTTGGTTACCGTGACTACAATCATATGCATAAATATAGTACACTAAGTACTAGTCACCCTATACAGAGTGTTAGTGTAAACACCGTTATCCTTGAAATCAGTGGTTTGGTTTCACTAATAGAACATAAATCCAATGAAAAAAATAGCTTTTTTTTTATGTAAAATCTAAATTTTTCCTCAAAATTATTTCACCCTACATTACAATGATGTAATTAGTTAAAACTTATGTAGGTTATAACGGACAGCCAGTGCAGCAGGTCAACGCCCTTTGCTGTGATTACGTAACTCGGGCGCATATTATCCATGAATTTACGGACGGTGTCGGACAGTTTTTTTTAATTTTTAAAAGAAAACTTTGTCTTCATATTTTTAAATTCAGATAAACATTTTTTATAATAAATCAAGTACCTATGGTTTTAGTGACAACTGTGTTTACACTAACAGTCTGTATAGATAACAATTGAAAGAAGAATCATGACTTGCCCTGCTATAATTAAGATACTCCATAGCCTGTGAGTAGGGGAGCATGGTGACTTTGTCAGGAGTAGCATTTTGTGCTAAGATGTGATAGGCTTCCACGTCCATTTCAGCGTTGAATTCTGGAGTTGGGTACTTGTCACCTGAGGAAATAAGAAATACTATTTAATGATATTATCTAATTTCTTCTTCTTCATTGTATCGATATTGCCTAAAACGTGAAAGGAGGAAAGGGTTGGACGCAAATCTGATTAAAGATGCACTGCCCATTGCTGATCACGTAACGCATAGGTAACAGTCAAATCTTTTCTTTATTTTTATATTATTACGTTTGTTTGTTTTTCGTTTTAACTACCTCGTTGGTCTAGTAGGCGCAAGCGCGACTCATTTGCACCTTACCATATAATTTAAAAAAGCATAACTTAGTTTCAACTTACTATAAATATGTCCCGCGCCAACATATAAATGATTCAACCTTGATAAAAAGTCAGGGTCTAAGTTTATAGCTGACGCTATATTTGTCAGGGTGCCAATTGTAATCACTGTTAAATCACCTGAAATTAAGTACAAAATTCGTTAATTCTCCACATTATCAGTTTTCATAGACATCCTATATGGCCTAAGACGCTTTGCACACAGAGCAACTATTGCAGCAACTGGCAACTAGCTGTTTACACACATTTCAATTGGACTGCACACACAGATCAACTCCAGTTTCGAGTTGCCGCAACTAGCAACTTTTAAATATTGTACCGGTTTTTAAAGTTGCCGGTTTCCTCAACCGTCAATCGCAACGCTCCGGGCGATTTCACACCCTCCCTCCCTCGCCGTGTGCCCGGCAATGCCAGTGTTGCTACGGCAATGGCATACGGCAACTCGGCTATGAAAGATGCTCACAAATTGCCAAAAAGTTGCGGCAACCGGCAACGTTATAGCAACTATCAACTTTTACAGGAAACTTTAAAAGAGTTGCCAGTTGCTTCAACTTAAGTTGCTCCGTGTGCAAAGCGCCTTAGTTTAAAAGTTAAGTTAAAAGTTTAAAGTACTTATTTTAGAGCCTTCAAGTTTTTAATGTTCCTTCTAGCGACGACGGGTTTTCCAAACTGACGGTCAACCTTCAATAGTTGAAGAGACACTACGAAGAGAGAAGTATTTAAAAGACTAGAGCCAGCAACAGACAGAAAACAAGATAGCTGGATACCTTGGATGGATTCCTGGAGAATTGGCGAGATGAAGCACAAAGTCCAAGGAAGTGAAATGGGGAGAAATATGCTTAATAGCGGGATAGTATAGGCAAGAAAAAAACACCCTGGGACCCTCACTGTATAGTCGAATTTCCTATAATACCAATTCGAAGCAGCATGTCTATTCTGTTAAAATCTCTTTTGGTGAATGTAGATAAAGAAATATTTCGGTGAGTGTCATGATGATGACAAAATTTGATAACTCACCTGAAGCTCACTTCACTTAAGAAAGAAAGAAAGGAGAAAAACTGTTTATTTGCGAGAGAATGACGTAAATAACATAAATAGAAAAAGAAAATTGTACATAAAATTAAAATAAAAACAATTCAAACAAAGACAATTTTTTTTGTTAATTAAGAATATTAGCAAAATGACAGTTCATCTCAAGCTCATTTCATCCTAATTAACAAAGGTAGATTCTATAGAATGGCACTGTAATAATGATATTTTTATACCTTCATAAGTCTCGGAGTACTTGATAAGAGCATTCACAGCATCCTCAGTCTTAGCTGGTACCAGGTCCGGGAAGACTTCTTCAATGTCTCCCAAGCCATCCTTGCCGTAAGGATCATCTACTGATGGAGTTGTTACCAATGATGCTTTTGATCCCCTGTAGATTGGCACCTGGAAATTGAGAAGTATTTTTTTCATAATAGATCTAGTATGGTCAAAGTTTATAAAGTGAAGTTTATTTACTGTTGTTACAGTGGTTACCTTATAACTAAGTTTACATAATAATTATAAATCGGTAACATTTGACGGTCCGTAGTTTGGTGAAAACGATGGTCCCCAAACTAGGCGATGCCTGTATCTTGGGGACCAAGATTGTGATACATAATAATCCTTGCCATGGGATAGTTAAATTTAATATTATATAAAATTTATTTCAGGTACGAAATGAGATCAAAGATTTAATTGTAATAGATAAAATTCTTATAAACTAAAGTTATGCAAGCGAAGTTAAATACAAAAGTATGTAGATAGGCGGGACTGCGTCTGGCTAGAAATGAGGTGGTTCGTTGTAGCGGGATGTAAAAGATGCGTTTGGAGGCTAATGAGTGAAAGTCAGATCTAGCTTTTATTGTTTTGTGTGTGTGTAGGTATGATATACTATAGCTACTATCCGTCTGCAGATTATGTTCCAAAGAGTAACCGCGGCCATAGAATACAACGGGCATTAGGAGGAATATGGATGGATGTTAGTCAGTAAGAGTCTGACACTTCCTTCCACTCCGCTCAGAGCGGAAGAAGTAATTTGATGATTTTCCATGATTTTCCAAGATTAGTGACTTCGTCCGTGTCAAAGTTGATATTTTCTACCACAAAAACCGTATTTTTTTTACAGAAGACAAATATTGTATTATTATATCAGAGCTATAGGGCTAATTGCAGACTATATCAATCTCAGTAAAATTAATAATAATAATACATTTTTATTCGTTTATAGTTACAAAATATAAAATATCTTATTATACTCGTAAGAACTTAACATTATGTAACTGTATAATAGACATCATGTGTGAATAGTACGGTGGTCCCCAAACTAGGCGCACGCCAGTGCCAGGTTTTATTCAGATTCAGTTATTTTTCACCCGTGTTAAGTGTCTTTGGTTTCTGCTCCTCTTTCCTCGATCGTAGCGTGATAATATAGAATATATAGCCTATACTTACCTCATGAATTTGGTAAATAGAATACAAATAGCTATTATTAAAAAAAAACACGACTGCAAAGTTTGCACGTATTAGTACTTTGTTTACTCGGCAGTTTTTTTTACGTTTTTTTTTACAGTGATATATTTTTTTTATAACTACTTGCCAATTAAATAATTAACATAGACACGACCAGATTCATTAAAAAAATAAATTGAGGCTGGTATTAATTTACGTTTTACAGTGGTTTCTTTTTTACTAGCCTATGTTACTCGGAACGATGTAAGGATTCTAACGATACCCTATACGTCTAAATCAGTTCAGGCGTTTAAAAGTTATGGTGGAATAAAGAAACTCACATACATACAAACACACATTAATCCTGAACACATAACACTTCTTTTTTGAGGCAGTCGTGTAAAAAGAAAAAAAAATACAAATAAGAAAAAGAATAGGTACCAATAAATATTTTTTTAAATTGGACTGGTTGTAGAGATTAATGCCTAAAAACAAACAATTTAGTAGATAATGATATTTTCTACTCACATCTTGTCTTTTTGCAACTCTCAGTATCCTCTGGTTGTTGTAGCAGACGTTGTCTTCGTTAGTGTTACCATTTCCAGTCGTCAATGCTAGCAGTTTTGGTCTGAAAACCAGAACAATATTGTGTACCAGCCTATTATTGTCCCATTGCAAGGCAAAGACCTCTTCTCATACAGAGAAGGCACAAGCAATCACTGTGTTGAGGAAGATTGTCGATTTTATACTTAACTGACGTTCAAAAGTGCCTTATAGTGGCCTTGACTTTGAAGAATAGTTTCACTTACCCATCAAAATATTTCTCGTACAGCAAAGCCAGGAAAATGGCAATAGCATCGTCACCGCCAGCGTCATTGTCTATAATGAAAGGTATTCTATCCTCTGTTGACAAACTACAAAGAAGAAATTAAATTATATTTAAAAAAAAAACTCAACAAAATTATAGTACTTTAAAATCACTAAACAAAATATTTTTAAGACTAGCTTTTGCGAGATTCTTTGTCCGCGTAAACGTGAATTTTCTCCTACGGGAACGTACTACTGGGGTAAAAAATAAAATATCATTTTTAACATCTCAAACGAAGTTATTTGAATTATTTTCTGCAACTTTTTACGACACTTAACAACACTCAAATTAGTATAGTTGACACCATAACCCGTTTAGTGTACGCAATTTGTGCGCGGGCGCTTATCTATGAGCGTATGTGCCCATGCGGTACACGCGTCATTCTAGATTTCAACTAATTTCAAGACACAACTATTTAAAAAAACGAAGAAGGTAACCAGTTCTTTTTTTGTAAAAAAAAAATTGTGGCTTTAAAATCAATACGTCCGTCAATTAATGTAAATAATTATAAAAGTTCGTCAATTGAGTTGGCAAATAGATGACGTCACAGTCCGGAATTGCCATACAAAATTAATTTTTTTTTTGAAGTGGTAAAACTCATCAAATGACTCCTTCCGCCCTGGGTGGGGAGGAAGGGACTGTCAGACTTTTACTGACTAAAAAACAACCCTGTTCCTTCTGTTGCCCTTTACGTTCCGGGGCCACGGTATCCTGTTAAGACGTCCCAAAATTTTATGGTGAATCGCGTTTTGACAGTTTATAAAAAGTATGTCAATTGATTGGTGGTGTCAATTACCCAGTTGAACCAAAATATTAATTTTTTTAAACTATTTTCTGCTGACAATTTAATATACTTTTTGCTAAAAAAATATTTACGATTATTAAAGCAACCTAAGTACGTACCAATTGATACACCCGCAGATATACAAAAATACGAGTAAAAATTTGTAAAGTAACATCTTTGAAACCGGATACACTCACGTCTTATTTCAAACTCATGAAAGAATTGATTATTTTATGTAGACTTTCTTAAAGGACTGATTATTATATATAGATTTTCTTTTATTTTCCTACAAGGTTTATCACGTCTAATTCCCTACACATTTCACATAAAACTGAATATTTGAATTAAGAAGGTTTTCGTAGTTAAATGTGTATTACGTAAGACGGGTATTGACTACTGTGAGTAAAGAAGTAGTTCATCCAGGTCGATAACCTTTAAAATATTCAGTTTCGTTCCCTTTGATAGTCGACTTTTGCTTGGCAACCGGTTGAAAGTTAACCTAGAACCTTATCTTTTTGCTACTGGGGAATTCTGGAGAGAATTCTAGAATTATGGCGGATTCGGGAGTAACGAGCCTGCGCCAAGCCAATACCAGGGGGCTTAGACAAAGTAACAATTGCAAAACGATAACGAAGTTAGAAAAGACTAAAATGTATGTGATTGACATAAGCCGCGTTAAGTTACGTGGTCAATCGACGAAGCGATGACCACATGAAAGACTAAAATGTATGGGATTGACATAAGCCGCGTTAAGTCACGTGGTCTATCGACGAAGCGATGACCACATGAAAGACTAAAATGTATGGGATTGACATAAGCCGCGTTAAGTCACATGGTCAATCGACGAAGCGATGACCACATGAAAGACTATAATGTATGGGATAGACATAAGCCGCGTTAATTCACGTGGTCAATCGACGAAGCGATGACCACATGAAAGACTAATAT
Source organism: Hoplodrina ambigua (assembly GCA_949774945.1). Taxonomy (NCBI): domain Eukaryota; kingdom Metazoa; phylum Arthropoda; class Insecta; order Lepidoptera; family Noctuidae; genus Hoplodrina; species Hoplodrina ambigua. The sequence goes on from OX458968.1 coordinate 12,053,060, forward strand.
TAAATTTTGGAAAATGGTAGGAGGGGGTTGACGTACCCCCTCCCCACTTCCTTCAGTCAGTCATCGACTACACGTATAAACAAAGCAATTTGTCTTGTTACGGCGGTTCTGCTGTGATTTTATAAGGAGTTCCGTTCCATATCTCCAAAGTTCATCATCAGATCATGACAATATTCCTATGGGACCTATTCGGAACTATACTCTTTCAAACAAAAAAAGAATCATCCAAATCGATTCATAATTGGCGGAGTAATCGTAGAACAAACACACAAAAAAAAAACATACGGGTCGAATTGAGAACCTCCTCCTTTTTGAAGTCGGTTGAAAATGTATGGGATTGACATAAGCCGCGTTAAGTCACGTGGTCAATCGACGAAGCGATGTTACTTCGTCTAAGCCCTCTGGTATTGGCTTGGCGCAAGATTCGCCACCTAAATACCCAACACCGTACATTTTGATTAATAATGGGCCGAGAAATTGTAAAAGTAGTGCGGCGTGCGCGTCGCAAAGCGTCCTATTACCGTATTGTGAGGTGACCATTTTTCCTACGATCGTTAATAATATTACTGAATAAAGCTGCGCGATTTTTGCGTTGCGGTGGATAAGTAGCTAATCGGGGGGAAGCGGCTAAGGGGCTCGAGCCTCTCCCCAAGAATATCTGAGTTCTTCCGTGACAAATTTTTAAGTGACCTTGATTTAAACCTTATTGCAGCTACCTAAGGTTCAAAGTTATTTTAAATAAAATGTTACTTTGCTATCCCTCAGCGGGGTCAAGCCCATCCCCCCTCCCTCCATGACAATCCTGGATCCGCCGCTGCGATGGATGGTAAACACGCATTTGATGGTATACCTACTGCAACGCTTTTATGCGAGTCTGGTGCAAAAGAGTAAAAATAGCTATACGTTTTATTTAAAAAAAATGTTCGTACGTTTTATTCACAATTCTCAAGTAGGCCAATAAAACAGCTTATCTTATTCAGTAATTCCCATTGAGGCAAAAAAAAAAACAATTTAAAATATGTTGTTGGCATCGTTTTTATTATATTCTGGTATTTGTTGTACCACGCTATTCGTGGTATAGCAAAAAATAAAAAACAACTAGAGTTCAAAGTGATTTAGAAGTTATCTTTTTGATCTTGTCTAATTACAATCTAGTATTTTCCTACCTTTTTTCTTTCTAAAGAGGATTCACATCTGCTGCATCAGCTGCGTGAGCGTCGCGTCCTGCACGCGGCGCGCACGCTCAAACTCCCGAGAAACGGGCACGCCTAATGTGGGAGACGCCTAGAGTTTTTTTTGGAATAGTCTTGCAGCTTAGCTACGCTATGCCTTCAGTTCGGCCGCCCTGCCTACATATCTCCGAACAGCAACGAATTTTGCCGACGCGCGCGACTAACGGCTCGGCGCGCCGCCTCCTCCTCGCGCTCACGATGCGCCTCTCGCTCGCTCCTGACAGTCATCATAGAATAAGGTCAGGACAAATACAAGAGGCGTCAGGCGGAGGCGAGGTGCGGGCGAGGCGCGGGTGCGACGCCACTTCTTTGATATTTCATACAAAATGTATAGAAGAGGTGAGGCGCAAGACATACTGAGACGGCGGGGCGTGGAGCGAGCGCCGCTTTCACGCTCTCGACGCACCCGCAGTTAGTAGTGTTTTTTTGTACACAGGAGTAAACCCCAAATGCATCCATTGTGTTCCACAGCGCCACGTCTTTCCGACACCGTTAGCGCGCCTGTTCTGCGCTGCACCGGCGCAGAGGCCGCGCACCTCGCCCGCGCCTCGCCTCCGCCCGACGCCTTTTGTATTAGTCCCGCGTCTAAGGTATCGAGCATGACCAACATTTATTAACGGTGTGCATGTCATTATTTTTATCGTAGTTAAACGTAAAGTAATAAACTTAGTTAATTGCTAGAGCTATGTTTACATTGAAGAGTTTCCAATACCACCAATACCTACACTATAAACTCTAGAGTGTCTTTGAACCATTTTTTTTAATTCATCAAGCCGTATAAGGTACAAAGAGTAAAATATTTTTTTTTTTAATGAAACACAATAAAATCAATTATTAAATTTTTATTTTGAACAAAATAATAAAACACAAACATAATTATATAATAAACACGTGCATAATATTCAAATTTTATTTTATAACATGATGATTAAAACATTTCAGTGGTCCGTCGATTTGTTTATGACACATTTTGTTGTGCAAATGTTTGAAATTATGATAAAAGACTATTGTATAACGAATACAGAAGATAATATATTTTATATTTTTAAATTAATATTAAAAAATTTAATTGAATTTATTATTATTATTTCTTATTTAATAATATTGAACACAACTTGAATATGTTCAATATTATTAAATAAGTACAAGCATATATATTTACCTGCATTGTGGCAACATGAAATAATTTAGGTTTACAAGAAAAGAAAATTGTGATGTGTCCTTTTGCATCCCATATTTTTCAGTATTATCCTAAATTTTTAGAGGTTCACCCCCTAATTCTGCCAAATATATCCAGCAAGAACGTTTTGTACCGCTTCAGGTTCACTGAGACACAGATTCTTACATTAGGATTCTTCGACTTAAAGTCATTTGTGATTATACCTCGTTTGGAACCTAGGAATTAAAACAAGTGATTATTTTAAAATAATAAATATCTAAATATCTTGGGACAACTCACACACGGCTATCTGATCCCAAGCTAAGCAGAGCTTGTGTTATGGTAACCAGACAACTGATATACATACTTATATAATTTATAAATACATACATATTATAGATAAATCACACCCAGACACAGAACTAACAATCATGCTCATCACACAAAGTTTGTCCTGGGTGGGAATCGAACCCACGACCTCCGGCTTAGCAGTCAGGGCCGCTAACCACTAGACCAACAGGCCCGTATAATGATAATAATAATCATATTTACAAGACATCAGAAGGTGTAGGTACATTTCGCCAGTTATGTTTGCCACCTTTGGTTGACTGGTAGAGAATGCCTAAGGCATTAAGTCCGCCTTTGTACTTTTTTATTGCATAAAGTTTAAATAAATAAATAAATAATAAATATGTTTAAGTCCCATGTAATAGGGGGCGAGCCTAGTGCCATCAACCGGGCACAAATCCAGGCTCCGAGGCTGCTCCTTATAGAAAATCCCAATAACAAATGGCCCAATCTGGGAATCTAACCCGGACCTCATGCTCAGCAGTTGCGAATAATGATATTTTTTCTTCTTAAGCCAAGTAATTTTCGAGATTTCGTGTTCGTTATGCAGGGTGAACACAGACAGATAGACAGTTGTTTTTTTTTTTCGAACGATCGAAGACCATACTTTCAGGAATAAGGAACAATAAAAATATTTTTAAAAATGCGACCCAAAAAATATGACCGCCTTCAAAAACTACAAAATAAAAAATAACTTTAGCTTGAAAGTCGGCGGCTTTGGTTTTGTTTCTTGTCATGTAGGTATTGCCACCGACTTCCAAGCTAAAGTTATTTTTTATTTTGTAGTTTTTGAAGGCGGTCATATTTTTTTGTAAAAAAGCTTTTTATTTTTCGTTTTTTAGTGCTTGTGTGTTAATGTTTGAAATCCTTACATGAAGCCCTTTCAAACAATACCTCACACAATATATTTAAGTTTGGAAAGTGGTAGGAGGGGGGTTCACGTACCCCCTCCCCACTTCTTTCAGTCAGTCATCGACTACACGTATAAACAAAGCAATTTTTCTTGTTACGGCGGTTCTGCTGTGATTTTATAAGGAGTTCCGTTCCATATCTCCAAAGTTAATCATCAGATCATGACAATATTCCTATGGGACCTATTCGGAACTATACTCTTTCAAACAAAAAAAGAATCATTCAAATCGATTCATAATTGGCAGAGTAATCGTAGAACAAATATACAAAAAAAAAAAAACAAAAAAAAAAAAAAAAAAAACATACGCGTCGAATTGAGAACCTCCTCCTTTTTGAAGTCGGTTGAAAATAGAAAATCATCAAAATCTGATGCAAAGAAGAATATCCCAAAAAAACATAAAAATAGTTTAGCTCCAAAACCACAAAAAAATCGTAAAACATACATGGGGTTGTTTTAGATAGCCCAAGAAGCAAGGATTCCAAAATTTTATTTCGGATGTCCTTTTAAGGGGTACCCTGTATAAATTTCTTTCTTCTTTTCAAGACAACCTTACTTCAGCTATTTATGTATTTGAAAAATGTATAGCATACCTTCCCAAATAATATCATTCTTGGATTTTTTGAACTCAATTTCATCTAGTAGGTCAAACAGTGCTACGAACACAACAGCCGGGTCCAGTAGAGTCCAATATTCTTCTTTCTTGATCGACAACTGTTCAAAACCGTTGAGTGCTTCTATTATTGGATTCACAATTTTTCCTAAAACGTTTATACGCCAGTTCTGTAACAGAAAAATGAAACTTGATTGGTTCTATATAGAATTTTAGACGTATGAGGAACAGTATGAAAAGTTCCTCATATCCTCGGAGGACACTGCCTTTTTAATAGACGACTATTGAAAAGGCAGTATGCTCCGACCAGACTCGGATCTGGAGGGCTACTGCCCGAATGTTAATTTTTTCGGAATGGTATGTCGCAGGTTGCCCTCGGAGGTTTTCGGATGCTTAACCAGAATTTCCTGTGGTGCCTTAAAATGAGGGCCACCAGCCAGATTTTAAAACTTATAAAAACATAGCATCACGCCTGTAATCCCCGTAAGGGTTAGGCAGAAGTGTAGCGACTATTTTATTAAGCATGAAGTTAACGAAACTAATAATATAAACTTACTACACCAATATTTAATGTCAATCGAACTGTTGACAATGGTAGAATCGTCACTTTTTCTACTATAGCAACTTTTGCAACGATATGGTAAGCTTCTGGGTCCTGATACGCATTGAATTCTGGCTTCGGGTATTGTTTACCTGTGGAAAACAAGAATAACGAGATCAAAGACAACGAAGAAAAAAGTTATATGTTTTACCATATAAAAAAAAATATTGAAAAATAAACCTTTATTCCAGGCTAACATAACGTCACGCCTGTAATCCCCAAAGGGTTAGGCAGAGGTGTACCCATTAGTACACCCACATTTCGCCAGTTATGTTTTTAGTCCCATGTAATAGGGGGCGAGCCTATTGCCATCAACCGGGCACAAATCCAGACTCCGAGGCTGCTACTAAGAAATTCCTGATGGAAAAACCCAATAACACTTTGCCCGACCTGGGAATTGAACCCAATACCTCATGCACAGCAGTCGCGCTTGCGACCACTAGACCAACGAGGCAGTCAAAAGAAGGCTACTAAGGCCCATAATTATATCACAATACATAAATATACACAATAATTATAAACTATTACATCTATATAAATAATAATATACTTACTTTCGATATTACCAGCGCCAATGTAAAGATGTGCTAATCTGCCCAAAAAATATGGGTCCAAGCGTATTGCCAAAGCTATATTCGTTAAAGGACCAATTACAATGACAACAAGTTTTCCTGAAAGAAGAATAATTAATAATATATTACTAGCCCATTATTATCTCATTGCAGGGATACGAAAAATACAAATCATAAAGATACGATGATGATTGATTGATGACATGCCGGACCGGCGTGCGGTGCCGTGTGTTAATCGCCTTAGCCAGCCCCACGTGTCGCCACGCGTGGGAAAGCTTTCGGTTTCATACATTTAGTATAGGACTGATCACATTTGTCCCGCCTCGCGTGACGTGGAGCAACCGACTAAATGTATGAATCCGATAGCTTTCACACGCGTGGCGACACGCGGGGCAGGTTAAGGCGCTTTGCACACAGAGCAACTATTGCAGCAACTGGAAACTCGCAACTAGCTGTTTACATACATTTCAATTGGACTGCGCACACATAGCAACTCGAGTTTCGAGTTGCGGCAATCGTCAACAGTTTTCAGTTACTGCAATCGATGACTAAGTTAGTTGCTAGTTGCCGCAACTAGCAACTTTTAAATATTGTACCGGTTTTTAAAGTTGCCGGTTTCTCCGGGCGATTTCAAACCCTCCCTCCCTCTCCGTGTGCCCGGCAATGCCAGTGTCGCTACGGCAACGGCATACGGCAACTCGGCTATGAGAGTTGCTCACAAATTGCCAAAAAGTTGCGGCAACCGGCAACGTTATAGCAACTATCAATTTTTACAGGAAACTTTTGAAGAGTTGCCAGTTGCCTTAACTTAAATTGCTCCGTGTGCAAAGCGCCTAAGTATAAACGACCTATACTCAGACTTATTTTTTGGTGAAAATGATCTATATAAAACTGACTTGCAAAGGATTAAATATGGTTCAGGCCAAGAGGTCAAGAATCTTGGGTGACCAAAAACAGTACCTTCATATTTCTTGGATAGTTCGATTAGTGCCAGCGCTGCTATTTGTTTCTGGACCTTAATTGGTTCTGATGGTGTATAGCCATCGTCTCCCAAGCCATCTTCACCGAAAAATTTATCAGATGGGACGGTTGATATTAAAGCTTTATCAGCACCGGCGTATATTGGTATCTGAAAAAAATATAAAAATTTATTTCACCTACGTTAACTATTTGGTTATTGCTCCGCTCCCATGGGCCACAGCGTGATGATTTTAAAGCCTATACTATTGGTATTTTTAATATCCATAAGCTATATTTTAAAAAATGACCAACGAGCAACTAGCTTCAACTTTCTGACTAACTCACCAACTTCTTGACAATTCAAAAGTGCCAGTAAATGGTCTAATTGAAATAAATATTTTGACTTTGGCTTTGAAATTAATATTTACAGTGTGAATGGTAAAAATTTTGCCTGTGTACCAAACTCTTTGTTTGTTTGTACTTATTCATTCTCTCTCTCTCTCTTGTTATTTTATAAAACTGCTAAATTATAAAAAATAATGCAATCTATTAATGATCTTTTGAAGATCAATATAGTACATTCTCATGCAAAATAATGTGTGTGTATTCTAGTTCGATTTTTTTTAAATAAAAAAAGTAAGTTACTCCTTATAATATCGGCTATTTGCTATTAAAAATCTCGTTAAAATCTGTTTAGCCGTTTAGGAGACTAGCTGGACCTGGAATGAACGGACAGACAGACAGACAACAATTTTCATAGTTGATCTTTTGTTTTAAATATTTGTAATGCATTTAGTAGAAAGCTGTAGTTTTGACATTACCAGCAAACAATTTAATTTTATTTATTTGAGTCGATATGTATTTAAATATAATATAACTTAATATCAAAGTCAAATCATTTAATTAAATTGGACCATTTACAGGCATTTTTGAATTGCCAAGGAGTCGGTCAGTTAGTCCGAAAGTTCAAGCTACTCGTATTGCTCGTTCCAAAACGGAGGTATGGAGAAGAACGAGCAAGAAACTCCACGGCACTCTTTCCAATAAGGTTTTAAAAAAATCCTGGTAACATTATTATTGTTGATTCTACATGAAGATGAATATAAATTGAAATAGTAGTAAAAATTATAAAAATAAAGATGTAAGCCATAGCAGATATGAAATTTAACTTAAAGGGCTTTTAGTATCCTTTATTATTAGTAATAGAGAAAAATAAATCTTTATTTCACCAAAAGCCATCGGCGTACAAGATCCACAGACTATGACCATATAAAGCTTATAACTAGGTCACAAAAATGTTAAACTCTGACTCCTAAACTAGGTGTATGTGCCTGTGCCTTAGGAGTCAGTGATTCTCCGTAACAGTAAATGATAAGCGCTTTACATACAGAGCAATTATTGCAGCAACTGGCAACTAGCTGGCAACTAGCTGTTTACATACATTTCAATTGGACTGCGCACACAGAGCAACTCGAGTTTCGAGTTGCGGCAATCGTCAACAGTTTTCAGTTGCTGCAATCAATGACTAAGTTAGTTGCTAGTTGCCGCAACTGGCAACTTTAAAATATTGTACCGGTTTTTAAAGTTGTCGGTTTCCTCAACCGTCAATCGCAACGATTTCAAACCCTCCCTCCCTCTCCGTGTGCCCGGCAATGCCAGTGTCGCTACGGCAACGGCATACGGCAACTCGGCTATGAAAGTTGCTTATAAATTGCTTAAAAGTTGCGGTAACCGGCAACGTTATAGCAACTATCAACTTTTACAGGAAACTTTTTAAGAGTTGCCAGTTGCCTCAGCTTAAGTTGCTCCGTGTGCAAAGCGCCATAGTGTACTAAAACGGACGTTGAAACAAAAGTATATAAAGGTATTGTAAATACTTACATCTTGCCTGTCACATAAAGATAGTACTCGATCACTGTTGATTATTGCTTGAGACAAGTTCACATTTCCGTATGATGTGGTCAAAGCAATTAATTTTGGTCTGAAAATATACACACTATGATTGAAACACATGACGGTAATAATTTTACTACTATTAGCGTAGACGCCGCGTAAACGAGACGCGTGCGTCGCGTTACGGCGGCGTCTGCGCTGAGCATTCGGTTATAGAACGCCTACACTGGACAGCGTATGAGCCAGTGGTATGAGGCCCATATAAATGTGATTTGGATTGATAGATGTTTGTTACACAATCACGCCAGAAAGGCTGGACGGATCTGGATGAAATTAAGCAAAGGGATAAATTAAAGTCTGGAATAGCACATAGGCTATTTTTAATCAATACGGTTCCCGAAGGTTACAATATTTTTTTAAGAAAGTCGCTTGTGATAGAGGGCTAGCCTATTGCCATCAACCGGGCACAAATCCAAACACCGACGCAGCTACTGAGAAATTCTTCCAAAACCCAATAATACTGCGCGACCTAGGAATCGAACCCACGACCTCCGGCTTAGCAGTCAGGGCCGCTAACCACTAGACCAACAGGCCCGTCATACAAACCGACAATACATTTAGAAAATGTTTTCATTAATCAACAATTGTTTTATGTCAACGTTTCTTGTGCGTATGACGTCTACCAAAACGGCCAACTTGAAGTAAATGAGGGTAGTACGACAAACTCACCCGTTAAAATATTTCTCATTGAGCAAAGTCAAAGTTATGGCAAAAATATCGTCTGCTCCTCCATCGTGGTCTATCACGAACTTCTTTTCTGAATCTTTTGTGGCTTCGAGACTAAAAAAAGCGTTAAAAATACATAACATAAGAAATTATCTGAAGATGTAAGCATAAGATAGTGCACTCATTTATCTAGTTTTCTATGTAGGTATCAAAATTCTATTCCGAAAATCCGGAATAACCCAAAAACATGTTATTTGACCCGCGAACCCGCGTGTGGTCCCTGAACCACACTGTCAGGCCTTATTATAGGCCTTATTTATTGTCTGGCCTGATCTAGCTATTTAGCTGCTCTGGGCAAAAGTAATATTCGCCGCCCTTTATTATGTCATGAGCTTGCTATTCAGAAGATGGGATGATATGATATGTGATATGTAATATTGTTTTAATTATATAATTCAAATTAAGTATATAATTTGTTGGCGAAATGTTGGTGTACTAATGGGTACACCTCTGCCTAACCCTTCGGGGATAATAGGCGTGATAGTATTATGTATGTTTTAATAATAATTGTATAATATTCACATACACTGAAACACAGGTTTAAATTAACCTAGATCGGGCGGGTCGCTACCTAACATTGCAATTCCGAACTATCGATACTTGCTCCTTTAATTATTTAGTTTTAGTTAATTTTTAGGCACTGTAATTTTATGGAAAATCTTTTTATCTGTTTGGTTTTATGTACACTTTTTGTAAACATTTTTATTTGAATAAATTACTTTATGTTACTTTATACGCTAGTCTTCTACGGCTTCTGAACAAGTAAACAAAAATTCATGAGAGTATGTTGGACTTTGTAAAACTGCCCAGAACCCTCAATTTTGCCGACCTTCATTATGGCCGCTCTGGGAAATTCACTCTTCGGCGCTGAGCCGAGCGTTGAAAATCCAACAATACGGAAGGCAAAGTATCATTAAAATAATACTGTTTTAACAGATGGGAGTAGGCCCCCTAATATGACATTGCAATACCGTAACAGGCCACTAAGTTCTAAGAACCTTATTTTTATTGTTAACATCTAATTTGTGTACACTTAGTTCGCAATAAAGAATTTGAATACATTTTTGAGCCGTTTTGGGTTGAAACACTAAGGCCATGGTGTCCGAGCGCATACGTTGTGTTTCGGGACATTGCCAAGTTACTGTTTGACTCTTCACATGTCTAGAGGGCTGGCTTTTTCAGAATCAGCATTGCCATACAATGTGGCAATGCTGTCAGGCTTTTGGGCATCTGCCCAAGACTCGATGAGACAAAACTAAATGAGAGTTGCCGAGAATCGAGCTAAATGGAAGGATTGGAGATTGCAGAGGCCAATATCCAGCAGTGGACTATATTGTAGGCTGATCTTCTTCTTTATCGTGTGGGCAGTAAGGTTCTTACGACCCTACACACCCTAGTGTCAGAGTTTCTAAACCGCCTCAAAGGCCTCTGACATGGTTTGAGCGGAACAGTAAGTCCAGGTTTCCTCACGATGTTTTCCTTCACCAATGCCAGTGATGTCCAAGATAAACTTTGGAAAGTACATATGAATTGAATTGAATGATTCACATTGGTACTTGACCGGATTTGAACCTACAACCTCATGCATGAGAGGCGGGGACCTTAACCACTGGGCCAACATGACTTAGGCTGATGAGTTACGAGAATATTGGCCTACAGAATAAAACAAAATATCGCAATGATAAAAAGAACATATAACGTGTATTTTTAGCCCCTATCATATTATTTTTGAATAAATTATTTATATCGGCTCTATGCGGGGTAAACAAAAAACTAGGTCGACGGTACGACTCATAAAATGTAGATTATTTAAAATACCTAAGTACCTACTGCTTTTTAAAAGGTATTTGAAAATGGAATTTAAGTGACTGTAGCCAACTGCCAAAATATTATCGTTCTGTGGTTTCTGCCTAACCCCATTGCGTGAATTTTTGCATATTTGTGTCTGTAATAATGCTGAATAGTTCTGTTTTTTGTTTTTTTTTTTTTATTAGAAACAAACACCTTATAAAAAAAAACACGACTGCGAAAATTGCACGTTTGTGTTTTGTTTATTCGTCAGCTTTTTTTAACGACTTTCTTTATTTACAGTGTTATTTATTTTTTAAATCTACTTGTCAAATTCTAGACGATAAAAATAGACATAACCAGATTTAAAAAAAAAAAAATTGAGGCTTTTATTAATTTACGTTTTAAAGTGACCACACGAGATTCTTCTTATTTAAGCCTATGTTACTTTAGCCTATATTACTTGGAACGATGCAAGGATTGTAACGATACCCCATACATCTTAATCGATTCAAGCGTTTAAAAGTTATGGTGGAATAAAGAATCTCACACACATAATACATTAACCCTGAACACATAACACTCCTTTTTTTGGGACAGTCGCGTAAAAAGAAAAGACTTGACAAGAATAGAGTGAAGCGTACAAAAAAGTAACTTTAAGTAGGTATAAGTCTTTTGTTTACTTGACACCTTAATCATTAATGAATTGACGTACTTTTATGACCTGTCAAAACGCGATTCCTCCGTAGATTTTGTCAATCTAACTAACGTTAGTTTACCGACATCAAAAAAGGAGGAGGTTTTCAATTTCTCGGAATCTTTTTTTTTTAATGTATGTTTCCTGGTTACTCGAAGGCGCTTGAATCGATTTGGAAAATTATTTTTTTGTTTGAAAGGGTATACTTCACAGTTGGTCCCATAGAAATAAGTGTTGTGCTATGTCATAATTATGTGTGCACCAAATAAATGGTTTAACTACATATATTTATTTAATAATAAAACTGGTTTACATCCGTATTACGTGACACACATGACACAAAGGTCCAGTTGAAAACCAGCGTCATGGTCTGACATTTTATGCTGAACTGGGCGTGTTTGGCGCAGCTGTGCGGTACACAATAATATCTCTTTTTAGGGTTCCGAAGTTCTGACAAGGAACCTTAAGGGTGAGGCCAAACGAGCGTAATTTTGTAAGTCGTGAATGGCAGAATTTCGGTTGCAGAAATTCTACCTGGCAGAAATAGTCAGAATAAAAAAGGAAAAAAAAAACCTAAGTTTCACAATGCTGCCGCTAGATGGCGCTGTACCAAATTAACTCGTAATTTTATTTTTTACTATTACTAATATTCAGAATAAAGAACCACAGAACCCTACACTATGCGTGGCCCGACACGGACTTGGCCAGTTTTTTGTATTTTCTTTTCTTTTTTTTCTTATTTTAGTTTATTTTTATTAATTTTGTATGCACATGGTCTGTGTCAATAAATATTTTTAGTATTAAAATTAGATAATTATTCATTTTAAAATGCAGTTAAAAACACAAGTTAGATGCATTAAACTATTCTTGCTAGATTGTATTATCATAACGTACTCATGTATAATCTTTCATTTATTTTTTATTTTAAATTCATGCAAATAATGTCAAAAATACATTGTACATGTGGCCTTAATGCCTTGGGTATTTCCTACCAGTCTACCTTAGGGTGATGCAGAGACAAAACATAGTAGGTGCAAAGATACAGAAAATCTCGAAGAATAAAAAAAAATGTGTTGTAATAATAGATATAAAATAATAAAATGTAAGTTTGTATATATTGCACAATATATTATACATAAGTACACAGACTTACTTATTAAAAAAAAAAAATTTGGTTGATGTCTAAGCGGATTTTTTATGACTTTTAGTTTTAATTTTTTTCAAATTAAAGTTTGGCAAATTGTGTAAGTTTAACGTAATTAATCAAATTATTGATGAGAAATTGTAGATTCGTTTTGGAACATTTTTTTTAATTAAAAACATATATACATAGGCTGAAACTACAGAACGCCACCTGCTACAATCCTTACATACTCCTTTCGCTTCATCTACGTTCATACATCAAAAAAAAAAAATCGTAAATAAAAATTACTTAGAAATCTATAATCTTACCAGCCAATTAAATACATCAAACACACAACAACACAAAATGTATCTGCCATGCTTGAGCCGACTGATGAACTGAACAAACAGCGCAACATATATATACTTAAAAATATATAAAATAAAGTTCTTTTTTCTTGTCGCTAATCTCATTATTAAGTATAATTAAGGTCGAGTTTTAGTCTAATCAAATGCAGTTTAATACCGGTATTCTGCACATTTTTTAGTTTATTTATATTACCAGTTTTGCTGCAGAATTTTTTATACATAGAATGCATGCCACTAAAAAAGAAAAGCTAAATTTTATTTATTTATACAAGGCATGTTTCAACATCATCTTAGAGAAAAATAAATGTTACATACACATAACATAACATCACGCCTGTAATCCCCGAAGGGTTAGGCAGAGGTGTACCCATTAGTACACCCATATTTCGCCAGTTATGTTTTTAGTCCCATGTAATAGGGGGCGAGCCTATTGCCATCAACCGGGCACAAATCCAGACTCCGAGGCTGTTACTGAGAAATTCCTGATGGAAAAACCCAATAACACTTTGCCCGACCTGGGAATCGAACCCAAGACCTCATGCACAATAGTCGCGCTTGCAACCACTAGACCAACGAGGCAGTTCACCCCCTAAATGTTACATAGTATAAAACAAAGCCGCTTCCCGCCCTCTATATGCTCAGTTCTTTTATAATCACGCAACGGATTTTAATGCGGTTTTCGTCAATAGATTAGAGAGAATAGAACAGAATATATTGATTCAAGAGGAAGGTTACAAGCTAGAACTCAGACCACCCAGGACCAATTACGGAAAAAAAACATTATATATGAATTAGCGGTGTTATACAATAAACAGCCAGATGAAATGACTAATTTGAAAAGCACAAATGTCTTTAAAAAAGGTATTTATGTGGCAGAGGTGAGTGGCGACGACGGGAGGAGTCGCTCTAGGAAGACCTACAGGCTTGCCTAGTTTGGAGCCAACGTGAAAAACTTTCTTTTCCTTTTCTTTTCTTTAGACCTACACTGACCATATTGGTGAGGTCCTTCAGAAAGGTCAGGTGCGGAGTACTCGTAAATGGCGTGCTTGTATGACGAGGTGTATGAACGTAGATGAGGCACAAGGAGTGTGTAAGGATCGTAGCAGGTGGCGTTCTGTAGTTTCTGCCTACCCCTACATAAGCTCACGCCTTTACCAGGCGTGAGTTTATGTATGTATGTATCTTTAAAAAAATGTTAAAAACTTATGTTGACCAAATTATTTTGTAATAAATTTTCTTTGTCTATACTTAATTTTTCTAGAACCCGATATGTATATTTTTTATTGCTCTTTTTTATTAATAACCGACTCACGGAGTCACGATGTAATAGTGTAACTGCATGATTTATTTATAATCTTATGTTATAAGCGAACTATTTATGTTCTATAAGAGAATAAATATCTTCAAACCGAGGTTTATGCATACAATGCATAAAAGTTCATTAATATCGGTACAACCGTTTAGGAGGAGTTTAGTGACATACACACGTACAGAAAGACCTAATATTTATTTAACACAAATTCTACTTTTTAATCTAATTACATATTATGTTCTTTTAACTGTATTTTGAATTGACACTTGATTGCAACATTAATTAATTCTGTCTTAAAGATAGGTAAAAACGTTAAGAATTTAATTTAATTTAATTGATAGGTACAAATTACATTTTAAATGTTAAACTAGTTACATGACATCGTTCTCATAATTGTTGTTTGAAGCTGATAAGTAATAGGAATTAATTAAGGGTTCCGTATTTCAAGGTTCACAAAAAATAAAAACAGATCTGGCAAGTCTCCGATTTTTTGTTTTTTTTTACAAATAACGTTAAGTACGTTTGACTGCCTCATTGGTCTTGTTATCACGCCTGTAATCCCCCAAGGGTTAAGCAGAGGTGTACCCATTAGTACACCCATATTTCGTCAGTTATGTTTAAGTCCCATGTAATAGGGGGTGAACCTAAATCTAAGGGACGGGGAAAAAAAAACAGTTACGGTAATTTAAATAATTTATTATTCCTAAGAGAAAATGACTATTTAACCACTTAAATGCCTGGCATAGGCATTGAGGAAGATGTAAATATTTTAAAATCATGATTTAATTAGCTTACTGCTTGGTGCAATCAATTCTAGATACAAAAAGATATAATTAGATTTTTTACACACAAGCTTTCGTTTAAACTCCCAAGTTCTAAGATTTGTTATCTAGTATAATTATGGTCATTATTTTAGCTCAGCAGAATACACATCCATCAAGAATTTCTTGTGTTTCTCCATGTTAGCTGCGTAGACGATCCTACCATTGGGATTCGTCGATGAGAAGTCATTTGTGTTTGTGCCTCGCCTGTCACCTGTAAATTTAAACAAATATCTTATGCTTACCGACCACTAATCTAGAATCTAGAAAACCGTTCTACTCGTTAAAACGTTCGAAATCTAGTCACAATCGTATGTCAATGATATGTAATGTAAAACATTAAAAAATAAATAAACTAGAGGCATGTTTGATAGACTGAGACTGATATTTTGAATTGTGGCGCTATGGTTTCTGCCTACACCTTTGGGAAAAGAATAGGCAGAAACCACAGAGCGCCACATTTGGAAAAAGGGGAAAAAGGAAAAGGGGTGAGTTTATTAAATGTATGTGGTTCATATAATATAAGGAGCTCGTGGCTAAGTAATAACAGCCGCACGGGTCGATCCATCAGGTTAAGCTACGCTTGCCGATCTTTACACACCGAGACTCCTCCGTGCCTCGGAAAGCACGTTAAGCCGTTGGTGCCGGCTGTCATACGTGGATCTTTGACAGTCGTTACGGGTCGTCAGAAGCCCGAAAGTCTGACAACCAGTCTTACCTAGGGGTATCATATTACCCAGTTACTGGGTTGTGGAGGTCAGATAGGCAGTCGCTCCATGTAAAATACTGGTATTCAGCTGCATCCGGTTAGACTGGAAGCCGACCCCAACATAGTTGGGAAAAGGCTAGGCAGATGATGGTTCATATAATATGATGATAATATACCCTTACCTTCCAAAATTATATCGTTGCGAGTATTTTTGAACTCATCAACAATATCATTGTTGATTGCTATAGATGCGACAGCAGGGTCCAGTTCCATCCAAGAGCTCTTCTTTGTCGACGAAACTTGTTCAAAACTGTTGAGTGCTTGCATTAATGGCGTCTGAATTTTTCCTAACTCATTTCTACGCCATTCCTGTAATATATAGGTATATTTTTTTTAAATTAGCTCATACTTATTTATTCAAATCATCGATAAAGGCATTTTAAATAACAGCTTGATGGGTAATAGAGCATATTCGTACACTATGTCTTGTCTATCTCTATAGATCATATAACATAACATCATAACATAATATCACGCCTGTAATCCCCGAAGGGTTAGGCAGAGGTGTACGCATTAGTACACCCACATTTCGCCAGTTATGTTTTTAGTCCCATGTAATAGGGGGCGAGCCTATTGTCATCAACCGGGCACAAATCCAGACTCCGAGGCTGCTACTGAGAAATTCCTGATGAAAAAACGCAATAACACTTTGCCCGTCCTGGGAATCGAACCCAAGACCTCATGCACAGCAGTCGCGCTTGCGACCACTAGACCAACGAGACAGTCAAAAGATCAAAAATGATAAATCAATTTATGTAGATCATCATTGAATTTTACTGCTCTTTCCAATACCAGTCGAATTATACTTCAATACCTTGCTCCCGACAGAACGATATTGATGGTAACAGGACGAACCAAGGGGGACTATTACTAAAGTAATAGTCCGACATAACGCTCCGTCTTCCTAAAGCGCGTACTGAAAGTGCAAGGTATGCGTCGCCAATGGTTTGCAATGCATGCCTCAAGCTGTATGGACGTGGAGCTCAGTGTGAGCATGCCAGACGTAGGGCTCTTTCAATTTATGCCTTCAGTGCCAAAGTCATACTGTGCCGGAGCCGTGCCAGACGGACAGTAGTTTTTTTTTTTACTAAACGATCGCGCGGTCTGCCAGTTTACGTGTGTTTTAGGCATCAACGGATTTCTTAGAGGCCAATGAGACATGAGATCCGCTTCACCGCAAACCGCGGCGGTGCGCGGTGCCGTGTGTCTGCCTCAGAAATATTAAAGATAGCTTTGCCCGCGACTTCGTCCGCGTAAATTTCGGTTATAGCGGACACAGACGATGTCGCGGAAAAAATTACCCATGTCCTGTCATTTCAATTCGAAACAACACGTGGCGCCATCTATGATCATAAGAACGTTTCTGTGATTTCCCTCGAAAACAGTACTTTTTTTCGGGATTAAAGGTTAGGGTACCTTTAATCCCGAAAAAAAGTACTTGTTCGTTCCTGTACACATAAAATTTCAGGACGATCGGTTCAGTGGCTTAGGCGTAAAGTGGTAACAAACAAACAAACTTACTTTCGCATTTATAATGTTAGTTAGGAAGTTAGGATACTAAAATCTATAGCATCAGAGTATAAGATAAACTCACCCAAGAAATATTTAACGACAATTGAATCTGTGAGAACGCTACAAACGTAACTTTGTCTAGTGTAGCACTGTTTGCAACGATACGATAAGCTTCTGGGTCCATACGTGCGTTGAATTCTGGCTTCGGGTGTAGTTCACCTGTAGAAAACAGAGGAATTTAATAAATAATGTAGGAATGGAACATTTGAGAGGAAAAACATCAACGTAAAGATGATATTCTAATATTTAGTTCGATTTTTAAGGAGAATAAACTAAAAATAGTCATAGTTATTTATTCTTGGACTTAATTACCACAATAATGACAGTTTCAAACTTCGTGTAACTTTTAATAGCTGGCTGGTAGGTCAATAGCTAAAAGCCTCCAGGCAAGGGGGCTACCTCAACCAGCGGTAACGCTGTCGTGGGTCGAGGCATGCTGTGATTTGAACCAAATGGCGCTCGAGGTAAGACGGGTCACCCCGAGGCAGCTTAAATGGAAATTATAAGAATACTTATGTATCATCTGATCTTCTTTTGATCACTTTTGGGCCTTTGTCACATTAAACTCTTCACTTAAAAATTATTTCTGGTCGCTTTTCAATGTAATAAGACATGATTAGCGGGCTTGATGTTGAGTACAGTTTTGACTAGTTTCTGACTTACAGAAACGATTGTTATTAAGTAGCACATTTGACAATGGCACTAAAAATTCTTCAGGGAGTTAAATCATGGCAACAACGGTAGGTTTCCACTAAAAAACCGTTTTTTTAGTTGTTCCACATTGTTATTATATTTTCAGGAACATCATTAGCTACTTACCATGTCAGAGGCCCTTGAAGCGGTTTAGAAACTCTGATACTAGAGTGTGGGGTCGTAAGACCTTATTGCCCACACGATAAAGAAAGAAAAAGATTAGCTATTCGAAAGCAAAGCATTGAGTTTGACTAAATATACTTACTATGAATATGACCAGCACCAACATATAAATGCGCCAGTCTATGAATAAAATTGGGGTCTAATCTTATTGCCAAAGCAATATTCGTTAAAGGTCCAATTGCAACGATAATTAGTTCTCCTGAAAAATGAAAATAATTAATTAGAGTCAATACAGACGAGCACAATCTCTTCACTAGAATTCAAGACAGATTAGACAAAAAGCCTTAGGTAGACTACTAGAAAATGGCCAAGGCATTAAGCCCGCTTTTGTTCAATGTAGTTTTTTACATGTTGAATAAATAAACAAATAAGGGAAAAGTATCATACTATTTTTACACGACTACCCCAAAAAAAGGAGTGTTATGTGTTCAGGGTTAATGTATGTATGTATGTGAGATTCTTTATTTCACCATAACTTTTAAACGCCTGAATCGATTTTGATGTATGGGGTATCGTTACAATCCTTGCATCGTTCCGAGTAACATATGCTAGTTAAAAAAGAATTCTGTGTGGTCACTTTAAAACGTTAATTAATACCAGCCTCAATTATATTTTTTAATGAATCTGGTCGTGTCTATGTTTTGTCGTCTAGAATTTGACAAGTAGATTTAAAAAATATATAACACTGTAAATAAAAAACGTCGTAAAAAAAACTGTCGATTAAACAAAGCACAAATGTGCAATTTTTGCAGTCGTGTTTTTTATTTTTTTTTAATTATAGTAGCTTGTTACCTAATTTGTTCCTGTTTTATCTATTCAAACTGCATACATTATACATATTTTCGCTGTATTAGCTAGTTGTTGATTTTATTGTACATGATACGGTCTCATATAATTAAAACAATATACCGACAAAATACCTTTTTTTGACCATTATTTATACGTCTGTATATTACAATTGATGTTGATAAAAATAGCCCGAACTGTCCCACTGCTGGGCAAAGGCCTCCATCTATATCTTCCATCTATCGCGACTCTGCGCTACCTCTTGCCAAACCCCAATCTTCCGGGGTTGCGGGACGTCTTAACAGGATACCGTGGCCCCGGAACGCAAAGGGCAATAGCAAGAACAGGGTGGTTTTTTAGTAAGTAAAAGTCTGACAGTCCCTTCCGCCCCACCCAGGGTGCACGGAATCATTTGATGATATTTACCACCGAAAAAGAAAAAAAAAGGGTACCAATCTTGGACTCTACGGGCCCATAGATTATTCGACATGCGGCAGACATATTCAGCCCAGTTCCATTTTAGCTGGGAAGCCTGTCATTTTTGTATGTCATGATTTGTTTAAATCTCTTGTTACATAACATTCATAAACTCACGCCTTTTTCCCATGGGGGTAGGCCGAAACAACAGAACGCCACCTGCTACGATCCTTACATAGTCCTTTCGCCTCATCTACGTTCATACATCTCAAATCAAATCAAATCTCTTGTTATACCTCTAAAACATATAGAGAACCTATTTATTTTTTTAACACCTAGCACTTCTGTAATTCGTCTAATAAAGCGTCCGAAAGTACCTTCATATTTCCTCGAAAGTTCGAGAAGAGCAACCGCAGCTGGTTCTTTCTTTAGCTCAATAGGTGCTGAAGGTAAGTAGCCATCGTCTCCCAGTCCATCGTAACCGTAATAGAAGTCAGATGTGTATTCTGATATCAAAGCACGATGAGCACCGGAGTATATTGGTATCTGAAAAAAATATATCAATTTATTTCACCTATATTAAGTTACGTCTTTGGTTATTGCTCCGCTCCCGTAAGTCATAGCGAGATGTTATATAGCCTGTACTATTTTTAATAAATCTGGCTATTATACAAAACAAGATTTTTTTCAATCTGACTGATAGTTTCAGAGATTAGCGCATTCAATCGAACAAATAAAAAAACTCTTTCAACTTCATACTTTATTTTTATCACATTAATCGAAGTAGTCGAGAGGAAACCTGGACTAATTATTTATATTAGCCTGAAAGCACCAATCCACCTTGAGTAAGCGTGGTGATAAATCCTTGTGCCTTTTCTGTACGACAAGGAGAGAATTATCTTTTCTCTCCCTCTCGGCCTCTCCGTCTATCAACTTGTACCTTATCTATAAGCACTAGATGAAAGGAGATAAAAATACTTACATCTTGTCTGTCACACAAAGCCAATATCCGATCGCTGTTGATAATCGATTGATTCAAGTTTACATTGCCGAATGATGTTGTCAAGGCGACTACTTTTGGTCTGAAAAATACAAAATAAATGTGAAATGAACATAACCTCCAACAGGAAGGGTTCCGTACAATATTTAACACACCATACAACAAACTACTGTAATTAAAAAATAATTAAAAACACGCCTGCAAAAATTGCACATGTTTGTACTTTGTTTACTCGTCAGATTTTTTTTAGTCCTTTTCCATTTACAATGTTATATATTTTTTAAATCTACTTGTTAATTTCAAGACGACAAACACAGACACGACCAAATCCATTAAAAAAATAAATTGAGGCTGGTATTAATTTACGTTTTAAACTGACCACACCGGTTTCTTTTTATTTTTAACTAGTAACTATGTTACTCGGAACGACGCAAGGATTGTAACGATACTCCATACATCTAAATCGGTTCAGGCGTTTAAAAGTTATGGTTGATTATAGAAACGCGCATACATGACTCCTTTTTTTGGGGCAGTCGTGTAAAAAGTTCTAAAATCGCAATAAAAGGCAATCATTTTGTGATATAACTACAAACGGTTTTCGGATACCTTCCTTTATTAGTGCCACATAGCATTTCGTCTTGCCAAATTTCATGATTGTACTACATATATCAACGGAAAGTCTCCTAAAGGTTTTGTTTTCCTATCAAGCAGGTTTTTATTCCCTAGCAAGCGTCAAAATATACGCCATAAACGTTCTTCTTGTTTTCGTGTGGGCAGTAAGGTCTTACGACCCCACACACCCTAGTGTCAGAGTTTCCAAACCGCTTCAAGGGCATCTGACATGGTTTGAGTGGATCAGGAAAGCCCAGGTCTCCTCAACGTCCTTATTTTTAGATTGCATTGACTCAGAAGTTTTTACTTTCACGGCTCCAAAGGGTAGTAGACCTGAGTATTTAATATTAATTTCTTTGTTTTCCGTAACCAGTTAAGGTGTAGAAATAAAATATGTTCAGAATGATGGAAAGAACATGTAACTTTCGATTTCATCAAACGTCTTCTAAGGCGATTAACACACGGTCGGCACGACCCCGCCGACGTGCGGTGTACCGTGTGATAATCGGCGCTTCATCGCCCACCGCAGCGATGCGCGATGCCGTGTGTTAATCACCTTACACCCCGTATTTAGCTAAGAAAGTATGTGTGTATTAATAACTCACCCGTCAAAGTATTTTTCATTGAGCAAGCTCAGAGAGATAGCAAAAGCATCGTCTGCGCCTCCATCGTGGTCTATCACCAATTTTTTACCTGAATTTGTAGCAGTGGCTTCGGGGCTAAAAACCAAATGTATTTACATAACTTCACGACTAATTCTCTCAAAGTATAGGTACGAAATACTGCACCCACTTACATTTTATAGTTTAACGAAAACAGCAGAATTAAATAGGGTAGATGACACCACCAATCAATTGAGTTACTTTTTACGTCCTGTAAAAACGCGATTCTCCCATAAATTTTGTATGACAAAAGACAACTGTGACTCCATTGACTAACTATTTACTCAGTTGAAAGAAATTTTACAGTAAATTAAAAATTTAACGGGGTTTCAGAGTGAGTTTCTTTAGAGATAAGAAGTTGTCTCGAAATAATACCCAAATATTGCTTTGACGAAATTTGCATAATGTCTTGCTAATGGATATAATATAATTTTCACATGAAATATATGTAAATTATTTTACACTTACCATCCAAATAAATACACTAGAACCACAATAAAAAATATTTTGTCTGCCATAATTCAACTGACTAACGTAAGATAAATCTTGCGTACTTTTTATAAACACTTATGATAATATATGACGGTCATGTACCAGGCCCGTTTTGTGTGAAGTAACTGACAACAGATATCGGTAACATATTTATCATCGGTAGATTGTTATGAGTTACGAAATGAAAGAAAATTTAAGACACATATTAAAAGTACACTTTGCAACCAAACATATTATAAATTAGAGGATTATATTCAAGATAAGACTGCTTGGAAACATGCTGGTCCTGCTCCATAGGACAATTACTATTCATTCTAGACAAAATCAAGCTGGTTAATATTAATTTTAATATATATATATATGTGTAGGTATATATATTTCCTTTTTTCTTTTGACATTTTTATTATATTTTTATTTTTTATTTGATTTTTACTATGGTATTGCGCAGGCTCACACGCTGTTTCATTGTTGGTTGAGATGTTGAGAGTGGTTGTCTACAGTTCCAATATTTGTTAACATGTGAACATGATGTAACTTTAAATATATTTTTACCATGAATTCTTAATTTGTAATATAAATTATTTTTGTGTGCTATTATACAGTAGTTTTTTTATAGAAGGTACATTGTATTCACATGTAATTACGTATGACTATGTATACAAATAATAACATAATTGTAAAACATTGATTTTAAAGAGTACGTATGGAGTTTCTTGCCCATTCTTCTCCATACAAAACTACCTTTTGGAAGGGGCAACTAGATTCAATTCTATTTTTTTTTTTCATGTAATGACGTTCAAAAGTGCCTTATAGTGGCCTAGTTGAAATAAATGATTTGACTTTGACTTTGACTTTGACTTTGAAAAATATTTATTTGTACATTTACATTCATATGTCGGGTGTAATGAGGCCAATTACATTGTCGAAAACCAAATATTCTACCCGCTTATACGATTATTAAATGTCCTAATGAAGCTTGAAATAATTTCACGACCCCTGTCCGTGTATGCACCTGTATGCACAGTTTGCGTGTATTACATTGCATGTTATTATAAATAGCCTTGTAAGGCCCAAACTATATTTAAGTCGATATAAATTAGGACCCAATGTATTAAAAATAGGTGCAAGTAGTTGCGACCTAGAACATTGATTTGGCTAAAAAGTATTTAAATATAATATAATATATAATGCTTTTGACTTGATTAATCTTAGGTGGTATTTATTTCTACCTAATACTCAATACCCAATACATAGGAAGATACCCCTTATTATACAGACTGTTAGTGTAAATACCGTTGTCACGAAAACCATAGGTACTTGATTTATTATAAAAAATGTTTATCTGAATTTAAAAATAAATTAACAAAGGTTTCTTTCAAAAATTTAAAAAAAATCTGTCCGACACTGTCCTTAAATTCATGGATACTAGGTATGCGCCCGAGTTACGTAATCACCGCAAAGGGCGTTGACCTGCTGCATTGACCGTCCGTTATAACTACCTACATAAGTTTTAACTAATTACATCATTGTAATATAGGGTGAAATAATTTTGAGGAAAAAAGGAAATTTTACTTAAAAAAAAAAAGATATTTTTTTTCACTGAATTTAGGTTCTATTAGTGAAACCAAAACAATGGTTTCAAGGATTACGAGGACAGTGATTTTTTTTTCATTCCAAAAAAAAAGTTTGTTTCCCGGCGATAATTTCTGCTAAAAGTAACTAAGTTTGATCTGCACTATGCGTTGTTTGCCAGAGTTGCGGATTTAGTCGCCAGGGTTGCGGATTTTGTTGCCAGGGTTGCGGATTTTATTCGAAAGAGTTACGACGGCCCAGGAACATAAAGGGCATTAGGAGATACACGGACGGGTTTTAGTCAGTAAGAGACACTTAATTTAATGAAATGAAAGAATAATGATTTCCCAACCTTAAAAAGAAAGTATGATTTGTTAGATTGTCTTTTTACGCCCCTTATAAGTACACAGTTACATTAGACATGTAGTTGTTTAGATTGTAGCATTTGATTCACATTGGTGCCGATTCCCTTGTTCACAAACTAGACTAAATTTAGAGATTTGACATCTCTTACTAACATTCAGCGAACGGAAAGGACGGTGACTTAAAGAACTAAGTTAGCAATGTCAAATTAGTTTTGCCTTGAACTTTTCCGTATTTTTAATCCATACGTTTTAAGATGTCAACTATAATTGTATGGATGTGTCAGATTGATTAAATTTGACAGCTGTTATTTACATTAGTCTCTTTGTGGTTTTACTGGAGAGAAAAAGATGGAAATAGTCTAATTTTAGTTTAGTTTGTGACCAAGAGAATCGGCACTATTGTCTTTCGTAGAAGTCAGAACTATATCACGGTACAACAGTCGAATCTTCCTCTTACAAAGATGGATTTAGTTCTAAATAAAAATTGAATTTCACTTTCAATTTCACAGTGCACTAATTTAGTATAAATGCTTTAATATTAAAACAAAATATAAACAGGTATCAGATTATTTAACTATTAAAGATTGATTCACACGTATCAGTGAAGTCACAGTTCTGGCACCGTTCCGTCACCTTGAAAATTATTCTTTCGTACATTCTCTATGAACACGTTCACACTTGTCAGTGTCAGTGACGACACAGTGTTCTCAATGTCAGTTCCGGCGCGTTCATAGAGAATATATGAAAGAATAATTATCACGGTAACGCGACGGTACTGTGTCGGAACTGTACATGAACCGTGACTTCACTGATATGTGTGAATCAAATTTTATATATATATTTTTTGGGCACTTGTCACGACTCCATGACAGACAAAATACGTATAGTAACTATTTTAGAGTTGATATGACAGAGAGGCATTAAATTAAACTACGTATACTATAATTGTTCAGTATTAATTCGATACGGTATAAAATATACCTGGACTACCTCGTTGGTCTAGTGGTCGCAAGCGCGACTGCTGTGCATGAGGTCTTGGGTTCGATTCCCAGGTCGGGCAAAGTGTTATTGGGTTTTTCCATCAGGAATTTCTCAGTAGCAGCCTCAGAGTCTGGATTTGTGCCCGGTTAATGGCAATAGGCTCGCCCCCTATTACATGGGACTTAAAACATAACTGGCGAAATGTGGGTGTACTAATGGTACACCTCTGCCTAACCCTTCGGGGATTACAGGCGTGATGTTATGTTATGTTTTTCTTTTTTTTTAAGTTTGCATGTAATTATAATTTTCGATTTATTTTATTTTGAATTTTAATTGTAATTTTGTTTTATTTTAATGTTGTGTGTTGTATGTATGGACTATTTTATCTAAATTAAATTAATTAAAAATAATATCGTTGAAGAGAATCGCCCCGTTGCGTACGTGGTAGGCAGTGTGCTCGACTATGTCACTGTGTGTGTAGCTCCAGTTGCCTAAACCCAGCGGTAAGATAGCTAAAGTGCAACTCGGAAAATCATCTAGTAAAAAAAAAATCTTATCCATTATATTATGTTTTGAATACTAGTCTTTACCTTCTTGAATTTAATGATGCAGAACTACACTCTGTACGACGCATGGTGTAGGAGATATGTGCACACATACATACATAAACAGCCTACTTAAATGTTAACTCTCTGCAGTCGGGTATTAAAAATCACACATTTATGAGCTAAATTAAAATGACAAAACACACTCAATAATGAATGAGATACGAGTGCCGAATGCTTCCGACTGATAACCGACCGTCCTATAAACGTGCTATATTCCTCTATCTCGTTCCTGCTTACACATATTTATATTTCTGTCCCTGTCATTACCCATTCAAACTCGACTTAATATCGCCCATTCAACTAGTAGGGTCACGGCATCTAGACTGACCTAATGTGACGTTCGGTAGTATGTATTTAATTGTGCAATTTGTTTTTATGGTGGGACTCATAGCTCGGACAAAAAGTACAGGCGTTTTTATGCTATAAAGCACGCATGCGTAATATACCGCATTGTGACCTTATAGGGTCGTGTAATAATATTCTCATTATGTGCTAGTGTGTTGAAAAGGATTTTAACGTTGAAATAACGTAGTTTGTTGTCAACAAGTACATTAAATTGTAAATAAAAATTCGACTGCCTCGTTGGTCTAGTGGTCGCAAGCGCGACTGTTGTGCATGAGGTCTTGGGTTCGATTCCCAGATCGGGCAAAGTGTTATTGGGTTTTTCCTTTCCATGAGGAATTTCTCAGTAGCGGCCTCGCAGTCTGGATTTGTGCCCGGTCGATGGCAATAGGTTCGCCCCTATTACATGGGACTAAAAGAAAAAACATAACTGGCGAAATGTGGGTATACTAATGGGTGCACCTCTGCCTAGCCCTTCGGGGATTACAGGCGTGATGTTATGTTATGTGTTATAAAAATTCGGTACAATTATGAGTCTTGCTGGCTATAATTTGTATTATTTCAACGTTGAAATTCCTTTTAAAGTTTCGTCGTCCCGATTCACCCCTGCATTCCTATTCATCCCGATTTGAATGTATTCAGGTGCATCCCGTTAGACTGGAAGCCGACCCCAACCCTGTAGAGAAAAGCCTAAGCAGATGATGGCTAGGTACAGTCAACTAGAGACAGGTATCCACGGTCGTCAGATATATTTCAAGTTTATTTAGAAACCGATGAATGTTAACATAACATTACATCACGCCTGTAATCCCCGAAGGGTTAGGCAGAGGTGTACCCATTAGTACACCCACATTTGGCCAGTTATGTTTTTAGTCCCATGTAATAGGAGGCGAGCCTATTGCCATCAACCGGGCACAAATCCAGACTCCGAGGCTGCTACTGAGAAATTCCTGATGCAAAAACCCAATAACACTTTGCCCGACCTGGGAATCGAACCCAAGACCTCATGCACAGCAGTCGCGCCTGCGACCACCAGACCAACGAGGCAGTCCATTAATTAATTAAGTTAATTTAGTTCATTAATTAATTTAAGTACTTTAATCGAAGACATCCATCGGTTTCTAAGAAAACTATCTCTTTAGTTGACTGTCTGTACCTGCTGTTTAGACCTGCATAAAGTAGGCATAGTAAAAAAAAAAGGTACATGGGGAATACATAACCTCCTCCATTTTTTGATGTTGGTTAGTTAAATAATAGGTCGCCAGGTTTTTTATTTGAAAACTTTCATTCTCAAAGGTCATAGACCAAAAAGAATACTGGAAATGGTAATAACATCAATCTCGGTGTTTAATAATTTTATTTTCTAATATTGTTCTTAAAATTAAGTTTTGAGCTCAGCCGAATACACATCCAGCAAGAATTTCTTGTACCGATCCTTGTTCATTGTGTAAACGACTCTTGCATTAGGATTTGTTGACGAGAAGTCGTTTGTGTTCACACCTCGTTTTTCACCTGAAAATTATAAATAAATATCTTAAAAATAAATATCTTGGGACAACTCACACACGGCTATCTGATCCCAAGCTAAGCAGAGCTTGTGTTATGGTAACCAGACAACTGATATACATACTTATATAATTTATAAATACATACATATTATAGATAAATCACACCCAGACACAGAACTAACAATCATGCTCATCACACAAAGTTTGTCCTGGGTGGGAATCGAACCCACGACCTCCGGCTTAGCAGTCAGGGCCACTAACGACTAGACCAACAGGCCCGTCAAACCAACAGGCCCGTCCCGTCAATTGAAACAATAATTTATTTATACTAGACCTGCTCGCGATTTTACCTGTGTATACCATAAAATATAGCAGTTGTCAATAGTTTTGCTTTCTATCAGTATTTTTTTTTGTTTCGAAGCAGTCATGCATATTTTTTTTTCTTTTTTTTTACTGTTGCTCAAATGCGATGCATCGGTTTATTGCTGTTATTTTTGTGAAAGTAAATAAATAAATGTATGTATTCAGAATGATTTAATTTGTGCACTGAACATCTTTTTCACTTTTAATAATGTTGAGTAGGATATTATACAGGATCATTGAAAATTTACCCGAAACCTGAAGAGGGGCCGTAATGTATGGAACAGGTGATTTTTTTTCATAATTTCAGGGTTGGTGCCATAGTAAAAGTTGTTCATAATGATGATTACAATGACCCCTTTTCAGGTTTCGGGAAATTTTCAATGACCTTCTATTATTTATTTAAACTTGATGCAACAAAAAAGTACAAAGGCGGACTTAATGCCTTAGGCATTCTCTACCAGTCAACCATTGATTCCTTACCTTCTAAAATAATACCGTTACTAGCATTTCTGAACTCTTCAACCAATTCATTGTCCAAGGCTGTGGCTACCACAGCCGGGTCCAGTTGGGTCCACTCGGGCTCTTTTGGCAATGATATTCGTTCAAAACTGTTCAGTGCTTGCATTATTGGAGTTTGAGTTTTTCCCAACACATTCGTACGCCAATCCTGTAATCAAAATTAAAATAGTACATTATTTCACTTGCCTGCTGAGCATGAGGTCTTGGGTTCGATTCCCAGGTCGGGCAAAGTGTTATTAAGTTTTTCCATCTGTCGACTACTGAACGCCGATTCTCTTAACTCAAACATTTAAAACCTAGTCGCAATCTTAATTCAGCGACAATCAATGTCAAAAATGATGGTAAAGGGGTATTTTAGACAAAATAAAATTGAAGAATTCAGAAAGGTCAGGTGCGCAGTACTTGTTACTGGCGTGCTTGTATGACGAGATGTATAAACGTGGCTAAGGCGAAAGGAGTATGTAAGGATCTTAGCAGGTGGCGTTCTGTGGTTTCTGCCTACCCCCATGGGAAAAAGGCGTGAGTATGTATGTACATTAATAAAATATAATGATAAACTTACTAGAGAAATATTTAGCGTGTTGTAAATTTGTGAGAACGGTACAAGTGTTACTTTGTCTATTACAGAACTATTTGCAACAATGTAGTAAGCTTCTGGATCCATATGCGCGTTGAATTCTGGTTCTGGGTGTAGTTCACCTGTAGATTAAAAGATTTGACTAATTTATACTTTTAGCTACAAAAGTATAGTTACATAATTGTGACTCATAATATTCGCAACATAGATACTTTTCCAATGATTTTTTTTTTGACTGCTTCATTGGACTAGTTGTCGCAAGCGCGACTGCTGTGCATGAGGTCTTGGGTTCGATTCCCAGGTCGGGCAAAGTGTTATTGGGTTTTTCCATCAGGAATTTCTCAGTAGCAGCCTCGGAGTCTGAATTTGTGCCCGGTTTATGGCAATAGGCTCGCCCCCTATTACATGGGACTAAAAACATAACTGGCGAAATGTGGGTGTACTAATGGGCACACCTCTGCCTAACCCTTCGGGGATTACAGGCGTGATATTATGTTAGAGCTACATAATTGTGACTCATGATATTCGCAACATAGATATTTTTCCAATGATTTTTTTATTTTTATTTGCAAAGCATGTGCTCATGACTCCAGCCACCTCAACGGTGTAAACACACGCGCGTTCCGTACGGTTAATAGTTACATGAAAAAGAATATTGCATGAAAAAAGTGTAATACTAGTAGTAGTAGTAGTCTTCAAATATGCAGAAGAGCAAATGCAAAAAAGTCAGAAGGCTTTTGAGTCAAAGAATAAATTGTACATTAATCAAAATCTCTCTGATAGATTTTGATTGCATGTTTGAAGACTATATTGTACCCTTTCGTTGGTACATGAGTCTTTCTTGGTGACGCTTAAACCACATTTGCCCACTATCTTTTGAGCAATCATAAAATGACGTTGGTCTAGCTAGTTTGGGATCATCATCTGACAAGCCTTTTCCCAACAATGTTGGGGTCGGTTTCCAGTCTAACCGGATGCAGCTGAATACCAGTAGGTATTTTACATGGAGAGACTGCCTATCTGACCTCCACAACCCAGTAACTGGGTAATACGATACCCCTATGTAAGACTGGTTGTCAGACTTTCAAGCTTCTGACGATTCGTAACGACTGTCAAAGATCCACGTATGACAGCCGGGACCAACAGCTTAACGTGCTTTCCGAGGCACGGAATTTTGTCATGGTCTAGCTAGTTTGGGATCTTGGTCAATAAACTTCCTCTTCCTCGTGTCGTATTTCTTGTTATGTATTGCTGGTCCCGTTAGATCAGCTTCTTAATGATAGTGTCTCGCCATCTGTGTCGGTCTTTGGCTTCATGTACTGCGACGTGCAATTAGGTATTCAATGTGGAGCGGACCTGATCTGCCCATCTTTTTGGACAATAACCAACACAATAAACTTAAACTTACTATGAATATGACCAGCACCAACATATAAATGCGCCAGTCTATGAATAAACTCAGGATCCATTCTTGCTGCCAAAGCTATATTCGTTAGAGAACCAATTGCGACGATAATTAGTTTTCCTGAAAAAAGAAAAAAAAAACAGATTAATTTAGAGTTGCTTTTAAAAAGACCTACCTATTTGTTTTTATCCTTTGCTTTTTTTCGCTAATTTAATTTATGATGTTCAGGAAAAGGAGTAAGTGTAGTAGACAGTGTAGTCATTAGACTAGGGTATGTGGGGGTCGTAAGACCTTGCTGCCCACACGATAAAGAAGAAGAGTCATTGACTTTCCTCTTTGAACAGAACCTCTGAATTGACTCGCACACTGACCTCGTGTCTCAATAAGGAATGGTGATAAATCATGAATGATGTTTTAACTCTCTCTCTCTCTATATTTCTTTCTTAAGCTTAACCGGATAATTGAATCCTCGCTGCTTACACTGTTCACCATTAACCACTGTGACGTCACATATCTTAAGAACTGTCCAGTGCATATTTCACCACATGTGTATCACGCTACAAGCGCTCGCCGCCCTCCCCCGATCTCCGTTTCGTCCTACCCACTGTACCCCGCAGGCGAGGACTTAGCTATAGGAATATGTGCATTGACCTTACCTTCATATTTCTTTGAAAGCTTCAGAAGTGCGACTGGTGCAAGTTCATCCTGTAACTCAATTGGTCCTGGAGGCTCGTAGCCAAGGTCTCCCAGTCCATCGTAACCAAAGTAGTAATCAGAATCGGTTCCTGATATAAGATTTCGATGAGCTCCTGAGTATATGGGTATCTATTATTTATGAAAATTAAAAATTATAGACTTATACAAGGTGAATTTTATTTTACTGCGCTTTTTTTCAGGGCTGACAGTACGCGTGAATACAAACAACTTTTATTATGGGAGAAACTCTGAAATATTGAAAAAAAAAAAGGAATTGTTCTCGACAGAACTCCAATACAATTCGATCAAGACACATGGAATAGCTGTTTTTTTTTTTCAATGTATTTAAATGGATTTGAACATAGATTGTTCAGTAATTCGGTCAAGCTAGCTAGAAAAAAAGTGGTGAGCTTACAAAAAATTGACTTTCTGAGAAAACATCCAACTTTATCTGACGACCCTGTATATCTATCTCTTTTATTGACTGTACATAAGTCTTGATATTGATACTTACATCTCGCCTGTTACATAAAGCAAGTATTCGATCACTGTTGATTATTGCTTGAGACAAGTTCACGTTTCCGAATGTCGTTGTCAAAGCAACCAGGTTTGGACTGAAAAACACAATAAAACATTATAAACGTAAATTCAATGAAAAAAAAAAACTTTTTTTTTAAAGTAAAATCTCCATTTTTCCTCAAATTTATTTCACCCTATATTACAATGATGTAATTAGTTAAAACTTAAGTAGGTAGTTATAACGGACGGCAAGTGCAGCAGGTCAACACCCTTTGCGGTGATTACGTAACTCGGGCGCATAGTATCCATGAATTTACGGACGGTGTCGAACAGATATTTTTTTAATTTTTGAAAGAAAACTTTGTTTATTTATTTTTAAATTTAGATAAACATTTTTATAATAAATCAAGTACCTATAAGGTTTTAGTGACAACGGTGTTTACACTAACAGTCTGTAATAGAAAAAAAATGAGCCCATTTGCCCAATTGTTTGAAAACTAAAAGTCCCAGGTAATGAGACAAAATTGATTTTCTATTGTTTCGTCATACTAGTAGGACAGCCGGGCCTTGAATGGTTAATTATGTTTTAGGATATTTTTAGCAGAAGATGACATTGGTATCTTTTCTATCTTTTGTTTATTTTATTTTTTATTTTAGTTATTAATTGTCTGTGCAACTGGCTGCAGCGCCACGTGTTTACTTTTGATACTACTAGTGATCAAATAGGTATGTGTATGTCCTACAGACAACCTTATATTTTTATTTACATTACATACATAACTCATACACAACATCACACCTGCAATACCTAAAGGGTTAAGCAGAGGTGTATCCATTACTACACCCACATTTCGCCAGTAATGTTTAAGCCCCATGTAATAGGGGGCGTGTCTAATAATTTTGAAACTTATTTAGTGTGATTTAAAAGAATTGATACACTCGAGATATTGTTTAGAAGAACATAGTTGCAATTTAGTTGCCTGTATAATAATAATAAAAATAGTTTATTTTCTCCACAATATTACACTTAATTGTTACCTTATTTCTACGGTGGCATATAGGAGGGGCATTATATTGTGGGAGACTGGTGCCTAAACTAGGCTCGAGGCCTGTATTTCAGGTCACCAGGACTCCTCTATTTAAATGTAACAAACTATGTTATGTACTCGAGCAAACGTTATGCAAATAGGACATGTTAACATTTTTTTTTTTGTATACCTGTGTCCCTATGTGATGCCCAACACTTGGTTGTTATTTACATCTGCTCGAGATTATCCGCCAGTACAAATTAAAATAACTTAACACTCACCCGCCAAAGTATTTCTCATTGAGCAAACTCATGGTTATAGCGAAGGCATCGTCTGCTCCTCCGTCGTGATCTATCACTAACTTCTTTCTTGAATCAACTTCAGTAGTTTCAGGACTGAAAGTGAAATTAAAAAAAAAACCATTAAAACGTAAGTATAACATCTGACTGCCTCGTTGGTCTGTTCACGAGATTTTGTGTTCGATTCCCAGGTCGGACGAAGTGTTATTGAGTTTTTCCATCAGGAATTTCTCAGTAGCAGCCTCGGATCTTGGATTTGTGTCCGGTTGACGGCAATAAGCTCGCCCTCGATTATATAGGACTTGAACATAACTGGCGCAATGTGGATGTTCTAAAGGGTGCACTTTTACCTAACCCTTCAGGGATTACAGGCGTGATGTTGTGTCGTGTTATATTATAACATCTATCTAACCAGCTCTCAATTTATGGTAACAGGAGAACCCAAGAGTCTTAGTCGGCAAGAGTCCGACCCTCCGTTATCCTTAGACGAAGGGTATCAGAATTTACAAAAAAAAAGAAATCATAATATCTCTATACACATAAATGAAATAGAAGTGTCTGTTTGTAACTGAGGCTAATTTGATTTTAGAAAAAGAATAATGATTCCACCCAAAAAAATGTCTTATGGCCTTACCTGCCAAATACGTGCACGAGAATTAAACAAAAAAATATCTTAACCGCCATTACTAACACGACTGATGACAAATTTAATATGACTATTGTTTTTTATAAAACCTATATTTAATTCAATATAAAATTACGACGCTGTTGTTATTCCCAATGCTAGCGTATAACAAGGTCCACTATTTCACGGTACCTACATACAAAGCAATTTAGACTATAAAGGCTAGTGCTGACTGACGTCGTTCATCGGCAGCTCGAGGGATGTTTTGATATGTCGCGTCACGATATGGCGTCCCGCAGCAAGCTCAATCACTCACTGCTCAACTAGTTTTGCTCATTTCAATTGTTAACTTTATTTCAATTAGTTTAGCTGTCATAATACTGTGACCTTTTTGACTTGCGGGACGCCACGGAGCTGCTAAAGTGTGACGTGGTGGCACACCGTGACAGTCTGTGGAATGAAACGGTGTGCCATGACGTGCCGTGGCGTCTTGCAGCATGCCACAAAATGTATCGAAATAAAGTAATATCAATTCTATAGTCGATGACTTAAGGATAAAAATAACTTGATTTAAAAAAATCTGTCATGACGGCAGTCAGCGCAGGTCTTAAGCTTTTTACAAAAAAAAACACTAACATGAAGTCTTTTCAACCATAAATGACGGCGACAAGTAGTCTTTCCAAAAGAAAAATGACGATCATATAATCCATTATATCGAAATCATTGTTCGAATCGAACCCAAAACCAAATGCTCAGCAGTCGCGCTTTGCGACCACTAGACCAACGAGCCAGCACCAAATTCAATCCGTACTCCATACCTTTCATCATGTTGGTTCAGTGGTTTAGTCGAGGAAGTGACACACAGACAGACGAGTTAATTAACATCTATAAGGATAAGTATATAGTTTATAGTATTGGATCTAAACTAAATGACATTTCAAAATCTAAAAATAGTAAATTAGTTTGTGTGTAACGTAGCTCCATTATAAAAAACTGGTTCCGTATTGTACCTACTACTTATAACCATAATTATTATATCAATGACTGCCTCGTTGGTCTAGTGGTCGCAAGCGCGACTGCTGTGTATGAGGTCTTGGGTTCGATTCTTAGGTCGGGCAAAGTGTTATTGGGTTTTTCCATCAGGAATTTCTCAGTAGCAGCCTCGGAGTCTGGATTTGTGCCCGGTTGATGGAATAGTCTCACCCCCTATTACAAGGGACTAAAAACATAATTGGCGAAATGTGGGTGTACTAACGGGTACACCTCTGCCTAACCCTTCGGGGATTACAGGCGTGATTTTATGTATTATATCAATTTGTTTGTTTGATAAGATATTTTGGTTCGATGTTTGTGACTTTAAACAAAGTGAAGATACTTTTACCATGAATTCCAAAGTCAAAGTCAAAGTATTTATTTCATTCAGACCATTTACAGACACTTTTGAATGGTCAAGGAGTCGGTCTGTTAGTCAGAAGTTGTAGCCTGTTGTTCGTTCTATGGAGGAGAACGAGCAAGAAACTCAGAGGCTTTTCAATTAGGGGGCTTTATTTTACATGATTAAAAATATTCACTTCTTATTTTAAAAAGTCACCATACACCATATATGGTATATACCATACCATTAAAAGCGCAAAACACAAAATGTGATTAAAAAACGGCAATTTTTTTAATAAAGTTTAAATGGCCTCGTGCCTTCTCTGTATGAGTAAAGGCTTTTGTCTAATAGTAGGGCAATAATGGGCAAGTATTATTTTTACTAATAATTTATCTAAGTTTGCTTATTCTACTACGGAACCCTAACAGCTTGATACTAATTCTTTTCTGGTTTTATGACATAGTACTCAAAAATAGAAGAGTTTGAGGAAGTATTAAAATGTTAGGTATTATAAAAATGTGTAATTATAGATTTGCATAATTATAACATTCATGGCCACAGTGTCACGATTATATTGAACCTAACATAGCCTCACGCTTATAATCCACGAAGGATTAGGCAGAGGTGTACCATTAGTACACCCACATTCCGCATTTCGTTTAAGTCCCATGTAATTGGGGTCGAGCCTATTGTCATCAACCGAGCACAGGTGAGAAATTCTTGATGGAAAAAATCATTAACATTTGGCCCGACCTGAGAATCGAACCCAAGACCTCATACTCAGCAGTCGCGCTTTACGACCACTAGACTAACAAGGCAGTCAAAATAATTATCACATCATCATCATCAAAAGTCATTTTGAATATATTACAGACTATACAGGGTAATTGATATATATATTCATATACAGGGTATATGAATATACCCGAAACCTTAAAAGGGGTCATTGTACTCATCATTATGAACAACTATTACTATAGGACCAACCCTGAAATCATGATATTTTCAATTACCCTGTATATGTATGTGCAGTGGCGTAGCTAGCATGGGTGGCAACCGGGGCGGAAAACTATGGTGTCACCCCAAAAATAAAAACTTAAAATTAATAAACATGCGATAAACGTGAAGTACGAATTTATTTAATTGTTACAATAGTCAATAGTCAATAGTCATTTATTCATTTGCAAACATGGGTAATTGTACATGTACAGGTATTAAATTTATAGTAGGTCCTCCATATTCTACCGACAAATGGGCATGCAAATTACATTAAAGTTTTGAATTTAAGATACAGAACTATATAAACATTAATGCTCAAATTGAAGTTAAATAAAAAAATACAGAAATAATGAAGTGAATGTCAAATAGAAATAGTGTAATGACAATTGAATGAATGTGAATTAGTCAGCGATTTATCATTCAAGAAGTCGTCAATTGTGTAATAACATTTATCAAGTAAAAGCTTTTTTAGCGTCTTTTTAAATTTTAATACAGTCATATTTTTAATAACATTAGGTACCTTATTATAAACGCGTGGGGCAATACCAAAAAAGCTTTTTTTCATTAATGCGGTTTTACATTTTGCTTGACATAAAACATTAACATACTGTGACCGTATTGGTTTTTTTCTGGTTGCTGACAATTTCTGGAATAGGTCTGGATTATTTTTAACAATATATGTGTCATCCATAATTAAAATATAATATTGTGATAACGTAAGTTACCAAATACACTGTGTAGGTATGTGGTGTAAATTCACTGTATAATATTCTGTATCACTGATTAATTTATCGTTGCCTTACCTACATACACGTATAAAACCAGTATTCTATTTAAATAACAACCTATCCTAACATAATAAAGCAGAAGAGATTTTTGTTTGTTTAATCTCTGGAAAATCAATTTCCGTGCAAAAAGGGTACGCCTTCAAAGATGCAAATTGGACACCGGTAAGTTATATAATTTAATACTTACTTTTTGTAATAAAATATGAATCCCAAGGCGGTTCCAACTACAAGGATCAACGCTACCAGAGGCACTCCAATGTAGACAAGAAGTTTTCTTAATGGCACCATGATTTCTTCCTAATTTGAGTGGATAGACCTGAAAATAACGAGTGAAAGGTTAATTGTAATGAAAATGGATTTAGTTCAAAATAAAACCCATAGAGATGAAATTTTTCGCACAAGATCGAGCCAATGAACATCACCGGCGTATTTCCTGTAGTTTTCAGTAGTTTTCATACATTTTGTATGGACTCGGTGCACACGGTTGACGTCGGTGGTCGCTACAAGCAGCGTTTGTGGCTATCGCGCCCGGCCTGTGTACGGCCAGGCTAATACTCTGTCAGTTCTGCCTTTACGTGATCTGTGAAATCGATTGGTCTAGCAAGCGTTGGTCGTTTGGCGGTGTGTATAGTTTGTTCCACAGAACTTTATACTACACAAGCTCTAGACGTGAAGACTTGTAATTGGCTGTCAGATAATCATGCTGTTATTTATCACCGTTGTATTTAGGTGTAAGGCTTCCAACGTCCTTAAATAAATAAATAATAAATGAATAAGAACAGGCAAACGTAAGAGTATTCCAATTAGAAATACGACTAGCGTAGGTAGTTTTTTTCATAAATTAGAGTCGCCTAATTTACTCTTAAAACATCAGCTGTCTACTCGTCAAAAAAGGTTCAGCCAATTCAGAGATTAGCCGGACCTTACAGACAGCAGACAAAAAAATAAAAATAGTTATGTAAATACTTGTTATTTTGACATTACAAACAGACACTTCAATTTATTTATTTGTATATCACCTAAAGATAAGAATAAAGGCTTGGAACTAAATAAATATTATGTGCAGAAAGGGTATTTCCAATATCAACATATAATTATGGAGACGGGGATTTCTGGGCCTGAGTTGTAATCAGTTGACATTAAGGTTAAAAAAAGCGTTTTGCTTATCTATTACAAACTATGTTTTAAAAAAAATCTCCATTCACAATCCACAAAACGAGAAAACTATATAAAATGTTTATGTCACGAATGAAATAAGTTATCTATACATATAATAAAATCGTAGAGACGTCAAAACTGTACATTTAATATTTTTGAAAAAGAAAAAGTGCTTAGGGGTCTTTGAATGATACTTATGCCGAAAATATTTTTTTTTTAATTTTTGTCTGTTTGTCTGTTTGTTTGTTGGAGCATCACGCAAAAACTGTTGGATAGATTTTGTTCAAATTTTGAATGAATATTCCACAGTGGCAAAATTAGAACATAGGCTATAAATTATCACGCTATTTGCTTTGGGGGATTAGCAGACTACAACAGTTCACTAAAGGATTGTAAAAAAGACGAAACAAAATGTAAAAATATTATAAATAGCTGCAGACTAAAGTTCTAAAATAGTTATTATCACGCCATACCTTCAGGGAGCTAAGCAGTCAATTATGGAAAACTAGAACGGCTATTTCAAGTCAATTGTTATCAAAGTAAATTACCTAATGGTTCGACGACTGTCTTGCGAAACGGTGGGCGGAAGTTCGGTCCCCAATGTCAGCATTACTTTTTGTATTTTTTCTAATTTTTTTTGAATGTTTTTTAATTGAATAATGAGATTTCCCAACAAAAAAAAAATATATAAGTAGGAGTGCATGTTTCTACCACTGCTTTTTGTATTTTTTCAATTTTTTTTTAAATGTTTTTCAATTGAATATTGAGATTTCCTAATAAAAAAATAAAAGTAAGAGTGCATGTTTCTACCACAACTTTGATTTGTTAACGTATTTTTTAAAATTTTAATTGAGAAAATAATATCTATGCATAGTTACACAACACATAAATCAGCAGCTAAAGAACTTTTGCCTGTTTGCACGACTGCAAAGCATGAGGTCTTGGGTTCAATTTCCAGGTCGGGCATAGTGTTATTGGATTCTTCCATCAGGAATTTCACAATAGCAACCTCGGAGTCTGGATTTGTGCCCGGTTGATGGCAATAGGCTCGCTCCCTTTTACATGGAATTAAACTATACAACTATGTAAATGTGTATAGGTAAAGATTATCGCATTATGGCTATTATTCTTAAACATTTTACTGCTGGATTGCTATAAAACGACACCAACGGTACATACAATACTGCAGTTAGGTATAAGTTATAATTTATCCTTTGAAATCAAAATTATTACGCTATAACTACAAGGAGCTACTCAACACACAAAAGTGACGGGCGGTCTATCTGCAAACATTTTAAGTATACAATATTTTATTACCCGAGCTTAGCTGAGCCAATCATGGCACAACAATACTGCCAAGTATACTACTGGAATACCAGCGGACGTATATTAGCGAGGAGTGGCGAGTGTATTTTTTTTACGCAGTAGTAGGTAATTAGTATTCCTTTCGTTGCGCTTCCGAATTATTTAATAATAAGATCTTAGTGTAAGATGAGTGATTAGGTACTAAAAAGAATATTTCTATTTCAATGGCTAAAAAGAAAGAATTTGGCAAAAACTGGAAGTGCACCATAATCAATTAAAAAATCTGTTGCAGTAATTCTCCTGTCGGAGAATGTCTCACAGACTTCAAGCTTTCTGAGTACTTGATTTGATGAAGTGACTGTGATTGCAGGCAGAGTTTTTTTCATAGGCACCGTAAATGGAATATATTCCACATGCTTTAAAATCAATTTCTAAATGGCATTACATTTTTTAGGTTACTTATTACCGCGGCTGTGCTGCAAGACATGATTCTTTCCATCTTAGCTATAGATTCGCCAACAGGACACTTAGTATTTCGTGGCGAGGAAGTTACGTAGAGTATTAGAAGAACCCTAAGTACCCTGGTGTTATATTGGACAGAGCACTAACTTTTTATATACCTACATTGCCACAACACCAATCAAAAAATCATCTGCTACGACACCTTATTTCTACCAAGTAGGGAGCAGCACCCGATGTTTTTCGCATAACTGTTACGTCTTTATGCTCCTTCTGCTGGTGAATTTGCGTGTTCAGTGTGCCATTGACCAAAAAGCAATAGGTATCATCCTTAAAGAGACGTGTAAAATTATATCGGGGTTGCCTGAAACTGACTGCTCGATAAGCTCTTCCCATGGGCTGGAATTGCACCACCTGTCATTCGAAGGTATCTATGTAGCATGCACAGATGAAACAAAATCAAGAATCCGCTTCCTTACATCCCCTCTATCAATATGCAG
This sequence comes from Hoplodrina ambigua, assembly GCA_949774945.1. Taxonomy (NCBI): domain Eukaryota; kingdom Metazoa; phylum Arthropoda; class Insecta; order Lepidoptera; family Noctuidae; genus Hoplodrina; species Hoplodrina ambigua. The sequence goes on from OX458968.1 coordinate 12,093,420, forward strand.
TAGCTCTGGGTAGATTGAAGAGTCGGAAGAGTTTTCTTCGATGCACACCGGCCATACAGGACCAGGGCGCCTACCGCCATCTCTTATAACAATATTATTTTAATATTACTTTGTAATTTCTGTTGTTGCATTTTCAACTTTCGGCGCTGATCCGAGCTTTGAAAATCCAACAGTGTGGAAGGCAAAGTAATATTAGAATAATATTGTTTTAAGAGCTTGTGGTTGGCCCCCAGGTCGACACCATCACACAACTTCCACCAAAAAGAGTTCAACCCCAGGAACACATGGCACTCTGTTGTGATCATGAGTGGCCTATATGGAAAGCGCTTAATGGACTGCGCACTCATGTAAGCCGCTGCAAACGTAACCTAGCCAATTGAGGAGTTATAGATCCCGCAGATACTCAGGGCAAGTGTGGTGTTCCTTTTATATGATGGCCCACTTACTAGCATCGGCCAAGTTCGAGTCGGACTCGCACACGAAGGGTTCCGTTACACCATACAATATTTAACACAACAGAAAAAAAGTTATATAAAAAAGGTTAATAATGGCATAAAAAGTAATTATTATGTCTACATGGCATTGCTTCTTGCCTTTCATGATTCTAGGTCAACGGGAAGTTCCCTTTATATTTGGTTTTGATTTCCTAGCGAGGGTCAGAATATGCGCCATAAACGACCTTATCTTTAGTTTGCGTTGACTTAGAAGTTTAATTTTTTCACTGCTCTGAGGGATTGCAGACCAAAGTTTTTTTTTTTTGGGTAGTAAAAATCAACATGTGTGTCCTTTTGCCCTGGGTGGGGCGGAAGGGACTGTTAGACTTTTACTGACTAAAAAACCACTCTGTTCGAAGGAACGCAAAGAGCAACAGAAGTGATGCTCTTTGCGTTCGGGGGCCACGGTATCCTGTTAAGACTTCCCGCGACTCCGGTAGGCGTTTGGCCCTGCCGGGGCCCCGTCCCTGTGCTGACAGCTCTTTTGTGCTGACAGCTCTTTGAAACGCGCGTGGAACAAAACGCGCTGTTGACCCGGGCCTGGTCCTTGATTGGACGACGAGCTACCCATCAGTGGCCGTCCGCGGGGTCTCCCGCGGTGTTCTGCCTCCTTCTTCGCTAGCATTACTGCTTCGCAGAAGGAGGTTACTGCGTCCCATTCCCTTTCGCTCCGGAGCATAGCCTGAACCAGAGCTCGAACGCGAGAGGACACGGCGGGGCTCTTCCCAGGCGGGGCAGACTTACACCGTATGCTCCACCGTGTCTTCCGGGCGGTCCACACAGTGGTGACACCCGGGCGTTTTCTTCCGCTCATTCCAACACAGGAACTTCCCGAAACAACCCCGTCCGGTGAGGAACTGCGTCAGGTGAGTGGTGCAGCCACTCCAGCCAATCCTCAAAGAGGGGTCTTACCGCTACGATTGCGGCGTGCCCGAGACCTGAGTATTTGATTTTAATTTTAGCTTGATACCTCCACGCGTTCCTTAGACAGGGGTCTTCACAGACAGACAGACGGACAACAAAGTGATCCTATAAGGGTTCCGTATTTGCCGACTGAGGTATGGAACCCTAAAAAAGATAATATCTAAAATCATCGATGAATCGTGATTCAAAACGGTAAAACTTTGCTTAGGCTTTAAATAAGCCTATTTTATAGGGTTTTGCTCATACTTTCTTTTAAAAACACGAAAGTCAGATTCTGATTTCAGTTGCTCTATCGAATCTAATATCTAAATAATTACAACAGTAGCTATTGAATTTGCGTTTCAATGGTTTGGGATCGAAAAATAAGTCAATTTTGATACCACTTCATAATATTTTGGAAAGAGGTAATCTAAATTTACCTTATATAAATATACAAAAGCGAAAGTTCACTCACTCATCACGAAATATCGAAAATTTCGCAAAATAAAGTACCCATTTCCCAAAGAGTAGGTATGAAACGGGGGTCCAAAGTTTGTATGGTGTTATCAACTTTGACGCGGACGAAGTCGCGGGCAGAAGCTAGTCGAATATAATCCATACTGATATTATAAATCCGAAAGTACCTGTCTGTTTGTTACGCTTCCACGACTAAACCACTGAACGGATTTTGATAAAAATTGGCAATGGATATGTTTGAACCCCTAGAAAGGACACCTGAGGGCTACTTTTAGCCGCGGTAACCGATATTTACGAGGATGAAATCACGGGCAAAGGATATTAATCGAAACGTAAAAATTAAATTTATCTTTAAAAAACTAAACAAACATCCGAATTAGGAACCTCCTCCTCTAAATGCACATTACTTTAATTATTATTTAATTGAATATAGTCACTCATCACGTACGACTTTTACGACTTTTTGGGGGGCTTATTTTCTGGGGCGCTTATTTTCGTACTATCAAATAAACCGACTTTTGTGGAACATCTGAGTTGGTATATTATTACAATTTATTTATGTTTCATTCTGTTTGACAAAAAAAAAAAACATCAATTGCAGAATTAACAACAAAAAAATCCTAAACATTTTATGATTGACAAGCTTTTGCCCGCGACTTCGTCCGCGCAAAAATTAAATAAAATATAGCCTATGTTACTCGCAGATAGATAGCGTTCTAATGGTGAAAGAATTTTTAAAATCGGTCTAGTAGTTTTAGAGTTTATTCATTTCAAACAAACAAACAAACAAAAATACAAATTTTTCGTCTTTATGAAATGATGAGTGTAGATTTTTAAGTTTACCTAATTTTAGTATAGAATATGTGATGATTACAAGCAGGATAATGAACCAGGTTCATTAGGTACATCGTTTAGTTTGCATGTATTTTTTTAATGTTGAATAAATTTTAAACAATTTCAAGGTCTTCTGCCTGACCACTTGTTTTACATATTTAGGTTATTATTATAGTTAGGCGCTTGTGTGCGTATATTTAAAAATATCTGGAGGTACATATAAAAAAATTGAAATACGTATAAAAAATATAAATACCTATTTCGCACGTAAAACAAAGTCGCCTCCCGCCGTACTTTTGGTAGTTTTAGTACATTCACAGTTTTCCAGTACGGCTATAATAGTAATAAAAACCGTGAAAATAATTTTTAAAAAATATAGTCAGCAAACGGGTTTTTATTTTGGCCCATTGTGATAAAATTCACCCTCATTCAAAGATGTGCTCACTTTGAGAAGTGCTCAACTAGAGAAGTTCTCATTTTAAGAATTGCTAATTTAAAAAAGTGCTCAACTAGTGAAGTTCTCACTTTGAGAAGTGCTCATTTTTTGAATTGCTAATTTTGAGAAGTGCGCATTTTGCGAAGTGCACTTTTTCCGAAGTGCAATCTGCGTCAAACCCGAATATACTATAGTGATTCATGAAGGAAGGAAGGTTTATGTATCTACATTACACCCGTGCGAATCCGAGGCTAGTGTTTATTAATTTGAAGGTTATATTCATATCAATGGTTGATACGAATGGTGTTTGTTAGTAGTAGTAAATGATTCCGCTGATTATGGATCTCCCGATCTTGAAATTGAGATTAATTGCGCTTGTCGTATATAAACCAGATTGCTATTTGATAGAATCGTATATCGAATTTAGAAAATTGACTCAAATAACACATAAACATAACTGGCGAAATGTGGGTGTGCTAATGAGTACACCACTGTTTAACCCTTCGGGGATTACAAGCGTGATGTTATGTCTCGATTCGTATATCTTGAAGTCACCGCGTTTGTCCCCTTTGTGTTCAGTAACGTTAATGGGACGAACAAACTTTTTTTTCTTATTTTTATTTTCTTTTGTGTCAGTATAGACTATATTGCATCAACTTTTAAAATCTAAAAGTCTTTTAACCCGTTCAGTGCCGGCGTTTAACAAAATGTCATAATAATTTGTACCGTTGTAATTAATATTAGAGTCGTGCATCGCTATTGGAATGCAGTGACGCGGTAGTAAAGCACATAAGCCACGATCTTGTTATTTAAATTTGAATAGCATCTGCGCAGCCTTTTCACAACTATGTTTTGGTCGACAGCTGACTAGCTGTCGGTTAGCACCCGGTTAGACGTTACCGGGTGCAGTTGAATAGAAAAAAATAGAATAGTTGACTTTTAAGTAAAAATTACAATTATGTAGGCCTAAAGGTCAATAACATTTTATGTTAAAGTTGCCAATACCTAAGGTAGGATAACTTAATATCTTGTAATTATAAGTATTGTAGTAGTAATTATAAGTAGTTGACTGCCTCGTTGGTCTAGTGGTCGCAAGCGCGACTGCTGTGCATGAGGTCTTGGGTTCGATTCCCAGGTCGGGCAAAGTGTTATTGGGTTTTCCCATCAGGAATTTCTCAGTAGCAGCCTCGGAGTCTGGATTTGTGCCCGGTTGATGGCAATAGGCTCGCCCCCTATTACATGGGACTAAAAACATAACTGGCGAAATGTGGGTGTACTAATGGGTACACCTCTGCCTAACCCTTCGGGGATTACAGGCGTGATGTTATGTTATGTTATGTTAATTATAAGTATCAGCACCCACCCATGGACGTAGCCGGCCATGATCAGGGTGGGGCAGCAATTTAAAATAATATGTAACTAGCAAACTATACTCGCGGTCTTACCCAGGTATCCAGAACCTCTATAGCACTTCGAACTTTCTTACGAATATTATGTACAGTTAGTAGCTAGATAATTTATATGTTTTGGTTTGATTAGGTACCTTACAGGTCTGAGCCAGGGTGGGACAAGCGCCTCAACCTGCCCCATCGTGGCTACGCCCATCCTCATTATGATCGTCTATGATTAATACCTGTATTTTGCATACAGCTACAGCCTATCTGACTTCTATAACCCAATAACTGGATAATATGATACCCCTTGGTAAGACTAGTTGTCAGACTTTTGGGCTTCTGACTACTAGGTACACGTAACGATTGAATTGAAGATCCAAGTATGACAACCGGGACCAAAAGCTTTACGTGCTTTTCTAGCACGGAGGAGTTTCGGTGTATTAAGATGGTCACCAATCCACGGACCAACCCTGGAAAGCGTAGTTTAACCTGATGGATCGACACGTACGGCAGTTATTGCTAAACTGAAATGAGCCTAATAAAACTTTCACGGTTTTTAAATGTTTTTTTAACAGTTTCTGATCAATATACAATGACTACAAAGTAAGTTAATCTATCTTTTTATATAGTTAATCACATTACCTTACGAATTTTTAACGAAATAATTTGTAGGTACTATATACATACTTAACATCTGGTATATAATAAGTACACAAATTTTTTTTACCGCTGTACTACTAAACAATGATGTTTAAAAATTACAATAAAAAAGATTTGTTAGGTTTCTGTCTGTCTGTCATCTGATTAATCTGGCTTAGATCTAAACCGAGACTTCCACCGTCGGATAACTTGTATTATAAGAAGTAACTTAGAATACTTTTATTGTAGAAAAATCATCAAGTACCTACCCAAAAATAATAATAAAAAAATATATATTCACTTAATATTTCACTGATACTTACTCAAAATCAATGACATGAAAAATCACAATCCAATTTTGATCACTATTCATTGGACACAAAGTTCAAATTGCTAAAATTCGAGCTCCACAATTACGTTCCACATTTTTATCCCAAAATAATCACTGGTTTTATTCACAACTTCACTACACGACTAAACATAATAGTCTGATACAGTAATTTTGTTAATCATGCTAATAATATGTAAACTAAAGCTTATCTTATGATAATAAGACGAGTGTAAGTAATATAAATGATTTCGAGATAAGACTAAGCGACTGTTCGGTGTGATAATAATTTAATTTTAATTTAAATGCATGTGATGCATTTGATGACGACTGTCTAGGAATGATATTTGATAGTACTAAGATCTTTATTCGTTTAGATCTTAATTCTGCTACTGCATAAGAATCAACTAAACAGGAAAATTATCTATTAAAATATATGTGTGCTATTTTTATTATATTGGTATTATTGAAATTAATTATCATAATAAGGTATTATTTTTAAATTTTTGTTTGACTAGTATAATGATAAGTTTAGTAGGTAGTAGTAAAATATGAATAATACATAAGTCTAGTGTTCGCAAAGCGTGACGGCTGGGAATCGAACCCAAGACATCATGCTCAGCAGTCGCGCTTTGCGCATTAGACCAACGAGGCAGTCTTTGAACGTCGTAGACAAGAAAAATATATTGTACCTACGTAATTTTTATACAGCGCCATCTATGCATAAAAGACAAAACTTTAATCAAAACTGACTATGTAGCTACTGAAACCGGATCGTTTTACTGGTAATATTTCTCTCTCTATCTTGGTTAACAGATACTAGATGGCGTTAAATTCAATTGCAATAACGATGTGTTACTTAAAAAAAAAAAAACAAAATTCACAGCTATTTTCTATGATCATAGAACGCTGTTTTTCAGTTTCCGGCAATAAGGTACTGAAAAGATTAAAACACGTCATAGGGGTTAAAAAAATCTAAACGATTTTATTGTAAACCAAAAATAAATAATAAAACAAAATATTTTTTAAACAAGCTTTTATATTCCAACTCAATCGAACACAGGAAAGCGGGTTTAACTTGTAAGATTTCATTAAGTTCCTATAGCCACCTTCCGGCTCCATCATCAGGCCAGCTCTATGAATTCATTAAATTGCACTGTCATGCAAATTGCACATTCACACAAAATTTTAGCTCAATCGAACATCGGAAACTGGCTGAAATTTAACTTGTAAGATTTGATCAGCCACAGACACCGGGTCAGGTGAAAGTAAATTAAATATGGAACAAAATACATTTACAAAGGTATTACAGCGATAACCACTTCTCATGCATGAGGTTGTGAGTTCAAATTCGAGCAAGTATCAATGCGACTTTTTTCAATTCTGTACTTAGGTGCTAGAGTTTATCTTGGATATCACTGGCATCGGTGAAGGAAAACATCGTGAGGAAACCTGGACTTACTGTACCACTCAAGCCATGTCAGAGGCCCTTGAGGCGGTTTATAAACTCTGACACTAGGATGTGTAGGGTCATAAGACCTTACTGCCCACACGATAAAGAAGAAGAAGTACAAATTTAAAGTCCTATTCGTGGTTTAGAACAGCTCAGATTAAGATTATCCGTAACATAAATCATGGATAGCTTTAATTAACGCTTTGTTTTAGCGCCAGCCCGATTTTAATTAAACTGGCAAGTTTCTGTTTGGTAAGATAACTTACTGATAGGTAGGTATTAAATGGTCGTTTATTTAAAATTCACGAGTTAAGAAACTGGGAGAAATCTTACGATTGTCTTAACATTCAGAAGAAGTCTTCTGATTTCTTTTTTCATCAATGAAAATGTTTAATTTTTTTAATTAAAAACCTGTCAAGCAGAAACAAATCTATAGTATTAAAAAAAATTACGTAGCAATTATTGCTGATATGATTTCCAATATTTATCCCATTTTTAGGGTTCCGCACCTCAATCTGTCTGTATGTCTATCCGTTTTCACAGGAACGTGTGGAGATATCAAGCTGAAATTAATATCAAATACCGCTCTTGGAGCAGTGAAAAAATCAAACTTCGAAGTCAACGCACTATGCAAGGCACGCTATCAGTAATTTTTCTCAATAAATATAATTGTTTACCAGATTTTTTTTCCATTAAACAGCTTAGTGATATGTTTATTTTTATACCCCGAAAATTAATACAATAAAAAAGTAGATCGATTTCTATCCTTTTCAATTAATTCATTCTTGAAAGATGGATGAAATAACCTCGAATAATTATTATTTACAAAAAAAAAAAATATTTACGCTGTTTTCTTCCTACGCTTATTCTTTCCATTCCTATCATTTATGCTAATCGAATTTCTTGCAAAAAAGAAAACAAAATTATACGATTTTATTCGTTACCATTGAAAACAGTGAAATCCTATTTTGAATAATTGATTTCATCAGACTTCGAGGTTATAAGTCATTCTGATATAAATCATTAATAAGGCAAACGTTCTAAAAAATGTCTGTGAATGTGTTCTAAAAAGAGAAAAACAAAGATAAAAAAAGTCTTGATTTTGTGAACTTAAATACGTACCTAATAATATAATTTTATAAGAACATAACATCATGCCTGTAATCTCCGAAGGGTTTAGCAGAGGTGTACCCATTAGTACACCCACATTTCGCCAGTTAAATCCCATATTATGTTATATAGACGGCTAGCCTATTGCCATCAACCGGACACAAATCTAGACTCCAAGGCTGATATTTCTATACTTTATAATATAATCAAATTGAAGAGATTTCTTGTTCTTGAACGTGCTGATCTCTGAAACGAAGTTCTACGTCACAATATTTTTGTCAAACAATATCCACAAGGAATCGCCTTTTGACAGATCACAAAAATTCACATGTCATACCTAGGTAATGTCAATTTAAGTACCTACCCAATTCTACTAATAAAGTTAAAGTCAAATTTCTCTTCACTTTTGACATTGATTGTCGCTGTAATGAGATTACGACTAGATTTTGAACATTATTAACTAGACCCTTCTAGCTTCTTATCCGGAACCCAAACAAACAAAACACTGTTTAATCCTATTTAGAAAATGTACCTTTCTTTATAAAACAAACAGAAGAAAGTTGATACATACTTAATGTAATTATAGTAGCGCTCCATCGTTCACGAAGTACCTAAATAGATTAGCGACGAGTAACAACATTACACACTGTTATCAGTAAGACTGATGGCTGTAAGAAAGATATGTTTGTTGACATTTTACTTATACAGAGTGTTAGTGTAAACACCGTTATCCTTGAAACCAGTGGTTTGGTTTCACTAATAGAACGTAAATTCAATGAAAAAAAATCTTTTTTTTTTTTAAGTAAAATCTCCATTTTTTCCTCAAAATTATTTCACCCTATATTACAATGATGTAATTAGTTAAAACTTATGTAGGTAGTTATAACGGACGGCCAGTGCAGCAGGTCAACGCCATTTGCGGTGATTACGTAACTCGGGCGCATAGTATCTATGAATTTACGGACGGTGTCGGATAGATTTTTTTTTTTAATTTTGAAAGAAAACTTTGTTTCATTATTTTTGAATTCAGATAATCATTTTTTATAACAAATCAAGTACCTATGGTTTTAGTGACAACGGTGTTTACACTAACAGTCTGTATAAACAAGCTGCTTCCTGCGACATCGTACGCCTAGTTTTTTCACCTGAGTTAAGAGTGTTTACGCTGTTCAGCATTATAAACAAACTTTCAGGTCCTTATTTTTCGAAATGAATGAACCGATTTTAATGAAACTATATCTTGAACATTACCGACCTCAGGGAAAGCAATTATCAAAGTCAAAGTCAAAACATTTATTTCAATTAGACCATTTACAGGCACATTTGAATTGTCAAGAAGTCGGTCAGTTAGTCCGAAAAATGAAGCTAGTTGCTGTGTCCAAAACGGAGGTAGGCCTCTATGGAGAAGAACGAGAAAGAAACTCCACGGCACTCTTTTTAAATAAGGTTTTTACAAAATCGTGAAACTTGGACTTTAGAAGAGTCTGTTTGTAACTCAAAAAACAAATAACATAAACACACGCCTTTTTCCCATGGGGAAAAGGACAAATAAATATAAATGTAAAATGTCTGTCCGGCTAACCTCCGAAACGTCTAGACCGAATTTAACAGGACTTTCACGGACAGATAGCTGATGTTATAAGTAGTAACTTAAGCTGAAATAAAACCATTTGTTTGGTTGCTAATGCAGTCAAAAACTATTTTTTAACCAGAAACCTGGGCGCCTACCGCCATCTCTTATAACAATATTATTTTAATATTACTTTGTATTTCTGTTGTTGCATTTTCAACTTTCGGCGCTGATCCGAGTGTTGAAAATCCAACAGTGTGGAACGCAGCGGTAGTTTTCCTAATGTTTGGCGCAGCTGGCTGGCACCATTGTTTTTTTCTTATTTTTGTTTTTGGTTTTTATTTCCTTTTTGTAATTGTTTTTGTGTACACAAAGTCTGTGTCAATAAACATTTTTTTCTTTACTGTAATCGGCATAAAAGGTACTCTTCAGTCGCTTTAACAACACAAAAAATCATCCATCAGTTTAGTTTTTCCGTCACAAACAGTCGCGATCACCATCAATAATCATGGCTTTCTGAGTAAATAAGACTAATAGCATTCACGTGGTCCGTCTAACGAACAAATAGGGCGGTTGAAGATTGATCATGCCACATTTTGTATCGGGTATTACATCCTCACGGCTACATGTATTTTATACAAGCTTTTACTGAATTTGACAGGCTTTTTGGTCTGAATTTAGGTAAAAATAATAATGTATATAAATATGTACATCACGCCTGTAATCCCCGAAGGGTTAGGCAGAGGTGTACATTAGTACACCCACATTTCGACAGTTAGTTTTTAGTCTCATTTATTTATTTATTAAACCTTAAGAACTATCATTACAGGATTAAACTAATGCGATATTGGTGCCGATTCCCTTGGTCATAAACTAAACTAAAATTAGACTATTTCCATCTTTTTCTGTCCAATAAAATAAGAAAGAGACTAATGTAAATAAGAGCTGTCAAATTTTGTCAATCTGACACATCCATACAGTTATAGTTGACATCATAAAACGTAAGGATTAAAAATACGGAGAAGTTCAAGGCAAAACTTATTTGACATCTCTAACTTAGTTCTTTAATGTCACGGAATGTCACCGTCCTTTTCTTTCGCTGTATGTTAATAAGAGATGTCAATTCTCTATATTTAGTCTAGTTTGTGAACAAGGGAATCGGCACCATTGTGGCATTTTTAAACTAACAATACTAAATTAACCTAATAAGGAACTTTTAAAACATACCTACTACTTAACCTTAGTTATACCATTTCTCATATATAACAAAAACATTCATCACACAATAACATAACATCAACATTTAATACTTATCACTAAGCAAATATATACAATCCAAAACCTCATATAATATTTAACCAGGCACTAATCCAGTTTTCGAGGCTCGTACTAAGTAATGCCTGATGGAAAAACCCAATAACACTTTGCCCGATCTGGGAATCGAAGCCAAAACCAAATCAAATCAAATCAAATCAAATCGTTTATTGCAATCCATGATGTACACTTATATAGTGGTACACTCATTGGTGGTAAAATAAAAATAGAAACAATCATGGACCCTGTCGGGTACAGCAAATTATTAAATATGTTAGAGAGAGGAAGAGCGCTTTATTAAATTGTCTTATGCTTGACATTGAGATATTTTATATTGTATTTTATATTCCTATAATTTTTTTTATTATATTAAAATGCTATTTATTCATTTAAAATTTATTTAATTATTTTATACTAGCTTCTGCCCGCGACTTCGTCCGCGTCAAAGTTGATAACACCATACAAACTTTGGACCCCCGTTTCATACCTACTCTTTGGGAAATGGGTACTTTATTTTGCGAAATTTTCGATATTTCGTGATGAGTGAGTGAACTTTCGCTTTTGTATATTTATATAAGGTAAATTTAGATTACCTCTTTCCAAAATATTATGAAGTGGTATCAAAATTGACTTATTTTTCGATCCCAAACCATTGAAACGCAAATTCAATAGCTACTGTTGTAATTATTTAGATATTAGATTCGATAGAGCAACTGAAATCAGAATCTGACTTTCGTGTTTTTAAAAGAAAGTATGAGCAAAACCCTATAAAATAGGCTTATTTAAAGCCTAAGCAAAGTTTTACCGTTTTGAATCACGATTCATCGATGATTTTAGATATTATCTTTTTTAGGGTTCCATACCTCAGTCGGCAAATACGGAACCCTTATAGGATCACTTTGTTGTCCGTCTGTCTGTCTGTGAAGACCCCTGTCTAAGGAACGCGTGGAGGTATCAAGCTAAAATTAAAATCAAATACTCAGGTCTCGGGCACGCCGCAATCGTAGCGGTAAGACCCCTCTTTGAGGATTGGCTGGAGTGGCTGCACCACTCACCTGACGCAGTTCCTCACCGGACGGGGTTGTTTCGGGAAGTTCCTGTGTTGGAATGAGCGGAAGAAAACGCCCGGGTGTCACCACTGTGTGGACCGCCCGGAAGACACGGTGGAGCATACGGTGTAAGTCTGCCCCGCCTGGGAAGAGCCCCGCCGTGTCCTCTCGCGTTCGAGCTCTGGTTCAGGCTATGCTCCGGAGCGAAAGGGAATGGGACGCAGTAACCTCCTTCTGCGAAGCAGTAATGCTAGCGAAGAAGGAGGCAGAACACCGCGGGAGACCCCGCGGACGGCCACTGATGGGTAGCTCGTCGTCCAATCAAGGACCAGGCCCGGGTCAACAGCGCGTTTTGTTCCACGCGCGTTTCAAAGAGCTGTCAGCACAAAAGAGCTGTCAGCACAGGGACGGGGCCCCGGCAGGGCCAAACGCCTACCGGAGTCGCGGGAAGTCTTAACAGGATACCGTGGCCCCCGAACGCAAAGAGCATCACTTCTGTTGCTCTTTGCGTTCCTTCGAACAGAGTGGTTTTTTAGTCAGTAAAAGTCTAACAGTCCCTTCCGCCCCACCCAGGGCAAAAGGACACACATGTTGATTTTTACTACCCAAAAAAAAAAAACTTTGGTCTGCAATCCCTCAGAGCAGTGAAAAAATTAAACTTCTAAGTCAACGCAAACTAAAGATAAGGTCGTTTATGGCGCATATTCTGACCCTCGCTAGGAAATCAAAACCAAATATAAAGGGAACTTCCCGTTGACCTAGAATCATGAAAGGCAAGAAGCAATGCCATGTAGACATAATAATTACTTTTTATGCCATTATTAACCTTTTTTATATAACTTTTTTTCTGTTGTGTTAAATATTGTATGGTGTAACGGAACCCTTCGTGTGCGAGTCCGACTCGAACTTGGCCGATGCTAGTAAGTGGGCCATCATATAAAAGGAACACCACACTTGCCCTGAGTATCTGCGGGATCTATAACTCCTCAATTGGCTAGGTTACGTTTGCAGCGGCTTACATGAGTGCGCAGTCCATTAAGCGCTTTCCATATAGGCCACTCATGATCACAACAGAGTGCCATGTGTTCCTGGGGTTGAACTCTTTTTGGTGGAAGTTGTGTGATGGTGTCGACCTGGGGGCCAACCACAAGCTCTTAAAACAATATTATTCTAATATTACTTTGCCTTCCACACTGTTGGATTTTCAAAGCTCGGATCAGCGCCGAAAGTTGAAAATGCAACAACAGAAATTACAAAGTAATATTAAAATAATATTGTTATAAGAGATGGCGGTAGGCGCCCTGGTCCTGTATGGCCGGTGTGCATCGAAGAAAACTCTTCCGACTCTTCAATCTACCCAGAGCTACTGCATATTGATAGAGGGGATGTAAGGAAGCGGATTCTTGATTTTGTTTCATCTGTGCATGCTACATAGATACCTTCGAATGACAGGTGGTGCAATTCCAGCCCATGGGAAGAGCTTATCGAGCAGTCAGTTTCAGGCAACCCCGATATAATTTTACACGTCTCTTTAAGGATGATACCTATTGCTTTTTGGTCAATGGCACACTGAACACGCAAATTCACCAGCAGAAGGAGCATAAAGACGTAACAGTTATGCGAAAAACATCGGGTGCTGCTCCCTACTTGGTAGAAATAAGGTGTCGTAGCAGATGATTTTTTGATTGGTGTTGTGGCAATGTAGGTATATAAAAAGTTAGTGCTCTGTCCAATATAACACCAGGGTACTTAGGGTTCTTCTAATACTCTACGTAACTTCCTCGCCACGAAATACTAAGTGTCCTGTTGGCGAATCTATAGCTAAGATGGAAAGAATCATGTCTTGCAGCACAGCCGCGGTAATAAGTAACCTAAAAAATGTAATGCCATTTAGAAATTGATTTTAAAGCATGTGGAATATATTCCATTTACGGTGCCTATGAAAAAAACTCTGCCTGCAATCACAGTCACTTCATCAAATCAAGTACTCAGAAAGCTTGAAGTCTGTGAGACATTCTCCGACAGGAGAATTACTGCAACAGATTTTTTAATTGATTATGGTGCACTTCCAGTTTTTGCCAAATTCTTTCTTTTTAGCCATTGAAATAGAAATATTCTTTTTAGTACCTAATCACTCATCTTACACTAAGATCTTATTATTAAATAATTCGGAAGCGCAACGAAAGGAATACTAATTACCTACTACTGCGTAAAAAAAATACACTCGCCACTCCTCGCTAATATACGTCCGCTGGTATTCCAGTAGTATACTTGGCAGTATTGTTGTGCCATGATTGGCTCAGCTAAGCTCGGGTAATAAAATATTGTATACTTAAAATGTTTGCAGATAGACCGCCCGTCACTTTTGTGTGTTGAGTAGCTCCTTGTAGTTATAGCGTAATAATTTTGATTTCAAAGGATAAATTATAACTTATACCTAACTGCAGTATTGTATGTACCGTTGGTGTCGTTTTATAGCAATCCAGCAGTAAAATGTTTAAGAATAATAGCCATAATGCGATAATCTTTACCTATACACATTTACATAGTTGTATAGTTTAATTCCATGTAAAAGGGAGCGAGCCTATTGCCATCAACCGGGCACAAATCCAGACTCCGAGGTTGCTATTGTGAAATTCCTGATGGAAGAATCCAATAACACTATGCCCGACCTGGAAATTGAACCCAAGACCTCATGCTTTGCAGTCGTGCAAACAGGCAAAAGTTCTTTAGCTGCTGATTTATGTGTTGTGTAACTATGCATAGATATTATTTTCTCAATTAAAATTTTAAAAAATACGTTAACAAATCAAAGTTGTGGTAGAAACATGCACTCTTACTTTTATTTTTTTATTAGGAAATCTCAATATTCAATTGAAAAACTTTTAAAAAAAAATTGAAAAAATACAAAAAGCAGTGGTAGAAACATGCACTCCTACTTATATATTTTTTTTTTGTTGGGAAATCTCATTATTCAATTAAAAAACATTCAAAAAAAATTAGAAAAAATACAAAAAGTAATGCTGACATTGGGGACCGAACTTCCGCCCACCGTTTCGCAAGACAGTCGTCGAACCATTAGGTAATTTACTTTGATAACAATTGACTTGAAATAGCCGTTCTAGTTTTCCATAATTGACTGCTTAGCTCCCTGAAGGTATGGCGTGATAATAACTATTTTAGAACTTTAGTCTGCAGCTATTTATAATATTTTTACATTTTGTTTCGTCTTTTTTACAATCCTTTAGTGAACTGTTGTAGTCTGCTAATCCCCCAAAGCAAATAGCGTGATAATTTATAGCCTATGTTCTAATTTTGCCACTGTGGAATATTCATTCAAAATTTGAACAAAATCTATCCAACAGTTTTTGCGTGATGCTCCAACAAACAAACAGACAAACAGACAAAAATTAAAAAAAAAATATTTTCGGCATAAGTATCATTCAAAGACCCCTAAGCACTTTTTCTTTTTCAAAAATATTAAATGTACAGTTTTGACGTCTCTACGATTTTATTATATGTATAGATTTAATATTGCTTATTTGTTTACTTAGATTATTATTTTATTACAATGCTATTTATTTAATTATCTTATATTTAATAACCTCGTGCTTAGCAGTCGCGCTTTATGACCACTAAACCAACGAGGCTCTTTACGAATCTATTTATAATTTTTATAATAATTTAGATCGTTTATTTCATTACTTGGTATCTACAGATGACACATTTAGTGAAACGGCTTTATATGTTTGATAAACTGCCTTATTAATGCAGCCAGGATTGTCTCCACACAGGGAAAAGTTCAGAGTTTTGAATATCATCAAACTTCAGTACCAAGGGTCCACCATCATACCGACTTCGACTTCCATTATACGACTTCCTGTCTTCACCCCACGAGCTGTAACTATTTGATCGATCATTGTCGCATCACATATTATCGCAAATATATTATTGTACACGTGCAGCACATCCATGTACAGGACGTTTTTTTATTCTGATATGTATTTATCAATTTTTTTGTATTGTGGAAATCTATTATAAATTTGAATGTTAAGACTTTGTGTTTGAGTAAAAAAAGATGCTAGATATATATTGAAAAGGGAACAAAGCAATTCGTATTACCTCAATTAAGTTTAATTTGGAATAACCTAGCCTATTTATTTATTTAAACTTTATGCAACAAAAAGTATAAAGGCGGACTTAACGCCTTAGGCATTCTCTACCAGTCAACTAAAGGTGGTGAAGAGCTAAATATTACACAAGAGTAAGTATACCAAATAAGAAATTTAAAATAAACATCTAAACAATAACCTAAATAGCTTGTTCTTCTTGCAACTCATTTTTTTTTTTTTTTTTGCTCATACGCGGAATTTATCCTATACTGGTATATTTACAAAAATATAAACTTTCATACCGATACAACCATTCCGGAACAACTAAATACCTCTATAGGTTAGTTAGTTGTACCTGTATAGGCTGTAAAAATATTTATTACGTGCGAGTATCAAACCCGCGACACACAGCACACTCGGACGAAGTGTTTCTACTACAAATAATAAAAATGTGACGTAATCCATCTCCAAAAACCTTCGATAAATCAATGGAGAATAATATTCCTTTTATATGTTAGTGGTACCAGCTGGTCGCAGACACATAACCCACTGTGACGTGAGGGTATAACTTTATGAGCAACCTTTACTGCGTATCCACTTCTTTTACGATTGCGGAAATATTACAAGAAAAAGATTTTCCCCTTTTTTTAGGATTCCGTACCCAAAGGGTCCGAACGGCGAACAGTTTATGGGGAAATTGCTCTAGTACATCCGTCTTTCTGTCCCTCTGCCAAAAGACTGTATCTTTTAAACCGTAAATACAATTTAAATTTTCATAGTGTGTGTATTAATTACTAAAGGTATATCGAGACATATAAAATGCTTTGTCTTGAATGACTGCCCCTTACAAAGGGAAGTTTCGTATGGAGAAGAATGGGCAAGCAACTACTTACAACTACTTACTCCTATAAAATAAATGTTACACCACATTTTGTATACAGAACCATACAAGATTACACGTGAACGTCATATGCCTTGTGTAAAAATTGCTTTATTGTAATATGCTTTATGTCGAGGTCCATTATTTATGTACTATTGATTAGCTGTCTTATATTCTACTATCATATAAGTTTGTGAAGATGTTTGTTACTCAATCACGCTTAAACCGTTGAACGGATTTGAATGAGAATTGGCACATAAATGGACCAGTTCCCGGATTAACACATACACACATACACATAACATCACGCCTGTAATCCACGAAGGGTAAGGCAGAGGTGTACAAATCAGTACACCCACATTTCGCCAGTTATGTTTTTAGTCCCATGTATGGCCTATTGCCATCAACCGGGCACAAATCCATACTCCGAGGCTGCTACTGAGAAATTCCTGATGGAAAAACCCAATAACACTTTGCCCGACCTGGGAATCGAACCCAAGACCTCATGCACAGCAGTCGCGCTTGCGATCACTAGACCAACGAGGCAGTCAATTAACACATACGATACTTGTTATCCCGGTAATGTATTCCTTTTTACAAAATACAACAATCTTTGAATTAATAATTTAATTGAAAAGAGTACCGTGAAGTTTCCTGCTCGTTCTTCTCCATAGAGGCGAACCTCACGCCTGCCGGGGTTGCGGGACGTCTTAACAGGATACCGTGGCCCCGGAACGTAAACGGCAACAGAAGGAACAGGGTGGATTTTTAGTCGGTAAAAGTCTGACAGTCCCTTCCGCCCCACCCAGGGCGGAAAGAGTCACTTGATGATTTTTACCACCTAAAAAGAAAAGAGGCCAACCTCCATTTTGGAACGAGCAACTAGCTTTAACTTTCTAACTGACCAACTCCTTGGCAATTCAAAAGTGCCTGTTATTGGTCGAATTGATTTTTTTTTTTTACTTTTTCTATAGACCCGCTATTTCGGAATATCCAAATTAGTTAAAACATTCTACCACTCTGACGTAACCCTTTTAAAAACAAAACCCGTCTGCCAGAAGTATTCGAAACAAAAACAATGTATATATCGACAACATTACTGAACTACTAAGATAAACAAAGCCCGATTTAGTTACACCCTGTATACAGACTGTTCGGTGCACGATTCGCGAGGACAAATTATGATGATTAATTGGCCTGATTTGTGCACATGCTGGATGTGTTGCGAATTGATTATTAGTTAATTGAAGATTTGTTTTTTGCTTTCATGTGAGAAGGGAGATACCTAGTTACTTTATTCTTAGTGTTATAAAGCCGAAAAGTTTGTTTGTTTGTTTGGTTGAACATGTTAATCTCAGGAACATCTGTTCTGATTTGAAAAAAATCTTGCGTTAAATACCCACTAACTATTTATTTCTATTATTATTATTTTTTTCTTCGCTCTCGTTAAATTCGTGTAACTTAGTTTATTCTTACGTTTTATTATAAGTTTTTCCATACAAACATTGGACGCCCGTTTCTTACTTTTAGTGAATTATAAAAATTCTGCTGACATCTTCTAACTGTAAACTACCTCCCTGCTGAATTTCATCTTTATGTTTCAAACTGTTCTCGATATTTCGTGATGAGTGAGTGAGTGAATGACCTTTTGCTTTTATATATTTAGATAATGCCGTTATAGCATTTTCTGATCGGATTTAAATAGCATTTGGTACCTATATTGTACTTGTGATAAAAGTATTATTAAAGTTTTCCTGACTGAAACCCTACCAACAGCTAGCTAGTAAATATCTAGGTCCGGATAAAGATTTGTCACGCGTGACCTGCAACCCAGTCTGGGTCATCATTATTTATTATTACTGTTAAACTAAAATAAATTCGAATGCCCTAAATAAAATGGGTCATATGGGCTATTATCGGAGGAGTAGCATTGTAATATATTTTTTTGTCTTTAATGAGAATATTGAACTTTATAAACATCACAATCCATATAAAATGTAGTCTAGTCATATTTTTGTCAATAAACATACATACATAACATCACGCCTGTAATCCCCGAAGGGTTACGCAGGGGTGTACCCATTAGTATACTCGGATTTCGCCAGTTATATTTAAGCCCCATATAGTAGCGGGGCGAGCCAATTGCTATTAACCGGGCATAAATCCTGACTCCGAGGCTGTTACTGAGAAATTCCTGATGGAAAATCTCAATAACACTTTGCCCAGACTGGGAATCGAACCCAAGACCTTATGCTTAGCAGTAGTGCTTTTATGTCCACCAACGAGGCAGTCTACATAATCACCTCCTTCATAATCACCTCTGCCTAATCCTTTGAGGATGACAGGCGTGATGTTATGTCAAAAAAACATTACTTCATGCCCAACAGCTACGTCAAACTGGCCCAGACCCAATGAATCAGTGTATGTGCCATAGTAATCATCAAATATAGAATTTAGAGTTAGAATCAGTCGTCAAGTACGTAAGGGGTCATAAGTGCAGTAGCATGCTAAAGTTTGAATTGCTGCGAACAGACGGTACAGGCCGTACCTACATCTGTGCGTATACTAGACTAGCTTTTGCCCGCGACTTCGTCCGCGCAAAAATAAAATAAAATATAGCCTATGTTACTCGCAGATAATGTAGCTTGCTAATGGTGAAAGAATTTTTAAAATCGGTTCAGTAGTTTATGAGTTTATCCATTACAAATCTTTCCTCTTTATAATATTAGTGTAGATTCGTGTGCAAGTTTACCTATTTTTGTTTGTTTGTAATGTATAAACCATTACAAACAAACAAAAATACAAATCTTTCCTCTTTATAATATTAGTGTAGATTATGTATTAACACAGTACCTGCAAAGACCTCAGTATTCGTAGACGGCGTCGGAAGGTCGTAAGTAATCTATTGCTTTGTGAGATTGCTGCTGCACTTATGACCGCTACTGTACCTAATCCGGCATTATTTTTATGAAACAATATAGTACGTACTACCTACCCGAACTTATAGAAATGGTTTTTGATCCTATTAGGAACTTATTGGTGCCCCAATTTTGTAGAAAGGACGCTAATCTTCCGAACGGAAATGTATGGACCCACTTAGGTATATGCTCGACCTCAGCAAAATTGTTTTAAGAAAAATGGAATAAAAATATATTATTTGGTCCCTCGCAGTGAGTAGGCAATGGTATTATCTTAATGTTATATTTATCGACACATAACATAATCACGCCTGTAATTCCCGAAGGGTTAGGTAGAGGTGTACCCATTAGTACACCCACATTTCGCCAGTTTTGTTTTTAGTCCCATATAATAGGGGGCGAGCCTATTGCCATCAACCCGGCACAAATCCAGTCTCCGAGGCTGCTACTGAGAAATTCCTAATGAAAAAACCCAATAACACTTTGCCGACCTGGGAATCGAACCCAAGACCTCATGCACAGCAGTCGCGCTTGCGACCACTAGACCGACGAGACAGTCGATAGACAGGGCGGCGATATTTATAATCGTGCCAATTATGATACTTTTGCTCTCTGACGTATGAAAAGTTTGTATTTTTGTAATAATTTAATTCAAAAAATACTAGACCGATTAAAAAAAAATGTTTCATCATTAGAATGCTACATTATCCTTGATAAACATTGGCCATATTTAATACAAAAAAAAAAAATAGGGATCCCTAACTAAAACTTCAATAATGTAAGACAAGGTGTAAAACAAGTTGCTGTAAAATATCTTCCATCGCATGCGCAGCAGAAACTATTGATGATAGAACAAGAAAATGTTCTACAACATTAAAGTACGTATAGTCAGTATCTAAATTACATCCGTGCGAAGCCGAGCCAGGTCGCTAGTATCCGATATTGTAAGAATCCATTACGTAATGAACATTCACACATGTTGATCATATTAATATGACGGTCTGCGCACAATGGGCGCAGATGACAGGGCTTTACTTACGGCTTTTGTGCCACAACAATGCAGTTGTGCGCCGTAACTGAGCTCGGGTAATGAAGGGTAAGGCTGTCTGTAAGCGTGCGACAAGTCAATGCGATTAGTCGGTGGTTTAGTGATTTTTCGACATTACGGATGGAAAAAAGTACCTATGTGTGATTTTGTAAGTTAGAGAGAAAATTAATATTTTTTCTTTTTCTTATAGCTACTCTAACATAATTGTTTAGGTAGAAATATATGTTTTTTTATTATATTTTCTATAGGGTTTCGTAGTAGTTTTGATACTTACAAATGTGTTGAACACAATATATTTTCCATTGCATTAATATTAAACAAAATGGCGGCAGAGATGCCTTTTTCTACTATCTCTTCATAGGAATCAGGATTAAAAAACTATTGCTTAGTAAATTGTGAAAATTTTTGACAGCAAGTAATGAAAAATATCAGTTTAGAATAAATATGACTTGTGTATGTTTTTAATAGAACCTGTAAATAAATGAAGGTACATAACATAACATCACGCCTGTAATCCCCGAAGGGTTAGGCAGAGGTGTACCCATTAGTACACCCACATTTCGCCAGTTATGTTTTTAGTCCCATGTAATAGGGGGCGAGCCTATTGCCATCAACCGGGCACAAATCCAGACTCCGAGGCTGCTACTGAGAAATTCTTGATGGAAAACCCCAATAACACTTTGCCTGACCTGGGAATCGAACCCAAGACCTCATGCACAGCAGTCGCGCTTGCGACCACTAGACCAACGAGGCAGTCAAATAAATGAAGGCAAAATATGTCAATTTTGCTACACCATTGCAACGGTTCGTAAATTATTCTTTTTATTATACCGGAATAAAAATGACCGGCAGCAAATTAAAGGAAAATCTATTCAGAATCTTTTTTTTGGCAACATTAAAAATTAAAAAAAGTCGCGAAGTCGCGCATAAGTCGCTGTCCTATCAAAAGACTCGTTGTTCCGCTCTTCTTAAATTAAATTCCTTTTGTTACAAGACACTTTGCGTTGATTCAAATCTTTAGATTGTGTTTTCTTGCACACTTGTAGTGGATTTGTTTGTACATTTATTCATAAATGCGAAAGTGATCCTGCCTTTCTGTTTGTCTGTGTTACACGACTAAACCTCTGAACCGATTTTGGTGGTAAGGGGTAAGTATGAACCCTAAGAAAGGACATAAGCTACTTTTTGTTTTGCGACTTCGTCTGCATCCGCGATCATCGCCGTTCACGCGACCAGAAAAGCCCGAGCTATCTTGACTCTCGTGTGGCGCTGTATTCCACGAGCGCCACTCGGGCGTGGGTGCTGCCAATATGGGAATGGCTGCACATGGAAGAGGTCAAGACCTGCCGGAGGAGCGGTGAATTCTGCCCTCCCGGCCATAGGCAGAGGTTATTTTAGCCGGTAAGAGTCCAGCATGCCCCTCCATCACCCTCACGACGGAGGAAGTCCAAGAAAACGCCTGCCGGGGTGCTGGACGTCTTTACAGGATACCTTGGCCCCGGAACGTAAGGGCAACAGAAGGAACAGGGTGGTTTTTTAGCCGGTAAAAGTCTGACAGTCCCTTCCGCCCCACCCAGGGCGGAAGAAGGCATTTGATGATTTTTACCACTTTAAAAAATAAAAGCTGTTACTGATTAATTGTTAATGGAAAAACCCAATAACACTTTTTACTGCCTTTACGCATAACAGTCGTACTTGCGACCACGCGACCAACGGGGCAGTCCTACATAACAAAAGAGTTTTTCTACCTTTTTAGAGCTTTAAATTCGGGAACACAAAGAACATTGTTTGCACGCCGTGTGTTATGTGACACGGCCACAGACCGAGATAGGTATGCGGGCTTTTACAAAACAACTACCGGTGGTACCTAGAATTTATTTTTTTGCGATTTTTTTCACACACTTATAAATTCTCTAGTTCTCAATAAATAGCCAAGTTCTGTGAAATCTAACTTTAGAACTATCGTAATTTAATGTCAGTACAAATCTGTAAAAAAATGCCTCTTATTTAGGTAAATTATAGGCATTTTTTACAGATTTGGTTATGTAGGTACATTTATTGTTTTTGAACAGTTTTCATTAGTACAATATTATTGGCCTTTTAGGTTATCGATACGAATATTTTAATAACAATAAAGCTTAACTTGCCAACATTTTGATGTCAATAGGCTCGCTCCCTATTACATGGAACAAAGCTGGCGAAATGTGGGTAAACTAATGGATATACCTCTGCCTAACCCTTCGGGGATTACAGGCGTAATGTTAATGTTTTCAGCGTGTTTGCTTAATTTTGCTTGGCCATACCTACCAAATTTCATCAAAATCGGTTTAGTGGTTTAGTCGTGAAAGCGTTACAGATAGACAGATACGTTACACATTATATTAGAAAATTTAGTAAGAATAGTAAAAATTAAATAAAAAAAGATGTACATTTTTAACATTTTCCGAAATAAAAAAAGTAAATCCTGACTCATGCGCTAGTCGTAAACTAAAATACGAAGCGCGAACTCCCAAAGTTTTTCTCATGTGGCGTGTTCTGTTGGAAACATCGTCGAGGCCAAGAGGTTCAAATATATGTGAGAAGTTCCACGTTCATTGGCTGAACTTCCTAAGTAAGCACTTACTTTGATACTTATGATGTTTTGGGGAATACTATGAACAAAATATACGTACAGATTCTCATGTAACATGCATGAGGAGGGAAAGATGGCGTTGAAAGGGTTTAATTAATGTATTTTGGTTGACTTCTGATTTCAATTAAGAATGTATTATTGAATTATTGTATAATTATTTTTTTATTGTACGAGTACGAGTACGAGATATTGGATTGTATTATTTGATTATGTATTATTTGTTGGTCTAGTAGTCGCAAAGCATGACTGCTAAATATGAGGTCTTGGGTTCGATTCCCAGGTCGGGCAAGTGTTATTGAGATTTCCATTAAGATTTTTTCAGTAGCAGCCTTAGAGTCAGGATTTGTCCCCGGTTGATGGCAATAAGCTCGCCCTCTATTACATGGGACTTAAACATAAGTGGCAAAATGTAGGTGTACTAATAGGTACACCTCTGCCTAACCCTTCGACTATTACAGGCGTGAGGTTATGTTTGTAAAGTTAAAAAAAAATAACAATCCATTTCGCCTCCAAAGTTGAACCCAATCAGATCAAAATTACTGAAAAAAATCCTGATAAATCTACTAATCTGCATCCAAAACAGTATCCACTCAAATCTTCTCCATTCGGGTAGAAACACCAATTCCCGTCATTGGTAATGCTTCAATCGCTCGCTCGGGTAAGTCGGGTAGCGGCCCCAATAAAGGTCGGGTTCTCTCGTATTTTTCATTCGAACGTGACGTTGATACTGGCCCCGATTGTTTCCGCTACATCGACGGCTCGTTTCTTGTGATTAAGTGGTTTAATAATAAAAGGTTATTTAATTAAGCATTCGGTGCCAATCATTGGCGCGTTTGCCCTAATTAGAACGTAATTGAGTTGATGTTTGATTGCTATTTAGTTATTGTTATGTTTTTATTTGGAGCTTAAGGGTCATCGCAAGTAATTTGCTATCCAAATTAAAGCTTTAAATCGTGTGCGTTACAATATTTTTCACAATGACTAGATAAAAAGGTGGCAGCCGTTTGCCCTAATTAGAACGTAATTGAGTTGATGTTTGATTGCTGTTTAGTTATTGTTATGTTTTTGTTGGACTGTCTGTATGTAGAGGTCACAAAGCGCGGCGGCTGAGCTTATGGTCTTGGGTTCGATTTCCAGGTCGTGCAAAGTGTTATTGGGTTTTTGTTTGTGTTATAGGATTTAAACATAACTGGTGAAATGTGAGTGTACTAATTGGTACACCTATGCTTAACCCTTCGGGGATTACAGGCGTGATGTTATGTTGTCTTATGTTTTATTTGAAGCTTAAGGGGTGATCGCAAATAATATGCTAACCGAATTAAAGCTTTAAAACGTGTGCATTACAATATTTTTTATAATGACTAGATATAAAGGTGACAGCTCGCAGGCGGCGTGCTGGCAGCAAACGGGCATTGCTGTGGTAGTGAACAATGTCATTTATATCGCGTCAACTTGATGTTGGTTAATCGATAGTTATCTAAATGGAACGTAACATTTCAATTTCCTTGAAGAAAAAACTGAAAAGAAAGGCCTACTCGTTGTTGAGATATTGATATTTGTATAAATAGATTGTCCTGTCAAATAATAATTCGAATCCCCTTCCAGATTTAAAAAGTCATTCTCATTTTGAAATTAATCAAGTAATTTATCGGGAATCTTTTTTTTGTTTTTCGCCTTAGGCATCGGATGCTGATTTTAAATAATTTATGAAAACATTTTGTGTGTTTGTTTTAATAAACTGATCTAACAATCCGACTAATCACAAATCTAGACATTAGTGCCCTTATCCTACCTTTTAATTACTTATAGAACAAAATATTACTAGCTTACTTTGTATGAACGCTGTCGCAAAATGCTTGTAAGCACGTCACTTCCCACGTCACCCTAAAGCTTTCTCTACAACACCCACAGAGTGGATGGTTTATTCTAAAAACCACAGTATTTGTCAACGTTCGCGTTGGTTAGAATTTCATAATAACTTTTTACTGCATCGCCCACACTTTCTACTTTTGCGGAGCGAACAAAGTTTAAGTGGCGCTAGTGTGTATTAATATAAATGGTGCTAGGAAAATTGCTATGAATGAAACTTTTAGCGATAAAAACAAGTAAGCTACTCGTATGAGCAGAGCCGGCTTTAGGGCTGGGCGACACGGGCTGCTGTCCGAGGCGCGGGGGCCTATGGGGCGCAAGATAAATAAGTATTTGTTTTTGTATTATATTCTAAAATCTCTAATCCGCCTTGAGTAAACGTAGTGTTCAAATTAATATAATTATCCATTTAAATATTAATATAAAAAACATAAAAACATTTAAAAATACTATCCTACCGGCATCGGGAATAGGGTCCAAGCTACCGGTGGTCAGGGCTCCTGAGAAATTAATATTATTTTTAATTCTCGAGTAACAACAGGACGGCAAGCTGACACGACCAGAAAGAGATCAGACTCAGACGTGCTATTCGAGGCACCCCAATGCCACCATCTTTCATACTCCCGACCTGATATTGAGAAATTCTTAATGAAAAAACCAATAACACTTAGCACTTATACTAATGGGATGGGAAGACGTAAATAATAAAATAATACGCTAAGCAGTTACTTAAGTCAAGTTACTTATTTCTTTGACCATCATTTATCATTCATTTTCAAATAGCTCCTGATAAATTAGCGTTCAAATTGTGAAGGCTATCGATAATGATGATTGCTAGCTGCTTGATTGTAATTTACTAATTACTGTATAAATTAAAACGCTCCACACAATTAATTAATGTAGAAAATCGAGGTTCACCATCACTACTATGTTTGGTAGATATTTAAAGCCTCGTATTCATGGTGAACATTTGTTTAGCAACATTTGGTTGCATAAACATGTTGCCGAGTTTCTGTCAACATATTGCGTGCAACACTTGTGTTGCGGAGTTGATCACGCCATGTTGCAGAGTTGACGTCCGGCGAGCGAAACCATCAGTTTATCAAAAAATGTTGACGTTGTCAACATATTGATTTAAACAAAGTTTCCAGCAGCATTCTCGCCGTTCATCAACAACGTTGATCAACTGTTGCTAAACAAATGTTTACCATGAATACGAGGCTTCTGTTGGTCTTTTATAGATGTCACTATGGCCTAGTGGTTAAGGCCCCTGCCTCTCATGCTCGAGGCTGTGGGTTCTCAACGGGCTATGGGTAAGTACAGTTAACAGAAGAAATAGGTATCCAGGGTCGTCAGATATAGTCGAAGTTTTCTTAGAAACCGATGGATGTCTTCGATTCAAACTTAATTACTAGGTACTTTCTAAGAGTTCTCTAAACGCAATTTCCCCAAAGATTTTGTGTGAAAAAAATTAACTGTGTCGTCACATGTTTGCCAACGCGATTGACGAATTATTTATTAATTTCAAAGCAACTATAAACGTAATTTACAGTTTACTGAAAATTAATCGGATTAAAATAAAGTGTAATATTTAAGTGTGTCTTGTAATTATTGCCCCCTTGTCCGTTAACTAAGCTAAATCAGACAGTGCGACAGATGTCAAAAACGTCATATTCTCTAACGTAAGTTGATCTCTTGTGTCAAATAACTAGTAAGGAAAATTTAAATAACTAAATATATTTCGCCTGTGAGTTAGCCATTATAGTATCTACTTTCCTTTTACTCTTATATCCACGCTGTTTATCTAATTCATGCTTCGTGCACATACGACGGAAGTAAAACCGCCAATTTGAATTCCACAGAACCAATAACGAAATAACCTTAAGGTAGAAAGCCTAGTAAACAGCCTCTCGATCCGAACATACCTAGCTACCGCAACATATTGGCATTCTTCCAAGTAACAAGCGTTTTCAATTAACTCCGAAGTTGGTTCATTTCCTGGTGCCACGTGGAGGGGCTTCCTTTTTCCACCCTCATGTCCGGTGTCTTGAGGACGTGTCGCCGCTTATTGGTATATTCACCTTACAGAGAAAATGTTGTAGATTGTAAGTATTAATGTGTTTGAGGTATGTATGGGATGGAATACATAAGTGAAATAGTAAAAACAAAGAAAAAAAGAAGAAATTCCATACAATATGATAATATAATTATACTTTCGACGGGCCTGTTGGTCTAGTGGTTAGCGGCCCTGACTGCTAAGCCGGAGGTCGTGGGTTCGATTCCCACCCAGGACAAACTTTGTGTGATGAGCATGATTGTTAGTTCTGTGTCTGGGTGTGATTTATCTATAATATGTATGTATTTATAAATTACATAAGTATGTTTATCAGTAGTCTGGTTACCATAACACAAGCTCTGCTAAGCATGGGATCAGATAGCCGTGTGTGAGTTGTCCCAAGATATTAATTATTATTTATACTCATATAATTATGAGTATTTATTATCATGTATGGAATTTCTCGTCAATTTTTCTCCTCACCAAACTATATTTTCAAAGGTACTAGGAACTAGATTCAATATTTTTTTTTTCTTCTTTAAAAGTGCCTTATCCTAACTAATATTATAATATAGTAAAAGTAGCTAAGTTTGTTTGTTTGTTACCTCTCCACGCCTAAACCACTGAACCGATCATCCTGAAATTTTGCATATAGGTACGATGTCAGGTGTACATAAACGGACACAGGGTACCTTTCATCTCGAAAAAATAACTGTTTCCGAAAGAAATCACAATAACGTTCTAATGGTGATAGATAGCGCTACATGTCTTTCGAATCACGATCGAATTTTAAATTTAGTTTGCGAGCGAAACCGCAGTAAGAAATGAGTAATTTGACTTTGACTTAACTTCTTGCATAACTAGTAACTAATAATAATTATATTTTGTGTCAGCCAATAAGAAATCATTTACCAAAGCAAGAACAATATTCTTTTTTATTTACATGGCAGACGAAAGCCTTGTTGTTAGGGTGTTATAGGGTGTATAGCAACTTTTTTACACCTACTTAAGACACTCTCTCCCTCCCCACTTTTCCCCTTCCCTCCTTCTATATTTTTAAGTCAACAAACCCGAACAAATCTTAAACATTTGTGTGCTTATTTAAAATGAGCAATGTGGGGGTTAAATCCGTGCACAAAGCTCCACAAAGACACGGTGGCGGCCGTCCCGCATAAAGAAGCAAGTGAACATTTTTGAAACAAAGTGAATATTTTAATGTTTTCAACGAGTCTACTTTTGTTGGCGTTTTCAGGACAAGCGGACGTAATTTGAATAACGAATTTGTTAAAATGTGTTTTTTTTTTGTAACGTTGTTTTCGTGAATTTTCGGGTATGGTTGTTTGATTTTTGTAGTAGTGTTTTTGTTTTTAATGGTATGAAAGGGCAAAATATTATTTTTGGTTGTCAATATAAATATTTTTGTTTTGACTTTAATTACGTGCTGACACAACCGAGATACTTATAAATTCTTCTAAGACTTGTTTAGTTTTTGTTTTAAAGATTAAATCTTTGAAAAGCGCTTTTAATTTTTTTTGTAAAGATTTTCAATTTGAACTTATCTTCATGAGGAACTAATTATGTTTCATTTGTTTTCTAAATGTAAATCCTATAATTTTAGAAACCTTGCAATATTTTTCGAAAGTGTTTACTGAATTTCTATGCATGATTTTAGGCAATTACTAAGTATACTTAAATATTTTCTAGTTACTTTATTACCTAAGTTTATGCATTATAAAAAACTAAAGTCCGAATTCAAGTAAAATTATTTATTCTAAAGTGCAATAAAATAGAGTGCAATCATAAAGCTAGCAAAGTAATGCAATGTAATAAAATAATACCTAGTCCACAAAGATTTATATGCAAATTTTACGAGAATTTACCATTTTTATACCTACAACAAATAAAACAAAAATATGAGTTTTGAATGATGCCGGCGCTAATTAAAAATTTATTCAGGATTTTCGAATAAAAAATATTTCATGATAAAACCTCACCTCTGGCCGCAATAAACGTTTAGAAAAAATAATGCACATTAAACACAAATGTCACGTACGTGGTTATTATGGTACGGTCTGGCATTCTGGCTGGATGGCAAACAGTTGTTCTGGCAGGTGCGTCGCTAACGGATTAATCTTGCCAAGTTAGTGGTCGTATACACTAGTATAAGACTAGTTAAGACGTAAACTAAAAGGTACAAATTAAAAACTTAAATTTAATCTTATTAGTTTAAGATTCGTTCAATGGGGGTTTTTTTGGGATTGACTTTCAAACTCGGTTTGCACATTTATTTTTCGGCATTATTTAATTTTGCAACAATCCAAATCTTAATTAAAAAAAAATACAATACATATGCTATACAAAATTTTACTACCCGGTTGGCGCAGTGGTTGAGCGATTGACTACTGCGTTGCGTGTTACGGGTTAGATTCCCGCATGAGTGGGGCACCACGACTTGACAGCGTCATGCCGTTTCAGTCTTATTGCCAAGGCGCAATAATAATAACCAACAAATGTTTAAACCCTAGGTTTGCTCACGCCATTGTCTGACAAACATGTATGACAGTTCTCATACAGTGTAAAAACTCTCTAACGTCTGCTGAAAGCGCTCTTCATGTGTTACTTGAGCCCGAATATAATTACCGAAGCACTTATACGACAGAATATTTCAACTTTAAAACAATGTTTGTTTTCTTAATTTCGCATAACTGTGACAGCCAAGTTTCTAATTAAAATTCAACATGACAACTTTTTACTTGAGTGAAGACTGTAAGCGCACATTCTCCAAATTAAATTTTCTAGACGTATGTTAAAGTATAAGAAATTGTTTAACCCTTTGCATGGCTGGTGCCCAAACGTTAGATGGTGTCTTGGTGGGGTTGTCCCATCAAGATTTTCAAATCAATGTTAGAAGAACTTATTGTTTCAAAATGAATCTTAGCGTCAGTCAGTAAATAAAAATAGAGCTTTAATTACTTTAACTTCTAATTACACATACATAAACTCATGGGGGTAGGCAGAAACTACAGAACGCTACCTGCTACGATCCTTACATACTGCTTTCGCTTCATCTACGTTCATACATCTCGTCATACAAGCACGCCGGTTACGAGTACTGCGCACCTGACCTTTTTGAAGAACCTCACCAATAAGGTCAGTGTATGTCTTCCTAGGGCGACCCCTCCCTGAGTAGCCACTTACCTTTGCCATATAAATACCTTATGTCAATCGTCTAACTTCTTATGAAACTTAGCATATATTTTGACATGAAATTGAACAAAAAATATTTACTAAAACATTAATTAATCACAAAAATTAAAGAGTTATCTATCAAACTTTGGTAATTGTGAGGCACTTTCAGAAACTATCAACATTTTCTTGAGCTCCTGGCGAAACCCGCAAGCGCTTTGCGCATATCCTGCCGCTGCATATATATATAATATCCATAATGGGCAGCCTCTGAGAGCGGTAACTTGTAAAATTTAAACTCGTTTCAAATTGTGGGTCTGTCAGACCATACATGGCATTCCGAGTGTTAAGGTTTAAGAAATTGTTAAAGTACTTTGTACACAAAGAGCAGACAAGATTTCGAGATATCTTCAACATATAATAGCTGTCAAACTTCTTGAAACCTTTCTGTGAGTGTTGTGAAAACGTACCCTCTGCGCTACATACATTCTACAAATAACACTGTATTTTCAATTTTAAACGTATTCTTAAAAAGTTGCATTTTGCATTTGACTGAAACTGGAAAAAAGTTTCCTGGCATCCTTCATTTTTAATTTTGTAGATTTTATAACAATTTTACATTTTAGTTTTTTTATTTTATTTTATATTTTTAGATTTTTTACATGTATGAAAATGTATTGAACGAAAAATAATGTTAATACTACAAATAGATGCTTTGACTTTGACCGACTGAAAATTTCATCTTTACGGCGACTAGAATCTTGTACAGAATTCATGGTACAGTAGAAGTATTAGTAGTAGCAGTAGTGTTCGTTAAATATTCCTTCGACCCGTTTTAAGGCCGAGCCGATACAAATTACTGGCAATGTATTACAGCCACACATAACCCGGAAAAAGACCCGTGTTACTAGCACCATTTTACAAAATAACGTGCGACAAAATGTAAAGTAAACAAGAAACGAAAGCATTTCTCATTCTTTGATAGCAAAGAGGAGTCGAGATAATAGAAATAGATAACCAACATGTCTCCTTTGTAATACAACAAAACAGTGTGCCTTCAAAAATGTAGGTGTCTACTATTCTATCTTTTGTATGACCCGTAGGTGCTTGACGGAATCTTTTGTGGTACAAGAAGTAAGTAGATGGCGTTATAATCAGAACGTCTATTTAATTTAAAAAATGTCCTGTTGGTCTCGTGGTTGCATGAACAACTACTAAGCGTGGGGTCCTGACTTTGATTCCTAGGTAGGGCAAAAAGTGTTATTAGTTTTTTCCGTTACGAATTTCTCAGTGGCAGCCTGGAGTCAGTGGCCTCGTGCCACGAAAAGCTCGTAAATCCAAAAATATCTCCCTGATCGTGTTGAATTGTCGTTAATCGGACTGTAGAACTTACTTTGTTAGTGATTATTTATTAGGTAATTTTTTAATTCAAACTACCCATCTTTTTGCTGGATTTAGGTAGGCGAGCCGATGAACCTGCACGCGCATAGTCGCATGACACTGCTTACTGCAGATACAACGGGACAATTCTATTCTTTGAAAGAGGTGTTTTATGAAATACCGTCAAACATAATCACCAAAAAACAAATATTTATTATTTATTACCAAGGTATCGTATTTAAAAAATATATATATAATTGCCTTTGATGACATCCTCCTGAAAAACGAGAATAAAAAACTGTACTTTGTATACTGTTACGAATGTGTGTTCCTACGCACCACTAAGTACAACATCTAATAAAGATCAGTCCGTTACTAGCAAGCGATAGTTTCACTCGTCTGTCCTCATACTTATTATATTATTATACCTTACTTTTACCCCGCGCCATCTTGTAACTTACATCCCTCAAAAAGCAAAAGTGTTGAAAGAGCTTCAGTTGATCCCGTCCTTAAATTTTCTCTATATACAAACGTGGAAACCTTTTCGAGTTATTCATGAAAGTACGCCCAAATGAAAAAGAGCTCGTTTTTTATGTCTGTCAAACGGAATCACGGTAATTGTAATTCGGGTGTCTTAATTTCATTAACAGGGTTAATAGAATTAGGTGGTGAGCAGTTAAAATCTTGTGAAAAACATTTATACATCTTGATGTGAAATGTGTAACGAATTTAGACGTACGTGTGTTTTGAAGGATTTTTGCTAATGAGAAGGTACAGAAAATTTCTATACAGGGTCATTGAATATTTACCTTAAACCTGAAAAGGCGTCATTGTACTCATCATTATGAACAACTTTTACTATGGGACCAACCCTGAAATAATGAAAAAAAATATCAGCTGTTTCATATATTACGACCGTGTTGTGTAGCATTTTAATAGGGCACAACTGATTTCTTTTTCACGATTTTAGTGTTGGTCCCATAGTAAGAATTGCTCATAATGATGAGTACAATGACCTATTTTTAGTTTTCGGGTAAAGTTTCAACATAACATAACATTACATCACGCCTGTAATCCCCAAAGGGTTAGGCAGAGGTGTACCCATTAGTATACCCACATTTCGCCAGTTTCGTCTGTAAAGTTGGAATAAGTTCCCAGTTTTAATTGTACAAATGAATGTCATAAAACTAATATCCTTTAACCTTCTTCAGAAACAAAGTAATGTCTTCAGAAACAAACACTTCTCTTCTCTTCTATACCTTACAAAAAGACGAAAACAATTGAACGTTTGGAATCAAAGTGCATCCGCATTCCGCAGAATTGTCTTGAGACAAAATCTTCGAAGCGCCCGGTATTCTTTGATTCTCATATTTGAATATGGAAAATGGAACGTAAAATTCAAATTCGTTTCAATGTTCGTACGATTTTTGTAACATAAGGAGATTTCATATGATGGTGGATTTTCAAACATAACATCTCGCCTGTAATACCTGAAGGTTAGGCAGAGGATACATTTCGCTAGTTATGTCTAAGTCCCTATTGCCATCAACGGAACACAAATCTAGACTCCGAGGCTGCTACTGAGATATTCCTGATGGAAAACCCCAATAACACTTTGACCGACCTGGGAATGGAAACCAAGACCTCATGCTCAGCAGTCGCGCTCTGTGACCACTAGATCAACAAAGCAGTCGAGGCTTGATTAGGTACTTATGGATCAAAATATTAATAGACTACTTTTATATGAACCGCCCTGTTTGGATGCCCACTTAAGTGTGAATGTATTTGTAGAATGAAATTATTTTTCATAAGACTCACCCTGAGGCCTCGGCAAGCACTTGTAAACTTTTGAGAGGAATCACTCAAGATGAGCTTAAAAAAGATGTTTCTTAAGATGGATACAAGTCTGTTTGTGTTTTGATGACGGTATTATTACTTGAGGGTTATGATTTTGAGGGTTATAAGGGCGAGTGATGGGTAGCTCGCCGTCCGATCAAGGACCAAGCCCGGGTCGTTTGGTTCCACGCGCGCTACAAACAGCTGTCAGCACAGGGACGAGGCCCCAATAGGACCAAACGCTTGCCGGGATCGCGGGACGTCTTAACAGGATACCGCGGCTTCAGAACGCAAAGGGCAACAGATGGAACAGGGTGGTTTTTTGGTCAGTAAAAGTCTCGGAAGGAAGTCGGAAGGACTCATTTGACGATTTTTAGAACCCAAAAAAAAAAATTAACGATTTTAGTCGGGTAAAAAAAAGAGAGAATTTTTATATGACCTTAAAATCTTAGTTCCCATTGGGTTTAGGTTCATACTTTATTTTACTACTATCCCGCCGTTAAGTTACGTCTTTACTTATTGCTCTACTATCGTAGGTACTAGCGTGATGTTACAATAGAAATACGCCTTCTTAACAGTCAGGCTATACAGGGTAATTGAAAAAATTCCCCAAACCTGAAAATGGGTACAACAACAACAAACAAAATAACAATGAAATCATGAAAAAAAAAATCAGCTATTCCATACAATATGATCGTGTTGTGTAGCATTATTGTATGGAACAGCTGACATAAAAACAAAAAAATAGTTAAAAAGCTGAAAAAGTTGTTTATAATGATGAGTACAATGACCCATTTTCAGGTTTCGGGTATTTTTTCAATTACCCTGTATAATTAAAAAAGATTTTTCTAAATCGGACCATAGTCCTGAGATTAGCAAGGTAAAGCGAATAAACTCTTTAGCTTTATAGTATTAAATACAGATTAAGTAGTAGAGTTTGTGTTAGACAACATATTACTGCGACTAAACCTGTAATTAAAATTCTGTTTAAACAGCATAATTAAGTTGTATTCTTTAAATATTTCATACAGGTACAAAATGTACAGTTAAAGAAAAGCTGTTCCAACAATGTTGTTAGATTTGACGGGCCTGTTGGTCTAGTGGTTAGCGGCCCTGACAGCTAAGCCGGAGGTCGTGGGTTCGATTCCCACCCAGGACAAACTTTATGTGATGAGCATGATTGTTAGTTCTGTGTCTGGGTGTGATTTATCTATAATATGTATGTATTTATAAATTATATAAGTATGTTTAACAGTTGTCTGGTTACCATAACACAAGCTCTGCTTAGCTTGGGATCAGATAGCCGTGTGTGAAGTTGTCCCAAGATATCTATTTATTTATTATTTATTAATTTATTGTTGCCAACAACATGAATTCTGCTGCTATCAACACTAACACTGTTGCTAGCAACATAAGTTATATTGCATGATATTCTTTTGTGTACAATAAATATACAACAGTAGCAGCTGTACCCCACAGTTTCACCTACATTAGTTGCTGCTCCGCACCTATAGCCTTACTTGATAAACAGAATATATAACGCATTTTTTTTTTGTAAATCGGGAAATTATTTTGTTTTAAAATGTTGTACAACAATGTTGTACAACAATCTTGCAACAACATTAATGATATTGCGTAAGGTTTGTTTGTTAATCATGGAAACGGAACTAAAGCATGTTGACTGCTACATAAAAACATGTTTCTAAAACAATGTTGTACAACTTTCTATCTCATTGGTTTTAAATGTAGAACATGGATTATTGGGTTTTATAGAATAGAATAGAATAGAATAATTTATTTCAGATAATTACAATCCATAACTTGTTAGTATTGTTAGTATCTATAAGACTACTATATAAAATTGTCGCGCAATTAATTTGTTGTACTTCACCATCTATGTACGTATATTATCTCTCTCCACTTTATATATTTTGTTTGTATGTATATAATATATATTTGTTATAATTTATTCTCGGAAATTTTCTGTATCTGTGCACCTGCTATGTTTTGTCTCTGCATCACCCTAAGGTAGACTGGTAGAAAATGCCTAAGGCATTAAGTCCGCCTTTGTACATTGTATTTTTTTCATGTGCATAAAGTTTTAATTCAATAAAAATAATAAAAAGTCATTCACTACCCCGTGTTAAAAATAATACAAATAACCCGTCTTCATGCTTACCTCTTGTGTTGACTGTACCAACAATAATTTGTCATTCTCTCTTATGATTAAGTAGATTTTAATAAAATTGCGTTTCGTTGTACCTAATTTGCCTTAATTACTTTAACCCTTTCGCCGTCCCATGAGATGGGTATAATTAATCTTCTGTAACGTTAACATTGCAGACAAATTAACCTATTTTGATAAAGATGATTCGAGCTTATAGTTATTTGAGATTTTGATGCATCGAGGCAGTGAACTTTCGCGCTTATAATTCTTCGAGATTATTTACTATCGAGCTGTCGTTTTTGAGTAAGTGTTATTCGACCTTACGTCATTAGATTTCACGTAAGGAACCCCCAATAACAGTGGGACAGCCCACCAATTCTTTACCTAAACCATTTTTACACATACTTTTCCTTAACCAGATAAAGGCTGTCCCAGATAGCATGTTCACGCGCTTTTAAGACACGAAGGACGGCGGCATCTGTGTCTCTCGTACGCGCGGTCCCAGCTCCGTCTGACAGCCAATAACAAACTTGTTGATGGATCGCGGAGAAACTTGTTAAAAGAGAAAATGTTTTTTCAACAAATATTTGTGTAAGTAAGTAACATAAAAACCTTTAAAAGAAGTCGATGTAGTCCAGAACTGCAGTGTTATGTTGTTAAAATGTCGTCAGAGAATTTGGATAAGAAAGCTTTGAGTTAGCTCTCATAGTAGTAAGAGAGTCTCGCAGTAAGAGAGTCTCGCAGTAAGAGAGTACCTACTAGAATCATCATCTGCCTAGCCTTTACCCAATTATGTTGGGGTCGGCTTCCAGTCTAACCGAATGCAGATGAATACCAGTATTTTACATGGAGCGACTGCTTATCTGACCTCCACAGCCCAGTAACTGGTTAATACGATACCCCTTTGTAAGACTGGTTGAAGAATACCTACTTGAATAAAGGCTAATTTTTCAATCGTCAGATAACTCTCACTGGAGGGATAAATATGACGCTTTTGTATAGAAAGTAAGTATAAAAATTGAATTAAAAACTGTTTTCCTTAATTAAATTACCGTTACATGTAAAAATATCCATACTAACTTGTTTTTTTTTTTTCAGATAACATAACACCACCCTTTCATATCCAAAGGGTTAGGCAGAGGTGTACCCATTAATTAGTACAACCATATTTCGCCAGTTATGTTTAAGTCCCATGTAAAAGGAGGCAAGCTTATTGCCATCAACCGGGCACAAATCCAGACTCCGAAACTCTCTCTACTGAGAAATTCCTGATGAAAAACCTAATAACACTTTGTCCGATCTGGAAATCGAAACCAAGACCTCATGCTCAGCAGTCGCGCGACCATGAGGCAGTTTATAAAAAAAACACGTTGAAACATGGACGATGGAAGATGGACAACCTCTCGAGAATTCATCTTACTTTTTTAGTTAGTATATAATTAATTATTTAAAAAGATTTACACAGTTAATACGAAATTACCAAAAAAAGGTCTATTAATTTAATGAAAAGGAGAGATAAGGATCCATTTTCAGTGATTTCTCCTGGGATCGGTAGACTCTAAACAAATTGTATTCAATTAGATTAAGCCCACCGTCTTATAATAATATTTTGTTACGTATAAATTTTAAAATGGCGACCTCTGAAGTGGACTGTCGTATTATAAATACTAGCTTGTGCTCGCGACTATGTTCGCATGAATAACGGTTTCTGTGGTTGTTTTTTGCGCGTGACAATAATTCTTTTTCTAAAATAAAAGTACATGATCAGCTCTATCCGCCAGTAAAAGTCCCATCAAAATTGACATAGCCGTTTCGGAGATTGGCGGGAACAAACAGACAGACAGTTTTTTTAGGTAGTAAAGGCCATAATATCATATACTCTAAAGATATGAGCATTGATCATTAGGATTGCTCAAGGCGGATTGGCGATTTACAATGATTAAAAGTACAGGTTTCCTCACGATGTTTTTCTTCACCGATGTCAATGATGTCCAAGATAAACTTAGAAAGTACTTATAAACTGAAAAAGTCACATTATTATTTGCCCCGTATCGAACCCACAACCTCATACACAAGAGGCGAACACCTTAACCACTGGGCCATCTAAGTAAGTAAGTAAGTGAGTGAGTAGTCTGTGGTAAGTAAGTATACCACAATTTAAAAGACTTAAATTGTACATTTCAAAGCAATTCAAAACCTCAAAAATAACATACTAAAACGCTTGCACGGCGAAAACACTCCATATTTCATCTTCATAAATGAGAATACTCGCGTCAGTATTATGAAACAGAGTCATATCAGTGTGAATCTTTCAGTGAACCCGAGTGTATACAGTGCAGTGCATCTTATCACTCAGCTGAATACATCGCTGTATAGTTCCCTAGACACTAAGTGTGTCTAGCACGAGTGTTCAGTGTTCGTATTCATGTCAAGGATTTTAGTAAACGGAAAATTTAAAATTGGTGCTGTATTCTTTTGTTTCAAAGGAAGTGTACGCGAAGGTGATAGAATAGAATAGGGAAATATAGATTTTAATAGTAATAGGGAGGTACTTCTACTTTTCAAAACGATATTTTGAAACGATTGAACTTTTAAAATTGATTTAATTTCAGTCTTCAATCTGTCTGTCAAATCAATCTGTCAAAAATGCCTCTTCTTTACTAAAGCTTTTGATATTGCGATTAGATTTTGAACGTTTTTATTACGTAGAATTGGCCTTTTATTTCTTCTCAACATTGTGATATTTTTTTGTTCAAGACCGTCCCTGTGAACCTTCTGGTATCAGATAAATATTTAAATTTATTTAAACAATTTCTTTTCTACGAATTTTTGCGAAAATAAGTTTAAAATACTATTGCTAATTCTAATTTGGAAACCGATTTGGTTTTTTTTTTTTATCAGGTATCAAAGGCCCACGACATGCTAGCTTCTGCCTGCGACTTCGTCTGCGTAGTTTTTTTCACCCGCGTTAAGTTACATCTTTGGTTATTGCTTCGCCCCCTTGACGCATTTTTTATTTTATACGTGGACTACCACCGCCATAGGGAAGTCGGAGGGGTGTGTCGGATTCCTATCGACTAAAACCGAGTGTTCTTCCAATTTTCGGCCTTCCAATTCCTTTGGCCGGCTCACGGAAGTCACTCTGAGCTGAATGCTCTGCACTTCGGCAAGGACCCGCCACTAACACAAGGCGGTTCCACACCCGGTGCACTGACTCCAGAAACACCACGCTAGCCTCGCTCTTGGACTTGTTTCTTACGGGTGACGAATTGACCACGAATTTACCAAGCCCGGGTCGACGGCGCGTTCGGTTCGCGCGCGCCTCAAAGAGCTGTCAGCACAGGGACGGGGCTCCCAACGGGGCCAACGCCTGCCGGGGTTGCGGGACGTCTTAACAGAATACCGTGGCCCCGGATCGTAAAGGGCAACAGAAGGAACAGGGTGGTTTTTTAGTCAGTAAAAGTCTGACAGTCCCTTCCGCCCCACCCAGGGCGGAAGGAGTCATTTGATGATTTTTACCACCTAAAAAAAAAAGCCTTTCTCTTGGACTTGTCTCTTACAGGCGACGAACTTACCACAAATTTGCCGCCCACAGGCCCTGCTTCATGATAGTCGGAGTCAAATGTGGACCCTTTTTGTACGGAACTATGAATGGGCGCTTTGGGATATGTTGTAATTTTTGGCGTTCAATACTCACTCTCGTTTTGAATAAATAAGTTAGCGAACTCGCAAAAAAGTTTCCAAATCAATTTTACCCCACTTTGCTCGATTGGTGTTGGAACTTTTTGAAGTAAAAGTTTTTAATATCGATAAAATTTATGTTGTTAAAAAAAAAGTTATAGCAAGTATTTTTCTGTTATACGGTGTATAAAAAGCATAGCCGTTAATTACGCATACTTGCAGATAACATTCATTAAAAATAGTTGCATTAAATTTAGTTAAAAGAAAATCTATTTATTCCTGAGAAACTCATTAAAAATCGTTTACAAAAGCTTAATTCAAAAAACAACTATTAACCCGCCATTCGCGACGTGTATGTATGTATATCTATAATGTAAATAATGTTCTTAACTAACTGTATAGACCTATGTATTCTGCTTATGTGTGACAAGTTTCAATTAAATGGGTTTATATGAAATGCCGTACGGCATTAGGCGATTAACATACGGCACCGCGCACCGCCGCGGTTGGCGGTGAAGCGGATCTCATGTCGCATTGGCCTCTAAGAAATCCGTCGAAGCCTAACACACGTACACCGCCCGACCGTGCGGTCGAGCAATGTAATCCGCTTTACCGCCACCGCCCTCCGCGTCGGTGTGCGGTGCCATGTGTTAATCGCCTAAACGCTCCTATGTCTCACAAAAAATAAAATACCAACCTAAATTCTACAAAAAGAAATACGACTTTTACTCCAAATAGAACCAGCTGATTGATCACGAACGACTACGACTAATAGCCCTTAAGGTTGGACCACTCACAGTATATTATTACTATCTAAACATTTATCTCTTACTAATTTGTTTTGTTTTCCATGAAAAACAGATTGAAGTATTTACGATCAACTACGTTGAATAAACATCTCTATTTAAAGAAACTTTTCTGCTATGTTTATTCTTACAAACAAATGGAGAAATTAGTGGTTTATTTAATGTGTATTTACTTGTAAATTGTGATGGTTCAGTAGTTAAAGCAAGTACCGATGTGAATTTGAAATACATATACATACATGCATACATAAACTCACGCCTTTCTCCCATGGGGATAGGCAGAAACTACAGAACGTCACCTGCTACGATCCCCACATACTTCCTTCTTTCGCGTCAACATAAAAACAAAAAAAAAAACAAAAAAGAAAAAAAAGAACACAAAAAAAAAAGAACACAAAAACATATGAAATACATAATTATGTACTTTCTAAGTTTATCTTGGAAATAACCGACATCGGTGAAGGGTCGTGAGGAAACCTGGAATTACAATTATAAATGTAAGTCAGAAATCGCCGCCTTGAGCAATCGTGGTGATTAATGCTCGTGCCTTCTCTGTATGAGAAGACGACTATGCCCTGCAGTGTGATAATAATAAGCTGTTTTTATTATATTTTCGTGACTTAGCCACGCTTGCTTTATAGATTTGTTTACACACAAACTTATAGGAAAATGTATATAGAAAAAGGTCGGACTACCGCGCTACAAACATAGTTTACCAAAGAACATGGCCGGGCAATTTGTCCCTCAGCGCAAACACAGGAGCAAATTGCCCGAGTGTGTTTTTCCCTGTCAAAATTTAAGTGAAAATATTCACGAGCATGCTTTTAAGCAAGTAGTACACAGCACTATAGGTTACAGAGGATCATCTCTTATATTCTATTTTGAACTTTATTCTTGTTGCTTTTTAGTATATTTTCCATTTATGTAGCAATAAAAAACTGCTCGAGCATTTAAGAGCTCAATCTACGTTGTATACCCACGCGCAAGTGTCGAAGTTCACCGTACTGTGAAGCGCGTCCACTTCAGAGTCTTTATGGTACCTATACCTTATCGTATAGTAAATAGGTTTCAAATTGTGTTGCTATCTTGTGTCGTGTCTGGTCTGAACTGTCCATAATAGATACACCCATCTGTATGTAGTAATCGCTCTGACTTATTTTAAATTAAAAGCTTTTATTTAACTACACCTGTATGTATGGCCTGTTTTTTTTTTTGTTTTAGTACAATCGTTGCCTCACACTAAGTATTTCGCCTGTATCATGGTGCGTTAACAAACATATTTATTAACTAGACAAACAACCAGACATTTATTCTAGTAACTTTATGGAACTATCGCTTTCTAATCTCAGTTTCAATGAGATTGACTGAACGTTTTTGTTTAAAGAACTAGCCAAATTAACTGCTTAAAAGGAGGCTTCTCATTGTAACTAGCGTAAGTTATTTCAATAGCTATTGACTGCCTTGTTGGTCTGGTGGTCGCAAAGGGCGACTTCTGAGCATGAGGTCTTGTGTTTTATTCACAGGTCAGGCAAAGTGTTATTGAATTTTTCCATCAAGAATTTCTCAGTAGCAGCCTCGGAGTCTGGATTTGTGCCCGGTTGATGGCAATAGGCTCGCCCCCTATTACATGGAACTTAAACAAAATTGGCAAAATGTTGGTAGATACTAATGGGTACATCTCTGCCACCCTCTGCATACCCTTCAGGGATTACACGCAGCCCAGCAGTCAATCGCTCAGCCTTTACGCCAACCGTGTCGTCAAGCTATCGATTACCGCCGCCATCAAGACCCGGTTCGCCCGGTGTTCCACGATAATGATTAATTGAGTAAACACTACGTCATCATTAATACGTCTTGATTAATGATTTCGCATTCAGGCTTCTACAGCGCTGACGTGGCAATTTTTTTCAGGAATATTGATAAAGTTTTTATTTTTTACGACGATTTAAATTGTGTCGAAATTCTTCTAAAGCTGGCTTTATTTTGAGTTGTAGTCAAGGGCGAGGTACAGTTCACAATAGAAATTGGCATTCTGGATAGAATGAGAATTATTTCTTTCAATGCAAGTATGCGTTTGGTGCCAGTCTGCTGCGGCGCTGGAGCAGTCCGGGTATAAGGGCGAGACTCCACCAAAGCGGAGACGAGAAGAGATGTGTCTCATAACCAAACAGCTTGCGTCATTTTGACAGCTCAGCGCTTAGCTTCTGCACAATACATTATGCTATTGGTTAATTACAAGACATCTACTCTCGTCTCCGCTTTGGTGGAGTCTCGCCCTTAGACTACACCGCGCACATGATGGACTGATGTCTGATGTCTGTGTCTGTTCATCCGTCTGTCTGTCAACGAGCTATGCCTATCTCATGAACCGTAATAGGTAGACATCTGAAATTTTCACAGTGTGTATTTCTACTGCCTTTACAACAATAAATATAACATAACTTAACATCACGCCTGTAATCCCCGAAGGGTTAGGCAGAAGTGTACCCATTATTATGGTACACCCACATTTCGCCAGTTATGAACTAAACTTCTAAGTCATCGCAATCAAAAGATATAGCTTTATGGCGCATATTTTGACGCTCGCTACGTAATCAAAACCTAAAGAGGACTTCACGTTGATCTAGAATCATGAAAAGCAAGAAGCAATGCTATGTAGCATTTGGCCAGTTATGTTTAAGTCTCATGTAATATGGGGCGAGCCAATAAATGTTAAAAATAAAATAAAGTTTTAAACTAAAGGAGGTGTAAAATAGCGTCATTAAGCGCATTAATTGAAAAAGCTCTTAAGGCTTTTATACGACTTATTCAACTCTCAATATTTTTTCCTTTTCTCCACATTTTCAGAAGCTTTCATAGCCTATTTTCATTTTATTTCCGGCAGTCGAAACATAACAATATTTTTGTATTGTCAATACACATGTTTTATTAGATCTGATGTGAGAGAAAATTAAATAAAGGGAAACATGTTTTTGTACTCCATTTTATCATGTTTGTTCATTTTGCCACACAAAAGCGACCTTTATTTTGTTGGCAATTGAATTTAACTGCTCCGAAAATAAACAATCCTATTATGGTCCCGGTATAAGACAAAGATCTCTTCTCATACGGAGAAGGCGAGAATTTATCACCACGCTTTCTTTATAAGTCCATTTTTCCGCACGATATTTTCCTTCAACGTCAGTGATGTCTAAGATAAACTTAGAAAGTCCACATGTATTTAAAATTCACACTGATACTTACCCAATACCAAACCCGCAACGGTTTTGGCCTTAAAGGTTGATTCACACATATGTCAGTAAAGTCACAGTTCCGGCACAGTTCCGACAAAGTACCGTCACAATGATTCTCGCATAGTTTCTCTATGAACGCGCCAGAA
Organism: Hoplodrina ambigua; assembly: GCA_949774945.1. Taxonomy (NCBI): domain Eukaryota; kingdom Metazoa; phylum Arthropoda; class Insecta; order Lepidoptera; family Noctuidae; genus Hoplodrina; species Hoplodrina ambigua. The sequence goes on from OX458968.1 coordinate 12,137,371, forward strand.
CTAATACTGAGAGCACTGTGTCGTCACTGACACTGAGAGTCGTGAACGTTTTCATAGAGAAGGTATGAAAGAATACAAATATTGTCAACATTGATTTTAAAAGAGTACGTATGGAGTTTCTTACCCATTCTTCTCCATACAAAACTACCTTTTGGTAGGGGCAACTATATTCAATTCCTTTTTTCTTTTTGTATATGACGTTCAAAAGTGCCTTATAATGGCCTAATTGAAATAAATGATTTGACTTTGACTTTGACTTTGAATAATTATCACGGTGACGAAATGATGTCAGAACTGTGACTTTACTAATATGTGTGAATCAACCTTAATCCTTTCAATAATTTCTATAGTCGATACATCCATCAACTCATTTTGTACGAACAAATTGCTCAAGCCTGACTCGTGTACAGTCAACAAAAGAGATAAATATTCAAGGTCGACAGATATAATTGAGGTTTTCTTAGAAACCGATAGACGTTATCGATTGAAACTTAACTTAAAAATGAACAAAACTGTAGTCTCCTTTTTAAATTATACATTTGAAAAATTACATTTGAAAATATATATTTATTTATTTAAACTTTATGCAACAAAAGTAGAAAGGGGGACTTAATGCCTAAAAAAAAAATAAAAAAAAATATCCATCGGTTTTTAAGAAAACTTAAACTATATCTGACGACCCTGCATACCTATCTATGTTGTCTGTACCTACTTAGGTTATAGCTCCGGGCTATTAAGCAAGCAATTTGAGTAGCTCCTATTTTTGCGAACATCGATAACTACCTAAGATACGATCGCTAACACAACGTAAACAATTTGTATAAACTGAAAGTTTATACATTTTTCAACAACAACATGATTGTTATTCGATAAAGAATTTTCAGAATAGTTACGCAACAACGCAGGCTTTGAAGTTTTTATTGTGTTGCCAGAATTATCGGAGCCTCTGGCAACACTCATTCATCAGTGAATATTTTCTCTGAAAAAAAAAGTGCTATCATACTAGCCTATTATTGTCCTACTCCAGGGTCAAAGCCTCTAACAGAGAAGGTACGAGCAATGATCACCATGATTGCTCAAGACGAATTTTTTACTTGTGCTAAATAGCATTGCTTCTTTGATTCTAGTTCAACAGGAAGTCTCCTATAGGTTTTTATTACCTATAGCGAGCGTCAAAATATGCGCCATAAACGACCTTATTTTTAGATTACGTTGACTTAAAAGTTTAATTTTTTCCCTGTTCCAAGGGGTAGCAGATGTGAGTATTTTAATACCTTCACGCGTTCTTGAGAACTTGGCAGATGGAGAGATAGACTGACAGACAGACATACGGACATAATTAATAAATAATAAATAAATAATAATAAATCGTTTATTTGGAATAAAAAAGTACAATAAGAAACATTAAAACGATGGTAGCTGCAAAAGTTAAAAACTGCTCCAGGTGAGAGGATAAGCTGTTTCAGCCTAATACTTAACACAAGGATTTTAAACAATAATAGGTCAAAAAAATAAGGAAAAAAAAATAATAATAAAAATGACTGCCTCGTTGGTCTAGTGGTCGCAAGCGCGACTGCTGTGCATGAAGTCTTGGGTTCGATTCCCAGGTCAGGCAAAGTGTTATTGAGTTTTTCCATCAGGAATTTCTCAGTAGCAGCCTCGGAGTCTGGATTTGTGCCCGGTTGATGGCAATAGGCTCGCCCCCTATTACATGGGACTAAAAACATAACTGGCGAAATGTGGGTGTACTAATGGGTAGTCCTCTGCCTAACCCTTTGGTGATTACAGGCGTGATGTTATGTATGTATGTATGTAATAATAAAAATAGGCTTACTTGTAAAGTAAGAAAGAGTTAAGTGTGTGCCGTGAGTAAGAATGCCCGACTCTAGGGTGGGGGTGAGGGTGAGTTGTGATGTTGAGTGAGGGTGAGGGCGGGTGAGTATAGGAGTGTGATTGTAGAAGTGTGAGTGTGTGAGTGTGAGTGTGAGAGTGTGAATGTAGAAGTGTGAGTGTAAGAGTGTGAGAGTAGAAGTGTGAGTGTAAGAGTGTGAGTGTAAGAATGTGAGTGTAGGAGTATGAGTGTAAGAGTGTGAGAGTTTATAGGGATGTTAGACTTTCACGAGTTTTTCAGTTGCATCGTATAGCCAAGTATCGAGCTTTCGAATTTGAGCCTATATGGGTTCCGTTTTTGCCGATTAATGTACGGAATTCTAAAAATGCGAAAACCCAGCTTAGTGCGAACATTCTCGAAGGTTCCTACTTGTACATTTAACTTTATAATCGGATTGTCGCCCCGTTGGACACGCTAATGGAACGTGTAAACTATTCGAATAACGTTAAACTACTTGCTTTTGTACTCTCAACTTGCTTTTATTCGCTAATTATTTCGCAAAATTTTATTACACGGAAACAAAGCCTTGTTTTAGTTTTGATAGATGGCTTTTTGATGAAGGAGATCGGGAGATATTGTAAATCTATCTTTACTAATATTATAAATGTGAAAGTAATTTTATCTGTTTGTTTGTCTATCTGTTTGTTACGCATTCACGACTAAACCACTGAACCGATTTCGATAAAATTTGGTATGAAGTAAGTTTGAACCCTAAATAAGGATAAAGGCTACATTTTATTCTGCGACCACGTCTGCGTCCACGATAGCTGACATTTTTCAAAGCTAGTACTAATATTTTGTACCTAAAGAGTTTCTTGTTTGTTTGTTTAAATGCGCTTTATGGAAGTACCAGTCGGATTGAAAAAATATTTTTGTTCTTGATAGCCAAATTAATAAGGAATAGTATAGATTATAAAACATCACGCTACGACCCATGAGAGCGGAGAAGTATCTCACCTGGAGCAGGGCGTTGGTTAGCTGCTTAACTTTTGCAGCTACCATAGTCAAAGTCAAAGTCAAAACATTTATTTCAATTAGACCATTTACAGGCACTTTTGAATTGTCAAAGAGTCGGTCAGTTAGTCCGAAAGTTGAAGACGTAAATTTTCGCGGAAAAAAAAAACAACGCGGACGAAGTCGCGAGCTAGAGTATGATGCCATATAACATATCGCTACGACTAATGGGAGCAGAGCAGTAACCAAAGTCGCGGGCAGAAGCTACAATATGTTATAAATAGAAAAAGTTCAAAAAGGATTGAATGAGGAAAATTGAAAATATAACATTTCCATTGATTTTATGGGCCTCCCCTAAAAATAGCCACAATGATATTTGTGGCTATAGCCTTTTCAAGGAGTTGGCCAAGCGGTTGCTTGACACTTCCCGTGACCCAAGGGCTTGTTATTACCTTGGACAGAGGTTAAGCATTGCCATCCAACGTGGCAATGCAGCCAGTCTTTTGGGCACTTTTCCAGTGGACAGCGATACGGATGAATTTTTGATGCCATTTAGTTTTTGTTTCTAACTCTTTATTATTCTGATAAATATTAGATAAGATATATTCTATCTTATGACATCTAGTACTACTAAATTAGTTTGACGTAATAGATTTGATTATTTAGAGACTAGCTTCTGCCGGGGACTTCGTCTGCGTAAATTACAGAATTAAGCTAAAAGTTCTAAATTATCCCACGGCAATCGTACATATTTTCTTATACTCAATGCCTGCAATATCCTAATTTTCTTTTCTTTCTTTCTTTCTTCTTAACCTCTGTGTCAAATTTCATCCAGATTCGTTCAGCCGTTCGTGCGCTATTGAGTAACAAACATCTATCCAACCAAACTCTTTGACTCATCTTGGCAGAACTTATCCCAAATAATATCGATGTCTTAAAATAGCATGGCATACCAAAAACAGTTTCAAAAGGGTTAAGTGGCTATTGAGTCGTTTAGATAAATAAAATAGGAAATAGGGCGAGTAAACATTTTATAATAGTTCCATTTGTTTCCAATCTTTCCTTTCAGGATTTTTTTCTGACTAATTTATAAAACTGCCTCGTTGGTCTAGTGGTCGCAAGCGCGACTGCTGTGCATGAGGTCTTGGGTTCGATTCCCAGATCGGACAAAGTATTATTGGGTTTTTCCATAAGGAATTTGTCAGTAGCAGCCTCGGAGTCTGGATTTGTGCCCGGTTGATGGCAATAGGCTCGCCCCCTATTACATGGGACTAAAAACATAACTGGCGAAATGTGGGTGTACTAATAGGTACACCTCTGCCTAACCCTTCGGGGATTACAGGCGTGATTATATGTTTTTTTAAATAAAAAAGCTGAAGGTGTGCGGGCGGCGTGATATCAGCAAACGGCTGTTCGGTGCTGTTATAGTGAGCGAAGACCATTACTTTAATTGTACTTTGAGTCATTAACTGTAATTGAGCTTCTGGGTTCAGGACGAAGTTTGTGAACACTTTCCGCTCTTGCTACAAAGTTCAAAATACAATAACTTGCTCAATGGTTTAAGGTTGAAGTGAAGTTAGGACTTGTTTCGTAATGAGATGGTTTCTGTTTTAGTACAAAGGTGTGGCTAAAACTACGTTGAAGTTTAACAGTTTGTTATACTCTTGTGAAGGATAGTTGTGTATGGTTTGGGGAATGTGCAAAGTTTAAAAAAAACTCCAATTGTAGTGGCAATGTGGAGGATTTTATATTGTTCATTTGATTGATTTGATTTAATTAATTTGATTTTAAATAGTTAACATTCTCAAAATGTCTTATTTTAAAAAAGATTATTGGAATAATAGTGATATCAGCACCGAACAGCCATTTGCTGATATCACGCCGCCCGCACACCTTCTGCTTTTTTATTTAAAAAATCATAAAAAACATAACATCACGCCTGTAATCCACGAAGGGTTAGGCAGAGGTGTACCCATTAGTACACCTACATTTCGCCAGTTATGTTTTTTTATTTTATTTTAATTAATAATAAAAGCTTACTATTTTTTCACTGTTGGGCAAAGACCTCTTCTCATACAGAGAAGGCATGAGCATTTATCACTACTTGAAATAAAAAATGTTTTTTTTTTTTTTTTTGCCTGCCTCGTTGGTCTAGTGTTCGCAAAGTGCGACCGCTGAGCATGAGGTCGATTTTCAGGTCGGGCAAAGTATTTCCGCCCTGGGTGGGGCGGAAGGGACTGTCAGACTTTTACCGACTAAAAAACCACCCTGTTCCTTCTGTTGCCCTTTGCGGTCCGGGGCCACGGTATCCTGTTAAGACGTCCCGCAACCCCGGCAGGCGTTGGCCTCGTTGGGGGCCCCGTCCCTGTGCTGACAGCTCTTTGAGGCGCGCGCGAACAGATCGCGCCGTTGACACGGGCCTGGTCCTTGATCGAACGGCGAGCTACCCATTACTCGCCGTCCGCAAGCCCGCGCCTACGGTGGCCGGATGTCGCCTCGCGACTTCCGACGCCCTGGGCGTCTCCCGCGGCGGCTGGGGCGTGAGTTGGATCTCTCCCTCACGCGGCCCGCCTCCTCCTTCGCTAGCATTACTGCTTCGCAGAAGGAGGTGACTGCATCCCATTCCCTCTCGCCCCGGAGCATGGCATGAACCAAGTCCGGACGCGAGAGGTCGCCGCCGCCTATCGCCTCCGTGAGGACACGGCGGTGCCCTGCCCAAGCGGGGCAGTCCTGAACCGTATGCTCCACCGTGTCCTCCGGGCGATCCACACAGTGGTGACACCTGGGCGTTTCCTCCCGCACTATCCGACACAGGAACCTCCCGAAACTACCGTGTCCGGTGAGGACCTGCGTCAGGCGGTAGGTGAGGACGCCGTAGCGCCTCTCCAGCCACTCCTCAAAGAGGGTCAGTAGCAGCCTTGGAGTCTGGATTTGTGCCCGGTTGATGGTTACAGGCTCGCCCCCTATTACATGGGACTTAAACATAACTGGGCGAAATGTGGGTGTACCTGGGTACACCACTGCCTGTTATGTTTGTAATTTAACCCATAATTGCAGGCATAAGTAAATTGTTACGAACACTATGAGTCTTGGTACTTGAAAAAAACTGGATTTCATTTAATTTTAAATTAGTTAGCATTGGCTAAAAAATTCAACACCTAGTTAGAACTATAATAACTAATTATGATTACAATGCTTTAAGTAATCTCTAAAGTAGATTTTCATTAGTGAATTCGAACATACAGTTCAATTAATTCCGGTTCGTTTGGTAATCCTCTTCGCTCGGTTGCAGCTTACCATCTATGTTAGTGCTGCAGACTAACCACTTAAGCTGTTGGGATATGCACTTGTACTAGCTAGGTACCTATTGATACCTATCGACTATAGTTCGACTTTTGATTGTATTCAGTAACTTGACTGACCCTTGAAGGATTACCTGACGGAACTAAGATATTGTAAAAATGAAACAATTTAACTGCCACGTTGGTCTAGTGGTCGCAAGCGCGACTGCTGTGCATGAGGTCTTGGGTTCGATTCCCAGGTCTGGCAAAGTGTTATTGGGTTTTTCCATCAGGAATTTCTCAGTAGCAGCCTCGGAGTCTGGATTTGTGCCCGGTTGATGGCAATAGGCTCGCCCCCTATTACATGGGACTAAAAACATAACTGGCGAAATGTGGGTGTACTAATGAATACACCTCTGCCTAACCCTTCGGGGATTACAGGCGTGATGTTATGTTATGTGAACGAATTTAAATAAACTGAAAAAATGAAATAATACATATATCTAAACTTTTTATTTTAATTTTAATAACTGAGATACGAAAGCACTCCGTGAGGAATTGGTCACATTACTAATCCCTTCTTCAAATATTATTATGTTTTTAACTTCATTCATATTTTAAAAAAAATAAGAAAAAAATATGGAAATTACTTTTATTAACAACTAGCTTTCGCCCGCGGCTTCGCTCGCAAATGAAGTTTAAAATTCGATCATACTTCGGAAGACACGTGGCGCCATCTATGATCATAAGAACGTTATTGTGATTTTCCTCGGAAACAGTACTTTTTTCGGGATTAAAGATACCCTATGTTCGTTCCTGTACACCTGGCAACGTATATGCAAAATTTCAGGATGATCGGTTCAGTGGCTTATGCGTAAAATGGTAACAAACAAACTTACTTTCGCATTTATAATATTAGTTACATAGTTAGATTATTAATTACTCATAAATACCATAACTTACATACAAATATTTAAAGTTTTGACTTGGTAAAAATTATTTCTCAAAAGCATGAAGATCCATTTTGGTTCTAAAATATAGCAACATAGTAACCAATTTCCCTTTTTATTTCGAGAGTAGACAATCAGGGTTTACACAAATTGTATGCCATTCTATGCCAGTTCAACACCTAAGGGAAATTTAGCTATCACAGATAGCGTACAAGTAAATGATACAGAGCATACACCACTTCAAATTCTCTAGAGAACGGATCGCTATTAAGGAGAACTCACTTCTGATTGAAACTGCTATTTCAACCGATGTTACATTTATTTCAGTTTAACACAACTGTCTTTAGGCTTTGAACTCTAAGTAAGGTGGTTTGGTCAGTGGGATGTCTCTCCACAAGTCAGGAGTAAGGTAAGCAAAGGTCTTGGCAATAGCCGCATAAGTAGCTTTGGCAAAGTTTCCAAGGGTGCCAGTGGAGCCACGAAATGAAGTGCAGGGAACTGTGTGTGAACTTGCCGATCTTGTAACCTCTACGGACAGGCAGGATAGAAAGCTTGGCAAGGATGATGGCTCCACGGATGGCGGTGGCGACTTCCTTGCTGCACTTCACACCCAGTCCAATATGTCCGTTGTTGTCTCCAATAGCCACGAAGGCCTTGAAACACGTACGCTGACCGGCATAATAATATGATGGTTAGGTACCTATATGATGTGCACTAAGATTTTAAAGTTGCCAGGTCTAAGTCCAGGCTGTAGCGTGGATCATACGTTAAATTTATACCGGGGTCCGACTCATTGTGGCAGAAGGAACTGTGGGGAGTCGGTAAGAGTCAGACTTAAAGCTCCAATTTCCCCACATAGAGACACAAACGAAGGTAATCACAAGAAGGATCACTTTCAAAGATTAAAACATACGGCCCGTGTTTGGTTTTACACTAATATTTGTAATTACAAACTCACGCCTTTCTCCCATCGGGGTAGGCAGAAATCACAGAACGCCACCTGCAACGATCCTTACTAATTTCGCCTCATTCACGTTCATACATCTCGTCATGCAATCATGCCGGTTACGAGTACTACACACCTGATCTTTCTGTAGAGTAGTAATTGTAATAAATTTTTGTGTAGTTTGTGTAAGTGGGTTATTGTGTGTTCTTTTTTTTGTGTTTGTTTGTGTTTCCAATGAGACTTCTTAAAATCAACTTAAATACTTGTATAACGTACTTCAGTTCGGTATTTAGAAATTACACTTGAATCATGATGCCACCAGAAAATTCAAAACGGTTTGAATTAAAATAATCTACACAAAGTATAGCCGAAACTGCATCGTCCAAACTGCAATGCAGTCGTCAAATTGAAAGACCGTTTACTTATATTTCTTAACCAAATATTAGGGTACCTGAAACGAATTAAATGGAGTCACGTTATTTGGTAACACCACAAAATTCAACCGTAACTTTTTCTACACAAAGTTCAAGTTGGTTTGGTGTACAAAATTCATATATACTTGATCTCTGCCTAGGGAAATTTTATACTTTTAACAGAATATTGTAGAAAGCCGCATTCGCTAAATGGGGTGCTTACACCGTTATTAGGCAGTTTGGTGCTAATTACGATCTTAAGAGTGTAATTGCCCAATGAAAGGATTAAATTCTGAGCACTTACTTTGGTTTTTAAAGAAATAAATTTATAATAGGCTTCTTTACTTTGATGCGAGAGCTTACAGAAGTGGCGATATTATGAAAAAAAAAAGGATAAAAAGTGGCGCCACGTTCTTAATAAAAAATGTGCGCCACGACCGTAATACCTACCTGAAAAAATAACGCCATTTTATTTAAGGTACATTAAAGGTTTACTAAAAATACCTCTTTCATAACATTAAAAGCTCGTTTGGAACATTTTTTACGACACTCGAGAGACTCGAATTGATTTATTTATAGTCCAACAAACCATTTGGAACACAAAACTTCATGTTATTTAAAATCTAAGGACATAAAATTCCTATCAATAAATTGGTTTTAGTATTTTGATGTAACAGTAATTTACAATGTTTGTATCCAATCATGCTGTTATTATTAAAATTATTTGAATGAAATCCTTTTCAAATATTATCTGGCTAATTTTTAAATTTAATATAGCATCACGCCTGTAATCCCCGAAGGGTCAGGCAGAGGTGTCACCGTTAGTACATCCACTGTTCGCGAGTTACGTTTAAGTCCCATGTAATAGGGGGCGAGCCTATTGCCAACAACCAGGCACAAATCCAAACTCCGAGGCTACTACTGAGAAATTCCTGATGGAGAAACCCCATAACACTTTGCCCGACCTGGGAATTGAACCCAAGACCTCATGAACTTTACTACATGCTTGGTTCTAATCATTTCTTTCAGTACTTACATAATGGAAAATAAACACGACCCAAATCCGCCATAGATTCTTTTAAAAGATTAACAATTGTGCCACCTACTTAGGACATTCATTCAAAAGCTTTGATTCCCCAGTTCTGCTGAACATCTCATGGCAACAGGTACCTAACCATTGGCACGTGATAATTTAACGAGCCTTGATCCAAAACTGAATGTGTAACAGAATAAAAGCCTGTATAAAAACGATGATGGCATATTTCCTTCCTTTCAAATGAAAATGGGAAAATATAGGAACAACGCCACGTCTATGTGTGAAAATCTAAACAAATAAATATAATCGTAGTATCTGTTTGTAATTTATATAATTAAACTAGTTACTGTTCTCGAGTTTGTAGCGATATGGTATGGTATACTCTATAGGACTGCCTCGTTGATCTAGTAGTCGCAAGCGCGACTGCTGCACATGAGGTCTCGGGTTCGATTCCCAGGTTGGGCAAAGTGTTATAGGGTTTTTCCATCAGAAATTTCTCAGTAGCAGCCTCGAAGTTTGGATTTGTGCCCGGTTAATGGCAATAGGCTCGCCCATGGGAATAAAAAAAACATAACTGGCGAAATGTGGGTGTACTAATGGGTACACCTCTGCCTAACTCTTCGGGGATTACAGACGTAATGTTATGTGTACTCTATGCGACCTATTTTCATGCGTACCAAAATAATATACATAAAAAATTTCATAAAATTCGATCGACTCGTTTCGGAAGAGTGCGACCACAAACACCGTGCACGAGATTTTCTGATGTATAGATTTGTCTGTTTATAATGTCAAAGCAATAGCTTTTTATAAAATAAATAGGTATAAAAAAAACAATGGACACCAATTTAAAAAAATGTGTCTATATCTATAACTGTCTGTCTGTCTGTTGTCTGTTTATTCCAGCTAATCTTGGACAGATTTTGACAAGACTTCTGTCTTCCCAGGCCCGGATCGACGGCGCGTTCTGTTCGCGCGCGCCTCAAAGAGCTGTCAGCACAAGGACGGGGATACCGTGACCCCGGAACGCAAAGGGCTACAGAAGGAACAGGGTGGTTTTTTAGTCAGTAAAAGTCTGACAGTCCCTTCAGCCCCACCCAGGGTGGAAGGAGTCATTTCATGATTTTTATCATCTAAAAAAAAAGAGAGTAACTTAAGCTACTTTTAATTTTATAAAAATCAATAATTCCTCATAATAACTTATAAATATTTACGCGAATAAAGTCGCAAGCACAAGCTAGTGTTACATAAAACCTTCAAGGGCCACAAAAATAAGATGAAAAAAAGGGAAAACAAATATTTTTGTCCGAAATGTAAGGATAGATATGACTCGTATATGGCGTTCCATTGAAAAAAGTTAGGCCCAATTTGTATGAAAACGTAGCAACAATGGGTAAAACGTTCGAGTACGGCAGGCGTTCCCAAACTTATTTTGTCTACTGCCCAAAGTCAAAGTCAAAGTCAAATCATTTATTTCATAAGGCACTTTTGAACGTCATACACAAAAAACAAAATAGAATTGAATCTAGTTGCCCCTTCCAAAAGGTAGTTTTGTATGGAGAAGAATGGGCAAGAAACTCCATACGTACTCTTTTAAAATCAATGTTTACAACATTCGTTTACAGAATCATACACGACATGGCAGGTGAAAGCAATGTATGTACCTTATAAATAACTAATTAATCATAATAATTAAAAGGCACAAATTAAGAATTTAAAAGTTAAAATATGTTCCACTTTGAGAACAAATTATTTTCTATCGGGGCGCAAGAAAATATTTTTTTTTTCTCAAAGTGGGTAGTACCTACTTAAACACTACTTAGTAGATGAAATTACGAACCGCTCTCCTTACAAGCCTCTACACAACGCCACGATTTTTTTTCTGGGTCTCTTACCGCCCCCGTTTACGCCTGCAGCGCCCCCTAGGGGGCGTTATCGCCCACTTTGGGTAACACTGGAGTACGGGAACAGGAAACGATCGTGCCTTTCCTGTTTTCAGTAAAGTTATCGATTTTATACGAGATATGTACCTTTAGAGACAATGTTACTTCATTCTCTTTTTAAAAAGTCGGCCATGTGTGAATTGGAGTCGCACGGAAAGGGTTCCGCACCTTCTACCACCATTACTTATTCCATTATTTAAAGTTAATATTTTTAAAAAGAGTAAGTAAGTATGGAGTTTCTTACCCGTGCTTCACTATTTGAAACTACGATTTTTCTTTTCTCTTGTAAATGACGTTCAAAAGTGTCTTTTCATTAAAAAGCATTTTGTCTTATTGAAATAAATGACTTGACTTTGACTTCGTGCAACATTAAAATCAAACAAAACGACAAAAAATACCAAGATGGAAACCTTCCTTAAGTTATTTTTTATACAGACTGTTAGTGTAAACACTGTTGTCACTAAAACCATAGGTACTTGATTTATTATAATTTTTTGTTATCTGAATTTAAAAATAAATAAACAAAGTAAAAAACAAACATCACGCCTGCAATGCCCGAAGGGTTAAGCAGTCTCTATTAGTACACCCACATTTCGCCTGTTATGTTTTTAGTCCCATGTAATAGGGGGCGAGTCTATTGCCATCAACCGGGCACAAATCCAGACTCCGAGGTTGCTACTGAGAAATTCCTGATGGAAAAACCCAATAACACTTTGCCCGACCTGGGAATCGAACCCAAGACCTCATGCACAGCAGTCGCGCTTGCGACCACTCGACCAACGAGGCAGTAAGTACACTCTTACCCATTATACTCTTTTAAACAAAAAAAAAAGAATCATCCAAATCTATTCATAATTGGCGGAGTAATCGGGTAACATACATACAAAAAGAAAAAAAAAACGTACCACCGAATTGAGAACCTCCTCCTTTTTGAAATCGGTTGAACAAACATAAAAACTCACACACACACACCCTACCATGTTCTATTATATCATACCATAGGCAGGCCGTCAATGAAAAGAGGTTAAAAAAATACGTTTTGAATTTTTTCCAACACTTTAATACCTTGTCAAATATTTGTCAGCAAAAATGTTTTGAATACACAAATTCACTCGCGTTTCGAGAATCACTCTATTCATTTGTACCAGGGTAGATATTGTTGTACCACAGTAGGGCAAAAGTCTCTTCTCATACAGAGATGACACGAGCATTTAATATTTCCTAAAGTAGCACTTGGTACGTATTGTAGTTTTTTAAGTAGCTTTTATTTTAGCTACCTACATCGTCTTCACATTCCTTTACCTAATTATTGCCTACTTATTTATTATTTTAGGTACAGTCAATAAAGTAGATAGGTAGGCAGGGCAGGCATGTCAGATATAGTTGAGATTTTTTTAGAAACCAATGAATGTCTTCGATTGAAACTTAACTTAATTAACTGATTATTATCTACTTTTTAATTTAAATTACATATTTTGTTGACATCCATTGGTTTTTCAGAAAATTACAACTATATCTGACGACCCTGCATACCTATCTACTTTATTGACTGTACCTACTATTTATTGTAAAAAAATATATCTCCATACAGTATGTATGGAGTTTCTTGCCCATTCATTTTTTATTTCTTCTGTTTATTATTCTATTTCATTCTAATTATTTTTTCAATTGTCTGCCTATTATGGTTCAAAAGGCACATTTTGCATGCGGAACCCTAAAAGCACCACAAACCTTAATAACACCCGACAGTGGCACGAACGCAAAATATTACTTCTATTCAGGCTTTTAAGCAAATGCATTCCGGTCGCCTGTCAGCTTTGTCAATATACACCTGAATTGAATGGAAATTGAAATGTTCCTAGCACGATCAGCTTTTCAATATCTGAACGACTATGTACTGACGTAAGGAACAGCTAGTTTGCACAGTGTAAAATGGCGCCTTTCTCGCCTTTGAGAGATATTTTATTTGGTAGTTTTGCATGAATTTGATATAGGATGTATAATTTTAGTAATGGATTCTGTTCGAAAAGATGAAATGTGTTTTTCGAGTGTTAAGTTCCTCCCATTTTGTGGATTTTTCCGTTAACATTTTTTGAGTAGCATTCCGGAGTTGTAAATAGTAGTGCGTCATGCCTGTGCCTTAGAAAGAACAAAAATTTCAGCGCATTAATGGATCGCTTTCCTACAGACTTGATCGAACTATGAGAATGAGGGAATTGTGTTTAACGTAAACATGTAATTTTTAATTCTGTCCCTGTTGTTTTAAAGTTCATTATCATTTAATCAATGTACTGCTAGAGTATATTGCTTCTCTGCACTGACGCTTAGTTCTGCTCAAGTTTGATCTTACGATCGCACTCAAAAACTTAGGAAAAACTGAAAAGTCGACCAAGTTTTCAAAATTCTCAAGGGGTTGAACGCAAAAAATCACCATTTTATTCAAGAAAAATCCAGTCACGTCGTAATGCACTATCATAAAACGAAATCCAAGACCTCCTAAGGCTATAACGGTGAGTAAAAACTCGAGCAAACCGCACAGCACGCCAATTCTGCTAGGATTGCCTTTTAAACCCCCACGTTACCTGCTGCTGAATATCTGTGCTTCGCTCTGTGGCTGCAGTGAGAGAGGGTTGACCTCTTTATTATGTAATGCTGATTATATTTTGGCTGACTATAATAATGCGAAAGTTTAGATGAGTGGATGTTTGTGTGGATCTGCTGCTTATAATACATGAAATTGCTATTATTAATCTTAGTGATTAGGGCAATTTTTTCATTTCCATAAATATTTATTTTTTTTCTTTTTTTTATCGTTTTTTCTTTTGAATGCGGAACATCTATTGGCACTTTTTGCCAGTAAAATCATCCGCTTTGCTGCGGGATAACGATTACATACCTTCTACGCCACCGTGTGTGTATGCGCGCATACTAAACACACCGTTGCTTTCTTTTTTATTGAAATTTAGTTTTTATTAATAAAAAAAAATATTCACTAAAAGTTTTCTAAACTGTTTGACATCCCGTGACGTCACACCTTTTTTTATTCCATATTTCCAAATTTGAACAGTTGATCTTAACTGGTACCTAATAGTGAAGGAGCATGACGCATTCTATCGATTCAAATATATCGACAAGCAAAATCAATATCGATTACCGCGTTAACTGAAACCCCACACACAATATCCAAGTTGTTTCAGCTTGAGGTCAAACAATCGATTTCATCCGATAGATGGAGGGCTTTGAGCCTTTCACAGACTAGTTCGAACCGGATTTACGAGTATCAATCTGTGTTGGCTTTTGCTTTACACTACGTTAGATAAGTTTGGGTTACGGATTTTGATTTAAAAATATTCTGTGTGTATTGTATGTTGAAACTAGGAAATTTTCGTTTTTTGGTGTAACTTACTTAAATGGTTACTGGTACTGTTTCTCGGTTTAAGTTAAAAACTTTAGGAGTTTTATTTAAGTATGGAAATTCATCAAATTACGTCTTCTGTTTTTGAATCTTGTTGAAAATTTCTTCTTTGATATTACTTCTATACAATGGCGAAACGGACACAAATCTTGACTCTGGGCGTCTAAAAAGCCACTATTGTCTAAAAATCATAGTGATAAATCTGATTGCGAAAGTAACTCTGTCTGCTAATTTGTTACGCTTTTACGTCAAAACTCCTGCACCGATGTTAACGAAATTTGGTACGGGGTAAGCTTAAATCCCTTTAAGAGACATAGGCTACTTTTTAATCTGCGACTTTGTCTGCGTCCGCGAGAACAGAGATTTACGCGGACAAAGTCGCGGATTAAAGATTGCAAAAAGAAAATCACCAAGAATATTAGGAAAGTAATTTGTATATATACTAAAACCATTTTGCATAAGATTATTTGCAAAGTGGTTCTGTACATAAAAGTTAAAACGTCTGAAGCCAAACTAGGCGTAGCCTATATTTCAGCTTTCAGGGCCTATAAGCCCTATATAGCTAAGTAATAAAACATACTTATTATAAAATCTTTTGCTAAGTATAGGTTCATTTATAGAATTACTAGCTTTCACCCGCGGCTTTGCTCGCAAATTAAATTTAAAATTCGATCAATTAATAAGACATGCGGCGCCATCTATAATCAAAAGAACGTTATTGTGATTTCTCTCGGAAACAATACTTTATTTCGGGATGAAAGGTACCTTATGTCATTTTCACGTGACCAAAGCCGTGGTCTTAGTTAGTCCATCTTTCCAAATTCCAAATCAGTCAACTAACTATTACAATAACCATCCATTGTTTCCAGTTTCCGTGAAACGTTCAAGGTTAACTAGAAGACATCCAAGAAATCAATACACGAACGAACTCGTGCACTACCTAAAATATAATGATAATAATATTATACTAGCCTTTAAATAGCCCACTGCAGGGAGAAAGCCTCTTCTCACACAGAGAAGGCACGAGCATTAATCATCACACTTGCTCAAGGTCGATTGGCAATTCCAGTCATATATCAATTATGAGTTCCCAATTATTAGTTAAGTTATTATTAGGCCTCGGTGGTCTGGTGGTGGCAAAGCGCGACTGCTGACCATAAGGTCTTAGGTTCGATTCCCAGGTCGGGCAAAGTGTTATTGGGTTTTTTCATCAGGAATTTCTCAGCAGCAGCCTCGGAGTCTGGATTTGTGCCAGGTTTATGGCAATAGGCTCGCCATCTATTACATGGGACTTAAACATAATTGGCAAGATGTGGGTGTATTAATGGGTACCACCTCTGCTTAACTCTTCGGGGATTATAGGCATGATGTTATGTTATGTAATTATAAATTCAGGTTTCCTCACGATGTTTTATCCTTCACCAATGTCAGTAAATTACAAGATAAACTTAAAAAATAAAATCATACGAATCGCGAAAGTCACCTTGAGCACTGCCCCTTCACGATATACATAATATTATATTATACTAAGTACCTACCTACTTACTAATACATCTCTAATAATAAAGCTAAACAGTTTTTTGTTAGTATGTTTGTTTGAACGCGCTAATCTTGAAAATTACAGATCAGATTAGAAAATATATTATTGTACAAGATAGCCAAATTCATGAGGAATAGTTTAACCTATACAATATCACGCTACGATCCAAGGAAGCAGAGCAGTAACTTAAAACAGATGAAAAAAAACACACGGACGTATATGCAGGGAAAAGCTAGTACCATTTATACACGTACCCAAATATTATACCAAAAGCCTTTAGCCATAAAGACTTCGACCCAAACGGTCTCTGGAGTCCGATTCGTTACGTTTCATTAGACAGGCTGAAGGTAGACCCTCGAGTTTGTAACTTAGAAACTACTCGGTCAGTTTAACTTAAACAAAAGCCCCTAGTAGAAGGCACAGGTGAACTTAGCAATTACTTATGAAATGATATTACTAAGTGATTTGATTTATACGGGCTTCGTCTTGTATTGTTGCTTAATTTAAGTTTGTATCTTTAATCTAAATGTACAAGGTGCAGGACTGTCTCGTTCCGGGGTTGCGGGACGTCTTAACAGGATACCGTGGCCCCGGAACGTAAATGGCAACAGAAGGAACAGGGTGGTGTTTTAGTCAGTAAAAGTCTGACAGTCCCTTCCGCCCCACCCAGAGCGGAAGGACTGGTTTGATGATTTTTACCACAATAAGAAAAAAAAGAACTGTGTAACACCCGCGCGGGTGCAGGGTTAGGTGTCGGACGTAACGCGCGCAGCCGTAGGGTTGTATGTCAGATATAGTCGCGCACATGCGCTATGCACACGTGTCACCTCCCGCGCCCCGCGCGCTGCTGCAATAGTCGCGCGCACCCGCTTCAAGGCGGACGGTTGATATTTTGTTCTTCCCGCGGCTCTCGTTCGCTCCCGGGTATTTTATGATGTAATTTAATAACAGTGTTTCGCATAAGTTGTTCTGTCATTGATTACATTCGTGCTTTCATGATTATTGTTTCTTTTACTAATAAATATTAGCCCACGCCATTATAGTGACGCCCAACTCGCGGCCTTTGTTTTTTCCGAAACAATAGAAAAACGAACCCCGTGAAGTGAAGTGTGGTTAATACATCAATATTCAGTAATTTAAAAGACAATATCATGCCACGAACGACGCGGGCAACTCGAGCACCGATCGACCGCAAAGCGGAGGAGCAAGGAAGCGACGGTTATTCCGACGCGGACTGCGATCCAGTGGTGGAGCCGCGCGCCAATGCCGGCGCCGCTACCACCCAGGCGCGCGACACAACCGACGCGGCCGAGGAGATGCGCGCCCAGGGGGGCGCCGCTCTTGGCCACACGCTCGGCGGGGCCGGCACCGGCGCACCCGCAGCGCTCAACACCGAACGGCTGCTGTCCACTATGATGGAGTCGTTCGCCAGGATGCAGGCGGAGACCAATCGCACGTTAGTGGAAACCCTACGATCCCTACATCACGGCGACCAGTGGAATCCACTCGCGTCAACACCGGCGGCATCGCCCACGGTTAACGCACCCACGACCTCTGGCGGTAACTTTTCAAAGTGCACTGCGAGGTTTGACGGGCAGTCACGCGACACCGAAGTGCTTGAGGCCTTCATCGACGCGGTGGAGGTGTACAAGGAGTGCACCGACGTGAGCGATGAGCACGCACTACGCGGCCTCTCCATGTTGCTATGCGGCGACGCGGCTGTGTGGTGGCGCGGCGCCCGAGCCTGCGTCGGCTCGTGGCCGGACGCACTCGCGCGCCTGCGCGCCGCCTATGGCGTGCAAAAGCCCGCGTACAGGACACTGCGTGAGGTATTTACGCATGAACAAAATGAGTGTGAACGCGCCGAAGTCTTCATAACAAAGGTACGATCGTTGTTAGTCCAATTACCTTATGTTGTGCCTAAAGACATGGTGGTAGACGTCGTATACGGGTTATTACATCGCCGAGTGCGGAAACGGTTGTCACGTGACATGATCACCGACATTGATAATTTGTTAGAGAGAGCGAGAGACGTGGAAGATTCGATAACGGAATTAAAAGACTCGATCGTTTCTGCGAATAACTCAAATATACCTACCGTTTCCGATCGCGGTACTACGAATCCGAACGCAACCGTGAGTTCCAAACTCACTTCTAACTCGAACGAAACTTTCAAACAAAATCGCGTTAAATGTGTACCTTGTAAAACATTCAGTAACGCCGCTAAAGATTGTCGCAAAGCTAATGAAGTCGTAAGTAAAGATAATAACCCAATACGTTGTTATGGATGCGGCCAGCCAGGGGTAGTCAAGTCGAAATGTGAAACTTGCTCAATTAAAACCGCGCCCCCTAAACCGACTGATTTTAATGTCATAAAGGGTGATTTTTTTGCGACATCGACTTCTCATCCTTTGCTTACAATAGGTGTAGTAGATAAGGAAGGTGTAGCGATAGTCGATACCGGGGCTACGCACAGTGTTGCTAGTCCATTATTGTATTCGTTATTAGTGAAAACCGGCGCTCAATTCCAAGAGACGGAACGTTATGTCGGGCTCGCTGATGGTTCGTGTCATAGGAAAATGGTGAAGACTGCTACTGTACCTGTCACCCTGAATAGTCGAAGAATCGACACCGAATTCATGGTATTTCCTGGCGATGATACCAGGACCCTTTTAGGTCGTGATTTTATTAAGAATGCGGCTATTATTTTAGATATAGCCCAGGAGTCATGGCATTTTGCAGATAGTCCAGGAGACCGGTTCCCGTTTTTGCAATCTTATGTATTGAACAGCGCGGCCGTGATGCAAGCAGAGGTCTGCGATGTATCACTGCGCCAAGATGAAGGTACGAGCTTGTCACCGAAGCACAGAGCTGCACTCAACGAGTTTTTGCTACGCAGAGTCGCTCAGTTCGCTTCGGCTGGACCTCCTACTGATTTCGCCGTTCATAAGATTAAGGTAAGTGAGACACAGGAACCTTTAGCTTCTCCTCCCTTTAGGTTATCACAGCCTAAGAGAGAGGCACTCGAGAAAGAGCTGCATAAACTTGTCAGCTCTGACGTCATTGAAGAATGCGAGTCGCCGTGGGCATCGAATGTTGTGCTTGTCAAGAAGAAGGATGGCAGCTACAGACTGTGCGTTGATTACCGCAAGCTCAATGCTGTCACCGAGCCTGATAGGTATCCTCTCCCAAGGATCGAGGACATTCTTCATGACGCAAAAACTGCCAAATACATGACTACCCTTGATCTCCGAGCTGGTTACTTTCAAGTGAACGTCGACCCTAATGACAGGGACAAGACAGCATTCACGACACCGCTCGGCACTTATAGATTTAAACGCATGCCAATGGGTTTGCGCAACTCAGGCGCTACGTTTCAGAGGATGATCGACAGATTTAAGTCAAACTTACCAGGTACAACTCTGCTAGCCTATTTAGATGACTTGCTGATATTGTCTGATGAGACCTTCGAGAAACACCTCGCCGACCTCACCTCCGTGTTCGATCGGCTCGCCTTGTTCAACCTGCGAGTGAACCGCGAAAAGAGTCATTTCGCGAGGGAATCGGTAAAGTTTTTAGGGCACATTATTCTACCAGGTGGTATTCACGTCGATCCAGGGAAGACCGCAGCGATCGTAGACATGCCGACCCCTCGGAACGAAAAACATCTGAAATGTTTCCTGCAAACTTCCAGCTGGTTCAGGCGCTTCATCCCTGGTTACGCAGAGGTCGCCAAGCCGTTGACAGCGCTACTTAAAAAGGTAAATACATGGAAATGGGGCCCGGAACAACAAGCAGCTTTTGAAAACATTAAACAACTATTAGTTTCGGCACCGATCCTGCGTTAGGCTGATGCGACGTTACCCTTCATCCTCAGAACCGACAGCAGTGGGTATGCACTCGGGGCGGTTCTCCTCCAAGGAGAGGGGACCGACGAGCGACCAGTTGAATATGCTAGTCGACTCTTAACGGCACCCGAAAGAAACTACAGCACGACGGAGAGGGAAGCTCTGGCCGTTGTCTGGGCAGTTTCCAAATTCAGGGGATATATAGAGGGTGCTGAAGTTGTAATTAAGTCAGACCATCAACCACTTAGATGGCTGATGAGTATAAAGTCCCCAAGCGGTCGCCTAGCAAGGTGGGCCCTGAGCCTTCAGGAATATAACCTGAAAATAGAGTACACGCCAGGTAAGGCTAATGTTATAGCCGACACTCTATCACGTCCGGCATGCGCCGATGACGCCGACTGCGACCTATGCTGCGCTGCGGTCGACATGCCCTCTCGCAGTTTGAAGGACATGCGCGAGAACCAAATTAAGGACCCGGAGGTCAGTAAGATCGTCGAGGCTCTGGAATCCGACGATCCCTCTAGGGGGAGGGCATGGGCAAACAAAGGGTACGTGCTCGTCGAAGGTGTGTTGTATAGGTATTGTCCTGAGAACGACGAGCACGACGATGCAAGTCTAGTCGTCCCAGAACAAGAACGCGCTAAGGTATTGGCCGAATACCACGATGCACCCACCGCTGGTCATATGGGAGCAGAACGTACGCTGCAACGCTTAGTCGGTAAGTTTTACTGGCCGGGAATGCGTTCCTACGTTACGCAATACGTTAAAAATTGTGTACCTTGCCAGCGTTATAAGGTAGATAACAGGAAACCTGCCGGATTGTTGCAGACACCTGCTTCTACACGCCGGTTTGAGGTGTTAGCTGTGGACCTGTTTGGCCCTCTACCTGAAACAGTTAAGGGGAACAAATGGATCCTAATAGTAGAGGATACATGCACGCGCTGGGTGGAGCTGTTCGCTCTTTCTTCGGCTACCAGTGAAGAATGCGCAAAGGTACTTGTGTCAGAAGTATACTTACGTTTCGGTGTTCCCAGGCGTCTTGTTAGTGACAACGGTGTTCAATTCATAAGTGAAGTAATGCAGCAAACCTGTCACGCGATGGGAATTACACAATCACTTACCTCATTTTATCACCCAGAGGCGAATCCAGTAGAACGTAAGAACCGGGACCTCAAACCGCAGTTGGCGATTCTGGTAGGTAAAGACCACGACACGTGGGATATTCACTTACCTGCAGTCCGGTTCGCTATGAACTCGGCAGTCACATTAGGAACGGGCTACTCACCCGCTTATTTGAACTTTGCGCGGGATATTCGCGCGCCATCAGATGTCATGACAGAAATGCGCACCATCATCGAGAACGATATCTATGTAGGTGACATCACTAATTTTCTTAAAAAGATTTCGTCGGTACTCATAGACGCTCGAGACGTTTATGAAAGTGCTCAGGAGGCACATAAGAAGTACGCCGATGAACATCGTCGGCCCGCCCCTGATTATAAGCTTGGTGATCTAGTACTATTAAAAACCCAAGGGGCTAATGACACCGGTAGAGGGCAGACATCAAAATTTATTCCTCGCCGCGATGGTCCTTATAAAATCCAGGCCGTGGTCAGTCCGACTACATATGTCCTAGAACGCCTCAGTGACGGTACGGTGCTAGGTAAGTATCATGCCTCTGTACTGACTCCTTTCGTTGGTCGCATCCAAGCTCCAATACAGGAGAAACGTAAGAGGGGGAGGCCTCGTAGATACTAACCCAACGCGAGGACGTTCGTTAGGGTTAGAGGGGGAGAACACCCGCGCGGGTGCAGGGTTAGGTGTCGGACGTAACGCGCGCAGCCGTAGGGTTGTATGTCAGATATAGTCGCGCACATGCGCTATGCACACGTGTCACCTCCCGCGCCCCGCGCGCTGCTGCAATAGTCGCGCGCACCCGCTTCAAGGCGGACGGTTGATATTTTGTTCTTCCCGCGGCTCTCGTTCTGTTATACCCCGGTTCTGTAAAGAATATAAATGAATCAGCGCCTAGCAGGCGCTGACAGATAAGAGGCATCATCATTACGTCTTAAGTCCAGTCAGTTAGCTTACAACCTTAAACGCGGACGGGTCTGCCCATGGGTTTTTCCTTGTAAATCAGTAATTAAATAAATATCCTTTTTCAGTTAAATATCCTTTCTTTTTTTAAAAACCGTTTTATCTGGAGACCCATAACAAATTGGTGGCAGCGGTGGGATACGAAAATCCCCAGTGTCCTTAAAAACCTAACTCAACTATATAAACTATTATAAAACATCCTAAATATCCAGTGTGTTAAGTGCAGTGTAAGTGGACTAATAAAACTTACCAAATATCCTTAACGTGGAAGTGTGTCCTGGACAATCCTCGAAGTGCCCAAATTATATTTAAATAATCAAAGTGTTTATAAAACCGTAACCTGTTGTCCTGCGAAGCCCTCGAACTATCCTTGTGTCATCAAAGTGCATATTAACTGTATCCTGTCAAATCCTGTGAAGAAAACATTACAAGTAAATACTTACCATAATATCCTGAGTGTTGTGCCGCATCCGCATCGCGTCTCGTCGTCCCTCGTCGCATCGTGTCGTGTTCAGTGGTTCCCGAATCTTCGTTCAAGATCAAGGTCATTGCCAATCAACTGACCGTTCAATATCCAACGGTTATACCTCCGGCTACGAGAAGTACCTTATCGCATCGG
The DNA here is from genome assembly GCA_949774945.1 of Hoplodrina ambigua. Taxonomy (NCBI): domain Eukaryota; kingdom Metazoa; phylum Arthropoda; class Insecta; order Lepidoptera; family Noctuidae; genus Hoplodrina; species Hoplodrina ambigua. The sequence goes on from OX458968.1 coordinate 12,160,304, forward strand.
AATGCTCCTGCACGCCATAACATCCGTCGCCTACGCGTTACTAGTACTGTGAGTCTTTGGTCATTACTAATCTAAGGCTGATTTATCATTTAATACCCTATACAACATCGTGTGGTTTTGTCTGTCGAATAAGTTATTTATAAACATTGTTAATAATTTTATTGTAACATTTGAATTTACTTGCGACTCGTTTTCCTCTATGTTTTTGAATTTTAATTATGCCCAAAGATAGTAAATTAAAAATTGACATCCCAAGTCTAGAAGAATATCAACAAGGTGATATAAAGACTCCTATCACCTCTCCCAGAATCACCCGGGCTTCTGTCGCGATTAGCACGATGGCAGAATTAGATTTAAATACGCTCTTCAAATTCGTAAAATCATATGATGGCAGCCGAGAAACCGTCAACTCATTTATCATCAATTGTAATAATGCATACGACCTTGCCTCGGAATCCCAAAGGCCAATTCTCTTTAAATATATCCTCAGCCAGTTGCATGGAAAAGCGGAAGTTGCCTGTTCAATAAAAGAATTCATATCATGGGAACAACTTAGGGAATTCCTGAAAACCCAATTTTGTGAACGCAAACATTATGCTCACCTGCTTACTGATCTTCAGGAAAGCAGGCAAAATCCGCAAGAAAACGTAAGTCAATTTTCGCTTCGCGTAGAGACCTACCTCTCACAATTATTAACTGAAATATCCTTATCCAACACTAAAGCGAAAGAGTTGCCTGGCCGCACCGCGGCTATGGAAGACTTAGCCCTGCATCATTTCCTTATGGGATTGCATCCCCGCATATCCAACATTGTGAGATGTAGATGTCCTAAAAATTTAAACGAAGCTATTAATGTAGCTATTTCAGAAGAACGCATCCAGCAGAGCCTGTATAAACGTCCACAAGCCGAACAGAGGTTTGCTAACAATAACAAATCTAAACCAGGGCCTTCAAAACCAAACTACAGTACACAAAACACTACACCAAACACAAATCCAAATAAAACTGATACCTTGTTCTGTCGCTATTGTAAAACAACTGGTCACGAAATCCAAAACTGCAAAAAACGCGAGTTTTACAATAACAAATATCAACCTAAACCAAATAATTATATCCAGAGAAATAATAATAATAAAGTTAATCACGTTCATGAAACTCTCGATTATGATAACTTTGATAACCGTCTTCTATCCTACGACTCCAACGATTTAAACGAACCAGAGTCTCGCGAGGGTGCCACACGAGACGAAGTGTAACTGTTGGCACCCATCAAGAAAAGTCGCGTAGGGTCAACCGACAGGGTAACCAGCCCCAAACTGACGACCTTACCGTCCATTTATCTAGGGCTATGCAACAGGGTAACCAGCCCCAAACTGACAGTCCTAATCCAAGCTCACGTAAGGTCAACCGACAGGGTAACCAGCCCCAAACTGACGACCTTACCGTCCATTTATCTAGGGCTATGCAACAGGGTAACCAGCCCCAAACTGACAGTCCTAATCCAAGCTCACGTAAGGTCAACCGACAGGGTAACCAGCCCCAAACTGACGACCTTACCGTCCATTTATCTAGGGCTATGCAACAGGGTAACCAGCCCCAAACTGACAGTCCTAATCCAAGTCCATGTAGGGTCAACCGACAGGGTAACCAGCCCCAAACTGACGACCTTACCGTCAATTCATCCAGGACTACGCGCCAGGGTAACCAGCCCCAAACAGACAGTCCCGGAACTAATTATCCAGCGGTCTTGCCACTGTCCAACAAGACTAACGCTAAAGTGTATGAGATTAACCTAGATTTATCCAGAAGGTCCTTACCACATATATTGGTACACTCACAAGTTTCAGATATCCCCTTATCCTTATTAGTGGACTCTGGGTCCGTCATATGCTTACTAAAGCAATCCAGTATCATGAACCCTCAAAAATTAGTCAAAGAACCGATCAAACTTAAGGGCATAGACCCAGGAGACGAACCGACCCCAACTGAGGGTCATTTTCAATTAAAATTAAACGTAGATAATAAAAATGTAACCCCATTTAAATTCCACGTCATCAAGGACATAAGTCTACCCTATGATGGCATTATTGGGTCAGATTTTCTTACTTCTTATGGGTGTAAAATTGACTACACCACCGATATCCTCAAATTAGGAAGATCTGAAATTAAACTACATTTCTTCGATCCATTTTATGTTATCCCGCCACGTACTGAAACAGTTATCGAATGTTCAGTACAGGATACTGATCTGAAAGAAGGAGTTATCATAGATCAGCATTTGTCTAAGTGTGTCCTTATATCCAATTGTATCGTAAAAGTAAAAGACAACAATAGAGTCAATTTAACAATAGCTAACACTTCTTTATCCCACATTAAAATTGACCCTAATTTTAAACTCACTATCGCACCTATAAGCGTTGCTTATCAAGTTAATACGAGTATCCAAGAAACATCCAATCGAACTATTGAAGTGTTAAACTCATTGCGAACTGAACACTTAAATTCGGAGGAATCTGAAGCTCTTACAGAAGTTTGCTCCCAATATTCTGATATATTCTACTTGCCTAACGATCAGCTAACACACACTACAGCCATTAATCATCAAATCAAAACAAGTAGCGACATCCCTATTCATACTAAGTCCTATAGATTTCCAGAATGCCATAAAAAGGAGGTTGAAACCCAAATTGGTAAAATGTTAAATCAGAAAATAATTGAACCATCATCCTCGCCTTGGAGTTCGCCAATTTGGATAGTCCCTAAAAAGGCAGACTCACAGGGACAACGTAAATGGAGAATAGTTATCGATTACAGAAAATTAAACGACGTCACTATCGGTGAAACATATCCAATCCCGCAAATTTCTGAGATCCTTGATCAATTGGGAAGTAGTAAATATTTTAGTACGTTAGATTTAACATCCGGTTTTCACCAAATCCTTATTTCTCCTGAAGATGCCCCTAAAACAGCATTTTCTGTCCCTCAGGGTCATTTCCAATTTACTAGGATGCCGTTTGGGTTGAAAAATGCACCCTCGACATTTCAAAAGCTAATGAACAACTGCCTTACTGGATTACAAGGCACAAGATGCTTTGTTTATCTTGATGATATCGTCATATACTCTTATGATCTAAAAGCACATATCGATAACCTTAAAGCTGTCTTTGATAGAATCCGTAAGTTCAATTTAAAACTGCAACCCGACAAATGCGAGTTTTTGCGCAAAGAAGTCGCTTATCTAGGCCATGTAATCAGCAAAGACGGTGTCAAACCGAACCCTGATAAGGTTCGCGCCGTAACTGAGTATCCTGTGCCTCAATCTCCGAAAGACATTAAGTCGTTTCTTGGCCTAGTATCCTATTATAGAAGGTTTATACCTAGCTTTGCCAAACTGGCCAAACCGTTAACTTCTCTATTAAAAAAGGACGTCCAGTTCAAATGGCAGAACGAGCAGCAACTCGCTTTTGAATCCTTAAAATCCAGACTCGTCTCCGCCCCTATTCTTGCTTACCCTGACTTTACGCAACCTTTCCTTTTAACATGCGACGCCTCGAATCATGCGATTTCTGCAATCTTATCTCAGGGTCCCGTAGGACAAGACCGTCCTATTGCATATGCATCCCGCACACTTAATAAAGCGGAGTGTAACTATAGCGTTACAGAAAAAGAATGTCTCGCTATTATTTTCGGCACCCAAACATTCAGACCGTACTTGTATGGCCAACGGTTCAAAATTTTAACAGACCACAAACCACTACAGTGGTTGTTTAATTGCAAGGACCCTGGCTCTAGACTTGTCCGTTGGCGTCTAAAATTAGAAGAATTTGAATATGATATCCAATATAAAAAAGGGAAAATTAACGCTAACGCTGATGCTTTATCTCGATATCCCGTAAATCCAATCCAACAAACGCATCCTACATCTTATAAACCTCCCACTGATGGAGAGCCCATCCAAGTGTCTGATCAAGATCAGTTAAACTTACCCGTAGACCTACCTCCGCTTGACATTGACACAGACATGCTCCTAGATTCAACTGATGACATCTCGCCATTACCCGATGTTAACTTACCTTCTAATCTCCCAGATATCCTAAGGGAAGAAATTGAAAACGAAGTAGCTATATTACCCGATCCTGTAATAGATGAAACCATAGTTTCTAACCATCAGCCCAATCCTAGTCCTAGACCGTCTACAAGTACATCTCCAGATGTATCTATCGATAATTATCAAACTTTCCTAAAATGTATATCTAATAAAGATAATGTATTCAATACTGAAATAGAAGAACATAATGAAAGCCTTATGAAATGTCCCGCGAAGGTTATTTTAATTCCTACATCTATTGACTTAGACGAGTCCAATTTATATATCCAAGATATTCTGAGTGACCCCGAAACTAGCATAAGTACACATGAATCAGAAAAGGAACTTTTCTCATTCTTAAAAATCGAATTAAATAATAAAACATACTACCTGTTATTTACCAAAGTTCACCACTTCGATGAGCCTTCTTATCCGGAAATCTTCGAAACCCTGAAAAGAATAAGAAATGAATTAGTAGTATTTGAAAACGTTAACGTAATCGGTATATCAGATTTGAAAAATCCATTTGAAAAACATTCATATATTAAAATCTATAATATGCTCACTTACCTTTTCCACGATACGCGAATAAAGGTCAACATATATCACAATAGCATTATATATCCTGTCTTGTCAGAAATAAAAAAGATTCTGCACGATAATCACGATATCCCAATTGCAGGCCACCTTGGATCTGCTCGAATGTACAATCGGATAAAGCAAACTTACTATTGGAAAGGAATGCGTAGCGACATAGAGATATATGTCAAACAATGTAAATCATGCCAGGAGAACAAGGCACTCCGTAAAATAAACCGGGCTCCGATGCTTATAACGAGCTCCTCAGCTGTACCGTGCCAACGGGTAGCCCTAGACGTTGTAGGTCCACTACCGGAAGCTGGGCCTGCAAAATTAAAATTTATACTAACCATCCAAGACGATCTAACCAAATTTTCATCCGCATATCCGATTCGCAGCACCACAGCAGAAGAAACAAGTGAATGTCTACTTCACTATATTTCCATATTCGGTATACCCAAGACAATACTTACGGACCAGGGTACTAATTTCACAGCGGACCTTTTTAAGAAAACCTGTGAATTCCTTAAAATTAAAAATCTGTGGTCCTCACCATATCATCCACAGACTCAGGGAGCCCTGGAACGTAGTCATTCGACCCTTAAGGAATACTTGAAATCATACATTAACACAGATCAATGTAACTGGCCTCGGTACGTTTATACAGCTATGCTTGCTTATAATACCGCCGTCCATTCGACAACTAACTTTACACCTTACGAACTAATGTTCGGAAGTAAACCATTTATCCCCAATTCTTTATACGACGAATCCTTAGGAACCACATACCCTGACTATGTTAGGATGCTGCAAAACCGTCTAAAATTCTCTCGTGACAAAGCACTGGATTTCATAAGGAAATCCAAGGAAACTTCCAAATCCTATTATGATAACCGTAGTCGTCGAGTCACCTACAAAATCGGCGAATTCGTATATCTTAAGAACCATTTAAGATTACGTAAGGCCCTCTCTCCATTATGGAAGGGTCCTTACAAAATAATCAAGGTTAACAGTAATAATACACTTACCTTACTCATAAATCGGCGACATGTTACGCATCACGTCGATCAAGTAAAACCGGCTGACACTACCGGAATACATTAGAATATACTCGTAGTATAATTAGGTTTATAATAGTAGGCTAAGTAATAAACTAGTAGGTATTAGAAATTATTTTAATTCTCCTAACGTAGATATATTACTTGCAGAACTCCGAGTCAGGCTCGAAGCCAACAAGATCATTACGTTGAGCAGATAAAGTCAAGTCCCGGCCTTTACTTCGATTACCTCGGCACACTGAAAATTAACAGTGGACAATTAAATGTTGTAATGCCCTTAGACCTTTCACATCTTGGTCCGCATATCACAAATGGATAGGCGGACTAGGTAGCGTAATAAAACAAATATTTGGGAACTTAGACGAAAACGATGGTCTCAGGTACGACGACGCCTTAAATGTATTGCAAAATAACGAAAAGAAATTGATTTCATTAATAAAAGAAAACATTTTACTCAGCACCACATCAATTTCATCATTTAATAATAGTGTTACTAAAATTAAAATTAACGAAATCAATTTAAATAAAGCTATCGACAAGCTCTCTGCAAGTTTAGCTAACATAACTACTGCAGCAATGGAACAATCTGAATTTGACCATATACTTAATAATCTAGAAGTGTCAATTTTAACACTGTCATTTCAACTAGAAGACATAACAAACGCTATTTTATTTAGTTATCAAAATGTGCTACATCCTTCAATAATAACACCACAACAGCTGTTCAAAGAGCTTTCCGATAACTATCAACACTTGCCGAATGACTTGGAACTGCCTGTTAATCTAGATTTAAGTTCTATTCATATTATTTTAAATGTTTCTAGGATAATTAGTTATAACACTAACAATAAGATATTTTTTGTATTGCAGATTCCTTTGGTTTCTCTAAAAGAATATGTATTGTTCCATACTATTGCTCTGCCAACACCCCATAATTCTACTAAGCCTTACAGCTTTAGCCTGATTTTACCTAGTTCTAAATATATTGCAATGACCAAAGACAAAACACAGTATTGCACCCTAAGTGATTTAAAAACCTGTAGAATGATAACCTCAGAAAAACTTCTGTGTGACGTCACAACTGTATATGCGTCAGATATCCGACCTACCTGCGAAAGTGTATTCATGACCAAAGTGATAAGTGAAATTCCTAAATCCTGTGAAACCAAGTTTATCTATGGTAGTTTAAATATGTGGAAACCTATAGAAAATAATAAGTGGATTTACATACAGTCAGAGTCCAATATGGTTTTTATAGAATGCCGTAATTCCAGATCATTTGAAATACAAATCTTAGGTACCGGTATACTTACGGTCCCTACAAACTGCATAGGTTATTGTAAAGGCACTAAGCTTATACCAAATTATATTGTAACAAATATTTCTGCACCTATTGGTTTTCCTGATTTTAATTTAATAAACGACACCTGTTGTAATGAGTTAAAATTAAACCAATCAATCAATAATGTGGCCCCTATAAAATTATTAAACACCGACTTAGACGATTTAAAATTTAATGAACAGATTTTTGTAAATGACATAGATAACGCTCTTGATAGCCCACATATAGTAAAGTATGGGACACATTATTCTGTTATAACATTGTTAGTTGTAATCTTTGTATTATCATACTTATGTTATAAGACCTATAAATGTATCCGACCCGGCAGCAGAACCCCTGTTGATATACTTCCATCTGTAAGACCACAACCCTCTGGTGATAACAACCTTGAAAATAGTAATACAGACGTTGAGGCGGTTCCTTTGCCAAATGTTAGAACCAGAGTTTAACTCTTATTTTTCCTATGCACATAACTTCGAATTAACACCGAAGTTATTTCTTAGGGGGGAGGTGTTATACCCCGGTTCTGTAAAGAATATAAATGAATCAGCGCCTAGCAGGCGCTGACAGATAAGAGGCATCATCATTACGTCTTAAGTCCAGTCAGTTAGCTTACAACCTTAAACGCGGACGGGTCTGCCCATGGGTTTTTCCTTGTAAATCAGTAATTAAATAAATATCCTTTTTCAGTTAAATATCCTTTCTTTTTTTAAAAACCGTTTTATCTGGAGACCCATAACAGTTCGCTCCCGGGTATTTTATGATGTAATTTAATAACAGTGTTTCGCATAAGTTGTTCTGTCATTGATTACATTCGTGCTTTCATGATTATTGTTTCTTTTACTAATAAATATTAGCCCACGCCATTATAGTGGAGTCAGTACAGAGGCATGATACTTACCTAGCACCGTACCGTCACTGAGGCGCTCTAGGACATATGTAGTCGGACTGACCACGGCCTGGTATTCTTATTGGTCTATTGATAGCAAAGCGCTACTGCTGTCTTGCATTCGATTCTCAGGTCGGGCAAAGTGTTATAGGGGTCTGTCGCTCATCGCACCTCTGTGTTCAAAAGGACAACTGCAGATCTGATTGAAAAACCTAGCTACATAGTAATTCAATTCAAAAGACCGTCGGATCATCGATAAAACATGCATCAGTACCGCATGAAGTCGCTTTTAAGTAATTTATACTTATGGCGATCGTTCTTTGTGGCAATCGATTAGAAATGAACTTGACACGCTCTAGTGACAGTCGTAGAGTAATAAAATCGTATCTAGAAATGACTCTTATGTACAGTGCTGTAAAGACTGGCTAGTTTAATCATGGACACCCTTATTTTATATTCCAAATCTTTCTTGCTATACAAATGTGAAAGTTTCGATGGATAGATGTTTGTTGCTCAATCAAGCCAGAACGGCTGGACGTATCTGAATGAAAGGTACCGATATAGATTATAGTCTAGAATAAACTACTTTTATTAGACATAAAGGACTTTTTAAAGAAAAGCCTTGTCCAACTGACTTTTTTTACACTTGAATAAATACTTCTCTTACATTGTGAGTGCGTTTACAAACACAATTATAATTATTATACACTCACAAACATAATGATTAACAGCAAAGACCCGAATTATATTTGTACCTACTAGTAAACAAATGTGGCAATAGACTCGCCCCCTATTACAGGGGACTTGAACATAACAGGCGAAATGTGGGTGTACAGCTCTGGCTATCCCTTCGGAGATTGCAGGCATGATGTTGTGTTAAATAAACGTTAGTTCGACCAAGTTCTAAGCTGAAAATCCTTTCAAAATCAATCAATAGTTATTTAATTAAGTTGCCAAATAAGTGACGTCATAGTTCAATATTGCCATTCAAAATTTATGGAAGCGTCACAATTTAACATGCCATAAAAAATACGTCAATAGATTGGTGACAAGCCTATTGTGATTGCCGTATAGAATTAAACCAAAATGCTGCACGGTAATCGAATTTCCAATTCTAAAATAACTTGAATCAAACGTTTTTACGTCAGCACAGTCGAGGCCCTCTTGCCATCATGCATTCTTAATAACTATACTACGTCAATCGTTTACCTCTGTTTTCAAACATGAACTGCAGAATAGAAACTACAAAGTGAAAATTCACTTTAGTTTCAGAAGGATAAAGTTCCTTTTGTTTTGCATTGCCACCGACTTCCAACAGTAAAGTTAATTATGTACATTTTGGAGGCGATTGTCTTTTTTTTTAACTTGTTCGATTTTTTTATTCTTAACGTTTTAGTAGGTACCTACTTTTTATTATTCAAATCCAGAATTCTCTAATCAGAAAATGTGTTTTATCGTTTTATGCATCACATTCATCATTTATCGATGAGGAGTTCTATTGAGCCACGGATAAGTGCCTAACAGTACTAAAACGTTGGTTTTAATACTGTTAGGCAGTTTTAACTCCCCAATGTCGAACAGTAAACGTTTTAAGTATTGACTCAAAACGTTTACTGTTCGACATTGGGGAGTTCCATTGTGGGTCTCCGAAATTCTACATCAGATCATAATAAAGATTTTTAAAATCGGTTCAAAATTTTCAAATCGGTTAAGCCGTTAAATAGTTATGAATGGACATAGAAACAGACATATATACAGGTCAAACTCATCACCCTCTTTTTGGACTACGCCACAGTCGGGTAAAAATACATAAAGACAAACATAACATCTCCTTTTTTGAAGTCAGTCGAAAACGGACATTGAAATGAAAATACCGTAATTCTCACGAAAGAAAAATATCTCTATTTGACCGTCGATTTTAGATCTGTAATGTAATGGGCTATTACTGTCTCAGGTTGGGACAAGGGTCTGCGTAAGGTTAGGTCAGAATGTGAGCGGGGAGCCGTAGAAGATTAGTTTCATACACAACCTGTAATCCCCGAAGGGTTAGGCAGAGGTGTACCCATTATTACACTCACATTTCGTCAGTTATGTTTAAGTCTTATGTAATAGTGGCCGAGACTATTGCCATCAACCGGGCACAAATCCAGACTCCGAGGCTGCTACTGAAAAGTTCCTGATGGAAAACCTCAATGACACTTTGCCTTACCTGGGAATCGAACTCAAGACCTCATCTCAGCAGTCGCACTGTGCGACCACTAGGTTGGTCTAGATTTTAAAATTGTATCGTTTTTATTTATTTTACGTGGATTTCTTTTTTTGGATATTAACGCGTTACAGCGACTTATAAAAAAAACTTTATAAATATTATAGTCTAATTTTTTTTTTTTATAGTCTGTGATTAACAAAATTATAACACATACATATTGCCAAGTACCAACTTGAAGTCTTGTTTATAGCTTTTTGGAGGACATTTTGTTTATTGTTGTTTCAACTATTCTAAACAAAATAGTATAACACTTTTGGATCATGGAATTAGCTTAACGTAAATTGAATTATTGAGTGAAGTGGCTTGGTTCTTTTTGGCAAAACCAAGCTCGAATGTGAACCCTTTACTCAGCGTACAAGGCCGGATGCATTATAAATTGAAACAGTCATTCTTTTTGCGGTAGACGTAACGTTCTTGACACACCTGTCGTTTTACATAAACATTGTCGGTCGGTAAAGTGAATAAATAATCAAGTGTTTATGCTATTTTTAGGTTTGAACCTGTAACGGGATGTAAGGAATCACATTATTTTTTGCCAGTATATATGGATATACCTACCAAGTACCTACATTTTTTTTATATCTGGTAACTTTATTGAAGACTGTAAGTAAGATCGTAAATGATGTTTGTTTATATGAAAGTCAAATCTTTTAAGAAATATTTTAATCCCTTTATTAAAAAGCACTAACGATTCTAAAAATGTAATTTCTAAACAAGTTATTTTTACACGAATGCTCCAAAAAAAGGTGTGTTATGTGTTCTGGGTTAATATATGTATGTATGTGAGTTTCTTTATTCCACCATAACTTTTAAACACCTGAACCGATTTAGATGTATGGGGTATCGTTACAATCCTTACATCGTTCCGAGTAACATAGGCAAGAAAGAAAGAAATTAGCTGTTCCCTACAAAAATGCTATACAACACGATCGTAATGTATGAAACACCAGATTTTTTTTTTCATGATTTCAAGTTTGGTCCCATAGTAAAAGTTGTTCATAATGATGTATACTCAGTTTTAAAAAAAAAACAATAATCTAATGCGTAGATTAATTAAAATACCTTTCTATTTTCATTGGTCCTAAGCTTTTAAGATTAAACTCACACACGTATCGGTTGCTGAATGTTTTCTTTCACTTCTGAAAGTCTTTTGAGCGGATTACGTATGTTTTGAAAAGACGTGTGTATTTGAGTGTTGTAATTTCTATATAACTTGGTATTTTCAGCCTGAAATAAATGCTCGCAATGGTGGGTTTTTATTTTACTTTATTGAGTTGAGTTCTTTTAAGTCTTGTTTGGATTAAATACGTGTTACTGATCTCGATAATTGATATTTTATTAAATGAATGTTATAGCATTGTAACGTATTTGGCTTTTCTATAGTGTTTACGCTGGTAGGCCTAGGTACACATTATTATAACTAAAATTGGAAAAAAATGTACTAAATCATTTACCACACTTTTACATTATTCTGGACACCTTAGGATTAAAACATTTCGTGAGTTATTAAAAAGACTGCCTCGTTGGTCGCCTCGTTGGTCGCAAGCGCGACTGCTGTACATGAGGTCTTGGGTTCGATTCCCAGGTCGGGCAAAGTGTTATTGGGTTTTTCTATCAGGAATTTCTCAGTAGCAGCCTCGGAGTCTGGATTTTTGCCCGGTTGAGATGGCAATAGGCTTGCCCCCTATTACATGGGACTAAAAACATAACTGGCGAAATGTGGGTATACTGATGGGTACACCTCTGCCTAACCCTTCGGGGATTACAGGCGTGATGTTATGTTATGTTATTAAAAAAATATCAATCAATACATTTTGACTGTCCAGGAGTTTATCTTTTGTATGGATTAGCTGTTTGTTTTTTTAATAACCGACGAAAAATATTAGAATCTTTGTGTTTTGTTAACCAGACAAGCTTTTTTTTTCTACCAAATTCCAGGAAAAGGGTCAAAGTGCTTATCGTTTATAAACCTCTTCTATTAGGAGACCAACCTTGAGAATTGCGAAACATGATTCAGCTTATTTATAGGTACATCATTATACACATAATATATAGAACAAAGAATGGATACACCTCTGCCTAACCCTTCGGGGATTATAGGCGTGATGTTATGGTGATGATGATGATGATGAGAACAAAGAAAAAATCCCGCAGTCTGTTCCTGAAACTTTTTCCTATAAGATCATTAACAGAATTTTTGAAGCCGGCTATTTTATTTTTCTAAGAAAAAAAAAATCTTTTAACATATAACCCCAAAATAACTATCCACCAACAATATGACCAATGCCCACTCATGAACAGACTATTCGAAGCAGAAAGTCGAGTGGAAAGTTGGTAAATTGTAATCTTCTTACAAGTGGCCTCTTCATTCGTCACTTGGATTTTTGGTCATTGTCCTTTCTTGTTCACTTTAGGCCCCACTTTGAGGCTTTTTAATATAGCAGAAGAGCTACTTTATTACGTTATGTATCGAGTGAAGGCCTCAAAGTGGATTATAAGTGTTATTTTGTGAGTTAAAGCAATACTGTATGTTATTTAAGATCATTGTTCTAACAGACTATTCGTCTCCATTTTATTTTCATACTAGCAAATCGGACTCTAGAGAGCATTCGAGTCTTTACGGCTAAAGGCTTTTGGTATAATATTTGGGTACGTATATAAAATGGTACTAGTTTCGCTCGCGTGGTTTTATTATTACTCCGCTTCTGGGAACCGATCACTTTTCCGATTTTTTTTGTTTGATTTCATTTTACCGAATACTATTGACCGAAGTCAAACAGATAAAGATCAAGTAAAAAAAAACGAAATGAGTTTCAGGTAAAATGAAATTCGGTCAAATATTTTTCGAACTTATGATAGGGTATGCCGTGATGCCTTATATTGTCTGTACTATTCTACATAAATATGGCTATCACTTACAAAGAGATTTTTTCAAATCTGACTGGTAGTTCCAGAGATTACCGCGTTTAAACAAACATCAAAAACTCTAGTTCTAATAAAAAATAGTAAAGATTCAAAAAAATTAAGTCTCGCATATAGTGTGACGGAAATTTTCAAATAATAATGTATTTTTAAAAATAATGACAAATCACCATGAATGTGAATGAAAAACAGCTTGATTCAGCGTATTTTTCAACTAAGCAAAAGACATTTTAATTAAATATATAAAATTCAATGTATCCGGCATAAAGAGCACCATTAACAAGCACTTTTTCAATCCTGTATCTTATCTAAGAAGAAAATCTCTTTAAGATAAGCAAATGTTCCATTTAAAAAGGACAAAAGGCGTAATTGAAAATTTAATCATAACAGATTTTGGTATAAAGCTTTTACTTACCGTAATACCCTATTGTTAGAGGTTATAAAACTATTGTTAGCAGCTTTAAAGGGAATTTGTTACTGTTCAATAACGCCATCTTGTTAGGAACTTTGTTGCTGAACTATTATTGTTGTGAATACATGGCGTTCTTTGTTAGGGAATTTATTTATAACAAGCTCTTTGCTCGCGACTTTGTCTGCATAGATTTCCTACTTTTCTCACAAACTCATTACCTTTCAGACTTCAATTATGGCCCATTGACACAAAAAAAAAACAACTTAGCCCGGGATTCCTGGCGTAAATGGAGGAATGGAATAACGAGATGATTTTTAATCAGTAAGAGTCTAACAGACCCTTTAACACTCCCCTTCCCCCCTACGGACGAGGGACATTCAACAACAGGTTTCAGGTAACAGGTTTCAAAATCCACATATAATACTGGTCCCTTTGACAAATTAGACAAAATTCTAGTCTAAAAAACAAAAAAAAATTGTAGCTATAAAACTCCAAGGAGTAGCAGACCTGAGTATTTGATATTAATTTCAGCTTGATAACTCCACGCGTTCCTAAGAAAAAGGATCTTGATAGACGGACAAACAGACAGACGGGCAACAAAGTGTTCAATAAGGGTTCCGTTTTTACCGACTGAGGTACGAAACCCTAAAATGTAAAATTTATGTAAAATAAATCAAAATACACCATAGCAACAGCTGATCCAATACGATGTAGTAGCACACCGCAATTTTATTACGTCCCGCCTATAACCCGGCAAAATTCAGTTGGTTATTAAGTTCATGCCATCGCATGGTGGACATGGGCGATACAAATTGATCGTGTAATAGAGTGCCGTGTATGGTACCGACGACCCCAATTTATAATCTACTTTGGTCTTCGTCTAGCGTTCTATTAGGTGTAAACTACCTACGTTGTTAGTGATTATTTTGTATTGATGTGTAAAGGAAATTGAGCAGCTGGGTCGGTTAGGTGTAGCTGTTTTTAGAACTTGTTCGTGTAATTTATTCTATAGATCCTATTAAGGATATTAGGCGATATCTCCATGGGTCATCTAACATTTAATGCCAAAAATCACTCGCTGTCTATTCAAGAATAATGCAACCAGGATTTTGTAAAAACCTAATTGAAAAGAGTGCCGTGGAGTTTCTTGCCCGTTATTTTCTACAGAGGCCTACCTCCGTTTTGGAACGAGCGACTAGCTTCAACTTTTGACTAACTGACCGACTCCTTGACAATTCAAAAGTGCCTGTAAAATATGGTCTAATAGAAATAAATGCTTTGACTTTGACAGAAAATCTGGTTTTGAGTCTAGTCGTCAGTCACTTATCAGTTTGACATAATTGTGTATGATCTGACTTACTTCTGTAGAATAATCACTGCGCCTTAACTTCTGGGCCATCATGACCATTCGATTATATAAATATTAAATAATTTTCTCTTTTAATTAATTTAATTTTCAACCGACTTCAAAAAGGAGGAGGTTCTCAATTCGACGCGTATGTTCTTTTTTTTTTGTATATTTGTTCTACGATTACTCCGCCAATTATGAATCGATTTGGATGATTCTTTTTTTGTTTGAAAGAGTATAGTCCCGAATAGGTCCCATAGGAATATTGTCCTGATCTGATAATGAAATTTGGAGAAATGGAACGGAACTCCTTATAAAATTACAGCAGAACCACCGTAACAAAAAAAATTGCTTTGTTTATACGTGTAGTCGATGACTGACTAAAGGAAGTGGGGAGGGGTTTCGTAAACCCCTCCTACCACTCTCCAAAATTAAATATATCGTGTGAGGTATTGTTTGAAAGGGCTTTAAGTAAGGATTTCAAACATTAACACACAAGCACTAAAAAGTGAAAAATAAAAAGCTTTTTGACAAAAAAAGATCACCGCCTTCAAAAACCACAAAATAAAAAATAACTTTAGCTTGGAAGTCGGTGGCAATACCTACATAACAAGAAACAAAACCAAAGCCGCCGACTTCCAAGCTAAAGTTATTTTTTTACGTATTTATTCAATTAAGTTTAACCACAATTTTTAACTGCAGTTGCTTTCAAATAAAAGCCTTAAAACCTGCAGTGCAGGCAAAAAGTTTTTGCGTGCTTACCTCAAAACAATTGAAGCGGTACAATTTATTATTCTGAGTTTCGTGAATTTAAATTTATTTGATTATGAATACAGTTTACTGAAATTAATTCGACTAGTTGGTAAAGATTAATGTGAATATTTTTACTTTATACTAGCTTTTGCCTGCGAGTTCGTCCGCCTCAACGTCGATTATTACAAACGCAGGCGAAGTCACCCATGTCCTTTCTTGGGATTCAACCTTACCCCATACCAAATTTCATCGAAATCGGTTCAGTGGTTTAGTCGTGAAAGCGTAACATACAGACAAATTAACATTTAACATTTAAGCGAAACATTTAATAATAATTTAAAAAAAAGTACAATAGGCAATAGCAATAGGCTCGCCTATTACATGGGACTAAAAACATAACTGGCGAAATGTGGGTGTACTTATGGGTACACCTCTGCCTAACCCTTCGGGGATTACAGGCGTGATGTTATGTGTTTATGTTAATAATAATTGTTTCCATTTAATCTTTCATTTTTTTTTTTTTTAACTTTCCCATTTATAATATTAGTATGGATATAAATAAATCGGAACCATTATTTTCCGAAGTTGATAAGCAAATGCTTTTGATGTCGTCTGTGCAATTACGTCATTGATGTCGTCATTAGGTAAATTAGCTGGCACCGAACAAAGCTAATGGTGAATACATCCTCGCCCACACTTTCAACGAACGTAAAATCAGACTTTTATACACAACAACTGGAAGCGCAAAATGATAGAAAGAAAATCGTGAAATACCTATTAAAATAATAATATTTTTATATTTCTAAATGTTTTTATGTTTTTATATTTATATACAAAGTTGATACGACAGATGGGCTTTCCTTTAAACTGACTATACTAGGTACCGTTTTCAAGCTCTGTATCAAAAATCAATGAAATAGGAGCAGTAGTTTAGTCGCAAATGATTTTTTAGGTTTTTACCCCGTTTGAACACGATGTATCTTTCCTAACAGCTGATTATGTCTATACGCATAGGTCATGCACCTACGTTGCCGCTTTACTACCTAGGTATCTAAGGTCAGTTAAATTTATTTACAAAGGGTGTTTGCGTTTTACTCTGATTTGTAAGCTATTTAGTTTGTTTGAAAAAAAAAAAACATTTTTATTTATATTTTATTTTATACCGTATCGAATTAATACTAAACACGTATAGTATGCCCCTCTGTTTATTGATATTTAAAAATGTACTTAATTAATGTAAAAATAAATAAATGGAATAATAATACCAGCCTATTATTGTCCCACTAGAGGGTAAAGGCCTCTTCTTATACAGAGATGGCGTGAGCATTGATCACCATGCTTGCTCAAGGCGGATTGGCAATTTTAGGCTAATATTCATTACAAGTCCATGGTTTCCTCACCGATGTTTATGGTTTCCTAGATAAACTTAGAAAGTGTATATAAAACAAAAAATGTTGTAACTATCCCTTTTTAATACAAAAACTGTTAAACTGCAAGGTTTTAAAAGTTTGAAAAAATGAGAGATGATATTTTAAAATAAAATCATAAATTATTCTCATTTTTAACATAGAGGAAAGTAACCAAATATGGAATACCATTTTGTTTTTGTGTTATAAAAAAAAAAAGACATTGTAAATTAAAAACTTTTATTCTTATTTATTATCAGCCATACAGTTGCGCTTAACTTATCGACAGTTTTGTTTTACATATATTAATTTAAAATATAAAATTTTCTCAAAAACAAAATCAACATAAAGGCACCTAATTATGGAATAGGTACCCAAATATGGACTACTGTAAAACTATGAATAATAAACCGTTATTTTTATGAGATCTACAGGATCTTTGGTCAATTTTAATTAAGTTACTTGCAGAAATCACATATCCATGTATCGAACTCTGCACCTGCGCAATCACCATGTGCCCAGAGCCTGCACATGAGGCATTTGATCCATGTCTCTCCTTGAGAAAACAGGCTGTTACAGAACATACACTCTGCATCTTCTGAGTCAGGAACTTCCAGTCCTATGACGGCATCAGGCTCACTGTCTGTGTCAAAACGTATAATAAACGTATGTGTGCAATAGTCCATATTCGGAAATTTCAAACTAATCAAAACATATAACAGATTTTTTTACTGAACACAATCAGACAAGAAAAAATCTCTAAAACAATCAAATAAACATGTAATCAATGCATAGTCATAGTATACAATATTATTTTCAATCACGTTTTGAGAGAAATACTTAGTTTTTACGTACCTTAAAAATTTTTCTCACAACACCAAAACAAAACACTCTCACCGCAGACACAACGTTCGCCCGACTGACAAATCAAAACCTGTACGCGAGTATAATGATGGAAGGATACAGAAGATCACTGTCTTTTGCAACTAGGAGTATTCGTTTCCGAGAGATGGCGGTATTCCATTTTAGGGATACTATTCCATATTTGGTTACTTTCCTCTACTGACTGTTGGTAGTAAGTAACTCATATTGCTAATCCCTTAAGTAGTCAAGGTTTTGTTATTACCTAGTACAGGGCCATTTTTAGGGTTCCGTAGTAAAGGGGCCCTATTACTAAGACTTCACTGTCTATCTGTCACCAGGCTGTATCTCATGAACCGTGATACTTAGACAGTAGAATTTTTCACAGATGATGTATTTCTGTTGCAGCTATAACAAGTAATACAGAAAAACAGAATAAAATAAATATTTAGGAGGCTTCCACACAACAAACGTTATTTTTTTTTGTTCCTTTTATAGATAAATGGCACGGAACCCTTCGTACGCGAGTCTGTTTCTCACTTGGCCGGATTTTTATCCTATCAAGGCTACAAGAGCAGTATTAAAAAAATATATTAATGAATATCAATTAGTGTTTTGTTTAATTATTAAATTGATACTGTGAATCAAACCGATTACAAAAAAAACTTGTTCTAATCGAACAAATCAAAAGTCAGATATTTCTGATCAAAGCTATGTTTATCGACTTTTAAGTTAAAGAACAAACAACAACAGTTAATTGAAAAGTTTGTGGTTGTTTTAACTTTAGAATATTTTGTAGAATCTCAGTTTTTGCTTGTATAAGAGAATATAAACATTAATAATTGTTTCCATTCAATCTTTTATTTATTTTCTTTACTTTTCTATTAACATTTTTAAATACCTATTTCTTTAATAATTAAATATATATATGTCGAAGCGTGGGCGAATCTCCAGTCTTTGGGTAACTCGAACAAGCAAAAGATGGTATTGGTTTACAATGGTTTTACTTTACAGTACAGTTAGGTTATCACAATATTAAATTAACAAAACAACTCCAAGTGCGAGTGAACTGGCAGGTTTAGTCGACATGCAGCGCCCGTCATCCACGGCAGTCCAGACCATTCTGTCTAGCACTGCTTTTTCATTATACTGACAGCACTGAGTCACAGACCCCACCCAAGTACTAACCCCATTAGTTCACTCTATGCATAGCCAATCCATAGATGGTATGCAACCTCGTTGAACTTTCAGTTCCGCTTTTCAATAACAGATGGCGTTGTAGCAAAAAGGTTTCAATCTCCGACATATATGTATCTTTTAATGAAAACCGATTGCCACATATTGATATGAAAGATCATCAATTCGGAACAGCTCAACTCATTTGGCATTTTATTTTGTGTTTTCATAATAACTATGTATTATTATGACAAGGATCATTATAAAAGATTTTTTTGGAAAATCACCATTTCATTTATATAATTTGTGGGTGTACTAATGGGTACACCTCTGCCTAACCCTTCGGGGATTACAGGCGTGATGGTATGTTATGTTATGTTGTTTGAAAATCTCATTTTTAAAACCGAGGCGGATCGCTAGTAGCAAATTACAACAATAATATTAATTTGACTGGTTACTTCCCGCGGTTTCATGCGTGTTAAGAAACGTCTTTAGTTATTGTTTTGCCTATGGGTACTACTCCTCATGAATCTGGCTATCATAAACAATAAGATTTTTTCCAATCCGACTGAAAGTTTCTGAGATTAGCGCTTTTAAACAAAAAAAAAACTCTTTAGCTTAGTAGATATTATAGATTGTATCTTTCCAAGCCACATCCATAACCTCTACATCTTTGGTACACCGTTCCCTTACGACAATGACAAATCAATGGGGAGTCTGATTCGCGCATGAAATATGAGTTCCCTTCGAACGAGAATTTGTCTTCATTCTCAGACGTCTACGTTCAGACGGGTTGCCACTGAGTTTTTAACTTTAAAACGCCATTTATAAATGTCAAAATATTCTTAGGAGTCTGTTAGAGTCGGCGGGTTTTAGTTTTAAATGCGGCTTTGATGTATATAATTGAGTTTAGTTATTCTAAAATGTACCAAACGAAGTCAATTTTTTTTCTGATTATTGAAGTAATTGTATTCAATTTACATATTTTAGCCTGATTGATTTTAAATCTTTTCTAAGTGTAGGTTTTAGATGTACATCGAATCGTTATTGCGAATAGTAATTTAAAACATTCGGTTTTCACGTAATTAATTTAATTGAATTTATTAAGATATTTTGGGTTGGTTTGTTTAATACGCTTTGTAATTTCATAACGAAGTAAATTTAAAAAGATCATCGCTTGTGAAAAGCTTGACTGTTTCGGTTTTTTTTTTCTGTTCTATCTGTAATTTATAACTGACCCGTTGGTCTCGTGACTGCTGAGTGTCGAGGGTCTTGGGTTTGATTCCCTGGTCGGGCAAAAATTTTTATTGGATGTTTTCGTTAAAAAAATCGAATTCTTCGGAAACCACGTGAAGCCTGCGCCTAATTTCTCCCCGATTGTGTAGTATTGCCGTCCCATCAGACTAATATGAGAGTGAGGGAGGAGATAGTGTACCTGTGTTTACGAATACACTTCTGCACTATATATTCTGCATACTTAGCTAGTCTCCATTGAGATTGATCGACGTAACCGAAATTCAGCCGCGAGAATATAATTTCCATTATTTTATTATTGTCAGGACATTTTTTGCGTGAAGAAAAATATTTTTAATCTTGTGTGATTTATTAATCAATACTCATTTAATTTTTACAATGAAATGAAAAAATTAAATGAAAATCTCTTCCTACCATCAAAAATATTTCATTCAAATTTAAAAATAACTTCTCGACCAGTACAGGACTAACAACTTTAGACCTAAAACTTTACGCAGATAAATTGAGATTAGCAATCTGTTCGGCAATCAGCAACGTGAATTGATGTGCGGGTGTTAGGGTTGGGGACGCAATACGTTAAAAGGGTCCAATCAATTACCTGCTGAATACTGACGAATGATTATAAACTGGAATGACCATCAATCTAAGGAGATGACCCTTAGAATCCGTAGAATGTCAAAGACTGGTAGCTGTCATACAAAAGAGCACCGTATGAGTTAGACTTTTAGCTTTAATTTATTTTGTCATTTTGGTTCATTACGATTTTTTTTTTTAAATAAAGAGTCCGTAAATTGAAAAGGACTCTCTGTTGTAATTATTATGAAATCTGTTTTTTATTTGATACCCTGTGTATGTCTGTTCCTACCTATTGTCTTTTTTTTTAATTTTTCTCAATTCAAATTAAAATGTAAAAATTAGCCTTATTTTTTTAGTTAACTGTTTATCTATTTTCTGTTATTAACTGTAAGTTTTCTTAAGAAAATAAAATAAAAATAATAAAATAACTTCATTATTCGTTGTTACAAAGAACACCTTAATGGGTTACTTTAGAGTTTGTAATGCAACTTAGCTGTCATACGTGGATCATTGACAGCCGTTACGGGTCTTCAGAAGTCCGAAAGTCTGACAAAATGTTTCTAGACAGTGATCCCTAAAATAAGTTGACAACCACATCTTTACATGCCGAGACTCCTACATGCCTCGGAAAACACGTTAAACTGCTGGTCTCAGCTGTCATACGTGGATCTTTGATAGCCGTTACGAGTCTTTAGAAGACCGAAAGTCTGACAAACAGTCTAACCAAGGGGTATCGTATTACGCAGTTGCTAGGCTGTGGAGGTCAAATAGGCAGTCGCTCCATGTAAAATAATAGTATTCAGCTGCATTCGGTTAGGCTAGAAGCCGACCCCAACAAAGTTGGGAAAAGGCTAGGCAGATGATGATGATGAAATCTATTTTCCTTTAATTCCAAGCCCAAACATATTTCAAACTACGCAAACTTCAATAAACTACATCCCATTACGTTCAGAGTGCAAATGATAATGTTTTAAGCGTATCTATGGTTCTATTATAATTGAAATCTTGCTCGGGTCCCAAGTTAATTAAGACAGGGGGCAGGGTCGGCCTAACCCTGCCGACAAAAGGATTTGGTAGATATTGTAATTTGTAGATGTAAGCCGGGTAGAAATGTTTTGCTACTGATTTTACAGGTGAAAGTTTCAGGAACAGATAACTGTGTTTTTATCGTTCTGTTGGCTTTGGATTAATGTACAGTGTAACTGGCGACCCGCTACTCAAAGTCAAAATCAAAACATTTATTATAATTAGACCATTTACGGGCACTTTTAAATTGTCAACGAGTCGGTCAGTTAATCCGAAAGTTGATGCTAGTTGCTCTTTCCAAAACGGAGGTCGGCCTCTATGGAGAAGAACGAGCAAGAAACTCCACGGCACTCTTTTAAATTAGGTTCTAACAAAATCCTGGTCACATTATTTTTTTTGATACTACATGTAAAAATAATGAAGATGAATATGAAACAGTAGAAAAAAAAATAATAATAATAAAGATGTAAGCCATAGCACATACTAAAGAGCAAGATCCGAGGTCTCCTAGACGTTACTTGTTTTCTCAGAAACCAAATGTATGGGATTAAGTAGTACACAAATATTTGTATTGCCTACTGATAGTTGTTCCGGGTCTAGCTGTTTGTGTGTGTGAGTTTATATAATATGTTTATTAACGCACCCACTATCCAGGAAGAAATTCCTAGTGTGGGGCAAAATTAAAAACAAAAGAAAAATGAATTTTTAAATCAGTAAATGTTTAATTATTGAACTCTATCCTAGTAAAGTTAAAAAAAAGATTTTTATACACATACTGGTGCCGATTCTCTTGGTCACAAACTAAACTAAAATTAGACTATTTCCAAAGATGGAAATAGTCTAATTTTAGTTTAGTTAATCTGACATATCCATACAATTATAGTTGACATCTTAAAACCTTTGGATTAAGAATACGGAAAAATTCAAGGCAAAACTAATTTGACATCGCTAACTTAGTTCTTTATTGTCACGGAATGTCACCGTCCTTTCCTTTCGCTGTATGTTAGTAAGAGATGTCAATTCTCTAAATTTTGTCTAGTTTGTGAACATGGGAATTGGCACCACTATCTGACTAAGCAAACTACATACCGTCATTCTTTTTTTTTTTCATTGGAACCTTCTCCTTACAATAACAAACACAGCCTTTCACGCATGATGGCGTGATGAAGGGAAATAGGATTAATTTATATAGACTTCACAGTTGGTCCCATAATAAAAGCTCTTTGTATTCATGAGTATGTCAGTTAATTAAGTACCTACGACCTTACAATCTACTACTATTTTTAGGCCTGTGTTAACCAACATTATATCAAATGTCTCTCATTTACCAGGAGAAGAGAAAACACAATGGTACTTACAACAAATGGCCGCTCAGACAAATAGCTCCTTCAGATCGGCTTGCTTCCAACATTGATAGTGGCACTTGGCACCAGTCGTAGTGTCTTCTTACTTAACTAACTTGACTTAAATCTCTTCAGACGGCTTTACAAACTCAAGTTATATTAAGTTAGTGGGGTACTATGGTAGGATGAGGAATTGAGGAAAATGTATATTTTTAGGTCCGTGAATTAAAAAAGTTTTTAAAAATCGAACTCTTCTGTTAAAAGTGAATCACAATGCATAAAAAATTAAATTTAATTAAAAACTGAGAAGAAAAAGTATAAGTACTTTTGTTAAGTAATATTTAATAAATATAGGTAGGTACCATTGAAACATTTTTATGATCGATACATACCCTTTTTTACACTTTTTTATGTAAGGGGGGAGTCATATGTCTATGTAACACAATTTTATGTAAGAGGCATAAAATTGTGTTACATAGACATTTGACTTTTGACTTTAGCCTACGTTATTGAATGGTACAAGAATTCTAACGATACCTCATTCATCTGAATCGGTTTAGGCGTTTAGAAGTTATGGTGGAATAAAGAAGCTCACATACGATACATAGATTCATGATCCCCTAAAACATTACATTTATTTTTTGGGCAGTCGCTAAAATATATTTTCTGAATACTCACTTAAAGTTAGACTAATCTTTTACCTGCCACACTGTATTTTAAAACACCCCGTAGTTAAGTACCAAAGTTTATGAGTCAAAAAACAAACATCACAACATATTCAGTCATCCCTTTAGGTACGGTCGCCGTAAAACCCCCAAACACTTTAAGTTCCAAAGGACCAAACATTGCTAGTCGTTTTTACAGAGGCTTGGTCCTTGGGTCCTTGGTCTTTGTGGGTATTATTTATTAATGAACGAGGTGGCCCGACAATGTGTCTGTGTTTTTGCGACGGGGACTAATCTACTGCGGTCCGGTAAAACCGTAATGTTAGGTAGTTATGTTACAGTCAGCGCTTTAGATGCTGTTTTGTTAGTAAGCAACTAGGCGCCCAATTAGGCCGCTGCAAACATAACCCAGACAAATAGATTCCACCGACGCCCAGTGAAAAAGCGGTGCTTCATACTAGACGATGGCCTCTTAACTAGTGCCTTATGTGTACCTTTACGTCTTTAATAGATTTTGTTCAATATCCCATAAACTGTAATCTCATTAGTAATCATTAAGGAACAATTGCAATCTAATTCTAAGGAATTATTTGATTACATCATTTTACCTTACCTAATAGAAACCGAGAAATCTAGTAGGGATTTTTTATTTTTGCAATTATATTTTTTTTTTACTCCTGGACAAACGTCTTTATGTACTCGTCTGATCTTTCACGGTACAGTGCTTCCACTTTCCAGGTTTGTAGGAATCCGAATATGCTCACGTCAGTAAGCAAAATGAATGCTTAAGAACTTTTATTTATAAACATAATTATTTATGAACATAATTATTTTATGGAAATAAAGATATTCCATTCAATTCTAAATAAATTCGTAAAAATTAAATTGGTCAAATACACAAACATTAATTCGAATACGTCCCTGTCCCATACAGTAAAGTTTTTGTTCGTTTGTAACTTATTTACTTAAACATACGGTTGAGGTCTATGTGACTGGTAACAGCCAAATTAATATGTGTAAAAAGTTTAAATCTATTCTATTTATAGATTTGCGGTCATTTTTTTCTACGTAAATAATTAGTATGCTTGATCAATCTTTATCGATATACCTCCAATAATATTTAGACCTATGTTATCTACAGCAGCATTTATATCAAATAGTATTTTTGAATGTTTTTTTACAAGCAATTGGAAGTTATTCCTGGAAAGATTTCCGGGAGTTTAAAAATTAGTAATTTTATAAATTTTGACGTGCTCACGCCGAATTTCTAGTATCTTTGCCGCTCGTGCCGCCATATTGGAAGGAAAAAAAGCGCCTAATTTGTCAAAAAATATATTACTTAGATATATTAGAGATATATTTCCTTTCTGATTCATTTTACGATACAAACATTGAAATCCTACATTAAAGTAGAGAAGAAAAATGCCTAAAATTTATGATTTTTTTTTTCGTAAAATCAACAGTTGCATGAGAAACAAAAAATAAATTACACATTATCTCTACAGATCAGAGCACGGACACTTTAGGTAGGTTGTAAGCCCACAAACTCTAAAACAACTAAGATAGTGCAGAATTTATTCGAAAATCTATAGACAATGGGTCTCTAGCCTCGTTAAAATGTACAACGCCTCCGCTTTTCCTCAGCCGGTTCTTGTCTTCCAGAGATGAAAGCTTCTGAAAATTACATCAGACGACTGCAGCGCCATCTACACAGGAGGTTTTAAGTGGAGAAATGCAATGACAGATGGTTTTTGTTACAGAAAGTTAATTGGAAGTCTTTTAGGAATTTGTTACAGAAAGTTAATTGGAAGTCTTTTTTTTTAGTTGTGCGCCTTCTTTAATGGATATCGAATTGATAGGTTAATGTGTGGGAAAGGAGAATGTGAGGTTATGCCCAGCAGTGGGACAGTACAAGTTATAGAGATTGATATTGAGAATATATAACGAGTTTGGCCGAGATATCACAAAAATAAACAATTCATGTCGAATGCACGAATGTTTGTAATTTGAATATTGAAAAACGACGTATCCCAAACCAAAAATACATTATTGAAAATCTGAGAAAGCACATAAGAGGTTTTATGAATTGTTTATGTACTTAAAAATTTTTAGAACCAAAGTATAATCTAGATACTACAAATCTACACTAATATTATAAAGAGGAAAAATTTGTATTTTTGTTTGTTTGTAATGGATAAACTCAAAAACTTCTGGACCGATTTTAAAATTCTTTCACCATTAAAAAGCTACATTATCTGCGAGTAGCATAGGCTATATTTTATTTTATTTTTGGGCGGACGAAGTCGCGGGCAAAAGATAGTTTTTAATATAATCTTACGGAATGGATATTTGTTACTCAATCATTCAAGTAATTCTGAACGGAACTGAATGAATATTGGCACAGAGATAGGTTATAGTCTGGAATAGCACTTAGGCTACTTAAAATCCCGAAAAAATGTACGAGTCCCATTGAACCATTAACATAGACGCGGAAGAACTCGCGGGCGGAAGCTAGTACTTCATAACAAGTTAGTGTCTAATTTAATAACATCAAAATGTTCAAAGACGTTCAACTAACACAACAGGGGGATTTAAATCTCACTAAATTAGAGTGTAAAATATGGAAGCACGCTATAAGGGTGAGGTCAAACGAGCGTAATTTTGTATGTCGTGAGTTGCAGAATTTCGGTCGCAGAAATTTTGCCTGGCAGAAATTCTTTCGCGACGTCAAATTTTCCATACAAATAATCCCAAAGTCAAAATCAAATTATTTATTACAACTGTATACGTCACTATTAAACGTCACACGTCACAGTAAAGCAAAAAATAATCTAGTTGCCTCTTTTAGGTTGAAGACATTTTATAGGCAAGAAACTCCATAGTAAATATGGACTTTCTTGCCTAATATAAAATTTCTTCAATCTAAAAGAGGTAACTCACCCTTTAAAATATTAATTTGTTGATGGCCTAGCGGTTAATGTTACCCATAACCTTATGCGGGCGCCTCTCATGCATAAGGTTATGGGTTCGAATCCGGGCAAGTACCAATGTGACTTTTTCAATTCATATGTACTTTCTAAAGTTTATCTTAGACATTACTGATATTATTCCGTGCCTTGGAAAGCACGTTAAGCTGTTGGTCCCGGCTGTCATACGTGGATCTTTGACAGTCGTTATGAGTCGTCAGAAGCTTGAAAGTCTGATAACCAGTCTTACCTAGGGGTATCGTATTACCCATTTACTGGGTTGTGGAGGTTAGATAGGCAGTCGCTCCATGTAAAATACTGGTACTCAGCTGCATCCGGTAAGACTGGAAGCTGACCCCAACGTAGTTGGGAAAAGGCTAGGCAGATGATGAGATACTATCTATAATTAGCTTTAACAATAATATTATTAGGTTCAAAATTCTTCGTCAGCAATAATATTAAAATTATCTTTCTAATCTACCTTCTGCTCACATTGTGGGTAAAATACAATTACGTGTAAAATTAAGTATGTCCAAAACAAAGGATAGCGCTAATCGGATATGCCAGCCCACACCTAACCTCTATCAATCAAAAAACTTTCAAACTATCATCCTGTATCACAAAAAAGATAAATCCATACTTATAAAATAAAGCCGAAGAGTTTCTGTTTGTTTGTTGAAGTTCGAAGTTCCATAACTGGGCTTGCGGTAGGAGTTAAATAGCAGATATCGTCACGTTAAGCAAAAAGCGTTATATGACCAGGCAACCTTCCTTCTCTTTCTCGTACTCTCTGTCTCTTTCTATTTATATCTACCTTTTGGAATGGGCAACTAGATTATATATAGATATAATAATTATAATATAATTTTTCTTTTCACTATATATATATATATATAGGCTCGCCCCTATTACATGGGACTAAAAACATAACTGGCGAAATGTGAGTGTACTAACGGATACACCTCTGCCTAACCCTTCAGGGATTACAGGCGTGATGTTATGTTATGTGTCCTGTAAATGACATTCAAAATTGCTTTTTTATGGTTTAATTGAATTAATGATTTGACTTTATTATGAAAACACAAGTTTTTTTTAACTATTACTGCCGTTCGGATTGGAAAAAATCTTTTTGTGAAAAAATAGCCAGATTTATACAAAACAGTATAGGCTAAAAAACATCTCGCTACGACTCACACAAGCGGAGCAGTAACTGAAGACGTAAATAACTCGGGTGAATTAAAACCACGCGGCCGAAATCGCGGGTACAAGCTAGTCAGAAATATTAGTTAAAGTTTTCCAAGCTGAAAATGACTGGTAGTACTCTCGGGATCCGATTCAATTTAAAGTTCCATTCTCGGACTATTATTTTAATATTGCCCGCCGTTTGTGGGGTGCTTGTCCAATGTAACTTTGTGTTGTTTATTGCGCTGTGTTGCTCGTTTTGATTGCTAGTTTTAAATATTTTTGTTGCTGTGTGAGTTACTGAAAATGTGCATGAAGAATGTTAGTGGTTAAAAAGTTGCAAGTACAGCTTTTAAACGTACGTTATCCACACAATATAGTGCCTGTAAATGGTTTTTGCTACTACTATTATCTACATTAATATTATAAAGAAAATTTCGTATGTTTGTAACGAATTAGCTCAAAAACAGCGTGACCGATTTAAAAAATGCTTTCACCATTAGAATGCTACATTATTCCATAGGCTATATTTATTATACCCGTGCGAAACCGGGACGGGTCGCTAGTATATTATAAATGCAAAAGTTTGGATGGATGTTTGTTGCTCAATCACACCAAAATCGCTGAACAGATTTGAATACACAGAGGCAAATTTTAGCCTGAAAAGCACATGAGCATATTATCAACATCGACGCGAATGAAAACGCGGGCAGAAGTTAGTTTGAAATAAATGACTTTAACTTATTTCACACTTTTTTCAATAATTTTTGATCTAGTTTTTCTTTTATGTAAAGTCTTTTCCTAGTTAAATTTGTGTTAAGTTGCTAGAAGTGGCTACAGATAGATACATTTCATATTAAAAAATGTTACTAGAATAAATTACATAATTTTCCGATGCAAAGGTATCAGTAGCGTATTTTTACAGTTATTCTACAATTAATCGGATTGTATTGTAATAACATAACATAACATCACGCCTGTAATCCCCGAAGGGTTAGGCAGAGGTGTACCTATTAGTACACCCACATTTTGCCAGTTATGTTTAAGTCTCATGTAATAGGGGGCGAGCCTATTGCCATCAAACGGGCAGCAATCCAGGCTCCGAGGCTGCTACTGAGATTTTATTGTAATATTTTCTTTAAACATTATCAAGGTCTCTTACTTTATGAAATTCTCTCTTACTATGCTAATTTATAAGTTAAATAATTCAATCTAAACCAAATACAAACTCACAACGTTTTCTTTAAAAACACTGCGGTTTTTAAACTCAAATGAACACAACGAACTCGGTCAATAGCATGAAATTTATTTTCCAGTCGAAAACACATTTTAACCGTTGAAAGAAAACAGTTTCAGTAAGAAATAAATTATTGGAGTAAGTGAAAATGAAGATTGGACCATGTCGGCCTAATCCATACTATCTATCTATCTATACATATAATAAAATCGTAGAGACGTCAAAACTGTACATTAAATATTTTTGAAAAAGAGTTAATGTTATGAGGTCGGGGAGTGATTCTGATGCCGAAAATATTTTTTTTAGAATTTTTGTCTGTTTGTCTGGTTGTCTGTATGTTAGTTAGAGCATCACACGAATACTGCCGGATAGATTCTGTTGAAATTTTGTATAAATATTCCACATTTTCCAAATTAGAACATAGGCTATAAATTATCACGCTATTGGCTTTGGGGGGTGAGCTATGTTGCATTATGTTCATATTTTTATGCAAATCTCAGTGACAAAATGTTACAATATTTTAGATAGGTGCAGACTGAAGTTCTAAACTAATTATTATCACGCTATATCTGCAAGGAGCTAAGTAGTGAATTACGGAAAACTAGAACGGCTATTTGAAGTCATTTGTCATCGAAGCAAATTGCTTAACGGTTCTACGACCGCCTTGCGAAACTGTTGGCGGAAGTTCGGTCCTCAGAGTCAGCTTTTCTTTTTGTGTTTTTTTCTAATATTGTTTTGAATGTTGTTTGATTATTTGTGAGATTTCCTAACAAAAAAATAAAAAATAAAAGCAGGAGTGCATGTTTCTACTACAACTTTGATTTATTAACGTATTTTTAAATGTTAATGTAGAAAATAATATCTATACATAGTTACACAACACATAAATCAGCAGCTTTAGAACTTTTGCCTGTTTGCACCACTGCAAAGCATGAGGTCTTGGGTTCGATTCCCAGGTCGGGCAAAGTGTTATTGGATTTTTCCAACAGAAATTTCATAATAGCAACCTCGGAGTCTGGACTCTACAGGCTGGCTCTACTCTATAGGCTCGCCCCATATTACATGGGATTAAACATAACTAATGTGTGTAGGTAAGGGTTATCGCATTATGGCTATTATTCTTAATCATTTTACTGCTGGATTCCTATAAAACGATACCAACGTTACATACAATACTACAGTTAGGTATTAGTTATAATTTATTCTCTGAAATCAAAATCATTACGCTATAACTACAAGGAGCTACTCAACACTCAACAAGTGACGGGCAGCCTATCTGCAAACATTTTAAGTAAACAATATTTTATTACCTGGGCTTAGCTAAGCCAATCATAGCACAACAATACTGCCAAGTATACTACTGGAGTACCAGCGGACGATAAATTAGCAAGGATTGGCGAGTGTTATTTTTTTACGGAGTAGTAATTACTATTCCTTTCGTTGCGCTTCCGAATTATTTCATAAAAAGATCTTAGTGTACGATGAGTGATTAGGTACTAAAAAGAATACTTCTATTTCAATGGCTAAATAAAAAGAATACTTCTATTTCAATGGCTAAATAGAAAGAATTTGGCAACAACCGGAAGTGCACCAAAATCAATTAAAAAATCTGTTGCAGTAATTCTCCTGTCGGAGAATGTCTCGCAGACTTCAAGCTTTCTGGGTACTTGATTTGATGAAGCTACTGTGATCGCAGGAAGAGTTTTTTTTTGTAGGCACCGTAAATAGTATTCATAACATTCATATTCCCCACGCTTTAAAATCAATTTCTAAATGACATTACATTTTTTAGGTTACTTATTACCGCGGCTGTGCTGCAAGACATGAATTTTTCCATCTTTACAATAGATTCGCCAACAGGACACTTAGTATTTCGTGGCGAGGAAGTTACGTAGAGTATTAGAAGATGCCTAAGTACCCTGATGTTATATTGGACAGAGCACTAACTTTTTATATACCTACATTGCCACAACACCAATCAAAAAATCATCTGCTACGACACCTTATTTCTACCAAATAGGGAGCAGCACCCGATGTTTTTCGCATAACTGTTACGTCTTTATGCTCCTTCTGCTGGTGAATTTGCGTGTTCAGTGTGTCATTGAACAAAAAGCAATATCATCCTTAACGAGACGTGTAAAATTATATCGAGGCTGCCTGAAACTGACTGCTCAATAAGCTTTTCCCATAGGCTGGAATTGCACCACCTTTCATTCGAAGGTTAGATACATTGCACACAGGCCATACAGGACCAGGTCGAGACCCACCATCACACAACTTCCACCAAACATGGCACTCTGTTGAGATCTTTAGTGGCCTATATGGAAAGCGCTTAATGGACTGCGCACTCATGTAAGCCGCTGCAAACGTAACCTAGCCAAATGAGGAGTTATAGATGCCGCAGATACTCAGGGCAAGTGTGGTGTTCCTTTTATATGATGGCCCACTTACTACAGCGCCTGTGGAACACTTGGGCACAACTGGGCCAGAAAAGTATTGCAGTTACACCAAACAATATTTAACACAACAGAAAAAAAGGTTAATAATAATCGCATAAAAAGTAATTATTATGTCTACATTGCATTGCTTCTTGCCTTTCATGATTCTAAGTCAACGGGAAGTTTCCTTTATATTTGGTTTTGATTCCCTAGCGAGCGTCAAAATATGCGCCATAAACGTCCTTATCTTTAGTTTGCGTATATAATAATTAAATTTTTTCACGGCTGCAGACCAAAGTTTTTTTTTTGGGTATTGATAATCATCATATGAGTCCTTCTGCCCTGGGTGGGGCGGAAGGGACTGTCAGACTTTTACTGACTAAAAAACCACCCTGTTTCTTCTGTTGCCCTTTGCGTTCCGGGGCCACGGTATCCTGTTAAGACTTCCCGCGACTCAGGCAGGCGTTTGGCCCTGTCCCTGTGCTGACAGCTCTTTTGTGCTGCCAGCTAATTTGAAACGCGCGTGGAACAAAACGCGCTGTTGAGCTGGGCCTGGTCCTTGATTGGACGACGAGCTACCCATCACTCGCCGTCCGTAAGCCTGCGCCTACGGTAGCTGGATGACGTCTCGCAACATCCGATGCCCTGGGGGTCTCCCGCGGTGGCTGGGGCGTGAGGTGGAGGATGTCCTCTCTTCACGTGTTTCGCCTCCTTCTTCGTTAGCATTACTGCTTCGCAGAAGAAGGTTACTGCTTCCCATTCCCTCTCGCTCCGGAGCATGGCCTGAACCAGGGCCCGGACGCGAGAGGACATGGCGGTGCTCTGTCCAGGCGGGGTAGATCTACACCGTATGCTCTGCCGTGTCTTCCAGGCGGTCTACACAGTGGTGACACCCGGGCGTTTCCTTCCGCTGAATCCAACACAGGAACCTCCCGAAACAATCGCGTCCGGTGAGGACCTGCGTCAAGCGAAACGCGAGGACGCCGTGGCGCACCTCCAGCCACTCCTCAAAGAGGGGTCTTACCGCCGCGAGTGCGGCGTGCCCGAGACCTGAGTATTTTATTTTAATTTAAGCTTGATACCTCCACGCGTTCCTTAGAAAAGAGTCTTTACAGACAAACAGACGGACAACAAAGTGATTCTATAAGGGTTCCGTATTTGCCGACTGAGGTACGGAACCCTAAAAAAGATAATATTTAAAATCATCGATAAATCGTGATTTAAAACGGTTAAACTTTGCTTAGACTTCAAATAAGTCTATGTTTACAGGGTTTTGCTCATACTTTCTTTCAAAAACACGAAAGTCAGATTCTGATTTCAGTTGCTCTATCGAATCCAATATCTAAATAATCGAAGCTACAATGTGAGGTACAGTATTAAACCAGTAGTGTATTAA
Organism: Hoplodrina ambigua; assembly: GCA_949774945.1. Lineage (NCBI taxonomy): Eukaryota > Metazoa > Arthropoda > Insecta > Lepidoptera > Noctuidae > Hoplodrina > Hoplodrina ambigua. Next base: position 12,193,489 of record OX458968.1, read on the forward strand.
ACTTGCGTTTCAATGGTTTGGGATCGAAAAATAAGTCAATTTTTATACCACTTCATAATATTTTGGAAAGAGGTAATCTAAGTATACCTTAAATAAATATACAAAAGCGAAAGTTCACTCGCTCATTACGAAATCTCGGAAATTTCGCAGGGAGGTAGTTTATGTTAGTTAGTAGACGTCCGCTAAGTAACGATTTTTCAAAATATATTACCCATTTCCCAAAGAGTAGGTATGAAATGGCGGTCCAAAGTTTGTGTGGAGTAATCAACTTTGACGCGGACGAAGTCGCGGGCAGAAGCTAGTAATATTATAAATATATAAGTTTGTCTGTCTATTACCGCTTCACGCTTAAACTGCTGAACCGATTTAGGTGGAATATTGCATAGAGATAGTTTAAGACCCGGGGAAGGACATAGAATAGTTTTTATCCCGGAAATCACCCCCTAAGGCGGTGAAAAGGGGGGTGGAAATTTGTATGCAAGTACGATACAAAGCAAGTTCGACGCGGACGTAGTCGCGGGCAAAAGCTAGTGTAGAAATAGAATAGCTATTCGATGCTTTAAAATGGCCTACTTTTATGCCCTTATTTATTCTTTATCGAGTCTACTAACACAAATATGTAATAGTACTTTACCTACTTTGTTTTCAAGCAGACATCTAAGGTACTAGTTTCAGAAAATTTTAGGTTTTGCTACAGCAACAATCCTTCGGCACCTAACATGAAAGAGTTATAACATTTAGTGAGTTTATAAACTCAACTATAAACATAATCAATAGTATAAACTAACAAAAATTATAAATTTCATAATTTTTCTTTCAGTCTTTCGACAATACAACAGTTATTGAACAGATGGATGTGCTAATATAGCCTTAAGGCTATAGCAGACTAGCTATAACTACAAGTAGCCAGTCTGCTTTGACCTTGGTTAAAACCCATTGACATATTTTCGGGAATTAGAGAATATGGTTATATGGCAGAGATGAGTGGCAACGCAGGGAGGGGTCACCCTAGGAAGACCTACACTGACCTTATTGGTGATGTTCTTCAGAAAGGTCAGGTACACAGTACTTATAACTGACCTGGGGGCCAACCACAAGCTCTTAAAACAGTATTATTATAATATTACTTTGCCTTCCACACTGTTGGATTTTCAACGCTCTGATCAGCGCCGAGAGTTGAAAATGCAACAACAGAAATTACAAAGTAATATTAAAATAATATTGTTATAAGAGATGGCGGTAGGCGCCCTGCTTGTATGTCGAGATATATGAACGTGGAGGCGAAAGGAGTATGTATAATCGTAGCAGGTGGCATTCTGTGGTTTCTGCCTACCCCCATGGGAAAAAGGCGTCAGTTTATGTAGAGAACATACATCGACATTGATTGACATTTGTGACAACTTAGATTAAAGGTCAAAATAGGGTAAAAGACCACTGTTCTGAGTCAATCCTTATCAAAATTTAATTGACGGGGATTGGGTTTGTTGGTTTGGAATTAAGTTTCATGTTTGAATAATGGGATTTCGCAATTTTAAACAACTTTATATGTAGTTACGATAACATTAAGAGTGTAAATAAATAGATTAGATAATAATGATCACGAAATAATTATTGTATGGGCCTGCAAACAGTCCCAGTTCCAGGTCTGGTTGTATGTGTATGTGAGTTTTTGTTTGTAATCACGATACAGGTGATAAATCTAGTGTGGGCCAGGGGCGTAGCTACCGCTGTAAAGATACGGGCCCCTTCAGCTACAGGGGCCCCAAACCTGTGTAAGCAAATTCCCGGAAAAAAAATAAACATACCTAACCATTTATTTTTGAGTTTTGGGAAGCCTATAAGTAGGTACCTTTAAGTTAAGTAGAAAGATCCGCAAAATATTTTTTATACAGGGCCCGTGTAAGGCAAGCTACGCCACTGGTGTAACCAAAACAATAATAATTTAGCTAATACGTCAAGCCAATATATTTTCGTCACTTAAAAAAGTTATTCAACTTATCCAAACCGTAATGCAATTAGTAATACGAAACCGCTGCATCTGACAGTACCATTACCCACCGTAAAATTAAAGTCAACCAACTTTATGTACTTTATCAGCATAAAAAAGCGCTTTTAACAAGATTTCAGAGCGAATACAGAACATAGATTTATGGCTGGCAGGGTTCCAATTCAATAGATTGGTTTGCAAAAACCAACATCTATCATCGATTGCGTTGTACCGTGTCACCGAAGGATGGAGGCAGGGCCGAACTAGGAAAGGCGATGGACGGCTAAAATATATTATGTAGATAATGCCGTAGGTAATTGGTAATGGCATTTATACTCACTCGGTAATTTTAATTATTACTATAATTTTACTGTAATATTACAATAAATCTTTATTATCAAAATCCAGATACAATTTGTTCATCTCAATCAAACATAAAAACGCCATTTTACGCTACAACGCTACTCAAATGTCTTGTTTGTAGTTTCTATGTTCACATGATACTAGGGTCGAAATAAGGTGATTATTTTTTATACAATGGATAAAACATAAAAATAAATTGTACTTGTTTTCACACTATGATTTTTTTTCTGCGTCATGCTTTTGTTTACAAGCACATAACACATCACATACCAATTACCACATCCGGAACAATTACCTGTAGACCAGACAAATATTTGTTCGCTCAGCCACTGTTCCGACCGTGTCGTCAAATAAATAATCGTGTCGCCAATTATTAATTCTACTAACTGGCAATGATTGCAATCATTATGAAACAAACTTTAGTCATTCACATTTGTTCCTACTTTGTCTTAGAAAAGCCTTATCTAAACAGTGGAAGTTGATTTTACTTTCAAATTGAATCCAAGAATTAATGCTACATTCTAAAATCAAAATCAATTTAAACATTGTCACGTCTTGATTAAGGCTATAAGTAATTCACTATGAAATATTTCGAACATCAATTTAAATACAAAATTCAAGACAATGTTATGTAATATAAGATAGTATGCATTATCACTCACAATACAATAGCTAATCTTCATTGTTATGATAATGAAAATTGATGACTTAACATTATTTAGTTTAATGAAAAATAATAGCTTACTGCTAGATCACTAACAAAGCCCTAGGTTCATGCTTTAATGGAAGATTTAGGTAGATTAAGTTTTAAAGCTCTTCCAAAATGGTTAAATAATAATATTTCCATAATTTGGCCCCTTTGCTTTTTTTAAACGACGAATTAAAACATTACTTTGGCTTAGCACGCATCTTCATTTTGGAGTATCAAGGATGATTTTCGTAGTTCAAGTAAAACGTTTATCAAAGTGCGCAAAGTGTTGATCGTACGTATTCTTTCTACACCAAATCATATCTAAAAATGTTAAGTTTGTTTGTATTTTTGTTTGTAAGATATAGTCTCAATAAGTACTGGTTTTATTAAAAAAAATCTTTTCAGATATATAGCTATGGCCGAGTGTTAAAGGACATTTGTTATGGCATGATTGACTTCCGAACGGCGGAATCGCGAGCAGAAGCTAGTTAATAACAAGATTATTAGAACTATGAAAAAAAATAGCGTTAGAAAAATAATCGTTACTATTGTTTTATATCGATTTAAATTATTTCCCATAATTATATTTATGTTCCAAAATCCGACCCTGTAGAACCGTGCAAGACGTCGTCGCTCATAAAAAATACGGAAGAAAACATATTTCATACGATTCCGCCTACGTAGAAAAAACCTATAAAATATGCGCACTGATATTATTTGCATTAGGGTCAGACCTGAACCTAACGTATTCTGCTACAGAAGCGAATTCTGATAGTAGTTTTTACGTTCATATAAATTGCCTTTGGAATATGTTCCCAGTTACATTCGTTCTTGTTTAAGACAGACCAGCTAGCAAATCAATGATTGGAACATCCAATTAACGTTAAAGTGGTACCCGACAACGCGACTTATCAACAACGTGTCGCATACGTATTGTCGCGTCGCATTCAATGATGCGCTTGCGACTTGTCGAGGAAAAACGCGAAGGAGAAATGTCGGCGCGTTAGAATAGACCCTACCTTTAGTAATCTTTAATAGTGTTTTTATGCAAACATGTGTAATGTGCAGTAATATTGAGGCTTGATGAGCCCAAGTGGAGCTACTCAACCGGCCAGAGTCTCTACAGTAGAGATAACCTACTAAAACTTGACGCCCCCCTCCATGTTACCATTTCAATGTGTGTAGTCACATTCGTATGAAAGAGTTTGTATGTAGTTGTGAGTAATCGTCTTCAGTAGCAGGCTAGGATATTTGTTTGTCAACTAATCATAAATAGCCGACCGCGCAAGACGACGCACCTGTCATTTTCATAGAGAATGTCAGTGCAGCGCCATACTAATAATAATGAGTAATTTTTGACGCCACTAGTTGAGCAACAAATTGCTGATTTGTTTTTATTTCGAGAGCCGTCTCAATACGCACACATGCGTTGTGAGTCTTTTTAATACTATTACAAACACTTTCAAACGTTTTGAATTGTGGAAGGGCGCGTCTTGTTACTGTAGTTTATCTCCACCTACTTCTTACTGAAGAAAGAAGCCATAGTACAAAGTTTTCCTAGTTTTCTTGAAGTTTGTGAAGATAATTCAATAGTTAGACGTATAAAACCTTGTCCATGGCAATGAACAGCCATACAAAGTCACGGCCGCGAACGAACTTAGTTCGATAACTAAGATTGGATCTGTTTTATATCAGAACTAGGTTTTGCTCGCGACTTCTGTAGCACAGACTTTAGAATTGAGCCAAAGTCTCTTCAGAATACATAACAACACGCTTGTAATCCCCGAAGGGTTAAACAGACCATGATCCTAATCTTGTTCAAAAAAAGATTGTTTTAATTTGTTGAAGATAGTAGTAGATAAATGTAGGTATGTTGAGCAAGTTAAAAAGTGACTAAAGAGTATATATCTATACATATCCGGTCAGTTAAATCATCATCATCTGCCTAGCCTCAACCCAACTATGTTGGGGTCGGCTTCCAGCCTCACCGGATGCAGCTGAGTACCAGTATTTTACATAGAGCGACTGCCTATCTGACCTCCACAACCCAATAACTGGGTAACACGATACCCCTAGGTAAGACTGGTTGTCAGACTCTCAAGCTTCTGACGATACGTAACGATTGTCAAAGATCCACGAATAACAGCCGGGACCAACAGCTTAACGTGCTTTCCGAGGCACGGAATGTCAGTAATATCTAAGATAAACTTTAGAAAGTACATATGAATTGAAAAAGTCACATTGGTACTTGCCCGGATTCGAACCCACACCCTCATGCATGAGAGGCGGGCGCGTTAACCACTGGGCCATCACGACATTCATCCGGTCATGTTAAATATTTTCGCTAAATATTTTGATTTACAAAGTTCAAAATAAAATAACACGCAAAAAAAACTCAAACGTATTTTAGACGGTAAACTTTTAATTTCATTTTATTAATACGGAAAGTTGAAAATCTCATTTACTTTCGACACTTGTACCCACGGTCCGGCGTGGGTGTGATTAATCGTACGCGAGCGGCACGGGTGCGGGACGGAACCGTGACGCGACGTGACTTAGGTCCGACGTAGGTTTGGATTTTACAAGCCTGTGCTGCGGTTTTCGTCACGATTTAAAACATTTGGATGAACGTAGAATTTGTCTAATTTTTCAGTCGACTTAAAAAAAGAGTAGGTTTTTGATTTAATCCGTTTTGTAATGGCGATACAAAACAACAGACATATCCAAAGTCAATGGCTATTGAAACTTATGTCATTATTCATTTTTGTAGTTTCCCAGTAGCAGCCTCGGAGTCTGGATTTGTGGTATACCTCTGCCTAACCCTTCGGGGATTATAGGCGTGATGTTATGGATGATTAGCATTAGTATTTTAAGACTGGGGTTCGTCATATCTGTGGTTGTTTAGAATCACCCTATTTATTATTTTAGGTAATGTTTTTGTATTATTCGAAAAAAAAGGAATAGTTACATACATACATAAACTCACGCCTTTTTCCCATGGGGGTAGGCAAATACCACAAGGCGACCTTCTACGATCCTTACTGTATACTCCTTTCGCCTCGTCCACTTAATTAGTTATCGAAATAACATAACATCACCCGACAACTGACGCCCGATACTATTGGCTGCTGTGCTGCGTGTCGCGAGTGAAATTTCCGCTCTATTGGTAGTTGGTTTAGGACATATTTTTCAGTTTTTCTTACAAACAGAAAAAATCATCAAGAATAAAAAAATAAAAATAAATATCTTGGGACAACTCACACACGGCTATCTGATCCCAAGCTAAGCAGAGCTTGTGTTATGGTAACCAGACAACTGATATACATACTTATATAATTTATAAATACATACATATTATAGATAAATCACACCCAGACACAGAACTAACAATCATGCTCATCATACAAAGTTTGTCCTGGGTGGGAATCGAACCCACGACCTCCGGCTTAGCAGTCAGGGCCGCTAACCACTAGACCAACAGGCCCGTAGAAGTTTTCTGTTTGTAAGAAAAATTGAGCATATAACAGAAAATAGAATGCGAATGTTTTAACACCAAACTACAAACATACGAAACTCCTGCAAGCTTAATATAAAGTATTTTACAACAACACGTACATTTAAATAAGATACCAAAATCCCATTATACTTGTTCATTTCCCGATAAAATGGCGTCGACAGCAGATAATAGCCCCTTAACATTATGTAATGCTTATTTGCTTACAGTAAAGGAAACCTCTGGATTTGATATTTAATTTATTTTTTATCTGTACGACCACAGTTAAGAAATATGTTAAAGTTTTTATTGTAGTTTGAAAAAATGACGATTCTTAATTTCAAAGTCAAAGTCAAAACATTTATTTAATAGAACCATTAGACCATTTATAGGCACTTTTGAATTGTCAAAGAGTCGGTCAGTTAGTCCGAAAGTTGAAGCTAGTTGCTCGTTCCAAAACTGAGGTAGGCCTCTATGGAGAAGAACGAGCAAGTAACTCCATGGCACTCTTTTAAATTAGGTTTTTACAAAATCCTGGTTATATTATTCTTGTTTTATTTATTTTATACCAAATGGTAAGAGGCAATTAAGTAGAGAAAATTTCCTGCTACCGAAATATACAGCACACAACCGTTAGCAACGAATAGGTACTGCCCATCAAACTAAGAAACATTCCTAAAAAAATATTGCTAGGTTATTACCCGACTGTGGCGAAGCCTAAATAGAAGGTTGTGTTTGACCCGTATGTATGTATGTATGTAATATGGCCGCTCATACTCAACGGCTCAACCGATTTTAATAAACGGTTGGTCCGTGACCATCTTTACACACCGAGACTTCTCCGTGCTCCTCGAAAAGCACGTTATGCCGTTAGTCCCGGCTGTCATACGTGGATTTTTGACAGTCGTTACGGGTGGTCAGAAACCAAAAAGTCTGACTACCAGTCTTACCAAGGGGTATCGTATTACCCAGTTACTGGGTTGTGGAGTTCAGATAGACAGTCGCTCCATGTGAAATACTGGTACTTAGCTGCATTCGGTTAGACTGAAGCCGATACCATAATTGGAAAAAGGTTACGCAAATTGATTGACTATTCTGAAATAGTCCTTAAGGTCATTTAATTCTAGCTATCTTTTTCAAGCGGCTTACCGTACGACCAAAACATAATGCGCAAAAAATAAATTAATTTTTCTTTTATTAGCACAATAAAAGGGATGAAAACATGACATTTCTTTACAGAAGTATGCCATGGCAGTTGCCGTGCCAATATAATGTTGCCATAAACTACAAAGGTTTATGGCAGAATTATTAGTGCCATAAACATACATGGAACTACCAACTACCCACATGATATGCTAGTAAACTTAACAATGTATTTTTGAGGAAAGATTTAAGTGTTATATTCATTTTATTTTTTGTTTTATTGTTTTTTGCAGCGTACTTATCTTTGACTTTCATTGGTGTTGATGAACTCTGAAGATTAGGTAACGAAGACTTACCATGAATTCAGTTCATAGTTCCAGATCCTTTAGAAGTAAAATATTTTGACGGTTACAAAAAAAAAAAAAACATCTTTCATACATTTTATCTATGTAGGTTGTACGGTTTATTATGAAACAGTCATATTTTTTTCCATAACTGATGATATTTTATCTAAGGTCTATAATAATTTACTGAACTCATAGTAAAAAGTCTTTGTTACAACATATTATATTCATGGCAGATAGCAATTTCAGATTTTCATCAATTATTTTTTCTTAAGTTAGGTATGTGAGCCATTTTCACGGAAATAAACCGTTTTCCGTTATTTATTTCTTTCTCTCTCTCTCTCTCTTTCTCTCTTTCTTTCTTTCTTTCTTTCTTTCTTTCTTTCTTTCATTTTAATGTTAACATAACATCTTGAAGAGCACTAACCTTTAAAAAGTCATTTACTACCTCATTTTCGCTTCCTGAAAATATTACCTTTCATTTTCAACCTTAACCACTCAGTTCATCTCTTTCAGTACTTAATCCTCTCCTTAATAGCGATGTAAGCACCAAACAAGTCTCCTGGCACTGTCAGTGGTCAGCCTAGCGCATTGGAGTGAAAAATTGGACGCCATTCTGTCATTTGCAAGAACCTTGCCTTGTATAAGTAAGGATAGGATTGCGCCATCGGCCTGTGGTTTTGACAGGAGAAGACCAGTTTTATTTAGGTAATAAAAATGTTATTTAAATTTGAATTTACGTCATTGTGATGCTTTAAGCACGTCATGTTTATATGGTTCCGTACTTCGATAAAAACATAACGATTATAGAATAATTTTGTTGTCTATCTGTCCGTCTGTCAAGACCATTTTCCTCAGGAACGCGTGCAGGTATCAAGCTGAAATTAATATCAAATATTCAGATTTGAAGCAGTGAAAATCGAGTATAAAAAAATATGAGTACCGTTTCCATTTTTAACTTTGATCTATTTTTATTATTTGTTGGTAATGTGGCAATTTAAAAAATTTCATCTCTCTAGCTACTACGGTTTATAAGATACAACCTGCTGACATACGGACGGGCCGATGGACGGACGGATAACGGAAAAGCTTCCGCTGTCCGTCCGTTCGTCCGTCCGGTACCCTATTACTGAGCAGTAAAAGGGTTCTGCTAGCACCCTTCAGGTACAGAACCATTCAAGCAACATTCTTCTTTCCTCACAAAACAATAAAACGGTGACTTTTTCAATTGATACGTACTTTCTGTATTTTATCTTCGACATTTCTACTGGCATCAATGAAGGAAAACATCCTGGGGAAACCTGGACTTACTGTTCTACTCAAACCATGTTAGAGGCCCTTGAGGCGGTTTAGAAACTCTGACACTAGGGTGTGTGGGGTCGTAATACCTTACTGCCCACACGATAAGGAAAGAAGCAACATTCTTCTTTCAAATCTAAAAGTTGCAAATATCATTTCTCTTTGTAAATGCACAATACGAGTGCACACATAAAGCTTCCAAGCTTCCATTTTCAAGTAAGAAAAGTGAACATCAAAGAATGGTAGATTAAACGTTGAGCTACAAGAATATTAAAAAATAATACACATTCTCTATGCAAAGTAGATACTTTGCTCTTTGAGTAGGTAATCTTATTAGTCTTGATCAAGGAGGCTTAGTGATATTGATTTTTTTGTCTTTTATATTCTGTGGGCGGTAATCTTGGATCTGGGACCTTTCTGGGATTATGTTGGGTATTTTATATGAAAATATGTCGTTGTTTTTTTATCATGCTGCTGGTTTTTTTTTTATAAGTTTTGTTATATTTTTTTATTTATATTATTACAACATGTACCTGTAGGCTGTACACATATTTGATACGTGGAATTGAAACTGCGATAAGCACTTAGAAAACCTTGTGCACTACGGCCAGGAGTGGATTTGGGCACATAGAGTGCGATGGGCCCCAAAATATAAAAAAAAATTGTATTGTAATGGTAATTTTCTTTTTACTTTTTATTAACACTAGTTGACGATAATGTTGCAAATAATCCAATTTGCACCCTTAAAATATTAACTGAAAAACATTGTCCAACCATACTTCCCTTGAATAAAATTCGAAATTCAAAAATAAAACAAAAGCACTACGATTCAATCGTTTTATTATTTTGAACGATGAAATCATAAATTATTGACACCATTTTTTTTAAACATTGCCATATATTTTTATTTTATTTACATTTATAGATTATTACTTCCATTTAACATTTTTTTCTATTTATTATTAAATTATCATTATAATATATTCTTTGTATTTACAATTTTATTTTATTTATTTGTGTGAAACGACTAGACATTTTGTTCTGAATCTATCTAACTTACGTCAGTTATATTTAAAAAAATACAAAATTATAAATAGTGGAGGCATTATTATAATTTTCGTAGAACCACAAAATATTTTAGTACCGATAGACACAATAATTTTCTAATACATAAAATAAAACTAAATTTTTTAAAAATAATTCCTTAATACTAGCTACAAGGTTTTCATTTTTTATAAAAAGGAACGTTTATTCTTTTAATAGGATATTGCTGGTACACAGTCTCTATCCGATTGTTAAAATCCGATTAATTTAATCAAAACGATTGTGCTGACCTTTTAAGTTCATCTCTAGGTAACATAAAAACCAAAGTACCTAACATAGAAAACTGTGGAGGTGGGAACTTATTTTTATATTTTTGGAAACAACATTATAATTTGTTTTCTTCTATTTTAATGTAACAGAATTAATTATTTAAAATTAAATTATATTTTTATGCTTACACAACATCACATTGAATTAATTATATTCACTAAATCTATTAAATACAGGACTAGGAAAAGCTTGGCATTTTATGCAAACTTAATTGATTTGAACGAACACATAACTACAATTTAAAATTATTGTAATTTAATATACAAACGTGATTAAACTATTTTTAAATCAATCGATAACTCTGCAATTACTATATTGTACTATTAGTTATAAAACTCTGCAATCTCACGTGTAGACAAAATAAAAAATAAATTACAAATTCGGTATTTTATTCCTCATTCATATTTACAATATATTATACATAATTATTTTCTTTTTTCAAATATTTGTAACTGATATTGCAGAGTTATTCTACTTCGCAGAGTTTATGCAATATTTATAGCATTTAAATCCCAACAATAACACAAACATACTCCATTAATTATATTCATAATCCATCGCGACTCATTATTATTATAACTACATTATAACGTTCGTAGGAAAGTTCTTTCGGAAACAAAAAATGCCAGTTGAGTTCTGCTTAATAAAAGAATCAGTCTTCAAAAAATAAGTCCGTTCTGTGGCTAATTGTCATCTCTAAGACAAAGCAAAGGCTGAGAGTAATTTTGTAAAAGAATTTGGAATTATACCTATTATTGGAAATTAACTGTACCTACCTATTCATATTTTTGAGTCTTCACAAAATTGTTAAGATTTGGGAACAGAAAAGTAACTTCAAAGGTCAATGCTTTAGTAGCGTGAACCTTTGAGAATGCAGCCTAATTATGGAACAATTCTCTTTATGATAATTGATTTTATTTTTGACAAATTAATTTACATCCATTGAAAGTACCTTCAAAAAAGACTCGATTATTTGGGTGTCATATGTTTAGGACGGGATTCTACTTGCTTTTACGAACAATCGCAATCTAATCTCAGTCATAATCTGTCAAAAATGTCTCTAATTTGCCAATAATTAATCGTAGAGATGAAATTGCGACCACATTGTTAAAGTGTTCTCAGACTGCGGATGTAGGAAAGTATAAAAAATATGTATGTAGATAAAATATGAACTTGCGTAGGTAATATTTATTTCAATTTTATAATTTACATTAGCTCGTGAAACTTTACAGTTCTGATAATACAGAACATAAAAAATATTTTTGTTTCTAAGCCTTTATAATTATGTAATTAGGAATTAATATTTGAAAACCGAATACAAAGTAGCATGACGTGAGTAATTAATTAACCACGAATATAATTTCTCCTCAAAGGAGTATTTCAATGTTCACAATTTTTTCCGAAATACAGTACGTTTAACATTACAAATTGGATAGGTAATGAGGTCAATATGGAGCCAAATATTCCTCTTTGTGCGCCGAGTGGTGTGCACAGCACAGCTATGATTAAAAAAATAAACATTTATGAAGTCTATAAAATGAGGAGTGTACTAAGTAATTTTTATTGCGCTGTTCTGGGTATATGATTACAATGTTTTACGAAGTCGTTACAAGCCAAGGTTTGTATGACTAACATGTACTAACCTATAAGCCAGTTGCCTGGAGTAAAACCCAAAGTAAGTAAGCGGCAAGTGCGGCAGGATTAGCCACAGCAAAGCTACTAGCGGTCGCCAATAATTGCCATGAAATTCAATTCACGAATTTTCTAAAGTATCGATCCAATTGCCATCTTTTGCAGTCACTAGTAGCTGACACTAACGACTTACCGTGCGGCAGAACTAAGAATTAAATTGTCTTAAAAAAAGAACTAGTTGCAAAAAAAATACCTAGTACAAGCACCGCCAGTTTTGTCTTGAATATCTGTAACAATTATCGTTCATTCATAAACCACAATAATCTATCTATCACTCTCTCAAACTGTGGAATTCAAATTGTTATTTTACATCTTTAACTAAAGACCACTGACGCATACTAAAACCTAGAAGCGTAATACTTAAAGCTCTTCAATGAGTTTATACAAACTGAGATCGGATATTTCTATTGACTGAGAGCGCTCCGAGACCGGGATCGGAATTCGGGCGTACGCGCTCCCAGGGTGCCGGCTACCTCGTCGACTTCCAATACCCACACACAAGAACCTTCTTGAAGGCCTGTCTGAATATCTTATTGAATATCGTGTAGAAAATCGGGTTCACCATCGAACTCGCGTACCCTAACCACAAGGCGAAATCGTACACCCATGGTGAGATCCTCTCCTCGCAGTCAGGACAAACAGCCGGCACCATGTTTAAAATGAAAAACGGAGCCCAGAGAATAACGAACGTGAAAAAAACAACCCCTAAAACTTTTGTGGCTTTTTGCTCCAAACGCAAGATCCTACCGTGGCGGGAGGAATTTCTGGAAATTACGCTAGAATTTCTAGAATGATGCGTTCTAGGCGTTTGGCGCTGTGGACTCGCGGTCACTTGCTGTGACCTGGCTATGCTTCTTTGAGCGCGGATACTACGAATTGGAGTCGAGAGTGTAGTTCTCGCTCCACCAAAGCTTGAACCTCTACGAAATCTTTTAGCTTCGTCCCAAGTAACCATAGACGCGGCACCACGACTAGATCTTCTAAAAAATGGAGTCGTCTGTTCTTCTTTCAAGTTCCCATTTCTAGGATAGCCGTTACATCCATTTATGTCTCCACCAGGAACTATAATGACTTCAGTAGTCCGTCTGGGTGGAGTTGATTCTGACCCAAAATAGGGGCAGGTGCAGGGAGGTGGCAAAAGTAGACCGTCTTCGGAACTACGTGACTTGGCCGTCAAGGCTGCTGGTGCTAGAAGACCTTCGTTGCTCTCGTCGTCTGATGCACTTCTTGGTCTGTGGAGAGGAGTGTTCGGGTCTCCAGTAGACGAAGGTCTACGGCGATCATGGAGCACCGACGACGGAGAACTGGATGAGACGCTTAGAGACCCTGGTGTAAGCATCCCACCGCGTTCAGATATGTTCGTCCTGTAACATGAAGAAGTATTAGAATATGTTCCAAATTGCGTGGAAGTTTCTGGTCTTTCGATCAGCCAATGATGAGCGGGTTAATTTTGAAGCGAACAAATAATGCCAATTGTTATATACCCTCTGTATTGTGGCTTTGTCACCGCAGAAGCTTCCAAGCCGCGAGACAGACGCAACATCTCTGCCCCAAACTGATGCAGTGCTGTCATTGCTGACGGGGCAGGCTCGCTGTGCAACACAACACATAATGTATGAGGACTACACATTGACATACACATGGGTACATGGATGGACATGTCACATATTAGGCATTAGAAGGTTATGTTTTATGCAAAGCAAGCTGAAGGACGATTCTACTAATAAAAACGTTTGAAATCAATTCGCAATCGTATCTCAGTGAATCGTGTCTCGTAGTTGAGAGGCATTTTTGACAGATTGAGACTGAGATTAGATTGCGATCGTTCCTAAAGGTTAATAGAATCGCCCCTCTAATGTCATACTTCTGCTCCATACATTTGGTCAACTAGTTAAATGCTCCAAAATTATATAAAGCCAAAATCTTAATCGAATGATTTCTTCTGTTAAGCGGAAGGGAACACTCCCTTCCCTTTCCCTTCTTTAACAGAAGAAATCATTCAGACTCTTACTGACTAAAACTTATCCGTGTTCCACCTAATTCCCTTTGCGTTCCAGGGCAGCAGGCACTTTTAGAAATGGAAAATGTCATTATTATAAAGGTGACATTTCAAATTCTGTAGCAAATGTATGGAGCTTGTTACAGTGTAATGGCTGTATTATGGAACATTCCATTCAGTTGATAACATACAAAATTATAATTTGTACTATGATTTTTCATGTTAAACGTGCATGATCGTTCCAAATAAAATTAATGCATGCCGAGTTTTTATGGCTGTTGGAATGATTTCATTAAGTTTTCCGCATGCATTCATTTTGAACAGTCCTCGACGTGTTTGCCTAGTTTACGGATTTTCGGTCGTTTTTACAAATTAAGTACCCTATATGCGATACGGGAATTTGTGAAGCTGAGTTATTTTTTTATCTAAGCTGTCATTATAAAGAAGTAAAGTCTCTGGAAGTACTAATACGATTACAAAAAAAATACTGGTAAAAAGTACTGTGTTGCCAAGTACTGTAAGCTATATTTTATGACATACTTGAATTCCATGTAGACGAAGTAGCGGGCAGAATTTTGTTAAAAAGTCGGTAACGTGATTTCTACAATTGGTTGACTGAGAATAAGGCTAGCCCCCTATTACATAGAACTTAAACATAACTGTCGCAACGTGGGTGTTTCGACAGTTGATGGTTATATCAATATCTAACGTTTCAGGGATAACAGGCGTAATGTTGGCAAAAAATGTAGGCAAATTATATTGTAAAGAATAAGGCAATGTTTATGTATATTATATAGCATTTTATAGTAAGTATGTAGAATTTAATTATTTTGTACTTGTGTACACTTTATTTTATTATGTTAAATATTTGAGATTTTTTTATTTTTATTTTTTTAAATCTCTGATTTTGTTGTTTTACTCTCTTAAAATTGCTTGCACCTACCATGTTATCTCTTCACCACCTCTGGTTGACTGTTAGAGAATGCCTAAGGCATTAAGTCCGCCTTTGTACATTTGTTGCATAAAGTTTAAATAAATAAATAAATGTATATTGTAATGAATATTAAATTTTGGTCGAATTAAACTTTTGTAAGAGATTTATTTTTTCATTAATCCCATTTATTTATTTTATTTTATTTACATTTTTAAATATTAATATAAAAAATATAAAATCATTTCTTTTTAATATTAGGATTTCGTTTTACAGACACCTAACAACCAAACAATACAATTTGTAAAATAACTACACAAAATACAAAAATATTAAACATACAACAAAAAAAAAAACGGTGTAAGAATATTTTTCCTGAAAAAGACTAAAGTTGTATATCTTCTGACTTAAAACATCAATAGGATTTGATTTCCCCGTCAAATGAATACCACTAAAGCTTCAGTGAATTTTGTACTTTATGCTAATGGCAAAGAATTTACAATTCAAATGATAAGATTCTTTGATTTAACGGGATCGGCGATGGATTTGAATGACTGATGGAGGCTTTTGAAGATTATTTTATGCTAAAAGAGTTTGTGTTTTTCTGTCGAAAGAAGGCCAGTAATTTAATATACATAGTTAAGAGATTTTTTTTTCTCTAATTTATAAATTAATGAAGTGTTTTTTTATGTTTAATAGAAAAACACTAAATTTTTTTTTTTTACAATTTTAATTGTCGACATTTACATAAAATTTTTGTAAGTAAAATCAAATTATATATTTTACCATTTTTATATAATTTCTCATGTCTATAATTAAACTAGCATTTGCCTGCGGCTCCGTTTGTGTTAAATTCGGGTAACTTAGTTTACTCCTACATTTCTCCTAAGTTTTTCCGTACAAACTTTGGACACTCGCTTCATCCCCTTTTGAATCGAATTTTAAAAAATTCTTTCATAGCGGACGTCTACTAACTATAAACTACCTCCCTTTCAAATTTCATCTTTATACGTCAAGCGGTTTTTGATATATGTAGTGATGAGTGAGGGAGTTACCTTTCGCTTTTTTACATTTAGATAGTGTGTAGGCGATATTATATGCTAGTTCCATAATACGAGTGGTAAAATTAAATTTTATATTATTTTGACATTTAATATTGACATAATATGACATTTCATGTAGATAAATAATATTATACAAGGTGTAGTATAAAATCCAGGTCAGGTATCAGGTACTCGGGGTTGCGGAACGTCTCCGGGGTTGCGGGACGTCTTAACAGGATACCGTGGCCCCGGAACGTAAAGGGCAACAGAAAGAACAGGGTGATTTTTAGTCAGTAAAAATCTGACAGTCCCTTCCGCCCCACCCAGGGCGGAAGGAGTCATTTGATGATTTTTATCACCAAAAAAAAAAAGGTATCAGGTGCAATATAATATCTACCTTCTACACAAAGCTACGAAACGTCTAAACTACAAAATGCAAAGCAAACAACTGATGTATCTATGAACAAATAAGCTACATTTACGTGCAGATAAGCTACATATAACCCAATAAACATTTACTGAGAATGTTCATTCGTCATTTTAAACGTAATCATGTTTTTTCTATGTTATTTTTGTTTGTTCGTTTTTGTTTTCGTTGGTCTAGTGGTCACAAGCGCGACTGATGTGCATGAGGTCTTGGGTTCGATTCCCAGGTCGGGCAAAGTGTTATTGGGTTTTTCTATCAGGAACTTTTTAGCCTCGGAGCCTGGATGCGTGCCCGGTTGGTAATAGGATCGCCCCGTATTACATGAGACTTAAAAATAACTAGCGAAATATGGACACCTGTGCCTATCCCTTCCGGGAATACAGGCGTGATATTATGTAGAAGAAAAGGCTACTGTAAAGCAATAACTTTTCACCCAAAAAGCCCTTTCACAAAAACACAGAACCTCGGCAAAATAAACTTCATGAATGTTGAAAAAGTTTTTTCATAAAAATATTTGTGAATTCATAACGTTTTCCGAGAATGAGATAAAAGGGAAATTCATTTTGTTTGCTCATAAATAAGTTACCGTGACATCGAATTAAAAAAAAAAACATACCAACTTGTTGATTTTGTAACATGATGTATGGGCGTGCAAACATTTTGCAAACATATTTTTTTTTACGTTTTTTAACATCGATATACACATAAATATATTTTGGCGAAATTTGGGTGAGCTAAGGGATACACCTCTGCCTAACCGTTCGGTATTACAGGCGTGATGTTATGTTATGTAGCGCTTTATCTGTGTTTTTGTTCGGAAAATAACTTTAATCGTCACTTTTTAAAATTTATCTTGGACATCACTGGCATCTGTGAAGAAAAACATTGTAAGAAAATCTGGACTTCTTATATAAGTATGGAATCGCCAGTCAGCCTTGAGCAAACGTGGTCATCCATTTCTCATTATCTGTATGAGAAACGGCCTTTGCCCTGCAGTGGGACAGTAATAGGCTATATTATTAATCGTCACACCACTTTTGAATCGTCAACAAGTCGTTCAGTTATTCAATAAGTAGAAGGTATTTTTTCATTCGAAAACGTAGGTTTGTCTGTAAGGAGAAGAACAAGCAAGAAAATCCACGAACAATCTTTTTAAAAAGTTTCTGCAATATCCTGATTAAATTGTTTTTATTGCTTCTATATTTTGTATAAACAGCAATAAAATTAAATGAAGAGCAATAAAACGCAATAAAAAAAAATAAAGTTAATAGTTAGTTGTTAGTTAGTTTGTTCGGTCATGTTGAGAGGATGAGTGAAAGACGATTAACAAATGGTATTTATGTGGCGGTGAGTAGCATCGCAGGGAGGGGTCGCCCTAGGAAGACCTACACTGACCTTATTGGTGAGTTTCTTCAAAAAGGTCAGGGAGTACTAGTAACCGGCGTGCTTGTATGACGAGATGTATGAACGTAGATGAGGCGAAAGGAGTATGTAAGGAAAAAGGCGTGAGTTTATGTATGCATGTCAAGTTAAAAGCTATGTTAGTCCAGAGATCACCACCCAACTATCTTGAAAAGGAACCAAATGATCCAACGCACGCACAAAACGTACCTATATCGCATTTGTTTTCTCATTAAAACACCAGTACCTTCACAATAACATCAGAAATAAATAGAAATAATTATATATTCCAAAAGGGCCAAGCGTCATTATCATTATAATTTTATGTAATTGTATAGAGTCACCGGGACATCTCCCATACAAACACCTGTCATAATATCTATTGAGTAAGATACGTCGCCACGGCCGTATATTATGTGTACACAGAATAATTATCTATTCATCGAGTTAATTGACGCTCGATTACCTCACAAAGGAGCCAGGAGATACAATATTAGGTATACGAAGTACAGAGAGAATATTCATTGGAACATGTGCTAAGGCGTTGTTTCATTGTGGGTCATGGTAACGCTGTCCATGTTGACTTAGCTTCGTTATGGAAAGAAAGAAAAGAAAGAAAAGAAAGAAAAGAAAGAAAAGAAAGAAAAGAAAGAAAAGAAAGAAAAGAAAGAAAAGAAAGAAAAGAAAGAAAAGAAAGAAAAGAAAGAAAAGAAAGAAAAGAAAGGAAAGAAAGAAAAGAAAGAAAAGAAAGAAAAGAAAGAAAAGAAAGAGAAGAAAGAGAAGAAAGAAAAGAAAGAAAATAAAGAAAATAAAGAAAATAAAGAAAATAAAGAAAATAAAGAAAATAAAGAAAATAAAGAAAATAAAGAAAATAAAGAAAATAAAGAAAATAAAGAAAATAAAGAAAATAAAGAAAATAAAGAAAATAAAGAAAATAAAGAAAATAAAGAAAATAAAGAAAATAAAGAAAATAAAGAAAATAAAGAAAATAAAGAAAATAAAGAAAATAAAGAAAATAAAGAAAATAAAGAAAATAAAGAAAATAAAGAAAATAAAGAAAATAAAGAAAATAAAGAAAATAAAGAAAATAAAGAAAATAAAGAAAATAAAGAAAATAAAGAAAATAAAGAAAATAAAGAAAATAAAGAAAATAAAGAAAATAAAGAAAATAAAGAAAATAAAGAAAATAAAGAAAATAAAGAAAATAAAGAAAATAAAGAAAATAAAGAAAATAAAGAAAATAAAGAAAATAAAGAAAATAAAGAAAAGAGAGAAAAGAAAAGAAAGAAAAAAAGAAAAAGTTGACTCCTATGTCTCTCTTAAGTTATTTTCATACAAACTTTGGATTTCATAATTTAAAAACATCTTACTTAGCGGGAATCTATTTAGTAATCTTAAACTAACCTACCTCTGTGCCTTTCATCTTTATATGTCAAGCGGTTTTCATAATTTTGTAATGAGTGAGTGAGTGAGTGACTTTTCGCTTTTTATGTTTAGATTTGAGCTTTTTTCTACCACTCTTAGGAACGTTGTATTACATAGAAATTCTCGAAAAAGTGCTCTAAATGTATATTCACTTTTAGGTAAAGAAAGCTTTAATTTTGTTCCAAATCCTTAAAAAATAATAATGCTGTACTTAAAGAAACAGAGAAACTGAATTTCCCAGACTTCTGTTTGCAAAATAAATGAAATACAAAACTAATTTATGCTTGAAGAAGCAGCTTCAACAGAAGAAAATAGAATTAAAAGTGAGGCAAGCAAAAAGTAATACCCGCAATTTTGTTCATCTTTCGAAGTAATATTTTTTGAACGCGATAAAAAATGTATTGAAATATCTGAGGCTTTACTGAAGAATTAATCAAGTAAAAGCTTTGTTGTGGTGTCGTTATTTTTTTATAATAACATCAAAACATTACAGTATCGGTACAGATGACACAGCTGTTTAGATACTTCAAATTTTGGATAAGAATTTTGAACGTTGATTAAAAAATCGAAAAAAAAATGATACGTTGAGCATGAGGTCTTGGGTTCGCATTTCCCAGGTCAGGCCAAGTGTTATTAAGTTTTTCCATTAAGAATTTCTTAGTAGCAGCCTCGGAGTCTGGATTCGTACCTAATTGATAAAATTTTTAATATGCTCACCCCTATTACATGGGACTTAAA
The DNA here is from genome assembly GCA_949774945.1 of Hoplodrina ambigua. Lineage (NCBI taxonomy): Eukaryota > Metazoa > Arthropoda > Insecta > Lepidoptera > Noctuidae > Hoplodrina > Hoplodrina ambigua. Next base: position 12,213,839 of record OX458968.1, read on the forward strand.
CATAACTGGCGAAATGTGGGTGTACTAATGAGAACACCTCTGCTTAACCGTTCGGGGATTACAGTCGTGATGGTATGTGTATAATGTTTATATCTTTTTTTATGTACATAAAGAATGCCGTGGAGTTTTATGCTCGTTCTTTTCCATAGAGGCCAACCTCCGCTTAGGAACGAGCAACAAGCTTCAGCTTTCGGACAATCTGACCGACTCCTTGACAATTCAAAAGTGCTTGTAAATGGTCTAATTGAAATAAATGTTTTGACTTTGACTTATAAGATTATCTAAAGCGCCAAAATGGTTGTTGCTTTTACCGTTTCTGTCATAACAACGGAGCCATTTATCGACCCCGTTCCATTATTCTATAGAAACGAGCAATAAATCACGAGAACAGAAACAATAAATTTTGCAAACAATAACTTTCAACTGAGTTTCGAATAATACAACGACAAAATATCAAAAATATTATTTATTTTTCGCCTTTTTATTGTTTAATGCATTAGATAACATTACGCCTTTAATTCTAGAAGAGTAAGGCAGAGGTATGCCTATAAATACACCAACATTACGCCTGTTATAATAGGGGGCGAGCCTATTGCCATCAACCGGGACACAAATCCAGACTCTGAGGCAGCTACTGAGAAATTCCTGATGGATACACCCAATAACAGTTTGCCTGACCGAATCGAACCAAAGATCTCATGCTCAGCAGTCGCATAATCTCGCATAGACTCGTTGAATCATTTTTGGTCAATGAATTGTAAAACTAGATGCAATTTTAAAGTTTAATTAAGTAAGTACTTATTGACCAAAATATGACTAAACTACTTTTTATATGGAACGCCCTGTTGGTAGATACTGTGATTTTTTTAAAAGTAAGTAGGTATAAAGTTTCTTGCCCATTCTTCTCCATACGAAACTATCTTTGGGAACGTGCAAGTAGATAAATAATTATATTTTTTCTTGGTTATGGCGTTCAATAGCGCCTTTTAACTGTTATTAGTAATTATACTATGACTTTGCCTTTTTAGTTCTCTTTTTCGTAGAGAATAAGAATAACCAATGCCAACAAACAACTGCCTCGTTGGTCTAGTGGTAGCAAAACGGGACTGCTGAGCATGAGGTCTTGGGATCGATTTCTAGGTCGGGCAAAGTGTTTCATCATCAGGAATTTCTCATTTGTTGCGTTTGGATTTGGCTGGCCCGCCCCTATTACATGGGACTTATACATAACTGGCGAAATGTGGGTGTACTATTGGGTACACCTCTGCCTAACCCTTCGTGAATTACAAGCGTGATGTTATGTAAGAAAAAATACAGGTCGAAACGGCATTCATTTGAACCATTTAAGTGACTGACGAAGAGTTCCACTCTGAATATAAAGTGCTGTAAATTGTACTGATTGAGTAACGTTCATTCGTTCATTCGTTTCTCGTTCAATGCTTTGAAATGGGGAATTACGCATGCTGATTGAAAATGTATAAGATTTATATTTATAGTAAACTTATATTGACCTACGTAAATATATAATTATGGTGACTAGTAATTAGTGATCGATACTGTTGTTGTTATCATAAATACAATCTACACTAATATTATAAAGAGGAAAAATTTGTATTTTTGTTTGTAATGGATAAACACAAATACTACTGGACCGATTTTAAAAATTCTTTCACCATTAGAAAGCTACATTATCTGCGAGTACCTAAGGCTATGTTTTATTTTATTTTTGAGGGTAGATTTTTGAATTTTCATAAAATATACCTATGTATGACCTAACCCATCACCAATGTTATTCACTAATAAATTCTTTGACTTTAACTTCGATTAAAGTTTTTCGTCGTATCAATTAAATTATAGGCACCACCAATTCATTATCATATATTTTATAAACTGTCAAAACAAAGAACTGTCGCCCAAAGATTTTATAAGACCAAAACAAACTATGACGCTATCACTTACATATTTGTTAACTCAATTTATTTTGACTAACTATTTACTGATTTCAAAGCGACTAAAAATCTAATTTCACAGTTCAATGAAAATTAATTGGGTCTTCAGGGCTAAAATAAAATGTTCTTTTTTTAAAGAAGTTGTGGCTTGGAATAATTGGTTAATAGTCTCTACTATCCAATAGGCATTTCTTATTGCACTAATAGTTTAATTGATCTATATTTATAAATTAAAGTGCTGTTTGTAATCTTACTCTTATTGTAATACTATACTTATATAGTATAATAAGAGTAAGATTACAAATAGATACTTTTAGTTTACTACTAATAGTTTACTTGATCTATATTTATAAATAAAAGTGTCTGTTTGTAATCTTACTCTTATTATAATACTATACTTATATTAGTAATATAAGAGTAAGATTACAGACAGACATTACAAACAGTTGAGGATAAAGTCGCGTTGATACAGTACATAAAAACAAAAAAAAAATTTTTTTTTTTTTCAATTTTTGCCTGTATCTGGGTGTGTTCCTGTTAATTTTTGTAACTGCTGCACCGATTTTGCCAGGACATTAACTGACAGATAACTGATATTGGTGCCGATTCTCTTGGTCACAAACTAAACTAAAATTAGACTATTTCCATCTTTTTCTGTCCAATAAAACAAGAAAGAGGCTAATGTAAATAAGAGCTGTCAAATTTAGTCAATCTGACACATTCATGCGGTTTTAGTTGACATGTTAAAACTTATGGATTAAACATATGGAAAAGTTCAAGGCAAAACTAATTTGACATCCCTAATTTAGTTCTTTAATGTCACGGAATGTCACCGTCCTTTCCTTTCGCTGTATATTAGCAAGAGATGTCAATTCTCTAAATTTTGTTTAGTTTGTGAACAAGGGAATCGGCACCATTGTAAATATTAACTTAGCCTATATTCAAGAAAAGGAATTAGGGATCCACGCAAAAAAACAAAACGTCACGATAACTGACAAAATCTCGAGCAAAACCTATTGAAAAATAAGTAACTCCTTCCAATTTTGAACTTTGATGAAGAAAAATGCATTATTGCGATTAGTACAATCCTCACGGCAAGTACCCAGATGTCAAGGTCAGGACTTAATGAGTCTACTTCGAAGTCAATTGAGTCACGAATAGGAAGACTCGATCCAACCAAAAAGTTCAAGTAATAAATCCGACAACAATATTCTTAATGAATACAATATTTTTTCACAGCGTCAAGATATTCAAGGACTTACCTACTTGTACGTTTTTCTATTTTAAATTTCTAAATAAAGTAGGTGGGGATTTTAGAATCTAGAACCTAAAGTATTCTTGATTGTAGAATTATTTCTGTGTACTTTAATTTAAGCTTACCGCTGTATAGAGCTTCGAAAAATTGTGTTACCTACAGCTAAATTCGACCGAATTTAATTTTTCCTTAGAAACAGAAATGTCTATTAATCTTTTTTTTTTTAAAGACATTTCGAAAATATTCTCATCTAACTATTTGGACCTATCCTATCCTCCTTTTGTGTAGGAAGTTTCATCAAAATCGGTTTATTCATTTCTAAAAAAAAGGACTTTTAAAAGTTTGTATGAAATGATCCAAGCGTAAACGCTCGAAACACCGAACAAAAAAAAAATCTCTTAGTAAAATTTTGCTTAGTTTGATGGGCAATATCCGCATCTACTATGCGTAGTAAACAAGTATGTGATGTGTCTTGTTACATCCTGTAGTTTTTATTTTGTCTCGAGAAACATTTCTTCCTTGTCTCTTCTTTTAAAAGACTTTGCCCCACACTAACAATTTCTCCTGCATCGTGGGTGCAGTTTTAAATATAGAAACTTATTTTTATTTTTGATGTGCACGCCACACATTGTGCTGTTTGGGAGTTAAAATAACACTCTCGCGGTTTTGGATCTTTTTTTCTTTATCGTGTGGGCAGTAAGGTCTTACGACCCGACACACCTTAGTGTCAGAGTTTCTAAACCGCCTCAAGGGCCTCTGACAAGGTTTGAGTGGAATAGTACCAAGTCCAGGTTTCCTCACGATGTTTTCCTTCACCGATGCCAGTGATGTCCAAGATAAACTTTAGAAGGTACATATTAAAAGAGTCACTTTGGTACTTGCCCGGATTTGAACCTACAACCTCATGCGTGACAGGCGGGTGCCTTAACCACTGGGCCATCACGACGATTAGTTTTGCGTTTTGTATGAAGGAGTTTTATTGATTATTTTACAAATAAAAATATAATAAAAAACGTAATCTGATCGGTATGAAGTGTCGAAGGTGTGGATGTGCTATTAGAAATTCTTTTACCTAATTACACTTTCCAACTAATTCTATATTTTAGGCTTTGCCTTTTAAACATAATAATATGTGGGAACAAATAGTTTCGGAGAACAACATAATGTTTTCCTTGCGTGTTTTTCTTTGCTACTTACGATTTAACATTGCAATTTCAATCCAATTAAAAAAAAAAACTAAATTCAGGTTTCATAGGAAAACGATTATGCAGTATAGTGTTCTTTGTAATTTTGTATTAAGTGGTACAAATGACGGAGTTTTAGGGTTACGTGGGACAAATAAAAAATCGCTTACAATTTGTTACGTTATACGTCTGCTTTTTAAATTAAGAACAAGGTTATAACGATTATTATATTGCTCGTGCCTCGGAAAGCACGCAAGTCCTGTCCCTGCTGTCATTCGTAGAACTTTGACAGTCGTTATGGGTATCCAAACACTCGAAAGTGCGCGGGGGCTCCTACTTCTGGGTGGTTTAAAAAATAATCACGAAGGGGATGGCAGAACCATATACAGAACCCACAATATTAAATCGTATTTGAATATTTTATCAGACTGAATTGCTTATGTAATTTATAACTTACTGGTAACAATTTGTACTGTAGGCTATAATTTTTTATACAATTCCTTTTATTATGTAAGTATTGAACGTAATCACTAGCCTATGAAACTTTTTCGAATTGAGTAAAAAAATATTACTACGATACATAAAAAAATAAAAATAAGTTTTTTTTTTTCGGGATCAGCCTATCGCGCTTATCCAAATCCCTGTAAATTCTGAAACTCTTCAATGGTCGCATAGCGCGATCTCTAGTTATTGGTTATTGGGTTTTTCGATCAGGAATATCTAATTAGCAGCCTCGGAGTCTGGATTTGGACCCGGTTGATTTCAACAGGCTCGCCCCCTATTACATCATCAGCCTAGCCTTTTCCCAACTATGTTGGGGTCGGCTCCCAGTCTAACCGGATGCAACTGAATACCAGTATTTTACATGGAGCGACTGCCTATTTGACCTCCACAACCCAGTAACTGGGTAATAAGATACCCCTAGGTAAGACTGGTTGTCAGAGTTTCAAGCTTCTGACGACTCGTAACGGCTGTCAAAGATCCACGTATGACAGCCGGGACCAACAGCTTAACGTGCTTTCCGAGGCATGGAATGATGTCAATAATGTCTAAGATAAACTTTAGAAAGTACATATGAATTGAAAACGTCACATTGGTACTCGCCTGGCTTCGAACCCACAACCTCAAGCATGAGAGGCAGGCGCATTAACCGCTAGGCCATCACGACATTCACCCCTATTACATGGGACTTAAACATGACTGGCGAAATGTGGGTGTACATGGGTACACCTCTGCCTAACCCTTCGGGGATTAAAGGCGTGATGTTATCTATGTATGTGTGTTGAATAAACAACTATGTATAACATAGACATGCAACAAAAACATGCATTACTGTTCACATAATATTCTTGCATGCAATTGAATAGCTACAATTTAATTGAAAGAGCAAAACCATTCACACAATGAAAACTGTATGAAACTATTTTCATTTTAACTAAGCTTTTAATGGAACAATTAATCCAATGCATTTTATTTTAATTTTCAATTTTTTTTGGTAGGTACTGTGCAGGTGTACAGTCACGAGCAAAAATTAGTACACACTTAAAAAAATTTAAAAGCGACTTTCTTGTGAAATAGCGGTTATAACTTTGACTTAAGACCTATTTCACTGTAGTATTCAATTCAAAATACTGAATTCCTAACAATAACAACATAACGTTTCAATCAATAAATTCGAAGAAAATCACTTTGTGATGTTGTTATCTGTAGGTTACTTGTTTGTGCTCGTGACTGTACAAGGTGCGGTTTTTACTCCTCGTCAAATTTAAGGAAGTAATTATGTTAGTAATTCTCAAAAATAATCTATGCATATACGTAAAATTTGTAATTTTGAGAATGAATGAATTAATAAATACTTGACTAAATAAAAAAAATAATCATACGTTTTTTTTTTTCCTCCTGAAATTTGACGATTATGCAAACTTGCACCTTATTAACCCTAGGATTTGCTCTAGGAGCATGACCGCACGATCCGTTGTGGTCGCGCAAAGATTTCACCGTTTTGCGACGACGCAAGAATTTGCAACAGTAATACAGTCTATAGACTGGTTTACATCTGGGTAAAACCCAGTTGTCTAACACCACATTATCGACGATGTTATAGTTAATACTGCTGGATTTCCAGGAAATTAAAGACATACAATATTAATATTGACAACCCTGAATGTATACTATACCTTGAGTCTTGAATCCACAGGTCTCTGGTGTCTATAGGGGGCAGTTCAGTCTCAGTTGATGCTGCAGAATGCTGGGGTGTTCCACCTCGAGGACCCAGAAATCTTCTCCATGTACAGCGTCGACCTAAAGAAAAATTGAATAGTTAATAAATAAATTACCAAATGTATTACAACCAAATTCTCATCATTATCAGATTAGCCATAGGACGTCTACTGCTGAACATAAGCCTCCCCTACAGATTTCCAATAGGACCGTTGGAAGCGGCTCGCATCTAGTGCGATTACGGGAATCAAATGTCGATGCCGATGCTGTATATCATAAATAATATAACATCACGCCTGTAATCCCCGAAGGGTTAGGCAGACGTGTACCCATTAGTACACCCACATTTCGCCAGTTATGTTTTTAGTCCCATGTAATAGAGGGCGAGCCTATTGCCATCAACCTATTGCGTATATCATGAGTACAATAATTATGTGTTAAAGTATTAGTCACTTTTATCTGTCAACCTCAATTCAGGATGGATATATGACAATATTTAACGTAATCGTTAGTACAAAAAAGAAAATAAAGAAAGTAAGAAAAACTGTTTATTCACCCGAAAAAAGCAAAATAAACACAGGTTGGTATTAAGTCTAAAAAGTTACAAATTAATACTAATAAGATAAACGTGCCACTATCGCGCGAAATGGCTGACGCTCAGCATAATGCCGTGGTCCATGCACGAAGGCAGGAAAACCACGGCGCTCGTTTTCAGCGTAGCCGGTACAAAAAACAATAGGAAATGTTCTTAGAAGACTGTCCAAATAATTGAATATTTTTGCTTCCTGACCTTTCCCTTAAAAAAAACATAGTAATCCACAAAATACGTAAATACTAGGCCAACCTCGAGGTTGTTTTGATAATTAAACATCTTGTGTTACTTAGTCCAAAATTTCACGAATGAAACATAAATACAAACTTTATAGTTAATCGTGCTTTCAAAGACAACAAAAACAAACACTGTCTAATGAGTTTAGTAGTTGATAAGCGGAAAGAGTTATGCCTGTTTCACACGTAACGATATAAATCGTAGCGATTAATCTATGCAACTTGACTGCCTTATTGGTCTAGTGGTCGCAAGCACGGCTGCTGTGCATGAGGTCTTGGGTTCGATTCCCAGGTCGGGCAAAGTGTTATTGGATTTTTTCCGTCAGGAATTTCTCAGTAGCAGCCTCGGAGTCTGGATTTGTGCCCGGTTGATGGCAATAGGCTCGCCCCCTATTACATGGGACTAAAAACATAACTGGCGAAATGTGGGTGTACTAATGGGTACACCTCTGCCTAACCCTTCGGGGATTACAGGCGTGATGTTATGTATGTGTTAATCTATGCAAATCGATTTGCAGATTATTGTTCATCGACGGCAGTTGCAATTTATACTAGACTAGATTCTGCCCGCGACTTACGTACGCGTGGTTCTTTTCGCACGCGATAAGTTACGTCTTTTGTTGCTGGTCCGCTCTCGTGGGGCGTAGCGTGATGTTATACACCTTAACCGTGATGTTATAGCCTTCCTTGATAAATGGACTATACATCACAAAAATATTTTTTTAATTCGGACCAGTATTTCCTGAGATTAGCTTGTCAAACCAAACAAACAAACTTTTCAGCTTTACAATATTGGTATATAAATCCTTGTCGAAGCAAGTGAGTCATCATCTCCCATCATCGATGACATGTTTATTGCACGGGCTTCTGCGGAGAACTGACAATTGACGCCGATATCGGTGGCATGTGAAGACAGTAGGGACGTTCGATTTAACTGCACAGTCTGAAATCGCTACGATACATCGTTACGTGTGTAGCTGGCTTAACGTTTATCGGATATCTTGTAAATTTTGATCTATACTAATAATTTAAAGTGGCAAAGTTTGTTTGTTATTTTGTTGGTAAGAGGTTACCTGTACCTACCTATAGCAAAATGAAATAGCTTTTTGAGTGAGCTTGCCTCTATGCAAATATTGTAAAACATTGAATTTAAAAGAGTACGTTTGGATTTTCCTGCCAATTCTTCTTCACTACCTTTTGGAAGTGGCAACTAGATTCAATTCTTTTTTCTTGTATATGACGTTCAAAAGCTATTATAATAAAACAAATTAAAAAACACGACTGCAAAAATTGCACATATTTGTAGGTACTTTGTTTACTCGTCAGTTTTTTTTTTGACGTTTTTTATTTACAGCGTTATATATTTTTTAAATCTACTTGTCAAATTCTAGACGATAAACATAGACACGACGAGATTCATTTAAAAAAATAATTTAGGCTGGTATTAATTTACGTTTTAAAGTGACCACACAGGATTCTTTTTATTTATAACTAGCCTATGTTCCTCGGAACGATGCAAGGATTGTAACAATACCCCATACATCTAAATCGGTTCAGGCGTTTAAAAGTTATGGTGGAATAAAGAATCTCACATACATACATCCATTAACCCTGAACACATAACATTTCTTTTTTTGGGGCAGTCGTGTAAAAAGTGCCTTGTAATGGCCTAATTGAAATAAATGATTTCACTTTGACTTTAATAAAGCTATTTAAAGAGTTTTTTGAATGTTTATGTTTTTATTTAATCGCGCCAATCTCTAAAACTACTAGGTACTGCTACTACTCGGATTGGAAATTTAATTTTTTATGTGATAGCTAGATTCATTTATAACGGTAAAAGTTATCGCTAACTGTCGCCAGGCGGCACTATGTCCGTCTTTTTCACGTTAATAAACAGTTTTTCTTTTATTCTTTCTTTATAACATCACGCTACAACCTACAGGAGCAGAGCTATAATCAAAAACGTAACTCAACTCGGCTGAAAAAAACGTTGAAATCACGTGCAGAACCGGTCTCCAGTAAAACCATATCCCAAAAAGAAAATATTGGACTAAAAAGGCTTAACTGTCATTCCAGGAGGGTTGATAAATTCCACGATTACTACGTGTCCGTACTTAGACATCCACGCGTCCCGGGCTAAGAGGATTTGACGTGTTAATGTGTTCTATACTTTTGACACGCCTAGCCGCTATAGAATAAATATACTTTGATATTTTCAATCGAAATATTTTTGTTTACGTATTTTTGTAACTTTATTTTTATTTCTTACAACTTTAATGTTTTGTAATTGAATAGTTACGTAACTTCTAAATAATAATAAAATTATTGGAAATGTAGGTACTTACAATTTATAAAAGAGTGAATTGATTTCTGAATGGTGGATTGTGTAGTATTAAGTATATACACATACGAGTTTCTGCAAATGCCTTCGTTCTCTCGTTAAACAGGTTTACCATAAAATATATCCTATGGCATTTGGCAATAAAATAGTTTTCCGTCAGAGAAAAAAAAAAACAGGCGAGTACTTCTAGATATTACATTTTACAAACTAACTTTATGATATAGGTATTATAAGTTTAAGTATAGATTGTAAGCACATATATAAGATTATGTATTATGAGGCTGCTGTTCGCAATTCAAAGTCTTAGCACGTCGGGACAATGGCATGAAAGTAAACTGTAACTTCCATACTTGTATGCAAATTACTGGCTGTTTTATTTTTTATTAAATTGTGTAAAGGAAGCAACACAAAACTACTTTGTAAACTGATAACTTAACGCATAACATCACGCCTGTAATCCCCGAAAGGTTAGGCAGAGGTGTACGTACACCCACATTTCGCTAGTTATGTTTAAGTCCCATGTAATAGGGGGCGAGCCTATTGCCATCAACCGGGCACAAATCCAAACTCCGAGACTGCTACTGAGAAATTCGTGATGGAAAAACCCAATAACACTTTGCTCGACCTGGGAATCGAACCCAAGACCTCATGCTCAGCAGTCGCGCTTAGCGATCACTAGACTAACGAGGCAGTCCAAATGAGGCAGTTGTAAACTGATATTTAAAACGAAAATCACCGCTAGCTTTAAGAGAAGCAAAACATTTGGCCACGTTCCAACAACGACAATAGTACTTAAAAAATCCTCTTCAGGATGTTGATACTGTTATGATAACGCTGTACTTATCTCTAGTCCCAATTTGGGCATACCAAAGCGTCCATTTCCCCCTCCTGGCATCCCTTTGTGCGGTCCACGCCTATCCTAATTGTATTTGTGTGTATAGCATAATGTTCCTTCATATTGTACTAAACGTTAGTGGTAAGTGCAGTGACGTAGCTCGGCCTTGACCGGCCATGTTTTTTTTGGGGGGCCCTTCTATAAAGGAGGATAAATATTTTTTGTAAAAGAAACAATCATGATTATTTTTTTCATGAAAGTTTAGCGCACAGTTTAGTTCGATAAATAATTAATCTGTCTAGCCTTTCCCAACTATGTTGGGGTCAGCTTCCAGTCTAATCGGTTGCAGCTAAATACTAGTATTTTACAAAGAGCGTCTGCCAATCTGACCTCTGTAAGACTATTTAGCTGACGACTCGAAACAACTGCTTAACGTGCTAAGAGTTGGATAGTGGATAATGTTTTACGGGATTTTGCATACACTGGTTCAGGGCCCCTGGAGTTAAGGGGCCCTGTACCTTAGATAGGGCGGTGGATACGCCCCTGGGTAAATGGTAGTAATGTGCTTAGTGCTAAATGTGTGTTATGCTCGAGTGGTGCCATGTGGTTTCTGGCTAGTAGGCTGTGAAGTTGTTATGTGGATATTGTGAAATTTCTATCAACGGCAAGGAAATATCCAGTATTTTATCAATAACTAGCCTTATCCCGCGGTATCCGCTGCTGTGTTTCGTTGCGTGATGTAATAACTTATACCTTAACAATTCAAAAGTACCTGTAAATGGTCTAATTGAAATAAATGCTTTGACTTTAACTTATCTTAGGTACTGTTTCTCATGAATCTAGCTATTGTACACAATAATAATGTTTTCCTCCCATTTCCGTCGCTTTTGCGCCAGGGCCAGGGGTTTTAAATTAATCTGGTGATCACAGTTGGCATTCCAATTTCACATAGAACATTCTCTAATTACTAAATAACAGGTGAGATTTTACAACTAATTAAATTTTCTACCAATTTTTAAACCAACTTCGTCCAACAGCCCGAAAAAACTTCAACTCGATCGGAATACAATTAAAAACACAATTAATTAAATGCCCTCTAGCGAACGAATCGAATTTTTTGAGCCATCATTTTTCCCAATATGAAGAGACAATAAGTGAATTGATTCTCTGTGGAGTGTTCGATTAAAATAGATTAAAAAGTGCGGTGCACACGGGTCGGCGTGTCACGACTACGTGGAGGGAATGAATGTTGCTTTAATAAATATTTAATGCTTCAAGACGAATGGCCCGTGCAAACAACCGCTATAACATGAAAAAACACGGAACTATGAGATAGCTGCCGTGCTACGTGCCGTTCAGTTAAAATAACTTGAGCAAACCTGAACTTAAGTTCTTTAATAACAGCACGCAGTGACCAATCATTGAATTAGGTTTGGGTAAACCCACATAAAAACTCTCATTATCAAGCGCCATAAACCACAGTTCAGTAGTACTGCACCAAATGAGGTGATACACTTTTTGACCACAGGCGCTGCGAATGCAGGCTGGGGCAATCATCTTAACAGTAATCAAGCTATTATTTGAAGTAATTGTTTTTAACTCTGATTAATTTAAAATCTTTCTTCAATTTTGGGATGGAAATCCTAATGAAAAACTTAATAATACGAGTATTTAGTGCGCTCTAAAAATCACACCCACAAGCTTAGAAGTCGCACTTGTTAGTCAATCAGTACTTACATAATATTATCTAGGTACAGTCTAGGTAATAGCTGTTACCTGACCCAACTAGTTGACCTACTGAAAATTAGACTAATAAAAACCTTCTGTAGTGAGCAGTAGATAATATATTCGATGCGTACGAGCTTAATGAGCCAGAACGACTTGTTCTAGGTAGCAAATATTATAGAATCCAGTTATACCAATTTGATTAGCAGCATAAGCAGAGTAAAAAGACACACTCTGTATACAAATAATAATATTGTAAAACATTGATTTTAAAAGAGTACGTATGGAGTTTCTTGCCCATTCTTCTCCATACAAAACTATCTTTTGGAAGTGGCAACTAGATTCAATTCAATTTTTCTTTTTTCTTTGAATGACGTTCAAAAGTGCCTTATAATGGCCTGATTGAAATAAATGAATGAAGTAATTTTGAGCAAAAATTATTGCAAGGAAATTACTTTTATGTTTCTATCTAGAGATAGTTTACTAATTTTCTACTACCATCGTTGACATGGAAACTGAAAATACCTACAGACCTTTAAACAAATACTAAGTGAACATGCGTCTGTACGATGTCACTTTAACTGAAATCGATTAGAATAGAGTACACAAAGCAGGTGGCCTATAGATTGTGGTGCCTAGAATATTCGTTCAAGGACGCGTAGTAATGAAATATTTTCATGTAGGAACACGTTTTTAGTTAGGTATACTTATAAAGTATTGAAAAGTATGTCGTATGAATTGAGAACGGGTCGCGTTGGTACATAATAGTGTTGAATATGGGTTGGTTTTAAAGTAGGTGTTTTACCTTTTTTGTGATATATTGTTCTTTGTTTGTTTGTAAGAATTGTTTTCTTTTTTACTAGGAAAAGGAAACATCGTGAGCAAACCTGGACTTGTAATTAATGTAAGTCTGGAATCGCCAGTCCGCCTTGAGTAAGCGTGGTGATTTATGTTCAGACCTTCTCTGTATGAGAAGAGGCCTTTGCCCGGAAGTGGGACTTTAATAGGCTGGTATTATTATTATGTCGAATTTGTCCGCGTGAATGACGGTTTTTGGAGTTGCTGTTTTTCGCCAGAAATTCTCATTGTTTTATTAAAATTAAAGTAGCCTAAATTACTCCTTATAAGTGAAAGTCCCGTCAAAATCGGTCTAGCCGTTTAGGAGTAGCCGGAACAAATAGACAGAGAGACCGACAGACAAACAAATTAAATTGTCATAATTATATATTTAGTAAAAAGCTGCTACCTATTTTGGCATAACAGACAGACACTTTAAATTTATTTATTCATATTATGTAGATGTTTCGGCTTTGGATGTCATGTCGTACAACCATTTTTTTACACTTTTTTAAAATTTATTTTTCTTGGCAAAAATATTTACAAAATATAGCAAATAAGTTATTATTTGCTAGTATTTTTGCGGACAAAGGGCATTGACATCCGGCGTAATTTCCATAACATTGGCTAGGTATTATTTAATTTTTAAATGTTGCCATAAACAGGAAATATCTTCTGTATTATTAGAGCGTCATCTGTCTGGATGTTTGTGTACGTAAACACAAACAGCCAAATCCGGAACAACAAGATAGCGTAACTAATATTTGTTTTAGCAGGAATCGAGCCCGCATCTATGGTTACACCGCAGTTTGGTAAATAATGATTGGATAACCGCCTCGCTGGTCCCGTGGTTACAAGTGCGACTGCTGAGCGTGGGGGTCTTGGTTTCGATTCCCAGGTCGCGTAAAAAGTGCTATTAATTTCTATTGACTTTGACTTTGACTCAGCAGTCAGGTGTTTGGAAGTTGGTAGAGTGACACCGCCGTGCCTTAGAAAGCACGTTATGCGGTGAGTCCCGGCTGTCACATGTGGATCATTGACAGTCGCTACGGGTAGTCAGAAGCCTGAAAGTCTGTCAACCAGCCTTACCAAGGGGTATTACCTAGTTCGGATAATAGAGGTCAGATAGGCAGTCGCTCCATGTTAAATACTAGTATTCAGTTTCATCCGATGAAACTAGAACCCGACCCCAACATAATTGGAATAAAGCTAGGCAGATTGATTGATAAATGTAATATTTAAAAAAAAAAACGTTCCACAACAAATTATTTTTCAAACAAATGTAAAGTCAGTTATCAGTTTATCAGCACGTAAATTGTAATGGAACATTTAAAATCTATTAGTGGAAATCGTTCATCAGAACAATTCGTTTATGTTTGACATAACATGAAAACATCACGCCTGTAATCCCCGAAGGGCTAGGCAGAGGTGTACCCACTAGTACACCCACATTTCGCCAGTTATGTTTAAGTTCGATGTAATAGGGGGCGAGCCTATAGCTATCAATCGGGCACAAATCCAGACTCCGAGGCTGTTACTGAGAAATTTCAGATGGAAAAACCTAATAACACTTTGCCCGACCTGGGAATCGAAACCAAGACCTCATGCTTAGCGCGCTTTGCGACGACTAGACCATCGAGGCAGTCCTGTTATATAGTTATGTTTGTCATCTATTTATTTCTAAAATAATAATATTATAAAGAGGAAAGATTTGATTGTTTGTTTGCATTTAATAGACTTCGAAACTACTGAGCTGATTTGAAAAATTCTTTCACCATTAGAAAACTCCAATACCACGGACGAAGTCGCGTGCTAAAGCTAGTGTAAAATAAAATCGATGTTATTTGTCAGCACGTCCCGTGTCGTGTAAACCGACCTCCGCATTGACACTGATGTCAATTATTGGAGACTGTTGGTACTCTCGCGGGAATTCAACTGCGTAGTACAAGTGAACTAATTTGACTAGACTAAAGTTGTTGAGTGGTTGAAATGGCTGGAAAATGTGTACATGCTTGATTATTTACAGTATGTAGAGTACAGTCAAAAGCAGACTGCCTTGTTGGTCTAGTGGTCGCGAAACACGACTGCTGAGCATGAGGTCTTGGGTTAGATTGTAAGCGCTCTTCCTTTCTCTACTTATTTAAAAATTTGCTGTGCCCGACAGGGTTCATGATTGTTTCTATTAATATTTCTTGTTTTTATTTTACCACCTGTAAGGAATGATTCTCATTAGAGCGGGCCGTGCCCGGGGCGGGGCCCGGACGGGGCACGGTTTTAAATCTGTTACATATAGGTATTTTGTATGAATCAATTTATATTACACAGTGCATTATCCGTGTCCTGTCCGGGCACTCTCGACGCACTTCAATACCACGTCGGCTCGTCCACGCCCCGGCCCGGGCACGGCCCGCTCTAATGAGAATCATCCCTAAGTGTTCAACATGGCTTGCAATATTTTTTTTTTTTTTTTTTTTTTTTAATTTAAGCTATTTCTATTGTATTTAGCTATAATTTTTTATTCATATACTCGTAGATGATACATAGAAGATAGATAACATAACATCATCACGCCTTTAATCCACAAAAGGTTAGGCAGAGGTGTACCTATTAGTACACCCACATTTCGCCAGTTATGTTGTAGTTCTATCTACTAGACGGCGAGTCTATTGCCATCAACCGGGCACAAATCCAGACTCCAAGGCAGCTACTGAGAAATCGAAATCCCTGACAGAAAAATACAATAACACTTTGCCCGACCTTGGAATTTAACCCAAGACCTCATGCTCAGCAGTCGCGCTTTGCGACCACTAGACCAACAACGCACTTATACACATAGATGGATAGTATAGATATAAACGAGCATTATTCACTGAACCAGTTCCATAAATGATCACTCATTTGTACTAACAAAGTCAGCAAGCAAACTCAATAATTTACATTCACAATGGTGTCGATTCCCTTGTTCAAAAACTAGACTAAATTTAGAGAATTGACATCTCTTACTAACATACAGCGAAAGGAAAGGACGGTGACATTAAAGAACTAAGTTAGCGATGTCAAATTAGTTTTGCCTTGAACTTCTCCGTATTTCCTTTTGACTGCCTCGTTGGTCTAGTGGTCGCAAACGTGACTGCTGTGCACGAGGTCTTGGGTTCGATTCCCAGGTCGGGCAAAGTGTTATTGGGTTTTTCCATCAGGAATTTCTCAGTAGCAGCCTCGGAGTCTGGATTTGTGCCCGGTTGATGGCAATAGGCTCGCTCCCTATTACATGGGACTAAAAACATACTAATGTGGACCTCTGCCTAACCCTTCGGGGATTACAGGCGTGATGTTATGTTATGTTCTCCGTATTTTTAATCCATACGTTTTAAGATGTAAACTATAATTGTATGGATGTGTCAGATTGACTAAATTTGACAGCTCTTATTTACATTAGTCTCTTTCTTATTTTATCGGACAGAAAAAGATGGAAATAGCCTTATTTTAGTTTAGTTTGTGACCAAGGGAATCGGCACCAATATCGCGTCTGAATTCTCGTAAACCGTTTACACTGATCATCACGGGTCGTTGGGTGTAAACGGACCTTCTGTATGACAGATATAATTGAAACTCCCGTCAATGTCCCACGGGATTACGTAGGTGTACTGACGTATGCTAATTATGTTACATGCTAATGTTTCAACTGTTGTACAGTTGAATAAGCCATTTGGTATAAAGGCAGCTAACTTGTAACTACTTTGAAACAATAGTCAAAGTCAAAGTCAAATCGTTTATTTCACATAACATCATAACATAACATCACGCCTGTAATCCCCGAAGGGTTAGGCAGAGGTGTACATTAGTACACCCACATTTCGCCAGTTATGTTTTTAGTCCCATGTAATAGGGGGCGAGCCTATTGCCATCAACCGGGTACAAATCCAGACTCCAAGGCTGCTACTCGTTTATTTCAATTAGGCCATTATAAGGCACTTTTGAACGTCATAAACAGAAACATACAAATCCTAAAAAATATAACCCACTCAATAAAGGCTTAAAAAAACACGCAGTAAATTCAAGTATCACTTGAATCTAGATTTCCGATACGTCTAGCTCGCTTTTAACCCTAGAGAGTTGAATGTTACTCGTGTCAGCACCAGTTGCAACGTACGTAGAGTGTATCGGAAAAGTTTTCCTAGTATCGTGTTTGGTTTTAAAATTTACATTACCCGAGAGGTGCCAGCGGGCACTGTGTCGGCGTGTTTCTTTAAAATTGTTGGGTTTAGAGTTGTGTATGGACTTTTACAGGGTTAAAACTGTTGATAATATGTATTATACAATTTTCTGTTATAGCTTTGTTTCATAAAGCGAGGTTATTGTAGCCTGGGGGCTTAGACAAAGTAACAATTACAAAACGATAACGAAGTTCGAAAAGACTAAAATGTATGAGATTGACATAAGCCGCGTTAAGACACGTGGTCAATCGACATCGTTATCGTAATTTGGTAGACAATGTTATAATTCATAACGAAACCATAATAATGAATCGTTATTTATCCCATACAAATGCGTAGACAAGCAGCGCTTTCAGTGTTCGCCTTCGCCTCGATCGTGATCGCGACCATAGTGTTACATTGGCTATGAAATGTTTGTCGTTTTCTCAGAGACGATGACGAATTTAGATATCGTTTCGCTACGAAGCGATGTTACTTTGCCTAAGCCCCCCTGGTGTACTAGCGAACCGTCCAGACTGCGCACGCATTCTGAACTATTCCGGTGGAATTAAAAAAAAAAACAAAACTTCCATTAGAGCCACGTCCGAGAAATTATAAAGACAACAAAAAGGGCTTTCGGACTAACTGACCGACTCCTTAACAATTTAAAAGTGTCTGTAAATGGTCTCATCATCTGCCTAGTCTCTTCCCAACTATGTTGGGGTTGGTTTCCAGTCTAACCGGATGCAGCTGAGTACTAGTATTTTACATGGAGTGACTGCCTATCTGACCTTCACAACCCAGTAAGTGGGCGATACGGTACCCGTAGGTAAGACTGGTTGTCAGACTTTAGGGCCTCTGACGACTCGTAACGACTATATATTATAGATAATTGAAATAAATGTCTTGACTTTTTGACTTTTGAATCAGCCAAATCGGTCCAGTCATTCTCGAGTTTTGTGCTTAGCAACACATTAAGCGATTCATTTTTATGTACATATATGTGTGCCAAATTAATCTAGATCCGTCCCGTAGTTTTTTCATGAAAGAGTAACAAACATCCATACATCTTCACAAACTTTCGCATTTATAAAATTACAAAAAAAACAAAAATGTCAGCCGATTCTCAGACCTACCCGATATGTACAAAAAATTACCTAAAAATCCGTTCAGCCATATTATAAAGAGGAAAAAATTGTATTTTAGTTTGTTGTTTGTAATGAATAAACTCAAAAACTGCTGGACCGATTTTAAAAATTCTTTCACCATTAGAAAGCTACCTACATTATCTGCAAGTAACATAGACCATAAATGTTATTATAAAAACATTAGGGATCCGTAAGAAACATCACGCCATCGAAATCGCGAGAAGAGCGCTAGTATTAGATATACGAGTAGTAGGATTTAGTTCACCAACTCTGCCGTCCTGTCACCGCACCAAAATATATGGACATGTCAAGAACGATTTACAACATTGTCCTTATTTAGTGAAGGTACCTTACATAAGGCATCACGTGTAACAGTAGGTACTTAATTACCTGCGACGAGGCAGCCAGTTCTACTATCAATCTTATGTACTGTCTCGCTAAATTTACATCACACAACAAGCTATTCTTGTATGAATAATGATTATTTATGCCGACTTGAACTATTAAATTCTGTTTAAGTAACATACCATAATATCACGCCTGTAATCCCCGAAGAGTTAGGCAGAGGTAGACCTATTAGTACACCCACATTTCGCCAGTTATGTGTTAGTCCTATGTAATAGGGGGCGAGCCCATTGCCATCAAACGGGTACTAATCCAGACTCCGAGGCCTGCTACTATGAAATTCCTGATGGAAAAACCTAATAACACTTTGCCCGACCTTGAAATCTAACCCAAGACCACATGCTCAGCAGTCACTCGACCACTAGACACAGACCACTAGACCAACGAGGCAGTAAAAACTGTGAAAATTGTGTTTGTCTTTGTACAAATATTATTCATATTTAAATGTTTACTTTACCTACAGTGTTGACGCGTAGGTAAGTTCAGTAGGCATTTTGTACAAATATTTGTGTCGGGGCGGAATGTGAACCCGAGGTCTAAGCATCGAACGGCGGATGCAAATATTCCGGTTATGTGCCCTTGGTTCTTTAAATAAAATTCATACGCGCTTATAATTGGCGCCACGAGTCGTGAGCACAGATTGTAGGATTTCGCGCATGTACACTTTTGGCCAAATAAAGGCTAACACATATTACTTTTAAAAGTATTTTATAAAATTAAAACAGAGCATTTTTAAAAAACGAAATAATAAAAATGAACTATATTAAACCAAAAACACAACAAATACGAAATAACAAAATTAAACTATATTAAAAAAAAACATCTAATACGTAATAACAAAAATAAACTATTAAAAATTCAAAACGTTGTTCACTAATATTGCACAAAAGTGTACAGTAGCGGAATGACAGGCGATAGACCAATAGACGATGAGCATCAATTGACGAACCAATCGCATGCAGCCGACTGCAAGATCGGCGCCCACCGCCTTCTTCATTCCGCCAAAGAGACCGGAATATTAAGAAATGCGCAGGTGAAATTTGTGCTCACCACTTGTGGCGGTACCTATACTATTTTTTATTTTTTCCTTTAAATACATGGGGTGTAAAAAGACGTTAGTAAAGTTATTTCTTTCTTTCAAACATTGCGATATTTTTGTTTTCTGCACCTTAACTTCGTACCTAGTTGACGGCAATGGGCTCGCCCCCTATTACATGGGACGAAAACATAAAGCTCGGTTTCCACCGCAAGCGGAACGGACCCATTAAGGACTCCGATTAACTCGCAAAAGTAAATTGCATACTTGTATTCTCACCAATAAATAATCGGGAAAGGACTGGACAAGCAGAAAGAGTTGTAATGAAATCGCTCAGTTCTAGAGAGTTCTAAACTCTTTTTTGGTGGAATTGTAACATATGTTCTATTTCATTAAAAAGAAGCCCGTTCCGCCTCATTTCCCGCACATTACTCTTTCGCGGTGGAAACCGAGCTTCACTGGCGAAATATGGTTGTACTAATGGATACATCTCTGCTTAACCCTCCGGGGATTACAGACGTGATGTTATGTAATGTTGTTGAAAACTTCAATTCAACAAACTTCACAATCAAAGCCCGACTACCCGCAAAATTGTCACAAGGGGATATTTATCCAGAATCAAGTTAAATAAAGGAAACTAGACCTGTGATACTCTAATACCTATATACTGACACGTGTAAGTACCTACATATGTACGTAAAAGCATTTAGCCAAATGTGACATTTGGTTAAATGACGAGACATTTACATAAACGGTTCGCTCGACAAATTGATCGAGGCCGATTTTTTTAGGGGTTATAAGGTTTTTAAAACGCCCTTTGGGAAACGGGTTGGCATTTCGGTTTTTTGTGATGGGGGATGTAATGTCAGGGTGTGTTATGGGGTTTTGTTTCGTCTTTGTTTTTGGTACACATGTGATATTCTTTTTATTTCATACTAGAGAATCGCTAGTTGCTTTGCACGAGTTTTTAGAGGATTTCTTAAAAAAGTTACTCTAAAGTATTTACTTGTTCTTTTTTTTAACATAATATCAAATATTGAAAAAATATTAAATTGAATTTACTTGTTTAAAAAAAAAAAAATATCCGCCATTTTAAATTTAGAACCAAATGACTTATTTAAAAATAAAAATAGAAATCTCTGTTTCTATGGAAAACTTAAAATCGGTCGAATTTAGCTGTAACACAGTTTTTCGAAAATAATCTCTGATAACTTTTCAGACCTACCGATGTATCCTGCTTATGCATAGGAAGTTTTATTAAAATTGATTAATTCATTTCGACAAAATATAGACTTGAAATTTTGTATAAAATGCCGTACGGCGTAAACGCTCTCAACACTCTTAAAATCTTTTAAAATTAATAAAAACGCAAACCATAATTAGAACAACTTACATTTTAATATCTATCGCCCAACATAAATATTAAACACGTACTCACAAAATTATTAGTTCAATACGAAAACATATTACGGATGTTGAAATCCGTTTACAATAAGACCACAAATTCCTCGACGTAGTACCTACTCACAAGTAAATATTAGTAAAGTACCCTTTCAGAGGACAGCGTATGAGTTTGCTTTCGTATATCAAATATAAAAGCTTTTATCCGATTAATATTTGTCGTACCTATATTCGGTATAAAGCCTTGTTCACACAAGAATACTGTTATATTGTGACACAAGAAGTGTGATTTTGTTGAGACATTTGTTATGCTTAACACTTATAAATAACTAACTTATGTCTGCGACTTAGTCCGCGGAAATGCCGTTTGTCAATCAATCAATCTGCCTAGTCATTCCAGTCTAACTGGATGCAGCTAAATACCAGTATTTTACATGAAGTGACTGCCTATCTGACCTCCACAACCCAGTAACTGGGTAATACAATACCCCTTAGTAAAACTGATTGTCAGACTTTCGGGCTTCTGACGACCGGTCGTAACGACTGTCTATGATCCACCTTTGACAGCCGAAACCAACGGCTTAACATGCTTTCCGAGGCACGGAGAAGTACATAACATAACACCACGCCTGTAATCCCTGAAGGGTTCGGCAGAGGTGTACCCACTGGCACACCTACATTTCGCTAGTTATGTTTAAGTCCCATGTAATAGGGTGCGAGCCTATTGCCATCAACCGGGCACAAATCCAGACTCCGAGGCTGCTATTGAGAAATTACTAATAGAAGAACACAACTACACTTTGCCCGACAGTCAGTCAGACAGTCCAGATAATATTTGATATTATGATTTGTTATTATTAACATTAAACAACGCTTATTATAAAGTTAAAACCATTCCTGATGCTACTCTGGCGTCTTAAATATCTTTGTTTATAACATTATCAAAGGCGCTTCCCTTTGTCCTACATTACGGTCTAATTAACTTAATATTTTCATAATCAAGTTTGTACTGAAATTAAATTGTGATGAGATGAAATTAATTGAAGATTTTGATGTTTAATAACTTCAGAAGCAGCCGCGAAATTCGGTTAGGAATTGTGAACCGCTCGAGTAAGCACCCTTTAAATTGTGCGTCATTTAAAAGCAGAATAAGAAAAAAGAAAAATGAAAATCTAATGTGTGTTTTTGACAGTAAATTTTTGTTCAACACAGCCCGCAGTTGCAGCAGTGTGTGCAGTTCAGTGGGCGGTCGTGATGGTTTAGTCGTTAAGATGGCCAGCATAGCAAACACGAGGTTGTGGGTTCACAAACACGGGTTCGTTCGTTCACGTTCCAATGTGTTTTTTTTCTATTTCATTTATGTACTTACTAAGTTTATCTTGGACATCACTGACATTAAAGAATAAAAATACAAATCCGCAATTTGCCTCGAGCAGGCGAGGTGGTCAATGCTCGTGCCATCTTTCTAATAGAACAGGCTTTTTGCCCTGCAGTGGACCAATATTATTGAGCTAATATTTATTTATTTTACAGTGCATAATTATGTTCTTTTTGATCAGAATTTTCGATCGCTTTATAAAAGTAATCCATCCAATTATTTCCCCGGATTATAAATTGATCTGTTTCTGAAAATTTGTTTTAGTACGAAACTAAATCCCGAAGCATTTACATAAGATAAACATAAACAAATTGATCAATTTAGCTTTTCAACGTAACTTTAGGATACTTTTAAAACAGTTGATCAGCAACGCCCGATTCGAAGCTTATTTTAATTAAATTCAAAAAGTTTTAAACCTACGTCGAAATACAACCGAAAAAAAAGTCCATTTAGCTTAAATTTTTTTATCGAAAGAATTTTTTTCGTAGATAATTTAAATTTGGTGCTGGCTGCAAAAAACGGACATACTAATCCCCGGATGGGCCCGTATATCGCCTCTTTAATCAAGAAGGTAAGGGATTTCAAAAGAGATTTTTTTACCCATAATTATAATAACTCGATGATTCTGCAAAGATTAGCAAGCGTACTTTTGTGTAAGCAAGAAATTCTGCGACATACGGTCGATTGAATCACCTAACATTTACAAATAATTTTTGGAAAGGGTTTTTGAATTCTTTGAATCCCAAATCCACTTATGCCAAATTGAAATGGGGGTACAAAAGAAGGCGGGTAGTCTTAAAAAAACGTTTTACCTTTTTTTTATTACATTTGAGGAAATTGAATTCAATGGCTGTGGTTACCTTTACGAAGGGACATACCCCGATCCGAAAAGATGAGGAGTTATTGGGGGTATTAATTTATTATTCAAAAAACTTTTGTATAAGTATTTTCAATAATCGGTAGTTACTTAAGCAGACCTTTACAAAAATGTCGAGACAAAATGTAGCTGTGCCCAGAATAAAACCAGTGTATTTGCGCAATTTTTCAAAATTTCTTAATACGTTTCAAAGTACATTCAACATTCCAGGCGTAGATCCTAGAAATTCGTTAGAATACTTATGTACGATCTACGAATCTTATCTACGACATTTATTGTTTAAGACATTTATTTCTCAAAAGATTACATTAATCACTTACTGAGAAATTACAATTATACAATCACAATTTGAGATTTTTTTATTATTATTTTTATTTTTTATTTTTTTATTTTTCACAATTTTGAGTGCTTAGATGGTTACCTTAGTTCTTTTGCGGATCTATTCATTTCTGATTGAGAGCAATGCAGAGAGCATAGCCCTCTGCATTGTCCTCTGAGCTTCTTATCGGCAACCAGAAGGCGCAGTGTGGGAAGGCGCTCTACAAGGTGGATCGAAGACTTAGTAAAGGTTGCAAGAAATTGCGGGATTTGGACAGTGCAGGACCAGTCATTGTGGCTGTCTTTAGGGGAGACCTATGTCCAGCAGTGTGCGTCGTTTGGCTGATATGATGATGTTGTTTTCGATTACTTTTCACACGACACTGCTGTATGTACTATCAGATGTAATTCAAGATTTAAATCCTGTTAAAATCAAGCCTACTCAGCCACTGTGAGTGGTTTTTAATCTCAGTTACCTTTTTCGTGAGATTGTACAAACCTGTGGCGAAATTATGTTGTTATTTTTGAGATTCAGGACGTAGATCCTAGCAATTGGTCGGAATATTTATAGTCTACCAATACAGACTGACTTTTGGTTTCTTGGCTATCTTTCAGGCAGTTAAAGGCATCATGATCTGTCTAGCATTTTTTCCAACTATGTTGGAGTTGGCTTCTAGTCTACCCTCTCTCATCTTTTACATGGAGCGACTGTCCATCTGACCTCCACAAGTCCACAATCTTGGTAAATTATACTTGAGCCTAACCTTTTGTATTTGTTGCCACAACAGAAGTGTCTGTTGTGTGACCTGACAACAGTGGAGTTGTCAGCTTTTTATTTTTATTTTTTGATAAAGGATATCTGTTTAAAAAATGCGCCTTGTTTTGTTAATTCTTAATACCAATTCACATCAGTGTTAATTTGTTTGTGTGAAGGACGAATGGGTAGGCATGGGGTAAGTCAAAAGTAAATGGTTTGCTTCAAAAATAAATGCTTTATCTTTGACTTTCAAATAATACGTTTAGGTTTACAAACCAACGCGCTGGATGCAAGCCGCTTCCAACCTTGTCCTATTGGAAATCCTATTGGAGGAGGCCTAGGTATGTCCAATGGCTGATATCAGAGAATCTTTGAGGCTATTAATAGCCTTTGAGGCACATTCCGAAGAAACAGCCACCTTTTACGGTTAAAATCCCTGAATAATCCAAAACCACTTACCAATAGGAGCTGGACCGCCGAGCCAGCCGGGTGCCCAGCCAGCTCCCAGCCCCTTCCTCTGCCGCGCCAGGAGTTGTATCGTCAGCGCATACGTCAGCAGCATCACCATCAAAGGGATGTAGAACGAGATGATGGACCCGATAGCCTTGTACAAGTTGTCTGGAACCTGACACGAGCCATCGATGAGCACGGAATCTGCATTCTGTAGAAGAGAACAGCTTTTTAGAATTTCGGTAAAGATTTTGAAGTATCTAATAGTTTTAGTCATAGTTCTAGTAGTTATAGACATAATGTGATGGCCTGATGGACACGTGATGGCCTGGTGGTGGGGTTTTCAAAGTGGGGGGCGCCGAGACCAGCAAGGGTAGGAGGAAGATGGACTACCAGTGTAGTTAAGCATCTTATTTTTAGATTGCAAGCGTTTACGCCGTACCTCTGGCATTCCATAAGCGGCGTCGGCTACGTCATTTTCAGTAAGCCGTATAATAGTCTGACAGCCAATTACAGGTCTTCACTTATAAGTTACAGAACAATACTGTATTCTTTAGGTATTAAACATTGGATTGCGCATAATCCAGATAATGGTGCCGATTCCCTTGTTCACAAACTAGACTAAATTTAGAGAATTGTCATCTCTTACTAACATGCAGCGAACGGAAAGGACGGTGACATTAAAGAACTAAGTTAGCGATGTCAAATTAGTTTTGCCTTGAACTTTTCCGTATTTTTAATCCATACGTTTTAAGATGTCAACTATAATTGTATGGATGTGTCAGATTGACTAAATTAGACAGTTCTTATTTACATTGGTCTCTTTCTTGTTTTATTGGACAGAAACAGATGGAAATAGTCTAATTTTAGTTTAGTTTGTGACCAAGAGAATCGGCACCTGTATCTTTCGCGCGATTGTCAACTTGTCTCATTTATTTTTTGTTCGGAAAACCGGACTGAAATTTAAAATTATATTCTGCATAGGCAAAGTCGAAACAAAAGCTTGTACCGACTAATTCTATTTATAAATTCTACCGTTCAGTAGATTATTTTCTTTGCTACTGACATTGTTAATGCTTATTACTCCAGCTAGCTCTCCCGCTTCGGGTGATATTATCATAATAATAATATTTTACTGTTATTGTAACCTTACGATGTGAGTAACATCTATATTATATACTATACTCTGTACTCTAATATTTTATGGAAGAAAGATTCGTATATTTATATGTTCGTAACGAGTTAGCTCAAAAACTACTTGACCGATTTCATAAATTCTTTCACCATGAGAATGCTACATTATCCCTGATTAACATATGCTATATTTATTGCTAGAAAAAAAAATAAGGTTCCCTACTAAAATTTCAATAATGTGACCCAAGGTATCAGCAATTTGCCTGTAAAATTCTTTACTTTACATGTACGTAGAGATGGGTGCAAATTACGAAATCTACGCGGACGCAGTTGCGGGAAAATTACTAGCATAAAATAACAAAGCTGAAGAGATTTTTATTTATTTTTTTGTATTCAGTTAGTTTAAACTCAAAAAAAAATATTTTTACTTGATATCCTCATTCTTGAGGAATAGGATAAGCTATATAACATAACGCTGCGACACACGGGAGCAGGACAATAACAAAGACAAAACGCGGGTGACGCTGCGGGATAGAACTAGTTTTGAATAAAGATATAGTGGATACAAAAAATGATATTACTCGTAGATAGCTAAAAGGTTTATTTACATGGAGCAATTTTATTGCCTGTTGAATACAGATATGCGAAGTGAAGCAATAATAATTTTTTTATAGTTCAAACAGTATTTCAATTGAGTAACTGGTAGTATTGTGTTCATCGGGCAATTACATTGCTCCATGTCTGAGCTAGATTGAGCAACATCCACTATAACTATGCTTGATACTCTTGATCGTGACGTGCATCAAATTACATACATAACATCACGCCTGTAATCCCCGAAGGGTTAGGCAGAGGTGTACCCATTATTACACCCACATTTCGCCAGTTATGTTTAAGTCCCATGTAACAGAAGGCGAGCCTATTGCCATCAACCGGGCACAAATCCAGACTCCGAGACTGCTACTGAGAAATTCCTGATGGAAAAACCCAATAACACTTGGCCCGACCTGGGAATCGAACCCAAGACCTCATGCTCAGCAGTCGCGCTTTGCGACCACTAGACCAAATATTTATTTGTTTAATAAGTCTCTATAATTTTATTACGGTTAAAAAGAAATGGCTACGGTTGCCGTGGAATTAAATATCAACTATGACATGGACAGAGTCGTGGGCAGAGGCTTGTTAATTATAAATAAAATATTTTATTTTTAATTCACACACATTCCTTAACAACCATTATTAAAAATAAATATTTACATAAATATGGAACTAAGTATAACCTTCACTCTCTCACTTGAAATTCAACCTTAACCAAATTAACTTAAGACTGAAATCCTTTACGAACAACAGAAGGATTCAATTAAATTCATTCATTACAATTTCAATTGTTAATCTTATACAATTAACAATAGATCGTAACTCATTGTGAGAAGAATCGATTTGTTAATACTTCATTATGGCGCTTTTACTGTGAGCTATTGTCAGTGTAAGAAGTTTAGAGATAATAGGGCTATTAAGTTAGCGTATGTTTATAATAATAATAATCATAATATCACATCATTAATCATAATATCGGTTTAGGCAGAGATACCCATTAGTACACCTCTGCATGCTTTGCATTTCGCTAACTATGTGTAAGTTTCAATTAATAGAGGGCGAGCACAAATCCAGACTCCGAGACTGCCACTGAGAAATTCCGGATAGAAAATCCTAATAACACTTTGACCTTGAAACGAACCCAAAACGTCATACTCAGCAGTCAGACAAAGTAAATAGGTTACAATATACAAAGTAACACGTAGAAAACAAAGTTAGAACAAATGAATGATCGCCTGTTTCGTAGCCCTAAGCTTAAGCCGTCTTTATTGCTCTTAATAATTGAACACATTTTAATTGAACAGAACACCCATTATTTATAAATGAACTCGCACTCAACGTCTGTCTCCATTTTAATTGTAATCGGATTCCATTTCAATTGATTGCGAGCTGAAACAAACGCGTTAAAGAAACTTTATCAATTAATTGATCAACAGTTATCAATCACATAGAAGTTTCAGTTTCATTGCTCTTTTAACGTTTAATGCACCAAAGAAAGATTTATTAATCTATACTTCTATACAAATACATAAAATTGAAGTGTCTGTTTGTAATAATATACTAATAATTTAACCGCTTTTTACTACATGTCTATGAATGTATATACGGCACTTATGCCAAAAATTTTTTTTTTCTATTTTTGTCTGTCTATTTGTTTGTTCCTGTTAATCTCTGGAACGACCGGACCGATTTTGATGGAACTTTCACTGGCAGATAGCTGATATAATAAGAAGTATAGGCTACTTTTGTTTAAAAAAAAACAATTAGGGTTCCAATAATAAAAAAATATATAAAATATAATTATTATATACGACTGCCTCGTTGGTCTAGTGGTCGCAAGCGCGACTGCTGTGCATGAGGTCTTGGGTTCGATTCCCAGGTCGGGCAAAGTGTTATTGGGTTTTTCCATCAGGAATTTCTCAGTAACAGCCTCGGAGTCTGGATTTGTGCCCGGTTGATGGCAATAGGCTCGCCCCCTATTACATGGGACTAAAAACATAACTGGCGAAATGTGGGTGTACTAATGGGTACACCTCTGCCTAACCCTTCGGGGATTACAGGCGTGATGTTATGTTATGTTATATAATTATTATATATAATTCACGCAAAAATAAAACCTCGCAGAAAACCGACATTCACGCGGACGAAGTCGCGGGAATGTAGTAGTATTCGCTAGTAGTAAATAAATGCAAATAACAAAAGATTGGAAAACGTAGTAATCGTTCGTTGAAGTGTAATAGAAATTGAAATTGGTGATTAAGAGGCAATTTAATTAATTGAAACTTGATTTCAATTAGTTTTATTTCAATGTCATTGGCCTTTTGTGTCATTGATGAGTATTGTAAGGTTCTTATTGTAATAAAACAACAGTAGTTATGCTTTGCGGCTTCTAGACCAACGGGCAGTGGATAAAATAAAAAAAAATAAAAAGCTTTTTTACATAAAAAAGAAGGCAACCGCCTTCAAAAACTACAAAATAAAAAATAACTTTAGTTTTGGAAGTCGGCGGCTTTGGTTTTGTTTTTCGTTATGTAGGTATTGCCATATGAGGAGTTCCATATATCCGAAGTTCATGACAATATTTCTGTGGGACCAAATTAGAAGTATACTATTTCAAACAAAAAATGAATCATCTAAATTAATTCATAATTTGCGGAGAAATCGCATAACAAAGCTACCGCCGAATTAAGAACCTCCACCTTTTTGAAGTCGGTTGAAAAAGAAAGTTGATATTGTTATAATTTAACGTCACAAAAGACTCGAAAATGATATTCTATCATAGAAAATTAGTATCCACTTCACTATAACAAAGTAAATTAGTAGTTTCCCCAACGAACCGTCGGATGAGCTTGGAGCTAAATACAAATCAATTTCGCTCCAAAAATAACGGTTTTTAATTTCACGCTACATGCGTAATCGGTGAGTTATTTTAAATTACGAACTCTTTTAGAAGTTTACACACGAAAAGGAAAAGCAATGACTATGTAAGTTCTATGGTGTGTAAAAAGCTACTATATTTAAAAAAAAAAAAAAAAACACGACTGTAAAAATTTCACATATTTGTACTTTGTTTACTCATCAGGTTTTTTTTTACGACGTTTTTTATTTACAGTGTTATATATTTTTTAAATCTACTTGTCAAATTGAAGAAGATAAACATAGACACGACCAGATTCATTTAAAAAAAATTGAGGCTGGTCTTAATTTACGTTTTAAAGTCACCACACAGGAGTCTTTTTATTTTTAACTAGCCTCGGAACGATGCCAGGATTGTAACGATACATCTGAAACGGTTCAGGCGTTTAAAAGTTATGGTGGAATAAAGAATCTCACATACATACATACATTAACTCTAAACACATAACACTCCTTTTTTTGGGGCAGTCGTGTAAAAAGACACGTCACATAGCCGTTCACTAGGCATAGTCAAAGTCAAAGTCAAAGTCATACTACCTATCAAACTAAGTAACATTGAACTAAAAATAATTTTAGTGTGAAAGTCACTATTTGATTGCCTCTTTGGTCTGGTGGTTGCAAAACGCGACTGCTGACCTTTTAGGTCTTGGGTTCGATTACCAAGTCGAGCAAAGCGGTATTGGGTATTTCCCAACAGGAATTTCTCAGTACCAGCCTTTGGGTCTGGATTTGTACCCGGTTGATGGCAATAGGCTCGCCCCCTATTACATGGGACTTAAACATGAGTGGCAAAATGTAGATATACTAAAAGGTACACCTATGCCTAACCTTCAGGGTTTACAGGCGTGACCGCGTGATGTTGTGTTATTATTATATCTACACTAATATTATAAAGAGGAAACAATTGTATTTTTGTTTGTTTGTAATGGATAAACTCAAAAACTACTGAACTGATTTTAAAAATTCTTTCACCATTAGAAAGCTACATTATTTGCGAGTAACATAGGCTATATTTCATTTTCATATTTTTGCGCGGACTAAGTCGCGAGCAAAAGCTAGTTAACAATATGACAAAGTAAAGAAAAATAATTGGAAATCAAAAAATCTGTTTGAATAACCTACCTATATTCTTGTACTCGTACTTCATAATACGAGTGCCTATTAACTTTGTGCCGGCGTATCGTATTTGACGGCAACCCATGACCGTCCACCGTGAAATTAAAGAACACTCTTTTGTGAAGGTGGAATTGATTTCTGTTGTTATTACGTGTTCGAATAAAGAGGTCTTGGAATTGACATAAAAAACATAACATCACGCCTGTAATACACGAAGGGAAAAGCAGAGCTATACCCATCAGTACACCCACATTTCGCCAATTATGTTTAAGTTCCATGTAATAGCAAGCCTATTGCCATCAACCGGGCACAAATCCGACTCCGAGTCTACTACTGAGTTTCTGACGGAAAATCTCAATAATATTTTGCCTGACCTGGGAATCGAACTCAAGGCCTCATCAACGAGACAGTCGAGACAGATAATACGTATATGTGCACGAGTATATATGGAGATAATTCGAACAGAACAAAAAGACAATATCACTCAGAAACGATTCCGTATTAAGACTTTTCCTTAAGAAGAAATCTCTTAAGTAATATGAATGTCTCTCCGGAGTGAACTTGACTCGAGATTCACGTGCTTTTCAATTATATACACAATTATTTTTGTTTCAAGGAAAATGCCGTGAGTTTGTCACGTGTTACCGGAAATTCGGGAAAACTCAAGACTCGAGGTGAACGAATGAATATTGTTATTTGAGAATCTTACGTCATGATTGTTTTGAAATAATTACATCACCAGGTAATTCTATATACGGGGTCACGCTGAAAGTTTTAGAATAGGCCAGTCAGAAAAAATAACCGATAAAAATGGATTTAAATTTCGAATCCGTAGATGTATAGTAAATTCATAATTATGTCATTTGTTTTTACAAATTGATGACAATTGAAAAAAAGTTGTGCATCAAAATGAGACTAGTTAATTGTTTTACAGTCAAAGTCAAAGTCAAACCATTTATTTCAAATAGACCATTTACAGGCACTTTTGAATTGTCAAGAAGTCGGTCAGTTAGTCCGAAAAATAAAGCTAGTTGCTCGTTCCAAAACGGAGGTAGGCCTCTATGGAGAAGAACGAGCAAGAAACTTCACGGCACTCTTTTTAAATTAGGTTTTTACAAAAAGTGGTGCGGAACCCAACTGTGTATGTTTGATTCGCACTTCAGACCCAGCTAAACTAACAATCACGAAACGGCTAAATACCAGTTTAAAAACAACATAATTATTTATGAAAGTCATTGTTTATTCCAAGCGACAGTCTGCCGCCTTGTTTTTTAGAGCTAATTTTTTTTGTTGTAAAAGAAACAGTTTAACACAAAACATAACAGGCGAAATGTGGGTGTACTAATGGGTACACCTCTACCTAACCCTTCGGGGATTACAGGCGTGATGTTATGTTATGTTAAAAAACAGTTTCATGTTTCTATTCTAGACTCATTTTGAAACTTTTTTTCATTAACAAACAAATAAACGAGGTTTCTTTTGCATTTATAGTATTAGTATAAATCTAACATGTTAATCTAATAAAATATTAAAATGAGATTTTTGTTTGTTTCTGCGTTAATCGCTGAAACTGCCAGTCGGATTAGGAAAAATATAATAATATATGATAGCTAGATTCACGAGGAATAGTAAAGGCCATAATAACATCACGCTACGTCCTTCAGGAGCGGAGCAGTAACCAAAGGCGTAACTTAAAGCGGAAAAAAAAAACAAACACGCGGACGAAGTTGCGAGCAGAAACTAGTACAGTAATAAAATATAGATATACTAGGATATGACTGGGTTTTATTTTAAAATTGTCCGCCCTCTCTTACAATGGAATGGCTTCTGAACTTCGATTTTGCTTAAAGAAGTTATTTGAACGGCTCTGTGCCATCCAATTTAGAAAATGACTCTGCAGAAAAATCTAGTTCAGTTCCTTTTATAATTATAGTAGAATTTTTTCTTTGGAAAGCTTTTTTATGTATTCCAGTTTCTGGAAAAGAATCTTTTTTAAAAATATTTTAATATCTAATAGTTTATAACTGTCCCACTGCAAAGCAAATGCTTCTCATCGTAGAGAAGGTACGAGCATTAATCACCACGATTTTTACCACCTAAAAAAAAAGATAGTAATTCTTACTAATAGTATAAATGATAAAGTAACTTTGTCTGTCTGTCTGTCTATTACGATTTCACGACTATACTACTAAACCGGAGTTAGTTAGAACCTCAAGAAAGGACATAGGCTACTTTTTTTCCACGACTTCGTCTGCGTCCGCGATTACCGACATTTATGCGATCCAAGTCGCGGGCATAACATAATTATGTGAAACTAATTTAATACACGAAATATGTTACATCACTATCCAACTAAAACAAGTCAATGGTGCCGATTCCCTTGGTCACAAACTAAACTAAAATTAAACTATTTCCATCTTTTTCTGTCCAATAACACAAGAAAGAGACTAATGTAAATAAGAGCTGTCAAATTTAGTCAATCTGACACATCCATACAATTATAGTTGACATTTTAAAACGTATGGATTAAAAATACGGAAAAGTTCAAGGCAAAACTAATTTGACATCGTTAACTTAGTTGTCACCGTCCTTGCCTTTCGCTGTAGGTTGGTAAGAGATGTCAATTCCCTAAAATCCTAGTTTGTAAACAAGGGAATCGGCACCAATATCCATTTAAAAGTTATATTTAGATTCGAAATCAATCAGTGTTCAATTTCCCAAATCACTACAATTACTTAAAAAATTGAAGAAATTTTGACATATTGTGTTGGTTTATTTAGGCAGAACTAATTGAAGTCAAAGGTCAAAGGTGACGTTCCTCGAAGTCACGTGGAACATAGCTTACTTCTAGACAAAGACATACCACCACTACAATTAATTATGAAGTAAATCAATACTCAGTTAATTAGTTTCTTTATACCTACTATAGTTGGGGAGGCCAAGATGCTTAATGTGGATTTACTCCAGCGTCGTAGGGACCTTTTGGATTGTGAAAATTAGATGCTAAAAAGTAAAAATGGTTACAGATGGGACCCTTTCACTGGTGGAGGTAGCGCGCATAAGTAAAGATTAAAAAAAAAAAGAAAAAATACATCACGAATACTCGAGCGTGTCAGATATTATTAGTGTATGCGCCCTACATGTTTCTGATAACCGAGGAATATTAATCTGCTGGTTTGCATGGTGGGAGTGGCCGTATGAAGGGGTTGAAAATGGTAAAAAATGAAAGAAAAAATTATGACATTGAAATACTCGAGCGCGTCAGATTAATACACGGTTACTTTTAAGTCGTCCTGGAACCGAAAGCCATAAACTCGATCATCAAACTCGAAACTACAATGACCATTTAAAAAAAAAATAACAATAAAAATAATCAGCTGTTCCCAATGAAAAATGGTCCCAATCGTTTCGAGTTTGATGATCGAGTTTATGACTTTCGGTTCCAGGACCACCTGAAAGTAACCGTGTATAAAGACAGTTCAGCTTGATGTCCTTGTCGTGCTGACCCATAATCTGACAATTATATGCAGGGACTTCTTCAATATGATGGTTTAAAAAATTAAAACCGCTGCCCTAGACGCGCGGCCCTATATACAGGGCTTAAAAAGGTACTTAACAGGGTGCAAGTTATTCCCCTTATACTAATCTGCCGCGCTCGAGTAAATCCAAAAATCCCTTCCTGACCTCCCCTACTACTACAATTAATTACGAAACAAAATCAATAGGTAATTAATTTCTATAGGAATCCGTTGCAAGTACGAGTAGCTCTTGGCCTAAATAAGGCAATCATTTTGTCTGCAACCATTTTAGTACAATTAAAATACTTCAACTCAATCAAGGGACTACGTCTAAGCAAAACAATTACAATTAATTTATTTCTAAGAAATGTATTAATTTAATAGTTTTCGAGTTCAATTTAATTGAAATTCTAAAGTTATCCTTTTTACCTTGCGGCTAAATTTGCGATCAAGATTGATGTGACCTTCAGAAAGATTTAAATAATAAACAAGAATTATTGAAAGTTTAAACTTCGGTTTCAAGTATTAAAAATACATAGCAGAGCTGATTACTTTGTTAATAACTTGAGTTTGTTTTAAATTAACTAGTCTAAAGGGCATTCCAGAATTTACAGTAAGTAAACACTAAGTAATAACAATATCTGCCTAGCCTTTTTCCAACAATGCTAAGGGTCGGCTGCCAGTCTAACTGGATGCAGCTGAATACCAGTATTTTACATGGAGCGACTGCCTATCTGACCTCCACAACCAAGTAACTGGATCTGACGACTTGTAAATCTGACAACCAGTCTTACCAAAGGGTATCGTAACGCCTTGGTAAGACTGGTTGTCAGATTTTCGGGCTTCTGACGACCCGTAACGACTGTTAAAGATTCACATATATAATTGCCAGGACCAACGGCTTAGCGTGCTTTCTGAGACCCAGAACCCATCCACGGACCAACCCCGGCAAACGTAGCTTAACCTGACGGATCGACCCGTGCGGCTGTTATTTAGCCGCGGGATCCTCCTAATAACTAACTAAGTAATATTAATATAATGGGAGTAGAAGACACTTAGATGTGTCCACACCTGGCGAATGCGCGACTCGCAAGCCGCTTGCTGCTGCACACGCTTGCGGGCAGCGCAGGTCCGGTAATTGTAGCAATCTTTAGGGGAGGCTGATGAAGCTTGAGGTGAACTGTTAATCCATAGTCATCATCAGCAATATATCAGCCGAACGTCCACTGCTGGACATAGGCTTGCCCTTAAGGCAGCCACAATTACGGTCTTGAGCTGCCTACATCTAACTATTTTCCGCGATCTATACCAGGTCGTCGATCCACCTCATAGGGGGCCTTCCCACACTAAACCTTCCAGTACGTTGTCTCCACTTGAAAGCCTGACGACTCCAACGGCCGTCTGCTCTTATCCCTAATACCTATTAGAATAACAGTTCACCTCATCTAAATTCATTGAGGAAGAATTCTGTTGTTTTTTTTAAAGAATAGAACATTTTATTCTGAAAAAAATGTCAGTACGTGCCAAAAGCTTGTACCTCATCTGGCATAAATACAAGTCTTTCACGATGTTGTTGTCACATTGCCAATTGGCTGCCAGCAGTAGTTATGTACTACGATCGCGTATGCCAATTATATTATGTGTCCAATGACACTGACGATAATTACGTACAATTTTTAAAATCAGAAACATTTTTTAGTATTGTCTTTTGTGATAATGATGATTGCAAAAAACAAACAAAACCAAAGACACCAAGTTTCGAAAGTAAAATATGTAGAACTAGTGTCTTTTATGTGGTTTTTCGTCGATAATAATTCTAGGTCGATTGTTTCTGGAGTCATATTGGCTTAGTAATAATAATACAAGTCTCAGACAGGTCAGGTCAGCCGATACGGGTCATGAGAAAGTCTCGAAAGTCGAAAGTCTGACAATCAGTCTTACCAAGGGGTATCGTATTACCTAGTTACTGGATTGTGGAGGTCAGATAGGCAGTCTCTCAATGTAAAATGCTGGTATTCAGCTGAATCCGGTGAGACTGGAAGCCGACTCCAACATATTGGGAAAAGGCTAAGCAGATGATGATGAATAATATTACAAGTCTATAATATAAGAGCAAAGGACCCTTCTCACACAGATAAGGCACGAACATTGATCACTATACTTGTGAGGTGGATGCACAATGGAACGATTGACTGCTGCGCTGAATGTCACGGATTCAATTCCCGCATAGAATAACATATTTATATGGTACAGGTCTACGGCTAATTGTTCTGGGTTTGATTGTTCATATAATATAATGAGTACTTAAATATGTATGTTTGTAATTGCACCTACGATAAAGAAGGAGATACCTACTAGTGTGGGTAACATAAAAAAAAAAAAAAAAAAAAACTTTCGATAAGACTAAAAATGAACCTTACCTTAGAATACTTTAAAACCAAAGGAAGACTCATGGCTGATGACAGGATCCAGACGAAAGCGATCTTCACAGTGACTCTCTTTCTCGTTTTGTTACGTCCGAACCTCATTGGATACCGGAGTGAAAGATATCTGTAGAAAAAAAAAAGTTATGAAAACAAAATTAAAAAATGAAAATTATTTAATTCCAGATTAACATCCAATTTCATATATAGGTTTATATAAAAACACATAGACAACAATAAATAATAATAATAATTAATTAATAATAAGGATAATACAAAAAAAAACTATGATGAAACAAGATAAAGTACTGTATTTTCTGTTACTTTTATCTGAAGAATAAATATGGCGGTTTGATATATCTTTCTTAAAATAAAACTGTCTGACTGTTCTTGCATGGTTTTAATTTGTTTTTTATTATTATTTTTATCCTGTCATGTAACTATTTGCTAGCTGTTGAGACTAGTTCTTAAAAAATAGACTTGCCAAAATAAACTTTTAATATTATGAAACAAAATGTTACATTAAAATTAAAACCTAAAAACACCATTATAATTAGTCAAAACTATACTTCTGTAAAGTAATTTAATTAATTAATCTAAAAGCCACTCGCACCTAACAAAATTATAATAATTACACATTGTGTACTAGCAGATTAATTAATTAATTAATGTTAATTACAGTTACCTGTCAACGCTAATGGTGCATAGATGCATGATGGACGCGGTACAGAGTAGTACGTCGAGACAGAGCCAACACAGGCAGTATATTGCGGGTAA
Organism: Hoplodrina ambigua; assembly: GCA_949774945.1. Taxonomy (NCBI): domain Eukaryota; kingdom Metazoa; phylum Arthropoda; class Insecta; order Lepidoptera; family Noctuidae; genus Hoplodrina; species Hoplodrina ambigua. The sequence goes on from OX458968.1 coordinate 12,251,460, forward strand.
GGGGAAGTAACCTGAAACAGAGCAAAAGTGATTAAGATTACATGACGTAACATCACGCCTGTAATCCCCGAAGGGTTAGGCAGGGGTCCCATGTAATAGAGGGCGAGCCTATTGCCATCAACTGGACACAAATCCAGACTCCGAGACTGCTACTGAGAAATTCCTGATGGAAAAACCCAATAACACTTTGCCCGACCTGGGAATCGAACCCAAGACCTCATGCACAGCGGTCGCGCTTGCGACCACTAGACCAACGAGGCAGTCTATAAGATCTCTAGTCTAATTAATTTATAGAAATAAATATGTTACCTACAGCGTTTTTCATGAAATAAAGACTGCAAAATAATTATGCTATAATAAGAAGAATGGATGTAAGAATACAACATAACACTTTTAACACATTAGTCGAAAAAAACATTTAAAATTTTACGTAAGTGTAAAAAAAGAGAAATTGTTGCTTGTGACTGTACAAGAATAGGATCACAAATTCTTCAAACAAACACTGTCCTACCTCGTTTCCGATGGGAACACAATGTGTGTTTCTTACCCGAGAACTTTGTATCGGATCAAGTAGGTATCGCTGATACTAAGCTTTCGATTGAACTAAAAGATTGCTACGTCGTAGCTGATGTTACAGCTACGGCTACAGCGTAGCAGGTGACTGCACTGGGTACATTATTACTTGATTGACATTATTTGACCATCAAGTAGGTGACAGAACACTCTAGGCCAATAGGCACAAAGGGACGTTTACAACTGGGAGTTATAGCCCAGTAGCAACACGAAATAAATTTGACATTAATTAAAAGGTCTTGGGATTAGTAAATATTTTTAAAACGCCAGACCATTCATACTAGTTGTCTTTCTTTATCCACTCCATTATGGGGATCTTAACACGATGCTGCTCACCGACGAGAGAGGCGAAAGCGGAAAAACGGATCTCATGATCGTAAGCGCTACTGTCGAGTATAGGGACTTGGGTTTGGCCTCTCCGTCACCCCCACGACAGAGGAAGTCCATGAGGATTTTCACAGCGCATAAAAAAAAGGTCTCAAAGTAAAAGTCAAAGTCAAAGTCAAATCATTTATTTCAATTAGACCATTAAAAGGCACTTTTGAACGTCATTTACAAGAGAAAAGAAAGCATATGTGTGCCTCTATTCAGATTTAATGTCGATACCGAAAAATGGTCGGGAGGATATTATTATGCCAATACGGTGCAAGATCCGCCTCACAGACACGTGTGAGAATAGCCTAACAGTAAAACCCCACTAAGAGGCGTCCCCATTTCATTCCGTATAATATTCCCAGTAATTTGGACTCAGCAAACATTGATGGTAGGTTAATGAGCGGCGGCTAGGGTTGTCACTAACCGCCTGTTTGTTTAGAGCGGCACACCCCTGCGGCGTATTGACAAATTTGTTAAAAGCCTATGTAAGTGATACGCGGTGACGTTAAAAAATACTGAAAGTTTATTGTTTTGGTTGAAAGAAATCTGTGTTAATATTTTTTTAAACGTTGTGCTGTCAGTGCCTGAGATTACTTGACCCTTCTTCTTCTTCTTCCAACTCCTTTTATTTTGCTACACCTGTCAGTGTCAGTGACGACACAGAGCTCTCAGTGTCAGTTCCAGCGCGTGCATAGAGAATGTATGAATGAATAATTATCACGGTGCCGGAACTGAGACTTCACTGATACGTGTGAATGTTGATTAACACTTTTGACTTTCAATAGCCGTTACATTAAATATTACACGTCAAAGGTGTTAACTATTCTAATATTATAAAGCTGAAAATTTTCATTGTTTAAACGCGCTATTCGTTAACTATTCTAATATAATATTACAAAGCTGAAGATTTTCATTGTCTAAACGCGCTGTTCTCTAAAACTAATAGACTGATTTTAAAAACTTAACTGATCTGAAAATTCATGAGTTTAGGCTTTATTCTAAACTCTCCCCGCGACTTCCTTTGGAAATATAATATAGCCAATATTACTCAGGGTGTTTTTTTTTTTTAAATCGGCACATTAATTTTTCATTTTATGAATTACAAACATACACAGACGGGCCAAACAACAGCCGACAGCCGTTGGTGCCGGCTGTCATATGTGGATCTTTGACAGTCGTCACGGGTCGTCAGAAGCCCGAAAATCTGACAACTAGTTTCACCAAGGGGTATCGTATTACCCAGTTACTGGGTTGTGGAGGTCAGATAGGCAGTCGCTCCATGTAAAATACTGGTATTCAGCTGCATCCGGTTAGACTGGAAGCCGACCCCAACATAGTTGGGAAAAGGCTAGGCAGATGATGATGACACAGACGGGCTAAAAATACAAATCTTTCCTTTTTGTAATAATAAAAATAACAGTGATCCGCAAGAAAATTCACATGGACAAAATCGCAGGCGAAAGCTAGTGTAAATCAAAGTTAATCAAACCATTAATCTACGTGATACGTTTGACGTGCGGTTGATTACCTACTACGAAAGCGTAGCGGTGACATCATAGTGCTACGCCGTAGCAACTTAGTTGGTTGACTAAATAAGTTCATGCGTGTCTACGCGTCAACTTATTAAGTCAATCTAACTTTTGCATTATGTTTTATTATATTTTTTTTATCATTTGAATCATCTTTTTGTTAGACCTGGGAACTTTGTGATTAGAGAGACATTGCAAGTAAACAAAAAAAACAAGTTTTAAATGTTATAACTAAACTTAAAATAACCTCACGACACCTGTATTGTGCGTCCAACACAATGTTTTGCGTGAACAATCATAAACAGTAGATTTCCACACCAAAAATAAAAGTAATTTCACAGCAATAATTTTTGAAAAAAGAAAAAATTCTATGCATTTGCGTTGATTTCACGTGAATAATATAGTTAGAATAGAATCTAAAAAATAAAAAAAAAATGGTGCCGATTCCCTTGTTCACAAACTAGACTAAATTTAGAGAATTGACATCTCTTACTGACATACAGAGAACGGAAAGGACGGTGACATTAAAGAACTAATAAAGTAGGGATGTCAAAATAGTTTTGCCTTGAGCTTCTCCGTATTTTTAATCCACACGATTTAAGATATCAACTAAAATTGTATGGATGTGTCAGATTGACTAAATTTGACCGCTCTTATTTACATTAGTCTCTTTCTTGTTTTATTGGACAGAAAAAGATGGATATAGTCTAATTTTAGTTTAGTTTGTGACCAAGAGAATCGGCACCATTGTTTTTAATTTTGCTCAACATTACTAAGTTTGATGGACAGAATGCGTACTTAACGGCTATATAATGGTGTCTTTTTACACCCCTAAAAATTCAATAAAAGGAAACGCCTCCGTGTAAACATATTTCACAACGAAGCAGTATAATTGAATTACTTTCCAATTTGTAGCTTCACATGGGGTAAAACGTTGGAAAATGAAAAAAATTCAATGTACCACAAACTGATCAGTGTAGTCTAATTCTGTCGCATATTATTATTATTTAGGTACGTCTATGGTCCGAGAGCCCAGAGCCGCAGAACCTACGTCATTTTAACATGGCTGACATGACATAATATGCTTGAAAATGGATGTAGGAATAAAATTTGTATTATATGTATATGATTTTATAGGAATACAAACAATGGTAAACTAAGAATATACAAAGTGTCATAACATGTAACTTAACAAATACTCTATCCCCTACATTTTCCACGGATTACTACTTCTTGTTTAAGATGTTTAAAAGTGCCTTTAATGGTCTGATTAAAATAATTATTAGTTTGTAACTGAAAAGTCCTGTCCAGGCGGTTTTCTTATGGAATGCACTCCCTCTGAATATCAGGATGGCCACCAGTCGGTTAATGTTCAAGGTTAAAGCTCGCGAACACTTACATAATAAGTTGGCAGACTCGTCCCACAGTTAATTTGTTGTACTTCATCTATGTATTTTATCTCTCTCCCCACTATTTATATATTTATATATATATATTGTATGTATGTATATATGTATTTATTATTATAATATATTCTCTTAATTTTCTGTATCTGTGCACCTACTTTGTTTTTGTCTCTGCATCACCCTAAGGTAGACTGGTAGAAAATGCCTAAGGCATTAAGTCCGCCTTTGTACAATGTATTTTTGTACATGTGCATAAAGTTTTAATAAATAAATAAATAAAAGTGGTTTTACTTTAAATAGTTTTAATTAATTTCGTACTACACAATATTTTTAAATACTTTTAATACCTTTTTCTTTTTCCTTTTTGTATGATGGGAAATAAATAAGTAATAAATAAATGATTTGGCTTTAATTTTGACATAATGACGTAAACCTCGCGACTCCTGGATCTCAGTGCACGATTGTAATACGAATAACAAATCCAAGGTGAATGGCTTCTCGGGTTTATGGAAGATCCAATATATTTTCGGCAATCAGGGACCCTTTTAGTTTGAAAAACCTTGAGCCCTGGAGGCCATATTTTTCAACTGATTGGAATGAATTCTGACATATTTATGGATCTAGTTTCAGTCCCACTTGTAAGTGAGAACAGATTAATAGGACCTGTGATTTGGGAATTCAAATTTACCTATTGCGTATTTAGGTATATATTAGATGTTAGGTATACAAAAATTAAGAGCAGCTGGTGTTGAATCATTTGGTGGTGCTGATCCACGCGTCATGTTCGTGAACGATCGCTGTGAGTTGGGATTGATCATCTCTTATCTGCCATGACTTACATCTTTATTATTGTCATAATTTTTTTATTCATCTTTAGAAGCAACCAGATTATTTTAATCAAGTTTTTTGTAAAAAACTACATACTTGATAAGAGTGCCTGGGAGTTTCTTGCCCGTTCTTCTCCATGGAGGCCTACCGTTTTGGAATGAATAACTAGCTTAAACTTTCGGACTAACTGAACACAAAATGACAATGAATGGCAATGTAGCAGAAAAATAACTATTGCTGTCTGTGAACCAACCGTATTTTTAATGTTTAAAGAACTACTATATTTAAATAATTTTCTCACTTTGTTTATACCTTAAACAAAAAAAAAAAAAACAAAAGAAACGAATAAGTATAAGACTGAATAACGGTAAGTTTTTTTTACGGAACATCAATACACACACACAGTGTTTGTATTGAATTTCCATACTCCCACCAAACTTTGTTTTCTCGCAGTATCTTCACATATCTGAATACCTTTGTTTATTCAGAGCATAATAACTGTCAGAAGAAAGCGAAAAAATATGAACGGTGTCCTGACTACCATAAACATGTTTCGAGGAAGCAACAAAAACAATCATAAAAACGTATAAACAAGAACGTGGAGGCTTGGTGTAACATAAATAATTTATTTAAGGAGATTGTCGTTCACCTAAACGGGTTATATTTTCAAGACAATGGTGCTGATTCCCTTGGTCACAAACTAAACTAAAATAAGACTATTTCCATCTTTTTCTGTCCAATAAAACAAGAAAGAGACTAATGTAAATAAGAGCTGTCAAATTTAGTCAATCTGACACATCCATACAATTATAGTTGACATCTAAAACGTATGGATTAAAAATACGGAAAAGTTTAAGCCAAAACTAATTTGACATCGCTAACTTAGTTCTTTAATGTCACCGTCCTTTCCGTTCGCTGTATGTTAGTAAGAGATGTAAATTCTCTAAATTTAGTCTAGTTTGTGAACAAGGGAATCGGCACCAATGTGTGACTTGCAATACATTTGCAGCTCTATGTGTCCCGACTACATTACACTACGAAGGTTGAGGACATCGTGGAGTATGTCCATGCAAAGACCTGGGGCCAACCGGCATCTCTTAAAAGAATATTATTTTAATATTACATTGTAATTTCTGTTGTTGGATTTTCAACTCTCTGCAATTGACCCAGCGTTGAAAATCCAATAGTGCGGAAGGCAAAGTAATGTTAAAATAATACTGTCTTATGTGCCCTCAGTTGGACCATCAGGGTCGAACAGTTGGAGTCGTGTCACAACACGAATTTCAAGACGTTCGTGGTGCGAGTTCCGATTCACTGCATTGAGACGTTCCTCAAGGAAGAGTTTTGACCGAAGGGTGTCGTGTATCGGCGACACCATGCAGCGCAACACAACGCTGTCACTTCGTGTACAATACTTTAAATTAATATTTTTGTGGTTTTTATGAATACGTACGAGTATAATAATCTGTAAGGTAAATATGTTATGGGTCTTTGGTATCTACATCAACACTTCTTAATAATAATAATATTATAAAGAAGAAAAAATTGTATTTATGTGTGTTTGTTTGTAATGGATAAACTCAAAAGCTACATAGTCTGCGAGTAACATAGGCTATATTTTATTTTATTTTGGCGTGGACGAAGTCGCTGGCAAAACGTAGTCTGAAATAAATAAATAAATTGCCAACGGCAACAGTTATTTCCAACTTTTTTTTTGACAGGCTAATCTTTTTATTGTGTTTTCATTATTTTCGAGGTCATCCAATAAAAACGTGGGGGCAAAGAAAAAAGAAAAATGGAATGTTCCTTTCAAATAAAGCACACGGTGCAGCACCACAAAATGTAGGCTAAATACGAACTCAACATTACAGTGAGCTAAGCCAAAGGCGTTTCTAGCACTGATATACCCGTTGCCATAAATCCTCTGTGTAAATAACAGAAACAAGATATGAACGGCCAACATAATCCCAGTGAAATTACAGGCGCCGTATATTTGAAATGTAACACGAACAGTTTCTTGAGTGTATTGTGAGTGTACTATTTTGTATATTTGTGTTCGTTTTTTCAATATTCCAGGGTGATAATGGTGCCGATTCCCTTGTTTACAAACTGAACTTAAATTAGACTTTTTCCATCCAATAAAACAAGAAAGAGTTATGTAAATATGAGCTGTCAAATTTAGTCAATCTGACACATACATACAATTATAGTTGACATCATAAAACGTATAGATTAAAATTACGGAAAAGTTCAAGGCAAAACTTATTTGACATCTCTAACTTAGTTCTGAAATGCCATCGTCCTTTTCTTTTGCTGTATGTTAGTAAGAGATGTCAATTCTCTAAATTTAGTCTATTTTGTGAACAAGGGAATCGGCACCACTGTTTTGTTTTTTTTATTACAACTTGTAGCACATTGCTGAGAATTGTCATCGCAATATTCGAATCGTATTTTGACAGTCAGATATTGATGTTTGTTTTTTCTTTATTAAAAAGCATTGGGTTTCGAAATTCGTATAATTTTTTGTGTATACAAAATTTGGCAGCCTCTGTCTATAAAATATTCAACAAAAAACGGTTTCTTAGGTGACCCTTGCCTAGGACTTACTGTTCTAGATTTGTCTAGGTTTTATTTTCCTAAGTTTATCTTGAACATCGCTGACATCGGTGGAAGAATACATTGTGAGCAAACCTTGGCTTATAAATGATACAAAATCTGTAATCGCCAATCTGCTTTAAGCAAGCGTGACGATCGATACTAGTGCCTTCTCTGTATGAGAAATATCGCACGTCAGTTAGACGATTTTTATACCATTTTTCTTTTGTACGTATTTTTTTTAGGATATCATATTGCTTTATTTTGCTTTACCTCCATATTGTTTTATTTTTAACCTCCCTAGTATTGAGGTGAAAAAACAAAAAACAAATGAATCAAAACGATCAAACCGTTTTTAAGTTTTAACGAGACTAACAAACAGAAATTCATTTTTATCTATTCTAGAATATTATAAAATTTTCGTGTCGCAGTGTTTGTTACCAAACTTCTTTATCTATTAATAGGTTAGCCAACAATTGTATACACAAATCATTCCAAATTATATAACACAATATACATTTATGAGTGCAACAATCACTTACAGGCTAACACCGCATGCACTATTGTATGTCGTTTTTACACAATTACCTAATATTGGATAGATATGAAAATCGGTCAACATCTACTGCTCATTCAAAAAAAAAATATGGCGTTACGAAGTTGGTAGGTCAGCTAGTATACAGGGTCATTGAAAATCAGCTGTTCCATACATTATCTATTCATCAGCTATTTTTTTTTCATGATTTCAGGGTCGGTCCCATAGTAAAAGTTGTTCATAATCATGAGTACAATGACCCCTATTAAGGTTTTGGGTACATTTTCAATGACCCTGTTTATAATTATGTATATATTATTATATAGATTTTACAACGGGGTCCAATTCCCGAACAGAACTAATGTTTGTATGGTGTACACTTAGTGTACAGGTTGCGGTTCCGATGTTTGCGCATATGAAATTATTGTTGGTTTGTTCACGTAAACACACAATACAGGAGAAATTCCTAGTTTAGGACGGCGTTTTGTAATCAAAGCTACAAAGAAGTAAAAAATTAAATAAACTTTTGACTTATTAACCAGTGTACGACTTAACACTGATAGACACTATGCCGACAGACTGAACACCGACAAGACTTCGACGGGACTCCTTGCCAACAGGACGCTTCGTCGACAGGACTCTTCGCCGCTTCGTCGACAGGGCTTGTAGCAGATGAGTATACTTCTTTTTTTATAATAAAGTGACGTCGGATGATGAGACTTGCTTTATTTATTTGATAATTTAATATATTGACACTTAACTATATCATCCATATTATTAGGAGGTATTATAATACCTATTTTAATTTAAATGTACAGATTAGTAGAAATGTATCTTTTTACACCAGCTTTGTATTTACTAAACAGATGGAAAAACTCAATATCGCAACACCCAACCTGGGAATTGAACCTAGGACAGCAGTTCTTACGACCACTAAACCAACGAAGCAGTGAGATAACTAAAACGCAGGTATTATATACGTGAAATAGTTTACGCTATTACGACTAAGTTTCTCTCTAATGTGAGACGTTTTAGTCTAAGACCCCAGAGCATCCAGACCTATGTCATTTAAGCATTGTAAAATATATATTTTAAAAGAATAAGTATGAAGTTAATTTTCCATTCTTCTCCATATAAAGCTGCTACCTTTTGGAAGAAACAACTAGATTTAATTGTTTTAAAGTGCCTTCTAACTAGTCTAATTAAAAAAAAAATTGGCTTTGGCTTTACATGGCTAAAATTTTGAAGATATTTAGCACGGAACATTACTTCACCAAGACAGTTATCATAAAGTTTCGAGTTTTAAAGCGTCTGACAGAATTTTCGGCCCACGGAAAGTGTCTGGCAACTTTGTATGTTGGTATTGTACAATATCCTGTAAATCACTTCATAGCATGATTCGCCATAATCAACAAGTCAACACCGTTGTGTTGTAGTCACACAACAAAGTAAATTAATATAATTAAATCTAAAATCGCCAATCCGCCTTAAGCAAGGGTGGTGATCATGCTCGTGTCTTCTGGGTTTGAGAAGAGGCCTTAATACTAGCCGTATTATTATTTTTATTTATGTTAAAATTACGTAAATCTGGCGACTTCGGGATCTTGGACTATTTGTAGGTGTTGTATGTATATTATATTGCTCACTTTCTTGTTCGTGGGTTAGTAGGGAACCCATTATGAGAGGTGAAGTGTTTCTGCCGTAAGACGTGGCTAAGACATGAAATGGTTCAACTTTATGTGTTTTACAAAGTACTCAGCTAACTTTGAAAAGCTCTTCTCTTCTCTCTCTTGACGAAAGGATAAATATAGCTGTTTGATAGTTTTTGTATAGAAAAATTATATTATAAACTGTCATTATTTATTCTTTGGAAAAAAAAAATCTGACAATTGAAAAATTAGACCTTATTCTACTAAATAGCTACTTAGTTAGTCTCATCTCAGATTGAGACTTGAATGCGATCTTTCGTAAAAGCATTGCCAACTTTTATTTTATTTCTTTGGGGTACACTCCTGTATTACCCTTCGTCTTATTAGTTAAAACCTCACGATTTTATGGAAAGAGAATAACAGAAAAACAATAATTTTATTTTCAAAAAAATATATATATCTGTAAGACTGTAACAGTACCTACATTTTTTTTTTGAACAATGTAACCGTTCGATTATGTTTCATAATGTTTATAAGTTTAAAGTTTATCTTCGACATCACTGATATCGGTTAAGGATAAGTCGTCAGAAAACCTGAACCTATAATTAACATAAGTCTGAAAACGCTAATCTGCCTTAAGAAAGCTTGCTGATCAATGTTCGTGCCTTCTCTGTGTGACCGGCCTTTTAATATATTATGCATATGGGACCGGTGATATACAATAAAATACCTGATGATATAAAAATTGCACACTACAAATATAATATTTAAAAGTAAATTAAATGAATTACTACTGAAAAATGTTACTATACTATTGATGAATTATTGAATGACAAATCAATGTGACTATTTATATACAATAATTTTCCTTGCGATTTTAGTTTTCAAATTTCATTACATTTTGGACAAATTATTAATTGTATTATTGACATTGTATTATTGACTAATTATTAACTTATTATTGACATAGTTTAGCACTGAATGAACTTACAAATTGAATGATTCACATTTTTATTGATTAACTATTTGAGATTATTTCATAATTATTACTACTATTTTTTTTTTGCATGCCTCACGGTAGAATTTACTGGATCCTTCTCTTACTTATCAGCATATTTTGTACCTACATTCATAGCAAATAAATTATTTCATTTCATTCTGTAGTTTCTGCCTACCCCCATGGGAAAAAGGCGTGAGTTTATGTATGTATGTATGTTCATTTCATTTCATTTAATGTCTTACTGTATAGCAAAGGCCACTTGGCCTTTTCTCTACAGTAAGACATTATTAATAGGCTCGTATTATTATTTTATTATACCTATAATGTGGGTTCACAGCAAATAATTTCACTCCATAATAGTCAATAGAGTTCCCAAACTAAATCAAATCAGTAATGTAATTATAAACAACTGTTACGTAACATAACAGGGCCAAAGGTCCCGAAGCCCTTTCGTAACATCTAACTATTATAATCCATTAATTTTGGGTAACAACGTGAGTGTACGTGTTATGTTTCAATTACTTACGTGTTTCTAAATAATTGTGGAATCTGATTGAGTTTACTGTTTACTTTCACCTGTCACGGTGTCTGTGGTCATCAAATCTTGTAAGTTAAATTTAACTCACTTCCCGATGTTCGATTGAGCTGAATTTTTTCGTCGATGTGCAGTTTGCATGACCATGTACTATGAGGACGTCACAGAGCTGGTATGATGATGGAGCCTTAAGGTGGCCATAAGAACTTAATCTAATCTTACAAGATGGTTTTTAGTCAGTAATAGTCTGACAATTTCGTAATGGAAAAACCCAATAACACTTGGGAGAAGAAATGATGATTAAAATTAGGTACAGGTTCTGAAAAATTTGAAAAAATCTCATGTTTTTCACTAAATATTAGTTAAAGTGTTTTTGATTATTATATTTACACTGATTAATTTCAAATCTATTCTAAACATAACTTTAGGACGTACTGTTATTGTATAACAGACTGCCTCGTTGGTCTAGTGGTCGCAAGCGCAAACTGCTGTGCATGAGGTCTTGGGTTCGATTCCCAGGTCGGGCAAAGTGTTATTGGGTTTTTCCATCAGGAATTTCTCAGTAACAGCCTCAGAGTCTGGATTTGTGCCCGGTTCATGGCAATAGGTTCGCCCCCTATTACATGGGACTAAAAACATAACTGGCGAAATGTGGGTGTTCTAATGGGTACACCTCTGCCTAACCCTTCGGGGATTACAGGCGTGATGTTATGGATGTTATTGTATAACAATGTAACACATGTGACATATTGAATTAGTCTGACGTATGTAATTAATTTAATTATTGAGACATTGTGGCGTAGCTCATTTAAGCAATACTAAGCCTAATTAACAATGTCTTGGCACATGGCAACCAAATTGAAATGTAATGAATCTGTCATTTGTTTCATTGACAAAGTTACAATTTGACGTTTCGATTAAAGTTAGGTACCTAATGATGAATTAATAATTACCTAACTTTGACAACTGACAACCAGTGTTACCAAGGGGTAACGTATTACCCAGTTACTGAGTTGTGAAGGTCAGGTAGGCTGTCGCTTCATGTAAAATACTGGTATTCAGCTGCATCCGGTTAGACTTAAAGCCGACCCCAACATAGTTGGAAAAAGGCTAGGCGGATTGATTGAATGATGAATAAATTATTACAGGTAACGATTCTGAGTATCGCTGTAAAAGACTAGTCACCGTGAATGTTCGCTTTGAAAAGTTTTGCGAACATTCGTTACGCTGGCGTTTATTACTATATGAAAATTAACTCGCAAACCAAACAGTTACAATGTTTAACCTCTTGTTATGTTTTTTTACGTTTAATGAAATAATATTTTTATAGCTTCGTGATGGAATTTTCAGTCGCTGCGACCAATCGCAATAGATACTAGTCAAGTACACAAGAGATATTATATTAAACAAGTGTGTGCGCAAACACAGGTGTAGTCCCTCTCTCTGACTATCATAGTCCGATGGGACGGCAACCAGTCACAAGAAGGGAGAAATCAGGCGCAGGACCAACGTATTTTCTGAAACACGTGGGAGTCACACTACCAACTTCCAAATATGGAGAAACTCTAAATACAATAATACTGAAAATCATCAAATGACTCCTTCCTCCCTGGGTGGGGTGAAAGGGACTGTCAGACTTTTACTGACTAAAAAGCCACCCTGTTCCTTCTGTTGCCCTTTACGTTCCGGGGCCACGGTATCCTGTTAAGACGTCCCGCAACCCCGGCAATAATACTGCCTGACATGGGAACGGTCCCCACGCTCAACAGTCGCGCATACGACTTCGAAACCAACGGGGTAGTAAACCGCAGTTTCGCCAAACACACATACATACTCACGACTTTTTCCCATGTTGGTAGGCAGAAACCATAGAACATTAATAATGACATAGAGCATACATAAACTGTTGCTTGTTATATTGTTAAGATTGTCTGTATGTGTCTTAGTTGATACGCCTTTATAAAGAAAGAAATAAATAAATGACTATAAATCACTTTTTATAAGATTAAAGTTTTATTTACCAACACACGCAAGACCAATGGAGCGATAAATAACATTACATAATAATGCGTATAAATAAATTATAATTATGTATACAGTAGATAATTTCTAAAGATCTAATCGCATATTGTCGCTAATGGCATCATCATTGTCCCGACCAGACATTGTCGTGCTCAAGCCAACATCTATCAATGCCATCCCTCTCTCACGCGACACGAATTATGCGTTCACTGAATTTAAATAAAAATGGCGCTCTATAGAAAATGTAGAAGTAAACTGTTACGTTCGAACGCTGACATCCGTGAAGGAAAACATCGTGCGGAAACCTGGACTTATACCAGCCTATTACTGTCCCGCTCAAACCATGTCAGAGGCTCTTGAAGCGGTTTAGAAACTCTGACACTAGGGTATATGGCGTCGCAAGATCTTACTGCCCACACTATAAAAAAGAAGACGTTGGAAAAGCTCTAGATTTTGTAGTAGCCATATAATTTAATTTAAATCTTAAGGAAGGGTTGATGTCACTGGTTGCAAGTTCGCTGGGCACGTCGTACTAATGCAAAATTTACAATTCTTATGTACAGTAAGCGGTCATAAGTGCAGTAACATGCTAAGGTTTGAATTGCTGTGAACACGCGGTACAGGCCGTACCTACATCTGTTTGTATAAGTCATGTATTACCACAGTATTTACTCACACCTCAGAATTCTCGCACGGCGTCGGAAGGTCGTAAGTTAAATCAAAGTGTCAATCTATTGCTTTTTGAGATTGCTACTCCACTTATGGCCGCTACTGTACTTTATAAGTTTATCTTGGACATCCTTGACATCTGCGATGAACTGATAAAAAACATGTTATGGGAAACTGGACTTTAAACATCACTCTGGATATCGAACTACCGTCAGCTTGGGTCTTACCACCTGACTAATGTTTAAAACAAAAATTGTAATACTTGACTAATAATTTATTTTGACATTGTATGCCTGTATTTGTATTTGTTAAACTGTTTTGCATACCTTAGTTAAGGCAGAAAGTATAAGGATCACTCAATCTGTAACATCTTAATAATACCTACTTTCTGTGCAAATAAACAATTATGCTATTTATTATTCTATTTACGTCGGTTCTTGCGAAGCATTATTTTTATAATCATTTTTGTAGTATTTCTTGTAAATATATTTTTTTTTAAATGTGTTTAAATAAAGAACACTTCACAATAACAGAACATAAAAAGACTTACTTAAATCTACGCTGATTTAAAAAAAGAAACTCCTTAAATATTCAGCACAAGAAGACACTCAAAAAACTTTTACCGAATTTCACCTGAAAATAATCAAATTTCCTCTCAATCAATTCGTAATAGCATTATTTCTTACACAAATTAATTCTTAGAGCGTTTAATCGATGTTGTGGTACAATTAAGTTACGCTTCCCGCCTACCAAAGTTACCAAGGCTTTTGCTTGAAAATTTGATTACCTTCAAATTTGTTTAAACACCCACTACTTTGTCTGCGTAATCGATGGAAGATTTATTACGTTACTTGAATTTAATTTTAGAAAGTATGACTATTTTTCGTGCTAACATTTAAACTTGAGATAACAAACATCACGCCTGTAATCCCCGAATTGTTAGGCAGAGGTGTAAAGTCACGAGCAAAAAGAAGGATACACTTAAGACACTACGTACCGATTTTCTTCGAATATATTGATTGAAACGTCATATTTTTAGGAACATAGTATTTTGAATTCAATACTTTAATGAAATAGGTCTTATCAAAGTTACAACCATTATTTCACAAGAAAATCACTTTTGAATTTTGCTAAGCGTATACTTGTTTTTGCTCGTGACTGTACCCATATTAGTATCTACACCTACTTTTCGCTAGTTATGTTTAAGTCCCATACCTATAATAGGAGGCGAGCCTATAATTGCCATCAACCGGGCTCAAATCCAGACTCTGAGGCTACTACTGAGAAATTCCTAATGAAAAAACCCAATAACAATTTTCTCGCCCTGCAAATCCCAAGACCTCATGCTCAGCAGTCGCGCTTTGCTACCACTAGATCAACGGGAAAAGTTCTGAACTGCATAATGTAAAAATTCTCAAGGTCAATGATTACATTGACCTTGACAAATTCTTTGAATACAGAATTCTAAACACGTACCCACAGTAATACGACAGATTTATATTCCATTATCATAAGTGTATTCTACGTTAGTACTATCTAACATCACCGAAATAACCTTACGTTGTTGTCGTCACTTTGCTAAACACATTACTCTTATTTATTACTCCGTAAGATAAGGTTTTCAACACATTTTTCACGCAGGCACATAGCTAACAGTATTTATCGCCGCTTAACTTGATCGTTCTAACGTAAACTAATTAAAGCTAAGTATACGGTGAAATGTCGCGATGGCGTGGTTAAGGTGCCTGCCTTGCAATTATATGGTTTCAATATGAGACAAGTACACTCAAATAATCTATTTCATTTTGCTATAGGTAGGTACAGGTAACCTTTTACCAACAAAATAACAAACAAACTTTGCCACTTTAAATTATTAGTATAGATCAAAATTTACAAGATATCCGATAAACGTTAAGCCAGCTTCACACGTAACGATGTATCGTAGCGATTTCATTGTTATAACATCACGCCTGTAATCCCCGAAGGGTTAGGCAGAGGCGTACCCATTAGTACACCCACATTTCGCCAATTATGTTTTTTTTAGTCCCATGTAATAGGGGGCGAGCCTATTGCCATCAACCGGGCACAATTCCAGACTCCGAGGCTAGATATAAATCAATTATAATTATGTATACAGTAGATAATTTCTAAAGATCTAATCGCACATTGTCGCTAATGGCACCATCATTGTCCCGACCAGACATTGTCGTGCTCAAGCCAACATCTATCAATGCCATCCCTCTCTCACGCGACACGAATTATGCGTTCACTGAATTTAAATAAAAATGGCGCTCTATAGAAAATGTAGAAGTAAACTGTTACGTTCGAACGCTGACATCCGTGAAGGAAAACATCGTGCGGAAACCTGGACTTATACCAGCCTATTACTGTCCCGCTCAAACCATGTCAGAGGCTCTTGAAGCGGTTTAGAAACTCTGACACTAGGGTATATGGCGTCGCAAGATCTTACTGCCCACACTATAAAAAAGAAGACGTTGGAAAAGCGCTAGATTTTGTGGTAGCCATATAATTTAATTTAAATCTTAAGGAAGGGTTGATGTCACTGGTTGCAAGTTCGCTGGGCACGTCGTACTAATGCAAAATTTACAATTCTTATGTACAGTAAGCCGTCATAAGTGCAGTAGCATGCTAAGGTTTGAATTGCTGTGAACACGCGGTACAGGCCGTACCTACATCTGTGTGTATAAGTCATGTATTACCACAGTATTTACTCACACCTCAGAATTCGCACAAGGCGTCAGAAGATCGTAAGTTAAACCAAAGTGTCAATCTATTGCTTTGTGAGATTGCTACCCCACTTATGACAGCTACTGTACTTTCTAAGTATATCTTGGACATCATTGACATCTGCGATGAAGTGATAAAAAACATGTTATGGGAAACTGGACTTTAAACATCACTCTGGATATCGAACTACCCACAGCTTGGGTCTTACCACCTGACTAATAACTAATGTTTAAAACTAAAATTGTAATACTTGACTAATAATTTATTTTGACATTTTGCTTGTATTGTGTGTCTGTGTTAAGTACGCCTGTAGCCTGTATTTGTATTTGTTAAACTGTTTTGCATGCCTTAGTTAAGGCAGAAAGTATAAGGATCACTCAATCTGTAACATCTCAATAATGTACCTACTTTCTGTGCGAATAAACAATTATACTATTTATTATTCTATTTACGTCGGTTCTTGCGAAGCATTATTTTTTTGAAGTATTTCTTGTATTTTTTTTTTTAGTATGTTTAAATAAAGAACACTTCACAATAACAGAACATACAAAGACTTACTCAAATCTACGCTGATCTAAAAAAAGAAACTCCTTAAATATTCAGCACAAGAAGACACTCAAAAAACTTTTACCGAATTTCACCTGAAAATAATCAAATTTCCTCTCAATCAATTCGTAATAGCATTATTTCTTACACAAATTAATTCTTAGAGCGTTTAATCGATGTTGTGGTACAATTAAGTTACGCTTCCCGCCTACCAAAGTTACCAAGGCTTTTGCTTGAAAATTTGATTACCTTCAAATTTGTTTAAACACCCACTACTTTGTCTGCGTAATCGATGGAAGATTTATAACGTTACTTGAATTTAATTTTAGAAAGTATGACTATTTTTCGTGCTAACATATAAACTTGAGATAACAAACATCACGCCTGTAATCCCTGAAGGGTTAGGCAGAGGTGTACCCATTAGTACCTACACCTTTATTTCGCCAGTTATGTTTAAGATCCATGCCTATAATAGGAGGCGAGCCTATTGCCATCAACCGGGCACAAATCCAGACTCCGAGGCTGCTACTAAGGAATTCCTAATCGAAAAACCCAATAACAATTGTCCCGCCCTGCAAATCCCAAGACCTCGTGCTCAAAAGTTGCTTTAAAAGTTTTGAACTGCATAATGTAAAAATTCTCAAGGTCAATGATTACATTGACCTTGACAAAGTCTTTGAATACAGTATTCTAAACACGTACCCACAGTAATACGACAGATTTATATTCCATTATCATAAGTGTATACGTTAGTACTATCTAACATCACCGAAATAACCTTACGTTGTTGTCGTCACTTTGCTAAACACATTACTCTTATTTATTACTCCGTAAGATAAGGTTTTCAACACATTTTTCACGCAGGCACATAGCTAACAGTATTTATCGCCGCTTAACTTGATCGTTCTAACGTAAACTAATTAAAGCTAAGTATACGGTGAAATGTCGCGATGGCGTGGTTAAGGTTGCCTTGCAAGTATATGGTTTCAATGTGAGATTTCAATTCATATGTACTTTCTGAGTTATTTTGGAAATTGACTTTAGTCAAAGAAAATCGTCGTAATGAAATCTGAACTTGTAAATAAAATACATAATTTCTGAAATCGCCAAGTAGCCTAGAGCAAGTATAGGGATGCTCATGCCTTCTCTGTATGAGAAGAGGCTTTTAGCCCTGCAGTGATGTACAAGAAAAAAAATGAATTTAATTGCAATAATTCCTAGTCTTTTCCCAATTATGTTATGGTCGGCTTCTAGTCTAATCTGATGCAGCTAAATACCAGTATTTTACATGGAACGACTGCCTATCTGACCTCTACAACACAGTAACTCTTTATTCGATACCCAGCAACTATACCAGTTATACAGGAATTTAGGTTCAATTCAGTCAATAAAATGGTAAGTATTTTTACGAATTTCCGTAGCCTCTTCGCACGGATTTCCGAATGCCGTGGATATCCGAGGTAACCTGCCATTATTTCTTGTTAGCAATTAATTCGATATACAGATTAGATGTGGAGTAAATTGGATCAGAATAAGAGTAATCCCGAAATCTGATTAGCTTTGTTCTTATGAGCAGGTTTGTTTAAGGAGATTTGCAAGGTTATTCGATATTGAGTGTTTGTGTGTTTGTGCTTTTAAATATTGTTAACTCAAGTTGTATGTTATATACAACTTGAGTATATTATACATACAATCTTCACTAAATTATTTATTCGAATTTTGATGTAGTACAACGTTTCTTGTAAGGAAATCAAAGAGGGGTCCCTATTTAATTTTCAAATTTAAATATAATTTTTTATTTGCTGTATTATCAGCCGTAGTAATACATACGAAAATTCTAAGTGTCGATCTATAACGGTTCAATATACGGATACAGAGATGGCGGAGAGATAGACATCGAAGTTTGAGTAATTAGAGTTCCGTATATTTTGATCACTTCATCACACTAAGAAAGGACATAATTAAAGGATTGTTTTTCTAAAATGATATTACGGAGTAACAGTGAATCTTTTGGTGCTTACCGACATTGTAGTAGTAAATTATCGAACTTTAAAAGAACTTACCTCGAAGCAACGTCAAAATCCCAAGTGGCATCACCAAAATAGCCACAAGCAGATCAGTTATCGCCAGTGACATCAAGAAATAGTTCGTCACATTCTGCAACCTTCTCTCCAAATATATCGCTAGGCATACTAGAACATTCCCTGCAGCTGTACAGACCACCAGCATAATAGCTATAAGAGCCCACCAGTTGTTCACTGCATCATCATCGTCAACCACGCTCGTGACATTTCCAGTACCATTGATAAACACATCAAAGATGTTGTCTATAGTATAATTGATGGCTTCTTCAATCGATTCGGTCGGTTCTAGTACATTCTTTGATAAAGATCTATGGCTGTGTTCATGCATTGTGCCGTGTTTGCTCCAATGTCAGTCTCATCTTTGGTGGTCCTCCATTCATCTTATTTCGTAAATGTGGATTGGTTCCGGATACATTTTCTTTTGGTTCTACTGTTGCTTGTTAATTTTGTTCAGCATCTGGAACAAAATAATGTGGGTATGAAATATTGTTGTGAATACAATTTTTTTGTTGGGGATATTTTTAGAATATTAATTCTGTGTGAAGTTCTTAGATACACGTTCCGTCATAAATATCCGAGGCCCCTGGTGTCGCTGGATTTACATGTTTTTTAATGACTTAAATGTTCAGATTAAAATCAAAGTCAATTCATTTATGTACAGATTTCCGCAGCATCTAAAAGATGTACGTCATGTAAATGTTTTTTGTGTCTTATTATCATCTGTGTATTTTGGAAATAAAGATTTATTTATTTATAATTTATTTTATTATAATTAGACCATGAAAAGACACTTTTCGTGACTTTACTTTAGCCAATACTTTACAGTTCATCCTTTGAAGCGTCCGTCTTTATGATCATAATAATTATGTACAATATTAAGTTGAAAACCGAGTATTTACGTAAAATAAAAACGGAAAAAAGATTTAAAAAAATACACTAATAAACGAAAACCTATATTATTAATAAATCTATAATTATGTATTTGTATAAAATAACAAAAACATTAAAATAAAAGTGTTCTTTCATTCTACTCAAAATTTATTTTAATACATATCTGCTAGCAAGTATCTTTTTCAAGATATCGTTCGTATAATTATGTGAATATAATATTTCAGGATTTATACATGTAATTATATAAAAATGTCAGACCTTTGTTAAAATAGATCAGTTTTATCCCACAAAGGGTCATTACCCTATGATTCAGGTATTCCAATATCTTCAAAGATAAAGAACAAAAACAAATAAACCCGTTTCTGACCCTTTTATATCTCCTATGATTAATTTTGGGATTTATGCCCAAATGTCAAGTACATATATTTTTATTTATAACCATGGATAACTAGCTTTTGCCCGCGACTCCGTCCGCATCAAAGTTGTTATTTATTTCCACAGTATCTGTACGTTTTTTTTAAGATAAAAATGCTAATCTCAGAAACTACTGATCTCACAAAAGGATTTGAAAAAATCCTTTTGTGTTATTTTATGTAGCCCGTTTTTCAGGAAAGTTTGCAACATCACGTTAGCGTGAGTAAAACCGCATGGTAAAGCTAGTATAGCTAGCTATCCTACAGAATACTAAAGCATTTTCAAACAAATAATATGACTATAACTACCAAAACTGGAAAAACAAAGTTAAATAGTAAACAGCTGTTTTTGAATACCTCGAAAAATTCCCTTTTAAAGTTAAATAATTTATAAGCATTTTAAACTAAGCCGGTAAAAGGGGTGAAATGGACCAAAATCCGGCGCCTAACGAGGGGTCGACGCGACTTTGAACTGTCTGTCAATCGCATAACTGAATAAAATCTATTGGACTTTTTATAGTCCTATCATTTTTTCTGTGATTAAAATTGTTTTATGTTTTCTGCAGGTAAAGTGAAAGATAAAACGATCTCGTGCCTTCTCTGTACGAGAAGAGGCTGTTGATCCACAGTAGTATTACAATAGACTAGTATTATTACAGTAGCTTAGTAACTGCATCATTAGTCTACCAAAGCGCGACTGCTGAGCATGAGTTTTTGGGTTCGATTCCCAGATCGGAGCAAAGTGTTGTTGGGTTTTTTCATCAGGAGTTTCTCAGTAACAGCCTAGGACTTTGGATTTTTGCCCGGTTGATGTCAATAGGCTCATCGCCATGGGACTTAAAACATAACTGGCGAAAAGTGGGTGTACTAATAGGTACACCCCTGCTTAACCCTTCAGGGATTACACGCGTAATGTTATGTTATTATTACAGTAAATAGCAGTGAAAAATCTAACATCGATCTCACCAAGTGGTACTGGTAAGTAATTTGCGCATTTTTCAAGGTCTAGGCAAAATATACGATGCCCAGTAATGTGCTACGTGCAGTTTATCGATTCAGGCATCATTATCCGTGGTAGGTACTTACCAGGTGTCAGGCAAGAAGGTCAAATGTTACACACGACATAAAAAATATTCTTTTAAGCTGCTATTTCTTTGGTTGAACGTATAATGCCTATGTAGATCAAGACTTTATTAAACAACACTATTTAAGAACGCCATGAAAAAACAAAAAACAAGAGAATAAAAAAAAAAAAAAAAAAATTAATGTCTGCCTCGGACTGGTCTAGTGGTCGCAAAGCGCGACTGCTGAGTATGAGGTCTTGGGTTCGATTTCCAGGTCGAGCAAAATGTTATTGGGTTTTTCCACCAGGAATTTCTCAGTAGCAGCCTCGGAGTCTCGATTTGTTCCCGGTTGATGGCAATAGGCTCGCCCCCTATTACATGGGACTAAAAACATTACTAAAAAAGCCTGTTTCTTGACCTTCGAATTAAGTGCAACCATATCAGGTATAGTGTAATGAAACATATCTGGCGATAGAGCTATTCCCATACAAATAACATCTTTTCATACAAAAGTCATACAAAACGATTTCATAAATCGTATTTGCGTAATCGATTTAAATTGTCATATTTTGATTCCTATTTCAATTTCATACTATAACATCACATGCAAATAATTGTCTAATTCTAGTTTACAACTTCACAATGGAGTCTACATCATTAACATAGCCTAGCTGCTTAGTAAATCTTAACTTTAGCTTAATGACATAAAGTTCCATTTTGGATGGTCCTTCTAAGTTGTTTAAGGGGATAGTAACAGCTGTAAGGATTGTTACCGTAACTTTTTATAATTATGTTTACATAACTGATGTTGTTTGAATATTGGTACCTAATATCGTAAATTATTTATCATCTAGGTAATATTTAAAACATTAACAGACATCTTGATTGACTGCCTCGTTGGTCTAGTGGTCGCAAAGCGCGACTGCTGAGTATGAGGTCTTGGGTTCGATTTCCAGGTCTAGCAAAATGTTATTGGGTTTTTCCA
This sequence comes from Hoplodrina ambigua, assembly GCA_949774945.1. Taxonomy (NCBI): domain Eukaryota; kingdom Metazoa; phylum Arthropoda; class Insecta; order Lepidoptera; family Noctuidae; genus Hoplodrina; species Hoplodrina ambigua. The sequence continues at coordinate 12,273,907 of OX458968.1, forward strand.
CCAGGAATTTCTCAGTAGCAGCCTCGGATTCTCGATTTGTTCCCGGTTGATGGCAATAGGCTCGCCCCCTATTACATGGGACTTAAACAAACCTGGCGAAATGTGGGTGTACTAATGGATACACCTCTGCCTTACCCTTCGGGAATTACACGCATGATGTTATGTAACAGACATCTTAATTAAAAAAAAAAAACAATCAGAATAAAATGATTTTTACCACCTAAAAAAAAATGCATGTGCTCATGCGACCACAGGAGCACTTAAATAAACTAAAAGAAACTGCAAGTTATAGGTATAAAAGCTTGTAATAAAAATACAGCAACCATTCCCTACTTAAAACCACACAATTCTAACAGCGCATAAAGATTTATTACTATCATTTAACGGGGATTCCGAAACTTTAAATCTCTGTCTTCACTTATCCTTTTTGTAACGAAAAAAGCATTTTAAGCAGTCATTTTTAAGGTCCTTTATCGTAGCACGTTTGCAATCTCGGATAACAGGGGCTAGCGGAAAAGAAGGTGATAAATTTTATAAATCTCGGACAAAACCGCAAGACGTATTTAGTAAAAGGTATGGTCTCTTTGATTAGATTATCTTGGACATTTCCTGAGACGGATTATCAGTAAACCGTGAAGAGTTTGCAGATAGGCGGGTACCTAATTATAATTTATTTTTTAATAGAAAAGGGAAAATTCTCAGCAGTTTAAATGGATCTTTTAAATCACATTTTACTGTGTTCAAATAAACGTTAACGGGTCTATTTTATTTGGTGACGACGGTTTAATTAAACGAAGGAAGGTGCAAAACCACAAAATTATGGTAAGGTTTTGATTTTATTTTGAATAGGGTCCCATTGTCTTTTGATTAAACTCAGGCAAAATTGGTTTTAAAGAGCCCGTTATTAACATTATTGACTAGGGCGATAATTGTAGTAACTTTTAGGAACGTAGGCATTCTTATCTAAATCTTAGTCTCAATTTGTGAAAACCACCTATAGCCTAAGAGCCGTGGAAGATCGACCCTCATCCATCCAGATAACTTGATGAGAGATATTTTTTATCACATATAATTAATACAAACATGCATACGGTAACTTGCCTATCGTAAAGTTTTCATAGCTACCTATTTTTATATGTTGAATTAATTTGAATCATTTTTTTTTTTTCATGTTCTTTTTTTTCAGGCAAGCTTATACAATTGGATTTTTAATTAAAATATCTTACTTTACTACTTACTACATTTTCTGACAGGGTTTTGACATTGACCGGCTCGGAAATATGTCAATTTGTCACATACATTTTTTCTTTGAAAATCGGGAGTAAGTAATTTAATCGAATTTTATTGGAAGTTGGTGTAAAGTAGCCGTTAGTTTTATAATATCTTAACACCTCATTTAAAATGTCCTTTGATCTCAATTAAAGCAAAACTTTATCTCCGGATGCGCTTAGTGTTATGCAATTTTCAATTGTTTTTATTACCATACTACTCGATGGTGATCTGCAAATTGCAAGAAACGTAAGAAATTTTGTATGATAATCGAGGGCTTTTCTAACGTTTTTTCCTTAAAAACTTTTGACAAACCCAAATACAATCTTTCTTTCTTTATCGTGTGGGCAGTAAGGTCTTACGACCCTACATACCCTAGTGTCAGAGTTTCTAAACCGCCTGAAGGGCCTCTAAAATGGTTTGAGTGGACAGTAAGTCCAGGTTTCCTCACGATGTTTTCCTTCACCGATGCCAGTGATGCCCAAAAACAATGACATAACAACACCGATAACGTTCTACGTTTAAATTCGAACTAAACCTTCACCTTCCACATAATAAAACCCACATACCTACCTTATCTAATTCAAACTTCAAGTAAAGCCAACGCGAGCTTTCATAGCGCTTAAAACCATACACGGAAAGGTGTCGGTGTGAAACGGCTTAACAGTGAGTAATTAACACGGTCTGTAAGACCATCGTTTTTAACTGCCGCGACAATTAGTTCCACTAAGCTGACTTTAAGAGCTTAACTTGGATGTCAAGATGAACTTTTAATGTAGTTCATATGGAGGGTGTGTGGTATTACACTGGAGAATGGAAATTTACAATCCTGTCACACTATGCGCAGACTTCTTCTTCTTTATCGTGTGGGCAGTAAGGTCTTACCACCCCAAACACCCTAACACTCAAACACCCAAACACCTAGTGTCTGAGTTTCTAAACCGCCTCAAGGGCGTCCATCCAGCCACCGTAGGCGCGGGCTTGCGGACGGCGAGTAATGGGTAGCTCGCCGTCCGATCAAGAACTAGGCCCGGGTCGACGGCGCGTTCTGTTTCACACGCCTCAAAGATCTGTCAGCACAGGGATGGGGCCCCAATAGGGCCAAACGCCTGCCGGGGTGGCGGGACGTCTTAACAGGATACCATAGTCCCGGAACGCAAAGGGCAACAGAAGGAACAGAGTGGTTTTTTAGTCAGTAAAAGTCTGACAGTCCCTTCCGCCCCACCCAGGGCAGAATCTGTCATGGTTTGAGTGGGACAGTAATAGACTGGTATAAGTCCCGGTTTCCCAACGATGTTTCCCTTCACCGATGTCAGTGAGGTCCAAGATAAACTTTAGAAAGTACCTACATATGAATTGAAAAAGTCACATTGATACCCACCTTTTTACTGCCTTAAGGGGAAATTTCCTAGATAAAAACTATTCTATGTCCTTCCCCGATTCTTATACCCGATACTATCTCTATACAAAATTTTACCTAAATCAGTTTAGCGGTTTAAGCGTGAAGAGGTAGCAGAGAGACAGACACACTTTCGCATTTATAATATTAGTATGGATAATAAGATTTCAAACTTGGAATTCACTTTGTGAAACAACGAATAATATTTCTAAACTGTCTTAAAATAACGAATTTTATTCATGTCAAGTCTATAAAAGCTAGCTTGCAGTTTCATCCAACTAGCATGAATTCTGCCAAGTCCAAAATATAAGCTCGGGATAAGGTAGCCACAAACGATAAAGCAACTTTATGGTGTCGCGTGTTCGCCTTAAATTGGATGTCCTACACACGAACAGCTTTCAACATTTTAGTGGTGTAGAATTTTAACATACATACATATATAATTACATCACGCCTGTAATCCCCGAAGGGTTAGGCAGAGGTGTACTCATTAGTACACCCACATTTCGCCAGTTATGTTTTTTAGTCCCATGTAATAGGGGGCGAGTCTATTGCCATCAACCGGGCACAAATCCAGACTCCGAGGCTGCTACTGAGAAATTCCTGATGGGAAAACCCAATAACACTTTGCCCGACCTGGGAATCGAACCCAAGACCGTAGAGTTTCTTGCCTAAGTTTTGCCAGCAGCCAGCTTCAATTTTCAGACTGACCGACTCCTAGACAATTCAAAAGTGCCTTTAAATGGTTTACATGAAATAATTGTTTAGACTTTGTCTTTGATTAAAATTGTGATGCATGAAAGCACACGTGTTAAATATCCATCTTATAACATGCACGTGTAAAACGTTGATCGTAGACTGCAATGTGTAATTAACGCGCCGTCAAACCGCCGCAGACTTAGAAACTTAATTAGAAACACATCGTGGGTCGTTCATACTTATTTAAGACTAGTTTATACCCGCGATTTTGTCCGCGTGAATGTCGCTTATTGGTCGGGGGTTAATTTTTTTGACGTGGTAGGTCCGCGTTAAAAATATTAAACCTGACCCTGATAATTTTTCTAAACTAAATATTTACTCGTTATAACATTAGCTATCTGCCAGTAAAAATCTCGTCAAAATTGGTCCAGCCGTTTTGGAGGTACGCTGGAACAAACACAGGCAGACAAAAATAATTAATTGTTTTTTTTTAGGTTATTTACCTCGTAAATATTTATATTTAAGGCCACCACGTCAGACAATCGGATTTTTGAGAAGACCGATTTTTTGTCGGAGAGAAAATAATAGAACGTACTAATTGGCGATAGTGCAACGCACACGTCCTGCAAAAAGTCTGTCCTACAAAACTATGAAATGATTGCCCGAATTAATAATCAGTCCAACAAAATGTTTGACATGGGCAGAAGCCCTTATTTCTTATTTAGCAGTTATTTTGACAATACAAACATACACATTCAATTTTATTTATTGGTATAGATAGCTTAGTAAGGCAAGAAGATTGAAGTGTGTATTATTAGAACGAGAAATATGAACTGTTAACTTGTTGGGTTGCTTACTATAAGGTTTTAATTACTTAGTGCTGCATTCAGGAATGTTACTTATAAATAGCTAGCAACTCGCCCTGGTTTTGTACGGTTGCAATGTACATACATAACCCTTCCTCTTGAATCTTTATCTATTGATGAAAATCAGATATCAGCTAGATTCATGAAGAATTGTGTACAAAGGTATGTGTGTGTTTATTTTCTCTTTTTATGTTATGTGCGTCATTTTCGCGGGAATAAACAGTTTTTCTTTCTTTCTTTCTTTCTATCATACTTCTACTACGTCACACGGAAGCGGAGCAGTAATCACGCGTACGAAGTCGCGGGGAGCTACTAGTAATTAATATAAGTATGTGTCCAATTCGCCTTAAGATTGCGTGGTGATCATAGCTCGTACCTTCTCTGTATAGAAGAGGCCTTTACCTTGCAGTGCAAATAGCATTAAACATACATGAACGGAGACTTCCTTTCTATCTGTTCAGGTGTTCAACCCGCTTGAACCTTAAAAAAACCCGGAAATCATAGTATTTAAATGAAACAACGTAAGAAAACCTAATTATCATTTTAATTAAGTAGGTACCAACAAAAGGAAATACGACTCATTAAAATTAAGCACATCTTATTAAATTTCAAAAGGCGTACTTTATAAATTAATAATTTTATTTAATACAGCCGTGAAACTTCACAACATATTATAGAAACTCGAAATATAATATTTCCCTGAATTACGCGGTTCAGTAGATAATTATCGTGTTCATGTTTTCAAAAGGATTGTATGTGGAACGTGTAATTTAAATTTGAAAGTTTTGTGGTACATAATCACTTACCTTTAGGTGTATAACTGGTCTGTTTGCTAACCTATTACATGGTAAAGAATTATTTAACCAAGATTTTTTTTTTGCAACAAACATTTTTTTATTCACTTTATTATATCGTAATAACTATTCAACTAAACTAATTTATTATAAAATATATACAACTTATAAAAAAATTAACAGAAAGGGGATACCTCATAGGGCGTCAAAAAATTCGTGTCAATGGGGCAAGTGTCCAAAACGCTTACAGCATAGCCACGTTGTATGGCAATGCTGATTCTTTGGCCTAAAAAAGGCCAGTCTTCTGGTCATGTGAGGACTCGACCAGTCGCTTAGCGATGTCCCAAAAACAAGGTGAGCGCACGGACCCCATGGCCCCAGTGTATCAACCCCAAAGATTTTGTTTCATTGCTTTTTGCAACATGTTGATGCTATGCGATACTATATTCGAGGTGGAAGGGTCATTGTAACGAAAACATTTACTATACATACATGAATAGCGTAAACATGTACTGTAATAATTATAATAATTAATCAAGAGTCAGATGCAGAAGGCGGTTGTCTTGGACACGGCACGCATAGTGAGGAGGTTCCTCTCTCTGGATCCCTAACCGCCGGTAGCTTGGGTTTTACCACCTCGTTGCAGGCGGAGCACTATTTTTATACATATTTTTTTTTAACTATATTATTTGTTTTTAAAGGAAAATATGTGTAAAAATATGGAAAATAAAGAAAATGAGAAGATAAATAATAATTACATGAATACTGCCAAAAGCCAATGTCAAAAATTCCAACAAAACAAATGAACGAACAATCTTAAACATTGTTCAAAACATTACAGAAACTATGTAGTCATACAAAATCCTATCGAAAAACCCCACCGTCCGGCTTCAAAGTAGATTTCATCAGAGAAAGACGAGAAGATAAGAAAAAAGGAAAGTAATTTTATGAAAAAGTTTCCATTTCATTAGTTTAAGTAATGTCCTCAAAAGAAATGTTCATTGAATTTGTAGTTCAAAAAGACTGAAACTCCGTTGAATTTCGAAGTTTATTTACAAGCTAGCTTCTGCCTGCGACTTCATCTGCGTGAATGTTATTGTTTATTGGCTTTATCTGGTTTCTACATTGAAACTTTGGACCCCAGTTAAATCGCCTTCGGGGTTTAATTTTGGAAAAATCCTTTCTGAGCGCATAATAACTATTTGCGTGCCAAATAGCGTAATGCGTACAGTAGTTTGAGCTGTACATAATATATTATATTATATATACAGACTGTTAGTGTAAACACCGTTGTCACTAAAACCATAGGTACTTGATTTATTATAAAAAAATGTTTATCTGAATTTAAAAATAAATAAACAAAGATTTCTTAAAAAAAATCCGCCCGAGTTACGTAATCACCGCAAAGGGCGTTGACCCGCTGCACTGGCCGTCTGTTATAACTACCTACATAAGTTTTTACTAATTACATCATTGTAATATAGGGTGAAATAATTTTGGAAATTGAGGAAAAATGGAGATTTTACTTTAAAAAAAAAAAGGTTATTTTTCATTGAATTTACGTTCTATTAGTGAAACCAAACCATTGGTTTCAAGGATAACGGTGTTTACACTAACACTCTGTATAAATATATCCATAGTTTCGACCGTACGTTTAGTTACGTCTTTGGTTACTGGTCCGCTCTCTTGGGTCGTAGCGTGATATTTATAGCTATACTATTCCTCATGAATGTAGCTATTGTATACAATTTTTTTTATTTTGCAATCCGACTTTAGTACTTAGCGCATTCAAACAAACACACAAACATACAAAAAAAACTCTTAAGCCTTATTATTAGTGAGTTCGATAAACTGAAAATCTGTTGAACTTTCGAAATTTATTCACAAACAAGTCCTTCTTAGAATGATTTTGCTAATTGAGCTTCCTTAAATTATAGCATACACATACATCTCGTCATACAATCCGGTTACAAGTACTGATCAACAAACCTTTCTCTCTTTTCTTATTTTTTTTTTCTTTATGCAAGGGTGGTAATATTCAAATCTCGTATCTCGACCGAAATTCTGCGACTCACGACTCACAAAATTACGCTCGTTTGGCCTCACCCTAATGGTAATACTGTTATATTATTATCTTCTACGATGGTGCGGAACCCTTTGTGACTTCGACTTACACTTGGCCAATTTTTAGTTCTAAACTTATACTAAAGACTGACAATTCTATTCACGTTCCTACTTCTATAAAGTTCGCGTAAATGAATTAGTACAAAAATAAGTTTCCAATCAAAGCGAACCGTCAATTTAAAGTTAGGTTATTCACAGGCTGAGCTAGAAGGTTTTAAATTGAGTTAACTGGTAACTATCTTAGGGTTGGTACATATCTGACGGAAGATACGCCGCGTATCGTCAGTCGCGTAACGCAGAAACAGTCAAATAGATAATAAAATATCCAACCACATACGCATAATCGATGATGCGTTAGTGCGTTGACCATACTAAAGACGATACGTTCGGCGTATCTTCCGTCAGATGTGAACCAACCCTTAAGGCTACCGACAGCCTGTAGGAACCTTACTGAAAAATGGTGCCGATTCTCTTGTTCACAAACTAGACTAAATTTAGAGAATTGACATCTCTTACTAACATACAGCGAAAAGAAAGGACGGTGACATTCCCTGACATGTGAGAATTAAGTTAGAGATGTCAAATTAGTTTTGCCTTGAAATTCTCCGTATATTTAATCCACACGTTTTAAGATGTCAACTATAACTGTACGGATGTGTCAGATTGACTAAATTTGACAGCTGTTATTTACATTAGTCTCTTTCTTATTTCATTGGACAGAAAATGATGGAAATAGTTTAATTTTAGTTTAGTTTGTGACCAAGGGAATCGGCACCAATGTTAAAGAAACTAAAACTAGTTTAATATACAGTTATGACTACCCCGTTGGACTTGGTGATCGCATGCGCGGCTACTGAGCGTGAGATCCTGGGTCCGATTCCCAGGTGGGGCAAAAAGTGGTATTGGGTTTTTCCATAAGAGATTTCTCAGTAGCAGCCCGGAGTATGGATGTTGGTGGCGTTACAACCCCATGCTTCGGAAAACATTTAAAGTCGTTAGTCCTGCGCCTGATCTCTCACCGGTCATGTCGGATTGCCCTCCTATCGGTCTATTAGAGTGAAGGAAAAGGCAGTACCTACACCTGCGTACTTGGCTAGACTCAATTGTGACTGAAATAAATCTGGGGAGTCTTAGTATTAGTAGGTAAGATATAATATTATCGTGTTGAACTAATATATATGGCTTTTCATTGTGTTGTAGATTTAATTAGGTATTAGTTAGATTAGATACTCATTGTAAGTGTAGGTACCTAATTGTAATTGAATATTCAATATAATCTTAGGTACCTATATAAAGAAACCTCACTAGCGTATTATGTATAGGTACCGGCACGAGTGGTGAGCACAAATTTCATCTGCGCATTTTATAGGGATAATATATTAGTCACACCAAAAATAAAAATCGATTGTTTATTACGGGTTTCTGTGATTTTACATCCTGTTCATCTTTCTTCTTTATCGTGTGAGCAGTAAGGTATTACGACTCCACACACCCTAGTGTCTGAGTTTCTCAATTGCCTCAAGGGCCTCTGACATGATTTGAGTGGAAAAGTAAGTCCAGGTTTTCTCACGATGTTTTCCTTCACCGATGCCAGTGATGTCCAAGATAAACTTTAGAAAGTACATATGAATTGAAAAATTCACATTGGTACTTGCCAGGATTTGAACTCACAACCTCATGCATGAGAAGCGGGTGTCTTAACCACTGGGCCATCACGACCCTGTTTAAACGCATAAACACAAACAACCCAAAAGATTCAAGTAGGTCAATTTACTATACAGAATATGCAGTATGAAATAAAATATTTGAATTTGAAATCATAGCTCCAACCGCATTCCGCTGTGGTGTTGTGTACCAATGAATAAGTATTACTACAATCGCATGCGACCACAGTTGTTGTTTCAGGCGGACGTATTATCGTTTTTCATACTTTTCAGTTCATTTTTCATCGTAATGTCTTTTTTCATGTAATGCGCTTAGTTTAGAGAAAATATAGAATCGAGTACTACTTATTAAACACCAAAGAAAACTATATCTACACTAATATTATAAAGGACCAACCTTGTAATCATGAAAAAAAAAAAAAAAACAGCTGATCCATACATTACGATCTTGCTGTGTAGCATTATTGTAGGGAACATCAGATTTTTTTTTTTTTCATGACAATTTCAAGGTTGGTCCCGTAGTGAAAGTTGTGTAAAATGATGAGTGCAGTGACCCCTTTTCAGGTTTCGGGTATTTTTTCAATTACCCTGTATAGTCCATTGTTTTAGTACAATATCTAAAAACTAATGTTTATGTTATCTTATAAATAATGGACTATATATTGTTGTCTGTAATCAATAAATAAATAAATTATTACAATAACACTGGACCACCACATTTCACGCAATCTTTCCCAAAACTCAAACAATACGAAAATTCAGTTTTCCCTTTATTTTCTTCAAATCTTTACACTTGAAGCGTTTTCTACAACGTTGGTTCGGTCCCTTCCCGTGATTATGATTACCTACTCAATGCGGGTACCTGATTAGACTAGGTAAAGGTACTTCCTGATACCTTTGAAGATTACTTTCCGCTTCACCTTGCACAGTTATTTTTGATTGCTTTAAGTTGAGGTATTGGAAGGAAGAATGATGGCGGGTGTGAGTTATTTTGGTGTCAGTACCGTATAATAATATTACGGACTGGAAGAAACAAATACGTGCATGCTTTTAAGGCTTCCCACACACATGTGTGAGGGTGTGCCGATGGCATCAATGAACCATCGGTTAATACCTACGATGATCGAAGCCGCAGATCATCATTTATTTGCGTTGCGACGGACAATAGTAATCGGAGTGAACTGCCTTTTGCGCTGCGTGTAACCTGGCAGCATGCTTGCCTGTACATTAAAATTCAAATTCAGAATCATTTATTTGAATTTGCATTTGACTGGCTCTTGGTATAGTGGTCGCAAAGAGCGACTGCTGACTGTCTTGGGTTCGATTCATAGGTCGGGCAAAGTGTTATGGGGTTTTTCTCTCAGGATTTTTTCAGTAGCAGCCCCGAAGTCTGGATTTGTGCCTGTTTGATGGCATTGGAAGGGGCGACCCTTTATAAATGGGACTTAAACATAACTGGCGATATGTGGGTGGCGGGTGGTAATGTTATGCTATTTATCGGCATCAAAACATGGTATTATAGTTGTAACATTAAAATTAGTGCGTACATGTTTTGCTTACGGTATAATATTTAACAGTTGCTAGTTGCGGCATTTAGGAACTAACTTAGTCATCGATTGCAGCAACTGAAAACTGTTGACGTTTACCGCAACTCGAAACTCGAGTTGCTATGTCTGCGTAGTCCAATTGAAATATATGTAAATACCTAGTTGCCAGCTAGTTGTTCTGTGTGCTAAGCGCCTAAAGATATTTACATAGCATGAAAACTTATACATAAGTATCATTATAGTCGCCAGGCATGCCACCGGCATTGTATATAACAGCCTTCACTATGTATTCAGTACCTACATGACTACTGGATCAGCTTATTTTTTGAACATTATAAAAGAAAATTTTCTTCCATACTTTTTAACCTTGTCGTAATGGCCTAGGGGTTAAGGCGCCCGCCTCTCATGCATAAAGTTATGGGTCCGAATCCGGACAAGTACCATTATGACTTTTTCAATTTATATGTACTTTCTAAAGTTTATCTTAGACATTACTGACATCATTCCGTGCCTCAGAGAACACGTTAAGCTGTTGGCCCCGGCTGTCATACGTGGATCTTTGACAGTCGTTACGGGTCGTCAGAAGCCCGAAAGTCTGACAACCAGTCTCACCTAGGGGTATCGTATTACCTAGTTGCTGGGTTGTGGAGGTCAGATAGGCAGTCGCTCCATGTAAAATACTGGTATTCATCTGCATCCGGTTAGACTGGAAGCCGACCCCAATATAGTTGGGAAAAGGCTAGGCAGACGACGACTTTTTAACCTTGTCAGTTTTGAACTTATGAATGGGACAGTAGACAGTAGGGCGTCAAAAAATTACGTCGTCAACAACAGGCCGAGTCTTAAATGGCAAAATTTTAGTCCATGATCGAGTTACAGCCGTTTTTTACTCAACTTTGCTATAACCCTTTTTAATTCATTTAATTTGTAACGGAAAAAAACTGTGGCACATTTTTAATATATATATTTTTCTTTTTTATTCACGATTCGTTTTACTGTTTCTTTTTATTGGGACCGGGATTAATTTTCAGCAAAAAAATAGTACAGTAGGTAATATTTTTTTGTGCTTTTCCTGAATATTTTATTCGAATACGGGAAAACAACTAATAAAAAAAAAACCTAATCTATTTAGATTAGGATTTTTTTTATAATATCATATAAAAATTATATAAAATCGTAGAGTCACTCACTCACTCACTCATCACGAAATATCATAATACCACTTGACGTATAAAGATGAAATTTGGCCAGGAGTTAAAAAAATCTCAGTTTTTTTTTCGTAATGCACAGAACTGTCAAGCAACCTTGAAAAGCGAACTTTCTTCATTTTATTTTACTGGTAACATTATATTCAAATGGCCAGCGCCCTGTCATAAAACGAGATAAAGCAATATCTACCGGATTAGGTACCTTTATGTCGTAAAATTATTTTATTAAAATGCTTAGTGTAATAAAATGCGAGTTTGGTGAAGTCTCGCTGGCGTGTCGAGTTTCATAGAGAAAATGCTTCAAGTAATTTCTTTCTTTTCTTATTTGCTTTGGCAAGATACCTATTCAGAAATTAAATGGATTTTCCCCATGGATGGACTGAATGGATTTTTTTTTAATGGATTGAATGCATTTTGGATTTGGTTAATAGATAACAGCACGCCTGTGATCCCCGAAGGGTTAGGCAGAGGTGTACTCACTGGCACACCCACAATTCGCCGGTTTTGTTAAAGTCCCATTTAATATGGAGTGAGCCTATTGCCAAAAACCAGGCACAAATCCAGACTACGAGGCTGCTACTGAGAAATTCCTGATGGAAAAACCCAATATCTAACAGTATCAGTAAATTATGGTAAATTACCACCTATCATAATTAACTGTTATTTTTGATTCAAATATACAAAGTTATTCTTTTCAAGTTTGGTGGACTGTAAAGGGATCACTGTACTTACCATTATGAACAACTTGAACAGTGACAACAACTAGGAAATCGACAAAAAAATAACTGGCACAAAAATAAAAATAATGTTCTTTTTCATTCATTTCTAAAATACAAATAAACGTTCTTCATAACAATTCTCCCATAAAAATAATACCAGCAAGTTACCCATACTATAATATTAAGTTATTTAACCCTCAAAACGCGAGAGTTCTACGGAAAAGGCCCATAATTTGTGTAATCGCCGTAATAATAACATAAACTGAAATATAAACTGGTAATTTACAGGTTACAGTATATTAGTGTTGTTGGAATAAGTAGGTACACACAAGGCCGTTATTAATTGAGTCTGATACGTTTTACCAACAGTCGATTGGCCCATGAACTGTTGGCCAACAGAATTTTCCAACCTTTTACATATTAAGTAGGTACAACAACAGCAATAATATAAGTAAACATAAACTAAATCAATGGATATTGTGGGTATTCGGGAAGGAATGAAAAGGTTGAAATATAACATTTCAAACAAGTTCATGGGGGCAAAAAAAAAATCTGTTGGTTAAACAATCACTGACGTACCGTTCTGTTGGAGAACAGTGCATGGGTCAAATGTGATTTGGATGAAAAGCGAATGGTCGAAACATTCTGTTAGTGAAACATTCACTGACGAAAAATCATGTTTGCGAAACGTTCGTGGGTGAAAAATTCTGTTGGCCAACAGTTCATGGGCCAATCGACTGTTGGTAAAACGTTTCAGACTCTTATTAATTAAGTATAATATGTATATGTACTAATACTAGCGATATCGAGCGCGTAGTTTTTTTTTCGCCTGCGTTAAGTTACATTTTTGGTTACTGCTCCGCTCTCGTAGGTCGTAGCGCGATGTTATATAGCCTATACTATTTTTTATGAATCTAGCTACCATATACAAAAATATGTTTTCCAATCCGACCGGTCGTTCCAGAAATTAGCGTGTTTAAACAAAAAATATTTTGTTCAGCTTTTTTTGTATATCTATCCATTTTCACCAATAATAAATTAATTTTCACTTATATTATAAAGAGGAAAGGTTTGATTATTTTGTTTGTTTGAATTGGCTCAAACTACTGAACCGATTTGAAAAATTATTTTACTGTTGGGAAGCTATCCCCGGAAGACATAGGCTATACAGACTGTCAGTGTAAACACCGTTGTCACTAAAACCATAGGTACTTGATTATTTATAAAAAATGTTTATCTGAATTTAAAAATAAATAAACAAAGAATTTTTTCATAAATTAAAAAAAATATCTGTCCGACACCGTCCGTAAATTCATGGATACTATGCGCCCGAGTTACGTAATCACCGCAAAGGGCGTTGACCTGCTGCACTGGCCGTCCGCTATAACTACCTACATACATTTTAACTAATTATATCATTGTAATATAGGGTGAAATAATTTTGAGGAAAAGTGGAGATTTTACTTTAAAAAAAAAGTTTTTTTTTTATTGAATTTACGTTCTATTAGTGAAACCAAACCTCTGGTATCAAGGATAACGGTGTTTACACTAACACTCTGTATTATATTTAAAAAAAATAGGGATCCTTAACAAAAATCACGCGAACGAAGTCGCTGGAAGAGTGCGTTTATGCGAGTTGAGCTGTTTGTTTCCCATAAACAGCTCAACTCGCATAAACCGCCTACAAGCAAACATAATAAATTCTACTATTACTATAATCCGTTGGTATACTCCGGTGAGCAACGGAAACCATCTATTGAGGGCGCCTTATTCGGAGGCAAGGTTACGTACATAATAACATAATAAATGCAATAACGGAACAATGGCATGACAACTGATGTAGTAAATGTATGTACCTACTTTTATATTTTAGTTCCCTTCAATATGGTTGAGGTAAATGGTACTGATCTAAGCGTCATGTTCGTCAGGGCGCTGTCGGTTTAGATTGGTTATTTACTAACTGCCATGGGTTACTTTATGAGTATTTTTATATTTTATTGTTTTACATTTACCGTCATTGTTTTCACATCACATAACACATAACATTATGCCTGTAATCCCCCAAGGGTTAGGCAGAGGTGTACCCATTAGTACACCCACATTTCGCCAGTTATGTTTTAGTCCCATGTAATAGGGGGCGAGTCTATTGCCATCAACCGGGCACAAATCCAGACTCCGAGGCTGCTACTAATAAAATTCCTAATGGAAAAACCCAATAACACTTTGCCCGACCTGGGAATCGAACCCAAGACCTCATGCACAGCAGTCGCGTTTGCGACCACTAGACCAACGAGGCAGTCAAATTGTTTTCACATTGTAGAAGCAAATAAAATCTTAATCGAAAAGTGTGTCCGTGAAGATTGTTGCTCATTCTTCTCCTTAAGAAACTACATCTTGAAAGGGATAGCTAAATTGCCATCTTATTGCCAAAGTTTTACTTCGACATAATAACATTACTGCCAGCACACTTAAAAAGTCAAACCACAAAAGGCAAATATTCTATATCTGTGCACCTACTATGTTTTGTCTCTGCATCACCCTAAGGTAGACTGGTAGAAAATGCCCAAGGCATTAAGTCCGCCTTTGTACATTGTATTTTTTTACATGTGCATAAAGTTTAAATAAATAAAAGGCCCTAGACACTTTTATTCCTTCCCTACAACTCTCAGAACACCACAATTATACGCCACACATTCTCGTATTCCCGACAATCAATCGCACATCGCGCGCAATTAATCGCACACACTCTCTCTAAAGCCCTAACAAACGGTTTTTCTGTAGACCAAGCTATTTTCAGGTGCCGCCGCCCGCCGCGTTCCGTTTTACGTCAGCTGACATTATCTGTAATAAATGTTCCTGTTCTAGTTTTTGCTGTGTTATTAATTAATGGGTTTTGTGTTAGTTTTGAGGGTTTATTAATTGTTAGGTGGTACCTATTTAGTTTGGAGTACTTTAATTGTAGTGTGTATTTATACAATAATAGGCTGGTTAGTCTATTATTGACGACTGTTTAGGACTGTAACCGATAATTTGTAAGGCGATTAACACACGGTACTGCGCGCCGCCGCGGTTGACGGTGAATCATATATTGTGTCACATTGGCTTCTAAGAAATCTGTTTATGCCTAATAAACGTACACCGGCCAAACGCGCGGTCGAGCAGTTGAGCGGTGCTCTCGCCTTTACCGCCACTGCTCTCAGCGGCGGTATGCGATGCCATGTGGTAACTGCCTAATACTTAACATTTAATGTAGGTATATAGAAGCTGTTGGTAAACCTTACTTAACAAATGAATCAATAAATAAATAGTCTTTACCACTATTACTAATAATATAAATAGGAAGTAAGTTTGTTTCTAAATTTCTAGTAATTGGTATTAGCCCGTTTATAAAATAAATTTGTCTGATAGAAAGCTACGCTATTGCAGAGTATCATAGGATACAATTTACTTCCACGCACACGAAGTCGCGGGGAGAAACAGTGGATAATTTTAGGGATTGTAGTTATTCTACTTAAAAATAAACCGACACTCGCAATTTTCAAAAAAATATTATTGATTTTTGTTATTTATCGCTGCTTAATTCTAAATCTATTCTTAGCATACGTTTTGGATGTATCCTGTTTTTATTGAATAGTAAGTTATCACATTTTGCATATTGATTAAGTTTGACAGCTTCTTTTTGATAGAATGAATGTCAATTCTGTAAAGTCTTACTATCAAATGTCAAAAGTCAAAAACATTTATTTCAATTAGACCGTTTACAGGTATTTTCAAGGAGTCGGTCAGTAAGTCCGAAAGTTGAAGCTAGTTGCTCGTTCCAAAACGGAGGTAGGCCTCTATGGAGAAGAATTAGGTTTTTACAAAATCCCGGTTACATTACTCCTGTTGATTCTACATATGATCACAATGAAGATGAATATTAAACAGAAGTTAAATATTATATTAAAAAAAATTAAAGATGTAAGCCATAACAGTTAAGAGATGACCAATCCCAACTGACAGCACCCGTTCACGAGCATGATTATCACTTTTACCTACTTTGTTTAAACATTCATTAATCACAAGAAGTTCACAAAAAATATTCCCTAAAATAGTCTTGTAATATTTTGCTCACTGAGGCCTTAGTGTTAAGTTTTTAATTACTTATGAAATTACGTTACACGTATTACGGAAAGCTGTTGGGAATATCCTCGCCAGTTTAAGCCAAGTTAAAACACCCTAAAACATAAAACATTTTTCAATACAAAACTTTCCCGAACTTCAACAATCTGGAACCAATTCAATCGAAACAAAAGACTGTATGGAATTAAAAAGTAATAATCTGTTCGTAGAGAGTTCGATGAAGCAGTAATTATGTGGGTCACCAGTAATTACGAACGTGCTACGAACGGAATCAAAGCTTAGACTAGCAGAAGGCTTGTGTCGTGTGTGCTTATATGTAGCTGGCTGTAGTTTTTATTAGAATTAAATTAATGAAGAAGTAATTTCAAAAAATTTAAATATTTTTTCGTCAAAGCGTAATAAGGGGGTTATGTTTTTAATAGGCTATGGACCTGTGGTTAACCGAGCAAGTACCAATATGGCCTTTTACAATTAATTTGTACTTTCTAAGATTATTTCGGACAGCACTGATATTGGTGAATAAAAACATCGTGAGGACTTTAAATTAATAGACCGTAAAACTGAAATCGCAAATCCGCCTTGAGATTGCGACCTGTAGACCAATATTGATTCTACTAATTAAAAACATTCAAAATCTCGCATTATTTCTCAAAAATTGTTTAAAAATAAGAGGTATTTTTGACAAACTGCGACCGCGAGATTAGATTGCGATCGTTCCTAAAAAGTCGAGTTACACCCTTAATTTTACACAGTTTCCATTAATGAAATCAGCCTTCGAGTAATTAGCGTCTACTGGTGAGAGACAGGCCTCTAACCCAAGTCATAAACATTAACCTAACATTAACATTTTTGTATTTTTCCACTTTGTATATTGACCACTTTGTCACTTTGTAGGTTGACTGGCCTGTTGGTCTAGTAGTTACCCTGACTGCTAGGACGGAGGTCGTAGGTTCGATTCCTACCCAGGACAAATCTTTGTGTGTTGAGCACGATGATTTGTTCTGTGTCTGGGTGTAATTTATATATAATATGTATGTATTTAGAAATATATAAGTATATTTATCAGTTGTCTGGTTACCATAGTACAGGCTCTGCCTAGTTTGGGATCAGATGGCAATGTGTTGGTTGTCCTAAGATATTATTATTATTATTATATTTTATTTGTATCTATATAACATGTATCTATATATTTTATTCTTGTTAATTTTCCGTGCCTGTGCACCTCCTATGTTTTATCTCTGCATCACCCTTAGGTAAACTGGTAGAAAATGCCCAAGGCATTAATCAATGGCATTAAGGCATAAGTCCGCCTTTGCACAATGTATTTTTTACATGTGCATAAAGTTGAATAAATAAATAAACTAAAAAGTCCACCACCTTAATCACAGTCACCATCTAGTCCTTACCACGGGTCCTACGTAATCACATTTCGGATAATAATGTTCCGTATTCGTGCATATTCATGAGGTTGTTTTAGTACCCCTTTGAGACTAAGCCGTAATACTAAACAGTGATTTACACTGGATGTATGATGCCGGTTAATTGGCGACGAAGTGGTTTTGGAGACTAAACCTCGGTATATGAAAACAAACGTAAGCTTGTGATTGGTTGTTGATAAATCAGTCAGCCAATTGTAGATTGACAATCGTTGATGTCGAATCAGTTGGTGTCGTGAAATCGGGAGTATGCTTTGTGAGGCAGATTAATAGACAGAATTCACACAAAGTTTATTATTTTAATCTACACTAATATTATAAAGAGGAAAAATTTGTATTTTTGTTTGTTTGTAACGGATAAACTCAAAAACTACTGGACCGATTTTAAAAATTCTTTCACCATTAGAAAGCTACATTATCTGCGAGTAATAAAAGTCTAAATGTCATCGAAATATCCATGAATACACAAATTATGTATAACAATTTCGTTTATTCATACCTGCGCAAGCTACCTATTACTAATGAATTATTTATTTTTATTACTGACGCTTGTCAAGTCTCATCTTTAAGTTTCTCATACAAACATTAGTTCTACTTCCAAGCAGAAAACCGAACAGAACATCAGAAGTACAACCTCGAACTCCTTAAACCATTAACTTTCATTATCATCATGGCCAGGTACTTATAACTAAGGCGATAAATCTCAAAATCTACAATTTCCGAATTAATTTCTCAGAACGATTACCCACTTAACAATTTCATTCAATAACTTCCAATCATTTGCGTTTCTAAAGGGAAATTTCAAAATGATGCCTGTGCAAATATTTAGGATGGATTTACTTAGCTTCCGGGTAATAATGAACGATTAAAATTGTATCTTAGTATCGTCAGCGACTAAAGTAAAAAAGACAAGAGCCTTTTAAAGGCCGATCTTCTCTTCTTCTTATCGTGTGGGTAGTAAGGCCTTACGACCCTACACACCCTAGTGTCAGAGTTTCTAAACCGCCTCAAGGGCCACTGACATAGTTTGAGTGGAACAGTAAGTCCAGGTTTCCTCACGATGTTTTCCTTCACCGATGCCAGTGATGTCTAAGATAAACTTAAGAAAGTACATATGAATTGAAAAAATCACATTGGTACTTGCCCGGATTTGAACCCACCACCTCATGCAAGAGAGGCGGGCGCAAAAATAAAAAGGCCGATTTGCACATATTAGTGAAGCCTCAGTTCCGGCACCGTCTCGTATTAGTGATACTTTCACACTTGTCAGTGTCTGTGACGGCACAGTGCTCTCAGTGTCAGTTCCGACGCGTTCATAAAGAATGTACAAAAGAATAATTGATCACTGATAACAGATAAAATTCCAGTGCAGATAAAAGATAATTAGGTAGCTATGAAATGCGTGGGACAGTCTTGGTTTTTAGGTATGATTCCGAACCACTCTGCACGCAGTAGTGTTGCCGCGACAGCACTGTTGCGGCAGCACTGCTGGTCCCTATACAATCTCTATAAGCTTGTATAAGATTACAATCCCACTTCATGGATTTGTGCCCGGTTGATGGCAATAGGCTCGCCCCCTATTACATGGCACTAAAAAAATATAACTGGCGAAGTGTGGGTGTACTAATGGGTACACCTCTGCCTAACCCTTCGGGGATTACAGGCGTGATGTTATTACAATCCGAGCTAGGCAGCATCGTCGCGCAGCAGTGCTGCCTGCAGTTGCTGCCTAGGTCCAGCTTCCAGAATCCTGAAAAACTTTTCAGGATTCTGGAAACATACGGGGAAAAAATACGGAACTAATCAAGAATTTAGATAAATTAAATTCTCAGCTATTAACCGAAATGCTGAGAAGCAGGATGATAATGTGAAAGTAACAGCGTGTTAATCAATTTTAGTCGCTAACTGTACGCAGGAGAACTGATAATTGGGTCACCCGGTGACTTTGTATTCGATTAGGTAAAGATTGACTTGAATATTTAACCGGCTCTTGAAGGCCTCCACGTTACAGTAGCTTGCAGGGTTAATGTGTGACGTCACTGTTCTTAGTATAACATAACATCATGCTTGTAATTCCCGAAGAGTAAGGCAGAGGTGTACCAATTAGTAATCCACATATCGCTACAAAAATGTTCTTAGTTTTGCCATTTTTGCACGTAAGTTTGGAGAAAACACATCTAAGAATTAAATCTTTCGTTACAAACTAATTTCATCTCATCTATACATTTAATACAGCAACAAGAATATTGTAACCAGGATTTTGTAAAAATATAATTTAAAAAGTCTTCATTATGAAACGAGCAACTAACTTTAACTTTCGGACTAACTGACCGACTCCTTGATTATTTAAAAGTGCCTGTAATTGGTCTCATTGAAATAAATATTTTGACTTGGTTTTGACTTTGAAGAGGCGGGCAACTTGACCACTGGATTCCTACAAAATTCAGGTTGAATAAAGTCACATCTCTAATATGATATTACGAAGAGAAGTGCACACTCACTAAAATGTTATTCTCGTAAACAATATAAACTAATAAATCATGTAAGTTTGTAATAACACTAAAACAATATGGCTGTAATGCAATATGTTACTCGTGGCTCGGCCGCGGCCGCTTTTCAATATTCTAAGGGCAACGTCAGCAAAAATATTGTGACTGACAAATTCAATCTTTATACTAACCTCTGTCCGCGAATTCGTCCGCGTAGTTTTATTCGCCACACCTGTATACAGGCAAATTGGCAGATTTAGACTTATATCCGTAATACTAATATTATAAATGCCAAAGGAACTCTGTTTGTCTGTCTGTTACGCTTTCACGAAACCACTGAATCGATTTTAATAAATTTTGTCACGGGGTAAGTTTGAACCCCAAGAAAGGACGTAGGCTACTTTCTATTCCGCGACTTCGCCTGCGTGCGCGATAAACGATAGGTATTTACGCGGAAGACGTCGCGGGCAAAAGCTTGTTAAATTATAAGTTCAGGTCTATTCACAATATTTTCTTTCACTGATGTCACTGACATCTAAGATAAACATAGAAGATACATACGAAATAGAAAAAGTCACATTTGTACGTTCCCGAGCTCGGTTGCGAATTGACAGTTTTGTGCAGAAGAAGTAGGCGCTTTAACCACTGAGCTATCACGACGATTCATCTATTGCATTACATATAGACATAGGTGCGAAGTACTCGTAACCGGCGTGCTTGTATGACGAGATGTGTGAACGTAGATGAGGCGAAAGGAGTATGTAAGGATCGTAGCAAGTTGCGTTCTGTAGCTTCTGCCTACCCCCATTGGAAAAAGGCGTGAGTTTATGTATGTATGAATGTATAGACATAGATTATTTACCTGCGTCCGCGACAACCGATATTTACGCAAACGAAGCCGTGAGCAAAAGTTAGTCTTTTAAATACATTTTAATAATATTTGCATCGACTTCATAAAAACAGCAAAACCGTTTAATGTAAATGTTTACGTTTGAAATTACCAGAAATTACAGACCAGGCCATGTTTACCTCACAAGAAATTAACGC
The DNA here is from genome assembly GCA_949774945.1 of Hoplodrina ambigua. NCBI lineage: Eukaryota > Metazoa > Arthropoda > Insecta > Lepidoptera > Noctuidae > Hoplodrina > Hoplodrina ambigua. Next base: position 12,295,290 of record OX458968.1, read on the forward strand.
TTGAGTGATACATACATTAATTCATTAGGGATGTAATGTAGGGTGTGGGGTTGAGGCTTCCCCTATTGTACCCCTGCCGTCAGCCGGAAGGAAATATTTAGACAATTACACTAAGTCTTTTTTTATTTTTTTTATTTACGTAACATAAGGAAATGTCGATGTGGAGATGTCATGATGGCCCAGTGGTAAAGGCACTCGCCTCTTATGCTTGAGGTTATGGCTTTGAATCCGGGAAAATAACAATGTGTCTTTTTGAATTTATATGTAATTTCTAAAGTTAATTTTGACATCACTGACATCTGTGAAGGAAAACATCGTGAGGAAACCTGGACTTGTAATTAATATAAGGTTGAAGCAAGCGTGGTGATCAATGCTCGTGCCTTCTCTAATGAGAAGAGGCCTTTGCCCTGCAGTGAAACAATAATAGGCTGGTATTCTATTATTATTAGGAAATGATTAACGTAACTTCACGTCTCTAATCGGGTTAGGCAGAGGTGTACCCATTAGTACACCCACATTTCGCCAATTATGTTTAAGTCCCATGTAATAGGAAGCAAGACTATTGCCATCAATCAAGCACAAATCCAGACTCCGACGCTGCTACTGAGTAAAAACGTCAAAATGTATTGAACAGCAAATTATTTTAAACCGACGAAAAACGGAGGAGGTTCTCAATTTGACGCGTATTTTGTTGTTGTATGTAAGACTACGCATAACTTTTTACGGAGTGATCCAATAATGATAATTATTATTTTATTGGAAAGGATATATCCCGAAATTGGTCTCTTTATAATATTGTGATGATCTGATCATGAACTTCGAAGATATGGAACAAAACTCCTCATAGGATCACAGCAGAACTGTCATAACAAGTAAAATGGCTTTGTTTATACGTGTAGTCGATGACTAACTGAAGGAAGAGGGGGAGGTACGTCAACCCCCCTCCTACCACTTTACAAAATTAAATATAGGTATCGTGTGAGGTATTGTTTGAAAAGGCATCTTGTAAGGATTTTAAATATTAACGACAAACACTAAAAAGTGAAAAAAAAACACGAACATTTTTAACCCTTTGCGCGCTTGAATCTCAAACTAAACCCATGGTACAAGATTGGGTCACAAATATACCTATCACTACCGTGTATACAAACCTTAAATGTGTTACCCAACTTCTAAACCCTATTGCTTTCTTTGAAGCCTCTAAAAAAGGTCACGAAAGTTCTATAAAGGTCAAGTATAAGGTCATAGAAGGTTTACAGCGTACCCTAAAAAGGGTACGACAAATTGCATGTACCCATCGGTGAGGGAAACGTTTGTACTGAAAAGAATATTGTGTCCTCCAATGGATATAGTACTGCAAAAATAAACTAATCCGCGTCAACATTTTTCCCGGTTTTCGACTTCGAAAACCGGGAAACATGTTGACGCGGATTAGTTTATTATTGGTTAATAGTATCAAGTACTATACTTATAGTACTTGATACTATTAACCAATAATAAGACACAACATAATATAACATCACGCCTGTAATCCCTCAAGAGTTAAGCAGAAGTTTACCCATTAGTATAAATACTATGTTTAAGTTCCATGTTATAGGGGGCGGGCCTGGTGCCATCAACCAGGCACAAATCCAAATTCGTGATGGAAAAACGTTTCTCTACTTAATATTGCATGAAAAAAAATTGCCAAAATAAAGATAAATAGTAATAAGGGGCGAGCCTATTGCCATCAACCGGGCACAAATCCAGACTCCGAGGCTGCTACTGAGAAATTCCTGATGGAAAAACCCACTAACAGTTTGCCCGACCTGGGAATCGAACCCAAGACCTCATGCACAGCAATCGCGCTTGCGACCACTACAATCACACAGTCACATGGGACTAAAAACATAACTGGCGAAATGTGTGTGTACTAATAGGTACACCTCTGCCTAACCCTTCGGGGATTACAGGCGTGATGTTATGTTATATAGTAATACTAGCTAAACCCCGCGGTTTCATATGTGTTCAGTTATGTCTTTGGTTACTGTTCCGCTCCCTTTGATCGTAGTGTGATGTTATATAGGTATAGTCTGTTATGCCTCATGAAACTGGCTTCCATATACAAAAATAATTTATCCAATCCGGCTGCCAGTTACTGGCAATACAAGTAGGTACCTCAACAAATTCAAGAAAAAAATATTTTTTTGCAAATCAATTATGTACTACAGTGACGAACTTACTTGAACCTCAATAGTACCTCATCGTTCAACTCAAGTTCAATATCGGTGCCTACGTCATGTTATTGACGGTACAATACGAAAAAAAACCGTTCAAGTGCGAGTCGCAATTCATACGAACGGTTCCGTACTTACTGTACAATATTGAACACAGCAATATACAATTTTTATTTGAAAATATATTTTTTAACAATCCTGTAGAATGTAGATATTGTCATATAAGTGCATTATATTCAAAATTCCAGCTTAATAGAACACCGGGAAGCGGATCAAATTTGACTTGTAAGATTTGATTAAGCTCCTATGGCCACTTTCCGGCTCCATCATCAGACCAGCTCTGTGACATCATTATATTGCATTGTCATGCAAACTGCAGATTTACGCAAAAGTTCAGTTCAATCGAACGTTGGGAAGTGACTCAACTTGAACCTATAAGATTTATTAGCCACTGACACCGGGACCGGTGAAAGTGAATAAAAGCTTGTAAAGAAACGCGTTCCTTTTAAGAGGGGGGGGGGGGGGTATAACTTTTAGTTTTATTTTATATTATTATAGCGGCCATAGTATTGCACTCTCTATGAAAATTTCAACTCATTATCTATTACCGTTCATGAATCGCTTACAGACAGATATACGAACGAACAGCGGACGCATTAACAGTAACACGGTCCCGTTGGCACCCGGGTACGGAACCCTAACAGGTAGCGTAGTATGCGAGGTCAAGCGCAGGTCATGTGCGTTCTAAAAAGGACTTTGTTTTTGCATCATAATCTAATGATAGATGTGATTTAATATTCCTTTGATGTATAGTTTTCGAATGACATTATGTTTACCTATAATCGTTAATTTTAGAACACTTGCTACGTTCTTTTAAAACTCATAGTTTGACGGAATCAGTAGTTAGTTTTTTTGTGAGTAACGTTATCCACTAGCAACTGCTCGATATGATATTATATCCTAAGAAATTCATTAAAATCAAATGATTTCAAGGGCATTTATGTTGCGGCGACCTCTCGCGTCCGGCCCTGGATCAGGCCATGCTCCGGAGCGAGAGGCAATGGGAAGTAGTCACCTCCTTCTATGAAGCAGTAATACTAGCGAAAGAGGAGGCAGAACTCATGATCCCTCATGAGGACATCCTCCACCTCACGCCCCAGCCGCCGCGGGAGACGCCCAGGGCGTCGGGCGTCGCGAGGCGACATACGGCCGCCGTAGGCGCGGGCTTGCGGACGCCGAGTGATGTTTAGCTCGCCGTCCGATCAAGGACCAGGCCCGGGTCGACGGCGCGTTTTGTTCCACACTGATGGGGCCCCACCAGGGCCAAACGCCTGCCGGGGTGGCGGGACGTCTTAACAGGATACCGTCGCCCCGGAACGCAAAGGGCAACAGAAGGAACAGAGTGATTTTTAGTCAGTAAAAGTCTGACAGTCTCTTCCGTGGGGCGGAAGGACTCATTTGATGATTTTTACCACCTAAAAAAAAGGCGACCAAGTCGTCCCGCTTTCTCCTTCTTGGCCCTTACTAAACACTAAAACAACTGCTCATATGGAAAACAAAAGAACGTAGAAAAATGCTTACATAAAATGCATTACACGTCTCAAAGACTAACAAGCAACCCACATAGACTTAGTAACCTCGCTATATCGTACTACGCGATGTTACACCTCGCTATTAAGGCTGCTAGTTAAGCGCTTACTAATCACCATCGCGCATCGTACTAACTCGTTAGGTTAACTAGATTTGCGCAACACGATCGAAATGATAACGAATGGGGTAATGTATTGTTAACTAGCAAACGCCCTGCGACTTTTCTTAAAGATCCCAATTTTTTTGAAAATTTAATATAACTTAATGATAACGTAGCTTCCAATTTGCTGAAGAATTTTCAAAATTGGTTTATAATATTTGATATTTGTGGACTGCCTCGTTGGTCTAGTGGTCGCAAGCGCGACTGCTGTGCATGAGGTCTTGGGTTCGATTCCCAGGTCGGGCAAAGTGTTATTGGGTTTTTCCATCAGGAATTTCTCAGTAGCAGCCTCGGAGTCTGGATTTGTGCCCAGTTGATGGCAATAGGCTCGCCCACTATTACATGGGACTTAAACATAACTGGCGAAATGTGAGTGTACTAATGAGTACACCTCTGACTAACTGTTCGGAAAACTACAGAAGTACAGACTTGAGGTTCATAGCGCAAAAAATACCTTTGATAACCAACGTCATCGTTCATACAAACGAAGTCGTGGTCAGAAGCGGGTTCCAAATATAAATACAACAAAAGTAGATCTGATCGATTCGCCATTACGATTTCAATCCTCTTTATCTGCTTTCCGTCACCAAATTAGGTTCCGTTATAAAACGTGAATAAGCGAACAATTTAGACTTTTCTTGTTAAAAACTTCTAAAACTCCGATCTGTTTTACGTCTTCTTCAAAATATTTTGTACCTATCAAATTAGCATTTCACTTTATAGATACGCTAGGTTTTGCCCGTGACATCGTCTGCGTACAAGTCGAAGTCAAAGTCGAATAAAAAGTAGCCAAAGTCCTTTGTTGGGATTCAAACTTACACTATATCAAATTTCATTAAAATCGGTTCAGTGGTTTAGTCGTGAAAGTATAACAGACAGACATAGTTACTTTTGCATTTATAATATTAGTATAGACTAGCTGTTGTCAGCTACTTCGTCCGAGTGGTTTTTTTACCCGCTTTAAGTTACGTTTATCTACTCGCGGACTACCTCGTTGGTCTAGTGGTCGCAAGCGCGACTGCTGTGCATGAGGTCTTCGGTTCGATTCCCAGGTCGGGCAAAGTGTTATTGGGTTTTTCCATCAGAAATTTCTCAGTAGCAGCCTCGGAGTCTGGATTTGTGCCCGGTTGATGGCAATGGGCTCGCCCCCTATTACATCGGATTAAAAACATAACTGGCGAAATGTGTGTGTACTAATGGGTACACCTCTGCCTAACCCTTCGAGGATTACAGGCGTGATGTTGTGTTATGTGATTATTATATAAAATTGGTGAAATTCTACTAACTTTTAGGAACGATCGCAATTTAATCTCAATCTTTATCTGTCATAAATGCTTTCAATTCCTAGATTTTTGACATTGATTGTCGCTGAGATATTTAATATTTATAGATTGGATGACAAAACTGACATTTTTGTTGAAATTTTTTACTGTAATATAAAATTGTAATAAATTCAAATATTGTCACGGAATTTATTTGATTAATTTTCTAAATTTATGTAAATTGAAGATTGTGAATTCGAAGACTGCTTTCAGGTGCCTGTTTGTCCTTTTTGTTTTTCATTTAAGTATTAGGGATTGGTCTACGTCGCGCTTATAGATTTTTTAACTAAATAATAGTCTTATATAAAAGCGAAAGGTCACTCACAAAGGTCATCACGGAATAACGAAAACTGCTTGATATATAATGTTAAAATTTGGCAGGGAGGTATTTTTTTTAGGTATATACACATAACATCACGCCTGTAACCCCCGAAGGGTTAGACAGTGGTGAACCCGTAAGTACACCCACATTTCACAAGTAAAAAAAAAGTAGTAATATAGGAAATATTTATATTTATAATAGTAAATTAAATACAGTTTTTTTAATATTTTTAAATCAATGAAGTAATAATAATTAAAGTACATCATTTAACACCTATTTCAACCAGCGATAATGCTCGCCTCGAGCTACACTACCCACTAAGTGCGCCACCAAGCAAAGCTTCTACCTAGCTTCGGCATAAAAGTTCACTAAAAGCCTAAGAACTACTACCAACTACAAACTTAATTTTCTCAATATCATAAATGTTAAGTAAAACTTGCTCGTAAAACCTCTATGTCACCTCAACGTACACCTTCAAAGTTTGTCAGAAATGCGGCTTACAGCGAGGAGAGAAAATGGCAAAGTTATGAATAGATTCTGACTGTGAATAGAACTTAGTATGAAAAGTTTAAAATAGACCTCATAAGAAGACGTGACGTGGTTCAGCGTAACGTATGTATGGAGTTTCTTGCCCATTCTTCTCCATACGAAACTAACTTTTGGAAGGGGCAACTAGATTCATTTATTTTTTAGAGTTCCGAACCCAAAGAGTAAAACGGGACCCATTACTAAGACTACTGTCCGTCCGTCCGTTTGTCTGTCTGTCCGTCTGTCATCAGGCTGTATCTCATGAACCGTGAAAGTTAGACAGCGGAAATTTTCACAGAATATGTATTCTTGTTTCTAAAAAACATAACATAACATCACGCCTGTAATCCCCGAAGAGTCAGGCAGAGGTAAGGAGGGCATAACTGGCGAAATGTGGGTGTACTAATGGGTACACCTCTGCCTGACCCTTCTGTTTCTGTATGACAACAAATACTCAAAAATAGACTAAAATATTTTTTAGGGGGCTCCCATATAACAGACATCATTTTTGGGCTTCTGACGACCCGTAACGACTGTCAAACTGACAACCGGGACCAACGTGCTTTCCGAGTCACGGTGGAGCCTCAGTGTGTAAAGATGGTCACCCATCTATAGATTAACCCCGGCAAGTGTAGCTTAACCTGAAGGTTCGACACGTGAGTCGGTTATTACTTAGCTACGAGCACCTCCAGCCAAGTCAAGATAAACTCTATATATGTATATTATGATTAAATTCACCTGAACTATCACTAATTGGTTACTTGTGTAATTAGTCCCTAAAGTTAATCAAGATTCATGTAAATTAGTTCAATCGTGACGCTCACGGTCTGAGTCATTTCACATTAATTTACTCAATCATTCATTCAATCACATTCATTTACTTCGTTCATTCATTTCGTTCAGTGACTTCGACTTCGAATAAAACCAATTCCGTTTACTGATGTCATATCATTTCGGAATCGCAATCGGTTTCAATTATAAAATCGATTAAAATTATTGAATCGATTCTGCAACAATCATTTCGATAATCTGTGCTCTAGTTTATAAGATTAGCGTTCGTATTTTAAACTACAGAGATAGATTTGAAAATGACAGATCATTTCCAATTGGTTGGTTGAAAATTATTTGTGTTCGGCTTTCAAATTCGATTTAAATTACTACATTCGGGCTATAAATGCTTTTGGCAGACAATTATTTTCTTTAACACTATTTTAAACAAGGCACGATTTTGCTTAACAGACACTTTTTCCATTTCTGAAGAATTACTGTCTCACTATTGGGGTTAGTTGAGTCAAAACGAACTGGCCTACGTCAAAACGGTGATTAATGTAAGATCTATTTAAAATAGATCTAGTAATGGACTGCCCCGTTTGTCTAGTGGTCGCAAAGCGCGACTGCTGAGCATGATGTCCGGGGTTCGATTTACAGGTCAGGCAAAGTGTTATTGGGTTTTCCCATCAGATTTTTGAACGGTTTATGGCAAAAGGCTCGACATCTATTACATGGGACTTAAAAATAACTGGCGAAATGTGTGTGATATGTAATATGTGAACCTCTGCAATTAATGTTTCTAGTAATGTATCAATAGACAAACCCACGACCTGTCACTTACCTGTCCGATGTCCTTTGACCCTGCAACGGCTCATCCATATCTCGATATTCTAATTCCATAATAAGACAGACAAATGACAGACGTGACGAGACAGAAAGTTATTCGCATATTTCCATGGTATTTTCCATTACTTGTTATGAAGGAAATCATATGAATAATGCATGAACGCTGAAAAGTCGACTTTGAGATCAATGATATGAAATTCATAATCCTATGAGTTGATCAGAAGAACTAGCATCCTATGTTAACGCAATGGTTCGGAAATTAAAACATAAAGTAAAAAAAATGTGCCGTAATGTAAAATACTGCCTCGATAGTCTAGTGGTCGCAGAGCGTGACTGCTGAGCATTAGGTCTTGAGTTCAATTCCCAGGTCGAGCAAAGTGTTATTGTGTTTTTGCATCCGGAATTTCTCAGTAGCAACCTTGGAGTGTCGCCCCCTAGTACATAGGACTTCTTAAACATAACTGGCGAAATGTGGGTGTGGTAATTAGTACACCTCTGTCTAACCCTTCGGGCATTACAGGCGTGATGTTACGTAAATAAAATGGAAATCAAAAGAAAAACATCTCTCTCTCGAACACAACTCACTAAAATATCACTGTAATATAATTTACATAGTAGTTACGTACATTTGAAGACAGCAAAAGTGCTCTATTTATCATTTTAAAATGACACTTTGGGTAAAACGGCCTCATTTATGATTTAACGTGAATGGACGAGTTTTAATAGAACATCCTGTATCTTGAATAACTCGCACAAATTACACGCGTCATGCCCAATGTACACAGCAGTGACGGATCGTGGCGGGGATACACGTGTCTGTCGACAGATCGTGTCCTTTCGTGTGAAACGAGCCTATCAACCTTCTATGTAACTTAAATATTTGTTACAAACATACATAACATCACACCTGTAATCCCAGAAGGGTTAGGCAAAGGTGTACCCATTAGTAAACCTACATTTCGCCAGTTATGTTTAAGTCCTATATAACAGGGGGCGAGCCTACTGCCATCAACCGGGCACAAATCCAGGCTCCGAGGCTGCTACTGAGAAATTCTTGATGGAAAACTCAATAACACTGTGCCCGACCTGGGAATCAAACCCAAGACCTCGTGCTCAGCAGTCGTGCTGTGTGACCTCTAAACCAACGAGGCAGTCATAAATGTTTGTTACATTTTGATATTTTAGTTCCTGTGTTTTAAACACAAACACACACATAGCGGGACGGGCGCGTGTCCGGACGGCAGTAACATCACACTACGACCCAAGGGAGCGGAGCAGAAACCAAAGTTGTGACTGACGTTGTATGCTTTTTGTTTTCACGTTTGCTTTTATATACAGTTATTTTTACTTTCTATGTTATGTGCGTCATTTTCGCGAGAATAAAAAATTTTTCTTTCTTTCTTTCTTCTTTCTGATACGAATGAAACCGCGGAGTAAAGCTAGTATAAAAAAACCATCTGTTTCATGCTGCTGTAACCTAAAATAATTATAAGCATTACCAGAAGTTTACTTGACACATCTTGCGTCTCTTTTACACAAGTATGCTACACGAAATGAATAAGCACCTCAAACTATGTTTCGGAAATATTTGACGTAGTAAAGCGTGACTAAATAGGTATTCTTAGTCCAGGACAAAGAGGAACATACATCAAGTAAGACTATGAATAAGACCGGTGTCAAAGCAAAGGATTATTTCGGGGAAGTTTACGTAGGTATCTAGTGATATTGTAGTTTAAATGGGCCTTAAAGGACATATTGTTCTATCATCACGGATTATGCTAAGGTCATAAAGGTCACCCATATTTCACACCTCAAAGGTCAAGCATTAAGCCATCTGAAAGCCATCTTTCAGCATCTTTGTCCTCCACCAATATTCACAACCAGTTGGAAAATGCCTATGCGGGTATTTTTTTTTGTTGCATAAAGTATTAATAAATAATTAAACTTTAAATACTTATAAACATAACATCACGCCTGTAATCCCCGTAGGGTTAGGCAGAGGTGTACCCATTAGTACACCTACATTTCGTCAGTTATGTTTTTTAGTCCGGCGTAATAGGGGGCGAGCCTATTGCCATCAATCGGGCACAAATCCAGACTCCGAGGCTGCTACTGAGAAATTCCAGATGGAAAAACCCAATAGCACTTTGCCCGACCTGGGAATCGAACCCAAGACCTCATGCACAGCAGTCACGCTTGCGACCACTAGACCAACGAGGCAGTATTGCTGCCTAACTCTTCTGAGATTACAGGCGTGTTGTTATGTTATTACAGTACGGAGCAATATTTACTTGAAATGATTAAAATGACAACAATAGTGACACAAGTATTCTAAGAAACACAATGCATACAGTGGGACTGTGCAAAGCGATTAATACTCCAGAGCTATTCTATGCACGCTCTCTCCAGTTCCTCTCACCCGACAAAAGGAAATAAATGTCTTCCGTCCGTCTTGCGATTGTGACGTCTATTATTTCTTGTATTATGAATGATTTTAGAATAACAAATGGTTCTGTAATGTAGATAAGATATCTGTCATGTAAATAGAGTTTTTGTTAAGATTGAGAGGATACTCTGGACTGTCATTGTGCATTAGGCAGTATTGAAGATTTGACTTGAAAATATTTTAACGTTTTAATTTTTAATTTTCTTACACGTTATGATTTAGTAGTTTTTATATAAGCTACATTGTATTCACGTGTCATTATGTATGATTCTGTATGCAAATATTGTATAAATATTGATTTTAAAACAGTACATATGGAGTTTCTTGCCTATTCTTCTCCATACTAAACTACCTTTTGGAAGGGGCAACTAGATTCTAAATAATCTAATAAATCTAAAAAATTCTAAATAAACCAACTAGATCCTTTTTTGTATATGACGTTCAAAAGTGCCTTATATTGGCCTTATTGAAATGAATGATTTGACTTTGACTTTGACTTTGAGGTTTATAAGGCAAATCCTTTGACTGATAGAAGATATGTCAGGTGAAAGTATTTATTTATTTACAATTTAATAACGCCCCCTATTACATGGGACTTAAACATAACTGGCGAATTGTCTGTATACTAATGGGTACACCTTTGTCTAACCCTTCGGGATCACAGGCGTGATGTTAATTTAATAACGGTGTTATTACAACGTTGTGGCGTCCAGCCATCTCCTTGTCGGTCTGCCACGACTCCGTCTTACAATAGTAACGCCTCAGATGGCTTCCTCAAGAACTGGCGAGAGGAGGCACAACACCGTGGGACGTGGAAGGTGTGGGGGGAGGCCTTTGCCCAGGAGTGTCCATATGTCAATCACTATACTCCTTAGTGCCTTGTTTAAAGTTTGAAGACTTCCTACCTCTGATTATTTCTTCTCCACTGGGTCAAAAAAAAACCAGTTTCATCAGACTTAGTTCTGTCAAAACGAGCCTTAACACAAAACTCTCATAAATGATTACTTCAAATGAGTATATAAATCTAGCAATACTATCTAACAAAAAATAATCTACGTTAAAATGTCAAATCCATTATTGAAACCATTAAACCATTTTAAAATAGTTTTTTTTTATTGACGAGAGTTATTTTATTTTTTGTCATGTGTACTAAAACATAAAAACACGCAACATTTCATCTAAATCTATAAATTATTTGTCCTGAATGACTAACAACTCGCCCCCTATTACATGGGACTTAAACATAACTGGCGAAAAATGGGAGTAAGGGTACCCCTCTGCCTAACCCTTTGGTGATTTCTGTATTTGTGTGGAGAAATCAGTTTGACGCGAACGAAATTGCGAGCAGAAGCTAGTAAATCCTACTATAATATCCTACTAAGTTTATGAGGATGTATGATGGATGTTTGTTACTCTTTTAAGGAAAAACTATGGGACGGATCTGGATTTTTGGCACACATATAGTTTATAGTCTGGAATAGCACGTAGGCTACTTTATCCCGGAAAAATATACTGTTCCCGTGGAATAATACATCAACTTTGAAGTAAGTATTAAAATAATTAACTATTGTGGTCATAAAAACTCTGTGGTCGCTTTCAACATGTCACTTTACTGTCATTTTTGCATTGAGCATTTTGGCCTTTGGGAATCGCAGAAGGGACTTGTCACTGCCCTTTTCTGTTCGGGTTTGTCACAAAATGGGAATCGTTTGGACAATTTTTCAAAAGGTTTGACATGTGTGACGTATTAACGTGACTTTGTGTGTCCTCTTTTGAATGGGCCATGATTTGCGTTTCTCTTTTGTTGTTTTTACGAATAGAGAAAAGAAATTGGGTAATTGACAATATGAAGCAATAATTCCAAGATACTTACCTACTTGCTTCATGGAGGGGCAAGATAGATACAATATTTTTTTTGTACGGTTGAACAAGCTATTTGGCTTACAGACAACAATAATTATACATATATTTGAACTACATTACCATTCATTGTTATTTCGTGTTCACTTTTTAAGCTTGTGGTGTCTAATATAATTTTAAAACCTGTTCAGAGTCGTTTAAGAAAAATGACTTACTTAAAAAATTGTCTAAAAGTAGTTGCAAGTTAGTTGTTCTGTGTATACCAAATGGCTTGTTTGACGTACATAATGTTCCAAAGTGCCTCTTAATGGCGTAATTTAAATAAATGACTTATGACTTTGATATAAAAAAAATAACCACTTTAATTTCGCCCCGAAAACCTTATTAATTTTCAGTTAAATGAAACTTCAGATTTCTATTTCTTGCTTTAAAATCAATACATAGTTAACAATTAAGTGACATGCGTCACTTCCTCATCTGCACCATCCAAGACCATAATGAGGCCAATGATAGAGCTGTACAGGTGGCTCAATATTAGTCAAACAAACAGTCAATCGACACGAAAAGATACAGAAGTGACGTCACAGATCGCTATTTCCATCTATTGAAGCATTGCGTTTTGACAGCTCATAAAAAGTATGCTTAGTGTCATCTACCCAATTAAAATGACCCGACTTTTTATGCTATTATTAAATTTTTAATATCGATAGAGACATTGGAATGACGGGCATAGTTAGGGCGCGGCAATTTTCACCAACTGCTTTTTAATCTGTGTTAAAAGCACTCTTTGTATCATGTTAATTTAGTTATTTAGTTACTTACATAACATCATAACATGACATAACATCACGCCTGTAATCCCCGAAGGGTTAGGCAGAGGTGTACCCATTAGTACACCCACATTTCGCCAGTTATGTTTTTAGTCCCATGTAATAGGGGGCGAGCCTATTGCCATCAACCGGGCACCGTTCACAAGTCCAGACTTCGAGGCTGCTACTGAGAATGAGAAATTCCTGATGGAAAAAGTATTTAGTTACTTTTTGCAGTATTCATGGGTTTGTTAGTTTTTAAAGAACCTTATTAAGTTACAAAACAAAAAATAAAACGCATTTTTATAAGCATAAAATTTTATTATTCTTGCGGTTTCATGTAAATTTATTTTAAAAAGGGTTTCGTACCCAATAATAGATGTAATACGAACTCATTTTATAACAAACATTAAAAGTATCTATTACCCTATTTTTGTTCATCAAGCACTCTTTACTTTCCTCAATTAATAACTGTAGAGACCGTAGCTGGTTTAGCAACATAATAATGCCAGCATATTATTAGTTATGTCGTAATGGCCTAGTGGTTAAGGCGCCTGCCTCTCATGCATGAGGGTGTGGATTCGAATCCGGGCAAGTACCAATGTGACTTTTTCAATTCATATGTACTTCCTAAAGTTTATCTTAGACATTGCTGACATTCCGTGCCTCGGAAAGCACGTGAAGCCGTTGGTCCCGGCTGTCATTCTTGGATCTTTGACAGTCGTTACGAATCGTCAGAAGCTTGAGAGTCTGACAACCAGTCTTACCTAGGGGTGGTACTCAGCTGCATCCGGTGAGACTGGAAGCCGACCCCAACATAGTTGGGAAAAGGCTAGGCAGATGATGATTATTAGTTTCACTGTAGAGCTAAGCCTTCTTCTCTAAAAGACAAGACACGAGCATTGATCACCACGTTTGCTCTAGGAGGATTGGTGATTTAAGACTTTTAATAACTATAACTCCAGGTTTTCTCACGATGTTTACCTTTACCGTAAACGTTCAAGATAATGCCTCGTTGGTCTAGTGGTCGCAAGCGCGACTGCTGTGCATGAGGTCTTGGGTTCGATTCCCAGGTCGGGCAATGTGTTGTTGGGTTTTTCCATCAGAAATTTCTCAGTAGCAGCTTCGGAGTCTGGATTTGTGCCCGGTTGATGGCAATAGGCTCGCCCCCTATTACATGGGACTAAAAACATAACTGGCGAAAAGTGGGTGTACTAATGGGTACACCTCTGCCTAACCCTTCGGGGATTACAGGCGTGATGTTATGTATGATGTTATGTAATTGACACTATTAAACGAATAACTCCAAGCCAAAATTACTCTAAAAGTCACTTTATTTCAGATCTTAAACCTGATGAATTTTCAATTAACTGTTAAAACCAGCTTTTAATTAATTACTTATTAAAACTTTATGTGACAATAAGTACAATGCTTTAAAATTAATATAATATTCGCATGAAATGACGTCCCCGTCTACTATTGCCATACAAAATCTTTTAGGGAATCATGTTTTGACAGCTAATAAAAAGCATACATAAATGCATAAACTCACGCCTTTTTCCCATGGGGGTAGGCAGAAACTACAGAACGCCACTTGCTACGATCCTTACATACTCCTTTCGCCTCATCTACGTTCATATATCTCGTCATACAAGCACGCCGGTTACGAGTACTTCGCACCTGACCTTTCTGAAGGACCTCATCAATAAGGTCAGTGTAGGTCTTCCTAGGGCGACCCCTCCCGGCGTTGCCGCTCACCTCTGCCATATAAATACCTTTTGTCAATCGTCTTTCACTCATCCTCTCAACATGACCGAACTATCTAAGCATACCCTTTTCTATCTTTAAAAAGCATGTCGATTAATTAGTGGTGTCATAGTACCCAATAATAAGCAAAGTGTATCTCTATTAAGTAGATTGAATCCCCCAATACGTGATCACCTCCCAATGATTACAGTACTTATTTATTGAAGCACACAAAGTGCCCAACTTGTCCAAACTTCGAACAATTCCCTATACATTCGAGTTCCTTAGGGCCATAACGTCAGCGAATTAAGACGTCAACACAAAAGGTAACAGCGTAAAAGAAAAGTGGCCGTAATTCCAACGAGTTGAGAAAGCCTTCACAACGAACGTAATTGTCACGAGCCCAATAGAGGTTGGGGCCATTAAAACTGCTATAAATGCGTTGCTGAGAGGATTTCGCTGAAAGGGCGAAAGTGTGAATTTGTATTTGCATTTATTTTCGTATTGTCTTTGTAGTTAATGCTCGTTCTTTTTTTGTAAAAGAGTTCTTTTCTTTTAAAAGTCTTTTTGCAGAGTGACAATATTAAAACTTCGTTTTAATAGATTGACTATTAAGTGTCCTGATGGCGAATGGTTAAGGCGCCCGCCTCTCATGCATGAGGTAGTGGGTTCAAATGCGGGCAAGTACCAATGTGAATTTTTTAATTCATATGTACTTTTTAAAGTTTACATCACGTGCATCGGTGAAAGAAAACATCGTGAGGAAACCTGGACTTACTGTTCCACTCAAACCATGTCAGAGGCCCTTGAGGCGGTTTAGAAACTTTAACACAAGGGTGTGTGGGGTCGTAAAACCTTACTGTCCATACGATAAAGGAAGAAAGAATAGATTGACTGATTAGACAAAGTATGCCAATTGGAGCTATTATTTTATTTGTATTACTAGCTTTTGCCCGCGACTTTGTCCGCGCAAAAATAAAATAAAATATAGCGTATGTTACTCGCAGATAATGTAGCTTTCTAATGGTGAAAGAATTTTTAAAATCGGTCCAGTAGTTTTTGATTTTATCCATTACAAACAAACAAACAAATAAAAATATATTTTTTTTCCTCTTTAAATTATTAGTGTAAATTACTTCACTAGAATTTTTAGTGTGTAAATGGTAATATTATGGCTGCTATAAACATAATCATAATAAAGATTTAAATAAAAATTATGGGTTCTCATACAAGAAACGTGTTATTTTTGTATGTTATTTTAAATATTATACGGTGGCACGGAAGCCTTCATATGCGAGTGATGCCTTTATATAGAGCGACTCATACCTGGCCAGTTTTATAAGTTTTTTTAAATATTTAGGTGTTTAGTTAGTCTCAAAAATAATTTGGAAAAATCTTAAAGTAAGGTAAAATATGCTCAGGTTATCTCAGTTCTACGCAAAGCATATTATCCCCGTTTTTGTAACCAAGATTAAAATTCACTACGTACAGTCACGAGCAAAAACAAGTATACACTTAGCAAAATTCAAAAGCAATTTTCTTGTAAAATAAGAGTTGTAACTTTGTTGTAAGACCTCTTTCATAGTAGTATTGAATTCAAAATACTGTATTCCAAAAAACATGCAGTTTCAATCAGTATATTAGAAGAAAATAGCTTCGTAATGTTGCTTAGTGTATACTTGTTTTTGCTGTACCTGAATCATAGGTAAATTCCATTCGAAATTATTTGAGAGCGAAATTAATTAGGGAACGTTCCAACGCGTTTAAATTCAGTACATAATTCAGATCTTATTAGCAAATACATATTATAATAATTAGTAACCCACCGGTGTTAATATAAAACCATTTAGCGTGATATGGAAGTACATAATGAGTATTAATTTACCAAAATCCTGAAAAGGGATAAACAACTTTTACTACGGGACCAAAATTAAAATCTTGAGAAAAATAATAGCCGTTTCCCACAAAAATGCTTCACAGCACGATCATAATGTATAGCTGATTTATTTCATGATTCCAGGTTTAGTTCCATAGTAGAAGTTGTTCATAATAATGACCCCGTAAGGTCAGGGTGCAGGTTTTTGATCCTGTATATACTTTAAGACTAATAATGGTGCCGATTCCCTTGTTCACAAACTAGGCTAAATTTAGAGAATTGACATCGAAAGGACGGTGAGATTCCGTGACAATAAAGAACTAAGTTAGCAATGTCAAATAAGTTTTACCTTGAACTTCTCCGTAATTTTAATCCATACGTTTTAATATGTCAGCTATATCTGTATGGATGTGTCAGATTGACTAAATTTGACAGCTCTTATTTAAATTAGTCTTTTTCTTATCTTATTGGACAAAAAAAGATGGAAACAGTCTAATTTTAGTTTAGTTTGTGACCAAGGGAATCGGCACCATTGTCAATCTGACATCTGATTATTACAAACACAGCGTCAGTCTGCACGACGTAAGGAAATTGTTTTTACGCAGTATACACAGTAATAGAACGTTTTAATAAAAAAATTGTCCCATTATTTGTACGCCTGCAGTAGTACACCACTAAAATACCTATGTAATTATGGGTACACCCACATTTCGCCAGTTATGTTTTTAGTCCCATGTAATAGGGGGCGAGCCTATTGCCATGAATCGGGCACAAATCCAGACTCCGAGGCTGCTACTGAGAAATTCCTGATGGAAAAACCCAATAACACTCTGCCCGACCTGGGAATCGAACCCAAGACCTCATGCACAGCAGTCGCGCTTGCGACCACTAGACCAACGAGGCAGTCAAACATAACTGGCGAAATGTGGGTGTATTAATGGGTACACCTCTGCCTAACCCTTCGGGGATTACAGGCGTGATGATGTTATGTTATGTAATTATGGGTCACAAAAAGGTTCTATTATTACCAGCCCACTACCTGCAATTGCCTACATTATATTACGGAGCAATATATCATACAAATTCTTCCCAACATCAAAAGCCCATTACCATCACACTCGAGCTCATAAAACAACATTATTATAACAACGTGATAATAATAACAACTACCCTTGTTTGTAGTCTATAAAATTGCTAGTTCTCGCTGTTCTCATAACCACAGTGCAGACAATAACAGTAAATCAAGCGTCCACTATCATACCTGTTTATTTTTGGGTCCTAGAGTATCCATTACTCCGTCCCTGGTACCGTTTCGGACACCTTAGTCTAAGAGGTGTAATAAAAATAATTGTGGTTCGTGCTTGGGTTGTGGGACTGTGTTTTTTGCTTATGTTAGTCTAATATTGACAGTAAAAGGAAAGGCGATTTGTCGTTCTTTTACGGCTTGCATAATCCACACCATCTTGTACATTATGCATACCTAGTACCATCACACGAAAATAATGAACTGCACTATATACATAACATAACATCACGCCTGTAATCCCCGAAGGGTTAAGCAGAGGTGTACCCGTTAGTACACCCACATTTCGCTAGTTATGTTTTTAGTCCCAAGTAATAGGGGGCGAGCCTATTGCCATCAACCGCGCACAAATCCAGACTCCGAGGCTGCTACTGAGAAATTCCTGATGGAAAAACCCAATAACACTTTGCCCGACTTGGGAATCGAATCCAAGACTTCATGCACAGCAGTCGCGCTTGCGACCACTAGACCAACGAGGTAGTCTCTCTTTTCAATTTAGTTTTTCTAAATCTTAGTTAGTCAGTGAAATTAATACCTTCTGGCCACTCGAAGCTCATGCTAAATATTAATATAACGTTTATTAATTTCAATCTAAGACATTGTAAACATACTGAAAGGCCGATCGACATAATTATAGTTACACGATATCAATATTACATTTAACTGCCGTAATTAGCTGACTGAACCAACTAATCAAATACGTTGACGTGGGATTGACTGGTTCAACTTCAAAGTAAGATATTATAGGTAATGGTTTATGTCTTTAGTGCCATATGTAGTTTCAATATTTATATTTTGACCACCATTATGAACACCTGATAAAATACAAGTGTAAAACTAAATTAATATGTTGTTACCATAATAATGGAAATTATATACATATCTAATAATCGTACTAGTATTATAAATGTGAAAGTTTGTGAAGATGTTTAGATGTTTGGATGTTTGTTACTTAATCGTACACCGTTGAACAGATTTGTATAAATTGCTTTTTATTCTGGAATTGTGTGCCCTTAAGATAATAGTTTCACTTACTTTAAGAAAAGTTAAGCGGGCGAAGCTCAATAGCAGCCTATTATTGTCTTACTTCAAAGCAAAGGCCTCTTCTTATACAAAGAAGGCATGACCATTAATCACTACACTTGCTCAAGGCGGATTGGCGATTACAGACTTATGTTAACCAAGTGCAGATTTCTTCACGACTTTTTCTTTTACCGATATCAGTAATGTCCAAGATAAACTTTGGGAAGTTCATATAAAATAGAAAAAAGCCAATTGTGCTTACCCGTACCAGATAGCGAACCCAAAAAAAAAATCATAAACAATCAAAATCACGTTTTACACGCCTAATTACAACTCCAGCTGTGGGCAAAACTCATTAATTATAACGAAAAATCCTTGAATTTTAATTCGAAGTCTACCCAAATCGGGCTACCAAGAAAAATAAACGTTACAGAGCAAAAATGAAATTGCTTATACTAAATTTTTATTACGTCTATTAGTGTTAGTACTAGGTGACTAGTAATTGGAGATTTTTTGGCTTAGGTCTGGCTAAAATAAATGGTCTAGATCAAAACCTAGGTACAGTGGAGGGTTTAGGTAATGTCTGTATTAAGAAGAAAATCACATTTACACTCAATATTATATAACATAATATAACATCACGCCTGTAATCCCCAAAGGGTTAGGCAGAGGTGTACCCATTAGAACACCCACATTTCGCCAGTTATGTTTTAGTCCCATGTAATAGGGGGCAGTCAATATTATATGCGATAATGCGAAAATAACTATCGACGGTCCCTACGTATATAAAGACATGTTTAAAGGAGTCTCTTTTGACATGTCTTTATGTACGTAGGGACCGTCGCTATGTCTGTCTGTCAATGTGAACCCCAAGAAATGAAATAAGCTACATTTTGACGGACCTGTTGGTCTAGTGGTTAGCGGCCCTGACTGCTAAGCCGGAGGTCGTGGGTTCGATTCCCACCCAGGACAAACTTTGTTTAATGAGCATGATTGTTAGTTCTGTGTCTGGGTGTGATTTATCTATAATATGTATGTATTTATAAATTATATAAGTATGTATATCAGTTGTCTGGTTACCATAACACAAGCTCTGCTTAGCTTGGGATCAGATAGCCGTGTGTGAGTTGTCCCAAGATATTTATTTAATTCGTCTGCTTTCGCGATAATCGACATTTGTCTGTTTTTATGCGGTTTTCACCATCAATATTTTATTCTGAAAGGTTTCTGAAAAATCTGATATCTTAATATTTTAATAAGTCACGGCTACCTGCATCAGTATCTCACGATATGTGCACTACATAACATACCATCACGCCTGAAATCTCCGAAGGGTTAGGCAGAAGTGTATCTATTATTACACTCACATTACGCCAGTTATGTTTATAAGTCCCATGTAATGGGGGCGAGCCTATTGCCAACAACCGGGCACAAATCCAGACTCCGAAATCCATTGAGAAATTCCTGACGGAAAAACAATTACAATTGGCCCGATCTGGAAAACGAACCCAAGACCTCATGTTTAGCAATCGCGCTTGCGACCACTAGACCAACGAGTCAGTCCTGCTGCCTAACCCTTCTGGGATTACAGGCGTGATGTTGTTATTACAGTACGGAGCAATATTTACTTGAAATGATTAAAATGACAACAATAGTGACACAAGTATTCCAAGAAACACCACTGTGTCCACTACACCAACGAGACTGTGTCTACTCTTTTAATCCTGGCGCGGACAAAATCGTAAAAAGATAGAAGGTACCTAAACAAAACAAAACCACAGAATGGAACAAGGTCAAAACTTTTAAGTCTAAAAGAATTTTAATAGCCAAGACAGGACTTATAAAGCATTTGAACGTTACAGCCAAACTTTAAAAACCGCAGATTCTATCGGAGCAAAAGTGCTTTGAAACTTGGACCTTGTTCCAGGGTCAAATACAGTCCATTAAAGTTTGCCAGGTAAGCTAAGATTTCAACTACTGAAGCAAAATTGCCTGAGAATATTTTGTATTGGGGCCGTAATGGATTTTGAAAAAGGTTTCTGTCTGAATATTTTAGAGATCGCCTTATCGAACGTTTGATGAGCTGATGAGTAGAAAAACATTGTACCGTATAATGTTTTTTGCTGGAACAAGTGAAAAACATAGGGGCGATTCCCGTAAATTTAACCTGTCAGGCCCCGGCTGACTTACCGGTAAGTCAGAACAATAGAAAATCAATTGTGTCTCATCACGTGGGACTTGAGTAATGAATACCTCACTATCGCATTTTAATCTGAGTCTCATAACATAACATACATAACATAACATCACGCCTGTAATCCCCGAAGGGTTAGGCAGAGGTGTACCCATTAGTACACCCACATTTCGCCAGTTATGTATAATATTTAGTCCCATGTAATAGGGGGCGAGCCTATTGCCATCAACCGGGCACAAATCCAGACTCCGAGGCTGCTACTGAGAAACTCCTGAAGGAAAGACCAAATAACACTTTGCCCGACCTGGGAATCGAACCCAAGATCTGCATAGCAGTCGCGCTTTCGACCACTAGACCAACGAGGCAGTCAAGTCTGTGTCTCAATTTTTCAAATATACCCCCAATTTAGCCACATTTTTGTCAAGTTAGCGTAGTGACGGCAAATACAGAAACTTCATAATATAATTTATTCTCTATTTTCTACCTGCGGCTTCGCCTGCGTTAAAGTAACTTTTGCATAAAGTAAGTTGAATTATCATACCAAAGGAACAAATTACCGAGATAAAAAGTATCCTATGTTTTAATCCAGGAAATGGTTTATCTATACATCAATTTTCATCCAAATCTGTTCAACGGTTTACACGTAATTGAGTAACAACATCCAAACATCTTAACAAAATTTCACATTTTGTAGTAAGATAAAAAAAAAATTCGGCCCAGTACTGAGCTATGACAACAACATTTCCTGAGTCATTAGGTCCTATCGTGTGCAGATAGCAGAGCATGCAATGCAAAATTAAAGAATGGTCATGATCTACTGGAGAGACGCCTCAAAGGCAGCTCAAGTCGGTGTCACCTGCAAAAAAACCATTGGAGATACATTTTGACAAATCTAACCCAATTCAATTTCATTCCATTCCATCTAACTTCAGTTAGTTGTCGCTCGGTTAATAATGATTTTAAAATAACAATGACAAACAATTGTTTTTGTAATGTTCATTTCACCTGTTTAGTTGTGAAGATACTCTTATGAATATTCATAATCGTTACATGAAATTAACATGTCTGCATTAGTAATTAGCGATATTCAATTTTATTTGTAGAATTTCTTGAAATGAACAATAATTTTAAAGTTTCTTTTTAATTTTCTTGTGAACCGTCAATTGTCGATTTGTTAATTTAATTTAAAACGTTTCATGCAGTTAACAAAGATATCAACTAAAAGAAAGATAAAGATAATCTATTTCTGTATTTTTCTGTCTATTATAAAACAAGAAACAAAAAAATGTCACCGTCCTTTTCTTTCGCAGTATGTTAGTAAGAGATGTCAATTCTCTAAATTTAGTTTGTGAACAAGGGAATCGACACCATTGAGTATTGGGTATCAACTAAGTTCAGTTCTACAAAGTCCAAGCAAAAATGGTAGAACGGCAAAGTTCCTTATAGCCTTTAAAGATAAGCGATTAAAGTTAAAACCCATGTTATAGACGGTTCATACCCGCGGCTAGCGACCTGTGAAACACTGATAAAATTCTATTAGCCTTCGTAAACCCTTAGTACCTTCTAAATTTTAGATTTGATAATGCAATCATCGCTTCATTGAATTGTAACTTTGAACTTTGTTGAAACCCTGTTCATTTTCGGTGCGGGAGCTGTTATTTTTGGTGCTTTTAGTTTTAGTCTGAGTAGTTCGCTGGCTCATTTACATTTACTTCGTTATGACTGCTGTAAAATAAATGCTTGGTGGAAAATACACACCGTATTTTATTTTCTTATTTTATAGGTAGACAACTAGCTTCGCGTGGTTTTATTTTCCCGCGTACAGTTAGGTACGTCACCATACAACATAACATCACGCCTGTAATCCTCGAAGGGTTTGGCAGAGGTGTAGGTACCCATTAGTACACACATGGCTCCTACTATAATAGACCAAACTACGGCTCCTACTTAATTGATTTTTGGTACAGAGTTTAAAAATGGTATCTAGTATAGGCAGTTTAAAGGAAAGCCCATCTGTCGTATCAACTTTGTATAGACTGCCTATAACTAAAAAAAAAAAATCGTTCAAAGCTATTAATGAAATTTCTGTCCAACAATCTCTGCCTACCTTTGTATTTGTTACAGACTATGTAGTAGGTACCTACCCACTTATTAAATTCTTTACCCATAGAGTCCCCAAAGTCGTAAAAAACCGTCGTGAATCGTAAAACTTGCTAAAATCACCTAGGTCTGGCGATGACCTAGATCTTAAACCGTTACTTTTTGAATAAAGAATTTCTTTTTTTTTGCAAGTCAATATTATCGGTGACATATTGGTTAATGGTATCTAATACATAATCGGACTGAAGACACCATAAAACAATAATAATTATAATAAAGTTCAAAGTTAAAGACTTATTATAATTAGGTAATTAAAAGTCACTTGAACGTAGTACAATAAGAAAGAATCGAGGAGTAAGGATCGTAGCAGGTGGCGTTCTGTAATTTCTGCCTGAAAAAGGTGTGAGTTTATGTTTGTATGTATGAATCTACAATACAAGTTGCCCCTTCCAAAATGTTTGAAGAAGAACAATCTATTTTTTACGGTTCAAAAGATACAGTCCTGTGACAGAGGGGATAAGCGAGTGAAGTAGCGTTTGGACCCTTTGTGTACGGAACCCTAAAAACACTTTATTTTGGCCTTGAAAACCCGATTAATTTCCAATCAACCGTAAAATTAGGTACTTAGTTGCTTTAAGAGCAATAAATAGTTAGTCAATTGAGTTGGCAAATAAGTGACGTCACAGCTTACTGTTGACATACAAAATCTATGAAGGAATCGCGTTTTGATAGCTAAAAGTAAAACTATGTCAATTGATTGGTGGTTTCAGTACCCAATTACAGAAATAATACTAAGAAGATGGATGACGTTGTACCTATGGTTACATACAGCGACATGCCGCCGGCTTGCGCTAAAAGCAGCGCCGTGGTATTCGTGCCTTCGTGCACGGACCATGGTATTATGCTGAGCGTCAGCCGTTTCGCGATTTTGTATTTATTTTTTGTTATTTTTTTAGATTTAATACCAACTTGTTATTATTTTGATTTTATGTACAATTTTCATGTAGTTTTTCTTTCTTTCTACGGCATTAAAACATTCTGGAATAATTACATTAAAGTTTTCAACTAGGTAAGAGCTTCAAACTAACCAACTGTAAAATACTGATAACGCGAATCCGTTATGTTCATAACTTAGTCAGAGTTGCTTAGCGATACAAGTGTTTAAACTTATACTTATCTTCACGCTTTAAAATTTAGGGTGCAAGCAGATTTATGTGTAAAACTGGCTTGGTTTATGTAAAAAAATCATTTTGTCTGCGATGAAAATGAAAATAAGATGAAAATTAAAATTGAAATACGGTTAGTAATCTAATCTCAAAAAATTGAAAACTAACTAAAAACTACTACAACTAAAAAAACACAATTTCTAAATACTGTTCACAATTCCACATGTAAAGATAAAAATATAAAAAATACAAATTAAAAAAGAGCCTTTACTTAGTGAGATAGTTACTCAGTGACATCGTCTTCGATACACGTGATCAGTTGCACTTAATGACACTTAATGATAAAACGTACAGTTAAACAGGTGCAACAGAGACACAAAAAATTCTTATCCAAAGCGAGTTTAGTACATACATACATAAACTCACGCCTTTTTCCCTTTGGGGTAGGCAGAAACCGTAGAACGCCAACTGCTACGATCCTTACCTACTTCACGTTTTCGCCTCATCCACGTTCATACATCTTGTCATACAAGCACGCCGGTAACGAGTACCTCACCAAAAAGGTCAGTGTAGATCTTCCTAAGACGTCCCATCCCTGCGTTGAAACTCACCTTTGAAATATAAATACCTTTTGTTAATCGTCTTTCACTCATTCTCACAACATGACCAAACCATCTAAGCATACCCTTTTCTATCTTTGCCACTACATCCTCTCTTAGTTATAATGCCAAGTCAAAGTTAAGTTTATTTAAAATTGCTTAATGGTGCCGATTCTCTTGGTCACAAACTAAACTAAAATAAAACAATTTCCAACTTTTTCTGTCCAATAAAACAAGAAAGAGACTAATGTAAATAAGAGCTGTCAAATTTAGTCAATCTGACACATCCATACAATTATAGTTGTCATCTTAAAACGTATGGATTAAAAATATGGAAAAGTTCAAGGCAAAACAATTTGACATCGCTAACTTAGTTCTTTAATGTCACCGTCCTTTCCTTTCGCTGTAGGTTGGTAAGAGATGTCGATTCTCTAAATTTAGTCTAGTTTGTGAATAAGGGAATTGGCACCAATATCCATTAATTTCGGCATAATATTCGACATGACACTTTAACTACCAAATACTGCCCACATGTAAAAGAGCCTGCACTTAGTGACGTCAGAACTCAGTGACGTTGTCTCCGATACACGTGGCCAGTCCCACTTAATAATGCCACAGCACTTACTGATGTTAGCGTTTGGAATGTTGCTCTAGTCAGTGAGGGGAATTGAATGTGCTAGCACGACTATGAATGGCTTTTAAAGCGATTGTGCTGAAAACTTAAGATTTTCAAGTATTCTTCTTTTTCATGTTTTTTCATCGCCAATAAATTGTGTTTGGTTCTGTCTAGATGATCTTAATTTAATTATTAACGTTAAACGAATTCAATATGCCATATCTAAAAGTATATATAAGAGAAAGGTCGCTCACTCACTCATCACGAAATATCGAATATCGCTTGACGTATAAAGATGAAATTTTGCAGAGAATTCGTTTCTACTAACTAGTAGACATCTGATAAGAAAGGATTTCCCAAAATTCACCCCCTGAGAGAATGAAACGGGGGTTCAAAATTTGAATGGAGTAATCATCTTTGACGCGGACGAAGTCGCGGGCAGAAGCTAGTGTATTAAATTATTGTTTAGCAAAAATAAATCTCTGTTATTATATATTTTAAACGTTAGCTAAATATTGATTTAAAAGACTCGAGACAACTTAGAATACCTACATTTAGAATGACTAGACTTGTTTGAAATTATAGTAGCTTAATTTTATTTAGCATAATTAATCTTATATATTTTTGTGTTACTGGTGAGGTTCTCCATAAAGGTCAGGTGCGCACAGTACTCATAACTAGTACTTGTATGACGCGATGTATGAACGTGGCTGAGGCGAAAGGAGTATGTAAGGATCGTAGGCTAGCAGATGGCGTTCTGGAGTTTCTGCAAAAAAAAAAACTACACGTAACACAAAATAATTGTACCGACTATAATATTGTATTATATCTATGTATTTTTTGTAGGAGATCCAAAAATATATAAATAAATAAAAATAAATCTTCGTTAAGCATCATTACGTACAATTATTATTTTTTAAATAGGATAATTTTTGCGAGGGTTAGTTAGTCTTATCAGACCTAAACCCAATTATTCTTCGTTCCTCATAAAACAGACTAAAGGTCAAAGTTCTATTCATTCTTATAATAGACTGACCTAGAAAACCCACACTAAGCTTATGCAAAAATCATTTCCAACCTTCCATAATTTACCACAACATAGAATTACTTGATATCTAAGCGTGGCCACATACGGGCGACAAGCGACAGCCACAAACGCCGCCACAAACGACGCCACTTGAAACTAGAAGTGATATAATGGTGACTACCCACATCAACTGACTCCACAATACAATCTGTAAGCTCCCTGGGTTCTTGCTTGTAGACTCGATCGCAAAGCACTAAACTCCTCATTATCCGCTGTTTATTCTGGATTTCAAGAGTTGCAGAGGACGGGAATAGTGTGGCGGGCTTGGCCCAAAAGAAAAAGAAAATCAATAGTTTGTTGCGAATTCATATAAAATTAATAAAAACTAGCTTCTGCCCGCGACTTCGTCCGCGTCAAAGTTGATAACGCCATACAAACTTTGGACCCCCGTTTCATACCTACTCTTTGGGAAATGGGTACTTTATTTTGCGAAATTTTCGATATTTCGTGATGAGTGAGTGAACTTTCGCTTATTTATGGGCTGGGGCGGAGCTACCAAAATTAAATTTCTCGAAGCAGAAAGAGCCCAGAGATGCTTGATAAAGACTATGTTTTTTAAGCCCTTTAGATTTCCTACTGACGAATTATACCTAAGTCATAAAATATTGTCACTAAGAAAACTTTATATTGTCAATTCAGTACTTAAACTACATAAAACATTACCTTACGTACATAAAGCCCACACAGGTAGAAGAAAATGTAATGTGGCCACCGCTCCTCCCTGTAAAACTCTATTTGCCAGGCGTCAATTTCTTGCACACTCTGCCTACCTTTACAATAAGCTTCACGAGAAATATACAATATATAATCTGCGACTCCATAAATATAAACAAATAATACTCCAAGAACTTGAGCCGCTTGGGTACAACGAAACAGAGAACTTATTATTTAAATTCGAACGTTAGGATAATACTCATAATTTCTAGTAGTACTTACCGATCATCGCTTACATCGCAGGGGTGGACAACTCCGAATAAGAGCATAATTATTCTCGCAACTATATCACACACACATATACAAACACACCCTCGCACACACCCTTACGCACACATACTTACATTCATCCATAGACACACATACACATACACTCACATAAACACACACAGTACCATACCAGTATCATTTAGTTATCTAAATAATTTTGTTCATGCTTTCGTTTACTATAGTTATATGAAATAGTTTAATTTATTTTTAAAGACCTATCGTATGACCGCAATATTTAGTCCTAAGGAAGAGCGGGACGACCCAACACAAGCATTACTACATGCTTCCCGGGCAGTTCCGGCAACTAAATAGTATTGTATAAGCAAAGTTATAGAAATAAACTATTTTTATTTTTTTTTTTTTTATTTATTTATTTATATTTATTTAAGGTAAATTTAGATTACCTCTTTCCAAAATATTATGAAGTGGTATCAAAATTGACTTATTTTTCGATCCCATACCATTGAAACGCAAGTTTAATAGCTACTGTTTTAATATTGTACCTCACATGGTAGCTTCGATTATTTAGATATTAGATTCGATAGAGCAACTGAAATCAGAATCTGACTTTCGTGTTTTTGAAAGAAAGTATGAGCAAAACCCTGTAAACATAGGCTTATTTAAAGTCTAAGCAGAGTTTTACCGTTTTAAATCACGATTCATCGATGATTTTAGATATTATCTTTTTTAGGGTTTCATACCGGCAAATACGGAACCCTTATAGGATCACTTCGTTGTCCGTCTGTCTAAGGAACGCGTGGAGGTATCAAGCTAAAATTAAAATCAAATACTCAGGTCTCGGGCACGCCGCAATCGCAGCGGTAAGACCCCTCTTTGAGGATTGGCTGGAGTGGCTGCACCACTCGCCTAACGCAGGTCCTAACCGGACGCGGTTGTTTCGGGAATTTCCTGTGTTGGAATCAGCGGAAGGAAACGCCCGGGTGTCACCACTGTGTGGACCGCCCGGAAGACACGGTAGAGCATACGGTGTAAGTCTGCCCCGCCTGGGAAGAGCCCCGCCGTGTCCTCTCGCGTCCGAGCCCTGGTTCAGGCCATGCTCCGGAGCGAAAGGGAATGGGACGCAGTAACCTCCTTCTGCGAAGCAGTAATGCTAGCGAAGAAGGAGGCGGAACACCGCGGGAGACCCCCAGGGCGTCGGACGTTGCGAGACGTCATCCGGCTACCGTAAGCGCAGGCTTGCGGACGGCCACTGATGGGTAGCTCGTTGTCCAATCAAGGACCAGGCCCGGGTCAACAGCGCGTTTGTTCCACGCGCGTTTCAAAGAGCTGTCAGCACAGGGACGGGGCCCCGACAGGGCCAAACGCCTACCGGAGTCGCGGGAAGTCTTAACAGGATACCGTGGCCCCCGAACGCAAAGAGCAACATTTCTGTTGCTCTTTGCGTTCCTTCGAACAGAGTGGTTTTTTAGTCAGTAAAAGTCTAACAGTCCCTTCCGCCCCACCCAGGGCAAAATGACTCATATGATGATTTTTACTACCCAAAAAAGAAAATACTTTGGTCTGCAATCCCTCAGAGCAGTGAAAAAATTAAACTTCTAAGTCAACGCAAACTAAAGATAAGGTCGTTTATGGCGCATATTCTGACCCTCGCTAGGAAATCAAAACCAAATATAAAGGGAACTTCCCGTTGACCTAGAATCATGAAAGGCAAGAAGCAATGACATAATAATTACTTTTTATACGATTATTAAACTTTTTATATAACGTTTTTTTTCTGTTGTGTTAAATATTGTATGGTGTAACGGAACCCTTCGTGTGCGAGTCCGACTCGCATTGGCTGAGTTTTTGCAATATTTTTCTGGCCCAGTTGTGCCCAGGTGTTCTGCGGGCGCTGTAGTAAGTGGGCCATCATATAAAAGGAACTTTCCTCAACACTTGCCCTGAGTATCTGCGGGATCTATAACTCCTCAATTGGCTAGGTTACGTTTGCAGCGGCTTACATGAGTGCGCAGTCCATTAAGCGCTTTCCATATAGGCCACTAATGATCACAACAGAGTGCCATGTGTTCCTGGGGTTGAACTCTTTTTGGTGGAAGTTGTGTGATGGTGGGTGTCGACCTGGTCCTGTATGGCCTGTGTGCATCGAAGAAAACTCTTCCGACTCTTCAATCTACCCAGAGCTACTGCATATTGATAGAGGGGATGTAAGGAAGCGGATTCTTGATTTTGTTTCATCTGTGCATGCTACATAGATACCTTCGAATGACAGGTGGTGCAATTCCAGCCCATGGGAAGAGCTTATCGAGCAGTCAGTTTCAGGCAGCCCCGATATAATTTTACACGTCTCGTTAAGGATGATACCTACTGCTTTTTGGTCAATGACACACTGAACACGCAAATTCACCAGCAGAAGGAGCATAAAGACGTTATGCGAAAAACATCGGGTGCTGCTCCCTAGTTGGTAGAAATAAGGTGTCGTAGCAGATGATTTTTTGATTAGTGTTGTGGCAATGTAGGTATATAAAAAGTTAGTGCTCTGTCCAATATAACACCAGGGTACTTAGGGTTCTTCAAATACTTTTTCTACGTAACTTCCTCGCCACGAAATACTAAGTGTCCTGTTGGCGAATCTATTGCTAAGATGGAAAGAATCATGTCTTGCAGCACAGCCGCGGTAATAAGTAACCTAAAAAATGTAATGCCATTTAGAAATTGATTTTAAAGCATGTGGAATATATTTCACTTACGGTGCCTATGAAAAAAAACTCTGCCTGCGATCACAGTCGCTTCATCAAATCAAGTACTCAGAAAGCTTGAAGTCTGTGAGACATTCTCCGACAGGAGAATTACTGCAACAGATTTTTTAATTGATTATGGTGCACTTCCGGTTGTTGCCAAATTCTTTCTTTTTAGCCATTGAAATAGAAGTAATATTTTTAGTACCTAATCACTTATCTTACACTAAGATCTTTTTATAAAATAATTCGGAAGCGCAACGAAAGGAATACTAATTACCTACTACTGCGTAAAAAAATTACACTCGCCACTCCTCGCTAATATACGTCCGCTGGTATTCCAGTAGTATACTTGGCAGTATTGTTGTGCCATGATTGGCTCAGCTAAGCCCGGGTAGTAAAATATTGTATACTTAAAATGTTTGCAGATAGACCGCCCGTCACTTTTGTGTGTTGAGTAGCTCCTTGTAGTTATAGCGTAATAATTTTGATTTCAAAGGATAAATTATTATAACTTATACCTAACTGCAGTATTGTATGTACCGTTGGTGTCGTTTTATAGCAATCCAGCAGTAAAATGTTTAAGAATAATAGCCATAATGCGATAATCCTTACCTATACACATTTATATAGTTGTATAGTTTAATCCCACGTAAAAGGGGGCGAGCCTATTGCCATCAACCGGGCACAAATCCAGACTCCGAGGTTGCTATTGTGAAATTCCTGATGGAAGAATCCAATAACACTATGCCCGACCTGGAAATCGAACCCAAGACTTCATGCTTTGCAGTCGTGCAAACAGGCAAAAGTTCTTTAGCTGCTGATTTATGTGTTGTGTAACTATGCATAGATATTATTTTCTGAATTAAAATTTATAAAATACGTTAACAAATCAAAGTTGTGGTAGAAACATGCACTCTTACTTTTATTTTATTTTTTTGTTAGGAAATCTCAATATTCAATTAAAAAACATAAAAAAAAAAATAGAAAAAATACAAAAAGTAGTGGTAGAACCATGCACTCCTACTTATTTTTTTTTTGTTGTTGGGAAATCTCATTATTCAATTAAAAAACATTCAAAAAAAATTAGAAAAAATACAAAAAGAAATACTGACATTGGGGACCGAACTTCCGCCCACCATTTCGCAAGACAGTCGTCGAACCATTAGGTAATTTACTTTGATGACAAATGACTTGAAATAGCCGTTCTAGTTTTCCATAATTGTCTGCTTAGCTCCTTGAAGGTATGGCGTGATAATAACTATTTTAAAACTTTAGTCTGCAGCTATTTATAATATTTTTACATTTTGTTTCGTCTTTTTTACAATCCTTTGGTGAACTGTTGTAGTCTGCTAATCCCCCAAAGCAAATAGCGTGATAATTTATAGCCTTTGTTCTAATTTGGCCACTGTGGAATATTCATTCAAAATTTGAACAAAATCTATCCGACAGTTTTTGCGTGATGCTCCAACAAACAAACAGACAAACAGACAAAAATTAAAAAAAAAATATTTTCGGCATAAGTATCATTCAAAGACCCCTAAGCACTTTTTCTTTTTCAAAAATATTAAATGTACAGTTTTGACGTCTCTACGATTTTATTATATGTATAGACTATACGAAAAACGTCGGTAGTCGCGTTTTGTAGTTGCGGTCGGTGGTCCGTGTGCGGCCATGCGAAAAGCTAGCGTGTTGTTTTGTATTTAACGTTAGTTTTAATTCACGCCGCGCCCTGCAGGCGAGGCCGGTGATATAATGATACTTGCACTTAATGTTCACTTGTCAACTGCACTTTTAGAGGGCGTAAAATACTTTGTTGGGTCGTAGGAAGTGGCCTTAATGGCGGAGGAAGGCGTTTTATGTTGGGAGGTAAGGTGATGTGGAAGTTCTTAAAGTGGTGTTAGACTTTATTTACTTTACTTATATTGTATCACTTATTTTGGTGTTCGGAAATTGTTATTTTTATTTTATTGTTCAATTTTATGTTTTAATATACGTTACTATCGTCTGCCCGCGACTTCGTCCGCGCTAAATTCGATTTTTCCATTTACAAACTTTGAACCATCATCCCCTTAGTTGGTGAATTTTGGTAAATCCGTTCTTAGCGGTCGTTTACTCACTATAAACTACCTCTCTGTCTTTCATCTTTCTACATGAAATACAAAATTATATTAGTGAGTGAGTGAGTGAGGGAACTTACGCTTTTATACCACCAATTACAGTTAAAATTAGATAGATGATATAGTTTTTTTTTGCGTACAACATCATCTTACCCAGTAGGTCAGATGCCTATCTGTCCTCCCAGTAACTGGGAGCGACTGCCCTTGTAAAATACTGGTATTCAGCTGAATCCGGTTAGACTAGAAGCCGACCCCAACATGATGACAATGATAATGAACATCGTCTTAAGATTTTATACTTATTATTACGAATAAATAAAATAAAAGTTTATACGGTTTAAGACATTTATTTCTTAATTGTAATAAAACGAGCCTACCATTGCCGCACTGCAGGGAGAAATCCTCTCCCACAGAGTACATTCTAATATAGCCTGTACTCATACATTTGTTTCTCACACATTTATCATACATTCGTTTACTACACTGACTCGAACTAATTGTTGTTTACGGAGGTATGGAAAGTGTTGCCAGCCAATAGCTACGAAATGCACCGAACATTACCGAAGCCGTTTATCTTCTGATTTATACTGTCGCCTGTCGCGACATCGACGTTACCTACCATTAAACAGTCAACTACAGAAGGCTTACAGTATTTTTTTTTAGACCGTTCCCTTTTTTTCGGAATGGTCTGTCAACGTAGGAAGTTGGCGGCTACTTAACAGGACTTTTGAGTGGTGTCTTAAAAATTAAGGCTTCCATTCAGAGCTTAGAACTTACATATAAACTAAGTGACTTTACACGCTAGGGTTGTAGGTTAGGACTTACAGTAGGTGGTGGACTTTGTTTGAAAGAGGCATTAGGAGGAACACGGATGGTTTTAGTTGGTAAATCTCATAGACATAGAGAATAGACTGAGCATCCCATACTCAGGTATGAAGTAAATACGGACGGCGAAGTGCGAGAGTGACAAAGCGAATGTGCGGCTAGTAGTTGTCTCTTTCTAGAGTTCTGATTGGTCCACCTTGCTGACTGCCAGGAACGTATAGTTCTGCGCTGTATACAGAAAATAGACAGGTATTGGCCGCATCATCGCTCTGTCTCTTTCTACAGAGTGGTCACTTTTTGGAGGCTGACGCTCAGTCCATTCTCTATGTCTATGGTAAATCTGACACTCTTCCGCTTCGCCCTGAGCAGAAAAAGCCATACGATGACTTACCATCCTTAAAAAAAAAGGGGCTTCCTCTGTGGGTACAGATCTCGGCTAGGGCGTCGCTCGGGGAGGACAGGCTAGATCGGACCTCGATTATTTATAGACTAATTTAAAACTACAGGCTCAGCGGCGTAGGCTGGCTCCAGCGAGGGTCGGGGCGGGGATGGAAGAGGACGTCGCGGCGAGCCTCGGGAGTGATCTGTGTTTATTCACGAGAAGGTTTACAAAAAAATGGTGTCAATATTTTATAGAACTAGAGTACGAAGTAAGAATGTTAGTAACATTCTGAATCCTAGAATAATGACTTAATATTAGTTAGTGTTTTTACCCTTACTTTACCTCAAAGATAATACATACTAATAATGTAAATGAGAAAGTAATTCTCTGAAGACTAAACCACTGAAACGATTTTGATGAAATCTAGTAAAGTACACAAAAAAGGACATAGACTTTTTACTCGACTTTGACTTTAACTTCGTCTAGGTCCTTAATAACCGACATTTATGCGAAAAAAGTCGCGGTCAAAAGCTTGTTTTAAAAAAATGTGAACAGTTTCGAACATCACAATACTTTTTCAAATCTCTACGTTTAACAAACTAACAACACTCACCGATCAAGCAGTTAGTTAACCTTTTGTTATTTTCACTGGCAACATTAGGGTTCGGTCGGGAAACGAAGAAGTTGTGACGTCACCCAACCTACTTTTAGTATAAGGGAAATAGGACAGCCACTGATAAGGGCAAGCTGCGGAAGTTTGGACACAACGAAATGAATAGAAGTGCTTCGTAACTTGGTTTATTGAAGCATGAATGAAATGATTTAGTATGCTATGTTACGACGTCTAAGTGTTATTGGGTATTTCCATCAGGAAATTTCTCAGTAGCAGCCTCGGAGTCTGGATTTGTGCCCGGTTGACGGCAATAGGCTCACCCCCTATTACATGGGACTAAAAACATAACTGGCGAAATGTGGGTGTACTAATGGGTGCACCTCTGCCTAACCCTTCGAGGATTACAGGCGTGATGTTATGTTTTATGTTATGCTATGTTACGAATTGATCGCTTTTACTGCACACGAGGTTAAAACCACCTCGTTGTCTCGACTGCCTCGTTAGTGTAGCGGTCACAAAGCGCGACTGCTGAGCATGAGGTCTTGGGTTGGTTCCAGGTCGACCGAAGTGTTATTGAGTTTTTCCATCAGTAATTATTTTTTTTATTTTAATAATTTTAGGAAAGAAAATTTAAGTTGTAGATAACATTAAAAAGGCCAATTACGAGTTATCACAGGTAAATAAGTATACATAAGTAGAATTACATAGGTAGTAGACACAATAAACAGGATTATACATACTTGAAAAAAAAAAAAGAAAGTATAAATTATTTTAAGTATTCTATTGTAGTATTTCTCAGTAGCAGCCTCGGAGTCTGGATTGGTGCCCGATTCATGGCAATAGGCTCGCCCCTATGACATGGGACTCAAACATGACTGGCGAAATGTAGGTGTACTAATGGGTACACCTCTGCCTAACCCTTCGGGGATTACAGGCGTGATGTTATGTTATGAGATTCAAATAATAGTGAGTGGCGATTCCACATTGATTCGTTCGATAATCTTAACATAAAAAATGCCTTATACAAATAAAAGAATGCATCTTTATCTTTTTTTTCTTTATCTTAAATTGAATTCTAAGAAAACTTCAACTATATCGAACGACTGTGGTTACTAATCTGTTTTGTTGACCGTACATACTATGACATTTTGTTTTAAATCAATTCCCAGTATTTGAAGGATTTCGTGACTAAAATAATTTATCTACAGTTCAATGTGTCCAAACATTCATATAAATTGAAAATAATTATTTACTGACAACACTTCAGTTCTCTAAATTATATTCCCAGAGGAAATCAAAATTACGGAACATGACACAAATGTTTTACTGTTTATGTACAATTATTACGAATGACATAAAATTATTATCCTAACTAATATTATAAATGCGAAAGTAAGTTTGTTTGTTTGTTTGTTACCATTTTACGCCTAAACCACTGAACCGATCATCCTGTAATTTAGCATATACATTGCCAGGTGTACAGGAACGAACATAGAACGAAAAAAACGAAAAAAAGTACTGTTTCCGAGGAAAATTACAATAACGTTCTTATGATCGTAGATGGCGCCACATGTCGTTTCGAATGGAAGTGACAGGACATGGGTAATTTTTTCCGCGACTTCGTCTGTGTCCGCGATAACCGAAATTTACGCGGACGAAGTCGCGGGTAAAAGCTAGTATTAAATAACAGTGGAATTGTATGCCTTATTGCATGCGCTATAATTGTGCTTCATCCATGCGTCAGAAGAAAAGCAAGATGAACGTGAAAGCGCACTGGTGAGGACATAGGTTTTGTGTGTTTGTTTAAGGGCGCTTATCTCTAGAAATATCAGTCTGATTAGAATAAATCTTTTTGTATATGATTACTAGATTCATGAGGAATAGTATAGGCTATATAACATCACGCTGCGACCCACGGGGGCGGAGCAGTAACCAAAGACGTATCGTAGCGAAACTGTGGAAATCATCATAATCAAGCTTGTTCATTCTCGCAGTATAGTAGTATGAGAAGGCTTGCTGTCTTTTAATGGAAATATTCGACGGTATAATTAACCAATATCGTGTTACTTTACTAACATTAGTTGTAAGTCATTATAGTAATTACTAACACATTGGATCTTATTTATCTGAATAAAGTAATAATAATTGTTATTTTATTATACGGGCCTGTTGGTCTAGTGGTTAGCGGCCCTGACTGCTAAGCCGGAGGTCGTAGGTTCGATTCCCACCCAGGACAAACTTTGTGTGATGAGCATGATTGTTAGTTCTGTGTCTGGGTGTGATTTATCTATAATATGTATGTATTTATAAATTATATAAGTATGTATATCAGTTGTCTGGTTACCATAACACAAGCTCTGCTTAGCTTGGGATCAGATAGCCATGTGTGAGTTGTCCCAAGATATTTAAGATATTTTATTTAAGATTATTAAAAATAACAATAAAACTTTTATTTCGGACAGAGTCCATAGAGATAGAGTCCATTATTATTCACATTTATTTATTTTATATTCATATAAAATAACATTTTTAAATATTAATATGAAAAAATAAAAACATTAAAAAATATATTATCCATTATTATTATTATAGTAAAAGAAAAACTGCCTCGTTGGTCTAGTGGTCGCAAGCGCGACTGCTGTGCATGAGGTCTTGGGTTCGATTCCCACGACGGGAAAAGTGTTATTGGACTTTTCCATCAGGAATTTCTCAGTAGCAGCCTCGAAGTCTGGATTTGTGCCCGGTTGATGGCAATAGGCTCGCCCCCTATTACATGGGACTAAAAACATAACTGGCGAAATGTGGGTGTACTAATGGGTACACCTCTGCCTAACCCTTCGGGGATTACAGGCGTGATGTTATGTTATGTTATGTAAAAGAAAAAAGCCAGGCAATATATTCGTATGATCGATCCACACGGGGCGACTATTAAACACTGTCAAAATGTCAACGTCATGTGTAAGTTATCAATTAGTTAATGCGCTGATTGTAATCGTGTCACACTCATGACACACAAATTTTAAGTGCTACACGAATCAAGTGAGCACAAATTAATGTTTGTACTGGTTAATGATGTTTTTACGATGAGAGTTTAAAAACACGGTACAACATTTAGGTATAGTTTAGTACAGAAGTGTATTATAGTAGTTCATGTTTTTTGTAATTCCTGATTTCGTTTAAATTGTTATTGGATTTTTTCTTTAGGATTTTCTCAGTAGCAGCTTCGGAGTCAGGATTTGGGCTCGGTTGATGGCAATAGGCTGGCCCCCTATTACATTAGACTTACTTATGATCTGGCAAAATGTGAGTGTATTAATTGGTACACCTCTGCCTATAACCCTTCGGGGATTACAGACGTGATATTATGTGTGTGAAACCGCCGAACTTTCCTCATTTCAAATATCTCACTCAAAAGCCACGATTTTTCAACCGACTTCAAAAAGGAGGAGGTTCTCAATTCGACGCGTATGTTTTTTTTTTTTTTTTTTTTGTTTTTTTTTTTGTATATTTGTTCTACGATAACTCCGCCAATAATGAATCGATTTGGATGATTCTTTTTTTGTTTGAAAGAGTATAGTCCCGAATAGGTCCCATAGGATGTCATGATCTGATGATGAACTTTGGAGATATGGAACGGAACTCCTTATAAAATCACAGCAGAACCGCCGTAACAAGAAAAATTGCTTTGTTTATACGTGTAATCGATGACTGACTGAAGGAAGTGGGGAGGGGGTACGTCAACCCCCCTCCTTCCACTTTCCAAAATTAAATATATCGTGTGAGGTATTGTTTGAAAGGGCTTTATGTAAGGAATTCAAACATTAACACACAAGCACTAAAAAGTGAAAAATAAAAAGCTTTTTTACAAAAAAATATGACCGCCTTCAAAAACTACAAAATAAAAAATAACTTTAGCTTGGAAGTCGGTGGCAATACCTACATAACAAGAAACAAAACCAAAGCCGCCGACTTTCAAGCTAAAGTTATTTTTTATTTTGTAGTTTTTGAAGGCGGTCATATTTTTTTGTAAATAAGCTTTTTAAAATAAAACAACAAATAAATTCAAATCGATTAAAAGCGTCCACATAACCGAAAATTGTTTGTCAAAAGAAGAAAAAAAAATACCAGAGCTCAGAGTTTCAAAGAAAAATTTCTGGGTCGCGTTCCGCGCCTTTTGAGCGTCAACCTTTGTATCATGTTGACACTAGCGACATCTAGTCGTACTTTATGTATGTTTTTATTGTGCTGTGATCACCGTTCCAGTCGTAATGATACGGGGATGTTTGTACAAGGATTTCGTGGGTATAACTAATTTCTTTTTAATGATTGTGACCCCAAAATGTTATAATAATATACTAGTAGTTATCAATCTTCGTTTTTTGTTTGTAGATGCCTTTACCGTGGATGTATGAAGAGTGGAAGGGACATCGTAATGTGACCCTTAATTCCTATAATATCTTCTAGTGTTTCGAGCTTAGTTTCTTTGTATCCTTGTGCGCAGTTCCAGTCGGGCGAAGGTAGTATTATAATGGAAATTCATAATAATCGGTGGGAGATTGACCAATCTGGGAGAAGTTCTACATGGTCGTGTGGATCGCAGAGCCCGACCACTGCCCCTTCTGGGGAAGCCGACCTATTATACCATTACTATTCCCACGAGTTTTTATACATATATAAGTATTTAGGAAAAACGAAGGAGTAGTTACATTAGCGAAAATTTATCCACAAAAATGAAATATTTTTTTTATCATGAATTCAGTACCATGATATTTTTCATCGTATTTAAATAAAAGCAGTTATTCCATATAAAAGTGTTACACGGGAAAAAGTTAAATCTGTTTTTTTTTAATACACATAAAGTACAATTTCATGAAATGCAAAGTCACAATGGCACTTACCCGTTGCCGTGGCGGACCCAGTCTCATGCTATAGAGGGCGCCTTAACCACAGGGCCATCAAAACACTGTTATTAAGATTGTAATGACCGTTCCTTAAATGAGCTACCTAATCAACATTTAATTGGTGTCATGGCTTTACATAGCGTGATCATATTGATCAATATCTGCGCTGCCTTGTTCGGGTCTTAAGCCTTTTCCCAACTATGTTGGGGTCGGCTTCCAGTGTAACCGAATGCAGCTAAATACCATTGTTTTACATGGAGCAACTGCCTCTCTGACCTCCACAATCAAGTTACTAGGTAACATAACTAATATCCCTCGGTAAGACTAGTTGTCTTTCGGGCTTCTGACTACCCGTAACAACTATCAAAGGTCTATTAATGTGAGCCGGGACTAACGGCTCATCTATACTAATATTATAAAGCTGCAGTGTTTGTTTGTTTGTTTGTTTGAACCCGCTAATCTCTGGAACTACTGGTCCGATTTGAAAAATTCTTTCAGTGTTAGATAGAGTAGTTATCGAGGAAGGCTATAGGCTATATACCATCACGCTACGACCTACGGGAGCGGAGCAGTAACCAAAGACGCGGGTGTAACCGCGGCCGACAGCTAGTTATACATATTGTGGCTTATGCTTAGGTATCACACCATTAAATTCCGTTCTCCGGGATGCCACTTTTTTATTTTTCTTGGTGATGGTAATCATTAAATGACTCTTTCCGCTCTGGGCGGAGCGGAACCTATCCGTGTTCCTTCTAGTGTGCCCTTTGCGTTCCAGTGCCACAGAACCTCTTTCGAACAAATTCCGCAACTCTGGCATTCACTGACCTTAGCGGGCCCGTTTTACCGGGATGCTGCTGAGAAATGCTTCATGGAGGAACCCAAAATTACTTTACGGGGACTTAAACCCATGGTCCCACGCTCAGTAGTCGCTGTGCCACAATATCGGTCAGTGGGTCATCTTAGGGGCGGAGTTACAAGATCAAAGGGACAGTCAATGATACCAAAACAACAGTCAATTGGCGTCATGGAACATAGCGTGATCATTTTGATCATCTCCATTGATTAAAACCAAGTGTTTCGAAATAAAATGTAGGTACAGAAACTAATTGGGTGCAAAGGTTCCAATTACTTGGTACAGTCAGCAAAAGAGATAGCTATGCAGGGTCGTCAGATATGGTTAAAGTTTTCTTAGAAACCGATGAGTGTCTTTGATTGAAACTTTAATAATAAACTATTTATTGGTGCCGATTCCCTTGGTCACAAACTTAACTAAAATTAGACTATTTCCATCTTTTTCTGTCCAATAAAACAAGAAAGAGACTAATGTAAATAAGAGCTGTCAAATTTAGTCAATCTGACACATCCATACAATTATAGTTGACATCTTAAAACGTATGGATTAAAAATACGGAGAAGTTCAAGGCAATACTAATTTGACATCGCTAACTTAGTTCTCTAATGTCACCGTCCTTTCCTTTCGCTGTATCTTAGTAAGAGATGTCAATTCTCTAAATTTAGTCTAGTTTGTGAACAAGGGAATCGGCACCAATATCTACTTTTTAAATTTAATTACATTTGAAAACATCCATTGGTTTCCAATAAAACTTCAACTATATCTGACGACCCTGCATACCTATTTCTTTTGTTGTCTGTACATAGAAAAAAAGGAACTGTTCATTACACGTTTATTGCTTGTTAAATAGTGTTTACTTAAAACAAGTTGCTTTTTTGTCTGATTAGGAATTTGGTGTTTGGCGCAGCTGTGTGGGGCACACAATGATGCTTTTTTTGTAATGAAGTAGCTTAACGTGGCTTATGTTAGAAGTTTAACTGGCAGAAATTGTCACGTAAGGAAAAAGCGTTATGTCCCCTCCAGGTGACCATCCCTCTCATTCTTTCTCTCTCTTTATAGAACATACGGATGTCCCTTGAGTGCATTATTTTTTCGTAATTTTAGTTAATATAACCATTTTATATATTTTTTGTATAACGTGGACTGTTGCAACAAAAAACAGACAACAATTTTTTTTTTCTATATGGAAAGATTTGTTTGTTTGTTTGCATTGAATAGGCTCCGAAACTACTGAACCGATTTGGAAAATTCTTTCACTGTTGGGAAGCAACACTATCCTTGGGTGACATAGGGTATATAATATTCAGAATTGCACCCGTGCGAAACCGGGGCGATTAGCTAGTTATAATTAAATTCAACATGTTCTATGTAATCTTTATTATTGGTAGTGCCTTACAAATATGGACATAAGTAAACGTTTTTTTGATTGATTTTACCCACGAAGTAAATAACAATTCTATTAATACCAGTGTAGATTATCAATAAGGTGTCAAAGTAACGTTTGGTTACAAAAAAGGTTCAAGGACATTTTTATGATATTACATTATACCAGCTTAATGCTGGAGAGAGGCATGAGCACTAATCACAAAACGTTTTTCATTTTTCTAAATGTGTAATTGTAACTGTTGGGGTGGACTGTATTGTTCAATTGAAATACGTTAAAAGATTCACACATTTAATACACATAAAATTTACAACAAAAATTCACACTTAGTTTAACAATTTACAAGATCAAAATATACCGATATAGAGCCGACTGGCATTACGACCGTTAATAACAATTCCGAAAGCGCACACTGACCGTTGACTGGAGGCGCGCCATATTTATAGTTTTTGTTCGTAGGCGCAAGTCGAGGCGGGAGTGAACAATTGCCGCACACGCTCTCCTCCAATCAGCGGTCAGTATTCTCGCGCACACACACACATGCGCGCGCGTCACAACACCGTTTGTTGTGTCGTCCGCTACAGTTCTCCCCCCGGCGTAGCTCGCGCAGCCTCCTCTCCTCGAAGGACGACGA
This sequence comes from Hoplodrina ambigua, assembly GCA_949774945.1. Taxonomy (NCBI): domain Eukaryota; kingdom Metazoa; phylum Arthropoda; class Insecta; order Lepidoptera; family Noctuidae; genus Hoplodrina; species Hoplodrina ambigua. Next base: position 12,337,262 of record OX458968.1, read on the forward strand.
CGAGTTTGCTTGTAGGGCGCCGGAACGTGCCAGTGCGTGTTCGCACCTCGGCTACTCTGACGCCTCCATCCGGGCCACAGTGTGTAGTCTCGACGACGCCCATCGGCCAGACGTTCCTTGGTAGAGTGTTGTCTACCACAAGGACGACGTCACCGACTCGCAGTGGTCGCACGTTGTTCTGTGGCTCGCCTCGTGGTACCAACAGAGGCAAGTACTCCTTCAGCCAGCGCCGCCAGAATTGATCGGCGAGCGCTTGACTAGCCCGCCACGTTCGGCGGTCTGCTTCTTCGCACGGCCCGGTGGTCGGAAGGCCCATTGATGACCCCAGCAGAAAATGATTCGGGGTAAGGGCCTCTGGGTCGTTCGGATCGACGCTGACGTAAGTCAGCGGTCGCGCGTTGACGGCGAACTCCACTTCGGTCAGCAGAGTTTTTAAAGTTTCTTCGGACGGTGCCTTTTCCCGCATTGTTGCATTGAGCGCCGTTTTTACGGTACGCACCATCCGTTCCCATGCGCCGCCTTGGTTTGGCGCTCCAGGAGGTATAAATCGCCACTCCATTCTATTTATAAGCCCGACTTCTTTTAGGGCGGGCAACCATTCTTGGTAGGCCTTCCGGAGCTCTTGGTCGGCTCCCCGGAAGTTAGTTCCATTGTCCGAATACATCAGGCGCGGCCATCCTCGTCTCGCCGCCATTCTCCGTAATGCCATTATAGCGGAGTCGGTAGATAATGATGCGACGAGTTCCAGGTGTACTGCCCGGCAGGTGAGGCATGTAAATAGTGCGCACCATCTTTTCTCTCGCCGGCGACCCACCTTCACGCTCATCGGCCCAAAGTAGTCCACTCCGCAATTTGTGAATGGGCGGTGAAAGGGGTCGAGGCGAGCCAGTGGCAGGTCTCCGGTGGCCGGCGGTTGCGGCGTAGCCCGTCTCCTTTGACATAGGGTGCAGCTTTTCTCTACTGCGCGCACTGTGGGTCTCAGGCGAATAATCCAGAAGCGCTGTCGCAGGTCATTCGTTACGCGCTCACGATTGGAATGCCCGGCCGCGCAATGTTCCCGCTGCACGATGAGCTTGGTGATCTTGTTCCGGCCGTCCAATATGATCGGCCTCTTAGTCTCTTGCGGCGCCGCCGATGCGTCGATGCGGCCTCGCACTCGCAAGAGCCCATCTTCATATATCGGGTCCAGCCGAAATAGCTTGCTTGATTTGGGGATAGGGCGTGCCGATTTCAACCTCCTTATCTCCTCGCCAAAATCATCTCGCTGGGCCTGTTTCGGGATCTCCTTCTCTGCTCGTTGTATATGTCTGTATTCCATATCTTTTGCGGCACGTCGGCACATATCGATAAAGGCTAACGCTCTTGCCGCAGCTCTCACTAGACTCTCATATTTTGAGAAGCGGTCAGGGTCAGGCAGCCAGCTTTCCTCGGTGGTGACATGGAGTACTTCTTCTTCATTCACATTGTTCATCATTTGGCCGGGCCATTGCTCCTCGGGGTTATATAAGAAGCTAGGCCCTTTGAACCACCGATCGCTCGCACTTATCGACGCGTTCGTCAGACGGGTGGCGTCGTCGGCTACGTTGTCTAGAGTTGGTAGCCAACGCCATTCTTCTTTCAAAGTAAGCTCGGCGATCTCACTCAACCGGTGTGCGACGTAGGGCGTATAACGCCGCATGTCGTTCTGTATCCATTGCACAACGGTTGAGGAGTCTGTCCAATATCTTGTTCTCTGGACCTCTAAGCGATGTTCCTTTCGAATCGTGTCTGCCAGTCTCGCCCCCAAGACCGCCGCCTGTAGTTCCAGCCGGGGAATGGTCAGTGCCCGGCGTGGCGCCACTTTAGCCTTAGCGGCGATCAGCGTGACGCCTCTGGTTCCTTCGGCGTCTTTGAATCGCCAATAGGCCACTGCCGCATACGCCTGCTCACTTGCGTCGCACATTACATGTAGCTCGACGCTATCGAAGGTTGCTTTCAAGTAACACCTGGGCAGACGTAGTCGGGCGATTTCCTCTAGCTGAGCCAGCCAACTCGTGAATAGCTCATGTTCTTGTTCCGGGATGTCATCGTCCCATGCCATTGGATGACGCCACAGACTTTGTAGTATGATCTTTGCCCGAATTGTGTAGTGGCTTAGTAGGCCTAACGGGTCATAGATGGACATTACAGCGCTTAGAGCTTCCCGTTTCGTTGGCACTCGTCTTTGATTTCTGACTTCTTCGGGGACCCTGATCATCGCAGTGTTGAACCCGAGCTCATCCTGCTCTGAGTTCCAATACAAGCCGAGTATTTTGTTCTCCGGCTTTTCGCCTCCTAATTGTTTAGGCGTGGTGGCGTGCAGCTCCTGGGGTATGTTATGCAACACCGATTGAGAGTTGGTGTTCCATCCTCGCAAAGTGAACCCGGCGACTGCGTGCACGCATCTAGTCTCCTCCACTGCCTTCAGGGCTTCTACTTCGTCTTCGTAACTTGCCACTAGATCGTCCATGTAGTGACTGTTCTTTATTGCGTCCAGCGCCCTAGGATAGTCATGCCCGTGTGAGTCCGCATTGTAGTTTCGGACGTAGTGGGCCATATAGGGCGAGCTGGCTGCGCCGAAGATCATACTTGTCATCTTGAAGTGACGTGGTGGGTGCGTTCGATCATCACCTCTCCACAGAAATTGTTGCGCTGGTTGATCTTCGGGTCTGATTTTTATTCTGAGAAACATCTCTTGAATGTCCGCTGTCACCGCTATCGCCCTTTCCCGGAATCTGAAGATGATGCCCGGGAGCGATAACAAAAGGTCCGGCCCTTCTAGCAGTTCATCATTCAAGCTCACACCATGACTTCTCGCCGCTGCGTCAAACACTAACCTCTGTTTGCCGGGCTTATTCGGGTTCTCCACGGCGAAATGAGGCTGGTACCATGATACGGCGCTCGTTCGTTCTGAACCGTCACATGGCACTGCGTATCCTTTCTGTAGCAGGTTGTCGATTTGCGCGCTATATTGTTTGGCAAACTCACGTGACGCGTCCATTTTCTGCTCCACCTTGTTTAATCGGCGAAGCGCAGCGTTATAGCTGGGTGGCATGGTGACGTCATCGCGTCGCCATGGTAGTCCGACTTCATAGCCACCCTCTATCTTCTTCGTTGTCCTTTCCACAATGGCGATTGCTCGTTTATTGGCGTCGCTCACGCGTGGTTCGCGCGCAACGCCGAGTGCTTCTACTTTGAAGTGGGCTTCCACTATATCATGAAGCTGCTGGTAATCGTGCTGTCGTTTTTCAATTTCATATAGATGTAGCACGTTGTCTTCATTTATTATAACACGTCGTGGTGCGGTCCCGTGTATCACCCAGCCCAGCTGTGTTAGAGATGCAGCCGGTTGGTTGGGACTGCCGACTCGCAGTTCACGTGAGACGATACATTCCCAGTGGTCTGTCCCCACTAAAAGCCCCGGGCGTGTGGTTTGGTAACACACCTGGTCTCTGGGTAGGTCACGCAGATGCTCATACTCCAGCAGCGTGTCAGGAATTGACTGCTGGTGTAGCTTCAGGCCGTTTATAGTTCTGGCGCGAAGTTTGTGCGGTGCGCTATCTTTGTTTATTCCTCTCACCTGTATCGTGACTGCCTTGCTGTCGTGTTCTCGGGTGTTCATGTTCACCCCGTGGATGTGCAGTGGTTGCGACACCCCTTCTGCACCGATGCTCGTAGCCAACTCTTGGTCGATGAGAGTGATGGTAGCTCCTTCATCAAAGAGCGCATGGGTTCTCACCTCCCCCCGTGGTCCCGCGACGATTACAGGGCACATCTTAAGGATTACGGCTCTCGGGCCGGCGGCCGGTAGGGTGGCCACCGACATGACCGATTCCTCTTTTGGTTCGTCGGTCGTTGGCTTGACTTCGGGCGATTCTCGCTCTTTATGTAGCGTAGCGTGGTGAGGCCGGCGGCACTGATTTACACCGCACGGCTTCGCTTTACACGTCATGCGTCTATGCCTTTTGCGGGCACACTTGAAACACATCTTTAGCTCTTTTACTAGTTCCCAGCGTTTGTCCACCGTGAGTGCTTTATATTCTGGGCACTGCGTTAACTCATGTTGTTGTTTACAGCTAGGACACTTGTTATCTTCGGTTTCATCGATCGTGGTGTAAACCGTGTTGGATTTCTTTTTCGCAATTATATTAGGCCGAGTTTCTTTCTTAAGTGTCGCAGGCGCAGCGCTTGTTGACGGGGCGTAAGTATAGCGTAACGCTCTGTCCGCTTCGCGCATCAGAAATTGCGACAACAACACTAACTCCGGCTCTATTGTTCCTTCATTGTCAGTTGCGAAATCACACCATCTCGATCGTATATGTGGACTTAGCTTTTCGAGCACTTCTCGTGTTAAAAGTGGATTCATTAGGTAGCCTTTGCGATCTATCGACTTCATTATAAATATCGTGTTTTGTAGTTTGATCGCAAAGGTATTTAAATCACTAGCCGACGTACCTGGTTTGGGCATTCTTTTCAGTTCCTCCAGCGCCTTGTCTATTATCACTTCCGGTCGGCCAAAGCATTGTTCGAGCGTCTTCATTATTATGTCCGGCTCCGTGGCGGCGTGTAATAAGGCCGCCACTGCCTCTCGTGCTTCGCCTTTGAGGCAACTCCGTAGGCGCTGTAGGTTCTCTGCTGGTGACACACTGAACATGTTGGTAGTGTCCTGGAAGGCTGCTTTGAATGGTAGCCACTCGCTTACAGCACCCGAGAAGGTCGGGAGATCCGTGTGCCGCAGGCGGGGCCTCGCCATCTTTTCTAAGGTCTCAGCCAACTGACTTATACTGTCGTATCTATTCCTAGTTGGCGTCGGTGACCTTCCTCTAGGTACATCAAAACGCAGGTGTTTGTCCTGAGTATCTGCCGTTCCACCACCCTCTCCCCGTGAGCTGAGAGGGTTGGTGCGCAGCCACTGGTCAACCTTTTGTATTTGGTACTCTTCTGGTTCTGTTTGGTCACCTTGAACGCTCTCCTCTGCTTGTATCTGGGAGACGTTCGCCGCCAGCCTTTTCTTTATCAGATCCGCTTCTATTTGCAGTTCCTTCCTTTGAAGCTCAGCCAGCTTCTCGGCTGCTTCGAGTTCGGCTAATCTTATTCTGGTGGCGCTCGTATTCGATCTTATGGAACGGGTCGGTGATCTTACTTGTTGCCGCTCCGTCGACGGTCCCGCAATTGCCTTGTCAGCCACTTGGGATGGCTCGCGTATCTGTGGCGACGCCGGCGGGTCGAGTGACAGTCTTCTTCGCCTTTCTAATCTTATTCTCTCGGCTTCCTGCCTCTCTTGAGCCCGCTTCTGCTCTTCGATCTCCGCCTGATCGCCTTGGCTTCTGGTTACAACCATTGTGTTTCAGGCTTCGTGAGGGCTTTTCAGTATTACACTCACACGTCACTGTGTTTAAAGCACTATTTTAACTCTGAGTCTTTAGGCACTGATTTTAACACTGATCCGGCTCGAAGGACCAAAAACTGTTGGGGTGGACTGTATTGTTCAATTGAAATACGTTAAAAGATTCACACATTTAATACACATAAAATTTACAACAAAAATTCACACTTAGTTTAACAATTTACAAGATCAAAATATACCGATATAGAGCCGACTGGCATTACGACCGTTAATAACAATTCCGAAAGCGCACACTGACCGTTGACTGGAGGCGCGCCATATTTATAGTTTTTGTTCGTAGGCGCAAGTCGAGGCGGGAGTGAACAATTGCCGTACACGCTCTCCTCCAATCAGCGGTCAGTATTCTCGCGCACACACACACATGCGCGCGCGTCACAACACCGTTTGTTGTGTCGTCCGCTACAGTAACTATCTTGAATATTTAACGTTGATTTATTTCAAAATAATTAACTGCATGTTTTATTAGTTTAAAGTGATTAATTTAATTAGTAAGCAACTAGCTTTTACCTGGGACTTCGCCTGTGAAAATATCGGTTATCGCGGATGCAGACGAAAAGATAGCATAAATATGTGCAATCCATTCTTGGGATACAAACTTACCCCACACCAAACTTCATCAAAATTTTTTCAGTAGTTAAGTCGTGACAACGTAAGAGACGACAGATAGAGTTAATTTTATATTTATAATATTAATATGGTGGATTAGCTCATTTTGACAGAAGTAGGCTCAATTTAAAACATTATATTCAGCATCAAAAACTCAAAAACATAACTCACAGCCAAACAGCAACAAAAATCAGAATCATTAACAATTCCCTATCCACCCTTTTAACGTTACCAACAGATTTAAATCCTTCACCATACCAACGAAAACAAACAATAATATTCTAAACAAAAGCGAGACAGACAGATATAAAGACATTAGGAGTGAAAGAGACAAAACGTCAAAGCAAATTTTTGAATCCGTAAGCTAAAAAGGATTAGCTTCATTTATCATGGCTGACGCAGGGTTGTGACGTCACAAAGGTCGCCGGTCTTGTAATGAACATTCCGTCGGAGAGAACAAGAAATTGCATTTTGCGAGCTTTGGCACTGAATTACTGTGCTATGACGGTGTGGTTTTAGTTTTTGATGAAGTTCAGGTTAAATGTCATGAAGTTGTGTAATCGATACTTGTGTTACAATTGTTTTTTTTTTTCTGTTTAACCCTGTGTCAGTTTGTGTCCTCTAAGATAGATTGGTATAAAATGACCCAGGTATTAAGTCCGCCTTTGTTTAATGTATGCCTTTTTTACATGTGCATAAAGTTTGATTTAAAAAAAATGAATAAATACATTGACATTTACTTAATTAACAAAATTAATTTAATTAATTGATTAATTAATAAACAAGTAAATATAATGTATGGAAATAGTTTGTATAACATTTTTGTTACAGAACATAACATCACCCCTGTTATCCCCAAAGGTAGGGTTGTACCCATTAGTACACCCACATTTCGCCATCTTTTAATTACGTATTTTATTTAAGTATTTTTTCTTTAATTTTATTTTAAAAGTTTTAATACAATATACTATATAACATCTATAAATACATTACGGTATGCAAATAAATAAATATGGAGTCCCATGTAATAGTTTTGGTCACAATCAACGTCCAAACTCCGTAGTGCTACTTACGAATAAATTCCTGATAAATAAACCGAATAACACTTTGCCCGACCTGGAATTCAGAAGTCACGCTTGCGAACTAAAGATCAAAGGGGCAGTCTGAAAACTGTCTTAAGAAAATTGAAAATGAACTAAAAAATTATGTTTAATAACATGCTTTAAAATTATTACAATATTGTGTATTGGTCATTGTATTGTCATCCGAACTAAAGGTGTATGCAAAATTTCAGCTCAATCGGATACCAAAAAATGGTCGAAAATGGTTTGCAAATTTTGAAAGGATAACTTACATACGAACAGTGCAAGCTAAATAACAGCTTGTAAAAAGCAGGATACTCTTAATAATTAAAAAGCCAAAAAATGAAACACTCCAACCATTATAACTAACGTTCTTTCCCAAAACCAATTCGAAACCCGAGGAATCCCTAAGGAGATCACCAGGTGCGAGCAAGTAAAAGCCAAATTCTTTCAAAATCAATAGATACCCTTTTGACCTTGATATCGGCATAATTTTCGGTGAAATTCGCAATCCCGATTAATATTTCTTGGGCCGGCTTTGTGAACTCCATCGGATGCCCTAAAACCAAACAAACTTAGTGAACCTTTCCCGAAGGGATTATCGTTTCTGTGCGGGCGGGCAACATATTAACTGACTGTGTGGCGCGGTAAAGGTGGGGTGCGACTGGTGGAGGTTTACTGTGTAAGACGTGTGCATTTTTTCACTCGTGTTAAGTTACGTCTTTTGTTATTGCTCCGCTCTCGTCGGTCGTAGCGTCGTCGTACGTATATATTTATATAATTATTAGTATGTATAGGTATGGTCCACAATCTCATGGTAATCTTATTGATTCGTTTGGATATATTTTTTTATTGGAAAAAAATGGTGTCATTCCTCCCCACCCAGGGCGGAAGAAGTCATTTGATGATTTTTACCACCTTTAAAAAAGTTTGAGTATAGTATCTAACATAGGCTGTCAAGTTCCATATATTTTGATCGTGTTAAACTATAATCTATCTCTATACTAAATTTTATCCAGGTCCGTTCAGCCGTTCTGGCGTAATTGATAACAAACATCCATCCAATTGTTTCAAAATAACAGAAAATCATATTGGTTGGTTCCTTAACCAAGCTAAAAGGTGAGTTCTGAAATCCAGGACAAGATTGGCTCAAAATCTTCATCTCCCTGACGAAGTCACGTTCACGAATGATGGAATATGTAACGACATGGATATTTGGATGTCTGTACAGCTTATGTGTTGGTACCTTGTTAGATTGAAGGTTTAACATGGGAGAGGGCGGATTATCTGTGCTGAGTGCTTTCCTCCTAGTCTCCTACCAACGGTTGTATAATCATGTATCATGGTCAGTGCAAATAAGGCAAAATATTTGTTCATCAGACAATTAAAAAAGTCTAAACATGCTGTACCAAATATTGTAAAACTTTTTCTATTTTTGGCTGCGTCTTTGGTCTAATGACCGCAAAGCGCGACCGCTGAGAATGAGGTCTTTGGTTCGACTCCTACGTCGGGCAAACTGTTATTAGATTTTTCTATCAGGAATTTCTCAGTCTCGGAGTCTAGATTTGTGCCCGGTTGATGGCAATTGGCTCGCTCCCTATTACATGGGACTTAAACATAACTTGCGAACTGTGGGTGTACTAATAGGTACACCTGTGCCTAACCCTTCGGATTATGTTATGTACTGAGGACTGTCGCCTCCTCACAGTAGAGTAGAGAGAGCGAGTGTGAAGAGGCATTTGTGACACATAGACACAGAATGGAAACTTTAGTAAAAAATTAAAAAACTGCCCTTTGACGTTTTTGATATTTTTTTTTTAACTTGGAAAACTCTTGCATCTCTATTTATAAGTAAAGTAGAACTATTATTATAAGTACAATTTAATACAGGGCATTATTAACCACCTAAGCATCCTCGGGTTCATATGTCGGGCTTAGATTTGGTGAAACGAGGATGAATATCAAAAATTAACTCGACTCGTCTGTCATCTGTCGTCTGTGACCCAAATAACGGGGATTCGTAAACCAGACATACCTATTTGAAATCAGAGGGCATAGCATCAGCACGCGGAGTAAACATAATGTAAATTCGATCGATATTTAAATTCATCATGAACATTCATGCGAAATGCATCATGCATTCATTCATTCATTAGATCATTTCTTAATATTTCTCAATTAATAATAAAAAATGCATTATTTATGGAAAATAATTTAACAATCACTACAGTTTCAAAAAAAATCACATCAGAATCGGTCCAATCGTTTAGAAGATAATACGATCTCTTTGCGTCGAGGATTAAAATAGTAAAAGATAGTCATATTTTTAACACACACACACCATCACGCCCGTAATCCCCGATGGGTTAGGCAGAGGTGTACCCATTTGTACACCCACATTTCGCCTAGAGGGCGAAACTATTGCCATTAAGGAACTTCGTCACAAAAAATCAAAGAAACCGTCTAATAAAATGCTTTCACACCAGCTCGCTCCTGTTAGGGCCTCAAAAACTTTTATTTAGCAGATTTCTCGCTGGCATAGCAACCCCTAAATTATATCAAGACAATGATTTTACGGTAGATTAAGCTGCGGCCACTTGCCGTAGAAGATTGCTGGCTGAGCCTAGATTAGGCTTTACGTTAACCTTGGTCAGTGTTATGAGACTGTCTTCGGTCGTTTATCATTTTTGATGTGCATGACTTTTGTGACGCTGCGGAGTTATTTTAGTTGTAGGTTTTGGGAAAGTTTATTCATTCATTTATAGGTTAGCTGGAAACTCAGGAATTCAGGCAAAACTTTTGCAGATGTTTTGAATAGTTCTCGACAATAATAGTGCGGTTAAATTATATAGAAATCAAGCTGACTCGGCCACGCGTTGCTGTGGCTTGAAATAAGTAACGATCCGGGGTTGCGGAACGTCTTAACAGAATACCGTGGCCCCGGAACATAAAGGGCAACAGAAGGAACAGGGTGGTTTTTTAGTCAGTAAAAGTCTGACAGTCCCTTCCGCCCCACGCAGGGCGGAAGGAGTCATTTGATGATTATTACCACCTTAAAAAATAAATAATAAGTAACGATATTGAGGTCAATAATTGAGATAAAAACTATCCTGTCTTTTAAGTTTGACCAAATTACTCACAGTAAGCCATACCTATTTCATAAAAAATGGTTGAGTACTTTAGGAGTCCATCCCGAACAAACAACGTGACGAGTAATTGATATATTAAGATAGCCTAAAGCACTCAGGAGGTGTCAGAGTGACGGAAGAGAATAATGCACCAGAGTATATCCTTTATACTTGACTAGTCTCCATTGACAAAAGCCGCCGCAATCAAAATTCGGCCTGTAGAATTGTTAAAGCAAAACAACATACAATTTAACCGATAAATACAGACTTTAAGTAAACTCGTACGCTTATACCACGTCGATACATAAACCTCACCGTACACACAGCGAAGTATATTCAATTTGTCAACAGATGAAAGGCCGTTAACGCGATCGGAAAGGGGAGTGTGTGGTATACGGTGGTCCCATGTGGTTATAACTTATGTACAATTTAATGTGCGATAACGTCTTATTTGGGACGTAAGAGGACGTATTGGGGTTATTTGACTGCCTCGTCGGTCTAGTGGTCGCAAAGCGTGAAGTCTTGGGTGTGATTAAATGGTCGGGCAAATGTTTATTGGGTTTTCTATCAGGTATTTCTCAGTAGCAGCCTCGGAGTCTGGATTTGTGCTCGGTTGATGGCAATAGGCTCGCTTCCTATTACATGGGACTTAAAACATAACTGGTTAAATGTACACCTCTGCCTAACCTTTTGGGGATTACAGGCGTGATGTCATGTTGTGTATGAAATAATAAACTTTTGTGTTTTGTGAAGTCTCATTTTTCGTATTGTATTATTTTTATTCAATAAAGGTGTATCCACATCGACAATCAGCCGATGTCAACAAGCCTTTATAATTATTATCCTTACATCATGTATTATGCATCGCGTCAATACACTGATAAAATATAAACCGGCCGGATAGGCATAAAGCTTATTGATATTATAATATACAGCTGGTACTTCCCACAACGAAATAATTCCACATGGAATATAGACCAATGTTGGGTTTATATCACGTATAAGCACACCTGTTGTAATGAATACGTTATCATAATGAGAGAGATAACGGATTTATATCTTGGTTTATATTAAATTAATGTAGATTTTTAATTTTAATTTTGGTAAAGCTTTAAATTTGTATATAAATAGCTTTGTCCGTGATTTCGTCTGCGTAAATGTATCACAATTTATAAACCCAAGAAAGGTCTTATGCTACTTTTTACATGTTTTTATTTAACCTGCACTGTTCGCAGGTATGTATGTATGTAAGTTGTCCCCTTTAAATATCCAAACTACTCTTCGACTACTTTTCTATCTTCTTCGGTTCAATGGTTTAGTTGTAAAAGCGTAACAGACGGACAGGCAGATTTACTTTTGCATTTATAATATTGAAAATAAATACATAATATGGAAGTATGGATTATATTTTCGGTTTTACAGTCAATGTTTGTTTTGTGTACTTAATCAAAAGCATCAATTAGAGGTTTGAACGATTCGTGTAAAATTGATATAAATACTTCAGATTATTTAAATATATAGTATCATTAAAACAACTAAGAAAACCAATTTTTACATTGAAATTAAAATTCCAGATCAGGTAATGTTTATTTGGCTTGTAGGTTTTATTCATATCAATAATTATAATTAATTGGTGATACATATTGTGCATCTATACTAATAATAAAATGAGGAAAGATTTGATTGTTGGTTTGTTTGCATTGAATAGGCTCCGAAACTACTAAACCGATTTAAAAAAAACTGTTGGGAAGCTGCACTATCCCCTGGTGACATAGGCTATGTTATATAGGTATTTAGTATATTTAGTATCAGCATTGCACTCGTGCGTTCAAATTAAAAATGCGATATTAATTTTACAATATATTTTCAAAGAACAAAGCGCTTTCCTAGTATAGCAATAAAACTCGAATTCCTTTAATAATCGTCGAGTGCTCCCATAAACTAACAAGCACGTGTAAAGTTTATTTGTTTTAAAAGCTATATCCCGGAGCTATTGAAAGTTATCGGGACTATATGACGTCAATTACTTACCAGTACTTCATGAAACTGTAATAGCTTTATCTTAAGCCGTGTACGCATGAAACGCTTGGTTGGTATTGACAACATAATAATATTAGATACAGTTTAGTTTACAGATTAGATTGGTCTATTGGACTTTGGATTTGTTTAATTACTCAAGTCCCACGTTATGAGACACAATTGATTTTCTATTGTTCTGTCATACCGGTAAGTCAGCCGGGGCTAGAGCGGTTAGAGCAGAAACCTGGACTTATACTAGCCAGTTACTGTCCCATTCTAACCATGTCAGAGGTCCTTGTGGCGGTTTAGAAACTCTGATACTAGGGTGTGTGGGGTCGTGAGACTTTACTGGCCACTCGATAAAGAAGAAAGATGAAGAAGAAGGGAAAAATAATATTATTTTACAATCATTTCTGAATCTTTTGCCTTACGGATCTCTAATATTTTTATTTATTTTATTTAAATATTTATTTATTCATCATCACTCACGATTATTATTACAGGTACAACCCATTGTGCCACATTGTGGTCAATAATCGAGATAAAAACTATCCTATCTTTCAAGTTGGATCAAACTGCACACCGTGCAGTTTGCACACCGTGTATATTGCATAAAAATTGTAGCGTAGATTTGAAATCCATCCCGGACAAACAACTTGACGCGTAATTTATATATAATATATTAAGATTTAAAACACTCAGGAGGTGTCACAGTGAGGGAAAAGGGAGTGCACATGTGTTTGCGCACACACTTGTGCATTATAGTATTTTTCATCAAGAATTTCTCAGTAACAGCCTCGGAATCTGGATTTGTGCCCGCTTGACGGATATAGGTTCGTCCCATAATACAAGAGACTCAAACATAACTGGCGAAATGTGGGTGTACTAATAGGTACAGCTCTGTCTAACCCTTCAGGGATTACAGGCGTGTTGTAATGTATTTTGATTTATAATAGTCCTATAATTTATTTTATGAGTGATCATTTTAATGACGTTTATTCGAAATAGACGTTCAAGTCATTACGATTGTATAGTGCTTTAGCAGAACGATAATTCCCAATCGATTAAGATCGTTATCAAATATTTATCTCTAGACAAAATCTAGCTCAAAATAATAAGGCGCTTTGCACATATAGCAACTATTGCAGCAACTGGCAACTAGCTGCTTACAATATTTCAATTGGACTGCGCACACATAGCAACTGGAGTTTCGAGTTGCGTCAATCGTCGATGACTAAGTTAGTTCCTAACTGCCGCAACTAGCAACTATTATATTAAATATTATACCGTTAACGCTGATCGCTGCGTAGATTGAGCAACTCGGCAATGAAAGTTGCTCACAGATTGCCATAAAGTTGCGGCAACCGTAAACGTTATAGCAACTATTAACTTTTACAGGAAACTTTTAAAGTGTTGATAGTTGCCTCAACTTAAGTTGCTCCGTGTGCAAAGAGCCTAAGCCTGTATCTAGTCGTATTAGGCACAGTAATCGTTAAATTCCTCGGTTTTATGGGGGCTGTGAAGAATTGGTTTGCTATATGTTCATAGAGGATAAACTATAACATAATATCACGCCTGTAATACCCGAAGGGTTAGGCTGAGGTGTACCCTACCCATTATTAAAACACCTACATTTTGAAAATTATGTTTAAGTCCTATGTAATCCAGACTCCAAGGCTGCTACTGATAATCTTTCTAATAGAAAACCTAATAACACTTTTCCCGACCTGGAAATCGAACCTAAGACCTCTTGTATTCGCGCTTGGCGACCACTAGACCAACAAGGCAATCCAGCAGTTTTAATTAATGTCGTTACTAAGTGTGTTTGAAGTGATATTACCCACAATACTGCCATGAAGGATTAGTATGAACTACTTCATATGAGGATATCTATACTAGTACAAGCTGACTCGGCCACGCGTTGCTTTGGCTTGAAATAAGTAAAGATATAACATAACATCACGCCTGTAATTTCCGAAGGGTTAGGCAGAGGTGTACCTATTAGTACACCCACATTTCGCCAGTTATGTTTTTAGTCCCATGTGTGGTGGGTGAGCCTATTGCCATCAACCGGACACAAATCCAGACTCCGAGGCTGCTACTGAGAAAGTCCTGTTGGAAAAACCCAATAACACTTTGCCCGACCTGGGAATCAAACCCAAGACCTCATGTGCAGCAGTCGCGCTTGCGACCACTAGACCAACGAGGCACTCAAGTTAAGATATTGAGGTCAATAATCGAGATAAAAACTATCCTATTTTTTTAAGTTTGACCAAATTACACACAGTAAGCCATATTTAAAAATAATGGTTGAGTAGTTTAGGAGTCCAGCCGGGACAAACAACGTGAGACGTAATTAATATAGATATATTAAGATAGTAAAACAGAAAAGCTTTTTTGTTTGTTTGTTTAAACGCGCTTATCTCTAGAACTACCATTCGTATTGGAAACATTGTTAAGGATAGCTAGATTCATGAGGCATAGGCTATACAAATGTATATAACATCACGCTACAACCGACGAGAGCGGAGCAGTGACAAAAAACGTAATTAAATGCAGGTGACATTATCCACACGGGCGAAGTCGCGGGCAGAAACTAGTTTTCTATAATGCTAATACGTTAAAATACCTTCACATATAAGCAGAAAGTCTACCACAACAAATATACTAGTTTGTATGCGCTAATCTCAGGAACAACTTGTCTGATTTTACTTTTGTTGTACAGCCTGTTTATTAACGAAGGTTATATGCTATATAACATCACGCTATGACACAAAGGAGGGGAACAGTAATCAAAAATGTTACTGTGAAACCGCGGGGGATTGCTAGTACTCATACATACATCTAATCGTAGCAAATTTTGCGTTATGACGTCATACCTAACCTTAGTGAAATTATATATTTATATACAAATCTGTGTTATTTCTAATACGAGAGTTCATTTCTCACACGACTCGACACTTGAAGAGTGATTTGCTTGAACATTGTAATGTAATATGTAATAAATTGTTTGGCTTACAAAACTGTAAGGCCTGGTTCACATTATTTATTTAAACTTTATGCAACAAAAAGGTACAAAGGCGGACTTTATGCCTTAGGCATGATCTACCCCCCGGGGTTGCGGGACGTTCCGGGGTTACGGGACGTCTTAACAGGATACCGTGGCCCCGGGACGTAAAGGGCAACAGAAGGAATAGGGTGGTTTTTTAGTCAGTTAAAGTCTGACAGTCCCTTCCGGGGACCCAGGGCGGAAGGAGTTATTTGATGATTTTTACCACCTAAAAAAAATTTTAAATAAATAAAAAAGGCATTATCTACCAGTCAACCAAAGGTGGTGAAGAGATAACATGGCAGGTGCAAAAAATTGTACATGAGAGAATAATCAAAAAAGCGATTTAAAAATCATTGAAAACAAATAATATTCCAAATAAATTAGGGCACATTAGGTCGGACCGACAGTTTTATCGGACCGACAAACAATTTACAACTGCTTTGAGACGTCCCCGGTTCGTTACTAAGCGGTTGTGAGTTAACTGTGGCAAAACGATGGTGGTGTTAAAATTAGTTCGTATCGGCAACTTCTAGTGTGAACAGCAACACCTGACAGTTGGTCAACGGTAAAACTGTTGGTCCGAGTGTCCGACCTAATGTGAACCAGCTCTTACATATTTTATAACGTAAGTGTACTTTGCAAGAAAAAACCAATGGATTTGTGAACTTTCATATTACATATATACTATCTTTTGCCCGCGACTTCAACTGCGCAAATGTCGAAACCCTTTGCATCCCCTTAGAGGGTGACTTTTAAAAAATCCTTTCTCTACCTCTCCAAATTTCATTGAAGCGAGTGAGTTATCTTTCGCTTTGAATACATATATTTAGAAGAAGAAGATTGAAATAGTGACTTGTAAAGATATTTAGTTACCAACTAAATGTTCGCTCATTATGAAACGACTTTCCCAAAGAAACGAAATTTAAAAATTTGCTAAGCTCATGACCATCTGCTTATGCAACTTTTATCGTGCATTACTATTTTTATGTTCAACTAGTAACGCCTCGTTCAACTAATAACGCCATATCAGTTGATAAGCGGGTTGCGATATCAATTGTTCGTTACAAATAATATTCATATCATAGAATTATTTATTTTGCTTTTAATTCATTAAATTTTTAACATACTACATTATGTTAAAAATTTAATGAATTAAAAGCAAAATAAATAATTCTATGATATGAATATTATTTGTAACAAAAATCTAGGAATCACTTCGATGTAAATGTTCTGCGTATTGATTATTCTATGAAATGATAATATAAGTAAAATTGCATCTGCAACGAAATTCTATAAAAATAACTGCCCTAGAACAACGTACGTACACCCGATATTTCAGTTTGTTTGGCTGTAAGCTTTATTTAAAAATAAAATATTAAAAATTCTAATCTTAACCAATATTATCCTAACTAACATTATTAATGGAATTATTGTTTCCACGCCTAAACCACTGAACTGATCATCCTAAATTTTACATAATATATTGTCAGATGTACAAAAACGGACATAGAGAAATCACAATAACGTTCTTATGATGATAGATGGCGCCACATGTATTTCGAATCATGATCGAGATTTAAATTTAATTTGCGAGCAAAGCCGTCTTCTAGTAATAGTGATAGTAACAAATAAATTACTAATAAAAACGACAAACAAACATTACCTCGTTATAAAAACTTAAACAAAATATAATGAATCAGTATTTATTACCAGAAGCTGTTAGCAAACCTTAATAAATAAGTAAACCATTGTATTTTTTCCTTAACACGCAAATGCTTTCTACATAGACTGCCACGTGCCTCTAATATATTTCGGTTTATTGAAATAACGTTGCTTACTTTTGAGCAAACAAAAATTTATAAAGAATTCTGTGAAATTTTCAAATATTCTTACTAGTAGGTGTCCTAATTCAAAAGTAACTCAGTCTTTCTATCTGCCTGTTACACTTTCACGCCTAAACTACTGAACCAATTTTCATGAAATTTGGTATGGGGTTATTTGAACCAGGTGTCTAACAATTGGAGATTTTTTGAGCATAGGTCCGGCTAAAATAAACGCTATACCTAGTTTTTGATCTAGACTGTTTATTTTAGCCAGGCCTTTGCTCAAAAAACATGCATCCTCCACTTTTAGAGGGTGCAGGATTAATATCTGTATCAAACAGAGAATCAAATCTACGTTTAATATTTTAATGCGAAAATAACTTTGTCTAACTCTCTGTTGAAAGGTACGGTACGGTTACAGTAAATGTGAACCCCAATAAATGACATAAGCTACTTTTTATACCGCGACATCGTCTGTGTACGCGATAGCTAACATTTATGCGGACGAAAAGCTAGTTACTTATTTAAATCCAACAAAATAATATCGTAATTTCAAACAACACACTATCAGGAAACTACCTACATATATTTTTCTAACGAGTCTTGTCAAAATGTGTTTCCGATGTTTTTACGACTGTCTTCTGGGCGCGACCTCGCTTCTTGAAAGTCAAGTATACCGATAAACTTAGACTATGGTACTCGGCTGTAATGTTACTGTGAAACAATTTTTGTAATCGTATCAGTATTTTAAGAGATTACTTCTTACAGACAAGGAAACAATTTACCTTTTATAATAAGTACAAGCGACCCAACCCGACTTCGCATGGGTACAATGTAGAACATAGACTTTCTTCTTGAATTACTCTATCTATTAATGAAAACTGCATTAAAATCTGTAACGTAGTTTAAAAGATCTAAGCATACAGACGACGGGAAACAACTTTGTTTTATACTTTATAGAGATAATAAATAAAAAACAATCACATACATGCGTACCTTATTCACATAACATAACACACCAGTAATCCCCGAAGGGTTAGGCAGAGATATACCCATTAGAACACCCACATTTCGCCAGTTATCTTTGAGTCCCATGTAATAGGGGGCGAGCCTATTTAATTCATAGAAGAACAAAATAAAAACCATAAATCGATACCTCATTTCCGTAATAAACCATAAAAACCAATGTAGGTTTTTATGGTTTATTACGGAAATTAGAAAATAAAAACAACAAAAATAAAAACAACAAAACTCGTAATATTTCCAATAAAACAAAAATTTAAAAACAAAACAGTTGAATAACAGCCCGAAAGTTTCTTTCAACGTAGTCGAGGTCGGTATTTGTTTAGTTGGAGAATGTCCCTAACTTTTGCTTGTAAAAGATTAATAAAGATAAAAAAGTTAGCAAGCCAAAGTTCTGCTCTAAGCTATTGAGTTATTTATAGACAATTTAATACAAGTTACTCACTTTTATTATGACGTCATTTTTTTGCTTTTCATTATATCTAACTAGCGATCCACCCGACTTTGCACGAGTCTTCTTCTTTATCGTGTGGGCAGTAAGGTCTTAGGACCCCACACACCCTAGTGTCAGAGTTTCTACATGGTTGCACGAGTACAAATGAATCATTTTATCTATTAATACTTGTAATTTAATATAAACATAGCACCACGCTTGTAATCCTCAAAGGATTAGGCAGTGGTGTACCTTTTAGTACATACACATTTCGCTAGTTATGTTTAAGTCCCATGAAATTGGGGGCAAGCCTTATGCCATCAACCGAGTACAAATCCAGACTCCGAGGCTGCTACTAAAAAAATCCTGATGGATAAACTTCTAACACTTTGTCTGACCAGCAGAATGAGTCAGCCTTTCTTAAATCGCTATTTCGCCTTAAGCAAGCGTGGTGATCAATGCTCGTGCCTTCTCTATAAGTATGAGAAAAGGCGTTTGCCCAGCAGTGGGACGATAATAGGCTAGTACTATTATTTTATACGCACTACAAATAAAATACTCCATCATATTCTAGTAAATCTTCACTGAAACCCAATCGCATTGCTCTCGGCGGTACATGAGTTTCAATCGAAATATAGCAAATAAAATGTACGTAGTAACTTCATTGTCTAGCAGCAAATATTGGCGAGGGTTACGTTATTATTAAATGACTTGTTTATAAACATGCATACAAAAACTAACGCCTTTTTCCCATGGGGGTAGGCAGAAACTACAGAACGCCACCTGCTACGATCATACATCGTTTCGTCTCGTCTACGTTCATACATCTCGTCATACAAGCACGCCGGTTACGAGTACTCCGCACCTGATCTTTCTGAAGGACCTCACCAATAAGGTCAATATCGTACGGTATCAGCTGATCAAGCGAGAGGTTAATGAGGCTTTTTGCAGTTAGTTTAGTGACTTTTATAGGCATATTTTGCTTTTATTAGCTTGTATACAAGTATGTTGGTAGGTTGGCAATTGTTTTACATAAATTTTCAGCGTTGTGTACTTTTATCTAATTAATTGGTAAAGAAAAACCGGTCAAGTACAACTTGGACTTGCACATGAAGGGTTCCGTACTATCATAGAGGATCACGCATCTCTAACGTTGGTTGTACCGTTTTGTCAATTTTACACATAAGTGGAAACTTGTACTTGACTTTCGACTGTTTATTACTTCTTAGGTACTACTCGAATGTATTAGCTGTAAGTTTTCCTAAAAGCAATAAAATAAATAAATAAAAAAATAACAGTAGGTATAGCCATAACAGTGTCGATTCAGAAACGAAAAATAACAGGTCTGTTGCATGGGGACCACCTTTCATTTTTAACTTTTATTCATTTTCATTATTTGTTGATATAACGGCGATAGAAATACGTATTCCTCGAAAATTTGATATTTCTAGCTATTACGGTTCATCAGATACAGCTCGCTGACAGACGGATGGACGGACAGACGGACGTATGGACAGACGGACGAATGGACGGATATTTCTATACGGATATTCTCTGGGCTTCACACTGGTGAAGGAATCTACTGCTGATGGATGTAACCTTGGAGTTAGGTATAGTCGATAAGAGGCATAACCCTCCATTCTCCCCAGACGGAGGGTGTCCATGACTTACCCACGAAATAAAAAGTTGACTATCAATCAGCACACCAAAATGACTTCTTTAGACTAAAATTGCTACACAAGGAGTTTACAAATTCAATATAACACCTTGCGGACGTAGTTTAAATGCATGATATGAACATAATATTAACTAATTTCATTTAACATAAAACTAGTAAACCCACATTTCGCCAGTTATGTTCAAATCCCATATAATAGGGGGCGAGCCTATTGCCATCAACCGGGCACAAATTCAGACTCCGAGGTTTCTACTGAGAATTGCATTTATTTTCGATTAAATTATTATTTAATACTAGACTGTGTCCGCGACTTTGTCCACCCAAATTCAAGCATACTTTAAAACATATCCAATGACATTCGGCATTAGCCTAGCTATTAGTTAAAGATTGAAGTAATCAGGACCACTATTTCCAAAAAATAAATGAAATTGAAGTCTGTTACTGTCCCATAGAGAGAAGGCATAAGCTTTGATCACTACGTTTGCTCAAGGCGGATTGGCGGTTTCAGATACAAATTAATTAAATATTAAAAAAAAATATGCTCGGCCCCTATATTACACGGAGCTTCAACATAACTGGAGAAATGTGGGTGTATTAATGGGTACACCTCTGCCTAACCCTTCGGACATTACAGGCGTGATGTTATGTTTTATTAATTATAAGTCTAGGTGTCCTCACGATGTTTTCTCTTACCCTCACCTCTTACTAATAAAAACCAAATTTCACATTGAGCTAGGTATAATAATTACACGATCTTTTTAATTACTAAAAATTTTTAATTATTTCTAAAACTGCTCGTTTCAGTACCTACGAATTTTCGAGGCTCAGTGAAATTTTATCTGCTATTTTTAGAAGGTGTATTCTAAATTATTTTTATGTTTTTAATTAAATTATTAAAATACCTTCATGTGAGAGTATGCGTGGCTAGAGGCAGTAAAATGTGGTAATTAAAAGATTTAAATAGCGTGTAAAAAATAATTGTTATAATAATGTAGGTACATACTAATTATTTTTGCCAATAAAATAGTAATTTGAACCCTATTCCCAATACCGATGGACTTTTTTTATTGTCTTTTTTGTAATAACTATAAAAATATAGGTAACAGTTATAAAAAATATTTTTATTAATTACTTGCCTGTTTACGACGCACTTTCTATATTGTTATGAATTTAAATATCTTCGTAAAATGACGACATAATGTTTACAATTTTTAATTTTTTAATATCTCTGATGCCGCGACATAATGTGGCCACGCACTGGGCAAAAGTATTAAAAAATATATCTTAAAATCGCTTAAAAAAAACAAAATCACGCACATAATTATATTTTGAAGCGCTCTTTTTGCTGCACCTTCTTGTAAGAAAAAACAAATTGATGTTTCTAAAAAAGTACGAACCTTTCTTATCAACTACGTAGTTTAGTGACGTCACAAGAAATAAATAAATAAAAACGATCACTGAAAAAAAAGAATTTTCCAACCAATCGTTAATTGATTGATTGTAGTACTGATAAAGTTAGGTTGTATCATAATAAAAAATCCACCCACAAAAAATATAATATTAGATCTCATTGAAGTTTATGATTCGTATATAAGTTATTTAATAGTTTTATTTTAATTTCCATGTTAAATATTCACAAAAAAAAATAAAGTACTACCGTAACTGTCTTAAGCCAGTGTTTATTTTCTAAAAACACTTATACATTAATTTACACCTAATTCGATTAGTAACACTTTTAGTTACTAACAAAATAAATATTGACTTTCAGTAAATTAAAATTAAGTACTAACAAAAACAATTACAAAACTACATACCTTCAACACAAGTCCATGAAAAAAAAAAAACACTCAAACCACAAATTCGATATTCGAATCTAAAAATTTAAAAACAAACAACTGTCACTTTATAAACCACGTTCACAAACACTATTTGAATTTGTAAAGTTATATTTCGGTAGCGGAGCGAACGAAGCACGCGTGCGGCCGTTCCGACGGTTATGGCCGAATGACAGTCGAACCGCACCTGTTGTGTTCACAGCTTTACGTTAACGAGAGACTATCAACTATGAATCGGGCTCTTAGAAGCTGTTGCGATTTAGCAGAAATAGGTACCTTAGTTTTTTCATTATTGGTCGTCTCGAGTTCTTTTCGTCTTTTGAGCATAGAGTGCTAAGTTAAGACTCAGTGAGGTAGTTACTTATTTTAGCACTAACTTCTATTCGGGACTTCGTCTGAGTGTAAGACAAGTATATTTATTTTATTTATGTTCCATTATAAATAATAATAAATGAATAAATATCTTGGGACAACTCACACACGGCTATCTGATCCCAAGCTAAGCAGAGCTTGTGTTATGGTAACCAGACAACTGATATACATACTTATATCATTTATAAATACATACATATTATAGAAAATTTAGACACAGAACAAACAATCATGCTCATCACACAAAGTTTGTCCTGGGTGGGAATCGAACCCACGACCTCCGGCTTAGCAGTCGGGGCCGCTAACCACTAGACCAACAGGCCCATAAGTAGGTATATAGCCGTAGTTTTCTATCAATATAATATGTTGTAATCGCATCAGTAGGTACTTGTTGAAATTACTTCTTACAAAACAATTTGTGTAGCTTTTTGCAGGTTCAATTCCTGCACAGAACTAATATTTTTTATGACCTACAGATCTGGGTCAACTAGCTGTTAGTGTTTTCTTTTGCGTAAAATTTTCTCGTGTCTTAACAGTTATTCTGACATTCGGGGCGGAGACAAATCTTACAAATAAAAGATCAATAAATTATTCATTAATTATTTTGTGTTTTTATGGGTCTAAGTTGCCTGAAATAAAAGTTTATTATTATTATTATTATTAAATCGGTCCAGCCATTCTTGAGTTTTAACATACACATAACATCACGCCTGTAATCCCCGAAGGGTTAGGCAGAGGTGTACCCATTAGTACACCCACATTTCGCCAGTTATGTTTTTAGTCCCATGTAATAGGGGGCGAGCCTATTGTCATGAACCGGACACAAACTCAGACTCCGAGGCTGCTACTGAGAAATTCCTGATGGAATACCCAATAACACTTTGCCCGACTTGGGAATCGAACCCAAGACCTCATGCACAGCAGTCGCGCTTGCGACCACTAGACCAACGAGGCAGTCCTAGACCAACGAGGCAGTCAAAGCAAGTCAAGAGTTAAAGAGAGGCAAGTCTCGAGTTTTATATGGTGTAAATGACTTTGTTTTATGTATAGATTCTCCGTGTTAGGTTATAACTAAAATTGTAGTGTTTTGACCAATATCACACTATTTCCTTTAAAGCATCGCCCACGGAACCCTTTTAACCTTTAGTAGCGTTCACGTGTAAAATTGCCGATCATTTTCAAAGGACCAAGTAAGATAAACAGTTTTTTATGGCTTCCTATAGGAACAGGTATAAATATCCAACTCATCAGAACTAATATTGTTGTGGCAAAGAAAACCACACACCCACGCTGTCTAAAATAAACACAATATTATTTTATAAAGCTGCGTCCGCACTAGGTGAACGGAGTACGAATAAGGTTGGACACGATTGGCTGCTGCGCTGCGTGTTGCTGGTGTGATTCCTGCACGGAGCAAGTATTTATACAGCTGTATGTGAGTTTATATATTTGTAAATATAATCACGATAGAAATGAATAAAAATAATGTGGGGTGGTGTGTTTTATTTTTTTTATGACACTTTTTACGCGCTGTTGAAATGTGATTCCTCAATAGGTTTTTGTTTGGCAATAACAACCTGTGACGTTACTTATTTATAAATAAAAAATACAAATAAAAATCGTTTATTATCAGGCGTCGACGGCCCATAGCGTGTTAGTAATCAGTACAAACTTTAAAACTTTGTTAATAGTAACACACATGAGTACAAAAACAAAATAAAACGCAAACAAATAGATTAGAGGAAGATTTATCAAGTCACATGTCTGACATGCAGCTTGATAAATCTATCGATTGTAGGCCCTTCTAGCCTTTCTGCAAACACCTTCAGAATGCTATTGGTGCTTTTGGGTTATTAGCCAACTCAATTAACGAACTATTTATTGATTTTAAAGCAACTAAAAAAATATTTTACAGTTCATCGAAAAGTGCATTTCAGAGCTAATTGTAGTGTTTTCATTTAGTGAAGTTGTTTTTAAGTGGTTTTGTTTTTTAAGGAGTTGTGTCTTGAAGTTATTGGTTATTAGTGTATTTACTCATCGTTGATGGACCTTAAGGTGAGGCTAGACTAATTGATACGTGGCGAGGCAAAAATAGAAAATTTAGGTCCATGGAACGAGCTCGCTACTCTTCACGTACTCGCGCTCAGCTAGTGTAGACCCAACTTTACCTTCCAACAACTTTGTAGTTATTTAATAAATCTACGTAATATGGAGATATGGAATATTCTAAGCAAGTAAAGTTATTTCAGGAAACTTGACATAAGTTATCGCGTAATATCTTCGGAAATCAAATTATTGGAAACTCGAGTCAATTTATAATAGAATAGGTGATATTATTTTGTAGTACAATAAATGCCAAATGTGACTACGAAGAGGCATTTGAAAATCCAAGTCATATTTTCTGTACATGTTATTTGGAGTTAATTTTTTTTACTTTATTTATGTTAAGGTACTCCTTCACCACAGCAGTCTGTTATGTAACACTTTTTTTTTTTGAGTGTATTATTTTTTGATAATCGCTTTTTTTTCACTTTTTTCTTATATTTTTTGGGCCCAATAGGTAATGACTGACCACGTTTATCGCAGCATCAATAACAATCAGAAACAATTGGGTATTTGCTCCATTAACCAATAATTCCAAGACACTACTTCTCTAAAAGAAACACTTTATTGTAGCGCTGAAAACTTGATTAATTTTCAATTAACTGTAACATTTTGAATTGCTTTCAAATTGAATTAATACTACGTCATTTGAGTCGGTTAGTCAAGCGACGTTACAGCTGTCTTTTGTCATAAAAAATACGTCAATTGACTGGTGGCGTCATCTAGCCTACTAATGTTAAAAATAAAAATTATCCAGGTTTAAGTAATTGTAACGATATTTATTAAACTAGATTAAAGTCCTGCCTTGCTTGTTGGTCTAATACTGCTTCGTTGGTCTAGTGGTCACAAGCGCGACTGCTGTGATGAAAAACCCAAGACCTCAGTCTTGGGTTTTTCCATCAGGAATTTCTCAGTAGCAGCCTCGGAGTCTGGATTTGTCCCCGGTTGATGGCAATAGACTCGCCCCCTATTACATGGGACTAAAAATATAACTGGCGAAATGTGGGTGTACTAATGGGTACACCTCTGCCTAACCCTTCGGGGATTACAGGCGTTATATTTTGTTATGTTATGTAGATTAAAGTAATTAATGTACCTAAAATCATTGAGATAGTAACATCGTCTTGGTTAATATCATTTTACTGTCGTAGTACCCACTTAAAACTAGATTTGTAAGTAAGTCTTTATTATCAGTATTTTGATTTTCACAAACTCCGAAGGTAATTTGATAAACGGGCTATAGTTCAACGGATCACGGCAGTGGATAAGGTATAATGGCCATAAATTCTAGCCGAGAGGATCATCTCACAGTTTTGTGGGAGATTCTCACTCTTTTTTTATGTTAGAGGTGAATTTTATCCAAACTGACTGCCTCGTTGGTCTAGTGATCACAAAGCACGACTTCTAAGCATAAGGTTTGATTCACAGGTCGGACAAAGAATTATTAGAATTTTCCATCAAGATTTTCTCAGTAGCAGCCTCGGAGTCTGGATTTGTGCCCGGTTGATGGTAATAAGCATAATGTGGTTGTACTAATGGGTACATCTCTGCCTAATCGACGTTCTAAATAAGAGACGTTATATTATACATTAATCATCATCATCATCATCATCAATTCGGCCTAGGAATATTATTTTATTTCCAAAAACTTTAATAAAATATAACTAGGTACAAAGAAATATTCAAATGTCTTCTAAAAACAGTTCATCATTTCCACTCAATTTACATTCACACCACATTTTAATAAAAGTCAAAGACTTCCGTAATAGGCCCCGCTCTATTTCACCCCTATCGAATAAATTCTACCCCGCCGCCGCCGTTTTGCCCCCCTAGGGAAAACCTTGAAGAAAATAGTTACCATTGCGTAGGTGAGAGTAACGTTCCACTAAGTTATTTAGGGAACTTTTCGACTGTTGGGTACTCTTTTAACGGTGTTTATGTAACGTTTATTAAGTTATCACATCCCCTAACTACCCCTTTGGTTAAATAATTGCAAACGCGACTGCTGCACGTGAGGTCCTTGGTTCGATTCCCAGATCGAGCAAAGTCAAAACATGTATTTCAATTAGACCATTTACATGCATTTTTGAATTGTCAAGGAGACGGTCAGTTAGTCAGAAAGTTGAAGCTGAAGTTAAAAAGTTAAAGTTGCTCGTTCCAAAACGGAGGTAGGCCCTTATGGAGAAGAACGAGCAAGAAACTCCACGGTATTCTTTTCAAAAAAGTGTTATTAGGTTTTTCCATTAGGATTTTCTAAATAGCAGCCGGAGTTTAGAAGTTGGTGGTGTGACACCCCTGTGCCTTGAAAAGTACATAAACCGTTGGTCCTGCGCCTAAAATCTCCCCGGTCGTGTCGGATTGCTGTCCCATCGGACTATAGGAGTGAGGGAAGAAGGAGTGCACCTGTGTATAGCAAAGCTGATTCTTTGGCCCAGGTAAAGACCAGGCTTTTGGTCACATGCAGAGTCTATAGACCCGAAAAACAAGGTGAGCGCTTGAAATGCATGGCCCTAGTGTTTCAACCCCAAACGACTCAAACATTAGCTTCCAAGAAAGTTGATATATTTACGCAGTTTGAGGTTTCGGCGTCAGCAGCCGGCCCCAGCACACCATGTCCTGAAAAGAAGAGGGGATAGCGCTATGATTTCAACTATTTGAAAAGATTAATATGACCTTTTGTAAAAAGCAACAGTATTCAGTTTTCTTGTAAATTTTGACTTCGAAAGTGCCTTATAATGGTCTAATAATTAGATCATTAAAAGACACTTTAGAAAGGACATTAAACTCTAATTAAAATAAAAGACTTTGACTTTCAAAGTCAATATCAAAATTGTTATTTTACTTAATCGTTGGTTGCCGCTTGTTATCGTTGATTTGAAAAGGGAACCCGATTTCTTTATATACAAAGGAAAAACTAAAATCGGTTACTAAGTATTGTTGAGTTAGGATTTTCTTTATAATAATCCTTTTTCCTCCTTTGCTCGGCCTTTTAATAGCGTTTACGCCGTACGACATTTCATAAAAAATTTCAAGTCCTCATTTTTCGAAATGAATGAACAGACATTTATGAAACTTCGTACGCTTATGCATGATACATAGGTCTAGACTGCCTCGTTGGTCTCGTGGTCGCAAGAGCGACTGCTGTGCATGAGGTCTTGGATTCGATTCCCAGGTCGGGCAAAGTGTTATTGGGTTTTTCCATCAGGAATTTCTCAGTAGCAGCCTCGGAGTCTGGATATGTGCCCGGTTGATGGCAACAGGCTCGCCCCCTATTACATGGGACTAAAAACATAACTGGCGAAATGTGGTTGTACTAATGGGTACACCTCTGCCTAACCCTTCGGGGATTACAGGCGTGATGTTATGTGTTTTAAGTCCTTATTTTTCGAAATGAATGAACAGACATTATTATGAAACTTCCTACGCTTATGCATGATACATAGGTCTAGATCTAAAACCTCATCAAAGAACACATCGCTTTGGAAAATCATAGTAATTGTTTCATACTTAAAAATAAAACAAAAAATATACTACCAGAAGTACTTATAGTTATAAAATGCCAGACAAACTAAGAATAAATATTGACACACCTATAATACTAATATAATAAATTACTTGTTTGTATATAAAAGCCAGATTTATGAAAACCAGTAATATGGTATTGACTAAACATATCAATGAAAAATAACAACGAATATGATTTTACGTAATTCCCGATGTTTATGTTAGTGTTACGCGTATAATACTTTTGTTTTTTTAGGTGGTAAAAATCATCAAATGACTCCTTTCGCCCTGGGCGGGGCGGAAGAGACTGTCAGACTTAAACTGGCTAAAAAACCACCCTGTTCCTTCTGTTGCCCTTTACGTTCTGGGGAAACGGTATCCTGTTAAGACGTCCCGCAACCCCGGCAGGCACGCGTATCATACTTATTGGCAATGATGGCAGTCTACAATATTTACGCCATAACAAAAAAATAATTTACGATTTGATTTTTTCGAGCTACTGAACACGGCTTTTTTTTTTTTTTTTTGAGGTGGTAAAAATCGTCAAATGACTCCTTCCGCCCTGGGTGGGGCGAAAGGGACTGTCAGACTTTTACTGACTAAAAAACCACCCTGTTCCTTCTGTTGCCTTTTACGTTCCGGGGCTACGGTATCCTGTTAAGACGTCCTGAAGACGGCTATGGATACTGGTCCGCTTCCATGGGTCGCTGCGTTATAGACTAGTCCTTTAATATCACGCGAAGCTATAATAGATGTTCATTATTCTGTAGATGTGACAAAAAACTGTTTTTGTTAAATACTGCGTAAGTAAAGTCATTGTATCGTAGTATTGTAAAAAAAAAAGTATTCTGAATTGTAAATTAGCTCGTTAGGTCGAAAAAGTCAAATCGCAAATTATTTTTTCGTTATGGCAAAAATATTGTGGACTGCCATCATTGCCAATAAATATCAAAAATCATATTCGTTGTTTTTTTTTTCATCATATTATTGAGCCTATCTTCATCTTTTAAAACAAAATTATTTTAATATTACTTTGTTATGTCTGTTATTGGATTTTCAACTGTCGGTGCTGAACCGAGTGTCTAAAATCCAACAGCGCGGCAAAGTAATATTAAATTAATTATTTTAAGAGATGGGCGTAGGCCCCTGTTTCTTTAAAATATTTTTCAAATCATTTATTTCATTATAAGGCAATTTTGAACGTCATACCTATAAAAAAAAATGAATTTTGAATCTAGTTGCTCCTTTCAAAAGGTAGTTTTGTATGGCTAAGAATGGGTAAGAAATTCCATACGTACTCTTCTAAAATCAATGTTTTACAATATTTGCATACAGAATCATACATAATTACACGTGAATGCAATGTACCTTATATAAAATCTACTAAATCATAACACGCAATTTTTCTAATGATTTTTTTTATCGTGTGGGCAGTAAGATGTTACGACCCCCTAGTGTCAGAGTTTCTAAACCACCTCAAGGGCCTCTGACAAGGTTTAAGTGGAACAGTACAGTCAGTACAGTACAGCCCTGGTCTCCTCACGATGTTGAAAAAACAATGTAATAATGATATCCAAGATAAACTTTCACATAAACACAGAGATAGTACATACAAATTGAAAAAGTAACATTGTTACTTACTCAGCATCGAACACACAATCTCTTAAATAAGAGGCGGGCAACATAACCAGTGGGCCATAACAACACCCGTTCATAAGCTTGTATTATGTTAATAGTTAAAAAAGAACAACAAAATTATTCTAAACTATTCGCTGCATTAAAATAAAAAATACTATATTCTTGTGAGAACATTTCAAATTTAATTTACTTCGTACAGAAGCGCATGTCTTTAAAGCTCAAGTTTCAAAACAATTGTTGAGTAGGTATAAAGCTCTGTCCACACCAGCGCGCTTACATGTTCATCTGAAGCGTGCACGAAGCGCACTAGAGCATGCAATAAGGCATACGCTAAAAAAAATATGACCGCCTTCAAAAACTACAAAATAAAAAATAACTTTAGCTTGGAAGTCGGTGGCAATACCTACATAACAAGAAACAAAACCAAAGCCGCCGACTTTCAAGCTCATCATCAAGTCATCAAGTCATATTTTTTTGTAAAAAAGCTTTTTATTTTTCACTTTTTAGTGCTTGTGTGTTAATGTTTGAAATCCTTACATAAAGCCCTTTAAAACAATACCTCACACGATATATTTAATTTTGGAAAGTGGTAGGAGGGGGGTTGACGTACCCCCTTCCCACTTCCTTCAGTCAGTCATTGACTACACGTATAAACAAAGCAATTTTTCTTGTTACGGCGGTTCTGCTGTGATTTTATAAGGAGTTCCGTTCCATATCTCCAAAGTTCATCATCAGATCATGACAATATTCCTATGGGACCTATTCGGAACTATACTCTTTCAAACAAAAAAAGAATCATTCAAATCGATTCATAATTGGCGGAGTAATCGTAGAACAAATATACAAAAAAAAAACATACGCGTCGAATTGAGAACCTCCTCCTTTTTGAAGTCGGTTGAAAACTAGTCCATAACAGCGCATGCCCGTAGCGCACGCTAATCCGTCACCGGTGGGCGAACAAATGAAGAAAATAAGCTGCATGCGTCTTAAGTTAATCAATATTACATGCGCGTGATACGAGATGAATTGAATATGGAATATGCAAGATGAATGTGAAAGCGCTAGTGTGGACATAGCTTTAAGATACTGAACAGATGGTACACTTTTGTTTTTTGGTGTTTTAAACAGGGCCGTAGCTACCAACGTATCACGGGCCCCCTACATTCAGGGGCCGCGAACCAGTGTGAATAAAAAATCGTGAAATCCACTATCTCTTAGGCCGTACTCTAAACTTTCCGGGACAGTAAGCATATTGTTCCTTTTGTGAAAAATCTTTACCCTCAATTTGGGCTTCGTAGCTTTGGGTTCTTAGTTAAAAGGGCCCCCAACAAATTTTGATTCAGGGCCCTTCTAAGGCAAGGTCCGCCATTTATTTTAGCGCTCTTTCTATTTATGGATTTGATGCCGGACTGTTGCAGCGTTGGAGTAGAGTGGGTGTCGAACTGTACACGAACAGTTGTTCTTTTTTTATATAGTTGACAGGTCGGAAGCGTCATGTGATCAAACATATAAATAGTTTTTGCTTTTGAATAGCAATAAACTTTCAGTTGAATTTTATTATGTATTTTGCCGTTTTCTTATCGAACTACTTAGTTTGACATTCTATACTAATATAATAAAGTTGAGGACATTTTTTGTCTCGAATTGGAAAAAAAGATTATTGATTAGATTTATTTTTAGATTCATGAGAATTAGTATTGGTTATATAACATCACGCTACGATTCACGGGAACAGAGCAGAAACTTAAGACGTAAATTAACGCGGGTGAAAGAAAATACGCAGACGACATCGCGTACAGAACCCATAGTCAAATATAGGTACTTCCATACAAAAGGTTGTTAGACAATTTTGCTATATTATTAGACTGATTGAATAAACCTCAATTTTATAGTCAACATCGTGAACAGTTAGTATCCAATAAACGTGGAATATAGTACGTTGATCGTACGCGATACTATAAATCGTAAGTGGTGATAAATTGCTGGCCTAAAGCCAACTAATGCCGTGATAGGATATTTCCTTACAACTAGCACGACTTGAGATATAAGACCGATCCATATACAGGTTGACTTTTAATTCACGGTACATCTCCTAGTGACTGAAAGTACTTACGAATATGAAGAACTTTTACTATGTCATCATCATCTGCCTAGCCTTTTCCCAACTATGTTGGGATCGGCTTCCAGTCTAACTCGATGCAGCTGAATACCAGTATTTTACATGGAGCGACTGCCTATCTGACCTCCACAACCCAGTAACTGGGTAATATGATACCCCTAGGTAAGACTAAGAACTTTTACTATGTGACCAACTTTAAAAATGAAAAATAAAACAGCATTTCCGTACAGCACCAATCCGCCTTAAGCAAGCGTGATGATCAGTGCTCGTGCCTTCTTTTTAAGAGAAGAGGCCTTTGTTCTACAACGGGGCAATAATAGGCTTGTTAGTAGCCCCGAAGTAGAGAGTTAGGTGTACCCATTCGTACATCCACAATTAATTCGCCTGTTATTAATACATTATATACATACAACATTGCAACATTAGTAGCAGCCTCGGAGGTTGGATTTGTGCCCGGTTGATGGCAATAGGCTCGCCCTTTATTAGGCTGGTTTAAGAGTCACGCTGACGCGTAGGTGTCAGTGCTGACGGTGAAGCGGTGGACGGCGCTGAGCCGTGCGCAGCGTACGCGCCGTCATACAAATTGAGCCGTCAGCGCCGACGGTCAGCATGACTCTAGAACCAGCCTTACTTTGGGACTTAAACATAACTGGCGAAATATGGGTGTACTAATGGGTACACCTTTGCCTAAACCTTCGGGGATTACAGGCGTGATGTTATGTATGTATGCAAAAAGATAGAAATAGTTTAAATTTAGTTTAGATCGTGCATTATAGAATCGACATCATTATAACATTATTCATAGTCCATACACTTCGACACCGGCCTGAAGGCACGAGTGCACTTACATCCGTTAATGTCAGAAGGGTAGGTGGTGCGTGGATGTCACGTATACATTGTGTAGCTGTTACGTACACGTGCCATTGTATTTCTGCCTTCCTGAACATTTTCTATGCAGGGATAGCTCTTCGATTTTTAACTTTTAGGTACATCAACTTAAGATTCATGTAAGTATTTGATTGACGTATTTGACGTACTTTTCTATGGGGTGTAAAAAGACACATTAATACAAAGCCATTAACTATTAAAGCTTCGAATTCATGGTAAAGATTTCTTTAGCAACAGTTGATCAACGTTGTTGATGAACGACGAGAATGCTGCTGGAAACTTTGTTGAAATTGATATGGGTTGTCCACACACTTCAACATTTGTTGATAAACTGATGTTATCGCTTGCCGGGGGTCAACTCTGCAACATGGCGTGATCAGCTCCTCAACACAAGTGTTGCCCGCAATATGTTGAAAGCAACATGTTTATGCAAACATGATGCTAAACAAATGTTTACCAAGAAATGAGGCTTCAAGTCTGATTGAAATAAATGATTTAAGTTTGTTAGTGTAACAACACTAAGACAATATAACAATTAAAAAAATAATTTCAATAAAAATCCACAAAAAAAAATTAAATTAAAAAGTATTTTTAAAACATAAATCTGCAGTCTATAATTATGCGATAAATTTATAGAACATCCACTTTCGTGTAAAAATAGAGCCTACAACGATTTGTATGCGAACTACAACGCCTACGCGCTACGCAATTCAATAAGCTACGCGTGCTACGAATCGTCTACGAGATTCGTAGCAATTTTAATTGGTAACTCGTCTACCGAAAAGTTTTGATTAATCTTAAATGTCATTTACGAGTTAAGATGAGGCTTAACTTTAAAGGCTTTGGAGTCCAATCATTTGGACTTCTTAAATGGGTTTTGTGACTTCGAAATTGGCCTTCGAAAAGTACATCGGGAATTTTATTGCACAATGGGGGAAATAAAAGATTAAGTAGAAAATTTGAACTTTACAAGCGAGTTTGAAAAGCAATTCCGTGTGGTGATTATTTTACATTTGGCTTATGAAGAAGAATGGACAAGAATGGTAAAGCAAAAAGTATGTACGGTCAAACAAGCTTTTTAGTTCTCAGACAATTTTTTTTTTTTTCTACATTGCCATTTATTGTTATTTTGTGTTCACTTTTTAAGCTTGTGGTGTCGTAACTTTGAAACTTATTTAAAATGATTTAAAACAATTGACATTGTTTAAAAAGAATTTGCAAGTTAGCTTCCTGTATACCAAATGGCTTGGTTGAGTGTACCTACATACCTCGATCCGGTACACTATAATTACTAAAAAAAAAAACATTTTATACCAATACTGCTTGGCGGCAACAAAGTCTACTAAGTTTTTTTTACACTTATCTTTAGCCAACTAGTGAGTCAATATAGCACATAATAAAGAAAAATTAAACATTTTTTATATTACTATTAAATCATTTCACAAAAAAAAAGAGTATTTTTAGCTTTACTGTATTCAACTCAATATATTGTGCTTTAGCAAGAAAATAAGACACATTTTACATAAACATTAAATTATTTTCACAACTTACATTTCTCATTTCATTCCTAAAGTCAAAAGGTACGCAACCCCTGTTCGCAAAATAATTGGACTCGAAGAAAGGAGTTTCTGTAAAGTCTCTCTAAGAGGATCATAAAGTTAGAATGTAAATTAAGTGTTTTTTACACAAATACTTGCAGTAATGCCATTAAAACTTGTTTGGGAACTTCCAACGACAAATACTTTTGGAAAAACAACGAATTGTAAAAACTTTATAATTAAAATTAAATTATTCTTGTACGTGATTCAATTAATATTATTATTGGTCGCTTTTGAGGATAATTTTGTGATTACGTCACAGGACTCAGCACAGGAGTAAAGAACTTTACGCAATTAATGAAAATTGTTTTTGCCTCGTTTGGTCTAGTGGTCACACAGCGCGACTGCTGAGCATGAGGTCTTGGGTTTGATTTCCAAGTCGGTCAAAGTGGTACCAGGTTTTTCTATCAGGAATTTCTCTGTAGCAGCCATGGAGTCTGGATTTGTGCCCGGTTGATGGCAATAGGCTCGCCCCCTATTACATGGGACTTGAACAAAACTGGCGAAATGTGCGAGTACTAATGGGTGAACCTTTGCCTAGCCCTTCGGGGATTACAGGCGTGATGTTATGTTTCTATTTAGTACTAGCTCCGGCTTCGCACCTGTACAAGTTTCTGATTTTGCTGATTGACTTTTCAAAAAAAAACTTAATAAAAACCTTGTGAGGGAAATTATGAGCACAACCAAAAAGAAACAGCCAAATCGCTCCAGCCGTTCTCGAGTTGTGCTTAACAATACATTTAGCCATTCATTTTAAATCAGTGCCCGTGCCTTCTCTGTATGAGAAGAGGCTTTTGTCCTGCAGTAAGACAATAATAGGCTAGTATAAATATTATATGGATTAGTGGTTAGCTGTTATCCGCTTTGTTTCTCTCCGCTTCAGTAGATTGTAATTAATAATTAAATACAAAACACTTTGAGGCCTCGTCAGAGGGTCCGTAAGGATACAACTGACCCATTTATGTTCCTACACGTGTCTCGGTCTGAAAGGTACACACAGGTCAATATGACTGACACTTTACAGATAATATTGATGAGAAACTGTCCTATAATATTTGAACATACTACTTCCATTTATAGGTTCCATATCGCAGTCGAAATTTAAAAGCCATTGGTTTATTTGTAACGTTTATTTACAATTTGAAATTTGTATTCCATTATTCTATATTCAAATTTTGAAAAATATTTTTTTACTGTAGTAAAACCTAGACTTTTAAATCTGGAATTGCTAACAACAGTAAGCAATCAGTCTAGCCTTTTCCCGACTAGTTTAACTAGATGCAGCTGAATACCAATACTACATGGAGCGACTGCCTATCTGACCGCCACAACCCAGTAACTGGGTAATACGATACTCCTTGGTAAGACTGGTTGTCAGATTTATTGTTAATAATACGTTGTAAGCAATATCGGAATTTAAGGAAAATAAAGGGGGCGAGCCTATTGCCATCAACCGGGCGCAAACCCGGTCTCCGAGGCTGCCTTCCTGATGAAAATCCGATAACAACCCGACCTGGGAATCGAACCCAAAACCTCACGCTTAGCAGATACACTTTGCGACCACTAGACCAACGAGGCTAGGAAACTTTTCCAGTATAAATATCTTTTGAAGCCATTCCTTTTAGATACGGCAGGTATATCAATATATTCATCAAGTATCAAAAAGGTACAGGCTATAAATAAAACTATAAATAAATAAACACGCACTGCTTTGTCCATGAATATTTTGTAGTGATACTGAAAAACTCGTCTAGACATGTGTCAGTAGCCTTTTATTATTTATAGCCCTGGCTATTTCGTTTTACGGCTGTATTCATAGTTTTGAACTGGAGTTGTATCATAAAAGTGTGTATTTATTGACTAGTGATTGCTATTTTATTGGAGTCACATGCCTAATCTTGACACGCCATTCTGTGGTTTCTATTTTCAAACTAAAAAAAAAGTTATCTAAGGTTTACAATTGATCAGCTTGTAATGTTTCACAGCTGGACAAAGGCTTTTCCAAAAATCTAATGGAAAATACAATAACTGTAATGTTCAAAAAATCAAGATGACGGTCGTCATTTTTCAAGAAAAATGCAGCATTGCAGTATTCTGATTTGAAGAGTATGAACGTAAACATGTTTTTTTTTTTTGCTGCGCTTGAATCGATCCGATACGACCAAATAAGGAAAACTCCCCCTACTATGAAGCAAACGTTTTTATTAAAACCACACATGAATTTTCACGACTCGACTGAAAAATCCAAATCTTGTTCATCAATATAGTATGTAAATAGAATTCTATCGAATTCAATTCCCATTTACTTGTATCCACATTCAACTAAAACCTATTAAAAAAAAAAAAAGCTCCGATTAAACGACAAAGATATCTTGTTTAAAAAAAAACCTTTTTACGATTCCTCTTCGATTTAAAATTGGAAACAGTAGAGGATTAAAATAAGGTGTACCTTTTTGAAATATGTGACTGTAAGCTACGAAGAATCCAATTCTATCATACAGGGTGTTTAAAGACACGTCAAATTCCCGGTAATTATGCATACGCTTATCAAATTAAGTAAAATTCTGCAAAAATTATTGCTAGCAAAAGTCCGTCCAAAAATTTGTTTTATGTGAAAAATCTCTGGGAGTACGCAAAAAAACAAACGTTGTGCTGATACGTGCATCCAACAGTACATGGACATTATACATGGTCTTTGAAAATGTATCAGAAACCTTAAAAGGGGTCATTGTACTCATCATTATGAACAACTTTTACTATGGGACTAAACCTGAAATCATAAAAAAAAATCAGCTGTTTCATACATTACGATCGTGTTGTGTAGCATTTTTGTAGGGAAAGGCTGATTTTTTTTTAAGGTTTCGGGTAAATTTTAAATATCAAGTTTTTATAATATTTAAAGTATAATTAAAACATTTAGTACCTACTATTTATGGAACCCCTAAATATCTCCGTAACCAAAAAATAATATCGCATTAATGAGACAAATGCGTAAATTTCGGCTTCGCTAAATGTCTGTGTCAGTATATGTAATATACAGGGTGTGAAAAGACACGACACCAAGCCGACATGTAAGAGACTGTAAATTAAAATAAGTAACACACAAGTAGGTACTGTCGAGCAAGCTATTTGGTTTACAGATAGCAAAAATTATCTTGAATATGGTAATGTAGCAGCATTACCATCCATTGTTATTATATGAATACTGAGCATGAGGTCTTGGGCTCGATTCCCAGGTCGGGCAAAGTGTTATTGGGTTCTTGCATCAGGAATTGCTCAGTAGCAGCCTCGGAGTCTGAATTTGTGCCTAACCTTTCGTTAGGCAGTTCTGCTTAACCCTTCGGGGATTACAGGCGTGATGTTATTTTGTGTATGTGTATGTTATTTTCTGTTGACTTATTAAGCTTGTTGTGTCTTATAATTTAGAAACATTTTAGAGTGATTTAAAAGAATTGTCACACTTGAAATATTTAGCTGCCTGTATACAAAACAGACAAAAGTAACCAAAACCAGAGAGAGAGAAGGCGAGAGAGAGCGAGAAAGAGAGAGTCAGTATACCAAATGGCTTGTTTAACTGTACCTTTTAGTAAAAATATTTGTTAGGAAAATATATTTTATTTTTGTGTGATAACACCTACACCAAGTAAAAGAACCATATTTTTGTAGAATACCATTTCATATTAACATTAATCATAAAACCTTCTCTATTCACGTTAAATTTGCCGTCCGGACACCAGCTGTCCGGTCCGTCGTCCGCAAAGCTACAACACTGCACCACCGTCCGGGATTAATGTTATTTTTATTTAAAAAGCAGCGGTGAATATGTGGCAGTTCTGAACGCAAGGATTTATTTGTTCTCTAAAATTGAATTTATATTTAGAAGACGTGCAATATTGGATAGGTTATTGAACTGCTTATGACTTTGAACAGATACGTTTATTGAACTTTTACGTAATGATCTATGGTGCAAGTGCATCTAAATCTAGGGGGTGTAAAAAGATAATGATGCCGATTCTCTTGGTCACAAACTAAACTGAAATTAGACTATTTCCATCTTTTTCTGTCCAATAAAACAAGAAAGAGATTAACGTAATTAAGAGCTGTGAAATTTACTCAATCTGACACATCCATACAATTATAGTTGACATCTTAAAACGTATGGATTAAAAATACGGAAAAGTTCAATGCAAAAATAAGTTGACATCGCTAACTTAGTTCTTTAATGTCACGGAATGTCACCGTCTTTTCCTTTCGCTTTAGTAAGAGATGTCAATTCTCTAAATTAAGTCTAGTTTGTGAACAAGGGAATCGGTACCAATATTATGTAGCCGTTAACTGAGCAGAATTTCCAACAAGTTAAGTAACATACATTCATACATACATACTTATGTATGTTCTCGCGCCTTTTAAATTAAGTAACGTTGAGCAAAAATGTTAGCTGGAAAACTTCTTTTATTTTTCATCTGAAAAATTGAAACGCAGGTGTCCCATTTGTGCTTACAAGTGATGCGAAAGTAGAGGTTTTAAAGATATTTGTGCCCGCGACTTAGTTCGCGTAAATGTCAGCTATCGAGCACGCAGACAAAGTCTATGACCTTTTTTGGGGTTATCCCGAACATAATTTCATCAAAATCAGTTCAGTGGTTTAGTCGTGAATGCGTAACAGAGATACACACAGATATAATTATTACTTTCGCATTTATAACATAAGCGTGAATAAAAAGATTTTCTTTCTTTTCTTTCTTTCTTTCTTTCATGTATAAGACTTGCTTTCGTAAAAAAATCATAAAATGAAGTTGGAAGTTTTACCTTCAATATTCCCATACCCAGGAAGTTCCCAGTAACAGAACGTAGTAAAAAGGTTTCCGACTTTCAATAACAATGCAATAATTTATCCTTGCCTTCCACTTCCCTTAAGTAATTACCACAAAACTCAACAAATAAGCTCATTTAATTACGAAAACTTTTCAATTACAACATTGTTGTTTTTTAATCAGCCGATTGATATTTTGTAGCCATGACATTTTAAAACTAGTTGGCGTTGGATTACGGTTTAAAATTCCAAGAACAAACTCAACGATTTATCATAAACGGTGGGCGTTGTACTGAAATAAATCACAAGTACAGTCGACAAGAAAAGTAGTAATACTATACAGAAGAATTTTTATGAATGACTATTTAATACTTTTTTGGAAAAATTTGTCTTCTATTTTTCGTGTCGTAGATTTTAGTTTTTTTTTTTTTAACACATTTTTCTTATATTTATTGGGCCCAGTAGGGGGCAGGGCAGAACCGGTCATTGTGGCTGTCTTTAGGGGAGGCCCATATCCAAACAGTGAACGTCGTTCGACTGATATGATGATGATACGGTGACCAAGTTTATCACGGCATCAGTAGCGTTACTAAAGTGCAGGTGTAAGGACACTTCGGGCACTACAGTAAGTGGGTCATCGGCTGATCAGGAGTACTGCAATCGCACTGGATATCAGTTAGATTTGTAATCCCCTATATTGCTAAGTTATGTGCTCAACGGCCTACTTGGTTGCGCAGTTTATTGAGTGCTTTCCATAAAGAAAAACAAATTATCGAACTGTAGAGAATACTTCTATGAAGATTCCTGATATAATTATTATATAATAGAAAACAATTATTAGATTTCCTAAACCTAAGTTAGTAATTAAAGACAAGGACAAAATTCGCAGACCGTTTTTAAAAATTAAACTTTAGTAGTTGACTGTACCAGGAATATCAATAGACATAAAATAAAGTAACATTTCTTGAATACTAAAATAATACTAATACCAGCTTATTATTGTCCCACTTTATAATCCTCTTCTCATACAGAGAAGACGAGATGTGAGTTCGAATATATGAAAATTCTTATTCATTGAGTAATCAACTTTTGAGTTTAGCACGAATACAAATCTAAGTAATTCATAAATTCACTACCCCTCAAAGAACTGTTATGAGTAGTAGGTAGTTAGTATGTAGGTTAGGATGAGAAAGAGTTACAGCGGCCCTGGAACACAAAGGGCATTAAGGAACACGGATGGGTTTTAGTCAGTAAAAATCTGACCGTCCCGCTTCACCCAGAGCAGGAGATGAATGAATGAAGGTTTGGAATGATTTCTCACACTTAAAAAAAAAATTACGAAATCTATACGGACGAAGTCGCAAGCAAAGTGCTAGTAAATCCATAAATCCGTAGAATCGGATATCGTAACTAGATGACTGCGGTATTATTACAGGAGAACGTAAACATTGTGGTTTTCAACGCCTGTGATTAACGCGATTTCACGACGAACGCTTTCACAGTTTCAAATATAATAAACAAACTAGCTGCTCGCTAAACGCGTCGGTATTTTCACACGTGATAGTTACA
The DNA here is from genome assembly GCA_949774945.1 of Hoplodrina ambigua. Taxonomy (NCBI): domain Eukaryota; kingdom Metazoa; phylum Arthropoda; class Insecta; order Lepidoptera; family Noctuidae; genus Hoplodrina; species Hoplodrina ambigua. Next base: position 12,377,970 of record OX458968.1, read on the forward strand.
TTTTGTTTACTGCTTTGCTCCGGTGGGTCGTAGCGTGATGTTATATAGCTTATACTAGTCCTCATACATCTAGCTGTCATATACAATAGACTTTTTCTAGTCGGACCGGTAATTCCAGAGATTAGTGCGTTTAAACAAATACTCAGCCAAACAAAAAATCTGTTCAGCTTAATTATATTAGTATGGATCTGGTTGTTTAAGCCCAGTACTTAAGGTCCTTAAGGTACTTAAGGTCCCGCCAGTCTTGCATGAAGTTACGGGTTTTATACAGGGCAAGTATCAAAGTAACTCTTTTAATTTATAAGCCTTTTTTGACTGCCTCGTTGGTCTAGTGGTCGCAAGCGCGACTGCTGTGCATGAGGTCTTGGGTTCGATTCCCAGGTCGGGCAAAGTGTTATTGGGTTTTCCCATCTGGAATATTCTCAGTAGCAGCCTCGGAGTCTGGATTTGTGCCCGGTTGACGGCAATAGGCTCGCACCCTATTACATGGGACTAAAAACATAACTGGCGAAATGTGGGTGTACTAATGGGTGCACCTGTGCCTAACCCTTCGGAGATTACAAGCGTGATGTTATGTTAATTTATAAACATTTTCTCAATTTTTCTGGACATCACTGACATAGTTAAAGAAAAAATAGTATCTGGATTTATTTATCTTAGATCTAAAATCACCAATCTGCCTTGAGCAAGCGTGGTGATCAGTACTCGTGCTTTCTCTTTAAGACTCTTGCAAGGGCCTTGCAGTAGAACAATAAAAAGCCTGTTTTAAAACGTCATGATAACCTAAAATTAGGTTTATACAAATAAAAAGTTGTGACAGACACTAATTTCGATTAATTTTGATACCAAAGTCAAAACACATTATTTTCCTATCAATATTCCATGAGATTAAAATCGTATTTCATTTTATTTCCAACAATACGCAACCTTTTATCGAACTAACCCTAAACTGCTGCACCAAAAATATAAAAATCAATCACAACAACGTTTCCCTTCCGTGCTCAATACACATTCGCCGCGGTCGCTTCTGAAAAAGATTAAACCACTATCTATTGGGGTCAACGGTCCACATTGTGGAGCCCAACAAAGCACCGGGTTATAAATCATGGTACAGGTAATTTCCTACCATTACAGCTTTTCTAACGATCTGTATTGTTCCGTACTGTATGCAGGGCAAAATGGGCAGCGTGGTACAAATTACCCCCGTGTGTTTTGCAAGGGTTAGGCCACGAGAAATTGGAGCACTGTAAACGCTGTTGTTTTGTTAGTCTCTGTATTTTTAATGTAGCTGCCGTTCAACAATTTGCGCTAATACTTGATGCTTGCCAAAATGCCTGTAAATGCACGTTGGCGTTTTATTAACGCAGAGTTTTTGTTACGCGTACTGAATTTTCAACATTCGGCTGATCTTCGATAGTCAAAAATCCAGAGCGCGGTAAATAAGACTCCCCATTACCGAGTACTGGTTTTTCAACACTAGGATTTACTTGGACAGTCAAATATCCAATGCGCGGATAAAAAAAATCGCCGCGAACTGGATTTTCAACGCCCGTCTGTACTCAGACAGTTGAAAATGTTTTAAAAAAAAAAATTGGGATCCGTAAGAAAAATTTGAATCACAATGCTTTATTAGTCAATTACAATAGAGTGTGAGATGTTACAGAAAGGTACATCATGGCATGTTTTGCCCAAAGGCGTACGCGTGGAACTTGTTGATATCGTACTTGCATACTAACTTCCACCTCCTTTTTCACCTCTTTAGGGGGTGATTACTGGGCTAAAAACTTCCTCGGATCTTAAACTATCTCCATGCCAAATTTCATCAAAATCGATTCAGCGGTTTAAGCGTGAAGAGGTAACAAACAAACAGAGAGACACACTTTCGCATTTATAATATTAGTATGGTTTAACGTTGTCAAATGTTAACTTTTTGGAAAAATGCGAAGAAAAAAGCTTGCCCGGGATAAAATTGAAGCCTTGCAATTCTTGCATAGTCAGCGATCTGAAGTGTCTGTGGGACGCCCACGTCTGTCAATATTTCAACTGGAACACGGCGCAACTCACCGCGAGGTGGATCTTTAGAGTAACTGGATACAACATAATTGGACTAATATATTCATCCGTATTTTAAAGTTGCGTCTGTTAAAAAGCGTAAAACGATTCGCTTGGCCGCCATTTTGTTGCCACTGACAGTGACAGATAAACACGATTTTGTTTAACTATAATCAATCACAATACTTTTCTTTGATTGTCAATCTAAAAACCTGGGTTACCTACATCTTCATCTTGTTTTCCCATGTAGAAGCAACAAGAATATAGTAAGAAAGATTTTGTAAAAACCTAATTGAAAAGAGTGTCCGTGGAGTTCGTGCTAGCTCTTCTCCATAGAGGCCTACCTACGTTTTGACATGAGCAACTAGCTTCAACTTTCTAGCTGAACGACTCCTTGACACTTCAAAAGTGCCTGTAAATGGTTTAATTGAAATAAATGGGTACTTCGACTTTGACTTTAACAAAAAATACACATCGTTAAACAGATTCTTATATCAACTGATACTCGTATAAGTATGTAAAGGCGGTATATAAAACCAGCCAATTGCGAGTCGAATTCGCATACGAAAAGTTCCGTAACACCATTTACAATATTTAACACTGCATAATAAAACCAGTCCTATTGGAAATCTTTAGGGCCTATGTTGAGTATGTATGAAATACTCTCCAAAAAAAAACTAATTTCTTGTATTTTAATTATTTTTCATAGAATATTTATATTTATACAGATATAGCGGCAATAGGAATACACACTCTGTGAAAATTTGTACTCTATACGTGTAATCCACTGACAGCCAGACGGACAGATGGACGAGCCTGGACGTAGACGGGTTAGAAGATGCCTAGTACGCCTAGGGTCTCTATTTATTTACACACATACAATTATAACGCCTTTACAGTAAAAAACCAAAACGATGTTATAAGTAATATTAGAATTAAGTTAAAAATATGAATAGAAAACGGCACGGCGTAGTTAGAAAGCGCGAGCCAATCCCGAACCCCGCCCAAAGGTCTGTCGAGGAACACCGTGGTTGTTATAGCCGGTGTCTACCACGGTGTCAGTCCTGCACACCCCCTCCGTCTTCTACAGACGGGGGATAGTCCATGAGGATTTCACAACGATAAACAAAGGGTTCCATTAGCACCCTAGCGGAACCCTAAACAAGGTTTTCAAACAACAAAGTTTTCAACAAAAACATGAAAAGTTTTGATAAACAGTAAAGGATCACTTGTCTCCTAAGATTTTTGACAAAGAAAAGCTTAAACTTCTGTGAAAAAACATAAACAAAGTAAAACAGTATTCAATCAAACTTAACAAAGTTAAGAACTGTCTTCTGCTATAACAATATTATATTCTATATTATTTATATATTTTTTGACATTATAAAGCTGAAGACTTTGACTAGAGATTAGACTAGAGATTTTGTTTAAACACGCAAATCACAAGAACTGCTTGTTCGATTTGGAAAAATCTTTTTGTGTTAAGTAGACAGTTTATCGAGGTAGATTATAGACTATAAACGCTCACGCTACGCTCACGCCGTGGTCACGCTACACTCACGCTACGCTCACGCTACACTCACGCTACGCTCACGCTACGCTCACGCTACGCTCACGCTACGCTCACGCCACGCTCACGCTACGCTCATGCTAAGCTAAAGCCTTGTATGACGTATTCACTAGACAGCAATTGACGCGCAACACGTGACGCTCAATATGTACGGCAACGTTGCACAACAGCGCCCAACATGACGCGCGGCTTGTTTGGAGAGCATCGTTAGTAGATGCGTAAACAGACAACATTGTCGCGCCGATTTTCAACATATTGAGCAACATGTTGTGCAACATGTCGTGCGTCAAATGTTGCCTAGTCGTAACGCGGCTTAACGCTACGCCCACGCTACGCTCACGCTACACAAACGCTACTCTAACGCTACGGTTACGCTAAATTAGTTGAAATACTACGATAATATTGTTAGAAGTGTGAGCTTTCATCGACGATTGCACTCGTGTGAAGTGAAGCTGGGACGGGTCGAAAGTAAATTTTATTTTAATCTTCTTTTTCAATACGACCGAAAAACGGAAAAAAGCACAAACCCTAATAAATCCTCCTTTTTTCTACGTTTTAGTTTATATACTTTGTACTTGTAATAAAATATATAAGAAAAAAGAAAATTAATCATCTTTTTTCTACAATTTACTCTATAGGTACCTGTATAAATGAAATATAAAAGAAAATTAATCATCTTTTTTATACAATTTACTTTATACCTGTATAAATGAAATATAAAAGAAATAAAGTATAAAAAAATACATTTATTCAGCTCAAACTAGAGCTACACGTAACATCAACAAACAAAACGATCAATCAATTTTCTGTATCAATAACTGAAACATTATTCGTTTAACGTTTTATTTATCGCAAAATTGCTTTTATATGTTAACTAGCTAATGCCGTGACCTCGTTCGCGTGAATGTCGGTTTTTTTTAGCAAAACCCAATTTAATATTTTTTTTATTTATAGTTATACAAGCATGCCTATTACTTCACCAATAAGGTCGGTGTAGGTCTTCCTAGGGCATCCCCTTCCTGCGTTGCCACTAACGTGCAGCGAACACAGATAATTATGAACGGTGCGTGTATGATTGTGGGTGGGTGGCGTTCTGTGGTTTCTGCCTACCCCCATGGGAAAATGGCGTGAGTTTATGTATGTAATAAAAGCCTAAGCTACTAGTCTAAAGCTACTAGCCTAAGCTACTTCCTATGACACCAGCCATAAGCCAGTGACAGCCCAGTCAAAATTCGTCCAGAAATTTTGGAAGTTAGCCGAAACCAAACAAACAGTCCAATCGACAGACAGAGATTTTTTTTTGTTATTTGTTATTTGCACATTACAAACAGACACGCTACAATTTAATTTATTTGTATACATTTGGCTTGAAACTTTGTACATTGTTCCCTTTTCAATGCCTCGATTCAAAAGAAGAGTTATGTTCCGTTGGTGTTAAAATAAAAAAAAAAACACTACATTAAGGTTCTTTTTCGTCTGGCAAAAGATAGGCATTTTACATTATCTTTTTTCCTTTATACATTTGAAGCAATTTCTGGTTCTTACAAAAGGTGATGCCGTAATTTTTGTGTAAAGTATTTTTATTTACCTAATAGGATAATCAGATTATAATGGAATACATATTACTCATAAATAATTGCATCGTCGCCTCGTTGCCTCATTGCGACTGCCTTGTTGGTCTAGTGATCGTAAAGCGCGACTGCTGAGCATGAGGTCTTGGAATCATTTCCCAGGTCGGGCAAAGTGTTATTGGGTTTTTCCATCAGGAATTTCTCAAGTCTGGATTTATGCCCGGTTGATGGCAATAGGCTCGCCCTCTAATTTAATGGGTCTTAACCTTATGAACGCCAGAGTATAAACGTATCGCCGTACCCCTGACGCCAGGCCACTTTTTTTTGTCAAATGACAATGACAAAGAATAGGGATTCCCAGGGAAAACTTGATTACATTGTTTATTTCATAGTATGGTGCGACATTGTCATATATTTGTGACGTTGGCGTTCAGGGTAAGATTCCGTTTGCCACATATATGTGGCAATGGCGTTCAAAAGGTTAAACATAACTGGCGAAACGTGGGTGTACTAATGGGTGCACCTCTGTCTAACCCTTCAATGATTACAGGCGTGATGATATCTTATTGAATGAACTATATTAACATGTTTTATCGGAAACAAAAGTCCTAACATAATCATCAAAATTCAATTACTACAGCAATCCAAATTCCCCCTAAAGTAAAACAGGTTACATAATACTACAGTGAAATGCGTCGACGTGAAAGCAATAAAATGTTGATGCCGATAACTTTACGGCCAAAGTTTTACAACTTCCTTGGGAAAACCAATAAATTCCGACAGCGCGGAACGGGAAGACAATATCAGGTAATATACTTAGTTATTTGACTTGGGTGTGTGTAGTTGTATCTGCCTACGTATTGTAGTACCTACTTTATGTGAATTTTATTCTAAGTACGTCGTTTTCACATTCAAATAATAATATAAAATGATTGTACCTCATCATCATCTGCCTAGCCTTTTCCCAACAATGTTGGGATCGGCTTCCAGTCTAACCGGATGCAGCTGAGTACCAGTATTTTACATGGAGCGACTGCCTATCTGACCTCCACAACCCAGTAACTGGGTTATACGATACCCCTAGGTAAGACTGGTTGTCACACTTTTAAGCTTCTGACGACTCGTAACGACTGTCAAAGATTCTCGTATGACAGCCGGGACCAACAGCTTAACGTGCTTTCCGAGGCACGGTATGATGTCAGTAATGTCTAAGATAAACTTCAGAAAGTACATATGAATTGAAAAAGTCACATTGGTACTTGCCTGGATTAGAACCCACAATCTCATACATGAAAGGCGGGCGCCTTAACCGCTAGGCCATCACGACATTTCATTTGAATGAATGTACCTACCTACTACTTATTGAACATTATATTTATTTAAAAGAGTATGTAGGTATGGAGTTTCTTGCCCGTTCTTCTCCATACGAAACTACCTTTTGAAATGGGCAAATAGATACAATATTATTAAATTTTTGTTTTCTCTTGTAAATGACGTTCAAAGTGCCTTTTAATGTTCTTATTGAAATAAATGATTTTACTTTGACTTGATTTTGACCTTTATCTATAGTGTAGAGATGACCTCAGCAGTCGCGCTTTGCGATCACTAGACTAACGAAGCAGTCCCATTAGTTTTTAATTTGCGCCAATAACCGCCTGATGAAATAAGCTGAGACATTGAACATAATTACAACGCGCCTGGTATTTTTATGTTGTAGGCGTCATTACTATTTCTTTTTTCATTACAAGTGTAAAAAGACTTACTAAAGAAATACCGTTTATTCACATAAAAGCGACGCACATACATAAAAAATGTTGTTTACATAAGCCCAAAACAAAAACAAGTTAGTATTAAATTTAAAAAAGTTAAATAAATACAGGGTAATTAAAAATTTTCCCGATACCTGAAAAGGGGTCATTGTACTTATCATTATGAACAACTTTTACTATGGGACCAACCTTGAAATCATGAAAAAAAAACAGCTGATCCATACAAAAGATGAGTACAATGACCCCTTTTCAGGTTTAGGGTAAATTTTCAATGACCCTGTATATTGTCCTAAACGGAAATATGCGCCACTACATATGTACGAGTCCGTGAACTTTTGTAATGGCGATTACGACACCCTAATGGGGGTTAAATTGCTTAACCTGATTTATTTAGGGCCGAGGGTTATTTTTGTATACAATGTTCATTAGTTCGAGGGGTTGGTAGCAACAGGAAGATCTTACGTAAAAGAAGCGACGGAAGTGACATCTGTGTGCAGCCACTACAGAAACGATTCATACATAACATAACATCACGCCTGTAATCCCCGAAGGGTTAGGCAGAGGTGTACTCATTAGTACACCAACATTTCGCCAGTTATGTTTAAGTCCCATGTAATAGGGGGCGAGCCTATTGCCATCAACCGGGCACAAATACAGACTCCGAGGCTGCTACTGAGAAATTCGTAACTGGCGAATTGTGGATGTACGAATGGGTACACCTCTCTACTTCGGGGCTATTTGCATTTTCAAAGTTGATCCCTTAATAAAAGTTCTTCATATTCGTAAGTACTTTCAGTCACCAGGAGATGCGATTCATTTTCGAAAAATATTTTACACTTTACCCAACCAGTTGATCGAACCCAAGACCTCATGCTTAGTAGTCGCGCTTTGCGACCACTAGACCAACGAGGCAGTCCAAGAAGGTGCTATCGGGTTGTTTTCCATCAGCAATATCTCAGTAGCTCGGAGTCTGGATTTGTGCTCGAAATCCAAACTCACACTCTCACGTTTCTTCCGTGCAGGAATCGAAACTGCGACAAGCAGTACATCAGCCAATCGTGTTGTTAAACTCTGCTCTAGTGGTGCGGCAGACCCATAGAGTATATAGAGAAGTACCATACGTTTAAATCGAAGGAGTCCTTATCTCCAACTTAGTGGCCACAATCCTATTCGTGGATGTAAAACAGAGATAATGGTGCTCGTATCGATTTCGAGGGTCCCAATGACCTTGAACTTAGTAAAACATGTAAATGGACTTTGTGAATTAATTTGACTACATACAAATCTATTAATATAATGTTCATACTTTATGTACCGTGTTCGATGAAATGTCAGAGTTTTTAGATAAAAAATTGTTGATTCATTTATTTTGAATGCTTCTTCTTCTTCTTCTTTATCGTGTGGCAGTAAGGTCTTAGGACCTCATGCACCCTAGTATCAGAGTTTCGAAACCGCCTCATTGGCCTCTAACATGGTTTCAGTGGAACAGTAATCGGCTGGTCCAGGTTTCTTCACGATGTTTTCCTTCAACGATGCCAGTGATGTCCAAGATAAACTGATTAGATGAATGCTGATTAGATTTTAAGCAGAATATTTTTAGGGGCTGTTTTTTTATCATTAGATTATAGATTTATTTAAACAATAAAAATGCAATAAAATTGGTAACTATACAACAACAGCAAGAGCTAGACAACTTATGTACAGGAAATAATATTTTCAATACAATTATACACAAAAATAATATTTTTTTTTTTCTCTTCACAAACTTAGTTTTTACAAAAAACATACTATACAAGACATTAGATTTTGTAAGAGACTATAATTTTATGTTCTTCTTTAATTCTTATCGTATAATTTTATATGAATATCAATAAACAAAAAATACATTTTCGCAGTTAACTGAAAATTAATCAGGTTTACTGAAATAAAATTAAGTAGTAAAATTGTTTTTTTTTTTTTACAGATATGTCTTGGAATCATTGGCAAATCGTATCAAGTACCCAATCACAGAGATTTTCTGTCGTTAAGTAAAAATCAGCTGACAAATCAAATTGCCGTTTTGCTACCAAAAATACTTAAGACGTAATTTCACAGCAAGAAATGGCCTGTTAAAAAAAAAAACTTTCTATATATCACCAGTAACAAAACAAGAGTAAAAGGAATTCACATAAAATAACCCATTTCGTTACTAAGTACCTATACTCATGAAATTTGTTCAATCACAAACTCCTGCCAACTTACTACAATGATCGTTTGTCACGCCATGAGGGAACGAGACAGGTATACTTTGGCAAAGGAAAGAAAGAGACGACTGTATAAATAACAGTTTTATCTTTGATGTCTGACGGTAGAATGGTTTTTGGAACTCGCTCGGTATTACCTACCTATCTATTACAAAAATGTGAATTTATTTGCAGTAAAAATCTTCATAAGGCTTATCTGTAAGAACTGACGGCTGAAAGAAATAATAAACGTTCAATTGAATCGAAGACTGATGACTTCATTCTTATCTTCCATTTAACTTCTTCTGTGTTTTTTTTTGTCTTGATTATCTTTTGTTTTCAGGTCAAGAATGATGCGGGCTTCTTGAACAGAATCTTGCAGGTTCGGACTTAGAATCTAAATGGAAATTGAACTCTTTCATATACTTACAACATTATTTCTAACTAGCTTTAGCCCGCAACTTTGTCCGTGTCTAATTTAGTAACTTTGGACCGTCTGGAAATTTTGTAAAATTCTTTATAAGAACTACGTCATAACTATCTGCGTGCCAAATAACGCAATTCTTTCAGTGATTTAATTAGAATGTGTTGATAGACTAGTCAATTAGCAACATCATCTGCCTAGCCTTTTCCCAACTATGTTGGGGTCGGCTTCCAGTCTAACCGGATGCAGCTGAGTACCAGTATTTTACATGGAGCGACTGCCTATCTGACCTCCACAACCCAGTAACTGGGTAATATGATACCCCTAGGTAAGACTGGTTGTCAGACTTTCGGGCTTCTGACGACCCGTGACGACTGTCAAAGATCCACGTATGACAGCCGGGACCAACGGCTTAACGTGCTTTCCGAGGCACGGAGGAGTCTCGGTATGTAAAGATGGTCACCCATCCACGGACCAACCCCGGCAAGCGAAGCTTAACCTGACGGATTGACCCGTGCGGCTGTTATTACTTAGCCACGAGCTCCTCCTAGTCAATTAGTCAATTAGCAACGTAGTCTAGTGATATTTTGATCAATAAGTAATTGAAATCAATGCTATTTAATGTAAATAAAATAAGGACATTAATATCTAGGCTTGTCATTAGTCAGTTTCTCGTCAAATAATTTAATTATAAAATTATTTTTCAAAATCTCGTACCGGTAAGTACATACATACATAACATCACGCCTGTAATACCCGAAGGGTTAGGCAGAGGTGTACCCATTAGTACACCCACATTTCGCCAGTTATGTTTTTAGTCCCATGTAATAGAGGGCGAGCCTATTGCCATCAACCGGGCACAAATCCAGACTCCGAGGCTGCTACTGAGAAATTCCTGATGGAAAAACCCAATAACACTTCGCCCGACCTGGGAATCGAACCCAAGACCTCATGCACAGCAGTCGCGTTTTACGACCACTAGACCAACGAGGCAGTCACCGGAAAGTACGAGTTTTTTAATTACCATGTATCATTCTGGGAAAGAATGATACTATTTAACTTGCAACACTAATTTTAATTAGCTGGCGAAACTTCACAGGCATTCGTAAGTTTGTACATTAAAATAAGTACATGCACATTATTCTGACACCACTGAAGTAATGCATCGTAAGTTTGTTCATTTAAACTTCCTTGTATGCCAATCTGTCGCTGTTAATTTTATGTAGATTTGAATAATTTTGTATTTTCGTTTTTGAATGATGTTTTGATTTAATTAAAATGAATGACTAAATGTGTTGCTAAATGCAAAGCTCGAGAACGGCTGGACTGATTTGGCTGATTCTTTTTTTTGTTTATTTCGTAATGTTCCGGACATGGTTGTTAAGAAAGATTTTTTTTAAAATATGTCTGAAAGGTCGGAAATTTGCAACCGAGTGAAGCCTGGGCGGTCTGCTAGATATTGATAGAATAATACCTTTAATCTTATGTTTGTAAGTATCTTTAGTGGTAATAGGGGGCGAGCCTATTGCCATCAACCGGGCACAAATCCAGACTCCGAGACTGCTACTGAGAAGTTCCTGATGGTAAAACCCAATAACACTTTGCCCGATCTGGGAATCGAACCCAAGACCTCATGCTTAGCAGTCGCGATTTGCGACCACTAGACTAAAAGGCAGTCAACATAAAATAAATAACAACAAAAAAAAAAACAAATAAATAAATAAACAACGAATTAAAATAATTATGTTCTCATTGTATTTAAGTACTTTTGTATAGTAGATGTAACTACGTAACCTATTAGGTACTTAATCGTTCTCAAAATAAGAAGATGTTAGGTAGGTACTTCAGTAATCGACTCACACGTTAAAACAATGAACGTAGAATATCGTGAGATAATTTTGTCAAAACAGGCTTAGAAAATGAGTCGAGTTGCAGTTTGTTGTTATCATAGAAATTAAACAGCATGGCTATGTGTGTGAAGTCTTCTGTGATGAACATAACATAACATCACGCCTGTAATCCCCGAAGGGTTAGGCAGAGGTGTACCCATTAGTACACCCACAATTCGCCAGTTATGTTTTTTAGTCCCATGTAATAGGGGGCGAGCCTATTGCCATCAACCGGGCACAAATCCAGACTCTGAGGCTGCTACTGAGGAATTCCTGATGGAAAAACCCAATAACACTTTGCCCGACCTGGGAATCGAACCCAAGACCTCATGCACAGCAGTCGCGCTTGCGACCACTAGACCAACGAGGCAGTCTCTGTGATGAAAATAAAATAATTTATTGTTGCTTTTCTCATTCGTTTTTTTATTTTATTTTTCTTCTTTTCGTATTTATTGTTATTTTGTGTTCACTTTTTAAACTTGTTTTATAAAGTACTTCAACAGTATAGACATCAATCATTCGCAGTAAAGTATCTTCAGTAGTAATGTACGACAATTAAGTACTTCTAATGTATGCCATCAATTACAGGTATATGTATAAAGGCATTCACAAATACTCGTAGATACAATGTATAGGTACATTTTATGTTATAAATAGTGACAGCCTCGTTGGTCTAGGACTGCCTCGTTGGTCTAGTGGTCGCAAGCGCGACTGCTGTGCATGAGGTCTTGGGTTCGATTCCCAGGTCGGGCAAAGTGTTATTGGGTTTTTCCATTAGGAAGTTCTCAGTAGTAGCCACGGAGTCTGGATTTGTGTCCGGTTGATGGCAATAGGCTCGCCCCCTATTACATGGGACTAAAAACATAACTGGCGAAATGTGGGTGTACTATTGGGTACACCTCTGCCTAACCCTTTGGGGATTACAGGCGTGATGTTATGTTATGTTATGTTATGTTAAATAGTGACAGACTGCTTTGTTAGTCTGGTGGCTGCAAAGCGCGTCTGCTGAGCATGAGATCTTGGGTTCAAAGCCCAGGTCGAGCAAAGTGTTATTTGATTTTTCTTCAGGATTTTTTTAGTAGTAGCCTCGGGGTCTATATCTCGGAGTATGGCAATAAACTCGCCCCCTATTACATGGAACTTAAACATAACTGGCGAAATGTGGGTGTACTAATGGGACACCTCTGCCTAATCCTTCGGGTATTAGAAGCATGATGTTAATATTGGCAGTGAAGAGGAAATATAAATGTATTTACCTGCACACCAAACATTTTTTTCCATTGTACTTACCACAAAAACATAAAGAAAATAGTATTTAACAATTTATGAGTAAAAGCAGCAGGCAGGCAGGGTAGCAGGTGGTGATCTGTAGTTTCTGCCTACCCCCATAAAAAAAGGCGTGAGATTATGTATGTTTGTTATGTGAGTAAAATAAAGTTTATTTCTCATTTCTCCTTAATCCATCTTAGTGAATGTTGAGACATTAATGACGTCACCAAACTATGAGTAGGTACTACTAGAGTATAAACTACTTACCTCATATATTATGTAAATCCCGAGGAAGTGTAGACATTCTTAACTACGTATTTATAGGTGTTGATGATAAGAAAGATGTGTAAGTCATGAGAACAAGCGATTTTAAGGGAAAGTGTGCTTTACGGCGACCTAGATTAAAAAAATAACGTTGTCTCGTACTTATTACTATTCCTTTATCGTGTGGGTTTGTTTACAAATATATACCTATAAATTCACCCAGACCCAGAACATACAACTGTCATCATCATCATCATCTGCCTAGCCTTTTCCCAATTATGTTGGGGTCGGCTTCCAGTCTAACCGGATGTAGCTGAATACCAGTATTTTACATGGAGCGACTGCCTATCTGACCTCCACAACCCAGTAACTGGGTAATACGGTACCCTATGGTAAGACTGGTTATCAGATTTTCGGGCTTCTGATGACCCGTAACTACTGTCAAAGATCCATGTATGACAACCGGGATCAACATACAAATGTACACCATACAAATATTAAAATATGTTCCGTGCGGGAATGCGCAGCCTAGCAGCCACTGCGCCAACTATGTTACGTTATACTTCGTTAGGTATAAACTGTAAAGCAATAAAAAATATTGGCGACATGATGTCCTCTCACTTGGCCGTTGTACTGTACGAGTGAGATAGCATGATGCGCTTTAATGGCGCCAGTATTATCATTGAATACACTTTGTACTAGCTGATGGCTCATTTCACATGTCAACTCGATACAGAACACACGCACTGGCGGCAGCTAATTATTGTGTTGGAATTCACACTTTAACACGAGGCTTCAGATAGTGCATAATTAATCACATGTTTAATTGTCATTATTGTAAAAAAATACAGTCTGACCCCCATTCATATTAACCCGCTGTTCGCTTTTCCTTTGTACCAACCATTACACGTCACTTATCTCCAAACACAATATCGCACACTATCCTCACAGACGCGGGATCAGTTCAATGTAAATTTTATAAAAAAGGAGCCATCTTTTTTGTATCTGAGCAGTACAAACATACATACAGTTTAAAAGTGTTATAGTTTTGTGTAATTATGAAGACGCCGTGCGCATTACCTGGATGTTCTGTAATCGTAAGTTTTATTTTATGTAATCTTTTTATTAATCAGATATTTTTTATTTTAGGTTATGTTATATTATTTTTATCGTGTTCGGTAGCGATGTTTTGAATGTCATGTTGTGTGTTTAAAACATCAATTATGCATTAAAATTTAGGTTATTGGAAAAGTAGTAGGAGAGTGCCTGTTTTTGAATTATTAATTTGATAGTTAATGAAGGCTGTAAGGTAGATTATATAAGAGCCCTAAATAGTGCTGAATATTTCTATAGTCTGTGAATATTTTAGAATGGAAAGTAGTTTATTTATGACGGGGTTATCTTTGAAATTATATAAAAAAATTCTAACAGATTTGGAAACGTAAAAACATTGGTCCCGACTGTCATTCATATATCTTTGACAGTCCTTACAGATAGACAGAAGCCCGAAAGTCTGACAACCAGTCTTACCAAGGGGTATCTTGTTGCCAAATAATTGTGTTGAGGAGGTCAGATAGGCAGTCGCTCCATGTAAAATACTAGTAAACTGTAACACTATTTAGCTGCACCCAGTTAGACTGGAAGCCGACCCCAAAATAGTTGGAAAAAGGCTAAGCAGATGATGATTCTTAAACAAAGATGGGGTTCATCATTAAAAAATAATTTTAACAAATTGAGTGGTGTACTAAAATCGTGAAACAAAAAAGAAGTTCTCATTAAAATTGTTCAATGTTGTATTTTGTGTTAGTGAAGTAACAACTGAAATAATACTGCTCGGTTAAGTAAATATCAATGTTAATGCTATTGGCTTATAACTTACTATTTTTTGTTTCACAGTTTATATTTTAGTTTTGCCAGAACGCACTTAAACACAGATATGTCCTCATTTTTTTGTATTTAAAATAAATTTAGGTTTCACGCCTACAATCCCCGAAGGGTGGCAGAGGTGTACCTATAAGTGCACTCACATTTCGCCAGTTGTGTATGGGTAATGGGCTGATCCCCTTAGAATCCCTGTCCCATGTAAAAGGGGACCAGCCCATCACCACAAATCCAGACTCCGAGGTTGCTATTGATTTTGAATTTAACGCTGATTCATTCACTATTCTAAGCATAATAAGATGGGGTCTCGGGAGGTCTTAACAGGATACCGTGGCCCCGGAACGTATAGGGCAACAGAAAAAACAAGGTGGTTTGAGTTTTTGAGAGAAGGTATTGTGGCATAACTACTTAGGCCAATCAAAGTGAAAGACAATTTAAACATAAGGTTGCAAAAGAAAACTTATACTTATTATAATAGTCAAAGACAATTCTATCGTACTAATGCAACAGTTAGGTACATACATAGACGATTATAATCACATTTGAAAGATAATCTATCTTCATCTTTGCCAAATACGGAGGCAACTATTAGCCTGATAAAATCAGTGTGCCTAATGGTAATAGTACCGACAATAGTAAAATACAAAAATATACCATGTTTTGCTGACCGTTAGCTTGATGAAATTAACTACGGAATAAATATAGGGGAGAAAAAATATCAAATCACAACCGTTTTTGTTGATTCAGTAAGTACATGATTCTGTACCTTTCCAGCGTTTTTTTTTTTTAGTCAACTGTTTCATATATGCCCACATACATAAACTCACACCTACCCCCCATGGAAAAAAGGCGTGAGTTTATGTTTGTACGTATGTGTGTTTCATGTATTTTAAACTTTCAGGTGTACTTTAGTATAAATCTACTGATTTTTAACAAGCGAGGACTTTGTCATGTCCTATATCTATGGTTAAAGTTTCACCGCGTATATTCACACCATTTTTATTGAAAAATGTTTTACAGGAACAAACATAAAATGGTTATTTCCATAAACATATGTTCCTACAAGAAAATGATACAACATTGTCAGTTAACTTTCAAATTAATCTCAGGGATATGGGTCATAGTGATCGTCGCGATTGATAAGATAAAAACTGGCACTATCTAAACAGCTGCGCAGGCGCATAAAGGGGGCCACTGAGGCTGTAAATGCTTGAGCAATATTTATTTATCAGTACCTTCGTCTTAAACACTTCGGTTCAATTTAAGAGAGAAGAAATTATTAATTTTATTAAAAGTAGTTTTTAGTTCACCATCATATCAGCCGAACGACGTCCACTGCTGGATATAGGCCTCCCCTTAAGACAGCCACAATGACCTGAAACCTGAGAGTTCTCTAGGTTTAAAGTAGTGAGTGGAAAAATTGGACATCAACAGACTAGCATCATCTAATGATCATGTAACGGAACAGAACGAACAATCGACTAATGATTTGAAATGAGGTCAATGGCCGAAATATGATTTGTGGGCAAAATTACACTTTAATGATCATGAGTCATATTGTATGTTACATAGAATGTGACTCATAGTACCATAACGTAACATCTCTCCTGTAATCTCCGTAGGGATAGGCAGAGATATAACTTAGTACACCCATATTTCGCCAGTTATGTGTAAGTCTCATTTAATAGGGGATGAGCCTATTGCCATCAACCAGGCACAAAACCAGACTCCGAGGCTACTGAGAAATTTCTGATGAAAAAACCCAATAACACTTTGCCCGACCCGGGAATCGAACCCAAGACCTCATGCTCAGCATTCGCGCTCTGTCGTCACCATCTTTATTTACCCGAAAGACAGCTTGTGGTGAGCTATTGGGCAGTAGCAATCCCACGGAGCTGATCTCCTATGAGAAGTGTTGTTCTTCATCTCTAGCTTGCCTTTATTGGCCCACCGGAGTGAAAACAAACAAGGAACAGAGCTTCAACTTCTTTCTTGGCTTCATTCACCGGTTTGAGTGGAGATTCGCAAGAGCAAACGTGCTCTTGGGAAGAAAGTATTTCAGTAAGGTGCTGGTAGGAATCTAGAACTTACTTCTAGGATTTTTATGATAGCTGTGGAATTCCTCTTGACTCTTATTGCGCATTAAAATAAACAAATAATCTGTGACGCATAGACATCTTAATTAATTATTATAAATCATAAAATCAATTAAATATCAATAACTGTCAGTTGATAAACTAAAGAGGTTTTAATTTAATTAAGTAGTGATTAGTCTGAATAATTAAATTAATTACGCTCAGTTAACACACAATTATGTATCGTAAAACGTGATTTAGTAAGATGTATTTTAAAAACAAAAACGGACAATGTACAAATGAGCTTAGTTTTGTCAAAAGGAGCCAAACTACAATCTTATAATATGCCAAATGTTCAAAATCTTATAAATTACATAAATGTCCAGCGATAACAACATACATCCTAATGTAATGCTTGGAATTAAAACGGCGTTTAATATAGAAAGTCACTACAATAAAGTACTTCGAAAAAGTAAAGAAATATTTTCGTGGCTTGGTTTGATTCGGCAGAAATAAACCAGAATAGAAAAACAATTAGAAATTGCAGTACTTACCAATCAACATCATTTTTACTAACAAATAAATACAAAGCAAATAGGGTTTAAAAATCAGCTGATCCATATATTTAGTTAAGTCGTGTTAGCATGAATTTATTGATCGGCTGATTTTATATCATAAGATCAAGGCTGGTTTCATAGAAAAAGTTGTTCAAAATAATGAGTACGATAACCTGTTTTCGGGTTTTCTATTAATTCAATTACAACTTGTATATTTTTTACACCATGTATATTTATTATGCCTAGCTAAAATTCCCAAAATGATAGAAAAAAACGAAGCTATTTTTATACAAAAACAAGTCTGCGCTATATCAAGTGCTCAGATGTTATTAAACTCATCTCCACACGGTTAACAATATTAGCGAAGAATACAGAATACTGTTGGTAAACTCAAAACGGCGTCGACGTCAAGAAAATTTAATAAAATGAAGGAGGAATAAACTTTCTGACGCATTTATGATATTAATTAGAACAGCGCTAAGATTACTGTTTACACAAGTAGAATCGTCTTCTACTTTACGGGGAAAAACTAGCTTCGGTATAAAAAATGCCGAGCACTAATTAACATTTTCTTTTTCTAGAGAATAGGAAAAAAGAGATGGTTTTATTCAAGTTGTGAGGAAAATGGCGGACGAATAGTATTATAAATAGTAGTAGACTTTTGTCTCGTTGGTTTCATGGTCGTAAGAGCGATTCCTAAGAGTGTGGTCCTAAGTTTCCAGGTCGGACTAAAAGAGTTGTTGGGTTTTTCCATTAGGAATTTACAGTAACATCCTGGAGTTTGGAAGTTGGTGGTTTGACCCGCGTTTTATGAGGATGTTAATTACTACTCCACTTCCGAGAGTCATAGCGTTATGTTTACACTAGACTAGCTTCTACCCGCGACTTCTCAAGTACAGTACTTTTTATTATATAGCATAAATAGCCACGGCAATAGTGTAGCAACTTGGGTAAGTAAGGTACTTGAAAATATTTTAACCTTTTAATTTTTATTTACCTTATACGTTATGATTTTGTAGTTTTTATATAAGTTACATTGTATTCACGTGTCATTATGTATGATTCTGTATGCAAACATTGTACGAATGTTGATTTTAAAAGTTTCTTGTCCATTCTTCTCCATACAAAACTACCTTTTGGAAGGGGCAACTAGATTCAAACCTTTTTTTTGTATATGACGTTCAAAAGTGCCTTATATTGGCCTAATTGAAATAAATGATTTGACTTTGACTTTGACCAGTATTTCTAGACTTTACCTCAAACAAGCACTAAACAGAAACAGAAACTATACCTCTTTATTTTAGTTTAGATTTAGACTAGACCAATAAGTCCAATAAAACAGCAGTTTCGACTAATTCTCAAACGAGATAAGTACGTAACCCTCCCATTTCCGCGGCTGCTGGCTGCCATTCTCACAATTATTAGAGTTAACGACCAAAATATGACGTTTCAATTAACTTCACGACCCAGTGACTTAGGCTGGTTGCATGCTCGACTGAATTTAGTAGCGCCGTTTTATGATTCATAGTTCTATAGTTTTTGAGTTTTACTTTTGAGTTGTGTTTAATCGAGATTGTAATTTATATTACTATTATTTTTATATTACCTGTATCTGTATATTACTTATTTAATATGATAGATAGGATATACTCACTGCAATATAAATGTAGTCTTTAGTTATTATGCTGCGCCCTAACAGGGTTATGTATTCACTAGTTTTAAACGCAGTGTGTAAATTATGTTGTGCATTAAATTAATATAATATATAAATAAATAATAAATTGAGTTTTTTTAGATAAAGCAAGCGCAAAAAAAAACAAGCACATCGCGTGATAGCCTGAAGCCGTCATCAAGTTTGAGCGTTGAGCATATTTTTTATTTTATTTACTTACACAACTTCTTTGCGAGAACACTTCGCAATTTCCTTTCATTTCAAGAACATCCGTTTTAGCTATCTACAGCAATATCTTCAAGGTATATCTCTAGAACTTCTCTTACTGTGTAAGTAATTAGGTATTACCACTGAGTACAAAGTTTTAACAAGAGGAAATTATGCTTATTACTAGTTTCCGCCAACGAATTCATACGCGTCGTTTTTTCCACTGCTCCACTCCCAAGTGTTGCAGTGTGATGTAATATAGCCTATACTTCTTCTCATGAATCTGGCTATCATGTACAATAATATTTTATCCAATCCAACCGGGAGTTCGCGCGTTAAGCGCGTTTAAACAACGTACAAAAAAACGATTCAGCTTCATTACATACTAGCTTTTGTTCGTGACTAAAATAAAATAAAATATAGCCTATGTTACTCGTGGATAATATAGCTTTCTATTGGTGAAAGATTTTTTAAATCGCTCTAGTAGTTTTTGAGTTTATCCATTACAAAGTGTACACACAAATAAATATTAGTGTAGATAAGTTTAGACTAGCGACTCACTCCGGCTTCGCACGGGAGAAATCTAGATAGGTACTAACTATACGTATTAACCTTGAATCATTCCATCTATTGATGAAAACCGCACTAAAATCCGTTGCTTAGTTTAAAAGATCAAAACGTACAGACGGCGGGAAGCGACTTTGTTTCATACGATGTTGTGATGGTGAGTAGGTACAGATGAGTAACAGAACGTTCTAATTTCACTGACAAAAAAAACAGGAAACAGTGATGGTATTCGGGGCAAAAAGTTGCACTACGTCTTGAACCAGTCACAATGAACAAGTACCAAGAATGATGAATCAACTACTTTTTCCTTATAGCATGTCGACTGACCAGCGGTATTTTTATGGTGTTATTACCTATCAAACCAGCTTGAGCCCTCGACTTTGTCTGCTTGAATATCAGTTTTAAGACAAGAATATATATTTTTTTACGTGAATACCTAATTCTTTTTCTAAAAAAAAGCCTAAGTAACAGCAGCTGTCTGCCACGTCAAAAGCGGTCTAGCCATTTCGTAAATTAGCCGGAACAACTATTTTCAAAATATGTCGGAACAGACGGACAGATTTTTTCATTATAAACATTTATCATACTATTCCATTCTTTGATATTATTACAAACAGACAATTCAATTTATTTATTTGTAATAGTGTGTAAAAAACCTTATGAGTACAAAAAAATAACATTTTGTGAGACTAGCACAAACGCGCTAATGTAAAAGTATTCGACTGCAGTCAATTTTTAACCGACTTGAAAAAAAATTAGGTTCGTTTTCATTTGTATTATGTATTAAAATTGTATTTTTGATAAAGAGGGTATACTGTTGAATTAGTCTCATAAAAATGTCGTGAAGATCTGATGTAGATTTTGGGAGATATACAATGGAATAATTCTCCTCAATAATATTCTTTCGAAAATTTATGCAAAATAAAACAACTAACAGTAAAAAAACCAAACGTTAAATAATTTTTCACTTTATAGTTTTAAAGGCGGTTGCCATTTTTGTAATATGTATTTTGAAATTGGATTTACGAGAATCCTAAAACATATTCGTTTAATTTATACCAATAAATATTACATTCGTAACGGATATTTTTCAATTTGAAAATCGATCGAATTCATATTATGTACTAGACCCGCGGCAGTGTTTTTTTGCGGGATTACCCTTTAATAATATCTACCAAATGAACAGTGTGTAAATCACCTTATATGCGGGTACAAAAAACAAAAAAAAAAAACAAAGAGATCTGGCAGTCAGTTCACAACAAAGGTTTTACGTGTGCTATCTAATTTGCGTGACTTTTAGCATTTTTTTTTTTAACAATTGCTTTTTTTCCGCTGTTCGTGATTCGTCATTAATTTGACAGCTCGCGTTGTGTTAACGTCAGTTTGTTAGGACATTTCGTTGTATATGGACATAGTGTGACGTTTTATGAATGGTGTACGTAATATTTACGGAAGTGAAAAGTGTTATTGTTTTCAAACAATGTACAAAGTAGGTCAATTTTTATTTTAATTTCGTAATGTGTAATTGTAGGGCTGTTCTATAGGATGGATATTGCAGCAATAGGTTAATAATAATATCCTTTATTACACGACTGCCCCAAAAAGGGGTGTAATGTGTTCAGGGTTAATTTATGTATGTATGTGAGTTTCTTTATTCCACCATATTATATAAACGTTTATTGTTGTTGTTTATTTATATAAACGCGTGAACCGATTTAGATGTATGGGGTATCGTCAATTCTTGCATCGTTCCAAGTAACATAGGCCAGTAAAAAATAAAAAGAAACCGGTATGGTCACTTTAAAGCGTAATTTAATACCAGCCTCAATTTATTTTTAAATGAATCTGGTCCTGTCTATGTTTATCATCTAGAATTTGATAAATAGATTTAAAAAAATTATTTCAATGTTATAGAAAAACGTCGTAAAAACTGTCGAGTAAACAAAGTACAAACATGTGCAATTTTTGCAGTCGTGTTTTTATTTTTTTTAATTAGTAGCTTGTTTAGTTACTTATTTATTTAAACTTTATGCAACAAGAGTACAAACGCGGACTTAATACTTCAGGCATTTTCTGACAGTCAACAAAAGGTGGTAAATAGATAACATGGTAGGTACTTTCCATGAGTGTCCCAAAATACCCCTATGTAGTTTAGGAGCTAGACTTCACTTGTGTTTTTTTTTGACATCAGATTTTGTTAATTTTCATGTTGTCCTATTACATGGGAATTAAACATAACTGGCGAAATGTGGTACATAGTATTATTGAGTACATCTCTGCCTAACCTACCCGTTTTAAACTTGTTTAATTACTAGAATTAGCCTACTGACCTCAAAATTTATTCCGTTTTACATTCGTAATTATTAAATAATAATTGCCTAATCGTCCATTTATAAGAATCGTACAAAGTACGTTGGTTTAGTCACGCTCGCAGTCGTTTTATCAACATTATTCTTTATCAGAAGCGATATTACTTTGATAACTCGAAAATACATAATTTCAATCGATTGTTGTTCAATTCGGATATGGAATCGATTTGTTTATTTTTTATATCTAGCGATTTGGTATTATTAAAAATACTTTTTGGTTTCGGAAGTCCATTTTTAAGTGGTTATAAAAAAAAGGGGAATCATTAAGAGCCTTCGGCCTCATATTTATGGTCGTTTCGAAAATAATATTTTTTTTCTAGTGATTCTAATGTTTAATATTATTATTTTTTTCGGTAAACAAAATTGAACGTCATTTACAAGTTTCCACAAATAAAAAAAATTACATTGCATAAATGTTCAAAAAAGTTTATTTCGACAATTTCTTTGTTCCCACAATATTCTCCCGATTCTCCAAACCGATATTGCAAAAAATAACATGTACCTGCCAAGGAAGATGTGTTTTTATATTTTATTAAGGTTTCGTTGTTCTGACAAGGAACCCTTATAAATTTCCCATTTTGTATTTTTTATCTCTTTCACTTATTTGCAAAAAATGACCCTGTCTTACATGCATACAAAAAAATGGCCTCAAGTAAATATTCGCTTACATCGTTCCGATTTCTCATTGAAAAAAAAACTGTTCGAATTTTTATCTCGATTGAACAAGGAAACTCGATACTCGTTAGTCGCACATTAGTCGAAAGTACTTATCGCGATAAGAGTTGAATTCGTAAGAATAGACTGCCTAACTATTGGTCAGAATTACTTGTGAAGGGGAGTCGTGTTCATTTGTTTTATTTATTCCATCCTTATTGGACCAAAGTACGAGAAATAATGGTAAATATTATCCATTCTTTTCTTTTGTTTTGTGAAAAGTGATTTGAATATTAGATCATTGTGATTTTTAAAAAGTGTGTGATCAAGTAAAAATTTTAGTGGTTATTGAATTGTGCATTGTACGGATCACTGCACTAATAGTTTGTTATGTTGAGGAAACGATTTTCTTTTTTTTTTTTGACGAGTGATTTATTTGGTATAGTAATTGTTAGTGATTATGTGACTGGGTACACCTCTGCCTAACCCTTTGGGGATTACAGGCGTGATGTTATGTTGTTATGTGACTGATAACGTTAACATTTATTATAACCTCATTAAATGAAAACTGTTTTTTTAATAACTAGCTTATGCCCGCGGTTTCGCTCAAGTTAAATTCGGGTAATTTAGTTTACGTTTCTCCTAAGTTTTTCCACACAAACTTTAGACTCCACGTTTCATCCCCTTATGGAGTGAATTTTGGAAAATCCTTCCATAACGGACGTCTACTAACTATAAACTACCTCCCTGCCAAATTTCATCTTTATACGTCAAGCGGTTTCCGATATTTTGTGTATAAGTGAGTGACCTTTCGCTTTTATATATTTAGATAGATTTGGCATCATTTCAGTACGAATCCCTGAAAAGAGACCTAATATTGAGCCTAGATACTATTACAGATGAACTCATTTCAAAGTATATATAAAATATATTTCGGAATAAGTTATTATTCCGAAATATATTTTCCACTAACAGTAAAACAAAACGCTGTGAAATAATTACAAAAGAAGAATAAAATTTCACTTTATATTCATAGGGTTTCTTCATGTATAATGTTTTTATTAATAATAAATATGAGAACATCCTTTACAATGCTCACAGTCCGGATACACCTTTTATAACGTACTCGCGTTACCGCTACGTGGGTAAATGAAAATGGCGGAGAACCTTCAAAAAAAAAGTGAAAGCCTACTAAATAATAATGCCTACACGATGTAGTTTATAAACATTATATGTATATTATTATGTTTCGTTTTTTTTGGAATGACGTGATGGCCTAGTGGTTAAGGCGCCTGCCTCTCATGCATGAGGGTGTGGGTTCGAATCCGGGCAAGTACCAATGTGACTTTTTCAATTCATATGTACTTTCTACAGTTTATCTTAGACATTACTGACATTCTGTGCCTCGGAAAGCACGTTAAACCGTTGGTCCCGGCTGTCATTCGTGGATCTTTGACAGTCGATACGAATCGTCAGAAGCTTGAGAGTCTGACAACCAGTCTTACCTAGGGGTATCGTGTTACCCAGTTACTGGGTTGTGGAGGTCAGATAGGCAGTCGCTCCATGTAAAATACTGGTATTCAGCTGCATCCGGTGAGACTGGAAGCCGACCCCAACATAGTTGGGAAAAGGCTAGGCAGATGATGATGTATATTATTTTGTTTCATTAACGTCAAATACAGGGTTATTTTTAAAACACCAGAAACCTGGGTCACTTTAAAACGTAAATGAATACCAGCCTCAATTTATTTTTTTAATCAATCTGGTCGTGTCTATGTTTATCGTCTAGAATTTGACAAGTCGGTTTAAAAAAATATATAACACTGACACTATAAACTGACGAGTAAACAAAGTACAACAAATATGTGCACGTTTTTGCAGTCGTGTTTTTTTTTTTTTATTATAGTAGCTTGTTTTGAGACTAGAAACTCAAAGTTTCATCAAGTTTCCTCTTAAAGTGGCATTATAAACTGCGGTCACAGACCTCCTACATACGGCCTATTGACAAGTGAGCTCCATTACAAACGGACACCGGTACAGTTCATATCCTCAATTGACTGTAATAACACGGATGGTCGGTCACAGTATGTAAAATAGTTATTCAGTAGCACAATAATATCGGTCTGTAATTGACTCAGTCAACGGTCAAGGCTTCTTCTTGCAAAAAGGGTAAATACCTATTCAAATCAATGATTTGAGACTGAATCATGAGATTGAATGGTTTGTGTCCCTCCTCGCAATGTTTTTTTTATTTCGTTATTTATATTTAGCCTGTATTGTCACACAGGTTCTTAATTTTAACATCATCATTTTTTTTTGTTGACTTCCTCGTTGATCTAGTGGTCGCAAGCGCGACTGCTGTGCATGAGGTCTTGGGTTCGATTCCCAGGTCGGGCAAAGTGTTATTGGGTTTTTCCATCAGGAATTTCTCAGTAGCAGCCTCGGAGGCTGGATTTGTGCCCGGTTGATGGCAATAGGCTCGCCCCCTATTACATGGGACTAAAAACATAACTGGCGAAATGTGGGGACACTTCTGCCTAACCCTTCGGGGATTACAGGCGTGATGTTATGATGATATTATTTTTTACGTTGAGAACTTTAAGTGAAATACTAGCTTGTGCCTGCTACTTCATTCGCGTCAAAGTTAAAGTATTTTTTTTTCCGGGAAAAAAGGGTTATGTGCTATTGTAGACTATAATCTATCTTTGTGCCAAATTTTATCAAGATGAGTTCAGCCATTCTGCCATGATCGCGTAAGAAACATCCATTCATCCAAACTTACTTTTGCATATATAATAGTTGTAAGATTAGATTTTTTCTTTATTATGAAGCATTTATGCAAACCCTTGATATACTTTTTAAAATATTGTAAGTAAGAATATTAAGACGGATATTAAGTTAAAATATTGAGATGGATATTAATTAATTAATTAATATTAATATTATAATATAAGAACGGACAGAAAATATAATTTATTGATTAAGTTCTCATGAATTAGAACGAATTTTATTAAAGACAAACTCAATGAACAAAATCAGCTGTGAATTTTTGAAGGGAATGGATATTTTATATTTTATTTACTATATATTGTTCATAATATTCATGAGTAATACCAACCTCATAGTTGGACTGTAAATTAAAAGTCAACCTGTTTTTTGTGTGTGAAGTAAGTAAAACCCGGTTTAAGTAAAACCGGGTTTTACTTACTTCCATAACGTCGATGATTTTTCTCCAATATTTTTTCCTTGTGATTGAAAATACGCGCCCAGCTGTAGATAAAATATTTATCTAATATAGTATTTCAATATCTTCAGATACTTGATACAAACATTCTTAAGGATTACACAAATTGCGAAAGACAGATTAGAACCATATATCATAAACAATAATAATACCAGCCTGTTATTGTCCAACATAGTGGCAATAGTGGCATTGTGGCAACAAGCTCGCCCCCTATTACATGGGACTAAAACATAACTGGCGAAATGTGGGTACACCTCTGCCTAACCCTTCGGGGATTACAAGGCGTGATGTTATGTATATATTATTGTCCAACTGCAGGGTAAAGGCCTCTTCTCATACAGAGAAGGTACAAACATAGATCACGACGCTTACTCAAGGATTGGCAATTTCAGGCTTATATTAATTTGTAAGTCAAGTTTTCTTCTTGATGTTTTCTTTCACCAATGTCCGTGATGTTCAAGATAAACTTAGAATTTACATATGAAATAGAAAAAGCCACATTGGTACTTTTGCCCGTGCCCAATTGCGAACCCACCACCTCGTTATTAAGAAACGGCTTACATAACCACTGGGCTATCACGACATATAGATATATATGTATACATACAGATATTTAAATTCTTTTGTTCGAAAAGAGGATGTAGTGACAAAGATAGAAAAGGGTATGCTTAGGTGGTTCGGTTATGTTGAGAGGATGAATGAAATACGATTATCAAAAGGCATTTATATGGCAGAATTCAGTGGCAACGCGGGGAGAGGTCGCCCTAGGAAGACCAACACTGACCTTATTAGTGCGGTTCAGAAAGGTCAGGTGCGCAGTACTCTTAACCTGCGTGCTTGTATGACAAAATGTATGAAGGAAGATGAGGCGAAAGGTGTAGGTATGTAAGGATCGTTACAGGTTGCTTTGTGTGGTTTCTGCCTACCCCCATTAGAAAAAGGCGTGAGTTTATGTATGTTTTGTTCAAAACAGGATGTATACATAACTATTATCCGTTAGTAACACTTCTATCTTTTTATACGACTATTTTTTTATGATAAGGTTTTCAGGAATTACTATTGGGGCAATAAAGATTGTGGCACACAATATACTTTTAGTCTATCATGTTTAAAAGCATGACTATTTTATGATATCTTTTTATGGAAATCGTGTACTTTCAAGGTCAAGTGTCAAGGTTAAAAATCTGAGATCATTTTAAATAGTCTAACCTATGGTATAATAGGATTTTATTTTCACAAATAATTAAAATTGAAGTCTCTGTTTGTAATGGCATAAGAACAGTATTTTGAAAATAAAATGAATATTCACACGGTACTAACACGAAAAAAGCACTTCAAAATAGTTGAGATAAATGAAGACTTATACATAAAAGCAACAAGAATAATGTAACCAGGATTTTGTGAAAACTTTATAGAAAGGTGTGTCAGCCTGTGTGTTTCCTCATTCTTCTCTATAGAGATTAAATAATTTTTTGGATCAAGCAACATAGCTTCAACTTTCTGGCTAATTCAAAAGTGCCTGTAAATCGGTTTCATCGGATTCATTCTACTTTGTGTTTGACCATGACAAGCCTGCGTTTTAAGCTTGCAAAAACCAAAAAGAGATAGCCCAAGCTTGCTTCCGGGGTATCTTGGGGCACCTAACTAATGATCTCATAGTGATAACGTAATAAAAGATAAACCGTTGTTCGCTCCTTGACCATGAAACATTGTTGACATACTATAAGTCATTGATTATCATGTTTGCTCTTTGATTAATGGTGTTTAGGAAGTGAAAACTTATAAACATGTAGGTATATTGGTGTTTCAGAAGTGTACATAATAGGTTTGGTTCCGATTAACTTAATTCGGTCTTCTCCTTTGATTCAAAAACTAAATTCCGTAATCAATAATATTCAAAATTTACACATAACATAACATCATAACATCACGCCTTTAATCCCCGAAGGGTTAGGCAGAGGTGTACCCATTAAGTAGTACACCCACATTTCGCCAGTTATGTTTTTTTTTAAGTCCCATGTAATAGGGGGCGAGCCTATTGCCATCAACCGGGCACAAATCCAGACTCCGAGGCTTCTACTGAGAAATTCCTGATGGAAAAACCCAATAACACTTTGCCCGACCTGGGAATCGAACCCAAGACCTCATGCACAGCAGTCGCGCTTGCGACCACTAGACCAACGAGGCAGTCTCAAAATTTACAATCTTATTCTTGTGACAATCGACGTCAACGTCTTATCAAAAATATTTTTAAATCTTCGCAAACTGCCCACCAAACTAAATTATTTATGATGCTTTATAATGCAACACAATACACGCTAACTTTTCCGCAAACGTAAGATCTCCAAAACTGCAAATAAACTGTATTTTCTAAGTATACTTAACTTCCAATGAAATTCTAAATTGAGTCATAAGTAGTAAACGGATTTCCAATAATCATTGATATCAGATTTCAATTTAAATACAGTATTCACGTTTGTTCTAGATTGAAATGACAAACACATATTTTATCGCTAAGTTTAAACATTTAAATGACTGTAAAGAAAACAACCTTTTTATCAGATGTTCAAATATTCATTTTCAACGAATGAAAACTAATATACCAACCTATTAATGTCCTACTGCAGAGCAAAGGCCTCTTCTCATACAGAGAAGGCACAAACATTGATCACGACGCTTGCTCAAGACAGTTTGACGATTTCAGACTTCTAATACTTACTTATAAATCCATAATTCCTCACGATGTTTTCCTTCATCGATATCATTGATGTCTAAGATTAACTTAGAAAGTACCATGACTTGAGTGAGCCACATCAGTACTTGTTCATTTTAAACAACCTCATGTATGAGAGCCTTAGCCACTGAGTCATCATGACGCTCAACAAAAGAAAGAAATAAACATTTGGATGACTAAAAGGTGAAATATAGTATAACATACAAATAATATAACACCCAACTTACTTCCTGTATTCTAGCAAATAAAGATTTTACTCATTCATCCAAAGATTAAGTTGTTAAAGTATGACTGATTGAAGTATGAGTCAAACTAAGTTTATAGCGGAAACTAGGATTTAAACCTTGAAAACGTTATGCATTGTGAGTAATCAAGGAAAAGTATGAATGATGATTTATAAACTCTCCACTCAAAATTATTAGTTATGTTGAAATACTTATAGCATATCATTTCTATCAATGCAGACAAAGCAGTAATAGTATTTGTTTATTAATTGATAATGAACTAAAACAAATCTATATACATATAATAAAATCGTAGAGACGTCAAAACTGTACATTTAATATTTTTTTAAAAGAAAAAGTGCTTAGGGGTCTTTGAACGATACTTATGCCGAAAATATTTTTTTTTTAATTTTTGTCTGTTTGTCTGTTTGTTTGTTGGAGCATCACGCAAAAACTGCCCGATAGATTTTGTTCAAATTTTGCATGAATATTACACAGTGGCCAAATTAGAACATAGGCTATAAGTTATCACGATATTTGCTTTGGGTGATTAGCAGACCACAACAGATAACCAAAGGATTGTAAAAAAGACGAAACAAAATGTAAAAATATTATAAATAGCTGCAGACTGAAGTTCTAAAATAGTTATTATTACGCCATACCTTCAAGGATCTAAGCAGTTAATTATGGAAAACTAGAACGGCTATTTCAAGTCTTTTGTCATCAAAGTAAATTGCCTAATGGTTCGACGACCGACTTGCGAAACGGTGGGCGGAAGTTCGATCCCCAATGTAAGCAATTACTTTTTGTATTTTTTCTAATTATTTTTTAATGTTTTTCAATTGAATAATGAGATTTCCTATAAAAAAATAAAATAAAAGTAGGAGTGCATGTTTCTACGACAACTTTTGATTTGTTAACGTATTTTTTTAAATATGAATGTAGAAAATAATATCTATGCACATTTACACAACACATAAATCAGCAGCTAAAAATCTTTTGTCTGTTTGCACGACTGCAAAGCATGAGGTCTTGGGTTCGATTTCCAGGTCGGGCATGGTGTTATTGGATTTTTCCATCAGGAATTTCACAATAGCAACCTCGGAGTCTGGATTTCTGCCCGGTTGAATAGGCTATAGGGATATAGGCAATAGGCTCGCCCCCTTTTACATGGGATTAAACTATACAACTATATAAATGTGTATAGGTAAGGATTATCGCATTATGGCTATTATTCTTAAACATTTTACTGCTGGATTGCTATAAAACGACAACAACGGTACATACAATACTGCAGTTAGGTATAAGTTATAATTTATCCTTTGAAATCAAAATCATTACGCTATAACTACAAGGAGCTACTCAACACACAACAAGTGACGGGCGGCCTATCTGCAAACATTTTAAGTATACAATATTTTATTACCCGGGCTTAGCTAAGTCAATCATGGCACATCAATACTGCCAAGTATACTACTGGAATACCAGCGGACGTATATTAGCGAGGAGTGGCGAGTGTAATTTTTTTACGCAGTAGTAGGTAATTAGTATTCCTTTCGTTGCGCTTCCGAATTATTTTATAAAAAGATCTTAGTGTAAGATGAGTGATTAGGTACTAAAAATATTACTTCTATTTCAATGGCTAAAAAGAAAGATTTTGGCAACAACCGGAAGTGCACCATAATCAATTAAAAAATCTGTTGCAGTAATTCACCTGTCGGAGAATGTCTCACAGACTTCAAGCTTTCTGTGTACTTGATTTGGTAAAGCGACTGTGATCGCAGGCAGAGTTTTTTTCATAGGCACCGTAAATGGCATTACATTTTATAGGTTACTTATTACCGCGGCTGTGCTGCAAGACATGAATCTTTCCATCTTAGCAATCGATTCGCCAACAGGACACTTAGTATTTCGTGGCGAGGAAGTTACGTAGAGTATTAGAAGAACCCTAAGTACCCTGGTGTTATATTGGACAGAGCACTAACTTTTTATATACCCACATTGCCACAACACCAATCAAAAAATCATCTGCTACGACACCTTATTTCTATCAACTAGGGAGCAGCACCCGATGTTTTTCGCATAACTGTTACGTATTTATGCTCCTTCTGCTGGTGAATTTGCATGTTTAGTGTGTCACTGACCAAAAAGCAATAGGTATCATCCTTAACGAGACGTGTAGAATGATATCGGGGCTGCCTAAAACTGACTGCTCAATGAGCTCTTCCCATGGGCTGGAAACGCACCATCTGTCATTCGAAGGTATCTATGTAGCATGCACAGATGAAACAAAATCAAGAATCCGCTTCCTTACATCCCCTCTATCAATATGCAGTAGCTCTGGGTAGATTGAAGAGTCGGAAGAGTTTTCTCCGATGCACACAGGCCATACAGGACCAGGTCGACACCAACCATCACACAACTTCCACCAAAAAGAGTTCAACCCCAGGAACACATGGCACTCTGTTGTGATCATTAGTGGCCTATATGGAAAGCGCTTAATGGACTGCGCACTCATGTAAGCCGCTGCAAACGTAACCTAGCCAAATGAGGAGTTATAGATCCCGCAGATACTCAGGGCAAGTGTGGTGTTCCTTTTATATGATGGCCCACTTACTACAGCGCCCGCGGAACACCTGGGCACAACTGGGCCAGAAAAATATTGCAAAAAATCGGCCAAGTGCGAGTCGACTCGCACACGAAGGGTTCCGTTACACCATACAATATTTAACACAACAGAAAAAAAGGTTATATAAAAAGGTTAATAATCGCATAAAAAGTAATTATTATGTCTACATGGCATTGCTTCTTGCCTTTCATGATTCTAGGTCAACGGGAAGTTTCCTTTATATTTGGTTTTGATTTCCTAGCGAGGGTCAGAATATGCGCCATAAACGACCTTATCTTTAGTTTGCGTTGACTTAGAAGTTTAATTTTTTCACTGCTCTGAGGGATTGCAGACCAAAGTTTTTTTTTTGGGTTGTAAAAATCATCATTTGAGTCCTTTTGCCCTGGGTGGGACGGAAAGGACTGTTAGACTTTTACTAAAAAACCACCCTGTTCGACTTCCCGCGATTCCGGTAGGCGTTTGGCCCTATCGGGACCCCGTTCCTGTGCTGACAGCTCTTTTGTGCTGACAGCTATTTGAAACGCGCGTGGAACCAAACGCGCTGTTGACCCGGGCCTGGTCCTTGATTGGACGACGAGCTACCTATCACTGGCCGTCCGCAAGCCTGCGCCTACGGTAGCCGGATGACGTCTCGCAACGTCCGACGCCCTGGGGGTCTCCCGCGGTGGCTGGGGCGTGAGGTGGAAGATGTCCTCTCCTCACGTGTTCCGCCTCCTTCTTCGCTAGCATTACTGCTTCGCAGAAGGAGGTTACTGCGTCCCATTCCCTTTCGCTCCGGAGCATGGCCTGAACCGGGGCTCGGACGCGAGAGGACACGGCGGTGCTCTGCCCCGCCTGCCGGCGGGGCAGACCTACAGCGTATGCTCCACCGTGTCTTCCGGGCGGTCCACACAGTGGTGACACCCGGGCGTTTTCTTCCGCTGAATCCAACACAGGAACTTCCCGAAACAACCGCGTCCGGTGAGGACCTGCGTCAGGCGAGTGGTGCAGCCACTCCAGCCAATCCTCAAAGAGGGGTCTTACCGCTGCGATTGCGGCGTGCCCGAGACCCGAGTATTTGATTTTAATTTTAGCTTGATGTCTGTCTGTCAGTAAAGACCCATTTCTAAGGAACGCGTGGAGCTACGCGTTCCTTAGAAATGGGTCTTTACTGACAGACAGACAAACATAAGGGTTCCGTATTTGCCGACTGAGGTACGGAACCATAAAAAAGATAATATCTAAAATCATCGATGAATCGTGATTTAAAACGGTAAAACTTTGCTTAGACTTTAAATAAGCCTATGTTTACAGGGTTTTGCTCATACTTTCTTTCAAAAACACGAAAGTCAGATTCTGATTTCAGTTGCTCTATCGAATCTAATATTTAAATAATCGAAGCTACAATGTGAGGTACAATATTAAAACAGTAGCTATTGAACTTGCGTTTCAATGGTTTGGGATCGAAAAATAAGTCAATTTTGATACCACTTCATAATATTTTGGAAAGAGGTAATCTAAATTTACCTTAAATAAATTTAAAAAAGCGAAAGTTCACTCACTCATCACGAAATATCGAAAATTTCGCAAAATAAAGTACCCATATCCCAAAGAGTAGGTATGAAACGGGGGTCCAAAGTTTGTATGGCGTTATCAACTTTGACGCGGACGAAGTCGCGGGCAGAAGCTAGTTAGAAATAAAGTTGAATATCGCGAGCAAGATAATAAATGCCACGTGGAATTATATCTTGCATGCAATTTTTAACTCTATTCGTGTATTTCAGTTCTTATCGTCTTTAATGTACTTACTTGTTGGATATAATGATGATCTGTTTGCATTGAGCCTAAAAACTGTCATAGGAATGATAATACCATAGCATTCAAAGAAAAAGGGAATATTGTACTAATTTTGGTCAAGTTATAATTTTTAAACTTTTAAATATAAATACAGGTCTGGTAAAACAAAATATATTGCAATAATCTATGCGACATTGATTTGTAAAAAATATAATTTAAGAATTTAATCTAAAGCAGATAACATTTTGCAGTTGTAATTATCTCTGACGTCACACTCCCTATCTACTTAATACAATGTCACGATGATAACTAATCCATTCATTCATCTTTTCCAGACTAAACTCTTCACTTCCAAGTCGAACGAGTTCGAGCTCCAAGCGTTGGAAGTTCACAACGAGTTCAGAAGCGAGCACGGAGTCCCACCGCTAGTACTTAGCAAAGAGATCAGCAAATACAGTCAAAAATGGGCCGAAGAACTGGCCAAAAAAGACGCCATGGCATACAGCCTGAACCAGAATTACGGAGAGAATGTCTACTGTGGCTGGTCAGCTGACCCTAACACAAAAATAAAAGCCAGAGATTGCGTAGAAAAATGGTATAGTGAAATCAACAATTTCTCATTCGGAAAAGAACCAGATGTTTTAAACTGCGGTCATTTCACGCAGGTAGTTTGGAAAGGTACTAGAGAACTAGGAGTCGGAAGCGCTAAGAGCAAATCTGGGAAACTTTACGTTGTTGCCAATTACTACCCTCCTGGTAATTACAGCGGACAATTCGCCAAAAACGTAACTCCCCCAGGCGCTAATCAGTTCAAAAGCTACAACAATAACTCCCCAAGAGAATCTTACAATAACTTATCACCACCATCTCCAAATCAAAGAAACAGTAAAAACTTAAGCGACATCGCTTCAGATTTGGTGAACAAATTCCGGTCTTCTTCAATATCTGGTGAGAAATTCGACGAAGAATTTTTGAAGGCTCATAACGAATATAGAAGAAACCATGGAGCACAACCTTTGGAACTTAGCAAGAAACTTTGCAAGTTAGCCGAAGATTGGGCGAAGACCATAGCAAAGAAAGGGCAGACTGAACACAGAGACCAGAACGAATATGGAGAGAACATATTCTCAGCTTGGTCTACTGATCCGAACTTCACAGTGACGGGAAGAGATCCAGTAGATAAATGGTACAGTGAAGTAGATAACCACAGATTTGGTAAGGAGCCTTCAGACTTGAAATCCGGGCATTTCTCACAAGTGGTCTGGGAAGACACTAAGGAGCTTGGAGTTGGTGTAGCTAAATCAAAAGAAGGCCACATTTACGTCGTTGCGTATTACTACCCTCCAGGAAACGTGATTGGAAGTTTTGCGAGCAAAGTTAAGCCTCCTATAAATTAAGTTTTTGAAAACCTTAATTCATTTTCACAGCCAAAGAAACATTCCATAGATTTTAGAAAATTTAAGTTATTTTTTACAATGTAATTTTCCATTATTTTTATAAACGATTTACCTCTATTTATTATTGTGTGTAAGGTACCTATTTAATTATAGTTTTACTCAACCTTTTGTATTTGATTTTCCAATTTAGAATTTTAGTTTCAAGATCAGACTTAGTTGTTTAGTTGCCAGCTAGTGTTAATTACTGACGCGAAAAATCTTTTTGTTTTTTGCTGAGAATAGAAACGGCATTAGGAATATTATATGGCATTATTTGTATTATTATTTCTGAGTAGTAATACAATAACGTTACCAATTGGGTTTTTAGTTCGACCAAAATGAAAAATAAAAACATTTATTTACAATTATGTGTTAAGGAATTTGGATATTAAGCTATATATTAAGGATATTAAATCTATATTCCAACAGTTTTAGATGTAAATTGACCTGATTTTTTCTGGATAGTCAGCAACACATTTAGTATTTAATAAGATTAACTTAATCGCAATAATTTGAGATTGTGAGTTGGGTTGTTATGGCAAAATTAAGCTCGACTAATATACATATTTTAAAACACTCTTATAAATAATATTCCATTATTATCATATCAAAGCTCAGAGCAAAAATAGCTTTGAATAAGATATTTAACCTTTCAAAGATATCAAATAGAACAATTTAATGAAACTTTACTTATTCATAGAATTCCAAAACATTTTGTTTCATAACAAGTACAATGTACTTTTGATAGACACCTACAGAGGTCATAAACCTTTTGTTTCACAGAACAAGTCATTTTGATTGATAACTCTAAAATAGCCATTAAACTCACTAAATGCTAAATCGTTGAGTTAGTTTGACCATGAAAAGGTCAAAACATGAAAGGTACTTCAAATCGGCCTTCAACAGTTCGCTTCGAGAGAACTTGCCCACAAAATAGATGAAGATAAAGCATGAATCGATGCAAGGGTATCTACAAGCATACTTAACTACAAAAATTTGTTAAATTACTACCCCTACGATTTTGGACCTTAGAATTGGGGCCTAGAGTCGATTTTAAAATGGTTTTGACAGTACACGAATAAGGTGCTCAATGTCTCGTTGGAATTTCATATCATTAGTTTTGAAAGGCATGTTTCAGAGTTAAGAGCAGTCACTTAGTGGAATCATAAATTTCAGTAGAACCTTTTTGTTTGGTCAAATAGATTTACAGCTAATGTACCTACCATTTTTATGAAAAAATGTTGATGATTTTTCATATTTTCATTGTATTTTTTTAAAGGAATTTTCAAGATTGGATTTGAATTTTTTTTTTAATGAAACGTCATGTCAAGTATAAGTATAAAAAAGTGACAAGAGACTTGAATTTTTATTGAATAGTCTTGCCTCAGTAATAAAATGAATAAACGTTTTAAAAAATAACGAATATGTCAATAGAATCTTGTATTGATTTTTTTAAAATGATTTTTTTATAATAATTTGGCTGATGTATCTATAATAAAAACATTTTTATAAGCTTTCTACTTAGATTTGCAACAACGCAGTCATCAACATCACGGCTCTGACACAGTAAATAATTTGCTATTCAAATAACAGTTTTAAAACGTGTAAGTTAAAATATTTTTTGCAATGGCAAATTAAAAAAGGTGACAGCTCGCAGGTGGCATGCTGGCAGCGAACGGTTGGATTTTTTTAAGGTGATGTCGGCCGAGCCCCTGCTTTGCCTGTGGCAATGAGTGATGACCATTAGAGTGTCACCAAAGCTAATTAAATGACAAGACTAATTAGATGCGCGAAGCAAAAACATCATGTGAAGTTCTGTTTAACCAATATGATTGGAAACCCTTTCCTTATTGGATACACTGATCTTATAGGTGAGGTTCTTCAGTAAGGTCAGGTACGCAGTACCTACTCGTAACCGACGCGCTTGTATGACAAGATGTATGAACGTGGATGAGGCGAAAGGAGTAGGTATGTAACAATCGTATTAGGTTACGTTCTGTGGTTTCTGCCTATCACCATGGGTAAAAGGCGTGAATTTATTTATTTAAACTTTATGCAACAAAAAAGTACAAAAACGGACTTAATGCCTTAGGCATTCTCTACCAGTCAACCAAAGGTGGTAAAGAGATAACATAGTAGGTGCAAAAAATTGTACATGATTAGGTAATCAAATAAGAGATTTAAAATCATTGAAAGATGAGATGTTCTTTCCGTTCCGCTCCGCTCCTGTCAACCTCGTTAGAGTACCTTATACAGTCATGTCTATTTCTAGAACTGCACGTTGAAATTACAGGCACATGAGACATTTCAACGTCGTCTCCTCGCTTTGCATCGGCAATGCTCGTAGGTACAGATATCTACGACGAAGCTAGCGAGCACTCTAATTACGTAACACGTTCACAATTCCAATCCCTTTCATTTTGGAAATTTAACAGTATTCATTGCGTTTCCCATTTATAGTCTTGTTTATTTTTCTTTATAGTTATGAAGCAATGAATGAATGACACCAACATTTCGCCAGTTATATTTTAAGTCCCATTGAGTAGGAGGCGAGCCTCTAACATAACTGACGAAATGTGGGTGTAGTAATTGTTACACCTCTACCTAACCTTTCGGGGATTTTAGGCGTGATGTTATGTTATGTTATGTGGATATGAATGGCCTTTAAAATTAAGGTAATTAATGTCTATTGACCGTAAGTATTTAATTACAATTAAATTATTTGTAAAATCCGTTCTTAGCGGACGTCTACTAATTATAATACCTCCCTACTAAATTTCATGTTTATGTGTCAAGTAGTTTTCGATATTTCGTGGTGAGTGATATTTAGATAGATTTAAATGTGAAAATAACGGTTTTTATTGCAACTTGAGTACAGACAAGCAGACACACATTCTTATTCTGCCATACATATTGGACAAACCAAGTACGCCATTTCACGGTTTGCATTCAATATTTCAACGGTTTTGATGAGAAAAGTTTTATTACTGCAACGTACTGCGTGTGATACGTGACCATGTTTGTATTGTGATAATTTCTACTAAACTGAAGCAAAATGAATGTTTTTGTTGCTGTTGTCTGTGTGGTAGGTTTAATCTACACTAATATTATAAAGAGCAAAAATTTCTAATTTTGTTTGTTTGTTTGTAATGGATAAACTCAAAAAAAACTGGACCGATTTTAAAAAATCTTTCACCATTAGAGAGCTACATTATCTGCGAGTAACATAGGCTATATTTTATTTTATTTTTGCGCGGACGAAGTCGCGGGAAAAAGCTAGTTATGAATAAAAATACTACGAGCGTAGTTTCTTGGGTTAAATTCCCAAGTCTGGCAAAAGCGTTATTGGGAATGAAAACTGTCTCAAAGTTGAGACACCTCCGTGCATATGTAGATGTTTGACAGTCGTTACGGCAGTCACTCCGTGTAAAATACTGGTTTCCGACTCCAATCTTCATCATCTGCCTTTATTCAACTATATTGGGGTCGGCTTCCAGTCTAACAGGATGCAGTTGAATACATTTTACAATGAGCGACTGCCTATCTGACCTTCACAACCCAGTAACTGGGTAATATGATATCCTAAAGTAAGACTGGTTGTCAGACTTTCGGAAGCCGACTCCGATATAGTCGGAAAAAGGCTAGGCAGATTGATTAAGATATTGTGGGTTTGGCAGAAGTCAGCTCAATTACAATTCACAAACCTTTTCGTTTTAATATGACTACCCGCCTGTGCGAAATTTTATAAAGTAAGAATCTTACAACAAAACTTTATGATACTTCTTATTGGTTCGATTCCTTAAGCGAAAAAAAGGTAAAGGAAATTATATTTCTCACTATGGTAACACTAGAATAGCAAAAGAATATTTAAAATTGCAAAACTTAAACGTAGAAAAACTCAGGTACTTAAAACTAAAAGAAGAAATTCTATTTCTCATTAATTGTTCTTGTGTATGGTAACACTCAAAATGGCCGAAGTAGATTGTAACACTTAAACGTCAAGCGCTTTTAGAAAAACTCAGGTACTTAAAAGTGTTTTCGTATTTTCAGAATCTTATAACTCTTGTGAATGCTGTCCATGACATTAATTATGAGACAATTTTGAAAATATTAAAGGTAAGAATCCCAGACTGATATTGATATTTCTTGAATTATTAATTATTGAAGAAGGCAAATACCGTAAGTTTTACATTCTTTAATTACAGTTTTATGATTGACGCTCACGATTACAGCATCGCTTCTAAAACTTCAACAAAAATCCAATTTATAACTTGTCATTATAAAAATTACATTAACGCTAACGGTTTAAATCTCGAATTTGAATGGTAACTTACTTGCTGTGTCAGAGCCGTGATGTAATAATGAGCCTTTTTTTGGTGTAGTCTATGATTAAGAGCCTATCCACACGACGTGATGTGGCATCGGCGCGTTATTTGAGCGGAACCGCTGCGGTCTTCCACTTATAAATATTTCTGGTATTTGTTTGTTTATTTAGGTAACCAACGCCGATACATATATCTTAGAATAGTACATTTCAATATTGTATGGTTAATAATAAGTGTCTCGTGTAACTAGAATAAGTATAAAACATGCGAACTTACTACCAACAAATATTATAATTCAAAAGGTATTAGGTAGGTGTTACTTGTATCTTTAGTTTTTTTTGTTGGGTCTATGCAGTGTTTGTCATTCGTCTTTAGACTCAAACTTTCAGACTATAGACCGTATTACATTTGGTCCAATACTCTTCTACCGTTACCGCTGCGTTACCGCAACGCATCGTCTGGACAGGCCTTTACGTAATGACATCTCATAACATTCAAATAACATGAAACAGAGGAATTAATTTTGATAAATTAGACCTCTAATGGAAAGCTGACAGAGTGAACTAATTAGCTAGTGACGCCGCCATTCGTATCCGAAAGCGGTGTGCGGATATATCCGAAATCCAAAACTAATCTCGCGGTATAATCGTTTGACGGGGACGATTCTATTTATAGATTTGGGATGTGAGGTGTTCACAGATTGTAGTAAATATTTTAGCGTTGTGATTTATATTATAGACTGTGTTTGTGAAGATAACGAGTTGGGAAGGGTTGTGTCTCTTTTGTTTAGGAATTTCTGCTGATTTTAGGGACGGGATTTATGACGCAATTTCACGAAAAACCCTTACAATATTTACATCTAGTACAGTGTAATACCTAGCCATTAATTTCATGAATGTGTAAAACATTTACCTATTTTATATTACATAAATAATAATAACCAATAATATCAGCTTAAAATTGTCCCACTACATACCATACAGACAAGGCATGAGGATTGATCACCATGCTTGTTCAAGGCGGATTGGCGATTTCAGACTTATATTAATTATAAGTCCAGGTTTCCCCACGATATTTTCCTTCACAGATGTCAGTTATGTCCAAGATAAACTAAGAAAGTCACACAGTACATTATGAAATAAAAAAGTTACATTGGCACTTGCCAGTGCCCGGGAATCGTACGCAACCTTTCGTGTGCGAATCGAACTCACACCTATCAGATTTTTTTTTATATAGTTCTAATAATCAATTTTCCATTATAGGTTCCCAAAAAAATATAACGAAGTTTTCCACCAATATGTTGGGTCCACGTATTTTTCCCATTTATCCTGAGTTGCTTGCCTATTATCGTCTATATAGGGTAGTTATAAGTGATGGAGCGACCTAACTCCGGACGTGACGAAACTTTCCTCAGTCCTGGGAATTTCCCATTTCGTATTACTTGTGACGACGGGTTTAGGAAAATGTATGAATCTCGACGGATTACACTATTTGCATGTTTGGCTTGACAAGTTTCTCTGGTTTTATGTGTGGAGTTGATTTAGTAGATATTTTCTGACGTTAACGTTCGCGTTTACGTTAAGTCGTATACCGACTGTCTTGACTTTTGCCCTATTCAATTTTTTCTAACTACAAATCCATACCAGTTGAAAAATAAGTAATTGGTCGCTAGTGGTCGAGCTAGGAGATGAGCTAGGTTTTGAGTTCGATTCCCTGGTCTGGCAAAGTGTTTTTGGGTTTTTCCATTAGGAATTTCTCAGTAGCAGTCTCGGAGTCTGAATTCGTGCCCGATTGATGGCAATAGGCTTGCCCTATTACATTAGACTTAAAACGTAACTGGCGAAATGCGGATGTACTTATGGGTATAGGTACCTCTGCCTAACCCTTCGTTGAATACAGGCGTGATGATGTTATGTTGGTAAATAAATATATGTTATGGCTTTTCACTTATGGGACCTACAATGGATGATGATCTCTTCTTCAGTAGTTTTAAAATATGTTAAATTAACAGTCAATAGCATCCACCATCTTTTAAATGAATATGTTATTACCCTCTGATTCCGAAAATACAAATGGAAATAGGTACTATTCAACCGACTTCAAAAAGGAGGAGGTTCTCAATTCGACGCGTATGTTTTTTTTTTTTTTTGTATATTTGTTCTACGAATACTCCGCCAATTATGAATCGATTTGGATGATTCTTTTTTTGTTTGAAAGAGTACAGTTTCGAATAGGTCCCTTAAGAATATTGTCATGATCTGATGATGAACTTTGGAGATATGGAACGGAACTCCTTATAAAATCACAGCAGAACCGCCGTAACAAGAAAAATTGCTTTGTTTATACGTGTAATCGATGACTGACTAAAGGAAGTGGGGAGGGGGGGTACGTCAACCCCCATCCTACCACTTTCCAAAATTAAATATATCGTGTGAGGTATTGTTTGAAAGGGCTTTTTTAATTAACTGTTCTATCGACAACATACGCCGCGTCGCATAATATGTCGTAATGGTCCAGCGGTTAAGGCGCCCGCTTCTCATGCATGAGGTTGTGGGATCGAATCCGGGCAAGTAACAATGTGACTTTTTCAATTTATATGTACTTTCTAAAGTTTATCTTAGACATTACTGACATCATTCTGTGCTTTGGAAAGCACGTTAAGCGGTTGGTCCCGGCTGTCATATGTGGATCTTTGACAGTCGTTCAGAAGCTTGAAAATCTGACAACCAGTCCAACCAAAATTTATTTCAATTATCTATATAGTCGTTACGAGTCGTCAGAAGCCCTAAAGTCTGACAACCAGTCTCACCTAGGGGTATCGTATTACCCAGTTACTGGGTTGTGGAGGTCAGATAGGCAGTCACTCCATGTAAAATACTAGTATTCAGCTGCATCCGATCAGACTAAAAGCCGACTCCAACATAGTTGGGAAAAGGCTGGGCAAATGATGTTGATGATCGACGACATACGCCATTCAAGTTATTAGCTTTTGATTCAGTCCACCAATCACAACGAGCTTAATATTTCGCATTTTATGTTGATTTTCTTCCATCTTTGAAATCGGTCTAAGTCTATAAGTCTCGCAAAATTTTGAACGTCAAACTTTTTTATTTATCAGAAATCGGATATTACGGATATACTCTCGGATCATCGGTAAGATCCCGGATTAACTTTTGACGGGCAAATCCAAGACCCGACCGATATTTTCAATAATATTTCCATACATCAAGTTCAAAAGGCAGAGAGTTTTATTTAAAGATTGTTTTTTAATATTTTAGACGAGGGAAAATGTTTCGTATTTTTATAAATTTTCGTCGGAAATTTATAATTTGAGTGATGGCTGGTAATGTAGCGTTGTACAGTTATTTTTAGCTCTTCAGCCATCTGGGTCTTTCTGGGTTTCTATTTGAACTAACCAATATAAATTATATATATTTATATTACAAAAAGGTAGTTGGTTTGTAAGGGGGTAATAATTCAAAATATAGGTGTAATTTACAGACATTCTATTGCCGAGTACCGTAGGGTATGTTTTCAGGCATACTTAACATAACATAACATCACGCCTGTTATCCCCGAAGGGTTAAGTAGCCATTAGTACACACATTTCGCCAGTTATGTTTTTAGCGCCATGTAATAGGGGGCGAGCCTATTGCCATCAACCGGGCACAAATCCAGACTCCGAGGCTGCTACTGAGAAATTCCTGATGGAAAAACCCAATAACACTGCCCGACCTAGGAATCGAACCCAAGACCTCATGCACAGCAGTCGCGCTTGCGACCACTAGACCAACGAGGCATACTTAACTGTTGGGTAAAGTCTAAGGTAAAAAAGTAATAGTAGATAGTCTATTATACAGGGTCATTGTAGGGAACAGCTGATTCTTTTTATGATTTCAAGGTTGGTCCCATAGTAAAAGTTGTTCATAATGATGAGCACAATGACCCCTTTTCATGTTTCGGATATTTTTTCAATTACCCTTTAATTATATTTTCAAAATATATTTTTCAAGAAAAATATTGATAAATTGCCACTATTTGGTTCTATTTCTATCCAGATTAATGGGTTTTTGGGAGAAAAATTCTATGCCTATACAGTGCAATACCAAATTTTGTAAATCATTTATTTTAAAAGATTAAATATGGAGTTTCTTACCCATTCTTCTCTGAAGGCCAAAGTTCCGTACCGGCCTTTAAAATGATATGAGTTATCGTGTTCTTCCAAATCTGGGGCAGATGAGTAGATGTAGTATCTAATAGGTAATATATTTTACATGGAGATAAACCGCTCAATCTATCTCCTGTACCACGTTCCATCATTCCCAAGCCTTGACTCAATATTGGTGACATATGACCTCCGGTACCCAATTACTAGGAGGCGTCGATATCTTAAAGATAACGGTGATGAGTCTTTAATACGTTAGGTCATGTTACTATATTATATTTAACTAGTATCTGCCCGCGACTTTGTGTGCGTTCACTTCAGAGTTAATTACTCAAATCCCACGTAATAAGATACAATTGATTTTCTATTCAGCCGGGCCTTGAGCGGTTAATACAAAGCCTAAATTATCGGAAACACGAAACGGGATATCAATTTTCCTATGTGTTGTTTGTGTTGGCCTTGAAGTCTTGAGTTCAATTCTCAGGTTGGGCAAAGTGTTATTGGGTTTTTCCATCAGGAATTTCTCTGTAGCAGCCTCTGAGTCTGGATTTGTGGTTCATGGCATTAGGCTCGCCCCCTGTTACATGGGAATAAAATATAACTAG
This sequence comes from Hoplodrina ambigua, assembly GCA_949774945.1. Lineage (NCBI taxonomy): Eukaryota > Metazoa > Arthropoda > Insecta > Lepidoptera > Noctuidae > Hoplodrina > Hoplodrina ambigua. The sequence goes on from OX458968.1 coordinate 12,422,120, forward strand.
CGAAATGAGGGTATACTAACAATAATACAGCTAATTTCAACTAATTCCGTTCAGCCGTTTAAAGCATGGATAAAAAAGGATGGATATTTGGATGGATCTATCCATTCATCTATCCATCCACCCATCCATGTATCCATGTATCCATCTAGGTGTCTTTTCATTTCGAGACAGAGACACGTCGGCCTACGCTGAAAACCAGCGTCGTGGTTTCGTGCCATCGTGTGTGGGCCACGGCATTATGCTGAGCGTCGGCCGTTTCGCGCAGTAAAGGCGCAAATTTCCGTTCAGGACACTTAATTTTTTATTTTCTATTATGTATTTAGTTTATATTTATATGGTATAGGTATTATTTGCTTATTATTGTGTATTTTGCCTCACTTTAACGTAAATAAAAAGGTTTTATTTTTTTCTATTTCACCAAAAATTAATATTACTTTTCTACTCAAAACATTTTTTTTTTATGAAATTTTTCCATCATTCTTTTCTTCTATCAGTAAGTACTCGTATAATATCCTATTTCCCACTAAAAACCTATTTTTCTTTTCTAGCTTCGGACAAAAAATGTAGCCATTTTTACATACCCGCATCCCGACGTTACTCATCAATCTTGTGGAAAAACCTTCCTTTACAAGCCAGACGATTCATTTAATTAATGTGACGTCACATTACTAACATACTGTGTACTTTTATTAATATTGCTGACGGTTTCATTTGTCGCAAAGCGAGACTGCTGAGCATGAGGTTTTGGGTTCAATTCTCAGGTTGGGAAAAGTGTTATTGGGTTATTGCATTAGGAATACCTCAGTAGCAGCCTCGGAGTCTGGATTTGTGACCGGTGGATGGCAATAGCCTTGCCCCCTATTTCATGGAACTTAAAAACATAATTGGCGAAATATGGGTGTACACCTCTGCCTAACTCTTTGGGGATTACGGGCGTGATGTTATATTATGTAATATTTAATTTATGTGTTTGTTACGGCTGGACTCGATTCGTTTTGAACTCGAAATGAACGCAAAATTTAAAATAGTTGAGTGCTTTGTCATGCTCAATCAAATGTACCGCTGATGGTAGCGCGTGTGTTGGGTCATTTGGTTCCCTTGAAAGCGGTTGAGCTAAATGGTGCGAATCCACGCTTCTTGTTCGTCATTTTGGGATTGATCGGCTCTTAACTGCCACGTCTTACATCTTTATTTCATTTTGTCATCATCTGCCTAGTCTTTTCCCAACTATGTTGGGGTCGGCTTCCAGTCTAACCGGATGCAGCTGAATACCATTATTTTACATGGAGCGACTGCCTATCTGACCGCCACAACCCAGTAACTAGGTAATATGATACCCCTAGGTAAGACTGGTTGTCAGACTTTCGGGCTTCTGACGACCCGTAACGACTGTCAAAGATCCACGTATGACAGCCGGGACCAACGGCTTAACGTGCTTTTCGAGGCACGGAGGAGTCTCGGTATGTAAAGATGGTCACCCATCCACGGACCAACCCCGGCAAGGGTAGCTTAACCTGACGGATCGATTCGTGCGGCTGTTATTACTTAGCCACGAGCTCCTCCTTTATTTCATTTTGTAATGTTTTATGTTCACCTACATTATTTTCACAAATAAAAACAATAAAAATATTATAACCAGGATTTTGTATAAACCTAATTAAAAACAGTGTGCGTGGAGTTCCTTGCTCGTTCTTCTCTATAGAGGCCTACATACGTTTTAGAACGAGCAACTAGCTGCAACTTTTTGACTAACAGACCGACTCCTTCACAATTCAAAAGTGCCTGTAAATGGTGTTATTGAAATTCATGCTTGGACTTTGACTCGAAACAAACTTGCGTCGAGCTCAAGACAAGTTCAATTGGTAACCTAATCAATCGCTATCGCTAATCTATATAAACATATAAAAACGAAAGGTGGTCATACTTATCACGAAATATCGAAAACCACTCCACGTATAAAGATGAAATTTGGGAGGGAGATAGTTTATAATTAGTAGACGCCCGCTAGGAATGGATTTTCTAAAATTCGCTCCTAAAGAAATGAAACGGCGCTCCAAAGTTTGTATCGAGAAAACAAGTTTGACTGCCTCGTTGGTCTAGTGGTCGCAAGCGCGACTGCTGTGCATGAGGTCTTGGGTTCGATTCCCAGGTCGGGCAAAGTGTTATTGGGTTTTTTCATCAGGAATTTCTCAGTAGCAGCCTCGGAGTCTCATGTAAAGTCCCATGCAATAGGCTCGCCCCCTATTACATGGGACTAAAAACATAACTGGTGAAATGTGGGTGTACTAATGGGTACACCTCTGCCTAACCCTTCGGGGATTACAGGCGTGATGTTATGTTATGTTAAGTTTGACAAAGACGCGGGCAGAAGCTAGTTCTTCATAAAATATTTAAGGATTTATGAATGTGACGTACCTTCTATACTTACACTTGTCTTCAGTACCCCCTTATCACTAGATAGTCAACACTAAGCGCTGAAACAGGTAACTTAGCGTTTCCAAAAGAAAGTGTCCTAAATTCAGAAAACCACAGTAGCTATAATGTTATAGAAAGTCTGTTAGCCTCGTTAGTCACATAATTTCTTGTGTAACAAACCTACTATCCTGTACATAGCATCGAAATCGATTTTATAATAGGGTGTGTCGGGCTGTTTTCGGCTTCCTAATAATTAATCACATTTCCGAGTGCAAGAAAATGAACAGAAAATTTTTGCTTCAAAACAATATGTCGTTTTACAGTACCTATACATATAGACTCATTATTTTTTATGGGCTGTTTTCAAACGTGTGTAAACGAAGCACTTATATTTTTTTTTTCGAATCTAAACTTTAATAGAGTAATATTAAAATTGCTGTAAATTTAAAAAATCGAAACAGATGTTTAAGTTGTTTTATGTAATAGGTACGTGAAAATCATAAAGACGTTACTTAGTATGAGGAATGAAAGTACGACAAAAAGCGAGAACTAGTATGAATGAAAGATAGACTTTAAATAGGCGCCAATAAAGTTGGCGGAACTAAGACAAAAAAAAACTTCACCCAAAAAAAATCTATCATTGCACGATTTTATTATCTACAATACACATTTATAACTCTATAAAATTTAATAAACTTTAAACCAAACCAATAACCGGTAGGTTCACCTCCAATAAACTTGTTACAAGCTCTCTCCCTATGCAGATGAGAAATTAAGTACACATAGCCACACAGCTTGCACCCTGTTGTACGTACATGCACGTTGAATTTAATTTGCAACTTGTGCTACCCTTCTTAGATTGGTCTTGTTGAAAGAAGTTAGAATGGATAATGAATGTTTGTTGAGGAAGTTAGTGACGTATTGTAACGTTATGTTATAGTTGTAATATAGTTGTAATTAATCGTGTTAGAATTTTATACAAAAATAAGTATAAATGAGTAGGAGTCAGTGAGTGAGTGAGTGTGTGAGTATGTTTATGTGTATATGAGTTTTTTTTCTAAATAGAATAAAAAAATATTGTATTATGTATAATTATTTATTATAAAACTGAATAGTTTGTTTGTTTGAGTCATAGGAAGTACTGGACCGATTAAAAAAAAGCTATGTCTTTGTACAGCGCGTTTCAACGGGAGTTTATGGGATAAAACATTACGCTTTTACCCATGGGAGCGAAGCAGTACTCAAAAACGTAACTTGTTGCTGGAGAAACCTGAAGTTATTACTAGTGTCTCGTATAAACAAGTTTTATCAACAAATCTCTGACATTTATAACCTAATACCTAATATCGATAAAAACTTCCACATATTCCTTCTTACCAATATCTACATGCATTTTCTATTTTCTGATTTCTTATTTCCTCAGCAGAAATACCAACATCAATATTGACGTGTTATAAATTCAGTACACTATTTTAAAGTAACAGAGGAGTAGCAAATGGAATACAAACTTTGTCGCCGACTATCAACATGGAATAAGCTCAATGAAACAAGACAAATGGGACTTTACTGAAAGCGCGCTTTGTAGGAGACAGTCTTGTAAAATTTTGATCAGTGTCGAATTAATATCGATAATATTAGATGTTATAAATATAAAATATATATGATATGTAGATGATATTATGTAGGCTTTTATAGTTATTTTCCCATCTTTCCATCACTTCGAAAAAAATGAATAGCTACAAATCCCGATATTCGTATAATTTATCCTATCTACCAAATTTCATCGAATTCTATTACCAATTTACCAAAATACCTATGACTACACTAATTTTGTAAGAAGTGTACTGTCAGTAAAGAGCCTAAAAGCAGATCAGCGAAATGCTATTATGTGTCAATCGAGATTTATTATTTACATCTTTCAATACTTAATTATCAAGCATTAAACTGTCTTAACTTAAATGTGTTTCAAACGAATCTTCTCCTCATGAAAATATAATGCTACTGATGCCGCGATAAACGTGGCCACCTACTGGGCACAAAAACTATAAATTAATAACAAAAAAAAAAGGGAATTGTCCTTAATCATTGACTCGAAAAGAAGAAGACGAAAATTTAAATAAAATACTCAGATAGATTTGAGTACTCCATTCACACATTACTCCGTACATATATTTCATGACAGCTGACTTTTCGACGAAGTTATTTCTGCCAAGTAACTATAAATAAACATGAGGTTTACTTGAAAGGCAGAATGCACAAGAAAGTTATTTAATGGATGTCTTTGAGAATGTAATTTCTCTTGGTAGACGACCTTCTTGCTAATTAAACTTGCATTTTTCTTTGCTTGAATTTAAATCATTTTAATTACATATTTTCTGAGGCTAAACAGTTTTTTCTTTGCTTGTCGGTTTATAACTTACTTAATTACCTTGAGTAGTTTTATAACTTCTTAAGCGATTTTCATTATGTACTTTCTAAGTTTAACTTGGACATCTCTGACATCGATGAATGAAAACATCGTGAGGAAACCTGGATTTATAATGAATATAAGTCTAAAATCTAATGATTTCAGACATATGCACTTACATCGGTTTGGTATCCTTTAGAAAACGTGGTTATAAAAAAAAATACGTTTCTTTTAATTTCACTAGCCCTTCATTTTTATTTTATTTTTAGAATTTTGTGATAACGGTCACAGTAATACACACTATAAAATATATCATGTGTCTACCTGTTACGGTTCAGAAGACACAGCTCTGACAGATAGATGGACTGACAGACAGACAGCAGAGTCTTAGAAACGGATCGTTTGGCACCCTAAACGTACAGAACCTTAAAAAAGGCCCTTTATATCACTTGACCTTCTGTCTATTTACGTTAATAAAGTACCACAGACAGTTTTTTTAAAGAAATAAGTATTAAAAATAATAAGACACTTCACAATCATATCTTTCTACAGTATCAAGCAATCCTCTTTGACGTCAATCCACCTATGTATCAATTTACACAGAAATCACCACGTAGTGATTTGCTAGACTATTTTCAACTTTGCTTGTTTAAGAATAAGATTTAAATTTGTTCGTTTTAGTTTTACTACCATATTATTTTCTCCTTTGACTTTTATAGTGTTTTCAGTGTATATTTTCTTAGATTCAGTAGTTGTTTTGTAGGTAATTTTCTAGTTCATATGACGTTAAAGGGAAAATCGTGTTGCTATGTACTGTATTTTAATATGTGGTATAAAAAGACACATCACATAATTGTTGTCTACTAAGAAAAAAAATTTGCTGGAAAACAACTTTTTGGTGTGAAAAGTCACTGTTAAGTCACTGTAAGGTAGTGGGCAATGTAGCACACGCCAATTAATGTACTTACGAGTTCATCCAACAGTATAAGAGTAGCGAAGGTATTTGAAGTTAAGTAAAACCGTTTAAATTTTTTCTCGCTCGAGAAAAACCGTAAAATTTTTAGTACTGACTTCACTATGTGTGAAGTACTTTACATGAGCTGAAATAATTAACCTGTGACGTCACTTATTTAGCAATACAATTGACAAACAACTTAATGATTTCAAAGCAACTAGAAATCTAATTTTACAGTTAATTTAAAAAAAAAATCGGAATGTTGAATTACAGTAAGTAGTTGTGTCTGGTTAATGGTGTCAACTACAATTGTCAAGGAGTCGGTCAGTCAGAAAGTTAAAGTAGTTGCTATACCCATAAACACTATACCCAACCTTGACATCGAACCTAGGACCGTACGCTCAGCAGCGTATCACCATGAGACCAACAGGATATTCAAGAGCTCTAAATAGTAAATTAAGACTCAAAATATAGCAACAATAGAGTACCTACCTCCATTTTGTTTATCACAAAATTTTCATACAAATACTTTCGACTGCATTTGAAAGCTTCGGAGTGAAAGTCCGTGTAGCAGCGTTAGATCCTTTTATCTGTAGAACAAATGACTAGTACACTGCGAGCCAGGATTACGTAAACAGTTATTTTTTTCTATCTTCTTCTTTATCATGTGGGCAGTAAGGTTTTATGACCTCATAGGTATATCCTTTTTTTTTAGGTGGTAAAAATCATCAAATGACTCCTTCTGCCCTGGGTGGGGCGGTAGGGACTGTCAGACTTTTACTGACTAAAAAACCACCCTGTTCCTTCTGTTGCCCTTTACGTTACGCGGCCACGGTATCCTGTTAAGACGTCCCGCGACCCCGGCAGGCGTTGGCCCCGTTGGGGGCCCCGTCCCTGTGCTGACAGCTCTTTGAGGCACGCGCGAACAGAACGCGTCGTCGACCCGGGCTTGGTCCTGAATCGGACGGCGAGCTACCCATTACTCGCCGACGCAAGCCCGAACCTCACATACCCTAGTGTCAGAATTTCTAAACCGCCGTAAGGGTTTGAGTGGGACAGTAATAGGCTGATATAAGTCGAGATTTCTTCACGATGTTTTTCTTCACCGATGTAATTGTGTCTATGATAAAGTGGTTGTAGTTGGTGTAATGATTGGCTGCCTCGTTGGTCTAGTGGTCGCAAAGCGCGACTGCTGAGCATGAGGTCTTGCATTCGATACCAGGTCGCGTAAAGTTTCATTGAGTTTTTCCATTCGGAATTTCTCAGTAGCAGCCTCGGAGTCTGGATTTGTCCCAGTGGAGCATGGTGATCAATGCTTGCGCCTTCTCTGTTTAACAAGAAGCCTTTGCACTGCAGTGGGACAATAATAGACGTAAATAAATAAAGATTAGAGTTTATGTATATTGAACGATAGTTCGATGTTCTCTTGTTTTTGGTATTATAGATAAAACTAACTAAACAGCACTAATTCACCGCAGCAAAGAGAGAATTTTAAGAATAATTAAATTATTTCAGCACCATTTTGTTTTGCGTTATTATAACTCAAATTCAGCGGTCCTATTAAAAACAAACCATCGTTTATTTATGGCAATAAAATTATACTCTTCATAAATTGTATTCTGACGCTAATGAACGATAAAAACAAAGTTAAGCTCTATTCTTTTTTCTTGAAAAATACTTTGAGAAATCTTTTTTTCCCACTTATTTTTTGCGGATTAACGACCTGCCGATCTCGTCGTATAATTCTCGCTCGGTACACATAATGTCACTCCTGTAATCTCTAAAGGATTAGGCAGTGATGTACTTACCCAATAGTACACCCACATTTCACCAGTTATGTTTAGGTCCCATGTAATAGAGGGCGAAACTATTGCCATCAACCAATACCGCATCTCGCTCAGTACATATTTTTATATTTATTTATTTGAATACCGTAATGTGTATTAAAGATGTTACATAAGGCTTAAAGCTAAAATACGACAACGGACCTTGTAAACATTAAAATTGAACAAAAACAAAAACATATAAAACCATAATTCTTATTAAATTATGTGAAATATGTTTAGGTTCTTTTCATAATAACTTATTATTTACGTGAAGTGACCTCGAGGTAGCTGTCATCTTAACGTTTTAGGGTTTGACAGCTTACCTCAAGCTCATTTCACATGAAAGAGAGAGATATTCACAGAATTTATTAGCAACTGTTGTGTTTACAAAATTATTTGTCAAGAAATGAACTATTCTGTGTTTGGAGCAGTTAAGTTTTGACGGGCCTATTGGTCTAGTGGTTAGCGGCCCTGACTACAAAGCCGGAGGTCGTGGATTCGATTCCCACCCAGGACAAACTTTGTGTGATGAGCATGATTGTTAGTTCTGTGTCTGGGTGCGATTTATCTATAATATGTATGTATTTATAAATTATATAAGTATGTATATCAGTTGTCTGGTTACCATAACACAAGCTCTGCTTAGCTTGGGATCAGATAGCAGAGTGTGAGCTGTCAAAAAAAATAAATTCAAGCAGTCAAATTGTTGTATTATACGAGTAATTACCGGTAGTAAAAGATAATTCCATTAATTGCATAGTTTTGTTACCAGTATATTTTAAAAACGCAAAGAGGATCAGTCTGTTTTTACTCGACAGGGTTTGTTTTACGCGTATTCGTATCTATCATTGTAGGTTTTCTTTTCATAGGTAAGCAGTAATTTACAAAAAGGAGTGTCTAAAAATTTTTGTGTTATTTATTTATTTATTTATTTATTTATTTAAACTTTATGCACATGTAAAAAAAAAATACACTGTACAAAGACTTAATGCCATGGGCATTTTCTACCAGTCTACCTTAGGGTGATGCAGAGACAAAACATAGTAGGTGCACAGATACAGAAGATTGTCGAGAGTAAAATAAAAAAATAAATACATATATACATACATACAAACAAAATATATAAAAGGGAGAGATAAAAATACAAGGGTGGTGAAGTACAACAAATTCATTGTGGGACGAGTCTGCCAACTTCTTACGTAAGTGTTCCCGAGCTTTTACCTTAAAAGTGAACCGACTGGAGGCCATCCTGATATCCTGAGGGAGTGCATTCCATAAGAAAACCGCCTGGACAAGAAAAGAAGATTTGAGGAAACCAGAGCGGTGAGAAGGACATCGCAGAATACGATTATTATATAACTTAAATTTTGTTGTGTTAGTATAACTTAAACGTTGAGGTTTAACTAATAATCGGCATTATTCAAAAGTGACTGACAAAGAATCATTTTATTTGTCATAAAAATAGGTACTTAAATTTTCTGTGTACCCTTTTTTATGCTCGCTAGTTTAAACTCTATCACACTGAATTTAGTGTGTTAAAACTTTTCGGTAGTGAAGTCTGTGTGTTTCATAATGTTGTCTCTGAAGTTTGAACTTATTTAAATGTTCGAGAAACTTTAAACATTCTACTTAATTAATGGTATTTATATATACACTGCTAATGAGTACCCGATGGTTTTGTGTTCGCGAGTGTGGAGTTCTAGGATTGAATCCCAGGTCGAGGAAAGTGTTATTAAGTTAGTGGCGCATATTTCTATCTACCAATTGATTATTTAATATTAGATTTAAAAAAAAAAAAAATATGTTCCTTTACGAGTAAATTTCGTGTGAATAAATAGTTTTTCATTATTTCTTCCTTTATATTGGGTTTTTCCATTAGGAATTTTATAGTAGCAGCCCAGAATTTGGCAGTTAGTGGTGTGACAACTACTAATTTCTCTTACGGCGGACTATGAGAGCGAGAAGTGAGAGCGCATCTGTGTTTGCGCACACACTTCTGCACTATAATATCTCCTGCATACTTATCTAGTGTCCATTATAATAAACGACTGTGACCGTTGGATCCGAAAAATATTGTAATACTAATGTAAATTTTATTATTATTAGAAATAAATTTATTTTTCTATTACAAGTGAATGTGATTCTTTTTGTCAAATAAAAGATCTTAAACCTTACTTTTCAAATTATAATTGCTTAGTGGTCTAAATTTAATTTTAATGATATTTTCCAGGGTAAACCCAGAATAATCGACTATACAAAAATTGAAGCATCTAACGGCCAGTTAGAAAAAGTACCCATCACATCAAAAGTGTTAAATAATCAGGGAAACTCTAAACCTTGGCCCGACGATCAATTTGAGTTGCTAAACAGTGAAGATACCAAGTAAGTGTATATTATGTAGGCTTAGTATAACGCTAAAGAGTTTGTTTGTTTGTTTAATGCGCTCTGGAACTGAAAATCGGATTGGAAACAATCTTTTTGTATATAAAAGTCCAATGCATAATGAGCTATATAACATCAAACTATGGCCCACGGAAACGAAATAATAACCAAAGACGTAAATTAACACGGGTACAAAAAAACACACCAAATGCTAATCAAAGTCAAATTTTTAAAAAAAGAAACCTAATAACATTTATTTTGGTAACATAAACATAAATTATTTACTTTCTTTTTCAGCCATTACTACAAAGCAAAAAATGAATATTCCAGAAAAGGCCTAAAAAACAAGTCCCTAATGGTAGGATTCGTTTTATTACACTAATCACAACTATTTATAACCATAGTTTTATTTAACATAAACCTGAAAAAGAGGTCGCTGTATTATTATGAAATGAAGAATTTTTAAAATGGCACGGACACTGTAGTCGCGAAAAATAAAATCCATAGGTATATTTTGTCGATTTATGCAAACATATTCGCCTTGGATGACTTTCTTAGAAACTGGCAAGAGGAGGAACGACACAGAGGGATGTGGTAGGAAAGGGAGGAGGCCTTTGCCCAATAGTGGGCCGGTCAAGGCTAGATATAAAAGAATTGTACGCAACAGCTATATTTTCAAAATTTCACCCCTTTTTCAATAATAATAATATATTTTTTTTCTCCTATTAGTTACAAGAAATTTTCTTATTTTTCTTAATCAGTTATGTATTGGAATTCAGGGGCATATTCTAAGTAAAAACCCGTGCTACGAGACTCCTGGCCATATCTGAAATGTATAGATTGATTGATAGACTGATGATTGATTATAGTTGACAGTTTAGGGAGCACTTCAAGTTTTCATAAATCATATTTATAAAATAATATACTACGAATAAAATAAATACGATTTTTTTTTATGTAAGCCACCTGACGAAACTCTCCTGTGTGTGTGTGAGCGCATAATTATATTCCCACCGTTGTTTATTTTTTATAGGGTTTTGGTATTTATTAATTAGAAATTTTAATGGGCGTATTATTATGACGACCAACGTTTTTCTATTAACAGTTCTTTATAAAAGTTACTCTTTAAGTAAATATTTATTAATATCGTGTTATTACAGAAAAATATTCTAATTAACAAGTATCGTGGAAATGAGGAACTAGAGTAAGTCAAAGTATTTATTATTGCGATTTTTAGAGATACAACCGGTCTTACAAACATTTTTAGTCTGTAGTACAAGAATCTACCCCCAGTCGCGAGCGCCAATCATGCGTATACCAAATACCGGTCTCCCGACTCACGGTTGCAGGAGGAACCGCGGGGTTTTATTCAGTAATAGTCCGACATTCTCCCCAGACGGAGGGTATCCATAAAAGGATTTCCCCACAAAAAAAAAAATAAGGCCAGGGCTACACTATAGTACCCATCGAGGAACAGCGGGTCGAGGCCTGTTGGGGGAACAGTGAACGCTTATACGATACTTTTAGCCGTGGACGTCTTAACAGGATATCGTGGCCCCGGAACGTAAAGGGCAACAGAAGGAACAGAGTGGTTTTTTAGTCAGTAAAAGTCTGACAGTCCCTTCCGCCCCACCCCGGGCAGATGGACACAATTGATGATTTTCAGCACTTTAAAAAAATAAAAATGCCTCTCCATTTCCCCTGCGACAGAGGAAGTCCATGAAAATTTCCACCTTGCAAAAAAAAACGGGCTGTACAATCAGTAAAGACGGTTATAACATTAATATACCTATATCACTTACCTCATCGACTGCGCTATTCTGTAAAAATCTCCCTCGGGGAATTTAGACGAAAGAAGCCTAAGGTAAACTGTTATCCTACTGATGCTCGGGATTGAAAGCTCACCTGAATCTCGACTCATTTAAATCTGAGTGACAATTTTACAGAATAGTAGCAGTAATTAATAGCCATTGGTTACAGGTATGATAAATCAGAAGAAAATCATGAAAGTAGTGGAGATTCGCAAGTACGTTGACATTCTTTAATATTCATAATATTTTACACGTAGGTACAGCAATATTGTAGTAGTTCTGGCAGCGCGTCGCCCGCAAGCTGTCGCCGTATTTTATACACATTATAAAAAATATGAAAAATACGGTCCTGCAGAAAGGTCAGGTGCGCAGTACTCGTAACCGGCGTGCTTGTATGACGAGATGTATGAACGTAGATGAGGCGAAAGGAGTATGTAAGGGTCGTAGCAGGTGGCGTTCTGTAGTTTCTGCCTACCCCCATGGTAAAAAGGCGTGAGTTTATGTATGTATGTATGTATGTATGTAAAAATATTTTTGAGTAGACAATTTAAAACACTTACTTGAATGACACATATTTGCTTTGTCGGAGCAGTGCTGTCATAATGAGCGATGACCTTGAGTCTGTAAATGATACGGGTGGAGACAATGGTACCGATTCTTTTAGTCACAAACTAAACTAAAATTAGACTATTTCCATCTTTTTTTGTCCAATACAACAAGAAAGAGACTAATGTAAATAAGAGCTGTCAAATTTAGTCAATCTGACACATCCTTACAGTTATAGTTGACATCTTAAAACGTATGTATTAAAAATACGGAAAAGTACAAGGCAAAACTAATTTGACGACTCTAACTTAGTTCTTTAATGTCACCGCCCTTTCCTTTCGCTGTATGTTAGTAAGAGATGTCAATTCTCTAAATTTAGTCTAGTTTGTGAACAAGGGAATCGGCACCTACCAATCAATTGACATACTTTTTATAAGCTGTCAATATTCAATACCCTATAGATGCCGTACGGTGACATCACTTTTTTGCCAACTTAATTGACTATCTATTTATTGCTTTCAAAATAATTAATCGGGTTTTCAGGAGTACAAAAAAAAAGATTTTTTTAGAAAATTGTTTTATGGATTAACTGGTTAATGGTGTCTACAATCGATAATGATCATTGCACTTACAAATGAACCAATATAAATATGTTTTAATGAATTGTGTAATCGTTAGAAGGTTTAAACCAAATAAAAGAAGTTCCAGTAATAACAATAATGCATTGTGATTATAACTGGCAAATTCCAATTAATTAAAATGCACTTTAATTTTAATTAATAACACTGCCTGCTGCACTGCTGTAAACGTCATTTGCCGAAATGTGGGTGTACTAATGGGTACACTTCTGCGTAACCCTTCGGGTATTACAAGCGTGACGCTATGTATGTATGTGTTGATTTAATACACAATTTTCAACCCCTCAGCGTTAATATTTTGCGTCGGCTATTATTACTGAAACCATGGTAAAGGTTTTTGTCGCGATAATCCTTTTAACAACACAAATGAATATGAATATAATTATGACCGTTATAGATTGTCAGCATAATTATGTATTCCGTTTATATGCTACAAATAATTATGTTTCATTGCAGGGGAATACTTTGAATGCAGTACAAAACAGCATTCGGGTTCAAGTGTATAAAAAGTAAGTTATTTTTGTGAATAAATGATTATTATTAATTTGGTTTAGTTCTGACAAAACGAGCAAATCCATAATTATGTCAGTTATCCCAATTGATTACGTTAAATGTTGCTACGCCGTAGTAAATGCTACGAGGCAATGCTACGCCTGCTACGCTTTTATTAGAGGCTTTTACGCTAGCCACTTTTTTATAAATTTTGTATAACTATTAATTGTGAAATAGTCTTCACTACATAAGTCTCTAGATTTATAATTGCTTGCTTTAATATTATTTATAAAATTTTATTACAGCCCTCAGCGTCCATCTACAATCATATTGTAAGTTATTTAAATATTTGTATAATTAGAATTATAAACATTATTTTTTATTTATTATTACCAGTCTTACCTAGGAGCATCGTATTACCCAGTTACTGGGTTGTGGAGGTCAAATAGGCAGTCGGTCCATGTAAAATACTGGTATTCAGCTCCATCTATTTAGACTGAAAGCCGACCCGAACATAGTTTGGAAAAGGCTAGGCAGATGATGATTACTTATTTATTATGTACTTTCTAGACTTTATTTCTATTAAGTGATCGACTGTTTTGAAAGAAAATTAATGTATTTTTTTATATTTCCCACAGCTTATTAGGGCCACGTCAAGAAAACGTAAGTATACCGTACATTAGAAAATATACTTTACCAAAATTAAAAATATTGAATTTTTTTAATGCCCTTTATGCTTCCTCCTTTATAATTTTATTATCTTTTATAAGTTTTATGTTAACGGTTTTTACGGTTATTAAATAGTTCTGAAATGTTGAGTTTATGTTGTTTTATAATTATTAACAGTTTGTTTATGTTTTTTAACATCATTATTATTTATTAGCATCTCTATTCTGGAAATACCTACCTCCTTGAGTGAATTCAGATGAAACTAGCAATAAATCCTTAGACAGCTGTAACAGCTCACCTCAACCTCACTTCACCTGATTTCACCGAGAAAGAACTTTACAGAATAGGTGACCAAATCATTTATACGGACACATTTTTTTTTATAGAACACCCACTTCTTCCACAATACTAGAAGAAAAGACATACTCCTATCTTCCGATGAGGACGACAGTGATACTTCTGAGTCGTATGAAAAAAATCCGGGAAACCCTTTCACTATACACAAGAATAAATACAAACAGAATTGGCCTTATAATCATTACGTGAGTATATATTTTTTTAAATTAATTTATCGTCTGCCTCTTTGGTCTTGTAGTCGCAAAGCGCAACTGATCTGCATTTTTTTTTAAGGTGGTAATAATCATCAAATGAGTCCTTCCGCCCTGAGGTCTTGGGTTCGATTCCCAGGTTAGACAAAGTGTTAATGGTATTTTCCATCAGGAATTTCTCAGTAGACTTGGAGTTTGGATTTGTGCCCGGTTGATGGCAATAATAGGCTCGCCCTCTATTACATGGGACTTAAATATAACTGGCAAAATGTGGGTGTACTAATGGGTACACCTCTGCCTAAACCTTTGGGGATCGCAGGCGTGATGTTTTGTTATGTTTATTCATGATGTAAATCAGGGCTTCGCAAACTATGCGTCGCAACGCCATGTGGCGTCGTCAAGCTATCCTGTGGGCGTAGTGCGACAGTACGTAGGTACAACTAGCCGGCACGCGACGCGTTTTTTAATACAAGCTTTTATTACATTATAATTATGAGCATAATTATTATAAAATATGTCATAATTTTAAATACATTGTATTAAAACTCGAATACAGCTCAATCGAATAATGGGAAGTTGGTCAAATTTAACTTGAGAGATTTGATTAAGTTGCTATGCCCAACCTTCCGGCTTCATCATCAGACTAGCTCTGTTACATCATTATATTGCATTGTCATGCAAATTGCATACTAACGCAAAATTTCAACTCAATAGAACATCGGGAAGTGGCTAAAATATAACTTGTAAGATTTGATCAGCCGCAGACACTGGGACAGGTGAAACTAAATCAAATCGAGGAAAAATAGGAGAAATCTCCATGTGGCCTGGTTTGTTTTGGGTAGAACTAAACCTAATTATATTATATGGTTTGATAAGAACACGAAAGGATTAAAATAAAGCGTTTGTAACACTTCACAGATGGACGGTGACCATATGAACATCAATCCATTTGGACCCCAATTTGCAAACTTAGGACCCACTGGCCCCGACCTGTTCTTTGGTAGGAAGTGGTGGTACTTTAACCAGGTAATTAACACCAGGAGAAAACATTAAATTAATTGGAAACATTGTTTCAATGTCTCTTTGACTGCCTCGTCGTTCGATTCGCTGGCCGGGTAAAGTGTTATTGTGTTTTTCCATCAAGAATTTATCAGTAGCAGCTTCGGAGTCCGATTTGTGCCCGGTTGATGGTAATAGGCTCACCCCTATTACATGGGACTTAAAACATAACTGGCGAAATGTGGGTGTACTAATTATTGGGTACACCTCTGCTTAAGCCTTTGGGAATTACAGGCGTGATGTGTTTTTATGTTTCATTATTTCAAAATAAATAATTCTATTTATGTACTTTATTTTTCAGGACGACTACAAGCCGATCGGTTAATTTCGCCGATAATACGTACCTATGCGAAGAAGTTTTTGTTAATAATTGTATCTAAATTAAAAAATAATTTAATGAAAATACTTATTTTATTAATGTGGGTAGCTCAGCCCCGCTCATTGTGACTATCCTCAGGGGAGGCCTATGACCAGCAGTAGACGTCGTTCAGCTGATATGATGATGATGATGCTTATTTTACTATTAAGTACTGTGAGTGGTCTTCAGGAGGAAATAACCAATAATTCCAAGACATATTAACTTCTCTAAATAAACACTTTGACCCTAAAACCCCAATTCATTTTCAATTGACTATCAATTTTTAATTGCTTTCAAATTAATAAAATAGTTAGTCAATTGAGTCGGCACAAAAGAGACGTGGTGGGGTGTCTTTTGCCATACAAAGTCGTGGGAGAATCACGTTTTGACAGCTCATAAAAAGTACATCAATTCATTGGTGGTGTAATCTATTGTTGAGAGATCGTGAGTTGGCTCATTTTTGCTCAAATATCGGTCTCAGAGGAAAATGATGAGCTTTCCCCTCGAGCTTCAATAGCGAAATCAAAACATTCTTTGCTCAAATTTCCCATGGGACCTATTAAATATTGGAAGGTTGGTACAAGATTAAATACGTAGAAGAAATCTGAATTACACAATTTTGATCTTTATTTCTTTTGCTTAAGTATTATTTTATTTTATTTATATAACTGTTAGAAATATTTTAACAAATGTAAGATTTAACAGAAATGGAAACTTGTCACTAAGTTTAATACGTTTTGGTAATAGAAGATTTAACATTAGGTATAAAGCACTTCGTTTTTTTTTCCACTACTCTGACTGGATCATTGGTCTAGTGGTAGCAAAGCGCCACTACTGAGCATGAGGTCTTGGATTTGATGCCCCGGCCGAGCAAAGTGTTATTGGGTTTAGTCCATCAGGATTTTTTTAGTAGCAGCCTCTGAGTCTGAATTTGTGCACGGTTTATGGCAATAGGCTTGCCACCTATTACATGGGACTTACACATAACTGTTGAAATTCGGGTGTACTAATGGGTACACCTTTGTCTAACCCTTCGGGTACAGGCATGATGACATGTTATGTATTTATGATACATTAAAATATACGTAATTATGCAAAAAGGAGCCAACCCACAAAATCCTCACAATGAGATAGAAGATAAATATACTAATGAGCACATAAACTATAAAACATCGAAAAAAATTCTAGCGATTTTAAAATCTTGCTGTTAAAAATTGCATCGCAATGCTCTTTAAATAGCTTTCTATTACCTTTACACCGTAAAAGGTATAGATTTCACGTTCAGAACACTGGTTTTGATACCCACACGGCCCGTGTCGAGCTTTCTGGCTTTGGTTGCGTCAAAAACAACACAATGCATTATCAACGTCGAGCTACGATGAAATGGAGATATGCCATTTTTTTAAGGATGGGACATCATCAAATGACTTATGCGGTTTTGGACGGAGCGGAATGGTGTGTGAGACTCGTACTGACTAAAACCCCTCCGTGTTCCTCCTAATGCCATTTGCGTTCTAGGGCCGCGATAACTCTTTCGAAATAAATCCGCAGCCCTGGTAGGACGGAGATATGCCTAGGATAGAATAGAATAAAACACTTTATTTGTATAAACCTAATGTTGGTATTACAATGACATGTTACAGATTATTGTAGACTAAGGCTTCGTCCGTGTTAATATAGGTATTTTCTCACGGGAACGGTACTTTTTTCCGGGTAAAGTAGTCTATGTGCTATTCCAGACTAACCTCTCTCAGAAGAAATCAGTCTCGAAAATAATATAATTTAGTAAAGTTTCAGCTAAGAAGATCATTACTTGGTTATAACAATATTGTCTATAAACAAACAAATACAAAAATGCTAAAATAGTCTTTTGTATTTTAGTCATCGTTTTATAACTTTACGACAAAATAATGTTCTAAGTTGTGAGTGTTGAGCGATTAACTGACATTCTTTTAATATATTCTTTTTTCGTACTATTTAGAATTATTATGGGAACTAGCTTCTGCCCGGGATGTCGTCCGCGTCAGAGTTGATAATAATTGTCCTTTGGGACTGTTTATTCCGTACAAGCCATTCCATACAAGCACCATTGTGACCCTTATCAATTTGTATATACTTGCGAAGTTTATTAACACAACCTTTAACCGTGTTCCATTCGACATTATAATAATTTATTTGCTTGGAAAACTTGTGATCAGTATTGCAATTTGATTACAAAAGATATCAGGAGCGTAATTCTACTAGCTTTTCAGAATGATCACACTCTAAATCAGTCTCAATCTGTCAAACATTCCTCTTTTATTGTAGCTGAGATGAATTTACGACTAGATTTTTTGTAATAAGTAGATTTGGTAAATTAAAGATGACGACTTTAGTGGTATCCACGCAGATGATACCGCGGGTACAACTAGTATAAACAATAACCCGTTCCCGCTTGTAACTTGCACCGCAGCACAGCACTGACACGTCAGCCGACGTCATTAGCCGGCGCGCTAGTATGCTACCTTAAAATTAGCTAGGCTTAGAAAAGAGGCAAAACAAAAGAGGTTTATGATACCTTTTTGCATGTTCTTTTTACAACTTCGTAATTAGGATTTTGGGTTTTATGATGATGGCGTAGCATACATTTTTGAGTATCAGGAAGATTGTTAATTGACATCTGATGGTTAAAGAATTGGATATGTTCGATTTTAAGCTATTATGAACATGAACCAACTGTTCTAACTGATGTGAATAAATACCAACTTGTTGTTTGTAGCTTTTGTATACAATTTTTCCTTCTTATGTTATGTGCGTCATTTTTGCGTGATTAAACAGTTTTTCTTTCTTTCTTATGCTGCTGGCTGGAACGCCCGCGTTTCCTCGCGTTTTGTCGCTTATACGCGTCTAATCTTACGAGTAATTTATGTAGGCACGTGGTACATGCAAGTATGTAGGGAATGTAATGAATTCGTAGTTTCCCCGTTTTTGCGCCATCTGGACAAACAAACAGGAACTAACTTTGAACTTTGCGGAACAATTTACACACCGTAAGAAGACATACCTAGCTATCCATGTCGTGTTTTGCCTGTGTTCCAAGTAAGAAGAGGGTGAGAGAGACAGAGTGTTTTAAGGTATTCTGCATTAAATTATTAGATACTTTTTTTTAAAATAATGTGTGTACATTTAATTTTTCACAAACACTAAAATTAATCGAATGATATGATGGTCTAGACTCCGGGCTGCTATTTAGATATTGACTTAAGAATCGAACCCAACACACCATACTCAAATGTCACTTGTGACTACTCTTATTTTGTTTCGGGCTTGAAAATCCTCATGGAGGTCCTTGGGGTACCCAGGGCGGGTAATATTCGCGAGGATTTTGTATGGATATGTTAGACTCCACCCTAGTTCGCATCCTACTCTTACGCCCCGGGACTTCGTGCTTCCGTGCTCTCCTACTGGTCCCCTAAAAGTCTGAGAAGTCCCACAAAGGGGTGCTTTCCTTTGCGGGACTTCTCAGAGTTGTGACCACGAGACCAACGAGGAGTCGCAGAAGGCAGGCAGCGCACCGTAATTTTTATTAATGATAGGTAACAATATTACGGGTACCTACTATAATTAACTCGTGAAGTAATTTCACGGCAATCATTTCAATGTTATTGAAATTGTTTCAGCGGTTAATTTTTATAACAGTTACAAGCACAAGGATTGATTGAACAATGAAATGGATTCCATCAAAGTTGTTTTTATTTTTACTATAATTGTAAGAAATGTTTTTTTTTATACTAATTTTATAAAGAGGCATAGTTTGTTTGTTATTTTGTTTATAAGAGTTTATAAAGCCTCGTATCATAGTAAACATTTGTTTAGCAACAGTTGATCAACGTTGTTAATGAACGGGGAGAATGTTGCTGAAAACATTGTTTAAATCAATATTTGGGTTGTCCACACACGTCAACATTTGTTGATAAACTGATGTTTTCGCTTACCGAGCGTCAACTTTGCAACACGGCGTGATCAACTCTGCAACAGAAGTGTTGCCCGCAATATGTTGATAGCAACTCGGCAACATGTTTATATAACCATGTTGCTAAACAAATGTTTACCATGAATATGAGACTTTATAGCTGGAAGTAGTGGTTCGATTACAAAAATACTTTCACTGATAGAAAGCTATATTATTGATGACTGTCATATACAACGTGTAACGGAAAGGGTATGTACATACAAAGAGTAAGGCTTCTTTGGATCATAACTAACGATATGGCAACGGTAAGCTCAATACAAAATACTCTAAGTATTAATACCAAATTTTCGGTCTCATATGTATCTTAAATTCAAATCATAACAAACGTGTCAAACCGCACTACGCCTAATATAACGATAAATGTCTTCCGTAATTCTGCGCGCCTAGTACCGCATAGTAGCCTACTGCAGGCGGTGTTCTTTGTTGATCATAATTTCCGAACATGTAGAGATACGATTAAAAAACCCTTGCCATATCGTTTGTTATCATCCAAAGAAGCCTTGCTCTTGGTATGAATATACCCTTTCCGTTACACATTGTCTATGTTTTATGGTATACTTCACTTCCACGTGGACAAAGCCGCAGGCAGAAGCTAGATATTTATAAAAGATTAAAACTGTGCTCTTTTAGATATTCATTATGGATTTTAAAAGTAATTAAATGGAGGTGTTCACATTTAGGACGACACGATTAACTGTCGTCCACGACTTTTTTCTGCAGTAAAAACAGATTGTAAAGAGTGGGAACAGCTAGAGACGACAGTCGTCTAGCGATAAATTAATCGTCACGACATAGTGGGAACGCGCCCTAAGACTTATGCTTATCTTCAAAGATGTAGGTGTTTAGGCTTAATAGAAGACCTAAACAAAATACTGATCAAGTTTAAGCACTAAAATAAAAAGAATGTTGCGGGACGTCTTAACAGGATACCGTGGCCCCGAAACGTAAAGGGCAACAGAAGGAACAGGGTGTTTTTTTAGTAAGTAAAAGTCTGACAGTCCCAAAGAATAAAGGAACACTCTAGGAAGACCTACACTGACCATATTGGTGAGGTTCTTGAAAAAGATCAAGTTCTCAGTACTACTTGCATAACGAGATGTATGAACGTGGACGAGACGAAAGGAGTATGTAAGGATCGTAGCAGGTGGCGTGATTTCTGCGTACCTCCATGGGAAAAGGCGTGAGTTTATGTATGTATGTTAGTAATAAAATAAAATTAATTGCAGAATATTTTAAAGTGCTATGCTGAGCTCACTACGGAGGATAAATTGAACTTATTATTGGTATGTTTGTTTAATTAGACTTTACTTACTTTAATAAGAAATACGTCAAAGTCAAACTCTTACCCAGGAGTAATATTATTTTGCTTGTTTGCAGGGATATAATAGGAGAGCAATGGATAGAAGCAAAGTTCCCAAAATCTTTGTAAGTTTTACCTAGTGACTGCCTCGTTGGTCTAGTGGTCGCAAAGTGCCAATGCTGAGCATAAGGTCTTGGGTTTGATTCCCGGACAAAGTGTTATAGGGTTTTTTTCATCAGGAATTTCTCAGTAGCAGCCTTGGAGCTGTTTGTTTTCTAATGATAGACCAAAATTTGATAAAACATAGCTAGCACAGATAAGAAACAACCCCATTAAAGCATTTAATTTTAAAAAAATCGTATCTAAATTGGACCTGCCATTTGGGAGCACGGTGCCACACAGACATACAAAGGAAACAAGAAAGCCGCGCATAACATTCCTTCCATGTTAGGGTTAAAAAATTAAGTAATTTATTTAAAACAGAATCCAGTACCTACATAACTTTGAATTGTAATAATTATTACTTTTCAGAACTCAAAATTATTTTATTCTACGAGTGCCAACGGATATCCATTAGTAAGTTAAAAAAAAGCGGCCAAGTGCGAGTCGGACTTGCTCACGAAGGGTTCCGTACCATAGTAGAAGATATAACAGTATTGCCATTACAGTATCGAGCCAAGAACACAAAAAACAGGTCTCTTGTATTGGGACCCACACCCTTTAATTTTTTTTTTTTTTTTTTATTGGTTGGTATAGCGGCGACAGAAATACACATTCTGTAAAAAATTCACTCTCTAGCTATCACGGTTCATGAGATACAGCCCGCTGACAGACGGCCGGACAGCGGACGCATAGTATAAGGCACCTCGCGTGCTAGACGGCCACGACCAAGACAAGTGGCCGCATCGACCAGATTAACTACTCGTACGTTGATCGTGGCCGTCGAGTGCGCGAAGTGCCTTAAGGTCCTATTAGCGCCCTTTTGATACGGAACCCTAAAAAGCACAAGATATTCATAATCTTTTAAACCCTTTGTGTACAAGTCTGACTCACACTTGACCGGCATTCAATCTGGGGGTACGGCAGTGCCCCCGCCAAATCGACCACAAAAGCAGCACGGCCGCATGTTCTCGAAACAGTTCAGGCAATTTTCGACCACTTTGACTTCGTTGTGAATAAAACCAGAAGCCTGAATTTTCAGTAACCAAGCAGGCATTAAATTAATTAATTAAATGTAAAGGTTTGTTGATTGTTAAATGATTTTAATTATTTTTTTCTATAATATATGGACTAAATCTGTCTGAAATAAATTAATGATTATATAATTTTCACTTTTACAGCGAAGAAGTATTGTGAGTGCAGAGGTGCCCGAAGACACGATGGTACCTGATGTATTAGTTTCTGTAAGTTATTATCAATAATTCTAATATTATTACAATAACTGCCTCGTTGGTCCAGTGGTCGCAAGCGCGACTGCTGTGCATGAGGTCTTGGGTTCGATTCCGAGGTCGGGCAAAGTGTTATTGGGTTTTTCTATCAGGAATTTCTCAGTAGCAGCCTCGGAGTCTGGATTTGTGCCCGATTGATGATAATAGTCCCGCCCCTTATTACATGGGACTTAAAACATAACTGGCGAAATGTGGGTGTACTGGGCACACCTATGCCTAACCCTTCGGGGATTAAAGCGTGATGTTATGTTATGTTATTACAATGAACTGTAACTACATAACACCTTACCGTTTGAGTGCCGTGGCATGTTTGGTCACTTTAGATGACATCAAATTATAAGTGGCATGCCATACAACATGGCAGCATTACCACGTTATAGGGCAATGCCGATTCGTTGAAAAAAAAAGGCCAGTCTTCTTGACACAAGAATCAACCAGTCGATTGGTGATGTCCCGAAAAACAAAATGAGCCCTCGGACGCCATGACCCTAATGTTTCAACCTCAAACATCTCAAACACATAGCTTCCAAGAAGGGTATTATATTTACGCCATTTGAGGTTATGGGCACCAGCAGTAACCTCCTCAATTTTTTTTTTATTTGTTGGTACAGAGAAAAAAATATCTCAAAACAAAAAATAAATGCCTTATTCAATGTTACGCTTACAGCGAAGGTTGTATGATTTTCAACCTGAATTGAGGTCGCCAATACTTGGCTCGCCATCATCCGTCAATCATTTACCTGAGGCAGAGCCGATCCTGCCAGGCCATACCTTGATCAGGCCATCCAGAGGCATGTTGAAGTCCGCTGTCAAGTTTCCCCATAGAGATTTAGACGGCGAATCTGGAGTTTATGGCAATATTAACAATTTGGGTATCACGTAAGTTCTCTACCAATTTTTTTTTCAACCGACTTCAAAAAGGAGGAGGTTCTCAATTCGACGCGTATGTTTTTTTTTTTTTTGTTTTTTTTTTTGTATATTTGTTCTACGATTACTCCGCCAATTATGAATCGATTTGGATGATTCTTGTTTTGTTTGAAAGAGTATAGCTTCGAATAGGTCCCATAGGAATATTGTCATGATCTGATGATGAACTTTGGAGATATGGAACGGAACTCCTTATAAAATCACAGCAGAACCGTCGTAACAAGAAAAATTGCTTTGTTTATACGTGTAGTCGATGACTGACTGAAGGAAGTGGGGATGGGGTACGTCAACCCCCCTCCTACCACTTTCCAAAATTAAATATATCGTGTGAGGTATTGTTTGAAAGGTCTTCATGTAAGGATTTCAACCATTAACACACAAGCACTAAAAAGTGAAAAATAAAAAGCTTTTTTACAAAAAAATATAACCGCCTTCAAAAACTACAAAATAAAAAATAACTTAAGCTTGGAAGTCGGTGGCAATACCTACATAACAAGAAACAAAACCAAAGCCGCCGACTTTCAAGCTAAAGTTATTTTTTATTTTTATTTATAAGAAGAGGTTAATAACCTGGGGTAATTCTACTAACATTTAAATTTGGAGATTGTAATATAATTTTAGTCTCAATCCGTCAAAAATGCCTCTAAATCTTTAAATGAAAGCAAAAAGTCATACACTGACTCCTCACGAAATATCGAAAGCAGCTTGAAATATAAACATGAAATTTGGCAGGGTTAGTTATTAGACGTTCGCTAAGAATGGATTTTCTAACGTTCACCCCTTAAGGGGATCGACATTTACGCGGACGAAGTCGCGAGCAAAAGCCTAGCAATATAATTTTTAACATTAATTGTCACTGAGATGAGATTGTGATTAGATTTTGAACGTTTTTAATTAGTTGAATAAAATTGGCCTTCTGGTTATACAGTTTCAGCTAGCATCCAAGCTATTCAGTTACTCACAACGTGTGACCGCATCATACGAGTTAGAAGATAAACTACTATAACTTGACGCTCCCCTCCATATTACCATTTCAATGTGTGTAGTCACATTCGTATGAAAGAGTTTGTATGTAGTTATGTAGTTATAGTTTAGTAATCGTCTTCAGTAGCAGGCTTCATATTTGTTTTTCAACTAATCATAAATAGCCAACCGCGCAACACAACGCACCTGTCATTTTCATATAGAATGTCAGTGCAGCCCCATACTAATAATAATGAGTAATTTTTGACGCTGCTAGTCGAGCAACAAATCGCTGATTTGGTTTTGTTTCGACAGTCGTCTTAATACGCACACATGCATTGTGAGTCTTTTTAATACTATTACAAACACTTTCAAACATTTTGAATTGTGGAAGGGCGCGTCATGTTACTGTAGTTTATGTCTACAATCATGTGCAAATCTGTCAATAGCTCACATCCGAATCACTACATATTTTTTATTTTATTTTAATGGCCTCTCGCCTTCATTATTCTAAAACTGTCATTCATCACTCAGTTATAGGGGCAAATACAATATATTTTTTTATTATTATATTATATTTTTTATATAAACATTTCAGGTATGCAGGAACTGGTGAAAGAGTTTTGTATACAGGATTCAGAAGAAATCTTAACAATTTCAAAAACGAAGTAAGATTTAAAAATTGGGTATTTGACACCATTAACCAAATAATTCTGAAAAAGAACTTCTTAAAAAAAAAACAGATTATTTAAGTTTTTACAACCCAATTAATTTTCAATTAACAGTAAATACTAAACAGTCCATACAAAACTACCTTTTGGAAGGGGCAACTAGATTCAAACTTGTTTTTTTTGGATATGACGTTCAAAAGTGCCTTATATTGGCCTAATTGAAATAAATGATTTGACTTTCGACTTTTTGAGTAAAATTCGATTTTTAGTTGACTTTAGTTGGCAAGTAAGTGACGGCACTATTGCCATACAAAATCTATAGGAGAATCGCGTGACAGCTCATAAAAATTATGTCAATTGATTGGTGTTTTATTTTTACAAAATCGAAGCGATTTCAAGTTACTTGAAATTAATAACTACGAGTATAGGTTAGCAGGCCTGTTTCCGCACTTAGCCTCTTTATTAGGCCATTGTAAACTACGAGTATATACTTTCAAAATTGATTTTAGTTTTAAATTGTTTTTCTCCTAAAAATTAGTTTTTTTACAGGACGACAGGCCAGGGTAAGTCCAGTTTTGCATTATTTTAGTTTGTTGATATTTTAACGTTATTTTATTAAAACAATAATTAAATTAATATGAATCTGCTTTTAGATATATTATAGCATTCCTGTATAAAACTCACAAGGTAATTATTTTTTTAATTACTATTATTTATTTATAATTTAATATTTACTTTATGTTATTTTTAATTAAGGCCTTTTCTCATAACATGGTATGAGCATTGATCACCACGCTTGCTCAAGGCAGATTGACGATTCCAGACTTATATTAATTACAAGAACAGGTTTCCTCTCAATATTTTCCTTTACCGATGTCAGTAATGTCCAAGATAAATATAATAGTTATTGCATGTAAAATTTAAACATGCTTGTGTATAATGAAAGTGTATTTTGGTGCAGGGGCCACGTCCTACGCTACGCTACATAGATTACGGCGAACTAGAAAAGAAAAGACTAAAACAGAAAGAAGAAGAAGAAAAACAGAAAAGACGCGACGATCCATATTACGTATGTAGTTTTTCACAATCTAAATATTTATAAAAGCAAAAGGTTATTCACTCACTCACTCATCACGAAATATCAAAAAACCGCTTGACGTATAAAGATGAAAGCCAAGGATGTAGTTTATAGTTAGTAGACGTTTGTTCAGAAAGGATTTTCCAAAATTCATCCCATAAGGGGATTTTTTTTTTATATTTGGCATTTAATGAGTACACTGTTACATTCGTGATTGTACATTCAAGCTTAAGTCTAAGTGCCTCGTCACTTATAGAAGAGCACCACATGCACTATTATTTACACATAAACCACGATAATAATAAAAAACAGAAAAGAAAACAAAAATTAAAACTAGGGTAATTAAGTATATAATGCAAAATTACTAATTAATTAATGTTTGGGTTGACTACATTTTTTTTACTAATCACGATCTAAGTGAGAGCGATCTGAGAGAAAATATTTTTTTAATTTAGGCGCATTTATATTAAACAAGTCTATATTCCCATGGTGTTTCTTGTATACAATATACATTCTGGACAGCAAGAAATGCTGTCTTAAGTTGGTGTTAATTTTTGGCGTGCTGTTTTATGTTAGATTTTCTTGGTACATTTCGTGGGATGAAACGGAGCTCCAAAGATTGTATGAAGAAACCAACTTTGACGCAGACGAAGTCGTGAGCAGAAGCTCAATTCTTAATTTGTAACATATTTTATCAAAGTACATTGCATTCACGTGAAATATTGAAAAACATTGATTTTAAAAGGGTGTAGTTTCTTGCCCATTCTTTTCCATATGAAACTGGCTTAAAGAAGTGACAACTATAGAATATATTTTTTTATTTTTCATGGTATTATGACGTTTAAAAGTGCATTTTAATTTGAAATAAATTATTTGACTTTGACTTTATGTAAATTATCAATGATTTCAGGATCTGTACGTAAACAAAGCAAAAGCGGTTGCAACAGAAAATGCAAAGGTGAGTTTCTATACAGGCTCGCTATGAATTCTACCCATCTTTCAGGGGGTAAAAGCCCGAGCTTTCGGGATACCTTGGCCCCGGAACGTAAAGGGCACAACAGAAGGAACAAAGTGGTTTTTTAGTCAGTAAAAGTCTGACAGTCCCTTCCGCCCCACCCAGGGCGGAAGGAGTCATTTGATGGTTTTTACCACCTTAAAAAAAGGGGGTAAAGAGTTCGTTTTCATGAGTACTTTACTCATGAAAACGAACAATTTTACTATGGGATTAATCCTGTTAACATGAAAAACAATTGTGACTTTAACATTGTCAATCTATCGACCACAGAAAAACGCAAGTCGACCAGGATTATTTATTATAAGCTTTATTCTTTAAAAAATATTTATAATTTTATAGTTAAGTTGTACTCATTTATGTACTTGTGCTGTATGGGCCATAGTTGCCTGAAATAAAGGTTTATTATTATTATTATAATCAATTTTGTGTCATCTTCTATACTTTGACTTTGACCATTTTCGTAAATCTGACGACTGCATTTTTTTTAATACAGGCCAATGCCAAACGTTTAATAAAAGTAAGTACCTACAAATATAACACACACACACACACACATACATATATACTGTACCGTGTAAAATGATATTTTTACATTAATAATAATAATACAGAGTGTTAGTGTAAACACCGTTATCCTTGAAACCAGTGGTTTGGTTTCACTAATAGAACGTAAATTCAATGAAAAAAGATTTTTTTTTTTTTTAATGTAAAATCTCCATTTTTTCTCAAAATTATTTCACCCTGTATTACAATGATGTAATAGTTAAAACTTATGTAGGTAGTTATAACGGACGGCCAATGCAGCAGGTCAATGCCCTTTGCGGTGATTACGTAACTCGGGCGCATAGTATCAATGAATTTACGGACGGTGTCGGACTGATTTTTTTAATTTATGAAAGAAAACTTTCTTTATTTATTTTTAAATTCAGATAAACATTTTTTGTAATAAATCAAGTATCTATGGTTTAAGTGACAACGGTGTTTACACTAACAGTCTGTATACTTTTGAATACATGTCACGATGACCCAGTGGTAGAACGCCCGCCTCTTATATAAGAGGTAACTAACGGATTCGATACCGAGCAAGTACCAATGTGACGTTTTTAATTCATATGTACTTTCTAAGTTTATCTTGGACATCACAGACATCGGCGAAGGAAAACATCGTGAGAAAACCTGGACCTATAATAATTGTATAAGTCTTAAATCGCCAATCCCCCTTGAGCAAGCATGGTGATCAATGCTCGTGCCTTCTCTGTATGAGAAGAGGTTTTTGCCCTGCAGTGGGACAAGACAATTAATAGACTGGTATTATTATTCCATTAATTTATTTTAATACGTAAAGTGATGAATGAATCGAATGATCATTATCTAATGAAATTGATGACTTTATTTTGTTTATCTATTATTATTTTTAGTCATTAACGGCTTCTGGGATCACTTTAGAGGTAAACTGATTTCAATCCAATTAAGCTTTGCGTACTTACTGCTTGTCAAATAAAAAGCTTTTAAAAATAAACGTCATACGTTTCGAGCGGTAGTGACGCATATTTTCCGTTTAGGATAATATATATTTATATTTTTAGATTTAATACGAACTTGTTTTTGTTTTGGGCTTTGGTAAACAACATTTTTTATGTATGAGTGTTACTTTTATGCGAATAAACAGTTTTACTTACTTTCTTTCTAAAATTTTACTTGTATAATTTTTTTTTTGTTTCTTTAATTTATTTAAGTATTATAAGTGTGAAAAAGGAATGATTTTACTTAATGTTTGTATAATTTAATTTAACATAATTTTATAGTTTTTTGAAATACCTCGCATAAAATTGGAGGCCATGGAGGTGAGTTATTTAAATTCCCTATTAAATATTAAATTTAAATTGTAACCAGATTATGTTTTTTGTAGTTTAATTGGATTCTGTTGAGATTTTTTGGGTATAGAACCCATAGAAAGACACCAACTTAATACCTATGATTTTATTATTGTCTTCTAAATAAGTATTATTTTTCTATTAATATAATTTATATTATTAATAAACAGAAGGAGCATTACCACGAAAGCATCAAACCTTATACGGAGGTACTTTAAATTTCTTATATACATACATAACATCATGCCTGTAATCCCCGAAGGGTTAGGCTGAGGTGTCATCATTAGTACACCCACATTTCACCAGTTATATTCAAGTCCAATTTATAGGTGCGAGCCTATAGTCATCAGCGAGCAAATCCAGGCTCTGAGGCTGCTAATGAAAAATTCCTGATGGAAAAACCCAATAACACTTTGTCCGACCTGGGAATCGCAACCAAGACCTCATGCTCAGCAGTCGCGCTTTGCGACCAACGAGGCAGGCAATTATTCAAGTATTTATTTTAAATTAATATTTTTTTATTTAGTTATTATTTTATGTTTTCATTTACAGTTCATTGATGCAACGCGGATAAAGAATTTGGACTGGGTATTTAGAATTAAGGCCGCGTTCACACCAAACGTAACGCCTGCTGACAGTCAGCAGTCACAATCAGTCAGTCGATGGCTGACTATGATTGCTTACACAATGGTGCCGATTCTCTTGGTCACAAACTAAACTAAAATTAGACTATTTCCATTTTTTTCTGTCCAATAAAACAAGCTGTCAAATTTAGTCAATCTGACACATCCATACATTTATAGTTGACATCTTAAAACGTATGGATTAAAAATACGAAAAAGTTAAAGGCAAAACTAATTTGACATCGCTAACTTAGTTCTTTAATGTCACGGAATGTCACCGCTCTTTCCTTTCGCTGTATGTTAGCAAGATATGTAAATTCTCTAAGTTTAGTCTAGTTTGTGAACAAGGGAATCGGCATCATTATGAACTTCACGCGTAAAGCAGCACTTTACGATACGTTTTGGTGTGGACGCGGCCTAATACATAATTAATCTAAGTTTTTTTTTTTATAAAAATCTTCATATAATTTAAATAAATGGTTCCGTACGCCTTCGCTGTCTGTCCGTCAGTCCGTCTGTGTATCATATGAACCGTAGTTTATAGAGAGTTGAAATTTTCACAAAGTGTGTATATCTATTACCGATATGGAGAAGACCTTTGCTCAGGAGTGGGACAAAACAAGCTGACACTCTGTATATTTTTGTTACACATTGTAAGACATTTTGTTTTACTATTGTAAGGTAGAACAACGTTTCCCGTCAGTAGCTAAGCAGTATTCAACGGTGAGCATAACTTATTTAAAACTTACTTATATCAGTTATCGATGACGTAACGCTGGCCCATATTATGATGATACCATGATACATTTCTTTGTTATTTACTCGTTTATGACTATGCAAGTTTACGCCATTACTTATACTTACTACATTAGACTGTACTACACACTAGCTTATGCCCGCGACTTCGTCCGCGCAAAAATAAAATAAAATAAAGCCTATGTTACTCGCAGATAATGTTGCTTTCGAATGGTGAAAGAATTTTTAAAATCGGTCCAGTAGTCTCTTAGTTTATCCATTAAAAACAAACAAATAAATTTTTTTTCCTCTTTATAATATTATAATTATAGTGTATGCTTTAATTTTTAGCTTAATATCTTACAAGGCACAGCTAAAATTGTATTGCATACTCATTTTTTATAAAAAAAAAATAAGAAAAATAAGGTACTTTTTATTATTTTCAGGATTCTTTTGTACCTCAATTCCAAAGGTACTCATGCATTTTTATTCTATTTTTTTTTTTGTATCTTTTGAGTATTTATTTAAATGATTTCAATTTAAAGTTCTTCTGCCATAACACTGCTGAATTCTGGGCCGAACAAAAAATTATTAGATTACTATGACTTTTAAAAAGCTCAAGAATTTTTTAATTGTTTTTTTGTTAGAATACACTTCTCTACACTACTACAATCTTTAGAAAAACTGGTCCCATTCAATTTTTGCAATATGAAGATACATTAACCCTGAGTTAACTTGATATTAAAAAAAAGCGAAGTTAAATGAAAGATTTAAAAAAAGTCCTTCTGAACTTTTCAACTGAAATTTTACATATATTTCAGCTCATACGATGCCTACCAACCAGAAAAACTAGGAGGAATAAAGAAATATATCAGAAGATAGCAAAAAACTTATTAAATTAAAACACGAAATAGGTGAATAAAATAACATTATAATTAAACAAAAGCAATACAAATGTATCGTTTTATTTCGTTGTACAATTATTATTATGTTATACATATTTTTTTTTTTTTTGGAATTCTTAAAAAAGTACCGTCCCTGTCTTACAACATGGCCCTGAAGGGAAATAAAATCATTCTCACTTTACGTGTATTATAATTAGTAAACAAAAAAAAAGATTTTATATTACCACTTTTTCTTTGTGATTTATATGTATAATTATAATCGTCATATAGGTAAGCCGAACGACGGCCACTGTTGGACATAGCCTTCCCCTAAACGTAACTACAATGACCGGTCCTGAGCTGCCCGTATCATCCGGAAATCTGTCTCTGACTCCTACCGACACGGAGTTCCCCCAACTAACTTTGGCCGGGACACGAAGGTCGCCCTGAGCATTCTTCCGTAAATCTCTTCTCAATCACCCTAACAGTCACAATCTAAATTCAACGAGGAATATTTTTACATACATACATACATAAACTCACGCTTTTTTCCCATAGGGGTAGGCAAAAACACACAGAACGCCACCTGCTACGATCCTTACATACTATTTTCGCCTCATCCACGTTCATACAGGCACGCCGGTTACTAGTACTGCGCACCTGACCTTTCTGAAAAACCTGACCAATAAGGTCAGTGGAGATCTTCCTAGAGCGACGCCTCCCTGCGTTGCCACTCACCTCTGCCATATAAATACTTTTTGTTAATCATCTTTCACTTATCCTCTCAACATGGCCGAACCATCTATGCATACCCTTTCCGATCTTTGTCACTACATCCTCTTTAGGATATTTTTTACAGAACTGCTAATACATCAAGGACTCAAAAAGGCGACGAAAATTTTGCATCGCTTTGCATATCAATATCCATTCAAACCTGTATACAATTAACATCTTGTGAACCGTTAAACACCATTTATAATTACAAAAAACAAGGCGTTAATTAATTAATACTTAATAAATTATTGTAACACAATTTTCTAGCAAAACAAATCACCAGCGTATTTTTATTATTTATGTTAACTCAGATTCTCACATTTCGTATTATTATTTTTATCTTTGACATATTTTATTACTATTCTAATTTCACGCCAATTATCTGAATGCTAATAAAGTTGGGTTTGCCGTTGATTTTCATTACAGTTTTATGAAACGCGACTATGAACTGAAAGATGAAATGGATTCGGCCATCATTATTTTTATTATTATTACAATTGTGAGCTATTTTTATGGTTGTATTTTATCATACTTTTAGTATCCGTTAGGATGATAATTATTTATAAGTAGCCTAATTATTGTAATGAAAACAAAAACCGATTATTTTCACAAGATTTTCAAAACCGGATTTATTTAAATAAAATGTTTTTTATACGAATTTTCGTCGAAGACCGATAAATTAATTAATGCTAAACAGTTGCAGAATAGATTGGATTGCAACGGATTAAGATTCCAAATAGATCGACAACAACGTGGGAATAGTCTTCGGGTAAGCCTTTTTATACATAAAAAATATTTAAATACAATATTTTGTTCCAAGAACCGAGACTCGCCAAACGTACGTCATTTAAGTATAGTTAAAAGGATCCGACCACGATTAGTCGCTTTCTATTATAAAAATTTTAGCCATACTTAAATTTTGTATATACTGGGAAAAACCGAGGGTTATGTATTTACCGACTAAAACCCCATGGTTTCTTCTACCACCATAAGTCACCCAGTTTTAACTTGACTCATGATCCGCTGGCCCTGTTAAAATGAAGTAAACCTAAAGTAACTTTGGTATCCCAAGCTCCTTATATCAAGGCAGCAGTGCCCAAAAGCAATCCTCTGCCTAGCCTTTTCCCAATTATGTTGGAGTCTGCTTCCAGTCTAAGCGGATGCAGTTGAATACCAGTATTTTATGTGGAGCGACTGCCTATCTGACCTCCACAACCCAGTAACTGGGTAATACGATACTTCTTGGTAAAACTGGTAGTCAGACTTTAGGGCTTCTGACGACTCGTAATGAATAAAAAAGCAATGCGATGTCTAATTTACATTTATGTAAAAGTGCAGGTGAATAATTTTTCCGTTAGGTATCAGTCGTCCGTCATTACGGGTTTATTACGGCTATTTTTTATTGGGAAAAGTCGCGATTCCTGCGGCATAAACAATCAATGGGTTTGGTCAGCAATTATGTCACTTCAGATGTGATACAGTTTAATTAGTGGTTTTAATTATTTTTATTTAAAAAAAGTCATAGGACATAGAAAATCAATGGGCTGGATAATTGTAGGTAATAGAAAATTCCAAAAATATTAAATTTTATCTTTTCTTTCACAGAATTCCGAACCTGCGTAAGTATATTACCACCTAATTTTAATATGTCCTGCTTTTCGACACTAGATCTAATAGAATCTAAGTGTTTCGCCAATAAAGTGTAAAATTGCACTGAAAAAATATTTCAATACTTTCTTAGTTCCTTGAAAAGTTCTCTCCTTTGCCTAGAAAACATACTTACATCTGGGCTTTTACTTAAGCATTCCATTTAGGTATCGACTAGTGTATGTTTATTATTAATAATAAAGCTATTTCTAGATTAGTTCTGGCGCTCCTGAGATCCGACAGAGAGGTAAGTACATCAAAAATATTAAAGAAAGGGGATACTATGGAAAATCTAGGTTTTACAAAACGTTTGGCTATTATAAATTGAACAAAACCCATTTTTCGACCGACTTCAAAAAGGAGGAGGTCCTCAATTCGGCGCGTATATATTTTTTTTTGTATGTATGTTACCCGATTACTCCGCCAATTATGAATAGATTTCGATGATTATTTTTTTGTTTGAAAGAGTAAACTTCCGAGGACCCATAGAAATATGTTCATGATTTGATGATGAACTTCGGAGATATGGAACAGAACTCCTCATAAGATCACAGCAGAACCGTCGTAATAAGTAAAATTGCTTTGTTTATACGTGTTATCGATGACTGCCTGAAGGAAAAGGGGGAGGGGGTACGTCAACCTACCAAAAAAAGAAAAGTAACTTTAGTTTGGGAGTCGGTGGCAATACTTCATAACAAAAAAACAAAACCAAAACCGCCGACTTCCAAACTAAATTACTTTTTTCATTTTCTAGTTTTTGAAGGCGGTTTTCTTTTTTTTTTTTGTAAAAAGCTTTTTTTAAACCAAACATCTTTATGTACACATTAAACATTAGGTTTATTGAGCTTGTTAATTTGGGGACGTTTTACTAATTGTCAATGATTTATTGTAACTTAAACACATTTAACAATATATATATAAGAAGTGTACCATCGCCG
Source organism: Hoplodrina ambigua (assembly GCA_949774945.1). Classification (NCBI taxonomy): domain Eukaryota; kingdom Metazoa; phylum Arthropoda; class Insecta; order Lepidoptera; family Noctuidae; genus Hoplodrina; species Hoplodrina ambigua. The sequence continues at coordinate 12,457,115 of OX458968.1, forward strand.
TGTAAACTGCATACCTACTACTTTTATACATGCATATTGCAAATACCGCTATTTTAAAATATCGCAAGATTATATTACAAACAAGTGTTATTGGGTTTTTCCATCAGGAATATCTCAGTAGCAGCCTTGGAGTCTGGATTTGTGCCCGGTTGATGGCAATAGGCTCGCCCCCTATTACATGGGACTAAATAAACATAACTGGCGGAATGTGAGTGTACTAATGGCTACACCTCTGCCTAACCCTTCGGGGATTACAGGCGTGATGTTATGTTATATTACAAACTGCACGGTGCATGCAATTGTTCGATAAATTACGCATTATTTGGGTTTTGTTTTTTTTTTGTGATAACCGTGTGGATGTGGTCTCACTTAATCTACTACTTCTGAAGATTATGCCTTGAAACTATAGGAAGAAGACCACCACAGGCGTTACCTACAAAATGAACAGAAGACGTCACAAATGGATGAGATGGAGCAAACGTAAGACATTTTTTTGTAAATGCTTGTCTTACGTTCCAATATTTAATGACCCTCGGCGAATTTAGATTAAATGAGCTGATAGCCGCTATGCTAGGGACTGACAGCTCACCTCAAACACATTTCTTTGTTCTTCTTCTTCATTCACTCGGAATAGACTAGGCAGTAAGCATGCTTACGCATCAGTCCCACCAGTCCAGTCGCGTTTTCCGAATTTCTTCGAATTTCAAATTTGAATTTTGATTTCGGTCCATGGAGTTCTATTGCCAGTTTTTTTTCCGAATTACACATTTTTGAATTTTGAATCGAACCGCTTCGAAATTGCGGCCAGTACCTGAGAAGAAAATATTAAGAGAAATGAAGGTTTCACCATAAAGGCTTTGTTATGTTTTTGTTCTTTATAATATTATTCTATACGTTTATAATTGTGTCAAATTAATTTACAGGCGCCTAAGAAATTTTAATTTTACAGAACTTGTAAGTATAACGAATTCTACTGTATTATTTGACTACTGAATCGTAACGTTACACAAATACAATGAGTTTGTGTTTATTTAGTGATTTTATGCAACTGTGATAAAGTTAAAAAATCGATATCAAGGAAAAAATCTAATTGTTATTTAAATTAATTGAATAACGTTCTACATTCCTACAACTATGATTCAAGGAAATACACTGACCCCGTTAGATCTCAACTCTTTCAGCAGTGACACTAACTACCCCGAGGGTTGTTTCTATCCCAACTTGGCCTCTTTTACACATTCATTATTTTGTTAGGTATTCTGGATGCAGTTAATTACTATCCTTGCTTTTTTGCGATTTTGTTTTTCTTTTCTTAGAAACGAGCAGTTAACTTATTGGTAAGTATGTAACAGTTATTCTTATAAAGTTTTTTTTTCATCTGGCACTTCACTTGGCGTATTTGTACTTTAATGGTTTTATAAAATCAACTTAATCATAATTTCCATAGGGTATAATATTCTATGACTTTAAGTTAAACGATATTTGGACAAATACGCCAATTGAAGTGCCAGCATTCTATAGACGCGCGGGCTTGCGGACGGCGAGTATTGAGTAGCTCGCCGTCCGATCAAGGACCAAGCCCGGGTCGACGGCGCGTTCTGTTCGCGCGCGCCTCAAAGAGCTGTCAGCACAGGGACGGGGCCCTCAACGGGGCCAACGCCTGCCGGGGTTGCGGGACGTCTTAACAGGATACCGTGGCCCCGGAACGTAAAGGGCAACAGAAGGAACAGGGTGGTTTTTTAGTCAGTAAAAGTCTGGCATTCCCTTCTGCCCCACCCAGGGCGGAAGGAGTCATTTGATGATTTCTACCACCTAAAAAAAAAAAAGCATTATATAGACGAACAATATAATGTACTTTATCATTATGTAACTTGACAAATACATAACATACAAAAATGTTTTCATACACTATGTATTTCGAGTAAAATTTCTACCAGCATGGCAGTTTCTATAAAAATCTTTCTCAATGAATTAAATTGAGGTGAACTGTTATTCCACACTGGAAATTAACAGCTCACTTCAAGTCAAGCTTTTCCCTAATTCACTGAATGATATTTTTACAGAATACAAAGTTGTATAGTCTAGATATTTTCCATAGTGTCCAATTTCAACAAAAATACGTTGTAATAAAATCCTCATGAAAACATTGTTTAAATGTCGATAATTATCGGTATTATAAGCCTCTTTATACCTACTACCTTTTGCAAGGGGAAACAGATTCATTTTTTTTATGGCGTCTTTAGGTGACTTCTATTAGTCAAATGTCTCTCTATATAATTATAAAATACAGAGTGTTAGTGTAAACACCGTTATCCTTAAAACCAGTGGTTTGGTTTCACTAATAGAACGTAAATTCAATGAAAAAAATAAATTTTTTTTTTAAAGTAAAGACTCCATTTTTCCCTCGAAATAATTTCACCCTAAAGTACAATGATGTAATTAGTTAAAACTTATGTAGGTAGTTATAGCGGACGGCCAGTGCAGCAGGTCAACGTCCTTTGCGGTGATTACGTAACTCGGGCGCATAGTATCCATGAATTTACGGACGGTGTCGGACAGATTTTTTTTTTATTTTTGAAAGATTTTTTTGTTGATTTATTTTTAAATTCAGATTAACATTTTTTTATAATAAATCAAGTACCTATGGTTTTAGTGACAACGGTGTTTACACTAACAATCAGTATAGGTATATTTGACTTTGACTATGGAGAAACGTAAAATAATGTTCTTATTTTCTTCAGGAATTACCAATAGCTCATTTCGTTAAAGATTACCATCAAATCGAATTGGAAATACAGAAGAGAGAAGCAGAGATGAAACAAAAGTGAGTATTTATTTTTCTCTCGTTTTTTCTACTTTAGAATATACAACAATTTAATTCTACTTGACTACTTGACTTCTATTGACTGCCTCGTTGGTCTAGTGGTCGCAAGTGCGATTGCTGAGCATGAGGTCTTGGGTTCGATTCCCAGGTCGGGCCAAGTGTTATTGGGTTTTTCCATCAGAGTTTTCTCAGTAACAGCCCCAGTCTGGATTGGTGCCCGGTTGATGGCAATAGGCTCGCCCCCTATTACATGGGACTTAAACATAACTTGCGAAATGTGGGTGTACTAATGGGTACACCTCTGCCTAACCCTTCGGGGATTACAGGCGTGATGTTATGTTATGTTTAATTCTACTCATTTTTATTAATAATCGCAATCTAATCTTAGTCGCAATCAGTCAAAAATGTTTATTGGTTTTGTACGTTTCTGGATAAATTTCACACAATACACATAGTTATTAATAAAATTATATTTTGCTATTCCCACGTGGACAAATTCGTGTCTTGGTGTTTGTGCAGTATTTTATTAGTAAAGAGTAAAATGTCGTAAAACTTATCAGTTTTTGGAAGTTAACTTAGTTCCCGAGATTCAAACTCGTTATCAGATTTTAGTACCTTTGTGCTAATTACGTTTTTAGTTATTAGGATGGGACTCTTTAATAACTTATAGAGACGTGAGGAAAACTAATAAAAAACACATCGTAACTTTAATTTCAATTACCTAACTATAGCTATCTAGATTATGAGCTCAACGACCGCAGATGGTGAAGGGTTACTCGAAAGTATGATTTGTATTTTTAAATAATGAACCCAATAATGCCATTTATACCAGCTAATTGAATTTGACTTTATATATTATAAAATTCGATATAGACAACAACTACATCGACCAAATAGAGAAGGCCCCACAACGAAACCAGTGAGTACTTATTATCGATGTTTATTTTTATAAACGGTTTAATTAAAAATAATGTGCATCAAGATTGTCAAACTAAGTTTGTTATACCTTTAACTACCTTGCCTTGCTTTTACCTTAAACGATAGGCAACTAAAAAAAAACAAAAGCTAACGTAATGCCTTAGGACGCGTTCGTTCCATGTCGGGACGACATCAGCTTCGTGGCTTGTGTTTTTAAATGAAGGAGTTCACATGTGACTGCCTCGTTGGTCTAGTGGTCGCAAGCGCGACTGCTGTGCATGAGGTCTTGGGTTCGATTCCCAGGTCGGGCAAAGTGTTATTGGGTTTTTCCATCAGGAATTTCTCAGTAGCAGCCTCGGAGTCTGGATTTGTGACCGGTTGATGGCAATAGGCTCGCCCCCTATTACATGGGACTAAAAACATAACTGGCGAAATGTGGGTGAACTAATTGGTACACCTCTGCCTAACCCTTCGGGGATTACAGGCGTGATGTTATGAGTTCACATATACGACGACGCGATTAACTGTCGTTCACGACTTTTGGTAACGGTCGCGGGATACCGCTGGATACGGACAGCGTAGGACTAGTCATTGTGGCTATCTTTAGGAGTCCTATGTCCAGTAGTGGACGTCGTTCGGCTTATACGATGATGATGACAAAATTTGTAGCTAAAATAATCAAAAATTCTACATTTCCCTATCATTAGGACATACCTATCGACTATTTCATACACAATTACGATTACTTCAAAGAACAATTATTGAAAAATCAAAATAAATACCAAACACAGCAAGATGGTGTCAAAACTCAAACCGAAGAAACTTTAATACAAGAATACAACCGTAAACAACAACTTTTACATGATTATAATAACGGGTATGTTACTTTGTCAGTTTTTTGCATTTGCACATTAAATAATACACTCATAAAGTTCATTATGCATTGTGCACAAAATTAGTCTCAAGCTCTTTTCACTGCGCGGGCTTGCGGACGACGAGTAATGGGTAGCTCGCCGTCCGATCAAGGACCAAGCCCGGGTCGACGGCGCGTTCTTTTCCACGCGCCCTCAAAGAGCTGTCAGCACAGGGACGGGGCCCCAACAGGGCCAAACGCCTGCCGGGATTGCGGGACGTCTTAACAGGATACCGTGGCCCCGGAACGCAAAGGGCTACAGAAGAAACAGGGTGGTTTTTTAGTCATTAAAAGTCTGACAGTCCCTTCCGCTCCACCCAGAACGGAAGGACTAATATGATGATTTTTACCACTCAAAAAAAAAAGCTCAATTCACTGCAATTCATCCAGAGAATTTGAAACAGAATAAACCGGCTGGTTTTGTTCTATTTTAATTCATATATAAACAGAAATAAGGTTTCAAATCACTTGGTTGAATACACGATTCTTTTAGGTTTCCCGCAGTCCCACAGAGTCCAGACCAACAAGTTTCAAATCCGCAACTTCTAGATCCAATGATTGCAAGACCGAGCAGAGATACTTTATTTCTAAGTCAACAATCGCCATATCAACAGACCCTTGGCGCAGGCGCAAAAACTGTTGATGAAATCTACAAGTTACCTATGTGGCCTGCAGTAAGTTTTTATTTTGTACTAGCGACCTGCCCGGCTTTTCATGGGTGCAATTTAGATGTATCAACCTGTTTCTTGAATGACTTTAACTATTGATGAAAACCGCATTAAAATCCGTTGCGTAGTTAAAAAAATCTAAGCGTAGAGACAGCGGGAAGCGACTATGTTTTATATTATGTAAATATTTTAATTGATGAACAGAGGGATTTAGTATTCACTTACATAATTATGTACTTATTTAATTTTGAAACAGGAACAAGTTACAGCAAACGTAGCGGTAAGTCACGATTAATTTTAATTTTAAACAAAATTGTAATATTTGTTTTTATATAATATATTATATCGCCCTTGATTACTTATGTTTTCTTTGAGAAATATATAAATATGTAGGCTCCCCAACTGAGCTTAAATCTGCCAAATCAAGCAAACTACATTTTTTTTCAATAATTACGTCAAATTCAATACTACCAAGCAATATGGCCCTTTTCACGACGTGCCGAGTAAAGTAGAAACAGCGAGACGCGACATGCGGTCACGGCACAGTCGCCGTGCCATATAAAAACTGTCATTGAAGCTCATACATCACTGCTTTACACGGCAACCGTGCCGTAACCATATGCATGTGAATAGACCTACTCAAGAAAAAGAACATCCAAAAGCTACGCATCTAATTACTTTGATAATGGAAATAACATTGCAATGGTTCATTCGTTTTCACGAAACAATTTAATTTTATCTGGTAATTAATACCTGATGAACGTAGCCTAAATGAATTAATGAACTTTAAACTGCCTCGTTGGTCTAGTAGTCGCAAGCGCGACTGCTGAGCATGAGGTCTTGGGTTCAATTCCCAGGTCGGGCAAAGTGTTATTGGGTTTTTCCATCAGGAATTTCTCAGTAGCAGCCTCGGAGTCTGGATTTGTGCATGGTTGATGGCAATAGGCTCGCCCCCTATTACATGGGACTTAAACATAACTGGCGAAATGTGGGTGTACTAATGGGTACACCTCTGCCTAACCCTTCGGGGATTACAGGCGTGATATTATGTTATGAACTTTTAAACAATATTGTTATTATTTAAAGGATCTAGTGAGCAAAACCCCTGCCACAGAAAACTTCAATTGGCAAGCAGTACTTGTAAGTACATTTTAATATATTTTACTACTAGTTTTTGCCAGTGACTGCGTCTGCGTGAACTTCAAAAGTCCTAGTATCCCATACGAATAAAAAATTATATATATATTCTTTGTATGATGTGTACCAAAATTCTCATGATTCCGTTGAACCAAATAAGGGCTTTAAATCCTGAGTGATACATAGACAAACGAAAAAGAGGTGACGACAGACAAACCTAACTAACTGGCAATCCTGGCCGTGCCGCGATGGCTATTAGAAAGTAGGAAAATATTTAATTTTACACCTTTTCGTAGGAGCAATCAACACCGGTAGCGATAGGGGTGAGTTACAGTTTTATAGTACTTTATTAAAAGGATTATTGAATTGTTCTTTTATTTTATTTTATTAAACACTCACTTGTTTTATCACTTCATTTAAGTTTTCTTGAATAAGTTGCCAATAGAGTGGGTAACATGTGGGATAAATCATAATTTAATTATTTCTCTGTAATACAGCATTTAACATTTTTATCCCTCATAAAATAATGTAAATAAATAAGGAATGCTTTGTGTTTGGAATTTATTTTTGGCAAAAAGAAACTCATCAAAAAAAAATTTTTTTTTTTGTAATTATCTTTCTGAATTTAACTAATAAATATTTAATATTATTTAACATTTGTAGGATTTGTCAATAGAAACTTTAGTAAACGAATATCGTAAGCTTGAACAAGAAATAGTGCGAAGAAAAAAAGTAGTAGAAAATTATAAGTAAGTATTTCTTTCTTTATTTTGTATTTTTTTACGTTCTATAAATCCTTTACAATTTACGCTTAAGAGCATTTTAGTAACAATTTTTTGAATCCAAACGTATCTATACAAAACGGAAAGGGTATATACATACAAAGAGTAAGGCTTTATTGGATGATAACTAACGATATGGCAAGGGTTTCAGCTCAATAAGTATAAAATACTCGAAGAATTGACACCAAATTTTCGGTTTCATATGTTTCTTAAATTCAAATCATAACATACGTGTCAAACCGCACTACGTGGGTCAAAGACTTTCCACGTTACTTGCCTAATATCACGATAAATCTCTTCCGTAATTCTGCGCGCCTAGTACCGCATAAGTAGTCTACTGCAGGCGGTGTTCTTTGTTGATCATTATTTCCGAACATAGTAGAGATACTCGTAGGATTAAAAAACCCTTGCCATAACGTTTATTATCATCTAAAAAAGCTTTGCTCTTGGTATGTATAAACCCTTTCCGTTACACGTTGTATATCAATAAAAACGCCCATTTGAAACCGAAATAAACGTCTAATAAGCAATTAATTATTATTATTATCATTTTTACCTGGACCTGGACGTATACCAGCCTGTTACTGTCCCATTCTAACTATGTCAGAGGCCCTTGTGGCAGTTTAGAAATTCTGACACTAGGGTGTGTTGGGTCGTAAAACTTTACTGCCCACACGATAAAGAAGATCATTAATTTTAATTTTCTATACCCTTAGAAAATCCATAAAACTTAAAGAACTGGCGTATGGTGACCAATTGAAGAAACCGGTGAGTAATATAAAATATATAATTTACTCTACTATTATTGACATTGGTGCCGATTCCCTTGTTCACAAACTAGACTAAATTTAGAGAATTGACATCTCTTACTGACATACAGCGAAAGGAAAGGACGGTGACATTCCGTGACATTAAAGAACTAAGTTAGCGATGTCAAATTAGTTTTGCCTTGAACTTTTCCGTATTTTTAATCCACACGTTTTAAGATGTCAACTATAATTGTATGGATGTGTCAGATTGCCTAAATTTGACAGCTCTAATTTACATTAGTCTCTTTCTTGTTTTATTGGGCAGAAAAAGATGGAAATAGTCTAATTTTAGTTTAGTTTGTGACCAAGAGAATCGGCACCAATGGTGCCGATTCCGATGTTCACAAACTAGACTAAATTTAGAGAATTGACATCTCTTACTAACATACAGCGAAAAGAAAGGACGATGACATTAAAGAACTAAGTTAGCGATGTCAAATTAGTTTTGCCTTGAAATTCTCCGTATTTTTAATGTCAACTATAATTGTATGGATGTGTCAGATTGACTAAATTTGACAGCTCTTATTTACATTAGTCTCTTTCTTGTTTTATTGGACAGAAAAAGATGGAAATAGTCTAATTTTAGTTTAGTTTGTGACCAAGAGAATCGGCACCAATATTTCACGAACACAATTAACCACAATAATGATGCTAGATAAAAATCGACGTTATATTAATGGTAAATAATATTCAAAATAGATTAGCTAAGTATGCAAGAGATAGTACCCACACAATTGTGTGCACAAACACTAGTGCACTGCTTACTCACTCTCATAGTCCGATGGTAGGGCAATTCGACACGACCGGGGCAAGATTAGGAACAGGACCAACGGCTTGATATGCTTTCCGAGGCACGGTAGTGTCATACAACCGTGACAGTGCCTCGGAACCATTTCTAAACTCCAGGCTGCTACAGAGGAATTCCCAATGGAAATACCCAAGAACCTGTCTCTGCCATTTGCCAAAATAAATAGATAGGTATCGCAAACGATAACAATTTATTAATGTTTTGTAGGAATATTTCTCTCAGCTACGTTCAAATTTTAGTAATAATACCGGCTCCTTATTGTCCCACTGCAGAAAAAAGACCTTTTCTTAAACAAAGACGATACGCGGGCTCAAGGCGGATTGGCGATTTTAGACTTAATATTCATTACATTAAGTTCAGGTTTCCTCACGTTGTTTTCAATCACTGATGTCAGTGATGTCCAGGATAACGTCGTGAGCTACACAATATGCAAACATACTTTTTAAGTTTTATTTAACTAAATTAAGAAATGTGTGTAACTGTTGAATTTCCCAAAGTAAATAAACCTAAGGTGAGCCAAGAGCCTCGACCAACACCTAAGAAGGCTCTTGTTGGGCGGTCGGTTAATTTAAAATTTTATTAATTATTTTTATTTGACTTTAACCTTAGGGATATAACACTGAAGAAACAACTGGATATGCGCAGCCATATCTATCAGATTCAGAGGTAAACCAATCAGTATATTTTTTTAAATCTATTTCTAATTACAGTCAATAGATTTATAATAATTATATATTACTACAAGCTGACTCGGCCACGAGTTGCTGTAGCTAAGTAAAGATATTGTGGTTAATAATTGAGATAAAAACTATCCTATCTTTTTTTGACCAAATTACACACAGTAAGTCATATTTCATAAAAAAATGGTTGAGTAGTTTAGGAGTCCATCCCGGACAAACAACGTGACGCGTAATTTATGTATATTAAGATAATTTTTATAAGTCTAGATTTCCTCCTCCACCGTTGTCAGTGATATCCAAGATAAACTTCAAAAGTACACATAAAATAGAGCCACAAGTACTTAATATATTCAATAGTCCATCATAATAATTATTGTAAAAAACAATACGCCATTTATTTCAGTTAGCTACATTATATACCACGGCAAAAGTAGTAAGTACACTTTTCTTTTAATTAAGGGTTAATTGAATCGTCAGATAAGTCTTAACGGAGGGATAAATATGACGGTTTGACAGTTTTTGTATAGAACATAATTATGTCAAACTGTCATATTTATTCTTTGTATGAAAGTTATCTAACTATTGAAAACTCAAAACATGTAATAAAAAAAAATACAATGAAGGTTTTTTTGTGAACGATGTGATGAACACATTCATCCATATCTGTACCTACTTATAATACACAAGTAGTTCTTTTTTTTTTAATTTGACAAATCATCAAACGATTTCTTCCTCTCTGGGCGGAGCTGAAGGAAGTGTCAGACTCTTAGGGCGAGACTCCACCAAAGCGGAGACGAGAACAGATGTGTCTCACAACCAATCAGCTTGCGTCATTTTGACAGCTCAGCGCTTAGCTTCTGCACAATACAATATACTATTGGTTAATTACGAGACATCTCCTCTCGTCTCTGCTTTGGTGGAGTCTCGTCCTTACTGACTAAAGCCTATTCGTGTTCCGCCTAATGCTCTTTGCGTTCCAGAGTCACGGTGACTCTTCCGAACAAAATCCAGGGTTGCCATGGCAGGCACTGGCCATATAAAGCCCTGTCTACTAATGTTTTTTTTTTTTGTTTGTTTAAACACGCTAATCTCTGTACTTACCAGTCTGATTGGAAAAAAAAAAATTATATGATAGCCAGTTTCATAAAGTATAATATAGGCTATATAACATAAACGCTTATTTTATAATTGATATTACAGCCTGAAGAAAATACTGAACAATATCAATTAGATCCAAATGTAAGTACTTACATTGTTTACTTCTCAAAGTCAATAAAATTAAAAAATAATTATTGCAAAGCACGTTTCTAATAATGATTATTTTTCATGTTATTTTTAGTTAATTCCAGATCGCTACAAAGACATAACGGTAAGATTTCTATTTACCACCTTTTTGCTACGTCATAAGATCCTTTTCAGCTTGTCAACCAAGTACTCATCAAGACCAATCCAACGAGTCCAAGCTCAGTTGTAAACATACCTTTATGCCTATTAATATACTTCTGTTCTATCTCCTGCTTGTTTGGAGGAAAGTGTAAAATGGAGCCGATTCCCTTGTTCACAATCTAAACTAAAATTAGACGATTGCTATCTCTTTCTAACATACAGCGAAAGAAAAAGACGGTGACATTTTAGAACTAAGTTAGAGATGTCAATTCAGTTTTGCCTTGAACTTTTTCGTGTTTGTAGTCAATGTATTCTGACATGTCATCTACAACAATTGCATGGATGTTTCTGATTAACTAAAATTGACAAGTCTAATTTATTTCCGCCCCTTTCTTATTTTATTAGATAGAAAAGTCTAATTTTAGTTTAGTTGGCAATTTTTTTCTTAACCTCTCGCCATTCTTTTCTAATTAATTTCGGACTCCTCGAGCTTCATTCCCAAATAAATATTTTTTAATGTACTAAACGCATGACCCCAAGCACTCTACTGTATAACAATTAAATAAACAACTAGTCTAGTTGTTACATAAATTATAAAAAATGCTTTTAATTGTTTTCATATTTCAGTTAGACTTCAATAAAACGTAAGAAAGTTTAATGTAATTTTTGAAAAACAATTTGTTGTTTTTTTTAACTTGTATTTAATTTACCTATATCGGAAGTAAAAATAAAAACAATTAAAAATAAATTAGGGAACAAGTAAGTACTATATTTTGGACCTGAAAATACTGTCAGCAAAATTCTTCATTATTTTAGAAGAAAACCAATGTTTATTTATTTTGTTTTTACATGATTGAATTTGATTGCTTCATCAAAATCCAAAGTAAGCCGTGTTTTAATTTCCTATGAACTGAAACAACGAAGGACTATGGTTTCCTTCACGGCAATAATTATTCCATAATTGAATACGTCAATTCTTAATTTTATTTATTTTACTTCCTTGATATCTTTAGGTATTTCCCGAGAGCCGAAACTAAATCCGAAACCGGGGTCAGATCTTATCCTAAAAGAAAATCATTTAACAGGTAGGTACTTATTTTATTATTGTAGGAATTACAAGCTTTAGTTTTTGTAGAAAATGTCACAAGCACAAACATCCAGATTCGAGTTGACACGTGAGAGACACGTGTTGTAAAGGAAATAAATCGAGATATACATGATGTTGTTTAAACAGCTGTTCCATACATTTTGAACTTTCACAATAAGTGTTACATCTTTACGTGTACGTGAAGAGCTGTAAAGCTGTAAAAAGTACAAGAGCTGAACGAAAAAAATTAGTTACAAATAACTAAAACCCGACTACGAAAAAATCGCGGTATTTATTTCGGATCTAAAATCATGAACTTAATACGTAATGAGACACAATTGATTATCTATTGTTCTATCATGCCGGTATGACAGTCAGGCCTATAAAGGTAATGATAAAAGTTCGCGTCATGATGTTCCTTGTATTGTGTGTACCTAGGGCTAATAGTAGATACACTTCTACCCTTTCCGCAACATAACAATGATGGATTTAATAGTCATAACACGATCCTTGAACGTACAAAACCAATTGCTTTACTTGTGAAAAACGCATTATACAAGATGTTAGAAAAAATAATCTATTGCTCCATACATTTTATTTGTTTAACTTTACAAAAGGCTGTAGGAAACAGCATTATTTTTTTTGAGGCTTGCACGTTTTTTTGTACTGAAGTTGATCTTTATCATGAATACACCTTGTATATGCACCAACGCGAGTAGTGAAGTACGTTAATAAGTAACTGACCAACCAACTATAATTCATAATTATGTAGTTAGGTTGTTATCGGTTAGTGAAAGGAAAAATGGAAAACATATTTTTATTTGCGTGCGTAGGACCGATTCCACTTTCCAGTTTTTATTATAAGTATTTAATATTATTATTAATTAACTTTTCTTTTTATTTTATAGTCCAGAAGACACGACCCAGGTAAATAAAAGAACTTTTTATAATACCCATTTTACAATTATATTATTTTTTCTTGATAAATATATTTTGTAATTAGCAAAATTAATAATAATTGTGTTCACAGCTCTATATTATATATCTACAGAGGATTCGAGAACCGCACGCGAAAAAAGAGAAGTAACAAAAAAAAAACATTTTAAATATTTTTTTTTAATAAACAAAATTCCTTTATTTTATTTTTTTTATTCTCATATAATTATTTCAGACTGAAGAAGACACGAAAACCAATATCTGCAGTGAGTATTACCAGAAACCAGATTTGACAGCAAAATATGCTAAAGCTCTAAAACCTCTCATTATGTTTCAGTATCAGTACGCTTATGTGGATTTGGAGAATCTTGGAGAAATTATCAAGAAGTATAGGCGTCAACGAGCATATCCACTGAATTCGAACTTTGTGAAGAAACCTAAGCCATCTTTTCACGATGAACCTAACATCAGTTCAGATATTCAGATTTTTAGTGCAGAACCCAAAGAGGTCCAAGAAAACGATCAACGAGACCCCAAAACATGGTTCTTACATTCTGCGGTAATTATTTTACGTATTAAATATTCATATATTTAGTTTTTTACATAATATAACATCACGCCTGTAATCCCACAAGGGTTCAGCAGAGGTGTACTCATTAGAGAACCCACATTTCGCCAGTTATGTTTTAAGTCCCATAGGTGGCGTGCCTATTACCGACAACCGGGCACAAATCCAGACTCCGAGGCTGCTACTGAGAAGTTCCTGATGGAAAAGCCCAATAACACTTTGCCCGACATGTGAATTGAACCCAAGATCTAAGCAGTCGCGCTTTGCGACCAGTAAACCAATGAGGTAGTCAACAAGGTTGTTTTTTACCTTCAATTAGTTTCTCAATTTGGACGTTTATGTATGTTAGGGTTTTGCCGATGTGAGTGATGTCCACGATAAACTTAGACAATAGGTACAGTCAGCAATACAGATAGGTATCGAGTCGTCAGATATAGATGAAGTTTTCTTAGAAACTGATGAATGTTACCCTCTTTTGCTGACTGTACATATGAATTGAAAAAGTTTAATTGGTACTTGCCCGCTACCTTAACCACTGGGCCATCACGTTTCCCCTCCCCCCCTCCCCTATTAATAACTAAAAACTGTTCCAGCATTTTACTGTTCTACTTTAGGTGACTCTTAGACACAAAAATGTTGAACTTGCTACTTTCGCTTCCAGGATGAATTCAACCATATCATGATCGATCCAGAAGCACCAGATTTTGCAGACTTCATGCCGAATCCAGCTGTAGAAGAAGAGACTCAGTGGTCGTTTTTTGGCCGGCAGGTGGGTTTTTTTTATGAAGTGTATAGTTACACGCAGGGCTTATGCATGAGGAATTTAACTATTAGCTGCGTATGCGTGGTTTTTTCTACCAGAGTTAAGAAGTTATTTGGTAACTGATCCGCTCCCATAGGTCACCCCATGATGTTATAATTATAGCCTGTGCTGTCCCACATGTATCTAGCGATCATACTCTTTTTCCAATCGGTCTAGTAGTTCCAGAGATAAGCGCGTTGAGCAAACACATAAACAAATAAAAAACTGCTCAGCTTTTTAATATAATTTAATCAAGATTATAGCTTTATGTAACGAAAGAAATATTAAAGCGGACTTAATGTCTTGCTTGACAGTCCCTTTTTATTTTCATCGGTCACAAATTCTGAGTTCTTTGACAAAATCCAATTTTGTCATCCATTTACATCATAACACTACCTCATAATTGTTTCTCTTTTTTTCAGGTGGACCATAATAATGAATATTAAAACAGAAAATTCAGGAATAAAATTTTTAATTTTAACATGTTTTTTTTATGATAATAACCTCATGACTCCTAAAAATAAGCCTAACTGTTCGGATAGGATTTTTTTTTAAATATTGGTTTAAGTAGTTTTTCATACTCCCGGAATCATGCCTTTTTTCAAATTTGGAACAACGATAGTTCGAAATTTAAATTCAAAAATTTTTAGACACCAAAAAAATGGCAAGGATGGTAACTTTAAAACTTTGTTATTTTTTTTTTACATTTCATTTTCTTATCATTGTTTTTATTTAAGGCCAGTATACCTACCCAAGCCAATGCACGGTCGTTTAATTTAGGAGTCCGTGAGTGTTTTGTTTGTCTTCGCCGAAGCGAGGAAAGGCTTTGATAGACTACCTTTAAGCTTAACCAACCTCATCTTTATTCAAAAGTATTCCCTAGAATTTCCTCCACCCTTTTTAGGACCATAAACCATGACGGTCCATCAGACTCGGGTTCTTTCGTTTTGTTTCGTCAAAGTTCGACGAAGGCACGAAATAACACCTCGGGGAATAGCAGCGGCGTCTCGAAACTTACCTCATACACTATTCATGGCGGAACCTTACCACGCTCTATTTTAGAGTGCCTCGGTCTGAAAATTGAGTGACGGCCATTTTAAATAATTACCTATAACAGAAGCTAGGTTCTGCTCCTGACTTCGTACACGTAAAAGTCAAGCATACTTTACAGCTAAAATGGCAATGATAAAACTTTTTATCATTGAAAAAAAATTTGTAATCGGACCAAAGCTTTTGTACATTTTCTAAAAGTATTTTTTCCCACCAAAATACTTTCGGTTCTCTGCAATATTTTTTGATTATAGTTGCCTAGTCTGAGGTGCAGTATGCTCAGTTAATGGGCATGTAATGTGTCTTTTTACACTCCGTGTATAATTAAGTAGGACTTAATTATAATATTACATTATAATTATGTCCAACTTAAACATACAAACTGGTCTACAATGATTCGTATTTTACCATTAATGAAAATTACTCCTTTATATTCCATTTTCATAATCCTTTACACCTTTAACATACAAAGTATGATCGATTCGAGTATTGTAGCAGTGACGCAGCATTATTATTACCGGCCATTTCCTCAAATGACTGGCAGAATTGTCGCCATTATTAATTAATATAAACCAACCTACACCTAGGGTTACCAGATGGTCAGGATTCGTGTGGATTCTCCCGACATTTTACATGACTTCCGATAAAATACTAAAACTCTCAAGAAACAGGTTCGTCATCGTTTTCTACCTAGCCTTCTTACAACTGTAGTATGGTCGGTTTCCAACCTAACCTGCAGCAGCTGAATATCAGTAATTTTAATGGAGCGACTACCTGTCTGACGTCCACAACTCAATAACCAACTGGGTAAGACTGATTTCCAGACTTTAGGACTTCAGACCATTCGTAATGACTGTCAAAAATCTACGGATGTCAGCCGGGACTAACGGATTTACGTGCTTTTTGAAGCACGGGGGTATCACTCCACTAACTTCCAAACCCAATACCACTAAACCAGACATGCGACCTGAACCTAAATGTAAAATTAACGTTCACTTTTCCAAACAGTTCACTATAAAATGGAATAAATATCTAGACTAATACAAAAGCAAAAGAGTCACTTTGATATTAAAAGACAAGCTGGTTATTTTTCCCGACATAAACTCCAAAATCCCGACAATTCGACATTTCATCCAGGTATAATAAACTTATAATCTGATGGTAACCCTACCAACGACTGACCCGACATTGTGTCATGTATCCCCGAGGGAACACGGTGCACCGCCCTGCACAATTACGTAATATCTTGGAATTACATCACTGAATTACCTATTCATGTTCTGATTAGTTATGCAAATTCAACGTATTTGGATTGATTATGACGTCATTGTTTGATGGAGTAAGACAGCGCTATATATTATAGGTATTTAGAAGTATAATTTGTCGTAATTATTGTAGAGGTTCTGGCTGTCTGAGTCAAATACAACCTCATTTAAGTTGTCTATGCCTATGAGATACATACTATTTAAAGAATTGACAGTGCGTCGCAACGGCTAACGGCAAAAAAATTATAACTAGCGCTATGCTGTAGTCCCCCATAATACAGTAAAAATAATTTGCCATTAAAGTAAGGGCTTTAAAGCGTATGCATTAAAGTAAATTTTAAACCGTCAAGACAAAAAACGTGACGACTCGCGGGTGGTGTGCTGGAAACTTCAGATGCTGGTTTCTATGCTCAGTGACAAATTGTTTGTATGGATGTATGTAATCTTTGTCCTGTGTCCTTCTGAGTAGTGTTTTTATACGCACGTATTTCTGTGTCAATAAATATTTTTTTCTTTCTTTCTTTCTATCTCTGTCTTATTTATTAAAAAATCTGTTTCAATATTGTAAGTCGGCCAATCAAATTCGTTTTAAAAAAATGCATATTTTTCCCATTATGTTCCTCCATTTGCGTCCAAGTTATGCACGATGCATCATTTTTGCTGTCTCCCGGTAAAACAGTATTATGTTTTAAAAGGTTTAAAAAGAAAAAATGCGCATCGTCGAATGTTGTTGCTCTTTTAAAAAGATTATTTTGGACTGTTAAAGGAAAAAGAGTGCTTTTATAAAAAAATAATTTCGATTATTTATTTTTATTGTATGTACATATTTTCAATTATTGTTTATGATGGTATTCTTGACATTCATACATACATACATAACATCACGCCTGTAATCCCCGAAGGGTGAGGCAGAGGTGTACCCATTAGTACACCCACATTTCGCCAATATGTTTAAGTCCCATGTAAAAGGGTGCGAGCCTATTGCGATCAACCGAGCTTAAATCCATACTCCGAGGCTGCTACTGAGAAATTCCTGATGGAAAAACTCAATAACACTTTGCCCGACCTGGGAATAGAACCCAAGACCTCGTGCTCAGCAGTCGCGCTTTACGACCACTAGACCAACGAGGCAGTCTTGATATTGGTACAAATTAATAGCTTTCAACCAAAGTGTTATTGGGTTTTTCTATCAGGAATGTCTCAGTAACAGCATCGAAGTCTGGATTTGTTCCCGGTTGACGCCAATAGTCATAAATTATTTATAAAAATGTAGATTAAAGGATCAGTAAGTTCTACAAAAATATAAAAACGCAAACTTTGCCAAACTTATGTACTAACAGTACCTAATCGTAAAGAAAAATCTTCCTAACAATTTGAAAAAGACATCTAACATTGACAACGATCTAAACGGTCTAAATAAATATCTCTTCAACCAGCTAACTTTAAAATAAACCTTCAATTTCCTAACCAAGAGGATTTGCCTCAGAACCCAAATGCACTTAAAGTTCAAACAAATTACGCTTCCCGTCTACAGAACTGAAGTTTACGAGATATGCACCGTTTGTCAAGAGCACGTCTCGAACGATATTCGAATTGAAGCGGCTGCTCACCGCTTGGACTTCAAAGGCTCAAGTTGTTAGATCGCTGTCGGAAATTTACGGTATAAATTAGGTATACAGAAACAATTTTGGTTAGCGGAATTTGCAATATTTGGAATACATTTTAAAATTAAATCTACTAAGTTGTAATATGCTGTCTTGTTGGTCCAGTAGCTGAAGCGCCCGCCTTTCATGCCTGAGATTGTGTGTTCGATATCGGGCTAATGTAACTTTTTTAATACATATTATGTGTGTCAATGACGTCGATACAGGAAAACATAGTAAACAAAAAAAAATATCATTATTTTTATTTATTTTTTAATATGATAATTATTTTCATCAATTAAGTAGACTTTGCTAAAGCTTTCGATACACTTTGATTACGCAAATATTTATTTACAAAACTTATCTTTTATTAACTTTCGTAATCCTTAATCGATTTATGATCAGTAAACAGTAAGTCATCAAACTTTCCACCCATACATCTCTAGCTGTCACCACGTGGGGCCGAGGTAGTCGCCTAGAGGCATCCCTCAGACTGACCGTTCAATTAAAACTTCCTAACTATCCGTAGGAAATTAATAAACTTTTTTTTCAATAACAAAAGGTCGGGCTCATCGATTGAATAAGTTAGGTTGGTGTTTAGTTCAAACTCGTAATTCGGTTGGTTAATTAAAAATTGTTGGGTTAGTCAATAGCTGTTTTGAAAACCAACTAATTTTGTGATTATTTTTTGAGTTACGGTTTTGTAACGTAAAAGGTAGGGGGACAAGCCACGTGTTGTCTACGTGTGTGTGTTGTAATAGCTGAGTAAGGGATGATTTCAGGGGTCCTAACACGAATACGCGTAATTGTAACGTAAATTCAAAATTTAAATTCAAAATGCCCGCACGTAATATTTATTGGATGATAGATACTAATTGTGTTTGTAAAAAATAAACACGACGACAAACAGACAGACGATTGACAAAAGGTATTTATATGGCAGAGGTGAGTGGCAACGCCGGGAGGGGTCGCCCTAGGAAGACATACACTGACCTTATTGGTGAGGTCCTTCAGAAAGGTCAGGTGCGGAGTACTCGTAACCGTCGTGCTTGTATGACGAGATGTATGAACATAGATGAGGCGAAAGGAGTGTGTAAGGATCATAGCAGGTGGCGTTCTGTAGTTTCTGCCTACCCCCATGGGAAAAAGGCGTGAGTTTATGTATGTATGTATGTAAAAAATAAACAAAAATGGAAAAAAAGTATACAAATTAGAGGCAGAAATTCAAAATAAAAATGTTCTCATATTTTTCTTTCTGTTAGGATTCGTCCATCATCTATTCGTCTGATAAAACAAAGTAACTTCCAATTACTTTGGTTCTTTATGAGACCCGAGCTCCCTCGAATCATTATGCTACGTTCTGCTGTAATCAAACATTGATATTGATATAACAACGTAATTAACTAAATATAATAATAATAATTAACGTTTTTTCTATTCTAAATCGGCCTATTAGCGATCAACGCTTAGTAACGTCACCTATTCTTATTTGGAACCTTGTTTTTCTCACAATTCGAAATTCAAAAATAAAAATAACAAAATAAGATCGATTAAACCAGCCAGTACCTCAACCCACTTTTTCTTATTCAAACTCAAAATAAATCATGAGCTCATTTCGTCGGAATAGCATTAATCAAAATAAGCTTTTAAATTACACTGATTCGTCTAAACACATTTCTCCATCAGAGGTGTTGAATATTTTTTGAAACGAATGGATAATTTTAATGTAGTAGTGCCAACCAGCAATCTTGGGACAAATTACCCAGGAGCTAAAATAGGGTGACAAAGAAATTTAAGAAAAGTTCAGGATAATAAAATGGTTGCCTTGTTACCTTGGTTTAATGGACTGATTTGGTACAAAAGCTCTTTGGCGTTGTTATTTTAATCCGGATAAGCTTTAAAAAGATATGTTTAAAACTTAACGTCACTGATACTTTTCAGTACTAAAATAATCCACTGAACCAATTAACTGGAGATATTTAAATTATTACATTGCTTTCATAGTGAAATTATTATTTAATTGCTCTTAACTAAACTAACAACTAACTTAAACTAATAATAACTAACGTACTGCTGTAGCAGTGTCTCAGTAATTTATACTTGATTTAAATTGGCGGCGTCAACAATATTATTATTATACCACTGCAATGCAAAGACCTCTTCTCTCAAACATAGAAGGCACAAGCATTGTGCAACGCTTAATCAAGACAGATCAGCACTTACAGACAGTAATTTCCATCACCGATGTCCTTTATGTCTAAAATAAACTTAGAAAATACATGTGAATTGAAAAAGTCACGTCATCATGACAGCGTATGAAACCCATAACCCGAGAAGAGGTTCTTAACCCTCGGACTATATTCAGATAGAATCTTATATCGGTGAAAAAATACTAGATCAGCTTTACACATTCACCGTTCGATTTACGATAAGTTTCCCCAAATTACGCCACTACTCCTGGGAACCGCAGTGCTGTGGTAGTTCCTAGTGATTGATAGGACGCAATGCGGGCTGACGGTGGGAACTTTAATGCACGTAGCCATATTTTATACTCTACTACCACAGAGTACCATAGGTACAGAATGCCGGCTCAATACAACTAGTAAAAACGACAAAAAGAGGTACTTACATAACGGGTGTAAAAATATACTTAACTAAGGAGAAAATTACATATTTTACATTCTTCATCCATCTACAACAACATTTCCACATCCATCAAAATTTTTTTAATTCCGGACCTCGCATAGGATCCTTTTGCTCACGGAGATATTGTAATTCAAATTTCTAACTTTATTTACGTTTCACAAAAACCAGGTTTCTTTACGTTCACCAATGCTTGTGCATTACATTGTGCGGTACCATAATTATAAAATTTTCACCAAAAAATAAATCATCATTCATTTTTTGGTGAGCAGCCTGTATAATTAATAGCCAGGTAGTGTGTCTTTTTATAACCCGTATAGCGATTCAATTGACTGCCTCGTTGGTCTAGTGACTGCCTCGTTGGTCTAGTGGTCACAATCACGACTGCTGTGCATGAGGTCATGGGTTCAATTCCCAGGTCGGGCAAAGTGTTATTGGGTTTTTCCGTCAGGAATTTCTCAGTAGCAGCCTCGGAATCTGGATTTGCGCCCGGTTGATGGCAATAGGCTCGCCCCCTATTACATGGGACGTAAAACATAACTGGCGAAATATGGGTGTACTAATGGGTACACCTCTGCCTAACCCTTCGGGTATTCCAGGCGTGATGTTATGTTATAGCGATTCAATAAATCCTGTATGAAAGAACTGAATTCCATTCGATAGTGCACTTACATTCTCTAAATACATGTCTAAATATGCATGCATCTATTCGCGTACGGAGCCAGCTTTCTGAATAATCTATTCTGTGCCTCCACACTCGCTCCGCAAACCGCGTTCTGCTACGAATAGATAACCTACCTTATCAGTTCCATTGGATGTAAAGTAGTTATGTGTTATAACGGTTAGGAGTAACCTCTAGCTTATGGTTAAGTAGCTTACGATATTTTTGATACTTTGAAAATCCGTGAAGACCAAATCATAACTTTAACCTTTATTGCAATCCATAATGTGAAACATACGGGTCGAAGGTTAAATAGAAACAATTATGGACCCTGTCAGGTACAGAAAAAAAAAACTTATGAGGTTGACCGAGGACCTGGGTCGCGGGAAACCGGGGGGTACTGTCAAAGCAGGACAGTTTTGACAGTTTCGTAAAAATCTCTCTCTGTGAAAGTGAAATGAGTTTCAAGTAAGCTTCCATCTAATACTACTAATTGACAGTTCATCTCAAGCTCACTTCATCAAAAAAAATTCAAAAATTATTCTGCCAACTTTTTTTTACATGCTCAGCATGTACTTGAAACTCACTTCACTTTGACAGACAGAGATTTTTACAAAACAGACCTTATTCTCTAAAAATCTCAAGGTTAAATGTACCCTAACACGTTGTCCTTAAATTTAAATAATCATGGCCACATCAAAATGAGGGTACAAATTGCAATTTGTGTAAAAAGCAAAAAGAAAAAAAATTGCATAGATTAGCTTTCGCAGACATATTACTCCATTGTGGAGTTGGGATTCTTCTGAATTATCTTCTAACGTAAATAAATGTCTCTGCTGGGATTTGGTAAACTTTTTAGATTTGTAGTAACTTCGTCTGTCAGGTGCATTCAACCGCAAAACATAATTTAATACCAACTACCTTAAGCTAACAAAAGTTTGCAGTTGCTATGCGATAGGTACAAAGTACGTACTTTGTTTTTTACGGCTAATGCAAATTTCGAGATGATACTGAAAGAGATTTCTTTTATATACAGTGTGTCTTTTCGATAAAGTGGAAAAAATCAACAAAAAATGAAAAAGAATGATAGGAAAATAGATCGCGATATTTTATTAAAAGCTTTTATTTAACTTCACCTGTATGTATGTAACTATGTATGTATGTCCTGGAATTTTGCAATCAATATTTCATCCACTTCTACTAAAGCTATCGAGCTGAAATTTGGCACACACGTTTGGTTTTGATGACAATGCATGATTATGATAAGCATGACGTGATGCTGCTGCCAGGATTGGCTCCAGATGAGGGAACTCCTCAACGGTTAACAGTAGGGACATGAAATTTTACACACTGGTCCAGTCTCAATGACAATGCATGATTATTATAAGCATAACGTTTTGCTGCTGCCAAGATTGGCTCCAGATGAGGGAACTCCTCAATGGTTAACAGTGGGGACATGAAATTTTACATACTGGTCAAGTCGCAAAGACAAAGTATGTTTATGATATAGATTTCAAAAGACTAAAAAGTAGAAAATAAAATTATAAAAAAAATATATTTTATAAAAAGCTTTTATTTAACAAAAAAATGCAATGCCAAAGCTTTTATTTATAGTCATACGAATACAGCCTGAAATTATTGTAGCAAAAACTTATTTTTTCCTTTTTAGTGCATTTTTTTGTTAAATAAAAGCTTTTTATAAAAATTTTTTTTTTTATAATTTTATTTATCGGTTTTTCTTTTGTTATATACATAATTAAATAGGGTTTAACATAATTTAATAATGTGTCTTTCGGAACTTCCAATTTTTTTTAAATGCCTACATACATAAACCCAGAAAACGTAACCCTACATGTCATATACAGTAGTCTAAAAAGGACAATTTACTAAAGGCTTACCTCCAAAAAAATCTCTTTTAAAAACGGCCAGCGTTCAGCAGCATACAATAATATCCTGGAAGAAGGTCTCCCGATATAAGATAAAGAACTCAATGACAGTCCCATAACATTGATTTACGATAAGCTGAAGAGTCGAGAGTATACATAAATTTAACATAAGTATTCCACTTTGTAAGCTTAGAACAGCTTAGGGGACGGAGGAACGTTGGCTAAACTTGTTTTATGCTAAATCTGGAACTAACTTCATTTGAGTTTTTATGACTTAAGGTTGAAGACTTACTATACTGATCATGAAAAGTATTGTAAGTGTTTTTTTTTTTATTTTTTCTACAAAAAAAACGTGGTAAAATCTGTTAGGTGGTAAAAATCGACAAGTGGGTCCTTCTGCCCTGGGTGGAACGGAAGGAACTGTCAGACTTATACTGACTAAAAAACCACCCTGTTCCTTCTGTTGCCCTTTACGTTCCGGGGCCACGGTATCCTGTTAAGACGTCCCGCAACCCCGAATGTTGCCTTACACTTGGAATTCCTCCTATTGGTGCGTTTACGTGCGGTTAATACAATATTTAATTGTTTTTATTTTGGGAGCCTTTTATTTCCCAGATATCTAAGGACGAACTTACAACTTTTTTTAAACGAACACTGCTATTAAAATGGGTTAGAACACGGCTAAACCAGAAAGTGCCCTTACTGTATATAAATAAAAACTAGCACTCATATTTCAAACCTTAAAATAACTACACAAAAACATACTTCACAGACCACAATAAACGAAGATTTTATGAACAGCAAAACGTTCTGATGGGCCGGTATTACACTATAAAATTTTATCATGCCCCGACGAATGGACGTCCATTATCGTCGAAAATCATCTTCTACCCTAATATCCACCATTTTGGGGCAAAACATTAGACCAATAAAAGGTTAAGAGTCAATAAAAGACCAACGCCATCTACCGGTGGTTAGTGTATGGTTTATGGTTTTAGCTGTGAAAGCTTCAAATCAAACATTAGGTTGATGAAGTAATTTTGTTTCCAGATATCTGGTTGTTTAGCCCACGGATACTAAAAGAGTAGTAACTTCAGGTCTGGATCAGCTCGATATAATACAATAAAACAAATTATAATACTCACGCTATTAAAGAAATTAATTAAAGATGTCGGCCAAGCATGAGAGATTATTATGCTATTTCGCTCATAATATGATAATTATGACGATGAGATGATTTATTGCTGCCTCGTTGGCATTGTGGTCACATAGCGCGACTGCTGAGCGTGTGCTGTGCTGTCTTGGGTTCGTTTTATAAGTCGGGCAAAGTGTTATTGGGTTTTTCCATCAGGAATTTCTGAATAGCAGTCTCGGATTCTGCTTATGTGTCCGGTTGATGGCAATAGGCGCGCCCCTATTACATGGGACTTCAACAAAACTGGCGAAATGTGAATGTACTAATGGAAACAGCTCTGCCTAACTTTAAGGGATAATAGGCGTGATGTTGTGTGTACGTAATTCATTAATCTCAGTACCATTCAAAAACAAAAGCTCGTAAAACCGCGTTAAACTACAATAACAGCAGTTGAAACATTATCTTTACATCTAAACAATGGAAGTTAGCAGCCAAATGAGTCACCTTGAATTTTAATTATCTCATTACCGTCATACGAGTCTCCTTGATGTTTTGCCTACAAACAACGTCGTCAGTGAGGTAATCCTGTTGACAAAACGTGCAGAATTTAAGGATCATGTAAACCACTAATGGGCTATGCAGAACAAGCTTAAAAGTTAGGTCTTTTGTCTTAAAAACGGGAACATGGCTAGTTTTTTAAAACATTGAGGTCGATAAAGGCGACGAAGTTGCGGCCATCCTACTAATATAATATAACATAAATGTAAACGTTTGTGAAGATGTTTGGATGTTTGTAAACCGTTGAAAAGATTTGGATGAAAATTGCCTCTTAACTAGATAGATCAGTTTTTAGATTGACACATAGAATACTTTTTATATAAATAAATAAATAAAATCATTTTATTTCAGGCATAGCACGTTTTTACAAACATTTCACCCATGGCAGTAACGTTTTCCGGTAATGTGTTCCCTTAGGATAAAAGTTCAACTTACTTTACGGAAAGTTACTTTTAACGCGGGCGGATCCGCGGGCAGAAGCTAGTACAAATGTCATTTCAATAATTATATAATTTAAAGCGAAGGGTCACTCACTCACTCATTTATCGTGAAATGTTAAAAACTACAACAGACACAGACTGACACAGACACAGATGAAAAAAAAAAAAAAAAATGATGATGATGATTGATGATGATGATGTGATGAATGATGATGAAATTTGGCAGGGAGATAATTTAAATTTAGTAGACACCGATGACTTTTTTTTTCAAAATTCTCTCCTTGAAGGTATAAAATGGTGTTACAAAAGTATGGAAAAACTTAGGAGAAACCTAGGAGTAAACTAAGTTACCTTAATTTAACGCGAGCGAAGCCGCGAGCAAAAGCTAGTAAGTAATAAAATTTCCATATTCGTTTGCAAAGTTAGAGAGAGTTAACCCAGCAATGCAAAAGCAATAAGCCCCACTATGTGTCGGAATTGGTGAGCGTTCCCCATTCGCCAATACACGATGCTTGCATTGCAATATTCATTCGGAATCAATTCGTTTTGTATGCTGCCCCACCATATTCGTGTTGTTATCAACGTAGCTAACCGGTGTTAGCTTTTATAGATTAAAGGCGGTTGCATACTAGACAGACTTAATTTTTACACGACTGCCCCAAAAAAAG
This sequence comes from Hoplodrina ambigua, assembly GCA_949774945.1. NCBI lineage: Eukaryota > Metazoa > Arthropoda > Insecta > Lepidoptera > Noctuidae > Hoplodrina > Hoplodrina ambigua. Next base: position 12,483,382 of record OX458968.1, read on the forward strand.
CAGTGTTACGTGTTCAGGGTTAATGTATGTATGTATGTATGTGAGATTCTTTATTCCACCATAACTTTAAACGCCTTAAACGCCTGAACCGATTTAGATGTATGGGGTATCGTTACAATCCTTGCATCGTTCCGAGAAACATAGGTTAGTTAAAAATAAAAAGAATCCTGTGTGGTCACTTTAAAACGTAAATTAATACCAGCCTCAATTTTTTTTTTTAATGAATCTGGTCGTGTCTATCGTCTAGAATTTGACAAGTAGATTTAAAAAATACATAACACTGTAAATAAAAAACGTCGTAAAAAAAACTGACGAGTATACAAAGTACAAATATGTGCAATTTTTGCAGCCGTATTTATTAATTATAGTAGCTTTTTTTTTGTAACTTATACGTACTACATTTAATTATGTACTAGAATAATTATCTAATAATTCTTAACCTTGTGCCCGCCGCAGACTTTTATAGAAATCAAATTAAAACGTGCTCACGATGCCTCGGGTGGCAAGACACATCGAAAATAACGCTTACAGTTAAGAATAAACATATAATTAAAAATACAAAATTAATGAATGGATCGAAAGAAAGGGAAGATGAAATGTTGATGGGAGGAAGGATGGATGGAAAGTAAGGATCGTAGCAGGTGGCGTTCGATGATTTCTGCCCTCGTGGGAGAAAGGTGTGAGAGGGTGAGGGTGTGTGTACGAATGAAAGAAAAGAAAGAAATTCGTCACTTAGCGTACAGATAATAACAGATTTTTTAATTGAAGTGGCACCAAAAGCAGCGAGCTGCGAGCTCGAAAGTCTGACAATCAGTCTTACCTAGGGATATCGTATTAGCCAGTTACTGGGTTGTGGAGGTCAGATAGGCAGTCACTCCATGTAAAATACTGGTATTCAGCTGCATTCGGTTAGACTGGAATCCAACCATGGCTAGGCAGATGATGATGATGAAGTGGCGGTCAAAAGGTGCTTGACTATTGTTTCATTAGCACCACGCGTTAAGTTACGCCTTTGCTTACTGCTCCGCTCCCGTTGCGTGTAGCGTGATGTTATATAGCCTAATACTACTCCTCATAAACCAAGATATCATGTAACAAATATTTTTTTCCAATCTGTCTGCTAGTTCCAAAGATAAGCACGTTTAAACAAACAGAAAACTCTTCAGCTTTGTTAAATTAGCATAGATATAAGTTCAGATTTCCTTACGATATCAAAATGAAAAACAAACACAAAAGCTTTTTCCCAACAAGTACTGATACACACAGCGATCTTGTCATGAATTCCTTACAATCCAATAGACTGTATAATATTACGGACGCGTCGTGTACTACATGAAGCAGTTCACTTCGGAGCATACGTCGGAAGGAATTCGCGGGCCGCTGCTGTGGGTGGGGTCTCAGTGTCAGCGGTATAAAAGAAAAAATGGAATGAAAAAGACACGGTGCAAAAGGTAATGTTGATAGGATCAGTGAAAGGCAGTTAACAAAAGGAATTTATATGGCAGATGTGAGTGGCAACGCAGCGAGGGGACGCCCTAAAAAGACCTACACTGACCTTATTGGTTAGGTTCTTCAGCAAGGTCAGGTGCGCGATACTCGTAACTGGCGTGCTTGTACGACGAGATATATGGACGTAGATGAAGCGAAAGGAGTATGTAAGGATCGTTGTACGTGGAGTTCTGTGATTTCTGCCCACCCTCATGGGTAAAAGGCGTGAGTTTATGTAGGTGTAAGTGTATTTTAGCAAATTAGGAATTTTTATAATGAGCATTATAAAGACATTTTTGTCTACGAATGGGCTCGTTGGTCTTCCATCCCGCTCACACTCAGCCCTCTAACCTAACAGCATTCTCCCTACTAGGAGACGACTGCATAAACTCCATGCATAACATTATACAGGAACGAGGCGAGGGTTACACGTGCGTGAATCGGAAATCCGTTCTAAAAAATGTTTTACACCTTGCAATTGTAGCAGTGTGAGTGCGGCTTTATGAATGGAAAAAGCACAGAAGGCCAAGAAAACAAATAGCGTTTACGCACCCGAAAAGATTACGTGTTAAAGTTAAAAAAAAAACTGGCGAAGTGCGAATCAGACTCGCACTCGAAGGTTTTGTACATCGAGATCGAGCAAAAATCTGAAAACTCGTTTCTTATATTTGGAATCTGTTACGGTTCAGGTACAGCCCTGTGACAGATGGACGGACAACGAGTAAAGCAGAAAGTGAAATCTTAGTAATCCCCTTTGCATACAGAACTTTGATGTATCAGTCAGTCAGTACCACTAGTCTTTTATATAATAAAATTATATTATAGATTTATTCAGGTTTTCCATGAGCTTCTAAAAAAGTAACACAGAATATGACGGAAAAAATATATTTAAAATTGAAATCTCTAAATAAACCTACTGTTTCTAACCTGTACTGTGGTCAGATGTTTATTTTAATGTGGGAATTGCGTGATGCGTTAACCCTTCCAAATGTGTCAAGTTTATATTTGTTAAGCGCCCCTTTCATTTGGGGTTGGGAACAAAACCACACTGCCGGTTTTTACCGCCATTATTTATACAAATATTGCGTTACAGTGCTCATTGAAGCGGTTTTACAGTCTCCCATAGGAGTCGCGTTCTTACTGGAATCAAATGTAACAGCGCTCATAAGAACCCATTAATTTATTAATCATTAAAAAAAAACCTTTAATTTAACTAAGGCCCATAAAACACAAATACTTAAATAAGTAGGTACTTAACTATAAGCTAATACATATTTTATATAATAAACTTATAAACTATTGCACACGAAGTGATGGCGTCGTGTTGCGCTGCGTGGTGTCGCGTAGCTTCTCGCGGAATCGCCGATACGCGACACCATAACATAACATCACATAACATCACGCCTGTAATCCCCCAAGGGTTAGGCAGAGGTGTACCCATTAGTACACCCACATTTCGCCAGTTATGTTTTTAGTCCCATGTAATAGGGGGCGAGCCTATTGCCATCAACCGGGCACAAATCCAGACTCCGAGGCTGCTACTGAGAAATTCCTGATGAAAAAATCCAATGACGTTGCCCGACCTGGGAATCGAACCCAAGACCTCATGCACAGCAGTCGCGCTTGCGACCACTAGACCAACGCGACACCCTTCGGCCAAAACTGTTCCTTAAGGAAGGTCTCAATGCTATAGACCATGATGTCTTAATAATAATTGCATTCCTTGGTGCTTGGCAATCTGGGCTTTTCCCAGTTGTAAACATCCCTTTATGCCTATTGGCCAAGTTCTATTGTATCTCCTGCTTGGTTGGAGTAAAGTGAAAATTATGATTTTTCTTACTCCTCCGCCATTCTTTTCTGATTAATTTCGTTGCGAAATCATCTCCGGGAGCTACCTGATTCGCTCTTCTGGTGGTCGCCACCAGAAAATTGATTGTGTATTAATGTATTGATTCTGTATTTCATAAAAATAATTAAACTCTGTTTAACAATTATCTGGGACGTGGAGTGCTAAAACTTCATACATACATACACATACAAACTCACGCTTGTATGACGAGATGTATGAACGTAGATGAGGCGAAAGGAGTATGTAAGGATCGTAGCAAGTGGCGTTCTGTAGTTTCTGCCGTGAAAAAGGCGTGAGTTTATGTATGTAGTGTTACAAATATAAGGATAATTTCGTTAGTTGATTTTGAGTGACTAACAAATCATTTAAGAAACCAATAATAGAAAATATTGATGTTCTATTTACCTTAGTAGCTATAACAGTTGGCAGCTGATGTGTAAAAATCCATAAACAATGGTGCCGATTCCCTTGGTCACAAACTTAACTAAAATTAGACTATTTCCATCTTTTTGTGTCCAATAAAACAAGAAAGAGATTAATTTAAATAAGAGCTGTCAAATTTAGTCAATCTGACACATGCATACAATTATTATTATAGTTGACATCTTAAAACGTATGGATTAAAAATACGGAAAAGTTCAAGGCAAAACTAATTTGACATCGCTAACTTAGTTCTTTAATGTTACCGTCCTTTCCTTTCGCTGCATCTCTTTGTTTTTGACTATTTCATTTCTGTGGGTACATAGGTGTGTTGCCTGCAATAAAACAATATTATTATGAGAAAATAAGACAGAAACAACAAATAGAAAAAAGAATCAGTGTTGAGCTTCAAGCGATATATTTTTCTTGACCTCTTTGTAGGGCGTAACAAACCGCTGTTTAGCACGGGACGAGACCAGAGGCGATACATCATCGGAATAGACTATGTGGACCATGATTTGGGAAATATGGAAATTTACTGGTTTTTATACGCGTCAAAAATATGACGGAGTAAAGGAACCCAATAAATGGTGGTCACAACATATGCAATGCTTGAGATGATACAGATAGACACAGGCACAAACTAACAACGAAAGTTTCTATTGATACCTATGCTACTGTTAAGTACGAAGCCTACTACTTTCTAAAGTACTGCTGCTACAAAAGTTCTCCTACTGCATTATATACTGAATTGAAAATTTGTATCGCAATTATTTTTCAAAATCAGTAAAAGTTATGTTACTAAGCTCTTATAATAATAATTTGAGGACAAAGTAAGAATTTACGACAAGAAACACAACAGCATTGTTCTTTTTCCTATAAATAACATTAATTTTATTTGCAATCAATGTTATCTGTAGTTGAATATAAAATATTTTGGGGCGCAAGTAGCGCCACCGCGGCCTTTTTAGGAACTAAACGTCATGCGAGAGTTGTCTTTTTCCTAACTAGATGGCGTTGGGATCGAATTAGATCGCGCTATGGTTACGTTACCGCGATTTGGTTGGGTCGGACGGACGAAACTTGTAAAGTTAACTTTGCGCAGAGGCAATATCGTAACCAATGAGGTTAATCCGAGGTGCGATTATTGCTAGTTGAAAACTTTACCAATACCCCGCCGTGTGGACGTGAAATACCGTCCGCGTTGGCAATTTTTGAATGGCCGTAATTGGCCTGAGAATACCAAAAAAATAGTAGGAGCGCCACGGAATAATGAAACGTAATGGCGCTGCTTGTAAAGTTAAAATCATAAATTCAGTACATTTCAAGCTAGTTCTTTTTTCCGCCACTTCTATTAATAGATTATTGTTTTTGATGTCGATTGTAAAATATTTACATTTCTTTTCGTAATGTCAAAATAACAGTTTTTTTACTATAATTAAATGTTAACACGGTTGTACCAGAAACTCATTGAATATTTTCATAGTACATAAGACTAAAAACATATTTATTTTTTGTGTGTCTGTGTTTCTATTTTTTCCTTCAAATCTCTTTTGGTTTCTAATCGTTTTTGCGATTATTGCTAGTTGAAAACTTTACCAATACCCCGCCGTGTGGACGTGAAATACCGTCCGCGTTGGCAATTTTTGAATGGCCGTAATTGGCCTGAGAATACAAAAAAATAAGTAGGTGCGCCACGGAATAATGAAACGTAATGGCGCTGGTTGTAAAGTTAAAATCATAAATTCAGTACATTTCAAGCTAGTTCTTTTTTCCGCCACTTCTAATAATAAATTATTGACACGGTTGTACCAGAAACTCATTGAATATTTACATGGTACATAAGACTAAAAACATATTTATTTATTTTCTTCTGTGTTTTTGTTTTTTCGAGCAAATCTCTTTGATTTCTTTTCGATTTTGACGGAATTTTTACTGGCAGATAGCTGATTTTACTAAAAATAACTTAAGCAACTTTTAGTTAAGAAATATAATTAATTATGGCGTAAAAAAACCCCGTGACAATCGACATTCACACAAACTAATACAATTATGATGTTATAAAAAATATATTACGGATTTTTTAAAGAATTTTGAAAATTAAAAAACAGATTAACATGACATCACGCCTTTAATCTCGGAAGGAATAGGCAGAGGTGTACCCCTTAGTACACCCACATTTCGCGAGTTAAGTCCCGTGCCTTGCGACACCAACGAAGCCGTAAAAAAGATTATTTGTGTTTTTACCGTATCTGAAAAATGTCCTAGGTAAAAAATATAAAGTGGTTACCTCCAATACAACGGCTGCAGAACACCGGCTGAGATTTATCTCGACACGTGCTAACATGGCGCCGAGTACATATCCCACAGAACTTATTCCATATAACCGACCCTTATTTTCTTTATAGTATTATAAAATATATAAAGAAAACAAAAAAAAAGTATTCGCTCTCTGAGACTTCATACACGTAGTATTTTTCACTTGTTTTAAATTAGGTAGGTGTTTGTTTACTGCACTTCTCCCTTGGGTAGTAGCGTAATATTATAACTGCCAAGATTGCGGATTTTGTTCAAAGGCCACCGCGGCACTGTAACACAAAAGGTATTAGTCTTCTATCGTGTAGTAAGGCCTTACGACCCTACACACCCTAGTGTCAGAGTTTCAAAACCGCCTCAAGGGCAGAGGCCCTTGTTCCACTCAAACCAAGTCAGAGGACTTGGTTTGAGTGGAACAGTAAGTCCAGTTTTCTTCACTATGTTTTCCTTCACCGATGCCAGTGATGTCTAAGATAAACTTAAGAAAGTACATATGAATTGAAAAATTCACATTGGTACTTGCCCGAATTTGAACCCATCATGCATGAGAGGCGGGCGCCTTAACCACTGGTATTAGTAGGAACTAGGAACACGGATGGGTTTTAGTCAGTAAGAGTCTCATTGTAATCATAATTATGAACAACTTTTACTATGGGACTAACCTTGAAATCATGATTAATTTAATATATTGTTGGAGGAATAGTGAGACAGCGTCATCATGGAAGGGATAGCACAAGTGGTGGCGGCAAGGTTATATAAGCGCGTGCGCGCCTCATTCCATCCAACTTTTTCGTGCCGTCAACGTACCTAAGAGGAACTTCTGCCCGATCGTAAAGTCAACCTGCCTATTTTTGTAATTTTGTAAATTCTTTTAGATTTATTATTGATACGGAGTAGAATTATTTTGATATTTGTAATTGATTTTTGTTTTCTGTTAAAATAAAAGTGTCGTTGTTTGTAGTTAGTTAGTTATTATATAAAATAAATAATTAATATAATTCTTCATAATGATGAGTATATCCTATACTATTCCTTAACAATCTGGCCATACATAAAACGAATTCAAAATCATCACGTCTCTCTCTTGATTGCAATTAAAACTAAACCTACCCAGTTTTTCATAATTACATTTTTGTGCTATTACTTCCCCTTTTCCTCTCGCAACTGGAATACAGAATACCAAAAATTAAGGCAATTATTTTTTCAGATTTCTATCTTGCCGAAAAACGTGTAACGTCCCTGCGCATGAAAATAAAGATAAAATCACGTAGGCATGAGTAATTTTATTTCTTTTTCATGTTATCTTGTGCCTACTATATTTTATATTATTTTCTCTTTAAATAAACTCAGAGATCAAGTACAGTATGGTGCGGTTAGCAGTAGCTGAGTAACTGGCTGCTGCACTGCGTGTCTCGAGTTCGATTCTCGCACGAAACAAATATTTGTATGGTCTGCTGGTGGTTCTGAGTCCTCTTGTTTGTGTACAATACACAATATTTGAGAAATTCCTAGTGTGGGGCAACGTTTAAAAGCCCGCAACGTAACTTCGCAAATCATTCTACAACGCACTACACGAGTAAACCCATTAAACAAATTTGAATAAAAATTGTCACATAAATAGACCACTACTAGAATAAACACATAATTACTTTTTGTCCAGGTTATGTGTCCTCTTAAAAAAAAATCATCAAATGACTCCTTCCGCCTTGGGTGGGGCGGTAGGGACTGTCAGACTTTTACTGACTAAAAAACCACCCTGTTCCTTCTGTAGCCCTTTACGTTCCAGGGCAGCGGTATCCTGTTAAGACGTCCCGCAACCCCGGCAGGCGTTGGCCCCGTTGGGGGCCCCGTCCCTGTGCTGACAGCTCTTTCAGGCGCGCGCGAACAGAACGCGCCGTCGACCCGGGCTTGGTCCTTGATCGGACGGTGAGCTACCCATTACGCGCCGTCCGCAAGCCCACGCCTACGGTGGCCGGATGTCGCCTCGCGACGTCCGACGCCCTGGGCGATTATGTGTCCCCTTGGAATAATAGTTCAATTTACTTTACGGAAAGTTCATTCTTTTAGTATTAAAAGCTGATAAGAGATGGGTGTAGGTACCCATTTAACATAATCTTTACCATCACAAAGAACAAACCGTAAAACATGATAATAAAATTATTTTGACTCTTTTGTTAATGATATTTTAATAAAATTCATACCAACATAGATTAACATAATAGTAATTTAACGGTTAACCGGACAAAATGATTACATATTCAACAGTTCACAAGCATATTCTGCAAAATGTAGGTATTGATGGATGGTCTAGTGGTTGCAAGCGCGACTGCTGTGCATGAGGTCTTGGGTTCGATTCCCAGGTCGGGCAAAATGTTATTGGGTTTTTCCATCAGGAATTTCTCAGTAGCAGCCTCGGAGTCTGGATTTGTGCCCGGTTGATGGCAATAGGCTCGCCCCCTATTACATGGGACTAAAAACATAACTGGCGAAATGTGGGTGTACTAATGGGTACACCTCTGCCTAACCCTTCGGGGATTACAGGCGTGATGTTATGTATGTATGATGTTATGTAGGTATTACAGATTTTGCATAAACAGTGGTAGCATGGTATTTGCTCGCGGCCCACACACCACATACTCGTATAATACCTCGTCTATTTTGAGGTTCGGAAAGTCAAATAGTACTGAAATACTGCTCGATACAGCCCACGTGCCAAGAGAGTGTTCCACGTGTTTTAGAGAGTTCTGTTATTGAAAAACTTTGGTCCCGATAGTGTGCTCCATACAAAACGAGTCTAGGCCACGGATTCTCAAACTATTTTGGGCATGAGACCCCTTTATCAAAATGAATTTAGACTTCAACAAGTTGGTATACATAAAACAATGTATATTTATATATATGTTGTAAATAAGTGAAAAAATAAATAGTTTTAAATAAGTGCTTGTGGTAATTATCGACCGATCGATATCGACCCGTTTAGGTGGTAAAAATCATCAAATGACTCCTTCCGCCCTGGGTGGGGCGGAAGGGACTGTCTGTCTTTTACTGACTAAAAAACCACACTGTTCCTTCTGTTGCCCTTTACATAACGACCCCTTGGCGTCGATATCGATCACTTTGAGGTCCCTAGTCAGTAAGTACTGAAACTCAATTAAATTTTGTAGATAGGATGAAGCCACTAATATCTCTAGAGGTTATTTAGGTTACGTATTATTTTTAAACTTGATGCGGTCACGTGGACCTTAACATTAAAAGGTGTAGAACAATAGAATGTCACTTAACGAATCGATTTTGCTCATTATTGCGATCAATATTTTTGTTCCGGACTATTTCTCCGAAGTTTCTGGTTACGGAGATATTGAAAGTCAAAGTTCCAACTTTTTTTGACGTGTTTTACGGAAATATTTTCAAAATGTATTAAATCAACTAGACTCTAAATATGACTGTCTCGTTGGTCTAGTAGTCGCTAAGCGTGACTGCTGGGCATGAGGTCTTGTTTTTGATTCCCAGGTCGGGCAAATTGTTATTGGGTTTTTCCATCAGGAATTTCTCAGTAGCAGCCTCAGAGCCTGGATTTGTGCCCGGTTTAAGGCAATGGGCTCGCCCCGTATTACATAGGATTTAAACATAACTAGCAAAATGTGAGTGTACTAATGGGTACACCTCTGCCTAACCCTTCGGGGATTACAGGATGATGGTATGTAAACTCTGAATAACTCCATGACCCCTGTACTATAATTGGTTACATGTAATCACAATGTTTTGCGTGCGTTACATTGCGCACGATCATGAACAGTGATTTTTAACACCAAAAATAAAAACCATATTGCAGCAACAATTTTTGCTCAATGTTGCTTAGTGTGATAAGCAGTATACACAGCCGCTGACTGTGGGCGGACACTCGCTACTCCAAGCCCGTAGTACGGCTGGCACAGATCGTGTATTCGCCGTAGAAAAACACATACGGTGTGCTCCGTACATGCGTTTTTTTTTTAATAAAAATACAACGGGTGTGATTTCCCGCAGTCAAAGGGTTAAGTTTATGATTTGTCTTGTTCAGATTAAGTTATTTAACGTGAACAAACTACCCTCAAGCTTCTTTAATATTATTTTCTTTATTCGTTCGCCATTATATTGGCCACATTCTAATCCACAACTTCATGCTTGACTATGCCTATATTTTATAAGATCAATAAAGCCGAATCAACTCGCAAATCCCAATCCGAAACCAACGCAAATATTATTACAATCGATTCATAATAATCGCTTATCCTTCTCGATTATTATTCCGAATACGTTTCTCGCACGACTCGATTGGCCTCAATAGTTCATTACTCATGTCGATTGGTGATCGGTAATAGTCGGGTATGTTCGGCTTTCCTCGGGAATTGCAAATATTCCTCACACGTCGTGACGTGGATGTTGGAAATGTGATTTAATATAGAACCTAAATAATAAGAGTTTGGCAAACGTGGAGGGCTTTTGAGGGAACTTATGAGAAGTGCTCTTATAATGAGAATATTTTATTTATATCATAGATTTGTCATGCCTCTTAAGCACGAGGTTCTGGATTCGCAACCGGGCACTCGTAAGTACCAATGTGACTTTTTCAATTTCATTCATGTACTTTTTAACCGCCCGCCGATGCAAAAAGACGGGGTGTTATGAGTTTGACGTGTCTAACTTCGTCATCGTAGCCCCAAAACGTATGAACCGATTTTGATTTATTTTGGTTTTTTTTTTGTAAATTCGTTGGTTGTGTTTTTAGCATAGTTTGATGAAAATCGGTCCAAGATGGCCGACGTCGTTAATTTTATATATTTTGTGCCCTTGAACTAACTTTAACTGTCTCGCAGTTAAAGTTAGTTCATTATTCTCCACCAAATCCTAGTACAAAGACAAAAAGTCAACCAAAACACACGATCATTCGTGCATTTTGACCCAAACCACATCACGTACAGAATAATATTCGCCGTAAACAAAATTGAAAACGAAAATAGGGTTAACCCTAATTATTATTTCGGCCACACCGTCCCAATGTTGAGTGACTGACGCTCCGTCGGACACAGTTGCTATCAAAGACGAGAGGTCTTTGACAAAAACAACGCACTCAGATCGACAGATTTGTGTTTATGGTTCCGTACCCCAAGGGTGCCAAAGTAACTAAGCCTCAGCTGTCCGTCCGCCTGTCTGACAGAAGGCTGCATCAATGGGTAGACAGGTAAAATTTTCACAGAGTGCGTATATGGCTGCTGTAACAATAAAATCTAAACTAATAATATAACGGCGAAAGTGTGTGTCTGTCTGTTACCTCTTTACGCTTAAATCGCTGAATCGATTTTGATGAAATTTGGCATGGAGATAGTTTAAGACCCGGGGAAGGACATAAAATAGTTTTTATCCCGGAAATCACCCCCTAAGGCAGTGAAAAGGGGGGTGGAAGTTTGTATGCAAGTACGATAAAAACAAGTTCCACGCGGACGCGAAGAAAATAAAAAGAAAAAAATAAATTAAAAATTAAATAGTCCGCCACATAACTAAGAACACTCCCAACTAAATCAACTTTCAATAAAAAAAAACCAACATCAAAATCGGTTCATCAGTTCGGAAGCTACGACGCCACACTCTCTCACAGACACATCCAAATTTAAACACCTCGTCGTTTTTGGTTAAAAAATAAATACAATTAAAGCGATTCACGTACAAGAACGTGTTATCTTTTTTGTAGAGTTAAATATTGTACGGTGTGCGGTGATACGAAACCCTTTATGTGCGAGTTCGACTCGCACTTGTTTGTGGCCACCTTTAAGTACTTGTGCCGTTAGAATCAACAAGCAAGAAACATAGTACCCTCTTAAGGAAACTGTATCCAAAGCGCACTCAGTAATAATAGTATAGACAATTCAAGATAGCATTAGAAAAATAACGTTATTTCGATGTAAGCGTATATTAAACTGGTCTATTTTACGATATGTACAAAATAGTGTAGTATATCACGCCTGTAATCCCTGAAGGGTTATGCAGAAATGTACCAAATAGTACACCCACATTAAGCCAGTTATATTTAAGTCCCATGTAATAGGGGGCGAGCATATTGCCATCAACCGGGCTCAAATCCAGACTCCGAGGCCGCTAGTGCTGCTACTGAAAAATTCCTGATAAAAAAACCCAATGACACTTGGCCCGACCTGAGAATCAAACGCAAGAAATCATAACCACTAGACAAACAAGCCAGTCCGGAATTTCAGTCCATTAGTATACTGAAGCTGTAATCAATTACTTCAGGTTAAATAAAAAAAACAATAAATCATGTCCATCAATCTCAAGAGACTAAAAAACCGTATACAAAATTTGTGAATGTTCTAAGCTAATAAATAGTCGAATCGACTCCAGACTCGATAAATTCCTAATCAATTAGTGTCGATATTTCTCAGGAACACGGGAATTAAGTAGGTATAACTTACACCCTCATCGCCTATTTCATTGCTTCTCTTAGGTCGCTTACGAAGTTAGGTCACGTAGGGGATCCAAGAACTGTATCCAATAGATTAACGACAGCTGTGCCAAAGTCCCTAGCAGTCAAAGATAAAGAAACGCCTGAGTTGGTCATAACTCATGTGTTATTTTGTTTTCTTTGCTAATATTATAAAAATAGAACTTGCTTACGATACAAACATTTACTATAAAATTGGTCGTTGCTTTGTTGGTCTGTGATCGCTAACCGCGACTGCTGAGCATGACCTCTTGAGTTCGATTCTCAGGTCGGGCAAAGTGTTATTGGGTTTTTCCATCAGGAATTGTTTAGTAGCACCCAGTGTCTAATTGATGCCAATAGGCTCGCCTCCTATTGCATGGGACTTACAATATATATTCTCCATAATTATATAGTCTCCGAAAGTAAAAAAGATCCAGTACGTTACAAAAAATAGTCGCCAAAATTAAATTAGATCCAGTCCACTAACAAAAGTAGTCGCCTAAAATGACATAAAACCAGTAACGTACTGGTTTACCAAAAATAAATTGCATTATACAATATTCTGTGATAAATTCGTCACTAACCTTAACGCCTACAATTTATTATCTTCAAAACCAGACAATGGCATGTCTTAAATTGGACTCGTATAAAGGTTATTCTCGACACATCTCAGAGCGATAATGCGCCAAACCTCTTACTTTATATTCCCAAAGGATTCGGGTCAAAATTAAGCGGATTTCAATATAATCGGGAATCGATTCGGATATCATTTATCACTCCTCGACCTCGACTTTGCTCGGAATAGGGACTTTGGGACTATTAACTGGAGTATCTCGTAATTTGGTTTACTCCTAGTTATATTTGGTTTGTTGTAGTTATAATTATTTGGTTTAATCTTAGTTATGTTTAGTTTGATTTGTTTTCAAAGGTTTTTGACGTCATTACAGCTTTGCTTTTAATTAATACATAAATAAACATGACATCATGCCTGTAATCCCCGAAGGGTAAAGCAATGGTGCAATTATGTTTAAGTCCCATGTAATAGGGGGCAAGCCTATTGCCGTCAACCGGGGACAAATCCAGACTTCGAGGATGCTACTGAAAAATTCCTGATGGAAATAGCCAGTAACATTTTACACGACCTGGGAATCGAATCCAATACTTTTTACACATTACTAATTAAAAAAAAAATATACTGCTCTTCTTCACTTATATAAAACTATGTGACTCGGCCACGAGTTGCAGTTGCTTGAAATAAAAAAAAATATTGAGGTCAATAATCGAGATAAAAACTATCCTATCTTTTAAGTTTTACAAAACACACAGTAAGCCATTCTTCATAAAAAAATGGTTGAATATTTTAAGAGTCCATCCCGGACAAACAACGTGACGTGTAATTTATATACAATATTTTAAAATTTAGCTGTGCCCGACAAGGTCCAAAATTGTTTGCATTTTTTTTTGTATTGATTGATTTTTTTTTTATTCATTACTAATCAATGTTCCAAGAAGTGATCAAAAACAACACCGCTTAACCCGACCCTTACTCGATTCCGAAGCTTATACTTATTAGGTATCAATTCCCAATCGACAAAGTTCTCCAATTCCGGTCTCACTGTGAACTGGGTTCGTAATTTGATTAGGGCTCTGCATAGCTGTGGCGCGCCGACCCTAATGCTCTCATAATATTAACATACGTGGAAATTTGCGACGTGTGTGTAATTGTAAGGAACGCTTGTGATCATTTTATTAGTGTGTATGATTATGTGTAGGGTGTACATAATAATCATGACAAGTAGTTGAGTTTACATGGTGTCAATTTACTAATCACCGAATACCTAAGTAGAACAGTGGTGCCGATTCCCTTGTTCACAAACTAGACTAAATTTAGAGAATTGACATCTCTCGCTAACATTCAGCGAAAGGAAAGGACGGTGACATTCCGTGACATTAAAGAACTAAGTTAGCGATGTCAAATTAGTTTTGCCTTTAACTTTTTCGTATTTTTAATCCATATGTTTTAAGATATCAACTATAATTGTATGGATGTGTCAGATTGACTAAATTTGACAGCTCTTATTTACATTAGTCTCTTTCTTGTTTTATTGGACAGAAAAAGATGGGAATAGTCTAATTTTAGTTTAGTTTGTGACCAAGAGAATCGGCACCATTGTCTAGTATTCTATCTAGGCATTTCGTAGTTTAAAGTAATCCATACTAATTTCATAAACGCGATAGTAACTCTGTCTGTTTGTCAGTTACGCTTTCACGACTCAACCACTGAACCGATTTTGATGAAATTTGGTACGAAGGAAGTTTGCTCGTTAGTTCGCTTGAAGCGTGATAGCTAATTTTATGTACGTTTATTCCAGTTTATCCTTTGTTTAGACTGCCTCGTTGGTCTAGTGATCGCGAAGCACGACTGCTGAGGATGAGGTCTTGGGTGCGATTCCCAGTCTAGGCCGGGTTTTGCCATCAGGAATTTCTCAGTAGCAGCCTCGGAGTCTAGATTTATGCCCGGTTGATGGCAATAGCCTCGCCCCCTATTACATGGGACTTAAACATAACTGGTAAAATGTGCAAATGGGTACACCTCTGCTTAACCCTTCGGGGATTACAGGCGTGATGTTATGTATGTATGCAAGCCCACAAGACAATTATTTGACTCAAAATCTTTTTCTCGAAATTCTCCAAATGAACCACAATATTTGACTCCAAACCCGTCATGTCTCCGTAGCAGATATCTCAAATTTATGTACTTACCAAGGAATGCCAACAAGTTTGCGGAACGGCTAAGGGATGATTCTCATTAGAGCGGGCCGTGCCCGGGCCGGGGCGTGGACGAGCCGACGTGTTATTGAAGTGCGTCGAGAGGGCCCGGACGGGACACGGATAATGCACTGTGTAATATAAATTGATTCATACAAAATATATGTAACAGATTTAAAACCGTGCCCCGTCCGTGCCCCGTCCGCGGCACGACCCGCTCTAATGAGAATCATCTCTAATGCAATTATCAACTGCGGATAACGTGTGGGTTAAGTTACACGTCTGAACTTCGGTCCATATGATTAGAAGACAGAATTATGTATGTTGGATTTGACGTTTAATGATGCTTGAATGTGTGAAAGAGCTAGATGCTTACATGTGAGTGAGAGAGATGAAGTATAAAAAAAAATTATCCTAAGACAACTAACACATCGCCATCTGATCCCAAACTAGGCAGAGCCTGTACTATGGATGTACAACTATGTACTATAGATAAATAAATTATATTATAGATAAATTACACCTAGACACAGAACAAATCATCGTGCTCATCACACAAAGATTTGTCCTGGGTGGGAATCGAACCCACGACCTCCGTCCTAGCAGTCAGGGTCACTGACTACTAAACCAACAGGCCAGTCAATGAATGAATGAAAATGAATGTGAATGTGTGATGTGAATGTGTGTGAATGTTAATTGAATTAACAAGCAACCTTTAACGACTTCTAGCATTTATATAAAATCTATAACATCCCGACAACAACCGTCGGGCAGTAGCCCATCAGACTCAACAAATGTCTGGCCGAAGCATCTTTCCTTTTAAATAAAGGTTGAGGAACTTTCCACCCAGCCTCATTCACTTCTAAATTCCTGTTACTAAAATAGAATCTGCCATTAATAAAAATCGTTCGACAAAATTATGCAAAGTTAAACGAATTTCACAAGAAATTGTATAACAATGAAAAATAAGAAGAATTTGTAGGTACCTACTTGAGCGAGACCAATTGTAGCATTTAATTAAATACTTTATCGCTTTGTGCTTGTTAGTTGAAGAAACTGAAGAATCTAACAGCAGCCAGGACTCCTTTTAATAAATTATGTTTTAATTTTTTTTTTTTCAGGATTTTTTTTCTTTTACATGGGACTCAAACATAACTGGTCAAATATGGTAGTAGGTACTAATGAGTACACCTCTGCCTTACCCTTCGAGGATAACAGGCATGTAATTATGAACAATAAGCAATATTCAAACAGAAAATTGACATAAAATTCTCTCAACCGAATTTCAGTCTCGGTGGTAAGATTAGCTTAATACACAGGAGATAGTGCACTAGTGTTTGCGCAAACACAGGTCCAGTGCCTCTTTTCTCACTCTCATAGTCTCTGGGAATCGAACCCAAGATTTCATGCTGAGCAGTCGCGCTTTGCGACCTCTAGCCCAACGAGGCAGTCTACTGATAATTCCTAATGAAGAATCTCAGTAACACTTTGCCCGACATAAGAATCGAAGCAGCAGTTGTGCTTACGACTACGAAACCATCGGGGCTTTAAAATGTAATTGTATTTGGTACAGGCAATTCATTACTGAAAGAAATAAAAGAAAGAGATTGAAATAACTAATTAGGTGACATTTTTATCTTTCAGGTGAGATTTTAGTAGAAGCGAATTGCGACAAGAAATATTTAAATATTTCAAAAATGTAAAAGTGTAGGAACATTAAAGGTACCCATGTAAAGGTTTTATAATAGTTTTGTAGCATTAAACAGTTTTATAGTTGTGTTCAATTTGACGCATTAGTTATATAACATTATTAAATTTGCTAGTTAGGATTAATTAAAGATATTTTCTGCAATATTTTTTTTACGGAGTACTCGTAACCGGCGTGCTTGTATGACGAGATGTATGAACGTAGATGAGGCGAAAGGAGTATGTAAGGATCGTAGCAGTTGGCGACCTTCATGGGAAAAAGACGTGAGTTTATGTATGTATGTATGTATTTTTTTTTACTCCGTGTTACATCATTTAATGAGCAATTTACGCAGTAACAGCTATGTGATGTGTCTTTTTGCATAATTATCTATACTAATATATAGAGGTCTCTACTACGTTATCACTAAGTGCTATAAGCTTTATTTACTTATCATAAAATGAGGGATCCGAAATCGCGGCGAGACTTACTATAGAATAATATACAGGGGGCTTAGACAAAGTAACATCGCTTCGCCGATTGACCACGTGACATAACGCGGCTTATGTCAATCCCATACATTTTAGTCTTTCATCTGGTCATCGCTTCGTCGATTGACCACGTGATCTAACGCGGCTTATGTCAATCCCATACATTTTATAATTTTCTAACTTCGTTATCGTTTTGAAATTGTTACTTTGTCTAAGCCCCCTGGACGTAAAATAAATCGACACATTTTTTCTTCGTCATCTAAGTAAATTTGACCTTGGAAAAATAAAAACAGCAGGACATCAGATATTCACCAGCCGAGATACCCTCTTCAAATAATGAGGCGAACCTTAACACTTCACCAATTTTGAGGCAAATCAAGTGGGTCCACACCTAACCCTCGATCGCTCCGCCACAAAAGAGGCACACCCTTATTTTTACACTCAAGACACTTTATTAAGATTTCCAAGATTAATTACAGTCTGCAAATATTTGAAAAGATACCTCAAAAGGTTTATTTTTAAAGAGAATTGTAAGACGGGGATGAATGCTTTAGATTTGTGAAAAAGTTGCCAAAGACACGGCAGGTGGTGGACAAAGAAAAAAGATTATGGAATTTTCTTGCGACATTTTTTAATAGTAAAGATCGTTTTGAAATTGTTGCCTGTAAAACACTACCACTGTACCTATCTATACCATTGGCCTAGATAGAGGCCATACCAATATTGTTAAGGCCTACAAAAGTTGTTCCGTTCGTTAATCGAACCCACGATATGCAGCGCAGCAGCGAATCGCTCATCCACTGTTCCAACCGTGCCGTCAAATTACCACTAACTGCCATTCTAAGACTTTCATTCTAGAGGAAAAAATGAAAGAAAATACAAATAATAAATAGTTTATTTCTGCACAAAAAACGTTCAGCTTTCTGTGTTCAATTTTTCTGAGTAAAGAAACACATTATATTATCTCGTCGCATGCAGCCCAAATGATAAAACCAAGTCTAGAAATCCACTCATCTCCAAAATATTAAAGCAGAACCACTCAAAAGTTTGCGAACAACATTATTTATTCAAGTAAGTGCCTCATTTTAAACAAAATGCATTAACTAAGTACATAAAAATATAGAAGTTATAACCATAAGTGTATTAGATACTCAGAATAATTAGCGTTTTGATAGTTTGTGCTGCATCCAATTACACAGATGATTATTGTTCGTACATTTTAGATGAGTCTCTTGGAGTTTATTGCACTTTTTACCTTGAACATTATGGACTGAGATCCCGTAGTCGACAGACGTTCGTTATTTTTAGGATCGATAGACGAATATGTTGTTAAGAAGAGGGAGAGAAGGTAAAGTCAACGTCAAAATCAGAGTTGTCAAGTATAAGTACTATGAAACATATTCTATGGTACTTTGCAATAGTCTGTCTTTATTTGGTGACTGTTTTTTTTTTTATTGGAGTAGTATTTCCAAAGAGCTGGTCTTACAAACGAACAACTTCAAAGGCAAAGTCAAATAATTAACAATTATAATAAATGCAAGTGGATGGATGGTTTTAATTATACTTTATTAGGTTATTGTTAAAAACAAACATATATAATATTGCCGGACACTTTCCATGTGCCAAAACTGCAGCTATACGCTTCAAACGAACTCAGAACCCATAATTAAAATTATTACTAGTATACATTCCTACACATTTATAGACTTTCTTTTACAATTTTAAAATTTCAGCCATATTTAATGAAGTTGGTCTAGCGACGCTGGCATCTTTGACCATTATTTATGTACAAGTTAAGATAATAAATTAGAATTTCAAAAGCAGATGGTACTTGAAATCTTTGGTTAATTTTTTGGGAGAAAACAAGAATGCGTCTCTTTTTTATGACATCAAAAAAAGGAATCGATTTAAAAAAAAACATTTTATTTTATTAAACTATCAATGATTTAGTTGTATAAATTGTAATATTTTTTTTTATCTTTTCGAACTCTATTAATTGCTT
The DNA here is from genome assembly GCA_949774945.1 of Hoplodrina ambigua. Taxonomy (NCBI): domain Eukaryota; kingdom Metazoa; phylum Arthropoda; class Insecta; order Lepidoptera; family Noctuidae; genus Hoplodrina; species Hoplodrina ambigua. The sequence continues at coordinate 12,502,879 of OX458968.1, forward strand.
TAATAATACTTTGTTAGCTAATTGTTAACTTTAATGGGCATGCTGTGGTCTCCTATAAGTGAAAGAGTACACCGCAATATTACTTTGCGTTGTAAAATGTAACAAAATTTAAAAAACCCTCAACGAAACTAAAAATCAGTCACACCTGTGGATGATGCTAATTATAATCTTCAAATGATCTTAGTCATATCTAAGAAAACTCAATCAAATCACTATCAAAATAAAAATAAAATGCTAAATCAAAATTGCTTCAGCCATTTGGGAGCTAAGTAGCTACAGACAGACAGGCGACTGTCCTTTGGAGGTTAAAATAGAAATCAATTTGAACATTGCATCTTCGCATCCCATCTTTTGAGATGAATAGAAGCTATTTCATTATAATATTCTTTCATAAAACTTTCTTTGTCAAGTTCAAAAGAGCCACTTCAGATGAAAGTTCAGATATTACTTAGCCAATATATGGTAGGAACTATGTTGATTCTTGTTCTGAGCTGCGGATTTATTGGAGAATAAGTAGGCATATTACTTGGGGACCTTTTAGTGGTAAGCAAAGCAGTCACGTTGAGGAACAACTTGACAACGTGTTCTGTCTCGGGAGTCTGACAACCAGTCTTACCTAGGGGTATCGTATTACCCAGTTACTGTTTTGTGGAGGTCAGATAGGCAGTCGCTCCATGTAAAAATGGTATTCAGCTGCATCCGGTTAGACTGGAAGCCGACCCCAACATAGTTGGGAAAAGGCTAGGCAGATGATGATGAGTATAGGTTTTATAACTTCACGCTACAATCTACGGGAGTAAAGCAGTAACTTAACATGAGTGAAACAGCCGTAGGCGTAGTACAGCTAGTCATTTACAGTACAAAATTTTATTGACTGCCCTCGTTGGTCTAGTGGTCGCAAATCGCGAATGCTGAGAATGAGGTCTTGGGTTCGATTCCCAGGTCGGGCATAGTGTTATTGGGTTTTTCCATCAGGAATTTCTCAGTAACAGCTTCGGAGTCTGGATTTGTGCCCGGTTGATGGCAATAGGCTCGCCCCCTATTACATGGGACTTAAACATTGGCGAAATGTGGGTGTACTAATAGGTACACCTCTGCCTAACCTTTCGGGGATTACAGGCGTGATGTTATATAAAATTTTATTGAGTACATTTCAATTTAATATTTTTTTTCATTTCGCCCCCTAATTCATGGGGCTTAAACTTAAATGGTGTACTAATGGGTAGACCCTTCGGGGCTTACAGGCGTGATGTTATGTATGTGTTGTTTTTTTTAGTTGCATAAAGTTTGAATAAGTAAATAAACATGAATCATCCAATCACAAACATCGCATATTTGTTCGTATACAATCGTGATTTGAATCAGTAAACAACAGCACACACTCGATTGTATCTCATACAGAATACGGTTCGGGAATATCGTATCTAGTGGACATAACCACGGAACGTGCCTAGAGTGGCATGGCCACTACCTCTAACCCCGGGTTGTGTGGTACGCCGACTGGTAGCAAAGGACACGTCCTATATAATTATAATATTGTCAATTATCGCTTTTTTAGGGTGTTTTATTATGAGTGTTGTTAGGCATATCGTAAAGAAGATTTTTACAATAGATTTATTAAAAGATTTAAGACCCAAAAAAAAAAATTAGACAATAAATAAAAAAAAAGTGTCATCAGATCAACATCCGGGGTTGCGGGACGTCTTAACAGGATACCATGGCCCCGGAACGTAAAGGGCAACAGAAGGAACAGGGTGGTTTTTTAGTCAGTAAAAGTCTGACAGTCCCTTCCGCCCCACCCAGGGCGGAAGGAGTCATTTGATGATTTTTACCACCTCAAAAAAAAAATCTGATCAACATTTATATAAGTGTTAAGGAGCCCGCCTCTCATGCATGAGGTTGTGGGTTCAAATCCGGGCAAGTACCAATGTGAATTTTTCAATTCATATGTACTTTCTAAAGTTTATCTTGGACATCATTGGCATCGGTGAAGGAAAACATCATGAGGAAACCTGGACTTACTGTTCCACTCAAACCATGTCAGAGGCCCTTGAGGCGGTTTATAAACTCTGACACTAGGGTGTGTGGGGTCGTAAGGCCTTACTACCCAGACGATAAGAAGAAGAAGAACATTTATATGTTTACAAAAAAATGCTTATCTTAATGTATGTAAATTAAGAAAGAAGAAGAAGGAAAGAACGAAGAAGAAGATGCGTCACGTTGTTTGTCCGGGATGGACTTCTAAACTACTCAAGATTTTTTTATGAAATATGGACCTCAATATCTTTACTTACTTCAAGCCACAGCAACGCGTGGGCTAGCCAGCTAGTAACTGCAAAAAAAATATGCATGCGTTTTCATTTCTCATCTATTTCCTAAGCAGAAGCCCAATTTTAGTAATTATTTTTAATGACATTGCATCATTGTCAAAAAAAATGACGTTGAACTAAGGGCATTTTTGACAGATTGAGACTAAGATTAGATTGCATTCGTTCTTAAAAAAATTGCTTCCCTGTTTGCAGTCTACCATAAATATCGACATAATAGTTTACATATGTCATCACACACACTAACTTACATAATAAAATATTTTTTTAAAAAGTAAACAGAATGAAATAAAAAATGTTGTTAACATCTGTCAGCCATAATTTTGCTGAGACGTTCTCCTAAATTAAATTCGGTGAAGCAAACTGAATTTTAAAAGGAAAATGAGGAAAAATTTTGCAAATACACTCGCGCTAAGAATTTAACATTTCATAATTTTTAGTTAAGTTTCTTTTAGTTTTGTTCGTTACTATTATTGTGTTGTAAAAATTACGGGTTTTATGAGTGATATGGTAACATAACATCACGCCTGTAATCCCCAAAGGGCTAGGCAGAGGTGTACCCAATAGTACACCCACAAATTTGATATGATGAATAGTGATATGGTAATTATGAGTTTAGAGTTCCGTAGGTACAAAAAGAAAAAAGGGTTTTTTATCTGATAACTTTTGTTTGTAAGTCATAAAGTGATTTTTATCAAATTCTTAATTTCTTAGCAGCGTTGGATTTTAAATTATAGCACAGTGTTAGGTTTTGATAACGCATACATACATCGGCAGTTAAAAATCAAAATGTTATGTAATTAATTTTTGCTGGACTTAACAGGCAATATTTAGCCTCACAAAGGGCCTATATGAAACGTAAATATTTGGATGGAATCGCAAACAATCTGCGAGTAATGCAAATTAATAAAAAAATCTCAAAGTCATTATACATTTATATTAATTTGTACCTTCACAAAATTGTACTACTACATTGTTTTATAGATATTGCGACGCTGAGATTTGTTTAGCATCAACAACGTAATGTATTGTCAGACGTAGTGCAAATCGCATTATGGCAGCAAAAATACGACGTAATTTAAACTCTATGACTGTGTCTTACGAACGTTTTACATTTTCAAAATCTATTTTTTATGTGACTTGTAAAACTTGAACTTTTACAAGTCACATAATTATACTAATTAGATATTGGGGCAATTCTAGTAACTTTTAGGAACGATCGTATTCCAATCTTAGTCTCCATCTCTCAAAAACGCCTCTAATTTACTTACATTAATTAATTGACATTTTTTGCCATTGAGATGAGATTGCGATTATATTTTGGTCAATTTTTTAATTACTCTAATTGGCTTTCTGGTATCACTAAAGACCACTACATACCCTTAACGTATAATTATAATATAATGTATAATTATTAGTCAAACGAAAAAAATAGCTTTACAAGATGAAATGAAATAAAGGTAGGAAGGTAAAGAACTTTATTTACGTATACCGTCAATGGACATTAATTATCATTCGTTAAATGTTATTAGAAATTAAGCGAGTTTTATCCACATAGTTGCAATGTACTTAATAATCGTTATCTGAGTTTTAATTTGACTGTGTATTTGTGCAAGTGTACCTAAAAACTTCGTGAGTGTACATTAAAAACTTAGAAACTATGTAAGTACTTTAGTTATAACAACGATTTTATGTTTACGTCTGGTGTACCTACTGTATCTAAGATGGATAAAATAAATTCTATTCTATTCTATTCTAAATATGGCCAACGAGTACGGCTTCATTGACGCGGCGTGGCGTGACGTATTCTAAGTCTGTTTCCGCGCTAAACATCGAAGATACGAGAACTTTGCCATCAAACTTTATACGTTAAGGTTAGAGCTCGTTAACTACAGTTTAATATGGCAAACTTAGTGGCTGTAAGACTTCCTAACTTTATATGTATATTGATTAATTGTATAAAATAAGAGATGCAAGTAATATATATATATATTTTTCAATCTTTACCTTTTAGTGTCGTGATGGCCCAGTGATTGAGGGGCCCGCCTCACATGCATAAGGTTGTGTACTTTCTAAAGTTTATTTAGGACATCACTGGCATCGGTGAAGGAAAAACTCCGAGGCTGCTACTGAAAATTTTAATTCCTAATCCTAACATAATAGTAGCCTAAGATACTCCTTATAACATCAGCTTTTAGCTAGTTAAATTCCTGTCAAAATTTGTACAGCCATTTCCAAGATAAGGCGGAATAAACATACTGACAAGCATTAATTTCAAAGTCTATTGTTTTTTTGCTGATAGGTACCGTGATTAAATTCATATTTGTTTTATAAAAAAGCTGTTATTTTGACAGACAGCAGACATTTCAATTTTATATATTTGCTTAGATTAAATTCGATTTTAATCAAAAGGTCAAAAATCTTTTAAGAAAAACATCTTTGATATTTGATACACCTATCACTTTAAGAAATTTCTTTAATAAAAGAGACTAAATTAGAAAAAAAAGCAAAATACTTGAACTTTTTCTGTAAAATACATTTTTATTTTTACGACGACCAAAATCTCATTAAAACCGGTTCAACGTTTCTTGAGAAACCACTTCTTAGACAAACAGATTTCAATAAATTTGTTTATGTGAATAGTTTGCTTAGAAAGATCTAATATAAATAAAACTCGAATTTAATGTCGTTTTCTACGAACAGAACTGAATATAAAAGAATATCTAAAGATATTAGATTTGGATAATAAACATGGAAGGTAGGGTCATTGTCCTTTACCTTACCTTCATACAATAATTCATACATTCCTCCATACAATCATCTGCCTAGACTACCCCGTTGGTCTAGTGGATCCAAAGCGCGACTGCTGAGCTTGAAATCTTGGGTTCAATTCCCAGGTCGAGCGAAAGTATTATTGGGTTACCCATCAAGAATTTCTCAGTAGCAGCCTCGAAATCTGGATTTGTGCCTAGTTAATAGCAATAGGCTTGCCCCCTGTTACATGAGACTTAAGCATAACTGGCGAAATGTGGGTGTTCTAATAGGTACACCTCTGCCTAACCCTTCAGGGGTTACAGGCGTGATGTTATGTTACCTATATAAATCCATAAAAGTATTCCTGTTTTGCTCGGACATTATCGCCACGTAGATAACATCGCTTCCTTAACTGCCGTGCACTGTTTGGTGGCTAGTGTTCGATCCCATTATCGTAATTAATTATTCGATACATCAAACAGCGGCGTCTTGTTAGATGAACATAGGTTGGCCGACGTGTAGGTACTGTGATCAATGTGTAAGTGATCAAGGTACTGGGTTTAGGTGTGTGTAACAAACTTTCAAAATTTGTTAATTGAGTATGAACTAAATAACGATACAAATAGAATTGAATATAGCTTAATTGCGTGAACTTGAAGTCAACGTTTATTTATTTCGAAAAATACGGACTTCAATGTTTTTTTTGAAATGCCGGACATTATAAACGCTCTTAACAAAGCCGAATGTACCATAAATTCTTCCCATCATTGCGATTATTGTTAAGTCCGCAATATTTATTACCTTACACGCTATTTTCAATTCTATTTGTATTACTATTAAGTTCATACTCAATTAACAAAAGAAATCTGCTTGAGCTTATTGTTTCTCCATTTATGCTGACCATAACAAGATATTATCAAATAGATCAACATATTGTAATTAGATGACAATCCGATGGCGACCACAGATAGTCGGTGAGCCGTAATAACACTACAATAAACCGCTTAATTAGATGTAGTTGCAAATGTGTGGTCGCTATCCAGGGACGGATCTGTACGGGGTGCAAAAAGGCATAGTGTAGCCGTTATCTACGCATACTGTTCATCAAACTGAGTAACAGTGACAAATAGTGTGTGTTTTTTTTTGCTGAACGATGTCTTCTTTTTTCCTTTTTTGGTAATATGGTACACCAGCTCGCTAAATCTTTTCGCCACATCTGACTTCGGTTAAAAAAAACTTTTTCTTACAGGTGCATACAACAGTACAGGGGGTCGACGGGTATTTAAAGTATATTTAGACAACTTAAAACTTATTTTTATTAAAAAGAGATAGAACTTTGACCTTAAATATCTTTATTACCAGAAGGCTTCCTGGTATGGTCCAAATGAAAAAAAAATGTTCTATTATTTAGACAATTATAATTATTTTCTTATAAGTATTGTATACAATTGTTTGACAAAATGGAAGTTAGTTTTAATAATGAAGAGGCCCCGAAGTAGTGTTAGCCCAGGGCCCCACGAACTTACAGTCCGCCCCTGGCGCTACCTAATGGCAGGAATTTAATTTGCAGATTGGACTCACGCGGTAAACCGCTCTAGCGCTCGACTGATATAACAAGAGCTGGACATAACCGTAGACATGTTGGGGAAGCCATTAAAATAGTACATCTAAACTAATATCATAATAATATTACAACCTTATTTTCCACTGCAGGGTTTTTGATTTTTACCACCTGAAAATAAAAAATAAATAAAAAGATTTACAGGCACTTCCCACACAGTGAACGCACGAGCATTGATCACCATGGTAAGACCAGGTTTTCTCACTAAATTTTCTTTTACCTATAAAATATAAAAATATATGCTCATACTTGACGTAACGGGCAAAAGCTAGTCATCATTATTTTCCTCTGTTCTCTTTTGAAATGCTTGCAAAAGGCTGCTTAGTTAAAGTACCTACTTAATATAACACCAACATTGTACTCTCAGTTCCCATAATGAAGGTTGTTTATATTCATGAGTACAATGACCCCTTAAAAATTCTACATTAAGAATGTTAAGTTACTATGTCACTTTCTCAATTCACATTCTAAAGTTTATCTTGGACATCACTGGCATCGGTGAAGGAAAACATCGTGAGGAAACCTGGACTTACTGTTCCGCTAAAACCATGTCAGAGGCCCTTGAGGCGGTTTAGAAACTCTGACACTAGGGTGTGTGGGGTCGTAAGACCTTACTGCCCACACGATAAATAACAAGTTACTAATAGTAACTTTAAGCAAACAATATTGCAGAGAAACTTTTTTTTTGGGAGGATAACTATTTCTTTTTTCTGTTACCTTTAAATGGCGTAATTGAAATAAATGTTTTGGCTTTGACTTTGACTTTAATTTCTATTGGCTTCGGTTAGATTTGGAATCAGGAGCCTGCCGGTGTCCACCTCACTGCCTTGATCGGTATTCAATACGATAATTGCCTGCTTAATTAGTTCCACCCACAAACTTTTGTGGTGAACACAAACGACCTAGTAGCATGTGGACAAAATGTATGTGCGTACAGTTTGTTTATACCTAACAGTTACACTTTAATCATAATACTGGCCTATTATTGTCCCATTGTTGGGAAAAGCCTCTCACTTTTCATGGCTTTACAACCAAAAAAGTGTAAAATAAAAAAAAAATATTCAAAAAATCTAAACATTAATTTAAAAAAAAGAAACTAAAACTAAATGGCATCAAAAAATTCATCCGCATCCACGTCCACTGGAAATGTGGATTTTTTTGTTTTCTTTTTTATTTTTATTATTAAGCTTGTAAATAATGTATACCTATATTATTTTAATTCTTATTTAAATAAATCTTCTAACATTTATTTGTAACAGTCGGGCAGCGTAAATTTTTTAAAAACAAACTAAACAGAAAAATATTTTGTACGTACTCTAGACATTAAGTAAAAATGTTTCGACAACAGTACCTAACTGTTGTCGAAACATTTTTATGAAAAAAAGTGAGTGCAAATTAATTCTCTTGGGCAAAAAGCTGGTTAATAGTAAGCCCAGGTTTCCTCACGATGTTCTTCTTCACCGATGTCAATTTTATGCTGATCTTTATTTTGTGATGGCATGAGGTTGTAGGTTAAAATCTGGGCAAGTACCAATGTGAATTTTTCAATTCATATGTACATTCTAAAGTTTATCTTGGACATCACTGGCGTCGGTGAAGGAAAACATCGTGAGGAAACCTGGACTTACTGTTCCACTCAAACCTTGTCAGAGGCCCTTGAGGCGGTTTAGAAACTCTGACACTAGGTTGCGGGACGTCTTGATAGGAAACCGTGGCCCCGGAGCGTAAAGGGCAACAGAAGGAACAGGTGGTTTTTTAGTCAGTAAAAGTCTGACAGTCCCTTCCGCCCCACCCATGGCGGAAGGAGTCATTTGATGATTTTTACTACCTTAAAAAATAAGGGAGTGTGGGGTCGTAAGACCTTACTGCCCACATGATAAAGAAAGAAGAATTTTATGCTGTTTAAAATAAACGTAACAAAAGTCCCATTGGTACCTGATATAATGTCAAATATAACAAACAAAAATAAGCCAATGAGCTTCTCAGCTTTGCGTTCCACTGAGTCCGAGTTCCAAGTACCTAAAACAATACAAGAAAATCTAGTCTACAGAACAAGTTCTTCAATTAACCCTGTCTACAAGGTATTCAATGCAAATGGAAATAATTAAGCTACAAAGAAACTCGACCGTTTTCCATTGTGCCCGACTCTGATTTACTATTGTGCAGCAGAAGGCAGCGAATCGACTTAAGGTGATTCCTTCAATTTGGTTCGGGAGATTAAAATTTCTTACGTTTTATTTGTGAATTGCTTTGCTGTTGAACCTGAAAGACTTATTATGATGTGATAATCAAGATGGTATGATGGATAGATAGATGGTCTTTGCTTTTATGTACAATTTTTATTTTCTCTTTCTATGTTATGTGCGTCATTTTCGCGGGAATAAACAGTTTTTCTTTATTTCTTTCTTTATCTACACTTATAATATAATAAAGAGAAAAAAAAATTGTTTGTTTGTTTGTAATGGAAAAACTCAAAAACTACCAGACCGATTTTAAAAATTCTTTCACCATTAGAAAGCTACATTATCTGCGAGTAACATAGGCTATATTTTATTTTATTTTTGAGCGAACGAAGTCGCGGGCAAAAGCTTGTATATGTATATTTATTATAAATTGCCATAATTTAAAGCATCAACTTTATCTTACTAGGTTGAGGTCGGCTTCCAGTTTAACCAGATGCAGCTGAATATCAGTATTTTACGTGGAGCGTGGAGGGCAAAAGATTCTTCTCATACAAAGAAGGCACGAGGATTGATCACTATTTTGCTCAAAGCGGATTGGTATTTTCAGACTTAGGTAGCTATCCAGGAAGAAGGGTGAAGGATGGAAGTCCAGGTTTCCTCGCGAAATCTTCCTTCATCGATGTCAGTGATGTCCAAGATAAACTTAAGAGTACATAATGATGTCAGCACAGGGACGGGGCCCCCAACGGGGCCAACGCCTGCCGGGGTTGCGGGACGTCTTAACAGGATACCGTGGCCCCGGAACGTAAAGGGCAACAGAAGGAACAGGGTGGTTTTTTAATCAGTAAAAGTCTGACTGTCCCTTCCGCCCCACCCAGGGCGGAAGGAGACATTTGATGATTTTTACCACCTCAAAAAAAAAATAGTACATAATGATGATAAATGAATAAAAATATCGTTATAATGTGAATTTGATCAACTAACAACGCAAAAAAGATTGCAATTTCAAAAAAAGAACTCTAAAAAAATTAATCTCTCGGGTGCCTTGACGGCTCCCCCTTAAACGAGCCCTGCAGACTCATTAGAGGTACCTATGGATGTAGTAATTAAGCTCTTGTTTCTTACAGTGTCGGGTGAAGGAAAACTATTATAGTTATTATCAGCCAGTATTCAATTACTTGTTAAAACTAGCGCCAACTCCTGTACTGTTAACCTCTTTAAAAATCAACTTAACGGAAATCGACATAAAGCTCAATCTTCTTATGCATATAAAATGCTTTGTCCTGAATGACTGACTGACGAATCAAAGCACAGCCTAAACCGCTGATTGTAGCGACTTTAAACTTGCAGGGTGTGTTCTTTGAATGACGTAAGTAGGCATTCGATAAGAAAGGATGTCTAAAAATTCAAATTACTAGAAATTTTACCCCTTAGGGTGCAAAAAAGGGGGCTAAGTTTGTCCAGTCTACTTGCATAAACATTTTTTTTATAGAATTAAGGGAACACGTGCTTCGTATTTCATTCAAATTCACCTCCTGACGGGTTAAAAAGAGGTAGAAAGTTATTTTGGTGGATTTTCGACTTCTAGTCAATAAACATAACATAACATCACGCCTGTAATTCCCGAAGGGTTAGGCAGAGCCGTACCCATTAGTACACCTACATTTCGCCAGTTATGTTTTTAGTCCCATGTAATAGGGGGCGAGTCTATTGCCATCAACCGGGCACAAATCCAGACTCCGAGGGTGCTACTGAGAAATTCGTGATGGAAAAACCCAATAACACTTTGCCCGACCTGGAAATCGAACCCAAGACCTCATGCACAGCAGTCGCGCTTGCGACCACTAGACCAACGAGGCAGTCAATGTCGAGGGCAAAAGCTAGTTAGTTTATAAACATAGTGCTACATCTCTGTGACGGAAAGAGAGATCTGTTATCTATATATCTTATATACAGTCTTAGTAACGGGGTCCCGCTTGGCATTTTTTGGGTACAGGGGGCTTAGACAAAGTAACAATTTACAAAACAATAACGAAGTTAGAAAAGACTAAAATGTATGGAATTGACATAAGCCGCGTTAAGTCACGTGGTCAATCGACATCGTTATCGCAATTTGGTTGACAATGTTATAATTCATAACGAAACCATAAAGTAACGAATCATTATCGTGTGTATCCCATACAAATGCGTACACAAGCAACGCTTTCAGTGTTCGCCTTCGCCTCGATCGTGATCGCGACCATAGTGTTACATTGGCTATGAAATGACATTTCAAACGTTAACGTTTGTCGTTATCTGAGAGACGAATTTAGATATCGTTTCGCTACGAAGCGATGATACTTTGTCTAAGCCCCCAGAACTCTTAAAATCGAACGAAGGCCCTCTGTCCAGAACACTTATTGTCAACAACGTCGAAACTAATTTCGGTTTTCGAAGTCACGTTAATGTTTATTAAAGGTACTCCGGAGGGACTGAGGGCTTTGTGGTGCAACTTTGGAGTGATAATGTCCAATGGACTGTGGTTGGTCAACTTGATAGATATGAACTTAATATTTCTAAGCTTTATCAGTAAACCAGCGACCCACGATCTACAGATTTGACGATTTGCCAAAACTTTTTATGACAAAACTAAGTTATGTGCTGGTTTACATACATCTATACTATCACTAGCTGGTGCCCGCGCCTTCGCTCGCATTAAATTCGGGTAACTTAGTTTACTCCTAAGTTTTTCCATAAAAACTTTGGACCTCAACAGGATAACAGGATACCGTGGCCCCAGAACGTAAAGGGCAACAGAAGGAATAGTGTGGTTTTTAAGTCAGTAAAAGTCTGACAGTCCCTTCCGCCCCACCCAAGGCGAAAGGACGCATTTGATGATTTTTACCACCTCAAAAAAAAAAAAGGATGAATTAAAAAAAATCCTTGCTTAGCGTACGGGTACTAACTATAAACTACCTCCCTGCCAAATTACATCTTTATGCGTCAAGCAGTTTTCGATATTTCGCGATGAGTGAGTGAGTAACCTTTCGCTTTTTTATATTATATTTTGAACATAGATTATAGATTGCTAGGTTGTCAGTCTACCGGATAATATTTTGTGAGATAAATGCTTTGTGTTGTCTACCTTTGGAAAACAGATTTCCATTAACTTCATTCTTTAAAAAAATAGCCTCGTATTTTTTGGTTTGGGTTGCCAACGCCACAGTGTGTAAAGGTATACTGCAGCAGTACAAGGCTTAATTGACGTAACAATCACGCATTATCAAAAATAATTTGCCTAAAAAAAACATGATTATACTAGATTGAAATAACTTAATTATTGAGATTATTTATGAACAATATTTACAGACTTAATAAATAAGATAACCTATAAAAAATCAATAATATTAAAAAAGAAAAAAAGTTCATTTTGCGATTTAGTACATTTCCGCACTAAATCGTTTTACGTTAAAATTATATTTAAGCTTTAAAAGGTCAACTGACGTTAGAAAATATGAAGGTTTTGACATCTGTCACACTGACAATTCGCCCCGAGAAGCAGACTGATTCAGCTTGGATAGGTACGCATATTAATACGGATAGGCATATTTTAACAGCGAACTGAGTCAGCTTGCCTAACGAACAAGGGGAACAATCCTACGGTTGATTATAATCACTTTTATCCCTGTTTAATGTTCTTGTGGGATAATTTACGTGTTATGAAAAATCATTGAAAACAAAAAACGTACACAATAAACGATTAATGTGTACGTTTTTTGTTTTCAATGATTTTTAAATCTCTTATTTGATTATTTACTCATGTAGGTACGTTTTTTTGCACCTGCCATGTTATCTCTTCACCGCCTTTGGTTGACTGGTAGAGAATGCCTGAGGCATTCAGCCCGCCTTTGTATAAAGACAAACAAACAAACTTTGTGTGATGAACATAATTGTTAGTTCTGTGTCTGGGTGTGATTTATCTATAATATATTCTGTATATATTTATAAATTATATAAGTATGTATATCAGTTGTCTGGTTACCATAACACAAGCTCTGCTTAGCTTGGGATCAGATAGCCGTGTGTGAGTTGTCCCAAGATAAAATAAATAAATAATAAAGTTTAAATAAATAAATAAATAGATGATGAAAAGGAACTAACTTGTACTACTGATTTATCTGCCACACTTGTACTACTACATATATTTTTATCGCTCGTCCCTACAGGCCGCCGTCAGGACAACATTGATAACGCACGTTACGATAATTGGATTTCACCATTTGTAATTCAAATTGTAATTTTTATTCCAAAACGTTACCTATGGAACAAAAGCCTAGTAGAAGTGCGCTACTATATATATAATTACTATAAATATATATAATATAGTATTCGATTTAATTTTTAAATTTTAAATAACTACGACTATCCTTTAGCATTTTGGTTTTTTATTTGGCTCAACTCTTAAGGCACCTGTAAGTACCTTAGTAGTATGTCACTTTTTCAATTCATATGTGCTTTAAAAGTTTAGCTTGGTCATCACTGACATCGGTGAAAGAAAACAAAGTGAGGATACCTGGACTTTTAATAAAAATAAATTTGAAATCGACAATCCGCATTAAACAAGGTTGGTGGTGCTCGTGCCTTCTCTGTATGAGCTGGTATTTTTTTCTACGACAAGCTCAATAAGTACAAAACAGATAATTTTGAATTTAAAAGTCGATCGTCTTTATGATAGGTACGTTTAATCTTAACGCTCGTGTTAGGCCTTGAAGTCTAATTATTAGAAAAAGATTTAAGCGTGTCACAATATTTAAAATTTTTGCTGATTTTTAAACAGTTATAGTTAAATTCAACAGTAAACAAATCACAATACGTGTAGATACTGTTCATTGTTAAGAAGTTCGGTGGTTCACAATCGAAGGTTTAAATTAGGGGGGGGGGGATTAGTTACGCAATGCAATCTCAGTCTCAATCTGTCAAAAATGACTCTAATTTACGAACATTCATTTTTTGACATTGATTGTCGCCGATATGAGATTCCGAAAATACGGAGAGATTTTTAACGTATTGAATTTGTAAAATTGGCCTTCCGATCTTCACGAAATTAATATGGGACAAAGAAAGATTTATAATAGGTCTCATCATCATCATCATAATTATCAGACGAATGACGTCCACTGCTGGATATAGGCCTCCTCTAAGGCGCTTTGCACACGGAGCAACTTAAGTTGACGCAACTGGCAACTTTTTAAAAGTTTCCTGTAAAAGTTGCTAGTTGCCATAAAGTTGCCGGTTGCCGCAACTTTTTGGCAATTCGTAAGCAACTTTTTTGGCCGAGTTGCAGTGTTGCAAACTAAGCGGTATTACCATTAGATCTGGTGGATTGGGACCCCCATCTGGTGGGCAGAATTTGTATCTGGTGGCTTGTGAATTTTTTAGTGGGCAGGTTTTAGGTTGATGGTTTTCAAAAACAAAATTGAAATAAATTTACAATACTAACACTTTCAGTGTACTTATCCGTTAGATGACTGTAGTATGTAAAAAAAGAAAAAGTAATCGTACTGATAACGGTACAAGTTATTCAGGTCGACAAAAAAGAGGGTAAGAAATATCATTCTCTTAAAAAACAATCCTATTTAGTGAGCCCGAGCGGCTGTGGAGCAGGACTAGCATTTAGCCAAGCATTTTTGTCCGTGATATAATCATCTAACTTATAATAATGCTTGATTAGATAGTGTGCGTTTTATGCATGGTTTAAATTTTCTCTCATTTAGTTGGGGAATATCAAGAAGTATTTTATTATAGAATTTTACACATTACCCCAAAAAGAAGTGTTTACTTAGTGGGAAAAACCACTAAGTTAATGGCAACACTATGCCGGGCACAGGGCGAGGGAGGGAAGGTGTGAAATCGAATATTTGACAGTTGCTAGTTGCGGCAACTAGCAACTAAATAAGTTGCTAGTTGCCGCAACTGAAAACTGTTGACGATTGCCGCAACTCGCAACTTGAGTTGCTCTGTGTGCGCAGTCCAATTGAATTACATGTAAACAGCGAGTTGCCAGAAAGTTGCCAGTTGCCAGTTGCTGCAAAAGTTGCTCCGTGTGCAAAGCGCCTAAAGGTAGCCGCAATAACCGGTCCCACGCTGCCTGCATCCAGCGGTCAGTAAGTTATTTGTAAAAATTACTTTTTTTTATTAATTTTTTTGAGGTGGTAAATATCATCAAATGAGTCAGACTTTTACTGACTAAAAAACCTCCCTGTTCCTTCTGTTGCCCCGTACTTTCCGGGGTCACGGTATCCTGTTAAGACGTCCCGCAACCCCGAAAGAACATACTGCCGAAAATAGAACTTCTTTCCTTTTTTGAAAACGGCCGATAGTGAAAAGTACTTTTTACCAAGCCTGGACAAAAGTGCCGGATTTAAATTGATAATCCACCACGCCGCTCAGAACCGGCACCAACGGATTCCCAGCAATTATAAAATGTTCACAACACTCCACCGTGTCGGGGAGATAGGAACAAAAAGACAGCAAGGAAACTTAGCGGACGATTTGCTTTCTTTTTTATTTGCACCGCTCCGCTACTGATGCTTTTTTGTTTTGCTTTTGTTAAGTTCGAAACGATTCTAAAGTGCTTTTTTTAATCACCTTTTTTTTTGTTCTAGTTAGTGTAATGTCAATTTGCTTTTATGTAATGATGTCGGTATGTGGGTACAATACGCGCCACGAAAGATGAGACTTGACAAGTGTCAGAAATGGGAAGCTTGCACAGGTATGGATGTATGAAATAGTTACCCATGTTTTCAGGCATTTTTCGATGATATTGAGATTATTACTGCCTCGTTGGTCTAGTGGTCGCAAGTGCGACTGCTGTGCATGAGGTCTTGTGTTCGATTCCTAGGTCAGGTAAAGTGTTATTGGGTTTTTCCATCAGGAATTTCTCAGTAGCGGCCTCGGAGTCTGGATTTGTGCCCGGTTGATGGCAATAGGGTCGCCCCCTATTACATGGGACTAAAAACATAACTGGCGAAATGTAGGTGTATGAACGGGTACACCTCTGCTTAACCCTTCGAGGATTACAGGCGTGGTGTTATGTTATGTTATTTAGATTAAAATTCTTAACAATATAATTTATTACTCATACTATTGTAATAATTTATAACTAATTATATTATAATTTATACTTAACGTTTCTGTCGTGTGTCAAGTCTCATATTTCATGGCGCGTATTTGTAGACGTAATTTGATTGCTGTAACATAATTTTTCGAGACTATACTTACATGAAACAGTGTCTTATTGAAAGGAGAAATAGAGTTAAATTTTTTGTTAAATCCCGGGTGATGAGGAACCAGGAGAAACGAGATAGAAGGGACATCGTATAGAAATTTTTACCATGGATTCAGGGGGCCTTCTTCCATCTCTTAAAACAGTATTACGTTATTTATTTATTTAAACTTTATGCAAAGTACAAAGGTGAACTTTAATGCCTTAGGCATTCTCTAACAGTCAGCCAAAGGTGAAGAAATAACATGGTAGGTGCAAATTAAAGTACGAGCGCTAAACAGCAAAATTAATTTGAAAAAAAAAATAAACACAAACTGACTGCCTCGTTGGTCTAGTGTTCGCAAGCGCGACTGCTGTGCATGAGGTCTTGGGTTCGATTCCCAGGTCGGGCAAAGTGTTATTGGGTTTTTCCATCAGGAATTTCTCAGTAGCAGCTTCGGAGTCTGGATTTGTGCCCGGTTGATGGCAATAGGCTCGCCCCCTATTACATGGGACTAAAAACATAACTGGCGAAATGTGGGTGTACTAATGGGTACACCTCTGCCTAACCCTTCGGGGATTACAGGCGTGATGTTATGTTTTATGTAAATAAACACAAAGTATTTGGGTTTGGTTGTATTTTGACTGGCCTGTTGGTCTAGTAGTTAGTGACCCTGACTGCTAGGATGGAGGTCGTGGGTTCGATTCCCACCCAGGACAAATCTTTGTGTGTTGAGCACGATGATTTGTTCTGTGTCTGGGTGTAATTTATCTATAATATGTATGTGTTTAGAAATATATAAGTATATTTATCAGTTGTCTGGTTACCATAGTACAGGCTCTGCCTAGTTTGGGATCAGATGGCGATGTGTTGGTTGTCCTAAGATATTATTATTATTTGGGTTTCTTTTTTCGTTAACATTACTTTAACTTGCACACTGTTGGATTTTCAACGCTTGGCTCAGCGCCGAGAGTTGAAAATTGGAATATTTTTTGTAATGAATCCAATACTTCGAGTACCAATACAAACAAACAAAAACAAACTTTATCTCTATAAAATATTGTATAGATAAGTATTATTATAAAAAAAGACGGGTTGCAGTCCGGGAGTGCCGGCAAGTGAAAACTTGATTATTAACGTTGAGCATGTTTGATATTTTGGAATGGTTAGGGAATAATTTTGCACCAATTGCTTTATCAGTATAAAAGTACTATCATTTATGTGGTAGAATACAATATTCATTTATTGCGCTATCGTACACAAACATGACAATTTATATTACATTAAAAATTTAACACTTTAAAACTATTACAATTATTTTACATTAAAAAGTTATACACGAACATTCGCGCAAGCGCCCTGCGCTGCCTAAACGAAACAGTAGGCCCAGGCATACATTTTCGCCGCGCCGTAGAGAGGGGATAGCTGTCTACTCTCCATCCGTCTTACGCTTTTTCAATCAGGTCACGTGTCCTGACGCGAGTTTAAGATTTTATACCCATTACAGAAAAAGTGCTCAACGCCGCTAAAGAAGTTTTCACTTCAAAAACAAATGAAAATTCAATAAGAGAAAATGTGCACATCGCGTGGTCGGAACAAAACCGTAGACTGGAGTGATTCGCTTTTGTTTCAACATGCGCAGAGCGCTTTTGAGTATAATTAACAGATATCAGAATTTTTTTATACGTTGGGAGTAGTTTATCAATTATGTACTGATTTTTTGAGTTCGGGGCTCTTTTTTTTAAAGATAGGATATCATCAAATGAGTTTATCTTAGACATTACTGACATTCCGTGCCTCGGAAAGCACGTTAAGCTGTTGATCCTGGCTGTCATACGTGGATCTTTGACAGTCGTTACGAGTCGTCAGAAGCTTGAAAGTCTGACAACCAGTCTTACCTAGGGGTATCGTATTACCTAGTTACTGGGTTGTGGAGGTCAGATAGGCAGTCGCTCCATGTAGAATACTGGTACTCAGCTGAATCCTGTTAGATTGGAAGCCGACCCCAACATAGTTGGGAAAAGGCTAGGCAGATGATGATGGGATATCATCAAATGACTTCTTCCACTCTAGTCAGAGCGGAAGGGAGTGTCAGACTCTTGCTGAATAAAACTCATCCGCGTTGCTCCTCATGCCCTTTATGATCTAGGGCCGCAGTGACTGTTCACGCGTCACAAGCGTGCACCAGCAGCGGCGGGGAACGCGCGGATGTGGGGTGTCCCACAGCTGATCGAACCAACGGCGCGCCACCGCTAATCGCTGCTCGCTACTCTTCGATAGATACGGTCATCGCCGGACGTACCGCGCGATCTATTACATTTTAATTGTACCTAACCGAAATCTATATTAAAGGAAGTTGAAGCCAAGCGAGTCATTTAATTTCATATCTTCAACAGTGACTCTTTCAAACAAATTCTGCAACCCTGGCTGGCACTGTCCCTAATGGGCGCTGTCTACAGCTATGCTGATACCTCTTAGAGAAGTTACTTTGTTTATTTTTCGTTTGCACGCGCTTATCTTCGGAAAAACTGGTCTAATTCTGAAATTGATTTCGCGAATAAGCTACGTTATCTCTGAGTACTATTGGCTGTACTTTATTAAATGTCGGTTATCGCATCCTATATCCTTGCTTGGGGTTCAAACTTATCCCATACCAAATTTCATCAAAATCGGTTTAGTAATTTAGTCGTGATGGCGTAGAAGACAGACAGAGTTACTTTTGCACTACTAATATAGGTAAGGATTTGAAAACTCTGTATATAAATAGGTAATCAGTTAACACCTCCTACCAAAATTGGCCACTATCTGAAGGCAAAACCATCCTTTTCGGATTTAGGAAGCGGCGTTAAGGACGATTCACGAAGATAGGCTCAGTATTACAGAAATATCTTCAATATACCCTAATCTTATTCACAGAAAGAAAACTCATATGAACGTCTAAGATGCCATAGAAAGTTTTATTTCTCATATTTTTTGTAAAGGTTTTTCCCACAATATCGTACTTATATTTATTTAGGACCGGATATAAGGGATTTCGGTCTTTATTCGTGTCCGAAATATGGGTTGGTTTACGGTGTATTGTTATTTTATGTCTAAATAAAAATATTTTTGTTTTTAGTCCCATGTAATAGGGGGCGAGCCTATTGTCATCAACCGGGCACAAATCCTGACTCTGAGGCTGCTACTGAGAAATCCCTGATGGAAAAACCCAATAACACTTTGCCCGACTTGGGAATCGAACCCAAGACCTCATTCACAGCAGTCGCGCTTGCGACCACTAGACCATCGAAGCAATCCGAAAAAAATGCGAAATGTGGGTGTACTAATGGGTACACCTCTACCTAACCCTTCGGGGATTACAGGCCTGATGTTATGTTATGTTATAAAAATAGTTATTCGAAAGCAATTCAATGACTGGAATTTAGGAATAATTATGTTTATTGTATTAATATTTTGTTATTATTTTGACATGAACGCTGACATTAATAAGAACCGCGGTCATATAATGCAGTAACGAGACGATACGACTCTGTACGATTAACGCAGTGACTGAACGGTAGGCTGTTCCACTGTTTGTCTCGATTTACTCAAAAAATAAACAGACACACATACCTAAAACATTACTGAAATTCCCCTTTATTCACATAATTACAGAGAAACCAGCGTTTTCGTGCCTTCATGCACGGACTACGGCATTATGCTGAGCGTCAGCCGTTTCGCGCGGTAATAGCGCATATTTCTTTTTTTATGTTTTTTATTTGCTTTTGTGTACGATTTACCCAAGTGAAACGCAGTGGAATAATCCCTATTCGCTATTAGAGTATTGCGACTAACATTTAGCGATGCTAATGTAATTAACATTTGGAGCAATACATTACTGCGACAGTTATCTATGCATTCGCGTTGATACCGAATTGATAGATACGGATCTAATTGGCGGAATGATGAAAGCATTGCAGTGTTCTGCAGATTCCTACTACTATTATAAACGTGACAGTTTGTAAGGATGAATGGTTGTTTATTGGTATTACACTCAAAAACTCCTGAAGCGATTTTAATATAACTTTACAATAATACGAGGTACTCGTAACTGGCGTGCTTGAATGACGAGATGTACTTATAAACGTAGATGAGGCGAAAGGAGTATGTAAGGATCGTATCAGGTGGCGTTCTGTTTCTACCTACCCCCATGGGAAAAAGGCGTGAGTTTATGTATGTATGTCTACAATAATATAGTTTGCACAACCGAATAACACATCCATATTAGGCAGAGGTGTACCCATTACAGTACACCCTCATTTCGCCAGTCATGTTTAAGTCCCATGTAATAGGGGGCGAGCCTATTGCCGTCAACCGAGCACAAACCCAGACTCCGAGGCTGCTACTGAGAAATTCTTGATGGAATGATCCAATAACACTTCATGCTCTTTGCGCTTTGCGACCACTAGACCAACGACCAACGAGGCAAATTTTGTGTCAGTGTGATAAATTTTGAACACTTGCGTAATAAATTCTACACAAACGATGACACTGACAGAAAATAGGTACCTAATAATATAGCAATAAAATGGAATATTGAAATATAGTGCTATGAAGTTCCAGACATTTTAATATTTTATTAACTTTTAAAAATGCTTTTTGCTTATTTCGTATGAAGCTAAACTTTTACCAACTACGAGGTAAAAATATCGGAATAATAAACTTATGAACAAAACTTTAGCCATTCCATTTACTTTACATTTTAATTTTATTGCTTTTAAAAAGTTATTTCGGGTAAGGTAAGTTGGAATACTAACAACTTAGGTTGTTGGAGTTTAAATGTTATTTTAAAACAAAAATACAAAATAATTTACTGTTATGTTATAATCAATTGCTTCTTCTTTATAAGAAAGAAGAAGAAGAAGAAGCATTTTTTGTAAACATATATTTTTTGTAAATGTTCTTCTTCTTCATAACGTGTGGGTAGTAAGGTCTTACGACCCCACACAGTCACAGTAGTGTCAGAGTTTCTAAACCGCCTCAAAGGCCTCTGACATGGTTTGAGTGGAACATTAAGTCCAGGTTTCCTCACAATGTTTTCCTTCACCGATGCCAGTGATGTCCAAGATAAACTTTTGAAAGTATGCACACAGCAAAACAGATAGGTATGCAGGGTCTCCAGATATAGTTGAAGTTTTTTTAGAAACCGATGGATGTCTTTGACTGAAACTTAATTTAATTAATTAACTGTTCATTATCTTACATTCGAAAAAATCTATCGGTTTCTTTAAAAACTTCAACTATATTTGAGGACCCAGCATACCTACCTATCTGTTTTGCTGACTGTACATATATTATGAATTGAAGTGCCGATAGTCGTAACCGCTAATTACTTAATAGAGGCGACTGGATCAAGGGCCTTGATTCATAAAGCAATACTTCTGGACACGCATAATTCGGTGGTTTCTCGCTCTAGCCCTAACCGCCGCGCCGGTAGCTTGGACCATGTTACGTTACCGGTGGGCTACTATTTTTTAATATTTTTTTTTTTATATACATATTAAAAACGTTAATACTCGTCATAATTAACAAAATGTTTAAATATAAATTATTTTATTTATAAATATTTCTATGAATAAAAGAGACAAATATAAATGATAGTTTAGTAATTACAAGTCCGTTTTTAAGCTACCTTTTAGTGCTTTCAGCATACCTACAGGGATTAAAAACATTATTTAGAGAGGATTTCCAGCACATTTTCCACAAAAGTTAAAGCGATAAAGTTCAACCAACTACAGTGCAACAATGAAAACTTTATGAAGGCATTGTACTGTTTATGCATGGTCATAATACTGGCGAAGGTAGGTAGCCGCACTTTCAAGTCCTCTGGGGTAATAAAGTTCTATCTACATAGTAGTAAAAATTACTAAATAAGCGACAGATATAATTTACAGCAAAACGTGACCCTAATAACTGCACCAAAGTAAAACCAAAAACATACAGGAAAGTGGTGCGGTACCGCACCGCCAGCAACAACGGCGGGCCGCGCATTTCAGCGTTGTGACGTCACACAAATCCAGCAACGTTCACGGCTCTAAGAAAAATGCCAAGAATATAAGTACCTCATGCAACGCAACGCTTTAGCTCTTTGTACACATATGTTATATACTTTACTTTTCTTTTTCACATACGACTCTCATTACTATAATTTGCTGCACTTTTTCTTTTATTTATAAGTCATTATAAAGCTGGTTAGCAAAAGAAGTCTTCATAATTTTTTTTGCATACCAAATAGACTACGTCTAAAAAACTGTACTTCGTTCTCAGCAGCGCGATGCGTTGCGCCCCGCCCCGCACCGTTTTTATGTGTGCCGTAACGTATTTTTTTTAAGTATTCAATGTGAACATTACAGAATGGTCCAGCAAATTATGTTAATCGCGACCACGGTATACCTAGTAAACATTAAAATAATTTCCCTATTCAAACACAAAGCTAAGCATTAACAATTCAATTGTCCACGGTATCAGAGCGAGCTTCGGGCTAAACGATTTAAGGCTGGTACACAACGGGTACAGCTGCAGGGCAGCGTTGTAAATGCACATTAACAGAGTAAAATCAAAGGATCAATCCGTTTGTCTGATGTTTTTTATTGAAGGATGTTTAAAGGTATGAGAAACAAGATGTATAGTTTCTCATCCTCCGTTATAAAGGGAGGATCCTCCGACCAGACGGGTGTTTTGTCTGACGGGTGGCCTCACTGCCCGACAGTTGTTGTCGGGATTTTGTATATATGCTAATGTCGCGGCAAATTTTGATTACGCGATGTAGGAATTGTCAGTTGTAGTTCACATGCTGTGCGACAGATGTCGCTACGATGCCTTAATAGTAATTAAGTGGTAGGTCGTGCTCATATTTGTCCCACGCAATTTTAAATCGTACTTGGAAGATTTAAGATCGATCTTTCTTTGCAATTAAAATGAATGCAAGTTGTGTCAAAGCTTCAACTGACATTTTCAATAAGTTATTCATACTTATTCAAATTGATCTTACTCCTGACAAAACTAGCCTTTCAATAAATTAATGACGTCAAACTAATTCTTAAGCTAAATGTGCTACGTTACTACTCAACAATGTTATCCAAAACTTATGCTTAAAATTAATCAACATTATAATAATGTAAAAAATGTAGCTATATTTAGGGGAGGCCTTTGTCGTACGACTAATAACAAAAAAAAAAACAAATAAACATTACAAATTTTAATGTGAGGTGGGTTAGTTTGTTTTGGCTAAACAAACCACAATCGTAGTGTCACTGCAAAATTACAGTTTCAAAAACGCATTCAGTGTGCCCCAACCCTTAGTCCTGCACCAACAACGCTCCAAAATTATACAGTTAGATTGCTAATGCGTGTATTAAAATGGTATGAACGTACAAAGTGATCTAATTATACAATTTTGAATACTACACGCTTGTATCATGTATATTTTGTTAGGATTAATTGTTAGTAAGACCAGCGGACATTTTAGAATCTTGTTTTATTTTCAGGAAACATAATTAATTAGGTTATTATTAGACACCAAACCAGATACTCGGATTTTACGACACGTTATTACGTCTTTGGTCACTACTCATGGGTTCATGGGTCCATGGGTGATGTTATAGAGCCTATCAATCATGAATCTGGCTATTATACACAATAAGATTTTTCAAATCCGACTGACAATTTCAGAGATTAGACAAGCTTCATTATAGTAGTATATCTATACTAGTCTAATAGTCCAATATCTCATAGTCATAACTGCCTCGTGGGTCTAGTGATGGCCTTGCGTTCGATTTTCAGGTCGGGCAAAATTTTGTTGGGTTTTTCCACCAGGAATTTCTTAGTAGCAGCCTCGGAGTCTGGATTTGTGCCTGATTGATGACAATAGACTCGCCCCTCATAACATGGGACTTAAAACATATCTGGCGAATGTGGTTGTACTAAGGGTATACCTCTGCGTTACCCTTCGGGGATTATAGGCGTGATCTTAAGCATGTGTTATACTTCATAGTCACTAGACTTATGTCATTAACTGACAACGTAACTTAAAGGTGATGAACAAAACCACGCGGACAAAGTTGCAGTCGGAAGCTTGTGTTATAAAAATCGGACTATATTTTCTACTAATATATGAATAACGGGTGGTTCTTAAAGGATCGCAAGCCGACTTGGTTCCCGCAACTTATCTGTCCCTGAAGACCGGCTTGCAGATTCGTGCAATATCAAGTTACAGGGTTGGCAGATACTGGGATACGAGTGATACTACAGAGGCAAGGGTAGCTTTTATTTTATTCGACTGCGTCGAAGAAGAAGGGGTTATGTGTTTGACATGTGTGTGTAATTATGTATGTCCGTTTGGCTCAACCGCTCAACCGATTTTGATCAATGATACGTCACTACATTCGTCTTGATGGATTCGCGAGTCTGGATTTTTCACTAAAAAGTGTAAAATATAATTCGTTTAGAGGTGGAACAGGGTGTAAAGTTTCTCATGCTCCGTTAAAAAGGTAGGATCCTCCGACTAAACGGGTGTTATGTTTAGTGGGCAACTGCCCGACGGTTATTGTCGGGATTTTGTACTTGTATTTATGCTAATGTTGCGGCAAACTTTAATTGCGCGATGTAGACATTGTTCATTTGCCGTAGGATAGACGTCGCTACAAAAAGAAAAAAAAAATTCTTTTAGATTTCAAATTCTCTTTAAAAAAAATGAGTTATTGCTGTGAGACCATTAATTATATAAATTACATAAAGTCACCCTTTCTGAGTATTAAATTTAACTTCCGCAGTTCTCACAATTAGTCAACCCTAGAGCACAATGAACGCAGTATCCGGAACAAGCGGGAAGTAGTTTCAAAACTTTGAGAACCACTTTTGAAAATTTTTCAAAGAAATGAATTCAAAAGATTGGATGGTAAAATGGAATTTTTCCATTTCAGCGTTGACAAAGCTTTCGTAAGTTTTGCGCTGAGGGAGAAATGAGAAATGTCTTTTATTTTACAGATGACCTTTTGCTGGTTTTTCATACATACACATACATAAACTCACGCCTTTTACCCATAGGGGAAGCCATAAACTACAGAACGCCACCTGCTACGATTCTTACATACTCCTTTCGCCTCATCTACGTTCATACAAGCACGCCCGTTACATGTACTGCGCACCTGACCTTTCCGAAGGACCTCACCAATAAGGTCAGTGTAGGTTCCTAGGGCGACCCCTCCCAGCGTTGCCACTCACCTCTGCCATATAAATTCCTTTTGTTAATCGTCTTTTACTCATCCTCTCAACATGACCGAACCATCTAAGCATACCCTTTTCTATCTTTGTTTTTGTGGTTTTTCATAAAACTAGCTGTACCCCGTGGTTTTTCCCGCATTAAGATTCCGCACCCAAGTCGGCCGCAGCAAAGGGGTTATGCAGAATGCACCGACCTTCAGTATCTATGCGGCGTCTCTCCGCAAACCATGTCCTACCTTTCATCTTGCGCCGCATATCCTGTCACCTGCACACGTGAGGACCTAAGAATAATAAAATAGGTAATTCAAGGAATACCAACCAATTCTTTTCCCAAACCGCAAATTTCTTCCAAAACCTTCAGTTAAACACAAAGTGGCATTGAAAACAAAACTTCACCACCGCGACTCGACTTTCAAGAACTACATTCACAGGCGCTAATGTAAAGTAGAATTAGTCGAGATTCAATTAAGCTAACACTAACAGCTCGCACTGAAGTAACTCTAATGCGGTCTAACTTAGTCTTACTGAGAAAGTACAATCGCTCTCAGAAAGATGTGAACGTGAAATGTTGCATTAAAGTGTCTTTACCCATTGCACCTGAATAATGTATTCATCTAACGGAGTGTTTCTTAAAGTTACTTAAACTACGACCCCAATGGGATAGGCAGAGGTGTACTAGTTAATACACTAACATTCGCCAGTTACCTATGTTTAAGTCCCATGTAATCGGAGGCGAGCCTATTGCCATCGACCGGGCACAAATCCAGACTCCGAAGCTGCTACTGAGAAATTCTTGATGGAAAAAGCCAATAATACTTTGTCGAACCTGGGAATCGGCGCATCAGTGTTCCATGGACGCCTCCAAGAGCTGTCAGCACAAAAGACGGGGCCCGCCAGGGCCAATGCCTACCAGGGTTGCGGAATTTATTCGAAAGAGTTACCGCGGCCCTGGAACGCACTCAAAGGAACACGGATAGGTTCTAGTTAGTAAAAGTCTGACACTCCCTTCCGCTCCGCCCAGAGCAGAAAGAGTCATTTAATGATTCCCATCCATAAAAAAAGACCTCATACTCAGCAATCGCGCTTTGCGACCACTAGACCAACAAGCCAGTCCCTTAATTTAGTATCATAAACCAAGTAATAACTAAAACTGAAAATCAACAAAAGGCGTCCATTACCCTGACTCTCTCCCCATAACTAAAGCCATAATGAAAATTTTACTATAGCTATGAACCCAGACACCCGTTAATTTTACATTTTACGATATAATGTATCAAAATCCTAATATTGTGTTTCGTTTTATGTTGGTTTAACAGCCGTGTTTTATAGTACTGAGCGCGAAAATCGTTCACGTTATTTCGAATTACCGAACGACAGTGTGAAGGCTGCCTTATGACTGTTCTATGCGTAAACCATCCTCACACATATGTAAACAAAACCTCGAAAGATGTCGCTCGCTTTGCATTATAATAAAAGAAACAACAAAGAGAAAAAAAATGACAGCTTAAAAATGTACCATTGCAAGCCAAAGACCTCTTCTCATACAGAGAAAGCGACAAAGAAGTAAAACATATTTCCAAACTTAATTTCAATTTTCTGTAGTTGCAATAAACTATCAAATTGATTTAAGTTTTTGTTATTGCAACACAAGATAGTCTTACCGAGATAATATTGTCAAAGTTTTGTTTATCATGGAAAAGAAGGCTGTAATTTACAGCCTTTTAAAATCATTTTTATAAGTAAAGCTTAAATGACTCCGTAGAACACCTTTACAATTCGGAATGCTCATAGTGCTGCCATCTAGTTTGTAACAGGGACACAGCAAATCAACGTTGCACACGTATTAGTTCTGCATATCTTTACATAGATGTCGCTGCTATAAAAAATCTGACCTTCGACAATATTGTAAACAAAAAGATTCATTTGAATTAAATTGTAATCATTGATCCCTAACTTATTGGTTCTTAATTCTACTTCCTTTTATTTTATTTTGAAATGGTCACATAGCAGGTAAAAGTTCTTTCATAAGTGTTGCCACCCTTTTGTCATTACACATTTTTCTTAATGTAAACTTCGTGTAAACACAAATATTTACATATGACATAATAAATTAAAAACAGCAGATTTTGATTAAATTTTTATTCAAAGTATAAACATACAAAATTAAGTCAGAAGGTGTCCGCTTTAGTCGCTGTGTTAACATCATAAAAATAAATTCCATATATTTTTAAAGATAGACATTTTAGTTCATTTTTCTTGTATTGGTTCTGAAGCCGGGTTACCCAAGAATTCCAGCCAGGTCCAGGTTAGCTAAAAGCTCATTTCCAACCTGTAGTACAGTATCACTCAAGAACGTAGTAATATCGTCCTGTAAGTAGAAAGAGGAAATAAAAACGTCTGTTGGTAATTCTACATACATAACATCACGCCTGTAATCCCCGAAGGGTTAGGCAGAGGTGTACCCATTAGTACACCCACATTTCACTAGTTGTGTTTTTGTCCCATGTAATAGGGGGCGAGCTTATTACCATCAACCGGGCACAAATCCAGACTGAGGCTATTACTGAGAAATTCCTGAAAGAAAATCTCAATAACCTTACCCTCGGTAATTATACTAATGAAGATATTCTACAGACCGAATTTCAATCAGGGCGGCTAGTCTCAATAAAGACTGACTAATTAACTTTGGGCACTGTAGTAAATGGCCCATCGTCTGATTAGGAGCACCGCACTCCCACTGGGTATCGGTAGGATCTATAATCCCCCATTTTGCTAGGTTATGTTAACAGCGGCCTACTTGGGTGCTCTATTGAACGCTTTCCATATAGGCCACTGCAAATCACAACCGACTGCCAGGTGCTCCTGAGGTTAAACGAAGTTGACTAGTTAAGAAGTCCCATTTATTTGGGAAGAAGTTACAAGAATAATAATACTTTGTAACCTTACCTCATACATCTCCACCATCTCTGGCACGAGATGCTTTAAGAATGTGTTGATAAACTCTGACATTGCAGCGTCATTCATCAGTCCATTGATTTGAGACTGCAAAACAAAAGAAGTTCTTATTTCTGCCCAAAAATGAGTGTAATGTGCTCGGGGTCCATGTGTGTAAGTGTCTATGTTCAGCCATAACTTCTAATCGCCTGAACCAATTTAGATGTATGTTGTATCGTTAGAATCCTTGCTTTATCGCGGGTAATATAGGAAAACATAACCGCTTAGTAGGTTTAAAGAATTTAAACCTTACCAAAAATTGTAATTTGACATAACATAACATCACGCCTGTAATCCCCGAAGGGTTAGGCAGAGGTGTACCCATTAGTACACCCACATTTCGCCAGTTATGTTTTAGTCCCATGTAATAGGGGGCGAGCCTATTGTCATCAACCGGGCACAAATCCAGACTCCGAGGCTGCTACTGAGAAATTCCTGATGGAAAAACCCAATAACACTTTGCCCGACCTGGGAATCGAACCCAAGACCTCATGCACAGAAGTCGCGCTTGCGACCACTAGACCAACGAGGCAGTCCGTCCGTCAGTTGTAATTTGAGCATATGGTTATCCACCGTTGCGTTAGTAATAGTCCTCTTCAACATAACTTACAATCACATCTAGTTAGAAGGATTAAAGTTGATTTTAATATTAAAAGTTCTCTGTAGAAGTAATTAAATAGCAATCAGTCAGTAATAGCTGACCGTACAAAAGATTTCTGAATATTACTCTCCATCATCTGCCTAGCCTTTTCCCAACTATGTTGGGGTCGGCTTCCAGTCTAACCGATTGCAGCTGAGTACCAGTATTTTACATGGAGCGACTGCCTATCTGACCTCCACAACCCAGTAACTGGGTAATACGATACCCCTAGGTAAGACTGGTTGTCAGACTTTCAAGCTTCTGACGACTCGTAACGACTGTCAAAGATCCACGTATGACAGCCAGGACCAACAGCTTAACGAGCTTTCCGAGGCACGGAATGATGTCAGTAATGTCTAAGGTAAACTTTAGAAAGTACATATGAATTGAAAAACTCACATTGGTACTTGCCCGGATTCGAACCCACAACCTCATGCATGAGAGGCGGGCGCCTTAACCGCTAGGCCATTACGACATTCTGAATATTACTCTCCATTGCCCAAATAATAAGGTAAGAAAGTTATGATTACGGTTCTTACGTCAAAACTTTTCAAAGACAAATTGATGTTGCTGCTCGTTATTTGAAGGAATATGCCAGATCCAATGGTAATCCTTGGTCCTATAACTATGGTACCAGTTACTCTCGGTTCAATTAAATTGATTCTGGAAGCAAAAAATTTATTTTTTTAAATTAGGTACCAGCTATCTATAGAATAAACTAAAATTGGAGTGTTTGTTTGTGATATCAAAATACGCGATACTAATTCCAAAAACATTTTTTTTTCGGTCTATCTGTAAGTCTATTTATGTTAGTTTCGGCTAAAAACCAAAACGGCTGGACCGATTTTGACGAGTTTCACTGACAAATAGCCGATGTTGGATGTAAGTAGTAACTTAGGCTATTTATACTACATAGAAAGACTTAGAGGTCGTAAGTAAAGAGCATAAGCTGACTGTATTATAAAAAAACTGACAGCACGGAACAGCAGCACCATCGGATTCGCACACGAAATGTCCCGTATCTCTTTAGCGCCTTTTAGATATGAAAGTCTACATAACATCACGCCTGTAATCCCCGAAAGGTTAGGCAGAGGTGTACCCATTAGTACACCCACATTTCGCCAGTTATGTTTTTAGTCCCATGTAATAGGGGGCGAGCCTATTGCCATCAACCGGGCACAAATCCAGACTTCGAGGCTGCTACTGAGAAATTCCTAATGGAAAAACCCAATAACACTTTGCCCGACCGGGGAATCGAACCCAAGACCTCATGCACAGCAGTCGCGCTTGCGACCACTAGACCAACGAGGCAGTCATGAAAGTCTAAAAAGTATAAAAATATTAGACTTACTTTGCATCCCCGTTTCCGAATATATTCGTACCCATTGCAGAGACTGAGAGGTCATAGTTAGCTGAAATGGAAATAAGAAAGCAATGTAATTATTTACATTAACACTATAACTACATTAACACAATAATTATTTATTTTGCACAGTGTAATTATTTTTCGTACAGTTGACTAAAGCAACATTGAGAGAGAAATATTTGTGCCGATTCCCTTGTTCACAAACTAGACTAAATTTAGAGAATTGACATCTCTTGTAACATACGGCGAAAAGAAAAGACGGTGACATTCCGTGACATTAAAGAACTAAGTTAGAGATGTCAAATTAGTTTTGCCTTGAACTTCTCCGTATTTTTAATCCACACGTTTTAAGATGTCAACTATAACTGTATGGATATGTCAGATGGACTAAATTTGACAGCTCTTATTTACATTAGTCTCTTTCTTATTTTATTGGACAGAAAAAGATGGAAATAGTCTAATTTTAGTTTAGTTTGTGGCCAAGGGAATCGGCACCATTGTTGGTTTTTTTGGGTCGGAAAGTACTTTGTTTATGATGATGCATTCTAAGCATTGTGCTTTCTTGTGCATACAATAAACAGCACAGGGGCTGTTGGGGTATGAAAAGTTTAAAATTGCTATTGACATTAAAAAAAACGTGACAAAATGTTAAAATTTTGACATTCAATATTTATGTAAACAGAAGGTTCCCAGACATGGCTTTAAACAAAAAAATAAAGCAATGATGGGAAAAATATACGGTTCTCTGCTTCGTTAAGAGTCTTTATCGTTCGTTTTTTTTTTGTGGTGGTAAAAGTCATCAAATGTGTCTTTCCGCCCTGGGTGCGGCGGAAGGGTCTGTCAGACTTTTACTGACTAAAAAACCACCCTGTTCCTTCTGTTACCCTTTGCGTTACGGAGGTTTGTATTTGTAAATTTCTAACATAGTTTTAAGTCATCGTGATGTAATTCTAACACTCTATGGACCTAAAAAGTCTGAAATAAATGTTTTGAAATATTAATAAATTGAATTGAATTGGAGCCAAGGTATCCTGTTAAAACGTCCCGCGACCCCGGAAATGGAGGATCCTCCGACCAGACGGGTGTTGTGTCTGGTGGGGTACTGCCCGACGATTGTTGTCGGGATTTTGTATATTTATTTATTTAAGTAACATGGTAGACCTACAGCTAGAAAAAAACAGACTAGTGAGAGAAAATTAAACTGACAGCCAATTATAGATCACAGATTCACATAAAAGATACAGAATAAGGGATGATTCTCATTAGAACGTGCCGTGCACGGGCCGGGGCGTGGACGAGCCGACGTGGTATTGAAGTGCGCCGAGAGGGCCCGGACGGGACACGGATAATGCACTGTGTAATATAAACTGATTCATACAAAATATATGTAACAGATTTAAAACCGTGCCCCGTCCGTGCCCCGTCCGGGCCCCGTCCCGGGCACGGCACGTTCTAATGAGAATCAACCCTAATACGAACGATGTTCGTTAAATTCACGGAGAACTTTGATTGCGTGATGTATGAAACGTCAGTTGTAGTTCATATGTTGACCGATAGATGTCGCTACTATACCAACATAATCATCCAAAACATACTAACCAGCATCAATTTCCAGGACAGGAATATGAATGTCAAACTCCATGCGATACCTTAAAGGTATGGGGATTATGGATGCCAAGTTGATGTCCAGTCTGTTAACCACGAACGTGCTCAGCTTAGAGACCTTCAGGTCTTTGATATCGATGTGGAAACTGAAAGAAACGTGGAAAGAATGAGTAAGGCTGATAGCGCCGTTGACGCAGTGATTAAGGGATGATTCTTATTAGAGCGTGCCGTGCCCGGGCCGGGGCGTGGACGAGCCGCCGTGGTATTGAAGTGCGTCGAGAGGGCCCGGACGGGACACGGATAATGCACTGTGTAATATAAATTGATTCATACAAAATATATGTAACAGATTTAAAACCGTGCCCCGTCCGGGCCCCGCCCCGCGCACGGCACGCTCTAATGAGAATCATCCCTAAGTCATTGGCTACTGCGCTGCGAACAAATACTTGCTACGGCTATTTGTTTCGGATCTGGATGTCTGTGTATGTGAGTATGGCATGACTGTAGGGGTTACATTCTCAGAAAAAAAACATTACATCTTCACGCCTGTAATCTCTCAAGGGTTATGCAGAGGTGCATCTGTTAGTGAACCCACATTTTGTCAGTTATTTAAATCCCATTTAATAGGGGGCGAGCCTATTGCCATCAACCAGGCACAAAACCAGACTCCGAGGCTGTTATTGAGAAATTTCAGATGGAAAAAACCGATAACAGTGCCCGATCTGGGAATCGAACCCAAGACCTCATGCTCAACAGCCGCGCTTTACGACATACTTGTGACCAAAGAGGCATTAAAAAAAAATCCCATTAGCAAATGAAACGGGGTCCAAAGTTTGTATGGAGAAAAATCGCGGCAGAGGCTAGTATTGAATTATCTCTTACCCGGGTAAAGGAACAATTTGATCATTTAGATTTAAGCTTTCTAGTTCAAAGGGATCTAGAACTGGTACATCATCAGACCCCGTCAACATAGTCTGTCTTAAGTCTTCCAGCAGGTTGAGAACCAAAGTCTCAAGGGCACTGTTCCGTGCCGATACATCTGTAATTAATTTTAAATTATTATTATTCTTTAAATGGCTAGGAGGGTAGTTCTACCAACTTCTTAGAACGATCGCAATCCAACCTCAGTCATATACTGTCAAAAATAAATCTAACTTTCCTAATTTTTTGACATTGATTCAAAGTCAAATTCAAAGGTAAATCTTTTATTTCTATCTGACTATTAAAAGACACTTAAAGGTGCCCATTCCCAGAGATAGTTTCGTATGGAGAAAAATGAGCTCTGTACAAACTCTGTAATATGTTTTACAATAAGTTGTTGACTGTCACTGAGATAAGACTACGACTTGGTTTCTATATATCATTTATTCATAAAACAAATAATATTGTGTTGAATATAATAATATACCTATATTACAAAGACAATGAATTATGAATAACTAATAAACATTGCAAGTGAAATTTATTTATTATTTATTTATTTAAACTTTATGCAACAAAAGTACAAAGGCGGACTTAATGCCTTAGGCATTCTCTACCAGTCAACCAAAGGTGGTGAAGAGATAACAAAGCAGATACAAAAAATTCAAGTAAAAAAAAATCGAGTATAGAAATTCAAGTATAATGGGAAACAGTATTTAAATATATTTGTCAAACAGTTTAAAATACAGTGGTGCCGATTCCCTTGTTCACAAACTAGACTAAATTTAGAGAATTGACAAATCTCTTACTAACATACAGCGAAAGGAAAGGACGGTGACATTCCGTGACATTAAAGAACTAAGTTAGCGACGTCAAATTAGTTTTGCCTTGAACTGCTCCGTATTTTTAATCCACACGTTTTAAGATGTCAACTATAATTGTATGGATGTGTCAAATGGACTAAATTTGACAGATCTTATTTACATTAGTCTCTTTCTTATTTTATTGGACAGAAAAAGATGGAAATAGTCTAATTTTAGTTTAGTTTGTGACCAAGGGAATCGGCACCAATGTCAAACAAATTTAAATATAATGGCAAACAGTTTTAAATATTATGTCAGTACCTAAGCCTTTTTATTTAACGAAATTGGCGTTGTTATTTCTTAAAATAATTTACGTTACCTCGACTTAACAGGGCTTCATTAATTTTAATGAAGTCCACCGGTGTAGCTACCGCTAAGCCGAGGATTGACAACAGTACTAAAGATAACTGCATTTTATGATCTGAAATTAAATAAAAAATGGTTATTTATGCGACTAATCACCATTTTACAATGGTACAGAAACCTGATAATCGATAGCAGTACCAAATATCACTACACACCTTGAAAACATTTTTTTTTTTGCAACTTATCCTCATTTTCTATTTGGGGTACGTATAAGGAGCCGCCACAAGCGACGTTAACATAGCAATTTTTATTTTATAACAAACTTGTTTTTACTTTGCTATTATGTACAACTACCTGTGCCCCGCGGTTTCACCCGCGTTTTTCTCGTTTCCGTGGAAATACCGAGATAAAATATTGCCTATATTATAGCCTCCCTCAATAAATGGACTATTGAATATTTAAACAGTTATCATATCAGATCAGTATTTCCCGAGATTACCGCGTTCATAACAAACAACCAAACTTTTCAGCTTTATAATATTAAGAAAAATATAGATTAAGTTAACGTTCAAACAAACAAACAAGCAAACACTGCAGCTTTATAATATTAGTATAGATTTATTTCTTTTTAATGTTGTGTGCGTCATTTTCACGTGAATAAACAGTTTTTCTTTTTTTCTTTCTTCTTTCTATGACGTCAATCACACCCTGGGCAGGTAGCACTCAATTGGTAGTCAATCTAACCAACCTTTACACCATGATGGCTATGTGGTGTGTGTTTTCACACCCGTCAAAATCGAGAATAAGATTGGAATCGACATTACATGTACATCCGATCCAGTTTCAATTCCAATAAATATAAGAAGACATTTATTTATAGAATTAACGAGTTATTTAATATTTTAAAATTTGGTAATTTACGTTTTCATTTGTATGGCAACCTCATGTCAATCGCTGTAGTCAAACATGTAGTCGATTCCAATCTCATTCTCGATTTTGTTCAAGAGTAAGCCTACAGGTGGCCTACCCCCATCTCTTAAAATAATATTATTATAATATTACTTCGCCTTCCGTACTGTTGGATATTCAACGTTCGGTTTAGCGCCGAAAGTTCAAAATCCAACTACAGAAATTACAAAGTAATATTAAAATACCATTATTTTAAGAGATCACGTTTAAATGTAGTTAATTGGCATCGGGCAAAAACTCAATTAAGTGGCTAAGCAGCAATGTTACGTTATAACCAAAATTGCAAGAAAATAAATAAAGAGTAATTAGTACACATACCTGTCTTTCACGTGCTTTCGACGAAAACTGCTAATGAGAATCCGTTGTCTATAGATAAATACTAAATCAACTATTTACACAAACGATAATGGTATTTAATCTGAAGTAAAATGGATTATAAGAGATTGCAGTATTTATTTGTTTCGTCATTGACATTGATTTGGTTATAAGTAACAAAAGTGGAATGTTATCGTTTGTTTGATTTATTTATATTTTAGGGCGCCCTACCCTTGGGGGCCTTTCCCCAACTTCAAAATAACTGGCGAAATGTGGGTGTGCTAATGGGTACACCTCTGCGTAACACTTCGGGGATTACAGGCGTGATGTTATTTATGTATTATAAAGACACACAACACATACAAACACACAGAGACACATCAAGAGACACTGATGGTTTCGCCGCCATCATTAGAAAGAGATGTGCCTCTCTGGTGATGTGTATTCGCGGCAGTACCAACAGTATTCTCAGTGTGTTCGCAGATCGGTGAGATTCGCCGATGATGCAGAGGTGGATACAGCTTCACGATAAAGTGTAGCTGTATATTTTAGTCTAATATGTCTGTGGTGCCGATTCTCTTGTTCACAAACTAGACTAAATTTAGAGAACTGACATCTCTTACTAACATACAGCGAACGGAAACTACGATGACATTAAAGAACTAAGTTAGTGATGTCAAATTAGTTTTGCCTTGAACTCCATAAGTTTTAAGATATCAACTATAACTGTATGGATGTGTCAGATTGACTAAATTTGACAGCACTTATTTACATTAGTCTCTTTCTTGTTTTATTGGACAGAAAAAGATGGAAATAGTCTAATTTTAGTTTAATTTCTGGCCAATGGAATCGACACCTGTACCTACTAACACTATTATTAAGTAAATTGTTATTATAGAGAACCATCGCTACCCAGCTTAGCACATAGAAATGCTGTCGGACAAATGTTATTATTACATAAACATATCCACACTTTACCAATAACTATTAAAATCCTTGATTAAAAGATCTTATCGTTAAATAAATAATCTATAATATTACATTATAATCTAACAGATGGTCAATGGAATCGCAAATAAGAGACACAATGAATTGTAATCACGAGATCCTTATAATTCGAGTGGGTGAAACAAGGCCAGAATAATATTAGTATATTATTATTGACTGCCTCGTTGGTCTAGTGGTCGCAAGCGCGACTGCTGTGCATGAGGTCTTGGGTTCGATTCCCAGGTCGGGCAAAAGTGTTAATGGGTTTTTCCATCAGGAATTTCTCAGTAGCAGCCTCGGAGTCTGGATTTGTGCCCGGTTGATGGCAAAAGGCTCGCCCCCTATTACATGGGACTAAAAACATAACTGGCGAAATGTGGGTGAACTAATGGGTACACCTCTGCCTAACCCTTCGGGGATTACAGGCGTGATGTTATGTATGTAATATTAGTATAGATAAGGGGTTTCCAAACTTATTTTGTCACTTTGTACCTAAATAAATTATATTTCAGCGTCCCCATTTTTTTACCTGCTGAAAAACCACCCAGTAGATAAAATTCCTAATCGCTCCCCTAGCCCCTACACAATACTCCGATTTTTTTTTGAGTCTTTTGCCTCCCTTTAGGCCTGCAAGGTTTCCTCACGATGTTTTCCTTCACCGAAGCCAGTGATGTCCAAGATAAACTTTAGAAAGTACATATGAATTGAGAAATAGTACTTGCCCGGATTTGTACCCTCACCCGCATGCATAAGAGGCGGACGCCTTAACCACTGGGCCATTACGACATCGTTTCGGTCACGAAACGCACGAGATATATTATAGTTCACGGGTGTGTGCACAAACACAGGAGCACTCCCTCTTCCCTAACTCTCATAGCTCGATAGGACGGCAATC
Source organism: Hoplodrina ambigua (assembly GCA_949774945.1). Taxonomy (NCBI): domain Eukaryota; kingdom Metazoa; phylum Arthropoda; class Insecta; order Lepidoptera; family Noctuidae; genus Hoplodrina; species Hoplodrina ambigua. The sequence goes on from OX458968.1 coordinate 12,540,130, forward strand.
CGACACAATCGAGAAGAGATCAGGCGCATGACCAACACACGCCCCACCAACTTCCAAACTCCGGGCTGCTACTGAGAAATTCGTAATGGAAAAACACAACAACTCTTTTTGCTCGACCTGGGAATCGAACCCAGGGCCCCACGCTTCACAGTCGCGCTTCCGACCATGAGACCATATAAGGATTGGTTAAATGAATATAATGAGGATAAATAAAAAAATAACTTTATTAATAATAGTAACAAAGTTTTTTATTAATAATCATATTTTAACTACGTTGCGACTGCCTCGTTGGTCTAGTGGTCGCAAGCGCGACTGCTGTGCATGAGGTCTTGGGTTCGATTCCCAGGTCGGGCAAAGTGTTATTGGGTTTTTCCATCAGGAATTTCTCAGTAGCAGCAGCCTCGGAGTCTGGATTTGTGCCCGGTTGATGGCAATAGGCTCGCCCCCTATTACATCGGACTAAAAACACAACTGGCGAAATGTGGGTGTACTAATGAGTACACCTCTGCCTAACCCTTCGGGGATAACAGGCGTGATGTTATGTTTATGTTTTAAATACGTATTACAAGTCAGTAGTGCCAAATTTTTGTTATCTCATAACATTAACCTTTTTAAGAATGAAATTGATAATACAAAGTAGATATGACAGATGGGCTTTCCTTTAAACTGCCTATACTAGGTACCATTTTCAAGCTCTGTTCCAAAAATCAATTAAATAGGAGCAGTAGTTAAGTCGCAAATGAATTATTAAGTTTTTGCCCCGTTGTTTGACGATGTATGTTTCCTAACAGCTGATTATGTCTATACGCATAGGTCCTGCACCTACGTTGCCGCTTTAATACATAGGTATCTAAGGTCAGTTAAATTTATTTACAAAGGGTGTTTGCGTTTTACACTGATTGGTAAGCTATTTAGTTTGTTAAAAAAAAACTCATTTTTATTTATATTTTATTTTATATACCGTATCGAATTAATACTATACACGTATAGTATACGTAGTGTAATTTGATGCCCCTCTCATATCAACTCTGTATGTGTAAAACCAAGTAAAGTGTTGTTTTTTTCTCAAGTTTCTCCGCTTCTGATTGCTAAACGTATTGCTCTACAATATATTGTAAATATACGTTCAAGAAATCTATGATATTTTCTTTTTGAATCATAAGAACGGCATTCTGAAACAATAAAAGGCAGCTGTTTATTAAATTTGTAAGAAAATTACAAAAAATAAAAACCCGAATTTAGAGGAATATGAAAAAAGAAAAATATTACTTTATTTTTAAGGAATTTATGAAGAAAAGAAAATGATGAAATCCAATAAAATTAAAGTTGCACCAATTTTCAACTCTATTCGTGATGATATTTTGTTCATTATCAGTTAATAAATGAAAACTGTTTGTGCATATTATTGTTGTTCTTTTTGCGCTATGTGGGCGTTTTATACGCCGTTGTCTTTGGGGCATAAAGGCATGGCGTTAAATTACATTTTAAAAGGCACTTTTGAACGAGATAAATGAGTTAAATCCTCTTGCCTCCTCTTGCCTCTTCCAAAAGGTAGTTTCATATGAAGAAGAACACCATACTACGCACAAATTATCATCACAGTTTAAAGATTGAAGTGAGACTGGATGGTCCATGTCTGTCGGAGCCGCCCGCATATCACAAAACTGGAGGCCTGACACAGTAAGACGAGGTCACCGTAGATCGAGGAGAAGATGACGGAAGGCCTGAGAAATCATCTAATGACTCTTTCCGCTCTGGATGGAGCGGAAGGGAGTGTCAGGCTCTAACTGACTAAAACTCATCCGTGTTCCTTCTAGTGCCCTTTGCGTTCCAGAGCCACGGTAACTCTTTCGAACAAAGTCCGCAACCCTGGCAGGCACTGGCCCTGGTGGGCCCCATCTTTTGTGCTGACAACTCTTTGAGGCACGCGTGGAACACTAACGCGCCGCCGTCTCGATACGGGATGGCCGGAGGCCTGAGATGACTTCCTCAGTAAGTGCCAAGATGAGGAACAAGATCGAGGGAAGTGGAAGGAATGGGAAAGGCCCAGAAGTGGGACAGTGAAAATAATGCAGTCCTGCTTACCAACAAATTACTGGCCACATGTGGATTGTCAATAGACAATAAAACATTTGCCAACCGGGAATGGTCTGTTCCGTTGATGAGGAGTTCAATTTCAGGCTGAAACAAAATAAATAATATTATAATAATAACCCGGAAAATGTACGGTTCCTGTGGCATAATAAATCAACGTTGACGCGGACAAAGTCGCGGGCAGAAGCTAGTGTTATACGTTAACTTCACGCGCTCATACTAATCCCTCCAACGTACTAATTGTTTATCCTTCATCATTTAAAATAAGCAGATAATTCCTAAACAAAGTAAACTAAATCTTATTATAATTCAATAAAATACATAACGTATTGTGATCAAAATTCCTATATTTTCATTGTTTTTATTATAGCTAAATCGCTTAATTGAGTCCTCCTGCGGGGTACGGGGGCGCGGGGGTAGGACGAGAACGGGGACCGGGAGAGGTGCGGGCGGCGGATGCTCGTAGCGTGATACACAATCGGCGAAATGTGCACTGGACAGTTCTTAAGATATGTATCGTCACAGTGGTGAACGGTGAACAGTGTGAGCTGGTGAGGACTCAATTTAGTGGTGTAGCTATGGTCTTTAAAATGACATATTTTATTTGGTCATTGAGATGTAAATTACCTTTATATTCTTCACTGTGACTTCAGACCCATTATATGACACCTTGATGACATTTTCAATTATTGTATTCAAAGATGCAGTGATAAATACGTCAAAAATTGTTATTCTGAAAAAAGCAATGAATCTTTAAAAACCCGAGTACCATCGTAAAAGATAAAATTATTTTAATATTACTTTGTAATTTCTGTTGTTGGATTTTCAACTCTCGGCGCTGAGCCGAGCGATGAAAATCCAACAGTGCGGAAGGCAAAGTAATATTATAATAATATTATTTTAAGAGGTGGAGGTAGACCCCCAGTAATGCCATTTTATCGAGCCAATAACGCAAAAATACAACAAGTCTCTTGCATAACAGTTAAAAAAAATAATACGAAGTCGTATCATTTTTAACATTAGCCGGAACAAACAGCACGACAAAAATTTCATATTGGAGTTTTAGAAGAACTATCCGATCTTGCAACCCTAGGCAGATTGTCCTGGCGCCTCAAAATTAGGGAAGCCGACCCTATGTATATAAAGTTGGAAAGAGTTAGGAAGAAGAAGATAGTTAATAAAAAATAATTAAAAGTTTACCTTCCCGAAATCCGTAAAGTATAGCCAAGATCGTCGCATCTGACTACTGCTTCTCCTGAAGACAATAATAACATAACATCACGCCTGTAATCCCCAAAGGGTTAGGCAGAGGTGTACCCATTAGTACACCCACATTTCGCCAGTTATGTTTTAGGCCCATGTAATAGGGGGCGAGCGTATTGCCATCAACCGGGCACAAATCCAGACTCCGAGGCTGCTACTGAGAAATTCCTGATGGAAAAACTCAATTAGCTTTGCCCGACCTGGGAATTGAACCCAAAACCTCATGCACAGCATTCGCGCTTGCGACCACTACACCAACGAGGCAGTCTAGACCAAAGAGGCAGTTCAGGCATTAGTAACAATTTGACTTAAACCTATGTTTTATGTTCGCTGAGGCTAGAACCGATGATTTTCACAACATAATTAGAAAACGGATTTGTGTGTTTTGATTTGTACCTGGTTGATGGCAATAGGCTCGCCCCCTATTACATAATTTTATTTTTATAGACATTTAAATATGAATTATTACGGATTTTATTCTGTTTATTTGATGTATGTAACCTATGGATTTTAATCCGAAATAAATGATTTGATTTGAATAAACTAAATTAAATACAATTAACGGAATGTCAATCAAACTGTAGGTCCAACAGAAATTTTACAGAATTTTTGCAAATACAATGGAGTAATCAATCAATTAATTAATTTTTGCATACCGATTTGAATAATAATCTTCGAAGATTTCATGCTTAGAGGTTCACTTTCCAAATTCAAATCTTGACATTGTATTGTAGTTTTTTTTATAAACATATGGCATTTCGGCGCGTTGTCGCTTCTGCAAAAAAAAAAAATATATTTAATGACCTTAATTTACTCACACGTTTTATTAAAATCTTGTGATTTCGTATCGTATGGATTGAATTGAATGATAAAAAAATTAAATCTTATTTTTCTAATATAAATTAAGCTTAATCCTACCAAAAAAAGTCAAGCCACAATACCTTAATAATTGAACTAATCCATTACGCCAAAATACTTCTAGCCTACAATAACTCCTAAAATCATTTCAATTCTTATAATTGAAAATAATTTCAATTATAATAATTTAAAATGATTTCAATTGTAATAATTGAAATTATTGTAGTATAATTTTAATTATAATAATTGAAATGATTTTAGTATAATTTTAATTATAATAATTGAAATTATTTTAGTATAATTTTAATTATAATCATTACAATTTTCATCAGGTCGTGGGTTGATATGTTTTAGCAGAACCACACCTGTAAAGGATTTAGCGCAACCAGAGTTGAATGTGGGTTTATTTGCTAGCAGTTCATGTAGCAGTACTATCCGATTGATGACTATTGTACACCATAAGCATAAGATACTTACCCAGGTAACTTATTTAAAGGGAATTCCGTTTGAAATTCGTCCACATTGTAAACGCCGTCCCCGTCTGCATTTGACTTCAAGAAATCTACCACGCACGAGTTAATAGTTGAGGTGAATAGTTGCCCCATTTTTCAGTCCTGAAATATGGATAATGTTCATAATGTTGAGTGTATGCCATAAGGGGTTTTGCTTTATTTAACTCTGAAACTAATAAAATTATACAAGGTGTTTGGTGCATCGTTTGCCAAATCAAATTGACCCATAGGAGAGGTCATTTGCTATCTCTTCACGCCTAATAACTCATTCTTTGTTACACTGGGTTTTTTTTATAATAAGCGTAATAATAATTCATTTATTTCAGACTTAAACCATACATTTTAGAAAAAATAAAATTAAAAATGTCATTTAAAAACCCATGTAGGTACATTAAAATAATCCAAAAACACAAATTACATACACACAGGAATTATGAAATGTCAAATGTCAGTTAAATTAAATTAAAATAATTAAATTGAATGTAAATTAAAATAATTTAATTCAATATAAATTAAATACACGATAACACAACATAACAATGTTTTAATTTTAGTTTTGAATAATCCAAAACTCAGCATTTAAGTATGAATTTAAAAAAAGAAAGTTATTTGTATAGTCTTCAAATTATATTATAATTTTTATGTGTACTGTTGTATATACACATACATAACATCACGCCTGTAATCCCCGAAGGGTTAGGCAGAGGTGTAACCAATTAGTACACCCACATTTCGCCAGTTATGTTTTTAGTCCCATGTAATAGGGGGCGAGCCATCAACCGGGCACATATCCAGACTCCGAGGCTGCTACTGAGAAGTTCCTAATGGTAAAACCCAATAACACCCTGAAATAATAAAATACTAATTTCATCCTGAAACTTTGCATATATACGTTGTCAGGTGTACAGAAATGGACATAGGGTACCTTTGAACTCGAATAATAGTTCTGTTCCCGAGGGAAATCACTCGTTGTCAGGTGTACAGAAATGGACATAGGGTACCTTTGAACTCGAATAATAGTTCTGTTCCCGAGTGAAATCACAAAAACGTTCTTACGATCATAAATGGCGACACGCAAATACATTTTGTGAGTCTAGAGTATTGATTAGGTTTCAGAAAATCAAAGTTATTCAAACATAAAACACTTCATTCGTTATTATCAACAAGCAGAGTACAGCTCGAATTTATTGGCAAGTTCTAAGTAACCGCGAGCGAAGTCGCGGGCACAAGCTAGTTCATAAATAAAACACAAAACAACTGCCTAAATAAAGAGAGTTCATTCAAAATTATTGTTATATTCTTTTGTGAGTACTTACCTATATTATCAACGAACACTTGAGATTTTAATACGATTTGTGATATTACAGAGTGATATTCACTTTCACTGACAAACCTTCCGTTAACAAACCGTCGTTTCAAAGACAAAGATTCCGTACGAATGCCGAAAATACTACGCGCCAAACATTTCACACACTTTTATCACGAATGTTGCGAGCTCCAAGAAGATAACATAATCTTGTAGTTCCCCGTCTTTGATATCGGGTGTTGCCAGTTTATGAATAAAAAAATTAACACTGCAATAGCGTTTCGTTTCACGCAACATTTTTTTATGATGTAGTTTTACTAAGTACCTACGTGACTAAATAGGTATCTATGTGTGTGTATTTTGTTTGTTTACTAAGTTAATGTGTATTGGTACCGATTCTCTTGTTCACCAACTAGACTAAATTTAGAGAATTGACATCTCTTACTAACATACAGCGAAAGGAAAGGACGGTGACATTCCGTGACATTGGTGCCGATTCCGTTGATCACATACTAGACTAAATTTAGAGAATTGACATCTCTTATTAACATACAGCGAACGGAAAGGACGATGACATTAAAGAACTAAGTTAGCGATGTCAAATTAGTTTTGCCTTGAACTTCTCCGTATTTTTAATTCATACGTTTTAAGATGTCAACTATAATTGATGGATGTGTCAGATTGACTAAATTTGACAGCTCTTATTTACATTCGTCTCTTTCTTGTTTTATTGGACAGAAACAGATGGAAATAGTCTAATTTTAGTATAGTTTGTGACCAAGAGAATCGGCACCATTAAAGAACTCAGTTAGCGATGTCAAATTAGTTTTGCCTTGAATTTTTCCGCATTTTTAATCCACACGTTTTAAGATGTCAACTATAATTGTATGGATGTGTCAGATCGACTAAATTTCATAGCTCTTATTTACATTAGTCTCTTTCTTGTTTTATTGGACAGAAAAAGATGGAAATAGTGTATTTTTAGTTTAGTTTGTGACCAAGAGAATCGGCACCATTGACTATTTCTTTAACTAGGTTATTCTTTATGACACCTTTGTTAACATAACATAACTACTTGGTTTTTTTCGTTTTATGTTACTTGTTTCCATATTACAATTATTGTAATTTGTGTTACACCGTTTTAATTAACTATAAATTTATAAAAACATTAATATTGCGGTTTGAAATCAGCTTTAACCATTAGTATAGTGTTTAGTTCAAAATTAAATGGTTTTTTTTTTCAAATCGTATTGTATCGTACTTATAAAATACTATTTTATCTTATCATGTATTCTTCAGTCATAAAGAGAATAATATATTATGAGACATGCTTTTGCCCTCGACTTCGTCCGCATAAATGTCGGTCATCGCGGACGCAGACAAAGTCACAAAATTAAAAAGTAGCCTATGTTCTTCCTTGGAGCTCAAATTCACCCCGTACTAAATTTCATCAAAATCGGTTCAGTGGTTTATCTTTACTTTACTTATTGTTACCATTGCTCTTCATTAAATCACCATTTAGGACTTTCCTTCTAAACTGGCAACACTAAGACCTTGATCCGTTGTGACGTCAGAACTAGTTTTTAAACAATCTAGATATAGATACCAGTGAGCTGTTTTAAAAGGCTGGTCGGATGACTAACACGTTCATTGTGTATATTGGATGCATACAAACTTTGAAATCCTTATTTTTAGACATGAATGAACCGATTTTAATGAAAAGAACATTTCGGAAAATATATGTTACAGGTAAATTCGATCTAATTTAAGTTTTCGATAGAAACCGCGATTTCGAATTATCTTTTTTCAATAAGAAATTTCGAGAATGTGAATCGAATTTTATTTTTGTATGAAAAGACACTGGTGCCAATTCTCTTGTTCACAAACTAAACTAAAATTAGACTCTTTCCATATTTTTCTGTCCGAGAAAACAAGAAAGAGACTAATGTAAATAAGAGCTGTCAAATACTCAATCTGACACATTCATTCAATTATAGTTGACATCTTAAAACGTATGGATTAAAAATACGAAAAACTTCAAGGCAAAACTAATTTGACATCGCTAACATAGGTAGTTCTTTAATGGTGCCGATTCCCTTGTTCACAAACTAGACAAAATTTAGAGAATTGACATCTCTTACTAACATACAGCGAAAGAAAAGGACGGTGACATTCCGTGACATTAAAGAACTAAGTTAGAGATGTCAAATTAGTTTTGCCTTGAACTTCTCCGTATTTTTAATCCACACGTTTTAAGATGTCAACTTTAACTGTATGGATGTGTCAGATGGACTAAATTTGACAGCTCTTATTAACATTAGTCTCTTTCTTATTTTATTGGACAGAAAAAGATGGAAATAGTCTAATTTTAGTTTAGTTTGTGACCAAGGGAATCGGCACCAATGTCACCGTCCTTTCCGTTCGCTGTATGTTAGTAAGAGATGTCAATTCTCTAAATTTAGTCTAGTTTGTGAACAACAGAATCGGCACCAATGTTTACCTATGTTAGCACGCAATGTGAACGCAAAACATTGCGCTTAGGTTCATTTACAGTACGGAGTCGTGGGTATTTTCCTCTAAATTAGTCTAGAAGAATGAGAATCGGGGTGCAGTCTCTCATCCTCCGTTGAAAAGGAAGGATACTCCGACCAGACGGGTGTTATGTCTAGTGGGCTACTGCCCGGCGGTTAATGTCGCGGCAAATACTGCGATGTAGGAAAGGGCGGATCCAAGGTGGGGGTCATGGGGGTCATGAACAACCCCTTTTTTTTAAGGTGGTAAAAATCATCATATGACTCCTTCCGCCCTGGGTGGGGCGGAAGGGACTGTCAGACTTTTACTGACTAAAAAACCACCCTGTTCCTTTTGTCGTCCTTTACGTTCCGGGGCCACGGTATCCTGTTAAGACGTCCCGCAACCCCGACAGGCGTTGGCCCCGTTGGGGGCCCCGTCCATGACCACCCCCTGGGGTAACTATTTTCTATTAATTAGAATTATTATTGTGATCGAAACGGAGCCTATCCTAGCTAGACCTAATAATACGACCCCCCTGACTTGAAGGCTGGATCGGCCCTTGGATGTAGGAACTGTCAGTTTGTAGTTCGCATGTTGTGCGATAGATGGCGCTACAAACATATCTTTGGAGAGAGAGAGAAAAAAAAGCAAAAGAAAAGTGGAACTTTGATCTTCAATATTTTCGTATCTAAACCGTTCCCAGGTATGGTCCAGATCAAAACATTATCACAATGGATAGGAATAATAATTATGGAACTCGAATTTCTTCTCGAAGTATTTTTTTACAGCCGTTTTAAGAAATGGGAAAAAATAAAATATGCTCCATGTGTTATTATTATTTTATTTTAATATTTTCTCAAGACGTAATCCTTAACACAAAATTAATGTTTTCGCAAATCTAAGTTTTCATCGAGGAAATCAAAAAGAATAATCTCGATGAGTTCGTTGACCTCAGCCTGAAAAAAGAAAAAAGCTTAATTTATTTTTGTAGTCTGAAATGTTTTTTTTTTTAAGTATTAAACTTCTGCCATGCCTTACATTCATATAAAACTCAAATAGTGTAAGTTTCCAATTCAAAAATCGACTCTAACTTTTACGTTAGTGTTTGCGCTAGACCTATTGCGCAAGTCGGGGATCGCTGAATGCAGGTAGGTACGCTCCCGGCTTTCTTAGCATAAGGCTGCGTTTCCACGAGAGATGTGCGGAGATGTGTAGCGAAGGATGTGTGTGAAAATGACCAATGACATCGCTTGATTCTTGTAACTTGAGTTGAGCTAGCTCTGCAATTGGTTGGTCTCACACACATTCCTTGCTACATATCCTCGCACATCTCTGGTGGAAACGCAGCCTAAGTGTGGAAAAAGAACACTGAGGTGGTTTTCAGTCAATGAGAGTTTTACATACCCATAGACCAGTGAAGGATGAGGGACTGTGTTTGCGCACACAGATGTGCACTATAATATCTCCTACGAACCTGGCTAGTCTCTATTAAGATTGGCCTTTATTACCGAAATTCAGTCTGCTTAATATTATTATGTGTATATAGTAAAAGTAATTCAGTCCTCGCCTGCTGACATTGTCACCATTCACCGCTATGACGTCACACATCTTAAGAACTGTCCAGTGCACATTTCGCCGCTTGTGTATCACGCTACGAGCATCCGCCGCCCGCACCTCTCCCGCGCCCCCGTACCCCGCAGGTGAGGACTCAATTAAGCGATTTTAGCAACTTTAATTTACACACTATAATTATTACTTATTGATACCATGGAGCATTTTTTATTTATTAAGTTACGATGTGTTTTGACTTAATAAGCATGGCAGTTGAGAGCTTGTCATGCTCACTCAAATGTCTCGCTGATGGTGGCGCGTGTGTTGGATCATTTGGCTCCCTCCATAATGGTTGAGCTAGGTGGTGCTGATCCATGCGTCATGCTCGTGAACGAGTGCTGTCAGTTGGGATTGGTCATCTCTTAACTGCTATTGCTTTAATTTCTTTATATTTTTTTTTACTACTATTTTATATTCATCTTCATTGTGATCACATATAGAATCGACAAGAATAATGTAACCAAGATTTTGTAATAACCTAATTTAAAAGAGTGCCGTGGAGTTTCTTGCTCGTTCTTCTCCATAGAGGCCTACCTCCGTTTTGGAACGAGCAACTAGCTTCAACTTTCGGACTAACTGACCGACTCTTTGACAATTCAAAAGTGCCTGTAAATGGTCTAATTGAAATAAATGTTTTGACTTTGACTTTGATTTTCGAGATTTTGTACTTAAAATTTTGTATGAGATCTACTACGGCGTAATGCGATACCGCCATCTTGGATCATCATCGTCTGCCTAGCCTTTTCCCAACCATGTTGGGGTCGGCTTCCAGTCTAACCGGATGCAGCTGAATACCAGTATTTTACATGGAGCGACTGCCTATCTGACGTCCACAATCCAGTAACTGGGTAATACGATACCCCTTGGTAAGACTGGTTGTCAGACATTCGGGTTTCTGACGACCCGTAACGACCAACCGCCATCCGCCATCTTGAATTACTTACGTTAAATTCTCGCAGTGTGTCTGGAATCGTTGAACCGAGGAAATTGTTTATGTCGTGCGAGTAGTTTAAGCTATTAATAGCGAGCCTGATGTTCGACTGAAAATAAAATAAAAAACATTACAAATTGACTGCCTCGTTGGTCTAGTGGTCGCAAAGAGTGACTGCTGAGCACAAGGTCAGGTCATTCCCAGGTCAGGCAAAGTGTTATTGGGTTTATCCATCAGGAATTTCGCAGTAGAAACTTCAGAGTCTGGATTTGTGCAGAGTTGATAACAATAGGCTCGTCCCCTATTACATGGGACTACCCTGGGGTACACCTCTGCCTAACACTTTGGAGATTACAGGCGTGATGTTATGTTACAAATCTTATGTTTGTAAGGTCCTAATCTCTGGACCATCTTGACATTTATTAATATATGTCAATGCAAATATAATATAATTAAAATATAAATACTTAATTAATTTATTTTATTAAAAGTGCATACATACATACACAAAACTCACGCCTTTTTCCCAAGGGGGTAGGCAGAAAAATTAAAAGTGCAGACAATCTAAAAACAGCTACTTACTATTATGTGGCCCAGATTGAAATCAACGGTTACGCGAGATATATAGATACCAGAGATGATACCAAGGCCAACACGGACTTCTCCTCTGATGATGGTTTCACGAATATCGACTCTGGAGGAAACAAAGACAGTTTTATGAGGCTAAATCCTACTTATACAAGGTCATTGAAAAACCAGAAACCTAAAAAGGGGTCATTGCACTCATCATTATGAACAACTTTTACTATGAGACCAAACCTAAATTTATGAAAAAAAATACAGCTGTTTCATACATTACGATCGTGTTATGTCGCATTTTTGTAGGGAACAGCTGTTTTTTATTCAAATGCGAATGTTTGTGACCATTTATGGATGTTTGTTCCTCTTTCACGCCAGAACGACCAAAAGCATCTGGATGGGCAGAGAAATAGTTTATTTTTTGTTAGCCTATTCTGTCCCACTCCTGGGCAAAGGCCTCCCTCCACTCCTTCCGTCCTTCCCTATTCAGCGCCTCATCCCTCCAGTTTTGGAGAAATCCATCCAGTTCGTCCCGCCATCTCCTTCGTGGCCTGCCGCGGCCCCGACTCCCTGTTTCAGGGCACAAGTTCTGCGCTATTTGGGCCTAACGTTTGTCCGGCATGCGGCAGACATGTCCTGCCCAGTCCCATTTAAGTTAAGCAACCTTTTGAGCAACGTCAGCTATCCCTGTTTTGGAGCGCAGTATAGTGTTTCGAACTCGGTCCGTTAATTTAACACCTAGTATACTGCGCTCTATTGCTCGTTGGCAAACTTGATTTTTAGAAATAGATTATAGTCTTTTTATTCTGGAGAAATGTATAGTTGCAATGGGAGAATTATATCCATTTTGACACAGGCGAAATCGCGGGCGGAAGCTAGTCATTAATATCTGACTAACCTTTTCCCAACTATTATGGCCAAACTAACTTTTTTAACCATCATAACTTTCGTCCACAACTACTGGGAGGTGTGCGCTTTTTTATTTATGTTACGCAAGACCTGTACTATTGAATGACACCTATTTTTTACACGACTGCCCCAAAAAAAGGAGTGTTAAGTGTTCAGGGTTAATGTATGTATGTATGTATGTGAGATTCTTTATTCCACCATAACTTTTGAACGCCTGAACCGATTTAGATGTATGGGGTATCGTTACAATCCTAAGAATAAGAAATAAGAAGAAAATCCTAAAAAGATTGAAGAAAAAGATCCTAAAAATAAGAAGAAACCTGTGTGGTCACTTTAAAAAGTAAATTAATACCAGCCTCAATTAAATTTTTAATGAATCCAGACGTGTGAGATTTATAAAATATATAACACTGTAAATAAAAAACGTCGTAAAACTGGAGTAAACAAAGTACAAATATGTGCAATTTTGGCAGTCGTGTTTTTTATTTTTTTAATTATAGTAGCTTGTTATAACTACGAGCCCATAAAATTCTAAGGCACAGACTCGTATAATTCTTGGCGATCTCTTTTGCAAGAACGGCGCCATTGAGTTGCCCTTATGCCAATACATTACTGGCAAAGTATTGCAAGCACACATTGCCGTGAAAAAATGGCCCGATAAGGAACGCCATTCTATTAATTGTGGCTGTATGTATGTTACTCATGTGACATCTCAACAATAATATAAATGATAACAATAAATTCCCACATAATCTTATCTGACAGATTTGTTAAACAAGTAATTAGTACACCGACCCTATACGCAAACAAAATAATTCTAATGATAAGCTAATCTTGATCAGTATTTACTTGGCTGTTGGTCTAGTGGTCGCAAGCGCGACTGCTGTGCATGAGGTCTTGGGTTCGATTCCCAGCTCGGGCAAAGTGTTATTGGGTTTTCTAAGTAGCAGCCTCGGAGTCTGGATTTGTGCCCGGTTGATGGCAATAGGCTCGCCCCCTATTACATGAGACTAAAAACATAACTGGTAAAATGTGGGTGTACTAATGGGTACACCTCTACCTAACCCTTCGGCAATTACAGGCGTGAAGTTATGTTATGTTACTTATAGAATGGATAAATATTTTAAAAAGTTGATAATATAACCTTCAGCGATCCCTCGTGCCTCTTATCATAAAAAATAATCAGAATTTTACTTCGAAATCAGAATAATCCGGTCTAAAATTGTAATCCGTTGCTAATCACATATTTTATTAAAACAACATCAATTAAGTTTTGCAATAATGAGATAATAACACGTTAAGGTTTTAGAGGTTAGTTGACGTTTGAAATAAATAATGAAAAATTAAATTAAATAAAGAAGCGCAATTGAGCTTTCGCGGTTAATAGATGACCAATCTCCCTTTAGGCCTACCGCGCCCACAAGGGGGCGTTATCGTCCTCTTTGGGAAAGGCTGGTCTATGGTATCTCACCTGCCATCTGCTTCAGCTGTCAGAGTATTGCCGAACAGGGTTACGTGTCCGCGAGCAGTGCCTGAAATCCGAGAAGTTAAGTTAAAAGATTGAGTTTAGAAATACATTTCGCGTAAACGGTTATCATAGTATTTATTTTATTAGCGTGCGGAACCCTAAAAGTGTTTCATAAATAAAACTAGCCTATGTCTTATAGCATCGGCTGTCTGCCAGTGAAAGTCCTGTTCAAATCGGTCCAGTCGTTTAGAAGTTAAGCCCGAACAAACAGGCGATTCCTACCGGCTTCTTTTCAGTGATCAAAAGCTACTCTACCGCTATTAAAACACGCCATAATCAGTATTCTCCACTGTCTACTATTTCCAAATCATATTGTCACACTGCAGGTACTTCAATTACACCAAAGACTATTTAAAACCCATGTAGTGTTCGACTACTTTATCTTCTAGTTTGTGAATAGATAGTTGAGATAGTTGTTTAGACTGTATTTAATAGGATTAATCAATGTTTGCTTTGACTTCCTCTCCCCACTTGTTGTGCACTCCTGCCAACTCAACTAGTCAGGAGACTAGTTGACTGATAGACTTTAAAATGGCCGCCGTGACCAAAATTCAGTCAGAAGCATAAGTAACTTACGGGCAGAAACATGAAGGCGAGGCAGTTCAAGCTCAAAGCTAAGTCGTAACAAGATATTGAAGTTCATATGGTTGATCCTAATGTCACTTAACCCGGTGAACAGTATCTCTTCCAGAAATGCGGCGGCATTGAAGATCCTGGAAATTATGAAAACACGTTAAACAAAAGCCGGTGCTTATTTTTTTTTTCATTCAAGTACACAAAACTTAAAAAAAAAAAAAAACATTTTAATTTTGGGCATTGCCTTGGTAACAGAGAATTATAGTTTGGGACGAGACTGTATTCCTAAATATGTGTCTACAGCATGACTATTATAAAAAATAAAGAAAAAGACTTTGAAAACTTTATAATACAAACGGTTTAAAGATCTGCCTAGCCTTTTTGCCAACTACGTTGGAGGTGGCTTCTAGTTTATCCAGAACTTTTCACATGTAGTGACTGCCCTACTTGACCTCCACAACCCAATAACTGGGTAATACGAGACCCCTTTCGGGCTTCTGATGACCAGTAATGACTGTCAAAAATCCACGTATGACAGCCGAGTCCAGTGCCTCCGAAGCACGGAGCGGTATCAGTATGTAAAGACCCATCCATGAACCAACCTCGGCAAGTGTAACTTAACCTGATAGATCGACCCGTGTGGCTGTGCGTGTGGCATGAGGTCTTGAGTTCTATTCCCGGGTCGTGCAAAGTGTTATTGGGTTTTTCCATCAGAAATTTCTCAGTAGCAGCCTCGGAGTCAGAATTTGTGCCAGGTTGATGTCAATAGACTCGCCTATTACATGGGACTTAAACATAACTGGCGAAATGTGGGTACACCTCTGCCTAACCCTTCTGGGATTAAAGGCGTGATGTTATGTTATGTTAGTGCGAATGATTTATAGAATGAGAATATATGGTTTACTTACACAGGTACAGGAAGCTGTATGTCATAATTATCCTCCTTCAGGTGGAAAGGATCCAATCCACCATCTTTGATTGATTGGGTGATCCCCTGAATTGCTTCAATGACTGGTCCCTCGATGAATCTCGAGTCCGGTATTTCTGGTGTACCTGAACATAATGTAATACCAGCTGTACACTCTCTTCAAAGCACTGGGAGGCATGACAAGTACGAATGTGTATATGCTTTTTTTTTTAATTATTAGTAAATCATCAGATCACCGCCTTCCGCTCAGGGCGGTGCGGAAGGGAGTGTCAGACTCTTACTGACTAAAACCCATCCGTGTAAGGAACACGGATACTATTACTAGTGCAATTTGCGTTCCTGGGGGCTTAGACAAACTAACAATTTCAAAACGATAACGAAGTTGGAAAAGACTAAAATGTATGGGATTGACATAAGCCGCGTTAAGCCACGTGGTCAATGAACATCGTTATCGCAATTTGGTAGATAGGTATTCTTATAATTCACAACGAAACCATAAAGTAACGAATCATTATCGTGTTTATCGCATACAAATGCGTAGACAAGCAGCGCTTTCAGTGTTCGCCTTCGCCTCGATTGTGATCGTGACCATAGTGTTACATTGGCTATGAAATGTTTGTCGTTATCTCAGAGACGATGACGAATTTAGATATCGTTTCGCTACAAAGCGATGTTACTTTGCCTAAGCCCCTTGGGCTGACTCTTTAGAACAAAATCCTTAACCCTGGTAGCGACGAAGAAAACGTACAACGTTTATCAAAAGGTTCAACCCTGGTAAAAAAAGTTGTAATTTCATATAGTGAGAGCGTTTTGAAATGCATTGTTGTATGAAATAGCCGATATTTTTTTTTTGGCGTTAGTCCCGTTGAAAAAAAAATATTTGTGTACATGGGTAATTTCACCCCATGTGAGAAGCCTGTATTGTAAGTATGACTTACCTGGTTCGAACGCCGGCTCTGGTAGCACAGAAGCACAGATGCCCGCAACGAGGAAGGTGAAGACAAATATGCTTCTCATTTTGATTAATCAGCTGCAATAGAAGAATCTATGTTACGTTACAAAGTCAAAGACAAAGTCAAAAACATTCATTTCAATTATTTACAGGCACTTTTGAATTGTCAAGGAGTTGGTCAGTTAGTCCGAAAGTTGAAGCTAGTCGCTCGTTCCAAAACGGAGGTAGGCCTCTATGGAGAAGAACGAGCAAGAAACTCCACGGCACTCTTTTTAATTAGGTTTTTACAAAATCCTGGTTACATTATTTTTGTTGATTAGGTACGTTTGTACGATAGTGACTGCTTAGAAACTTGTAGGTACAAAATCAATCTGCCTATCCTTTTTCCAACTATGTTGGGATCGGCTTCCAGTCTAACTGGGTGCAGCTAAATACTAGTATTTTACATGAACCGACTGCCTGTCTGACCTCCACAACCCAGTGACAGAGTAATACGATACCCCTTGGTAAGACTGGTTGTCAGACTTTCAGGCAGCCGGGGTCAACGGCTTAGCGTCCTTTTCAAAGCAATGAGGAGTCTCGGCATGTAAAGTTGGTCACCCATCAACGGACCAAACGCGGCAACCACTTTTCACCCTTACGTCCTTAGTAATAAGGTTCACACAATCAAAATAAACATATATTATCCACCAAGATAATTTGAATAGAGTCCTATTCTCCCAAAGGCCCTGCCAACGCACCACGAAAACCTTGAAATCTATACTTTTCTTATAATAAAAATAGGACACACCGAAACTGACTTACCTTTCTAGTGATCAAGTAATACTGTTTCAGAATAATTTACAACGTATTATAATTATAATACTTTAAATATAAATAATTTGTTTAGTATTTAAGATAAAGGTATAGATAATTAATTAAGTAGTTAATCCATAATCCTTGGTTATCAGTTAAATTGTGGAGGGGATTATTTATTCAATCAAATCGAATGTTGTTATTTTCTTTATTATCTATGGGTACAGGCCCATATTCGTAAAAACTCAATAATTTAATTTAACTAACACTACTTTTTTTTTAGGTAGTAAAAATCATCAAAGGATGCCTTCCGCCGTGGGTGGGGCTGACTAAAAAACCACCCTGTTCCTTCTGTTGCCTTTTACGTTCCGGGGCCACGGTATCCTGTTAAGACGTCCCGCAACCCCGGAACTAGCACTACTTACCATTTAAATGATACAATAGCCACATATACATAGATACATACACCGTGGACGAAGTCGCGAGCTAGTAGCTTCTGCTCGCGACTTCGTCCACGGTGCTTTTTTTACCCGCATCAAGTAACATCTTTCGTTACTGCTCCACCCTCGTAAGGTGTAGCGTGATATTATATAGCCTATACCTATATTCCTCATGAATCTGAGTGTAATATACAAAAAAAACATTCCGACTGGCAGTTCCTGAGATTTACGCGTTTAACAAACAAATCTGCTATAATCTATATCTGTACCAAAAATCCAGATCAGTTCAGTCGTTCTGGCATGATTGAGTAACAAATATCCATCCAAACTACCGAAACAACAACAACAACAACAACATAACATCACGCCTGTAATCCCCGAAGGGTTAGGCAGAGGTGTACCCATTAGTACACCCACATTTCGCCAGTTATGTTTTTTAGTCCCATGTAATAGGGGGCGAGCCCGCGAGGGTAGGGTTTCGAGCGGGGGGGGGGGGAAGACTTCCGAAACATCCAAAATAATAGTCGGCCATCATATCGGCCAAACGACGTCCACTGCTGGACATAGGCCTCTCCTAAAGATAAACATAATGACCGGTTCTGGGGGCCTACCGCCATATCTTAAAACAGTTCAATTGTTATATTATTACTTTGTAATTCCTGTCCAACAGTGCGCTAGGCAAAACAATATTATTTTATGGGATGACAGTAGGCCCCTAGGACCGGTCATTATGGTTATCTTTAGGGGATGCCTATGTCCAGCAGTGGACGTCATCCGGCTGATGATGATGAAGAAGTAAGATTTTATTACTTTTGCTCAACATGTTTAATTCAATAATAATATTGCAGTGAGTATTTACTATCTAATATCAGATTTTCGTTAAAAAACGTATCAAACAGTTGGAATTTTGGGTTTATTCTTCGTTCGGCCCACTGAGTTTCGTCCCACATAAAAAATTCCTGGTTCGTCCTAAACAATATGCTTCTTTCGTCCCAAATTATAATTTTAAATATTTTATTCTTGGTTCGTCCTATTTTATATTCCTTCTACGGCCCATATTTTTTTTTGTATAAGCTAAACGTACAATCTGCAAAAAAAATAAAATTAAAGTTCAGTTGTTTTCTCTTAGTTTAGTTTACTGTTGATTAAATTTTTAGTTTATGAATGTTTTTAAAAATGCTTGTTTTATACATGATTGTTAGTAATAATCACAATTTTTTCGACTTTTTGTTAGTACTTTTTACTACCAGGAATGCAGAAATTAACTGGAACTAGATCCTTAAGCGACTTACTGCTTAGCTCGATAATGGTTCAAATACAGGTTTAGAAATTGAATTATTTATTATTTTAAAAAGTACCAGGGTGACAGAAATGAACAGAAGGTAGGCCCCTAAACGATCATTATACCATTTTAGTGATTTTAATTGTGATACTGGATAATAAAGATGATTCATACCAAAATATGTTTGTTGACCGTACCTTTAAAGTACTTGTAATTTGGGACGAATCACCACTTCAATAGTCATATGGGACGAACTAAGAATTTTTTGGAATGTGGGACGAAACTTCGGGACGAACGAAGAATAAACCGAATTTTGACCTTATATTTGTAGCCATAAGGTTCCCAGTTAACCAACAAAAAACAATAAATGGAAGTTCATGCAACTTCTTTTTACACCCGTTATAAGGAATGGGAAGAAATAAAATGTTCAAAGTGTTATTTTTATATTTTAAGTTTTATTATTTTTATAATTGTATCGAATTTATCACAAATCAATGTTTTCTCTGAGGACATCCAAAAGTATAATCGCGATGAGTTCGTTGAGTTCAGCCTGAAAAACAAAATGTCAGAATTTATTTTTTGTAGTCCGAAATAAAGTGTGTACTTAAACAAGGGCATAATTACCTATATTTTAAACTTCATCGATAGATACGCCTTAGCATTCATATAAAACTCAACCCAAATGCTAAAATATTTCTAAATAATTAATTACTGCGCTTGCGCAAGACCTAATGCGTAAGCGCTAGGCTTTAGTACCCCAGCCAGAACTATTTGATTAATTCTGCCTGGTCCTATTGTTGATTGGCCATTATGCCACACCGCTCCTACAAGTCAACAGTCGGCAGAAAACGCCTCAAAAATGTAACCGCTAACCGTCAGTCCACCGCCCACGAGCTGTCCCCTTTATCAGTTTTGTCATTATAAAAATTATGCTGTATTGAAACCATGCTATTACAATGAGCGATAACCGCAAGTCCTGCTCCTGATCTCTCCTTAATCGTGTCGGATTGCAGTCCGATCGGATTATGAAAGTTGAGGAAGAAGTACTGCTCCTATGCACTGTAATATCTTCCGCGTACCTACTTGGCTAGTCTCCATGGAAATTAGCCGCCGTGAAGTTATTGAATTTTCATGATTTTACATCTGAAAGTTAAATAACATATTTTGCGGCGTAAACGCCATTTTGAAAAACTTACGTCGAATTCTCGTAATGTGTCTGGAATCGTTGAACTGAGGAACTGGTTTATATCCTGAGAGACATCTGAGCCTAGAAGAGCTAGGTTGATGTTTGACTGAAATTTTTTAAAAAAAAACAATAGAAATTAATCACGAATAATGTCGTATTTTAGTAAACCTAGATTTGGTCCTGGTTAAAATATTTAGTAAATAAATTATAACAGGGCAAAGGCCTTTTCTCACACGGAGAAGGCACGAGCAGTGAGCACCATGCTTGCGGATTGGCGAAACTATTAAAACATTCAATATTCAAAATTATAAGTCCAGGTTTCCTCACGATTTTCCTTCACCGCTGTCTGTTATGTCCAAGAACAGCTTAGAAAGTCCATTTGATTTAAAAAATCACATTGGTTCTTGCCCTGTATCAAAGCCTTATGCTTAAGAGGCGGACGCCCTGACCATTTTTTTTATTCATAAGAGCAGAGAAGCGATAAACTACTTACGCTTATCCGTCCAAGATTGAAATCAACGGTGACGTCAGAGATGGAAATGCCAGACATGATATCAAGGTTAATGTTGACTTCTCCCCTGACGATGGTTTCACGGATATCGACTCTGGAAAGAAAGCCTTATGAATCATCATCTGCCTAGCCTTTTTCCAACTTTGTTTGGGTCGACTTCCAGTCTGACCGCATGCAGCTGAATACTAGCATTTTACATGGAGCGACTGGCTATCTGATCTTTGCAACCCAGATAAGGTAGGTAACTTGAAACTCCAGTGTAAGACTGGTTATCTTTCGGGCTTCTGACCAGACCTCCACAACTCAGTTACTAGGTTACACGACATTCCATAGTTGACTAGTTGTCTTTTAGGCTTCTGA
This sequence comes from Hoplodrina ambigua, assembly GCA_949774945.1. Lineage (NCBI taxonomy): Eukaryota > Metazoa > Arthropoda > Insecta > Lepidoptera > Noctuidae > Hoplodrina > Hoplodrina ambigua. Next base: position 12,561,265 of record OX458968.1, read on the forward strand.
CTGCCTGTAACGACTCACAGATCTAGTGACAGCCGGGGCCAACAGTTTTACGAGCTTTCGGAGGCACGGAGGGTCTTAGGATGAAAGTGCCTCATTAAGAAATAAAACCTAGGTTTCACAAATTCTAAACGGACAATACATTTACAGCAACATTTTCGAATATAGTCCCGGCAACACCGAAACCGTTCCTGGCTATGTATAAGTCACAAATTGCTGGGAAAATATTAGCCATGCAGAAGCCCCAGTCTTTCGTTTCTTACCTGCCATTTCCTTGAACACTCAGAGTATTGGCGAAGAGGGTCAGGTCTGCGCGAGCGGCGCCTAAAATATAATATTCAAAATTAATAAACAAAATCAGTTTAGAAATACATAGTAATAATATAGCAGTGACGAAGGACCGATATCCGTAAGTGGGAAACCGAAACAAACAAGCTATTCTAATTAAACAAATTAAAAAAACATTATTTACTCGTCAGTTTTTTTTTATTTACAGTGTTATATTTTTTAAATCTACTTGTCAAATTCTAGACGATAAACAAAGACACGACCAGATTCATTAAAAAAATAATTGAGGCTGGTATTAATTTACGTTTTAAAGTGACCACATAGAATTCTTTTTATTTTTAACCTATGTTAACCTATGTTACTCGGAACGATGCAAGGATTGTAACGATACCCCATACATCTAAATCGGTGCAGGCGTTTAAAAGTTATGGGGGAATAAAGAATCTCACATACACACATACATACATACATTAACCCTGAACACATAACACTCCTTTTTTTGGGGCAGTCGTGTAAAAATACCTTATTTTAGGTGCCATTTTACAATGGCCAAACTTGTGAAGGAAAGCCGCTGGGAACCGATAAGTTCGGTTCACAAGTCGGGCAAAGTATTGTTAGAATTTCTCAGCCCGGAGTTAGGTGATGTGACCCCTGTGCCTTAGAAAATACATTTAGCTGGTGATCGCGTAATTTCTCCACTGGAATATGAGAGTGAGGGAGTGCACCAAGGTTCTGTTAAAAACCAGCGTCAGACACAAGTGCTCTGGCATTTTATGCTGAACTGGGCCTGTTTGGCGCAGCTGTGCGGCACACAATATTTTTTTCTTTTTCTTACTTTTTGTTTTTTTGCCTTTTTGATTTTCTTGTAAACATGGTCTGTGTCAATAAACACTTCTTTTTCTTTTTTTTCAGAGAGTGCACCTATGTTTACACACACACCGTGACCGACATTCGGTCGAAAGAATAAATAACTTACGGACAGAAACATCGAGGTGAGGCAGTTCAAGCTCGAAATTAAGCCGTAACGACAAGAGGTTAAAGTTTATATTATTGATCACAATATCACTTAAGCCGGTGAACAGTAACTCTTCCAGCAAAGCAGCAGCATTGAAGAGCCTGGAAATGATGACAAAGGTTAAATAAGATTCGGCGCTTAGCAAAACGGAACAATAAAGAAAACATTGTGAGGAGACCGATATTTGTCCTAGAACTTGAAGATACAGTACAGTATTGTAAAACAAAGATTTTAAAAGAGTACGTAGGGAGTTTCTTGCCCATTCTTCTCCATACAAAACTACCTTTTGGTAGGGGCAACTAGATTCGATCTTTTTTTTTTGTGTATGACGTTCAAAAGTGCCTTCTAATGGCCTAGTTGTAATAAATGATTTGACTTTGACAGCGTGTAAATAACATAATTGGGCAGTTGATACTACTAATCAATTTAAAGCGCTATTTCCCATACATTTTGTATGGCAATATCGAACAGTGACGTCACTTATTTGTCAACTCAATTGAATTACTATTTATTGATTTCAACGCCACAAAAAATATACATTTACAGTAAATTAAAAATTAATTGGGTTGCTCTCTAAACTCTCTAACTATTACGGTTCTTGAGATACAGCACGCTGACAGACGGACGGACAGAGCGGAGGCTTAGTAATAGGGTCCTGTTAGCAAGGGTGGATCCAGGGGAGGGTCATGGGGGTCATGATCCCTGGGCTAACTATTTTCTTTTAATTCAATTTTTTATTGGAATCGAAACGGAGCCTGTTCTGACTACTATTATATGACCCCCCTGACTTGAAGGCTTCCTTTTTTTTTTAGGTGGTAAAAATCATCAAATGACTCAGACTTTTACTTCAGACTTTTACTGACTAAAAAACCACCATGTTCCTTCTGTTGCCTTTTACGTTCCGGGGCCACGGTATCCTGTTACGATGTCCCGCAACCCCGGGGACTTGAAGGCTGGATCCGCCCCTGCCTGTTAGGGTCTCCCCACATTTATCGACGCGGAATCGGCTTAAGCCGAGTGCGTATCACCACTCTCTCTATCAGCTGTTGCGACGGATGTTGACAAACGGCTCGTTTCGCCGTCGGCCGGCGTCGCGACGCGTCGTTCGAGCCGAGCTGATGCGAATGGTATTAGTAACACCCTTATTACGTAGACATAAAGGCTTTTTTGACCGGTGTTAACCAATTCCACGTCGATAAATGTGGGGAGAATCTAAGCACCTTTACGGCACCCTAAAAAAAGAACAATTTCTCACTTACGCAGGTACAGGAAGTTCAAAATCAAAATTCTCCTCCTTGATGAACAAGGGATCTAAGCCATCATCTCTAATTGATTGGCTGATCTCCTCAATTGCTTCGATAACCTGATCTTCGATCGCGCCACTTATAAATCTTGAGTCCCGTGTTTCTGGTAAACATTGAATGGTTTGTGATCAGGTTATATTTTTTAAAAGAGTATGTATGGAGTTTCTTGCCCATTCTTCTCTATACAAAACTACCGTTTGGAAGGGGCAACTAGATTTAATTATATATTTTTTTTTGTATATGACGTTCCTTAAAGTGGTCTAATTATATGAAGTGCGTTAAAGTGGTCTAATTGAAATAAATGATTTGACTTTGACTTCATTTAAAGTTAGACTAAATACACATTAAATTTAAGTTGCCATTTGTGAAGAAGGCAATTTTTATTAACTCAAATCTCAATTTCTAGTCGCAATCTCATCTGAGCGATTAACAATAAAAAAAAAAAATATCTTACTACAATTATAAATGCGAAAGTTCGAATGCACTTAATCACGCCAGAACGGCTAAACGGATATGGATGAAATTTGGCACAAAGATAGATAATAGATATTAGGAATACCAGTATTTTACATGGCTTCAAAAATATTGTTTTTATAGTATTAAGGAGTATTTGGAACATAAAAATTTGTAATGTTTAAGTATTATTAGAATAGATTAAATTTATATAAAATAGAAAATGTAAAAATAAAAATTTGCACCTTGCATGCAGGCTGTACTATAACTTTTTAGGTTTTAAGAACTTAGCTTTATACAATGAATGTATTTCTAGCAAATAAACATTTGATTTGATTTTTTTGATTTGATTTTGAAGCGACTGCCTATCTGACCTCCACAACCCAGTAAAATATGCAAGACAATACAAAATATTAAAGGTTGGGTTAAAATTATATATTTTTCGGTAAAAGTTTTAAGCATGACTTACTTGGTACAGAAGCACAGGTGCCCGCAACGAGGAGGGTGAAAACTAGTATAGTTCTCATTTTGATTAATCTGCTGGAAGGGAAGAATATATGTTAATATAAATGAACATTTGTAAGTTCATCCTCTATACGTTCCTAAACTATTGAATCGATTGCGTTAAAACTTTGGTTGGTTGCTCTGCGTAAGCCCGCGATCGTTATTGGTCCAAAAAAGGGAATCAAAATTAAATCATCGGGTACGAAATAGCCGATAGCAGCTAGTATATTTAAAAATCAGGAAACAGCAAAGAAAAAAAAAGCATTTCACAGCTGATACAGTGGGTCTTTCCCAAAACTATAACGTAGGAAGTTCATGAGTTTTAGACTTGTACAGTCAACAAGAGATAGGTATCCAGGATGGTCAAATATCGCTGAAGTTTTCTTAAAAACAGGATATTATAAAATGTAATTTAATATAAGAATGACAATGGTGCCGATTCCCTTGTTCACAAACTAGACTAAATTAAGAGAATTGACATCTCTTACTGACATACAGCGAACGGAAAGGACGGTGACATTAAAGAACTAAGTTAGCGATGTCAATTTAGTTTTGCCTTGAACTTTTCCGTATTTTTAATCCATACGTTTTAAGATGTCAACTATAATTATATGGATGTGTCAGATTGACTAAATTTGACAGCTCTTATTTACATTAATCTCTTTCTTATTTTATTGGACAAAAAAAGATGGAAATAGTCTTATTTAGTTTAGTTTGTAACCAAGAGAATCGGTACCAATAAATAATTAATTAATCATGTTAAGTTTTAATCGAAGACAACCATCGGTTTCTAAGAAAAGTTCAACTATATCTGACGACCCTGCATACCTATCTTTTTTGTTGATTATACATTATATTTTTTTGTAGTTATGTTATATGCATTCACTGATTAAAAAACGACATCAAAATCAAAAATTACCACTTATTTACTTCGCCTAAATCAAGTTTTCCACGTCACACAAATAAGCACCTTTATTTCCCTAATGCTATTATATTTTTGAAACTGGCTTACCTTTCTACCGATCCAATAATACTGTTTCAAAATAATCCATTATGTATTTAAAAAATTAATACTTTAAATATGAATAATTTGTGAAGTACTTAAGATAAAGACATAGATAGTTAATCTAGCAGTTAATCCGTAATCCTTAGTTATCACGCATTGTGGAAGGGATTATTTATTCAATCAAGTCTAATGTTGACATTTTCGTTAATGTAAGTACGTACGAGTATATGTACTTGAAAATCACACACAGGTGTGCTATCAAATGATTGTCATATATGGAGTATAAACACAACAAGTAGCCGCTTACTGCCCATTAAACTAAGTAGGTAATTGGGAATTTGAAAATATAAAAGTATTTTTTTTTTTACTGCCTCGTTGGTCTATTGGTCGCAAGCGCGACTGCTGTGCATGAGGTCTTGGGTTCGATTCCCAGGTCGGGCAAAGTGTTATTGGGTTTTTCCATCAGGAATTTCTCAGTAGCAGAATCGGAGTCTGGATTTGTGCCCGGTTGATGGCAATAGGCTCGCCCCCTATTACATGGGACTAAAACATAACTGGCGAAATGTGGGTGTACTAATGGGAACACCTCTGCCTAACCCTTCGGGGAATACAGGCGTGGTGATAGGTATGTTATGTAATAGTAATTTTTTTTCAAAACTTTATTATTTATATTGATATAATGCAAAAACTTTAAAAATTTTTTTTTTCTATTAATTATAAACAAATAAAAATTGATAAAGTTTCAGAAAAAATCACGTGACTATAAACGCGGCCTTTGAGGCGTTTAAGAAACTCTGACACTAGGGTGTGTGGGTCGTAAGACCTTATTTCCCACACGATAACAAAAAACACGCCATAATTGCGCACCATAGTTATAGTAGACGACAGAATTATGATCTTCCTATTTTAATTGTTTAAAAACCCGATTGTGAGCAAAAGTTATGACTGGGAAATTACTTTTATTTTTCTCTCTCTGACACTATGGTGTATGGGGTCGTAAGACCTTACTGAACACTTGATAAAGAAGTAAGACTTGTAGGCGATTAACACACAGCACCGCGTACCGCCGCGGTTAGCGGTGAAGCGGGTCTCACGTCGCATTGACCTCTAAGAAATCTTTTACTTCTTTAATCTTTAATCGCCTTATGTTTGTTTTGAAAAAGTATAGTTATTGGTAGTGCAAAAGGTATCGCCAACCTTGTACGGGGATTGTGAAGGTAAAGTTTAGTTTTAATATTTAATTTACATGACATCACGCCTGAAATTCCCAAAGGGTTAGGCAGAGGTGTACCCATTAGTGCACCCACATTTCGCCAGTTATGTTTTTTAGTCCCATGTAATAGGGGGCGAACCTATTGCCATCAACCGGGCACAAATCCCAATAATACTTTGCCCGACCTGGGAATCGAACCCAAGACCTCATGCACAGCAGTCGCGCTTGCGACCACTAAACCAACGAGGCAGTCAAACAATAATAAAATTAATAAAATTTAATTGGTTTTCGCAAAAAAGTTTCTGGCACGCAATTATAAAATCATGGCGTTCCAGATGCATTTCGGTTTGCCGTCTTTACATGACTGTGGCGGTCAAAAGGTTAATAACAATCCTAATCCTAACTAATATTATAAATGCGAAAGTAAGTTTGTTTGTTTGTTTGTTACCAGTTTACGCCTAAGCCACTGAACAGATCATCCTAAAATTTTGGATATATGTTGCTAGGTGTACAGGAACGAACATAGGGTACTTTTAATCCCGAAAAAAAGTACTATTTCCGAGGGAAATCACAAAAACGTTCTTATGATCATAGATGGCGCCACCTGTCGTTTCGAATTGAAATGACAGGACATGGGTAATTTTTTCCGCGACTTCGTCTGTGTCCGCGATAACAGAAATTTACGCGGACGAAGTCGCGGGCACAAGCTAGTTATGCATAAAACTAATTTTATATAAATAAAAGAAAAAATACAATAAACATTGATTTATTCAATAAAGGCCCAAGTTCAACAGTATTTCAATATCTTAAAATCTGACTTCTAAGACCTAAAATATTCATTTGCGTAGTGCAATAACATGATTTCCAAGAGCTCGTTGATTTCAGACTGAAAGAGAAAATAACATGTTTTATTATTGAAAGTAGAATAATTAGTCAACTACCATCAACAAAACAAAAATGTTTATCTTTACAAGATTAATTAATTCGGTGTTATCAAAAAAGCCGCTTACGCCGCTACAGGAAGTTTACGATGACTGAAAAAAATATGGGAAATGAGAAAGACGAAAGAAGAAAAACTCTTTATTCCCGCGAAAATGAGCACCATAACATAGGAAATTTATATTTATGTGAGCTCAAGCCAAAAATCAAGTGCATAAATGGAGAAATGAGCCACTATCGCGAAACGGCTAACGCTTGGCATAATGCCGTGGCCCGTGAACGAAGGTATGAAACCACGGCGCTGGTTGTCAGCGTAGCCGGCGGCGTGTCGCTGACTCGACCTACATATAATTAAAACATTCACCTATGGTTTTCAAGGGGTTGAGACTATCTCGTTTTTCGCCCCCTTGCGTTACTCCGAGTGATGCTTAGACAGAGTATGACGAATCAATAGTCATAAAGGGGGGGGGTATGAATGGCTTTACATGCTTTCCGAGGCACGAGGATTCTTCTCCACAAAGGCCTACCTATGTTTTGAAACGAGCACCTAGCTTCAACTTTCTGTGCTAATTAGTGTGCCTAATTAGACCATTTGGTCTAATTGAAATAAATGTTTTGACTTTGACACCACCGCCAACTTCTAAGCTCCGGGCAGCTACTGAGAAATTAGTAATGGAAAAATCCAATAGGTAACACTTTCTTCCCGATCTTCCCGAAACAGACCCGGTAGTCCACGCTCAGCAATCACGATTGCGACTACGGAACTAATGGAGCAATCGAAAATAGGTACTACAGTAAAGCAGGGTAAATAGAAAGGCAGGGATGAATCGAGACGGAATTATAAAAGGGATTTTAACGTTAATATAGTTTAGTTTGTTGGCAAAAAAGACTCTACTGTTTTTACTGAATTATAATTAACAAATTGGTCTCCTTGTTGACGACACACTTTATTAGTTTAACGTTAAAATCCCTTAAAGTTTCGTCTCGATGAACCTCTGCCTCTCTATTCACCCCGTTTTACCTGGCATATAAATACAATATAACTTACGCTATATGCTTTGAAAGTCTCTGGTATTGTGTGGTTAAAGAACACGTTGAATTCCTTAGAGAAATCCACATCCATGATGGCTAATTTCACGTCCGCCTAGAAACAGAACAATGCTATGAGCTTCTTATATATAACATCACCCCTGTAATCCCTGAAGAGGTAAACAGAAGTGTACCCATTATCACAAACCCCATGACACCAGGTATAATTTAGTCTCAATGGAGGCGAGCCTATTGCCATCAACCGGCCACAAATTCAGACTTCGAGGCTGCTACTGAAATTCCTGATGGAATAACCCAATAACATTTTGCCCGACCTGGGAATCGAACCCAAGACCAGCTCACGCTGAGCCAACGAGGCGAGCATTATTTGATTAAAAGGTGACAAATAAACCTGTGACAGACGGTCTGATAGACAGAAGGTGGAACTTTAGTACTCGGGTCCCGTTATTCACCCTTTGGGTACGGAATCCTAAAAAAGAATGGCGGAAAACTTACTTCGATTCCTCCCATAGTAAAATTGACTTTTGTACTCTTAACAGAGATTCCATCATTCAAATCTAAATGCATGCGCATATTTCCAACAAACCGCATGCGTTTGACCTCGACCCTGGAAAGAAGATGGCGTCAAATCAAAAATAAGTATAAAGTCCAATCATTTATTTTAATTAGGCCATTATAAGGTACTTCTAATAACATAACATAACATCACGCCTGTAATCCCCGAAGGGTTGAGCAGAGGTGTACCCATTAGTACACCCACATTTCGCCAGTTATGTTTAAGTCCCATGTAATAAGGCAAGCCTATTGCCATCAACCGGGCATGAATCTAGACTCCGGGTGTGCTACAGAAAAAATCCTGATGGAAAAACCCAGTAACACTTTGCCCGACCTGAGAATCGAACCCAAGACCTCATGCTCAGCAGTCGCGACCACTAGACCAACGAGGCAGTCAATTTCAATATCAATTCTATATCTTCGTAACCAGAAGGTTCCCAGTTTCCAGAAGCTGTAGTCCAGAACAAAATAAAATATCACAATAATGGAAAGAACATGGAACTGTATACTGTAATAGCTTTGTTAAACTCTTATATTGAAAACAATATGTGAAGCAAAAGCACTTACTTTCCAGAAGAATTCATTTTAAATGTTTTCCCAAAAACAGTTGTCTCCGTTGAAGCAGCACCTGAAATCAATCAATACTAATATTAGAAATGCGAAAGTAAATTTGTCTGCTCGATACATGGAAAGGGGTTTTCTTGTCACTCTGCTTGATCGAATCAGAAATGAGGAAATTTGTAGACGAACCAAGGTTAAAGATATAGCCTAGCGAATTACCACGCAGAACTGATGGCCGGTGGGGTCGTAAAGTTCTCGAATAGAGACCACGCACTGGCAAGCGCAACGTAGGACGTACACCACAGGATCGCGGTGGATGGTCTTATTGGAAATCTGTAGGGGGGTATATCTGAATATACACACTGCTGACAGTGGACGTCCCACGGCTGATGAACATGATGATGAACTCTGTCTGTCTGTTGTGATATTTTTACGACTAAATCCACTAAACCGATTTTAATGAAAATTGGTACGGGACAAGTTTGAACCCCTAGAAAGGAAATAGGCTACTCCTTACTCCGCGACTTCATCTTCAAAAGTCACTTTGGTACTTGTCCTGAATTGAAAACACAATTTTACCATGAGAAAATTCACCTCAATTACAAAGCCTGTTGCACGATTCAATTTGGGTGCGTCTTCCAAATCGAAAGGCGTAAGTAAAATAATATTGACATACAAATATCGATTCTGAGACTATTAAAAAGAGAACTCAATTTCACTTACCAACACTACCGTCAATGAGAGGCAGCTCGATATCAAAGTAAAATCGAGATGTGATGATTTCGTAAAAGATACTGTTGAGGACGATGTTACTCATGCCGTTGCTCAACAGCTCTTCAATCATGTAGCCAGTGTTGAAGATCCTGGACAAGAATGTAAGGAAAATTTACAGATACACACTAGACAACTATACAGAGTGTTAGTGTAAACACCGTTATCCTTGAAACCAGTGGTTTGGTTTCACTAATAGAACGTAAAATCAATGAAAAAAAAAATCTTTTTTTTAAAGTAAAATCTCCATTTTTCCTAAAAAATATTTCACCCTATACTACAATGATGTAATAGTTAAAACTTATTTAGGTAGTTATAACGGACGGCCAGTGCAGCAAGTCAACGTACTTTGCGGTGATTACGTAACTCGGGCGCATAGTATCCATGAATTTACGGACGGCGTCGGACAGATTTTTTTCAGAAACTTAGTACAAAGTTTCTCATCCTCCCTTGAAAAGGGAAGATACTCCGACCAGACGGGTGTTATGCCTGGTGAGCTGAGACTGCCCGACGGTTGTTGTCGGGATTTTGTATTTATACTAATTTCGCGGCAAACTTTGATTACGCGATGTAGACAATGGTGCCGATTCCCTTGTTCACAAACTAGACTAAATTTAGAGAATTGACATCTCTTACTAACATACAGCGAACGGAAAGGACGGTGACATTAAAGAACTAAGTTAGCGATGTCAAATTAGTTTTGCCTTGAACTTTTCCGTATTTTTAATCCATATGTTTTAAGATGTCAAGTCCTTATTTGTATGGTTGTGTCAGATTGACTAAATTTGACAGCTCTTATTTACATTAGTCTCTTTCTTGTTTTATTGGACAGAAAAATATAGAAATAGTCTAATTTTAGTTTAGTTTGTGACTAAAAGAATCGGCACCATTGTCAGTTGTAGTTCACATGCTGTGCGATAGATGTCGCTACATGTTTATTACACGTCCCATTGATATTTAGGCGCTTTGCACACATAGCAACTATTGCAGCAACTGGCAACTAGCTGGAAAGTAGCTGTTTACATATACTTGTATTTCAATTGGACTGCGCACACAATAGCAACTCGAGTTTCGAGTTCCGGCGATCGTCAACAGTTTTCAGTTGCTGCAATCGATGATTAAGTTAGTTCCTAGTTACCGCAACTATCAACTGTTATATTATACCGTTAACGCTGATCGCTGCGTAGATTGATAACAACTCGGCTAGGAAAGTAGCTCACTGATTGCCATAAAGTTGCGGCAACCGTAAACGTTATAGCAACTATCAACTTTTACAAGAAAATATTAAAATGTTGATAGTTATTATCTCAACTTAAGTTGCTCCGTATGCAAAGCGCCTTAAAAAATATACTCACACAGGTACGGGCAGAGTGTAATTGCGTTCTTGCTTCTGAACATACAAGGGATCGAAACCAAGGTCCTTTATATACTGGCCTATATCCAGTAAAGCGTTTCTTGCGTAGTTGCTGGCTGAACGTTCATCTTTGAAGTCAACTGTAAACAAATAAGTTTGATGTATTAATTTGAATTTGACTCCTTCTTTCTTTCTTTATCGTGTGGGCAGTAAGGTCTTACGACGCCACACACCCTAGTGTCAGAGTTTCTAAACCGCCTTAAGGGTCTCTGACATAGTATGACTGGAAAAGTAAAGTCCAGGTTTCCTCACGATGTTTTCCTTCACCGATGCCAGTGATGTCTGTCAGTGATGAATTTCTTGCCCATTCTTCTCCACACAAAACTTTATTTTGGTTGGGGCAACTGTATTCAATTCTATTTTTTTCTTGTTTATGACGTTCTAAAGTGGCTTTGAAATAAACGTTTTGACGTTGACTTTGGGATCTTGACCGTACTTCTGGGATTTTCGTGATAGACGACACGACGACGACGACACTAGTTTTAACGAGTGACGAGGTGTTCCACACCTCGTCACTCGTTAAAACTAGTGTTAATATACTTACCACCTTTCGTACTCAACTTGCGCAGAGCATTAGCGCTCACGACGAACAAGGCGATAGCAATGAAGAATTTCATTTTGTTCCTTTTTTGAAAATCTGTAACACGACAAAATATGAAATATTAAAAAACAATTACGTAAAAATTAATAAAATAACTGTTACTAAAATATCAAAAAAAATATACAAAAATTTAAAATATTCCAATTACCATTACAGACCACATTTAAATATTATAAAGGTTAAATATAAAAAATTAAAATAAAAAAGAAAAATATTCATCAACTCATAGTTCGGTAAACATTTTTTTTTTTTTGTTTTGTTTTCTTTTTTTTAGTCATTGAAATATACTTTATCTTATAAAAACTACCACAATATAAAATACCAAAATACTATAAAAACTTACCGTGCAAAACTCAACCGTTGCAATGAACTGCAGAAACCAAATTCGCCTACTTTATATATCGATCTAAAATAATTAGTGGATAATTAATGTGTTATGGTGACATATGATGGTAGCAACCATTGACATACATTAGGTATCTAAATTGAGGATGTTAGTCTATCAAATCGGTTAGTTTTTATTTTTAGAAAATCATAGACCAATAAACCCGTTATAGAAGATATCTATAGTAACATAATAAAGATAAAGAGATTATTTGTTTTTTTTTTTTATGCGTTGTCTTTGGAACTAGCTGTCGGACTGGTTTTTTTGTGTTTTATAGACAGATTCATAAGAAATAAAATAAATAAATAAAATAAATAAATAGGTTATACAAGGTGTTTGGTGCATCGTTTGCCAAATCGAATTGGCCAATAGGAGAGGTCATTTGCTATCTCTTCACGCCTAATAACTCATTCTTTGTCACACGAGTTTTTATAACAATTTTTTAATTCTAATTTTGAAAAATCCAAAACTCAGCATTTAAGTTTAAATTTAAAAAAAAAACGTTATTTGTATAGTCTTAAAATTTCATTTTAATTTTTATGTGTACTGTTGTACGATTCTATCTTATTCAAAAATACTTGCTAGTAAAGTTTACTTTTATTTTTAATAAATCGTAAAGTTATTAGTTAGAGCTACGGTATCTTATTAAGACTTCCCGCGACCCCCGGTCGGTTATGGCTCACGTACAGAAGATAGTAACGTCAAGTCCTCCTTGTAAAAATACAAAAAAAAAAAATAATTTGAGATTATTAAATTCTTTTTTTTATCTTGCCATTACTTATCTATTTATTTGTCAACTTTAATTCTGTTAAATTGTATGTGTTATGTTTCTCTTTTTTGTTATTTGTGTTTAGTTATTAAGTTATATTATTAACATAACATCACGCCTATAATTCCCGAATTAGCACAACCATATTACGTCAGTTATGTTTAAGTCCCATGTAATAGGGGGCGAGCCTATTGCCATCAACCGGGCACTAATCCAGACTCCGAGGCTACTACTGAGAATTTCCTGATGGAAATAAGTAATATTATTATTTGCCAATAACTTGTATGTCTTGTGCAAGCTGTTGGTATAGGTTGGTTGTTTAAAAATATATAAACTAACTAGCTGACCGGCCCACACGTTGCTGTGGCTCAGGTTAGCAATCAAAAAATATTAAGACCAATCGAAATAAAAACTATCCTATCTTTCAAGTTGGATCAAACTGCACACGGTGTGCAAACTTGATTAAAATCGGTTAAGTGGTTTAGGAGTCCATTGAGGACAAACATTGTGACACGAGATTTATATATATTAAGATAGCATGACAGCTGACAGGACGGAATGGAAGAAGAAAACGTGTTGCGCCGATCACAAGTATTATGGGACAAGGGCAGGAAGATCATGATGATTATAAGCAGATTAAGTACAAATATGAAAAACAAAAGTAATATTAAAATACAAAACATTCTTTATTCACACCAATACTTAAATCTAGCCTTATTAACACTATGAGCGTATCTATCCCTTAACTTAGTTAACTGTTAAAACTTCACATATTGGCCTCGATTAGTTCCATAAGAACTATTTCCAGAAGCTCGTTGATTTCATTCTGTAATGAAAAAAAAAACGAATTACAATACTTTCGAGAAAGATTCATGACAGTTTCGTAACTAAAAATAGCTCGCCCCCTATTACATGGCACTTAAATATAACTGTTGAAAGGTGTATGGGCACACCTCTGCCTTACCCTTCGGGGAATACAAGCGTGATGTTATGTGTGTCGTTACTGTCTGAGATACAGCACAAATTTATTTTAGTAGAAAAAAATACTTACAGAATGAGCCTTGATAGTGTCAGGTACGAAGGAACCAACGAAATCGTTGAAATCATCGGAGTAGTCTTTGCCCAAGATGACCAGATTGGCGTCAGACTGCAAGAAAAATTATAAATTAATGATACGATTGATTACGCCAGAACGGCTGAACGGATCTTGATGAAATTTGGCACAGAGATAGATTATAATCTGGAATAGGACATAGGCTACTTTTTTTCCCAGAAAAATTTACGGTTCCCGTTGACGATTAACTTTAACATCGACGAATTTACGGGCAGAAGTTAGTAGTAATTTCCCTTTAATTATTCAAGGTGTCAAAAACATAATTAGATGAGAAGATTAAATATAAGAAAGAAGCTTACGTTAATATCTCCCAGTTTGAGGTCAATAGTAAGACTGCGGATGGAAATGCCGGAGATAATGCCAACACTGACGCGCACCACGCCAGTAACTCGGATACTCACGATCTCGACCCTGAAAAGAATAAAACAAGCCTATTTTTAATTTGATTTACAAAGAAATGTAGATGAGAAATACATATCAAAGTAGCAACTTCGTCCACGTCGAAATCAAGTATACCATATAATATATCCTATGACACTCGGCAATTGTGTAGCTTACTACATATCAGTGACCTTCAGAGATAACCTCTTACAAACTATTTCACCTGCAAATAGTAAGTATAGTTTAGGGGATAATCTCAATCTTATAGGAATTTAGAATTCATATAATAAATGCTAAATGTAAATGTTAATATGTAAAATGTTAAAACATATGAATTTCGACAGAAATTTAGGAATTTGTTATTTTTACAATGTTACTTACTTTCCAGAGGCCTCAAAGCCGAGATTGTTGCTAAAGAGAACACCGTCAGCCTTTGCAGAGCCTGAAAAAAAATTAATACCTTATGAGATATGCATACAGACAAAAGATGTCCTTTTTTCAATTGAAAATAGTAATCCACGGCAGTAAAAGAATAGGGGCACTTGTCACACTGGCGATTTTAAGACGTCTTTTGAGCGAGACTAGAAGGCAGCCAAGTCGTCTTAAAAAGCGCCATCAATGTCATTTTGTACACTCGCGTTTGACAGCCCGCCCCGCCGCTCTTGATGTGGCGAAAATGTCGGCCCGCCGCGTTTACGTCGCGTGCTCGCTAGGAGCCCGCTGCGCTCTCCTCGCTTTAAAATTGTCAGTATGATAAGGCCTTAACATAAAATAACTTAGCATAATCGGTCTATTACGCTTTAATCTCTGGGAGAGAGTAGGTCGATATACATTACGCGGGCCCAGTGCGGGTTAATAGATGTCATATTTTTGTATAAATAAATTTGTACTACAACAGGTATAAAAATCCTCGTTAGTGTAGTGGTCGCAAAGTGCGACTGCTGAGCATGAGGTGTAGTGTTCGATTCCCAGCAGTTCGGGCAAAGTGTTATTGGGTTTTGTCCATTAGAAATATCTCAGTTTAGCAGCAGCCCCCCAGTCTGGATGTGTGCCCTGTTCATACAAGAAATTTTGCTCAATGTTAGGTACCTAGTTTGATGAGTATGTGTAGTGATGTGTCTTTTTGAACCCCGTATTTGTCAGGTTTACTTACCAACAGAAAAGTGGATGAGAGGCAGCTCAATGTCAAAGTTGAGGCGGGAAGTGATGAGACTGTAGCTTACTCTGTGAGTCTTGATGTCACTAAGACCGGTGCTTAGTAGGTTCTCAATAATAGCTTCATAGTTGAAGATTCTGGAAATCAAAAATATCAAGTTAAATATTTAAAAAAAACTGTTATTTGAAGAAAATAAAGTTTGAATCTGGATTTGGGTTATGCTCATCGCTTTTATTTCATACTAGCTTTTGCCTGCGGCTTCGCCCGCGGAAAAAGTAACTTTCCGAAAAGTAAGGTGAAATATTACCCCTAAAGAACACATTATCGCGGGATATAAAGTATCTTATGTGGTTATCCAGGAAATGGTCTATCCATGTGCTCATTTTAACTCAAATCTGTTCAACGGTTTACGCGTGATTGAGTCAAACATCCAAACATCTTGACAAACATTCACAATTATAATATTATTATATTATTAGTAGGATAAAAGACATTTTGTAGTAAGTTCACGCTGACGCAGTATTTGATCCAAGGGTTGCGAACCCCTGAATGTGTGTTTACAAAATGTATGGCTTCTCGTGACGAGGACTTTAGTTACTTACGTAGGGACTGGTAACTCGTAGCTGGAACCTTCCCTCTCGATGAGGAAGGGGTCCAACCCAGCGTCCTTAATGGCCTGGCTGGCTGCTTTAATTGCGTCTTCTATTTGTCCGCTAACCAAGCGCTCATCCGAAAAGTCAACTGAAATTATGAAATATTTATTCATTTGGTTCAAATTCTTTGGCACATTTTTAGGGTTCCGTACCCGAGGGTGCCGGGACCCTATTACTAAGCTCCAGCTGTCAGTCTATCCGTCTGTAATCATAATAACTAGAGAATTGAAATTTTCACAGTAGGTATGTGTATTTCTAGCCGCCATACCAACAAACACTAAAAATAAGTAAAAGTTCAAAATGAAAAGGATCGATCCCCATTCCCAAGAGATCTGTTTTTTTACGGTTTTTTTTTCTCCTTTAATTTACTAATATAGTAATCAATTGTCCAACTTCCTCAATATTAAAAGAAACCGGCTAGTCGGACTTGCACACAAAGGATCTTCTTAACCATCTAGTAATTGACACTATGAACAAAAAAGACGTGGACCTTCTATATATTTTACTTATATTTTTTTGTTGTGATAGCCACCATTATAATACACTTTTTGGAAAATTTCAAGTGTCTAACTATTACGATTAAAAGATAGAAGACAACGGACGGACGGACAGACAGGCGATATCTTAGCAATACGGTTCCGTTTAGCACCTTCAAAGATTTCATTATTTGTCTGGCTTCAATTGAATTAGGTGTATTCAAATAGCTGATTATTCAGAAAAATATAAGTTATACTTACGTTTGAGAGATCTTTCTGGCTGTGGAACGGCAGTGATGCCTACGATCAGGAAAGCGAGGGCAAGTAGAACTTTCATTTTGATTTAGGTTTTTGTTCTCCTAGAAAACACAACAAAGTTATAAATTACAGGTTAGGAAAGTAACCAGTTGGGGGCACGGATCATGTGTCAAGTGAATACCGGACTACCGACTCATGGTACCAGAAAGAATCGTGAGATTGTACTCGGTAAGAGTCCGACATAATCCTCTGTTTTCGCCAGACGGAGAGGTCCATCAATATTTTATTATTTTAAAGTACGTATGAAGTTTCTTGCCCATTCTTCTCCATACAAAACTACCTTTTGGAAGGTACAACTAGATTCAATTCTTTTTTTTCTTGTAATGACGTTCAAAAGCTTAAAATGGCCTAATTGAAATAAATGATTTGACTGTGACTTTGACTTTTCTCAAGAAAACAAAAGGTGAAAGGTGAAAACTTGAAAGTTGATGATAGAATTTGAGTTTTTTTTTATCTTCCTACGAATACCACTATATACTTGCTTTTTCTTAATCAATATTGATAACGGGGTTTAAAAAGACACATCAAGACACATCATAAAGTCGTAAACTACGCATACTGCTTATAAAATTAAGTAGGTAATATTGAACAAAATTTGCTGGAAAATGACTTTTATTTCACGTGTTAAATATCACTGTTTGCGCACTGTAACGAGCGTAAATATTGTGTTTATAAGTGCATGCAACAGAGTACAGAGTCGTGGGTATTTAAACTTTGGTTTAAGATTATAAAAAAATAATTTTGAAAAATCTTTGACCTTCAATATTAGTTAAGTATCTCCGAAACCAGAAAGTTATCAGATATGTTTGAGATTAAAAAAAAGAGCTCCATTATAAATATTTTACACCCGTTACAATAAACAAAAAAGCTTTAATAAATTCTAAAATATATAAAAAAAATTTTTTTTCATTTAATAATGTCTTACCTTGCAATGCTTCAAAAGTAAAATAACATGCATTGATAAAAATTATATCGTATTTATACTATTCGGAAGCAATTTGATCCTTAATCGATAAGTAATCAAATTGTCTCATCTTATAGATATTATCTTCTAATTGTTTATTTCAGGCCGTAGGTATGTTAACAATATCGATACAGAACTCAAGTATTCAAGGGAGAAGATAAGATTATCAGACTTTTGCTACAAGACGGAAATGAGGTTATTGGGAAGTATTAGAATTTATAAATTCCCAACCACTGCAACTCCTGAAAGTCAGAATCAACAGTGGAGACCACCAGAAAAGCGCCGAGGCAATGAAGCTCGACGAGTCCCGGAGAAACGATTTAACTGTCTTGATTGCGCAACGAGTTTGTATACACGGTTGTTTTCTTCTGCAAAATGGTTTTCTCATAGAAGGAGGCTGCGGAAAGGGAGAGAGAGATTACGACCTCTCTCCCGACCCGCAGTAGGCGCACCGGCCGTCGGCAGAAAATGGATAACGCCTTCTTTCGGCCCTCCCAGATCTTGTCGTCAACAATTGCCACCCCATCAGACTATGAGAGTAAAGGAATAGGGAGTGCCTCTGTGATTATGCACATACTTGTACACTATAATTTTTTATTATAAAACTTCGGCCAGGGCGGCCAATCTCAATGGAGGTTAGCCTCCATTGAGATTGGCCGCCGCGGCCGAAATCGGTCGGGAAAATATTATGGCTGTAGTTTACAATCGAATCTTATGCATTAAAAAAAATTGTAGGAGCACTACTTTTATGCATATATTTTTTAAACTATATTATTTGTAATTTATTTTCAAAAAATATGTATTAAAATATGTTAAAATGAAGAATGTGGAGATAAATACTAGCTCCTTAGCCACTGAAGTGCAAACGCACGAGCATCGATCTATACATTCTTGGTTTCGTCACAATGTTCTCCTTTATTCCTTCGATGTCTGCAATAACCTAAATAAACTTAGAAAGTACCTACATAATAAATTCTATAAAAAAAAATGTTTTTTCCATAATTATAAGTGTTATCATTTCGTAAAAAGCATTATTTTGACGTTGCAAACAGACATTTTAATCTTATTTGTTCGCATGGATTCTTTACTAGGAATCCACAGTATCCATAAAATCCATATTTCTATATTAATATCAGTAAATGTATGTTAGTATGTATGTACCATGCTAATTAAACGGTTATCAGGATCCAATTAACATTGATAAGAATTTTATCACTTTTACATACCCTAAAAAGATACCTATATTTGTAAAAGACCTACTTTTAACTATATGATAATCTAGTTTACTCTTGATTATTTTCTGGAAGTAACTACCGTAGGGCCTAGAAGAAGTGCACGGAATAAGCGCAATTTGAATTCCTTTGATTTATTAATACAAAAACGCGTGGAATAGGTATAACGTAAATTTCATGGATTTTTTTAAATTTGGAAATACTTGTCTCGAACATATATTTTTATTTTTATTAATTTAAAAGGCTTTATTTATATCAATTGGTGATACTTAGTGTCCTGGTCGTATAAAATTAAATCACAATGCTATTAGATATAAACCGCATTTCCAACTGGAAAATTAAATATTTTTATTTTAAATTAAATATTTTGGTGCGTTCGTGCTGGGTTACTTTAAACAGAAAACTAGCTTCTGTCTCTGACTTCGTCTATGACAAAGTCAATTTAATTATTATTCCACGAGAACAAATTATAGCATTAATCATAGTAGTAAGACGCGTAAAACCACTCGCTAATTGTAAAAGAGTTTTCAAATTCTTACCTTTAATTTGTAATCGTTGTTTTTGTTTTTTTTTTGTGTGGAAATGGTATTAAAATAAAAAAATATAATTTATATACAAGCATTTATTTTTATAATTAAACACAAACGTTGCAAACATTCAATAATGCAATTATAGCACTAATGTCATTTAACTTACTTGAATCGCTATTAGAATTGAAAAAGATAACTTTGAATGTAAAATAACAATACAGAAAAATTTCTCGTAGGCCTCAAAGTCGTACCTTCTACAGTTTTAGGCCATTCGTAATACATTGATTATTTTATTTAACATTTAACATTATAGCCAAGCGGAGTCCCAAGCGAAGTATCGGTGTATGAAGAGCAACGGAATTTTTACATTTATTTTTATGAATTTTACAAAACACAAGGGCTGTCAGAAACTTTATTACGTTTTTTTAAATTAAAATAATTATAATATTTGACATGTTTAAAATATATTTTTTTTAAATTTATTTTTTATTTTATTTCGGTTTAGATTATTTTAATCGATTAAAAATAAAATTAAGGAAAGATGTACCTACAAAAAGAGGTTATTTAGGTAAATAAGGTATGAAAGTTCAAATACTTTTTCTAAAAAAAATTACTTAATATAAACTTAAATAAATTACTAGATAAAATTTTAAATAACACACTAACTTTACAAAAAAAAATTACGTTAAAAAAAATTACATTTTCCGAATACATTTTTCGCACTAGTATTTTGTAAAATTCTCTGCATATATTAAGGATAAATCTAAGATCACTTAGGAAAAGGATTAGAATATTACAAATTTTATAGTAAAAAATAAATATTGCGTAAAATATTTTTATTGTCATAGCAATATAGTGTTTTCAAAAACATGGCATTTTGGGGTTATGTTGTGAAAAAATGCAACTTTTCATGAACTTAGAAGTTCAATTCATTTCACCGAAATTTCACAGAATTTTTCCCATGCATTACTGCCATTGTTCTAGCAAGTGCAATAAGAAGCAAATTACAGCACGAGTGCCATACATATATTATGTATTGCAATCAGTTTATAACTGCATAAAACAATTGAACAATTAAACAAAGATTTTTCACATTACAACCTCAAAATTACCACCGCAAAATTGAAAAGCATTAATTTTGAATAAACCATAAATCTTTATCATTCGTTTCGAATGTTTCAAATATACAATTCTTATGTCAAAAGCATATTTATTATCTGTATCGCAAAGTTCAAATTTCTATATACCCTTTTCAGATTTCACAATCTCATTTGGCACTACGCGTCTGTCTTGAACAAGTAATATTAAAAAAATAAACAGTTTGACGGCACAGTTGGCGCAGTGGCTGAGCTAGTGGCTGCTGCGCCGCGTGTAGCCGGCTCGATTACCGCACAGAACAAATACGTGTATGACCTACAGATATTTGTTCCAGTGTCTGGTTTTTGTGTATGTGAGTTTATATATTTGTAAACGCACCGACGATACAGGAAACATTCATAGTACGGGGCAAAGAAAAAAAAATAGAATTAAAAAAAAAACAGTGCATTGAGAAATAACACGAACTACGACTACCAGTATCACCTATGTATCAATATATATAAAAGTGAATAAGAGGCACTCTATAGGTTTATATACGCAGATCTAAAATAAGCGTAATCCGTGAAACATTGAACGTGGAACTAGAAACATGAATTGTTACTATACATTAACTAACGTAGCGATTAAAGACACCGTCCATTCAAGTGTACATAGCCTATATAAATAATACAACAGAAGCTCAAAATACTACGTAAAAAGTACATCAAACTTCTATATTTCATAGGTATCGTCCTTCACAACAGGTTAATATTTTTTCGATATATACGAAACAGTCACCCGTTTCATCTGCCCTTTACAAAAATGAACTAAGGGCGTCACGAGTTCCTACATAATACTAACATTCATTTATTTACATCAATGAAGTATCCGGTTGTCTAGTCGGCTGTCGCGAGAAAACTTACAGTATTGTACTAGTTAATATTTTTTATCTTATATCTCGAATTGTAAAGATTCATCTATCGTCCACCAATATTTGAAAGCTGAACCGCCTGGCACTACGATCTCTAAGCTAGATGTATCGACCCTAAACGTAATGTACTACATTTTGTATTCTCTAATACATTCAGTATACTACTCTCTGTACATCTTCCATTCCTTTGGATTTCGTCTCCTGTCTCTTCCTTTGGCTTCCATTACTTTATAATATTGTAACATTATTCAGAATTTTAGTCTTATTCAATTTTGTATCTATAGTTTCATTGGTTTTATCATAATTGTTGCTTCGATTCGTTTAAAATCATTTTGTTTGACGATCCTTTTATTTTCCACCGATAGATAAACATCGAACCATTATAACACGTACAACTTTCTAATATTGGTCCGCTACAGAGTGTGAAATGATCTAGCTTATATTAAACTTACCATCTAAGGCTATAATGAACTTAAATTTTTCTATGCCTTGCGTGATATGTATTGCGTTAGAGGCGATTTAAAGCTAACATTTTTAATCATTTTTTTCTCATATCTACGCCTTCTTAGAACTCCGAAACACACCGCAGACTCAATTTAAATAACTTGCCCCTTAGCATTATGAAGACAAAGTTGACGCTGACGTCACACCACATGGCAGAAGTTCTTTAACCTACAGAAGATATGTTGATAGGTACTTATACTATGACGAAATTACGACTACCAGTAATCTATAATTTGTTATTAACAAGTGATATGTAGTTGGAGAAATCACTCCTTTTAAAATATAACATTAAAATTTAAACAATACGTTACATCGCTTACATTTAACTATTGAACTTAACAGATATCTAGACGAATATTAATGGACTCAGCAATTCAACACTCGAGGTGGCTTACAACTAAAATACTCTACATTATAAAAATAAGTTGATAAGAAAATATTCCAGACATTCTTTGGCGGCAACACATAATATTATATACGAATTAATTGCTTCTTTATTAATAAGATTCTGATTACTGAAGATTGGAGAGAGTAACTTCTTGTACAATGATAAGTTGATTGATTATCTCGAAGTCACTTAGAAAATATAATCTACCAATCATGATTTAAAGATCAAAACCAACTTCACATTAACACTTGTTGTTCTTGACACGTGTTTGAGTGCACCAAGATTTAAAATAGATAAAGCAGATATTATTATTTATCTTTTCAATAAACGAATAAAGTTGTCACGTTGTTTGTAAACGCACGCACGATACAGGAGAAATTCCTAGATTTAGGCAACGTTTTACTAATAAAAAAGAAAAAAATATGAAGTTAAATGACTGTGAAATTATTTGACCAGTATGGAAAAATATCTATTCAAATATTCAGAATCTTCTTAGTATAGAAGTTGTAGACAAAGCAAATAAATCGAAGAGGCTCATAGACCACACAACAAACTCATATGATGTACTTGAAGAACGTGGTCTTGGCCAAGCCAGTGGCGATGACGACGCCGACTCCGAAGATTTCGTACGAGACCTTGACGGGCGCTGCGCTATTTGTGCAGTTCTTTGGAGGTTCCGGCTTATCTGTAATTACATAAAGAAAATCATTAAAAGAAACACCTACGTTTGCAAAGTTTATCACATCACTGAAGAAAAACATCAAAACCTGGAGTGATAATATATTTAATATAAAAATCTGAAATCATCGACCTTGATCAATGCTTGTGCCTTCTCTGTATAGGAAAAAAGCCTTTATCCTGAAGTGATACCTTGATCAATCGTAAGCATTAGGAGTATCATATTATTTGAAAATAACTGTATTTGGGGTCATCATTTGTATCCACATGAATATGTCATATTTAATTTGAGTATGTTTTGCAATTGTCGATGAGATCAGGTATTAAAGAAAGTTAAAAATATCATACTTACTAGTAGCAGCCATCAACTGTGGCAAGTACTTTTGCCAGAAAGCGCACTCCTTAACGCGCAACCCGCGACCTATGGAGCTGGAATTCACTGCAAGGGACAAGTACTCCCGGCCATTCGCTGAGTGGACCGGCCAGTGGATCTTCGTTGATTCCCCACCCGGGTTTATAGATGGGTTGCTGGAATTAGAGATTTGCGCAGTTTCATATGTTGTTATCAATATTTAGATCGCTATGATATTTACGTGCATTGTGATTGTAATTACTGATTAAACTTTGAATAAAAAAATTCCGCTAGACATCATAATAAGATTTATCAAAGATATTGTTAGAATAATAATGAAAAGATATTTTCTTACCCACTCCTTGCGAAATTCGCCCAATATCTCATTAGTCGTTTGCTAAACTCCACTTCCTCCGGAGAATAATTCTTCCCTGGGTTCAAGGGCTCCCCAAATACATAGTTAATTTCGTCGGCGTGCATCACTCCTGTCCAAGACGGCCAGGGGTTGTTCTTACTACGATGCTTGTAATAATATGTGAATACATTATTTCCAGTTTCTGCATAACGATGGGCAAATTCATTTACTCCACACGTGAAGTGATAATCGCCCACCATCTTATCCAGAGCGTTGCGGTTCCTTATGGGATCTTCGGGGTTCAACCAATCAGTGTACTCGAAAACAATAGCCTGTCGTCCAACGTCATTCACATAGGGGTTCAACTCTCTTACTGCCTGCAAGTACTGTTCCCTGCTTATTCCAACATTCTCCTCCTTAGGGAACAACTCGGTCAGGTAATAAAGTATAAAGTAGTAGCCTTCCTCTGTGTTCGATCCCATCAAAAGGTTGGTCTTCTTAAAGTTCTGGTGAACTAATGATCGAACAGGCAACTCGTCTAGGAAGGAACCGTCTATGATTGGGACGAACGGGAACTCGCATATGCCGAGGGTTCCCCACTCATTATTGACTAGTTCATCGGGGCTCTTCTTCCTCAGACATTCGATCATTGGCCCCATATCCGTTCTAGAGTGTGGACAGTGAACTGCTTCAGCTAAACGAATGCCTCTCAAAATGCTTTCTTCCCTTGATATAATTGCCCACGGAGCGGTGGCTGCTCCTGACTGCATAATCGCCTGAGAGAACAAGTTCCTCGATAGAGGGGACAGTAAATGTAAGGATACCGATACAGCCCCAGCTGATTCTCCAAATAAAGTTATATTATGAGGATTTCCTCCGAAATACGCTATGTTGTCTTTCACCCATTGCAATGCCATGAGTTGATCAAAAAGACCAGCATTGCCTGGCACGTCTGCAGTATCAAAGAACAGAAAACCGAGGGACGCGACTCTATACTGCATGGAAACATAAACAATATTCTCTTCCGAAACGAGTATCTTTGGATCGTAAACATCTAGAGTAGCCGTTCCAGAGTAAAACCCGCCACCAAAGACCCAAAGCATGACAGCTGCGTTTTTGGGTCGTGGTCTTGGCGTCACTATGTTTATAAAGAGACAGTCTTCCTGCATGTCTGTGTTGGGATTCCACATCATTGCTCCGGGGAAATCCCCGAACACAGTATCTATAATTTGGACGCATGAGTGT
The DNA here is from genome assembly GCA_949774945.1 of Hoplodrina ambigua. NCBI lineage: Eukaryota > Metazoa > Arthropoda > Insecta > Lepidoptera > Noctuidae > Hoplodrina > Hoplodrina ambigua. The sequence goes on from OX458968.1 coordinate 12,586,444, forward strand.
GGCAGTGTCGTAGTATTCAGGATTTCGTCACCCCAGCTTTCCGCCGGTCTGGGGTGTCTGAACCTCAAGTCACCTATAGGTTTTTGAGCGTAAGGAATGCCGAACCACGCGTCGACTTTCTTGCCGGTCGCGGCAGTCAGCGTGATGCCCCGGACCCTTCCCTTTCTAGTGCGGACGACGAGCGGATCCTCGTCCTCTGGCCCGAGCTGTGGCTCGTCAGCCATCATCTCCTCATCGGCCCGCTCATGGTTCGAATAGAACCTCTCATCATACTTGGCTCTTTTAGAAGAGGTTTCCGCGTCTTCAAACTTGGCGCGTTTGGAGGAAGTCTCATGGTCTTCAAGTCGGGGTAGAATAGTGTCTAATTCGGGGTTGTATCGGACGGCCTCTCCATGTCCGCGGTAGGGCTGCGGCGGGGCCGGCGCGGGGAAGTGCGGTGCGTGGTCGGGCGCGTGGTGGCGCGCGCGGTGCTCGTGCGGCCCGGCGAGCGCGCGCGCCGCCAGCGCCGTCAGCGCAGCCAACACCACGCGCATACCGCCGCTCCTCCCGCTCCCACTGACACCACCTGCAATTTAAACAGCCATATTTTAATAAGCGAAGAATATAAAATACCGCTATTGTTCAATCACCATCTGACTGACAACATAATATAATGTTAGTCATGTTTAAGTGTTATTTGGGAACAATGTTGGATTATTAATTTGTGGATAATATTTAATGGTTATGAAAGAATTTAATTTAATTTCAGTCTTCACAATTCAATGCAAAGTTTCCAAACATTATTCTGGAATACCATTCACTGACTCCACCGTCAAATGCTGAAGAAAACATTCAGCATTGTGGAGAGCATCAAAGGATTTCGGGACCGACAACCTATGACAAATTAGTTCCCGCACAATATCTCGGCATAGAAACCTTTACGTAGGTATAAATACAAAACAAACCCGTCATTCATCAAACGGATACAAAAGGACAACCTTTAAGGCTTTGAAGCAGAAAATATGTCGTAACTGAAAATACAGAAATTGTTTAAGAGAAGTTACTAGAGCAGTAAGCTCTGGAAGATAAAGAACTTGATAACTGACATACTTCAAGCCAAGTTGATGTTGAGATAGAAAAATATCTGAGGCCTAGTATTACGAGTGACTACTAGAGTGTGTAAACTTATTTATTCGGAATGGGGGGGACTTAGCAACGAAATCTTTCATCATGGTTTCCCAAAATTGGGAAAAATTATGATATTGGTAAAATCGGTACAATTGGTACAGTACGTAGGTAATTGTGGAGTTTCCGATAATAAATCTAAATATACATCCAAATATTAACTCACGCCTTTTTCCCATGGTGGTAGCCAGAAACCACATAACGCCACCTGCTATGAACCTTACATACTTCTTTCGCCTCATCTACGTTCATACATCTCGTCATACAAGCACGCCAGTTACAAGTACTGCGCACCTGACCTTTCTGAAGAATCTCACCAAAAAGGTCAGTGTAGGTCTTCCTAGGGCGACCGCTCCCAGCGTTGCCACTCACCTCTTCAAATCTAAATATTATTTTTTTATATTTTGCCAGTTAATGAAACCAAATGCTAACTTCAGTTCATAGCACAAATTGAAATCACCTATAAAAATATCCTATCCTAGAAATATCTATGAACTGAAATAGAAGAATCGATGTAAAGTTTTAATATAGACTGCGTCTGCACCAATATCCAGATGAAAATAGATGTACTGATGACACGGCTGGCGCAGCGGCTGAGCTATTGGCTCGTGTTGCGGGTTCGATTACCTCGCAGAACCAATATTTGTATAGCCTACAGATGGATGTTCCAAGTCTGGCTGTTTGTTTAAGGGAGTTTAAAGTTTTCGTAAAAAAAAAGTAAAGAAAAAGTTGGAACTTTGACCATGAATTTTTACATACATTACATTATAATAAATCGTTTATTTATAAAAAGAGGCACAATTACAATTAAATTTATCTTAAAAATTAGAATAGAGCACTGTTTCTTAATTGCCTGAACTAGGTTGAACCTGTGTTTCAGGCTACAAGACGCAACAAAATAATAATAAAAAAAATAAAAAATCTCAAAAAAAATCTCGAATATCTCTGTAATGACCAAGTTCTCAAATATGGTCCATAACAAAAAAACATATCGCAGTAATGGAAACAATATGTAACTTTTGGCTCGTTAAGTGTTTTTTATACATAATTTTCATATCAGGAATTTCTCAGTTGCAACCTCGGAGACTGGATTTGTACCCGGTTGAGGGCTCGCCTTATATTACATGGGACTTTAACATAACTGGCGAAATGTGAGTGTACACATGGGTACATCTTTGCCTAACCCTTCGGGGATTGCAGGCGTGATGATATCTATATTATGTTATAACTGGTAAACTGCTGCAGTGGCCATTATGAATGAACGATACAATTTTTCCAGTACGAGAAAGACGGAGCTACATACACATGACCGATAGCACGAACAGCGATTTGCTTGTATCAACTTAGATCCATCTCATTTTTTAAAATAATCACAACGATAATGCCGATTTCATTAAAGACTAGCTGCTCCCTACGACTTCGGACGCGTGACTTTTTCACTCATGTTAAGTTACGTCTTTAGTTACTGCTACGCTCGGGTCGTAGCGTAATGTATATATATTTATTCCTCATGAATCTGGCTATCATATACAACACGATTTTTTCCAATCCGATGATTAGTTCCAGAGATCAGTTTTAGAGATTAGTTTTAGATTTTTTTGAGAAATTAGTTCGCGTTTAAACAAACAAAAAATCTCTTACACAGGGAGGGGTGGCCCTAGGAAGACCTTCACTGACCTTATTGGTGAGGTCTTTCAGAAAGGTCAGGTGCGGAGTATTGTAACCGGTGTGCTTGTATGACGAGATGTATGAACGTAGATGAGGCGAAAGGATCGTAGCAGGTGGCGTTCTGTAGTTTCTGCCTACCCCCATGGGAAAAAGGCGTGAGTTTATGTATGTATGTATGTATGCAAAAAATCTCTTTAGCTTTATTATTTTAGTATATATGTAGATAAACATCATCTTAGTTTTATGCAACGCAAAGTTTCACGATTTTATTGATTACCTACTTAAAAAAAATGTGATAAAACTCTCGTCACGTTCCAGATAAAGTACATTATTTTGATCAATCGTAAATTGAAACATTAATTAGTTTCTTACTTTTTACGTCAGTAATTATGTTGATTAATATATGTAGGGATATGCAATATGATAAAGATATAAGATAGATGACGTAGAGTTAGGCGGGGCTTTTTCAACCGTGTGGTGATTGTAACTAGGGTTATAACGGAGGGAGGGAGATTATAGGGTTGTAAGTGAAGTGGGAAAAAAAGATTAGTTCATGATTTAATAAAAAAAATTGAAAGTCAAAATGTATTTATTTAAAATAGGCACATTTCTACACAAAACTTTACTGATAATCGACATTAAGAAAAGGCAAATCATATTTTACTCTGATCAGTAAATAAGTGATAATCGACGCTCATGCCTTTTCTGTATAAAAAGAGGCCCTTGCAGTACAGTAATAGGCAGGTATTATTATTATACAGTGTTAGTGTAAACACCGTTATCCTTAAAACTAGTGGTTTGGTTTCACTAATAGAACGTAAATTCAATGAAAAAAAATGCCCTATATTACAATGATGTAATTAGTTAAAACTTATGTAGGTATTTATACCGGACGACCAGTGCAGCAGGTCAACGCCCTTTGCGGTGATTACGTAACTCAGGCGCATAGTATCCATGAATTTACGGACGGTGTCGGACAGATTTTTTTTTATTTTTGAAGGAAAACTTTGTTTATTTATTTTTAAATTCAGTTAAACATTTTTTATAATAAATCAAGAACCTATGGTTTTAGTGACAACGGTGTTTACACTAACAGTCTGTATACATATAGTTCTAATTACCTCACACAGCAAAATGTCAGCAACAGTCAAAATGGCCCCGAACTTATTAGATTGGCAGATTTCTATTGCCAGATTAGATAAGATGTGGGGTTCCCGGCATATAAGCTTGACCTTCGATGGTATAGTTGACCTTATTTTCATATTCGTCATCTTGCTTTGTCCTTGTTACTTTTTTATAAGTTACTAGCTGCTCGCTGCGACTTCTTACGAGTGGTTTAAAGGTAGCCTTTCGAACTGAGCGTCACAAACGCAGCGTCTAATAGCGTCACCAACATCGCACTACAACAGCGGCACTGTGACGTCACTGACGCCGCGACAGTGACGCTGCGCTCGAATGACGTTCCCTAGAATTTCATACATTTGCATAGAACATCTATCTGTCGCACTGTCGCGGCGTCACAGCCGCGGCGCCAATCACGCCATAGACGCTCAGTTCGAAAGGCTACCTTTAATGACCTCTTACTAATTCTCCTTCTTACTAAGTCTTAATTTATTACAACGAGTGTTTAAGTTACGTCTTTGGTTACTATACTGCTACCGTTGTTCATAGCGTGATGTTATATAGCTTATACCATTCCTCATCTACACTAATATTATAAAGAGGAAAAATTTGTATTTTTGTTTGTTTGTAATGGATACACTCAAAAACTACTGGACCGATTTTAAAAATTCTTTCACCATTATAAAGCTACATTATCTACGAGTAACATTGGCTATATTTTATTTTATATAGCTAGTAAATAATAAAATAATAATAACTGCCTTTTGAAGGAGTTTTCCAAACAGTTGGTTGACACCTCCTGTGACCCAAGGGCTGGTTATTACTTTGGCCAATGGTTAAGCATTGCCATCCAACGTGGCATTGCGGCCAGTCTTTTGGGCACATTTCCAGTGGACAGCGACGCAAATGAATGTTTTGATGCCATTTAGTTTTAGTTTTTATTTCTTTTTTATTCTGTTTGTTTTTTTTTTTATTAAGCTTGTAAATTATGTATATATTCAATTGAACTATAAATAATAAATAAGCAAATATACAAAAATACGTTTTGTATATTGATGAACCTTTCTTACAGCAAAACCGACATCCAAAGCGTTTCAACAAATAAAACATACAGTTCAGCTAAAACTTTGAAATTAAAATACTCCATCAAATTTCAGCGAACAGCAAATATTTGTTTGTGGGCTTCAGAGCAATAATCCCGAAGTATTTGTATTGTTCCAACAATACAAACAATCGAATATCCGCTGGCCGGCAGGGGATTGGGGAATATTGGGGGTAAACATTGGGGGAAAACAGAGGAGCTAGAGAGTAGTAGAGAGGATTACTATCCTAAGCTACTATTTTTATGTATTTCTTATTTATTTACTTCTTCTTACTCGGGTGTTTTTGTCTAAATCACTGCACCGATTTTGTTGAAATTTCGTACGGGTTAAGTTTGAACCCAAAAGAAGGACATAGGCTAGATTTTATTCCGCGACTTCATCTGCATCCTGCGACGAAATCGTGGGCATAAGCCAGTTTAATATAAAAATCAAATCATAATTATTACTGTTGCTTCGAGAAATATGTCTCGGCGTTCTATAGCGCAGTTTGAATAGAAAACAAAACAAATAATTTGTATCAATCTCCGGGCAATCAGCTCCAAGTTTCCGTTACATTCATTTGTTTTTAACAATGGACTCCCGGCACCCCTTTTAGCGGCAGAAAGCGCGTAACTGCAAACTACAGAGCTGAGACGATATAGGGTTCATAACGGGGTTATGTTTTAGTTGTTTCTATAATAATATGTTTAAAGTAGAACGTGCTGTCGTAATACTTATAATGTTATTTCTTAGTTTATTATTTTTTTGAGTGCAAGTGTATAGTAGTGCCGAAACTATGCAGCGATTGAAGCCAACGTATTTTAGGTTTAAAAACCTGCGTCATAGTTCGAAAATGTAACCAGCCATCAGTGTTGTTGATGCCCAGCAAGAACCAGAGGGATAATTCTCGTATTATGATGGGATTCTAATCTCAGCCTCTATTTGCTTAAAAATGCCTCTAATTCGCCTATATTTTTGACATTAATTGTCTCTGAGATGAGATAGCGACTAGATTTTGAACGTTTTTATTTACGAGAAAATAACTAACGTATTTTTTTTTTTGACTTACTGTCTTCTTGACACTAAGTCTACTTTTGCTACTTGAATTTGAAATACATTTATTTAGTAGAAATTTCGTTCAGGAATATCATTTCAATAACAGCAATTTGATAATACGCGTTTCCCCAGTGGTCGGATGTCAATCTTTCCGTAGCAAATTGACTTTTAATTCCTTTTGCATTTGGCAATTAATGTTGAAGAATTAATTACGCTTTAGATAAAAATCTACAAGCAACCCAGAATTATAATGTAGATTCTAATTAGATATAGATTAGAAAAGAAGAAAATCGTTTATGTTTTTGATAACTAATCATTTTAACATACGCAATTATGTAGGTATATAATGTAAATTCTTTTTATTAGTTTTTATTTAGCCTGCACTGCTTGTATGTGTGTATATTATGAGCGTGTGCGTGTGTCGTCCTTTTAAAATTTGTAGAAATTTTGTATATACCTTTAATTTTGATGACAATACACCATTGTGTTGTCATCAGAACAATATATAATTTTATTTTATTTTATTTGTACTTATTTAAATAATATTTAGAAATATGTGTGTGTGTTATCGCTACAATTACATAATGTAAACCAGCTACTACATAGATTTTAGTCTAGGCATTTTGTGCATCAAAAACCTTTGCCCAGTGTTAGCAAATCGGACAGTAAAAGCTCATGATCGCGAAGAATTATATTAATGCACACACAACTATAAATTACGAAGTTTTTTTTTTAGTACAGTCAACACATTGCCTTCTGAAGCCAAACTAGGCAGAGCCTGTACTATGGTAACCAGACAACTGATAAATATACTTATATATTTTTAAATACATACATGTACATGTTATATATAAATTATACCCAGACACAGAACAAATCATCGTGCTCAACACACAAAGATTTGTCCTGGGTGGGAATCAAACCCACGATCTCCGTCCTAGCAGTCAGGGTCACTAACTACTAGACGAACTGGCCAGTTGATTCCTAAATACAAGATTTAGACCCCGTTTCATCCCCTCAGGGGGTGAATTTGGAAAATCCTTTCTTAGTTAATAGACGTCCCTATTAACTATAAACTACCTCCCTGCCTATCATCTTTGTTGTCAGGCGATTTTCGTTATTTCATGATGAGTTAATAAGTGAGTGAGTGACCAGAGTGTAAGTGTAAACACCGTTATCCTTGAAACCAGTGGTTTGGTTTCACTAATAGAACGTAAATTCAATGAAAAAAAATAATATTATTTTTTTAAAGTAAAATCTCCATTTTCCCTCAAAATTATTTCACCCTAGATTACAATGATGTAATTAGTTAAAACTTATGTAGGTAGTTATAACGGACGGCCAGTGCAGCAGGTCAACGCCCTTTACGGTGATTACGTAACTCGGGCGCATAGTATCCATGAATTTACGGACGATGTCGGAAATATTTTTTTTTAATTTTTGAAATAAAACTTTGTTTATTTATTTTTAAATTCAGATAAACATTTTTATAATAAATCAAGTACCTATGGTTTTAGGGATAACGGTGTTTACACTAACAATCTGTATAATTAAAGATATTTTTTCTTTATCTTTCTTTTTAAAAAGAAAAAAACAAAAAGAGAATTTTGTGCTCGTGTACCCATATCTAATCTTATTTTATATTAATTAATGTTACTATGAGATAAACTTTGTTCTTAATTAGAAAGACTTGATAGTCCACTAAGAGAGCTGATAAGACGATATTAACATAAAGAAATGTAATATTTAAAGCTTAAGAGTTTGTTTGTTTGATTGAACACGCTAATCTCATGAAGTACTGAACTGATATGAAAATATTTTTTTGCGTTATAAAATCTATATAACATCACGCTACGACACACGGAGGCCGAGCTATAACCAAAGACGTAACTTAACTTGGGTAATACTATATATACTATTAATAGTTTTATACTATTAATAGCTCAATACCCATACATTAAATAAAACTAAAAATTCAAGAACCCCTAACGGCGGCCAGCCTCTTTCGATTTTATCAAACAGCTGCATACACTGCCGACTACTTCACCTTTCAATAAAAAATCAAAATCGGTACATCCATTCGGGAGCTGCGATGCCACAGACAGACACACACCCAGATACGTTAAACTTATAACACCCTGTTGTTTTTGTGTCGGAGGTTAAAAATAGTAATTAAAAGTGTCTTCTAATTTAATAGATTAAACGCCACAGCACTGTAACCTTGTCTAGGGGTACCTCTAAACAGACAAGCATTACCACAGACTACCACTAGTCTACCATGACATAGCTACTGTAAAAAAAAATCTTTCAAGACTATCTTCATAAAGATCTAGGTCGAAACTGAAGGAGATCTAGATATTTTAATAATAGATTGATAAAATTATTGATACCGGTCATTAGTACCAATGTGACTTTTTCAATTCATATGTACTTTCTAAAGTTTATCTTAGACATTACTGACATTCCGTGCCTCGGAAAGCACGTTAAGCCGTTGCTTTCATTCGTAGATCTTTGACAGTCGTTACGAATCGTCAGAAGCTTGAGAGTCTGACAACCAGTCTTACCTAGGGGTATCGTGTTACCCAGTTACTGGGTTGTGGAGGTCAGATAGGCAGTCGCTCCATGTAAAATACTGGTACTCAGCTGCATCCGGTGAGACTGGAAGCCGACCCCAACATAGTTGGGAAAAGGCTAGGCAGATGATGATGATTGATACCGGTCATTGACGCCGATATGGTCTAACTTGCACACAGCGTGGAGGTCTTAGTGTCTCCCATGATTATACTCAAAACCTACCTCTCAAACGCTCCCCTCCTCCACGCCCATACCATGTCAATCGTTTACCATATAACCTCTTTGGACTACCTTCAAATTTCGAATATAAAATATTAAATCTAAATCTAATATTTAAATATATAAGCAAAAGGTCACTCACTCACTCACTCATTACGAAATATCGAAAACCACTTGACATATAAAGATGAAATTTGGCAAGGAGTTAGTTTATAGTTAGTAGATTGAAGACTGAAGAATGGATTTTCCAAAATTCATTCCATTGGAATAAAATGGGAGTCCAAAGTTTGTATGGATAAACAAGATTACATCGCAAATAACCGACATTTTTACGCAAACGAAGTCGCGGGCAGAAGCTAGTTGTTTTATAAAGAATACTAAAGCCATAACGATTCCTCGACATAGAGACTGCGTCGTTAGTCTAGTGTTCGCAAAGCGCGACTGCTGAGCATGAGGTCTTGGGCTTGATTCACAGATGGCAAAGTGTTATAGAATTTTTCCATCAAGATTTTCTCAGTAGCAGCCTCGGAGTCTGGATTTGTACCCGGTTTATGGCAATAGGCTCGCCCCCTATAACATAGGACTTAAACATAACTGGCGAAATGTAGGTGGACTACTGGATAACCACTGCCTAACCCTTCAGGGATTACTCCTGGGCAAAGGCCTCCCCTCCTCCTCCTAGTTCCTGAGGAAGCCATCTGAGCTGTCCCGCCAGCTCCTCCTCGGTCTGCCGGGACCCCGTCTTACTGTGTCAGGGCTCCACTCTTGTTTCTTAGCATCCGAAAGACATGGCCCGCCCAGTCCCATTTTAGACTTGCAGCTTTTTGAGCAACGTCGATAATTTGTAAGTAGTAAGTAAGTAAGTTAAAGAGTAGGGGAAAAAATATCCTACCACATTAAAGAAGTACCAAGGCGACACCCAATCACAATTACGGCGCCAATTAAACCTCGCCAAGGCCATAGACGGTAGCGACTGATAGCAAGAGCTGTCGCATAGCCACCACTCACATTCTGCTTTTGAATTGCAAATCGTCTGTATCTGCACCGCCGACCTTCGGTCACGCGAGCGCGCGATATCGCGAGCCTCACTGTAATTTTGAAGAGAGCTTGAGTATTTTTTACCTTTTTTCTTGTAAGACGTGTTATACTTGCGTATTATTGTCTCACTTCAGAGCTAAGGCTTCTTCCCATATAGAAAAGGCACGGGAATTGATCACCACGCTTGCTCAAGGCTGTTTGGCGATTTCTGACTTATATTAAGACTCGTAACCGGCGTGCTTGTATGACGAGATGTATGAACGTAGATAAGGCGAAAGGAGTATCTATGGATTAGCAAGTTACGTTCTGTGGTTTCTGCCTACCCGCATTGGAAAAAGGCGTGAGTTTATGTATGTTTGTATTAAGAATACCTACGTATGGAGTTTCTCGCCCATTCTTCTCCATGCAAAACTGCCTTTTGGAAAGTTCTTATTATTTTTTCTTGTATATGACGTTCAAAAGTGCCTTTTAATGGCCTAGTTGAAATAAATGATTTGACTTTGACTTTGATATTATTAGGCCAGGTTTCCTCACAATGTTTTCCTTCACCGATGTCAGTGATGTTTAAGATAAACTTAGAAAGTACATGTGAAATAGAAAAAGTCACTACATGTGAAATAGAGGATCGCTTCAGAAATTGATAGACACTGTTGATAATAGCAAACTTGTAGCTAAGTGTTGTACTAACTCAATGTAAACTGACAATTTTATTAACCAACTAATACATCTATTTAAGCGATCCGTGGCCAATTCTCCTAAAACTAATCCCTAAGAAGAAAACATCATCTTTTTCAAATATTGTTTATCTAAAGTAGGTCATAAGATCCAAAACTCATCAATCACTTTCCACCATCCTATATTTCAACCATTATTTATCACCTGTCAAATCAACTTACACAATACACCCCCAAGTACTACATGTTCAATTTGATTACGACACTCGTCTCATTTCAGCAATATATTGTGAGAATATAGGAGAATATTCGACACGTTGTACGTATACCACCGATATCGCCGTCTTCAACAGCGAGTAGCTCAAAACGAAATTTATGGCCGATTTTATACCCCAAGGGAGCCTATTACAGACCAACCGACCAGAGTAACAAGAACTCTTGAAGTGGGTACTCCATGTATTTGGGTCAGTCGGAGGATAAATTTAAATGTTGGTTTTTCATTTTAATATTTGAGTTTAGCTGTTGGAATTGTAGATTCTGAGGGAGCGATAATGTTTCAATGTAAAGGTAAAAGGTGAGTTGTTTTGATAGACCTTATAGCTATGTATGGTGCTATGAAGGCTATGAGGGATTTGGTTTCGTCAGATCGTTAATGTTTTATTTTGAAATAAGGGAGGTCTGAGCATAACATAACATAACATCACGCCTGTAATTCCCGAAGGTTTAGGCAGAGGTGTATCCATTAGTACACCTACATTTCGCTAGTTATGTTTAAGTGCCATGTAATAGGAGCCGAGGTCTGAGCATCTCTCGTATTTTTAAGAACGTTCGCATTCTATCTGTCTTAATAATCTGTTAAAAACAATTTTTGATGTTGATTTTAGCTGAGATGGGATTGCGACCAGATTTTAAAGGTTTTTTATTACGAAAATTGGCCCTTTGGTATTATTACTAATTCTTATTTCGTGTTTTTTTTTACATATTTTCACATATTATTAAGTGCAAGCTATAAAATCTAGTAATAAAAAGGTAACCAGAATTTTATAAGAACTTCATTGAAAAGAGTGTCCGTGTCTTGATCGTTCTTCTTCATAGAGATTTCTTATCTACGAGTTTCAGCTTTTTCTAACTAACTAACCGACTCTTTGACAATTTAAAAGTGCTTTAAAACGGTTTCATTGAAATAAGGCTTTGACTTTTACGTTAAGCTTTTTCCTTGTCTTAAGAAGTATGTACTACCTCCATGCTTTAGTGTTTGAAAGATACAAATTAATAGTATTGTAATATTGACATAAGACATTGGCAAGATGGCATATAAATTTTACTATATCAACTCATACAAACAAGGAACGAGCATAAGTGGCTCATGCTGTTTGACTATATCTAGTCCTACCAGTTTATTCTATATAAATTTAGGTGAAGTGAACTTCAAAGGAGGTGTCATCCCACCTAATGTACGGATTAACAACTTACCTCAAGTGGCGTAATAAAAAAAAATATTTTTTATTACGTCACAATAAAAAGGTGACGGATTACGGGCGGCGAGCATGTCAGTAACGGTTGGATTTTCAAGTCCCGGGTGTTGCCGTGCCGACCATATTTCACCCAATATCTTAGGGGAGATTTTTACAGGATAATAAGCTAATTTATAATATATTTGCTGCCGCCTGCGACTTCATCCGCGTAAAAGTCAATATAGTATATTATAGCACGAGTACCGTACAATATTCCGGGATAAAAAATCTATGTACCTACTACATACAAAAACTCACGCCTTGTTCCCATTGGGGTAGGCAGAAACTACAGAACGCCACCTGCTACGATCCTTACATACTCCTTTCGCCTCATCTATGTACTACTCCAGACTATAATCAATCTCTATACCAAATTTCAACCAAATCCGTTTACACGTTCTGGCGTGATTGAGTTACAAACATCTAAACTTTTACATTTATAATAGTAGTAAAATTCCTCCAAACTCAGTCACAAAGTATCCACATTTATAAAGTCACATAGTCACCCTACAGTCCGCTCGGTATCTCTGTAGAAAATCCCGCCAAAGGCCGAGAACTTGTCGTATATTTTCTGAGGACAAAATTACTGGCGGGTGATGAGAGGCAGTCGGTGGCTTCATAAATTTATAAAATGGCACCTTCTAGGAACCCGCGAATTACGGCCGCGGAATATTTACTGCCGATTACATAGTTCAACGACAGTTAACTTGAAGTTGGGCCTAAACGTTGAGAAAATTGGCTGGTTGGGCAAATGTGATAATGTTTTTTTGCATAACATAACATAACATCACGCCTGTAATCCCCGAAGGGTTAGGCAGAGGTGTACCCATTAGTACACTCACATTTCGCCAGTTATGTTTTTAGTCCCATGTAATAGGATGCGAGCCTATTGCCATCAACCGGGCACAAATCCAGACTCCGAGGCTGCTACTGAGAAATTCCTGATGGAAAAACCCAATAACACTTTGCCCGACCTGGGAATCGAACCCAAGACGTCATGCACAGCAGTTACGCTTGCGACCACTAGACCAACGAGGCAGTCAATGTTTTTTTGATTCAATTTTTTTTTTAATTGTTTTATTTTTACCGGTATTTATTTCATAATAAAACTTAATTAATACATACATTATTTACAAGCTTAATATTTAAAAAAAATAACCAGAATAAAAAAAAAGAGAAACTAAAACTAAATGGCATCAAAGAAATTCATCCGCATCGCTGTCCACTGGAAATTTGCCCAAAAGACTGGCCGCCTTGCCACGTTGGATGGCAATGCTTAACCTCTGGCCAAGGTCAAAACCAGCCTTTGGGTCCTTTTTTGATTCTAACATAACATCACGCCTGTAATCCATGAAGGGTTGAGCAGAGGTGTAGATTAGTACACCCACATTTCGCCAGTTATGTTCAAGTCCCATGTAATAGGGGGCGAGCCTATTGTTAGTTTTAAGTCTTTACTTGTTGTGAGACAAATTACCTTATTATTTTGGCGTTAAGTACTTTAATGACAAGAGCCTAGGAAGAACAAGCAAAGTAAACGTAACGTAAATTCGATCAATTTTGAAATAGCAAATACCCGTTTCGCAAATTATTTAGTAGGTTCAGTTCCTGCCCGCGACATTGCTCGCGTGATGCAATGATGTTTTTTATCGTGATGACCTACAGACCATACTATTTTTCATGAATCTGGCCTGGGCTTCAAGCCCAGGACCCCATGGTCAGCAATCGTGACCAATGGGACAGTCACGGGACATTTTTTTATCATCTTTGCTTATCGGTATTATCAAAATAAATTCAAGATCCGTAATAAAAATTTTACGCTCGAAGTCGAGGACAAAAGCTAGTGTTATTACAAAAATGACTTAATTACTCTTACAAAATTACGATAAGGGTCATCAATCATCATTTACACTACGTCAGAGCACAGGTGTAGGTATAGTGCCACCCACTCGCCAACATAATCTGACTTTTATCTCGACACTGGCAACCCCACAATTTTAAAGAAAGATGTAGATTGGACTGCATCGTTGGTCTAGGTAGCAAAGTGCGACCGCTGAGCAAGAGGTTTTGGGTTCGATTCCCAAGTCGGGCAAAGTGTTATTGGGTTTTTCCATCAGGAATATCTTAGTAGCAGTCTCGGAGTATGGATTTGTGCCCGGTTGATGACAGTAAGCTTGCCTCCTATTACATGGGAGTTAAACATAACTGGCGTAATGTGGGTGTAATAATGGGTACACCTCTGCCTAACCCTTTGGGGATTACCGGCGTCATGTTAATGTAGATTTTAAAAGATCAATATCAGACGAAGTTACACTAAAACGTGCTGACATCAAAACTTAACACTGAAGCACCGTGCACCGGGCACGGTGTCTTAAAGGAAAATTAACGCAAAATTTAATCAAATATGACAAATTGTCAAGTGCCCTTAAGCTGTTGTGATTGGTCGTTAATAGTAAACAGACAAACAAACTGTTTTACAGTTTTGCAGAGTAATTATATAATAAAAAACATTCTCAATTAAAAAAAAAAAGTATTACACATAAATGCAGTAAATAAAAAACTTACTAGAAAAAAAAAATTGATTGATTGATTTATGAATCAATTCTAATTCCAGACTAATTTAATAATAATATCCTTTTTTTGTATGTGTGAAGTATTTTATGAATTTTTTTTTTCTTTTAACAGCTGCTTCTCGCTTGATAATTGGGTAGTCACATATATACTATCCTATATTTATTAAGCCCTGAAAAACTGAAAACTAATTTCTAATAAAACTATTTCTTTTTCTAATAAGACTAATTTTCAAATAAAAGCTGGCAAATTTTTGATTGCTTTAAAATAAATAAATAGTTAATCAATTGAGTTGGCAAATAAATAATCACAATTAAGTATTTCCATACAAAATCTCTGGGGAATTGCGTTTTGACAGCTTATAAAATGTATGTCAATTGACATATTATAATATACTAGTTTTTATATGTATTCTGTAATAACATAATTGTAATGTGTAACTGTTTAATGTCCCAATAAAGTAAAATAAAATAAAAATAAAATATTGTCAAGTGCCCAATTTGACACATATAAATATATTCGAAATGGGGGCAAGATATGGCATTATAACTTTAGAAATGTCGCGATCATATCAAGAATATAGGTTTAAACTCAGTTCAAAGTTCAAGTAAATGGAGCGCGGTGTAATCCGGCTCTAATAACCGCACTAATGAGTTTTCATTCTTTCCTCATTTCCGCGGTCGAGAGTGTTTCCGAGTCCCCGAGTATCTAGGATAAACTGTAGAAATTGCTCTACGCGAAAAAGAGACGGCAATATTCTTGGAGACGTTTTGCATAAGGAGTAAGTGAGACGACAAAAGGGTGCCGGATGACTGAGATTCCTCAAATTCAAATGTCTTCTCCTAGAATGTGCGGTCTTGGAGTGTTTGTTAAATGGAATATTTCATGTCGTTTGTTCTAAATGTAATTTCTTAATAGTGTTTGGACTCGCTTCTTAAGCACGAGGTTTAAGTTTAAAACTTCTATGTGACTGTTCCAATTGTATATGTTACTTTATCCTAACGTCCTAACTAATATTATAAATGCGAAAGTAAGTTTATTTGTTTGTTTGCTACCTTTCCACATCTAAACCACTAAACCGAATTTTTTTCATCATCCCGAATTTTTTAAGAAATTTGGTAGGTACGGGGTAAGTTTGAACCCCAAGGAAGAACATAGGCTAACTTATTATTCCGCGAATTCGTCTGCGTCCGCGCAAACCCACATTTATGCGGACGAAGTCGCGAGCAAAAGCTACTACCTAGCCTAAGCTTCCCTTTTACAAAAATTGACTTTCTGCCAATAGTCTCTAACTTTTACTACATGATAAAGTACTGATTTTTCAATAGTTAGATAAATTTTATCCAAAGAATAAATATGACAGTTTGACATATTTTCTATACAAAAGCTGTCAAATCGACATCGCTAAGCGACTGGTCGACTCTTCACATGACCAGAGGGCTGGCCTTTTCTTAGGCCAAAGAATCAGCATTGCCATACAACGTGGCAATGCTGTCAGCCTTTTGTGCACTTGCCCCATTGACAGCGACGCAGACTATTATTTTGATGCCCTAAGAGGTACCTTTCTGTCTTTTTTTATAACATAACATACCATCACGCCTGTAATCCCCGAAGGGTTAGGCAGAGGTGTACCCGTTATTGGGTTTTTCCATCAGGAATTTCTCAGCCTCGGAGTCTGGATTTGTGCCCGGTTGATGGCAATAGGCTCGCCCCCTATTACATGGGACTAAAAACATAACTGGCGAAATGTGGGTGTACTAATGGGTACACGTCTTCTTTTTTTATAAATTGTACATATTTCATAATTACTTTAAGGTTTTATACATGACAATCTCAATTAGAGTTGACAAATAACAATGCTGAGTTCTGACATTTCCCAGAAATTGGCAAACCTTGCAAATGTTCATGCTGCATCAAGACCGGGATTATTTTGTCAAAGCTCCCGTGACAAAATATGCGGACGCATAGCAGAAAAGTTGTTATTAAAAACTTAGCCAGCGCTTTTTAAACATGAGACATGCCACGCTGAGATAACGTAGCGTGAGTAAGAGCAACATCACTAGGGTTGGGGAAAAGTATCGATATTAATCTTACTACGATTTTTAATACTAAAGTTTGGATGGAAAGATGTTTGTTATTTAATCACAGCTCAGAGATATATTAGATGCTAATCTAGAGATTATAGTCTAGATTAGCAAATAGATTACTTCTCATTCCGAACAAAATTACGGTTCCCGTGAGATTCTATATGACCCAATGGCGACTCGGAAAAGACATAATTAGAGAAAAACGATTAAAAGAGCTGACTCCAAAAAAAGATGGGACAACACCGGAAAAAGAAGACTGATATTTAAAAAGATTATTTAACTTTTCCATGCATATAGTGAAAGGTTTGAATTTTCTTTGGGAATTTTTGTTGATGGTAACTTACTGCTAGATTTAAATAATGCATTTTATAAGTTTTAACCAACAAGTACCAACAACGTATTATTTACACGATATTGTATTAGATATTCATGTCGATCGTAATTTTTTACGTATAATTTACAATGTTCGATTGTAACTGAGTTTCAAGAATATCAAAATCGTCATCATATTCAACGGACATCGTAGTAAGACAGTAAGTTGATGAAAGAAAAAATATTTTTCTCACTTCACTTTTTCATCTCGAAACTTTATTCTAAAATGTATCGATACCAGTGTCACATCACTACAGACTATGAACTCCATAAAGTCCCAGCACGCTTGCCTCCGTGCCGGCACATACGAACGACTTAATTATATTTTTCTCTGCCCATCCCGCACGACAAACATCGTGTTTACCCTAATATATTATAAAAGTTATCTACAGAATATATTTATACTGCATTGCCTTGGTATCATAATTTTCGGGATTTTTACTGGTCCCAATATGTTACCGATACCAATACCGATAGGTATTTGTTGTTGCCAATCTCCTGTTGTGTTGTGATGGAACTATCCAATAATATAGAAATTAACAGGCTATTTCTATTATTATTATTTTTTATTTAGACATTACTGACATCATTCAGTGCCTCGGAAAGCACGTTAAGCTGTTGGTCCCGGCTGTCATACGTGAATCTTTGACAGTCGTTACGAGTCGTCAGAAGCTTGAAAGTCTGACAGCCAGTCTTACCTAGGGGTATCGTATTACCCAGTTACTGATGGGTTGTGGAGGTCAGATAGGCAGTCGCTCCATGTAAAATTCTGGTATTCAGCTGCATCCGGTTAGACTGGAAGCCGACCCCAACATAGTTGGGAAGAGGCTAGGCAGATGATGAACAGGCTATTTCGTGTCACGTGAAGTTAGTTAAAAAATGAGACAAGTATTTTTATAGGAATATTATAAAAACTTCAAAAGTCTAAAATCTTGGAAATTAATCAACAATGGTTTCTAATGTAGTACCTAGGGGTAAAACTTATTGGATTGCGTCACCAACACGCTAATGGACCGCGTCACCGACATGTTAAAGTGACGTTAAGTTTTGACTTCTGTAGGCAGTTTTTAATGTTAGAATAGTCACCTGGCACTATCTCCGGGTCGCCATGACCGCTGCTAGCGGCGCGTTTGTAGTGTGCGTAATACCACTTCACATCCTATTCGTCACCACCTGCAACAAGCGTTAACATATCGATTAAATAATGCAGAGGAAATATTTAATACTAGCTTTTGCCCGCGACTTCGTCCGCGCAAAAATAAAATAAAATATGGCCTATGTTACTCGCAGATAAAATAGCTTTCTAATGGTGAAAGAATTTTTAAAATCGGTCCAGTAGTTTTTGAGTTTATCCATTACAAACGAACAAACAAACAAAAATACAATTTTTTCCTCTTTATAGTATTAGTGTAGAAAGGACCATAATTATTAACAAAAATGTTATTTTTCATTTTAATTTAATCGGAGTTGAAGTTGCAACTGTAAACTCAGTAGCGTTTAGGTATATTAATATAATAATTTATGTATGGCGAGAGGAGGCACAACTCAGAAGAAAGTGGAAGGAATAGGGGGCGGCCTTTGCCCAGGAGTGGGGCAGCAGGTAACAGCCTATTTTTACCCCACTGCAAGTAAAATGCCTCTTCCTATGCAAAAAAAAGGCACATACAATGCTCATTGGACCTGGATATTTATTATTCGTCCAGGTTTCCTTACGATGTTAACAAACAAATTAATACCAAAAAACTAATTTAACGTAGGTATACTACGTAGGTAATATTACAGTACTCTACGATACAAATAACCATACAAACTGGTGCCGATTCTCTTGGTCACAAACTAAACTAAAATTAGACTATTTTCATCTTTTTCTTTCCAATAAAAAAAGAAAGAGACTAATGTGAATATGAGCTGTCAAATTTATTCAATCTAACACATCCATACAATTATAGTTGACATCTTAAAACGTATGGATTAAAAATACGGAAAAGTTCATGGCAAAACTAATTTGACATCGCTAACTTAGTTCTTTAATGGTGCCGATTCCCTTGTTCACAAACTAGACTAAATTTAGAGAATTGACATCTCTTACTAACATACAGCGAAAGGAAAGGACGGTGACATTCCGTGACATTAAAGAACTAAGTTAGAGATGTCAAATTAGTTTTGCCTTCAACTTCTCCGTATTTTTAATCCACACGTTTTAAGATGTCAACTATAACTGTATGGATGTGTCAGATGGACTAAATTTGACAGCTCTTATTTACATTAGTCTCTTTCTTATTTTATTGGACAGAATAAGATGGAAATAGTCTAATTTTAGTTTAGTTTGTGACCAAGGGAATCGGCACCATTGTCACCGTCCTTTCCTTTCGCTGTATGTTAGTAAGATATGTCAATTCTCTAAATTTAGTCTAGTTTGTGAACAAGGGAATCGGCACCAATATCAACCTAAACTAGAACAAAATGACAAACAAAAACGGCCATATCCTATGTCAAATCACGACATACCAAATTACCCAACCCTACCTACCTCTGGGAATACTATAGGAATCTGTAACTATACTACAGTTGTACGAGCCCGCCCCGTGGCCCTCACTCCATAGTAACATGTACTGTACCGTCCTCAATCTAGAAGCACTTAACTGATTGCTTGCTGGACGCGACTGTACCGAACAAAATGTACACTCAACAAAAGAGATAGCTATCCACGTTAGATACAGTTGAAGTTTTAATAGAAACCGAGTCTTGTCTTCAAATGTAATTTAATTTTAAATATTGGATAATAAACAGGCTGCTGAGCGTAAGATCTTGGGTTCGATTCCCAGGTCGAGCAAAGTGTTATTGGGTTTTTCCATCAGGAATTGGAGCCTAGATTTGTGCCCGGTTGATGACAATAGGCGCGTCCCCTATTACATAGGACTTTAAACATAACTGGCGAAATGCGGGTGTACTAATGAGTACACCTCTGCCTGATCCTTCGGGGATTACAGGCGTGATGCTATGTACGTGTTTATGTAAACAGTTCATTAATTAGATTAAGTTTCAATCGAAGACATCCATAAGTTTCTAAGAAAACTTCAACCATATCCGACGAGCCTGAACACCTATATCTTTTGTGGACTGTACCTATGCTTGTTGTGTATCGTTGTACTTTGCGCTGTTGATTTATTTTCTTGGTTGTTACTGTTCTTTTGTTTTGATAGGATTGGCTTTGCGGGTTTAGTCCGTAGCATACGTTGATTAATTAGTAAAATGTTATGTTGTCAGAACGAGCTAATCCGCGAATGAAATAATTAAATGTAGCTTGGTGAAACTAATTCAATATGCAAAATGGTTTACATTACTATCCAGCAATATCTGAAGATGGTTGGCGCTCTTTGGGGGAGGCCTGCGTTCAGCAGTTGACGGTCATACGGAGTGATATAATGATGATGATGATGATGAATACCTGAAGCCCAATTGTACTAATTAAAAACGTTCAAAATCTAATTTCAGCGACAATCAATGTCAAAAATGTAGGTAAAGTAAATGGTTTTTTGACATATTGAGACTGACATTAGATTGCGATCGTTCTTAAAACTTATTACAATTACCCTCCTGTTTGATCTTCAGGCCAGTTAAGCTTAGATAGAATAGACTTAAAATTAATCATCGTCAAATATTCAAAATCATTAAATACAATAACTTCGAAAAATGGCAGAACTTCTCACATGATTGTGTTGGTTTGTTTTGACAAAATTAAATCTAGTTATCAGAAAGGGTTTAACAAATTCCATGTTAATTTTCTTTCGTTCTACTAATAACAAAAGAGATAAGACAATGGAAACCGAATTAAACGCCGATAAAACTAATTAAAACCAAAAATTATCATAGTCTCCTTGACACACAAATTTAATTTACAACAGCGCCATCTATCGCGCCCCCACAACATTAACATGAACAAGATCCATTATTCAATCCAAAATGGAACGGAAACAAATTCGACGTCTCAAACTCGACTTCGATTGTACAAATTCCATGCTCTTTCAGCACTTAAAACTGAAAGCATTGTAAAGAGCTCTCTTCAGAAGTGGCACTTGACTCTAAAACGCCAGAAAAGCTTTTAAACAAGAAAACCTAGGGTTGTACTACTCGGGTTGGTGATGAGGACGACATTGGCTCCGTCAGCAGAAGCTTAGGCAATATTTAAAAATGCAGATTCAAAAAGAATATTTTTTTCGCTTAATTCTTGGGGTATTCTTTATGATCATGCAAGGATAATAAAAATTGACCTCAGTTCCATACTTGGTGAAATAAACATGAAATAATAATAATAGCTTAAATAAACCTGATATAGTGATAATTGATAGGTCGGTGCGTCGTGCAATACTTGTTGATGTCACTATTCCCCATGATGAGAACCTAGTGAAAGCTGGAAAAGAAAAAAACATTAAATATCTAGATCTAGCTCACGAGGTGACCAGCATGTGGGGTATGGACTCGACAATTATTGTTCCGATTGTCATGTCAGTGAACGGTTTAATAGCGAAAAGTTTCGACCAACACCTTGAGAATATTAGCTTCTAACTGTCCCACTGCAGAGCTAGGGCCTCTTATCATACAGAGAAGGCATGAACATTAATTACAACGCTTGCTCAAAGCGGATTGGCGATTGCAGACTTATATTTTTATAAACGTCACATAGACGGGGCTGAAAAACCGTAACGTAGGTAGTTGAAAAAATTAAATAGAAAAAAAAACTCTAAAAACGTTGCCTGTAGGATAAAGTGTACTACATAGTTAAAGACTATATATGAAGAATGAAGCGACGAATATATAATTTAGAAAGTATACAATATTGTAATATTTTTTTTTGTAAAAAAGCTTTTTATTTTTCACTTTTTAGTGCTTGTGTGTTAATGTTTTAAATCCTTACATAAAGCCCTTTCAAACAATACCTCACACGATATATTTAATTTTGGAAAGTGGTAGGAGGGGGTTGACGTACCCCCTCCCCACTTCCTTCAGTCAGTCATCGACTACACGTATAAACAAAGCATTTTTTCTTGTTACGGCGGTTCTGCTGTGATTTTATAAGGAGTTCCGTTCCATATCTCCAAAGTTCATCATCAGATCATGACAATATTCCTTTGGGACCTATTCGGAACTATACTCTTTCAAACAAAAAAAGAATCATCCAAATCGATTCATAATTGGCGGAGAAATCGTAGAAAAAATCACACTAGTAGTACTAGTAACCCGTTTCAGATTGTTAACGTAACAACGGGGTCATGAAGACCCCAAAAAACAACAAGATTTTTTTTTAAATAACCGCCGTGTTCCAAAATACTGTCTTATATTTTAAACAAGTATTATGCAGAAACGTGCCAAGTAAATAAGCAATTTGATAAGGAACCTAACCCACCATACCATAACGCGGTACTATAAAAAAAAACAGCAGCGACGTCTATTATTCCGCAAATAAATAAAGTTAATAAAAAAACATGTCTGAATTTCCGACGAAGAGGGAAATATAACACTTAAACCCGCGGAGAGTCAGCATAGCATTTGAAATTTAGACGGACGAATGCGGAAAATGGGGCTTACTGTGAAAACATACGGAAGCGTATCACGTACGGGCCCGGGAGTTTTAAAATAACAAGACGCTGCTTATTAATAAGGCGAACAAAGTATGAGTAGGTTGTATTTTTTTAAAATATCACTATTATAATGATTATTATGAAAATTCTATCAACGTTATTACATTCTTGTTTAAATACTTCTAAATAGTAGTTTTGAGATTAATAGCAGTTAAATGGTAAGCCACTGATCTACAACTAATTTTAACATTAAGCCAGAATCTTAAATAAACCCACAGAACCCACATTAAACCACACAATAAGTATTAAACCATCCATCCCACATTTAACCCACATTAAACTAGAAAAAGTGACAAATATCTATCCGTCCACCAATCTATTCATCCGTCCTCACAAAATTCCACGTTTAAGTAGAATCAGCAGTGTTATTCCGAAAAAATCTCCCTTTGTGTATATACACAGAGAGTAAATTGTTATGACAGCTATCTTCAAATTCACTTTACCAAGCAATATTTTTACTGAATATCACCGCAATTTTGTCCAACGAAAACAAAAAAGAACTGCAGCGTCTTCGCCCCGAATTCCCGCCCGAGGGTCGTAAGCCACTAGAGTGCAATTTGTCCAAGCTAGCCGGTCGAGTACCCTCGCCGTTGAAACTAAACTGAACTTGTAGTTTTGAGAACGAACCGACTCGCGTTTTTTTTTTACCAACTTTTTTTTTAACTAGCCTCGAAAGTACTCGGGTGATGAAAATATTCAGCCGCCTTTTGCAGTGGTGCAAACGAAAAAATATGAAAAGTATTTTTAGCGCAAAAATATTTTTTGTTTTTTGAGGATTGCATCACTAACAAGCAATGCTTGTGCTATATTTTTGGCCCGAGGCTTTGACCGCGTTGTTTTTTTTTTATACGGATCCCTTTTTTTAAATAAAATATAGCCTGATGCTACTTGCTGATAATAATGAAGTTTTGCATTGGTGAAAAAAAAATTAAAATAAAAAAAAATATTTTCTTTTTTAAGTTTTTCCATTAGGTACAAACAAAAATACAAATCTTTTCTCTTTATTAATATAATATTATAAGTTTAGATTGTTCATAGTGTTCTTCTTTTGTTATCTAATTATCACAAAAGGCGCATATAAAACTGTGCTATTAGAATAGCATTTGTACATAGTGAAATTTAAAACAACAAAAAAAAACCGGTCAAAAAAATCCCTGCAAATCTTCCCCAAACCTCAACAAAACATTAGCTGCCTCGTTCCACGAAGTTCGCGGCCTTGGACCCGTTCAAGGACCAACCGGGCCACAGCCAGCCTCACTCAAGGACGCGCATTGTTCGTCACCATACACTATCGCGAATGTTTGCGTTCTTCCAATGTGTACGCAGTCTAGTCAATACTTTATAGCTTGCTGTGAGTACTTTTATAAGGCGCTTGTTTTTTTAAACATAACATAACATAACATGACGCCTGTAATCCCCGAAGGGTTAGGCAGAGGTGTACATTAATACACCCACATTTCGCCAGTTATGTTTTTAGTCCCATGTAATAGGGGGCGAGCCTATTGCCATCAACCGGGCACAAATCCAGACTCCGAGGCTGCTACTGAGAAATTCCTGATGGAAAAACCCAATAACACTTTGCCCGACCTGGGAATCGAACCCAAGACCTCATGCACAGCAGTCGCGTTTGCGACCACTAGACCAACGAGGCAGTCCGTTTTTCAAACACTAATTAGATATTAAAGATTTTTGTAAATTATCAACTCAATTGTGATTGAATTTAATTACTCAAGTCCCACGTAATTAAACACAATTGATTTTCTATTGTTCTGACATACCGGTATGACGGGCCTTGAGCGATTAAACATCTAAAAATATGGGTTTTTAGGAGCTCGTAGGCTCGTATAGGCTCGCGTTTTTGGTCCCATGTAATAACATGGGACTAAAAACATAACTAGCGAAATGTGGGTGTACTAATGGGTACACCTCTGCCTGTATGAAGTTCGTAGCTAAGTAATAACAGCCACACGAGAATATCCATCAGGTTAAGCTACGCTTGCCGGGTTGGACCGTCTCTACTCACCGACACTCCTGCGTACCACGGCAAGCACGTTAAGCTTTTGGTGTCGGCTGTCATACGTGGATCTTTGATAGTCGTTACGGGTTGTCGGAATCCTAACAACTAGTCTAATAATGGGGTATCGTATTACCCAGTTACTGAGTTGTAGAGGTCAGATAGACAGTAGCTCTATGTAAAATAATTGTATTCAGCTGCATCCGGTTAGACTACAGACACCAACATTGAGAAAGGCTAGGCAGATTGATTTGGAAAAATGGTTTTTTAAATCTTACTGTAAATAAAAACTTTTTAAATCCCGCCGCAATCTCATCTCCGCGAGATTTTTGACACATTGAGAATAAGATTAGAATGCAAACGTTCGTACAAATAACTAGTATTGCGTGTGCTTTTATAAAAAAAATTATTTCGAAAAACTGTCTCATTATTCCGACTTGAATTTGGAATAACAAACATTGAATATACAATATAATATCACGTCTAACAAAACGATTACACCTAAAAACATAATAAAACACGCAACATCCTGTATAACACGACGTGTAACATCCTGTAAAACACGTGCGATCACTTGTCAGCTATTGATTTTGGGCCGCGCCTCCCGGACGGAACAAATACGGAGTTTTTACTTAACTGCGTAACTCAGGTGCGGATGTTGACTGTAACCTTCACGTGAATGTATGTGATCTACGTATACATACACACACACATACATGCGTCTCTCAAATGTTACGTCACGTATGTGTTGCTAAGGAAAATGCTGGCTGAAAATCAGCTTTGAGATTCGATATTTAAAACGTTACTCGTTAAATCAGAAATCCTATTGTCGCTTTTAGGTATTATGTTTGTAAAAAAAGGAACTGCCACGTTGGTCTAGTGGTTGCAAAGCGCGACTGCTGAGCATGAGGTCGTGGTTTTGATTCCGAGGTCAGGCAAAGTGTTATTGGGTTTTTCTATCAGAAATTTCTGAGTAGCAGCCTCGGAGTCTTTCTCGGCGGTTTGAAAATAAAGTTACAACAAGGGAACTCTAATTTTTCCGTTTGAGGTTTTCTGACGGCGCAGCAGCAATAGCACGCCGAGCTAGGAAGATGACTTATCTCGCCTGTAATCCCCAAATTTTAGGCAGAGGTGTACCCCACTAGTACATCCACATTTCGCCAGTTATGTTTTTAGTCCCATGTAATAGGGAGCGAGCCTATTGCCATCAACCGGGCATAAATCCAGACTCCGAGACTGCTACTGAGAAATTCCTGATGGAAAAACCCAATAACACTTTACCCGACCTGGGAATCGAACCCAAGACCTCATGCACAGCAGTCGCGCTTGCAACCACTAGACCAACAAGGCAATCGATAGAACATAGTTAGATAAAGGGAAAAAAAGCGATCGATAACTATTCCTAGTATCCCCTATCCACCTCAATCAACACTTTATCCGCAATCCTATCCCCCAAGGACCAAAACTTAGCGTTGCATATCTAGTAACACGAGAAGAACCCCTAAGGACGCTGCAGTTCGAGTTTCTCACTCATAAAGAGTACTTTGAAATCGGAAAATCTTTGGGAACTTCACTGTGTTATTACTAGGATATTTTTCATAAGAGAGGGGAAATTCTCTTGCTCTGACACCGCCTCGGGTAAGGCGAAGGGTTATGTCGAACTATCGAAGAAGACCCCACGGTATTCCTCCATTTACCTTTGGCCACGGCACAGGGTTCGCTCTAAGCAGAGGTGAGGCAAGTAGGGTACAAGCCCAGAGCGCCTATCAAAAACGGGCGCAAAAATTGCCAATCTACACCAATATTAAAAAGAGGAAAAATTTGTATTTTTGTTTGTTTGTTTGTAATAGATGAAATGAAAAACTAATGGACCGATTTTAAAAATTCTTTCACCATTAGTAGGCTACATTATCTGCGAGTAATATGGATTATGTTTTATTTTATTTTTGCGCGGACGAAATCGCGTGCAAAAGCTAGTTATTAATATGAAAAATTAAAATACACTGCAATATACCACACGTCATAACATAACACATCGTCGTATATATTATATATGGTATATATGAGTTTATGTACTTGTGTACGATTAAACTTGTTTAGATTTTGTTTACAATTATTTTAAAATTTCTTATCTGATTATTTCCTCATGTACAATTTTTTGCACCTGCTTTGTTATCTCTTCACCACCTTTGGTTGACTGGTAGAGAATGCCTAAGGCATTAAGTCCGTCTTTGTACTTTTTTGTTGCATAAAGTTTAAATAAATAAACACACACAACACAACATAACTGGCGAAATGTGGCTGTACTGATAGGTGCACCTCTGCCTAACCCCTCGGGGATTACAGGTTTGATGTTTTATACCAGACGTCATCAATGTTGAAAAAAGGGCCCATGGTTCAAACAAAAATGCTCATACTACTTTATGACTATTTTATTTAGTGTGTCTGTTTTTTTATATTACCCGCTCAAGCCCCGGCTGGCTTACCGGTAAGTCAAAACAATAGAAAATCAATTGTGTCTCATTACGTGGGACTTGAGTAATTTAAATGATTTACGAAGGGGCGCAACTATGATGCCTACGCTATTTTCTAAAGGTAGGCCCCTATTTTTTATTTGGGCAAAAATCATCAAATGAGTCCTTCCGTCCTGGGTCGGGCGGAAGGGACTGTCAGACTTTTACTGACTAAAAAACTACCCTGTTCCTTCTGTTGCCCTTTACGTTCCGGGGCCACGGTACCCTGTTAAGACGTCTCGCAACCCCGGCAGGCGTTTTGCCCGAGCAAGAGCTACACTTACGGTGGCCGGATGTTGCCTCGCGACGTCCAACGCCCTGGGCGTCTCCTGCGGCGGAACTATGATGCCTGCGCCATTTTCTAACGGTACGCCCTTTATTAATATTCTTATTAAAAATCATGTCATGATAAAATCACGCAACATAACCCCACTTCACATTAGCAGCAGAACACCTATTATAATATCAATAGTTACGACCATTAAACTGCCATCAATCACTATGAACAAAACGATGAGTAATAATTGATGAGCTATTGTTTTCTAAGGGAAATATGGATTTATTCTACTGACATCATTCTGTGGGTGTGTGGAGAAACGTGTTCAAATATACATTAAATGTTATAACATTTTGATGTGTAACGTTGAACTATAAGATCTAAACAAACTAGCAGACGGTCTATTCTAACTCAAGCAATGGTGGACACCCTCGGGTTATGGGGTCCGTATGCCCATGGCCTTTTTAAGGAGTTGTCCAAATAGACTCAAGGGCTGGGTATTACCTTGGCAAGTGGCATTGCCATCCAACGTTGCAATGCCGCCAGTCTTTTGGGCACACAATGTTTCAAACATTTTTGCAGTTTTTTTACAACAAATAGCTAATGGCATCAAGCTTTTCAGACTACCGTATTCTCACAAAATTCAAACTAATATTACGCTTAAGTAACACTGGTGCCGATTCCCTTGTTCACAAACTAGACTAAATTTAGAGAATTGACATCTCTTCCTAACATACAGCGAAAGGAAAGGACGGTGACATTCCGTGACATTAAAGAACTAAGTTAGAGATGTCAAATTAGTTTTGCCTTGAACTTTTCCGTTTTTTTAATCCATACGTTTTAAGATGTCAACTATAACTGTATGGATGTGTCAGATTGACTAAATTTGACAGCTCTTATTTACATTAGCTTTCTTATTTTATTGGACAGAAAAAGATGGTAATAGTCTTATTTTAGTTTAGTTTGTGAACAAGGGAATCGGCACCAATGTCTGTCTGTCTTACGATTTCACGACTAATACTAAAACTGACTTTGATGAAATTTGGTAGGGGGTAAGTTTAAATCCGAAGAAAGGACATAGGCTACTCCTCATCCCACAAATTCGTCTAAGTCGCGGGCAAGAGCCAGTATTACCATAATTCTGAAGTCGACCGGTAATTAAATACAGAACCCTTCTACGAACGAGAAAAACAACATCTAGTTTATTACTTCAACCCTGTATTTTTCCTAGCAGAATAACGAGAAGAAATATGAAAAATAAAACAAGAATTAGCACAGGAAATTAAGGTACCGTCTACGAAAGCTTTAAACGATTTCTTAGTTATTACTGGCTGGCACAGCTTACATAAGTTTCCTGATCGAAGGAGGTTGGTCTAGTTAGGAGCAGCAAAGAGGTTTTTCATTGGCTGTTCTTTTTTAAAAAAATCTCAGTTCATTTTAAATTGCGGCCAGGTCGTTTAGGAAAATAGGTTGAATGTAATTTGTGTTTATTTTGTAGGACTGGTTTTGTAGTAGTTTTTTAGTAGTGGCATTTTGGTAGCTTTTTTTAGGTAGTGTATTTCTTATTTTAGTAAATACACGGTGTAAAGGACATAGTAACAAAGACTTTTAACATATATTCAGTAAATGATTCTAGATCCCTGCAGAGCTAATATTTTTCGTTGGTAAATATAAAAAAAAAACAGCTATTTCTTACATTTTTATGATTGTAGTTTTTTTTATATAAGGTGGGTTTTCTGTTGACTCCAGTCCTGATCAAAGGTAACATAGACAAAGTCTAAGATGGAGTAGGCTTACCCGGAGAAGCCTGTTCAGTCAAACTTCAAAGAGATTAGTTTATTTTTAACAGTTGAAAAGTTTTATCGCGGCTCAGTCTAGCTTGAATCACAATCAATCAGGTTATAAAATAACCGTGTCCACAAAGAAAACAAATTTAACAAAATGTTACTGACCTCTGTAACACACACATACAAAAATTAACTCTAACATTTTACCTAAGATTTATCGCTCCGCAACAAAAACACACACAATTGTATATTCGTGCACGCTCATATGTTACTTCAAGAAAAATAACCGACCAATACCCTATTTTCCTAACCCAGACAAACACGAAAGTACACACGAATATTATTTACCCACAAACCCAATTTTTTGCCGTCCGAACGGCAAACTGTGCCGTTTCGTTGCGTCATCACAAACCTCGCACACTTCATCGGACGGCAAAAAAACAAAAGATAAAGGCTGAGTCTAATATATTCAGTGGAATACCACCCATGGCCCGCACGCGATCTAATGGGGGCAGAGCGAGGTTTTGGCTGAGCTGTGCGAGGTTTTGGTTAAGCTGAGCGAGACGAGGTGTGAAATAATAAGTCAAAGTCAAATCATTTATTTCAGATAGACCATTTTTTTATATGGTCTAATCATCAAATGGCTCCTTCCGCCCTGGGTGGGGCGGAAGGGACTGTCAGACTTTTACTGACTAAAAAACCACCCTGTTCCTTCTGTTGTCCTTTACGTTCCAGGGCCACGGTTCAGATAAACCATTAAAGGCCCTTTTGAAGATAATTATATACAAGAAAAAAAAATTGAATCAGTTGCTTTTTCCAAAGGGTAGTTTCCTTCTCTTGCTACAAGACATTGCTTCTTGCCAAATTTCAAGATTCTAGGTCAACGGGAAGTCCCCTCCAGGTTTTGATTCCCTAGAGAGCGTTGAAATATGAACTATAAACGACCTTATCTTTAGATTGCAGCGTCTTAGAAGTTAGATTTTTTCACTGCTCCAAGGGATAGCCGACCTGGGTATTTGATATTAATTTCAGCTTGATACCTCTATGCGTTCTTAAGCACAAGGGTCATGACAGACGGACCGACAGACAAAGAACAAAGTCATCCTATAAGGGTTCCGTTAATGAAAACTAAGCTAGCTTCAACTTCCTGACTAAATCAAAAGCGTAAAATAAATGGTCTTATTGAAACATATGTTTTGACTTTGAGGTATGTACTTACTGTACCCTAAAAATGTGAAAACCCTCCATTTGGCTTCTCTTAGTCGAATAATAATCACCCGAAAAACTTCTTCAAGGTAAAATTGTTGAGTTTTCGTCCCAAAATTCGTGTGCTCACAAGACATAACAAATAATATGGCTAGAGATATTTACACGAGCCCGAATGTTAGAGCTACTGAACCAACTGAATAATATATACTATCAACGTCACAGAGAATGTTAGAGAGATACCCTGTATATTTGTAGGTTTGTAATCATCTTTATTTTGCACATATAACATCATCAACATGTATAATATTACAG
Organism: Hoplodrina ambigua; assembly: GCA_949774945.1. Taxonomy (NCBI): domain Eukaryota; kingdom Metazoa; phylum Arthropoda; class Insecta; order Lepidoptera; family Noctuidae; genus Hoplodrina; species Hoplodrina ambigua. Next base: position 12,617,333 of record OX458968.1, read on the forward strand.
GTAGATTCAAAATGTTGAATTGAAATTGAATCTTCTTCATAGTGCCTCTTCAACTACTCGGAAATATTAAATCTGTCCTTCCCGAGGCGGAACAGTTCAGCGACGCTGTTGATAAGTGGCAGCAGTTGGTATCTATCATGTAGCATAATGTGACCTATAGGCTTACTCTTGAACAAAATCGAGAATGAGATTGGAATCGACTGCATGTTTGACTACAGCGATTGACATGAGGTTGCCATACAAATGAAAACGTAAATTACCAAATTTTAAAATATTAAATAACTCGTTAATTCTATAAATAAATGTCTTCTTATATTTATTGGAATTGAAACTGGATCGGATGTACATGTAATGTCGATTCCAATCTCATTCTCGATTTTGTTCAAGAGTAAGCCTACTGGTCTGCGTTCTGTTAGCAGTGCGGTATTGAAATTGTAACACTGTCAGACAATGGTGGTCATTGGAGGAAATCTAGGAAAACTTCTATACTAGCGTCTGCCCGCAACTTTGGCCTCTTAAAAGTTCATATATTATCCTTCGGGGACCGTAATTTTTTCCGGGATAAAAAGTAGCCTATGTGATATTCTTATGCTAACATTCAGATCTGTCTATCTAGCATTCAGATCGGTCTGGCGTTATTGAGTAACAAACATCGATCTTTCCAAATTTTCGCATTTGTAATAAAAAGTAGGTAGGATAATTAGTTTATGCTTTGTTTATGTTTGAATACAAATAAACAAAAACATCAAATAACATTTAAATGTATTTGCAGCGAGTCAAACGGAACTAAGCTAGGAATGAGTTGAAGCCGGCCACACCCCTCGGTGGCAATCGGAAAGTTTTTATAGCGGCAACCGTAGAAAAACATCTTATCAACACGCCCTGAGGTTCTCGGTACAGTCAGTGACACAAGTGTTACAACTCTCGTATTTTTAAGAACGTTCGCATTTTAATCTCAGTCGCAATCTGTCAAAATTACTTCTAACATAACATTGTCGTTGAAATGAGATTGCGACTACATTATTAACGTTTTTAAATACAAATAATTAGCCTTGAAAGCTGCAATATTTTTGACAACGTTATGGTTATTTGTTATTTATAACTAAAAACATAAATATGCGTGATTTTAAAACAACGTAAAGTAGGAATTATACATATTAAACAATGATTGGAATCTTTGCAATTAATGTTCTTATTCTTTGACAAGAAAAATACTACAAGGACTTTGGACCTTTTAAGGAATCACTCAGTCAGAAAGTTGAAGCTAGATGCTCGCTCCAAACAGTAGGTTCCTATAGAGAAGAACAAGCTCCATGAATATTCCTTTAATTAAATATTCCAAATGTAGTAATTCATGTTGAATTTACGGGTACAATGTAAGAACAACGTACAAGTCATTCAAGTTAAAAAATGTCTAGAACCAATTAAAATAAAAATAAATTTAAAATAACCGAAGCAGCTTAGATATGACCACTTCCTACTAACGGTGCCCATTTTCGAACATGACGCATCGATCGACATAGTTTCACAATTTTGAAGGGAGCCGTAAGATCTTAATGTGCACAACTTGTTAAATTATTCACACTGTACCCGTAATAACCTAAATTTTTAATATTTTATTAATTTAAAAACAGTGTTTATGGAGTTTCTTGCTCGTTCTTCTCCATAGTACTTACTGTTAGGAACAAGCAAATAGCTTCAACTTTCTGACTAACACATTTCTTTATAATGCAAAAGTGCCTGCAAATGATTTATTTAAAATAATTAATAATACCTGCTTGGTTCTAACTGGAATCATTTTTGTCGCCACCTCTACTGCCTAATAAAGTACTCGAGTTGTTCCGAGGCGGCGGCGGCGGCGGTGAGGTGGGGCCGCCTCGTCCAACTAAATGTTACACTGACCTGATAACGTTCTACACTTGGCTCAAGCTTTTTTGTGGCTATGTAGGAATAGCTAACTTAGGCTACTTTATAGCTTTAGTGGTATAATTTGTAAGGGTCGTACTATAATCGTTTGCAGAGAATGTGATTTACAGGGCGAATTAAAGCTACAGACAATACGCACATGGTACAAAATTGAGTGACACTTCTCTTGACACACAAGGAACAATGAAAATCTGGAAAATTGGAGCATATATAGATTGTGTTTATGAAAAAAAAGAACATAGAAGGTAGACAGATAGATAGAAAGAAATATGTAAGGACCGTAGCAGATGGCGTTCTGCGGTTTCTGCCTACCCCTATGGGAAAAAGGCGTGAGTTTATGTATGTAAGAAGATAGAAAAAGAAGAAGAGTTTTGGCCGAAGCGTATCATGTTTCGACGATTACACGGAAAGCTACGTGACACCTCGCAGCGCAACATGACGCCGTCGCTTCTCGTGCAGGAGATTTTTATGATTATTTTTGTTATAAGAAAGAAATGAGAGAATAATATCACGCCTGTAATTCCCGAAAGGTTAGGCAGAGGTGTACCTGTTAGTACACCCCACATTTCGCTGTTCTGTTCAAGTCCTATGTAATAGAGCCATCAACCGGGCACGTACCCAACTTTCGAGGCTCCTACTGAGAAATTCCGGTTGGAAAGCCAATACCACTGCCCATCCTGGGTATCGAACCCAAGACCTTATGCTCAGCAGTGACGCTTTTCGACCACTAGACCATCGAGGCACACGCAGGTACACACACTGTATAAAAAAATAAAATTTACCTATTACGATTCAAAAGTTAATGCCCTGCGAAAAAAGGCCACACAGACAGCGGAGTCTTAGGAATAAGGTCCTATTTAGCACCCTTTGAGTACCTACGGAACCCAAGAAACACTGCAGAGCTTCAATACAGCATTGGGTGATGTCAATTTAGTTCCACGGATCGCATGTGGCGAATCAAATAACTTTTTGAATGCCATAATCATATTTTTACGAGCAATGGCTTCCGCGTAGCGATATGAATGTCTAAATTATACGACAGATGGTCTCCTAAATTGTTTGCCTGCTTTATTTTATTAGAACTTTCATTTGAAGTAAACAATCGTACTATGTCGAATGCTGTAGTATTGTTTTTTTGATAGAATGATTTTCATGGGCTTAACACGAACGCGGCGAGACTAAACTAAATTCGATCGTTTTTTCGAATTGGAAATATCTGTTTCACACATTATATATGTCGCAGGGATATGATAAAAACAGGGATTTGGTCAAATCCCTAAGGGACAGAAAAGTTATTTTTGTCATTTCACTGAACCAATTTTGAGATTGGTCACAAATCACTAGATTTCTTTAATAGGATTTGTCAAATCACCAGATTTGCTTAGGGAAATTATAAAATCATGTTGTTTTTTTAACATCCTCCGTGATTTTATGTAATCCCTGTTTTTATCATATCCCTGCGACATACATATCAGTCGTGAAGGGTCAATCAGATGGAAGCCATATAATATAAATCAAGCAAAATTTGCTTAAGTTATTTTTGGTTTTTGAGAATAGTAGGCACTGCTGACTGTGACATTTTAATGCCGGTATAGTAGACGTTGTTCCGAACTTACAAAGAGAAAACAGTAGGAATCATAAAAATATATATTGACTCGTCTCTACGGCTTGTATTGTACCGTGTTTGTCGTATAAAATTAACCTAAAATACTATAGGTTAGTCGTATTTCGAATCCTAAAATCGAACGCAGCGAATACTTTTACTTCAACGCGCTCATACTAAGCATACCTTTGGATGATCTTTAAAATTCATCTGTTTCATATAAAAGTGGAACACTTACACGGTTACACGGTCTAAATGTATGAAAAATATATTTTTTTATAACCTTCTGTTTTTTTTTTACACTGACGTGTATCATGAAGTAAATCCTTGGTAAAAATTTTTGTTACGAGGTCCCTTCCATCCACTATATGACCTCGTTCACTGTCAAAACAAGTCACATAAGTCTTGCCCCAGCCACGGCAGGCCAAGTGTAGCCAAGCTATAAAGACTTGGACCTTGTTCCAAAATTTTACAATGTAATTAATAAAAATCAAATTAGAAAAGGCGAACTGGGTCAGTTCTATACACGTGACGAGTTAATTAAGCACGAAGCTAACTTCGTTAAAATTCTCTTAAGAATAGAGTTTAATATGATTGTGGAACTAGGGGCTAGTAATTTGGTTATTGTTTTAAAACTTACACGTAATCTTACTAGCTACTGAGCGCGACTTGGTCTTTTAAGGCTTTAAAATTAAGTCCAAGTCCGAAATTATTCCTCGAGAATTCAAAAACTGGATTTTTTTTTTTTCTTTTAACTTTATGCACGTGTAAAAAAATACACTGTACAAAGGCGGACTTAATGCCTTGGGCATTTTCTACCAATCTACCTTACGGTGATGTAGAGACAAAACATAGTAGGTGCACAGATACAGATTTTTTTTTAGAATAACACAATACATACAAATACGCGTACATAATACAAAAAAAAAATATCTTATGTGATAAGCTACATTAATAGCTTAGTTATTAAAGTAACGTCTATCGCTGTTCAAGCTCAAAGCGCCTGCCGCCGAGTATCTGCAAACTGGAGGAAATCAATATTTTACAGAATTTTTCAGCATTTTTTTACAAGGGAAAACTTAGTACGTAATACTTTCCGTTACCTTACACTTCGGTTATCCAAACAAAAGCAAAGACAAAAGCTGTTTTTTTCTTCCTTTTAGAGCACGCAATTCCAAATTCAAAATCACCAATCAAGCAGCCAACTTGATGAACAAATTGACAAATAGTATCAGATACCAACATTCGAAGTTTGAACAGTAAAGTTAGTTCCAGACAATGGCGCTAGTTGCGATAGATACGCCGGGCCGTGTCGGCCTCCGGAAATTGGCCCCACAGAGTGTTGCCTTTGCCTCGTTCGCTGCAAAGAGCATGTGTGGCTTGACTTTTGACCCATTGAACTTAAGAGTGGACTGTTTAAAAGCAAAATGTAAAGTTACTTTGCGTATTTTTAGATTCGAGCTATTTTATATACTTGGAGTCTTTTATGCGCTTTTTCAGTCGTGGTTATTAAAAGTTATGGCATTTTTTGTGTTTCGTACCCAAAGAGTGCCAGCGGGAGTCTTTTACTAAGGCCCCTTTATTTGTCCGTCTGTCATGGCTGTATCTACTAAATAGTAATATGTACACGCATAAAATTTTACCAAAATGTACTATGGCCGCTGTAATAACAAATAAGAAAAATAATAGAAAGTTAAAATAAGAGGAGGACCACATACAAGAAATGTGTATTTTTTATAATTAAAATATATAAAATAATAAAAAAAACGTAGGTTTTAAGACACACTTTACAGAAAATAGCAAAACCAGAACATATTATTATATTGTATTAGGTATTAGCGTAGTATTATATTATATGTGGTAATAGTATTCTGCCCATTATTGTTTAAGGCTGGGCGCAAACGATCGGTTTCCGAATCAGGTTTCTGAAAAATGTATGTACGAGTATGTGTAATTTATGTATGTGTGTGTATGTACATATACGCTTCCTGATCCGGAAACCTGATTCGGAAACCGGACGTCTGCGTCCAGCCTTAAACTAACTCAGACAGACTGTTTATTCTTTATCCCAGTACCCAAGAAACCGGGGTTGCGGGACGTCCGGGGTTACGAGACGTCTTAACAGGATACCGTGGCCCCGGAACGTAAACGGCAACAGAAGGAACAGGGTGGTTTTTTAGTCAGTAAAAGTCTGGCAGTCCCTTCCGCCCCACCCAGGGCGGAAGGAGTCATTTGATGATTTTTACCACCTAAAAAAAAAAGTACCCAAGAAAAGTTTCCAGTGTGAGGTAACGTATTAAAACAAGCTCAAAATACAAGAAAACCTTATTAAAATAGACACGGCCAGATTAATTAATTTTTTTTTTTGCCTGGTATTAATTTACATTTTAAAGTGACCACACCGTTTTATTTTATTTTTCACCTGGCCTATGTTACTCGGAACGATGCAAGGATTGTAACGATACCCCATACATCTAAATCGGTTCAGGCGTTTAAAAGTTATGGTGGAATAAAATATCTCACATACATACATATATTAACCCTAAGCACATAACACTCCTTTTTTTGGGGCAGTCGTGTAATTAAAAGAGTAATTATCACAAATAAAGAACACAATACCTGTCAAAAGTCATTAATAACATACGAACTATTAATTATCAAGTAATTTCGAAGCAATAAAAAAGCCGTGAATTACTCATATTAACGTAAAAATGTTCATAATTTATAAATCGCACCTATCGCGGCTCGCGTGACCTTTCATTTGGTTATAACTACCAATTTGATAATACCAATTCATATTTCTATCCACGAACTAACATAAGACCTTAAAACAAAAGCAGTAAAGTTAAAAATCGATTGGTTGTTAAAGCAGACAGTGTCAAAATTAATGTTGTGTTTGTAAAACATTGTTTTCAAAGTTTATTGTTTTGTTTTAGTGTTAGGTACGTACTCATCGAAAGTTGTTAATGATTGTAAACGTTTGCATGTTATAACGTATGAATTTTAATGTTATAACTATCTTCACTAAGCTTTTGTATTACGGAATGGAGAAAAGTTTTGTAAGGAACTTTTGCTTCGATAATTTGATCATGTCGTGATGGCCCGGTGGTTATGGCGCCCGGCTCTCATACATGAGGTTGTGGACTCGAATCTTGGTAAGTACCATAACATAACATCATCACCCCTGTAATCCCCGAAGGGTTAGGCAGAGGTGTACCCATTAGTACACCCACATTTCGCCAGTTATGTTTTTTTTAGTCACATGTAATAGGGGGTGAGCCTATTGCCATCAACCGGGCACAAATCCAGACTCCGAGGCTGCTACTGAGAAATTCCTGATGGAAAAAACCCAATAACACTTTGCCGGACCTGGGAATCGAACCCAAGACCTCATGCACAGCAGTCGCGCTTGCGACCACTAGACCAACAAGGCAGTCTTGTATTAAGTAAGGGTAAGTACCAATGTGACTTTTTCAATTCATATGTACTTTCTAAAGTTTATCTTGGACATCACTGGCATTGGTGAAGGAGACCATCGTGAGGGAACCTGGATCTATAATTTGTATAAGTCTGAAATCGCCAATCCACCTTAAGTAAGCGTGGTGATTAATGCTCATGCCTTCTCTGTAAGAAGAGGCCTTTGCCCTGCAGATCGATCTTGAGAAAAGTACCTTTGCTAATTTGTGACAGAGGAAAAAAAGTTACCTTCTATCTACCGTTTTTCTTTTTTAAGATACGGAACCCTAAAAACCCACAAAACACGAGGCTCTCCAGAACCAATTCCTAACATCATCATTTGTCTTGCCTTTTTCCCAACTACATTGAAGTTGACTTCCAGTCTAACCGGATGCAACTGAATGCCAGTATTTTACATGAAGCGACTGCCTATCTGACCTCCACAACCCAGTAACTGGGTAAAACGATAGGCGATTAACACACGGCACCGCGCACCGCCGCGGTTAGCGGTGGCGGCAAAGCAGATTGCACCGCTCAACCGCGCGGTCGGGCGGTGTACGTGTGAAGGCATCGACGAATTTCATAGAGGCTAATGCGACATGAGGTCTGCTTTAACGTCTACCGCAGCAGTGCGCGGTACCGTGTGTTAATCGCCATACCCCTTGGTTAGACTGGTTGTCAGACTTTCGGGCTTCTGACGACCCGTAACGACCACGGTCGAAAACAAAGTTCCAACATCCACCAAAAAAAAAACTTAAAAAGATAAAAGAATATAAAAAGTAATCAAAACATCTCCTGCCATCGTATACTTGGGAAAAGTTAGTCAATTTAATATTAATATTCGTGCCGCGTAAAAGGACTTTCACCCTAATTGCTGAGCAGTCCGTTTAGGGCTTAGCGCAATGATTTGTGGCTAAGAGCTGCCGACACGAGTAGATACCTTAGTAATGAAACACAGTAAATTGTGTTAGATTGTGAATTTAGACATTCTGAAGGCTAGATGACCTTCAGCAGCCAATAAGTGGACAAACTTGTATGTCTGGGCAATACTACACAATAATAATACCAGCCTTCACTGCAAGGCAAAGGCCTCTTCTCATACAGAGAAGCCACGACCATCACCACGCTTGCTCAAGGCGGATTGGCCATTTCAAACTTATATTAATTAAATGTCTAAGTTTCCTCACGGTGTTTTTCTTCACCGCTATCAGAGATGTCCAAAATGTTGGTACTTGCCTGTGCCGGGATGCGAACATACAACATCGGGCATTAAAGGTATGCGTTGTGACCACTGGGCCATCTGGGCTACTAAGTTACTGAAAATTCAATCTGCAAAGCCTGGTCAGCAATTAAGTAAATGATTAAATTCTAAAATGGTGGTCCAGCGAACCCTAAACTGTTAACTCTGACTCGTTGGTTAAACACAAAAATGCATGACCTATTCTCATACACATAGTTGCAGAAGAAGAGCAACAGTGAAATAAAACAATTGAAACACAACACTCCCCTAACGACTCACCCTAGCGCATAACACTGCAGTAGATCAATTCTGTTTGCGAACTATTACGTCAAATGCAACGAGAAGTAATCGGGTCAGTGATTCGCGCTGGCAACACGCCACAGTACATGCAGTATGTTAACATGTGTGTGTGAACAGGGGTTACAGATGTTTTGAAATCTGATAAACTACCTTGGCAAAGTGTTCTCGTAAGGAATGCCAAGTCGGAAATGTCTACAGTTTAGTACAGCAGTACGTACTATGCTGTTCTAGTCTTCCTCATTGGATTTGGGTGAAGTTTCAATTCCTTGTTTCAGCCGGTCTTCTACTGCCAACCACATTAAGCCTGAGAACACCTGTGTCTCCAAGTCGTGAACTGCAGTGATCTATCTGGAAAGCATTGAATTGCCGTCCCAATTAGGCCGCTGCATACATGGTGAAATGGGGAATCAAAGACCCATCCGTGCAGAGAAGGTATCCGTGCATTGATCACCACGCTTGCTTAGATGCGGATTGACGATATCAGACTTCTAAATAAAGATTTCCTCTCAATGTTTTCTTTCACCAATGTCAATTAAGACAATAGTGTCGTGATGGCCCAGTGGTTAAGGCGCCCGCCTCTCATGCATGAGGGTTCAAATCCGGGCAAGTACCAATGTGAATTTTTCAATTCATATGTACTTTCTAAAGTTTATCTTGGTCATCACTGGCAAGGGTGAAGGAAAACATCGTGAGGAAACCTGGACTTACTGAGGCGGTTTAGAAACTCTGACACTAGGGTGTGTAGAGTCGTAAGTCCTTACTGCCCACACGATAAAGAAAGAATGAAGACAAACTTAGAAAATATATAATCATATCTATGACTACAAAGTCCCAGCACTTGCCGTATCCGATACGTCACTATGACCTTAGATTTGAAATCCGGCACGCCAACCGCGACTGCAGATAAGCCCAAATTCATTGTATACTGCGGTTTATTCTTCGTTCGGCCCACTGAGTTTCGTCCCACATAAAAAATTCCTGGTTCGTCCTAAACAATATGCTTCTTTCGTCCCAAATTATAATTTTAAATATTTTATTCTTGGTTCGTCCTATTTTATATTCCTTCTACGGCCCATATTTTTTTTTGTATAAGCTAAACTTACTTTTATGTACAATCTGCAAAAAAAATAAAATTAAAGTTCAGTTGTTTTCTCTTAGTTTAGTTTACTGTTGATTAAATTTTTAGTTTATGAATGCTGTTTTTAAAAATGCTTGTTTTATACATGATTGTTAGTAATAATCACAATTTTTTCGACTTTTTGTTAGTACTTTTTACTACCAGGAATGCAGAAATTAACTGGAACTAGATCCTTAAGCGACTTACTGCTTAGCTCGATAATGGTTCAAATACAGGTTTAGAAATTGAATTATTTATTATTTTAAAAAGTACCAGGGTGTCAGAAATGAACAGAAGGTAGGCCCCTAAACGATATCAATAGAAAGGAAAACAAACATATTAATTCACATACACAAACAGCCAGACCCGAAACAACTACTTATCTGTAGATCAGTATTTGACGTTGTTCGGTGAAAGGAATCGAATCCGCGACACGCAACGAAGCAGCCAATTGCTTAACCAATGCGACTTTTCGTTAGTACTTATTGTTGATTTAATTATTAATTGCTCATGGTGTTTTTGAAATTTTAAAAATTATAGCTATGTTGTTTTTTACACCTTTTGCTTTGATGCTCTCATTTAATTGTTGGTCGGTTAATTTTTCAGTAATTAAAATTATCATGTCTCAAGTTTTATTTTGATCTGACTGCTCTGTATATACTGGAGTAATAAGATGATCATTATACCATTTTAGTGATTTTAATTGTGATACTGGATAATAAAGATGATTCATACCAAAATATGTTTGTTGACCGTACCTTTAAAGTACTTGTAATTTGGGACGAATCACCACTTCAATAGTCATATGGGACGAACTAAGAATTTTTTGGAATGTGGGACGAAACTTCGGGACGAACGAAGAATAAACCTATACTGCATTATAACGGGCCAATAAAGTTTAACTTGTACGTTAGTCTGGCCTCGTAAACTAGGTTATTTTCAGTTTTCAGGCATAGATTTTGGGTGCAAGGTTAACTATGAATTATTTAAAGTGATGTTAATTGTTTTACCGCTGCAGTGTGGCTGCGGACTTATGGATTTGTGTCTTGTTTTTATATGATTTGGTTATTCATTCTTTTTGATTTTGTTAGAAACTGTTTTTGTAGTTAAGGCATCTGCTTCTCATGTACGAGGCTGTGGGTCCACATTCCACAATCAAACCCGAGCAAGGACTTTTTTCTAATTATATGTAGTTTATAAGTTTATCTTGGACATCACTGACATTGGTGAAGAAAAGCAGCAGACTCGACCACGCGTTGCTGTGGCTTGAAGTAAGCAAAGATATTGAGGTCAATAATCGAGATAAAAACTATACTATCTTTTAAGTTTAACCAAATAACACACAGTAAGCCATATGTCATAAAAAAATGGTTAAGTAGTATCGAGAGTTCATCCCGGACAAATAAAGTGACGCGTAATTTATTTCATGTTAAGTCTGGAGTCGTTAAGCTGTTGGTCCCAGCTGCCATACGTGAATCTTTGACAGTCGTTACGAGTCTTCTGAAGCTTGAAAGTCTGATAACTAGTCTTACCTAGGGGTATCGTATTACCCAGTTACTGGGTTGTGGAGGTCAGATATGCAGTCGCTCCAGGTAAAATACTGGTATTCAGCTGCATCCGGTTAGACTGGAAGCCGACCCCAACATAGTTGGGAAAAGGCTAGGCAGATGATGATGAAGTCTGGAATCGTCAATCTGCCTTGAGCAAACGTTGTGATCGTGATCAATACTCACGCCTTCTCTGTATGAGAAGGGGCCTTTATCCTGCAGTGGGAAGTTAATTTAAGTAACTTTTTTGACAAAGACTCAAGTCTTTTATCTCTCTCTCTTACGTTGGCAATATATCAGCTCTTTGCATAGCAGAATTGCCAACCTAACAAAAAAAATATTCAAGAAATGAAACAACTTAAAATAATATTTGTTAAACTTATTTACTAAAATGCAAACATATTGGCAGATGTTTGCAGAATGCATGTACTGTGGCGTTTTGCCAGCTTGAATCACTGACCCGATTATTTCTCATTGCATTTGTGGTAATAACTGGAAAACGGAATTGATCTACTGCAGAGTGGTTGACTATGAAGTTTCGAGTTAATTGGTGGAAAATTAAAGGTGTACATATGCGCTACTGAGTACTAGCTTCTGCCTGCGACTTTGTCCGCGTCAAACTTAATATATTATCCCACGAGAACCATACATCAACATAACATCACGCCTGTAATACCCGAAGGATTAGGCAGAGATGTACCCATCAGTACACCCACATTTCGCCAGTTATGTTTTTAGTCCCATGTAATAGGGGGCGAGTCTATTGCCATCAACCGGGCACAAATCCAGACTCCGAGGTCTTGGGTTCGATACAACCCAACACTTTGCCCGACCTGGGAGGACCCGACCCGACAAAACCCGACCCGACCCGGGCAAAGTGTTATTGGGTTTTTACATCAGGAATTTTTCAGTAGCAGCCTCGGAACCATACATCCTTACAAAAAATAAAGTTACCTATTATTCCAGAGTGATTTTTTAACCTCACTTGGAGGGAAAGTACTCTAAATACTGGACATAGCAAAATATGCTCAAGGAAAATACTCCTTTATTTAAAAAAATAAACAAATTAGCATTTAAAGATTTTCGAAAATTTGCTTGCCGCAATCGGGAAAATAACACCCTGTACTTAAAGGGCATGAATCGATAGAGTAAACTATACGGATCAAATCTCTCTAACAAACATGATGAAAGGAAAACCAACCTCCTTTTGGAAGTCGGTTAAAAATACAGGCTGACACTGGCAATGATTCAAACAGTCAGGCGGAGTCGCATGCACGGAGAGCAATTTAGGTAATAAAGATCTTATGATACTGCGTACGCGCTTCCTTATGTTACATGGATAATACTAAGTGATCAATTGAACGCAATTTAGTTAGATTGCTTTAACACGTTTTCTGGATTAGTCGAATGAGCCCATGATAAATGTTTGAACAAAAATAGAATCATTCTAACCAATCTAGGTATATCCACACTAATGTGTATGTTTGTCTGTTACACTTTCAAAACTACATTTCTGAACCAATTCTGATTAAAAAAACGTACCCCCTCCCCACTTCCTTCAGTCAGTCATCGACTACACGTATAAACAAAGCATTTTTTCTTGTTACGGCGGTTCTGCTGTGATTTTTTAAGGAGTTCCGTTCCGTATCTCCAAAGTTCATCATCAGATCATGACAATATTCCTATGGGACCTATTCGAAACTATACTCTTTCAAACAAAAAAAGAATCATCCAAATCGATTCATAATTGGCGTAAACAAATATACAAAAAATAAAAAAACATACGCGTCGAATTGAGAACCTCCTCCTTTTTGAAGTCGGTTGAAAAACCAGTAAAAGCAAAGTAAGCATACCTATATATTAATTTATTTTTGTACATAATTATGGGAGATTTCAAAGTATCTTACGTTTATTGCAATTTACAGATCAATTAGTTTTGACGCGACAGTTAAAAATGTATATTTACAGAATCATCACTCTGAGTTAGAATTGGCCGCAAACGTCATGTTTTCATTAAACTGGCACATTTATGGGTTACACTGACTTACAGTCTTATGATAATGATTTTAATGATTATAATTGTGTACATACATTACATGTTAGTGTCACGTCACTTCTTCTTATTATCGTTCAACTCAATGTTAAGGTGGACATTGCAAAAAATAGTTTAAAAAAATGGATTTCGCGGCTTACCCTGTTCATCTTAAGGCTGATTTTTCAATAGTCATAAAACTTTTGGCCAAAGAATACACAGTTTGACATATTTTCTATACAAACGCCGTCAAACCGCCATATTTATCCCTCCGTTAAGAGTTATCTGACGAATGAAAAATTAGCCCTTAATCATTTAAAGACACTAGACCATCGGTTACCTACAACAAAGAAAACAAAAATGGCAGCCCCTTTCTTCCTGCAATCACAAAAAACAAACAAAAAAAAAGAATGACAATTTTCTCCACACATTTCCCAAACACAGAAGTAGATATAACCGGTAAAATCTGGTTGTAACCAGTTCACAATATAATTTAAGTTGCACGAGTGTTCGGGAGAATTGACATGGCAATCATAACCCCAACACGCTGACATCCGTTTACAATTGACATCTTTATGACTGTACATATAACTGTCGAGTGTGACTGTACCCAATGTACCGGAGATACGACTCGAATATGTTTTAACGAATTGTTGCAATGTGATTACTGCAATGTACTGTGACTGGCCAAATTCTAAATTTGAATAAAGAATTTGGAGTACGGCCCCTTACAATTTAGAGGTACTATCTACTATCTTACGTTTCTTGTTATTATTATATGAGTAAATGCAAAAGTTTAGATAGATGTTTGTTACTCAATCACGGCAAAACGGCTGAACGGATTTAGATAAAATTTGGCACAAAGACAGATTATAGTCTGGAATAGCACATAGGCTACTTCTAATCTCGGAAAAAAAACGTACAGTTCGCGTGGGATAATAATAAAATGTATTTTCGGGACAGACACATGCCTTATATGGTAACGTAAGTGCGTTTTTAAAATCAGTTTAATCGTAAAATTAAGGACAATTAAGTGAGAGATATAAGTTAGTTTTTAAGCAAAAACATAAAACCTTAAAGTTAATGTAAAATATGTACAATTTATAAAAAAGGCAGAAAAGAGAAACCTCATAGGGCATCAAAAGATTCGTCCGCGTCGCTGTCAATGGGGCAAGTGCCCAAAAGGCTGACAGCATTGCTACGTTGTATGGCAATGCTGATTAAGCAAGATTTTTAAGTATACATATCTGATTGATCTTAAAAAAAAAAACAAGATATAATTTTGCATGCACCTGAAAATAAAACGTAGGTAGTGTCTATAAACAGTGATTTTTCACAATAAAAATAAAATTCATTTCGCAGCAAGAATATTTGGTCAATGTTACTTAGTTTAATGAGGAGTATGCGTAGCAAACGGCTATATAATGTGTCTTTTTACACCCCCCATACAAGCACCCTAATCCTAGAATCGGATTTCGTCTATTGTCACATTTTGCTCAGTACATACTCCGCTCACACTCCACGCGTGCTTCTTCCAAATTGGGCTCATTATTGCTACGTACGTTACAAATCTATCACGTTTATGTAACATACCTATGTAAGCTATACGTCAACGGTAATGCTTATTTTATTGTATTGTACGCCATTTTATTACATGACATAAAATCACGCCTGTAATCCCCGAAGGGTTAGGCAGAGGTGTACCCATTAGTACACCCACATTTCACTAGTTATGATTAATTACTCATTTACCTCGTAATAAGACACAATTGATTTTCTATTGTTCTGAAATTATCTATTCTAAAAATATTTTTAAACAAAAATTAATAATTTTCTTTAAAACATATAAGCAATGTAGTAATTCAGAAATAAAAATCTTTATGAGAAATCTTATACCGTGCAGGTAATATTTTATCGGAAAAATCGGTCACAAGAAAATTTATATTTTCTCGGAAATTAAACATCATTCTTCATTAACTTTGCACACTTTTACTATGTTAAACAAATAATTCGACCTACTTACATACTGGGTGGAACGGACATCGTCAACAAAAACTTTTACCAACGATACGGTATAATTATATTTCAAGAGAGCTAGATAAAACCCGCACACTTTTAGTATCAATCCAATCCCAATGCCGGGGTTGCGGGACGTCTTAACAGCATACCATAGCCCCGGAACGTAAAGGGCAACAGAAGGAACAATATGGTATAGTCAGTAAAAGTCTGACAGTCCATTCCACCCCACCCAGGGCAAAAAAAGGGGGGACTCCCAATTCATTGAAATGCAGGAAAAAAAAAATGTAAGTAATAAAGAAATGAAAAGATATAAAAATATTTTTATTATAAACATTTTTTTTTCGGGAGTGTTCGAGAAACCTCAATTTGACAAAAATGTCCGGGGTTTTAGATGTTATTGTCCGGAATTGGCAGCAGAACAGCCCTAATCCATGGTAAAAGTCTCCATAAAGATGTCCTTCCCACCTTATATAAGAAACATAATACATATATATCTACACACATGTACATTCTACGAGAAAAACGTTGTCCGTACAAAACGGACGAAAAGAATTCCGACTTCGAGGTATTTTAGTAGAGGAAAGGGAATAGGTATCTGAATATTTTATCTTCATGCTGATTCTATCTGAATACTATGAGAGGGATAGTCTTGCATTAGGATACCGGTATTTCGAGTTCGGGTGGTAAGTATGTGTTAAATATTGAAATATTGATATGCAGCACTTTTTTTTTTTAGGTTGTAAAAATCATCAAAGTACTGTCAGACTTTTACTGACTAAAAAACCACCCTATTCCTTCTGTTGCCCTTTACGTTCCGGGGCCACGGTATCCTGTTAAGACGTCCCGCAACGACATGCAGCACTGAGGTAAAAAAAACCGAGGGACAGACAGACGGACAGCGGAGTCTTTGTATAGGGTTGGCGACCGGTAACAACTCATTCAGTCAAAATGTAGGTATAAAATTACACTTTAAAAGCGTTCCAGCGCTGCGTGTTTATATTGTTTGGTTAGACGAATAATTATTGCTACAGCGCTGCAGCGAACTAGTTTAAATATCAAAATGAAGCATAATTTTTGCTAAGGCGATTAACACACGGTACCGTGGACCGCCGCGGATAGCGGCAAAATGGATCTCATATCGCATTGGCCTCTAAGAAATCCATTGATGCCTAACACACGTACAGTCACGAGCAATAAAACAAGTATACACTTAGCAAAATTCAAAAGTGATTTTCATGTGAAATAATGGTTGTAGCTTTGATTTAAGACCTATTTCATAGTAGTATTAAATTCAAAATACTGTATTCCTAAAAACATGACATTTCAATCAATATATTCGAAGAAAATCGCTTCGTAATGTTGCTCAGTGTATACTTCTTTTTGCTCGTGACTGTACACCGCCCGACCGCGCGGTCGAGCGGTGTATTCCGCTTTACTGCCACCGCCCTCCGTGACGGAGCGCGGCGCCGTGTGTCATCACCGTAGCAAAAATTATGCTCCATTTTGTTATTTTAACTAAAGTTCGCTGCAGCGCTGTAACAATAATTAGTCGTCTAACCAAACAATATAAACACGCAGCGCTAGAGCACTTTCAAAGTGTAATTTTATACCTACATTTTGACTGAATGAGTTGTTACCGGTCGGAAACCCTATACAAAGACTCCGCTGTCCGTCTGTCTATCCCTCTGTGTCAGCGGGCTATATCTAATGAACCTTAATAGGTAGAGGGTTGAAATTTTTATAGAGTATGTATGTATGTTTCTACTGCCACTATAACAACAAATATAAAAAATAAAATATTCACAGTGTTCCCACAAAAATACGTGTTTTTTTTGTACCTATTTTAAAAATTGTGCCGCAATAGGCCGATTTTTAGTATACCTAACTTTCTCAAACATAGTTGCATACAACATAATCAACGTATCCAAACCAGATGTGCACACATCCCTTCAAACTTTTCAAATCAAACTTCTACCGTAGAATGTTTACTGAAAACCCCGAACACTCTCTCACTAACACACCCCATACATTCACACACCCACACAGATACCATCATAGTATCGAAACATGTGGAATAGACACCCACAGATACGAGGAAAAAAAACTGGAAATTCTTTTAAACTTTCCCTTAAAACTTTCACTTCAGAAATTCTTACTAAAACGTAAAAACACATAGAAAATTTAAGTTACCTAAGAAAGGTATATAAGAAGAAAACACAAGTGAAAGTGATCAATACTTTGTCAGTTGAACAAGTGAACAACTTTGTTGAGTCTCATAGTTTGCTGCGATGATATACACTGAGAGCTCACAGTCGTTAGACCTACGTCATCTAAACATGGCTGAAGTTGTTAGAGCAGTTTGTGACGCGACCTATTTTTACTAAGAAAAAATATCCGTGTCCTCCTGCCCAGGTTACTGTAAAAAATTACACCAATAGAAAAAAGAAACAATCGTTTTTTAGGCAAAAATTTTTAAATGTCTAACTTGTATGCAAGTTTATATGAAATGCTGTAGGTACGGCGTAAACACTCGTAATCAGTAAATAAAGTCCTTAAAAACACAAGTGCTCCACGCCTCCCTTTGCTGGTAGGTAGGTACACGTACTTTTTAATTTCAATACTAGATCATTTTTCAGGTATCAGGTATAAAAATTATCAGCCCCCTTAAAACCGTAAAAGTAAACAGCCAATGTGTACATTTTATATTCGCATGACTCGACAATATGTATCCCGGATCAGCTGATGATATTTTACGTGATTTCAAATTCGGCCCCATAGTAAATGTTGATCATAATAATGAGCACAATGACCCCTTTCCAAGTTCACAAAAATAAGCTTGTATATTCTCCAAATTTCAACCATGCATTGACGTAGATCTAGCGACACCGGGATCTTGGACTAATATACGATTATATAGAACAATTTGATAGAAGAACTTTCTTTCGTTTTTTTTTGCGAGTTCTTAGCTTTTGTTTCGAAATTCCTGTCATAATTGATGTGAATGTCTTCTGCTCATGAGGGTTTCAGGCACTTTGCACACAGAGCAACTATTGCAGCAACTGGCAACTGGCAACTAGCTGGTAACTAGCTGTTTACATACATTTCAATTGGACTGCGCACACATAGCAACTCGAGTTTCGAGTACCCTCCCTCTCCGTGTGCCCGGCAATGCCAGTGTCGCAATGCCGTGTACAAAGCGCCTTAATAACCACTATTTCTTGCGAATACTCCAAGAACTAGTATATTTATCACCGCTTACTAATCGCATTGGTGATCAGCACTTAAATAGCATTGCAAGACTACGTACCTTCAAGAACTGTTTTAAGACTGCCTCGTTGGTCTAGTGGTCGCAAAACGCGACTGCTAAGCATGAGTTTTTGCATCAGGAATTTCTCAGTAGCAGTTTCGGAGTCTGGATTTGAGCCCGGTCGACGGAACAGTCTCGCCTCCTATTACATGGGACTTAATCATAAACATAACTGGCGAAATGTGGGTATACTAAAGAGTATACTAATACCCACATTTCGCCATTTATGTTTAACCCTTCAGTTTAACCCTCTGCCTAACCCTTCAAGAATTACAGGCGTGATGATGATGTTTATACCTTCTAGAATAATAACAGTATGGAATTTTCAATCCAAGGTCTGCCAATATTAGTGCGAGCTCTCTATTATAGATAAACATACGGCGCTATATTCGGACCGCACCCGTGCGTTTGCCGAAGCAAAAAGCCGCTTCCGATTATTTATATTGGTAAAGAACGGAATATTTGTAAATTGTAACTGTGGAAAAAAGGCTTCAGATACAATCCCCGAAGGGTTAGGCAGAGGTATAACCTTTAGTAAACCCACATTTCACCAGGTATGTTTAAGTCCCATGTAATAGGGGGCTAGCCTATTGCCATCAACCGAGCACAAATCCAGACTCCGAAACTGCTACTGAGAAATTCCTGATGGAAAAAACCCTATCACGTTTTGCCAGTTCCTGACACCAGTATGTCATAGAAAGAGACGGAGGGAAGGAGTAAGAGAAGGATGGAGCGTAACGCTATTTCCTTACGTGACGATTTCTGCCTACAGTAAGCCGCGTTAAGGAACTTAATTCCAAAAACCAAAACTTAATTTATTAAATATCACAAAAAACATATTTTAACATCACTCTTCACATTAAATAAACAAACAACAAAAATAATCAAAATGCTTTTAAAACGAGGTTGTTATTAATAACCTTTTAACACGGAAAACTGTTATTAAACCAAAAGAAAACGTTATATCGATAATTTGTCGCCATGATAGCCGAGTTTTTTGAGTTAATTGTAAATAATGCTAGCTTTTTTCTAGTGTTTATTTTATAGTAACTTCTAATCTGCACTTTGGGGGACGTTAACTGATGCCACGATAAACGTGGTCACCCAACCCAATAGTGGGCCCAAAAACTCAAGAAGAAAAATGGGATCGTCTTAAGTCATCAACTCGAAAAGAAGAAGAAGCGCCGTGGTTTGGAATCTCGATCAATTTCGTTCTTATTTTAAAAGAAGAAAACGCACCGTGGTTTGGTATCTCGATCAATTTCGTTCTTATTTTAAAAGAAGAAAAAGTACCGTGATCTGGAATCTCGATCAATTTCGTTCTTATTTTAAAAGAAGAAGAAGCACCGTGGTTTGGAATCTCGATCAATTTCGTTCTTATTTTAAAAGAAGAAAAAGCACCATAGTTTGGAATCTCGATCAATTTCGTTCTTATTTTAAAAGAAGAAAAAGCACCATAGTTTGGAATCTCGATCAATTTCGTTCTTATTTTAAAAGAAGAAAAAGCACCATAGTTTGGAATCTCGATCAATTTCGTTCTTATTTTAAAAGAAGAAAAAGCACCATAGTTTGGAATCCCGATCAATTTCGTTCTTATTTTAAAAGAAGAAAAAGCACCATAGTTTGTAATCTCGATCAATTTCGTTCTTTTTTTTAAAGAAGAAAAAGCACCATAGTTTGGAATCTCTTTCAATTTCGTTCTTATTTTAAAAGAAGAAAAAGCACCATAGTTTGGAATCTCTTTCAATTTCGTTCTTATTTTAAAAGAAGAAAAAGCACCATAGTTTGGAATCTCGATCAATTTCGTTCTTATTTTAAAAGAAAAAAACGCACCGTGGTTTGGAATCTCGATCAATTTCGTTCTCATTTTAAAAGAGGTTTTTGGTCTGTAATGGGACAAACTAACTTTGAATTAACATGCTTAATAAGGGATGTACAAAGACAACACATACCTTTCAACATACTGCCCATCAAACTAAGTACCATTGTGTGAAACTTATTGCTGGGAAACAATTTTTATTTTAAGTGTGAAAAAAATCATTAAAAGTCACTGTTTATGAGTTATCGTCTTTTCTTTGCCGTCTCATCCTCTCCATCCATCCACATTCATATTCATAACTCTCCTGCCCAACAAGAAAAATAAATAATATATAACTAATGCGTCGAATTGAACACTACTATAAAACTGTTAACTACAAAACTATTATAAAACCTTTACATGACTGTTGGTTGTTTAATTCAAATACTATACAACTTTTGCTAGAGAGACAATTTAACGGATTTTACAAAAAATAAATACTAAAAATTTGTTTCACCCCTTACGAAATCGCAAGATAAACTAGTTCAACATTTAAATAATACATTAACACACTGAATTTGAATATGGTCTACCTACCTTCGAAGTAACGAATACCGTAACAATATAAAGGTGAGGATCCACGATAATAAAGTTTAATTAACAATTTAAGCTCAAATACACAAAGTAATAACCATTAACTGTAATTTCATAATAACCTTATTATGTTAATATCTCTATCAGTATATATAAAAAAAAAATCGTGTTAGTTACACTATTTATAACTCAAGAACGGCAGAACCGATTTGGCTGAAAATTGATGGGGAACCAGGAGACGGACATAGGATACTATTTATCTTTTTTTTTTGTTTTTATCCCGTTTCCGTGGGACCTATGGCAGTAGAAATAAGCAATTTTACTCAGACTGGAACGGTCAACATAATGGGTTTATAAAAAAAAAAATACTAGGGTGTCAGAAAATCAAGGGTAGGTACCTATTCAAACAAAATTCACTTTACTCATTATTATCTACAAGCAGAGTACAACCTGAATTGATTAGCAAATTCTAAATAACGCGGGCGAAGCCGCGGGCGAAAGCTAGTTCAGTAATAAAGGCGCAACCAATAGAAATTATTAAAAACATCTTTAAATTAGGGGAAGAGGGACACAATAATGTTTCTCCTTATTTTCTTGTAAGTGGTTATCACCACCTACATACATAGGTATGTATGTTCTTTTGTATTTTTTTTACTAACTTCTGCCCGCGACTTCGTCCTTGTCAAAATTGATTTCTCCATACAAACGGGGGTTGCATTTAATCCCCTTATGGGGTGAATTTTGGAAAATCCTTTTTTAGCTCATGTTTAGTAACTATAAACTACCTTCCAGCCAAATTGGTACTTGCCCTCATGTATCATAGTCGCCTTAATGATTCGGCGACGACGAAATTTCTTCTCACGCTAATTTTTATATTCACCGAGAGAGATTTCTACAGAATGGACCTGCTGGACTCTTCTGTCGTCTGTACTAGTAACTACTCGTAAGGTACGGCCGCTAACTGTCGTCCGTTTTCCGTACCTCGTCTATTATGCATGTATAAAGGTTTTTTCATAATGTCTCTGACCGCTTTTTAGTGGTCAAATAATGTGCGTGCAAAAAGGCGATCTGAATTGAAAAGCTTCTTGTGTAAAATACAAAATTGATTCTCGAATTTTAAAACAAAAACCTTGGATAAAAGAAATTGATCTGTCTGTCGTTGAGATAAAAGACAAAATCGGTTATTAAAACTTATTGAAAATATTTTGGTATTTATGAGTTTACGATCGTCAAACGTTTTTTTTTCTATAGTAGAATACAGAGGTATACGTTCATATTCAACCTCTTTGTTTACAGTATGTACTAGATAAAGTGCTGGCCAACAATCAGAAAAAAAACCAAATTCAAACACGCAATAAAAGAAAAAAGAAATGTCACTTTCGAATTTCTATTAAAAAAACAAAACGCGCACGTGACACGTCAAGCATCCATTATTTATATTTCGCGCGCAAAATTGTGAACAACAAAAAAGTATCGCGTCACTTATTAAATCTAAATTAAAAATTATAAATCCCTTCGGTGTGTCGGGAACGGTCCCGTTTCGTCCAAGGTCGCTGGATCAGTGTGTCAGGGAATAACGTATAGCCCTTAATGTGATAAAACCTTTTTTTAAATCGATATCTCGCTGAATGATGCTGCGAATTTTTTGTATGTTACGTTGTGACACTATGTAGGTTATTGTTTGATAATATAGTGTTCTATATTTGAATTGATAAGAAAAAAATACTGGTGCGTTGTTTGGTTCATAGGGATTGCCTAATGAGCTGAATGTACCTTTGATGAGCAGGGTTGCAATGCGGTTGGCAACAAAGTAATATCTAGCGATAACGATAAAATAAGATAAAAAATATTAATTTTTCTATGTTTTTTCATTTACTTAGTTTTAAGACATCAACCCGTAATAATCGGCATTATTTTTTTCCATAAAAAAAAAACTAAATTCGCTTCTTACTTTAATTTTTTTAATTTTTGCCGTAAATTTTTATTACTGCCACATTATTTACCAAAACATAACGCCATAACATAGCAAAATTGTTCCAAAATATATATTTTCACTTGATATTCCTTTGGCTCAGGTTGTCCGGAGAGAACGGGCCGTGTGTACCGCAGTGCGGCGTTGCTGCGGCAATGAGCTGCGGTCGACACAACCCTAGCGAATCAACTGGTTATTTGGCTCATATTTACATCGCGTAAGCTTCGTTAATACTTAAGATGATACTATTTAATACTTTTTACAACACTGATGAAAATGACATTGTCATTAAGGTGACAGCTGTCAGATTTATAGAAATAGCGGGAAAAGGAAGGCAACACTAGCGCGTGTGATTTAAAATAGTCTATGGAAAAGTCTACAGAATAAACTGGCAATAAAATAATGTTATTATGGAAAATAAATGCTTTTTCTTGTAATCGTTGCCATATGATACTGATCTTTAAGGTTGATCACCTGATTAGGAAACCAAAAGATGAGAGTAACGTGCTGGAGAAACCTGAGCAATATTTTAAATTTTTGTTAAATAGCCTTCTCGTTGTGAAGTACATGTGGACATCTGGCAGATCTAACCTACCTACTGGCTGATTGGATAACGAATAGACAGCTACGTAAACAGTTATTTCATAGTTCGTGTCAGCGAAAGAAAGAGGCTAATTCTACTAATTAAAAACGTTCAAAATCTAGTCGCTATCTCATCTCAACGACAGTCAATGTCAAAAAATTTGGTAAATTAGAGGCATTTTTGACAGATTGCGACTGAGGTAAATTGCGATCGTTATTAAATGTTAGTAGAATATTACCGGTTGGTGGTTTGGTCTTCGAGTTTGACTTGTTCGTAAAGGTTTTGATGTTTGGCAATGGTAAACTCTCTGGGTAAGAAGGTTATTGACCGTAAAATCCGTGGTTTATGGGCTATCCACTTGAATCGGTAACCTATCCTATACATAGATTAGTAGTTGATGTAGTGAAGTACTTGTTCTATCATTCAAAGGCTTGATCCAAAACCGGTATTGAGGATTTGAGATGTTATCTCACTAATATTATAAATGCGAAAATTCAGATGGATGATGTTTCTTACTTAATCATGTCAGAAAGGCATCTGGATGAAATTTGCCACAAAGACAGACTATAGTCTGGCATAGCACGTGGGCTACTTTTTGTACCAGAAATATATATGGTTCCCGTAGTTATAATATATTAACTGTGACACGGACGAAGTCGCGGGTAAAAGCTAGTAGTATAATTCCGTTACCACAGAAATTCGAAATTTCAAAAATAGAATCTCATGTCATGCTCGTGTCCTTTTAAAATGATTTAAAAAAGATTTATTTTCAACCGTTTGTCTTCTCTATAATCAATATCTATTGGTCATAGTAGGCCCATAAACAAGTCCCTGAAACGCTTCGAAGAAGAAGATAATGAGACTAATCAATATTACCCTTCAATGTCATGTTTAACTGTTTTATGCAAATCATATTCTGCCATTCTAGGAGTATTCTGTGGAAATCTTACTCGGTTAATTTTGATAAAGTTGTTTTTTATAATCCGAATTTATTTCTTTATTTATTTTTACTTGGAATCTTCTAGGAATTTCACGGAACCTGGATTTGTGCTCGGTTGATGGCAATAGGCTCACCCCTATTATATGGGACTTAAACATAACAAGTGAAATGTGGTACACCTCTGCCTAACCCTTCGTGGGATTACAGGCGTGATGTTATGTTATGTCCGCAAATGAAACGTGATGTTTGGTCATATTACAGTCTTACACTAAAGCCTATGGTCGGTTACATAGTGAGAATGAGTTACCCTAACTGAATGAGAACCGTTCTGGGGATTAAGGGATTGCATCTGGAAAATGGACAATGTCAATGGGAACCTAGAATTAGTTTGAAAAAATCTTCTACATTATGGCAGGAAGACGAGTATACAAGATTATACCTTATATAGACTAACACATAAGGTATTGTTTTACTCGTCATATTCAAGGAAGCAAGGTGTAGTTTCGCATGCACGTCTAATTCAAGGAGGTAACTATGCTCTATTCTAATTAATTAATAATACAATAAATATAGGTACTTTTTTTTAGTAGATTTTTTGAATTTGGCATCTTTCTGTTGGGTTTATGCAGGCAGGGCGATGGACTCTAACGCACACAGTTATATAGCCGCGTCACACTGCCTACAGCATACACAATGGAGCAATTCTGTTCTTTGAAAGAGGCGTATTCTGAAATACTGTGAATATATAATAAAATAAGTATTTATTAATAATTGAAATATCTTTAATTTGTAATAGAACTAAAACTCATCATTATTAGAGTTCAAAATTGCGTGCAAGATTCCGTGCGGCATTTATTATCTCGCACACAATTAAGTTTCAACTTTATTTCTGCTGCATTTTAGTTTATTATCAATTAATCAATGACAACAGCTCAAGCATATAGTTGCTCTAAATGCACTTAAGGTAACTGTTTATACGTTTTATTATTCATTCTCTTCCCAAACAACATTAAAACTGTATTCAGACCTCGACATAGTTCAGATATCGTAAGAAAAAGAAAGAAAGAAAACATAATAAATGTTGGCAGGACTATCTACCCGCCAACAGATGATATATCGTCGCGACTCACGGAATCAGAAGGTCAAGTATAGTTGAAGAAAGAGTGGCCCATGATCTGTGTGATAATGGAAGTGGCTTCGAGAATGTGAGTACTCAAGATCAGAAATTATAACAGAAAGGTCAGAGGTAAATGAGGCGAAAAGAGTATGCAAGGATCGTAGCAGGTGGCGTTCTGTAGTTTCCGCCTACCCCCATGGGAAAAAGGCGTGAGTTTATGCATATTTGTATAAGTAAAAAAATAATAAACTTATTTTTGCTTGTATTACAGCTTGTATCATTTAGTATTCTGGTAATGCTAACAAAGAAAAATTTTAGGCAACTTTTTGTTGTGAAATACGTTACTTTCATAATCGTTTGAACCCCCTTAAGCTTTAAAACATAAGTGATCGATAACTTAACGTCAAATCAAATGCCACACAAAAATTGTATACAAATAAAATATTGCCTTAACTTATTTGAATTTTAATCCGTTTTTCAAAACATATTTAATTCCGTTAACCTAAAAGCATTAGAATAAATACAAGAGAATTAAAAAAAAAAATCTTTCGTCTAGATTAACTGCGCTCTTTTGAAAAAGAACTGTCAAAGAACGACCCAGTGACCTTGTAAAGCCGCTTCCATAAACTTTACTTCAGCGCCACGGTAGTCGGCAATCAGACGAGTTTTCGTGGAAACAACGCTGACTCCTTCAATGTCAGACGATAGTTACAGCGTAGAGTTAAGTGCCAATACTTAACAATACAATACTAGGAAATGGAAGATCGATTACTGCGAACTGTGGCTTTTCTTGATACAAAAAATTATTTAGGAAATGTGGAAATGTTCTTTGATCGTGCCGTGTTATGAATTTTTTTTTTTTTAATTCATCGGCTACTAGCGTAGGTCAATAAGACTACTTACGTGTGAATTTTATTAAACTTTTATAGGTTCACCTATTAGAAATCTTAACTTGAGAATATTTTTTAAATATTTGTCTGTTTTTTTTTTCGGACAAAAACTGCCAGACTTTATTTTTTTTTCCACGTAATAAAGATCAGTCCAAAAGACAAGGAGTAGATTCATTCTTTGTCTTTGGCCAATAAGAACTTCCGTGAACATTAAATATTAAGTATTGCAAATTACCAGTTACGGTCTGTTAGAGTCGCCAATAACAGGCTAACCAACATGTTTAAAAAGAAAACACATAAAAAAAAACCCAGAACATGACTCTAGAAAAAAAAAAAGAATTACCCAATTCTGAAAACAGACAACCTACTTCATAGAAAGATTTAGGTATTTCGTCAAAAGCTTTAAAAAAAAATCTTTGAATTCCTCTGTGCTTTTCTCTCAGACACTCTCTTTCTAATCTTCTAAAAACCAGCCCCCGTTCAAAACGTTTTCAAAAATCCTTTATCAATATTACAATGTCCGACATTTTCTTTTTCAAAATACATCTAAAGACTTTTCCATTTCCCCCGAAGCTTTGTTCACAAAACGAAATCTATACAAACGTAAACAAATACGTTTTCATTAGGATCTTCTCAGTTTTCCCTTCAGCTCGCTCGCTAATTGGTGTATCAGTTTCAGGCAGATGCGGTGATTGGTCGACGTCGGTTTAATTAGCGAACTACCCTCCGTATGGGGATAAAAAACTGTAACCTGACTACGAGTAATTATCTTCGTATAACGTTGAGGAATTTTTATGTTTTGCTTTTTTTCTATTTCTCCGATGGTATTTTCTATAATGTTTATCACATTTTTCTTGTTTACCTAAGTCGTTGAATTTCAATCTTTCTATAATAAATGCGAATGTTTGGATAGATGTTTGTTATTCTATTACGCCAGAACGGCTGAACGGATCTGGGTAAAAGTCACAGCGATTTAATTATTTATTTACTCACTCACACACCACGAAATATCGAAAACCGCTTGACGTATAAAGGTAAAATTTGGCAGGAAAGTACAGTTTATAGTTAGTTTACGTCAGCAAAGAAAAGATTATGCAATATTCGATCCAAATTTTGCATATGGAAAAATCAACTTTGACGTGGGCAAACTCGCGGGCAGAAGCTAGTGCTATAACAAATGGAGTATAGATTCTCAGAAACCGGGTAGTAAAACCACTGTTCGTCATAATACGCTATAGTAAGAGACCACTAGAAAAGTAGGTCAACTGAATAATAAACTTTATTATCTCGTAACAATCAGCTGGCTGGCGATGCGTGGGCGTCCACCAAAATAAAGACAGAACGTGGGCGGAGCGGGTTCAAGGTTCGTCTGCGTTGCAAATGAACGCGATTATTACTCCTTGAACTTAATAGATGGGCTTCCTTTAACAAGCTGAGGAAGCACGAAATTCTGTTTTTTTTTTATAATTTTGCCTTAATGACCCTGGACTGCCTCGTTGGTCTAGTGGTCACAAGCGCGACTGCTGTGCATGAGGTCTTGGGTTCGATTCCCAGGTCGGGCAAAGTGTTATTGGGTTTTTCCATCAGGAATTTCTCAGTAGCAGCCTCGGAGTCTGGATTTGTGCCCGGTTGATGGCAATAGGCTCGCCCCCTATTACATGAGACTTAAACAAAACTGGCGAAATGTGGGTGTAGGTACTAATGGCTACGCCTCTGCCTAACCCTTCGGGGATTACAGGCGTGATGTTATGTTATGTTACTATTCTCCACTTTCGTTAGTTAAAACATTTTTCTCCGTCACCCTAGAAAATAAAGTGCACGTACCATATTGAGGGCGTCCTTCAAGAAGGTCGAACACATAGACTACGGCGCGCATGTACGAAAGAATGCATGTATGTTGAACGAGAAAGATATATCTTAGGACCGGAGCACGTTGCATGTCGGTGGTTCTTATTGTTGAAATGGCATTCACAGAATATAAAAAGAACTATTCTGCTGCTGGCTTAATGTCAAAACATGTGTACTGAACCTCGATAGTTAGTGGTAGCAAAGTGCGACTGCTGAGCATAAGGTCTTGGGTCCGATTTCCAGGACGGACAAAGAGTTACTGGGTTTTTCTTTCAGAGCTATCTCAGTAGCAGCCTCGCGAGTCCGGATTTGTGCCCAGTTGATGGCTATAGCCTCGCTCCCTATTACATGGGACTTAAACACAACCGGCGAATGTTGGTGTACTAATGGCCTAATGGACACCTCTGCCTAACTCTTCGGGGATTACAGGCGTGATGTTATATAAAAAAAAGTTTGAGCTTTGACCTTTAACCAGAAGTTACCCAAATATGATCCTGAACCAAAAACCTGTGACTTTCGGCTTTGTTAATGGTCTTTATACACCAGTAAAGGTTGACTCATTGTGTTACCTTCAATTTTAAGATCAAACAACATAATTGGCGTTTGGTAGAAGGAATTATAACGAGCATAACAGTGTACCGATTGTGTTCTTCTCTCTCTTGCGGGTTCTGAAAAGAGAATCTATGGAGAAGAAGAAGAAATAGAAATAATGTTTAATGACTCAGTCGCTGTGTATCCAAAAATAATAATAAAAAGGCTATTCAATAAAATAAAACATATTGGGTGCCCTACAGCTGCGCCAATCTAACAACTAATTCTAGTAACTTTTAAGAACGTTAATATTCTAATCTTAGTCCCAATTTGTCAAAAATATCTCTAATTAACTTTCATTTTTGACATTAATTATCGCTGCGATGAGATTGCCAGTAAATCTTGATCGTTTTAATTACGAATATCGGCCTTCAGATTAGCTTCTCAACATGTATATAGAGCCGCATAGTCGCCGTATAGTCGCCAGCAATAATGTTTTATAGTGCGGTAAACATGTTGCTAACAATGTTTCGTGTTCATTATAAACAAAAGACGCGCTATATTGTTGCCAGCTAGATGTTGTAGAAAACAATGTTTCGCAATTGTAACCGAACATTGTTTGTAAACTCTGCGTCATCTTATGCTGTTGTAATAGAAGCGATTTTACAGCAAAAACCCTAAATTTATGAGTTGTTCATCTGTATAAACATTTTGTAAGACAAATGTTCAACAACAAGTCCTGCCTTTACTGATAAACAGAAAAATTAAACATAACTCCAGTCAACAACACAGTAATAGCGGTTCATTGCAAATATTTGAACGAGCAAATGTCATGGCAAGCGGTAATGAGCCAACGTAGGGACAAAATAAACGATTATTTTTGTTGTTTCGTGCAACATTGCAAGGCCAACTTCTGAGTTAGCGTGGAATCATGGAAGAATTTTGGTGAATACTGTGGAGCATTTAATGAGGTGTTGATAGCAGTAATTGAGAAGAATTAATGGGGTCGTGAGGATATGAATCTGAAGGGTTCATGATGACTCTTCAAAGATGTCACGTGAACAGCTAAAGGTTTAAGATCCCAGAAGATCCAGAAGGCGCACAAGGCCTGGTGAAGATGGCAAGAAACCGCTGAATGCGAGCAGCGCAAAACCAGTCATTGTGGCTATCTTTAGGTAAGGCCTACATCCAGTAGTGGACGTCGTCGGCTAAAATGATGATGATCATCAGACTTAAATGAAAAATGGATAAAACCAGTGAATTTTACTAGGCAAGTCTTTTAAGCAAAGACTTAAAGCCAAAATTGGGTGATCCCAAAAAGGACCAACAAACAAAGGACCACCAACCTAATAAAATAAGCAACCTGAAGAGGGAGCAAGATAGTTAGCAGTCGAAATACCGACGGCCATTAGAGCAGACAAGTCCTTCAGTGGCGACCGTGAACCGATAAATATAGCGTGGGACGCACCCCAGACAGAACGGCGGCCCGAAGTACGTCGCTAAGGTACATAGTACATTAGATATGGAGGGCTAACAATTGGGAACAGTGGAGGATATTTGCAGAGCTCTATGTCAGGACACGACGATTATTTGAGTAGATTGTTGTGTTGTGTTGTTGTTTGTGTTATTCATCGTGATATTGGTTCCGATTCTCTTGGTCACAAACTAGACTAAAATTCGACTATTTCCATCTTTTTCTGTCCAATAAAACAAGAAAAAGACTAATGTAAATAAGAGCTGTCAAATTTAGTCAAACTGACACATCCATACAATTATAGCTGACATTCCTGATGGAAAACCCAATAACACTTTGCCCGACCTGGGAATCGAACCTAAGACCTCATGCACAGCAGTCGCGCTTGCGACCACTAGACCAACGAGGCAGTCCCACAATCAGGTACTGAACCCATAACCCGTAACTTTAAACCACTTTGCCAGAATAACATCGTTATTTAGAATAATATTTTAAACAATCAACCGGAGTGCTGTACGACCAACCGCCTCACGCAGGTGTAGCAATAACGTTAATCAATCAAAAATATTGCTTGCGATGATTGATTGGCAATCAATCAAAAATCAATTTGTATAGCGTGAGTTTTAAGACTATTATTATTTATTAACCTATTTTTCTAATAATATTCAACAGTGGTACTTAAATTGTGACTATAGTGCGGTTTACACAAAAAACATACCTATTGTAGTCATACTTTGGTCAATAAATAATTTTTGATGAAATTTTGTATAAAATCATTATTTATGCGACGGTTCTGATACCGTGGAGTTAAGTTACAACAGTAATAAGTAAGTTATATATACATTTTATTTTCATCTTCATTGTGATCGCATGTAGAATCAACAAGAACAATGTAACCAGGATTTTGTAAAAACCTAATTTAAAAGAGTGCCGTGGAGTTTCTTGCTCGTTCTTCTCCATAGAGGCCTACCTCCGTTTTGAAACGAGCAACTAGCTTCAACTTTCGGACTAACTGACCGACTCCTTTACAATTCAAAAGTGCCTGTAAATGGTCTAATTTAAATAAATGTTTTGACTTTGACTTTGATAAACTTGTTTTAGTAATATATAAATAGAAATTAAAGTGGTCCTCAATTAACCGAACCATCGCGTAACAAAGATACAAAAAAAATCGTACAGTTGAATTGAACACCTCCTCCTTTTTTGAAGTCGGTTAAAAGATAATATAGTCTATGTGACTCGGGGATAGTGTAGCTTTCCAACATTGAAAAATTTTTTCAAATCGGTTCAGTAGTTTCGGAGCTTATTCAATGCAAACAAAAATACAATCAAATCTAACATCACGCCTATAATCCCTGAAGGGTTAGGCAGAGGTGTGCCCATTAGTACACCCACATTTCGCCAGTTATTTTTTTAGCCCATGTAATAAGGGGGCGAGCCTATTGACAATCAAATCTTTTCTCTGTATAATATTAGTATAGACTACACCTTTACCACTACTGACAATTAAAGCTTATACAACAAGAAAGTACCAAGCAGAGTCACTTCCAACCAATACAATAAACACTACATTAACTTAAGATCCCGGAAAATCCTAAACAAGTATTCCGTGCCCCTATTCGGTAATACCGCCAGTATTTTGGTCACGTGCCGGACAAGCAACCCGCCAACTGAGTCTTAGTGCGCGGAGCCTTTTAATGCAAACGGAATTTTGCTAAAAATCTACCGGAGAATAACAGAAAAATACTGACTAGATTTTTCTGTAGAATATTGTGGAAAGTTCTTTTTTTTTCACTTTTAGATATTACCCTGCTTTTTTTGTAGATACTACAGCGACTCGCCTCGGCTTTACACGAGTGCAATTTACTAAACGCCTTTTTTTTAGATATTCATACAAAAATGTTAGGTTCTTTTTTTATCGATGGATTTTCTGAAAAATATCTTTCAGGAAAGCCTTGTCTTGACAATTACGAATACAGAAAAGAATCTAATATCTGAACTATTATTTTTTCATTTCTATAACATTTGTTAGTAGTTTTTAAGTACTATCGTCTTGGATCAAGGTCTAAAATACACTATTTTTGTTTTTTTTTTAAATCAGTGAACTCGTACTCAAGTGATTTTTCATACATGCGGCAATCGACTTCCATTATTTTCAGAGCACAACAAAATTAATTAGAAAAGAACAGCGGAGGAGAAAGAAAACCGTTAAGGCGAAGGGATATCATTTGACCGGGTTTTAAACCGACCCCATCAGTTCCAAGCGAACGGTTTTCAGATCAAATACCACGTTTGAACCCTTACTACCTAAGTTTAGATAGAAGAATATTGGATATGAAAGAAAGTCAATTGCCCGTGTCATGTAATGAGATTAGCCTCGTGAATACTGCGACTTACATTAGGTGTATACTTCTTAGCAAGCTCTGCGAAAATTGAGCTTTATACAACTACTCATCTACATAACATCACGCCTGTAATCCCCGAAGGGTTAAACAGAGGTGTACCAATTAGCACACCCACATTTCGCCAGTTATGTTTAGGTCCCATGTAATAGGGGGCGTGCCTATTGCCATCAACCTGGCACTGCATTAAGCCTCGCGCTGCATTAGAAAAATAATAGGCTAATATTATACGAGGCACCACAGCACCTTATTCCACGTTGCCAAGTCTGCTGTTTGCCAAAAACAACGTGGCGACTTATTCAACGCGACAACACAATGCGACGGTAACATCCTCCTATAAAAGTATGAGCTAAGCCGGGGTCGCGGGACGTCTTAACAGGATACCGTGGCCCCGGAACGTAAAGGGCAACAGAAGGAACAGGGTGGTTTTTTAGTCAGTAAAAGTCTGACAGTCCCTTCCGTCCCACCCAGGGCAGAAGGACTATATTGATGATTTTTACAAGCTTATAAAAAAAAAAGAGTATGAGCTAATAATGATGTGGCCCCATCGGCCATCAGTTCCGCGTGCTATATGGCCTGCCCAGTGCCACTTCGACTTGCTAATTCGCGGGACCATGTCGGCAATTTTGGTTCATCTCCGAATCTCCTCATTTCTGATTCGATTACGCAAAGGAACTCCGAACATAGCCCTCTCTATGGCTCGCCATAACGCTTCTTCGCGGCAGAAATAACACGCCTGTAATCCCCGAAGGGTTAGGCATAGGTGTACTCTTTAGTACACCCACATTTTGCCAGTTTTGTTTAAGTCCCATGTAATAGGGGGCGAGCCTATTGCCATCAAACGGGCACAAATCCTGACTCCGAGGCTGCTACTGAGAAATTCTTAATGAAAAAACCCAATAACGGCAGAAATAAGTCTGGTGATAGTACTTTGCCGGGCATGCTCCATTACAGACAGCTCTAGTACCACTACGTTTACTCATAATATTGCTTGGTCTTTTCATGTCTATAATATATCCAGACTTAATATTATAAATGCCAAAGTAACTCTATCTGTTTGTCTGTTACGATTCACGACTAAATCACTAAGACGATTTTGATGAAAGGTACGGAGTAAGTTTAAATCCCAAGAAACGACATATTTTTTTTTGCCAACCGTCACTGTCCCACTCCTGAGCAAAGGCCTCCCCCCCATGCCTTTCACTTCCCTCTGTGTTGTACATCCTCTTGCCAATTCCTGAGGAAACCATCTAAGCATCCACTAAAGCGACTTTATCTACGTCTGTGATAACCGACATTTGCACGGACGAAGTTGCGGCGAAACGCTAGTCTTCTATATATTTTTTGAATGTCGGCTCAAGGCCACATTATCCCTGAGAAGCCGATATTTCAATAAACTCTTCGTTGACAGCGCACTGACTGATGACGAGGTAAATTGACTCATATTTATGTGAGAGTAACGAAAATGTAATTTTTCTTTTTTACTACATATTTTTTACGTGTTTTCTAGAGTATACGATGAATAAATAATGCTTACCTATATTTTTAAATAGTTTGTTAAATTGAGTAGTTTGAAATTACTTATTTAATTTGAGCGAATCTTTTTATATTTTCATTAGATTTTTTTTAAATGGTCGCGCTTATTTGCCTGTCAGAGTTATTTTTTAACTTTAATTTATTTTCCAATGAGGGTATTAGAGTATTTATGATATTAAGTTATTTAAGTTAGAGTTAGTCGATGATCAGAATGCCAATTGTACTAATTAAAATCATTAAAAATCTTGTCGCAATCTCATCTCAGCGACAATCTATGTCAAAGAATTTTAGATAAAATAGAGGCATTTTATATTAAACTGACTCGACTATGCATGCGTTGCTGTGGCTTGAAGTAAGTAAAGATATTGAGGTCAATAATATCTTATCGTTTAAGTTTGACCAAATTACACACTGTAAACCATATTTCATAAAAAAAATTTGAGTAGTTTAGGAGTCCATCCCGGACAAACAACGTGACGCGTAATTTATTTATATTAAGATTTTTCCTAAATGTTAGTAGAATAGTCTCCCTTTTCAAAATTCAATCTCATAGTATATAGTAGGTATATAACCCAGGCCTGCTATGATTTGGTTCAAATGCAAATACTACTCGTTAGCCAAACTACGACAACCGGAGCCCGTCCCCTTTAGCCAACTGTCACGTACGTGATGATTGTAAATCAGTTGATATTATTAAAGTAATTGATTTGTTCCAGAACTGACTGAAGCTCAGTTTTAATCATTAGTAACATAACAATCAAAATGGGTCACTATTAATAAGAACAAACGATTAATAGTTCAACATTTTGACCTAACAAAAGATAATGAGTAATAAAATTTATTTAAACAAATATTATGTACATAAGCAGTCCGCGGAAACAAAGAACTCATGGTGCGCTGACGGAGCAAGGTCGAGGCTTTCAGGATAATTATGGCAAAATGACAGCGCTCGTACAAACGCCGCGGCCGTGGGATAAGCGCGCATTGTGACACCCATTTCATCCCATACAACACCAGCCACCCCCCCCAACAAAGTCCTTGGCGTGACCGTGAAAAAAATATCCATCAACCATACTTGGAACTGATTTGTCTCGCAACTGTACCACTTCCGCGAATTAAACTCCGTGGCAAATTCACAGGATCCCAAACGCATTGTTTTCTACGCCAGTGCTACGCCGCTACGAGAACGCGTAGCCGCGTAGCGACTAATTACAATTTTTCGACAGTTACCGCGGTTCTGCTCGAATGAGATGTCGATACGATCTCGTCGGTAATTAGTTAATATTATATAACTTTCATCTCGATATCACTAGAGGTCAGAGAAAAAAAAAACAAAAAAATCAAAACGAATCCTTTTTGAAAAAAGAACCTTACCTGATATAGATGTCTCGTTCCCACGGATTGAAGGTCGGAGTGTCAGTGTTTGTAGTGTAAGGGCACTGATGCACTCGCGGACGCGTGCGGCTGCTGCGAGCGCTGGCAACTCACTGACTGGGCCCGGCCGGGAGCCCCGCCGCCCGCACCCCGCGCCGCACCCCCGCGCCCTAGCGGATAAACAACGTGCATTGTGGGCCCGATCTGTGGGCCTACCCTGCTTCACACACACATGCATACCTCTCGCGAGATACGCTCTAAGTGACCTCTCCATTGCGCGCTCTCTGAACAATACTCACACCAACCAACCACTACAACCATGCAATGTATTAGACATACGGAACTAAGCGATGCTAACAAACCGAAGCATAATGGTTATCAAATAAATTTTCCGCCCAGATAGTAAGTCTAGCGTTATAGATTTTGGATTTAAGTTCCATGATTGCACGGATCGGGGACAATGATAGATACATATACGTTATTAGGGCTTAGGTGGACAGTATTTAGGACACCCTTGGGTTTTGTGTCTACGACTGGACAATGGGTACAGGTACATAGTATTGGCAATCAATTAAAATGCATGATAGTGCAGAACGTACTGTTCATAGTATATATAGGTTTGTTTAAAGTGGGTGTGTCTCAGTACGGAGATACGCATTTGTGTACGATAAAGCCGGTACACTACTATGAGAGGGAGCGAGTAAAACCTTTCTCTATTATTTCTTGTAACTATTGGATGCTGTATAATAACGCGTAAGAAGGGTATCAGTTTACTTCTCTTTTGTTATAAAAAAAAACCTCTAAGAGATAGCCAAGAATTATATGAGCTTATACAGATGTAAAATGGGTGTAATTCAATAGTACAGGTCTTTTATAACATATAACAAAAAGGCGCATAGCGGAAAAAAGTTATGAAGGTTTAAAAAGTTATTTTCGTTTAGTTCTTTAGTTAGTTTTGGTTCTGCCAATACTAGTCAAAGTCAAATCATTTTGATCATTTATACCATTTAAAAGGCACTTTTGAACATCATTTACTAGAGTGAAAAAATTGAGTCTAGTAGCCCATTCCAAAAGGTAGTACCATATGGAAAAGAATAACCAAAAAACTCCATACATAGCCTTTAAAAAAATATAAAGTTTTACAATAAGGGTACATTCATTCCATAGAACCCAAGACCCAAGCTCAGCAGTCGTGGTTGCTGCGAAAAGACCATTTCATACATACATATCTACATAACATCACGCCAGTATTCCCTGAAGGGTTAGGCAGAGGTATACCCACATGGTACTGAACTTCATCAAAACTTGCTCATAAAGTGATTAACACAGGTTCAACACCTGAATTAGTCATAAAGATTAATATGAAGCTCCATTACGTTTCAATTGGGCGGTCATAACCTGACCGCCCAGCATATGCATAATTTGCAGTCGCTTGGGGCTAGTCGCATCACAATGAGCCGGCTGGCGAGATGAGACACAGTCCTTTGTGGTCGTGAGATGATAATAGGATAGCAGAGTGGAGATTATCTTAGATAAAACTAAAATCAGTGAAACCTAGACTTATCTAATATACAAATATTATAACGCTGATGATTTTTTGTTTGTTTTTACGATCTAACCTCCTTAAATACTGGTCCGATTCAGGGTTTGGCAGAGGTAGTAGACCCACATTTCGCCAGTTATGCTTAAATCCCATGTAATAGGGGACTACATTTTATTATCATAAAAATTTAGAAGCCGTAAGAAAATTCATACAGACGAAATCGCGGGCAAAATACCAATATCAGTTTAATATTCACAAAAATCTTCTAATACCCAATGACCTTGAAGAATAAATAGACATGATTTCAACACGGACGTCAGATAATAACAAACATTATGGATAGATGCGCAAGTGGGTCACCACAACCAACTGCATACAAATATCATTAAACATACAAAAACCCATAATAAACAGCAGAGACAACAGCCTCGTAGCAGCAGTACATCCAGCAGTACATGCAGCACTTACTAACAGAAATGTTAGCTCAATTTGCCAGCTGATAAATATATAATTCTTAGAACTAGTGGCAGGGACACGACATTACTGTGTTCACGTGTGGAGGAACCATTTTAATGTTTTGGAAAAATAAAACTTAATAAATGACATGTAAGAAAGTCGTAGCTTACGTCAAATGATTACCGTACTTAACGCGAGAATTCTCTTCACGAATTTATTTTGCAGACATTCGTTCGCTCAAATCGACAGTCTGTCTTTTACTTAGTGTCTTTTTTTTGGTCTTGTCATTATAAACATCATTTTAACGCACACTATGCAAAGACTGAAGTTGAATGGCAATTTATTTGCTTAATTGGAGCCGTGCTGTTATGACAAGTGACTTTAAAATTTTGACTGATTTATAAATCGTCGATATCTTTTATGTCGAGGATAAATATAACGGTTTGACATAATTTCTATATACAAAATCTGTTGAACAATTATTTCTCAAAATAGTATAAAATCTTTTCATATATATTTACTCGTATTCAATCCTCCATCTTATTTAAAACCTTACCTCAAAAAATCATTATAGTTTTAGTATTAAGTAAAATGCAGTTGCCCAAATCGTGTACCGTGTAAACAAAAAAGCGGTCAGCGGTTTTCTTAGAATGTATTTTTCAGTGGAGCAGTAGTGGCTTCAAGTTTACCTTTCCAGAAGTAGCAAGCCAGGAGGATTATTAGTACTATTGTAGGTTATTAGTAGTTTGAAGAAATGTCTTTATTGATTGACTGAGTTAATTGTCGAGAACTTTGCGTATATGTATCGGGTGATTTTGTTTGTTTTATGTAGGCAGCTTTTTTATTTTGCTGAAACTTTGTCGTTTTCTCTCAAACGCGCTATGCATGCAGTAGTAATGTCTACATCTAATAATATTATTGTGGAGACAATGGAGACTAGCCAAGCACGCAGAAGATATTATAGTGCACAAGTATGTACGCAAACTCCAATACAGTCTCTCTTCTTTCAATGTCATAGTCCGATGAGACAGCAATTCGAAAGGACCGGAGAAAAATCAAGTACAAGACCAAAGGCTCACGAACTTCTCAAGACACGGTAGTGTAATTCAACCAATTTCCAAACTCCGAGCTGCTACTAAAAAAATCATAATGGCAAAAAAACATCAACACTTTTTCCCCGACCTTGGAATCGAATTTAGGATTCCACAAGACAGAGCAGTCACTTACAACATACTTAGAATATGTAAGTACACAAACGGAGCCACCACGACTGTTTGGAAATAGGTTATGACGCAAGTAACATCAGATTTTGCACCCACACAATGAAGCCAATTTTTTCTACGTCAGAAGCCAAAAAAAGCACACAGATACCATTAGGTTCCGTTCAATAGCGTAACGTGGACGTCACGTGAACCTAACGTGGTACGTAAAAGTTTAACGGACTGCAGTGCGGCGCAACACGACGAATTAACAAGGATAGCTGTTTGTGTGTATGGGGTGGGTAGGGCTCGTGGGAAAGTGATGTTCATCTATACAGAGATATTATAAAGGGAACATAATCTCTAAGACTTATGAAGTCTTAATCATTCGACGAGCTAACTGACTGATTTCTTGACAATTTAAAAGTGCCTGTAAATGGTTTATTTATAATAAACTAGCTGACTCGGCCACGCGTTGCTGTGCCTTGAAGTAGGTAAAGATATTGAGGTCAATAATCGAGAGAATTAAAACTGAAGACTAATTATACTAATTAAAAACGTTGAAAATACAGTCCCAATCTCATCTCAACGTCAAGCAATGTCAAAAATGTAGGTAAATTAGAGACATTTTTGACAGACTGAGATTAGATTGTTCCTATTTGACGTTCCTATTTTGTAGAAATTGTTGCCCTGTTCAAACATGCCTAGGTGTACAACAAAAACGCATTCTAAGTACATCTCTATCAAAATTGTAACTACAGGCACAAATCATAAAAATTGTGACAATTAAAAACTTGTCTTCCAAATATACCACTCAATAAATAATTTGGCAGCTGCACTTATTATACCAAATGTATTTAAAAAATACTATTTTAATTATACCATATACTGGTATAATTAAAATAGTATTTTTTACGAATATCACTAAGGTAATCAAATCAAACGACGACCACAGCCATCCGTTTATCACAAAACTCCACACAACTAGTGGACATTTACGGGCCACAGAGGTAGTATTTCACAAACAAATATAACGAAACTACGTGAAATTCACTTTAATATGTTCAAAATAGCGGCATTTAATAACATTTCACATAAAAATCTGGATAATAAAGTTTATGACTGCACTATGCTACGTCGTAGCGCCCGTCGTAGCGGCGTAGCATATTCGTAGCACTTTACTACGACAGACGGTTCAACTGTTTTTACGAGAGTGTTACGTTTTGTCTACAAATTGTGTTTTGTGTAAATATATGGAAATAATGGTTTCGTGTTGTTGAGAGGCTTATGTACTTGTTCCACAGTTGTTTTTGGTGAGAAATAACGTAATGTACTATTAGGTACTAAAGATGTAAAAGATTCATGAAAGAAAGTTTTATTTTGACAAATTGTATCTCTAATCACAAATAAAATATTGTACTATTAGGGCAACCCCGTCAGGAACAAAGTTCCATAAAGAAAAATTGTTTAAACTTGAAGTTAAACATCTGGCCACGCACAATGCTTGCTGCTCAAATCTTAACATCACACACACACATGCAGAAACAGAAAGAAAGTGACAAAGAAAAAGAGAGCTGGCGTCTCCTGGAGGAGCATAACGCTTTTTCCTTACGTGACAATTTCTGCTAACTTCATTCCAAAAATAAATATTTATTTGCTAATCTGAAGCAGTAGCCGCGGCTATTCTCTCTTAGAGCTAAGTGTAACCTAAAGATTTACGAGTAATTTCCTATTAAATAATTAAATATACAAGTTCACGGATGAACACATTGTAAAACTACATTTTCTAAACAAGGATTGTCCCATAACAATGCAAATACATGACAAAATAATCCCCTGCATTCCGCCCCAACGATGCCTTTGTCCCCGAGACTCATAAAGCAATGAAATTAATTAATGAACATCATATTCCTGAGCTGCACAAATGCACATAATAATAGGAATTCAATGAAAACCAGTACAAAAGGCACAAAGCGACGGTGAACACAAATAGCAATCCAATCTGCTTTTTACCGGATTCAAAAGGTTCTAGTGATGGGGTCGTCACGGTAATTGGTATTGGTATCGTACTGGTTGGTTTTGGTTTCGGTTTGATGCTGTACATAGATGGATGGATAGACCACCAAATAAAAAACTCCAGACACTGGAACTTTAGGTTGCGAACAAATGAAGTATGTCCCGATTGGGGGGCGTAGAGTGACCCCCGGGGGGCATGACGCCCCCGAGCCTTTTATGTTCTAGGCATTAGAAAAAAGATTATTTACTTGATGTTGAGATTATTTACCCAGAGGTCGCCATATACGAGGGCACGTTACACGAACTGACTTTTTATGTATTGACAATTTTTCAAGGTCTCTTCTCATACAGAGAATGCGAGCACCACGCTTGTTTAGGGCGGAAAGAAGATTTCAGACTTACATTAAATATAGGTACGTGTTTCCTCACGATGTTTTCCTTCACTAGTGTCTATGATGTCCAAGACAAACATCCAAAAAGTCACTTTGGTACTTCCCCTTCCTGGTTTTAAACCCACGACCTCATGCAAGAGAGGCTGGTGCCTTAATCACCGGGCTTAAACGACCTTTGCCAAAACAATTACACGAAAACCTTAATCCAAAGTACCGTTAAAACGATTCTTTAAAAAGTAACAAAAGCTGAAAGTAACTGGAACTAGGTTACCGAAATTTAAT
Source organism: Hoplodrina ambigua (assembly GCA_949774945.1). Classification (NCBI taxonomy): domain Eukaryota; kingdom Metazoa; phylum Arthropoda; class Insecta; order Lepidoptera; family Noctuidae; genus Hoplodrina; species Hoplodrina ambigua. Next base: position 12,658,827 of record OX458968.1, read on the forward strand.
TAGAGTGAGATCTTTAGGGTATGAAGTTCTAACATCTGCAGTAAAGCCGTACCGTGCGCAACGGCTAAATAAACTTGCCTTTAGCTTTCAACCTTCATTTAAATGAATGTTACTTTCATTTTATATTTGAAAGTAAAAAAGAAAGAAAATCTTTTAATTCACGCGACAATGACGAATATAACGTAAAAATAATAATAAAAAGCTTTTAAAATTCATAAAAAATAAATGTTTCATTGTATTGTACGTTGCGTTGTTGTTGTTTGTTGTTTATTCTCGAAAATTTTCTGTATCTTTGCACCTACTATGTTTTGTCTCTGCATCACCCTAAGGTAGACTAGTACAAAATGCCCAAGGCATTATTTCCGCCTTTGTACAGTATATTTTTTACATAAAATTTTAATAAACAAATAAATAAAAGCAAAGTAAAAACAAGTTGGCTTTAAATCTAAGAAAATAAAATCAAATAAATACAGCTACTTAAGAAATATGCGCCACTACCACTACGACTACTATTTATTTATTTTATTTGAGGATATTAAAATAATCGTCTACAAAATGCAAGACTGCCTAGTTGGTCTAGTGGTCGCAGAGCGCGACTGCTGAGCATGAGGTCTTGGGCTCCATTCCCAGGTCGGGTAAAGTGTTATTGGGTTTTTTCCATCAGGAATTTTTCAGTAGCAGCCTAGGAACCTGGATTTGTGCACGGTTGATGGCAATAGACTCGCCCCCTTTTACATGGGGTACAGACTGACAGATCGAGTTACTTTCGTATTTATGTAGTAAAGATTAAAGATTAAAAAACACATGATTATCTAGTTTGGGACTCCCTTTAATCTTGAACTTCGTTGTTCGTCGTTATTTATATCTATCTATACATATAAAAGGCTTTGTCCTGAATAAATGACTGACTGACTGACGGATCAACGCATAGCCTAAACCGCTGATCATAGATACCTGAAATTTGGAGGGTGCGTTCTTTGTATGACGTATGCATCTGGTAAGAAATGATTTTCCAAAATTTACCCCTAAGGGGATGTAACAGGGGTTCAAATTTTGTATGGAGAAAACCACTTTGACGCGGACGAAATCGCGGGCAGAAGCTAGTTTGTTGCAATAATACCATAGTAAAACGCCACTCTTTGAAATATTCAGACAAAGTCATACGCAAAAGCGAGTATATAGTGTACACTATAACTAATTTGCCCACCTTGCCTGCACAATGCTGATAACAACACACACATTATTAATTAGTGTACGTACCTTGTCTAAATATTGTGTTAATTAATCGGAAACGATGAACACTGCAAAATTTACAGTGAGGGATGTCAATTACAACGTTGTAAACGAACTTTTCTAATGACGTGCGACGAAACGTTTTATATATAGAATTTCTTAAAAGTAATTAATTATTTTGTTTTCTAAGGCCTATTTGCACCAAAAACGTAACTTGGAGTTAGTTGCTTGCACGAGGTTTAAGTTAGCAATTGTGTATGACGTTTTTTAATTTAACGTCAAAGTCAAATCAAATTATGTATATCGTTAAAAACCATTTTTAAACGTCATTTAAGTACTACACATAGTAATTGAATCTAGTTGCCCGGTCTAAAGGTTTTTTCGTATGCAGAAGATTGTATAAAAAAATAACATACTACTTTTTCAACGCGTACAGGATCATACAGCCACCTGGAGGTTTAGGTTTTGGTGCAAGTGGTCCTAAGTTTATTTTGGTACACAAGTTTAACCTACAACACGTGCCAGGCAAAGTAAAGTTGCTAATTGTGCGCGTAAATTTTAATTCCACCAATCATTGATACACCATTAGACTAGATCGATAAATCAATAATTGACATCTAAAAAAAAAAATAACAATCCAAAAAACTATTTAAAATTCTTGTATTGGTCTATCTGTTTATTTGTTCCGGCTAATATCCGAAACGGCTGGACCGATTTTGACAAACTTACACTGGCTGTTAGCAGTAAGGAGTAACTTTAGCTACTTTTATTTAGAAAAATAAAAGACTTCGCTATCCGCCCAAAAAAACCCAGCAGAAAACCGACATTTCATTTTCGTTTCATTTATTCATAAACAAAATACATTGTGTTGAATATACAATACACACAGTCACGCAGGCCGAGTCACGGACATAAGCTAGTCTTACTAAATCCAACAGCACATATATACTTCACTTGGTATCCATCGACAACACCACCGCGTCACTAGTAGGTACCTACGTTTAATTAAAAAATACTCCATGCAAAACTATACGGTGAAACGAAATGAAAATATTTAATATTCTACTCCCGCCGCGTTCCCAGTGCTATTCATTATCTCTTTTCATTTCAATTACAGCGCACCTGTGCTTTTATCATATGGATATTATGTACCAGATTATTCAAGCACTGTTTTGATTTTCCGGTGATTTTTTTATAGGGTGAGACTATTCATGAATATAAGCAATTTTTACCTTGAAAAATGAAAGAAATAAACAGCTGTTTTAGACATTTTGATCGTGTGTCGCGAACGCGGGCTTAAGTCGACCCAGGAGACGTTTTGAGTTTGATTCTCAAGTTGGGCAACGTGTTATTGGGATTTCCCATCAGGAATTTCTTAGTAGCAGCCTCGGAGTATGGTTTTGGTGACCGGTTGATGGAAATAGGGTCGCCCCATGGGACTTAAACATAACTGGCGAAATGTGGGTTTAGCAATGGATACACCTCTGCCTAACTCTTCGGGGATTTCAGTCGTGATGTTATAAACATTCCAGATTCTATATAATTACTGATATGCATTTATCGACTAACAAGAATGAAACAATTCTATTTCGAAATCAAATTGAATCGCAACCGTTTTCCACGTGAACGGTACGTCCAATTTATTCAGAGCTCTGCTATTTCATTAGGTACGCTGTCGGTCTTTCAATTTGCGCTCTGTGCGGGGGGTGGGGGCGTTCTACTTAAGTTGGACGCTCACTGAATCAGCCCCCGGCTATTGGTAAGGTTTCTTCCACTTTTTATTCAACGCAGTCAGCGTTTTAGTTAAAATAATGATGATTTATATTATGGTACAGGGGAATTGTAGGGGGTGGATATTGTATTTCTTTTTAGTTATTTGTTCGTGCGGTATTTTGTCTAGTGCTGATCCTCTGACATATGTTATACTAGCTTTTGCCCTCGACTTCATCCACGTAAATGTCGGGCCTCTCGTTTCATGCCCTAAGAACATGAAACGGGAATTTGGAAAATCCTTTCTTAACCTCTAACTCTCGATCAAGTAATCGAGAGTGAGAGTCTGTTCAGCCGTTTTAAGATTATCTGCTCTTTCTTGGTTGGTCTGATCGAGTTTTGTTAGTGTCGAAGTATTTTAAATTTATCTTATTTACTCACTTTTTCAAAGTCTGACAGTCAGTCTTGCCGAGGGGTACCGCATTAAAAAATATATATATAAAATAAAAATATATATATATATATATATTTATCTTTATTTCAATTTATTTGGTAATTTAATTTGAAGTTTTGGTATTTATTATGATTTAAAATTATTTTATTTATATTTAAATTATGTATGGCAATGGGTGTAATTTACCTGAGAATGAATACATTTAATTACCCAGTTACTGGGTTGTGGAGGTCAGATAGCTAGTCGCTCCGGGTAAGATATTGTGTTCAGCTGCATCCTGTTAGACTGGAAGCCGACACTAACATACTTAGTTTGGAAAAGGCTAGGCAGATGATGATGACTAATTTTTAAATCGCATTTTTACTGCATGTCCAGAGAAAATTAAATCATCTCCCAACCGCACAGCTTCCAGCGAACTAACAGCGGGCGTCCACCGCACGGCTGTCAACTAGTGATTTCACCACAACCGTAATTGATTGATTTGCGCCTAAATTATAGCGACAGACCGCATCAAACGCGGTCGTGACTGCCAATCAATCAGCTGTCCAGTGCCTGACATTATATTATTACAGCTGTTTGTGTTTACCGGTGGACGGCACCTACATGCAAGACATTTACTATCTATAGAATGACTGGCAATTAATGACAGATACTTAAACACATGATTGTACTCATGATAATATACAATTTACCTAAGAAAAGTCTTTTTTTAATCACACTAAAGGCGTGCACACGCGCGCTGTCCTTACGGTTAATAGCTAAATAAAATGTATGCTAAAAGTTGAAAAATAATTTGTAAAAAGGGATAAGTAACTAAATTAAATTACAGACTTTACAATAATGACTGCCTCGTTGGTCTAGTGGTCGCAAAGCGCGACTGCTGAGCATGAGGTCTTCGGTTCTATTCCCAGGTCAGGCAAAGTGTCATTGGGTTATTTCATCTGAAATTTCTCAGTAACAGTCTCGGACTAAAAATTAATCAGCGATAAATAACCAAAATCACTTAAAAAACAGGAGAAATTGTAACATGAGTTTTAGTTTTAGCAGAATTAAACCCAGATACATACGCGAAGAAAACAAAAACATAGCGAAACGCTGAGGAGAAGGTGATATTGTTCTTATTTTGTATAGAGGCTTTTAACATAAAATGCTAATACAATAAGCGAAATAGCAGTACCACCTCCCTGTCTAATAACACCTTACTACTTACTATCACCTGCGATAATACCCTGACCTTTCGCAAAGATCTAATCTTAACAGAAAGATAAAGTTGAAAAAAAGAAAAAAAGATATTACAGAAGCTGGCAACACCGCGCGGCTTACAGATTAAATATTAATTACAGACATATCCTGACATTTAAGACCCTACCGTTTAAACCTCAAGATCTACTTAGCTTTTAAAAGAGAGAGAGGATTAAACTTTTTCCGAGTACAGTTAGTCTGAAACGGTAATCCGATTTACTTTTGCTTGACATTTAAAATATCTAATAGCGAAATGAAATGGATTCCGATCGGTTGGAGATTACTTAATCTTATTAAAGAGGATGGTTTAAGATTGTCCGCGAATTCCAAAATTTGTTCCGTTTTTTTGCAATTTGCAGCACTGGTTATATTTTTATTGAAAAATTAAAAAGTAAAAAATAACATAACATCGCGCCTGTAATCCCCGAAGGGTTAGGCAGAGGAGTTTCCATTAGTACACCCACATTTCGCCAGTTATGTTTTTAGTCCCATGTAATAGGGGGCGAGCCTATTGCCATCAACCGGGCACAAATCCAGACTCCGAGGCTAATACTGAGAAATTCCTGAAAAAGTAATAATAATAAATATCTTGGGACAACTCACACACGGCTATCTGTTCCCAAGCTAAGCAGAACTTGTGTTATGGTAACCAGACAACTGATATACATACTTATATAATTTATAAATACATACATATAATAGATAAAACACACCCAGACACAGAACTAACAATCATGCTCATCACACAAAGTTTGTCCTGGGTGGGAATCGAACCCACGACCTCCGGCTTAGCAGTCAGGGGCCCTAACCACTAGACCAACAGGCCCGTCACGTAGGACTTTCACTTAATTTAGAAGTCTACATAGACGAAGTCGTGGGTAGAAGCTAGTCTTTAATACGTTGAGCGTCAATTCTCATCGACAATGAACCGATCGAGTACAGCCTCACGGGAATTGGAGTACCTCCTCTCATTTCTTCATAAAATTGATCTAGTCGAAGCGAATTTGCAGCTTCATTTATTTAAGGCTTCTGCGTATCTACCTATTAATTTATGAATGTTTAGTATTTTTATAATAAATCTATCTTCTGCTTGTAACTTTGTCAACTTGGAACTTAAATATACCATAAAGTATAACCTTTGATACTTACTACACAAAACTTATAAAAAATAATAAAATAAGGAAGCTTGTAACTAGCAAATGTCCCTACTTATGCTTTTAATTATGTTTGTTATTAGTATGTAAGCTTTCTTCATAATAAATAAAATAATAGGATACAAAATAAAATAATTGATTTCTTTTTAATCGGATCGTATTTTCTCTGGGTATGATTACTTCTTACAAGTAAACAAAAAAATATATATTACAGCAATTAACACACGCCAACAATTGCCTACCTCTCTATAATATCTTCTTTTCTTTCTAAATATGATAATATTAATACATAACTGACAAATGACACAGTTTTTCCAAAATTCACCCCCTAAGGGGATGAAATGGAAGTTTAAGTTTGTATGGAGAGTTTTCTATGAAGCCCGAATTCAATGCGAGCGATACCGTGGGCAAAAGCTAGTCTATTATAATATACGTATAATAAATACTAGGGCAGCAGTCAGCGGCGGCAGTATAACTGTGATCTGCATAATGTTCAGGAGTGCCGCAATGCGAACCGAATTGCATTCAACACCGCCAGAATTATAACTGATTTCGATATGCTAATGACTTCACGCTTTATATGATACTTTACGGGTTTTCCTTAGTTTTTCAGATTTAAAAGCTTTTCGAAGATATTGAGGTGTCTTAAGACATTGGTGGATGTCACTTAAGTGTCCTGCCTTTCTACTTTCAAATGTTCTCTGATATTTTTTTAGATTATGTATGTGTCCTGTTCATTTAAAAATATAAGGACTTGAAAGTTTCTATGAAATGCCGTACGACGTAAACGCTCCTAACCACCTACATACATACATAACATCACGCCTGTAATCCCCGAAGTCTTAAGCAGAGGTGTGCCCATTGGTACCCCACATTTCGCCAGTTATGTTTAAGTCCCATGTTACAGGGGCGAGCCTATTGCCATCAAGTGGACACAAATCCAGACTGACTGAGGCTACTGAGAAATTCCTGATGGAAAACCCAATAACACTTTGCCCGACCTGGGATCCGACCCAAGACCTCATGATCTGCAGTCGCGCTTTGCGACCACTAGACCAACCAGGCAGGGTCTTAAACATCTCTTGTAGTAGATCTTTTCCAGGCAGATGAGAAAGACTCCCTTCTATTTATTTATTTAAACTTTATGCAACAAAAGTACAAAGACGGACTGCCTTTGGCATTCTCTAACAGTCGACCAAAGGCGGTGAAGAGATGACCTATTCTTTTTTATCAATCCAGGAGTAGGCACCATTACAGATGAAAATAAAAAAGAAACTAAATGCAACCATAAACAGAAGGGACCATAAACAAGCCACCTGATCCATTAGAGGCGACGCCATAGCCATTAAAAATGGATTTGTTCTTATATCTGTCGTTTCGGCGTGAAATCGGAACGTTTTCAATTACCAATAAATCGGACAGTACTGTTCCTCTATTGGCCCATATTCTGCGGTCGTTCGACAATTATTTCAATTAAATGAACTCGTATTGTGGTTGTGAATTTAAAAGAGGTTATTTTTTAATTATTTTCTGTTATTGTTCTCTGTTTATAGAGTTATAGCCTTATTAAACTTGTGGGCTGGTGACCTGACCTGGTTTATTAAATTCTCATCTGTCCTATAAAGACCATGTAATATGCGAAAAATGTTATTGTTATTGTTTAGATCTTTTTAGAACTAGAAAGAAAGAAAAACTTTTTATTCACGTGAAAGTGACGCACGCATAGATATAAACTAAATACATAATAAAAAATTAAAAAAAATAAGTGTCCTTAACGGTAATTTGCGCCACTACCGCGCGAAACGGTCGACGCTCAGCATAATGCCGTGGCTCACACACGATGGCACGAAACCACGGCGCTGGTTTTCAGCGTAGGCCGACGTGTCTCTGTCTCGGAACTACACGTAAAAACATTCACCCATCGTACCGAGGCACAGAACAAAAAAAGTTTTGACACAAATGACGCTGTTCGGCACAGCGCTCCTAAAGTATATACCTATTAACTATGTAGAGGACGGCTTCCAGTCTAACCGAGTTCAGCTAAATACATGGAGTGACAGCCTATCTAACCTCCACAATCCACTTACTGGGTAAGTTTCCCAGTAACTGGATTCCAGGGTTCCGGTTTTGTTCGAAAGAGTTACCGAGGCCCTGGAACACAAAGGGAGGAACACGGATGGGTTTTAGTCAGCAAGAGTCTGACCTCCCGCTCCGCCCAAAGCGGAAGAAGTCATTCGATGATTTCCAATCATTAAACGATTTGATTCTAGATTGAAAGTCAGACTTTTTGAGGCTATCTGTAAGTACTACAACAATCTACGAATGAAAGTTGGCACCAACGGCTTTACGTAGAGAGGACCTATTATCAAAAAACACGGGGGTACCACACTACCTACTTCCAAAGTCCTAACTCAATAACATTTTTGTTCGAACTGGAACTCTATGCTTAGCATTCGTGCTTGGTAGCAAGCATGAAGAGACTAACGGAGCAGCTCATAATTATCCGAGTTGACATAGAAACGTAGGGCATTGGCGGTCAGAAGCAATATGCTGGCCCGCAGGTTTGCGCGTTGTTGTGATCAAGTTAAAGTCACACTATTTAGACCGTACTGTCAGACTTTCTACACGTGCAGCCTTTGGTTCAAGTATACGCAGAGGCCGCTCAGTGCCCTACGTGTCCAATATAACTGAAAACATTTATACGTGCACAAATTTTATAACCTTTTTGTAACTGTTTATCGACATGGTATGAAATAAAGATTCTATTATTATAATTATCTACATGAATACAGGGACAAACTGAAAATGATTTATGTGGACTACCTTATCCCTGAAATCGCTCGACAAATTCCAAGCCCCATCGCTGTAAACAGAACAGTTTTTTTAATAACACCCCTCCGGCCGCCCCAGTCTTTTATCTTGAACATCTTTATGGGGGAAATTTTCGTGAGAATTCTAATTAAATTTCTTGAAAGCAAGTCCCCGAGAATGGGACCCCAGGTACCCGGGCTGCGGTGCCGACGTCTTAAGGAAAAGGCGGCCAGAGGTATTACGTGCCACTAATATATGTTAATTAGGAAATAAAAGAAAATTAGAATTGAAATTGAGGTTTTAAAATTGTCTGTTGAGTTTTTCATCTGCGGCGAAATGCGATTGTGAAATAAAAGAAGCTATTCGGTTAGCTAGTTTTTAATTTTTTTACTTTGTTGACTGCTGCTTTGGACTAGTGTTAAATAATGTTTTACCTATGCTTAGAATAGACATAAAATGAATCGGCGTTAAATATATCCTAAATAGGTATCTTAAAACATTACAACTACTTCGAAATGGGACACATTTTGGGGATACTAAACCCAATTCGAAAATCGATTCGAAAATATTGTTAATTTTGCGTGCTTTATGCAGTGAAATATTGTAAAAATAAAATACTTCACATTTTCTTGCATTAATTTTAATATCAATCATTAAGGTTGGTAATAAAAGGTTTTAGCCGTACCTACCTAATGCTGTATTTATTTCCATAGACAGCTAGAGCTATAAACTGGAAGCAATTATTACCCTACCGTTTATAACTTGCAGTAGGTACCAGCGCATTGTGTCCAATTTGTTGAGCATACGATTTACGGAAGTCCACCAGCGAGGCCGTGGTCCACTTTAATGTCGGACAATATTCATATTCATTTCTTAGAACTCAGCGGTTTGTAGAACGAATAGAAAGAGGTTTGTTAGCAAGTCTAGCATGCAGTTTATGATAAGCTTCCATTTTCAAATTGCGGTGTGATTGTGTACTCTTTGTTTTATAATGTTTTTTTTTTGCAAGCTTTTATTTATACTTGCACTATTTGTAAGTTGTCCTTTCAAAAGCAAACCATTTTTCGACCATTCTTGTTGGTATCCGATTGAGCTGAAATTTTGCATAGATACACCTATAGTTCTGATACCACAATGTCCAATTGAAATAATTTTAAATTAAAGCTTGTACCTATTTAAAATATATATATATATATATATATATATATATATATATATATATATAATTATTTCTAATGTACCTAGTACCCGGTATCAGTGACCGCCATGATAGAAATCGGTCTGGGAAATATTAAGTTGGTAAATACGATGAAAACATACTTTATGGAAATACTTTACTGCATTGCACCGTTTCGCCAATGTTGACCCTTTAACACAAAGTTGAAATGTGCCTGCGTAAGGTACGTAGGTACTTTTCAAACGTAAGGAATAATTTTTAACGTTTTTGCAACATTTTTCATTGATGTTTCACTCCTGTTGGGCGTAGCGTGATGTTATATAGCAATAAATCTATCTACTATTCAAAAATATTTTTTCTATTCCGACCAGTAATTCCTGAAATGAGCGCGTTCAACTAAACAAACAAACTCTTCAGCTTATTAGCTACATTAGTATAGGAAACTTCAGATTTCCTCCTATGAAAAAGTCACACTGGTACTTTCCCGGTAACAAACCGACAACCACATGCATAAGAGGTGGCCGGCTTACCCACTGGGCCATCACAACAGTCCCTTAAGGAGTAAAGTAAACACAGAGGTTATATCCAATCATTTCCAAATTCACCTGAGCTGGCAACCCTCAGAACCGCTAATGCACCGGCGAGCAGTTACTATAAAAGCAGTAATTACCGCTCGACCTTTCCCGGGCTGCCGATGACAGTAAACTTTTATTGCCACTAAAAATAATGGCTGGCCAAGTGAATCGATAGCTGTGTACTGCAACACTGATCTTTTTACACAAATCTTTCAACCATTTTAAGCAAAAAAAAATATCTCATGTTGAGATGAGTGAAAGGCGTTTAACAAAGTAAGTTTAAGTGGCAGAGGTGAGTGGCAACGCAGGAAGGGGACGCCCTAGGACCTACACTGACCTTATTGGTTTTTCAGAAAGGTCAAGGGCGCAGTACTCGTAATCTATGTGCTTGTATGACAAGATGTATGAACGTGGACGAGGTGAAAGGAGTGTATAAGGATCGTAGCAGTAGTGCTTCTATGGTTTCTGCGTACCCCCATGGGAAAAAGGAGTGAGTTTACGTATATATGTAGATATGTATGTTTTAGACTGCCTCGTAAGTCTTGTGGTCGTAAGCGCGACTGCTGTGCATGAGGTCTTGGGTTCGATTCCCAGGTCGGGCAAAGTGTTATTGGGTTTTTCCATCAGGAATTTCTATATAGGCAATAGGCTCGCCCCCTATTACATGGGACTAAAAACATAACTGGCGAAATGTGGGTGTACTAATGGGTACACCTTTGCCTAACCCTTCTGGGATTTCAGGCGTGATGTTATGTATGTTTTACCTTTAGGCATCAAAAGTAGAAAAACCGGATAAGACCGAGTACGTCATGAAGAGTAGGAACCGTAGTTCCTCCGTTCGGAGTAATAATGGCGATACTGTTATATTTTCTACGATACCTTACAAGGTACAGAACCCTTCGTGTGCGAATCTAACTCGCACTCTACTGATTTTTTTTGTTATGTAGGTAATAGCTAACAGTTTATTTTATCATCATTTTACATCGCATGGATGTAAAATTATGTTTTTTCTTTCGAATTTTACCCAATAATAGCTAATTATAATTTTGAAAGTATAATTAAACCATAACACTGCAATAAAATCCTTATGAATCGCGTCACGGCCCGCACTTACCTACATACGACGAGTTGCCAAGACATGTTATTGCAAAATACAGATACAGAAAAAACAACTAGACCAGCCAATCGACACATTTTCCCCTCCTTGGATAATGTCTTGACATTATAAGAAAATAACATGCGCAAAAGATTGTATAAGAAAACCAAATAACATTCTCCAGAGCATTCCATCCGTAGTGATTCCATTGGCTCAGATAAATAAGTTTCTCAGCTGAAACTTGATTTAGAACGGCGGAGCGAAGCCACAGACTCCGACTGTCGCTCCGCAGTTAACTCGATTCCGTTTTATTGCACGTTTACTGCTGCCTTGGTTACTTGTAGCTTTTATAATGTTAGAGCAGTAATCTTGGCGGATAGTCGTTGTATATGTGTGTTTATTTATGCAACGTGAAAATTAGAGATTATTGTACATACCTATGGCCAGGATATCCGGGGTCAGAGTTGATGTGAGAAAGTTTATGTTAAAAGCATGCTGCCCAACAAAGAGACATTCTATCAGGCATGAGAATTTAATGTCCCAACCCGTTCCCCAACATCCATCTGTTACAAAATCACCTACTAGATATTGTATTTGTTTAGTTTATGATAACATTAATCGGGTTATTTTAAATCACGTGAGTACCGTTAATTATTATTCGAGAAGCTTTCTCCCACGACTTCATCTACATCGCATAAACATACGAAGAAGTTACGTGGTCTAACGTTATTAGATTCATTTAATTTAATCAAGAATTCGAGAGGTAGGTAGCTTAAGATCCTAATAACGTTAGGTACCTACTTTCTTCGTCGTTCTTATCAAATTTTGTAATAATCAATTCAGTGGTTACCGTTACAAGGTAACAAACAAACAGAGTTACTTTTGTATTAATAATAGGGAAAAGCATAATATTGAAATCTAAACATCAAACTGAAAAGCCCATTATTCAAACTATAAAAACAAAATATCAATCACCTGACATGACAGTTAGCAACGTCAAAAAACGTCATTGCGACACAACACGTAAGGGAAAACCATAATAATTTGCGTAAAATAGTTGTTATATACGAAAATAAGACAATAAAAACCTCTAAAAATGGCTTCAATACCGCTAATGTACGCTCAGGAAGATTGTGAGTTAGGTGGAAAGGAATCTATAGAGGTAAAGTGACGATTTTTTATAGTAATGGCGAATTTTATACGAGTGAATGTTGTCCTCAATGTTTGTCCTTCAACATATTGTGCTTAAAACATTAAACTCGTTTAAACAAACACATCGGGTTCTAGAACGTATTCATGTGCTAATTTTCTATTCAATTTGAGGCATAAACAAGTTTTATTTTTCTATCGTGGCGTAAATAATCTCTGATTATTTCATTTCCACATGATTGTGTGCAATGTTAAGGCCGTTGATAAGATAAAGCCTCATTTTGCTAAATGTATGAGTTTTCCATTTTCAAATCTTTGGTATCAGCATATTATTTTAGTCAAATAGCAACTTGATTTAAATACACATCACTTATTTGGGATACATATATCTCAATTTCTTCATGCAAATTGTTGATGAGCCTCCATTTTGTATAATCAGCAACTATTTACATTAGAGAAATTTATGATTATTTACTCTGTACTTACCATTCACTTATCATAAGTCTCTAGGAAGCATTTTCATTTTATTAAACTCAATTAAAATGTAAATCTGTATCTACAACTCATTTTAGGAGAATAATTAAATGTAAAAACATATTCTAAAAGTAATACTACCATCTTATATTAGTCCATATTATTACCTATAGACCATAGTACAGTTGATAAGTTAAGTACCTCATCTAAGTTAATTTCAAAACTAGACCTAATTTTTACGGAAGCACACAAACAAGAAAATACAAATAAAATCATTATGCTTTATGTCATAAAGTCAGGTAAAAATAAAATTTAGCTAATATTTTATCATAAAGCAAAAATGGTAAACCTAGGTATTCCTTCCTTTATTTGTTGTTAGTTAATCAAAGTAATACTACATAATGTTGAAAATGTTTACAAATTATATTGCAAAATGCATAAAATCATCAATACAGCTTTCTAAGATACAATTAAATGTAAATATCATGTTTTGTGAAATAGTTTTGACAACAAATCCGTTGGTTCAAGAGATCTCTGGGAGAAACAATCCGATTACAAAAATTTTTTGACTGACAGAAAGCTGCTTTAATATATTGCTGAGTGTCATAAACTATGTTTTAAGGCATATCTTCCACACTAGTGAAGTCATGTGCGAAAGCTAGTCTAAATAAAAATAAAATACTCTGTTTTGCAGGATGACTTCGCCTACCGCAACAATGTGGCCAACGCTGACAAAGAGATCCGTCTGGGATTTGTGCGCAAAGTGTATGGTCTTCTCTCAGTGCAACTCCTGGCTACCGTTGCAATCGCTGGAACATTCCATCTTGTTGAGCCTGTCAAACTCTTCATACACCAGAAGTAAGTTGGGGATATTTTTACTGTTTTGTAAGCTTTGTCTAGAAATATAAAGATCAATGGGCATTTGACATCGTTAACCAATAACTCCAAACAGCAATTTCTCTAAAAAACACTCCATTTTAGCCCTGAAAACCGGATTCATATCGATTAACCGTAAAATATGATTTTAAGTTGCTTTGAAAAAAAATAATAGTTTATCAATTCAGGTGGTAAAAAAGTGATGTTACATTTTATTACTGCCATGCAAAATCTACAGGGGAATGGTGTTATGGTGAATGGTGTGGCATCTAGTACCCAATTGTGTTACCGTTTCAAGGTATCCTGTTTGAATGACTAATCGGAAAAACAATTTAAACACATATTAGTCTTGGATTTTGTTCTGGTTTTCCTTATTTCTATTGACATGCGTGAGCGTGCATTTGAAATATGTTTTCCTTGTCTTAAGACACCATCTTGTCTTCATATTATTTTCCTTAGATTATCTTATACACAAGCCCATTCAAGAAAACTTGCTACCTACATCCTCACCAAATTGCCTGCCATGTGTGGCCATTTTGGAAATATATCCTGAGACCTATATGGGGTGTAAAAAGACATCACGCAAACGTTAACTTTGCATAGTGACTTAAAAAAAGCTTAAACATTAATTTTTTGATAGCCAGTCATGTATAGATGACAAACTAAATTGTGCCCAGCACTCCACGGTCACGACTGCGTGACAGACTAAATACGTACAATACTATTTTATAGGTTTTTTTTGACGTGGCCGTCAAAAGGTTCAGCAGAAAATATTGATGGGAATTTACTTTTATTCTTTGGTGTTTTGAGTAATAATTTTTTGGTAACACACATTACAATACAGTTCAGGGATCGGAGAGGTGGGGTTCCATTTAACTTTGACTATGATCTGGTATGGTCCAGAACATAAAAAAATACCACAGTGATGGGAAGAACTCTCGACTTTGTTAAATGTCTATATTTTGTGTCTATGAATGATCTAAGATGATGAATATTCATTGACAACTCTTCTGTTCCAGTGATTGGATGGTGATAGTAGCGTTTGTGTTCAGCTTGATAACGCTATTCGCACTCATCGCCAAGAGGAAGGACTCACCCGCCAATCTATACCTGCTGGCTGCTTTTGTAAGTATTTGCAGGATCTAAGTAATGAAGTTGTTGGCCACTTAGTTAGTTCCATTTCCAAGCAAGGCAATCGTTTGTTTGCCTCGAAAAGCATGTTAGGCCCTATGAGAAGTTATAATATTAATAGTCTTTTACAGTTCTGAACGTTATGTAACGTTCAGAACGTCTGCGTCCTGCTTACGCTTGACCATAACCTTATGTAAGCTTATGGTCAAGCGCAAACGGGACAACGATATGTCGAAGCGGTATTCTAAATTCTATATAATATAGAATGTTATATGTCATTAAATATCACGCTACGATGGTATGAGCAGTAACGGACAGAAGCTATTTTGTTTGAATATAATATTAAACATTGGTTTTCTTCTCCAGACGGTGGTACAAGCGTACTCAGTGGGCGTGGTGGTGTCGTACTACAACACCGCCGTGGTCCTGCAAGCGCTGACGCTCACCTTCGCAGTGGTGTTCTCTCTCACTGTGTTCACGCTTAACACCAAGACTGACTTCTCCTTCATTGGATATGGGTAAGTTGTTGAAGGTATTCATGTATACAGGGCGATTTTTACCCATGGACTGCGTTAAAACACCCGTTGTGTTTCTACTAAAAAAACGAGAGTGCGGCGCACACACAACGTGTGTGTTTTTCTATGGCGAACTCACTAATTTTGTAGCCAGCCCCACTTCGGGTTTGGCGTAGCGAATGTACGCCCGCAGTCAATGGATTGAATGAACCTGACAAATTTTCCCAAGAATCCCAACATACAGGCGCTACGTAGTTTAACTCGTTGACTGCGGGAAAACACACACGTTGTGTTTCGACTAAAAAACGCAAGTGCGGCGCACACACAAACGTGTGTGTTTTTCTATGGCGAACACGCGAACATTGGTAGCTAGCCGCACTGGCGTTTGGCGCAGCAAATGTTCGTCCGCAGTCAAAGGGTTAAGGAAGTTCAGTTTATAACACCTTTTTGTGACATAACTAACGTAGTTTTAATAGTAGCGTAGTTTTAAAGTCAAGTACTTTTTAATAAGTTATATTTTGTTTTGTAAAAATTAACCATTAATTAAAAACACAATCGAATGTCGAAATGGTTAGCTAGCTTTTTACACGACTGCCCCAAAAAAAAGGAGTGTTATGTGTTCAGGGTTAATGTATGTATGTGAGTTTCTTTATTCCCCCATAACTTTTGAACGCCTGAACCGATTTACATGTATGTGGTATTGTTGCAATCCTTGCATCGTTCCGAGTAACATAGTCTAGTAAAAAATAAAAAGAAACCGGTGTGGTCAGTCACTTTAATACGTAAATTAATACCAACCTCTTCGTCTAGAACTTGACAAGTAGATTTAAAAAATAAATACAACACTGTATTTAAAAAACGTCTTTAAAAAAACTGTCGAGTAAACAAAGTACAATACAAATATGTGCAATTTTTGTTGCAGTCATGTTTTTTAATATTTTTAATTATTGTTGTTTATAAACTGATCTGTGGATTGATCATTGTCGGTCGCCAATCGTTTACAGAGTATACAATCTCAGATTGCTACAGGCAAAGATCGATCCATAGATATATTTATAGAAAACAACTCGTTTGGCCTGCAATAAGTTCTTAAAAACTTTAGAAAAGGTATTTTTAAGAAAATTGTTTAATCTGTTACAGTATGTTCGCTGGTCTCAGCGTGCTCATCATAGGCGGTCTTCTCCAAATCTTTATTCAGAGCTCTGCATTCGAAGTCGCGCTGTCTTTCGTCGGCGCCATACTGTTCAGTCTCTTCCTAATATTTGACACACAAATGATGATGACCACATTGTCCCCTGAGGAATATATTCTGGCCACCATCAACCTGTACCTTGATATTATAAACCTGTTCTTGTACATACTCCGAATCCTGAACGAGTTGAACAGGAATTAAGTTCCAGTATTTATTTAGCATTTTTTTTTGTGTATTTAGAGCATTTTACTGCACGTTGTATTCTGGATGTGAACGGCTGTGAATATGAAATTATTTATATATTTTTTCTTGCTACTTAATTTGCAATGTTGTTGAATTAAGTTTTTCGAGATCGATCTTATAGGCAGGGACAGACTTCACACGCAGACGTCACTGCCGTAGTAGTGTGTTCCTAGCTTGTCTTTTGCTTTTGTAGCTAAAGTTGGGAAAAGATGGGTGTATGAATGATGAAGACATCTTTACAAAACTATTTTGTATTACGTTTCTTTACTAGTGGGTGTAATATAATTTTCCAAGTTATTGAAATTATTACGACAGAAAATATTGATAAACTTAATTTTGTAGTAAAGGTTAGATTCTTATAAAAGTATGCTGCGTTTGTTGGGAAGTGTTTCTAAAACGTGATGTAACACCTAGCTTGAGAACACGCAGCACTAAGTATATTTTGACATTATCAGCATAATAGTGAAGCACACAATTGTTGAAACATAAAATATGTAATAATAAATTGTTTAAATATTTCTTTTTATTTTATTTTTAACAACCTGTCTAGTGTTACAAGTAAAAAAAATATCCTTCTAACACTATAAATGCAATAGTTTGTGAGGATGTATGGATGTTTCACGCTAAAACTACGGAACATATCTGGAAGAAATTTTCTACAATTTGATTTTTTTGACTGGTCTGGAAAAGCACATAGGCTACTTTTTTATCCCGAAAAATGTACGGTACGTAGGATAATATATCAACTTTGACGCGGGCAGAAACAAGTAAAATAAAGAAGTCATACCGTTTGCCATCACTGCATTCGAGTCTGTTATACTGTCAAGGCGCGCCAATATAATTATGTTTCACATCAAAAGCTACGGATTTCAAAAATAAAAGATTTATTTGCGAAATTGCAACAATATATTTTACACAGAACCATTATTTCATACATCACAATAATCATAACCTAAAAGTTTCACAAAATATTTACATCATACCAATATGATAATATACAGATGATATGAACAATGGTACAATTAAATTGATTGTTATAATAAGCAAGTAAAAAATTTGCAGACTACTTCAAAGCTTTTTTCAAACACTTTATATTTAGGACGTAATAAAAATGTATTAGGAATATTTTCTTGCAGTTATAACGGCTCTTTCACATTATGCTAGCGCGTCTTCCGTCGAGCATTAAAACCCATATCGTCGTTGAAAGTCCAACACCACCTAACTTTCAAAACTGCGGATGTATTCAATAAAAGCAAAAATTAGATTTCAGGGCTAAAGGTTTGGCTAAATTTTCGGTGCGTCAAACCGTAGGACAATTGAAATTGTCTTAGACTCAAGTTCTTTCAAAATTCAACCAATTAGTTCTTTAGTTTAGCCTTTTGGCCCTGAGGAAGTTCTGTGTACATACGCGGTATTTAACAATGTTATTTACGCGGAATTGGGCTATCAACAACAATATGGACATTTAGGCGATTGTTATTTTTATTTGGGTGCATATTTACTAGCCACAAATCTACTAGCCGAGAAACTATCTCTGTCTAAATGAGCCATTAGGCCGAGTTAAATTTTTTTGTTGGAAATAAAAATTCATTAACTACTTTGCTCATATCTACTTTTTTTATATAAAAATTCATTCTGATAAGCAATCACACACTGGCTTATTTCAAGAATACAAGTGTCTCGCATTCTAAAAAAAAAGTTGCAGGAAAAATTAAAATATTTTGTTCATACATTTTGACGACCGGAAGTTTACCCAATCAGCCATACTAAACGGCGCGATGCGCTATATTATCCTAGAAGACAGTAAGAAGACTACTACAGTAATTTGTAATTAAATCAATTGTTTGGTATAAGAAATGCGCATATTTTAGTATTGAACTATTAAATTGCTACAACAAAACCTATACTGACTCTTTCTTGAATCTGCGATTAACCGGACATTTTAAAAATCTACTATGACATGTTTTTTTGCACCACCAATCAATTGACTTTACTAAACTGTGACGTCACTTATTTGCAAGCTCAATTGATCGACTTCAAAGCAAATAAAAACCAAATTTTACTGCTGATTGAATTTTCAGGGCTAATTGTTATTTATCAATAGATTGGTGATGTCAACTACCTAATCATTGTGATCAATTTAATGATTTAAATTTTACAGAGCCTTTTGGCAGCATATGAGCTTATTATGGCAATACTAACTACCACTAACAAAGGTGCAATGTGAAGTCTAGGTACTTTTGTCTAAGTACAATCATCAAGATCACAGTGTTTCTCCTGACATATCAGCATCACTTTATGCAGATTCAGTCTCTTTGTTTGTGGGATATATTTCTAGATCAAGATTCATATTGCAGTCAGGATCTTCTTTATTTTCATTTTCCAAGTTCTTCTGCTCAGTTTCTACTTCTTTGTCACTTTCTACTTTTATAATATTACTTTTTACATCTTTAATTACGTTATCATTGTTTAGTTCTTCAATAACAATTTGTGTCTTGTCATCATTGTCCAATTCTTCAATGAAACTTTCTGACTTTTTATCACTGTCTAATTCTTCTATGAAACTTTCTGACTGCTTATTGTTGTCCAATTCTTCAATGAAACTTTTTGTCTTCTTATCATTGTCTAATTCATCAATGAAACTTTCTGACTTCCTATCATTGTCCAATTCTTCAATGAAACTTTCTGACTTCTTATCAATTTCTAATTCTTCAATGACACTTTCTGAGTTCTTATCAATTTCCAATTCTTCAATGATACTTTCTAATTTCATATTAATGTTTAATTCTTCAACTACACTTTCTGACTTCTGATCATTGGCTGATTCTTCAATAACAGTTTCTGAATTCTTGTCATTGTCTAATTCTTCTATAACAGTTGGTGTATTCTCATCATTATCCAAGTCATCAATGTCACTTTCTAATTTCATATCAATATCAAATTCTGCAATGACACTCTGTATCTTTTTATCATTATTTAATTCTTCAATTAGAGTTTCTGACTTCTTGTCATTATCTAATTCATCAATGACATTTTCTGACTTTGTATCACTGAGTAATTCCTCAATTACACTGTCTATTTTTTTATCATTATCTAATTCTCCAATAACACTTTCAGATTTCTTAACACTATCTTCTTCTTTTATTACACTTTCTTCTTCTTGTTTAACACTTTCTAACTGCTTCTCATTCTCTACTGCTTCAGTTACACATTCTAACTTTGTATCATTGTCAACTTCTTTCATTTGCACACTAAGTAATGCATTCTCGCTTTCAATTTTTTCATAATTAACACTTTCTACTTCATTTTCTTGACTGTTTTCTTCTATCTGTTCACTGTTTATATCTTTCATTTCAACATCTTTATTCATAGGTTCTAATTCTTTCATGTCAATATCCTCATCATGTTCATATTTAGTTCCTGAGTCTAGCTTTTCTATTTCCAGATCTAAGTATTCTACTTTTTCTCCTGGTAATGGCCTGAAAGTAATAAATTGTATATTATGTATTTGAGAAATTCGAATTTGCTTGTTATCTGAATAACTATTTGATACAGGACTGACAACCAAATTATTGAACTTGAAATCTTAAAAACCAATGGACATGTTGATCATGGTATTTTTAATTAATTTTGATGCTAGAATATTTTGAACACGCTTATAGTGAAGCAGTTCAATAGTTACTGCCTACAAGGCACATTAATGATACTTATGATAAATGACATATTTCCTACATATTTATTCTGTAATTGGATTTAAAACACCATGTTTTAACTATACACAGTCATTTTTTCCTAGTCAACTATGGGGGTAATTAATGGGATACAGGCAGGAGAATGACGATGGCTCGAAAGATATCTAACCTCTTAACATCCTCCAAAGTCTTGAGCTTCTGCACGGAGTTGGCGATGCTTGCTTTACACCGCTTCCGATGGCGAGTCAGCAACTCGAAGGTGTCAAACTTCTCTGTACAGCCGTAACACACATGCTTGTTGTGGCATGTCTCGTGCACCATCAGATCCGTCGACGTTTGGAAATCTGGGGAGTGGATTTAGGTATTTTTTAATATAATATGACGAATCTGTAATTGGAATATTTTACCAACTAGTATCTCATTGATGTCAGTCAGTCTAAAATTAATTCATTAGACATAATCACTTGATTTATTAATAAAAACCACATTAAAATCTATTGCGGTTTAAAAGATCTAAGCGTACAGACGGCGGAAAGCGACTTTGTTTTATATTATGTAGAAAAGCATACTAAGTCAAGGCTTAGTAGTGCTAGGATGTAATCTACAAATAAAGAAGAATTTCATAACAAAACAAAATACTCATTATCCTAGCCAGAATTGCCACCCAAATGGCGTCTAAAAAAAATAGTGTACTCACTTCTCTTACAAATCGCACACTGATGTTGGTCGCAGCGTTTTTTCTCTGGAGACACGCTGCCGTCAGCCTTTCTCTTGACTGTCTTGTAGGAATGTTGGGCTATCACATGTGCCTGAATAAAATCAATATTACAATTTCATGGTTTATCAAAAAAAGTATGGAGCCAAAATGCTATAAGCCCTAGGGTTCATGTTACTTTGCCTTATGCAATGATATATTTTTAATTTTTGGTTTGGTACAGAGTTTTAAACCGATTGTGTAAATTCCAGAGCACTATACATTTCTTCAGTGCAGTGTTGGTAACGCCAGCCTCATAGGAACATATGGGATTATGGGAACCTATTGATGTACCATTAATAGCAGCAGGCTGCAGCGACAAAGCCTAGGTCATCAAGTGCCCTATGCAATTGGTACAACCAAAACCTCTGGCCGTCTCCCCCCAAACTCCCACCCACAATCCTATCCTTTATTCTCCTCACCAATCCCGCATAGCCGAACCGTGGCGGCGCATAACCACACCCAGGCCCGCATAGCCTTGAGGCACTAAATCCCCCCAAAAAGATTGCACCACACCTCTCAAGGGCGAATAGTGTGTGGTATTCATCCTCAGCCCGAATAAAAAACATGTCAGCACAGGGTAAAAATTTACTACCCCAGGAGGGTACCACTACCACCAGTAGTGGAGAATCCCTCACCGAGCCTAGCTCGGTCTGCCCCTCGTATTCTGGGGGGGGCAACTTGTGCCCTAGACCAGGCTCCAGCTTGGACCTGTCCGGCTTAGTGGAGGCCATACCCACTGTTAACTTCGAGGTAGTTAACATAAACAAAACCTCAAACTGGACCGTAGTCGCTCACAAGCGCCCTTGCAAAAGGGAATCCGCTGCGGAACCCACTTCGGGGCCGAAAGGCAAACCGGAACGCAGTCGCCTTAACCAGCGCGCGAGAAGGGAAGCTCTCCGGCCCTGTTCCAGCACGACAGGCACCGCAGCAGCGGAAACGCAGCGCGAGCCCGAGCCGTCCACCTCTACGGAGAAGGACGCGACGAAGGTACTGTCGGTAAAACCCATACCACCACCACCACCTCCTCCTAAACCCAACCGGCCAAGGCAGAGACGGAAGCCGCGGGGAAATCGTGGTCAGCGGACTGCTGCGGAGGTTCCCACTCCTCCTGAAAAGGAGCAGCCTGGCACTGGGATTGGCCCGAAAGGGCGCGCTTCCTCGAAGCGCTCTCGTATGAACGAGACCCAGTCTCCCAGGGGGGATACCAAACGCGCGAAAACTGACGCGAAGCCAAAGCGGGCGGTGAGCTACGCAGACGCGACCTTGTCGCATCTGAAAGTAGCGGTCATCACCGTCCCGCCGAGGGACCTAACATTGGCGCAGGCAGAGCAGCTGCGGGAGACTATCGACGATAGTATCCTGAAGGCTGTGCTGTCTCCACCGTCTCCAGGTGCGCAAGCTCCATCTTTCCGCGGACGTCCTTTCCTTTTGGATGGTGTCCTTGCGATGTGGTGTGAGAACGCGTACGCAGTTGGCTGGTTGGAGAGGGCGGTCAAAAACATGCCATCACCAATCCCAGACACCACCCTGGCTGTTGTAAAACAGTCAGAGCTAAAAAAGAGGATCAAGGCAGGGCTCCTCATACACACCCGGATCACCGAAGCCGCCACGCTGCAGAGAGTCCTGTGTGCCCAGAACCCGTGGTACAAGGTGGACTCTTGGCAGTGCTACGACATGTCGGTGAACGACAAACCACAGGAACCCGGTTGCAGTGAGAAGGTGGTTCACCTACTCCTGGGGATCCCTGAGGACCAAAAGCAGACCATACTGGACCGCGACCGCCGGGTAGCCCATATGTCCGGAAGCGGATACATCCGCTTCTTCACACCTGAGGAACCGACGGTAGCCGACCAACCATGTGTGGCGCACGGTACAGCAGCCTCCATCCCACAGCAGTCCAGCCCAGCTACTGGACTGGGTCTGTGTGCAAAGGAGGCAAGCATGCCGGCGAAGATTGAGGGAGTTACCAGCGACGAAGATGACGTCCTGCGTAGCCCGTAACTCCCACAACATCAGCGTCATACAAACAAACCTCCAGCACAAACAAACAGCGGCGGCCACTCTACGCAGAGTGCTGGAGGTAGACACCAAGACGGTCGCCCTGATCCAAGAACCCTGGATCAGAAACAACAGAATTTGCGGTCTGAATAACATCGGCGGTAAGTTACTTTTAAACACTACCGTTGATAAACCAAGGACATGTATCTTCATGCCAAATACCATCTCAACCACCACGCTTAACCAATTCTGTTCTAGAGACCTCACTGCAGTGAAAATACTCACGGAAAATAAAACTACCCTAGTTCTAGCCTCGGTGTACATGCCGAGTGAAGGTGAAGTTCCTCCCAAAGAACTAGCCGACCTGGTGCAACACTGCGAGACACTAAACTGGGAACTGATCATCTCCGCAGACTGCAATGCGCATCACCCGCTGTGGGGAAGTAAGGACACAAACAAAAGGGGTGAGTTACTTACCGAATATCTATTTCAAACAAACCTGAACATCATAAACAGAGGCACGGAACCGACCTTTGTAAGCTCCAGGTATCAAACTATAATTGACATCACTTTGGCAACCCACGCGGCGGCCAACCTCATAGAGGGATGGCATGTATCAAACGAGCCATCTTTTGCCGATCACCGTCGCGTGTGCTTCCAAATTAATTACAAGCCAACAGACCCTGTTCCATATCGTAATCCCCGCAAAACAGATATAACAAGGTACAAAAACTACTTAACCAAAACACTAGGTGACGTACAACCAACTGACGCGACACTTAGCACAGACAACATCGAATCAAACACACAATTCCTCACCTCAACGCTTGTAAAAAGCTATGAATTGGCGTGTCCTCTTGTAACTCCCAAACGTCTGGAGAAAAGTTCCTGGTGGGGACCAGAACTTGAACGACTGCGGAAGAGACTAAGGACACTTTTTAACCGAGCAAAAAATACCCGGAATGTTGAGGACTGGGATAAATACAAAACAGCACAAAAACACTACAAGAAAAGAATCAGATTCCGAAGAATGGAAGCCTGGCACAATTTCTGTAGCAGCATAAATTCTACTAACCAAGCCGCAAAAATAAAGAAAATTCTGGCAAAGGGAGACCTCAACCTAATGGGGTCACTCAAGAAGGAAGACGGCACTTACACAGTCTCAGACGAAGAAACCAGTGCAGTACTACTGGAAACCCACTTCCCTGGGTGTCGGGTAACGCCAGACCAGCGATGGCATGACGAGTACTACACCACACCAACAATCCAAGAATGGGAAACTGCCGAAAAGATAGTAACTGCGGAAAGGATCGAATGGGCCCTAAAAAGCTTCAATCCGTTCAAATCCCCAGGACTGGATGGAATATTTCCAGCACTACTACAATGGCACTCTCACCAAATAATCAAATTTTTACTACCAATCTACAGGGCCTGCTTAGCGTTTAAATACGTACCCAAAGCATGGAGGGAAGCGAAAGTAATATTTCTACCAAAACCAGGTAAAGATGATTACACCCACGCCAAATCCTTCAGGCCCATAAGTCTAACATCCTTCCTTCTGAAAACGTTGGAAAGACTTGTAGATAGACATCTCAGGGATGGAGCTTTAAAGGACAACCCGCTACACCCTCAACAGCATGCCTACAGAAAGGGCAGATCAACAGAGTCGGCTCTACACGCGGTAGTGTATAAAATAGAGTCGGCCATCTCAAATAAAATATCAACACTTGCGGCCTTCATAGACATAGAAGGAGCTTTTGACAAAACTATGCACAACAGCATCAACCACGCTCTTAAAAAATTCAGAGTGGAACCAGTTGTGAGAAACTGGATCACTGAACTAATAAGTAAAAGGGCGGTCCAGATAGAGGTGAACACTACCACAAGAGCGGAGGTAGTCAGAGGATGCCCACAAGGGGGAGTCCTATCACCTCTATTATGGAACATAGTAGCAGACAGCCTCTTAAAACGGCTAAATGAAAGAGGATACACTACTATTGGTTATGCAGATGACCTAACAATTCTGATAAACGGGAATGCAGAAAATGTGTTATGCAAAGTAATGCGTTCTGCCCTTCAGATTGTAGAAGAATGGTGTGACGAACAACAACTGTCAGTAAACCCGAAAAAGACAGAACTCATCCTTTTCACCAACAAAAGGAAGTTACCAGAACTACAGTTACCAAAATTATTCAACACCAAACTCTCCCTATCGACGCAAGTAAAGTATCTGGGTGTCATACTTGACAGTAAGTTGAACTGGGCGAGTCATATCGACGCAAAAACAAAGAGGGCCTGTATAGCTTTTGGTCAGTGCAGAAGACTTGTTGGTAAAAAATGGGGTCTTAACCCAAAGATTACTCTTTGGCTGTACACATCAGTTATCAGACCCTCTCTGACCTACGGATCAGTTGTGTGGTGGCCCAGAACACAACTGACCACAGTAAAAACAAAACTCCAAAGTCTGCAACGCTTAGCGAGCGTAGCAGCCACCGGATGTATGAAAACCACTCCATCAGCCGCCTTAGAGTACCTCCTAAACTTGAGACCTCTAGATCTCATCATACAGGAAGAGGCCAAGATAGCCGCCTTAAGACTAAGGTCGCACGGACTGTGGAAATTAAACGCAGACACAACACACTCCAAAGTTCTGCAAGGGGTCCAAAAGGAAATACCACTCCTTGAGGCACCCATGGACAGAACTTCATGTCACCACATCTTTGATCGAAGATATGATATCCAACTTAAGGCGGAAGCCGAAGACTACTCTGGCATCAATGAAGTTCGGATATACACAGACGGGTCCAAAACCAAATATGGTACTGGAGCTGGCGTCTTCTCAAACGACCTAAACATCAAAATGTCAACAACTCTAGGTAAACTTAACACGATCTTCCAAGCAGAATGCATTGGCATCACCAGAGCGGCTCAAGCAGTTGCAGCCAGAGACGTCAGAGATCTCAACATTAAAATTATCTCAGACAGTGCATCGGTGCTTCAAGCGCTACAAAACAACACTATAAACTCTGCCCTCGTTTTGGAATGTCATAATACACTCCAACACATTGCGAATACAAACAAGGTAACCCTGCAATGGATAAAAGGGCACAGTAACTCACTGGGTAACGACGCAGCCGATGAATTGGCTAAAAGAGGTATGAAGACAACAGTACACGGCCCGGAACCGCTGCTTCCCATACCTCAAGCCCAAATAAAATCATGGCTACGTAAGAAAACCGAGGAAACACACCATACGGAATGGAGAAACAGTGTAACCTGCAGGCAAACAAAGAATGCAGTTCCGGAAGCATCAAAAAGACTTGCCCGCAGCCTTATTAGATTGAAACGGGACGAAATTCGGAAGATCATAGGCATCATAACCGGCCACTGTCCCCTAAACAAACACCTATTCACCATAGGTGTGACAGACAGCCCTGTGTGCAGAGGATGCATGGAGGCGGAAGAAACACCACAGCACGTGCTCTTGGAGTGCAGAAGCGTGGCAGATCAACGGGCACGGACTCTCCAATCGCCGGCATCGCTCCCCGAAGCCTGCAATAGTCTGAAAAGACTGCTGGCATTCTGGGAGGATCTGGGATGGTTGGAGTAACTCCTCAAGGATATCCTTTTCATACGTACAATGGCCCAATAAAGAGGCTAAGTGCGGAAACAGCCCAGCTAACCTAACCTAACCTAACCTAAGCCTAGGTCATTAAGTCTGCCTTTGTACTTTTGTTGCATCAAGTTTAATCACTCAAGTCCAACGTAATGAGACACAATTGATTTTCTATTGTTCTGGCATATCGGTATGCCCGCCGGGCCTTGAGCGGATAAATAAAAAACAATGTTTAAATACCTTAAGTCCTGTAACACTGTTGAAGGACTTGGTGCACAATAAACACTCAAGCGGCAGATCGGGAATCAGTTCAGTTTCTTGTTCTCCTTCACTTATGGGCTCCTGCTTGACTTCCATTTGTAAGTACTGGAAACAAATATCATGTTGATTACTTCATTCTCCTTTTTTTATCACAACTTTGTCCATTTTTATTGATCCACATTTTTTTGGTAATATTAAATGACCACATAACATCACGCCTGTAATCCCCGAAGGGTTAGGCAGATATGTACTGATGTTACTGCTCCTACATTTCGCCAGTTATGATAACGTCCCATGTAATAAGTTATAATAATAAGAGGCAATTTTTCAGACAGAAAGTATAATAAATATTTGAAGTATTAAAGCATGTTTACCTGTGTTTCTTGAGTTTCTTGGTGTAATTCAGCTCCATTTTTCAGGTATTTGTTTTCAGAGTTTAATGGATCCAGTGAAATTGTACCTTTGGAAGAAGGGTAAAAATTATTTATTAGTAACATGCTTAATGGATATTAAGATTTATACATTACTAATGGTAAACTAATACAAAAAGTTATGGTTTATTTTTGTTAATGTTCCTCTTGGGTGTATGTTTCAGATGAGAGGGTGTTTGTTTGTATAAATCAGCCTTTCCTAAAGTACGCGATAACGCCCCCTTGTGGGGGATAACGCTCCCTTGTGCCCACCTGCTCACTTGCCCCCTCTTTAGGCCTGCAGTGCCCGCTCCAGGCCTAAAGAGGGACGGTATGAGGCCCGGAAAAAAATATCAGAGCGTTGTATAGAGGATTGCGAAGCAATTTGTAATTTCATCTACTAAGTGGTTTTTAAGTAGGTGAAAATATTGGGGCACTAGAAAATAATTTATTCTTAAAGTGGGCAGTAGATAAAATAAGTTTGGGAACCCCTGGTGTAAATAAATGCTCCCATTTAACTCCAATATAAGCTGTTTGGAGTTATGAATACAAACATTTTGTATTAGGTAATACTTATGTTATAAGGTTGAATATAAAACACCACCAAATTGTAGCAAAGTAATTTTTTCCTTGTACTAATATAATAGTACAATACTCGCCACGAAAGATGAGACTTGACAAGCATCAGTAGTGGGAACCTTGCGCAGATATGGATGTACGAAATACTCATCCATAATTTGTGTCTCTATTCAGGAATTTGGTGATGACATTTATATTAAAATTATTAACAATATTATAATACCTACATAAACTTACGCCTTTTCCCATGGGGGTAGGCAGAAACTACAGAACGCCACCTGCTACGATCCTTACATACTCCTTTCGCCTCATCTACATTCATACATCTCGTCATACAAGCACAATTATAATATTTATAATAATAAAGTTTGTATGGTGTGTCAAATCCTATCTTTTGTGGCGCGTATTGTAAAAAAGGACTTACCATTTATAATAATGTTTAAAGGTGGAGGCTCCACTAACTCTTCTGGTTCTATTTTAATATCCAAATTAGCTAGTTCATTCTCTACATATGGGTTATCTGTTCGCTTAACAGAATATTCATCATCAGTAAGAACTTCCTGTTTAATTTCTATGTCCATTGAATTATTGAAAACTGCACCGTTAATATTTTTGTCCACTTGTATCGGTTTAGGCCAGACTTTTTCCATGTCAATATCAGCCGTGAACCTCATTCTGAGGAGTAAGTCACAAGTTCTCACGTTTGCTGCAAACGTAGCTGCCTCCAGTAACCGTTGGTAGCATGGTGCGCATAAAACTTTGGAGTGTCTATCTGTTGATGATATCTGTAAAACAATAGAGTCAAATGAAAATCTATAGATTGTATTAACTTTACTAGCTGTCCATAACAGGTTTATTCTTAGTTCGTCCCGAAGTTTTGTCCCACATTCCAAAAAATTCTTAGTTCGTCCCATATGACTATTGAAGTGGTGATTCGTCCCAAATTACAAGTACTTTAAAGGTACGGTCAACAAACAAAAAAGATACGGATTTGAAATTTTTACAAATACGTCAAATACAGATAAGTAGTTGTTTCGGGTCTGGCTGTTTGTGTATGTGAATTAATATGTTTGTTTTCCTTTCTATTGAGATCGTTTAGGGGCCTACCTTCTGTTCATTTCTGTCACCCTGGTACTTTTTAAAACAATAAATAATTCAATTTCAAAACCTGTATTTTAACCATTGTCAAGCTAAGTAGTAAGTCGATTATGGATCTAGTTCCAGTTAATTTCTGCATTCCTGGTAGTAAAAAGTACTAACGAAAAGTCAAACAAATTGTGATTATTACTAACAATCATGCATAAAACAAGCATTTTAAAAAACAGCATTAATAAACTAAAAATTTAAGCAACAGTAAACTAAACTAAGAGATATATTCAAATTATTTTTTTTTGCAGATTGTACATAAAAGTAAGTTTAGCTTATACAAAAAAAAATATGGGCCGTAGAAGGAATATAAAATAGGACGAAACAAGAATAAAATATTTAAAATTATAATTTGGGACGAAGGAAGCATATTGCTTAGCACGAACCAGGAATTTTTTATGTGGGACGAAACTCAGTGGGCCGAACGAAGAATAAACCCCATAACATTGTCCTTGCAAATTTTCTTACTGATTGTTAAGTTTTTTAATGACAGAACATAACCTATAGACATTTGTCAAACTGTTACTTTTGAATACGTCAGAATCAGTAATAAGTAAGTAAATAACTAGTAAATTAAATAAATGTCACTGACATAATTATGCGATTTTGACATCTATTGATGAATTGTTGACATGTGTCACCTATCTTAAATCTTAAACTATCTTAAAGCGTGAGAAATATAGCTTCCTATCAACACAAGCATTTTCAAAATCTTCCAAAGATTAGAACAGCAGTCGGCAATTATACTTGATGTAGGTATTGTTGTCCCAGATTATACTATATCATAAAGATAAATATTATAATAATGAAGCTATAACTTTATAATTCAATATCTAAGAACCTCTAGTTTCATTATAATGTTTACACAACTGTAGCCATTTATAATGAGACATTATAACCTTCATTACGAACCAAAGAAATATTTATTTACATGTAATGCATACCTAGAAGTGTTCTTCTACATTACTATTACAAATAGTACTTATTAATCATGTTTTCCTAATAAGAATCCGAATATAAGTTACAGGAAAAGGGTAGTTACAAAATAACCTTGTTTTTTGTGATAAATGATCTTTCTGCTCATTACTAACCTCAATATTGGCTAACTTGGCCAAATCCTCGGCTATGGTGGCTTCCATTCCTTCCCAAGGAGGTGCCCAAGCTTGGAAAACATTACAACAACTCTTTTTGTCGTCCAAATTTTTAAGACAAGCACGACATTCACGTTTCACTTCCTCTTTTGCGACCTCCTTTGTTTGGCCAACAGTGTCGGTCATCGTCTTCTGCCTAACACATCAGAGAAAACACATGATTTATAAATGCAAAAGTAAATAAAACATTCTAAAATATTTAGATCGCGTTTGACAATTTTTATTGACAATTTTGAATTTTTGACGTATAGTTTTACCAATAGAATAGACAACATTACACTTACACATGACATACAAGAGATTTTTTGGGTTTAAATTCTTATTTATAATTACGTAACAAATATTGTTATCAATAAAAAAAAATACAATTTATTATGTTTTCGTATTTTTCACTTTGCGGGATGACTTGATAAAACTAACATTTATTTTCTTTTACATTACGCGTGGGAACGTAGAGAGCACTCAACTTTTCACGAAGGAGAACCACTCACTCACTCGTCTACATTTAATTTAGTCTCTGGTTACCAATACTGGAAATTTTTGAGCAGTGTACACAATGGTCCATGATGGTTTGTCAGTGTTGCCAAGACTAAATAAACTACACAAATAATTACCAAAACAATAATGTGTTGCGAAATGTTATCAAGAAATAACTAAGTAACCAGTACATAACTGTTTACTGTACAATACATATTATATTAAATAAAA
The DNA here is from genome assembly GCA_949774945.1 of Hoplodrina ambigua. Taxonomy (NCBI): domain Eukaryota; kingdom Metazoa; phylum Arthropoda; class Insecta; order Lepidoptera; family Noctuidae; genus Hoplodrina; species Hoplodrina ambigua. Next base: position 12,690,177 of record OX458968.1, read on the forward strand.
GGGACTCACCTATCAATAGCTTTAGAGGCACCTTTCTTAAGTTTATGTTTCTCTTGTACCATCACCATTTTACGAGTTTGTAGATTAAGGGAAGGCACTGCATTGTGCTTTAGTACTCGCTCTGAGTTTTCTATAAAAATAAATAAGTCAATCACATGCACATCTTATATAGTATGCTTTACATAAACTTTATTATAACTGATCAATATCACACTTATTTCAAATACATACTTGACTGAATAAAATCTAGCTTCGTAAAGTGTAAACTGCAGGCAACCATGTTTTTGACATATTGATAGCTGACCCTAAGAGCTTCGGCCCATTCATTTCGTACTGCTGCGTTATTGGGACACGGATATAGAGAGATTTCATTGGTGGGTCTTGTGTTGCAATGTGGCACTGAACATCTGCGATTCAACCTGCAAATAATTACCATTATTAGTCACACAGATGTAAAATAATGGGACAAATTGTCAAGTCACATTAGATTCTTCGAATGGTTGTTGATAACTCAAGTCAACTAATTTCCAAAGCTAAAGCACACTTGACAATTTGTCTATTAATTATTTTATTAATAAAATATTAATTATTAAAATATTAATCAATCCATTCGAGAAACAGTCTCTATTTCGTTTTAAATCAGTTTTAGGAAAACATCTCTAAGTAAAAAGCTGCTTCCAAATTAATACTATATGTATTATATATTCCAGAAATCCAGAAGTTCATTGACTGGTTTAATCCATTCACAATCTGCTGAAAATAAAAGAAATCTGAACTCACAAAAAAGCTTTTCTGTTCCTTAATCTCACAGATTTATTTCTGGGAGAGTTATTTATTTGTGAAGAATTACTTTCTTGCTCCTTTGGCGCATTTTGAGGTGAACCAGCGTTTTTTTTTAAAACATTCTTCTTTGCTGGAGTACCTACAAAAAAAAATATGTTAAGTATTTTCTTTTAGCCAATAAACAAAAATTTATAGTACCTAGTTTTTGGGAGAAAATAAATCAAATCATGAAGGGTGTTTGTATAGTACAATTTATTTATTACAAATATTTTTTTTTTTGTTTCTGAGTCTGCAAATAAATTATACAAGTCAACATACTGTAAAATAATACATGATAGTGAAACAATAATAGTCAATAATCATTTCTTTGTTACGAGTTTGAGGTAATTCTGAAAAGACAAATATCTAAACCGACATCTTGACTGCCTCGTTGGTCTAGTAGTCGCAAGCGCGACTGCTGTGCATGAGGTCTTGGGTTCGATTCCCAGGTCGGGCAAAGTGTTATTGGGTTTTTCCATCAGGAATTTCTCAGTAGCAGCCTCGGAGTCTGGATTTGTGCCCGGTTGATGGCAATAGGCTCGCCCCCTATTACATGGGACTAAAAACATAACTGGCGAAATGTGGGTGTACTAATGGGTACACCTCTGCCTAACCCTTCGGGGATAACAGGCGTGATGCAGTGTAGGGCGTAGTTAACTACTATTGTGTAATCTGGTTCCTAACTACGATTAAAAGTAGTTAACTACATGTAGTTAAGATTACATGTAACCAAACTATAGTAATCAAACTACATGAAGTAGTTGTTAATTTGACTACTGCAATTTAGTAGTTATAATTACTGATTATTTGAGTACTTAGAACTTATATTTTACAATTAAATAAACATGTAATGTATTGATATATATTTTTTGGAATCTGGGTGCATAAAAACAGTTTATTTCGCGTATTTTTATTTTCACGAATAATTGCGTTTATTGACATTTGTATGTATTCAAAAAATCAAAATTACACAGCAAACATCAACTTAATTAAAATTATTTGCGAATCAATAAAATAAAAAATAAAAAGTGGATTGGGTGAGTTAATCATTTAAATTACCTTTAGTACTACACGTTTTTCGAACATTTCATCCGACAACTTGTGGGATTTGGGATGGTTAATCATAGTTGCGTATTTCATCAGAATTTAGTTTTCAATCCATATCTGATAAATAACAGGACACTATCAGATCTGCTTTTGGCCCGCACCTTGCCCGCGCCTTGACTCCGCCCGACACCTCTTGTATTTGTTGTCCCGCGTTTAACAGTAATGACGCAACCAGTCACAAGTTTCACAACGCCATACTCTAACGTGCTCCAACTACCTACCTAGCAAACGACAAGTCGGTACATGAACGAATCGCGCGCGCGTTTGTTTTGTTTAAATACGCAAAATCATTTTAAATTTTGTAGTTATAAAAAGTAATCTCGTAATCGTGATTGCAACTACAATTTGTAGTTAGTAATCAAAATGTTTAACTACTTCTTACGATTATTTAATGTAATTTGTAATTATGATTACTGATTACTATATGTAATCGTAGTTAGTAATCAGTAGTTAGATTTCATATTGCCCAACACTGGCGTGATGTTATGTTATGTTACAAATATCTAAAATTAATTACTTAATTTTAATGAATAACATAATTTTAATTATATTAAGACTGTTTTATAAATAAAACACCTTTATGCTTAGTAATTTCTTGTTTCTTATTGTAATATTTTTGTAAGCTTTCATTTTGGGTTTCAGTAGCACTTTGATTTTGTAGCCAGTCTTTAACAAGATCATTTCTTTGCCTTATATGGACCATTTTTTGAGACGATGCAGCATCAGACAACTTTCTTAAGGTATCCTCTTCACAGAGAAATTTTGATGGGACAGCCTCTTCTGCCACAAATATTTTCTGACTGAAGCCCATTTTGTACTTCATGTAGTTAATTGTGTCTTTTTCCATCTGCAATTCAAAATAGGCTATTTGACTGTGTTTAAAATATGGAACAATTTGTTGTCATCCTAATAAAATGTAATGTAAAAAGCATATTTTATTGATGTTCTGAAAAAAAGAAGGTCATTTTCTGTATAAAAAACAAATGTTTTTTTTTGTGGTTTTATCACGTCTTTGAAAACGCTCTGCTGGTTGCAACTCAGATGAGGTCACACAGAAGTAAACATTAGTTTCAGTGCATGCTTTCTGTTATTCTTTATATTTATCGTGCGATCTACGTATTATTTACGTTAAATTCCCGAGCCGTCCTATTACAGTTTTGTTTAGGTATTTAAAGTTCTGTGCATAAAATGGAAAGAAATTTTGTGCAAGCTGACAGCAGTAACTTACCCAAAGTAGATGCGACTATGGTTGGAATTTTTTTTAGAAATAATCCAGATTTTTATGCAGCGGAACTTAAAAATGTAAAAACGGCAGCGTAGGTACCTATTTTCTACTTATTTAAGATAGCAGTTTTCAATTACTCGTAGGTGCAAAGACATTCATTTTTTAGGTTATGTTAAATCCTACATTTCTTTGATGTCACGTAACTTAAAAAAATACTACTTATTTAAAAAAGCTACTTATTTTAATATATTTTTTTAACAATACAAATATAACTTACGTTAAAATGATCTTCACACATATAAACACTTGAATTCGGTCCAATGCTTTTAGGGTTTCTACGAGCTACACTCAACCACTTTTTTCGTCTCTCAGGATCCATAGGAACAGGTACAAATATTTTTTCCGGAGTCTTTATCGATGTACTTGTACATTTTGATACAACACACCACTTATAAACCATTATTTAAGCAATAAATTCCAAAACTATTTCAACAGTTTGTTGTTTACTTATGTGTGACGTCATCTGTCAAAAATTTCGTTTTGACGCGTATTTTTTAATTCAAACTTTACCATTGATTTTCTCCGTATATACGACAGATCTCCAGGAAATATTAAAATGGTTTGCATTTTTTACAATAACAAATAGTATAAAACTATTTTCCAGCAGTAGTAGAATAGCCTATTAATGCCAATATTACAAGTATCTAAAAATATGTCCGTTATGAGTCATATGTGTCCTGTCTTGTATAGTCATAACTTATGACTATACAAGACACGACACACAAGACATTACAAGACAGCACAAAACTTGGCTGCAAAGTACTGTTAAAAAGAACCTTAAAACTTCTGCTGCAAGATATAGCAGGTATTAAAGGTGTTATTTCGTTTTGTAAACTCCAATGTTTTAGCTACTATCTAGTACATACATAATAATTATATAGTTAAATATTACTTACGTCAAAATGGTCTTCACACATAAAAACGTTTGAATGCCCTAAAATGCTCTTTGGGTCTCTTCGAGCTAATTGTAACCACTTATTTCGTCTTTTGGGATTCTTTGGCACAGACAAAAACATTTTGTGTGGACTTTTTATAGACGTATTTTTACAATGTAGCACTACACACCATTTGTACCCCATTTTAAACAATAAAGGCAATCGGCAGGATTCGTACAACATACTTTTTTTGTTGTTTTGTGATAAAAATTTTACCACTTATTAAGGCAATTAAACCATTCATTTTCATGAAACATTAGTATTTTTAGAAGTCGGAATTAATTAATTATATCAATTCAAAGATTCAAGTAATTAAACGTAATATAATCATAAACTAAACGCAACTAAACGTAGTTCTGTTTTTAGAAATTGCCATTTGTAAAATATCGCGAGCCTCGAAATGATAAATAATTATTTAAAAATAGAAATAATAGTAAATATAATTAACCAATTACACATTTTACTTTAAAATGAATAATTATTGCATACAATCTTAATAATTAACTATTTCATGAAGGGAACCTTTTTACCATCAGTGTTTTTTTGTGTTGGCAATCATTTTATTGACAGGTTACGGAAATCTTTTTAAATCTCTGTTCAGTTCTTTGCTGTTGTTTTGGAGTGTGGTTTGTAACTGCATCTGAGCAATTTAGCGAATTATCTGGCCATTTTTACGTTGAGTCGAGCCGCTGCTCCTCCGTACTCTATCTGTTGATAGTACTTTCGCGAAAGGACGCTTTATTAATAGTGCTGTGTGTGTACGTGCTTTAAAATGACGAGTTTACAATGCATCAATTGCAACGTTCGCTTGTCGCGAATAAGAAGGCACGCTTTATCTGATGAGAGTGAAGACATCGTCACTACTATTCGGCTGTGGACATATCCTAGAGATGTAAGTAGTTTTCAAATAACATTTTGCGTACGAGTGTGCTAGTTACGAAGTGATAACTTTTACGTGTTAAAACGTAGACTTGCCATTTATACTATGCGATCACATACTAAAAATAATATTTATGTAACTAATACTAATCTAAACATTATTTGAAAAAAATAAACACTGTTGTGGTTGAAAATGTTTACAATTTGTCTTGAAAACGATCACGTTTGTGTTTGTACATTAACAAACACATAAGTGATCTTTTACATGTATTGTTTACTTGCCTAACACTTGGTTGTCTAACTTGGTTTGCTTAACACTATTATAATAGTTATTTCTTTGTTAGTATGACTGTCATAGTCATAAAAAGCAATGTTGAACCATTACTCATACTCAAAGTCACTTCATTATTTCCAGATAACACCTGCTGACCATGTTTGCCATGCATGTTGGCAGCTGGCTACTCATCCACGTTCTTCTGATAATATGCCGAGGAGACGCATAGGCCATCAATGTGTTTGTGTTGTATGCGGACGATCCATACTAAGAATCAGTCGACGCAGGATTTTGATTGAAGGTGCAAATGAAGAAGAACGAAGAATTGCTAATACAGTTGCTACTTGGATCCAACCACGAGAGGTATAACAACATGTACCTATTATAACTTAGAACAATTAGGTATCTTGATTTGATTTAAACTAAGAAATAAGTCAATGTATATATTTTTTCACTAATACCATGTATTTTTAAATGCAAGCTTTTCTTTATTTATATTTTTTATTTTAGCTTCGTTCTGAAGATGAAGCTTGTGTGCCGTGTTGGCTAAGAGCTAGAAGAACTAGGGTTGTTTCACCAATTGAAGAAATTCAACCCGCTGTACCTGATCATCTGGAGGGTGATCATTCTGATTTGATGTGTGCTGTATGTGGTCAGAGTCTATCCTCCCCAACATCAGATCAAGAGTGGAATCCCGATAATACTGCTCGTTTGTTGGAGCACCAGCAGGTATTTTATGAAATAATGATTATTTTTATAGTAATTAGCTTATAAATACGTGTCATGCAAAGGGCAATTGGACTGCTGCGCTGTGTGTCACTGATTCAATCCCCGCACGGAACAAATATTTGAATGATCTATAAGTAGTTGTTCCGGGTTTGAATGTTTGTGTACGTGAGTTTCTATGTTTATAAACACACCCACGACACAGGAGACATTCCTAGTGTGGGGAAAAGCTTTTTTTTTTGAAAAATACTATTTTCTTTTATGCTAAATCTGGAACAGTCATGATGTTGGCTTTACTAACAACAAAAGGATACTGATTTTTCCATTGTCACATAGCCCTTCTTCTCTACTCCAGTGAGCAATAAATCTATTCACTCATATTAATATAACATAGATTATGTTTGGTAACGGTTTTCTGAAAGGTGAAAATCAATAATTGTATGTCAAGAACTATTCTGTAACTTGGCCATGATGGGCGCAATTTATGTCTTCAAACTACTAAGTTTGAAGAAGTTTAATTTTTGTTTCATCAATGTTATTTAATATTCACAGATGTCATCCATGAATGAAGTTTGTGGAGTTTGCTGGGGCCAAGCTCGAGATTTGAGCTTCAATGTTCCAGAGGAACCTGAAGAAAGACCCCAACATATTGTGTTGCCCAATATAAGAAGAGCAGCTGAGACACCAAGGCATTGCATTTTTCAAGAGTGCATGGAACCGGAGCGAAATATTGTGCCTGAAGAAACCAGGCAATATGTATTGGTTAGGTATCAATATTTTATACCAAGAGGTGCTCGTATTTGCTCCTTACATAGACAGGAGGCTAATTATGAAAACCTTTATACTGCCGAGTATAGCCTTAATAGCTTTACTTCGACACACATAGAGGAGATAATTTTTATATTAATGGAAGGGTTACGTAACATCTCTTATGAGAATATTCAAAACTACCCCGATAACCAAGTTCAGTATTTTATAGGCATAAATAAGCAACAACATCAACAAATATTAGATGTAACACCGAGGCTTAAGAATATGCATCGGGGTAGTTTTGCATTAACAGTCTTGTTGTGTAAATTAAGAACTGGGGATTCAGGGGATAGATTGTCTTGTCTATTTCAAGTTCCGAGAAGGACCCTAGAGACATTAATGTCTGTAGCAAGAAATATATTGCTAACTGATTATGTTCCACAATTTCTTGGTTTTTCTCATTTAAGAAGGGAGCAAGTGGCAGCAAGAAATACTTACATTGCCGATCACATTTTTGGTGAGCCTAATGCACCAGCTGATCAAAAACCTGCAATCACAATAGCTGATGCAACATATATATATACCCAAAAAAGTTGTAACTACTTGTTCCAAAAGGATACATATTCCCTTCATAAATATAGGAATTTATTAAAGCCATTTATCCTCTGTGCCTCTGATGGATATATTATAGATGTACGCGGACCATATAGTGCCACTACAAATGATGCCACCATAATGAATAATTTATTAAACGAAACTGAATTTAATGATTTTTACAACGAAAACGATATCTTTATTGTAGATAGAGGTTTTCGTGACTGCATGGATAGTCTGCATCAGAAAGGATACATAGGTCATATGCCTGAAACCAAAGAAGACGACCAATCACAGCTATCTACTCTTGATGGCAATCGTTCACGCTGTGTCACTATTAACAGGTGGGTAGTAGAAGCTGTGAATGGCCGTTTCAAGAGAGATTTCAAAATATTCCGCCATGAATATTTCAACCGTGGTTGTCGCCATTTAATGGCAGATTTTAAAATAGCAGCTGCTCTGCTGAATGCGTTTACTCCGCCATTTACGGAAAATATACATGCAGAGCAGTTTGTTTCCATCATATTTGAGCGCCTGTTTTTACCGAATACTGTAGCTGAATTAGTTAGGTTACATAATTTAAACAGGCGCGGTTCCTGGTTTGTACCCATAGACGCGACAACCATCTCCTTTCCGCGGCTATCCATGGAGGAATTAACGTTATTTGCTTGTGGTATATACCAAATTCGCCAGGCTCGTTCATATGTGGGTGAGCATTTTCGCTTTCATGGAGTATATACATTAGAGGTATCTCGAGAAAGAATACATGGCTTAGAGGGAATAAACCCAATGTTGCTTCGTGCTAAAATAAAGTCCCGCCATTCTTCTGCTAGAACTTATTTTGTTTTTATAGTAGCAGAAACAAATATGAATGGTCGGGACGCAATAAAAAGTTATTGCTGTAATTGCATTGTAGGTTTAAGAACGGTGGGATGCTGCTCACATGTTATGAGCATTATTTGGTACCTTAGTTACGCTCGCCATGAAGGTATGACCCGACCTGCCCCTTTCCTAGATGAAGTAATATTAAGAATAGATTAAGAAACTATAACAACAATAAAATAAATGTATGTTCCTACAAAAACAAAGTTGTTTTATTTACCCACACTCAAAACTCCATCAGCACATCATCATTCATCAAACTATTGCAGACCGCTGCTGGACGTAGGTCTCGCCTAAAGCACCCTTACTGAATAGATACAATTCTCATGTCAATTTGCCAACGTAAGGATAAGTAAAACACTACAAAAATAGCACCAGCTATCTACAACATCCTTTTTCACCAAAACAATGTTTATGTCCTTACACGTAATAATATTTATTGGGACTTAACCTCAAAAATAAAACTGGTTATAACTTTTAGGTACTAACTTCTAAAAATCTAAGAATTTTATAAGGGCTTGCCTATCGTATTGACTACTAATTAAAACAAAAGATATCTCAAAACACGATATTTTATTAGGTGTACGAAACTCCCATACAAGCTTGCCGATCGCCTTTGATGAAAAATGACAAAATTCACTTATTTAGCTACACTCACAGAACATTAATACCCCTACACTGTTTTTAAAATAACTTTTTACTTGCTTGTGACGTCTCATGTGTCATAACTGTCAAATGACGAGCGCCATTTTTGTAACAGCGATTTTGGCGCGGTTTTAGAAATTGAAACGTAATTTTTATTGATAGGTATAATAACATAATGAATATTTTCTAATACTGTAGATCTCCCGAAAATAACAATGTAGTGTGATTATTTTGCAATAGAAAAATAATTTTAAACAAATTTCCAAAATTAGTTAAATGCCTTGTTATGTTACCCACTTTAATAGTACCTACCAATATGATTAGTTTTTTCATTATAATAAGAATAAAGCATTATTTGAATTTGACTGTTATGCTTGAATATCAAAAATAAGAAAGATTTAAAATCAGTCAAAAAATGCCACAGAATAAACAGATGGACAAATAATCCTAAAAAGGTACCTAAGCATTTATTAGTCAGGGGAAGATGTGTGATACAACGCCCAGTTTTATGAGACTAGAAAATAATATCTAGAATTATTTCATTCATTTTCTATGATATTAGTTATTCATTTTTACTTTTCAATCTGCATAGAAAATATACCTAACGCAGTTATTACAGTAGGTATATATAGTATTTCAGAAATTCTGCAATGAATAAAGTGTAAAGTTTTAAAATAAAAAATAAATAACAAAAGGTGTTATTAGAAACAAAGTAGGTATGTATTTTCAACTACACCATTAAAGTTCTGTGGCCCTAGCACCCAAAGAAACAACTTCACAGTAGCAGTTTCAGAAGTATTGGCATTGTGACACAAAACAATATTTGTAATTATGATAAACTTATCTTGATGCAACATATTTAGTGAAACAAGATAGAAAAAATACAGCTCAACACAAAAATAAACAAAAATTGTAACCACATTGTTTAATTCTTATTTGTTTACTTCGCTCCTGTTATGCGACATCATAAGTCAAACTGATTCATGAATTTAATGCATTCATAGGAACAGATTGACAGTAGATTTATGTGTCTTCTTTAATAGTGTGTGTTCAGGTAATACCTCAATCAAGTATAATATTAAATACCTTTGTCATTGTTTAATAAAGGTTCAATATCCACTGCAAAACGCTGGTAGGTTTTCTGTGTACTAGATCTATGATAACTGAGATTGCTTTTACTTTGAATTATTTGTTCTGGGCTTGTGATTATATCACTTTCTTCTTGTATTAACATTTCGTTCTATATTATCCACACTGTCGTCTTTTATGTTGATGTTGGAGGTCTGTTTGATTGACAAAATGCATCCGAAAAATCAGCAGTTTCTCAATTATTATTCAAGACTTTTGGTGAAAAAGTCAATATCTGTTTGTCATGTCTTCGCCGTTCCTTAGGTTTATTGTTCTTTTGAAGACCAGGTAAAGACTGAAGGCACTACACCTTTTTTAGGAATACGCCGGGTAAGTATATTTTCGAAATCAAATCCTCAAATATTTAATACTGCATGATGTGAATGAAAATATGAAATATGTTTGAGTGATTAACCTGACTATGATCAAATTATGTAAAAATCTTCAGGTTTAAAGTGTTTATTACTTAATTTTGAGTATTTTTTGGCGACACCTTGTTGCTGCTTCCCAGTTTTCTAATCTTTACGAGGAAATTAATTGTTCGCTATATTTGAACATCCGGACACGCAGCAGTAACTAGACAAGCGCTCGAAGTTATTCAAATGAACACAAATTTAAATTAAAAAGTGAATTAATTTGTTAGGTACGTCTTGTAAACATTGCATATTTGACACAACATAAAAAATTACAACAATGAGGAAATCTGTCAGTCAGTTGGTGGGGTGGCAGCACTGTTTTACCCGCCTTTGCTGCGCATGATGAAAAGTCGTATTTGTAAAATTAAAGAAACCGACCCTCAATTAATTCTTATCGCTGTAAAGCTTTTATATTCTGTTTTGAAAGACAGACAGATTTAGAGCAAGATTTCGGAAAATGGGCTAACTAATTATAGGAACAATTAAATGAGCAAAATTATTTCATGTAAACAGCTTGATGCTGATGAGCCTACTAAAAATGTTGGCAGATTCTATGTATAATAATTATGTTGCTGTCTAAATAGATTTTTGGGCTTTTCCATTTTTTTCTTTGTTATCACAGTGTATGTTCAAACTACACATTATTATATAGCCATTAATTTGGTACCTAAACATTAAAATCTTTTACAGTTGTAAGTACTTAATTGAATCATGTTGTAAAAATGTGGCATAATACTATTTAATCTTTAACTGAAAGGACAGTTATGGTTCTGTGTAAATAATATGTTTCCACTTAATTTAATCAATATAAAAAGGAATTGATCATACTGGCTTAAAACAGGCTCCTTTAACATTTCAAGATAGTATATTTTCAAATAATTTACTTTATTTCCACTTAAATAACATGAACTTTAAATGGTCATCAATTTGAAATCCAGTATAAAACTAAATTTTGGCCGGATTATTCAAAGATTTTTTAAATTATTTTTAGGATGTTCTTTGAATATGTTATGATTGATCATTTAAATAAAGCACACTAAATGCCAAAATCATTCTGTTTATTCTCACACTCAAGTTCAACTTCAGCGCAGTCCATGGGAAACTCTTACTTTTTTTGTCCATGTTTTTTCTTCCATTTCGTGCTAACTTTTCTTGACAGCCCTCTTTGCTTCTTCCACCTGGCAAATCAGAACCATTCCATGGAAATATACTTGGCACTGATTTTTTTTTTAAAACAGGTCTGGCTGAAATTTTAAATAAATTGATATAGGTATAAGTAGTAATGGTATATCAAGTCATATTTACATGAAAATGATGTCGCAAGTACTAAAATTGGTTAGCACTTGATTATTAAAAGTTAGTGGAGCACTGAAACAATCAATGCGATGTAAGTCGAAATTTTATCATTCAAAACTTAAAAAACAAAAAGTATCTTACGTATTTTCAATACTGAATCTTTCGGTAACTCATAATCTTCCGGTGTGAAGTGACTTTTACAGACAACGCTGTTGTTCGTAGGAACATATTTGGATCTACGAATGGCTACAAGCCACTGTTTTAATCGGGTTTTATCTGTTATGGGGAACTTATGCCCTCCCGTTTTATTTGAACACATAGGCACTGCACAACACTGTGGCATTTTATGAAAGAATATTCGGTAATGATATAAAAGATATTAAAATGAATAAGTATTCGTGAACTACAAGACGCTCATGTATTTTGACAGATGATTAGACCTGACGCTATAGTGCTGCCACCTCCTGGATCTTATTGCAGAAAACTAGTGTTGCTAACAATGTCACACAGTGAAACTGCAGATGACAACAAAAAAACTGTACAAAACTAAATTTTAAAGATCATAATAAAAGAAGTTTATGTAAAGAACAAACGGAAATAGATCGCAAAAATAAATTTAAAATTGATTAACGGTTTCTGTATTCGAAGACTGTTTTACTTACACTAGTATGCGCTAGTCTCAAACTAACGCAAACAAAACATGCAAAAGCAAGTTATGAGACGACTCAAGGATGCGCAAAGAAGGCAAAATGACACTTGTTCCAGTTAAGTGCACCGTAAATATATCCAATCGCAGCGCGAAATCTCCGGAAAATAATAATCGGACGAAGTTTCGGCCAGACGGCAGCCGATGCCGATATCAAGCAGAAACAAGTTTTTTTTTGCCGATACTAATAGTGATGAGCCCCTCACTCGTGAGGTACCTCAAGTGAGTACCTCGACTCGACGAATTGAAAGAGTTACTCGATTCTCAAATTTGAACCACCTCATTCAATTCCTCACGAGGTTTACAGATGATTTACTACTAACGAGTAGTGCGACTCGCATAATGTTTCGTCCGAGAACTCACGAGGCGAGCGACGAGTGGCATTGATGAGTGAGCGAGGTTTCATGATCGAGTCCGATCGACTCGACTTATGAGTGAAATGAAGCGGATGATTCGAGTGAACTTTAAGTATATCAGACTAATGAATGATGAAGAAAATAATATCAATTTATACTTATAAAATTTTAAAATCTATTTATTTAAGGAATACAAAATGTTTACATATTAGCATTTAAAAACAAAATCATGCGCACTTTTTTACCATCTAGGCGATTGCGCCTGTGGGTAATTACATGTCCAGCTTTTGAAAAAACTCTTTCCGACGGAGTTGAGGTTGCTGGAATGCAAAATTTATTTAAATTACTAATAAATATTACCTACGCAGTCGTTTTCGCACTCGCTCACTCGTCCGTTCGCTCACTCGCAAGCCGCGGCGCTTATCAAGATTTTCTGTCTCCCTCGCGCTCGGTGCTTCGTACTATGACTCGTGAGTACTCGTGAAGTCGTGAGGCGCATCCAATAGTTAGATCTATTCAAAAACCTCGCCTCATATGAGGGGTACCTCGCGAGTACCTCGCGAGGTAAAATGAGGGCCTCCCTCATTCTCATTTTTATTAGGCGAGTTACCCAACGCTAGATACTAAGCAGAAACCAAAAATTCAGAGGGACTAGTACCATACCCATACTTTACTCTATGACTAGTACACAACAACAATTATTTTCGTAAAAAAAAAAAAGGTTGGTAACACTTTCCACCCCACACGTCAATTTGATGATAATAATAACACTGTTGAGATGATAACAAAATCCGTACCTATTGCCGCTATTATATCTATGGAAAAACGATCAGTTTTCATTGTTGCGTTATTCACGATAAAACTTAACCTTTTGAACGCCAGATTATAAACGTATCGCCGTACCCCTGACGCCAGGCCACTTTTTTTGTCAAATGACAATGATAAAGAATAGGGATTCCAAAACATGATTACATTGTTTATTTCATAGTATGGTGCGACGTGTATTTTGTCATATATTTGTGACGTTGGCGTTCAGGGTAAGATTTCGTTTGTCACATATATGTGACAATGGCGTTCAAAAGGTTAAACTCAACCAGCAGACACCCACGTGCTTGAAGGATAAAGACTTCCTACGGCGAAAGCAATAGTGCCGGGTATAGTGTTCTGTATCTTATTATCTATTGGTTTTATTAATAAAATTCTAAAAGTATTACATGAGTCTTTCTGTTGTTGTGTATCGTCCAATTCCACTGCTGATGACTTTTTAGTCCAAGGAAATATACTCGGCACAACACCTTTCTTTAAATGTCTACTTATTTGTTGGCGACCTGAAAAACAGAAGTTCTTTTTTTTCAGTTTCCCCTTTGGTTTGTTTCATATAATGACAAATAATAAGTATGTCCATAACGTTAATTAGTGCATACCCGTGTAAGCAGACACACCGACATAATCAGATTCTAAAAAGTGTGCTCGGCATAATCTTATTGTATCAGTCACAGGTTTTTTTCTTCGCATAGCTTTGATCCATTTTTTTCTTAACTTCGCGTCTTTTGGAAATAAATGTACACCACCGTTATTACAACCAGAAAGAGCACAACTAGGCATATTTATTTTAATTTTCAATAAACAAATACGAAACGCTGCAAATTATGCGATACTGACAGAAGGGCCGTGTCGCAAACACGACATCTAGTGGTAGAGATGGTAGAACCGCGAGGGCAATTTAATATTTTGCTAATCAATAGCGCCCTAGTGTAAGTATAATTTTCTTTCTTTCTAAGCGACATCAATAATGGTTTGTTTAATTTTATAATAATTTATTGGAAAGACACAAAGTCACGCCTTTTTCCCATTGTCACGTAGTATTTACTATTTCCATGGATAATTGATATTTCAGATTTACAACTGTCTGTGTCAGTGAATTATTTTTGTAGCGGGAGCCAGTCATGAGCAAACATGAAAACCACTTAAAAAATAAAGAAAAATAAAAAAAACTACTTACTTTACTAAAGCAATATTTTGTGATGGCAATACTTACAACAATCTTCAAACATTTAAAAAACGAAAAACGCCACATATGTACCGTATGTTTTAATTAGTTTTTTATTTAAAAAATACAACAAAATAAAATCGGCATCCGACGCCGCTGCAGTGGATTTTCAAATATGCCACAATGTAGATAATAATTTCTAGTAATTTTCGAATACATTTTTAGTAACGCTGAGAAAGTAACGTAAAAACAAATCGTTTTTATTTTCGAATGCGTCGGCAAGGCTGCGCATTACAAAAAAAAAAATACAAAGTTTAGAATGCGAAGCAGCACGTTACGTCATAGACTATGACATAGGTAAATTATGTCAGGATCTTTAACTGGATCCATGGACAATAGTCTATGTGTTTATCAAAAACCATTAATTAGATCAAAATAAAACTTGTTTGGAACATTTTAAAAAGGCTTTGGAACAAAGGGAGAGACATCGTCGTTGTTTTAGAACAGAGCACTGCCCTCGGTCTGCTAGTTGGGCGTAGGGCCATTGGAAGTTTTACAACACCTGCACCAATATTTGTTCCATTAACATGAAACCAATAAAACAATGTAACTTACTTGCAGTTCTCGTCTCAGTTTCACTAGGCCCATTTGTTATTGATTGTCGAATTTTACCGGAAAAAATCGATGGAACAGCTGTTTTCTTCAAATATCTATGAAATGGAGACATCCCTAAAAGTTGAGAATCATTTAGGGACTATTTGTATCAAGTGGCTGGCAAGATAAAGTTGATGAAATGATTATAAAAAACATGCGTTTTCATAAAAGTTCTTACCTGTCGATAAACTAACATCAACATAGTCACTTGGCAGAAAATGAGCAGAACATAACCTCGAATGCTTAGATGCCTGAAAATTCTCCTTGTTTGTCGCTTCCTCCCACAATGTCCTCAGGTAGGGGTCTTTAGGGAACGTGTGTGACCCCATATTGCGGCAACCTGAAGCCGAACATCTCGGCATTGTTATTAAACAACTCTTTAATTCCGAGAATTTTATGAATTTTGACACTGAATACGGTCTCAAGCGTTTACAACGCTACCAAGCGGCGAAATGAAACTCTAAAGTGAAGATCATGATCATTTGAAAATAATTGCCATACGTATTAACTAGAACTGTGACATAAAAACGAACACTAAAATAGTAGTTCAAAACTGTGCAAACCATAGGTGCAAACTACATAAAAATATAAAACTTAAAGAGCGGAATGATTCGGTGACTGCACGAAATGAATTACTACACCTTTTTTCTATTGTATACTAAGATTTTTTTTATTGAAGCAACATTTTATGCCCTGACAAAAAAATACTGTCGGCTGTCAAAGCCATGTCAAAATTGTCAAATGTGCACATTGTTTTTGTAAAGACATGCTTGTGTAGTCAATGTGGTCGTAAAAAATATATTTTAGTTTTAATTTTGTAATCACAATGGACGAAACTACGCCAACAGTTAGTTTAATATCATGTATGCACTTTGTGCGTCGTGGTGTGGCTAAAGCAGTGCCTGAGAAGGTATGTAAATCGACATTCAGGTAGTAACATTCCTGCTTTTTAAACAGATCAAAGCTAATCTGTTCTATTTCTTTGATTACAGATAGAATTAACAGAGAAGGAATTAGAGAAAATTATAAAACAAACAGCTGATGAATTGCGGTAATGTTATTTATTGCTATAGTAATATTATGAAATCATTTGTAATAGGCACACGAAGTTTGCGACAGGACTATGTTCTGATCTGTATTCATATTAATTTATTTGTATACCCTAATATGTATAAAAATGTAACGTAAGGCTTAAAGCTAAAGTACAGCTAAGGATTCTGTTAGGGCAAAACAACAGTATTCTTCCTTATTTGCCCGAGTCCACTACTGTGACGGGCCTGTTGGTCTAGTGGTTAGCGGCCCTGACTGCTAAGCCGGAGGTCGTGGGTTCGATTCCCACCCAGGACAAACTTTGTGTTATGAGCATGATTGTTAGTTCTGTGTCTGGGTGTGATTTATCTATAATATGTATGTATTTATAAATTATATAAGTAAGTATATCAGTTGTCTGGTTACCATAACACAAGCTCTGCTTACCTTGGGATCAGAAAGCCGTGTGTGAGTTGTACCAAGACATTTATTTATTTATTTTTTTACTGTACCGCCCCGACCCTTGCTTGAGCCAGCCAACGTTGTTTGGCATATAGCATTGAATACTTACATCCCGGAATAATTTAAGATTCAATCCAACCTATCAGTAATCATTATCCTTAGGCGAAGTCAATTCTCTATTTCAATTTGATACTCTGGTTGCAGGCCTTAATTCATTGAGACACTGATACAAAGCCTAAATAAACAGCTAACAACCTCATAGGTTCACCTGCAAGATATTATTCTGAATTTCTGCAAGATATTATTCTGAATTTCTGCAAGATATTATTCTGAATTTTTGCAAGATATTATTCTGAATTTCCGCAAGATATTATTCTAATCACACACACAGGAACATAATTTTATTATTATGGACTGGCCTGTTGGTCTAGTAGTTAGTGACCCTGACTGCTAAGACGGAGGTCGTGGGTTTGATTCCCACCCAGGACAAATCTTTGTGTGTTGAGCACGATTATTTGTTCTGTGTCTGGGTATAATTTATATATAATATGTATGTTTTTAGAAATATACAAGTATATTTATCAGTTGTCTGGTTACCATAGTACAGGCTCTGCCTAGTTTGGGATCAGATGGCAAAGAGTTGGTTGTCCTAAGATATTATTATGATACCATCCTATTTAGGGTTAAATATATTTCTAAACCTTTTACAGAATAACAGAGGCAGGTGAAGATGAAAGTGATGAGGAAGGTGAAGCCAGTGCAGCTCCGAGAGACCCCCCGGCCGATCCTAATGATGAGTTCAACTTTGAGAAGTATGATGATGAGGATAATAGTACGTATCTACCTTTTTGTATTCAAGCTACATTATTGTCAGTAGCACTCGGGGAACGTGTGGGAGATGATGTTAGGCTCAATATTATAGTTAGTTGTAAAGAGTAAGTATGGAGTTTCTTGCCTGTTCTTCTCCATATGTATACTCAATTCATGTACGGCAACTCAATTCATTATTATAATTTCTTGTGTCTTGTAAAAAACATTCAAAAGTGCGTTTTAAAGGCCTAATTGAAATAAATTATTTGACTTTGACTTTCTAAAATTCCCAGTCTCATTATTGGCTAAGCAGGTCCTAGAAAGTTTCTATAAACATTGCTATCAGTGTTTATGGTAACATCTGATTGTTAGTTTTCTTTATTTGAATTCAATGTTGCTTGTTATGATTTTAAATTAATATATTTTTTTTATGAATAGTAATCATGTTACACAATATTATTTCTTTTTTTTTCAGTAAACCCCGTTGGTATTGGAACTGTGGCAACACTGCCAAACTTAGGTGATTTAAGTGAAAATGTTCAGATAAGGGTAAGCCACAAGAATATTACTAAGCAGCCTTAACAAAAATACATGTACATGACGTCACAACACAGTATTTGTTGCTTGCGCAGCCGCAAACACCAATTGACATAATGAAAAAAACTGTGACCTGCAAATCAAATATTTTGAAAAAAAAATAGTTAGCAAAATAATGGGCAGTTTATATGGATTCTTATTATATTCATGATTTGTGTATAATATAAGACTACCCCTAGGCCTAGTTTAGACCAGAGGTGATCCAACCCAACTATAAAAATGTCAAAACTCACTCACGAATTCTACTATTCCCTTAAGTTGCGTTGGCAGTGTTGCCAACTTAGTGGATTTTCCACTAAAAGTGGTGGTTTCCACCCCCCTTTTAGTGGCGAAAAATTGCTTTTAGTGGCTAGTGGATTTTTCTAGTGGCATAACTGGCTTAGTAGAATTAAGTTTCAATTACTAAACATTACCTGCGTCTTTTTATTAATAAAGCAAATAGAGCCTTTATTTTCCGCATTTTCAACCACTTACAATCATCGAAATAAAATTAGCCGATTTAATTATGAAATAATGCAATTTAGTTGTTTGATAGTTGGCCAACTCATATTTTTAAATGTAAACTATTTTTATTTAGGTACATTTATCGATTATTGTATTGACTAACTTATTTTATTAATGAAAAGCTATTTTTATTGATTGTATTTTATTGATTTTTCTTTGATTGTAAATTGAGACTAATTTTTTGTATTTTTTTTTGTACAAATTATTACGCTTCTTAAATTATATCTCATTACAACTTCGGCCCAGAATTCCCTGTTTCCTTTGTTTAGTGGAAATTTCAGCGTGAATGAAGTAGGGCCGTTTTTTGTTAGTGGTTTTCCGGTGGTTTTTGAAGTAGAATCTGGTGGGGAGCTAGTTTATCTGTTGGCAACACTGTGCGTTGGAAATTATAAATTATTTTCACTCAGACCGAGGGTCCAGACAGTGATGAAGAAGATGACATCATCAAACCTAATGACAACCTTCTTCTAGTGGGGCACGTGGAGAGTGATGCCAGTATATTGGAAGTGTACAGTGAGTCTAAATAAACCTCTTTTTTTTTCTTTAAAACCTATGAAATTACCCACTAGTTTATCGTAAGTTGTTCACATTTGGAAATTACAACAACTAATTGTAGGCCATACAAGTATTTATTCCGTGTGAGAATCTAACCCGCGATATGCAGTGCAGGAGCCAATTGCTCAGCCGCTGCGCCAACCGAGTCGTCAAAACTTACGCTCACGAATCTTGCTTTTGAGTTTCAACTTGAAGCACCAGTCTGTAATCGCACACCCGCCTTGAGCAAGCGTGGTGATCAATGTTTGTGGCTTCTCTGTATAGGAAGAAGCCTTTTCCCTGCACTGGGACAGCTGGCTGATATTTTATTAAATAATAATAATACCAGCCTATTACTATTTTATTATTATCACTGACATAGCACAATTGAGTTTAATTCTGCCAAAACAAGCAAAATACCTGACATTTTTTTTTTTAAGTAATTTTAGAATTTGTATGCTGATTAATTTTAGTTCTTATTGTTTTATTTTCTAGTTTACAACAAAGAAGAGGATTCTTTCTACGTTCACCACGACTTCATCCTGCCGTGGTTCCCACTGTGTATTGAGTGGCTCAGTCATGACCCTTCAGATCCAAAACCTGGTAAGGTACTACAATAATATTTACAAAAAAAAAAACACTTGACTGCCTCGTTGGTCTAGTGGTTGCAAGCGCGACTGCTGTGCATGAGGTCTTGGGTTCGATTCCCAGGCCGGGCAAAGTGTTATTGGGTTTTTCCATCAGGAATTTCTCAGTAGCAGCCTCGGAGTCTGGATTTGTGCCTGGTTGATGGCAATAGGGTCGCCCCCTATTACATGGGACTAAAAACATAACTGGCGAAATGTGGATGTACTTACGGGTACACCTCTGCCTAACCCCTCGGGGATTACAGGCGTGATGTTATGTTTAAAAAAAACACTGTTTACTTTTTTTCTTGTTTTATTTTATTGTTTGTCTTTCAATAAAAAAAAAGAAAATAATATGGATAACCTGTAAACTAACCCCCCAGATACCCTCTGAACTAGGATGAATTTAGGGAATCAGTCAATTCATTTTCATCATCATGAACATTTTTGCTTGTATCCTTATATAAAGTTTGTAAAACATATTTTTTCAGGTAACTTATGTGCCCTCGGAGGCATGGACCCAGTGATCCAAGTGTGGGACTTAGATATTGAAAACTGTTTGGAGCCCGCATTTAAACTGGGCAGAAAACCAAATAAAAAGAAAAAAACTAAGCGAGTCGGACACAAGGATGGTGTGCTCGATCTATCGTGGAATAGGAATTTCACGTAAGTATAAAAACAAAATAAAATCTTATGTACTTAGTAAATGGTTGGTTAACAGCAACACACTGGAAAATGACCGCTTTATGGCACATGTTTCGTCTTTATTGTCGGGTCGTATGTTCGGACTGAAAAGACCGAACTGACGGACTGAACTTAAAAAAAAATAAAGATGTTCTATGTTTGTCTTCATGTAACTTTTTTCATCGATATATATTTTGTTTTATTTTTCCAGACACGTGTTAGCGAGTGGCTCAGCAGACAATACAGTTCTATTATGGGATTTGGATCAAGGAACGCCGCACACAAAATTAGATGCCTTCCAAGATAAGG
The DNA here is from genome assembly GCA_949774945.1 of Hoplodrina ambigua. Classification (NCBI taxonomy): domain Eukaryota; kingdom Metazoa; phylum Arthropoda; class Insecta; order Lepidoptera; family Noctuidae; genus Hoplodrina; species Hoplodrina ambigua. Next base: position 12,711,177 of record OX458968.1, read on the forward strand.
TAGATACTTTTCTAATCATGATGTTATGAATGAATGTTGTTATAAATGAATGACAATACCTTTTGAACGAGGATGTTATCTATGGAAGGGGAAACCAGATACGTACTTTTTTTAAATTACTTTCTAACATACTTAAATCATAAATGAATGGTCTAAATGAAATAAATAATAAGATTTTGTTTTTTCATTTGTAAGCATTTGAACCTGAACTTAAAGGTCCATTTCTACTTACACTTAAGATATGATTCCGAACCACGCTGCACACAGCAGAGCTGCAGCAACAGCATCTATATGCTTATATGAGATTACATTCCAAGCTAGGCAGCAATGTAGAGATTGTATGGGGACCAGTAGTGCCGCGACATCACTGTTGCGGCAGCACTGCGTACAGCGTGATTCGGAATCATACCTTTAAGGTTTCTTTACCGAAAATTAGTTTAACATAGGGACTAGAATTATTTACTGAATCCACGGTAAAAACCTTCTTAACAATGTCCCTTTCACCGTGTACATTTTTTGCTCGAACGACAAAGTACCAAAATCTAACTTAATTACTATTTTACCCCGTACAGGTACAATCCCTAGAGTTCCACCCTCTCGAAGCACAGACCCTTCTGAGTGGGTCGTGTGACGGCAAGGCGCGCGTGTGGGACTGCCGCACGCCAGACGCGCACCGCGCGTGGAGCCTCGGACCGGAGATCGAACGCGTCGTGTGGACTACACAGAACCCCTTCTGCTTTGCTGTGAGTATTGCGTATTTGTGACTCATAGATCATCGCTCACTATAACAGAGCCACTCCGACACAGCCAATAAATTGCCATTCAATTTAGGATTTTAAAGCGTGTGCAAGAAAGAACATTTTATAACGGACTTATGTACTGCGGAATAATACTACGAAATTGTTTCTTCTGAACACAGGTTACCTTTTAACCTAGCCAGAAGAATGGTATACATATATATATAATGGTCTACACACAAACTAGATTAAGAAAAAAAATGTCTGTGCTATTAGATATTCTATTAAAAACGTTTAAAATCCAATCTCAGTCTAATCTGTCTAAAATACCTCTATTTTACTTAAATTGTCTGACATTGATTGTAGCAGAGATTGATGCATTCATTCGTAAAAGTTAGTACAATTGCCTCGTCAAGTTTAGCAATAAAAATATTTATTATTCTTACATAGATTTATATATAATTATAGATGAGCAACAACGAAGGAAAGGTGGCGTACGTAGACTGCAGACAGGACGAGCCGCTGTGGATATTGGACGCGCACGAGAAAGAGGTCACCGGGCTTATACTGAGCGACCGAGTGCCCGGGCTGATGATCACACTCAGTACGGACCAGAAACTGAAGACGTGGGATATTTCCGGGTAAGAGCTGGTTCACATTAGGTCGAACTGACTGTTTTACCCTTGACCGACTATCGGTTGTTGTTCACACTAGAAGCTGCCGATACGACCTAATGTGAACACCGTCGTAACCGTTTTACCACAGCTAACTCACAACTTTGTGACGACCCAGTCTGGAAATTTCTGTTTTTATCTTGGGGCGATTTTCATCAAACATAGCTAAGAAAACTCCCGACTAATTCACCTTTAATTACTCAAGTCCTACGTAATGAGACGCAATTGATTTTCTATTGTTCTGACTTACCGGTAAGCCAGCCGGGGCTTGGCGGGTTAAAACAAAAAAAAAACAATCAAAATCGGTTCATCCATTCGGGAGCTACGATGCCTTAAACAGACACACACACAGACTCGTCAAACTTATAACACCCGTCGTCTCAATAACCTCCTTTCCTCGTTCCAGCGCTGCACCAGTACAGGTGAGCGAGCGTACGTGCCGCGTGGGCGACGCGCTGTGCGCGGCCGTGTGTCCCGACGCGCCCTTCAGCGTCGCAGTGGGCGGCGACAACAAACAGAACTACATCGAACTTGTTGACTTGAATATTAGCGAACAATGTGAGTTTTTATTTTTAAATACTGAATGCCTTGACTTGGCTGTTTTAACCGACTCATTTTTATGCGTACTTTAGCCAGGCCTCAAACATTGGACGATGACGCGCCAGGCGCAGGTTTAGTTCTCTTTATCTCAATCATTTTAAATTAATAAAAAAAAAAACTCAAAACATAATCTTCAAAACATGAAAGATTTGATTGTATGTTTGTTTGCATTGAATAGACTCCGAAACTACTGAACCGATTAGAAACATTATTTCACTGTTGGGAAGCTACATTATCCCCATAGGCTATATTATATTATATTAGTATATTTTAGTATCAGTATATGAGTAAATTCGATGTAACGCGCCACGTGCGTTATTGGCCTCCTGTGATATTTGCTTATGACGCGCCTGGGTCGTCATTGGCTATGAGTCGGTTAAACGATTTTGGAAGTGCCAATTAGATTCTTTTTTGCTTGTAAATGTCGTTCGCCTTATCATGATCTAATAGAAATAATTTGACTTCAGCCTTTGATCGTATGGTTAGTATGGTATCACTATGGTTTCTTACATAACAGATTCTGTATACATTTGATCTTAAATATCATTCACAGACCAACAACTAACACGCAGATAAAAAATAGTCTCCGATCTCTTCTATTAGTAATTACTCATAAGAAAATATTGTTTATTTCAGTTACGAATCGGTTCTCATCACGACCACTGATACCGCTCCCCACACCAAGTGAAGATGCTATGGAGACGTAGAATTGTTTATATTTATAATAAACTATAAAACTATATTTTTTGTTTTATTATTATTCGGCTTCATGCCTTTATTATGAAAAAAAAAAATAACCATTTGGAAAAATTGAATTGAGATTGTGTATATTGCTAATTTGTCTTAGCCGGTATCGGAGGGTCGTGCACCTTGCCAAATACTGGTTTATGTTTCACCTTTTAATTAATGTTTTGGTAGTGTTGTAAGTTTTGACCAGTGTCCAAAAATATATAATTTAGTTTGAATAAAGAGCAATAAAATTAATAACCAAAATCATCATCTGCTTAGCCTTTTCCCAACTATGGTCAACTATGGTCGGCTTCCAGTCTAACCGGATGCAGCTGAATACCAGTATTTTACATGGAGCGACTGCCTATCTGACCTCCACAACCCAGTAACTGGGTAATACGATACCCCTTGGTAAGACTGGTTGTCAGATTTTCGGGTTTCTGACGACCCGTAACGACTGTCAAAGATCCACGTATGACAGCCGGGACCAACGGCTTAACGTGCCTTCCGAGGCACGGAACGATGTCAGCGATGTCTAAGATAAACTTAGAAAGTACATAGAATTGTAAAAGACACATTGGTACTTGCCCGGATTCGAACCCACAACTTCATGCATGAGAGGCGGGCGCCTCAATCACTAGGCCATCACGACATGTCCTCAAATTCAAAATAATACAAAAATAAATAGTAACGGTCTGTGCTGCTATCAATGGTATTTTATTTGTCATTTATATGTATATTACATAATAATTCATTCTCGAGCCCATCACCGGTAATACCAACACATACCGTTCCGTCGCACTCGCGTCTATCCACTACAATTTGGAGCGAACGTCACTGTAAAAGAAATCACCAATTTTACACAATTTAATCCACTGTAAAAAATACATCCATTTAAAAATATGTCAATTTCGCAAAAATTGGACGATTCCGCGAAAATAAGACAATTTTGCGAAATTACGACGAGATAAGATTTCGAACGCTATAGTGCAGTTTTAAATTATGATAATTTAGTAATAAAGGGTTGCTGGTGCTAAAACGCATGATAGTACTTTTTTACTCTTTTAAGTTCATTACCTCTTTCCCCCAGCGGTGCAAACGCGCGGGTTTTCCGGTGAATCAAAATAAAAAATTAACCTTGGTAAAAGTTTAATACTTTTGTTTGTAAAAAGGGATAAGTAAGTAAATCAAATTACAGCTGATTGTTTGTTATTTTTGCAACACAATATTCTAATGGGGTGACAGAGAGGTCAGATGCTTTGAAAAGTAATAAAAATCGTGTTTGTGTAAGTTGTTTGTTATCATGAGTACAATCATGTGGTTTAAGTATTGTTCACATAATTACCAGTCACCTAATATATCATCATAATCGCAACATATGCGAGTTTTGAATCAATATACAAAGTAAAAGAACTTTTCAATTTGCAAAAGAAGATAAGAAATTTTGAATGCCGCGTCCCCATTATCATCTCATCTCCGTAACCAGTAAATTCCCAGACATAGTCTAGCACAAACAAATGATTGCAACGACAGGAAGAACATATTATATAACATATGTCATTCACACCCGTCATAATGGGGTCTTGTATAAATAAAACAACATTTTTATAACAATAAAATTGAGATTATGTATTAGCAACATATCTTAGAATAATCCTAGATAAAAGCAATGAAAATGTTTAAAACTGCTCGTTAACTCCGAACTAAAAGCATTTAATACTGCAATTATGGTTCTGATATAACAAAAATTAAGCTATAAACTTTTAGCGACCCAAACTTGGTCATAAAATTTCATTGAACACGATTTGAACATTTTGCAGTGTATATTGATAAAAATACTAAACAGTTTTTTTTTTCATAATTGGATCACAGCCAAATTAACTGGTAATGATTTTGACAAATATACTTTACAAAAATATTTAGTGTGGGCAACCCACGTTTTAAAAGTATTATTGCTCTGTGTTTTTAATACTACCAGAGGTTCACAGTGAAGAGTTGCCAGATTAAAATATGTTAAGCTTTGTGTAAAAAGCTAAATATAGCTGTTTAAATCTAGCAACCCTGACATTGAGCATTAATGTGTTGTCTTATGGTAACAATAAAACCGAGATTTTGGTAACTTGATTTCTACAAATTAAATCAGTTATGAGGTCGCCACATTCGCATGTGTCTTATTACAATATAGTTTTGGTCGAAAATGCAATGTTAATCCTAATATTTTAATAAATTGAAATGCAAAGTTAAAATTACGCCAGAATACTATCAAAGAGCCTCAATTTTTCACGAAGTATTTTGTAAAAAGAAAAAATACATTTTGTTCGTGTCTATGATTCGCGCTAAAGAGTTTACATATATCTATAGAATAGCCTATTCGTTGTGGAAAATAAAAGCAAAAAAGCGACAATGACCACGTTCGCGATTTCGTGAGATCGTGGTCAAACACAAGATTAAATAAAATAATTATTGCCTAGTTTAGTCTGCGGTCTAAATTGCACTAATTAACAGATAAAACTGTCTGGCAATAAATATTAAGCATCTTGTTCTAAATATAAAAAAAAAATAACTAATTATATTAGACACCTTCTTGATAAATATTCCGATATCTTGTTATTTATTTCATGCGCAATATAATCTGTAAATATATTTAAATATTAAATCAACTTCATAATTTATTTATTATTAATATAAAAAAATATACTTATTGAATAATAAATAATTATAAAATAGAATAATAAATAATTATAAAATAAATATACAAATATTTTACTATGTAACACTGATTTCAATATTACGTTTTTAAATAATTATGATTTGATATATAATAAAAAAATCCTCGTCCATGACGGTCAATTAGCGATTCTCTTTCATTTTATTTGTGCCCGCATTTTTAGACAAACTCACATCTTTTCCTTCGATTTCAAAGTTTTGTTTTTTTAATTTTGTCATGTAATTGCCAATCGTTTTTGTATCATATTCTCTTGCAATAAGCCTCACATTGTCTTGAACAAGGTTATCACTGAACGGAATATTATTATCATTACGCTATGTGATCTACTCAATATTTGTACCATGAGAGTAGTTTAAAGTCTCATTTAGTACGTTCGAACAAGCTAATTGGTTTACAGAGAAAAGTCCGCCGACAAATCTTTCCGCTACATTGCCAAGCATTGCTATTTTGTGTTCACTTTTCAAGCTTGTGATAACCTATTCAGTGAGTGATTTTAAGGAATTTTGCTGTTAGCTGCCTGTATACCAAATGGCTTGTTTGACTGTACATACCGGGTTAAGTGGGCCCTGGATATATCAGAAACCTCTTCTACAGAAAACTACAAACCGACGTCCCGACGCTTTTGCATTGAAATGCCTTTGTTATTGGGAATTTATAATAAACCAATATCTAATTTTCTTTTTAAATGAAAAACGGTATTTCGTTCTCTCTTAGCGGGACCCTCTATAATAAGACAACCGTTATTTTAAACTTGCCCATTTAGGAAATTGGGTAAATAAATAGCCTCTATAAGTGATTAACAAAAATCCTAGGTCTTTTGAGATCCGTTGAGTCCGCCTTTAGCGTCATGATTAATGATCGTGCCTTTTTTGTATGCGAAGAGGCTTTTGCCCAGCAATGGGATTATAATAGGCTAGTATTATTATCAGTTAGGTGTTTGTTATGGACAATCGAAAACTTTCTAAACTCATGGTACATTTAAATCTACTTCGTATATCAGATTTACTTAGCACGTGGTCTGTAAATATATAAAATAAATAACTTATGTACTCTTAGTGAGAATTAACTATTATACTCTATAGATGTGCAACTGTCTAATTAAATAACCTTTCTATTACCGACATTAATCTCCTTGTAGTAAGGTTGAAAGTCGTGTGAGCAGTATTTCTACCATCGCGTTTCCATAGTTGCCATTCCATAGTTGCCATTCCATAGTTGCCAAACTTGGCATCATTTTCTATTAATAATAATTACGTGTCAATTAAGCTACTAACTACACAAGTTTACCTGTGAACATACACAAAATACAATAGACTATAACATGTCGAACAAAGCTTGGCAACTTTTGCTGCAAAAAGTAAATTTTCCTAGATTGTATTTGCCATAGAGTTTTAACAATACAAAAGGCTGATAAAAATATAAATCACATGTCTTAACAATGTGTTTTGGGGTCAAAACCTAAGTTTTGATACTTTACATCCATATACCAACGCTCACAAAACCTTCCAACCTAAAAGCTTGGCGACAATTCACGAGTTTAAATTGCGCAATTTGATTGAAAGACAACTCACTACGAGCATTAGCTTTGCAAACATTCATTCGCGAACAGTTTTGATACTTTTCGAAAGTTTAACCAACATAAAAGTACCAAAACCTCTTACTAGGACACAGTGGTGCAGCTTGCCTTAGACGGGCCTTGTTTCAAAATTTGTGGAGGGGCCTTTTATCTAACTGAGGGTTCGGGGCCCCTGAAGTTGGAGGGGCCCGGCTTATACAGCCCTAGCTACACCCCTGTTAAGACAGTTCCTAATTCAAATTGCGCAATCAAACAAGTAAAAGGCCACCAAACGTCAAAAAAAAAGTAAAAAAAAATTACTCTTCAGGAGGGAACTTGGAGATAGCATCGTGCATGGCCTTTGCCATGTACTGCACGTTGGAGGGGTTCAGACCACACACGTTGATGCGCCCCGACTTCAGCAGGTAGATGTGGAACTCTTGTATCAGATGTTCGGCCTGACGCTGCGTGAGACCGGTGTAGGAGAACAGGCCGATTTGCTTGACTATGTGGTCCCAGTTGCCAGGGGTGCCTAGGCTGGAATATTAGAATGTTTTTGTTAAATCCTCTACTAAGGGCTAATTTTTCAATCGTCGATAACTCTTAACAGAGGGATAAATATGGCGGTTTGACAGCTTTTGTATAGAAATATGTCAAACTGTCATATTTATTCTTTGGATAAAAGTCTAACTATCTGAATATTGAAAAATCTGCCTAAATTAGATAAATTTTATGTGAAAATTGCAGCATTTTTGTAATTTGAAAGATAACTTTTTAAAAGATTCTAAACTTTATGGAACGAAGGCGACGAAGATTTTCTTTTGACTTATTTTGAATCATTTCATTTTTTCATTTTCTACGTTTATAAATTCGACTTACTTGATAAGCTCTGCCCTCAGGGCCTCTCTCATCTGCATTACTCTAGTTGACATGACCTTGATGTGGGCCTTCCTGCAAAAGAAACAAAATAATGAAATATTTTCTCAATGTCACAATAACATTTCTGAAATATCTTATTTAAAAAAAAAAAAATTTTCACATGCGGGTGTCACCCCCGCCTGGTGGCACCCGGGGCGGACCGCCTTTTACGCCCCCACCTAGCTACGCCACTGCTCGTCACTGACACTGACAAGTGTGATCGCGTTCATAGAGAATGTATGAAAGAATAATTCTCTTCATAGACCCTCTTCTCCATAGAGGCCTTCCTCCGTTTTGGAACGAGCAACTCGCTTCAACTTTCGGACTAACTGACTGACTCCTTGACAATTCAAAAGTGCCTGTAAATGGTCTAATTGAAAAAAAAAAGAAATGATGCAAATGCTTTGGCTTTGACTTTTCACGGTGACGAAACTGACTTCACTGATAAGTGTGAATCAACGTTTATAAATCACTTACCACTCATCAAACAGCTGCTTATTGGCCAGTACGTTGCAGACGACGCGAGCGCCGTGCGCGGGCGGATTGGAGTACATGCCTCGCACGATCCACGTGAGCTGGGACTTCAGGGCCGGCACCAAAGACGCGTCGTTGACGACGATGGCGAGGTTGCCCACGCGCTCATCTGTGAACGAAGTTGAGGATTATTTAGCATATATAATCGGTAAAAAATAAATTCATGCAAACTAACCTAACGTGACGTGTGATTAAGATTTTAAAAAGCAATATTCTTCTTATAACATAAACATGACTCCTGTTATCCCCGAAAGCGAAGAGTAAGGCAGAGATAGGTATGCCCACATTTTACTAGTTGTGTTTAAAGTCCCATGTAATAGCCGGCGAGTCTATTGCCATCAACTGAGCACAATTCAGACACCAGGGCGAGAATTCCCTAATGGAAAAACCCAATAACACTTTTTACCCGACCTTGGAATCGAACCCCACGTTCAGGAGTCGTGCTTGCGACTACAAGACCAACGGAGCAGTTAAAAATTTAACCAACCAGCAGTAACACATTACTCACTATATAAACCGAAGTTCTTGGCGTAAGACTGAGCGCAGACGAGCTCGAAGCCTCGCTTGACAAAGTAGCGCACCGCCCACGCGTCCTGATCCAAGTCACCTGACGCGAAGCCTTGGTACGCGCTGTCGAAGAATGGGAACAACTGGCGCTCCTGGGGGGAATTATCGAGATTTGTGTAGAAAGAAAAGAAAGAAAGAAAAACTGTTTATTTATTTAGGGTATTCCCACATTTATCGACGCGAAATCGGCTTAAGCCGATTATCGCTGATCAGCTGTTGTGAATGTTGACAAACGGCTCGTTTCGCCGTCGGCCGACGTCGCGACGCGTCGTCCGAGCCGAGCCGATGCGAATGGTATTAGCAACACCCTTATTACGTAAACATAAAGCCTTTTTAACCGATGTTAGATCCCGCGTCGATAAATGTGGAGAGAAAATTTTTTTTTTTTTTTTTTAGGTGGTAAGTATCATCAAATGACTCCTTCCGCCCTGGGTGGGGCGGAAGGGACTGTCAGACTTTTACTGACTAAAAAACCACCCTGTTCCTTCTGTTGCCCTTTACGTTCCGGGGCCACGGTATCCTGTTAAGACGTCCCGCAACCCCAGCAGGCGTTGGCCCCGTTGGGGGCCCCGTCCTTGTGCTGACGCACAATGACGCACATAACATAAAAATAATAAATATTTTATGAACAAATTATTTTTTTAATATTTTATGTACAATTTTTACAGGCGCTATAAACGTCACATAATTTCTAACATACCTCCATTACATCAGCGATCTTCTCCCACTGCTCCTGAGTGGGATCAATACCGGTAGGATTGTGTGCGCATGCGTGAAGTATCACCACAGAGTTCTGAGGGGCTTTGCTGAGGTCCTCTATGAGTCCATCGAAGTCTATGGCACGGTTCTTTGAATTCCAGTAGCGGTAGGTGCGGGGGTTTGTGAAACCGGAGTTCACGAACACCAGACGGTGGTTGTCTGTGGGATAGACACGAATGATTACATATAACTTAACATAACATCACGCCTGTAATCCCCAAAGGGATAGGCAGAGGTGTACTCTAGTACACCCACATTTCGCCAGTTATGTTTTTAGTCCCATGTAATAGGGGGCGAGCCTATTGCCATCAACCGGGCACAAATCCAGACTCCGAGGCTACTACTGAGAAATTCCTAATGGAAAAACCCAATAACACTTTGCCCGACCTGGGAATCGAACCCAAGACCTCATGCACAGCAGTTGCGCTTGCGACCACTAGACCCTTAACTTATATTTACTTACTAGCTTTTGCTCGCGACTTCGATCCTTATTACTCGTATTATAGTAAACTAGCTTTTGTCTACGTCCGCGTAAATGTCGGACCCCCGTTTTGGAAATTCCTTTCTTAGCGGACGTCTAACTACTATAAATAAATTACTTCCCTGCCTTTCAGCTATACATGTACATCAAGCGGGTTTCGATATTTTGTGATGAGTGAGTGAGTGAGTGACCCTTTCGCTTTTATATAATAACTAGCTGACCCGCCACCACTTCGTTCGCGTGGTATCCTACCTACCCCTACCCTACCCCACCCTGCCAATACCCTTCCCCTACCCTACCCCTACACCTAAAATATAAAGATAAAAAATATCCGTCTCCTGGTTCTAAGCTACCTCCCCACCAAATTTTCAGCCAAATCGGTTCTGCCGTTCTTACCGAGTTATAAATAGTGTAACTAACACGACTTTCTTTTATATATTTAGATATCTAGATAAATAAATATACTTCCAATAAGTTAGATTATAATTTTAAGTAAGTCATTCCTCCTTTTCTTTGCTGTGCCCGTCAGGGTCCACGATTGTTTAATTAACAAACGTAAACTTACTACCAAAGCATAAAATTATGGAAGACAATAAATGATTAAGTATCCCAATCTTGATCCTAATCTTCTCTTGCAACCAATCAACTACCGACTTTACTACCCGTAGCCTTGAGAACGCGAATCACAAGCATCATTCAAGGATCAAGATTGATGACTGAGATACGTTGTTAATTTTTAATCGATAGCCAACCACGTGTTGATCATGTACAATTATCTGACAATTAGTATAAGTAATCACTGATATAATAAGCCAGTATACACTTATTAAGTTATCTAATACATTTTAAAATTATCAAAAGACTAGAATCCTTCCCTACGATTTTTTGCGTGTTTTTTTTTCACCTGTGTTAAGTTACGTCTTTGGTTACTGCTCCGCTCCCGTACGGCGTAGCGTGATGTTATATAGCCTATACTATTCATCATGAATCTGGCTATCGTTACATTAAGATTTTTTTCAATCGGACCGGTAAGTGCAGAGATTAGCGCGTTTAAACAAACAAACTTTTCAGCATTATAATATGTATTTTTTTAATAAAAAAAAAATTGCCTAACCACCCTCTAATTTCTCCTGTGTTGTGGGAGCGTTAACAAACATATAAAGTCACATACACAAACAGCCAGACCCGGAACATCTTAAATTTCGCTTTTTCACACTCGTATCTACATTAATTTGCATCTACCATGTTATCTCTAATCTCTTCACTATCTTAGGTTGACTGTTAGAGAATGCCTAAGACATTAAGTCCGCCTTTGTACTTTTATTGCATAAAGTTTAAATAATTAAACAACAATCTGTAGGACGCACAAATATTTGTTCCGTGTGGGAATTGAAACCGCGACACGCAGCACTGCAGCCAATCGCTTAGCCGCTGCGCCAAAAGTGCCGTCAAAAGATTGTTATCAAAAGATACTCGAACTATTGAAGTAGGTACTCTCAAATGGAGTGTTTAAACATTGATTGCGACATTTGTGTGTTTTGCAAATGCAATTTGTGTGCTCTAACGCTAATGTAGATTGACATAAACAAACATTAGATACAAATTTATGACGCCATTTTTTATATAAAAAATTCTGGAAATATTTAAAGTTTTTATTTTATACTAAAAAATAAAATTTACCGTCTTTCCTAAAAAACAAGCGTAATTTTCAAAATTTTAGAGCTTAAGAAACTTTACGTGGACGAAGTCGCAGGCAAAAGTTAGTATTAAATATATATTTTTTAAACACATCACATAACATCACGCCTGTAATAAGTACCCGAAGGGTTAGGCAGAGATGTACGCATTAGTACCTACCTACACCCACATTTTGCCAGCTATGTTTAAGTCACTATTGCGATCAACTGGGCACAAACTCAGACTCCGAGGCTGCTACTGAGAAATTTCCTAATGGGAAAATCCAATAACACTTTGCCCTATCTGGGAATTGAACCCAAGATCTCATGCTCAGCAGTCGCACTTTGCGACGACTAGATTTCGAAAACAGTTTAAACATACCCCAGGTTGGTTCCGAGTAGTAGAAGTTGGTGTACCCCAAGTGTTTGTTGAGCAGCTCAGCTCCGACGCGAAGACTGCCTGTGCCAGACAGGGTCTGTACTCCGAACGCCTGGAAATTAACTCATCATAAATACCACGATCACTTGAACAAATTGTTCAGCAGTAACTAAAGCCTTATTTAGACGATTTTTTTTTCTTTCTGGAAGGGACTGTCAGACTTTTACTGACTAAAAAACCACCCTGTTCCTTCTGTTGCCCTTTACGTTCCGGGGCCACGGAATCCTGTTAAGACGTCACGCAACTTATTTAGACGATGCGACCATATTGTGCTATTTGTCGTACATAGCGGGCCCGCGCGGCTGTCGAGTCAAAAGTGACCGATCATCAACGGAAATGTATACGGAAACGATATTTCACGCACCGTCTAAATCAGCTTTTAACTATAGATTTTCTAAATGACAGAATATCTCATTGACCTTTTGACCGCCACAGTCATGTATGCACGCCACGTTCACGGTCACGTCCGGTCGTTCTTTATTTAGTATACTCCATTTACAGACCTAATAAAACGTATTTAAAAGGCGCCAGCTCGCGGGCGGCGCACGGTGGGCCGAAATCAAGCTTTCATGGACTTAGGGATTCACGAAAATTGATGAGCAATTTAAAAAAAAAAATAACGGCTTTGCGATCTACCACTAAATACAAGACACTTTTCTTCTACGATTTTTGTATATACCTAATATTTTTAAAGTTATAACGATTTGAAATTTTTTTTGTATGGAGAAATTTGATTTTATATGAATAACTTTTAATTCTCAAGAGTTCTCAAAAAACGGCTTTCGGTATTCGATTATGCTATTTTTTAGGCAAATTATCCGATATATCACTTGCTTCGATTTTCTTCGATTTTGGAGAAAATTGATTTTCATTCCCTTTTACACACCACCCTTGAGGTAGAGAACTAAGCGCGTTTTTTTTTATCAGTGGTGTCCCCAGAAGGCCTAATCCACTCATACGCACACTGTTACTCACACACGCACTCACAAAATTATCACTTATACAATTTCATCAGATTCTGGTTCAGATTCGTTCTCTAAACATTCCAAATTTACAAATTCTATATTTTTGCGCTCATCATCTTCAAATGTTGGAGATAACAGAAGCATGGCTTTCGCTTCTTCTGAAAATGGTTTGTGTTTCCGTATCATTTTATGACGTTTTGATGATATATAAGGGTCTGAACTAATTATTAAATTATTCAAAATATCCTCGTTATTAGCTCTTCTGCAGAATTTTCTTGAATGGTGTTGGCGATATCGCCTAAAGTCTTTATTTCTCGATTCAGCCGCTTCTTCCGATAACTTTCCAATCGGAATTAATCCCAAGTTTTCAATGATAGCTGCTCCATGAACAAGAACTTTATGCACACTGGAGGGCATGGGATACCACTCATATAAATCTACGTATAATTTATGGTGGCTTCCGTATATTCTTTAAACTTCACTGTGTCAATTTTATGACCTGAAGATATTGTTTCTAAAATGATTGAAAACCGTTTTATTAAGTTTTCATCGACACCAGTAATTGCAGCAGCAATCTCTGTATTTGAGAAAAATCTTCGAGCGGTATTCCCGTCATTAGTAGTTCCATGTCCTTGCTTTACAACATCTATTAAAAGGCCTGTTTGATTTTTAAAAGCTTCCCGAATGCTTTTTTTTCTATTTTCCATCAAAACTTTGTTTTCACCTTTTGCAACCCATGTTTTGAAATTCAGTCTATAGGCTATGTGAAGAATGCATTCCATAAAACGTATCCATATATGTAGCGATGATAAACCATATTTGTACAAGTCGGTATCAATGTTTTTAGTCAATAACAAAGACAAGTTATTCATTTCTGTAGGAACAGCTTTACATATGTCACATCGTTGAGCTGAAGTTTCACAGAGGATTGATGTTGCTTTGCCATCTATCATGGTAAGCAATAATGAATGTGAGACTTTTATGTCTCCATTTTCTGTTTCCTTCAATTCATTTATCTCCGTTTCAATTTCGGTTTTCTCTCTTAAAATCGTTGATTTATTCTCTTTTTCAAATTTGAATTATATTGGGCGACACCAATATGCTGAATTTGGTGAGTCGTTTTCCCAGATAATTTGTTCTTCGGAAACAATTTTTATTGGTACTAAACTACCCATAAAAATACTTGAATCATCTGTCGAAGCACTGTCCTCCTTGTCATCCATTGTCATTTTTTGCTTATAGTTTGCTTGATTCGAGGCACCATCCATTCCCCATTTGCTTATCATTGTCAACTCCTTACAGTCTGTGCTATCAATATTGATTGCTTGAAATATCCTTTTGGCGGTTACATCTAACAGAGCCTGCAATTTTATACTAGCAGTTGTATCTGTTAAGGTGATATCATCCTTTGGCGGGTAGCATTCTTGTTTTGCATTTTGCACCTTGTAGTAGGAAGGGAACATGTCGACATTTTTCTCTTTGATACTTTTTCTTAAAATATTGTATTGCCACTTTGTTAATTTAAGGGACAAAACAAGTCCCAAATCTTCATCTGGAGTAAATTTAGGTTTTTCATTTTTACGTAAAAGACTATCTTTGGCTTTTTGCACATCCTGTGGATTTTTAAGTAGGTATTCGAGGATTTCAGCTATTCCTTGATTACCATCCTCTCGTAATTTCATAATATGTGCATGAGATATTTCCTCTGTAGTCATAATTGTATGAATATGTTCTGTACGTTTCTTTTTTTGCTTAGGTCCTAATTCACAAAATGGTTTTCTTGGACTTACATTCGTTGACGTGGCAGTAGACACTTTTGCTGGAGATTCATGTTCACTTGATGTACTAGGAACAGAGTCTTGGTTTCTTTCAAATTCACTTACAATGAAATCAGGCCACTTTATTTCCGATGATAACCATTCGCAATTATTGTTGCTAAACAATTCCTCTTTGCTATAAGCATTTTGCCATCTCCTTTGCAGATTATAGCAATATTTTGCACAAAACGCTTTTAGCGCTTTATCGTTTTCATCACTTAACACAGTGGGGACTAATCTAGATTTAATAGCACTATATAAAACACTATTATTTTTAAAACTTCCACTTTCCTTTAATAGCACAACAATATCAATATTTGACACCAAATCGAACATTTTTACGTAATAAATAGTATTAGTATTCCGAAAATGTGAGATAGGATAGTGCGTTTATTACGATGTGTAACAACGTACTGAAGATGGTTGTTTTTCAAATGTACCCGTGTCATTTTTTTACCTGCTATTCATCATCCAATCACATAATGACACGTCATCATTTTGCTGCGCTAATGAGTATTGTTAAAAACAAATGACGTCATAAGGGTGGTGTGAGTATCGTGAAAAATAAATGACGTCATAAGGGTGGTGTAGAATGTTTACCAATAATTTGTTTTTTTTTGCTATATTTCTGTAATACAATATTAAAACATGTCAGAATAAACCAAAAACCGATTTATAATTTATACAAACTTTAGGGGTTTATAACTTGAAAAATACTGGGTATAAAAAAATTACAAATAACAAAAAACATTTGTATTAGTACATAAAATTTAAAAATACTCATTTGAATCCTTAAGTCCACACTTGACAATTCCAGCCCACCGTGCGGCGCGCTGGTAGCAGTTGGATTATCAGAGGTGATGTCGGCAGGGCCGTTAATGCCGATGATGAGCTACCCTTTTACTTGAACGGTATTATAATGCTCATCATATCAGCCTAATGACGTCCACCACTGGACATGGGCCTCCCCTAAACATAGCCACAATAGCTGCTGGTCACAATCAGCAGTATCCCGAGTCGTCGGTTATATGCTATGCAAATTTTAATTTCGTGTGGTAAAAAAATTGCCGAAACTAATTACCGTCAGTCTCATGCGTGTCGTGCATGACTGATTGGTTGAATCGACTGGAGGTCGTTAGCCGTCAGGGTTCAAGATCATTCGTTGATTGAACTGAGATTTCCATCAGTCGTAATCAGTTAATTGATTTCTTATCCACTTTATGGGCTATAAGGGGTGTAAAAGACACATCACATAATCGTTAACTACGCACACTGCCCATTAAACTAAATAACTTTGAGTAAACACTTTTTTGTAGTGAGAAAAGTCACTCATTAAAGTACTTGACTGCATTTAAGCACTTGACATTATTTTCGCGTTGATTTTCGTTCGAGAAATCGAGAGTTAACATAACATCACGCCTGTACCTAATTCTCAAGGGTAGGACAGAGGTGTGCCCGTTAGTACACCCACATTTCGCGACTTATGTTTAAATCCCATGTAATAAGGGGCGGGCCAGTTATTATCAAGCTGCTACTGAGAAATTCCTGACGGAAAAACTTAATAACACCGAGGGTAAATAATGGCAATTATTGAAACAAAAACGGTATGGTCCCGAAAGATCACAAAGGCGATGGCGGGACGACTTCCTTAAGAATTGGAAAGACGTAGCGCAAAGTCGCTACCGATGGAAGGAATCGGGGGAGGTCTTTAGGTACGCAGCAGTAGGTCAGTATAGGTTGGTATAATATGATATGTATAATAGGACTGGTGTGACGTAAAAGAAACTGTTATTGCACAACATAGAAACGTATTTTAAATGGCACTATCATTCGACCATTTGATTAATTGAACGAGGCGCGGACGCGACACGCCGGATGCTTTCATTTATTGTTAGTAAACCTAACGAAAGTGACACCTATAGACTAAGTTTAAACAGACAAAAAGGCAAAATATTCCAGTGTATTCTACAGGGTACAGTTTTGTAATCTCGTCAAATTACAGGATTGTCATAAGACAAAGAGTCAATCAAATAAAATTACAATACCTGATCAATAATCAGTAAATACTTGTTTTTTTTTATGTCTATGTTTGACAGTATTTCAGAATACACCTCTTTCATAGAACAGAATCGTCTGCGTCTGCGTCGTCGCAGTGTTGACTGTCTCATTGAGCACATGCGGGTTTATCGCCAATTTAAATGACTAACAATTTATTGATTTCAAAAGCAACTAAAAGTCGTTTTATACAGTAGTAAAACCCGATTATTTTTTCAACTAAGGCTAAAATAAAATGAATTTTTAAAGAAGTTGTGTTTTAGACTTATTGGTTAATAGTGTCAATACTTAATTATGTCGTTTCATCACATAATTTTGACCAAAAAACATTTGCCGCCATAATACAAAACAACGTTTTTTATAATGAAACCTTCGAGCCAGTTTTTATATTAAAAACTTTTTCATTCTCGAAATGAAGTTCGAATTTCAAACACCTATAGGAGAGCGTAGTTCTTTGTCATTCGCACTTTGACAGTTTCTTATTTCTGTCTTGAAACTCAGTCAGCGCTAAATCTCCATATCACGGAGCACCAACTTTATGGGAGCATATTTGGATATGGAAAAAATCGAAGAAAATCAATTACGACTATTGTGAGTTCAAATAAATTAGTCACGTGAAGGCTCAGTGATAATTATATTAAAGTGAAGATACTTACGCGTCCAGTAGCAATGGCGGGGCTATCATCTCCGAGCAACATGGCGGTGGATACTTCACAGAACTTATCTATACCTGCAATAGGAATTATCTTGTTTTTATTTTGTACCAGTAAATCAAATGATCTAATAAAATTGTAATACATATTGCCATTCAAAATTAAATAGTACTCAATTAATTTTGACTTTAATTATGTTGTGTACCTTCATAGCACCTAAGCTATAACACCTATGTCCTGACCGAATTTCGGTCACGGCGAGCAGACTAGGCAAGTACCTACGCAGGAAATATTATAGTGCACAAGTGCGTGCAGAACACAGGTGCACTCCCTTTTCCCTCACTCTCAGTACGACGGGACAGCAATCCGACATGAACGGGGAGAGATCAGACACAGGACCAACGCCTACACGTGCTTTCAGAAACACGGTACGTCATAACTTCTTTTAAACTTGGGGCCTGCTACTAAGACATTGATATTTCTAATGCGAACCTCAATAATGCTTAATACTAATATTGCTAACCTAGAAAACCAGTCAAAACCCAAGTAGGTACGACTATTCAATACCTAAGCATCTACTGACTTCTAATAGCTGAGTAGGTATTCAATTTTGTTAATCCGGAATGGGGATTTTTTTTTGTTCACCATCTATTTACAGTTACTGGCAGTAACAGAGAGGTTGACGACGCATGGCTTACGTAAAAGGCAAAGTTGAAGCATCTCATACGCCTCTAATTTTACCAACAATTGATATCTTCTATTCTGTCCTTATGTGGCGTTCGTGTCGCATCACTAAAAAGTGGCAACACACAAGACGCGAGAAGGGACGCCATCCGCCATTACAGATAGATATTGATTATGAGTGTAGATCACTCGCATTGTTTTTATCATAGATTATTTCTATTGTGTGACTGTCCTTTTATTCAAATGTGTAACACCACGATTATGGTCGGGTAATTATAAGAATATCTAGCAACCTCTTGATGATTTTATTTCAACGGACTCCTGTTTCGGTTACCCCACATGTACACCGGCATCGGCACATAACTTGGCAATGTTTTCGGGCAGTGGGGGCAAGTTTGCTCTTGTACATTTAGTAAATGCGCAAACTTACCCGCACTACGCCAGAACGTTACGTGCCGGCAACTCTAGACAGATTTTTATCATTTCCGCGTACGCAAGGAAATGCGAAAGAACAAACAAAAACAATGATACCGATTGTATGTATGGAAACTTAGGTATTTTTGTCGTAATATCTGACGTCAATTGAGTGATCGCAATATGTTTATTATGATGACATATCTTAGTGTATACCTACATAGTAGCATGTGTTTTTCTCTTTGCCTACCAATTAATATTTTTATTAATAGTAATAACTGAGTTATCTACTGCCTAATAAACGAATGGCAACCCACACTTGTCTTATCTTTGTGGCGAACAGTCGTTTGTCTGTGTCGCAGGAGCGCGAGCGCATACTACTTTATATTTTTTTTTAGATCACTTATGATATTTTTCGAAGGCTATTTTTTTTAAGACTACTTTGAAGTTTACAGAGCTCAGTCTGTAGCTGCTTCAAGCTAAGCTACCGTACCAAGGCAGGTTTGCACTTTGGACATTATGCAGCAAGGGTGCACCCACACATATTAGTTTACACCTGCAGAATTTAGCTAAAGCAATTGAATTTGCGTGGGATAGTTAAAAACTACTACAAATAATTACCTAGCCTTCTCACAGTCTATTTGTATTTTCGGGCAGAATTCCAAAACTGACAATTTGCCACTATTTGGAAAGCTCTTCCATTCGGCACAACCGTCTAAACGGGCGAAATCTGAAATTTTATATTCAACTAGCGATCCGCCCCGGTTTCGCAGGGATGCAATGCGCAAAACCGCATTAGAATTCCTTGTGTAGTTTAAAAGATCTAAGCGTACAGACGGCAGGAAGCGACTTCGTTTTATGCAGTGAAGAATCTTAGAATACGGAGGCCATTAGATAAAGACAATCATTCATCTGCTATAGGGTAGCCATCATCTGAATTGCCGACGCAGGACAAAAACTTGAAAATCCCGGAACATTTGGGTGAAATGTGAGTTTTTTCCGGACACCCAAGATTGTTTTTTTTTACAATAAAATTTAATAATAAAGCTTAAGATAATTTTAGTTAAGATTAACAAGATTCCCCTGACACTATAAGTTGACAACCCCATCCGGACGTCCCCCGGACGCCCACTAAACTAGGACAAATCCGGGAAAACCCGGACGGATGGCAGGCCTAATCTGGTATCAATATTATATCATTGAACTTTTGCGCACAGCAGCAACGATAATAATTACAGGATTGCTGATTATTATTGTATAGCGCGTACCTATCGTGCGCCCGCGCGGTACCGTCAATTATCTGTAACGTCGTTGTTTTTTATACGATACATACCTAAACTAAATAGAGAACTATTAGTTTTGTTCTTTATTTTATGACTAACTTTTGCACGCTACATTGTCAGCGTGTAAATAACACACCAAGTCAACTCAGGATGAATGAAATAGCGACAGGTCACTGGAACAACTTGCGACCCACGGATTCCCCTTAATTGAAGGGGAGACAAGTCCGTGATAAGACCTGTCTTACTGTAAGGATCAGAATGTTGGGCCGCGAAGAAGACGGATGAAAACAGATTACATGTATAGTGTAGCGGAGATGAGAATGTTGAGATGGATGTGCGGAATGACCAGAATGGATAAGATCAAAAATTAGGAAGTTTGAAAGTGGCGCCAGTGACAGAAAAGTTGAAAGGGAATCGTCTGTCTTGGTATGGGCATGTGAAGAGGAGGGAGGGGGTAAAACACATGTGACCAAGAATATGAATGAATATGAATTATGAATATGGATGAAAAGATAAATGTATTGTGTAAATAATGATATGAGAGAAAAGGGATTCAGCTATAGCATGACGGCTGACAGGACGGAATGGAAGAAGAAAACATCTTGCGTCGACCCCAAGTAACATGGGACAAGGGCAGGAAAATGACTTAAATATGTAGAGAACTATCAATTTTGTTCCAGCAGCTAAGATTATAGTATTCCCATAATAATACAAACTGACAATTTTGTTTAAGTGAAAACAAGCATACAAATAGCCACTCAGTCAAACGACATGTAAACGTTTATTATCCCATAAAATCTCTTAATCTTGAATGAAAAAGTAACAATGCAATTAATAGCACTATTCTCTTTCACAAAATGGCATGACTGTAATAATTAAATACCCGTTTAAAAGGCCAATTTTTCGTTTTATGTCTTATCATAGTAGAGTGGATGTGATAACTCATTGATTTTTCATTTTAAAGCGTAACACTTGAGAAAGATAAGGCATCAATAACATTTTGATTTGATTCTGGCATGACGTAGCTGTTTTTATCACTGACTAGCTGGTCCCTGCGACTTTGCCCGTGTGTTTTTTTGTGCCCGCGTTATGTTACATCTTCAGTTACTGCTTCGCTCGTGAAAGTCTTAGCGTGATGTTATATAGCTTATACTATTCCTCATGAATCTGGCTATCATATACAAAAAAAGATTTTCGATCCGACTGGTAGTTCCAGAGATTAGCGCGTTTAAATAAACAAAAAATCTCCTCAGTTTTATTATATCAGTTCATAAGAAAAGATATTGTAGGATACATAATATAAAATAGATAAGGATAAAATTATCATGTCAGATTGCCGCAACTGATAAGTGGCAATGAGGTATGCACTGCAAATTTGATTACAGCATGGGTATTATCTTAGGTTTAATTCTTCCCGGAGTTATAGTTGGAATATAATTTGTGCACAGGCCTCTTTTCTCTACTGGGCACACTGAGCACAGGGCCCCACAAAAGCGGGGCCCAGCCTGCCCTCAAAAAATATCTACCCATAAATTATCCTCTTTCATAAATATATACGAGGGGTGATCCAAAAGTAATGATAATCGGTTATTTCCAGTGCACACAAAAATAAAAATAAAATATTTTCTGCTAGCTTAGGTATCCACTACTTCACCATAAAAAAATTATATAAAACGACCAGGATTTCCGGGAGCTACATTCATTTGAATACGAACCGTCGAAGAGTGACCATCAAAATGGAGAAAAACGAAATCAGAGCTGTCATCAGTTACCTCTGTTTAAAAAAATGTCTACCAAAGACATTCACAGCGACTTGGTGGAAACATTGGGGGACTCTGCTCCTCCATATTCCACAGTTGCACGCTGGGCCAAGGAGTTTAAACTGGGCAGAACATCGACAGAAGACGAACAACGCGAAGGACGCCTTTCCACGTCCCTCGCTGAAGATAACGTAAAAAAAGTGGAAGATGTTGTAATGGCAGACCGAAGAGTGACTATCAGGCATGTAGCTGAGGTCACAGGGATCTCATATGGCAGTGTTCAAAGAATTCTTGCGAACGAATTGCATATGAAAAAGGTCTCTGCGCGTTGGGTACCGAAAATGTTAACCGACGAGCAAAAAAAGAAACGAGTCGACATTTCAGTAGCGAATCTCGAAAAGTTCCAAGCAGATCAGGAGAATTTTTTGTCACGTTTCGTGACCATGGACGAGACCTGGTTCCACCACTTTGATCCCGAAATCAAACAACAGTCAATGACGTGGAAACGAGGCGATGAGCCGACGCCGAAGAAATTCAAAGTGTCAAGCTCGGCGGGGAAGGTTATGGCGTCTGTTTTTGGGACGCTGAGGGAATTATTATGGTGGAATATTTGGAGAAGGGAGCCACTATTACGGGCTCTTACTACGCAGAACAAATAAGAAGATTGCGGGAGGCCATTAAGAAAAAAGACGGGGCGAACTGCGAGCTGGAGTGCTGTTTCGCCAAGACAACGCACCGGCTCACAAAGCTGCAGTTGCCATGGCTGCCATTCAAGAAATGGGCTTTGAATTGGTGGAACACCCACTCTATTCGCCAGATCTAGCCCTCAGCGATTACTATCTCTTTCCTCGGCTCAAGGAACACCTCCGAGGCAAGAAATTTGACGACGATAGCGACGTGATGGCCGCTGTTGGGGATTTTTTGGAGGGTCAAGATCAAGATTTTTTTCTAAGGGAATTCTGGGTTTAGAAAAGAGATGGACTAAATTTATTGACTTGTTAGGGGACTATGTAGAAAAATAATATCTTTTTTTTACTGTATTCATCGTGCTTAGTATAGATTATCATTACTTTTGGATCACCCCTCGTAAGTATTAATCTACTTACCAAGAACGGGCAGGTACTCATGCAGGAGTGTGTCATCATTAGCCATCTGCTTCTCCATCTTTCTGACAACAGGCAACACCCATGGTTTTGCATGCTCATCTCTGTATGCTGCAAGAAATATAAATATTAAAAACAAAAACTACAAATGTCTGAAATGTGGATATTTTAATGTTTTTTGTAATAAGAACACTGTTTTAATATTTAAATATCTCATTAAAAAAACTATTTAGCTATAAACATTAATGTGTTGCTAAGCGCAAAGCTCTAGAACGGCTGGACCGAATTGGACGATTCTATTTTAGTTGGTAAATAAATACCTGGATATAAAAATCTTTACAAAAGAAAATTTTTGGAATTCCATCAGTAAATTAGCAAAGCAGTGATGGTTCGCTAGTAAATAATACAAAACTAAACTGAACTGACATATTCATTGTATTTATACTAAATCTTATTTATTTTATATCTAATTTATTTTTTCATGCCCATTGATGGCAGCAGGGTCGCCCCTATTACATAGGATTTAAACATAACTGGCAAAATGTGGGTGTTCTAAAGAGTACACCTCTGCCTAACCCTTTGGGTATTACAGGCGTGATGTTATGTTATGTTTTTATTAAAATCATTCAGCGGGAAACAAATAACATTATGTACTTAAATAAAACTACATGCACCAGTAACTTCATATTATGTTCTGGTAGTTAATTACAATGATTGTTATTCATAATAACACAATACATCATTATAATAAACATAGCAACATTACATAATAAGGTTAAGAAGGTGACGTACATTCGAACGAACACTATAATATAATTACCGTTAACATAATATTAATAAACTTAAAACTTACCGCCAATACTCAAATTAATTTTACTCGGGTGCGGATCCTCCAAAAACATACGATTCAATTGGAAAACCTCGATCGGAGGTCCGTGTTCGACAACTTTGAAGCGGGATTCCATTTTGTCCTTTTTATTTTGTTCGACGACCGGTCAGACAGAAGTTTAGGCAGCAAGTGCGCGATTTATTTTATGGAAGATATGGTATCAGCTTCACAGAATAAAAAATACTAGCGGTGGCCGTACCTACGTAGCCGGTGTATTAAAAACAGTGACCTTTATCAATGACAGAAACGTCACCAAAAGAATGACGTTTGCCACGTTTTGTTACTTACTATTTTCGCATTTGCAAATTACTGAATTAACTATAAAATATTGTTCTTTAATTTGTTTGAACCTTAGAATAATAATTAAGTATCATTACTATTTGTATATATAATTTTGTGTGATTGTTTACCTGGTATGTTTTTCTATGGGTATTCTGCATAAAGCTTTTTTTTTTTTTTTTTTTGAGGTGGTAAAAATCATCAAATGACTCCTTCCGCCCTGGGTGGGGCGGAAGGGACTGTCAGACTTTTACTGACTAAAAAACCGCCCTGTTCCTTCTGTTGCCCTTTACGTTCCGGGGCCACGGTATCCTGTTAAGACGTCCCGCAACCCCGGCAGGCGTTGGCCCCGTCGGGGGCCCCGTCCCTGTGCTGACAGCTCTTTGAGGCGCGCGCGAACAGAACGCGCCGTCGACCCGGGCTTGGTCCTTGATCGGACGGCGAGCTACCCATTACTCGCCGTCCGCAAGCCCGCGCCTACGGTGGCCGGATGTCGCCTCGCGACGTCCGACGCCCTGGGCGTCTCCCGCGGCGGCTGGGGCGTGAGGTGGTTCTCTCCCTCACGCGGCCCGCCTCCTCCTTCGCTAGCATTACTGCTTCGCAGAAGGAGGTGACTGCATCCCATTCCCTCTCGCCCCGGAGCATGGCCTGAACCACTGTCCGGACGCGAGAGGTCGCCGCCGCCTATCATTCTGCATAAAGCTAAGGGCAGCCGCAGACTTACAATTTCAAGTTGGCCAACTATCCGCTGATTACCTTTAGCCAGCACGGTACTTTAGACAAACTGTTACTTGGACTGTTGCTGTTATTTGGAAGGGAATCTTGATTCTGTTATGATTGGAGTCCAACTAAAAAGTTGGATAACTTTAGTTGGATAAGATGTGCGGACTCTCATTAAGTCACAGGTTATTGGTAATTATGCTCTAGCTCTACGATTTAGTTGGCCAACTTGGAATTGGTAAGTCTGCGGGCGCTCTAATCATCAAGTAGCAGCAAGCTGTCAGCAGCTGTTGGTATTATGTAGAGATTTAAAACGCAGACCTGTGTTACGGGTGATCTTACACTAGGTAGGTACTTCAAATAAATTAGCTGTTATAAAAGAGAGCCAACACAACGTTATCATCTAAAATTCTTTATTTTCAAAATGCAAAATAAATTTAATGCAATACGAAGATATATTATCTGAAACGCTCAACTCGTTTAACATTTATATTCAGTGTAAGATGGATTTTTCAGTTTACAACCTCGAGGGTCACCTTGTCGTACTACGTAATACACGGCTTTGTATTCGCTGTTGTCCCCGTTATTGTTCAAATATCTGGCAAGACCAATCGTGGCCATTCCTACTCCCAGCAGTGCCATAAAAGATGAACACATGATTTCTGGTATGTACCACCATGCTTTTTTAAATGTTCCCATCGGTCCCTTTGCAAATTTTACTGGGTGACCGATTATTTGTTGCCGTATCTTCATTTTGTTGTTATGTATTTAATCAACGTGAAATTCTTAAAGGATCTTTTATTTTTTGTAACAGATCAATAAATCGATAAACACTTTTGACAAAACAATAGCGATACAGACGTCCAAGTTGATTAACGTAGTGGTGGTTACAAATGCCCTATAAAACGAAGTAAAATAATTAAAATGTCAGTATGAATTAAGCATTAAGGTTTTATTTATTTACTTCCTTTGCGTATTCATAGAAGTTGAAAACAGTTACTAATATATTAATCATTCACATCATCAGCCTAATCAGTTTCCACACGAAGCAGCCGGGAAAACAAGCTGGTAACACTGTTGAGCCACTTCTGTTTTGAGTACGTAACATTAGCATGGTTTCTCACAAAAAACAGGAACTGTTACTAAAACCATTACCATAAGTAACTTTATTGCCTACACGGGGATTAAGATTTATTCTTTGAAATTAATAGGTAACTAGCCTCTTCGTTGGTTGGTTGGCAATCTAGACTGCTTAGCTTGTAAACGTTGCCATAATGTGAACGTTTGAACGTGAGGTCAAGAATACAAGACTAAGTTTTTTGTTATAATTTTTATTTTTTCTTAACCTTTTGGGCTGGCTATTCAACTCTACATGCAGCTAATTTCAAACAAAGTTGGCCAAAATATGTACATATTTTATTTCCAATTTGGAAGTAACTTCTATAGAGTGGCAAACTAATATTTGCGTTTTTAACTGTCAGTGTCACTGTCACTGTTAGTCAGTGTCACTCATTATAGCAATAGCAAGAGGTGGGCTGTTAATTGCACCGATTTTACTGGCGTTGGGATCTATTTATTGATTAAATTTACTCGTAAATTAATCAATTAACGTAATATCAATGGCTGCTGCATCGAGACGCACTGTTGGTCAACTACTCCAACAGGCATGGACTGAAATCCCTGAAATTTTGGCAACTACAGGCCTAGCGCTCGCTGGCATTGGTATGGCCACAGTAGGATGTTACAATTATGTGAAAATGGATGGAGACAACAGGAGATACAAGAGTACCTACGTCATAGTGAGATCAGATGACCCGAAAGCTAAACTAATACGTAAAGAATAATATTCTTTTTCGTGTAAATCAATGTCTGCAGTTGTGAAATAATCCTTAGTATCAATATTATGTAATAAAGATCAGTGTTTTGATTTTGTTGTTTGAATTTTGGTAAATAAATTTCGGGTAACTGACCATACAGGATGACCATATCACAGTAAAGTTGTAAGTTCTCGCTTTTCAATTGGAATCTACCTTCTAATCAGTGATTTGTCATCCCAATGTTATCTTGACCAGGGAATTATTTCCCTGAACTGAATTGATCTGAGAGTCTTGCAACCAGCAGTGGGTGAAGTCCGGCTGTGGATGATAATGATAAAATAAAAATCCCAATTAAAAATAGATAATTAACTTTATTCAACATTACAAACAATTAACAAAATCATTCAGATGTGTGATGTCAGTGATAAGACTCGGAAATATAAAACCTTATAATAATAATAATATTGATTTAAATCAATCAGGGACGCTCAGTGGTGTAGCTCTCCCTTCTACCTAATTGCTGTGAAAGCCCAGATTTTGTTACAAAAGAAACAATATGTTTATTTTTTCCCAGGAAGTTTAGCATACAGGCAAAGAGTTTGAGTAAGATAAATATTTTAGGAACTTTTTCTTACATGGATTTGGGGCTCCGTATCTCTCTTATGGCTGATAGGGAGGTAGCTTTGCTACTTGGAAAACTTAACACATAGTTTATCAAGCATTTGTATCGCAAAAACTTAAATAAATCTGTATTTCAAAACATAGCTCGAAAGTCAGATTTCCATACAGTTTGGTTCATTTTCACATTATTTTACCTCTGACTGACAAAAATGTTGAGTAAGGCTGTGTTTCCACCACAGATGTGTGAGGATATGTAGCGAGTTGGGACCAACCAATTGCAGCTGTAGCTCAGCTCAACTTACATAAATGAAGCAATGTCATTGGTCATTTATTCCATACATCTCTGGTGAAAACGCAGCTTTTGTGCTCCTATTTGTCAAGATTTTAACTAATAGTCATTGTAAAGCACATAATTATTCAGGAACATTATTTTGTTGCTACTTACATTGTACATGGAATTAATAAAATATGGTGGGATTGTGTGTGACCTACATTTAATTTGACTGAAGATTTAATTGAGTGTTAGCTCAATTTGCTTAAACTCTAAACATGGGGAGCAGTAAGTTCAAAGACTTCGCACATATGGTAAAATGTCAAAGTTATAAAGACATTATTAATAATTTGATTAAAGTTATTTTTTGTTCAAAATTAAAACACAGCTCCGCTAAAAACCAACACACACAAAGCGGGAGGACGGGAGCGTCACGTTGGGTTGTATTCCTTGTATTTATATAGATGTCCACCGAATGTACACTCAACGCTCACGTCATGCTTACGTCCCGCTTCCGCTCTCTGTGTGTGTTGAGCTTTGTCTACACAAGAGGATGTTACTTTTTACAGTCTACAAAATCACTATCTCAATTCAATTGTTTCATATTTTTTAAACTGTATTACAATTCAATATTCACAAATGAAAAACATAACTACATAATTATTTAATATTTGCTCAAATACGACAAGTGAAGTGTAGAAGTATTATGCTCAAAGCTCAAAGATATTTACCTAAATGGTTCTTAAAATGTCTGAAGACTTTTCACTGAAGAAATCTAAAATTCGGCATTGAAGATATAATGATATTGGTGAAACAACTAGTCTTAGTTTTAATTTTAATATAAACTGTACGACATTATAATTATTATCAGATTTATTATAGGAAATTATATTTTTAACACTAGATAGAGATAAACTACAATAACATGGCGTGCCCCTCCACAATTCAAAATGTTTTAAAGTATTTACAAGACTCACAACGCATGTGTGTGTACTGAGACGGCTCTCGAAACAAAAACAGATTAGCGATTTGTTGCTCGACTACCGGCGTCATTTATTACTCATTATTATTAGTATGGCGCTGCAACGTCACTTACGCAGTCGGCTATTTGACCAATATATCTGCCGGCCTGCTACTGAAGACGAATACTTAAAACTACATACAAACTCTTTCATATGGATATGACTATACACGCAACATTGAAATAGTAATATAGAGAGGCGCACCATGTGGCAGTAGTGTATTTCTAACTTATCTCTATTAATTCATTCAAGAGTTTAAAATGTTAGTTTTGCCACTAAACTAATCATGTGCGTCGTTCCGTTCTCACTTTGTCACTGAGAGTTCTATAATTCACTTCACAATACTATTATTATCACAAAGCACTGCACGTACACAGTGGAGGTCCGCTGGCCCATCAAGCACCACTACCTGAACAGGAAGGCCATCACGGAACGCCGATGCTATTTCTCTTTTTTCTTTTTGCCCGTCGACGCTTTGGAGGTCGACTGGGCCTTGCTGGTGCTCGGTTTCTCTGTGTCAGTTTTACTTTTCTTTTTCTGGGGAGAATACGTAAATTAAATAATATTTATTTAAACTTTATGTAACAAATAGGTACAAAGGCGGACTTAATGCCTTAGGCATTCTCTACCAGTAAACCAAAAGGGGGTGAAGAGATAACATAGCAGGTGCAAAAACAAAAATGGACATGAAAAAAAAGACAAAATAGGAGATTTAAAAATCATTGAAAACAAATAATATTCTAAATAGATATTACATTTATATGACAGTTGTATTTGCCTGTAACTTGGTCCGCGTGGAAGTCGAAAATTAAATCCGCTCCAAAAATTATATTCTGCACACGATTTTCGACTGGCCATTATCAATTAAAGTCAAAAATCTAAGTCAAATCATTTACATATTACAATTAGGCCATTACAAGGCACTCTTTAACGTCATATACAAAAGAAAAATGAATTGAATCTAGTTGCCCCAAAAGGGAATGAGAATGGGCAAGAATTTCCAAATTAATAAATGAAAACTGCTTGAGCATAATTATTAATGCTCTGTTTAAGCTGACCCTTGGGGCGTACGCATACCCTATGGAAGATCCACAACGCATCGTCGGTCATGTAACGCCAGAATAGTCACATAGCATCTATAATACGGCCGACGTATCTTGGCGGCTCTGAAGCTATATTTCGTTTCTATAAGGTCCATTGCGCAGTCAAACAGCTATCTTGACGGGCCTGTTGGTCTAGTGGTTAGCGGCCCTGACTGCTAAGCCGGAGGTCGTTGGTTCGATTCCCACCCAGGACAAACTTTGTGTGATGAGCATGATTGTTAGTTCTGTGTCTGGGTGTGATTTATCTATAATATGCATTTATAATTATATAAGTATGTATATCAGTTGTCTGGTTACCATATACTACAAGCTCTGCTTAGCTTGGGATCAGATAGCCGTGTGTGAGTTGTCCCAAGATATTTATTTATTTATCTTCAGACCGCCAAGATACGACGGCCGTACCCCTTAGTTTGCTTATTGAACTCCCATATAAAAAACTCATAAATAGAAGCTGAACAGTTACCTTAATAAGTGCGTCATTCTCAGGGTCGGAGTCAGTAGCTTCCTCGTCCTCCTGCTCCTCGTCACCATCTCCCATCTCGTCTTCATCTTTAGCTCTACCCTTCTTGATAGCGCCCGGCGCGTAAGGCAGCGCTGTGGCCTTCTTATTGTACGTACGGGTCATTGCTGCTTTTATCTGAGAATTTTGAAAAGTATTTCTAGGTTAAGTATTGTGTAAATTTAGTTGACTGGGGTTTTAAATGGATTGTGAACTCGACTTGTTGTTTTAAGACAAATTAGGACGTTTTGAATATCTTATATATAAGCGGCCGCCTACAAAAAGGGGATAAAACACCAACGAAAAGAAAAAACTTGATGATAGAACAAACTAACTAATAATTCTTATAAGGCTACAATTACAAAATGCCAATGTGTCACTTTATTATACACTTATACAGCAATAAAAGATCAATGTAGATCCCAAACTTATCTTTAGAATAGACTTAAAAATAAATATCCAAAATTGTTACAATTTCCTTTAAAATTAGAGAAATATTACCATTGGGTAGTTCTACCTCGTATTATAGCTGTTCCTTACCTTAGAGTCCACCAAAATAGTAGGATTCCTTTGTCCCGGCCAGACGGACAGTTCCACCAACGAGTCCAGATCTTCTCTCAGGAGGTGATAGGACTCCAGCACCTCTAGAGACTTCTCAATGCCGTCAGACTTGTCCTTGATTAGCGGATTAACGATCGCGTCACGGAGGTACGTACTGTAGTCCAGGAAGATTGAGGACTTTGAACCTGATGTGCTGTGAAATAAGGTTGGTTTTTCATTAATGACAAGGTTCAGTTGTGATGATAATAAATCTAGCCAACCACGAACACCGCCCATCAAAAGTAATATTGAGTAAAAATTATTGCTGGGAAACGAAATTTTTATTTGATGTGAAAACAACGGTCTTCGATAGCGCACACACAATACATCGCACGCAAAACATTATAGGTACTTACGGGTGCATGTTTTATTTAAAGTTTAGTTAGAACATTTAAAACTTGTTTTCGTAAAAAACCGTTGGAACTTTGACCTTTAATACCTCTATAACCAAAAGATATGGCCAAAAAAAAAAAAAAAAGATCATAATGATGGGAATAACATGTAAGTTTCGGGTTTTTATTATATTTCAGTTTAATTTAAATACAATCTTAGTCAAGATATTTTGTAAAACTTTTAAAAGTATCAACGTTACCTGAGTCTCGTATGTGCGTGTATCTCCTGACAGAGGCGGCGCATCTTGGTTGCGCGTGAGTTCTTGCCGAGCCAGCCCGGGAACTGGATCTGTCCCGTCATGTGGCCTGACATCAAGTGGCCGGGGATCACTGAGCTGTACATGGCCTGTAAATGATAATATTTTAATGTTAACAAACAGATAGACGAAATCACACTTGTGTTTCTACTACAAAACGCAAGTGCGGCGCTCATACAAACGTATGTGTTTTTCTAACACACGAACTGTGTAGCCAGACGCACTTCGGGCTTGGCGTAGCACATGTTCGCCCTCAGAGGGTTATCAACTTTTCATTATTTTATATTGACCGCTTTATACTTGTCAATTAAATATTGATTGATACATTTTTAGTATCGAAGCTTGAGTTATTATATGTGGCTATGAGAAATGTGTGACAGATTGCAATAAAGACATTTTATATATGACCATCTCACCTGCGTTGGTAGTAAGTTCCACGCCTGTTGGCGACGTATCCTGGCGTCTACTAGGTCTCCCAAGCTGATGCTGTCAGCTGCCTCGCTTATCCTCTGCAGTACTTCGTGTCTGGAGACAATCGTGATAATAATAATCATCATTAAGTTTAGTGAATTTAAGTGTACAAAGAAAAGAAAATAAACCATTTTTTTTTCACAAAGAAAAATGTTTTAGGTTATTTGGACTATTTTATCCAAAAATGTCTTCTTTGCTAATACCAAGAAGTATTTCGCCGTAAAAACTTTTTTTTGCAGCTAAAAGGACGGTTGTAAACCTCGTCCAAATTCATAGTTTACCACCAAGCGTTATCTATGTTTAAACGATTTTGTAACTGCTATAATCAACACATCATGAAGTTTTTGGACGTCAAACCTTAATATTTTAGAAACTGACTCGACGTAGACTACGTTTAAAAAAAAAGAAGAAGAAATTCGAGTTCACAGTGTACCACCAGGAGTTACAAAGTATTTAAACGATTTTGAAACTGATTTAAATGCTGAAAAACTATTTATTCTCAAACGACTTACTTGGGACAGTGCGGCGTGACTTGCAAATAGTTTTCCTGCACAAACAGTGGAGCCAGGCTGTAGTCATAGAAGAACAGGTCACTTTTATCGTTAATGCTCATTGTCTTGTGGTCTTCGGCCGAGAACACCTTGCGGATAGCATCCCATGGGCCCTGTGGGGATGAAAAGTTTCGACGTAGTTTATACATTACATACATACATAAGATCACGATTTTCAGTTGATTTATTTATAAAAAAAATAAATAAAATAGTATTTAAAACAAACCCATGACGGATGTAAACGTTTGTTGTTTTAGAGAGGATTTTAACCGTTCAAACCCCGGCTGACTTACCAGTAGGTCAGAACAATAAAAAATCAATTGTGTCTCATTACGTGGGACTTGAGTAATTAAAGTCAAAGTCAAAATGTCAGTTCGAAATGAAATCATTTTTTTTTTTCAACATATTAACCATTTAAAAACTGTGAATCACAAAATTGAATCAGTGTGTAAAGTAAAGTTATTAGGTAGACACCATTAACCAATAATTCGAAGACATTTTCCGATTTATTTTCAATTAACTGTAAAATTTGATTATTAATTGCTGTCGAATTAATAAATGGTTAGTCAAATTGTTATACTCACCAACTTGACATCCTTCTTGGTAGTCTGCGCATCCTTCCGGAGCCTGTCCGCGTCAGTGAGGCTAGGCTCTATCGCCCACATGGACAGGAGGTTCAGGGTCTGCCGCACGTCCTGATTGGCTGACGTGATCAGCTGGGACAGCACGTCAGGCGGAATCTTGATGCCCTCTTTGAAGCATATTGTGAGCATCGCTGACTGGAATATAAAGCAAACATTTAGTATAGGTAAAGTTGTATGTCATACGCTTGTCATCGAAATTTATACTTTATAACAATGACATAAGAGTCACATGAATGTGAAACTAATTCAATATGCCAAATTACTATTTTTTTATTCTGTTCAATACACATCCCAAACATATGTTTGAAAAAGGTTTAGAATTAATCAGTGTTAAATATTTCGTGGTTACTTTAGGCAGAACTGATTCCAAGTAATAATGAACTTCAACAAAACAGTTATAAAGTTAAAAATTGCGTACAAAATCTTGCACCTTAATTTACCTTAATCTGGTCGACTCTCGGCCTTTGGAACCTCAAGTCGTAGCAGTAGTTGACAAGGGACCTCATTTTCTGGCTATTTCTGTCATTGCACATACATATTATTGGTACAGATGAGGATTTTATTAGAGATATTAACTCTTGGAGACCACCTGAAAAATACAAGGCAAGTTGATAAATTATTACTTACTAGTTTTTACCTATTTTGCGAGATGTATGAACGTAGATGAGGCGAAAAGAGTATGTAAGGATCGTAGCAGGTGGCGTTCTGTAGTTTCTGCCTACCCCCATGGGAAAAAGGCGTGAGTTTATGTATTACAGCTTTTACCTGCGATTACATCTGCGGAAATTTTCTCATAGATTGGTAATTTATTGAATAATAGTATCAGGAATATTATAATTACGAATTAGTGGTTCACTGGTCGCAAAGCGCGACTTTTGAGCATGAGGTCTTTGGTTCAATTCCCAGGTCAGGCAGTGTTGTTGGATTTTTCCATCAAGAATTTCTCAGTAGCAGCCTCAGAGTCTGGATTTGTGCCCGGTTCATGGCAATAGGCTCGCCTCTTATTACATGGGACTTAAACATAACTGGCAAAGTGTAGGTGTATTAATGGGTAAACCTCTGCCTAACCCTTCGGGGATCACAGGCGTGATATCAACTAAACTTACCTCTATCCTCATTGCCCGCCATCCCGTCAACTTCATCCATGACCAGCACGTGTTTTTTTGTGACTGCTTGTTTACCAGTCTCACCTACAAACACAATTAATATATTTAACAGTTCAATAGGCCCGCTTGCGCCAATCAGGGTTAGTTACAAACACGGGTCTATTCTTTTTCTTAAGACGGGTCTATTATGCATGACAATTTGTTAGTTAAGTTTTAGGTGCAAGTGGGCCTTAGGGTAGTAAATCTTTCGAGACTATAAACAATCTTGATCATATTTTCTGGTCAAGGGGAACGCACTGAAGGGCGTATAATGCTTCAGAAAATAACTGAATTACAATGTTGTGGTCGTCAAAATAAAGTCGAGAATAAGTAATCTACACATGACTTTCGCCTTTGCTTTTCTGTAATGGCCCATGAATGGGAAATCATCAAATGACTCTTTCCGCTGAGGCGGAGCGCAAGGGAGTGTCAGACTTTTACTTGACTAAAAGCCATCCGTGTTCCTTCTAGTGCCCTTTGCGTTCCAGAGCCGCGGTAACACTTTCGAACAAATTCGGCAACCCTGGAAACTTATAAAGTATCAAGACTTTTATAGAGTTACCTTTAGCGTAACCAGACAAGGAGTTAGTGGTAAGCAGTTCTCCTATCTGCTCCTTGATGAGAGTTTTGTTTCTTGTGTCTGATGCATTGAACTCCACCATATCGAAGCCCATCTCTTTGCACACTAGCGCCACTGTCGTTGTTTTACCTGTATACGATAGAGAATTTGAAATTGGAATCTTTTTATTTCTATAACCAATTTTCAGACCCCTGTTCGATATTTAAATTCATAGTTTTTTTTTTTGGAAAGGGATTTAAGGTCATCGCGTCTTCCTACAGTTCCGGCACAGTAAATTATTTGTCATACAAGTTAGGGCTTTAAATCGTTCGCGTTAAAATAAGTTTTATAATAACAAGATAAAAGGTGACGGCTCGCGGGTAGCACGCTGACGGCTAACGGTTGGATTTTTCGATGCCGGGCTGAAGCTGTGCTGTTGTAATGAGCGGTGAGCATAAGAGTTTGATAACTTGGGTTCTGATCTCACATTCCTCATTCATGTTCTTCAGGTCATAGGAGTCACTTAAAGAATCCTCAGTACTAAGGCAATGACAGTAAACTACTATAAAATTAACATGAGTACTAACCCACTCCAGGTGGTCCCGAAAGTAAAGCCGCTTTAAAGTACCCTCCATCGTCATTCTTAGCCCACGGACTAGGCTTAGACAACTTAGCCTTTCTATTCACGTACCATTTCGTTAGCCAGTTCATTAATCTGTAAAAGAATTACGTAAAGCAAATAAGGTTCAGAATTGAGTAAACCACCAATCAATATTGTCATATTTTTTATCAGCTGTCAAAACGTGATTCCCATAGATTGTGTCTGGCAGTATTAAACTGTGACGTTACTTTTTTAACATCTCAATTGATGAACTATTTATTGATTTCAAAACAAATAAAAATTACTGTTAATTAAATGGAAGTTAAAGGATATTTCCAAGGCTTAAAATAAAGTGTTTTATTGCGATAGCGAATGGTAAACTAGTGTCTCGCTAAGGGTGCAATGTAGATACATACATTTTCCTCTTGAATCACTCTATCTATTGATGAAAATCGCATTAAAATCCGTTGCGTAGTTTAAAAGATCTAAGCGTACACACGGCGGCGGGACCGCGGAAAGCGACTTTATTTAAATTATATGTAAAGATGGCGTCAAATACCCAATTTTGTACAGGGTTATAACGTTATCTAAGTACATAAAAAATACAAACTTTTTAACATTGCTAGCGTCACCATGTTGTCCAATGATTTGTTTGATATTCTGTGGTTTGTACTTCTCCACCCACATATTTGTATTCGCTGGAACTGGTGTAATTTCTTTTCTTTCACCTGTAAAAGTAAAAAAAATTTTGGGATTGGTCTAGCACTGAATATGCAAAGGGCTGATTTTTTGTAGTTGTGTAACTTTTCTGAGTTTCTAGAGAATTTTCGAAACGGCTGGACCGATTTTGACAGGACTTTCAATGGTAGATAACTGACCACCAGATGGCGCTATAACCTTTTCCTATTTAAAATTCTAACGCGCTCGCAATCGAACGACGTGAGTGAAAAAACTCAAACTTAGATCTCTGATGTTCTTGCTGTTTTCTACAAACCACCCGGATGGAACGAAGTTGCGGCCGCCATCTTGAATTTTCATTTTGACCTCATTTTGTGTTTTGTCTTAATTTTTTCCGTCTAGCCCCCTTTCGCAACAAAGGCAACGCGCGATAAGGAACTTTGTTCTAATTAACGACAATAGCCTATCATAGACATTTCAACAAAATTTGAATTGAGCTAGTGCCTTTTGTCCCTGAGGGTTCTCTTTAAAAAAGAAGAATAAACACAATGTCTTACCATTAACTTGACTTGTGGATGACGAACTTGATTTTATACTAGCACTAGAACTCGATTTTAATTCCAATTTAACTTGAATTTTATGTTCATCTTTTTCCTCCTTAATCTTTCTTGGACTTTTAGATTTCTCACGATTCTTCGATCCGTTAACATCTATTTTAATTTTAGAACTACTGTCTTTTGTTTTTGATTCTGTTTTCACTTTTTCCATAGGACTCTTCTTAGATTTGCTGTCACCATGATTATCTTTTTCCAATTTCTCTTTTGGACTTTTGGATTTTGTTTTGTTTGGTGTTTTTTCTGTCTTGATTTCTTTTTTAATTTCAGTTTTGACTGTTGGTTTACTTTGTGATCGTTCTGTGATCATATTGAGGAACTCATCTTCGTTTATAATTGGAATGCCTAGTTCTTGGGCTTTGGCCATTTTCGCTGGGCCTGCGTCTTCACCGGCCAGCACGTGAGTCACCTAAGGAAAAGGTTTTAAGTTACAAACAGGGGCTTTAATTTGATTAAAGCTTATAATATTAACATCGACCTATATTTTTCCCACTGCAGGGTAAACGCCTTTTCACATGTCGAGAAGTCACGAACATTGATTAACACTCTCAAGGCATACAGGCGATTTCAGACTTATATTCATTATAAGTCCAGGTTCCCTCACAATATTCTTCACTGATGTTTTCAAATTGAAAAAGTCACATTGGCCCTTTCTCAGTTGCGAACCCACCACTTCGTGTATGAGAGATAGGGGTCATAACAACTAAGCCAATATGACATTTTTACATCAACATAACAATAAAGTTTATGATCCTACCTTTTTGGAAACCCCACTCTTGACACACCCTCCATATTTATTAATGGCGGCCGCTA
This sequence comes from Hoplodrina ambigua, assembly GCA_949774945.1. Lineage (NCBI taxonomy): Eukaryota > Metazoa > Arthropoda > Insecta > Lepidoptera > Noctuidae > Hoplodrina > Hoplodrina ambigua. The sequence continues at coordinate 12,748,854 of OX458968.1, forward strand.
TTTCATCTTTCTCGAACGAATCGAGTACTCCAGTCAATAAGAAAGCACAGTCTTTCAAACAATCTGGTTTACCCTGAAATTGCAATTTTAGGTCAATATCACAACATGTATACTGAAAATTAGATGATACTCGTATAATAAAATAAATAGAGGTAAATATGTTTAATATACTTGTACCTTTAAGGTAAATAAGTATAACATGAAAACAGCACATGTGTATAATATAAATATGAAAGCATCCTCAACCAGATCTCAGAATCCCTCATGCATTACAATATCTGTTTGACAGGCCTGTTGGTCTAGTGGTTAGCGGCCCTGACTGCCCTGCTCATGCGGAGGTCGTGGGTTCGATTCCCACCCAGGACAAACTTTGTGTGATGAGCATGATTGTTAGTTCTGTGTCTGGGTGTGATTTATCTATAATATGTATGTATTTATAAATTATATAAGTAAGTATATCAGTTGTCTGGTTACCATAACACAAGCTCTGCTTAGCTTGGGATCAGATAGCCGTGTGTGAGTTGTCTCAAGATATTTTTTTTTTTTTTATTTATCTTGGAAAAGATAACTAGTTCATGACTCTGCGTACATGTAAAGCGTTACAAAAAGAAACGTAACATAATAATATCTTCTTTTTACCCAAACATAATTTTTTAAACTATTACTACTAGTACATACAACAGCTTCTTTTCTGTAAAATTACGCGATAATCCTTCTGCACTATGAGTCACTGTTCTAAACACAATCTGTCTAAGTTTTATAAAAGTACAATTAGTATAACAGACATACCTCTGGAATCTCTTTAGCTCCTAAATGTTTAGGTCCAGATCTGTTCAAATAACTTTTATACAAAGCGGCTGATTGGATTTTCCTTTCATGTCTTTCTTCATCTGTTAACACTGGAATTAAGTTACAAGTTTAAAAAAAAACGGATGTTTTTAATACATACATTTTGTCCCACACTAGGGAATTTTCCTATATTGTGGGTGTGTTTACAAACTTAAACTCACATACAAAGAAAGTAAGAAGTTGACAGATTCGTCCCACAATTAATTTGTTGTATTTCTCCATCTATGTATTTCTATCTCTTTCTACTCTGTATATTTTGTTTGTATGTATGTATATGTATCTATTATTATATTTTATTCTTGCAAATTTTCTGTACCTGTGTAGGTGCACAGGTACAGAAAATTTACAAGAATATGTTTGTCTCTGCATAACCCTAAGATAGACTGGTAGAAAATGCCCAAGGCATTAAGTCTGCTTTGTAAATGTTTTTTTTTACATGTGCATAAAGTGTGCATGTGTATGTGCCCGGTTGATGGCAATAGGCTCGCCCCCTATTACATGGGACTAAAAACATAACTGGCGAAATGTGGGTGTACTAGTGGGTACTAACTACTACTCTGCCTAACCCTTCGGGAATTACAGGCGTGATGTTATGTATGTTATGTATGTGCATAAAGTTGAATTGTTAATAATACAACAACAACAACACAACAGCAACATAACTGGCGAAATGTGGGTGTACTAATGGGTACACCTCTGCCTAACCCTTCGGGGATTACAGGCGTGATGTTATGTTAATAATAAATAATACACAAACAACAATAAATATGAGGGACAGGAAAATGCAATATATTATTACTATCATCATTTGCCTAGCCTTTTCAAATAAAATCGTCACTGTTGCCTCTATAAACATGGCTAACTACTGGTGCCAAGTACTCTAAAAAAAAAAAAGGAATTTATTGAACCATCAAATACCTCTAGGGCCTAATTTTAGTAAAAAATATACAAAAAAATGGCTTTTATTCTCTTACCAGACTCATTTAAGCTTTTATTTAATTTCCGTTTCTTATTTGTCTCCTTCTCATCCTCCGTAACAGATGAATCACATTCATTATTATTTTTGCTTCTTGTTGCATGCTCATCCACTTTTTTCTTCTTACTACCATGATCATGATTTGGATCATCGTCAATAAATTCAGCAAATTTTCTTTTACTGTTTTCAGTTTTATGTTTTTTATTTTCAGTGTCAAAAGTTACTGATTGGTTATGTTTTTTGTCCGGTATAGACGGTTTATCGTTGTCAGGTTTCTTTGTTTTACTTCCATCAGTTTTCTTTGATTCGTTACTTTCGTCAGTTGTCTTTGCCGGTTTGGTTTCATCATTTTTCTTTGAAGATTTATTTAAGTCAGGTTTTTTTGAGTCTTTATTTGGTTCAGAATTTTTGTGTTTCTTTTCATGTGGTGTTTTTTTATTAGATGATACTTTATTCAAATCCTCTGTTTTATCTTTTGATGTTGATGGTGACTCCTTATCGGGAGAGGCTTTGTCATTGCTGGCAACTTTTTTGTTGTTTACGTTTCCTTCTAGCTCAGCATTGTCAATTTCCAGCAGGCTTTTTTCGAATTCATCATCGGAATGGATGCCTAGTTCTGTATTTTTCTTTTTCTTAACTAAAGGCTCAGTTCTCTTTATGGGACCACTACCAAACATGTCTATAACCTTAACCTCTTTGAGGGCAGGTTTGGGAGACTTATTCTTATTTTTACTAGATGTCTGGGTTTCATTGCTATTTTTTGACTTTTTAGTTGAGAATTTTTCTTCATCGGAATCATCATTTAATACACGCCTTTTCTTTGTTTCTTTTTTCTAAAAAATAAATTATAAATAATAGCAGTTTACCAAGAGGGTATAAGTATTTTTCCTCATGGTCAAGCCAGTTTTTAACATAAATGATATATCGAAAACTTCATGCTTATAATAAAAAAAGACTTATTAAATATCTTGAATCTCTTTTTTTTGGCAATGCGGCCAGTCTTTTGGGCACATTTCCAGTAGACAGCGATGCAGATGAATTTTTTGATGCCATTTAATTTTAGTTTCCCTTTTTTTATATTCTGGTTGTTTTTTATTTTATTTGTATTATTAAGCTTGTAAATAATGTATATATTATATCTAGAAGCCTATAATAAGGATACCAATATTAATAAACTTTGTTAGTAAACTTACTTTATTTTTAATGATTTGAACATCTGGAGACTCTGGAATTACGTCGTCATCATCCTCAACTGTAGTAGAGGGTTTTTGTGGCTTTTTCAATTGAAAAAATGATCTTATATCCTGAAAACAAAGCATTATCAATACATGTACATTACGTTATCAAACCGACTGATAATAATGAATGCAGGTCGGTTCGTGTTATTTTAATTGTTATCATATTTATTCCTAGCAGTTATATATATATACAGACATCATTTATATAAATATTGAATCCACAAAGGGTTTACCGACAAAATATTTTATAAAGTACTTACTTTCGACATATTGAAGTATTATCAAATGGTATGAAGGTTTTACAAAACAAAAACAATTATCATGATTTTCTAAATACGAATTTCAGGTTGATTAAGCGTGAAATTCAGAGATTTGCGAAAATTTTAACGAACACTTCACTTCGCCGCGAATATTATCACTTTTTCATGTTTCTTTGACAATTTGACATTTACATTTTGTGTTGCCACTTGCCAAGAGCATTAATTTATAAAGCTAGGAACAGACCCACTACGTCTTCAATCATTTTTTACAACTACATAAATAAAAAAAGCGCGTCGTTTTCATTCCGCGGATTGCCACCTAAGCCACAAAATTAAAATAATACGACGTGCGGCATAAATGTTTATTTCGTATGACCACATGAAAAGGCGACAATTTAAAAAAAATCTAACCTGAAACCTCCTAAATTTAATCTAAATAAACTGATTAATTTCCTGATTAAATCACTTTTTCTAGTATCAACTGCATCATTCTGCGCATTTTCTATCATACTACCGAAAATGTAGTTTTTTTAAATTTCCGGACTTTCATGTGGTTAGCCTTCGTTGGCCAGATTCTAGTCACGTTATCTAAATCAGATTGGGTAGGCTTGGGTCAGGGTGGAACTGAGCGCATATATAGAATCAATTTGTTGGCGCTAGTATAGAAATACGTGGTACGACGATAATATCGCTGCGATTCTCTCGCTCGTGGACACTTAGGGGTGGTCCCTAAGTGGCGCATTGAGTACGCGAATTGTATGAGTGAGTCCTGAGTTTGCGTTGAGTGCAAATTAGTAAATTAACCCGTAGACTGCGGGCGAACATTCGCTACGCCAAACGCAAGTGCGGCTAGCTACCAATGTACGCGTGTTCCCCATAGAAAAACACATACGGTGTGTGTGCGCCGCACTCGCGTTTTGTAGTCGAAACACAACGTGTGTTTTCCCGCAGTCATTTATTTCAAAAGTGAATTAAATTATCATCATTGGGATGCGAGATTCGATTTTAGATTGAAGTTAGATTGTTATTATAACTATCTTCTGCCCACGACTTTTTCACACACATATATGGAACTTAGATACTTATCTTGCTTAGGTAACATAAAGAATATTTTACGGTACTCAGCAAAAGTGAAGCTTTTCAGTTAAAAATGCTATGTTATCGAATCAGTACTTCCAAAGAGGTAATCCCTCGTAAGCCTCTTATAAACTAACCGACAACGTTACATAAGTTTAAACGAATTCAATGGTTTGGCGCAAATTGGAGCAATCACCGTGGTGGTTGCCATAGAACACTTCTCTTCTGTTATGAATATGGCGAAATAAATAGGTACTAAACAGAAGGAGTAATGGGGGCTGACGGGCTGAATTAACGATTAAAACAACAGTAACGTGTGCCAATACATTCTTAATAAAACCTTAAATACATCTTAAATACCCAACAGTCTTATATAATAATACTAATTAAACGTAATACAAATAAATACCTATCAACTTTAAAAGGTGTAATAACAAATCGCTACCGGCGTGACGGTGGTGTGGTGAAAGAGTTTGACGCTATATCTGTGTCAAGGGGGCCAGTAGTGGATTGCATCATACCTCTGCGGGAGTGCCTAGATATAACGTGCCGAGTCCACGCCAAGTCACGGGAACTTCTCGACCTACAGCTACGGGACTTAGAACTAGTCGAACTAAGCGTCTTGCCTGATGTACTACTACTGGAAGCCGACCAGCACGTATCGCTCACGATCTTCTCCGGGCAGTAAGTCACATCTGAGCGAGTTAGTGTACTGGTCGAGTACATCGGTACTGAAGTCTTTTTTTCTGACGGCTGCACCTTTTCAATTGTTAACTGCGCCACGGATGTTTCTATTTGTGGCGGACTCGACGGCCCTGCATCTTTGGCCACGTCAGCTATAGCAAGACGCTTGTCACTGTATTCATCCTCGCTATCAAGCTTGGACGGCGATGATCCTTCATCTGATTCTTCATTATCACTCATTATAACGGCCATCAGTTTTTCGGTGTTCTCATTCAAGTCGTAAACCTTATGTGTCCTAATAGACCCTAAAGAAGACGTTTTACTTCGGGAGGGAGTGTGCTTCCGAACACGTTTCTTTTCGCTGTAATAGATAGCACTTTGGTGTGGCAATACGGCTGGGAAATTACTGTCTACTGTCGTATAAGCGACTGCGTGCATAGATGATTTTCCCGATTTGCCTTTGCAACCACATCGATGTGCATCACCAACTATGTAATTATAACAAACCTGCAGAAGGCATATTATTGCTGCAATAAAAAGAACTAAACAGATGTACACTTTTGAACTCCAGTCAGTGCTTAGAACAACACAAGATCGACTGAGGGCGGTCCATGGATTCCATTTAGCTAAACTAACATCTTGACTGTCAAAGAGATTGCGCCTCGACAAACCTTTCCCATAGTTTTGTACTGCAGCAGCTATTCTCAGGACCCCGCCGTATGCTGTGTACAACTTCTCGTCAACTAAATGTGGAGCAACATCACGTTTCATCCAGTGCCATAGTTCGTTATTCAAAGTAACGAAATCAGTGTGCCGACAGGTAGCTGGAGAACTGTGCAATATACACCTTGACGCAGTCGTGTAGTACTTCAAGAGAATGCTCTCAGACTCTGGTGCTGTTAAACTTATAAGCTCCTGTGCCTTGAAAGGCAGGGAGATAGCTTCCGGTTTGTGATCATCATCTAGTTTAGGAGGTGGCAAATGAATGCAGCTATTAGAATCGCGTTTTATTGTTAAACAAGCGCAAGGGTCTAATAGCCTCCCGGATCCGATTTGAATTTTAGCCACAGTCAGGTTAGACCACTGGGGCATTCGTGTGGGCGGCCTCCATCCCACACCTTGAGTGTTCATATTCACCTTGAGACGGTCATAAAAATCGTGTAGTTGCCTTGCATTCCGGTAAGGAACGTAACCCGCGTAGTAAGCAAACCTAACACTGGGCAGAATGTCACTCTTGAGGTGAGCTCCGATAGTGTCCGACAGCGCTTCTTTGAGTATCATTGAAGTTTTGAAATCCTTTTCATTTTGAACATTCTTCAGCGCAGTTTTGAAATATACCAGAACCTGCTTCGTGTATCGAGAGTCGATTCTATCTGGGCTTACTTCTGGTGGGATGAGGTCCTCGAATGTTTTCCGGGCTATCAGTTTGGCAATATCGTCTTGACTCCAGCAGTCACTTTTTATTTTTCTAGCATGAAATATTGTAGTACCCGCATTTTTATTACTAACGTAAGCCACGTTGCAAAATATTATAACAATCATAGGAAGTAACATTGAATAATGTGATAGTAAAAACATTCATGTTCATGTTCATGTACAAAATTAATGGCAGTTGATGGTCGCATTCTTCATATGTCAACAATGACAAAATCTTAGAAAGAAGTTTTTACTTGTTCTGTGATTATCTCTTGTGTGAGATGGATTACACCAAGATCACCCCTTATTTTAAAGAATGGGAAATTATCAAATGACTCTTAATGACTCTTTCCGCTCTGGGAGAAGCGAAAGGGAGTGTCAGTCTTTTACAGACTAAAACCCATCCGTGTTCCTTCTAGTGCCTTTTGCGTTCCAGGGCCGCGGTAACTCTTTCGAACAAGTTCCGCAACCCTGGCAGGCACTGGCCACCCCTGATCACCCCAGGGGGTCTAGCTCGTACCCGCTGTCGTGAAAGTATTCGAATCGTGTTAATTCTCGAATTATAAATAAGACTATCCCAAAGCATCTTGGTTTAATTTTATACGAAAAGTACCTACAATTGATAAAAAAAGCCTATAAATCATTCCCGTTTTGCATCCCCGTCAATTTCAAGGGAGTAACTATGCTAGTGATTTCCAAAATGAAACTAAAAAAACAAAATGTTTTTCATATCCTAAACATTCGTTTTGTTCGGGTAAAAATCGAAGTCCGATAACCACACTGCTCTTTTATTAGTAAGTCGCAAGGTAGAATGTCTATTCAATAACATCTGCTACTTATCTATGGCTACCCAATATGCAGTTGCGCGGAGTGCCGAGTAGACACAAATGTATTGAGAACAACTAATAGGATTTCCTTTAAGAAGACAAAAATAAATACATAGATGTCATATAAAATATTTTAATTTTGAGAACATTATTCATATGATTAACATACCGTCATTACGCACCAATGCTTAACAATACTTACATCTTTAATACGAATATAACCAATAAATATTATACATATATCACATTTAACGCAATTTGTACCTTGGTCGAAAGTAAATGAAGATTAAAATCCATTGGCAAACGAAAATGATTTGGACCATTTTTCACGATACAATTCCAAGCCGATCTGAAGGCCAATTCTCATAATTAAAAACGTTTAAAATCTAGTCGCAATCACATCTCAGCGACAATTAATGTCAAACATGTATGTAAAACAGAAGCATTTTTGATAGATTGCGACTGAGATTAGAATGAGACCTTATCTAAACGTTAAAAGTGTCTAAAGTGCCTTGTAATGGACTAATTTAAATAAATGATTTGACTTTATTAGAATTGCATTGGCATATGCCATTAATACAGTTAGTGCCTTTATACGCTCTGAATACGATAACACTTTGCAAGTCATTTCAGTGGCCGTAGATTAACGTGGACACGAAGCTTGAACTAACGAACTGCCTTCAAATGTATACGAGGATTAATTTCATTGTGGAATCCAAGACAGTTGAATCGTTTCTCCGGACTCGCTGCTGTTGATTCTGACTTTCAGGAGTAGCAGTAGCGGAGAATAGAGAGGAGGGGTAGCGCCAAAAAAAATGTTTACGAGGCCAGTGACTGAACTAACTTGCAGGCTTGTCTCATGTCTGAAGTGCATTAAGTAACAAGAAATAAGATTTATATAAATAACCATGACGAATAAAGTAATACTTTAAACAGCAAATAAATCCGCAGTCCGAGTAGACATGAATCAGATGCCTAACGAATAAGAATAATAATTGAAATATGGACGGAATAACATAATTTCACAGGTAAAAAAAAAATGGTCCAAATCTTTTTGCTCGGAAGTGTACGTCAAATAAGTATCTATGGAATAATTGCGCTTACACAGCTAAATATAAATAATTGAATCACAGAGTCCTTACTGAATAATATCCAGGAAATATAACAAAAATAAATTATAATCAAACAATAATAAAGCTATAGATTCGAAAAACAATCTCATGCATACAAAATATGGAGAAATCGAACAAAAAATGTCTGAATATATTTTTATAATGGACACTGCTGTGTAATCTTGTAAATAATAATTAAAACAATCTAGGGGGGTGTAAAAATACACATCACATAGCCGTTATCTACGATTACTGCCCATCAAACTAAGTAACGTTGAGCACATTTTTTTTTTGCTGGGAAACGACTTTTTTTGATATTAATAATCACTCTCTGTGATAGTGCGCAATGTAACGCACTTAAAACATTCAAATTGTACATTTGGGTGCATGTAAATCATGTAATGGTATAGGGATGGCGGAATTTAAAGTTTAGTATACACGGTTACTTTTAAGTTGTCCTGGAACCGAAAGCCATAAACTCGATCATCGAACTCGAAACGATAGGGATTTGATTCTTTTTATGTTTGAAAGAGTATGGTCCCGAATAGGTCCCATAGGAATATTGTCATGATCTGATGATGAACTTTGGAGATATGGAACGGAACTCCTTATAAAATCACAGCAGAACCGCCGTAACAAAAAAAATTGCTTTGTTTATTTATACGTGTAGTCGATGACTGACTGAAGGAAGTGGGGAGGGGGTACGTCAACCCCCCTCTTACCACTTTCCAAAATTAAATATATCGTGTGAGGTATTGTTTGAAAGGGCTTTATGTAAGGATTTCAAACATTAACGCACAAGCACTAAAAAGTGAAAAATAAAAAGCTTTTTTACAAAAAAAGATCACCGCCTTCAAAAACCACAAAATAAAAAATAACTTTAGCTAGGAAGTCGCGGCTTTGGTTTTATTTCTTGTTATGTAGGTATTGCCACCGACTTCCAAGATAAAGTTATTTTTTATTTTGTGGTTTTTGAAGGCGGTGATCTTTTTTTTGTAAAAAAGCTTTTTTTTTCAAAAAGTAACAATAAAAAATAATCAGTACACTTTGACGGCTGATTTTTTTTATTGTTACTTTTTGAAGGTCCCAATCTTTTCGAGTTTGACGATCGAGCTTATGGCTTTCGGTTCCAGGACGACTTAAAAGTAACCGTGTATAACACTTTTAAAGGGGTGTCAAAAAGTTGGAAATTTGACCTTCAATATCTCCGTAACAAAAAGGTTCCTAGGTATAATCTAGAATTCTAGAGCAAAAAATGATCGCAACGATGGAAAGAATATGTAACTTTCAGCTATATAAAGCGTCTTTTTACACCCTGTATATGAAAAATCAGCTTCCGTATGTTTGTGTCCGCAAAATCCGAAAAGTAATCTATGGATTGAAAACCATAAACAAGATAATTTAAACTTTAATGCAGTTGTTTTAGAATGTGATTTGCATTGTGCTATTAAAACAATTTTTAATGAAACAAAGTTATCGAGTATTCATTTTGTAGGTTTTAATTTGTGTTTACACAGCCCTGGGTGCAATTGGAACTAAACTATCCTATCACAATTTCATAACTGAATTTCGCAGTTGGGAGTATTTCTCTCTCTTTCTATCGAAAACAAATGACGATCAGCATAGATAACATTCTACAATTAAAACTCAACTTTATCTCCTTTTACATAAAACTGAAATTCGTATCGCATCGATTGGGTTTATTTAATTTTAAAACATCAATGTCAACTGCAAAATTCTGCCAATCTTTTGTGGTCTTACATAATTAGTAATACATAACACGATTATACATAGACTACACTTGTATTTAAATAACTTTTTAATAATGTTAAACCAATACTTTCAATCTATCTATATTCTATCTACACTTGTCGGTGTATATCATTTTGGTACAGTCAACAAAACAGAAAACTTCCGAGACCTTACGCTCTACGGTGTGTGAGAGAGTAACACTTGTATGATTATATGACAATTCATCTAATTACAACAGAAATAAAGTTCAAAATAGTGTGTTTGAAAAAAAAAAGCGTTGCATTTATATCTTGCATGCAATTTTCAACTCAACTTCTGTTGTATTTCAGTTCTTATTTATGCAAGCAACATTATTGTGTCCGTCACATCTTTTTGAACTTAACGACACACTACGACGAGAAATGTCAAAGATGAGATTGTTGCGCAAGCGCACAATATGTAAAAAAGTAGTAGTCTAAACACATGGTAGTACGAGGAACCGTAGGATTTTGGTCAAGTCCGACATAACCCTCCCATTTTCCCAAACATAGGGAATCCATGAGACTTACTTAGGGAAAAAAGACCAAACATAAAAGTCAGCCCAGTTAGAAGTATAATAATTTGCTGTAACTTTTAAAGCATAGATTCCTAAGGAGGTGAACGGGCAAATTACTATAGACAAGAAACTCCATGGAACGTTACCGCCCATCTTTAGTAGAGCGTATTGAACTTAAGTTTTTCTTTTGTTGATTATAACAAAAATATCCTTATTTATACATAGATTCAATATTCCGACACTATAACATAACACTTAGGGGTCTGTTTCACCAACTTACAATAACTTCTGGTTAAATTACTTCGCATATCATTTAATACTAATTCTGATGGTCAATTCTACTACATTCAAAATCTAGTCATCACAATCTCATCTCAGCAACAAACAGCATCTCAGCAACAAACAGCATCTCAACAAAAAACTTCTAATTTAACAACATTTTCTTGAAATTAATGTCAAGAAAATGTTGTTAAATTAGAGGTTTTTTTGACAGATCGAGAGAGATCGTTCCTAAAAGATTGTAGAATGCGCCACTGTTCCATTTTCGAATATTATCTGGTCATCAGTGACTATTATTTGGTGGTGAAACCGGCCCTTAGTATAATTAAAAAGATTCCTCGCTTTAATATTTAAAATCTCTGGCTTGGATTTCGCTACACATACATACAATATGTGGCAGTGAAGGTAATAAAATGAGCGAGTGAGATAGCGGGATATCTGAGATTGTGTCGTCTTGCTCCAACGTTTTATGAGCGTGATTGCCTCAAATATTGGTGTTTGACCTATTTTAACTCTTCAATAACGTAACGTTTTTTTAAACCAGATGAGATATTTTTTTTGTATCCAACGGTATTAGGAGTGAATCTTTGTTTAACATTAGAGTATATTCGAATTTAATACAACGACGAAATACTACATAAACGTTTGCTCTGATAGACATACTGCATATTGTGAAGAATAAACAAGAAAATAAATACGTTTGTAAAACAAAAAAAAAACTTGTAAAGATTTATATGAAGCTGAAATCGTTGAAAAACAAGATAATAAGAGTACAGGGTTATAAATAAATTTAGGAGAGAACGAATCTGAACTGTTACCGTACAGACAAAGCTTTTTCAATTCACATGTACTTTCTAAAGTTTATCTTGGACATCACTGACATCGGTGAAGGAAAACATCGTGAGGAAACCTTGACTTATACCAGCCTATTACTGCCCCATTCAAAACATGTCAGAGGCCCTTGAGGCGGTTTAGAAACTCTGACACTAGGGTGTGTGGGATCGTAAGACCTTACTGCCCACACGATAAAGGAGAGAACAGTACAGACGAATGCTCCCGGTGGCGGCACACCTTAACATTATAAATAATCATTCAGTGTGCAACAAGACCTTACAATAAAAGTGAATCACATTTAAATACGAACCTAAACTACTTACAAATAAAGATCATTTCCTTATGTTTTTGTACTGACGTTCGCTCCACTTTCGGTGCATGTGTTTGACGATGTACAAGGGTAGGCAGGAGACCAACGTTATCACTATTACTTTCCACCAGAACTCCCAGTGCCTTATGAAGTCGCCATCTATAAAATAAAAAGGTTTGCAGCTAAGAAAAGGAGTATTTTTCTTATTAACCAACTAGCATTTACAGATTTCTACACTGCTATAGCTAAATCGCTGAATTCAGTTGTCGCCTGCGGGAAATAAATAATATATGGCACTGTGATGTCACATATCTTAAGAATTGTCCAGTGCAAATTTCGCCTCTTGTGTATCACGCTACGAGCATCTCCGCCCGCACCTCTCCCGATCCCCGTCCTCGTCCTACCCCCGTGCCCCTGTACCCCGTTGGCGAGGATTCAATTAAGGCGTTTAGCTATAATTCCAACATCATCATTAATATTTACAGCCCGACTTCCCACTGCTGGGTATTAGCTTCTGTTTGTGGCAATCTCCACACTCCTGGTGCCAGCTTCGTCCAGGTTCTACTAGCAATGGCAACAATAACGTCTGTACATCTCGCCGCTTACGGAAAACAGCAAACACTAGCAATCAATTGACACATTTTTTTTCTTTAGATACATACATCACGCCTAAAAAAAATATTTTCTTTATTTCTGACAAAAACAATAACTTACCGAAATACGTGGTAAATATAAGCAGCGTGGCAATATACATGAGGAGGCTGACAAGTTCAGCGCCTATCATCAGCCAGTGCCACGTGACGATGGTCAGTGCCACCATGATCAGCTCCGTCAGAATCAGCGCTGTGTAGCTGATCTCCACGATATGGATCAGCTGGTCTTCGAACAGGACTAGCGCGCCGTACATTATCACGCCACCTGGAATTATATAAATAAATTAAATAAATAAATAAAATTGTTTATTTATCCGAATAACAGACACAGACACAGTTCAAAAAGGTGACAAAAAAAATACAATACAATAAGCATATAATTTAGTTTTGTACACAGAAGATTTAACTCTAAAAAATAAGTCTATGCATACAAAATAATAATGAACCCTGTCTCTTAAACTAGGAGATCTTAAGAGACAGATGGATAAACGATGCCATGAAATCATGTTATTTTTATAAAATTTGCTGTTAATTAAATAAGTGTTGCCCCTAAGAGATGCTCCTATATGGTGAGTGCGTAAACAAACATATAAATATTCGTTTCGTGCGCGAATCGAACCCACGACACACAGCGCAGCAGCCAATCGCTCAGCCACTGCGAGTCCTGAGTTTTGGGTTCGATAACCGGGTCGGTTATGGTGTGACACTGCTGTGATTCGCAGGCGCGCAGGGGATGGGGATGGCGTATTGTAAAAAAAATAAACAACAAGTCGAACTCAAAGTTCAAATTCAAAAGACAAAGTCAAAAGCCGTAATATTGAATACTTTGCGAATCCTTTAAAAATATGCAATGTTGGCTTAAATACAAAAGCAGGTTTCCGTACAACACAGATAAGCATAGCTGGAAGTGGCTCGAACTTCAGACAGATGGTTTTTAATGATGTAGTTATTTTTTTTAAGTGACTAGTTTAAAGTACGGAAACATTGAAATGTACTCGTACCTTGATAAATAGATATTCCAGTCCAGATGTAGAATGATTTGTAAGACAGCTGCCTTCCTTTTGAGAGTTGCTTGTAGAGTTGCGGGTAGCGCAGCGCCGTAGAACTAGGTAGGTCTTTGTCGAGTACCTGTAGCGTAGAGTTCTTATTGAAATACAATGTTCACCGAAAATGTTTTTGTGAGAAATGTTTTGTAGAACAACAGGAGAGATAGAGTGATATAACAAGCTACTATAATTAAAAAAAAACACAAGCACTACTGGCACTACTGCAAAAATTGCACATACGTATTTGTACTTTGTTTACTCGTCAGTTTTTTTTGACGACGTTATTATTTTCAGTGTTATATATTTTCTAAATCAACTTGTCAAATTCTAGACGATAAACGTAGACACGACCAGATTCATAAAAAAAAAAATTGAGGCTGGTATTAATTTACGTTTTAAAGTGACCACACCGGTTTCTTTTTATTTTTTACCTGCCTATGTTACTCGGAACGATGCAAGGATTGTAACGATACCCCATACATCTAAATCGGTTCACGCATTTAAAAGTTATGGTAGAATAAAGAAACTCACATCCATACATATATTAACCCTGAACACATAATACTCAGTTTTTTGTAAAAATGTAGTTTAAAGAACTCACCAATGAGAAAACAGGAAGCATAGTGAACACAGTTCCGTAGCCAACCATGAGGAAGCCAGGGTACAGCGACACAGACGAGAAGTAGAACACCACAGAGAATACAGCCTGCAAATGAAATAGAATAATGCTTCACATAAGCGGGTAGGCCTATTCGGTTCGGCATTCTTAATACAACAGCACAGCAAATAATTTGCTATTTAAGATTTATAGAAATTTAAATTTTTTACTGGTCTAAAGAGTAGGTCCCTATTACATGGGACTAAAACATAACTGGCGAAATGTGGGTGTACTAATGTGTACACCTCTGCCTAACCCTTCGGGAATTACAGGCGTGATGTTATGTTATGTCTAAAGAGTAGGTGACCTGAGAATTTGACATTAATTTCAGCTTGATACCTCCAAGCGTACTTGAGAAAAAGGGTCTTGACAGACGGACAACAAAGTGTTCCTATAAGGGTTCCATTTTTGCCGACTGAGGTGTTATTCGAGGCGACTCGGGCCGTGTCAAAGGAGTGCTATTATAGTAAGCGACAACCATTATTATAATAATGGATATATAATTATTATAACTGCCTCATTGTTCGCATAGCGCGACTGCTGAGCGTGAGATCTTGGGTTCAATTCCTAGATCGGGCAAAGTGTTATTGGGTTTTACATCAGGAATTTCTCAGTAGCAGCCTCGGATTCTGCATTTGTGCCCGGTTGATGTCAATAGGTTCGCCCTCTATTACATGGGACTAAAACATGGCTGGCGAAATGTGAGTTTATTAATTAACCTCTGCTTAACCTATCGGGGATTACAGTCGTGATGTTATGTAATTATCATCATACCTGCATAGTAGACACAATAAGCCCTCGATGCACGATAAACAGCGACAGTGCAGCCGAGCGCATGGCCGACCTCCGGCCGTGCACCAGCAGCAGGCGCGCCAGGAACGCGAACTGGCGGATGCTGACGTCACCAGCCAGTGAAGCCGCGCGACCTTCCGCTCCTTCGATGCCCACACCTGGGGAACAGAGCGTGTCGGTGTTTATGGGGTCTTGGAAATGCATAAAAGAAATTGATGGCGGGATAAAGTTATCCCGCTATCGATTTCAATTTTCAAGAAAGCCGTCCAAGATGACGTCTTTCTTGAAAATTTTAAAGACATATCGTTATGACGAGACCGATGGAAGGAATAGAGGGAGGTCTTTGCCTAGCAATGGGACATTAAAAAATAAAATATCAATATTGAAAAAGAATCGGTCTTAATTATAATTTCAGCCTTATATCCCACTGCAGTGCAAAAGCTGATTCTGATCCCACGCTTACTCAGGGCGTATCAACAATTTCAGACTAACATCATTTATAAGTTCAAGTGTTTTTCTTCACCGACGCACAGTGTTTCGTCTAGTACAAGCTAGCGAGACAAAATTATTTTTTTACTTATTTTAATTGTTTAGGTATATTTAAGGTGTCTTATGCCGTCCCGTGTTCTCTAAGTCCAAAGGTGTGTGGATGCAAGATGGAAGTAGTCACCAAATTTTCTACTTTTGTTTACTGATATCCTTGATTGTTATAATTCGCTGCGTCTGCCTACTTATTATGCATGCAAGGCACTATACATACATGTAGTATATATATACATATATATAGACAAAAATGTCTCGCGGTATTTAAAAATGAAAATCATAAATATGTGTAAAATAGGTTTTTATTTATTCACTTTATCAAATAAAATACAATAATAGTCCAAGACAACAACAATTATCCATACATATAACTCTTGAAACAAAATCGTTCAAAATTAGAATTATCCGTCTACTATAATGTTATATATAAAACTAATACATTGTTGAAATAACTACAAAATAAAATAGGTAAACATATTAACAATAAAAGAAAAATCTACCAAGCCGAATCTAATACTCATCATCAGAAGATTCCTCATCACCACTCTCCAATTCGCTAGAATCTTCCGATAATGAATAATCCCCTTCACTAAATTTGCGAACTGATGTTGATTGGGATGGTAATGAAGGTGGGACAATCAACTGCAGAACTTCTGGTGGTAATGTATTGCATATATGCCAATTCTGCTGCAGTAATTAGTTCATTTGCACTTCGCGATTCTAAAAGATCGTCTACTCTCCGTCTTTTTGTTTTTATTGATGACTCATCAAAGGTTTTCTGGGGTCAGAACGAACTCCCGATGATGTTGAGGGGCACGGCTTATTCACACACACTAACATTTCGATTGCGCATCCTTCTAACCAATTTTTATGTTTGATGAGAAATTCATCCTTATTACACTTAGAAGATGTCCACTTTTCGTTTAATTTTGATGATAGGCTCGAAATTTTCATCTTGAGTTTCGTCAGTGAAGCTTCAGAAGCATCTAGTAGATAATGCTGTACACATAAATGATCAAAAATGCGACTTGCTCTTTCAGTTTTATTATGTTTTAACCATTCTTTGAAAAACTCCAATTTTGTCATAGCTATGACTCGTTCTGAAAGAAAGCAAATTACTTTATCTACGGGCGGTTTCGGGAGCCAAAAAATAAAGTAACATACGCCTGAATGTTTTAATTATAACATACAGAAAAATCTAGCCGGATACATCGGGATACAAAAAGTTGCAACCCTTTAAAGTTTGAAGTTAAGAAAAAATATGTGGGATTATTTCAACATACTTATAAACTCTAATTACGGCAAAAAAGTACATGTATTCTTTTAAAATCAAGTCAAAATAGTAAGTACATACCTTCATAAGTAGAATCCATCACAAAAAAATCGTTTCACTTTAATATCAATTATTTGAGATGGCGTCACAAGTGTGCTAAAAATGTAACTTATTTACAAATGAAAATTGCGCTTCCTTTATAATTAACATTAACCCCTCCACAAAATGAGTTGTTGAAGTAACAAACAAATGATTTCTTAGAATTCCTTACCTGGGAAGGGTTGTTTACAAGTTATTATCACTAATTCCTGGAAATGACGTCATGAATTTTGTCCCGCTAGCTTGTACTAGACGAAACACTGTGCGACGTCAGTAATGTCCAAGATAAACTAAGAAAGTATATAATAATTGAAAAGGTCACATTAGTACTTGCTAATTTAAATAAGATGATTTATACACTTTTAATTGCTCTTTACCGCAACCTTGACCTTTGACCTTGTGTTAATAAAACTACTTTGTCTACCTGAAAAATTTTCGTTTACCAATATCAGCCTCCTGTATCATAGCAACATCGTTCCCCCCGTCGCCCACAGCGGCAACCACATGGCGGCGCGCGCGCAACAGTCGCGCAACCCTCGCCTTCTGAGTGGGAGAGCAGCGGGCGACCACCACACCACTACAGCGACACAGCACTTCTACAAACTCTTCTTCATATGATTGTAGACACACCTGAAAACCAATTAACAAACGTTTTATGAGCTCTCGAAACGCGATTCCCCTTAGATTTTGTGAGGTAATAGTAAACAGTGACGTCATTTTTTCGCCAATTGATTGATTACGAAGCTACTAAAAATCATTTTTACAATTAATTTCAAGGTAAACTGTAAGGTTTTCAAAAAAGAGTGATAGAAAATGCCCAAGGCATTAAGGACGCCTTTGTACAGTGTATTTTTTTACATATGAATATAGTTTAAAAAAAAAAAACCTTTTAACTGTAAAAAAAAACTTGCACACCAACATCCACCCACCTCAAGAGTCTCCCCCTCTATAATAAGGTCCATGTTGTCGTCAGCCGTGTTGAGCGCGTGCAGCAGCGCGTGCGCATCTTGCTGCGTGCGACAGTCGCGCGCGGTGTGCCAGCCGGAGCCGCCGCCTAGGTTTAGCGAGCGAGCGATACACAGTGCTGTCTCTAGCTTGTCACCTGTCAGCATCCAGATCTGAGAAGGTAGAAGAGATTTAAGATGCATAAAACAGTTTCTGCAATTTTACAAAGTACTAGTTTCTGCCCGTGTCTTCGTCTGCCCAATCTTCAGAATTTTCTTAAATTATTATATGTGAACACAAAAACGGGATAAAAATACTATGTTATTTAACTAGATTAAAATTGAAATGTGTGCCGAATTTTAGATAATTCCGTTCAGCTTTTCAAGTGTGAAAGAGTCACAAACATCCATCCATTCATCCATCCTCGCTAACTTTTGCGTTTCATAATAGTAATGGAGAGAGGTGGTTGCCCAAGAGTTGGACAGAGCAAGCTAAAAAGAATTCAAGTAGGAAGCAAATTATAAATTGATATACCTTAATACCAGCTGTCCTAAGCATAGACAATGTCCTTGGCACGTCGTCCGCTAGCCTGTCTTCGACACCGGTGAGCGCTAGCAGTGTCATGCCTCGTTGTATCTTCGCTAGTATAGTGGTAGTATGCTCGCTACGGTTCGCGTTCAAACGGGCCTCTTTGTACTCGCTCTGTTGACATAAAGAAAGGTAATTGGTTTATTTACTCAAGCCCCACGTAATGAGACACAATTAATTTTTCTATTGTTCTGTCATACCGATAAGTCAGCCGGGGCTTGACCGGTAAGGTCATTTACAAAAGTACTGACCAAATAAATATGCGTTTTACTTTCACATGATATTAACATGCGTAACTCAAAAGCATTTCACTCAAAAGCAAGTAATTTCAATTTGTATATTAAAGCAAAATATATATTTGACGACGCAGGGTCCTCGCGGTTGTTTTTAAAAAACGTGACGTCAGCATTGCTGACGTCACTAATATCCTGGTCAGGGTTGCTGCTCATCTTGGATAATGAAAATAAACACAGTAAATGCTTTCTGTAATTTATTCTTCAACTTACCGAGGAGGTCCGATCGCTACGACAGCTCGAGGTGGAATGCCCGAGTCTGTTTTTTTTTTTTTTTTTCTGTATTGCACCTCGCAGGTCAACCTATGAGGTTGTCGGCTGCTTAACCGGGCTTTCCTGTGGTGCCTTAAATGAATTTTAGGCCTCCAGCCAGGGCTTAATATAACTTACAAACTAAGCGACTACACGCTAAGGGCACCCCCTGTGGGGTACGGGCCTCGGCTTAGGGCGTCGCTGGGGGAGGGCAGCAAAGGGACAGGCTGGATCTGGTCAGTATTATTTTGGGACGAATTTAAAGCTACAGGCTCAGCGACGCGGGCTGGCACGAGCAAGGGACGGGGCGGAGATGAACAGGGACGTCGCGACGGACCTCGGCGGCGAGGGCGGAATGACGGCGGTCTGTGTTTGTACTTTCGTAATGTACTGGTTTCTTTGTTACTCTCCTGGAGGAGAGTAATGGCATCGTCGGGGATGGTCAGAGTATGTCTCGGTCGGCGAGTCTTACTAATACGGGAGGGGGTGTATCGGGCGGCCGATGCGATCAGGGGATTGGGGTGTTTTTCAGCAGTGTCGAAGAAGCGCTTGGCGGTGCGTTTCATGAACTGCTGGATGGTGGGGATTCTCAGATCGAGATGGAGATTCTCGTTGCGAAGGTAGTACGGGGCTCCCGTGGCCTTACGCAAGAAACGGTTTTGTAGGGTTTGCATCCTATGGAGACGGTATGCCTTTGCGTGTGCGAATACGGCACAGGCGTAGGTCATGATGGGACGAATGCACGCCGTGAAGATGCGCAATTTGCACTTGAGTGACAACTTGCTGCGTGCATTTAGCATGGGGTGAAGCCTACCGAGAGCGAAAGCGGCGCGCGAACGAACCGCCTTAATGTGCTCTCCGAAAGTGAGGTGGTGGTCGAGGATCACACCGAGGTATTTGGCTCGCTTTTCCCAAGGGATCGGCTTGCCGTACATGGTGATGGGACTAGGGGGGGTGTGCCCGAGTCCGGCGAGCGCTCGGCTTTTTATAGTAGAATTGAGTGTGTCATTCATTTGAACAAAACACCCACTTCCGCTCAATAAAATTAGTTTTTACATTATAAAATGTTACTATTTTATAAACAAACGTTTTATAACATTTTTAAATCAATTAACATGCGTAAATCTATTTTTAATGTTAACACGTGGTAAAATAATGACCACGTGTTTTTATTTTTGAAATGTATGTCACGTTGGTGAGAAACTATCTCACCAACGTGACATACATTGAAAATAATCTGTATTCTTATAAGTATTACTAATTTGATAATTAAATGATTTGAAATACAATTTTTGACTTAGTTACAATCAACAAATCTGATTTGATTTTAAGGTTATTCCGGAAACGTGTTTTTATTTGTTATCGAATTGTGGCGACCCGCCGACGAAGTTTGAAGTGAATCAATCAAAGTTTTCAAGCACTTGTACTTGTGAGTATTTGTACTGCTTTGCGCTGATAAGTCAGTGAGGTTCTCCTTTTGTATATATAAGTACCATATTCTACCTCAGACTTCGTCCGCGTGATTTTTTTTCACTCGCGTTAAGTCTTTGGTAACTGCTCTGCTCCCGTGGGTCATAGCGTGATGTTACATAGCCTATAATATTCCTCATGAATCTGGCTATCTTAAACAAAAAGAATTCTCCAATCGGACTAGTAGTTCCTGAGATTAGCGCGTTAAAACAAACAAACAAACTTACCTCAAACTCTAGATATTCCTCTTTAGTAAGAGTCTTCTTGGCCATGACGAGAGTCCTCAGTCCATCAGCTGCCAACTTCTTACATTCAGGGCTGAGCCACTGAGAGTTCAACAACTTGGACAGCGCTACATCCGCGCCCTTTACGTAGTATGTGATCTCACCTGTATTTTCCTCCTGTTGGGTTTTGTATAAAATTAAGACAACCGGGCTCATGAAAGTAGTCCTAAAATCGACGGGTAATTACTCATTTTTAAGAACAATCACATTTTAATTTTACCCTCAATCTATGAAAAAATACTCCTAATTTTTAACAAGATGATTGTCGCTGAGGGGAGGTTATGTAACAGGAAACGGCCTTTTAATCTACGGTGCCCTTAACAAGCAGATTTTAGTTAGTGGGCAAATGTGGTCCAAGCGTCGCCAAGGATGAATCATATACCAAATTACAAGTGTCTTCAAACATGCTGAAGGGAATCGAATTCCAAGTTATACAGCAAGATTTTTTAGTCACCGTTCAAATTTTTTCTAGGCATTAGGTATAAAACACTAATCCCATTTTTGAAAAAAAATCGATACGTAATATTTTCATATTTTATTGCGAGGTTAGTGGTAACTTTGTGATGTGATATCTCAATTTTTTTGTATTGAGCGATACAAAAAGAAAAAACACGTATTCAATGATTTTTGCCACAGATTAATATATAAAAGTTTGGACGGTGACTAAAAAATCTTGCTGTATATAGAATATAAGTTTATTTTTGCATTAGAAGTTATATGTTTGAGTTTAAGCAACATTCATAAGTTAAGAGGATTAACAACGATAACTTCTAGAATTTTCGAAACAGATTACAAAATGTTAGTTAGTCTCCGGCACATACCTGAACAATAATGCCCATCATTTTGCTCTCACTTGTGAAGGGAAATATCTGCAGTATACTGTAGTTGATGATCTCGTTGGCAGCGCGCAGTTTTAGAGAAATATTGTGTAAGTCACGCCGGTAAAGAGATACACCCATCTGTGGATAAACAAGACCCATTAAGGTCATCGCTTCGACATGGCAACGGTGTGGCAGGAACCACTTCAAAAATCGAAACGTTGATAATTCAAAAGCACTCTACATTGAAATGTATCAATTATCTAAAGCCGATAATACGAATAAGTATATCTTAAAGTAATATAACATAACATAATATCACGCCAGTAATCCCCGCAGGGTTAGACAGAGGTGTACTAACACCCACATTTGCCCAGTTAAGTTTAAGTCCCATGTAATATATAGGGAGCCCATTGCCATCAACTGTGCACAAATCCAGATTCCGAGGCTGCTACTGAGAAATTCCTGATGGAAAATCTCAATAACACTGCCCGACTTAGGAATCGAACCCAAGACTTTACGGTCAGCAGTCGCGGTTTGCGACCACTAGACCAACGAGGCAGTCATTCTAAAGTACGACTTACCATATCAATCCATTTGACTAAGGCCACTTCATCAGGGCTGGACGCCTGGTACTCGCACAGCTGCTGTTGAGGCACAGCGCCACCACAACTCTCTGACATCACTGAGCTGCCCATATCTGTAGTACATAATTATGCGACGTTGTTTACTGACTTCGATAATAGTCCGTCGCGTAACGCAACCTTGGTTAAAATTACGCGACAGAAATTCGGCGTACGCTCGATCAATGAAATTATGTGTGTAAAGGAGAATGTTATTTAAAGTTTATGTTGTTACATAAAGTATAAAATTGTATGTGTTTAGTAGTAGATCTAGGGGAAGGGGGGGGGGGAGGGTGTTAAGGGGCTTAAGCCTGTTACAATACGCATCACGAAAGATGAGACACAAACTTTATTATTTCGTAACAAATATGTACTATAATATTTTTATCAATTTTAATCTAAATGTCTTTCTCTCAATGCCTTCGAAAAATCTCTGAATATATACACAAACTATGGGTAACTATTTTGTACATCCATACCTGCGCAAGCTCACCGCTACTGACGCTTGTCAAGTCTCATAATTGTGTCGCCATTAATGTACAACATATAACAATCACAACATACCCGACTGCGCTTCGTCCACTTGCTCATTACTCGTGACGTCGTACACAGGCGTCACGTTGTGGCACAGCGCTATGCAGAGAACTGTCTGCCATACTTGACGAGGAGTCGCTGCAAATCCTTCGCTGGTTGAAGTAGTGGGTGACGTAGGGAGTGATGGTGCGTCGTTGGTCACGTATTGGGTTAGAAGGGCTTCGACCTGCGGAAATAAGTAGGTACATTTTATTTTGGGGATATTCTGTTAAGATAGTTATTTAGTAGTCAAATAAAAAGAATAATATATTTGTATGACTGCCTCGTTGGTCTAGTGGTCGCAAGCGCGACTGCTGTGCATGAGGTCTTGGGTTCGATTCCCAGGTCGGGCAAAGAGTTATTGGGTTTTCCCATCAGGAATTTCTCAGTAGTAGCCTCGGAGTTTGGATTTGTGCCCGGTTGATGGCAATAGGTTCGCCCCCTATTACATGGGACTAAAAACATAACTGGCGAAATGTGGGTGTACTAATGGGTACACCTCTGCTTAACCCTTCGGGGATTACAGGCGTGATGTTATGTTATGTTATATATTTGTATGACAGCAAACTGGGGATATCATACGCCTAAAGCCAATACCGCGATTTTGACCAGGTTAAACCTTAAATGGTTAAAAATAACAAACATAGTGAAATTGGAGGGTTATACGACTATTCAGTTCACCGCAAGAGTTTCAATGATATTCTACTGTTAATGTCTCACTGCAAGGTAAAGCCCTTCTTCTCATACAGAGAAGGCACGAGCATTGAACACTACGCTTCCTCAAACCGGATTGGTGATTTCAGAATTATATAATTTATTTCCTCACAATGTTTTCCTTCACCGATATCAGTAAGGTCATCATAACCTCATAACCCATGTAATAGGGGGCAAGCCTATCAGTAAGCTATACAAAAAGTATTTATTTTTCTACTAATTTCTAAAATTAAACAATTTAGAAAATTACTAACCTCATAGAAGTTATTCTTGTCGAACAGCGCATTGCCCAGATGTAACTTCTGGAATACCATCTCATTCTTCGTCAGCGTGCCTGTCTTGTCAGCTAGGACGTACTGGATCCTGCCCAACTCCTCAGGGATGGTGGTAGAACGCATCACCGTGCCTTCAATCTTCTTGTCTCGCTGGATGGTCCAAGAGTAAAACGCTTTGCCCATATCCAGATTTACTCTTAGACTGAAAAGAAAACATTTTATTTATTTATTTAAAAATGGAACACAGCAATTTAAGCACAGACAGGAAATTAACATTGTAGAGGATTAAGGTTAGTGTTTATATCTATTACAGACATGTACAACATTTTGTATCCATACATACAGGGTGTTACTCAAATCATTGGCAATCAGGATAATTAATTTGGAAGAATTGGTGATTGAACAAGACGCTTCTTTAAGCATAAATCTTTTGATAAATTGGGTAGTAGACATCCTTACAGACGCCGAGGCTGCTACTGAGAAATTTCTGATGGAAAAACCCAATAACACTTTGCCCAACCTGGGAATCGACCTCAAGACCATCACGCTCAACAGTCGCGCTTTGCGACCACTAGACCAGCGAGGCAGAAAAATTAGAAATTAGAGTAATCATACACTCATATTCGTTAGGCAAGTTGATTCAATTTGCTGACAAGATATGCCTATCCGTTAACCAAGCTGAATCAGTCTGCTTCTCGGGGTCAGATGAAATGACAGATGTCAAAAACGTCATATTTTGTAACGTCAGTTAGAAGACCTCATATAAAAACATCCAACTTACCTAATAGGAATAATATAAGAGAAGAGCAGCACGAATCTGAAGAGGAACCCGTACCAGGGTCCTCCGAAACCCTTCAGTGTGATGAGAAGCATCGATATGAAAATGGTGGCGACGAACAGTAGCTTGGTGAGGTCGTTCACTTGCAGGTCCAGGCGGCCCACCTTCGAGCGAGGAGTCGCGTTGTTCATTACGCTGCGGGTTTCACTACCTGGTGGAAGGAGTTACCATAAATCTTTATATCTTTCTTTACTTATACACATGATAACAAAAAATTTTCCTAAAAAAAAAATACTTTTTTTTGAATTTACATAACATCACGCCTGTAATCCCCGAAGGGTTAGGCAGAGGTGTACCCATTAGTACACCCACATTTCGCCAGTTATGTTTTTAGTCCCATGTAATAGGGGGCGAGCCTATTGCCATCGACCGGGCACAAATCCAGACTCCGAGGCTGCTACTGAGAAATTCCGGATGGAAAAACCCAATAACACTTTGCCCGACCTGGGAATCGAACCCAAGACCTCATGCACAGCAGTCGCGCTTGCGACCACTAGACCAACGAGGCAGTCGCAACCGAGGCAGGCGGTTTTTTTGAATTTACAAAGCCTCAATTAACCCAATTGACATACTATTATATGGACTGTTAAAACGCGATCCTCCATAGATTTTGTATTTCAATATCGAACTGTGACGTCACTTATTTGTTGTCTCAATTGACTTACTATTTATTGATTTACAAAGCCACAAAAAAATTAAATTTTACAGAAAATTGAAAATAAATCGGGTTTCTGCTGAAATAAAGTGTTTTTTTTTAAGTTGTGTCTTGTAATTAATGGCTAATGGTGTCAACTAACCAGTTGAATATTGTGTAACAAACATAACACACAGTCAGCTGTCATATAATTTAGAAAACAAGTTAAATAGATTTTTTTGAAAGAGATATTCTTTCAAAAAAAAATCTATTTAACTTTTACCATGCATTGTTTTTTTTCATTTATCTATATACTGTATGGAACGCGCGCGTGCGCACGCCTTTGGGGTGATTGCAATTATGAGTATTCAAATTTAAATAAATAAATAATTATAATGAGATCTAATTTAAATAAATGATTTGACTTTGACTTACCAGTATAAATGATAAGTCCAGTAGCCTGTCCCGACGCGACTACACACCCGCTCCACAGCGTGTTCTCGATGTGCAACGAGTCACTCTCCTCCTCGTCCAGTCTCGTGCTGGTGCCGATGAACGCGTGGATGTCCTTCTCTGGCTTCTCCACCCAGATCTTGGTATTAATGTCCAGGAGATGAGCATCGGTTGGCAGCTTTTGTGTTGATGGTAGTGGTATTCTGAAAGGAATTAATGTGTGTTCATGTTAATGTTACTTAATGTGTCTTATGTGTGTACCAAATAAATGGTTTGTCTCTCTATATTTAATTATCTTTCTTCTTTCTTTCTTGATCGTGTGGGCAGTAAAGTTTTACGACCCCACACACCCTAGTGTTAAGTTTCTAAACCGCCTCAAGGGCCTCTGACATGGTTTGAGTGGAACAGTAAGTCCAGGTTTCCTCACGATGTTTTCCTTCACCGATGCCAGTGATGTCATGTCCAAGATAAACTTTATAAGGTATATATGATTTGAAACAGTCACATTGGTACTCGGCCGGATTTGAACGCGCAACCTTACGCATTAAAGACGGGCGCCTTAACCACTGGGCCTTCACAACTGATATACATGTTTCGTAATAAAACTGGTTGACATCCGTAATACGTCACACACAAAAGTCCAGCTGAAAACCAGCGCCAGGCACAAGTGGTCTAGCATTTAGTCTGAACTGGGTCTGTTTGGCGCAGCTGTAGGGCACATAATAATGTTCTTTCTTATTTATTTTCTTTTAGATATTATTTTTGTGTGCACATGGTCTGTGTAAATAAACATTTTTTCTTTCTCTCTTTATTATCATTTTAATTTTTAATTTGCACGACCGTAAGGTTGAATATTGTTTGTCAAACAAATTGTAGTTTAACATCTGCTGTCTGCATCTGAGTATAATATACTCTATCTAATTTAGATACATAGATATATCCAGATTATGATATATCTATGTATCTAAATTAGATAGAGTATATTATACTCTATACTATTAAAATAAAGCGGAATAGATTTTTGTTTGTTTAATTCAATTTTATTCTCTTTCCTTGAATATTAACACACAATATTTTATCTCCGTAATGTTTGTCAACATTTTTATCGTCTGTTCATAGAGTAGAGAGGAAGCTGGCACGAGTATTAATGAGTAATGCCAGTGACACGCGACAGATAAGAACATTTTTATTATTTTATAGTGTATACAGTAGATACTATAAGTTGGTGTATTATTGAAACTACAGAAAAAAAAAGGAAAATTGTTCTGTAAAAAACTCTTTTTAACCCCTAACGCAAAAACGACGAGCTGATAAAAGTTTGAAGTGTCTGTCTGTGGCATCGTAGCTCACGAACAGATGAACCGATAGCGTAAGCGGGGCTTGCGGCAGGAGTTAACTGTTAGAAATCGTCACGTAAGGCAAAAAGGTTATGCCCCCTCCATTCGACCTTCCTACTCTTTCTATTATATGAGGAGGTGTGTGCAACAACGTAAAGAACTTCGTTCCTGACGGCCGACCCCCGACCGCACAATTTTATTTAAACATTATATTAATTCTCCTTGCATGCATTTTTATATTCGGCCCACGATTTTGCATCTACTATCTAGTAGTAAATACTATCACAAGTATGATAAGAGAATAAATATGTGATAACGTACTTTAATATGTTTACATGTCTACTAAGTACCTGATAATAAGATAGATAATGCATTATCACTACAAAAAGAAGGGTTATTAACCTGCTTTAAATTATAATGTTAGTATTCGTTTCCAAGACAACGTTTATTATTTGGATTGATAAGGAACTGATAGTTTTATTTTATGATTGTTTACGGATTTATTTTTAGGTTATTTCCCGATGCTTGCGTGATTGATATGTCAATCTCAGGTACTCGAATGGAGTGGTTTTTGGCAATGTTTTATCAATGTTTTGGTTTCTTGCTTTTTTATAGAACGCTATCGTACTAGGGCATGAATAAAAACGGTTTAGAATGTGATAGGCGTTTGTGAACTAATAAAAAAAAAATCTGCTGTTCCAAACATACCTTAACTTCCAATCAATCTCTCCATCGAGCTGGTCGGTCCTTATAAACACCGTCCCCATCGTCTCATTGGTCCTCAACAGTATCATGTCAGCGGGGACCCTCTGCCCCTTATGCAGCATCACGATGTCCCCTACCCGGAGCTCGGATGACGCGACCTGTTCTGTCAGGAATGGGCGGTAGTCTCCTGCTGAAGAGTCCAGGACTATTCGCTCGTAGCGCTGGCGGTTTACTTCTCTGTCACGTCTGGAAGACAACGGTTGTTAAGAGTTTGTGTGGGTATTTAAAGCTAATATTTTAAGGAGGTTATCTCTAGAGTAATGGTCCGATTAAAAAAATCTTTTACTGATAGAAAGTCACTGTATTCCAGTGTACCATAGGCTATGTTTTATGGTATACTTGTTTATAATATTTTGTGTGTTATAGACGAAGAAAAATAGATGTGGTGACGTTTGGGTGAGTCTTATGTCCAGAAATGGATGTCTTTTAGTTGATATGATGATGGGTCAAGTTGAATATACGATTTTTTTTTGCTTTCGGTATTTTGAGCATTAATTTATTAAAGTAGAGGTCCATGTGCCTAACAGTATTTCTTTTTGTTTGGAATAATGCGGTTCATAAACATTTTATTTCATAAAGGGCGTTATAAATTCAGTAATAAGCACTTTTTATTATACTAACAGTCTTAATTAAGCGACGTTCTTTGCAAATAAATTGATAATTAACACAATTTTTGAATATTGAACAAGACATCACCATACTACCCATATTGTTAAGCAGTAAAGAGGACCATCGTCCTACATAATAACGAACAATAAGAGCTCTGTGTTTGCTACGTAGATAGAAGATCTTCAGAAAAGAACACAAACAACAAGCAAAATTGAACATTCCACGAAAACGATAACTATTCAAACAATAAATATAATTATGACGTCACACATTCCGCCTGTGATTCGCGGCGAAGATATCGAATTTCCACGCAGCTTACGTAAGCTATTACTCTATTTAATTAGATTGTATGTGACATTGGAAAATCCCAAATTATCTAACAACAAATGGTACAAACGTAATGTATGGGGTAGTCGGGCCCTCTACGTTACTTGCTAGTCTTTTTTTGAACACTTAGTTCTTCAAAATTACGCAATGCATTTCGAACCCACTGGTAGATCGCAAAAAAATATTTTATGGGCTCCGAAAAATGGCACGATTATGATAAAAAAAAAGTAAGCACATCTTTCTTATTGACATAGTGTTCTTTTTTCGCTGACGTGGAGCCCTAGCGAGTTTCCGGCGACCCATGGCAGTCGACATCGACCACTTTGGATATGAAAGGTTTAAAAAAATAAAATGCAACTTACCGATATCTCCTAAAATCATCAACAGCCTCCCTGAACAGCGTCACAGAGAGTACGAAGCTCAGTGGTCCCCAATACGTGTACAGATAACCGATACGAATACTGGGGATGAACTGGCTGACGGCCATCACCAAGAAGTACAAGTTCAGGAAGAACCGGAACTGCTCGAACAGCACCAGCGGCAGGAATGTGAGGATG
Organism: Hoplodrina ambigua; assembly: GCA_949774945.1. NCBI lineage: Eukaryota > Metazoa > Arthropoda > Insecta > Lepidoptera > Noctuidae > Hoplodrina > Hoplodrina ambigua. The sequence continues at coordinate 12,778,422 of OX458968.1, forward strand.
TTGTATTTCTGCAAATTAATTGGATAGTCAGCTTGTGAAAACATAGTATTAAGTAATACTTTCATCATCTTCCTGCCATCGTCTCATGTTAGTTGTGCTCGGTGTAGATCTGCCATCACCTCAACCGCACTGGGTGATAGGACCCGCTTTCTGATGGTGGCGGGTCAATACCTGACGGGGTGCGGAATATGCTGATATTTGGCACACGATAGGTATAGGCACGCAGAACTGATGGTCGAGGGGGCAGTAAAGTTCTTGAATGTAGACCACGCACCGGCAAGCGCAAGCTTAGGGTGTCCACCCACAAGATGGACAGATGATCTGATAAAGACCACAGGATCGCGCTGGATGCAAGCTGATTCCAACCGGTCCTATTGGAAATCTATAGGGGAGGCCTACGTTCAGCAGTGGATATCTTACGGCTGATTATGATGATGATGATGATAAGGTAGGACGTTGATAAGGACATTGATTTTGCTTTTTATCCCATTTCTGGGTTCCCGTGGTATAATTTAGGAATATGCCTTAATTCTGTAGACAACGTAAACGAAGTCGCGGGCAGAAGCTAGTATAAGAATTTAATGGTAGGCATACATCACAACGACAATGACGCGCCATTTTGATTGGCTAACGTTAGAATACAATGGGCGGTCATTGTTGCAAGGGCGAAACGGTTGGCGATAACTTCTTGTTACAAAACAACGCGAGTTAGTGCTAATTCACAATTTTAAAACCTGTAACAAAGGACTCTTTTTTCTCTTTTTTTTAAGAAGTGAAAACAAATTGCTTTAAAATTTTTGGACGATTAATACCCGTCCTTGATCAAAACCTATGCATTTTAGAGAGATGTATCAATCGAAGCCCTTAAAATGCGATTATAGCTAGTACGATATAAAGATTGCCATTATCCTTTGTATTCGGTCAATTATAAATGCGATAGATCACATACTGACTCAACACGAAATCTTAAAAATTATCCGACCTATGAAGTTGAAATTTTGCAGGTAGATAATCTTATAGGTAGGAGACGTCAGCTGAACGGCTTTCCAACAGGACCGAATTTAGGGAGTCTTGGACTTCCACGCGGATGTAATTGCGGAAAGAACCTAGTAGTAAATAATATTCTATCCATCTTGATAATTCAGTTTGTATCACATAGAGTTCTCTACGTCAAGAACATTTGTTATAAATTATGAATTCAATAGGCACAAGTTCTGAATCCATTACAAAAGGCAATTATAATTCGTTCGGAATGATAATATGTTGTTCCTAGTGACTCAACTGAGGAAGAGTAGGCACCTTCTATATACCTCTCTTGTTCATGACGTCTTTTGTTTTTAACTAGCGACGCGCCCCGGCTTCGCACGGGTTCACTGTATAGGTACTATTTATACGTATAAACCATCCTCTTGAATCACTCTATCTATTGATGAAATACCGCAGTAAAATCTGTTGCGTCGTTAAAAGATCTTAGCGTACAGACTTTGCTTTATGACTTTAGGCTCTATTGTTTTTAAAAATGAGTTTCTTATGGCTTGTAGTGGTATCCTGTTTATATTTCCCTCAGTGAACATACTTTTTGTTCTCGAGGAATTAAAAAGCCGCGGGCGGCGTCGCCTGTTTAGTTAGTTTAATAATAAAATTACGACATTCAACATAACTTTTACTTTGTGGCCTCCTTGCTTACATTCACTCGTCTATGGAACCGACTTTCTAATATAAATACAATCATAATTATATCATTGCTAATTATAACTATCATTTAACTAAAGATGACGAAGAAAAAAATAACGTGATTTTTAAATATTTATGAGATGCTTAGGACTGGTTTTTGCTCGCGAGTTTGTAGAAGTCAAAGACTTACTAAATCCGGCCCTGTCACAAATCTTACCGAACAGCTTCATAGGTCAAGTACCTAGTTCTCATATTTAGTGAGTGATTGAATGAAAGACCATTTGGTTTTAAGTTTATTGAATACTAGCGAACCGCTCCGGCTTTGGTCGGGTGCAAATTTCCGACCGTTCAGGCGGTTTTTCCAAAAAAAAAACTATCATAAAAACCATGTCCGGAAAATTACGAATATAATAAAAAAAGAATCAGCCAAATCGATCCAGCCGTTCTCTAGTTTTGCGCTTTTATTTATATAGATAATATCAGGTCAATATTATACAGCAGTCAGTATAATACAGTTCTAATATTAACATGGATTTGTGCCCGGTTAATGGCAATAGGCTCGCCCCCTATTACTTGGGACTAAAAACATAACTGGCGAAATGTGAGTGTACTAATCGGTACACCTCTGCCTAACCCTTCGGGGAGTGCAAGCGTGATGTTTATGTATGTAATATTAACATGATACGAGAGGATGCGACACGACACAAGAAGATATGACGAAGAAAATAAAAATACACCTTGTATAAAAGGTTATACAGTATGCCTATACAAAAAACGAACTCAAACTGAAGTTTAAAACACAAACAAGGATAAAAAACATTGTTTGCTATTAACGTCTCGACACACAATTCTTTTAAAAAGGTCGTAACTGGCTTTTCAACCTTCAAACAAACAATACAAGACAATTAAAAGAATGGAGATCACCATTCCACAAAAGAGCTACAGCTAGGTAAACTAAAACAGTTTATGATGATAACAGTTTTTCTCTTAAACAATATTTATTCTAATATATTTATGTAAGCAAACAACTGAGCAGCTGTGCAAGCTGTTATCACATAATCTCTTATATACGGAGGGTACAACAAACAGAACTTCATTATCTTTCTACTATTGCAAATGCGAAAGGTTGGATTGATGAATATTTGTTGCTCAATCATGCAAATGGCTAAACAGTATATCGGGTGTCCGGTAAAGAATGGATTATCTTGAAATGGGTGATAGTAGAACTAATGGCAATTCAGAAAAAAAATACATTAAAAAATAAAAACAAGTAGTACCAAAGATATGATTAATTTAATAATATTCATTGTTTTTTGTTACCTTATTTTACTTTCTTGTACAACACGACCACGAATTAATGAATTCCGTCGGTTTTTTTATTGTTAACGTAATTTACGTTAACTAAGCTAATAGATAAGTAATCAAAAGTAGGACTGCTATTACATGGTTTTGAAAAAAAAACAACTTAAAGTATGTTCTTTTGGAAAAAAATGTGAAAAAAATTCTATTTGAAAAAGTTTAAGCGTCCGTAGCTTAAAAAAAATGTATCGAAACACAAGTGGCCAATAATTTTAAAAACTTATGTGTTTATAGCCGATTTCAAATGGTATGATTCAGTTTTGTACCTCATGTAAATAGTGAATTATTGCTATTCGTTTTCAAAAAGAGCGGAATTTGGTTAAACAAAAAAGTTTAATAGCAGTCCTATTTTTGATTATTTATCTATCAGCTTAGTTAACGTAAATTACGTTAACAATAAAAAACCGACAGAATTCATTAATTCGTGGTTGTGGTGTACAAGAATGTAAAAAAAGGTCACAAACAACAACGAATCTTATTAAATGAATCATATCTTTGGTACTACTTGGTTTTTTTTTATTTGTATTTTTTTCCAGATTAGTCATTAGTTCTACCATGATCCATTTCAAGATAATCCATTGAAAACCGAACACCCTGTATACTATAGTCTGGAATATCACATAGACTACTTGTTATTCTGAAAAAAAATTATGGTTTCATATGATAATATATTAACTTTTTCATGGATGGAAGCTACTGTTTAAAATATTTTAAGTATTTATTTGAACATTATAATAATGATATGAATGGACTATCTATTTATCTATCATGGGGGTTGCCTTCTGTACTTAAACTTTGATAGTGGAACACTGTATGTAAGAATGGAAATGGACTAAGAAGATTATGTTTAATGAAATACTCTAGCTAAACATACTAGTAAAACAGGGTGATCTCATTAATAATACATGACTATTACATCACAAGCATATTTTATATAAGAGGTAAAGTTTGTTGATAAAAGGTAATTGCCAGAAGAACTGGCCTATACTTATTAATATTATAAATACTAAAGTAACTCTGTCTGTTACTCTTTAAGAACAATATAATAAATGCGAACAAAACTCATTCTGTCTGTGTTACCCTTTAACAACTAAACCAATGAACTAATTTTGATGAAATTTGGTACTGGGTAAGTTTGAAACAAAAGAAAGGACATAGCTAAAGGGTAAAAGCTAGCTGTCAATATTTTACTACTAGAAAGCTATATGCTATTTCCAAGTGTTATAGGCTTTGTTGTATGGTATAGATACCTACTTGACATGGACGAAATTGTTGCTAGCTAGCTGTTAACAATGACGTAAATTTCCAGTAAACTATAATAATAATATCTCTCTTTTCAGATTCGTATTTAAGCTTCCATAATGGAACATCTATTTAAAAACTCTGTGTTATGTTCTAAAATTATTTTAATCATATTATTATTTTAATACCTATAACATATTTAAATACAGCGAAAATATTAGGTTGCTTTTTTGTTTTTATTATTTTATTTTGTTTTATTTTTCTAAAAAAATAAAACAAAAGAATGAAGTAATAATGATGGCTAGTACCTAGCAATGTTTATTGCTAGAATAATTAAAATTAGAATTACTGATTAGATTGTTAATATATGTCGTAGTATGTCTATGAACTACTCATTACAACCTAATTATGGTTAATTATATTGATAAACATAACTGCCATTTTAGATTTTAATGCATTACTCATGAAGATATAAAATGCAAAGCCGATTATTATATATTCGAGGTATCTGTGGCTTTTTTATAAGATGTCGTACTATTTAGAAATTGTTACTGACCTGATTACAGACGTAGTTAGGCGGAAATTCTTCATCAGGCAGCTGTCCCAGATAAATAGTTCTGGAACTCAATTTCTTCTTACGGAACCTCCAAAATTGTAACCTAGAAATAATCGATTATAACATAATCTATGCGTAATTATGAGCCAAACAAAGAGGAATAATAAAAAAAACCGTTTACCTTGACCATAAGGATTTCTTTTTGGGCCTCGTCAGCAACGGTGTGGTCTCCATTATAACAACACGATTTATATTAAGTAGTTTTTTAACTGCTTACATTATACTAATCTACTATAAATTAATTAAAACTGATTTTATCTTCACAATAAAAATAAACGCAACTTGAACAAAGTACACAAACACAATCCCTCACAATGACAGCGAGGCATGGACTGTCATTTGTCAATGTCATACATACCATAGATCAAAGAGATCGATAGGGATGTCCTAAAGTCTTAAATCAACCCAAAAAACAGAAATCAAGTTCAATATTAAGTATCGTGATCCAGATTTAACTGCAATGATATGAACACTTTGATTTGTTTCAATTAGTTAATTTCTCTATCACCGATCATATCTACAGACGCACTCCTCACTGCCTATTATGGTATTGCAGAATCCCATTTACGGTATGGTTTAATATTTTGGGGCAATTCAACTGAGAAAGAAACAGTATTTAAATCACAAAAAAGATGCATACGGTCAATGTTTAAATTAAAGTCAACCGACAGTTGTGTGGCATATTTTAAACAGTATAAAATATTAACCTTGCCTTGCCTTTACATTATGGAAGTAGCTGTATTTGTGAAAACCAACCCAAATCGTTTTACACGTCTCGCAGACATAGCTCCTCGAAATAGGCGCGATGATAGCAGATTATGTATGCCAACCGCAAATATAGCACTCATGCGCAAAAGTGTTTTCTGCATGGCTCCATTCATTTACAATAAGCTACCTAAATCTTGGAAGGCATTAAATCTACCTTCATTCAAAAAAAAGCTACGCACTTTTCTAGTGGGTAAAGCCTATTACAACATTTCAGAGTTTTTTGCAGAAAAAGAAAATGCATTTGTTTAACTATTAAACACGGCTATCACTAAATGTTGAATGTTATTATGTAATAATTATTTTTGTTGCTGGTCCTGTACCTTTCGCATGCCTAATGGTAAAATGTGGCTGAACTTTGCTAATTGTTTTTTTACACCATGTACTGTACCCATATTTGCGAAATAAATTATCTTATCTTATCTTATCTTACAAAAGCAGATAGATGATGCTTTGAATTGATGACATAATATTATAATTAATAAATCTACCACTTGGAACTTTAGCGTTTAAAGCGGTAGATTTTCGGAAGAGAAACTGGTCACACTGAGTAGGTAAATAAATATGGCGGTTCAGTAGTGTCGCGGGGCGTGATAAAGGCTGTAACTCGAGTTATTGCAAAAAATTACATTAAATTGACATAACAATTGCTTAAAAATTGCTCTAGTGTTCAATGAATGTTTTTGAGTGAAAAACAATTAGTGTGTAAGTAATGATCAATTAGATCAATGACTTTAGATGGTGTACGGTGGTTGACATGTATGTAATGTAGGGGAGTCGGGGCTTCGCTGCGTCGCGGTCGGTCCTCTCTCTCATTTGCGCTTGTTAGAAAGTAAGACAAGATGTGTTTATAGTAATGTTTATTTGTACGTAGTTAGTAAAATTGCGGGCTCCCGTTAATTATTCCACGATTCTTGACGTCTAGTGCGAAGTTTTGTAATACTCAGTATAAAATAATTGAGTTTGCATAGAGTCTTATTAGATTGTGATGCGCCGCGACCGTCGGAGGCGGTGCGTCTGTTGTCTCTGTCGCGGCGGCCGGGCACACCTCCGTTGACCTATTTTCTGGTTATTGCATTCATCTAACTATTTATGTCTTAGGGTGTAAAGTGGGCCGCCGGTTTTGCATCGCGTATGCAATAATTCCTTTTAGCCCTTGTCAGCCACTGTTACAGCATTTAAATCAGTGTTTAATTGGTCATGGATTATGTAGTTACCTAAAAAAGTGCAAAAAGTGACCTGACATTATCCTTTTAATTGTTAGGTGTTATGCAGAGAGTATGGGAACTAATTGAAATGTTCTATTGCCATATTTATTGAGAACCAAAAAGACAGTGTTTTTGTGTTGTGTTTAGTGTAGTTAAAATGGCATGGTATGTGCCGGCCAGGGGTTTGGGTTTGACCGAGGGGGACAAGACTGCAATATGATGGACTCGGACCTGCCACCAGGTAGTTGCAACTCCACTGGACATCTGTCCACAATTGGATACCATACACTGCCGGGTAAGTGGGAAATACTTATTTCTTTTCAATTTGGACTCTCATTGATGGCTTTTGTGGAAACAGACAACAATTTGGCTAATATCATGTAGATGCTAGATAGACCACCAAATTTGTGTTTTTATCTTTTTTAGTTATTTTATTTTTTTAAGCTTCAGTTTTTATACCTAATTATGATTTTGTTTTTTTTTTATTACAATCAAATAATTTCTTTCTACTGTAATATTTTTAATTATTTTGTAATTTTATGTAATTAAGCCAATTACTTAGCTTATAGACTAGGTAATTTGCATTGATTTATTATTTAAATATGCATTAATGTTTTTCCTGTTATAAACTACATACAAACATATCATTATAAAATTATGGGAAAATATGTATCCTCTAATTTTTACCATGGGTAATTTTATATTGTCAAGAATTCCCTCCATATAACTAGGTAATTCAGTAAACAATAAACATTCACAATATTAGTCTAACATATTAACAAGGTAAATTTTTCCAGACTAAGTATGATAACAGTATGTAAACATTATAAAGACACTTTTTACATTACTCTGATAAGAGCAGTGATAAGACATTGGATCTTAAGTAATGTGATTTTTAGTTGACTATGATAATTTTATAGTCATATTGCTAATTTGTGTGATGTCCAAGAGAAACTTAAAAAGTAAATCAATAAAATTAGACTAAATATTTAATTAAGCTTATTATGAAATAATGCAAGTGGCTTCCCCATCCTTCATGCGAGGTAATTAAACAAAACTGGTAAATTTACATTTCTGCCTAACACTTTTTGGCATACAGGCAGAATATCAATAAAAAATAATCAAAAATATATTTATTTGACTGTATAATTTAACATTAATTTGATAAAAGGTGAAAACAAATGAACATTTCCCAAAAATATCCAAAACCAAATCACATAAAAAAAAACAATTAAAATTAATAAGTTGACTGTTCCAATATCTCTACTTTGGGAATAATGGGTCGTAAATCATGTGCTCACAGATAGTGATAAAGCTTGAAGACATGCTTTTATCTTTATAGGACTGTTTCATAACATTTTTATGAACACACTTTATAAATATTTACTTGAGAAAACTCATCAAGCTTTAAATTATTGCTTGAGTGGTGTTCTGAAATTCAACACAGATTGAGTTGCTTGTTTTTTTTCATTGTAAAAATCAAAAATTGCCCTACACTAGGAATTTCTTTCTTACAGTGGGTGGTTCAACTCACATACATCACAAACAGCCAAACTTGGAACAACTATTTGTAGGCCATACAAATATATGTTCCATGCGGGAATTTAACTGCCCTCTGCCACTGCCCCAACAAAATTGTCGCAAGATATAATTCCGCGTGTTATTTATTATCTTGCAAGCAATTTTCAATTCTATTTTGGTTTATCATTTAGTTCATTAACTATCAATTCATAAATTAAAGCTGCTCTGTTTAGGAAACTTACCTAATGCTACATTCCCAATAAGATTTACATTTGTAAGCCTTCAAACATGATCTTATTTTAATAACCATAAATCATGCAATCAAACTATCTACCTAATTGATAGTCTATAAAATAGACTTATATTAGATTAGACTCAATACAATCATAATAAAATGATTGTGTAATTTGTGATAAATAAGATAAAATTATGTACTTCAATTTGATATAAGTAGGTGATAAGCCACAAAACTAAATAGGTAACTATATAGGTACTAATCATTATTTCTTCATCTTCCTACCCTTGGTACAAGGAGTACAACAAGTTTTCTTCTTCCATTCCGTCTTGTCAACAGAAGTTTCCACACTTAGTTCTTGATGACAGACCATTGTGCATGAGCCATGGTGCCCCTAATTCTAAACAGCTCACTTTCTCCAGAAGCAGATTAATCCTCCCAGACTGCTTAGGGCCTCAAGAGTGTTATTGATCTCTTTTTGGATCTGAGTGAAAACTTAGGGACTATATTTTTATTAATCTCAATTCATTTGAAGTCTATAGAAAATGCTAAACAGCTTTCCATTTCTAAAAGCATGCAATACAAAACTGGTGTTATCTATGGAAAATAGCTTAATTGAGCTAAATAAGTTACTTAGTCCCTTAAGCATTCTTCACACAATCCATCCATATTTTTTTTTACGTTATTTTCCTGTTCTTTAACTGTTTTAGTGACTATGTATGATGAATTTACTTTACCTATGTGTACTGAGACTGATGTCTAATTTAGTAGTGATTGTTTAATGACATCATCCAGTAGAGTAGTCAACAATATGCTAACTTGAAACCTATTTGCTTTTAACTATGAACTATAGTTTACTGTGACTCGCTTGTGACAATAATGCTAACTAGTGTTTTTCATTGTTTTTTTTTTTGTGTTAAGTATTTTCCGTTGTTTTTAGGTAGGTAATAATTATTATAATTATTTATTATGAGGAGTCTGTTTCTACTCTTTCTACTCAGTGATGTTGTTAATGGGGGGTATCCACCTTTTGTTCTACCACACAATTTGATAAAACTTAGCGGGGGTTTTGTGTACAATCATCTTGTATGTTGCTATGTGGATACAGGGCACCGAATTTGCCTGTGATCAAACTCGCTAAGCTTCTTCAATGACAAGGATGAGAAATAAGAAACCGGTCGACAATGCCAATCATACGCAACTCACATAATTCTTTTTAATTTTAAGTGCCTGTTCAGTTTAGTATTGGATATCTTCCGCAAATAATCTGTGTCTAAAAAATATTCTCTGTAGTAAGAATAGCTTTAAATTAATTTACATAGACAATTAAACATTCTTGTTTATTGCTTTTTGATTGATAATAATAAGCGTCTTTATCAAGTTAAGCCTCTCATTATTGAGTGCCAATTTGCATTATACCTACGTATTCTGTAATTATACTGTTTCCACCTCAAAATACATGCCTACTTAAATAATTAATTACGTTAGATCATGAACAGCTTGTAATTCCCAATAGGAAGGGTTTCTGAAACACGTAGGTACGCTGACCTACGCTAAATAGGCCATTTCCAAACTGACTGGACATTTTGGTTTAAATCCGGAATTTTCTAAAGGTACGAGATTTCTCGTTAAAGAGGTTGTGGTATATGAGGTTTTAATTCATTAACGTGGGCGATTGACGTACGAGCAAGGAGGCATACTTAAAGCTCGACGACCTTTTTAGTCTAAGCTTTACTCTAAAGACGAGTTCTCAACGGAAGTATTCGCCTGTAAAGTAGATTCAAGCATTACATGAGTGAGTGAGAAGGATCAAGTATTAAAGTGCGCAACCTGTAAATGATACAGTTTGTAACATTACAGTAGTGATTGAGAGCACTCATGATATAATTTGTAACAGCAACGCGCTTGAAATAATCGTATCGCGGCTACTACTGCTACTACTATAGGCGAATGACTGTCAGTCAGTGAGTCAACATTGTAACGTAATGCTCGAAATCTAAACTGAGATTGTTAAATTCACAGGCGAAAATGTTCACGTAGGTACCTACTTAGGCTGATTTAAAACGAATTATTTTACAATTTTTATTTAAAAATCCGCTATTTTGATTTTACATCCAAAAATAAAAGACTTTTATGTATCCAGTTACATTTAGGTCAACAAGACGAAACTAATGATGTATCATTTGTCATAGAAATGCAAAACTACACATACAGGTCAAATACATAACTCTCCTATCCTCTCCTATTCGTTCAAACTAAATAAAATGGTCGTAGTGTCGTACGTCGATCGCTCACTTACGACCGAGAGTCGTCTTCAACGCATACAATGTAGGTCCCGGGGTTTCAGGTCGGCCGCACAGTAACCCCTCCTAACTTGACCTGCGCAAATAATTGTGCTGCACGAAGTAACTTTGCTCCGGCGATCGGGGAAATGCGATGTTAAAGCGAGATTGTTTCTCCCTCTCTAGCAAAGTAAGTTCTCGTATTGAAAACGTTGATGTGTTGAAAATAGAACAGGCTTTTATCTAAAAAGCTTCATAAAAACCTAACTCCACTCATTTGAAGTCATTATAACGGCTGTTTTTAGAGGTTTGGCTATCAAATGCACATTAAAATAATCTTAATTGATTTCTGTGAAACTGGTTTAATTTAATAGATCTAATTTTGATTGCACTTGGTTCGAGCTAGCCGTTACGCTAATGCTCGAAATATTTAAACACTAAACGCATAAAATCATCTAATAAATAAAGCCAATATCTTAGACATTAACTTTATTTTGATTTGTTTTATTTCATTATAAATGTGTAACATACTTCTAAAAAAAAACACCTAATAGTCCATTTTCTAAGATTACATAATTAAATCCAGTGTTAATTTAATCTGAAGGTAATGCATAAATAATGACAATTTGCCAGCTTGTTGCCTAGGATTAGTGTCATAAACATGAGTATTTTATGGCAAATGAAATAGTATCACGGCCGATCTGAGGGCGTGATTTGTGTTTTAGCGTAGTATTTAACGCTTAACGACGCTGGCTTATCAATTAGATTATCTACATATATTACTAGGTTTTACTAGCGACTTCGTTTGTGTAGCTTTTTTTACCCGTTATACCTTTGGTTACTACTCCGCTCCGGTAGGTCAGCGTTATTTTATATAGCCTACACTGTTCCTCATGATTCTGGCTATCAAATACAAGATATTTTTTTTTTCCAAGCAGACTGGTAGTTTTAGAGATTAGCTCGTAACAAATAAAGAATCAAAAAATCTCTTCAGCTTTAATATTAGTTACATAGACTATATTTATAAACAAAAGTGAATGTATGTCCTCTATGCGTTCCTAAACCGCTTAGATTCGAATGATCATCATCGATTGTGATGAGATTTTGGTGGTTTGTCGTGAAGGTTCTTGGCCCAAACAAACAACGAGAAAAAGTCGCGGGTAGCAGTTTGTTATGAATCAAATAAACGCTCGTCTTCAGCTGATAGGAAAATACCGTACAGACGACTTATACTTGTACAGACGACTACTTCTCCATATGTCGTAAATGCAGTTTTGCGTAGCGAAAATTCGCTGCCACCGCATCAAGTGCTGTTTAGAAGTAACCTATTATTGACATGTGACATGAAACTCTCAGATTTTCGATTCATTCAGAACTTCTCACAATTTCGTCCTCTCATTATCGTAAATTCAAAATCGGGGGAGCCGATCCCCATTTCCTGGGAGAACCTTAGATCCTGTACTTAAATCATCTTGATCACCGTTTAAAACATGGTCCAGTAGCCTTACGAATGTTTGGTGTTCCCGTTCAATGCATTGAAGGGTGGAGTACTTGGATACTTGATACGTACACTGTGTTGTGTTCTGACTATATGCTAGTGTGCTGTAAGAGGTACAATACATGTATTTGTTGAACATTTACAAGAGGTATTATACTTAGTAAATGTTGCGTACATTGATCTTGTGAGTACGAATTACAAATTCACAGCTAGCCGTCTTGTCTGTTAAATTGGTGAAGATAGCTTAAGGTGAGCTGTCATTCCATATGCTAGAGATTCAGTTCATCACAAGCTTACTTCATCGAAATTCACTGAATTACAGAATAGCACTAAAGTAAAGGGTGTTTGTTGGAGATTTGATTTTCAAAATGAAATCAAATAAGCCGAAATCAATTTGATCATCATTTACACTTATTGATAAGACAATAACAGTATTTTTTACGTGTATATCAGTATTTTAAACCTCTAAACAAAACACCTGATACACGTTGAAACACTACAATATGAACGTATGCTTGTCTAATTCAATTTCTAAAGACCATGCATTCTTTCAATTTTTCAATTTAAATAGCCTTCAAATACTGTATAACATTTTTGTTTTCAGCATTAGATACGTTCCTACGAATAAGCGAGAAACTGTTTTATCTCCTTCTATACTGAAAAAATCTATCGGTAAATTTAAGTGAAATGAGCTTGTGCAATGCAGAGTATTGATAGCTCACCTCCAGCTAACTCAGATATTTTAACAGTATGTCCGATAAAAACCATCGAATAAGAAAAACTATTTATTCACATGAAAATGACTTACATAAATACAACAGAGTTATTCTGTTCTGATCCCCTGATCTCATCCCCTGGAGAATTTTTATCATGTTTTAAATGCTGTCTGCTCCACTATAAACTTTCGTCATTCCACTACAATAGCTTAAAACAAAAACATGTTGGTATTGAATATTAAAAAAAAAAACAAAAATAATGTCCTATACGAAAATATGCGCCACTACCGCGCGAACCGCCTAACGCTTAGCATAACGCCGTGGCCCGTGCATGAAGGCACGAAACCACAGCGCTGTTGTTCAGCGTAAGCCGAAGTTGTTCTTTTTATTGTTCCAAAAGATCTCTTATCTCTATTTTCTTTAAGCTATAAAACGTTTTCCTTCTCCATTTTTTCTTTACTAAAAGCTGTTCCTCCCGCAGGACGTATGCACCACTCCGCTAGCACACCGGCGGGGGTGGATGGCGCCGGCGGTGGCTCCCGCACGCCCCCCGCCACACCCAAAAAGGGCGGCAAGATGCTTGCCGTCAGAGTCCAGATGTTGGACGAGTCCATATCCATGTTCCAGATACAGGTGAGTCCAGGATCTACCTGTTTTAGATGTAAGAGGTAGAAGCTGCAGAAGGTATCGGATTTTGACAAAGTCAGCTGTAGACTTGACAACGGGACGGGGCTTGTAAATAGCTGAAACAAGCTTATATCCGTTTAAAAGATAAGGGTGGAAGGGATAAAATAATGAAACCTTTTACCATGGACATGATTCCCTGCTAGGATTAAAGTGTTCTATACAAAACCTACACAGTCAAAATGCATAGAACAGAACCAACGAAACATTTCATCGCTGAGGGGTCTACAATCATAAACTAAATCCAGGGCAGAAATTACGTTTTTTCGTTACGATGTCCCTTTCACCGTATACCAGAATATAATTAAATATCCTTACGACCCAAAAAGGGCAAAAATTAGACCCTTTTTACTCGCACTTTAATTTTTAGATGATGAGATAGCTGGTTGAAACGTCCGTTGGTAATGTAATTTTTATATTTTTATCAGCCACCCTGTAGGTGATTAGGCGAAACTTCCTCTTGCCTTGATAACTTGCCCGGCGCCGGCAATGAGTTATTAATACTCTCTGCGAGATGACATGAATATTGAATGTAATATCAAAGCCTGTTAAGCCAGCAACGTTGTAACATGTAATATGATTAATAGTTTAGTGCTGAGGCTATTTTGGAGATACGCTGCGCTGGATAACTTAGTTCTGAAACATTTATCTTCAGTTTTGGATTAATTTACTAAATTGCTAGATGGAATATGATTTTGGTAGGGACAAGCAGACTATTTGTAATAGTCAGATAGTAAGTAAAAAATAAGGAAGTGTGTGTTTTTGTGAATTCGAGATTGGGCAAGTATCAATGTGACTTGTTCCATTCATTCATACTTGTACGTTTATTTAGTATTTTGTGGACATCAGTGAAGGGAAACATCGTGAGGAAACTAGAATTTATAAAATTAATTTAAGTCTGAAATTGCTTTAAGCAAGTGTGGTGATCAATGCTCGTGCCTTCTCTTTATGAGAACAAGCATTTGCCTTGCATTGAGACAATAATAGGCTGATATTATTATTATACCTACATATAAGCGCTATGCATGAAGAGAAGAGGAAAAAGATAAGGGAAATGGGCAGAATGCCGAACTGTCGACTGCAGTATGCCAAGTAGACAGAAATTATTTGCCACGGGTTTGACATAAATTCTCTCTCGAACCTCAAAGCCAATTCTACTAATTAAAAGCGTCAATCAATGTCAAAAAATGTACGTAAATTTTTGACAGTTTCATAACGAGATTAGAATGCAATTGTTTCTAAAAGTTAGTAGAATTGCCACCCTGATATTGCGTTCACATAACTCTTACGTAACAACATCAGAAATTGACGTTCAATATGATTGACAAAGTCGAAACAAACATCCGTCCCGCCGGGGGTGAGAACGTTACTTCCGTCTTTCAATACGACGGTTTACTTACAAAGCCTTTCGTTTTACCCCTTTGGGAAGTAAGGGACGACTCCCTTGAGATCCTGTTAAGTTTCACCTCATGAATGAGAACAACTGGGTCAAATGAGCTTATACATATAGTTATGCCAAAACGTACAATATCTACAATAATTTAGTTAATTATGTCATACTTTCAGTAATAAAAGGTATTTTAAACAGTATTTTCCTTAATAACGGGGTAATTCATCGATACAGTTTAGTCGTGTGCACGAAGTCAGTTAGTGCCTATTGAACTGTCTTCAAAATATATCCAAGGTTACAGTTCTTCTAACTTTAAGGAACGATCGCAATCTAATATCAGTCTTCATCTGTCAAAAATGCTTTAAGGTCTTCATTTTTGTCATTCATTGGCGCTGAGATGTGATTGCGACTAGTTTTCAAATATTTTTAATTAGTAGAATTGGTCTTTAGTTTAATGTACGTCTTAAACGTATGCTTCAAATAGATTTTAAATTAATTAGATTAATAAATTCATTATAATTATTATGTAAATGTAACAAAAGTTCTAGCAGCCCTAACTCCAAATATTTAACAGCATTGAATAATAAGTCCGTAAAACCGTCGCAATATCAATCAACTAAAACGACTCCCTCAAAAGACAGTCAAAAACGAACAAATTAGGGCTTTAATGTCATCAAAATTGCAACGCTTTTTTATAGCTCATTAGAGCAGTAACAATTCTATATTGCTCCTAATGATGTCAACCCATTAAATTACGTTCATGGAAGTCATTAGGCGACCCATTAACGTATTGACTATATTTTCGTTTGGCTGAACGCGGACCGCTAAAGCTGTAAATTCGGTCATTAATACGACATTTAGTTAATGAGTTGTGTGAAATTGGGAATGCTTATAGGCTATAGAAACAATATTTTTAGAAAAAGGTTGACTCTGTTATTATTTTATGCTTGTGTGACAGTGTCTTTCGGTCAAAGATTACAGATTCGTCAGATGTAGGTAATTTTTAAAAGGCTGAAATCTTGAGGAATTTTTAAAGATGAAGAGTTTGTTTCTTTGTTTGAATGCGCTAATCTCTGAGACTATTGGTCCGATTATTAAAATTCATTCCCTAATAGAAAGCTACGTTATCCCTAAGTGCTATAGGCTATGTTTTATGGCAAACTTGACTTCCTCTCGGATGATTCTCGGAGAAGTCGCGGTAAAAAGCTAGGCAGCTATAAAAGGTACTTTACTCACTTATTTTCAAGTGGTTTTTATAAATATTTTACAGGATATTGTTAAAACCATTATTCGTTATTGCCAGACACTTTACGTGGGCCATAACTTTTGCTAGGCGTTTTAAAGGTTGAAACTTTAAAGCGTTTGCACGCATACCTGGAATTTTGATTATAGATAAAGAAATATGCCCATATTTTGTTCAAAATTCTATAATCTCCGTCTATATCGGATGGAACGTAACAACCATGTTTCTAGACCCAGGGTTAACATTTTTCATCGGTTATAAAAAAGTCAGCAGCTATATGTTACATACATTTTCACCGAGTAGGTACTTTACCTTTGATACTTTTCTATGATTGACTAAAAATTTCATCGCGGAGGGGGGAGGGGAAGGGGGTCTATAATCATGTACTGAATTCTTTTTAAAAGTCTTCATTACGATGTTCCTCACACCCGCCATATCTAGATGGTTCATTTATGAAAGGTATTGTTTATACTTTATGGTTTTAAAACTATTTGTTCGTGTGAACTGACGTGTTGGTGTATAATAAATAAAGGCGCTGGTGCACCTGCAAATTTTTGTTGGCAACACTATTTTGAATTTGAAATGAGGCTGCCTTGTATGGCGCGGCCTCCGTGCATAATGTGACCGCAACCCGCAAGCCTTGCCTTTTGCCGTTATCTCCCTAAAGACACGACACACAATTTATAGTTTAAAACTTTGTTTGCTATTCCGTACGTTGGACAGGTTAGTAAATTGCTCAGTTAAAAGTAGTTCCAAAAATTATAGTTTGGTTTCATCGTATTGTGTGTGCCAGGTATTGGGCAAGTTTAGTTCTTAAATGGTGCCGATTCCCTTGCTCACAAACTAAACTAAAATTAGACTATTTCCATCTTTTTCTGTCCAATAAAATAAGAAAGAGACTGTTGTAAATAAGAGCTGTCAAATTTAGTCAATCTGACACATCCATACAGTTATAGTTGACATCTTAAAACGTATGGATTAAAAATACGGAGAAGTTCAAGGCAAAACTAATTTGACATCTCTAACTTAGTTCTTTAATGTCACGGAATGTCACCGTCCTTTCCTGTCGCTGTATGTTAGTAAGAGATGTGAATTCTCTAAATTTAGTCTAGTTTGTGAACAAGGGAATCGGCACCTATGTCTCAATATGAGCTCGTTCTCTCTAAATGAACCAATTCACAACCTCTCTATGATTATGCAAATTACGTCAAATTAATGAAATATTAAATTTGTGTTACATTTCAATAGCAATAGCAGTTCAATTAACATCCAAAACTTTTATAAATCTGCGTTAAATATTCATTACATTTTTTTTACTGCCTCGTAGGTCTAGTGGTCGCAAGCGCGACTGTTGTGCATGAGGTCTTGGGTTCGATTCCCAGGTCGGGCAAAGTTTTATTGGGTTTTTCCATCAGGAATTTCGCAGTAGCAGCCTCGGAGTCTGGATTTGTGCCCGGTTGATGGCAATAGGCTCGCCCCCTATTACATGGGACTAAAAACATAACTGGCGAAATGTGGGTGTACTAATGGGTACACCTCTGCCTAACCCTTCGGGGATTACAGGCGTGATGTTTATGTTATTTAAAAAAAAATTGGGACAGACATTTTGTCTTTGTTATGTGCCTGTGGACTTGGCGACTTTAAAATTATACTCTGACTTTTGTAATAGCAGAAAATCCTTTTCTCATTTACCTTAGAGTTCTAACCAGCTTTCACTTGAAATTCTCAATCATGATTATCTAATTGTCACAACAAAATTATTACCTAACCAATCAATATTGTCGCATAACTAAGGAATATATCGATCAATGGAATTCATTTGACATTTTGACGCGTTTATTATAAAATAACCTGCATACGTGTGTGATTGCTGCTAATGACGTATTTATTACCCGCAATCAGCGTGTGGCTGACATATTTTCATGAGCAATTTGCCGTAGCTACATATGAAATAACTATTCATCATGAGTATTGGCTATTGTATTGGTCTCCCTACGGATAGATACCGTTTGGTCCTGGCCAATTGGTTAAAATAACCAGTTTAAATGTCAAATCATTTTCTGTTTAGCTTGTTGTGGCTTTTGCCTCTTTTTTTACCGGTTAGTCCTTTTTGTAAAACCGTTACTTTGTACCAAATGGACCTTCAAAAACTTGATACTTGAACGCTTCGACTAAGCGCCTTTAAATAAATAACTTTAGTTTCGGAAGTCGGTAGAAATACAAAACAAACAGAATCAAAGCCGGTAACTTCCCAATCTAAAGTAATTTTTTGTTTTTGAAGGCGGTTGTGTCCTTTTTGTAAAAAACATTTTATAGAAAATTGTATTGCGCGCTCGTCCAAAATATCTTCTTAGACAGTCAAAGTATTTTCATC
Source organism: Hoplodrina ambigua (assembly GCA_949774945.1). Lineage (NCBI taxonomy): Eukaryota > Metazoa > Arthropoda > Insecta > Lepidoptera > Noctuidae > Hoplodrina > Hoplodrina ambigua. The sequence continues at coordinate 12,797,229 of OX458968.1, forward strand.
TCAGTTTTAAGTTATCAAACGATTCTTCAGATTTTTGAAAATCATCTCACGTCATCTTTCCTCATTTTCGAGCATCCATCGCCTGTCTATCCACCTGCTGTAATTAATCCCTTATTCGACAAATGCGACACGTCCTATCTTCATGACATTATCTCTTAATTGCCAATTACAACACCCATGAGACCCGATGAGGTTTACTTATTTACAGAAAATATTAATTTCGTTGTGTGGAAGGTAACTTGGGTGTTGGTACAATAGATATGTAAAGAATACCTCCTGTGTTACTTCAAACATACCTTATAATAATTAGGTTCTCTCTGCGATGTTGTACGCGTGGTTTTTTTCACCCGTGTTAAGTTACGTTTTTGGTTATTGCTCTGCTCCCTTGTGTGGTAGCGTGATGTTATATAACCTATATTATTCCTTATGAATCTGGCTATCATATGCGAATATATGTTTTCCAATCTGACTGGTAGATTTAGAGATTAGTGCGTTTAAACAAACACATTAATAACAAATCTCTTAAGCTTTTTTATATTCGTATAGATATTCAGCAACAAAATGTTGTCTCGACCATCGAATCGATACGCTCATCTAAAATTGTCTATTGATAAACACAATAATATCATTCTGCTATTCCCAGTCTGACGCAGCAATTTCTGTCTATTCGGAGCACCCATTTGGGGACATTCGGGGAAAGAGGTCCCTAGTTGCGAAAGCTAGGATTACGCTTAATCCGAAATGATATTTACTGAGACCATGTCTAATTCCCTGTGTATATGGCTTGGATAGTTAGGTTAGGTTAGAAAATCCAACTTTGTGAGTCAGGAGTTACGTTTGTGCATTAAGTATGAGAGTAATGACAAGATAATTTGCACTTCGCAGAACGGTATTCAAGAATTGAAGTTGCAATTTCGAAAATAATAGACAAGCTCATGCATGCCGAATGGAATATTATTAACGAGCTATTGGCCGCGACTTTGTGCGCTTGAATGTCCGTAATGGCGGATGCCATCGAACGCCCATGTCTTTCTTGGGGTTCAAGCTTAGTCTGTACCAGATTTCATTAAAATCGGTTCAGTAGTTTAGCCGTGAAAACCTGATAAACAAAAAAAAGTAAATTAAAAATTCAAAGAACTTGACTTCGTAAAAATTTAATTTTAATAAGAAACTGAAAATATGCATGACAAGTAAGTGCTTTGACGTATCATTATCAAAATCGATTGAGCTGTTGAGTAGTACGAGCGGACAATACAGGTCAAACATAAAACCCTCCCTTTGGGCATCATCGCAGTCGGGTAGCAAACAAATTAACTCACTTTCGCATTTGTAATATTAGCATGGCTGACATAATAATTAATGCCACATAATACCCAAAGCTGTAAGCCGAGGGGAAACAACATTGTGACCATAAATGTCCGAATTCAGAGCCAATCCCGTGTATTTACTTGCTGAATTCTCAGTACACAGGTAGTTTTCAGAATTTGAATATTTCAACGTAGCTTCGGTCGGATAAACTGAAATAACTACCCGCTCGGAAATTAATGAATTTCCGATGAATGCTCAGCGTTATTTCAGCTTGAAATAATAATACGGGTATCTGGAAAATTCAATATGGTTGCTTATTAAGCACCAGGTGTAGGTATTTCGCTTTGATACCTATTACTTTACATATATCTATACTAATATTAAGTCATCTAATATTTTGTCGTCAGAAGCCCGAAAATCTGACAACCAGTCTCACCAAGGGGTATCGTATTACCCAGTTACTGGGTTGTGGAGGTCAGATAGGCACTCGCTCCATGTAAAATACTGGTATTCAGCTGCATCCGGTTAGACTGGAAGCCGACCCCAACATAGTTGGGAAAAGGCTAGGCAGATGATGATGATCTTCTTCTTTCTTTATCGTGTGGGCAGTAAGGTCTTACGACCCTACACACCCTAGTGTCAGAATTTCTAAATCGCTTCAAGGGCCTCTGACATGGTTTTGAGTGGAACAGTAAGTCCAAGTTTCCTCATGATGTTTTCCTTCAGCTATGCCAGTGATGTCCAAGATAAACTTTTGAAAGTACATATGAATTGAAATATTCACATTGGTACTTGCCCGGATTTGAACCCACAACCTCATGCATGAGAGGCCTTAAACACTGGGCCATCACGACATTAGTAAAAACAAAGTAATATTATAAACTGCCTTTTGTTTGTCGGATCATCGTATTCCATCATTTGTAACTACACCATGCTTACTAATTTCATCATTGTATTTTTATCTATCTACTTATAAAATGATGATACATTGTATTATTCTTATTACATACCAATTATTCAAATCGGACTTTAAAGTTGAATCATACACATGAACAATTTAAATCACATCATGTTCGAATCAGTTTTTTTTTCTTTCCACAATTGAAGTTCATGTACTAAATCTATATTATTTGTAAAGATGCCATGGTGGAGGAAACCTAATTAATATATTTAGGGTTCCTTATCCGAAGGGTGTCAACGGGACCCTATTACTAAGCCTCCGTTGTCCGTCCGTCTGCCTGTCAGCGGGCTATATCTCATGAACCGTTATAGGTAGAGGGTTGAAATTTCCACCGAGTGTGTATTTCTGCTATAACAACAAATAAAAAACCTTAAGATGGCGGATTTCTTTTTTACAAAAGTATTTAAAAAGTAGATTGTCATATTTGTTCTACACAATGTAGAACACCGACATAGATGTAAACCACTTCATCAAATCCACTATTCATTCGATTCTGTTCTAAAACAATGAACACGGACGCGATCCGATGCCATTTTTCAATTATCTAACGTAGGCCACTCCAACTTTGCCCCGCGCCAGTCGATCGTTATTCCGGCACACTCCAAACTTTGACGACTCTTATCCTCCTCGCATTTTTAGAGGCGTTGGAAAATGTGGCTGCCTGTGACGTAATTTTATTTCTCTTGAAATATCAGCGTTGAAAGGTTTTTCAGTCATTGTAATCATAATCCTACTGCAATAGCGGTAGATTAAGACCCGGCAAGTGTAGTGAGGAGGTTCCTCACTCTAGATCCCTAACCACCATCAGCTTGGGTCTTACCACTCGCTGCGGGGGGAAGACCTAGATATTAAAAAATATATAAATCACTTATCTTACTGCAGAACCATTACAGAATAAGTTAATGTGTTTCTTTACCAGTCTACTACCAACCGTATCTTTAAGATTGCCTGTCAAATCTTGGCTACAGAAAATGTATTCGCCCAGGACGTTTCATTGTAAACGTTCCTGTGCATCTTCCAGCCAATCTCGATTACGAACCATTGCCTTTTTCAATTTATTTTGTAAGAAATGCAAGCTATCTACTTTTTCTCTCAAGGAATCTCACGAGACTCAACTCAAAAGAGTACGAAGTTTATTCAACTAGAAAGTTGAATGTACTTTGTTTATTAAAAGTCTGTAAGATAAGCAGAGTGACAAATATTTTTGGAGGAGACTGCACTTTGATAAATGGATCGCTTACGATGGGGTGATTAACCCTTCAAAGGGCTATTATTGATTTGTATCCACTGATGCTCGCCGACTGAAGTGTTTGAGAGGTCGGCTCTGGAGTTAATATTTCAAATAACGTTGTTAAGCTTTTAAGTATCTTATTAGAGGTATGTAAAATATGAGGTCGTAGCAAAAAAAAGATGAAACAGCTAAGTCTGATTGAACCTTTTTAACCTACAATGGTACCAATTCGAGCTCACTTCAATTCTCCAGAGCCAGTCCTCAAGATTAACTAGGCTTACCTTGAGCCCACCATTTTTGCTTCCTTGGAATTAACTAAAAGAAACCGTTTTTCCAAGTGTCCTTGTTGAAATTCAGTACTTAATTATACATATATTTTTCCATTATCATGAAAATCTTGACATTTATTAATTGGACGAGGGTTGCGAGTGCAAATCGTTGCTAGCTGAGACGTCTCGGATCCGCTTTACATTTCGTATTTCCTTTTCAATCAGACAGGATTAAATGCATGATTGCGTTTTAGCTAATTCAATTAACGTTTGAAGCGAGCCTAATTAGTTATTATTCCTTGCAACATAACACGAAGTCCATTAGTAACTGTCGATAATATCGTGTAGTCACGAAAAATGCTTTTAAGAACGATTGGCTTTCAAAACAGTTTGGCTTTTTGCACTGGTTTTAACAATTACCATTCGTTTTTGGAGTTTCTTTTCTGTCAGTTTAACGAGTCGATTAATGCACGTAATAAACTTGTATCTAGTTCCAATATCTCTTTCACTTTTCTTTTCAAATATCGATCTAACTTATCGGTCTTTAGTTGTTGTTTAATTTTTTTTTAATTCGTGGTGGAATGCTGGACACTTCTATCTGGAGAGACCGAAGGGTTAGGTCAGGCTTTTACCGACTCTTAACGACGCATAATCCGTTTCCCCTATTGCTATAGATCTTGCGAGCACTGGGCCCCGTTAGCTGTTGTTTGATCTGAGGTAGAATTCCCCCCCTACAATTTGTCCACTATTGTATGAGAAACTGTCATCAGCCAACTGTGAAGTACAACACATTAATTACCATGAATGCCGACCTATTCTGACATCACATTCAGATGCAAAACAAACCGCTCCTAACGACGGCACAATAATTAACGACGACAATTCCACATTAATGAAGTCACGTCCTCTAAAGGTCACAGTTTAAATAGTTGGAAAGTCGTTGATTGATCGCAGAAGGGTTAATTACTAGTCAGGTCGGTAAACATCACCCTTAGTGACCTGTCACACTGCGTTAGATTAGCATTCACGATACATTAGGTACGGTCTAACAAATTCTGCACGCTGTCAGTTATGCATAAGCTTGAGGTGCGCAGCAGGCGAAGCTTATGTCCCAAACTGTCTTATGTAGTCAGGGATATGTCATTCATGGTTCGTGGGCTTGGAATGCAGTCTGTTTATGGTTTGACGATCCCTGTATGTTGAATACTCCTATCAATATTTAAGGTGTTGTTGCTAGGCAAAAGGATGGTAGAGGTAACGTTTACGTTTTGGTTCGCTTGGTTCAAGGAACTGCCTTGGTGAGTTCTGTTGAGGTTCGATAATTGACTGATGTGTATTGTTTATTTGTTGTTAAGAGATTGTTGTTCTAGTTGATTGATAGATGAAAGCTTTGTTGTTTATTCGGATTTAGGTTCGTTCGTTACTGTTAACCAGTATGAAAATATCTTTGCTCTGAAAAACCAAAATGAGTATCGAATTGTAACGGAATTTGGTAAGTACCTACCAGCTCTACTTTAGATCCATTTGTATGCCGAAACACTTATCGATACTAATTTGAAATTCTAAGAGAATTGGTATTGGTTTTCGCTTATTTGTTTTCTTTTCAAAGTGATATGAAAATTGAAATTACGAGTATGATTTTACTGTACAATTTCGTACAGCGTACTCTCATTTATGAATTTCCACGTGTAAGCAAATTCAATCTAGACTATTTTTTTTTTATTGTTTAAACATTGGTGTTTTCGCAAACTTATAAGTTTACATACACCACAGCCAGTCCCGATACACCTATCTGTAGGCCATACAAATACTTGTCCCTTGCGGGTATCAAACCGCGACACGCAGCACAGCAGCCAATTGCTCAGCCACTGCGCCAACAGCGTCGTTCACCTTTATTTCTTTACTTGTCTATTTGTAAGAGGTTATCTATGAGTACCAGTTCGAATACAAAAAATCTGTCAATGATAGACAACTATCGGGGGAGTGCACACAACAGACGAAGACACACACACACAGACGAAGTCGCGTGCAGAAGCTAGTTGACATATAAATGCGAGTAGAATTTACGCAGCACTTCGATACGACATTCACTGGCCAGGATAATGGTTTAACGACGCTTTCATTGTCACACAACATCTTTTGTGCGTCAGTTAATGCTATTAGCCTGTCCTGGCCGACGCATGAGAGTGTGTATTGTTTGTGTATGTCAGTGTACTCGTGTACATACCCTTATGTGTACATAAGGGTTAGGGGATGATGGTGCATTCTCTGAACTAATATTGTGAACAGGTTATAATTGTTTGTATGTTTGTACGAGATAATATTTACTAGTAAAAAGTCACGGTACTGCTGAGAGATATGTTTTAGTATATCAACTTTAACGCGGACGACGGCGGGGACAAAATCTAGCTTTTTATACTTAGTATCGGGCTTGAGCCCTCTACAAACGGTCTACTGTTTTCTGTTCATTTTTTGATTATTATGTGCATGTTATGCCAACAAATAAACTTTATTTTGGTTGCTTGAGCCAATGGCCATTTACAGGAGACGAGAAACTTTTTTGGCATATATCCGTAACTACCATCTTTAGCCCATGTAATTTTTTGATTTAATACATAGTTGTTTACCTCTGCTAAATCTTCGATTTGCAACTCACGCGATTAGCAAGTGAATGACTAGTCAATTCATCAGTAAATGACGAGTTAATGTTTTTACGTAGATCGCCTGACCTTTGCAACCACATCGTGTAAAATAATATGTCTAGGTACAGGTTCTTATAAATTCTGAAGAGAATTCTTCTTTTTTTAGAAATTAAACTAGCTTCTGACCGCGACTTCGTCCGCGTGACTTTTTTCACTACAATTAAATTTCGTCGTCGTCGGTTTTCGTTATGTGGGTATACTAGTGAGTACACCTCTGCCTAACCCTTCGGGGATTATAGGCGTGTTGATATGTTATGTTTGTTAAGTTACGTCTTACGGTTATACTGCTCTGCTGCCGTGGGTTGTAGCGTTATGTTATAGAGCCTATACTATTCCTCATGAACCTGTCTATAACATATCTGTCTGTCATACAAAAAGAATTGTTCCAATCCTACTGGTAGTAACAGAGATGCGCGTGTTTAAACAAACAACCAAAAACTCTTCAGCTTTATTGCATTAAGTATAGAAGTATGGTATTATCCGATATTCACAGCATTGGGGGTTTGTTATGCCACAGGACATCGACCCTTGCAAACCACTTGCGCAAGTCTCTGGGTGGCCTATTTGTGATATGAGTATGCATGAGGCATATTGCGAAATAAGCGAATTGCGGCAACACTCAGTGATTTTAATCGCCCGGAAAATTCTGGCTTATTGCCATCACGAGAAGTGGCAACGAATTTTAAACAGTTTTATCGCGTTGTGCCGGATTTGTAAGGCAATATTTTTGTAACTTAGTGCTCATAAACATTAAGCGTTTTCCCGGGAGATTGCTATGGCTTTGTTTCAAATTATTGGTACTTGGTACACTTTCTGAAGTGTTCCACCAATTTGCTAAGTGGTAACAATTACTCGTTGCACTATTTTGCTTTCATGCAGCTGAACATTTTAGTAGTGAAAAGGTTCGGAAGGTACGGAAACACAGTTTCGAAATCTATACTAATATTATAAATGCGAAAGTAACTCTGTTTGTCTGTCTGTCTGTTACACTTTCACGACTAAACCTTTGATGAAATTTGTTATGGGGCAAGTTTGAACCCCAAGAAAGGCCATAGGCTACTTTTTATACGATTTCGACTTCGTCTGCGTCCGTAATAACAGACATTTACGCAGAGGAAGTCGTGAGCAAAAGCTACTCTAATAAAAAGCTCTGCTAAGCGACCCAAGAACTATCCAAATAAGCTAATAATTATCATTGCTGAACATTCCGCTTGTCCGTAAACAAATAAGACACGAGAATTCGAAAATATGGCCTGTTTCTACCCTAGACCTCGTATATTTATCGGTATAAATAAACAGTACTGTTTACAACGTCCAAAATATTAGTATGGCCGAATCTAGGCCCGGTTTCAACAGATATTTATAAGGGACGCTTACACCCTGAACGAATCTGCCCTCTAATTTATGTAAGCACTAAGGAATAAGGGCCCGTCCGATACATGGCATTTTTATTCATAGCAACTAAATGTATCTCACGATAGTTCATAAATATGCATGAGATTGTAGACGATTCCGTAGTAAAGTGGACTTGGACGTTTTTATTGAGACAAAATAGGTACCTGTTTAACTTTATATTCGATTTTAACCCTCGACGCAAAAACGATGGTGTGTTATAAGTTTGACGTGTCTGTGTGTGTCTGTTGGTGGCATCGTAGCTCCCGAACGGATGAACCGATTTTGATTTTGTTTTTTTTTTTTGTTTGAAAAGTGAATTAGTCGGGAGTGTTCTTAGCTATGTTTGATGATAATCGGTCCAAGAGAACCGTCGCCACAAAACGGCGGATTACATATTTTTTCACAACTCCCTTAATATGGGTATGAAATGAAAGGGCTTGACTAGTAGAATACTATACACTAAGATAAATTTCAAATCCAAAGTGACCGCCACCACTAAATGCACAAAAGCATATTAAGTCGCGGGATTTTTAAAATTCTTCTTTTTTGGACTCGGTCCTTTGTTCGTATAAACCATTTACCAATTGATTGTCGACCAAAGAATGTTGATTAATTCTGTCCCTAAACTAATTCAGAGTAAGTTCGAATTTCGTTTGCTTCTCAAACACGTCCATTATTGGTTGAGTGTAACAAATTGGCGAGCTAAGAAAATATATTTAGTATTCAAAATGGAATACAATAATGTATTTGGCAACGTAACCCATCGCTCATCTTAACAGCAGACACTTGTGTGACATCATTGATTCTTCACGTTTAGTTATCTGACAAGTATTTATTTACTTATACTTACATAACCGATACGATAGAGTATTTGCTCACAGTATCTTCTCAGCACTCAGATCGCGGCACATTCCTTATTTGAACTCTCAAAAGCAGTTCGAATTTTAAAATGGATAGAATTGCCAACGGTAAATATAATATGTTCGTTTTTATTGAAACTGTGTCTCTTGCATATTTCCATAACGGTGTGGGTATAGAACGAAAACACTGAATGTATCAGCTGTTTATTTTCTCGCGCAAGTCGAAACCGTTGAATGGGGGAAAACGATGGGATGCCCGTTGAAAGGGCTGCAGCTTTAGGGTTGGAAATATGGTATCACGTTCGCAGGGAAGTGGTTTCGAATGAAAAGGGTACATTAAATTTGAATGGAAAGGTTAATATAAATATCAACACTATATACTTTACGAATATTTTATGAAAGCATCAATCGAGACTGAAGAAAAGTTAAGTTCAATTTAGTAGATAGTAAGACTAAGATTCTGTAAAATCTAGATATGTTGATATTCTTCGTGAGAAAAAATACATTGTCAACAATATCTTTTATTACAATTGAGACAACAATCAACCATCGCGTGCAGAGATACAATACAACCGTCATACGTATAAAGCAATTTGTGCCAGTACACTGGTACTTTCTACAAGCCTATTACAATAATAATATCCTGTTTGCACTACTAAGGGCTAGACTCACACAAATCATGTTTTCGATGCACGCGACGAACTAGCAGATCTTGCAGTTGCAAGAGAACGTCGCGGAATTACAATGTGCGATGTATGCTCTGCATCTCTCGGCTATCATCTCGGCTTTGCTTGCATTTTGTAAAGCCCTAAAACGTGCCCCGATTCGTTAACAAACAACCGATCTTTGTATATTTAAATACCGAAGTAAAGTAGCTTTGTCTTTGGTGGCTTCTGTTAAACGTATTCCAAATTCAACGGACCTTAAAATTGAACCAGCAAAAACTCTTTCTCTTTTTAAAATTACAATTGATGTATCCTTACCCTTAAAGACCTATCAGAATTCAAGTCAAGTCTCAGGTCGCTGTAAAAGACAGCTCGCCATTGTGGTGTTTATAAAGTACAATTTTGCATGCCATTCCCCGTTTGTTGGGGCTCCGAGAATTGTATTATGTAGACAGGTCGTCGCCGGGTCGTGTGCACCGTTCACGCTGCTTGTCCTTTTGTGGCAGGGTCAAAAATGTACTAGTATGGCACTTCAATAAACATTGTTGTTTGGGGTAATCTAGATTCTATCAATATCTCTTTTTGCAATGATTTAGACCTCTGATGCCCGTTTTTATACAGAAAGGTAGAAAGAGACTTAATCATCAGGCTAGCTCCGTAAAAGTTCGCAATTTCTGATCATTTTAGTCCAGTCCTAGATTCTTTACGATGTTTTTCATCCCCGTCATCCTATAAATATAATACCAGCGTATTATTGTCCCACTGTAGGGCAAAAGTCTTTCTTAGTTTAAAGAAGGCGCGAGCATTGACCATCACGCTTGCCCAAGCTGAAATGGTGATTCTAGGTCACCCTATGTATTTATATAAAATCTGTCTCAATATGTTCGTCGTTGTGTCGTTCTGAACTGAGACACTTCCGATTCTTAACTGCCATTTTGTCGTTGACAACCAAACACTTGGAACGATCGTCAGGCCATGCTCTTGGCTACGGCTTTGTAGATAAGTGGCTATCTCTCCCCTTTATGGGCGCGTTATATCTACACGATATAATATTCATTCACCAAACAACAACATCCCTGCACGAGATTTCTGAAGAATATGTATCTATTACTAATTGACGTGCAAAAGAGCTGTCATAACAACTAGGATCGATTTTGGAATGAGATTGAGACTAATTTCATTGAAAAGGTTCGATCAATCATTCCAGCTATCCAAAGGTCTAATTCAATCTAGAATCTTGCTAAATGTTCCGTAACTGATAAGGTTTGTGTTTCAAATGTACAAAATAAATGAAACAAAAGGAATATCCATCGCTTCATATCTGTTTTCGGCAGCAAAACTTGTAATATCGCATTCTTTTGCTCCATCTCTCAAGATATTGTTTTCTGGGTACACAATTTGGGTTACGTGTTCTAGACTTGACGTTTTATGTTCTAGTACGCTTGGAAATTGATATCTTTGTATGTACGTGTGCAGAGAGGCTGACAGGACTGTTAGATCTTTTGTAAATGATGCCTTTAGACTTTGTTTTAGAGACTAAAATTCTTCGTCTTCTTTATTTTTCAGAAAAGTTAGAAACTTTTTTTGGTAATATATGGGGCTTATTTCATAACAGGTTATTTGCGTTCGTTGCGATACGTAGCAAAAGTTCAATTTCAAACTAGGCGTTGAAAAATGTACGAAGAAAATTTCTTACACAAACTTGTTTGAAACTGAAAACGGAACTTTTGCAAACACTGACGAAATATTACAAAAGTATTTCAGTTTGAGTAAAATTTTATATAATACCTACTTTAGACAGCTGTTTGGTAGGGCTCGCTCAAAGTTTGTATTACGATTTCGTGGAATGCTGCCATTTAAAAACTATGCTCACTAGAATTTGGCTCTATTAATTATTCTTGCTTTATGTAATTGTGTTTTATGATTCCATAGGTATTCTAAACGCCTTATCAATGGTTTACGGTTATTTTTGTTTTACCCCCCATCAAAATACGTACTATTTATTTCTCCATTTCATGTGTACTTTCTAAGTTTATCTTGGATATGAATACACTCACGACTAGTCGACTACATCATTATCACTGAAAAGTAGTGATAAAAATCGTGAGGAAATATGGACTTAAAATAAATAATATTACATGAGTGAAATCGCCAATCCGCCTTAAGCAAGCGTGGTGATCAATGTTCGTGCCTTCTCTGTATGAGAAGAAGTCTTTGCCCTGCAGTGGGACAATAATAGGCTGGTATTATTTATTATTATCTTGACCCCGCGGCATGTGTATCTAACAACAAAACTATTAATCTTCTCGTCATGATTGTGCGGATAAAAAATCGTGCAGCAGTCCCGTCGTGTTTAATCTATGTTTGTGTCAACCCTTATCTGTGCGCCGGCTGGCGTAACGCCAGAAATTTATCGTGGAACCCCTGAGCCAGGCAGTTTTGATTGCCTCAATGAGTCTATTGTTCTCTTGCCGTCTCCCGCTTCAGGCAATTTAGTGCAGCATTAGGAAAGCAACCAATTTATGCTAATTTCTTGAATTGTAACTTTAGATACAATTTGTTCCACCTCGAGAGTTGTTTATGTTTTGGTCGTTGATATAATATCAACTGAAATTGAATTCCGTAAATCATTATGAACACAAAATACCCTGAGGCTTATAATAATATTTTTCGGGGTCGGGGAATGTTACGGTGACCTAAATACGTGGAGGTGTTGTAGGCGCTGTTGCTTCGGCTATAATCGACGCGCTGGCTGCTGGTGATTAATTGTTACGCCAATTAGCGCTCCATTACGCTGTTTCGGCTAATGAGGCTTTACATTGGCGGTGAGGCGACAGTCAATGGCGAATAAATCTATACTAAAACAAACTTGAAGAAATATTTTACTTGCATATTTGTTGAAATGCCCTGAAACTTAGATTTTTGAAACTACCAGTAGGACCGGATTTTTTTAATTTATTCGTTTCAATGTGGTTATCTCTGGAATTACCAGTTAGATTGGTGAAAATAGGTATAATTGCGAGATAAATGAGAAAATAAAACATCACGTTAAGACTCAAGAGCGGAGCAGTAACCAAAGACATAGGTAATTCTAAGCAGGCGAAGTCTCGGACAAAAGCTAGTCTGAAAATAGCTAAAAATATCATTTCAATTCCACAAAAGATGAGATGCTTTTCGCGTATTATTCCGGAACGTGGTCGTGAAAGTGTCACACACCTTGACACGGGTCCCGGGTTTCTTTACACACTTGACACGACACCACGTTGCTCATGCTGCGCGTATTTTTGACTGACTCAAATATTTATTTTATTATTTTCTTTCTACTGAATTTGCGGATCCAGTAAAGGTTATTTCCGTGGTCGGTGGCCCAATTTGAGAAGTTTTATTTCGGAAAGTAGTGAGGAAGTGTTAAAACTTGGGTGAACATTTTCAGTGCAGTTGATTGTGTAAGGTTGATAGGATTGGTTAGGAATTTAATATAATCCAGTGGAAATCGAAAAAATACTTAAACAATGTGTTCCTTTTCGTATCCCATAACTCTACAGTATTAATGAGACCATTATCAAAGAATCAACTGGCATATGAATATTATTTTAGTTATTTTTTTTTGGTTTTCGTTTTGAAGAACGTGAAGAAAAAAAAATGAAGCTAGTGTAATAAATAAAAGGTAGAAATAGGTATTAGGAACATGTTATAGGAACGCTTTGGAAATTTGGTTTTATATCCACTATCTTCATTATCAAAAAGAAAAATTCGAAAATGTCCAAGTTGTATCTAATCTTTGGACATGTAATGAATTGTAAAAAGAAATTTCACAGAAGACCTAGTTAAGACACGCATCTATTTATAAAAGCATGCGTAGTATAAAATAATACAATCATTTTCTTCTCTACCTATGGTTAACTATATGAGCCTTATATCTTACACTATAAGGTATCAATTCCACTGCCAACCTTTGACGTCATAGCCACAGCCTTACAGGAGTCCGTAAATAAACAGAACCGAAAATAAAACGGGTTGCCCTAATTGTTTACTTTAAGAATAGGGCACGTTTTTATGGTCATGGAATACCGACAACTGCAACGCGAACGTTTTGTTAATTAAACGGTTTTTTTTTTGGTTCAATGCCGTTATTTCATTCCGGGGTAGTCTGTAAATGTTGGGTGGAGAAACTAAGACTACGTATGGATATGATAAATGATGATGAGATGATATAATAGGAATTACATCTATACAAATAAGTGAAATTGAAGTGTCTGTTTGTAATGTCAAATTATCAGCTTTTTATATCTAAAGTAAATATGAATTTTTACTCCGAAACGTCTGAACCGATTTTGACGGGATTTTCACTCTCAGATAACTGACACGAAATCAATTTTTTAAATTTTTGTCGATCTTCCACTTGCAGATAGCTGATATTATAAACAGCAACTAAAATGTTTTAGAAAAGAAATAAGGTCGTCTGTGTAAAATAAACCCCGTTATAACTTTAACATTCACTTTATAATACTCTGCCTTTCTTGATAGTCTGACCCTACAGTCTCTCTTCAAAGGTGATAAAGGATCAAGCAGTGATTGCTTCAAAAAGCTCGAGCTTAAAAGTTGATACGAGAGCTTGCGATCATATGTGAAATATGGACGCAACGTGGCCAAGTCGTGTGCCAAGTATTAACCACCACACCATGACTTACAATCAGTTAAGATTGGGTTAGCCAAACGGTTTATCGTTATTCACTACGAAGTCTTGAGATATGACAAGCCAAAAATCGTTAATAGAATCCGACCGAAGTTTTGAGGACTGAAACCAAATTTCGACTTTGGTCTGCGTTTCGGCCAAAACCGAAACTTCTATAAGATTGTTTTCGTGGGAAAAATAAACAAAACATTATCATTGAGTCTGAGACTAACGCAAACAAAACAAGCAAAGCAAATCATGAGCCGACTCACGACCGTGAACGCGGTCGCAGCAAAATTACATTTTGTCGTTCGCAGCTCAGTGCAACAAATATAGAAACCGCCAAAGTACAGTTACGGTTTCGGCTGTAGTTTCGGTCGGATGGCAGCCGAAACCCTTATTTTTGCCGATACTAGGCCGAAACCGAAACCTAAACTGAACGTTCAGACTCTAGTCGTTAATCAAAAATCCTGAACGAATACTTTTCTTCCAAAATTCTAGACTTTTCAGCAGAGTTTTCCGACACTACTGTGTGTAGAGGATCTAGCAATTAATGAAAATGTACGAAAACCATAAAATGATCCCGAATTACCTCTTCCAATCCATTCCTCTATTTTTATGATGTCGTCAAACTATATTGAAAGGTTAGCAGTGGTCGTATAATTTATTTTTATATATTTTTTGCGATGCCGAGTAGGTACTTTCAGAAACTGCCAGTAAGTCTGTAATAATTAATAGGAAGGTTAGATTAGATTTGGCTTCTTTTTTAATATTTTGTTTTTTATCTTAGTAGCCATGGTGTATATGAAAAAGTAATACATATACCAGCCCATTATCAACCCACTGCAGACTTATATTAATTTAAATTCCAACTATCCTCACGATGTTTAAGTGGTACTTGCCCGGTATCGTACTCACCATTCCACCGATACCGTATAAATAAAATAAAAGTCACGAAAAAAAACAACACTTTTCACAAGACTGTTCCAAATCGTTGTCTATTACAGCAAGCCAGCTTCACATACTTTTCATAAAAAAGAAAATTCGTCTATCTGTGAAAGTAGATCGTAGATTCTGGTCATGTTTAGTGACATAAAAGTTTCAATTCTTGGGTAGGCACGTCTCTGACCCCTACATAGTCATCTAAAAAATAGAATTCGAGGTAGAAAACATCCCTTGTATTTTTTTCAGGAACAAATACGTGCGTGAGTATTTTTTCTTAGAGATTTCTTGTTCCGCTCCATATTTTCCCGGAACGGTTTTGCCCCGTTTTAATGTGTATTGTCCTGCATTTGGAGAGTAATCTTACAATATGGATCATAGTGTTTCTTGTGATTTACAAATCAGTTGAGATTTACAATACAATACAGAAATCTTAATAAAAGCGAAAAGTCATTCGCTCACTGGACATAAAATCTTGAAAACTAGATGACCTGTGAAGCAATTTGGAAGATAGGAGACGTAAGCTGAGACAAATAATTGCGAAAGTGTAATGGGGTATTTGACACCTACGCGGACAAAGTCACAGACAAAAGCTAGCTCTTTACAACGAATGCTTTCAACAGATAATAGTCAGCAATTGAGTATAATATGCCTGCCTACTTACAACTGAGTGTGTGCAACAATTCTCTGTTATTATATTTGTACTTTTCATTAGGAATTCTAGCTCATTCTACAATGTACATATTATTCCAGGCAAAGGCATTCTCGCTTTATATTCCAAGTATATAAATACTTGAGCAAATTGCTATGAAATATTCAATGAATTATTTTGCTTGTGGAATTGACTGCTCCGTTGGTCTCGTGGTCGCAAGTACGACTGTCGAGCATGGTGACTGTGGCTTTGGATTTTTCCACAACTCATTTCTCAGTAGTAGCCCGGAGTTTGGAACTTGGTGTGACAGTGACACCCTCGTGCGTCGGAACGCACGTGAAGCGTTCGTCCTGAGCTTGATCTCTCCCCGGTTGTGTCTGATTGTCCTCCCATCGGACTATGAGAGTAAGGGAAGAGGGAGTGTACCTGTGTTTTAGCAAACAATTGTGCACTATAATATCTCCTGCACACTTGGTTTGTCTCTATTAAGATTAGCCGCCGTGACCAAAATTGGTCTGGAAAATATTAGGTACAAAACTAACCATTTTTTTCATTTAAGTGCGGTTTCCGAATTGACGTAACTACAAAGTTATGATTATCTCCACTTATGGTCAAGCAAACAAATACAATATGACGATGACGTAGCCCTAATTTGTATAGTTCGCAATACCATTAGTCATGCTTCTAAACAAACTTGACCAAAATGGGTTTGCTGTGTTTTGTTTGCAACCTACGCTAATAAAAGCGTGTGGTTTAACCGATAATGGACCACGCTTGATGACTTTGTTCGACGTTAGTCTGCGCCTATTTTAGTCACATTGTTCACTTTTTTTAGTCACACTGTCCAATTGAACGGTAAAGGTTAATAGGTTATCCGGAGATATTAAGGTCATGCTTATCTGCAGTTGTTTCGCAGTCAAATTCTTAGCCTAAATTGTAAATCATATTTGGAGCTTACCTTTATAATTTCTTTGCATCTTCGGACTTCTACGGTTCTTGTAAACGACATGAGTGCACTAGGTTCTGGTAGGCGATAAAGTAAAATACATTTTATAAGAGCAAGATTTTTATATTAAGTGTTTCGATATGGCAATTGGAACTATAAGACACCCTCAGTCGAGTCTTACGAGTAGTAAGCAATAATATTATGGCACTAGCTTTTGCCTGCGACTTCGTCCGCGGAAATGTCGGTTTCCTCGGAAATAGACGAAGTCGGGGATTAACAAGGAGCCTATGTCCTTTGTTGGAATTTAAGCTTAGTCTGCACCCAAATTTTATCAAAACCGGTTTAGCAGTTTAGCAACGAAACCGAAAAAAACGAATAAACAAACTTACTTTCGCATTGTAGTAGTGTGGATGTTCTGCATCACTTTGAGGGATCGGATCTCAGAAATAAGCCCAAGTATTTATTGCATGATAACCCAACCAATTTTATACAATAGTCATCTCTTGCCACATTCAAATAGGGTGTCTATTTATAACTGAAGACCAAACGACAGCACAGTCATATAGTCACGATAATGCATATTAAATTGTCTACCACTTTCAATGAGTACTACCGCTTTGGGGTTGTTCACGGCCGTCGCTTCCTTCCGCACAACTAAATAAGATTATGCCATAGAGATTTATTAGGTTGAACAGCTATTGTTATGCCAACCTCGTAGTTTCTATCTAATGTTTTGTTGGCACATTATTGTGGTAAACGGTAGGAAGTATCAAAATGATTTTTCCGAAAGTTAATGAGTGGTCATTTGTTGATTGGATTAAGTACATGTTTGATAGAGTATCTTCATTTGTAACACTTCTAAAAGAGTCTGTCAACAACACCGTATCATACCATGACCGTGTTAGGAAGGCGTCAAAGAAAAATAAATTTTATACGCAAAATGAATACGCAATTTTCAACTCTATTAACTGTTGCATTTTCAGTTCATTATCAAGTAATCAATGAATCTCTGTCTGTACTGACAGTTACTCTACTATATTCCATCTAAAATTCTGTTTCAGTATGTAGGATAGGTTACATTAGTTTGATCTTCTCGAGGATTACATATGTAATTAAGGCCTAGGGGCATTAGCTTTGAGGAAAACTAAGGTTTTTTTTGTAGTACTGAACGTTGATCTCGTTTAAGTTCAGTAGGTCAAGCAGTAAATATGTTACATGCATATACCTATTTATTCTGCTTAGTACACATAACATAAAATCACGCCTGTAATCTTCGAAAGGTTAAGCAGTGGTGTACCCATTAGTACACCCACATTTCGCCAGTTATGTTTATGTCCCATGTGATAGGGGGAGAGCCGGGCACAAATCTAGAATCCGAGGCTGCTACTGAGAAATTCCTGATGGAAAAACCTAATAACAGTTTTCCCGACCTGGGAATCGAACCTAAGACCTCAAGCTCAGCAGTCGTGGTTTGCGACCTCTAGACCAACGAGCCAGTCCGAGTTATTCTGCTTAGTCTATGAAATTAATTAATTGCTTTATCTCACAAGAAAACTACGGTATGATGATACTCTTTCAACAAATATTTCGGAGCCATAATTAGCCAGTCGTCAGGGCCTGTTGGTAAGACACCCGCCTCTGCTGCTTGTGGTTCGATACAGAGCAAGAGTATATAGACCACTAATGTGATTTGTTCAAGTCATATGTACTTTCAAAGAATATTTTGGATATTACTGATAACAGTAAAGAAAAAAATCATGGGAAAACCTGGACTTGTCCTGAACAAGCATGCTGAGAAATGTTCTGATGTCTTTGGCGAGTATTGAAACGATTCTGTGCTGGTATTATTATTATTATGTAAGTGCTGTGCACACCTGTAAGTGACAAATTCACTCTAGCATTTAAGTTTAATTGTTACAGTACCCCAAAAAATGTATTAGTGAATAAGTCGTTGGAGTGCCATAATCAAATAAATAATTATTACAACAATTTAACAGAATAGTTGAGTTTGCTTATCAGTAATTGAGAGGATCTTGCAGTGACGATTGTGTTTTGTTTCCAAAAGGGGTCCCTCATAACATTTAACGCTCATTGGCCATAAGCAGTATCTTCACCAAGCTGATTGAACCAATGTCAACCGAATAACCAATAACTATTTATAATACGGCCAGTGTTAGTCCCCTCGTACACGGCCCAACGCACTGTCTCGTGCCCGAGGTCACCAGTTTTATACCAGGGAGGGAAAATAATGAGAATAAACTGTTTGACGTCATATAGCGTCCTCAATTTTAATTAAATATCGGTTAAATATTCCCTGATATCATTAAACTAAGTTTGAAAGCGTTTGCGTTTTGGTTTCGTTTGTAGACCTATATTCCCTTGTTCGTTAAGCAAACTGATTCAGTTTGTTGTCAAAATATGCATCCGTTAACCAAGCTGAACCAGTCTGCCAGTCGGGGTAGAATTGTCAGTATAACAGATGTCATAAACGTCACATTTTCTAACGTCAGTTGACAGTTGTACATCTTTACTAAGAAGCGAGTGAAGTCATTACCATAGCTTAAGATGATCTAAACCGGAGATCCCTAAACATTTTATCTTTTATATTGTGAATATGTTTAAAAGTTAGAGAAACTAGCTTAGAGTGCACTGCAAACTATCCCATTTATAAAAAGCTGTAATTCACAACCTGCTTGGAAGATATCCACTATCTTTGATTGACCCCATTTACATCTCCCTACATTTTTTTTCGCTGACACTTTATTCTTTTGCATATTATTGTCGACCCTTGGGAGTAGATATAGACCACTTTGAGTATATCAATGACTTCAGACATTTCATCTAAGTTTTTTAATCATTTTAGTTAGACATTTTCTTTTAAGTAAGCATGTATTGTAGTGTCTAATGATACTCTACGTAAAATAAAAAAGCAAGGTGAAAATATATCGACTCCTGTATGTAAACATTTCTAACCAAATATGAACAGTTCAACCAAAATTACCATTACATGCTTTGCTATCAAAGTTATCAACAATACTAGTTTTGTCGATTAAGCGTCGATAATGGACTGTATTCCAAACAAACCCTACCTTTCCTACTATATTGTTTAGTAGTGTTTATAGGGGGTTTTATTACGAAAAGTTGGAGTCGCCTACGCGTCTGTAAACCTCCCAACTTTAGTCAACATTTGTATTAGGAATGCGAGTACGTTTTATTATATTGCCCTTGAGTAAAATAACCCGTTATTATTTATGGGCATTATGACCTTGTCAGGAACAGTTATAGTTACAGTCAGTATGCTAGAATTTATCTAGATGTATCGGTTATAAAGGCTTACTTGGAATGGGTCACTGAAACGGAGTAGGATCTACTCGATTTTCTACGTCTCTTTCGTCGACCGTAATCTAATCTCAGTCTGCCAAAAATGCCTTTAATTTACATTCATTTCTTAAAACTGATTGTCGCTGAAATGAGATTGTGACTTGATTTTAAACATTTTTAATTAGAATTGACCTTCAAGTTACACGTGCACTCGTTACTAAGATAATGAAAAAGGGTTAACCACAATTCTGGACAGAATAAACACGAAACTCATTCACAGATTCAGTCTCCAAAATCCAAGTAAACGTTCAACATAATGCTTCCCCGTGATGAAACACTCAACTCCCATTTACGAAACGTCAAAGTAATAACAAAGACGTCTTGATTATTTTAGCTAGCTTACTGTTTAACTTAGCTACGGTTGTTTGTCAACAGAGTAACTTTATATTCCGCGTTAAAGTTACGGTTGAAGCAATACGAAACGCGATAGGCGTATAACGTTACGAATATTGATTTACCCGTTTATGGTGGAGTAACTGGTGTTGTAAATCTGAATGGGTAAGGAGCTTGAGCATTGGGAATGGGGAATGCCTGCGTTGAAGATAGGAATGTTTACGAGTCTTAAGGAATATTTTAGTCTGTTTGCTGTAGATACAGTAGCTATAAATATTGAGAGGTTTGGGTTAAATAGTTACAGTAGGTAAATGGGAGGAAAATTAAAAAAGGGGAAAATTAACCTATGAAAGGGCACATTTTGAGAACTTTATTGAAAGGGTTACAGTTAAAGGCAGAGGTCGAACACTGCGGTGGTTTCAGCCGGTAAGAGACCTCTCCGTCATCTCCACGATAGAGAAAGTCCATAAGGATTTTACAAGAAGAAAAAAAAATGTGATGAAGTATGAGGAAACCGGTAGCAAAGTAGTCATATATTGAAGCCTAGCCCCAGGGGCTAGGCTGCAATATTTGCTGTCCTGTAAGTTTAGGTTAAGTGGGCTTGCTGTCAAACCCTAGTATCAGGTGGAAAGATCACTCACCTCAAGCCCTTCACCTAAATTCACCGGAGGAAAATTTTACAGAATAGCACTGTTTTTTATTTTCTTTGCAATAAAAGAGGCAACAAACGGTCAGTTAAATTATCCATGAACAAGTTGAAAGAGGACATAGACAGATATTTTGATTCCAGTTCCTTTCATTACAGTTCAAAGGGAAAATGGCAATATCTTTGAAGCATTTGTGTATTTATTTGTTACAATGGTCTCGGATACGGTCTCTGTACATTTATTTTGCTTCCTGTATTTGTTTACTCAGCATTGAGGATCCAGAGTGTATGCTTCTTTAATTGGATCATATAAGGTTGTTTAAGTAGAGTACCTACTGGATATGTTATGGGTATAGTTTATTCGCATATATCTGTTTGTTCCTGCGTAGAAGCTCCTTGACGTTTACATCAAAGGTTAGGAAGCATTTTATTTCTTTATATGGCAGCAGATCAACCCAAGAAATAAAAGAAAAATCTCGCAATTCAGCAACAAAATATCCTATAATTCTGCCGGGAGCTACCGCCATTAT
Organism: Hoplodrina ambigua; assembly: GCA_949774945.1. Lineage (NCBI taxonomy): Eukaryota > Metazoa > Arthropoda > Insecta > Lepidoptera > Noctuidae > Hoplodrina > Hoplodrina ambigua. The sequence continues at coordinate 12,818,725 of OX458968.1, forward strand.
TTTTCTCTCGATGTCTCAAAATGGCCGCTGAAACTAGAAATAAGTTGCAAGGAAAAGGGTTATTTCCTCCACATTGATGACGCAAAAAAGCCTTCAAGCCATTTTCCCCAGTTTATTTTCGGATATGTTCTGTGGCAAACCGTACAAACGGAATAGGAAGCCGCAATAAAAAAGGACGGAATTTCTGAATACTTTAAATGACTCGGAAGTTCAGTGTGCTTCTGTGTTTTTTTCCAGAGAATCTATGGGCAAAGTTTTTTTGGCGAAACATTTATTTTTGGAATAGTTTCATGTTACTCGTCTCCTGAAGTGATTTACTTATGTTCAAAAGAATTCTTCTGCGTATTAGGAAATTCGAAAAGAAAAGAAAATCTTATAATGTATAAACTTATGGGCTCACAACCGTTTACTAGCTAGTATTTATCTCATATGAAAGTACATACAAATAGGAAAAGTTTATCTTCGCTATAACTGATATCAGTTATAGAAAACATTGTGACAAAACCAGGACTTAAAATAATTGTAAATCTTAAATTGCTAAACCTTCTCTGTATGAGAAGAAACTTTTTCCGTGCAGTGGAACATAATTTCATACATATTCTGGTAGCCACGATCATAATGTGCATCATTTGGAGTAAACATGTGGTATTATGTCTACTGATATCCATCTCGACTCCTTTCTCGTTTTATTGCTACACAGCGACCCCTTTCGCTATCGAGTTATAAATATATAATATGTTTTATACGTACGTCTGTATGTGTGTCTGTAAGTCCTTTTATATGTTGAGCTTCAAAGCTTGACAGGTTCAAGTGATTGATGTCCTTCCGATCATTATCATCATCCTCAAAATTGGGGTCGGGTTTCATTACTTTGAGATGCGGAAGCAATATTACTTACTTCCGCTGTCTATCTGACACGGCATTATAGACTGGTGATGTTGATGTCTTTCAGAAATTGACGCTGATCAATATAATTCTGTGTTATTTGTAAGAAAGTAAAAATAATCCATATTTGCATTAAATGAGACTTACTAACCATCCACGAGTAGTTATCAAATGTTTGGTATCTCTGTATGAGAAAAGACCTTTACTTAACAGTGAGACATTACAATCTGATGTTTAAAACAGACCGCACTTATGGCCTGTACTTCTCAGTAGACACTTGACCATATTTAAACATGGAACAGAGTTTGTATGAAATGATCAGCCAAATAATTCGTTCGGAACTTATTGAAAGATGGTGAATTAAACCCTTCATCTTTTAATATTTTTTCCTCCGAATATGATTTTTTGTTGACTTTAGGTACCTATATAATCGCTCTTCCGTAGAAGCTTTTAAATGGAAGAAGCTTATTTTAAATTATTTACTATTATAGATCTTAAGACTGAACATCCTGAATAATAAATAAAGAATTTATCATTGGCTTCTGCTGTTTGAGGCAATCCGTCTATTTACCATTTTCTGTTGTTCTCATGTTATATCTCTGTTGTTTGTTTCAGTCGAAGGCGCTAGGCAGAGTGCTCTTTGACCAGGTATGTCGGCAGCTGCACCTACTAGAAGCGGATTACTTTGGCTTGGAGTACCTAGACGCCAACGGTACGAAAGTATGGGTACGTTGTTCTCCTTTATTACTTATTTAGATTAAGTGATCAGCAGTGGTATTCTGTAAAAAACTTCCTCGATGAAGTGAGTTGTCAATCCCTAGTACGTACGATAGCAACTCATTGCAAGCTCACTTCAATTAAATTAAACAAAGAAGATTAACTGGCGAGGCTGAACTTCCAGAGAATGTGGTGAAAAAAAAAGTCCAGCCTATAACCATCTGGATTATTTTTCTCTTTATGAGATCTGGATATCCCATACAGAGAAAGCACAAGCAATACCACGCTTGCTCAAGACGGATAAGCGATTTCAGACTTATATTATTTTTACCACTACTCAGCATATTACTTAATTTATATATTGTCCTGGTTTTGTACTATTCCATCAGCACTCACTATAAAAACAAAATTAATTATTCTTACGAAAACAGTAGCTAAGAAAAGCTGACTAATCGCCCTATTTTTTAAATATGAATAGAAGAAATACTAAGGAACAGCTGTAACAGAGTTGATTGATTGATAGAAATCACGTTACATTAATTACATCATGCCATTCCCCCGAGAAAGGGGATTATTTTCGCTGACGTTACATTAATGCCAATGTGAGAGTACTTGTTTTCAATTGATCTTTAACTTTCAACGCCCTGATACATTAAAATTGACATTGAGTGACAAAGGGTGCTTAGTCTGACTCTGAACTCTGAGGTACTCGAATTTCATAAAACTAGCTTCTGCCCGCGACTTTGTCCCCATAGCAGTGGAATATACCGTTCAAACCAGTGCCATAGTATACAAGTGTGATAGATATAGCCGTTAACTGTCCATCAAATTAAGTAACATTAGGTAAAAATGATTGCTGAGAAACAACTTTAGTTTTTGGTATGAGAAATCATCTGTTTATAAACATTGCGTTGCATTGGGTGTTTGCTGTAGTACAGGGATCGTGCAAGTTTTTAAGGTTGAGTTATAACATCAAAATGTTAGAACTTTGACCATGAATATCTGCGTAACCAGAAGTGTCCCAGGAAATATCTGGAATAAAAAAAAAAACGCAAAAATGGGAAGAATATGTACTTAACTTTCGGCTTTTTTATGTCTTTTTAGACTCATATGGCACTCGATAATAGTGTAGCTTCCTATCAGCGAAAGATTTTTTGTAATCCGTTCAGTACTTCAAGAGATTATGAGATTATCTCCTACATCTAAACACAGATATTCGAGATAAGAGTTATGACATTCAGTGAAAACAGAACTTTTTCGAAATAAAATGTGCCATATAAACAGTTGAGCACTTCTTCTTAGCGTATCGATGGCAAAATACGTTCGTTACATTTATTGAGCACTTTATAGTAGCCACTTTATTCCTCACTAGCATTTGCCCGCAACTTCGTCCGCGTAAATGTCAGTTTCGTGAATATAGACGAAGTTGCGGAATAAAAAGTAGTCTATGTCCTTTCTTGGGGTTTAAACTTACTCCGTACAAAATTTCATCAAAATCTGTTCAGTGGTTTAGTCGCCAAAGCGTAACAAACAGACAGACAGACAGAGTTAGTTTCTAATTTATAATTTTAGTGAGGATGCAAGGCAGCCAGTAATTTGTGAAGATTTATTGAGCGGATGAGAGTGCAAGCGACCTCTCAGAAGAACAAACACTGACCTCATTGAAGTCCTCAGAAAAGGTCAAATGTACTAAGTGAATATGAAAAATGCATGAATGTGAGGAGAGACAAAAGATTTATAGGGATCGCTCCATGTTGTTTCTATTCTTTATTTATTTAACCCGTTGACTGAGGGCGAAAATTCGCTACGATACGAGCCCGAAGACTGGCTAGCTATGCAATTGGTGTTTTCGACGTAGAAAAACATATAAGGGTGTTTGTGTTTGTTTGTGAGCAGTCAAAGGGTTTCATGCACAACGACGTAGTCTTGGATTAGGTTTTCTTTTTAAATTTCCGTTCCGTTCGATTTGTACGTATAGGTTGAAGAAAAAAAATCGTAATCCCGCAGAAAAGCAGGACTTTTAGTGAACCTCCCAATTAAGTATGGACCATAAAGCCATAATGAATTAGCGTATAATTCAATTAACGTTGCACTCAATTGTCATACGTTTATGTAAGGCTTCCAGAGTAACGCTTGACTGCACTTTAGTATTTATGTTATACATAACTGGAACATTTACAGCAAAAAGAGATTAGATTGTAAATGCTTTACTTCAGGATGTATTACTGTAGTGCACCGTTATGCGAAAAAAAAAAAAAGAAGTATGGTCACTCGTAAATACTGAATTTAACTGAGTTACGTAAACTACTCAACAATAAGATACTGAGTTGGCTCTCATATCGCTAGTTGTAGTGCGAGTAGGTACAATGCAATGTAAGTGGTATTAATGTGAAAAATGGTGCTTTGTGTATTGTAGGTCGTGAAAAAATACTAAGTATTGTTCCTCTCATTCATGATATTGTGATATATAGAAAGACTAGCTTTTGCCCGCAACTTCGTCCGCGTAAATGTACGACCCCCGTTTCATTCCCATAGGGGGTGAATTTTGGAAAATCTACTCAAATCGAATGGTTAACTAGAGGAAAATAAAATCGCCAATCCGCCTTGAACAAGCATGGTTATCAATGCTCGTACCTTCTGTGTAAAAAAAAGAGGTATCTGCCCTGCAGTTGGACAACAATAGGTCAAAAGTCAAATAATTTATTTAAATTAGACCATTAGGGTACGTTTTGAACATCATATACAAGAAAAAAGAATTTAATTTAGTTGTCTCTACCAAAAGTTTGTTTCGTATAAAGAAATGGGCAAGAAACTTCATACTTACTACAATATTTATCATTTTTTTCATCAGTACTGGCTGGACTCCGAGAAGCCGATGTGCCGTCAAGTGGGCCTGTCCATGCTGGAGCCGACCCTGCGCTTCTGCGTCAAGTTCTACACGTCAGACCCAGCGCGGCTGGAGGAGGAGTTCACTCGTTACCTCTTCTGTCTGCAAGTGAAGAAGGATCTGGCGACAGGATGCATACAGTGCAACGAGAACACGGCTGCGCTTATGGCCAGCTATATTGTGCAAGGTGAAAAAGCTTAATAAAAGCCAATATATTTATTTCTAATAGACCCAGTAATAGGGATTTTTGAACGTCATGTTCTAGTTAAAAAAAACCTAGTGCGAGTCCGACTCGCAGACGACGGGTTTCGTACCACCGTACAATACTTAACACTATACACAAAACAAAAAAAAAAAAACAGATGTATGTGTTTGGTACCGGATTGCTGTGGAGCGGTCCGGGTGTCGGACTGCACACGAAATTTTGTGTTTTTTTTATACTGTTAACACGTGATGTTTGTCGTCCTGCAGTCGTGTGTCCCCGTCAACTGTATAAAAAAACAACTGTCCGTGTGTTGTCCAATACCCGGACTATGGAGCCATCATACGCATAACTTGAAAGAGCCTTTCCATTTGAAGTAACAGAACATTATTTTTCGTTTCGAAGACTCAACATTACGCTTATATAAACCCCATAAACAAAGTAAGTTTGCGGCTTTTCTTTCAAAACACCATTACCGGAGTGTGTAAGATACACACATAATTTTAGATTATCCAAGTTTTATAAGCCATGATGCGGTCCTACCAACAGCTCCCTCTCAAAAGCATGGATACAATATTCACGAGTTGGTAAACAACATGCGACCTTAAAACTTGTACCGAGCTTGCGAACTTCGCTCGCCACACACGACACCACTTTAATAACGTAGTTTGACCTAAATCATCAACAATTCCATATTAATAACGGAGCGGGCGCGTCGGCTAGTTGAGAATTAACGTCCAGTTAGTATTCGTAACTACCCTGTATAGTGGTAACTAGATTGTAATTGTGGTAGTTGCTGGTACTACTGTTTACTAGGTAGTAAACAAATAGAGAACTGTATGTTTAATTAGGTGTCCAGTTTTTACGGACAGCCTGTATAAAAAAAACAGCCTGTATTGCTGATTTTTTAAGGATTAAAACTCTCCGTGGTCTTAAAGGTACTATTTTCTAAGTATAGTTATGTAAAACGAATTGGAATGTATCGCTTTTCGTTAAATTTTGGGTACATAATCGCTCATTTCTGGAATGGCAAATGTTAGCGTCTATTTTAAGCTATTCACTACATACTCGTAAATCTTAGACTGTAAGCTTTTTGAACAAAAAATAAATTATTATTAGAGCTGAAACCAAACCCAGACCAACCTTCCAGACCTGTTCTATTATCGAACCGTGTTTATCTAATGTGAACTATAAACTGCAAAGATAAGGTTGAATATAGCTAAACCAGCCGGACTTTCAACAGTTACTATAAATTAGTCATTGTTTTAGAATACGTCTCTCATTTCCTATCCTTATTTCTTAGCGGAATGCGGCGACTTCGTGCCAGAAGACTACCCGGACCACACTTACCTCAGCGGCTACAAGTTCTTCCCCGGACAGGACTCGGAGTCCGAGAGGCGGATCATGGAGAACCATAAGAAACATCTGTAAGTCACCGTGTATCTTTTGGGGGTTGAAAGTATTCTTGAATATGAATAACTTTAACTATGAGACAAAATATATGAAAAAGAAAAAATGTATATAACAGTTGTTTATTTTTTTTTCATATTTTAGATTTGGGCCTACAGTAAAAGACATTCATATTTTCACCTCCCTGTGAGATACATCATTATCCTGTCTTGTATTGTAACTGTAAAATAAAGTTTTTTTTTTATATGTGCTCACAAGATCAAAATTAGTTGACTGATGAATTAAATAACTGAAAACTTCTGTCCAGAAATTACTAGAGAACAGAAGCTACAAGCAAATTACAACCTTTTTGACGTTTGCTTGTTGTACTATAATTCGCCACATAAATCTGTTTACCCAAATGTTTTCTTGGCAACCTTTTTGCTGAAGTTTCCAGACATGTTAAGTATCAAGACTATTTCGTCCGAAATAATTACCGATCCACGTAATCCTAGATTGTGGTAATACTAAAACCAAAGTTCTTACAAAAACAAGCGCGAAACAACAAAAGTCTCCAGACTAAAAGGAAACGAGATAAAGCACTATAATCCGAGTAATTGGACCAATCAGAGAGGAGTTGTAGTGATTGTTTTTTTTTTTCTATTGCAGAGGCCAGAGCCCTGCGGAGGCTGATTTAAACTTATTAGAAACGGCGCGAAGATGTGAACTCTATGGTAAGAAAAAAGTTTGTAACGTTGGAATATTCTGGAAATGAGAGCATCTCCACTTATTATTTTTTTTATTTTTAAACAAGTTTTGTTTAGACTTTAGAGTATCTTTGTTGCTTGGTATGTCAAAAACTTTCAAGTCTAAAATTTTGGAAATGATTAAATTGGGTTCTACACACCACCAATCAATTAATTTACTTTTAAAAGGTGTCAACGATTCCTCTAAACATTTTGTATGACAATAGTAAACAGAGACGTCCCTCATTTCCTTCTCAATTGACTATTTATTGGGTTCAAAGCAAATAAAGATAAAATTTTAAAACAGAAAAAAATTGTAGAGAGATTTTATTAGTACACAAGTTCTTTAAAAAAAAACTTAATTACATAACATAACATAACATAACATCACGCCTGTAATCCCCGAAGGGTTAGGCAGAGGTGTACTTATTAGTACACCCACATTTTGCCAGTTATGTTTTTAATCCCATGTAATAGGGGGCGAGCCTATTGCCATCAACCGGGCACAAATCCAGACTCTGAGGCTGCTAATGAGAAATTCTTGATGGAATAACCCAATAACACTTTGCCCGACCTGGGAATCAAACCCAAGACCTCATGCACAGCAGTCGCGCTTGCGACCACTACACCAATGAGGCAGTCACGAAAAACTTGCTGTCAGTTACCCAATGCCACTTATAAAAGATTTTTTAAAATTAATGGGTTAAAATTAATTGTTTGGAAAGCGGTGGACAAGGTCTTTAATATACTCCAATAAAATCCACTTAGCGTATAGTATTTTTATATGCGTCCATTTACATTGTTCCAGGTATTAAAATGCATCCAGCGAAAGACCACGAAGGTGTTCCACTCAACCTTGCTGTCGCGCACCTGGGTATTATAGTGTTCCAGAACTATACCAAGATCAACACGTTCAGTTGGGCCAAGATACGGAAGATCTCGTTCAAGAGGAAAAAGTTCCTCATCAAGCTGCATCCTGACGGTTACGCTAGTGTAAGTGTGTTTGTTATTATCATGTCTGGTGTAGAAAGACTAGTAGACTATTATAAACTTAATAGGACCCTAACATGGTTTAAATCTGAGTAGCACAATATAATGTAGTTATGTCATTTTACAATAGCTAATTTATTTTAAAATATTACTGTAACCATCCCTGTATTTTTTTTCTAAAATTGCCAATCATAATGAGTTTCACACTTAATGATGCTATTGCGTAATTACTCTTGGGTTATTAGGTAGCACACACAGTGACCCAATAATTCCTAATTCTCTAATATAGTCCCTCTGTCCTGTATTTTAACCCTAAAGACTTGAACTTGTAAAATCAGATTTTAGTTGCTTTGAAATGAATCAATAGTAAGTCAATTAAGTGATGTCATAGTTTGCTATTGTGAATGGTGTTTTAACAGCTCGTAAAAAGTATATTTATTTATTGTTGGTGACAACTACGCAATTAATAAGTCAACGTCACCAGAATTGGAGATGTTACCAACTTTAAGACATGTCACTACACATCTTGATAATTATTCTGTTTTTGATTGCTACAGGGTTATTACCGCGACGTGGTAGAATTCTTCTTCGACGGTCGCAACGAATGTAAGAACTTTTGGAAGAAGTGCGTGGAGAACCATGGGTTCTTCCGCTGTTCGAGTGTCCAGCGACAGCCGAGACAGAAGACTAGGGTCATATCCAGGGGATCCTCGTTTAGGTGAGATATATGGGACGGTAGCTGGATGAGGATGGCTGAAGGTCTTGATGTTTGGTGTTGGTTTGGAGAGGGTACAGCTGTGTCCAGGAGTATGATCATTTATTCTGCACGTGAGGTTTCCCAAATGATCTAAAAGAGAGGTAGCTTTGAATTCGTTGCTGTTTTTTTAATCTTTAAGTGAATTCCGTGTCGAACTTTCTGTAATCTTAATAACCGTGGAACGAGCTTCCTTATACATTAGTGTACTTATTACAAATTCGTAATAAGTTACGTAATTTTTTTAAAAAAATACCTTCTTTTTTAAGTCGGTAAAACATGACGGATGGAAACTATGTAAAACGATATCTTAAATTCAAACATCAACCAACATTAACCATTTATTAATATTGTGTAATATAAATAATCTTATTGTTTTTATAGGTATAGCGGTAAAACGCAGAAACAAATCGTCGAGTACGTGAGGGATAACTACGTGAAACGACAGACATTCCAGAGGTGCGTTCATACTAAACACATTACTAGATATACATAAGCTTAGCTATTATGGCAGATATGTACTTACGTAGAATAAAACTGACGCGAGATCAAAGTGACAATGCGTAAAAAATTAAACATGTCACTTTTATCTCGTGTCGAACTCAATATGCATGTATAAAACAAATAATATAACAGCTTAAGCCGCTATAGTTACAATAAATAGCTTTCTTACTGTAACTTATCTTAAATTATCGCTAGGCGTAGCTTAGATAACGCTTATAGATGTAATTTATAGTTTGATGAATTAAATAAACAGTGGTATAGGTAGGATGTACGGGAATCCTAACATAAGTTAATACTAGCCTAAGTGTATCCTCAAGGTGAGTGGTTAGCATGGGCTGGGAGACACTAGCTTTTGGTTTTGTCTTGTGGGCGTTTGTGTGACGACAGAAGAAACTCGAACAGATTCTATGCATGATGTAAACAACAGTCCCTCGAACTATAACGATTGGTTAGCGTGAGGCTTCGATAGTTTTGTATTAATCGATGGTGATTACACTCTGTTCACGGAGCAACGTTTTGCACGACTTTTTGCACGAAATGTGCAAAATTAAATTTAAAAAAAATTCGTTGTATGTAAATTTACTTGGGTTTTTTGATTACGTATGATTTTTTAAACTTAATCGTTGTCATTACTTTTTTTTAATAATACTTGTTTCAATTGTAATTTAAAAATCTGCAAACTCGTGCAAAATTTTGCACGATTTGCCCGATATTTATTTTACATGATATAAAAAGTAATGTTAACGATTATTGATAAAAAATCATTTTCCACAATTAATCCAAGTAAGTTAGCTTCCATACAACGAAAAATTTTTTTAAATTTAAATTTGTACCTTTCGTGCAATGTGTGGTGCGAGCCGTCATATCGTGAGCGGAGCATAGCATATACTCGAGCATGCGCTGTATCCGTTGATATTTTCGCTTCTTCTAAACGAGTGCGGTGTAGTGGCGAGTGCGTTGCGTTGCGACGGCACTGACAATCGGTCGGAGGATGGTGTTGTCGTATCACGTAGGGTTTGTCTATGATGGGTCTGCGCTCTGATTGGTTCATTTTGGCGTCGCGTTTTCATACTTCCATACACTAAAATCGATATAATTTCATTTCAAAATTAGTAATCGTTACAATTACTAAGGGTTTTACAATATAATATCATAAGGTGTTACTAGCTATAAGACGAACACTAGAACTTAGTTGGTCACGCTTGCTTGACGCACGAGGACCGCAGGCCCGTCGCGGCGCGACGCGTATCGTGCGTGAGGGCACAGATTACATACAGTACAGATGCTCGACTTCTTAAATTCAAACCGGCGCACGCACACATGCACAATGCACGTATACACGGGATACACATAAGTTGGTGTTTGATGACGTCATCAAGTGCTGAAGTCGTCAATCGAGTTTACACTGTATGTCACAACGCTTGCCAACGTTTATGCACTCTACGCATTCAGTGGAGTTGTTTATAGCGAGTAACATTCCCGTGCATCTCATGATGAATATAGGAAGTCGAGTATATTTTTTTGAGGAAATATCTGTGGGCTTGTCTTAACAGCGCCAGACGTCAATCAAAGCGTTTTAAATGGAAACGTAGAGGAGGGGGGTAAACGTCTGCGCACAGATATTTCCGCCACGTATGCGATCTGTGATAAGGGCGGCCACACACTCGGGTACAGTGCGAAACCAAAAGCTGGTGTCAGTCGTCACCATCCTCTGCCCGACTGTCGGCAGGTCGGGCTCGTTCCGCGCGTCGCGCTCCGTGTGCGGCTCGCGCGGCAACGTGGCGCCCCCGCCCGCGCCGCTCAACCAGAGCCTCTCCGCGCACCCCCTGCTGCCGCTGCCGCCCGGCTCCGACGGTACGTACGAACTTACACGAACATGCCCGAATGTAAAGGTGTTCAAGCGTCTACTGGTAAACGATGTGTTTGATAGATGTTTTATGTGTTTTTTTGTGAAATGGATTCAATTTGATTTTGTTTTAACCTGTACCTAAATTCACTATCAAATTTAGTTTCGACATTTTTGTTTTTGCAAAACTGTATCGTTTTTCCCCCATCAATGTAAGTATCCAAATTCGTTCGTCTCGTGTTCTATCCCACCCATACATGCTGCGGCACTAAGTTCTGTTGTCCATTGCAGCGATTTCCCTGGAGTGGGACAAGCAACCTCACTACCTGGAGGCTTCTCTGATGATGAAGGGCTACAGTGCGGAGGAGGCGCGCGCGGCGGCGGCGCGGGCGCGGCGTCCCGCGGCCGCGACTCGCCCGCCGCTCGCAGCTACCGCCTATGCCACCACGAGGGACAAGGTGAGCGCGCCGCAACATTTTGTACGGAGCTTGTTACAGATTAATTTCAAAGAATCAGTGGCGAAGGGTCAATTGGTCGTTAGATTAATAAAAGGCTAAACTAAAATTGCTTTATTATTTGTATTTAAAATTATAGTTGACTTTATAACGTTTTCTACTTCACAATAATCTAACCGATTTAAAATACCTGCAGTGTGACTATTCAACATGGAAACAGTAGAGATAACTGGGCAAAGGCTTTCTATTTTTTGCGATTTTGTGCTTCATCCCCCAGATTTGGAGAAATCCACCTAGATAGAGGATTTGCCCAGGAGTGGGACTAGAATTGACTCATAAATAAATAAAAAATAGTAGACACTATTGACTAATCTAGAATAGTATGGAATATATATAGTATGGAATCCTCGCTACTGCAAAATATTACAAAAAAATAGAAAACGTAGTAAATCTCGCGTACATGTAGCACGACCTAAGCATACATAGGTGTAGATAATGCTTTAAGATAATTCTTCCTCGTACATCCGACGCTTTTATTTCAACTTCACATAGATTTGTATTTGTTTCTTTCAGCTTTCAAAACTGTACTGCAATCAAATCGTAAGAGCCCAATATCAATTGGCTTGTTATTTTATTACAATGTTTCTAAACTGTTTGATGGATCATCTTTAACCGTCTTCGTTGTCATGACGTCACACTGTCATCTTGTCTATTTTGGTTACAAGATTCGAGGACGTATTGATTGCTCTACCTTGACATAAAATCTTTGTAGCTAAATAAATTAAATTACCTTGCGCATTACGCAGCCACGACTAGTGGTCTTATTGACCAGCTCAAACTATACATACGTACAAAATGCATATACCGTACTTGGCTACAACACCTAACTGTTCTCACGGCATGTTGTCCGACGAGTTGCGGTGAAACCTGCATCCATATGAATATTATAAATGTAAAAGTATCTCTGTTTGTCTGTTACGCTTTTATGCCTAAACTACTGAAATTCGGTACGGGGTAAGTTTGAACCCCAAGAAAGGACATAGGCTACTTATTATTCTGCGACTGCAACCGCGATAACCGACATTTACACGGACAGAGTCGCGGGCAAAAGCTAGTACTTTTGCCCGTTACTTACTAATTAGTTACTTAGTAATTACAAGCTTTTTACTATGGACGTTCGGATCTTACCTTGGTCGACGCTTTTGTGTCTAATGTTGCTATAATTACTAACGGTTGTGCTCGCGTAGTGTGTAAGGGCCCTAATGTAACCAATCTAGACAACACAGGCATGGTTCAGGAGTCATGGGTCTGTTTACTCTTCGCTCGTTCACACACATTACAAGATCTTGTTTATACTCATACATTATATTTTACTTACATGAACTAATTCCTTCTCAAAATTACAACATGATTTTTATTGAATATGTAAAATTTCATTATAAATGTTTCATCCCAACAGTCAAAATAATTTTTAATCGTTTATATAATATCATTTATAATACATTTGTGGGTGAAGGGAAATGCAACTGTTAATGCACAAATTCGGTCATCTCGCACACATTTCCGTAACGCACTTACGGCACGGGGTCCATCTAAATGTGATCAGCCATTTTTACGTCTTGCCACCTAATAATAGTGTTACGTCCCGCAGGCTCCCGAGTTAGTGACCCATGCCGAGGTCAATCATCATCCTACGGAGGATTCGCCTCTGCCTCATCGGACGACGACACCATTGGTAAGTTGATACTCTAATGGAAATAATTTTGTTTCACACGTGCAGTTCAATTGTAAGTGTTGCTGTTGTTGTGCAGGTTTCTCCGGAGAGTACATGGAGCCAGGCGAGTTTGCCCCGTGCGAGTGGGCTCGGCCGCGCGCCCACTCCGCCGCCGCGTGCGCGCCCAGGTCAGAGCCCCCCCGCCTCGCCCCCCTCGCCCCGCTCCCCGCTCACCGCGCGACTTGCACCGCTCCCCGTCGCCGAGCTCCCCTCTAGCGGTTACCCGGACTTCGTGCTAGCGAAGCATTCCTCGAGCTTTAAGAAGTCGTCCGAGCGGCTCGAGTACGAGCTGTCGCAGTGCAACATCTACTCGGCGTGCCCGTCCACGCGCTCGAGCCGCTCGGGCGGGTCGCTGCGCGTGGAGGAGCCCGACGACGCGTCGCCCGAGCGCGGGCGCGCGCGCATCACGTGGCGGCGCAGCGCGTCGTGCCGCAACCTGCGCGACTACAGCTTCGACGAGGCGGGCCGCGCCAAGCGCCGCCGCGACGCGCGCTCGCTGCTGGCCGACCTCGACACGCTGGCGCGCCTGGACTCGCCCGTCACGCGCTACGACGAGGCTCGCACGAGGGCCTTCGTGTTCGGCGAGCGCGGCTCTGTGGAGTCCGCGACCATGTTGTTGGGCCGCGCCTATTCGTCTTCGTTTCCAGGTGCCATCGGTGAGCCGCGCCTCGACCTGCCGTCGTTCGCACGCACCGGCTCGCAGGACGACTTGTCGCATGATAGTTACGAGGTTATCGAGCGCTCCGACGACGAGTCGGAGACGCGCCGCTACGCGCGCATCCAACCGATCGGCCGCCGCAGTAACGCGCACACGCGCTCGTGCTCGCTCGACTCAGGTAACGACCTGCCCTCTGACGACGACCGCTCTCTGTCGCACCTGTCCGAGAGTGACCGACCACGAGGGCGCTCCCGACGAGGTGGTCTGCCGATACCGTAGTAACAACGATATCCCTCTTGATCCGTTCCTCGTCGACGACCCGCGAGTCCTGCCTCGCGAGAAACTCTCAGTCCGTTCTGATGGCAATTTCTATAAGGAAATCAAACGGGCACTCGGCTCGCGAACTCTAGCCAAGAGTCGAAGAGTGATATTTATGATTCTAAAATTTCTAAAAGTAGTGCCGAGTCTAGCAAAAAGTCGCGGGACAGCGTTTATCACACGGATAGTAAGAAATCCCGCGAAACTCTTAAAAGTAAAAGCTCCGATAGGTCCGGTTCACGTACTTCTAGTCAGGACTCCAAGTCAGATTATTATGATTGCAAAAAGAATTTATATGAGCCTGACGAAATTAGCATGAGGCGACGTAGTATTACTAGTATACAGAATGCTTACATAGACCCCTTCGAACCTATTTCGCCCTCGTCTAGTCCCGACTCCACCAAAGATTTCTTCGATACACAAGCCACCTTCATTAGTATGGAACAGCCGGAGTACCGTGAGAAATCGCTATTTGACAAGTCTCACGAAGACTTGATCGCCAATTTGGCAAATTCCCCCAATTATTATTTGTCTACGCCGTATTCGACTTTCCCAAGCAATAGTAAGCATGTCAAGGAGCCAAGTCCTCTGCATTCTGCCAGCTTGCAGAATGTGGAATTAGACCAGTTTTCGGGCCAGTTCGAATCTGATTCTAGTCCTCCAAAGAAATCCGATGAGTTATCAACTGAGGAGGAGGATATCCACCCTACCACCACACACATTTGGCCGGAGAAGATAGTCGGTCTTGATACCGAAATTGATGGAACTCGGGCTGCAAAAATACATAGCTATCAGCGCCGTCGTTCTTCGGACACCGTATTCAGTTTTGATAAAGAAAAGATAGAATCACTTACACGCTCCATCAGTAAAGAGAACGCTCCATCGCATCTCGTGAAAGAGTCTTCCAATGAGTCTGATGTCAACGTAAGAGTTTTGCCAGCAATGGACAGCATTGAGTATGCTAAAAACAAAGCTAAACAAGCCGCTATACAGTCTGGTACAGCTTCTATACTCCAGTCGGAATTCGATAAGCGCGGCAAAGTTCACACTCATATCGTGAGGAAAGAGAATTTGAAGGAGGAGTTAATGGCAAAGACTCACTTTGATGAATACAATCCTAAGCTGATCCTTGAGACCAGCTCAAGCAGCCGTTTGGCTGACACTACAGTTCCTTATACTCATCCGACTGTAGAGCGAACTAAGAGTGACCCAAATAGTTTGGCCAATAGACCTCGGTTCAGCAGCGTTAATTCTCGTAGACATGTGTTAATGCACCAAAAATCGATTGATTTGACACCAGCAGAATCCAGTGATGAGGATTACATCTTCCGTCAAATACCCAGTGCTCCGCCAATCGCAACTAAGCGTTCTCATTTTGAACTGCCTTCTAGACTGCCCGATCATATACGACCTCAATTTGACTTACCTAAGAACTATTTCAAAGAGTTCGATGCATTCAAAGCAGGTTTCAAAGATAATAAGAAAGTTGTCGATGATGGCTATGATATTCCTTATGTGTTACATAAGCGTCATGTAATGAATGGAACTGCTCCATCTCCTCATGACGATCAACGGCAGCCTCCAGATATTGTGATGCTTCCTCCCCAAAATGGCCGCCACGTAGTCAGTGCCCATCCTAGATGCAAGTATCACGATCATCCTAAGTCGCCACGTTCGCCCAAGTCACCGAAATCCCCGAAATCACCGAAGTCACCCAAATCACCTAAGTCACCGAAGTCGCCGAAATCACCTAAGTCTCCAAAATCACCACGCAACAGTATACAAGTTGAACACACTTCCAAGTTCTTGGAAGTTGAAAATCGAGATTTCCTGTTCACCCAAAATATTGATCTGTCTAAAGTTGATCCAGTGACACTTGAAGTGGACAAGAGCTGCCAATTGCAACATTTGCCGAGTCCTAAGAGGGATATAACTAAAAACTTAGATCCTGTTCTACTTGAGACACTTAACAATAAACTGAGTCAGATTGAGAGTGATTCTGCGACTAGTTCTAAAACTGACAGCATCAGGCAGGAGCCTATGTACCCATGCGAGATAAAGTTTACTATTAACGGCCGTAATGTGCAACAGCCGCCTATTTGCAAAGAACCAAAGCCTCTGACCGCTGCGGAAAAATTACGAGCCGATATCAAGTCGAAGTCAGACAAACTGCCCCCAAAAAGAGGGCAAAAGGCTAGGGGTACCGGGAAGAAGGGCCCAGGAAGTAAAATTAAAGGAAAAAATAATAACAAGATTAGGATCACTTCATTTTCATCTGATGACGAAAGTGTTGATTCTGATGACGTTTTCGGTACCACAGAAGCTGCACCGAAACTTGAGTTTTCACCACCACAATCTCGAAAAGATTTAGAACCTATTTTGCAGTTGGAGTATGATAAGATCACCTCTGGCGCTTGGCATAGAGGTCAGACTATGAGTTCCACAGAAATCGAAGGCTCTCCGCCGCAATGTAGGAAATTAGCTGAGTTAGAAGCTAAATACAACCCTCAAGTTCTCGACAGCATGAGTGGTAATGCTACGGAGTTACGCCGTATTTCTGAACGTTCAATTTCTATCCCAAGTTCAGAAGACGACGTTGCTATAAAATTCGCTGAGACAAAACAATCCAGTAAAGAAAGTTCGCCTTGGGAGTACAACGAAAATATTCCCTCGCCGATATTAGAAAGTACGGAGTTCCTCAAATCTGAAGACGAACACTTAGCCGATATGGAAATTCAGAAAGTGACTGGTAGTCCGTCTGAAGATAAAGGTGACGGTAAAGATGACAAAAAAGAGACTTCCACACTTGGTGTGAAGAAAAGTCTCAGGGATGAGCTGATATCCCCAATGTTGCGTAAACCTGGTGGTACTCCGATACTGTTTGCTCATGCCAGATTAAATCTTTCCGAAGGCTCAGTATTCTCGCTTCAACGTCAGAAAGCGACACAAGACTCGCCAACAGCTAGCCGCAGAGCTAAAAGTTTGGACACGCCTGTAATTCAGTTACATAGACTTCCACCTATGAATGCATTTTCTTCGAAAGATGATACGGTCGAAGACTTCAATGAGGAAGGTGAAATCCTAGAAGAGAAACCTTTGATTGTCGATAAAAGTAAAGTACCTACAAAGAAAGATACCATTGATAAAATTGATGAAGTAGAAGAAGAACAACATCCAGAACACGAAGGCCTTAAGTCTGTTGTTATAGACAATGAAGAGTTGCAGCTGTTGGAAGATTTAGTAGAACAGCGTCGTCCACGGTCGTTCAAACGCAGATATGACTTGACTAAATTAAAATCTCAAGCGGCTCGTTCACCACTCAGCAGGTCGCCGTTATCTCGCTCACCACTTTCGAAGTCGCCATCACGATCGCCTACTTCTTCATTGAACTCGCCAAGAGGCAGTATAAGGAAATTGTCAGACTTGAGCGAAGACCAGATAGTGCCGGACATTGAGAGAATAAAACGTAAGGAGAAGAAAAAACTAACTCTTAAACCTAAACCTGATGAGAAACTAAAGATAAGCAGCAAACTTAACAAAGGTGGTTCTTTAGACACAAATGCTACTAAAATAAAAGCGCTGCAAACACAAAAGTCATTGCCTTCTTCTTTGAAAGAGCGCCCAGACTTCCTCACCGTACCTCCACTTGACATGGCCCGAGCCAAAAGCCAGGAACTGGAACAAACAGCTAAGAAAATTGCAAAAGAAAAGTCCAAGTCGCTAGAGAAGATGGATGTGAAACGCGCAAGTAGTAAGGAAAGAACCAAGTCGCAAGAAGATAGCGATACGGAAATCGCTAAACGTAAAGAGAAGCAACAGATGTTGTTTGAAGCTGCTTTGAAGCAAACTAAAACATTAATCAGTCCAGTGAAGGATACTTTGCCGCCTTTCCCACCACCAGAAGATAAGATCGTTGTCAAAACAGAAGGAGACAAGATAATCATTGACACTAAGATTAATAGTAAGGCAGAAGACCATGTCTTTATTGCAAAATCCCCAAAGAAACTAGATAACAAATTGACTGGGAAAATCAGCAGGAGTTTCGAGGATCAAAAGACACCGAAAACGCCCAATAAAATGAATAAGAGCATGGATGACAAATCGAGTCCATCATTAGAAGATAAGTTTGATGATCTCGCTGCTTTACAAAAATCGCCAAAAACTTTGTCTAAGAAACAGGAGATCAAACAACAGATCGAAGGAAAAGTTGTTTATCAAAAAATAAGTCCCGGGGCTAAATCGAAGAGCTTAGATAGGAAAGCAGAAGTCCATTTGGATTCTAAAACAAAATCGAAGAGCTTAGACCGAAATTACGTGACACCCGCGTCGATGCTGGCCGAAAATGAAAAGCACTTCAAACAAGAAGTTGTCAAAGTAGACGTTCATCCAACTGTTGTTGAAGAGCCTGAAATATTACCAAAAGACGAAGTTAAAGAAGCAAAGGATACATCACCTTCACATAGTTACAAAGACAAAACTGAAGATGATTCTTCAATGGAATGGATGACCAGCTCTCAACACACAATCATTGAAAATGACACACAAACAGTTATTATGGAACGTCGCAAAATGGATATCTATAACAAGCAAAGACAGACTGAACTACAGGAAAGTAAGAGTAACCAAGATATTCACTCACTAGTGATTGCAGAACGAAAAGCTGAAGTAACTCGTTTGACTAGCGAGGAAGAATCTTTAACTGAAGTTAGCGACTTAAAAGTGTCAGACGAAAGCAACATGCTAGGCTTATCTCTACCCTACATCGATGCTGATAGTTCATCAGACCAAGAACAGAAGAAAACTAAGATCCCACGAGGTATGAGCGACGATTCTGGCTCATGGGTTACTGTCGATTACGAAGAAACCACATTAGACACTGAGCTACCTCTTTCTGACGCCAGCAGCAGAACTCGCGGTAGAAGAACGTTGGATCCTCAGGGAACATTTGACGAATCATCGGCAAGCTTGATGGAGTTCCTTAAACAAGAATCCATCTCGCAAATCATGTCAGATAGTGAAACAGAACGTGGTTCAAAAATTTCACGAGAACCACCGAAGAATATAGACTTGTCCTTGAAATGGAAAAATAAGAATAAAATTATTGTGACACCACCTCAAGAAAACAGTCCCACGATTGAGAATATACCGTTTATTGATTCCAGTACATCGAAGTCAAACAAATCTGAAGGCGAACACACTGGTAGTTCTGGCAGTGATAAATCTCCTACTGAAGTGAAACCAGACCAAAGAACGTTATTGACTGCTAAGTCGAGACGTACGGAGCTGTTAAAGTTAAGCGCGGAACGTTCTCGAAGTTCAGAGTCGACGTCATGGACTAGCATTGAGAAAGATGTCAGTCCATCAAGTCACATCAAAGGCAGCTCCATTGACGACGAGTCTAGTGTTAGCTGTTCGATCGCTAGGCCTCTGGGCATATCGCAAGATATCGAAAAACTCAATAAAAAGGATCGGGAATGTTTGGAAGAACTGAAACAGGCAATGGAATATGGAGAAGAACATTTGCTTTCTCAACACACAATATCTAGTGACCACTCGAAATCAAATTCCAAATCGCCTTCACCAATACCAGAAATCACTCGTATTGAAAGTCCTAGGAGTCCGTCAAAGTACGGCGCTAGAAAGTCTCCTACACCGACTTTGGAAAAACAGGGTCAAGTGGACTCTCAGAAAGCTCCCACTGATTCCGATTCCAGTTCTGAGAGTATTGATAGGACTGTTGAACAGTTATCACGGCCAAGTGTTAAAAAGAGCGGCCTTGACAAAATAGGTAAAGCCGTTATAGAAGAATCTGAATCTAGTCAATCGGCCGCCTCTAAAGCTTCTGATGCAGCTAAGGAACTGCAAAAGACTGTTAAAAAGACTAAAATTGCTATAACTATATCTCAAGAGGACCAAAATACTACTATTGACTTTGATGACGACGGCAACGTCATTACTTCTTCATTTGAAAGAGGCGACATAATGAAAAAGAGGGCTCTTAAAGACCACGATCAAAAGAGTTCGTCCAAGTCAAGTGTTGACACTACAACCACGACCACTCCTTCTAAAGGATCCCTCAGTGTTGACGATTCTTCATCCAGAAGAAAGGGACGTCTTCTTGACGACCAGAAGAGTTCATCTAAATCTAGTATGGATTCTCGGGGATCTCTTAGTGTTGAATCACGAGGGTCGTTTGAAACAACAGAATCGACTTCTGGGTCTCTCGGTGAAGCTTATCGCCGAGGTGAAGAGTTGAAACCAACATGGAGACCTTTCTTTGGTGCTTCAGGCAGCGAAAATAGCACGAGTATTGAAGAGGCTTGGATACCTCAGGATCACGAAGGCTACGAAAACTTGGCTATCAACAAGGAAGTTTTTGAGTATAATAACCAAAGGTTGCTAGATGACTTCCAAACTTTTTCGAAGAATCCTCCGCTGTCTGCTAACACGTCTAAAGATTCGACTGATGCTGATTTCACAGATGATCTCAACGATTTTCCAGTCAATTTCTTATACCCTGCTACGTCATCCAGTGGCACTTCGGATGTTGTCATTGGGTACGGCCAAACATTCGGCCGTACTTTATCTCGCATATCAGAGCGTAGCACTGCGTCTGAAAAGACCAGCGCTGATGAAGATTCTACGAAAGCTTGTTCTCGATCAGAGAGCATTAATGAGGAGTCTCTTAACTCCAGTGATCATCAAGCGAGTCTTAGCTCTGATCCGCCTAGCAACGCCAACGTCGCTTACATATCAGACGCAGATAGACGCACATCGGCAGAAATGCCCGACATACCAATAGATCAAACTAAAATAAGTGAAATGTATGAATCCAAACGAGATGTTGAAAAAGCTAGCAGAGCTTTTGATGCGTTGGATGCTAAGAGGTCTAACGGTAGTCCAGGTAAGCCAGGGGGTCTTGTGCCCTTGCCGCCATCGAAACAATCTTCCGCTAGTGAGAGTCAGGAATCCGATGATTGGCCATTACCGGAGTTGCCACCACAAGCAGTGAGCAGACCCGCTAATTTGGATGAGATTGGTAGAAAAGAGTCGAGTGATTTCGACCAATGGCCTTCACTACCATCCAGCTTATTAGAAACACCAATCATAGAAAAAGTCCACATTTACTACATGAGCAACGAGCCTGAAATACCCACTAAAGTGACTTTACAATCGGAGAGTTCAAAAGACCATTTAGCGGGATCAGATGACGACAGTGATACATTGAACAACGACGATGATTTGGAAAAAGATAGACCAGAGTCGAAGTCGGAGAAATCTGCTGAACTAAGCGATGAAAATTCTCCGAAAAATGCCAAACTGATTCCTTACGATCAATCAGGGTACATGGTAGAACCGCTGGAGAAACAAGAAGAATACACTTGCCATAAAAGTGTGGTTCCTAATTACGATAAGTCGTGCCTTAGTGGTACTATCAGTAAGGCGACTTGTCTTATGGGCGATGTGGGATCCTGTTGCACGCGCTCCGAACATAAGTCGTTTAACATTAAAAGCAATTTGGAAGATAAAGTTATAATAAATCAGCCCCAAAAGTCTCCTACCAACCACAGTCCGATATACGAGGACGATCATATGTATGCTGATGATGTTTTCGGAGGTGACAGCAAGTCGCAATCCCCCGATTTTGATAAAGGTTTTTCACAGCTAGGCACACAGAAATATTCGTTCGGATCGAATAATTCCGATACGTCTATCGATGATCTTCTGTCACAGACTAATGCTGAAGACACTGTTCGTGCGGTGACTAAATTAAGTACAGGAAGTGCTGGTACTTGTAAGCGATGCAGTCATAGCAGCCATTCAGAGGAAGAGACCAGTTCCTTTGGGACTGATTTGGATGGGACTGTCAAAATAGGATTGCCTCAGAAGAAATGCACGCACAGTTCGCATTCAGAGGACACGTCCATTTGCCTCAGTATTTCTGAATGGTCTACCGGTACGAACACAGTACGCCAGTACGCAAATCTATCGGCTTCTGAAAGCATATCAGCTGTTTCAGTGCCTAAGAGTGACAAGTCTGATAAGGCTGCGAAGGCGTATTCATCTTCGCATGGGAGTAAGAAAAGTGAACAGAAACTAAAACTGGGTTCTCAAGCAGAGATGAGCTCGAAAAGTAGCAGTCTTGATAAAAGCTCGGATAATATAAAGTACGACAAACTGTGCAGCTCTGATACCACTATTTCTAGGAAAGGTATGGACAGTAGTTCTGGTACAAAGAGCGACAGTACGTTAACACTTGCTCAGTCGATATCAGATTGGTCGGCTAGTACTAGCCATACCCTTGTGGCTACAGCTCGAGATGACCAAGGAGAGGCGGACAGTACGAAATCCGATGACACAATAGTTAAAGATATCAATGTCGACGAAAAACATGATACAGAAATTATTATAACTAGAGTGTCGTCTCCTACAAAAGAAGTAGAGGAGGCAAAGGAACCTGTACTCCGGTTGACAGCGTCTTACACTGGCAAAACAGATAAATCATCGTCTATAAGTTACAGCGATAAATCGGATAAGTCCAGCTCCAGTTCTTTAAGTAGCTTACAGAAACATGCTAATGGGGTGCTGAGATTTGACCACAGACAAGGTTTTCCCCCACAAGATGAAACTCACGAACGCTATCCAAAGGTACCGCCGAAAAGTTTGAGCTACGAGGAGCAAACACATCGATACTCGAAGCCAACCATGCGATGTCAGAGTGAAGATAGCGGGTTCAAACCTTACTTTGTGAGTGAACAACCAGAGCTAGATATTGATATGCCGTCTCAGCTTTACAGTCAAGAAGAAAAACACAGTGAGCGCTACCAGAGTCAAGAATTTTCTAACATTATGCGTGAAGAAGGGACTAGTAGTAAATTCATACGGTCTGATTATAAGCCGTTGGCTAAACATGCGAGTTACGATGACAAGACACTGTCGAAGAATCAGATAAAGGAATATAAAACGAACCAACAGTATCGCAGCAAGCCAAAAAGCTGGTCTTTCCACGAGCATTATCTAGCTTCCTCCGATTTGCCTATCATTGCAGTTCCTGAAATACCTTCTGTTCACAGGGAACTTTCGGAAAAGAGATCGGCTGAACGCTCAGGGAAGACTCCTTTGTCTCGATGTTCACCTTATTACTCTAGCAGCCTGAGCTCCGAGTCTCCTCCAATACAACCATTAAAAGCGCCCGTAAAGAAATCACTTCTCGTCCGTAATATTTCCCTGAAGAGTCCCCCAAGTGGTAATGACACTGATAGCTCATTAGATGTCATTCGAGATCCAAGAGAGCGCATGAAGACATTCAGGCGCAAGAAACAAGTGACGAGCGCTCGCAAGAGACAGGAGAGAATCCAAGACGTGCTAGAGGAAGATTCGACCAAGAGCCAGTACTCTTCAGAAAGTGATATGTTGGGCAGCAAATATCTAGCCGTAGAAGAATCTCTACGTCGAATGGAGAGCTCTGAATGCTCCGACAGCTATGTGCCTGAAGTAGAATCGGGTTCCTCAGAAATGTCGAAAGGTGATTCAAAGCATTACGATATACAGGAAGCCAGTTATTCGGAGGATGAGGGACAAGATGAATACGCAAAGTATAAAAGTGCCAATTATGAAGCGCAGCAATTTCCGATAAATATAGCACCAATGCAATTCCAAGGATTCGGTTCTTCCGCTGATGAGGATGAAATGGGTTTTCCGCGGTTCGATAGACTTGGCCGTTTGCGCCACCCGTACCTCGATTCTCAGGAGCCGCCATACGTTTCAGAGGACAGTCCTCCGAGGATTTCTTATTCAAACAAGAGCAGTCGCCAGTCGTCTCTGAAGAAGTCCAAGTCAACTACAGTGTATCGTCAGGCTGATGACCCATCTCTAGGCGAACCATCTGGTCAGCACCAGCAGGTTGTGTTCTACGAGGAACAAAGTGACAGAGATGACTCTGATGACTATGCTTACCCGATCGATACTATAAAGCGGGCTCCTAAAGTGCCCAAGTCTGGTAGTTACTTGTTTGAGCGCGGAGAGTCAGTAGTTTATTCCGATACGGAGCTGCCACACGATAAAGACGAGTACGAGGAGTACAGAGGCAGCCCCTATCCAGAACATTATGAAGAAGTGGTAATGTTCCAGACGCAGGAATGTTACCCGCAATACGAGCACGATCTCGAAGAGAACAGGGACGATAATGAGGAACATTACGCTCGAGATCTCGACCAACGTTTCAGTCTGAATAATGTAGAGAGGTTCTATTCTAGTCACTACGTCGACTCACAGGCTTCTAGCGACAGCCCCGAGCAAAAGTTTGACGTGTCCACGCTGCCCCCGCCTCTTTGCTCCGATGACGAGAATGATTAAATGTACTTGTAGTTTGCGGTGCAATTTCATATTATATTTAGTTTGGTCGTTGTCACCCCTCGCCTCGGCTGTACGTTCACTATTCGGTATGCGAGCGTGCCGGCCGATTAGCGTTTCGAAATTTAAATTCCAATTAATGCAATTATTGTTATATTGATATTAGGGTACTCATTATATTGAATATTTACATTGTCACTTTAAATATTTAGCAAAATAATAACTAAAAAAAAATATCTAGTGCCAATTCCCGGATAGCGCAACCCTTTCGACTATCGTGTGAACGCGGACTCACACCTATAGCTTGTTAAGTATTTAGGTGTAGTTATATGTGTATTGATCTAAATTATACATTTTCTGACGTCTCACGAAATACTGGTCAATATAACGATTACTTGAATATAAAACTGTCCTTATAGTCGTTGCGTTAAACCTTGTTTACACCCTAGAGCTAAAGCTTATGGAAATGCAATACAGGTATATTGAAAAACGTAGTGCCAATGTCTTCTAGTCGTATATTTTAGTGTTTTCAACCTTTATAAATGTTATATTCGTTGATAAAAAATATCCTGAAAATAGTATTATTGTAAAGGCTGTGATTTACTTTGTGTGGTGATGAGATCCAAGATCTGAGTTGTTCTGTTAAGGCATTTACTGCTCAAGCGATCATTGTATTGTTTTTGCGCACTAAGCACGAATATTAGTTTTTTAGTCTAAATTTAATTTTGTCCATGAAACTACACTAGTTATTACAATATGGGATCTGCATTCGTGCCAAATCTGCTCAATTTTTTCCAACATTTATTATGATAATTTATTGTAAACTTTTTTAATAATGAATTTTGGGAATCTTAAATATGTTATAGTTGAAATAGTTATGAGATTATGTGTCGTGTGTGTGGTTTAGCGCTGTTAATTTATCTATCATCGAAGTTAATGACTGCGTCGCGTAAACTAAATTTCTTTCATAGACTTTTACTAGACATTTGACCATAGACTTTTGACTATAGTTAGAATTATTTTAAACGTAACAAAAAGATACATAAAATACAAAACAATGTATTTTACTTTTACGTATATTTCCGCTTCGTCTTCAATTATTTATTAATTCTTATGTTATGTTCAGCTATGTTATGCCACTAAGCAGTAGCTGTATCGTTTAAAGATATCGTATGACGCGAGTATATTTGCAAATTAAATTCTGTTACCAAAAGGATTTTTTGATGGAAATGAAGGGAATATATTAAATCTTCAGTTTCCTAAGACACCCTTTAGAACGTAGTATGCATTATAAATCGAAAAAGCAAGAAATACCTTTCGCTTTTAAAATAATATCTAACAGAAATATTACACAGATAGGTACTTAGTCACTTTCGACATTATTTTTTCAATTATACACCCTATCAATACTGCATAACGTACAGTTTTGGCTATTTCGCTGCTCACCTACAAAACTGCGTAACGAACTAATTTGCGAATAAACAACAAAAGGACATTCCTTTCTGCAGTTCATATATATTTAGATAGGAATAAATTTATCGAAAAAAATAGACGAATTGTGTGTCGGTGTAGATGTGAGAAGATTCTTTTGAGAACTTTAGAGTTAGTTAAGTCAGTCGTATAATGAGTGGAGTATATTGAAAATTAAATATAGTAAAAACTCACTTATGTCTGATGTGTTAAAGTATTGAATGTTCTAGAGATGATATTGTTTTGCATGACGTGATATTGGTTCTTGTTAAATAATTAATATGTACAGGTTGTATGAAAACAAGTCAATCTGAATACGGTGAAGTATTATATCACATAAATAAGAACTAAGCCGTCATGAGCAGTAACGATGATCAAAGTATACAATCTTGATACTTTAACAGTCTAAATTATGAAAAAATGATACATGAATACGTATATAAAGTCTCAATTTGATTGTAACTGCTAAAGAATTGATGAGAATGCATCACAAGCACTATATTCAGGCAGACTTGGTTCAGAACCCCTGTATAATAATAATAATTTATTTTTACGTAGTGAAATATTTTATTACACAAATATTGCTGTTTTAAACAAAATATATTTTATGTTATACATTGGGTAAGCCAATGTGTTATAGATACTGTTATATTATTTGCTTATAGTGAACTCCTAAACTTATGAAACTTTAGCTATATCGAACCCTTTACAGTGTTTATAATGTTTTTCAATACTTTTCTGATATGCAAGTATAATGTTTTATTGAGTAACGTTCGAGTTAATCTATAGTTTTATTTAATCTTTTATTTAATTTAACAATGACTGAAATTACAACTAAACGATGCGACTATTGTAGAGAAATGTAGCTTACAATTTTGATACTTGCATGTCAGAAAAGTATCAAAATATATTCAAATATTATCCTATAAACCCTGTGCTAAATAGTGTTCAATTATAATTGAATTAAAAGATTAAATGGTCGTGTGTGCACGAAGCAATTTTAGTCTACTAGCGTAAGAGGTCGGAAGACCTCCCTAGTTAGCGCAATAACTGTACGGTACGATATTAAAAAAAAATCTTAGTACATAAGTATTTCGACTTTTCGATTGAGAGTGTACAATCCGAATAGACTGTAATGTTACAATTTCATTGAATTGTTTAAGTTTGAGCGCCCGCTATGGATGTGTGCCGTGAACCAATCGAATTGGGCTAGCGAATCCTAATCGCATAGTAATAAATATCATCTTGAGGAATTATTTAAAGTCAGTTTTGGTGAAGAATATCAACTATGAAAATAATTACATAAATACTCATTAATATTGTTGGCTTTGAAGTGCTGCTATTGATCAAAGACTTTGAAGTAATGTTATGAACATGGATCGGAAAAAACATACCAAAGCTAGACTACAATCGGATCAAGCTACAAATTGAACATCAAAGGTAAAGATTCGTTCCATAGACAAGATAAAGTTCTGGTTGAAGTGATGTATACTCTCGTTCACAGACGCGTCCAAAGCGGACGCATTAAGTCATGTAATTGAAATATTGTTTCGATTATTGAAACGTTACTTCCTTTTTGAATTTATATGTGCGTGTTAGTGTACTGTGTCCCGCAATACACGGCACTGCCCCGCCTTGCCGGGGATAGTTAAACAATAAATAAATAAAAATAATGCGCGTTTTCACTGTTATGTTGTCCTTTTTGGTTTTGTACCTTTTTTTATAAGCTGCCAGGATGTGTCATGTGAGTTGGGCAACGTTTATGAAGCTTTCGCGAAGATTTAAGTTTTTTGAATATGGAATATTAAGTCTGTCTTGTATACGGTCTCTAAAAGTAATCATTAAAAATAATATAAGTGTGATCTTTGATGTCACTGCAATTTGAATCTTCGCTTAAGCTCAATAGATTCATAATAACCTACCTACACATTTTATTTCGTTCATAAGTGTAGTTGTTTATAATTTAATATTCCTTTTTTTTTAACAGGTTCACTAAGCTTTTACTTAAGTTGTTCTCCTTTTTTTTATAATTTTTTGCAGGATTTTTCTTTTGTTCACAGATTTGCTTTTTCCCCTGCATGCTTACTCTTTTATTTTAAGAATGATATTACTTTATGTTACTATTATTTTACCCCTTAAACCATTAGTCTGTCATTGGTTTGTCAGTTTTTGTAATTATTTTGAAATACATATTTAATTTCAAAATATAAAAACAGTCTTGCATTAGGAAAATTACCAATGATGTTCCAATGGATTTTAATTTTATTCCAACTATAATTTTTTTACCATTAAATTATTTATACCAGAATGGGATGTGGTCTTTAGATATAATTTGTACTGACACAATGATATCACTATAAATTATCAAAAATCTACGGTGCTCAATCCCGCTTCCTATTCTGGTCTCACCAAACAATTACTACAACTTCATCTCTTCTCAACAGACGAGACATCTCCCGAGGAAGATAACACAGTGTCCTCCGCAAGTCTGTGCATGTCCCCGTCATCGGTGACCGACCACAGTATCGCGGGGGTGCCTATATTCGCGTCAACACCTTTAGTCTCGCGGCCGCTGACCAATGGGCACGATGTTGTGGACAACAAGAGGAATAGCGAGAATAATAATGATACTGTCGGTACTGTTAATGGGAATGTTAATGGTGAGTGTTTTTTTTTTGTGTTTTATTACAATACTAGCTTCTCTACTTCTCGGTTTCACCGGCTTTCAGTCAACGTCTTTGGTTACTGATCGTGTATGACCCACGGAAGCGGAGCATAATTAAACAATTAAAATGTCGTGCAATGTGATGGTATAGATAGCTAATACAATTTTCCATTTGGACTGGTAGTTCCAGAGATTAGCGCGTTTAAATAGACAAAAAATCTCTTAAAATATTTAATTACTACATATTTTTTTTCCTAATAAAGTTCTAAACGAAAATATGGTGGTCAGATCGATGAATAGAGTAGATATGTTATACTTTGCGTGGACTTGTGTTTTTATGACTTCATCGATTTGGACGAATGTATTACTGTCCGGGGATTATGTAAATAAAAAATATCAGCTTATTGTCCCACTGCATAGCAAAGGCCTCTTGTCATGCAGAGAAAGCATAAGCTTTCATTGCCATGCTTGCTCTAGGCAGACACAGATTCAGTTTTTTTTCAATTAACATGTATGTGTTAGACATACATGTTAATTGAATGCCAGGTTTTCTCATGATGTTTTCGTATATTAGAGACATAGTGACCATGACACTTGAGTCATAACGATATAACGATATTGACTATCTGTAATCATTACAGTTATCTCAGTTCTTTAGATTACTATAATGATAAAGTATACGTTTTTATTATCCGCAGTTACGATAGTGTCCGAGTCAGTGAACAGTATGGATGTGCTGAGTGGAGGAGAGAGCGATGCCGGGGATACACTCTCGAGGCGGAATAATAATAGGTAAGTGTCGCATTTATATAATTAATAACTTTTCCCCGCGGCTTCGCTCGCGGTAAATTCGAGAGAATTAGTTTACTTCTACGTTTGTACTAAGTTTTTCCATACAAAGTTTGGACCCCTTCAGAGGGTTTTTTTTTTGGTGGTAAAAATCATCAAATGACTCCTTCCGCCCTTGGTGGAGCAGAGGGGACTGTCATACTTTTACTGACTAAAAAACCAAGCCCTTTGCGTTCCGGGGCCACGGTATTCTGTTCAGACGTCCCGCGACTCCGGTTAGAGGGTGAATTTAAAAAAAAACCTCTCTTAGCGGATGTCTACTAACTATAGATAACCTCCCTGCCAAACGTCAAGCGGTTTTTGATATTTCGTGATGAATGAGTAAGTGTCCTTTCGCTTTATATAATATATTTATATTTATGAGATAATGTTGCTCAGATAACAACAACTAAAATATTATCTTTATTAGTAGGTAATCGTGGCAAAACGAATTAACGTTAGTTTCTCCCATTTTTTAAGGCAATTGTAATGATTAACGCTAATTAATTTAAAATCCAGTTAATTCTGTCTATGATATACATTTTTTTTCCAATATTCATTATATGTCTTAGTAAAGATTTGCATCACAAAGATCACTCTAATGATTAATCTCCTCACGTGCAGTCTGTACGCACATGCTAATTAGTTTATCAATTTAAAACAAGATGAGTCATAGTACATCATTACACATTACGTATTTTAAGAAAAACCGAGATGAATCATTGTATGATTTATGATAAACTAGCGACCCGCCCGGCTTCGCACGGGTGCAATGTAAACTTTCCTCTTGAATCACTCAAATTATTGACGAAACCGTATTAAAATCCGTTGCCTAGTTTAAACGATCTAAGCGTACAAACGGCAGACAGCCACTTTGTTTATACTATATATCTAAAGATTTTTAACGAGATGAATCATTGTATGATTTGTGATAATTTTTGCAGTATATCGTCCGGCCTGCTAGGCACGTTACGGGAAGTAAGCGACGCTCCCAGGAAAAGAAATATGGACATTACGTATTTCGTGGCTAAGGAACTGCTGATGACGGAGAGGACTTACAAGAGGGACTTGGAACTTGTTACTGTGGTGAGTATTACTTATATTTCCGGAATTGGGTAGTTGAGACCATCAATCAATTGACGTACTTTTTATGACCTGTTAAAACGCGATTCATCAATAAATTTTGTATGGCAATATTGAACTGTGACGTCACTGATTTTCCAACTCAAGTAAAAGAAACTTTTCAATTTTATTTATGCAATAACAGCATTCACATCAATCGTTGGCAGTACTTATAGAAATATAATTTAAAAAATGCAAAGTTCTATATTTCATTAAGGTTTTACTGCTCTATCTGTACTTATAGAGCAGTAAAACCTTAGCTTACCTTTAAGCCATTTAAAACCACATAATATTATGCACAAAATATGATCAAATGAATTAATTTGGATATTTTGTTTAGAAATGGAGCAGTAGCGTATCTGAGCTGGCGGCGGGTGGAGCCGAGGCGGGCGCAGCGCTGGCCCGCGCGTGCCTGGCGCTGGAGCCGCTCGCACTCAGCAACGGCAAGCTACTGGCTCGGCTAGACAGGCTACTGGCCAACACGCCTAAACCTGAAGGTAACTAACTCATTGGCATGACCCACTTGCGTTAAAAACTTAACTCGAGAGTTAAACTCAAATGTCATAAGGGCCTAAATCTCGACATTTTTATAATTTTCATTGTTGATATAGCCCTTTCTTAGCAACAAACTATGCGTTAATAAGATAACCCTGGCTTGGGCAACGGGCTATAAATTTTATTTTTTATTGCGTAGGTACTTGTTTTTGGACACTGTCAAATGTTTAAAAATTGTTATTTTTTGACAGATTCAGATGAACCGGAGTACAAGAAAATAGCGGATGTCCTTTACGAACATTTGTTGAGTACAATAGACGTAAGTACCAGTACAATTTAATTAGTTATCGTAAAAAAATATCAGCAGGTGATCCATACATTTGTTTGAAGAACTTGACAAAATGTATGGATCAGCAGATTTTTTTTACGATGTCACGGTTGTTCTCATTGTGAAAGTTGTAATTATTCTGTTAAAAAAAAATAAGGTTATAATAAGTATAGACTTTGTTACGTTAAATCAAGTGACATTTTGTTTTTCGCAGGCGTACCTGTGGTACAGCGCGCGTGCAGGCTCGCTAGTGGGCGTGGTGGAGAGCGTGCGGCGGCGCGGGGGCGCGGCCGGCCGCGCGGCGCAACACTTCGACGCGCACGCGCCGCTGCCGCTCGCTGCCTTACTGCTGAGGCCACTGCACAGGGCGCTGCACTACAAGAGACTAGCTCATGGTATGCACAATAACACCTGACTAAGCTTGTGATACAATGTTCATCTTAAGGAAGAACCTGATGCTTGAAGTACAAATACTTTTAATCTACTTCAGACATAGATGTCTTTATATAATTTTAAGTAATCTAGGAAACTTCCTATAATATATGTATGTCTTCATAACCTGCATTTGTATCAAATAAATTGATCACTACGCTTAGGTACTCAATGCGGGCTAGCGGTTCCAGACTCATATTATTTATAAATCCAGCTTTCCTCAAGATGTTTTTCATCATCGAAATCAGTGACGATAATATTCATCGTAAATATAATAAAATCAATTTTTCTATAGAATTATTCAACTCAACCCAAAGCGAGTGTTCTGCTGCGGCACTAGAGCTAGCGGAACACGTCGCGTCGGAGGCGCGCGAGCAGTTGCAACACGGAGAGAACCATGCTGCACTGTGTCAGCTACAAAGAGACATTGCAGGTTTGTACCTAAAGTTCCAAGTATTTTCCTTCTTTGATACTAGCTTATGCTCTCTGTTATTGAGGTTGACTGTAGTGTGTACGCGGTAGATATTTAAATATATCGGTTTTATCGGTTTTTTTTTTTGTAAAACCTACACGGGTCTTAGTGAGTTCCTACCGCCCGCTAGTTTGAGGCAGTCAGACAATATTTTTTCTCTTAAACGACTAAAATCCGACGAAAACTCGGATCAATTCGTGGACAAAAGCTGGTTTTGTATAAGTTGTAAAATTATTAATATTTGTTGTCAGGTTACGACAAACTCCTGGTGGCGGAGCGGGAGTTCATTAGAATGGGATGCGTCTACAAACATTCTTCTAGAGGACTACAACAGAGGATGTTGTTTTTGGTATGTTGCTATTAGTTTAGTTTATGCAAGACCAGTCAAAAACAAATGTTTACAAACAATTCTTAAACACTGTTTTCTGTAACAGCAATAGTTGTAAAATATCTCCTAAGTTTAAATTATAATGACACGGAATCCCTACTTATAATTTGTAAATAAGACTTGTTTCTATCAGCTGTAACTCAAGAGCAGTCGAAGCATACTCATGCATACTCTCATAAACAGACGCGAGCAACCAAACTTTCACACATCACATACACACGCACTCACTCATATATACATTGATTACATTGCATCTACCAATGAATTGTAACGAACTCACTCGCCGCGGGAGGAAGACCTGGAGTCCTGCAAAACAGGGCTACCCTAGTTTAGGCTCCAGTCCACTCCATTTATTATACTTTCTGTGCTGTGTTACATCAATGTGGAAAAATAAATGAATTTTTATTATTTATTTTATTAGTTGTTGAAAACAATGTTGCTCAAGTTTTGTTAACCAAAGTAAGTTGCTTTTAGTTGTTTCCAACAATACTGCAACAAATTTGTTTTGTTGTGGTTTTTCTTACTATTTACAAGGCTTTTTACTGCAACACTAAAACATTGTTGTGCAACTTTTGTTTGTTATACGGAATTTACATATCGAATACTTATTATTATGAATCCTTTTTTTTTCAGTTCAGTGACGTGTTAGTCGTGACGTCGAAAGCTGGGTCGATGCAGTTCCGAGCGCACTCGGCGTTACCGCTTCATGCTTTGGAGTTGAAACCTTCAGAGCTACCGCATTCCTTCACACTTACTGGTAAATATGACATGTCCAGTTATTTTTGTCATTTTCTTAGAAACCTGCCTAACACTAGGAATTTCTATTGTATTCTGGGTGCGTTTACAAACAATACGGATGTAAAAAGATACTTAAAGAAGCCAAATGTTGAACTATTATTACAATATTGTTTTGTTCTGGACTGACTGCCTCGTTGGTCTAGTGGTCGCAAAGCGCGACTGCTGAGCATGAGGTCTTGGGTTCGATTCCCAGGTCGGGCAAAGTGTTATTGGGTTTTTCCATCATGAATTTCTCAGTAGCAGCCTCGGAGTCTAGATTTGTGCCCGGTTGATGGCAATAGGCTCGCCCCCTATTACATGGGACTTAAACATAACTGGCGAAATGTGGGTGTACAATGGGTACACCTCTGCCTAACCCTTCGGGGATTACAGGCGTGATGTTATGTTGTTTTGTTCTGGACTATATCTGGAACTTTCAAGGAGATATTGAAGGTTGTGATGTATCTGACACGTCTGTCAAATAACTACCAATGTTATTTTACCTCGTAAATAAAAATCTAATAACCGATTTGAAACAGGCGAAGACATAAATCTCCTGCTAAGTGCTACGAACGACTGGGAGTACACCGGCTGGTACAACGCGCTGCAGACGACGATAGAGAACGCGCGCGACAAGTACACGGATGTCGACACGGAACTCACGCCTTATGAACAAGAGACTGGTACGTATACGTAACTATAGCCTTACAAACATGACGTATAGCTTAAAATATAAAGCAGAATAGTTTTTATCGAAATCATTTTTGATACAATAAATAAATATCTAAATATCTTGCGACAACTTCACACACGGCTATCTGATCCCAAGCTAAGCAGAGCTTGTGTTATGGTAACCAGACAACTGATATACATACTTATATAATTTATAAATACATTCATATTATAGATAAAATAATTATAAATTACGTTAAACTTAAAATATCTAAATACTTATATGGATATTACTATCCAGCAATAAAAGTACGGGCAGTGTCATGATGCTGTCATTTGTTATTCATGAACCGTTTACCCCGCATTCGAACATATTTGATTGCATGATCATATCTAAAATAATTACAATAATTTCAAACATGAAAAAAAGTGAGTTTATTCGTTTTGGCACAACCTACAAAATACACATGAGGTAGAGTTTATTTAAATAAACTACTTTTTAAACGACATTAATTCTTTGAGGCAACAAGAGCGAACAACTAGATTTAACGAAGTGTTCGTGAGTATTAAAAGGTCCTTTTTTTTTTTGCAGAGTCCTCCTCGTCCAGCGCGTGCGGCGCGGGCGGGGGGCTGGCGCACGTGTGCTGGCACCGCTTCACGTCGCTAGACACCACACATCTACATTTAGCCATGAGGGTATGTAAAAAAAGAAACAAAGAAAAACTATTTATTTACGTGAAAGCGAAGCACATAACATAAAAAAAACAAGTATTCAATCTGAAAAAATAAATAAATAAAAATAAATATTGTTATAAACGGCTATTTGGCTATTCGGCTATATGACGGGCCTGTTGGTCTAGTGGTTAGCGGCCCTGACTGCTAAGCCGGAGGTCGTGGGTTCGATTCCCACCCAGGACAAACTTTATGTGATGAGCATGATTGTTAGTTCTGTGTCTGGGTGTGATTTATCTATAATATGTATGTATTTATAAATTATATAAGTATGTATTTCAGTTGTCTGGTTACCATAACACAAGCTCTGCTTAGCTTGGGATCAGATAGCCGTGTGTGAGTTGTCCCGAGATATTTATTTATTTATTTGCGCCACTCTTTTTTGTAAATGACATTCAAAAGTGCTTTTAATGATATAATTAAAATAAATGATTTGACTTTGACTTTGTGAAACAGATTTTAACATGAATTCAGTTCATGATTCTTCTCAACCCGAAGCGTTGAGATTTGATTTCGGTTTAAAAATAATACTGGTTTCTTTTTTACGCTATTTGTTATTGTGGAATTATTATAACAGTGTAAAATAATTGAACGATTCAATTTTAAACGTAATTTCGCTGAATCTTGGTGACTTTTCCACGGGAACCTACTTTAAATATAGCCGATTTATAATTATGTCTATATATTTCCAGACACAGTTATCCGGGTACTTACTGCGCAAGTTCAAAAAGTCTCCGGGCTGGCAGAAGCTATGGGTCGTGTTCGCGGTGTCTACGTTATTCTTCTACAAGAGCTGGCAGGACGAAACGCCACTGGCGTCCCTGCCGTTATTAGGGTAAGTTTAATCATTATCAAGTATTTATAATCAGTAAGGTTTTTTGCTACATTTGATGTGATGATGATCTACATTTGATAGTATTTGATGCAATTCATACATTTCTTGAATCAACCTAATTTATACTTTAATAACACAATTTACGCTATAGAATGTCCAGGGTTTGAATAGACTTTGAACCTTATACCTTAAGATTTAAAGCCTTTTGTCGGATAACCCCTCATCTGTGGATCGAGCTGCTGGAGCTTGACGTTTAAAATGCTCGTCTGTGTACCGCGCTCCTAGAGCTCGATTTTTTATACGATTTTTATTTTTACCACAGATGTGTCGTAAACTGGCCAAACTCAGTCGCCACAGTTGAGCTAATAATATTCATCTTTATTGGCTTCTATTATATCTGTTGCTACAGGATATTTTCTCTTGTACAGGTACAGCGTGGGTGCGCCTGCGTCGGATGACAACATCGACAAAGATTTCGTGTTTAAACTTCAGTTCAAGAACCACGTGTACTTCTTCAGAGCGGACAGCCAGTACACTTTCAATAGGTATGTTTTACATACATCTATACTTACACCACAGTATCATAATTAGGTAGTGGAAACCACTAATCAACTGATGTACTTTATATGACCTGTCAAAAAGCGATTCTCTCATAGATTTAGTATGGCAGTAGCAAATTGTGACGTCTCAAACTACCTGCTTTTAAAAAGTAATAAATGTTAAATAATTACAAAAAACATAGATAGCTATATCAACTTCACAGCCTGTGTCAAAAGTCTTCTGCGTAAGTACTAAATGTTACCCGTATGCGGGTCAGTGGCAAATCAGCGACGTTTTTACAACATTCACGGAGACAATTTTGTGTAACGTTCACATAATATTCTAATATTAAACTCAATATGTTGACATTAATTGTTACTAGATTTTGACCCTTATTGCCGGATATTCAGAAATAAACTATCGCGACGATACTATACAACTCTTTTTTACTTATTTACAGATGGACAGAAGTTCTACAAACAGCGACAATGCGGCCCGAACGTAATTGAAAATAAAGCAATCTTAGATAATAATAAAAAAAAAAATGTAATACTAAAAGTATACAAAAATCACGATAAAACATTGGTGCCATAGAATCGTGGCCAGATATATTTTTGTACGAACTTTACGAAGTGAATCTTGCCTGTATTTATTGTGTGAATAGATCGCTTTAGTATTAGACCAAGACTGACGGATGTCATAGACTTTGATGCATTGTAGTCATAATATATGTTAGGTGGCTAATGTAGAACATAATATAACTGGTAAAACGTGGGTATATGGGGCAGTGCAAACAATATGCTCGAGGGTTTTCATTAATTAATTGATATTGAACTCAAAAACATCATGCATAGAGTTGAAAATTGTGTACAAGACATGCTATGCGGTATTTTGGTCTACCACGCAATTATTTTAAATAACATAGTAAAGGATACAAGAAAGTAAAACTTAGAACTAATAATTTTGTAATCAAAAGCGTAATACACAATTACGTAAATGTCGACTTTATTGCTGTTGTGTTTGAGTTTATTATCAATTAAACTATAAATACTGCTCAAGCTGACCGTAACAGACAGCTCACCTCTCCAGGGAATGCAGACGATGATGTTTAGGATCTTAAGTCCGTCGTTAGTTATATGAGACTTGAGTGGCTGAAAAATGCAGATGCATCTTTTTGTAAAATACCATTTGTATGTTATGTTATAAAGCATGGGTTCCTAACCAGTGAAGGCGAAGAATTATTTAAACAGGATCGTGGCCGCTTCAAAACAACAGTATGTTTGTTTGTAAATTCATAATCTTGGTTTGACAAAAAAATCTTGATGCCTATCCTGAGGTTGCCATATTGGGGCACGATATATACGCCCATAGTGATTTTAAAAGAAAATTAGGTAAGGCGCATATAGGTTGGGAGCCCCTGCCATAAAGGTTGTTTTGTGGACACGACTTGTTACTCTGAAAGTCTTTTAGATCCGTATGTTACATTCATAGGTTATGGTCCTTTGGTTCGAGAAAATAAAATGGAATAGCAAGTTTAAACGTGTCCACGTTGTCACAACAAAACGATACCAACGAATAAATCCGTCGTAAAGATTATAAAATAAATAAAAAAATAAACTTAAAAAAGAACCTTGTTATCGCTAACTATGTTAGCAATCGTGCCTTTTATCCCAAATGTATATTTCCATTAAAAAAAAAAATAACTATATTTATTTAAGATTCGTGATAAGTATACATTGGTTTTAATATGGACGTCACACATTAGATTTTAGATAATTAGCTGACTCAATATGGGATTTCGGGTTTTAGAAAAGTTCTGCCTTGTAGAGCCCTGTTTTTGTCACTCATAACTTGTTCTAACAACAACATGTTAGAAAAATAACGCTATCTTTATCTTAGTGTTAGCGTATAGTTCACGATAAATATACAGCCATGTAGACTATTAGCTATTTACGAAAAAAATATCACCAAAATGCAGCCATTTCAGTTATATAGTAACACAGTAACTGCCGTTATTTACCTAATGAAATATAAGGATAGCATCGAATGCATATTTTCCTTTAGTTCATTCTTTGGTCCCAAGTCTTATAAAAATAATTCATTTAAAGAAAATAATCCAATTCGAGATTTTTTGGATACAAACATTGAAGATTTTGTTTATATGCATCTGGGAGGCAATTCTACAAACTTTTAGAAACGATCGCAATCTAATCTCAGTCTCAATATGTCAAAAATGCCTCAATTTTACTAACATGTTTTGACATTAATTGGTGCTGAGATGAGATTGCGACTAAATGTTGAACATTATTTTTTTATTAGTATAATTAGCCTTCAAATGCTCTTAACTGAGATACAGTCACATTCTAAAACCTGATTTGTCATATCTATGGCCGGATGTTCTTCTGTGTATAGTTTCACTTTATGAAAGGAAACTGACTCCTTGATATTTATAGATATTAACAGTACAGTAGCCTTGTATCAGAGAAAAGGCTTATGTAAGCCTGAATATATGTTTTAGAAGATTTTTGAATGGATGGTAAACAACTTTTATTTGTACATAGGTCATGGTGAAGAAATGAATGAAACCCTGATTTTTGTGTGGTTTGGAACCAAATCAAGGCATCGGTTGTGTGTAAAAGACCAGCAATGGTCGATTCATATATGTATTGGTCCTTTTGACCCTAATTTCCAGTTCCGAAAAATTGGTCTTTCGGTTCGAAATGTGTTGTGGTGAGGAATAATAAGAGTACAGTGTAGTGATAAGTAAGTGGAATTTTTACGTGCTCCCGTGTTCATATAAAATTTATTATTTTATTCATTTAACTGTAGAAGAAGAATATTTTTTAAACTCGTCATCAGAAGTAATGGGTCCATTATATTAGATGTTGCAATACTTAGTGCGAATTCGACCAAAATACGTAGCATAAGTCTTATTCTGCATGTTAATTTTTGTATGAGAGCTTTTGTACGGAAAAGCTGTCACGTCGACTTTATTCCACGGATTAAAGATACCTGACGTTGGTAAATCAGCCCTAGACGAATGTACTTTAAACAAAATAAAATCATTTCCAAAATATTTGTCGGCTGTGTAGTATAGACTTTTATAAGATATTAACAAATTCACACTAATACGGTCAGTGGTTGACTATAAGCAATAAAGCATCACAGGTAAATAATATAGTTTATATTAGAATAATGAGCTTACTGTTTAAAGTAAATGTATAAGCGCAGTTGATAGCTCGTCAAACGATAAAATGGTACAAACGAAACAATGGAAATGAATGAATTGTACAACTGAACGAATGATGACGGACTGAACGATTTAGTGGAAAAAATGAATGAAGCGCGAATGATACAAAATTGATATTGAAATCTCAAGGTTTTTTTTTATTTTTCCCGTTTACATCAAAAATGATTTATGTTATACGTATTTTTAAATTTCAAAAGGTTTATTGTATATTAAAATAAAATAATATGCATGATGTTACATTAATGAATTCATATTTCGAGTGCTATTATGTGTGAATATTCCCAAAGCTTTTATTTATAGATTTATTTATTAAGAAACAGTTCATGAGTTTAACATAAAAATGGAGGAATATTTATTAATTTAATTCACTTTCAACAGATCATGTTCAAAAAATATATTTAAATAAAATATTTTACTGTATTCGTTTTAATGTTTGTGAAAGTTTTATGTAAAAAAGGAAAATATCAATTCAAAATTGTCATTGAAATAAAAACATTCAAGTTCATTCGACGTTTTATTTTATAGATTCCATTTTAAAACATTGTTCGAAATTACTTAAATTTAGTTTGGCTTTGGCAACACCGAAGTTTCTAGACAAATTAAAATTATCTACCAATATTAATTATGTAGAATGTCAGATCTTAAATATTAAATACATTATATAAATGTCTACTTAATATGTGATACTAATAATGATTTTTGAGATCATACAGAATCTTTGGCATTGTCTGTTTTACTGTAAAGGTGGCACATTCAATTCCCTACTGTTATTCGAATTAAAATAAAATGCTGCTCTTAAAAACTACTTTTACAGACCTAAAATATAGCAATCAGTCAGTATTGGTGGACTCGAGCGCCTTACAGAGAAAAATAGCTTTTATACAAGGTGCAGTTTTGGATCCACCTCAAATTCAAGAAGGTAGACTATGCTAGTCATTCTCAACACGAATCGTTAGTAAAATAATAAATAGGGATTATTTTAGTAGGTTATTTTCGAATTTGAATTATCCATATTTCAGCTGGGTTTAGGCAAGTGGGACAATAAATCCACACGCACACAGCAATATAGTCGTGCGACACTGCCTACCACATGCGCAACGGGGCGATTCTGTTCTATAATAGTGGTGTATTCTGAAATACTATCAAACGTAAAAACTAAAAAAAACTAGTATTTTTTAAATATTTCTGCCGAGCATACAAAGCTGTACCTTTTATAACCTATGTCAAAGACAATTTACAAATGCAGTACTTACAAATACAAAAAAATAACTTATTAGTTTACTAAAAGAATGGCGGCCTAAATGAACTGGTATTTTTCTGTAAGGCATCTGTATCTTTAATCTCCACGCCTGCACTTCACCTGTCCTTAAGGCCCTGTTTGGTCCCACACCCGGAGTCCAAAAATGTTGACTGATTATACAAAAATATCTTACAATATTTACATCTTCAAACGCTCAGCGTTCATAAATAAATAGTAAAATAGGTAAGCGGTACAATTTGTGCTTTCCGCAATAAATAATAAAGTCTACATTCGGTTAACTACTTATTTGAAATTGTCATAGAGAAATTATAGTCGGTAGTAAAAATAAATAATG
The DNA here is from genome assembly GCA_949774945.1 of Hoplodrina ambigua. Taxonomy (NCBI): domain Eukaryota; kingdom Metazoa; phylum Arthropoda; class Insecta; order Lepidoptera; family Noctuidae; genus Hoplodrina; species Hoplodrina ambigua. Next base: position 12,859,804 of record OX458968.1, read on the forward strand.
TCATAGTAAAAATAAAATAGATTCTAAAAGATACTTTATGTACAAATTATATATAGATTAGGTGAAATTCGTGTTATTCATAACTGTAGATCGGATATTCGGATATTATTTACCTTAAGTTTCGCCAGAAAGGAATATCAACATACAGTTGATTTGCAAAAATAAAATTCCAACACCTGATTTTTTTATAAATATGTATAAATTCCATTATCCGATCTCTGTTAATAATAGAAATCACAAGATTTTTTTACACAATTTGCGCGTAATAAAACAGCCTCTACCTAGCTTTAAAAATACAACAAACTTAATTAGCTGCACATCACAGCCATGTAAAGGTGCAATTTAAAAATACATAATCTCACATAGCATAATCTAATATAGCACGGGAAGACAAGTAGGTATGGCAACAGTAAAAATATGAGACAATTTGCTTATAAACAAGGACTGTAGCTAAAACAATAGGCTAGATGACACCATCAATCAATTGATGTACTTTTTATGACCTGTCAAAAAGCGATTCTGCCATAGATTTTGTATGGCAGAATCAATTCAATTGATACCTAACGGTTTATTGTTTTTAAAGCAACTACATATTATAAAAAATAATTTTCACAGTTTATTGAAAATTAATCTGGTTTACAGGGCTAAAATAAAATAAGAAGAGAAGTTGTATCTTGGAATAATGGGTTGATGATGTCAAGTACCTAATTGAACAGGCAAATTAATTAAGGACCTAATTACAACCTCTATTACTAACCACAGAAGGTTGAACTTGCTTAATTTTGCCGAGCAAGTCAGCACTTCTTTTATACCTCTCTGTTTGCCTTTTCTGACTAACCTTGAACTCCGGTTTTAGTACAGGTGTAAATGTCCCAAAATTATACTAATAAACATCACAATTTAATTCACATCCTAGTCGAGACTGCATCTCCATTCTCTTTACTCTCTCCATCCAACTGTTCTTTGCTGCGTTTCTCTTTGTTCCTGCTTTTAAATATCGAAGCGTTTGTGATGGACCGGATGCGGAAGGAGCCGGGTGTTCCATTGCCTATGGAAGTGCCGGACCCCTCGTGTTGCTGGTGCCGGATGTTCGGCGACCGGTCCCTAGGTCGCGTTCTTGATGAGAAACTTGCTGCTTTTAGTCGAGCGCCTATAAGAATATGGATGTCAAAATTAATATGGTAAAACAGTGAAAAATATGCATTAAAAGTGGTGAGTTTTGACAGGTGTATAGCTTTATTTGCATTACAAAGTGGACCCATACAAAAAGGTTATCCCTTTCTGGTCTCTCAGTTTTCTCAAAATTGAGGACTAGATTGATTCTAGTGGCACTCAAGAGACCAGATTTGTGATGAAGCGTGTGGTTTCAACACATCATTTCATAACCCCTGTATGAAACAGCTTTGATTGCAGATTACAGAACTGCAGTATGCTTAGTACTTATCATAAATTTGTGCTTAAATCCTGTGTTTATATTTCTCTTCTACCTTTTTGTATACGAAGCAATTTAGTATCTCATACCTAGTCCCAACTTGGGCTGTTTATCCCTGGGCGGGAGTGCGTCGTGAGGCGTGAGGTGCGGGTGGCCGGCGCCGGTGGGCGTGTGCGGCGCCGACAGCGAGGCGGGCGGCGCTGACGTTATGTCCGCGCGCCGCACCACCAGGCTACTCGAGTGGGGACGGATCGCGCCCAGCTCCAGCTCATTGCCAGTCCTGTGTGGAGGATTGGAGATTGGTAAAATTATTTAAAGATAATCCAAAGAAACGTCTATAGAATAGGAATCTCGTGGTCAGGGTAGACATCAGCAATATGCTTCAGCATCATTATATTATAAATTAAATTCCTCCGTCTCCTTAAGATTGTGTTTTTCATATAGTTTTCAACAATAGGATGAAGATATATCTAGGAAAGTACTCACGCCCTAACATGTCGTGTCCGCGCTCGACGTAACTCAGGCCGATGTCGTTGCGAGCCACTCGGCGCAGTCTCTGCTCGACTCGTGCGGACGCTGCCACCGCGTTTAGCTATAATAAGACATAATTTGTAAAACTATAACGTTCCAATAGAGTTAATGTTAATATTGATAAATCCCTCCAGCACAAATGTGCCTCAAAGGACTAGAAAATGTACATATTGGTCCTTTTAGTCGGATTCCAATAACAGCGTCTTAATAGTCGACGTTTATACTTACGCACAGCCGAAGTATCGAGAGGATGTGTGTAGATACGCTTGCGTGCTTGCAGCATGGTGTACACAAGGGCTGCCAGTGACCGCGGCGGTGCCGGCACGGAGGGCCGCGCGGGTGTGGGCGGGGCGGCTCCGCGAGCTCGTATCACCCACCACGTCTCCATGCGGCCTTTGCCTTTAACTTCTACGTTGCCACGGCGTTCCAACGCATAGCCGCGGAGTTCTAATAGCTGTGGGGTAAGATTTTCCTTTGTGATTCTTAAGGTCAGGATTAAGTCAGGTCATTGTTACTTGTGACCAGAATATGGGCTTTCTTATATTTACGACATAGCAAAAGCAGAAGAAGGACTTCTTAGCTTATACAGCTTTTAGTTTAGTGCATTCCATACACGGACACGGTGAGAATAAAAATGTCGGTACTATGCAAACCACAGAAAATATAACGCTCAAACGAAGAACTAACCTGCTTAGTATACTTGGTGACTTGTATCTTATCCATGGCACCGGTGGTTTCCATACGAGATGCCTCGTTGACAGTGTTACCCCAGATGTCGTACACTGGCTTTCGAGCGCCGATCACGCCGCCCACCAGAGGACCGCAACTTATACCTGAGGTACAAAACATACATAAAAATTACGAATTGAAAACCTTAAATGAATTATCTCTCATTTATTTCCCCTTTGATTTTTACGTTTAACCCCTTTGGTTTATCCGCAAATTGGACTCAGATATTAAAGCAGAGTATGAAAGCTTTGTGCAATGTGGACAGATTAAAAATGTTGACTTCAGCGCCATCTAATGGGAAAATGGCAACATCAAACCGAATTTGCATAAAGTTAAGTACGGTAGTGATTAGCGTGTTTAAAATCCATATATTTTTAGACGTGTATGCGTGTCTCTAAGGAATGTTTATAAGTAAGGCAAGGTAAGTACTTCACCGGTGAAGATACAAAGATACAAAAAATAAAGAAAACGTGTCTCACCTACTCTTAGCCGGAATTTGTAGAAGCTATGCTTGCTGATGTCTTCGAGTGCTTCCCTCAAAGCGAAGGCGTAGTCGACCAGCGCGCACAAATGTTCACAGTTGTCCTCTCCAGTCTTCAGGAAAAGAAAGGTAAGTTAACGAAATTTAACTCATAAAAAGTTTGAGTCTGAACAAACTCAACAGACACATACAACATAATCTTCAAACGCAGTATGCGTTTGAAGATTATGTTGTATGTGTGTGTAAAGAAATTGACTCCAAAGTCTACGAGGAAACTGCTTTTTGCCGCGTCTCCTGATTCTTTTGCGTGAGAGTGTATAACTTGTGTGGTGATACAAGTTGAGAAGCTTGTTATTTTAATTCCTAACATAATCCATTTTTCCCAAATAAAATAAAATAAAAATAATCGTGAAAGATAAGAAGTGGTGTTTTGTTTGAATTAAATACTAGGAGTACCAACAGCTTTTTTGTAAAACCGGACCTAAAAATTGTAGAATAACTAAACAAAAATAACTAATAATAAAAAGAAAGATGGTTTTACCTTATTGTGGTTTGGATTGAGCCCTGAAGCTGCCATGTACGTCGCTGCGATCGTCTTGATCTTCTCAATGCTTTTGAACCGCTGCTGCATCAGCAACTTGTCAAAGTCAACTGCAGAAAATAAATCATGTTACAATTTTCTTGATAGGATATGAAAACCAATCTTAAGGTATAAAAATCAGTCAAAGAACAAAAGTAAGAGCTAATTAATAAACAGAGAAAAGGTAAAGGGAAAATAAATACTAGGTGGAAGAGATATCGTAACGATTTTACCACATATTCAGCACATATGATTTTTAACAAACATTTTTTTTTCTTGTCTTCGGAAAATTTTTATCGCTAAGGGGTTTAAGCCTGCATCTCGGGGGCTGTCGAAAAATGGTGTAAACGGAAGTTGGTACTGAGCGAAAATTTGTACTATCACCGAAAAACTGTGATTTTATAAGAAAAAATGTTATTTTTGCAATACGCTGCAGCAGCTGGTTTGCAAAACTCAGTGCAGAGTGCACATGAGTTTTCGTTACAAGCTAGAAAGTGCCAGATGCATGGCCAATCTAATAATTAAAATCAATAAGGAGAAAGCAGGAATATAGATGCGTTCGGTTGGTACATTACAAATGATCTCGTTGAGCACGCGCATGCACTCGACCGCTTTCTCCTCGGAGTAGAACTCGTCGAAGTTCGGGATGCCCGCAAACATCACGCCCACCTCGTCGCGCCACTGAGAGTACAGCTCCTGGAAATCATACATAATATTACGTGCTTGAGTCTCAATACAGCATAAAAATTGAAGCAGTAAGGGTAGGAGTAAGAGTCAGTGAAGACCGAGTCACATTGTAGGTAAGTAGCCAACGCAAACGCAAATGGAGCAGTATTGTAATTGAGATTTTTGTTTAATGAATAATTTATGTTGAACTAAAAACATAACAAGTAAAGTTGAAAATTGTGTGCAAAATATAATTCTGCGCGATACTATATCCGATATTTACTATCACGCAACTTTCAAATCTGTTTTTAGGTATATTGTTTTAATTCTGTATCAGTTAATACATTAAAGCTGCTCGACTTGTAGGTACTCTCAGAATGTCGTCAAAAATACTAATGTGTAGCTTTCCTACGGATGGGTATTTTTAAGTTAGGTTAGGTTAGGTTTTAGTAACATCGTCATTTCAAATTGTGTACATACAGGAACTTTCAAAAATCTCTAACTTTTGAGTAAGAATTTACTCTCCATAAAATCAAACTTACATCAGGACACCAGTCTTTGCTCAGAAAGTGAACCACGACGTGATCCGGCAGTATATGTTTGAGGAGATGTCTGTTCGTCTTCTGTGTGTCCTCCATCTCGTCGAGGTCTGTCTCCGCCTGCAGCTTCCAGATGAAGTCGAGCCGTGACGTCACTTCTACCAAGCGCCCGTGGTATATCACCACTACCAGGAACACGGCCATCAGGATCAGCATTTGCACGTAAGCTGGCAGAGTTCTGAAAGCCGTATAATATTTTGATTAGAAAATATTTAGGACAAACTAATGCCCGTCAGTTGTTTGCAAGGTTTTCATTTTCTTGCGCGTATCAATAATTATTTTTCTAAAATAAAAGTATAGCCTTAACTTACGCCTTATAACATCAGCTATCTGCTAGTGAAAGTCTCGCCAAAGAAGTCCAGCCGTTTAGAAAAATAGTCAGAACAAACAGAAAGACAATTCACACTTTGGTTATGACTTTTACTGGCTGACAAAGTCTAGACAAAGTCTTTCCATTTTATATTCCTCCCAAACTTCTTAATATTTCACAACGGAAGACAACACCGACTTCTTCCAAACCTAGAATTAACAATGAGATAACAATATACACAATACTCACGTGTTCGTACTTGTGTTATAGTTCTTATAGTTGTAGTACACAAACAGCAGAACGCAGTACATCATAACGTTGAGGGTCGCGAGCAGCGTCTTGACCAGGTAGTACAGCTTGAGTACTGAGGTGAGCGCGACCAGGCATAGCACCCATGTGAACACTACGTATTCTGGGCGATAGCATTCATCTGGAAGAAGACAGTGTGCTTATAATAATTGATAATTTATAAAATAAAGTAAATCACGACTAAAGTAAAGACTGCCTCGTTGGTCTAGTCTTGGGTTCGATTCCCAGGTCGGGCAAAGTGTTATTGGGTTTTTCCATCAGGAATTTCTCAGTAGCAGCCTCGGAGTCTGGATTTGTGCCTGGTTGATGGCAATAGGCTCGCCCCCTATTACATGGGACTAAAAAAACATAACTGGCGAAATGTGGGTGTACTAATGTGTACATCTCTGCCTAACCCTTCGGGGATTACAGGCGTGATGTTATGTTATGTTATATGTAAAGTAAATCAAAAGTAGAAAAAGAGTGAATTTTGAACGAAAATAACTTTCAGAAAGAATTCGCAGATCGAGTCACCTTCATTTATTTATTATCAAATGGCGGAAGAATGAATGATGAATGAGTTATCGTCATTTTTTATTATTTGATGGCAAAAGAATGAATGATGAATGCGACACTGCCAATTTTTTTATTTGGTGGCAGGAAAATGAATGATGAATGAGTCACTACCATTTTTTAATTATTTGATGGCAAAAGAATGAATGATGAATGAGACACTGTATTTTTTTATTGTTTAGTAACTTAAGAATGAGTGAGTCACCGCCATATTTAATTATTCAGATAAGCAAACAACGTTTGGGAGTACCAAGTTCTGCAGTAAAAATAATTTTGTGATAAAATTAGTAAGAGAACTAACCTGGATCAGTCAACTCGACGCTTATGACTTCCGTGGCGTTGCAGGTAATATTTGTGGTATTCAAGACTTGCAGAGACTTGGGAATAAACGATGGCGGACAGACGTAGAGTTTTATCGTACTGTAAAGAAAAATATAATACTGTATTACAAATCTTATAATGTTTGAAAGCATAGTAATGTTAACCTACCTACGTTTAAGTGATACTGGTTTTACAGTAACTTCGTTTAATGGACTTTCGTAAACCTTTAATAATAACTACATTTATTAAAATACTAGCTCATGCTTTCGACTTTGTTCGCGTGAGGACGGTGGAACCCATCCTTTCATTTTTGCCTAAGCCTAAGTTACTACTTACCCCTTTTATCATCATAAGTCTGACAGTCCCTTCCGCCCCACCCAGGGCGAAAGGGACTGTCAGACTTTTACTGACTAAAAAACCACCCTGTTCCTTCTGTTGCCCTTTACGTTCCGGGGCCACGGTATCCTGTTCAGACGTCCCGCAACCCCAGCATTATTTACCCCTTTAACCGTTTTAGAGTTTACATAAGTTGATAGGTTGATAGGTACCTTGTAAACAGTCACATGAATTTAGTAAAAAGTTATTTTGATATTACAAAGAGACACTTCAATATTTAATGACCTTATATTTTGTTGCTTTACGTTACCTGGATAATGACATAGCAGTGATAAAGCAGCAGATGTGCACGTTCCTTATGGTGCGCGTCGAGCTGAGGTAGGCAGAGATCTTGGTCAGGCGCGGCAGGATCCCGTTGAACTCCTCCAGCATCACCAGGATGAAGGAGAGAGTGAAGGGAACCGTCAGCACCATCAGGATCACCACCAGGTGGGGGCAGCTGTGGCAAGAAATCACATTTGAAACTGGATGGTATATTGGTAAATATTTGTAATTTTTGAGGTAAATAGTAGGTTAGAAAAGCTGTACATGCATTATTTAAATGTCAGCATGATTTAAACACCCCGAGAAAAAGTCTCTACAATGAGATTTTTTCCTGTATCGTAAAAATATAAACTTACACAAACCTCCAGACCCGTAACAACTACCTGTAGTCAATTCAAATATTTTTTCCTTAAGGTAACTGAACTCAAGACACGCAGCGCAGCAGCGAATCGAATTAAGACATTCCCATCTCCTTTTCGTTAGATTTTGAAGGTTATAAATTGTTGATATCCCAAATTGTTTTCGGTCTTTCGATCCATAGCTTAATGCAGAATAATTTAAGCAAGTAGCCTTCCCTTACCCATAAAAATAGCTTTGTAAAAAACTTACTTGTAATGCACCAAACACTGCACAGCTACAATGAACAGCCAGAGGACCAAGCAGGACATGACGTTAGACTTGAAGGTCCTCTCATCGAGCTCTCCAAACCTCTCCTCTAGCGAGGGTCGACGGAACTTCAGCGACCAGCCGTGCATGTTGCTCACGCGCATGCGCCGATTAGACTTCACCTCGATTGAGTGATTTATTATGTCGTAATCCTGTAATAAAATCATGAATTAAAAAAACCAAATGTTTTTGAAGACTAGCAAAAAAACTTTTATTTATGTTATTTTTTTTGTTTAGATATATAATTACTAGTTTTTGTCCGCGACTTTGTCCACATGAATAATTGCGGTTTAAAAAGTAGCATGTAGAAAGAAAATAAAATAAATAAAAAATGAAAATAAAATTCCGGTTGCAAGTTATCGATTTAATGGTTTTGCTCTAATAAGGTAACAAACAGACAGACTTACTTTCGTTTTATAATGAACCTGTGGAATCTCTATCGTAAAGAAAACTTTTGCTTCGGATTCAGGTCAACATTCTAGACCATACGCGATGAAATTTTCGTGATAAAAAGTTATGCAAAACATACACAAATGCAATACACACACAGTCAAAATATATGAAAGAGCTTTTTTTATTTATCCGACTAAAATCATTTACTGAATCTGTGATAAAAGTCTTCGTGACGATAGCCCTTACACCGTATACAGGGTAATTGAAAATATACCCGAAACCTTAAAAGGGGTCATTGTACTCATCATTATGAACAACTTTTACTATGGGACCAACCCTGTAATAATGAAAAAAAAATCAGCTGTTCCCTACAAAAATGCTACACAACAAGATCGTGATGTATGGATCAGCTGTTTTTTTTTTTCATGATTTCAGGGTTGATCCCAGAGTAAAAGTTGTTCATAATGATCAGTACAACGACCCCTTTTAAGGTTTCGGGTATATTTTCAATTACCCTGTATAAGTCTGAAAATGATTGACGCAATACAAAATCTCGAAGCTTATTCAATTATTAATTTCCTTTGGTAAATCGAAAGCAATCATTTTTATCATCGCTATTGGGTGTTGCTTAGTTTATATTCCTTTTATATCTCACCTCGACATCGGATAATGGCGGCACGTCGTCAATTTCCGGATCTTGTTTAGAATCGTCGCAGTTGACGCGAAACGCGCGCGCTACGCTGGCGGCGCCGCTTGAATAGTACTGAAATAAAGAAAGAAATAGTTTTTTTTTCATTAATTTTCACACTTCTTATCAACAGTGTGAATCTATAAGCTTTTGTTCGCGACTTCGACCGCGAGATGCAGACGATGTCGTGGATTTAAGCTGATCAAGGCCATTGGGGTTTAAGCTTAGCCTGTACCAAATTTTATTAAAATTAGTTTAGTGGGTAGTTAAGCCGTTTAGGCGTAATAAAGAAACTCACATTCGCATTTATATTATTGGTATGGATTTCTAATAATTGAGTACTTGATAACACTAATCAATTGACATATTGTTTATGAGCTGTCAAAACGCAATTCTTCCATAGAGTTTGTATGACAGTAGTATGACTGTGACGTCACTTTTTACCAAATCAATTGACTAACTATTTATTGATTTCAAAGCAACTAAAAATCAAATTTTACAGTTAGCTGAAAATTGATCGGTTTTCAAGGCCAGAAAAGTGTGTCTTGGAATGAATTTTTATTGATGCCTATATACACCCTGAAATGTAAACCGTTGCAAAAACGCGGCAGAACGATTCGCCCTCAGTAGTACTAATGGAACGTAGAGTTAAACTTAAAAAATAAAAATATTTTTATTTTAAAATATAAAAAAAAATATTCATAAACTCGAAAGCGTGAGTAACAATAGTTACACTGTCACGCACACAAACGCAACGTAGCGAACGAAATGATACCTACGTCCTAACGTAGGTATCATTCAAAACTCATGCGCTACCGACAAAGTAAAAAGCAATAAATCATAAATGTTCAGAGAAAAATAAGCTCTCGTGCCTTGTGATACGGTATAAACTAGAGCGCGTAGCTTACACTCTCTTCATTCGCCGCCACAGATCAAAAAATGCCGCGCCGTGCCGCGCAGTGTCGCGCACTCGTCGCTCAGTTGTCTTGCGGACGTTGTACTTGTAGGTTAAATAAGTGAAAAATGGATTGAAATTACGATTTTTCTAATTTTGAGTGAGACCCATTATTAAAACTAAAATAATTTATTTAAAAGTGCTCGTTTGTGTGTGGAATGTAGTGGCTTACACTTCGAACACTTGCTTCGATACCGCGAAGTGTAGGTAAGTACTTTGTGAATAGTGAAAATTCAGAAATAGGTTAGGTGATTAACAAAATCATTGTAAATAAGTTGATTCCAACTTTTTAAATACGACTAAAATACTTACTTTATTGTCTTTGTTTAACTTGTTATTTTGTTTTCGTGTTCAGTAAGTAAATTTGTAGGTAATAAAAAGTATTCTTGACAGTCTTAAGCCTTTAAAAGTATGAAGGGAGAATTGGAATAACTTTTTGGGTGTTGTGTTACATTAAATTAACTAAAGATCAGAAAATCAGCTGTTGATAAGCGCAAGGGTTAACGACCCAGTGTTCTGGCGCCCGCGCCGTCAGCCGCTCGGGTCTCGGCCGCTGCGTTTGACTAGGTACTACTATTTGATTGCGTTCATTTTCGAGTTTCGCTTTTCACAATTGTGAATCTGCCATTTTTATATCTCCATAGTAAAGATATTTACTAATCGATTGTACTACCAAAACAAAGTCATTTCGCTGCAGCTTTGCAACGGTTTACATTTCACGTTGTATATGTACCCAATTTCATATTTTTACAGTAATGTTACGATAGTGCAAAACATGTTGGAGTATTGCTGGCAACATCCTTATGTTCCGTATTCATAACAACAAAATACTATCTAGCAAAATCTAAATGTTGCTGCTAACGCAATTGTTACAAAACATGGTTTGCAATGTATACCAGGCTTTATTCGTAGAAGGATAGAGTATTTATTCCTTTTTGCACCGCCACCAGTTTTGTAGGTATTTAATTTCCATGGTGTTACATACTTGTCTTACATTTTGGAAGGGCATCTCCGGCGTCCAGTCAGCTGTCATCTCATCCTCAATAGTACTGCTAGGCCGACGTGGTGTAGCCTCCCAGTTCGTTTGTGGCGCTTGCGGTACACTGTTGGCATAAAAGGGCAGTAGTTACGTTTCTATATAAACAAAAAATCAATTGTCGCATGTACAAAAGACCTTGAGAACGGTGCGATTGATAAATCTGTTTTTTTATATAGCTTAAAATTTACATGAAAGACAGTAGTACCTAAATTGCACCCGTGTCAAGCTGGGGCGGCTCGCTTATCGGCTTAGTAGTTTCTAAAGGTCATAAAAATATAATAATCTCTGTAAAAAAACACCTAGAGAAACTATAACCCAATAATTGGGACGAAAGTCAGATGCAGAAGGCGATCTTCTTTGACGCGCTACGCATTGTGAGGAGATACTCGTACCTAATCATCGCCAGTTTGGGTATCTCATATCACTACCTCGCTGCACGCGTAACACAATTTTGATACACATAAACTAAATTCAATATATTGAATACCTATTAAGAATCCAATCTTTTTAAATGTTGTCTAGCTCACCTGGTCCTAGATCTATGCCTCGTTCGCCGCGGCTGCTCAGTACTTTTGATAAGGTACGTAATAGGGTTGTGTTCCCGTAAGTAAGGATCCCGGGTGCCACCATCTCCAGGCTCCACCTCAAATGCGCCGTTCAGACACTCCAGTGTGGAAGAAGATATATGCACGCGACTGGAAAAGTTATTCCGAATAAACAAGGTACTAAAAGCCGTTAACTACATATACATAACATCGCGCGTGTAATCCCCGAAGGGTTAGGCAGAGGTATACCCATTTGTACACCAACATTTTACCAGTTATGTTTAAGTCCCATGTAATAGGAGGCGAGCCTATTGCCATCAACTGGGCGCAAATCCAGACTCCGAGGCTACTGAGAATTCCTGATGGAAAAACCCAATAACACTTTGCCCGACCAGCAGTCGCGTTCTGCGACCACTAGACCAACGAGGCAGTTAACTACATAAATACTGACAAATAAATATTTACCCAGGCAGTCCACCACTCTCCATGCGATTAGCGAGGGTAACATCGTGTGACCACAAGTCAAACTGCCACTTCAGAAGACCCAGTACACCACACAACACCTTACCGCTGTGGATACCGATGCGCATGTCTAGGTCCACCTGGAAATAAAACAACAAGGGTAAGTCTCTAAAGTTTTTTGTGACTCGAAGGACCAAATTCGGTTAACTTTGTTCCTGATAAAAATATATATTTATTTGCAGTAAACATGGTAGAAATAGGTGATGATTGAATTGATTGATGGTAGATGTGTGAAAGATTTTTGTTTTGCAAAAAATGTCATACCATGAATATTTTTTTTAAACATTATTATTATTATTTGCAGTTTTATTTTTTACTTATTTCGAAACTTCTGGCTCTAAGTAGGTATATTCTTTTATTTAAAATCAAAAGTATTGTCTAATTTTTAAATACAAGCGTATGACTGACCTGCGCATTATATCGCACGTCACGGATGGCTCGTATCATATGCAGCCCCATGTTAACGCAGCAATGGGCGTGGTCCTCACGTCTCTCCGGGAGACCGCTCACGCAGAAATAGCAGTCACCTAGCAACTTGATGCGGAGACAGTGATTCTCCTAATGAAAAATAAAATGTTCAGAAAATAGAAACACATTTCTAGATTTAATAACAAGGAAGTGAATCTTTTAACACCCCTGCCATATTCCCCCAATCTTGGTTAGGGATATGTGGGTCCATTTATTTAGTCATGGATACTAGAATAAATATAATTCTACTAGCTGCCCGGCCCACGCGTTGCTGTGGCTCAGGTATGCAATCAAAAAATATTAAGACCAATAATTAAGATAAAAACTATCCTATCTCTCAAGTTGGATCGAACTGCACATGGTGTGCAAATTTTATTATAATCGGTTAAGTGGTTTAGGAGTCCATTGAGGACAAACATTGTGACACGAGATTTATATATATTAAGATTAATATGACTAATAATTTTGACTTTCGCTAGACTTAGAGCTTTATTTATGAAAAAAATAACGATTAGAAAAACGCCTCACCGATGCCAACCTGTCGAAACGGGCGAACAATTCATTGAGCAGCTTCACCAACTCCTGCGCACTGCATTTGCTTGATAGTTCTAAAAACACGTCAATTTCGGTAAAATTTGATTTCTTCAAATGAGCTTTCAATGAAAATTGAACCTTATTCGCTTACCAGTAAACCCCTTGATGTCAGCATACAGGATCGAGACATCATGATGCTGTTGGATGTAGAGGTTATTGAACTGTTGCTCTTGAAACTCCCCTTTTACTTTGTTCACGTGACCATAGATCTCTTTCGCCAAAAAGTCTGGTATCACTGTAACACAAACAAATAAAATTTACTGAGCTACTAACTTTTAGGAACGATCGCAATCTAATCTCAGTCTCAATCTATCTGAACATTTTGACATTGATTGCCGCTGAGATGAGATTGTGATTATGATAAGAAGGTTTTTAATTTTAAAATTGGCCTTCAGGAGGTCAGTTCCCGCAATCCAAATCGTAATCTCATCCCATTTAAGGAACCGGCAAAAGTTTACTTTCAGTCTACGGAAATAATAATATTAAGTAAAATTTCATAATATCTCACCACTCTGAAAAAGCTTCCACTGCCTATCACTCTCTCTCTTGGTCTTCTCTCGAGTGACCATCGACCTTCTAGTCTCCAGAAACGCTTTCCTCTGCCCCCAGTCCGCCAAGGACTTGGCGTACATTCCCGCGAAGTTTACTGCTATATACAGTAACGCGTTACCAATAAGTAGACGCAGGCTGCACGTGTATGACTGTAAAGAAGTATTTATTAGCTTACCTTGATAAAAAATTGTGTTTAACGAAAATCTAAGGAAGAAATTAAGACCCACTTGCATCACGAAATTATTTAAAACTACCAAACAACACGGTTTGCGCAGTGGCTGGGCTACTGGCTGCTGCTCTGTGTGTCGTGGGTTTGATTTAGCACAAAACAAATATTTGTATAGCCTACGGGTAGTTCCGGGTCTTGTATGTAAGTTTATATGTATGTTTGTAAACACACCCAAGATACAGGAGAAAAAAAAGTACTGTCTCTATCCACTTCAAATAATTTGATAAGTATGCAATGACGCTTAGCATAAAAAATTTAGTGATTTGTGGTGCAAGTAGACCTAAGAATTCTTTAATATGTGCGGAGATGAAAGGGTGACATAAACAGCAAAAGGTATTTATGGGAAGCTATTTAATAATGAAAATTGCTAAAATAAGCTACGTTAAAATTTAAAACATCGTAAAGCACTAAAAACAAAAAGAGCCTAAAACTTAATAAACATTTAGTATTCTGAATAACTCACACACATATCAGAAAACTGCAATAACGAAATAATCATTAATTGAAATGCAACCAGGAATTAAGATCTATTTAATACTTAATCATTCTGTCCTAAGATTATTTTGTAAAGACTACAATAATATTATACCAGCCTATTATTATCCCACTGCAGAGCAAAGGCTTCTTCTCATACAGAGAAGGCGCGAGCTATAAGCCATTAAAAGTTATGTTTTACAACATCAATGTCAGTGATAACTAAGACTGGAGTAAACACCTTCATAACTATTTAGATATCAATTTTGAGTGCTGAGCCAGACGCGGATACGTCTAGCTCCGGATTCGCAAGCGCAAGCCTATTTCAGGCAGCGTCTTTCTCACTCTAGTAAAAGACATCTCTGAGCATCAGAAAGAGACATCATGATCACAAAAGTAGATCCAGACAGAAAGGTCTGTCTCAGCTACAAAATAAATGTTAAGAAAACAAATGGATCAGAAGTAAACTTACATTAATATTACAGTTGACAGCCTTCTTAGCTTCCTCCATACGTTCTTTTATGACTAAGGCTGTAGCCAGAATATGTGCCAGGAAAGAGAGGAGACCAATGATGATGCACCAGATCAGAGAGAGAGGCAACATCGCGTATGGTACGAATACTATGAACAGCATGTACCATACTTGGTTCTCGGAGTCTTGGAAGCCGATGCCTTGCCCGCTTAGACCTGAGGAGATGGAACACCTTTGGATTGAAATTGATTTGAGTTTTTGGCTCTTGATTCGTAGAACTTGATGTCAAGAGATTTTTAGAATTCTATTAATAAAATTATAATGTTATAAAAACTGTTTAAGAAACTTATTACATAAGTACTTAGCTGATTACTTAATTTATTATTAAACTAAAGAGTGCTTTGATTAATATTGAGATCTCATAAAATAAATGTTTTTAAGCTTGGAGCCTGCTTTTATTCTAATCGTGATATTTTCTTAAAGTAATAAGCGTTTTTTTTTATCTGAATCAGCTAAAACATCACCAATTTTTGTTCCTTTGAGTCCATCAAAAGACCTAACCCTTGACGGTGATCAGTTTTATACCTTGAGCGATGAGTAGTATCCACGTTGCAGCTGCAGCCCAGTGAAGGTAATTGTTGGCAAAGCATCGCCACCAGCCCAGTAAGCACACTCCTATGTTCAGCCAGGCGAAGGCTACTGTCCATGCGATCTGATATGGGCCTGGTGATCCTACTGGAGAATATACATTGACATGAGTGTTACTTAGACGAGGTGTAAAACACGCATCATATATAATTTACGGATACTGACCATCATACTGAATAATTTTGTTTTTAGTTCCAATAAAATATTTGATTTGAATTGTAATTTTTTTTTTTCTGGGAAACTACTTTCAGTTTTTGTATTAAAAAATCACTGTTCGCTGTAGTGCGTAATGTAATGCATGCAAAACATGGTTTCTGGGTTTACGCAAAAGTACAGAGGCCATTAGGGGGTATTTAAAGTTTATAACATTTCATATTAGTTTTCTTAAAAATGATAAAGGAGTTTTGACCTTCAATATCTTTATCTAGGTAATGTATTACTCAGTTCCTTTAATACACCGACCCTTATAGCAAACATTAACCATGATTAATGTAGTAAATGAAACAGTCTTATTATAATTAATTATACTTTTAGTAAATTACAGTAAAACACTAAAAGTAATCTATTTACTTACCGCCTAAATTTGTGACCGTATAAATTATTGCTAGACATATCTGAAATTTGGAAAAGACAAAACGATTTACAAAAAGTATAACAAGAAAATATTTTAAGTACAACTTATACGGTTATAAGTTGGTTAAAACGTCAGTATGTTAGAACAAAGATTTTAAGATAATTATGCAACCAAAATAAAAATAAGATTTATTTATTGTCTTGGACATTAGGGTCAATATGAATAAACGTTGCTTAGCACGTGTTTCCTTCAGTTGAAATTTATTCCTGTCCCTGTCGCACATCTTTCAAACTACAAGTGCAAGACAGAGACGGAAAATGTCTAAGCCAAAGAAAGCGCTATGTAACATTTATTAATGTCAACATTATTCTAGTCTACGTACATTTTGATTAATTTGTACCAAAGGACCACAAACCAAAAGTTGTACTAAGTTCTATTTAAGAAACTCGGAAATACATGATGACTAATTGATATGTCAATTGCTTACCTTAAGTGCTAAATCAACAACGTTGACCATGATGAGTGACTTCTGTCGCTGCCTCCGTGAATATCTTTGGTATGATAGCTCTACTGCTTTATTCTGCAACAAGAACAAAAATGTCACTTAGAAGGAAACTGAAAAACACATCGTATTTGAACCATTTCCTGGTCTCATGAGCTACATATAGTTCAGGGAGATTGTTTAACATTTGTGTCTACTTCGCGAACAGTGAGACGGCGATCTTAATGGTCATCAAAAAAGATTTATTTTAAAGAACGCTGGCTGGTAGGTGCATTTACAACCTTATAAACATAACACAAAAAACCAGATTCGGAACTACTACCCTTAAGGTCATATTACTTTTTTAATTTGTTCCGTGCTCGAATCGAACCCGAGACACGTACCATAAAGCCAATCACTCAGCCACTGCGCCATCAATATTATATGTATCTTCAGTACACGTCAAAGAAATTTTCTAACAATTTCAGACCGATTTTCAAAATACCTCCACAAGGAAATATATTCTAAGACATCGGTAAATAAAAACTAGGTGACCTACATTAGGTCCCTGAAGAGTGTCGTCTGTCTATTTCTTTTCCATACAATAGTGACAATTTGAAAATGACATATTATTTCTATAAACAATTTGTCATTTCCAAATCGTCAGTGAATAGTGTAAGTAAATATTAGTGTACTCACCTTAAAACTATTTGTGATGGATGGACAGTATATGCCTCTGTAGTATCGAGGTGCCCTGAGCATGCCTTCTGTTTCCACTGTAAACATAAGAAAACTGTCATTTTGCGTCTGAAATTGAGGGCTGAACAGGAAAATCTAGGACTTTTACTATAGCGGCCATTAGTGATACTTTGTGAAAATTTTAAGTGTCTACCTATTACGGTTCAAAAGTCGTTTTTCCACTTATGATTTAAAGGACTTATCCTCGATTTTTAAATGAAAATTAAACAAAATTAAAGTGACAAATTGTCAAGAGCGTTTATGCTGCTTGATCGTTTATAATACAGACTGTTAGTGTAAACACCGTTGTCACTAAAACCATAGGTACTTGATTTATTATAAAAATGTTAATTTGAATTTAAAAATAAATAAACATTTTTTTCTTACAAAAATTTTAAAAAAAACTGTCCGACACCGTCCGCAAATTCATGGATACTATGCGCCCGAGTTACGTAATCACCGCAACGGGCATTGACCTGCTGCACTGGCCGTCCGACAACTACCTACATAAGTTTTAACTTATTACATCATTGTAATATAGGGTGAAATAATTTTGAGGAAAAATGGAGATTTTACTTTAAAAAAAAAAAGATTTTTTTTTTCATTGAATTTACGTTCTATTAGTGAAACCAAACCACTGGTTTCAAGGATAACGGTGTTTACACTAACACTCTGTATAGCTAACTAATCATAGCTAACGCACGCTTGGTAATTTGCAACATTCAATTATTATTTGAAAAAAAAAAAAACACCTGTTAAATGTGCAAAACCCTGAATATCTAAATAAATTATCAAGGAGATTGTCATGACAGCGCAATCCATGTAAAAGAATCTTAACATATTTTTGTCATCATCATCTTCCTGCCCTTGTCTCATGTTACTTGAGGTCGGCGCAACACGTTTTCTTCTTCCATTCCGTCCTGTCAGTCGTATTGCAATCACTGACTCCCTTTTCTTTCACATCATTCTTCACACAATCCATCCATCTTTTCTTTGGCCTTCCGCTTGCTCTCCATATTTCAGTCAATAAGTAATTAAACACGATGTTCTGTAGTTACTTCAAGAGCCCTAGATTGGCTTGTGGTACGTCAATTTCCCGTCTTTCTAATTTTGATTGACGTATCATTATGAAATTAAGTTATTTGATGGGATACAGACTAAATACGAGCCTAGATATTAGTGCCCTTATCTTATCTTCAAAATTTCATTAATTTTAATTAATAATAGACCAAAATATGTCAAGACATAAAGAGTAAAAGTCTTTTAAGAAAGTCCTTTAAAAAAATTCACAAATCACCAGCGTAGTCTGCAAGTTTCGTAGCAGTGCTACGCCGTAGCGGTCTCGTAGACGCATAGCGTAGATTGCTACGGATAACGTTGTTTGTATAGGGATAATTATTATTAGTTTTGTCCACAGTTCGAATTCGATTAGTCTCACACAATTGTGGTTTGGGTCCAGTAAAGTTTCATAACACAATTATTGTGAACTTGGAACTTGGAGTAAGCTTCTGTCGTTGTTATGGGTATAGGTACCATATTATAATTTAAGTTCTCTAGTCTAAACTTAAATCCAATTTAGATTTACAGTGACACTAAAATGCCATTGCATCCAAGTAACGAGCTTCGAGAAATTAATTCAATATTTTTTGTATTTAAAAAGACACTCGTAGCTTTAAGGATTTAATTTCTTAAAAATTTATAATCCCGCGCCTCGGAAAGCAATTAAAGTTAATCCCGGCTGTCATATGGATCACAGACAGTCTTTGACAGTCGTTACGGGTAGTCAGAAGCCCAAAAGTCTGAGTCTGAAGTCTGTCGAACCAGTCTTACCAAGCGGTATCATGTTATCTAGGTAGCTGGATGTCGCTCCATGTAAAACACTGGTATTCTCGTGCATTTGGTTAGACTGGAAGCCGACCTCAATATAGTTGGTAAAAAGGTTAGTCAAATGATGACGTTGATGTAATATTTACGTAATTAAATATTAAACTCACCTGGATCTTCTTGAAATGGATTAATACTGTGTTGGGATTCTCCGTCATCGCTGATACGGCGCTGTCAAATATTGTTTACATTAGTATTTATTACAATAAACCACAAAACACTAGAGGGGCTGCGCGTGAGCTGACTTTTAACTTCAACTATATCTGATAACCCTGCATACCTATCTCTTTTGTTGACTGTACATAACTAGGTAGAGATAAACTACTATAACATGGCGCGCCCCTCCATATTACTATTTCAATTCTTCTTTATCGTGTAGGCAGTAAGGTCTTATGACCCTACACACCCTAGTTTCAGAGTTCCTAAACCGCCTCAAGGACCTCTGACATGGTTTGAGTGGAACAGTATGTCAAGCTTTCCTCACGATGTTTTCCTTCACCGATGCCAGTGATGTCCAAGATAAACTTTAGAAAGTACATATGAATTGAAAAATTCACATTGGTATTTGCCCGGATTTGAATCCACAACCTCATGCATGAGAGGCGGGCACCTTAACCACTGGGCCATCACGACTATTTTAATAATAATGAGTAATTAATGATGCGCTCGTGCTTGTATGACGAGATGTATGAACGTAGATGAGGCGAAAGGAGTATGTAAGTATCGTAGCACGTGGCGTTGTGTAGTTTCTGCATACCCCCATGGGAAAAAGGCGTGAGTTTATGTATGTATGTATGTAATTAATGACGCTGCTAATTAAGCAACAATGACACGCTGATTTGTTTTTGTTTCAAGAGCCGTCTCAGTACTCACACATGCGTTGTGAGTCATGTAAATACTTTCAAACGTTTTGAATTGTGGGGGGGCGCGCCAAGTTATCGTAGTTTATCTCTATGTCCCGAACTCATATATGTACGTCAGATCTACCATATTAGGTATCGGACCCACCTACGTTGGTATTTGAGAGTGACGAGCGCGAATAATAGGCTTTCGCCGCCTAATGTAATGAATTTAATATATTATAATAATGTGAGTGAAGCCTTTGATATTCATATTATAAACAGAAAGCATCAGTAGGTATTTGAAAGCAAGTAATAGGCTAGTTGACACCATCATCAATTGACGTACTTTTTATGACCTGTCAAAAATCGATTCTACGATTTTTTAAGGCAATATCGGACTCAATTGACTGACTATTTATTGATTTTAAAGCTACAAAAAATCTAATTTTACAGTAAATTGACAATTAAATCAGGTTTTAAGGGCTAAGATAAAGTTTTTTTTTTAAAGAAATAATGTCATGGAATTATTGGTTAATGCTGTCAACTAATCAATTGACTTATTGTATTGCAATCATATTAATTGAAAATGTACGTAATAATAAACTGTTTTTTTTTTAATGAAATCTATACTAATCTAGCTATTTAATACTTACTTCTGTCCGCGACTTCGTCCGCGTGGAAGTCAAATAATAACCATAAAAATGTCACTAGGGACTAATATAGAATTCTATAAGTGAAAGATTTTTTTAGTCATCGGATCAGGGCAATTTTGGTAGTTTTTAAGAACGTTCGCATTCTAATCTTAGTCTCAATCTTTAAAAAATGCCTCTCTTTTATTACATTTTTGACATTTGCGACTAGATTTTGAACACTGCTTTCAAATATTTAATTACGAGAATTAGCTTTCAGTACCTTCACAGATTACCTCTTATTAATAAACAAAACAACTTTATCTCTTTAGATTATAAGTTTATACGAGAAATAAACAGCAAAAAATCTAAAATAATATTTTTCTAATAAAGATTAAAGACACCTGAGGGAGCTAGCTAGCCTAGCCTAGGGTTTTTTATAGGTTACCTTTGTCTGAGAAGAAATGGAATAAAGGGAAGATGTGTATACCTGGTCATCAGGTGCAGAGCAGCTGGCGCCGTCCCCCGGCACCCTCTCCCCTTCAGGGGCTTGGGTTTGAGCCACGTCACCTGGTCTTGCATGGTCCACACAACTGAGGCACTGCAACAATATAAGTATAGTATATATAGTTCTTTTTATTTAATTTTATGTGATTTGAAACGTATATGGGGGTCCTAATTCATGGTAGTAGAAAGAACCGCAGGGTTTTAGTCGGTGGGCTTGCGGACGGCGAGTAATGGGCAGCTCGCTGTCCAATCAAGGACCAAGCTCGCGTCGACGGTGCGTTCTGTCTGACACTCCCTTCCGCCCCACCCATGATTTTAAACACCAAAAAAAAAAGGGTTTTAATCGGTAAGATTCAGATATAACCGTTTGTACTCCCCAGGTGGAGCGCATTCATTACAATTTTCTTAAGAAAAAAAGATGTATATAGCCCTGTTGATATACTGGTAAGTTTTATAAATATGGCATAATGAAACAATGCAGTAAAGATGATTTTAATTAAAGTGGTCTGTTCACTTTAAACTAGAAATTCATCATACCATCAATGAAGTAGGTAAACATAGTAAGTTAATACACAAATTAATATAAGTAGTGTCTTACAACTAATGTAAGTGATTAGTATTATTAGCAAGCCCCGGCTTCACACGGATGCAATGATACAAATGTTTTAACAAATTAACACAAAACAATATTAAACAATGAAAAAAAATCTCCCTCTTAAATTACTCTATCTATTAATTAAAATCCGTTGCGTAGTTTAAAAGATCCAAGCGTACAGATGGCGGGAAGCGAATTTGTTTTATACTACGTAGAGATAAGAAACATGAAATACATTACAAGATAAATTGTATAACTGTTTCGCCTGACTTGGCGCAGGGGAAATAAATTTATCTGGTCCTTCAATCCGCAAAATTGCAGACTCAGCTGGAGCCGAAGAAAAGCTAAATTGGGGGAAACGGGTAACAGCTGTTGTTAAACTGACTGTTTCGGTGTGTGTTCTTACAAAATCCAGTTTAGTACAACACGTTTTGCAAAACATTGTTACTTTATTACACTTCACACACGTACGGTGGAACAAGCTACATACTTGCTTCACAAACAACATTAATTTACTGCCTCGTTCGTCTAGTGGTCGCAATGCGCGACTGCTAAGTGTAAGGTCTTGGGTTCGATTCTCAGATCGAGCAAAGTGTTATTGAGATTTTCCATCAGGAATTTCTCAGTCGCAGCCTCGGAGTCTTGATTTGTGCCCGGTTGATGGCAATAGGCTTGCCCCATATTACATGGGACTTAAACTTAACTGGCAAAATGTGGGTGTACTAATGTGTACACCTTAGCCTAACCTTTCCGGGATTACAGGCGTTATGTTTTGTTATGTTATGTAAAATTAAAAACATGATAACTTAGAGGTTTATTCTTACTTAAAAATAGAGCAGTGTCACACCACTTGCAGGAGTCAAATAAAAATTCGAACGTATAATTTTAATAATAACGTATTATTAGACAAAGCAAGTCACCAGTGGAAAATTACAAACAATATGCGCATGTAAAATAGAAATATGCTGCGTAAATGAAAAATCATTTTAGATAAACCTACACGTTCAGTGCCTGTGTCCAGCCGTCACAACAATGTCGCAACGGCCTCAAAGGCTCGCGCTAATGGCTCCGATGTATAAACGCATTAGCGTTGTCGAAGGCTTATCTTTCAGCCGACTGATACGCTGTTATCAACGTTCCATTCGTACTGCGATTTTTATAGCTTTTGGTCCCAAATGAAATGTGCTACGGAATTTTTATGAGCCATATTTTTTTTTCGAGGTATGACGCTTGCGAAGATGTTTGTGACATGGTATGTAATATGTGAAAATAATTCCTCGGTTCCGTGTTGTTGGGAAGGGAGTTATCTGTACTAGTAATAAAGCTAAACAGTTTTTTTGTTTGTTTATCTCTGGAACTGCTAGTCGGATTGGAAGTACCTTTTTGTATATGATAGCCAGATTCATTAGGAATAAAATAGGCTATATTACATCATGCTACGCAAAGGGAGCGGAGCAGTAAGCGAAGACTTAAGACTTATTATGAAAAAAAAAACCGTACGTGGTACGGAGCAGCTAGTATGGACACGTAACTCAAATTTCGAGATAATTATCTAGTAGGACTTGAAAGTTTTTATGAAAATGCCGTACGGCGCAAACGCTCTTAACATAAAAATATACAAACACTCTTAATAAAAATAAACAGATTCAATGATTTTCAAAGTTCTGTAAACATGAATTCAAATCACGATGACTTTTTTCCCATTTCGCCCTCCGTCCCTAAGGACTGAATCGTCGTCGTCGCTTCGCTATTATAATATGAATTTGCCAATCAAATATGCAAAGTACTGTCAGCGACAAGTCTTTTAACACTTCAGAATTTTATTTACATAACCAACGGCAATAATCTCACTATAAATTCTTTATGAAACATATTTTTAAACATAATTTACTAATAAAGCAAATTTAAATATAAAATAAAAAAAAATTATAAAAATAGTGCTCCGTCAGCAACGAGGTGGTAAAAACTAAGCTAACGCCGGTTAGGGATCCAGAGAGAGGAACCACTACCTATGCGTGCCGTGTCCAAGACGACCGCCTTCTGCATCTGACTCTCAACCCAGCTGTTGAGCGATAGTTTCTCAAAATGTTGGTCGAAACTTTTAGCTACTAAACCATTTACTAACATGACAAACGGAACAATAATTGCTGAGTCCACATTTATAAAACGCCAGTACGTTTGCATAAATCTGAATGGCTGACGGTACTGTGTCGGACTTGTGCCAGAACTGTGACTTCACTGATATGTGTGATCAAGCTGTTTAATTATGAATCGTTTAGTTGGTTGCTCCACGCCACGCAGGGCGGGACTAATTTGCTCAGTCCTATACTAAATGTATGAAACCGATAGCCTTCACACGCGTGGCGACACGCGGGGCGGCTTAAGTATGAACGCAGCTTAAGAGGTTTTATTTAATTTTTCTAAAATATTACATGCGGAACGGGTATTTATATATTTTCAATTTAATAATAGATTTAATTTATGTTACGTTTATTCCACAGACTTGTGCTATGCCCCTCAGTTAAAAGAAATCGTACAAAATATACAAAGTAATATTTGCAAAACTCTTCGAGAACAAGTCATAGTTATTTTTACAAATTGTTAAAAATAGGTTTCTTGTTAACGCAATACTTTGTGGTAAAAGCTTAAAGTGATTGCGAAACTCATTTCTCGCAATAATCCTGTTCGCACAACGGTATATCAAGCTAGGATTGAAATGGATTTAAAACCAACAAATGCACGACAACATTCTCCTATTTTTCAAAGTAATTGATTAGATAATGAAAATCAATAAATAATTAGTCAATAATAATTGATTTAGCAAATAAACGACATCACAGTTTCATCAAAATGCATGGAGGAATCACGTTTTGACAGTTCATGAAAAGTGTGTCCTTATCGCTGATTAATATTAAATTTTAACACATTCGACATATGGAATTAGAATGACGTCATTATTGACAGATGGGTCGGCCCAATTTGACAGAATAAAGCTCCATTTCCAGTATAAGCTGACCCTGACCTTTTATTGTGCGGAAAGACAATGCTTTTGACATATCATTGTGTTTACGCACAACATATTTTTCCCGAAGTTTGTCTTATAATAACTTATTAATTATATTATTATCATGGTACGTCCACGCTAATGCTTGAACATGTTTATGTTATATAAATAACAAACTAAGATCATTTATCATTTTATCAAAATAGAAATAGTACAACAACAAATAATATAAGTCTTTCTTTCTTTATCGTGTGGGCAGTAAGGTCTAACGACCCCACACACCCTAGTGTCAGAGTTTCTAAATCGCCTCTGACATGGTTTGAGTGGAACAATAAATCCAGGTATCCTCACGATGTTTTCCATCATCGCTATCAGTGATGTCCAAGATAAACTTTAAAAAGTAGGTACTTAAGAATTGAAAAAGTCACATTGGAAGGTACTTGCCCGGATTTGAACCCACAACCTCATGCATGAGAGGCGGGCGCCTTAATTACTGGGCCATCACGACTATAAGTATACATACAGTACATTTAGGCGTACCCACACACAAGTGATATTATCACCAGGGGGCCTACCACCATCTCTTAAATCAGTAACATTTTAATATTACTTCATAATTTATGTTGTTGATTTTCAACTCTTGCCCGGGTTGCGGGACGTCTTAACAGGATACCGTGGCCCCGGAACGTAAAGGGCAACAGAAGGAACAGGGTGGTTTTTTAGTCAGTAAAAGTCTGACAGTCCCTTCCACCCCACCCAGGGAGGAAGGAGTCATTTGATGATTTTTACCACCTAGGAAAAAAAAAAAAAAGTCGAGCGATGAAAATCCAACAGTACGCAAGGCAAATTAATATTAAAATTATACAGTATTAAGAGTTTAAAAAAAATTACATACATATAAATATATTTTAAATCGGCAAGGTGATAATATCGCTCCTGTGTGGGGATGCCTTTAGATTCCAGATTGGTAGCTTCATAGCTTGTAGTACAGAGATTATCGCAAAGATAACAAAACTTTCAGAAAATAACAATAATAACAATAAATAAAATACTGTTAGCTTACTAAACAAACGTTATTAACAACATCTTCGCACGTGTTTTGAGTTGTGGATCTTAGATTAATAATTCGACTTTTGGGCGTGTCTTTTGGGCTTCGTGAAATTTGTATTAATTCTGTCAAAATGAAGCAACCCATGTTTCTTTTTTCCATTTTGTTTATATATGCGACGACAAATCGTGCAGCCTAAATATTTTTTCCATTATAACTTTTCTATTCAAAACTTGATAAAGCCAGTGAATACCACGTAGTGTCCGATTTGTATCAAAAACAAACATAATTAGCTCATAAACTTGACCGAACACACTGTCTATACCAGTTCAAGGTTGAATAGCTTTTTCGGTCGCCCCTCGAGGGGACGCAGGAGGCCTGGGGAGCGCGGAGGGGGGAGGGGGGGGCACGTAAGTGAATAACTCAGGCCTAAGTCCCGACAAAGCCTTTTATTAGTCTTAAGAGACAGTAGACTACTCAGCCGGCTTTAGGCTGTTAGGGCATCCTTTTATGTAAATGTACCAGCCGGTGACTGCCTCGTTAGTCTAGTGGTCGCACTGCGTGACTGCTGAGCGTGAGGTCTTGGGTTCGATTCACAGGTCGGGCAAAATGTTATTAGATTTTTCTATCAGGAATTTCTCAGTACTTAGCAGTCTCTCGGAGTTTGTGCCCGGTTGATGTCTATAGGCTCGCCCCTGTTACTTGGAACTTAAACATAGCTTTCGAAATATGGATGTACTAATGGGTACCTCTGTCTAACCCTACGGAGAAAACAGGCGTGATGTGTTGTGTAAAACATGTTTCTTTTCTCAAACATCCGCCTTGAGCAACCATGGTGATCAATGCTTTTGGCTTTGCGGTAGCAGGGTAACAATTACACGGTATCAAATAATTTTAGTTCCGCCACTACGAGCCAATCCATAAACTTTAGATCATTCAATTCGTGACGTTTAATTAATGCAATACCTAAGTATATAATGTGAATTTATTAGCGTTTAGGTTAATCATTAAGCTTACTTCGAATAAAAAGCTTTGGTTTTTTTTCTTGTTATGTAGGTATTGCCACTGACTTCCAAGCTAAAGTTATTTTTGTTTTGTAGTTTTTGAAGGCGGTCATCTTTTTTGTAAAAAAGCTTTTTATTTTACACTTTTTAGTGCTTGTGTGTTAATGTTTGAAATCCTTACTTAAAGCCCTTTCAAACAATACCTCACACGATATATTTAATTTTGGAAAGTGGTAGGAGGTTGACGTACCCCCTCCCCACTTCCTTCAGTCAGTCATCGACTACACGTATAAACAAAGCAATTTTTCTTGTTACGGCGGTACTGCTGTGATTTTATAAGGAATTCCGTTCCATATCTCCAAAGTTCAACATCAGATCATGACAATATTCCTATGGGACCTATTCGGAACTATACTCTTTCAAACAAAAAAAAAAATCATCCAAATCGATTCATAATTGGCAGAGTAATCGTAGAACACATATACAAAAAAAAAGAAAACATACGCGTCGAATTGAGAACCTCCTCCTTTTTGAAGTCGGTTGAAAATAAGAGGGGTTATTAGTTTTGAACCCAATTATTTGTAGATTATTATTGTGCAAACTAAGCATCTTATTTACCGAAATATTCTATGTTAATCGGAGTGAACCAATCTCATACGGATGGCTTAATATGCGGAAGATGGTGTCTGTCCAATGAGCGTGATCTGAGGAAGTACTGATCCTTCCAATATTGCAGGAAACACGCCCCTTGTTATCAACAATGACGACAAAAATATACACGAGAAGGATGTTATTTTTATTATATTAGTATTATGCTAGGCTTCATTCATAACACAATAACACGCCTGTTATCGCCGTAGGGTTAGACAGAGATGTCCTCATTAGTAAACCCACATTTTACCAGTTATGTTTAAGTCCCATGTAATAGCGGGTAAGCCTAATGCCATAATCCGGAACAAATCCAGACTCCGAGGCGGCTACTGAGAAATTCCTGATGGAAAAACCCAAAAACACTTTGCCTCGTGCTCAGCAGTTGCACTTTGCGACTACTAGACTAACGAGGCAGTCCTATATTCATCTTCGTTTCTTTTATACAATTAAGTATCTTGACTTGGCTCGCGAAGTTGTCAATATGTGGGTTGTGAGTACAGCAGTCATTGTGCCGATAGTCGTGACGGCTAATAGCATAATAGCTAAGAGACTGGACCAAAACCTAAGGAGGCTCTCATTGGGCGGTGAAGTAAAAAATAATAATACAGAAAACAGTATTCCTAGACGCAGCGCGTATTGTTAAGAGGTTCCTTTCTCAAGAGCCTTGACCACCGGAGCTTGGCCCTGTTACCAATATATCGGTTTGAGCACGGAAAAATATTTGATAGATGATTTTTGTTCATGATTTTTTATGTTCGTGATACAGGAGAAATTCCTAGCAAGGAAAAGTAAACAAAAAGTCCGACTTTGCCGGAGTCTATAAAAATATTAGCTACAACTGCGAAAGACCCGAGCGGCGAGTACGTAACAGGGAAAGAAAGCCTTTTTACTTTCACCTTTTAAAAGGAATGTAAATAAAATTACGCAATACTTATTCTGGTCCTTCGAGACGACTTGATTTCAGTTGCAGATGATATAATAAAGTTATATTATGATGTAAAGTTGTGATGTAAGGAAAAGGTTATATACTAACACTGCGCTACGATCAACAGGAGTGGAGCAGAAATCAAGATGTACTCAACTTGGGTGAAACCGCGGTTTTATAGATAACTGTATACTTTAAAAATTGGTTCGAATTTATTATTAAAAGTAAAAACTAAATTTTGCTAATAGCCATGATTAAATGTTAGAGCTGGTTCACATTAGGTCGGTCCGACAGTTTTACCGTTGACCGACTGTCGGGTGTTGCTGTTCACACTGGAAGCTGCCGATCGGACCTAATGCAAACACCACCGTCATTACCATCGACCATAGCTATCTCACAACTGCTTTGTGATGATTCTGGGTTGTCACCCGGGATCACAAAGAAGTTGCAAGTTGTTTGTCGGTCCGATAAAACAGTCGGTCCGACATAATGTAAACCAGGCCTTAGTGAAACCCTTTAAAGCTTTTAACATGAGTAGATAAACTCCATAGCTTTTACTGAAATAAAGTTTTCTGTAACTCCAAGTGTTTGTACAACAAACAAAATATTGAATACAGTGTAAATTTATTTGAAAATACTTTGTATGGGTTCCACGAGGGACGTTCTTTTCTTTTGTAAACCTTGAAGATTTTTACACAAATTATTTAGTGAATAAATATGATTAGAGTTCTTGATATTATTGAGTTTATGGAATTGTGTGGATTGAAGTACACGGTTAGGAAAGGCACTCTAAATTATACTTTTTTTAACTCTAACTTTATTTGCAAATTTTTAACATGGATTCGTACATGATTTTATAGTTTAATTATTCCAGAATTACATAACATCACGCTTGTAATCCCCGAAGCTTTAGGCAGAGATGTACCCATTAGAACACCGACATTTCTTCAGTTATGTTTAAGTCCCATGTAATAAGGGGCGAGTCTATTGCCATCAACCGGGCACAAATCCTTTGCTTGACCTGGAAATTGAACCCAAGACTTCATGCTCAGCAACCGCGCATTGCGATTACTAGGCCAACGAGGTAGGCTAGTATGAATAATATGGGGAAAGCCACTATATTGTTAAAAAAGTAGGTATTTTTCTTACGTCGACGTCTGGGAATTTAAAGGTCAGTCAGGAAATTCCTCTTAGGTTTATTTAAGTTCAACGTAGCAAGAGGGCTGGCCT
Source organism: Hoplodrina ambigua (assembly GCA_949774945.1). Classification (NCBI taxonomy): domain Eukaryota; kingdom Metazoa; phylum Arthropoda; class Insecta; order Lepidoptera; family Noctuidae; genus Hoplodrina; species Hoplodrina ambigua. The sequence continues at coordinate 12,889,331 of OX458968.1, forward strand.
ATTCTTGGGACAATAAATGGCAATGCCAACAGGCTCAATATCGGGTAAGAACTAATGTTACTTTTTCAATTTATGTGTACTTTTAAGTTTTAGATCACATGGGACTTAAAACATAACTGGCGAAATGTGGGTGTACTGGGCACACCTCTGCCAAACCCTTCGGGGATTACAGGGGTGATGTTATGTGTTTTTAAGTTACTGACATCGGTGGAGGAAAGGTGAGGAAACCTGGGCATTTAATTAGTAAATCGTTACTCTGAAATCTTGTATGTTAGTAACACATGGCTAATAGATAAATATTATAACACATTGCTCATCCTGGGAATCGAACGCTCAACAGCCGCGCTTGTGACCACTAGACCCATAACGGCGCAGTTAATATTTACCAAAAGAAATTTAAGAATCCCGCAACGGCGGCCATCTTGTACCGATTTTCATCAGACATAGCTAGCAAGTACACTACCGACCATATTCACCTTTCAAACAAAAATAACAAAATCAAAATCGGTTCATCTATTCGGGAGCTACGATGTCACAGACAGACACATGTAAAACTTATAACGCACCGTCGTTTTCGTGTCCGGGGTTAAAAATTGACTCACGCGGAATTCGATCCCACGAGCACTACATAGAAAACTAAGCGCTTATCCTCTGTGCTAAACACGTCATCAAACAAGCGTTATTAAACGATCATTTGCACACAGCGTCCCATCTAAGAAACGTTAACAACATTTTCAGAAGTTTAAATAAGTTTCAAACCACTTGCAAAATTTATGAAACTTTGCACTCCAGCTTACAACCATTTAAACAGTCTCTTTTACAGCTGTGACGTAATATAAATGAGTATATAAAACTGCTATGTGACGGACAGACAGCACATAGTCTAGACCACTGTAGATAAAGTATGAAATTAGGATTATGGTCCCTTGAAGAAGCAGAGGTGTACTCAAACACTACACATAAATTCCAATTATGACGCTGATGCTTTCTAAATTTATTTTGGATGTCACTGACATCGGTGAAGGAAAACATCGTGAGGAAATCTGGACTTATGGTTAGCTAGTTTCTGCCCGTAGCTTAGCCCGCGTAAGAAGTAACTTTCCCTAACATAAGTTGATAAGTAGTATCCTATGTGTTAATCCAAGAAATGGTCTATCTATGTGCAAATTTGCTTCCAAATCTGTTCAACGGTTTACGCGTGATTAACAAACATCGTAACGTCTAAACATCTTACGTGTAAAAACGTGTAAATGTCCTACTTCCTTCTAGTAATATAAATATAATATGATAAATCTTAATATATATAAATCTCGTGTCACAATGTTTGTCCTCAATGGACTCCTAAACTACTTAACCGATTTTAATCAAATTTGCACACCGTGTGCAGTTTGATCCAACTTGAAAGATAGGATAGTTTTTATTTCGATTGGTCTTAATATTTTTTGATTGCTAACCTGAGCCACAGCAACGTGTGGGCCGGTCAGCTAGTTATATTATATGTAGGATGTAGTGATATTAGTCGGAAATGGGCAATTCGCTTTGAGCAAGAGCGGTGATCAATGCTCTTGTTACTTCGCTGTCTTTTGCCCTCCAAACGGACAATAACAACTAGTAATAATAATGTAAGGTGCTGATAAGACCTTAATACTCCAAGTAGGTTTATATGAAACATGTTTTGATCCCAATATGTTGCCAAAAGAATACCTTTACGTTAATCTTGAACATAATTTATGAATGAATGATTTCAAAATACATAATACACTTTTGGATTGTCAAAGAGTCTCAGTTCGTTAGACTATTTAAGACAGTTGCTAAAAAGATTTTTAGAAAATCAACTCCAACGATTTGTTGATGAACGAAGTCGTCGTAAATATCTATCTTGTTAAATAACTTGACCTTGGGCAGAGAGCTCATAGTTTATGCTCCACTTGGCAGCCAAGCCAAGTGGGGTGGATTATATATCCACAAAACTATGGCCTGCCCTATTATTATGTGCAAGCGCGTTCATTTAGAAGCAATTCAGTTTGAGAACTTCTTTTTTTTCTGCAAAACTTTGCTTTTGTAGGAAAAGTTCCTTTTTATAAAAGTTTGCTCGTCTGTTAGAGGTTTCCGCTTTCGCTTAGATATTTTATTATGCAACTTTGTTAGTAGTTTTAATTGCAGTTTTTTTTTATTGGCACACTTTTTACGAAATTAATAATATCTATAATAATAATATCTTGGGACAACTCACACACGGCTATCTGATCCCAAGCTAAGCAGAGCTTGTGTTATGGTAACCAGACAACTGATATACATACTTATATAATTTATAAATACATACATATTATAGATAAATCACACCCAGACACAGAACTAACAATCATATACTAAATGAAAAATTACTGCCATACATATAGGGTTTTTTCTTCTATAGCGCTACTAGTGATCTTAACAGATGGAATAAATAAGTAGGTGAATATTCGGTATCTTTATGTGATGTGTGTATGTATGAAGACTATGAAGGCATATATTTAATTGTCTGTGGGGGTGTATGAATGTATAAGTCGGGGTGTAGGTATGTGTGACTGTGGGTGTAAGTTGTAACGTGAGAGTCAGCAACCGCAACGTATTGTAGGTAATGGAAAAACAAAGAGATTGAAAAAATATCTTAGCGTAGGAACCTATAACCAGAATGAAGTTGCCAAGTCTATGACGCTGCATGCATACTCACATCTGGGGGCCAACCACAAGCTCTTAAAACAGTATTATTATAATATTACTTTGCCTTCCACACTGTTGGATTTTCAACGCTCTGATCAGCGCCGAGAGTTGAAAATGCAACAACAGAAATTACAAAGTAATATTAAAATAATATTGTTATAAGAGATGGCGGTAGGCGCCCTGGTCAGTGAAAATGATTCAAAACGACGGAGTTTTCCACTTGTGATTCAGTTAGAAGAACTCAGGGGATCACGCCACTTTTGTTATCTATTTGACATACATTTGCAGTGGTTGACTCTGCCAACAGGAAAAGTTGATATTCTGCCCCTTTTCCCTTTCGTTTTATGTGTTTCGAATTACCTAGTTCACTTGGAAATTGGAGAACTATTTGAACTATTGCCAAAAACTTGGTGTGCACTGTGATCGTAACTGCTTTTTAGAAAAAACAAATATTGACATTTCTTTTTTTTGCTCAATTTTTTTTTGACAGTGAGGGAGCTAATGCGACTGCCCTTTGCGTTTCAGGGCCGCGGCCTACTGTCCTACTGTTTGTGAGGATGGATGAATGGATGTTTTATTTCTCTTTCACGCTACAACCGCTGAACAGAATTAGCTGAAAGGCCAAGGGTATCTATACGATATTTTTTACAACGTAGAAAAACTATACAAAAATATATTAAAGTAACTTAAGACATAGGATATTTTATTCCGTTTCTGTGTTCCCGTGGGACAATTTAGGACATTTCTGAAGTCAACGCAGACGAAGTCTCGGGTAGAAAGAACAAAATGAACCGAAGGACCAAAAAAAAAATCAGTACAAATATGTCCGTAGTTTCAATTTGTAGTGTTTTTTGCGTCATGTTTAACGTGACCAAAAGCCTCAATTTGTGGGGAACCCTTAAGGGATTGTGTACTGCGCACATAAATTCAGTTTACTGGACAATTTAACCGAGGTTAGTAAGGGTCTTCCCACACCGGATGACGTCAGATGCTTCGACGGAAATGTAACAGACCCGTGTGTTTAAATGAAAAAAGAGAAATAGCTTTTTTGTTGGTCCTAAGAGAGCCTTAAATGTTTCGTAGAAAATGTTGCTTAATTATACTGAAAATGCTCAAAGGGAATGAATGGAATGAATGACTGACTCGTTGGTCTAGTGGTTGTGCTGAGCATGCGGACTTGGGTTCCCAGGTCGAGTAAAGTGTTATTGGGGTTTTTTATCAGGAATTTCTTAGTAGCATCCCGGTTGATCGCAATAGGCTCGCCCCCTATTACATGGGAGTAAGCATAACTAGCGAAATGTGGATGTAGTAATGGGCACATCTCTGCCTAACCCTTCGGGGACACGAATCTTTGCCCGCTAATGTAGCGCCAACATTAGGGTTGGTTCCATCGTAAAAATATTTCATAATAATGAGTAAAATGACCTTCTTTCAGGTTTTAATGTAATTTTACTATTAATATACGTATAGTGTGTCTAATTATTTAGGTCAAAACCATCTATTAGTACTCGTGTGAGTCCCATGTAATGTTTCGTTGGGGACTTAGGTACACAAAATTGTAGTAGGTACTTTACATAACTTTTATTTTAGGTACATAGCCTTCACATTCGTATGATCCTAACTAATATTATAAGTGCGAAAGTAAGTTTGTTTGTTTGTTTGTTACCATTTTACGCCTAAGCCACTGAAACGATCATGCTGAAATTTTTCATATACGTTGCCAGGTGTACAGGAACGAACATGGGGTACCTTTAATCCCGAAAAAACGGTTCTGTTTCTAAATTTAGTCTGCTGAGTGATTTTGCTTATTTAATTTGGTTTCATTAATGTAATTTAAATGATTTTATTAATTTAAAATATATTTTATTTAGTAATTGTATCATTTCATGTATCTTATACTTGCATTGTTATACAAATCAAAATATATGTATAAAAGCGAAAGGTCACTCACTCATCACGAAATATCGAAAACCACTTGACGTACAAATATGAAAGGCAGGGAGGTAGTTTCCGTGGTTCAGGCCATGATCCGGAGCGAGAGGGAATGGGATGCAGTCAACTCATTCTGCGAAGCAGTAATGCTAGCGAAGGAGGAGACGGCCCGCGTGAGGGAGAGAACATCCTCTACCTCACGCCCCAGCCGCCGCCAGAGACCACATCCGGCCACCGTGTAGGCGCGGGCTTGCGGACGGCGAGTAATGGGTAGCTCGCCGTCCAATCAAGGACTAGGCCCGGGTCGACGGCGCGTTCTGTTCGCGCACGCCTCAAAAAGCTGTCAGCACAGGGACGGGGCCCCAACGGGGCCAAACGCCTGCCGGGGTTGCAGGACGTCTTAATAGGATACCGTGGCCCCGGAACGCAAAGGGCTACAGAAGGAACAGGGTGGTTTTTTAGTCAGTAAAAGTCTGACAGTCCCTTCTGCCACACCCAGGGCGGAAGGATTCATTTCATGATTTTTACAAACTAAAAAAAAAACTGGTTACATTTATCAGCTAGTTATATTATATTGACGATAATATTAAAATTTATACGTTATACGTAAGAGTGGATTTCCTATGAAAAAAAATAGAATAAAATAACAAAAATGCTGATATAAGTTTTTACCATGATCAAATATACGACTTAAATTAAATTTATTGAATTTTGATGATATCTGACCATCAAAAATCTAAATATGAAAGACCTTCTGCAACAATAAATGATGATTTAATCTTTGACCGACATTTTTACACTACGTCAAGTAGATTCCGCATTTTAATCACAACCTTCTAACTTCGATTTGAATACACATTTAACTTCTAAAACAGTGAAATTATCATAAAAAATAACGATGTTTTCGCTGTTTGGAGGACACTTAATAATAGACCGTATATATTTAAAATAATGGCAGTATATTTGTAGTATGCACAAGAATAATGTAAAAACCTAATTGAAAAGGAGTGCTGTGGAGTTTCTTGCTCGTTCTTTTCCATAGAGACTTACCGCCGTTTTGAGACGAGCAACTAGCTTCAACTTACTGACAAACTCGGCCCGCCGGAACCCGTGTTGCTTTATGTACTACATGGTCTAATTGACATAAATGTTTTGACTTTGACTTTATGTACTTGAAGGACTTTATGTACTACTTAAGGCTTCATACATGAGGTCGTGAATTCGGATCCGAGCAAATACCTACCTAAATGCTCGTGCCTTCTCTGTATGAGAAGAGGTCTGTGCCCTGCATTGGGACACTAATAGACTGGCGTTATTAAGGTTGTACTTGTTTGCGACATTCCCTCATGTCATAATATATACTTGACATAGGTACCTCCTCGTATTTTAACTAATAACACATAGCTTCGTTCCAAAATACGTTTTGTTTGCACGACAGGGGAACGTTTATGGGGATTTAACCTTGACAGTTATGTTTTATATTGTTATTGATTTTCCACTAAAAATATGCGATACTTTGTATGTTTGTGTTATTGGGTTTTTTCATCAGGAATTTCTCAGTAGCAGCCTTGGAGTCTGGATTTGTGCCCAGATCATTGGCAATAGGCTCGCCCCCTATTCTATAAGACATAAATATAACTGTTGAAATGTGGGTGTACTAATGGGCACACCTCTGCCTAACCCTTTATAGGAGATTACAGGCGTGATGTTTGTTATGTTATGTTGTATGATTGTTATTGATTAAGTTATGACAAAATATGGAATAATATTACCTGGTTTCCGAATGGCTCTGATCGGTTTTCATCTTTGACAGTCTTTACGGGTCGTCAGAAGCCCGAAAGTCTGACAACCAGTTTTACCAAGGGGTATACATTACCCAGTTACTGTGTTGTGCAGGCCAGATAGGCAGTCGCTCCATGTAAAATAATGGTATTCAGCTGCATCCAGGTAGACTGGAAACCAATCTTAACATTTGGAAAAGGCTAGACAGATTGATTGATTTAGTAGATACATTTATTCCATAACTAGCTTTTGCCCGCGACTTCGTCCGCGTAAATTTCGGTTATCGCGGACACACACGAAGTCGCGATAAAAATTACCCATGTCATAAAATCATGATTCGAAACGACACGTGGCGCCATCTATGATCATAAGAACGTTATTGTGATTTCCCTCGTAATAGTTATTATTATTTGCAAGGTCTTTGAAAGCGAAACACAAATAAATATGATGAAGGCTAGACCTATTACAGAAGCCTAGACGTAAACTAAATCTGTTCCCAAGTATCTGTATAATATTTACTCATAGCAATAACTCTCACAATAGCCACGCACACAATTGTGCGTCTATTGCAAAGATAAACAAGGACTATTTTTATTTGACCTTTATTTTATCATTCAGACGGTACCTACCAGTGGCCTTGTATGAACCAAAGTTATTTATAGAATGCAGGACTTTAGTTGCAGACATAAATTATAGAATTAATTAGCTTTTGCTTGTTAAATTCGGGGTAACGTAGTTCAGTCCTACGTTTCTCCTAAGTTTCTTCGAATTTTGGAAAATATCTTTCTTAGCGGACGTCTACTAACTATAAATTCTTCCCTGCCTTTCATATTTGTACGTCAAGCGGTTTTCGATATTACGTGATGAGTGAGTGAGTGAGTGAGTGAGTGAGTGAGTGAGCAAGTGAGCGAGTGAGCGAGTGAGCGAGGGACCTTTTGCTTTTATATATTTAGATTAGGATGCAGGACCCAACTCTGACAAAAAATAGGAATATCTATGCATCACATAGACCTACTTATATGTTCCATTTTTTACTCTGTGTAGTCTAAAAAACGTTTCACAGCAATGAACATTGATCACGTCTGCTCACTGATTGATGGCACTTTCAGTAGATTAAGTCTACGTTTCGTTACGATATTTTTAAACGTGCTAGTAGTGGTCTAAAAAAAGATCTTCTTAGCATAAAGATATTTATTAATATACATTTGTTAAATTATTTGTTTGGCCGAGAATTCAACTACGAAAACACCAACCATTGCATGCGGCGCAAGATAAAAGGTGGGCCATGGTCTGCGGAGAGACGCCGCATAGGCACTGAAGATCGGCGCCATCTGCAAAACCCCGTCTTTGGAGATTCTCTTTGCGACGGCCGACTTGGATGCGAAGTCTGTTTAAAATTTCATCAAACTATTCGAGGCAAAACCACCTGGGCACGGCTTACCGTAGCCGACCTGGGAAACTTTAAACAGAGTCAAAAAAGCTATACCTCGTACCGAAGGTACCGTTGTACCGAAGGTTTATAAGCCCACTTGTATAGGGGCCTATAGAAGTAGGCTTAATAAGCTTCGGTACGAGCCGATTACGTCATAATTGATAATTTTCTGGCAAGAAATCGATAGCGTACCTCAGGACCAAACCCGACAAAGCTATATTCTTTGCCCATACACGCTATTTACCGGTCCCAATACACTTGACCTATTTCGGATCCCACGTTGCTCTGTCAACAACCTTCCAATCGGAATTAGAATGCTTTAATCCCCAGTTGTTTTGGAAAAACAGACCAATTATAACTGATGCCCAGTGAAGCTCTGATAAGTCAGAAGTTCTGATTACGTGAGTAATCCTCTGTTGTCTGCTAAAGGAAAGAGATTTGTTAGCGTGAATCCTTTTACTGGTCCTAATCTTCGGGAATTCAGTAATGCGATTAAACTTTGTTGATTGTTTTAAACAAGTTTTGCAACGATTCACTGAACTGATCTGATTTTTGATGGGTTTGATTCAGGTATTTCGTAAGTAAATTATAGCATATAGGTTATTTTATCTTTTAACTTATTTTCTTTTAGATTTTCGAGTCTACAAGACTGTTAAAAAGATCCTAAAAGATTTTTTAAGTTTCATATATATAAAACTTTTAATCGCTTTGCATTCGTTACAAAAAGTGTATAAAGATACTCAATGAAGCCGAAAGTTTTCCTTTTCAATTTGTTCTTCTCATCATTACGATTTTTTTTTGTTCTGAACCACAACTGGGAAACTTCTTGTTCGGAGGCGTTATTAGTCAAAGATCCATATTTTGTTCTACACTAAAGAAGATTTTACCTAAGGCGATTAACACACGGCACCTAAATGTTCTAACTAAACTTTAAACCGTCTTATCTAGGGGTATTGTATTACTCAGTTACTGCATTGTGGAGGTCGCTCCATATAAACAACATAGTTGGGAAAAGGCGAGGAAGAAGGTGTTGTAACTAAACTTTTAACTTAACTTACGACCCCTGTACCGTTGCTTGCACCCATCGTTTTGTGCTCAGCTTGTAGTATACCAAATTTAAGTTAATTCTATTCAGAAGTTTAAGCATAAAAGTGTGACAAACAAACATTCATCAATCCATACTTACAAACTACTTCACTATACTGTCAGAATGTTTGAATTTTTGTGTGAAGACTGATATTTTTTGTGTGACTTGACTGTGTTAAACAAATAAATAATCTTATGTTATTATGTTTAAATAGTGTAATTGTCGTCGGCCGTTCTATTTAAAATAAATAAACCTTCGTCATTAATTTTATTATTTATAAAGCAAAGATCCAGATAATTATAATCATAAAAGACGAACAAGATTGCTGTAAAAATATGATAAGGACCAAAAATGATTTTGTTAAGACCTTATTCTCTTAATAAAGGAAAATTGGATGAGACCACTTGAAGCTTAACAAGTGGCTTTTAAAGGCGAGTCTATTGTAGCGGAGATACTCAAGTTTTTATTAGCCGTTGACTTTAAGATGAAGTATTAAATTAAGCTAAAAGTTCTGAATTAATTCACGGGGACTATATTTTTCTGGGATAAAAAGTAGCCTATATGCTATTCCAGATTATAATCTATCTTTGTGTCAAATTTCATCCAAATCCACTCAGCCGTTCTGGCGTGATTTGGTAAGAAATATTCATCCATCCAAAACTTTCGCATGTATAAAAGTAAGTAAATTCATCGACATTGCTCGCAAAATTAGTGCGCTGAAGGAGAAGTGGGCCGGCCACGTCTGCAGATGGAAAGACGGTCGGTGGAGCAGACACGTGGTAGAGTGAAGACCACGTTTAGGCAAACGTAGTGTGGGACGCCCTGCTGCATGGTGGACCGACGATTTAAGGAAAGTGGCGGGCAGCGGATGGTTGCGGGCTGCCCAAGACCGGGATGGTTGGCGCTCTTTGGGGGAGGCTTACGTTCAGCAGTGGACGGCCATAGGCTGATGATGATGATGATGAAAGGCATCTACAGGTACAGTGTGTACTCTATTTAAATAGACATTAGTTGAGACCACTCCTTTTAACCTTCAAATTCCAAATATCCAATACTACTAATACATTTCTTTTCCAGTGATTCTCTAAATCGGTTCAAAGATTCGACCTTTCTCGACCAGGCATACATAATATAGAAGTGAAACTCTAGTAAGTAAACAAGTTCTATAAAAAATGTCGATCATCTGTATGGGCGATCCCTTATTAAGTCGAACGGCAAATAGAACGCCCCTCGGTCTGTTGACCCTTTACTTTAACAAACCAGGCCAGACCGCCGACAATAGGGCTGGCAGTTTATCCTTAGGTACATATAAGTAAAGTTTCATAACTGTCTAGAGGTTTGGCATTGATAGCTGCGTCTAATTCTGACAGAAGGTAACCCATCCTTTTGAAAGGTAATGAACATAATGTTCCCCAAATAAAGAAAGAAAAACTGTTGCTGTAAAGTGTACATATCATAAAACATGTTGATTACAAAAGCTTTAACAAAAAAAGAGAGAGAGAGTCTGGATTTGTGCCCGGTTGTTGGCAATAGGCTCGCCCCCTATTACATGGGACTAAAAACATAACTGGCGAAATGTGGGTGTACTAATGGGTACACCTCTGCCTAACCCTTCGGGAATTACAGGCGTGATGTTATGTTTATGTTTAACAAAAAAACACAGAATTAAATAAGTAGGTAGTAAGTATAATAATTCAAACATTTTAAACATAATTTAGTTGTATACTTTGTCCTTATTCTTGTATATTGTGGTTTTATGAATGTACATATTTTATTATTAATGCGTCATAATTGATTACATAATTTTGAACAACATTTATTTTAAATTAGTAAATAAAGTTTTTTTCCCATTTGAAAAACTTTTTCTGGGGGAATTAAATAAAAATTACATGAAATACTGGTTTTCTGGCAAAGCTACAACAGGCTACAACACAATATAGAGACCATTTTTCTCACTTTGGTCGTGCTCCAATTAGTCCCAGACTAGATTCTGGTTCTGGATTAACCTCAGCTTAATTTGAGATCTGGTTGACAGCTTGGCTTAACCGCCTTGCTAACAACAGTTTTTCGACATGTTTTTCTGCCAATTAGTAAGCAATGGCCACGGTTCTGAACGGTTAATATAATACATAAGTAGTTTCGTATTAGTCAGTAAGATAAGACATTTACGAGTATTAGTATGGTTCGAAAAATACCATGTTCTTAATCATAACATCATAATGGATGTAAAAAAATCGATCATCATCTGCCTAGCCTTTTCCCAACTATGTTGGGGTCGGCTTCCAGTCTAACCGGATGCAGCTGAATACCAGTATTTTACATGAAGCGACTGCCTATCTGACCTCCACAACCCAGTAACTAAATCGATGTAAAGCTTAATTAGAAATTTAAATCTTATTTTAGAAAAAAAATACAGAATAGTTGGAACGTTGACTTTGAATCTATTATTATGCGTAACATGAAGATTTCAAGGGACCAAAAAAAATTAATAACTTTTTATTATTATGTTTGTATGCACGCGGTCTGTGTCAAAAACATATTTTCATTATTTCGTTGTTACACATCACTGGCATCGGTGAAGGAAAACATCTTGAGGAAACCTGGACTTACTGTTCCACTCAAACCATGTCAGAGGCCCTTGAGGCGGTTTAAAAACTCTGACGCTAGGGTGTGAAGACCCCACAACAACAGAAACTCACTGTGAGTGTGTGTGTGGGTGTCGTAAGACCTTACTGCCCACACTATAAAGAAAGAAGAAGGAAGAAGAAGAAGCAAATCACTTTAAAATATTGCGTAATCGTAACATGTTTACGTTATTTTAAGTTAGAGTACATAAATGCAACATGCATTACGGGATAACAAAACTTTAATAGATTAAAACTAAACGTCTCGCCGGTTGTTCAAAGACACAAAATAAATAATAATGGCGCCGACGGGTCTCGATGCTCATCTGTCTCTTGGGGATCGCAAACAAAGTTTTGCTTAAATAGTTTTAAAAGCATGACTTTGCGATAGTTTTGTGCGATATTTATTTACTTTAAAAGCGGATAGTGTTGTTCTGTTAATAGTTTTAGTGCCGGTCAATTTGATCCGGCGAGGGGAAAGTTTGGAAAATTGTTGTTTTGTTTCGTTAAAAGGTTTACATGTGGCTAGCGACTCGCCCCGGCTTTGCTATTTCATAGAACTTCTCAACCATTTTTTATGAAATATGGCTTATTATGTGTAATTTGGTCAAACTTAAAAGATAGTAGTTTTTATCTCGATTATTGACCTCAATATCTTTACTTACTTCAAAACACAGCAACGCGTGGCCGAGTCAGCTAGTAATATATAGAAAAATAAGATGGATAGATGATGCGAGTTTGTGATGCATCTTAAACGATATTTAATTTAAGACGTTCTCAAATGAATCTCTCTCTATTATGTAATCTATGTTTGTTTAGGATGATGACAATTATTAAGATCTTACAAATAAACTGCCTATTAATAGGTATTCTAGTTCAAATAACTAAAGTTAAATTGAAATGCTATTTACGGTTTCAAAATTATGTGTATACTAGCTTTTGCGCGGTATAACGGTATATAAAATCTAGCCAGTGTGCTATCCTAGACTACATCTATATCATATCTATACTCTAGCTCTGTTTCATATTTCACCCAATTCCGTTCAGCCGTTCCGGCGTTATTGAGTAACAAACATACGTTTATTTATTTCACATCCATCCAAACTATCGCATTTATAATAGAAGTAAGATTACAAAAGGAGAACTTGACTGAGTGACACATCAATGCACAGCCGAAACTACTGGACCTAGGAACGTGAAATTTTTCACACGGCTTCCTTTTATGATGTAGGCGAGTACTTATGAATTTTTGGAAATACATCCCTAAGGGGGTTAAAAGGGAGGAGTTAAAATGTATAAAGATTTTTATATCTTGGGTTTAATCAAATTAAATGTTGGCACGAATGGGAACCTAAGTAAATAACAAAGTTTAACGGTATTAGTTCTTTTTAACAAGCTCTCGAAGGAGCCCTAAGGGCTGTTCAGTTTTTAGGGAAAGAACAAAATCTGTTTTGAACGAAGTCGCGGGCAAAGCGTATATTTAGAATGATAAGGGCCGGCGAATGATAATAATTATGTATAGGGTGTTTGGTGCATCGTTTGCCAAATCGAATTGGTCGTTAAGAGGTATTTTAAGAGAATTTGCTATCTCTTTACGCCCAATAACTCATTCTTTGTCACACCGGTATTTTTATAACGTAAACTACATACATAAACTCACGCCTTTTTCCCATGGGGGTAGGCAGAAACTACAGAACGCCACGATCCATACATACTCCTTTCGCCTCATCTACGTTCATACATCTCGTCATACAAGCACGCCGGTTACGAGTACTCCGCACCTGACCTTTCTGAAGGACCTCACCAATAAGGTCAGTGTAGGTCTTCCTAGGGCGACCCCTCCCGGCGTTGCCACTCACCTCTGCCATATAAATACCTTTTGTCAATCGTCTTTCACTCATCCTCTCAACATGACCGAACCATCTAAGCAAACTTATAACGTAAACTTTAGAGTCATTAAAAATAAAAAAAGCGTAACATTACACTAACATTGTACACTTAATACGCAATAAACGTTTCGACTTTGACATTGGTAGTCAAGTACATAATATTTTAAATTTTTGAAGTGAATATTTCTTCAACCACATTGAGCGATTTTGGTAGGGCCAAAACGTATGGGTTTACGTCACCATTATGCTAATGTAACCGCGTCACCGACATGCTAATTTTACGTTAAGTTACCATTCCTGCTTCTTTTTAATTGCTTGCTAGATATAATTCGACACGCAATAAAGGAACTTCCAACTCTAATACTGTTTAATTTAAGTTCATTATCAATAAACAAATGAAAACTCGAGCATATTGACAGTAACCATAAGTAGTACAAAACTCTTCGCTTAATTTTGTAAGAAAAACAAAGTGTTATCTATATTAACATCTTACAGAACAACTCTAACAAGAAAAGTTATGAAACTACGTAATAAAACAAATGAAGAATTTGTCAGCCCTAGGCGAAGTGTCGGTTCTGAATATGTATCTACAAATAAAGTGACAAGGATGTGTGTACGAACGTCTGAAGTAAACGAAACTGTTACACAGACCTTGGTATGTACTCCGAGAATGTGAGTAAACAAATAAATTTTACATTTCTGGAAGATAAAATGACAAATCTGTTAGTGTTTTTCTCTCTTCCATTTTAAATGGACGAATGTTGTTCATAGGGGGAGTGTTAAAAGATCTTTGTTGTGCCTAGCATTAGTGTGCTTATACTATTCGTTTTTGTGCCTTACGAGCATAGACGAAAAGGTTTTCTTATAACTTTTTAGACCTATGTACATACATACATACATAACATCACGCCTGTAATCCCCGAAGGGTAAGGCAGAGGTGTACCCATTAGTACACCCACATTTCGCCAGTTATTAGTCCCATGTAATAGGGGGCGAGCCTATTGCCATCAACCGGGCACAAATCCAGACTCCGAGGCTGCTACTGAGAAATTCCTGATGGAAAAACCCAATAACACTTTGCCCGACCTGGGAATCGAACCCAAGACCTCATGCACAGCAGTCGCGCTTGCGACCACTAGACTAACCGTCACCAGGCGTCGAGGCAGGCAGTCAGTTTAGACCTATGTATCCTGCCTTAGAGTAGGAAGTGTCATTAAAATCGGTTCATTTCATTTTAAAAATAAGGAAACAAAGATTGAATATCTGTTTATTCACGTGTAAAGACTGTCATGTGTATTGCAGTTGATTGATAGTTTTATTACAGTCGTGCTGCATTCAAACTGCAACATGGCAGCCGGAGTGCAGTTGAAATACAGTCTGTCTGTCTGAGCGAAAATGATTGCTGGAAAATGACTCCTATTTTTGGTGTAAAAAATCACTGTTTTCAATAGCGCATAATGTAATGTATGCTAAACATGGTACTAAACTAAAAAAAAAAAGAAAAAAGAAGCTTTGACTTGCTTTGAGTCAGAAGGTGCCTAGGAATGATGCAGAACATAAATATGTACTTTATCATTTAAAAAAAAATCGACTTCAAAAGTAGTTATTTTTAATTTTGCTGAAAATCTTTATGAGAAATGTTCGCACATCTAATAAAAATCGGACACAGCTGGCGAAAACTTACTAAACTGTTATTAAACAGAAAACGCATCTGGCATCCTTAAACAGAATGAAATGTGTGCGATACCTCCTAGGCTATCAGGCTAAAAGCGTGTCCCATCTCTATTTAACTGCCGGCCAGCAACTTTGTAACCGTGGCCGTAAATCCTAAGTTATGAGCATTTTGCCGTAAGTGAACTTTACGTCCAATACAGAACGAGCATTGATCTTCGTGCTTGCTTACTGTGTATGCGATTTCAGACTTTTTTTAGGCCAGTTACTATATTTTCTGTAAACATACATACTCACTCACACAAAACAGATCCTCTCACCCTCATTCGTACTTCATTATAATTACACTTCACCTAATTAAGCTCACTTAATTAATACGTCAGAGAACGAAAGTCACAGTGGGCCGGTCATGTCTGCAGACGGACAGACGGTCGGTGGAGCAGACGTTAGAGTGGAGACCACGTTGCCCACGGCTGCCGCTCTTTGGGGAAGGCCTACGTTCAGCAGTGGACGGCCATAGGCTAATATGATATGAATTAATACTTCCTCTAACTGAACGATGTATGGTTTTTTATTTTATTTTTATTTATTTTATAACTGTCATCCAAGTCCGGAGTCTGAAGATGCTGGTAATCTGTCATACAGGTCTCCTAGTACAGAAACTAGTCTCTCACGTAGATTACAACACGGACCATTAATGTTTGTTATTTTCCGTACTTTATCAATACTTGTAAAACTCTATGTGAGAGAAGAACAATATTTTTTTTTGTATTTTTTATTCGTAAATCTGAAGAAATCCAAAAGTGTGACAACTAGTCTTACTCGTGCCATGGAGTATGTATCTAAGGTCTCTTCTCATACAGAGGAGGCATGAGCATTGATCACTTGCTTGAGCCTTCTCAAGACGTATTAGCGGTTCAAACTTATACTATTAATTTTTACACGACTGCCCCAAAAAAAGGAGTGTTATGTGTTCAGGGTTAATGTATGTATGTATGTATATATGTATGTGAGATTCTTTATTCCACCATAACTTTTAAACGCCTGAACCGATTTAGATGTATGGGGTATCGTTACAATCCTTGCATCGTTCCGAGTAACATAGGCTAGTTAAAAATAAAAAGAATCCTGTGTGGTCACTTTAAAACGTAAATTAATACCAGTCTCAATTATTTTTTTTAATGAATCTGGCCGTGTCTATGTTTATCGTCTAGAATTTGACAAGTAGATTTAAAAAATATATAAAACTGTTAATAAAAAACGTCGTAATAAAAACTAACGAGTAAACAAAGTACCAATATGTGCAATTTCGGCATTCGTGTAATTTAATGTTTTTAATTATAGTAGCTTGTAGCTATAAAATAATCAGCATATCACACAAAACACAGCAATATTATCCAATATTCTCTATTACAGGTCAATTTGGTCGTGGTATCCTAAAATCCATCTCGACGGGCATCACCAAGCCGCTCAGTTAAAAATAAAAAGAATCCTTTGTGGTCACTTTAAAACGTAAATTTATACCAGCCTCAATTATTTTTTTAATGAATCTGGCCGTGTCTCTGTTTATCGTCTAGAATTTGACAAGTAGATCTAAAAAATATATAACACTGTAAATAAAAAACGTCGTAAAAAAATCTGATGAGTAAACAAAGTACAATTATGTGAAAATTGGCAGTCGTGTTTTTTAATTTTTTAAATTATAGTAGCTTGTTTCCTTCACCGATGTCAGAAAGTGAATTCAACAAAAATAATGTTTTTCCATCAGGAATTTCTCAGTAGCAGCCTCGGAGTCTGGATTTGAGCCCGGTTGATGGCAAAAGGCTCGCCCCCTATTACATGGGACTAAAAACATAACTGGCGAAATGTGGGTGTGTTAACGGGTACCTACACCTCTACCCTTCGAGAATTACAGGCGTGATGTTATGTGTGTATAATATTTTAATTATCACATTAGGATTTTCTGTTACTAAATTTTAGGATGTGAGAATATGTTACCACGACCCGTTTTATATTTACGTCATTGCTATCGGAGTTTATGAAGGTTTGAGTAATAATACTACATTGTATGTGAAAATTGCTCGAACAGGATCCCTGAACGTTATCATAATGTAAGCTTGAAATATTTGGATAGACTGAGGTGGATAGAGGGAATTAACAGAATTAACAGCAAGGAGTTTAATTGCTGCCAGGGCTTTGGAATTTGTTCGAAAGAGTTACCGCGGCTCTGGAACGCAAAAGGCACTAGAAGGGACACGGATGGCTTTTAGTCAGTAAAAGTCTGACACTCCTTTACGCTCCGCTGATTTCCCATCCTTCAAAAATTTGAGTGATCTGTGACCACGCGCAAAATGCGTGCAGAAGCTAGTAATATAAATAAACATATTACATACACACTGGCATACATACTGGCTCCACCATTGACTGGACCATTGACTGCCTCGTTGGTCTAGTGGTCGCAAGCAAGACTGCTGTGCATGAGGTCTTAGGTTCGATTCCCAGGTCGGCCAAAGTGTTATTGGGTTTTTCCATCAGGAATTTCTCAGTAACAACATCGGAGTCTGGATTTGCCCGGTTGATGGCAATAGGCTCGCCCCCTATTACATGGGACTAAAAATATAACTGGCGAAATGTAGGTGTACTAATGGGTACACCTCTGCCTAACCCTTCGGGGATTACAGGCGTGATGTTATGTACATACCTATATACATACTTAAATTTACGCCTTATTCCCATGGAGGTAGACTTCTGTCTACCTCCATGGGAATAAGGCGTAAATTCTGTGGTTTCTACCACAGAACGTCAACAGCTACGATCCTAACATACTCCTTTCGTCTCGTCCACATTCAATCACTTAAAATATTCTTTGTGGGCTAATGGACAATTTCTCAGATAAAATTCGTAAATGTAGTCTTAAATAATCCTAAGTAGCATTATGTCGACCAATTTTATGACACCGACAAGCGAGCATTTATTTAGTTGCGAGAGTTAAAATAAATAAACAAAACAGTAACGTGAAATAAACGAAATGCGTACTTACACAAGACTCACAGTTCACTTTGAGAATTATACTGACTAATTTAAAGGAGATTTGTTTTGTAAAAGACATTTTATAAGTGGATTTTTTGCGTCAATCAAGTTTTTATTATTATTACTCACATTGCCTGTGGTCCACGTGTGCTGGTGTTCCTCCTCCTCGCCGACGCCCGAGGGAAGTTCCACCATCGTCTCCAACCAGTTGTGACCTGGAAATCAAAGAAAAATCGTCATTATCTCCATTGAGAGAAGGTTTAGTTTGCCAAAGAGAATTCTGAAGTATTCCCGTTTGAGCACCTATGCATTAAGCACCAATCAATATTTTAACGTGGTGTTAAAGCACCATTCAAAGGGAATAGGTACCTTTGGTGCTCAAGGAATAGGTACTCAAACGGGAATACCTACTTCTAAATTCTGAAGGTAGAAGAAAAGACTGCATCTCAAAGAAAGTCGTCAACCTTTTGTGAGTATTTCTACAAATTGTCTGTCCTATCATGTCTTGGTTGATTAAATTCATTAATATATTTCAGTGATTAATTAAAATTCTCACAGATTTCTTTGAAGTGTTAATATTGGTTTGTATTTGGAATTAATATTAAGTATGATTCTAAATTCAAACCAATATTAAGTACTATTATGATAATTTGCGTTTCATATATAATTAAGCTATATTTATATAGTGTAAAACAAAGTCGCTACCTGCCGTCTGTGCGCCTCAATCTTTTAAACTATGCAACGGACTTTAATGCGGTTTATGTTGAATTTAATTATTTTAATTGACATTCAATTTAATTATTTTAATTTAATTTGACTGACATTTGACATTTCATAATTCCTGTGTGTATGTAATTTGTGTTATTGGATTATTTTAATGTACCTACATGGGCTTATAAATGACATTTTTAATTTTATTTTTTCTAAAATGTAAGTATGGACTAAGTCTGAAATAAATGAATTATTATTATTATTATGTCAATATAAAAGGAAGGTTTATACGTATTGTTAGTAGGTATCTACATTATACATGTGCTAAACCGGGGCGGGTCGCTAGTTAATAATAACTAAAATACTCTGTTACCACCTTCCTACCGAAAATGAATCTGTGGCTTTTGAACCAATCGTGAAAGTGATTCAAAGCGAGATATTAGTGCTACATGCCATACCGATCAATATAAAGTCAATCGACCCCATCAAAGGCTATATAGTTTCTTACCTAAACCAACAATCAGGTCCAATATCCACAAGGCTCATCAGCAATCAGGTGCCCTGATTCTGGCACTCCGATCGCTCATACATATGCAAAACAGCGACGAGGCGTGGGACGGACAGCTATTCTTGTTAGCTGTGTCGCCCCATTCACACTTGAACAATAATAGTGAGGGGAAAGTAGTCTAGTTCCCGGTTTGCGATGCTCGATTTATATATATTTTTTAATAATGTTGCCACACACCAGGATTTTTTTCAGTAAACAAAACATATAATTTATTTCGACAAGCAGCCAGATTTAGAGCAATAGCGCACTAGCGGCTTGGCCGCAGCGGCCAGGTCGCGGCGGCCATCGAGATAGATACCTTAGTATGAAATCGCCACAGAGCGCGCGCACCTGGTCGCACGCGACCAGCGGCCTCACTCAGCCGCAGCGGCCAGCGAGATCGGAGCGGCGCGTTTGCGGCCAGTGTTCAGTCGCTGGTCGCTGCGGCCACTGAGATCTATAGTATTGTAGTAAAATCACCAGTGTGCGCGCACTAGCCGTGGCGGCCGCACTTGTTGTAGAGCTACAGCGTAATTTGTAATTATCGCGATGTCTTCGTAGCCGTGGTTTTGGCCGCGTTGCAAATCGATCCCTGCGGCCTGGCCGCGCGACCTGGCCGCTGCGTCCAAGCCGCTAGTGCGCTATTGCTCTTAGAACTCTCTGTATGTCATACAAATATTTGTTCCGTGCGGGAATCGAATCTGGGACACGCAGCGCATCAGCTACTCGCTCAATCACTGCGCCAACTGTGTCGTCAAAAGCAATTGTTTTGAGATCGTTTGATGATGAAGCAGAAGTCGTTTTAATTATTTATTATTGATACAATTAAAAAAAGTGTGTAAAAAATTGTAGATCTCCCCAATTCCCCATATATTATTCTTTAGTTAAATTCGAAAAAGATTCCAGTCTATTATGGACTGCCACGTTGGTCTAGTGGTCGCAAGCGCGACTGCTGTGCATGAGGTCTTGGGTTCGATTCCCAGGTCGGGAAAAGTGTTATTGGGTTTTTCCATCAGGAATTTCTCAGTATTAGCCTCGGAGTCTGGATTTGTGCCCGGTTGATGGCAATAGGCTCGCCCCCTATTACAAGGGACTAAAAACATAACTGGCGAAATGTGGGTGTACTAATGGGTACACCTCTGTCTAACCCTTCGGAGATTACAGGCGTGATGTTATGTATGTATGTATGTCTATTATTATAATAAAATATAAATTACAATATGTAAAAAAAAACTTTTTTTTATGTTATTTTTAACAACAATACTTCTTACTTTTATTCTCAATTTTTACATTCGGTCGATATACAAAATTGTTGGCCTGTGTGTATGTATGTTTTTCTTTTAGTAAAACGTAGGAAAGCATTCAATTTCAACTACAAGATTACATAGAAAATAGAAACAAACTATCTCTTATTCGCCTCAAGACTGTCCTAAGAAATAACTGCAATGCTGTAAATACGTAGACAGAATATTTTACACGGTTAAACGGAGCTAGTGTTGTGCAAATGGTTCAATTCCCGGGACGATCCGCTTTACAATGTCTTTGAAGCGTGAAGTCCCTTTAATGCGGGATTTCACAAACATTTAAACGTAGGTACTAAGGTACGTTGCAAAGACATAGGAGGACTTAGGACGTCTTAGTAATAAGATTGTGTTTTCCCGTAGCCTGAGTCTTTCAAGTCATGTAAGGTAGAATATATCTATTTTATACTAGACTGCCTCGTTGGTCTAGTGGTCGCAAGCGCGACTGCTGTGCATGAGGTCTTGGGTTCGATTCCCAGGTCGGGCAAAGTGTTATTGAGTTTTTCCATCCGGATTTTCTCAGTAGCAGCCTCGGAGTCTGGATTTGTGCCCGGTTGATGGCAATAGGCTCGCCCCCTATTACATGGGACTAAAAACATAACTGGCGAAATGTGGGTGTACTAATGGTACACCTCTGCCTAATCCTTCGGGGATTACAGGCGTGATGTTATGTTATGTTATACTAGACTAGCTTCTGACCGCGACTTCGTCCATGTCTAAGTTGATTTCTCCATACAAACTTTGGACCCTCGTTTCATCCACTTAGGGGGTGAATTTTGGAAAATCAGGGGTTGATTTTTGGAAAATCCTTCCTTAGCGAACGTTTACTTACTATAAACTATGTCCTTGCCAAATTTCATCGAAAGACGTCAATCGGTTCTAGATATTTCGTGATGAGTGATTTCTTCTAAGAAAGAAAATTTTCCATAATTACCCCTTAAGGGGATGAAATGGGGGTCCAAAGTTTCTAGTTTCTATTTTATAAAAACCATATAAGATATAAAAAGACAAACTGAACAATTCTACAAAATATTGGGAACACACCAGTCACCCCAACACTATTATCGATGTTTCAGAAGAGCCATAGTGATAAGCATCAAGATTACACGGATAAGATTTATGTAGTCCAACAACATGTATATACAAATATATTCACTTGTTATTTATAATCCGTTGACGTAACACAAATATGGAGCTCGCAAATATTGTTGTTTTATCGTTTTCGAGTGAGTGACTGGCCTTCAATATGTGCCCTATATTTTAACTAAAAAACATATCTACGCGTAGGAATCGATGATGGAAATACACGAATAAGTGGCGATCGTAAAGCTTCGGGTCATGTTTTTGTATCTATGCTAATAAAATGCTGAAGAGATTTTTGTTGGTTTAAGGGCACTAATCTCTGGAACGGTCAGTCGGATTTGAAAACTTATTTTTGTATATGATATCCAGATTCATGAGGAATTGTACAGGCTATATAACATCGCGTTTTGACCCATGGGAGCGGATCCATACCAAAAAACGTAACTTAATAATCATGCGTACAAAATCGTATGAAGCAGCAAGTAGGTAGGTATACATGGTAATTGAAAATATACCCGAAACCTTAAAAGGGATCATTGTACTCATCATTATGAACAACTTTTACTATGGGACCAACCCTGAAATCATGAAGAAATAAATCAGCTGTTTCCTACAAAAATGCTGCATAACAAGATCGTAACGTGTGGATCAGCTGTTTTTTTTTCAGGATTTCAGGGTTGGTTCCGTAGTAAAAAGTGTTCATAATGATGAGTATATTTTCAATTACCCTGTATATTATAAAGTTAAGCTAATACACCTTGTTTAAGTGTGGTGAACAATGCTCGTGCCTTCTCTGTATAAGAAGAGTCCTTTACCCTGCAGCGGGACTCTAATAATGTTGGTTTTTTTGTTAAAAGATTAAGGTCGAATTTCACCAATCATTGACACCTTAGTAAGTCGTAATTACGAATAAATTTTGAATTTGTGTAAATTTTTCCATATAAAAACTATCAGACTTTTTTTATTCCACGAATAATATTTTATCTTAGGTATAAAAGGTGTGGTGAAAATCCCCCTTAATAGGTGCAATAAATCATAATTCGTTTAAAATGTGTGTTTTTTTTAATCTGTCAAAATTGCCGCCAAATATTATGAAAGATGAGGCTTTATGATATTGCTATTAAGTTTTTTATAGAATGGCAGTTGTGAATCTGTGGAACGTGTTCTTCTTTTTTCAAATTATATTTAACCATTGTGTAAATGTCAAAAACGGACTGCCTCGTTGGTCTTGTGATCGCAAAGTGCGACTGCTGAACGTGAGGTCTTGGGTTCGATTCCCAGGTGGGCAATGTGTTATTGGGTTTTTCCATCAGGATTTTGTCAGTAGCAGCCTAGGAGTCTGGATTTGTGCCCGGTTGATGGCAATAGGCATGCCTCCTATGACATGGGACTAAAAACATAACTGGCGAAATGTGGGTGTACTAATGAGTATACCTCCAACCCTTAGAGGATTACAAGCGTGATGATATTATGTAAATGTCAAAAATGTTTGCAATCCCACTTGGCAATTAGTAAATCCCATGTAACCTAATTTATTTAATTATTTACGCATTCAGCTTCGAGTTGCGAAGACAAACAATGAAAGGGTTGGAGCCTGACTTAGGTACTTATATGCTTAATAATAAAATATCAGACACATATATTCGTAAAGAAAATTGTTTAGCTAAGTAATTAGTTTTCTTAATTTAGTAATTAATTCTGTTTCACAGAGCGAGCGGTTCTTGTTATTTTTGTTTAAATCTAATTTAAGATAGATTTTGAAAGTGTTTTTAAGATAGGTAATTGCATTGCCATACAACGTGGCAATGTTGCCAGCATTTTGGGCACTTGCCCCATTGACGATGCGGACGAATTTTTTGATAATCTATAGTCTTCCTTCTTTCTTTTTTATAAATTGTACATAATTTGTAATTTTACGGATTAAAAAGGAACTAGCTTTTGCCTGCGGCTCCGCCTGCGTAAAAAGTAACTTGCCGTAAAGTAAGTTGTACTATCATCCCAAAAGACCATATTACCAGGATAAAAAGTATCCTAAGTGTTAATCCAGAAAATTGTCTATGTATGTGCCAATTTTCAACCAAATCTGTTCAACGGTTTACGCGTGATTGAGTAACAAATATCCAAACATCGAAACGACTTCATAAACTTTTGCATTTATATTTTTAGTAGGATATTTTAATTTAGGGCTAATTTTTCAATAGTCGGTTAACTTTTATCCAAAGAATGAATATGACAGTTTGACATGTTTTCTATACAAAAGCTGTCAAATCGCTATTAAAAAATTAACCATCAGATAGGTAATTTATATTTTTTAATAGAGATATCATTTAACAGCATTCCCAAGTGTACAAGATTATTAACATTATCCGAAAATTGAATCTCTAAAGGCTTCAAAACCATTAAATATTCCATTTTTTTCTACAGAAAAACACTAATATTGTTTCGATAAAATTTTCTTTCAGAACAATACAAAACAATTAAGCGAAAGACTTTGAAAACTAATCTTTATTTATGAGCTTTCGAGTTTCTTTTGAAAGTTTTTCCTTTGGATAATAACTATGTTGTTATAGCTTGCAAAACTGCAATTATGAATTGGTTTCTAAATTAGATAAATAATTAGGTTAGTTAAGACATAAATTATACTTATAATTTATATCTTAACTAGCTTTAAATTCGGGTAACTTAGTTTACTCCTCCTTATCTCCTCCTACTAGTTTCTACTAAGTTTTTCCATACAAACTTTGGACCCCCATTACATTCCCTTAGGGGGTGAAAATAAAAAAATCCTACCTTCTAACTATAAACTACCACCCTGCCAAATTTCATATTTATACTACAAGCGGTTTTCGGTATTTCGTGATGAGTGAGTTAAAAAGTCAAAAGTCAAAACATTTAATTCAATTAGACCATTTACAGGCACTTTTGAATTGTCAAAGAGTCGGTCAGTTAGTCCGAAAGTTGAAGCTAGTTGCTCGTTCCAAAACGGAGGTAGGCCTCTATGGAGAATAACGAGCAAGAAACTCCACGGCACTCTTTTAAATTAGGTTTTTACAAAATCCTGGTTACATTATTCTTGTCGATTAGTTAGTGAGTGAGTGATCTTTGGTTTATATATATTCAGATGGGCCAGTAGTTAAGGTGTCTACTTCTCACGCACGAGATAATGTACTTTCCGAGTTTATCTTAGAAGTTACTGACATCGGTGAAGGAAAAACATCGTGAGGAAACTAGGACTTATTTGTACTAATATAATAAAGCTTAGGTTTTTGGCTGTTTGTTTGTTTTGGATTTAAATTGGAAAAATATTTTCTTTAATATAAGCCTGTAATCCTCAATCCGGATTGAATAAGCGTGGTGATCAATGCTCGTGCCTTTTCTGTATGATATGTAGGTATTGGGTTTTTCCATCAGGAATTTCTCAGTAACAGCCTCGGAGTCTGGATTAGTGTCCGGTTGATGGCAATAGGCTTGCCCTCTATAACATGGGAATTAAACATAACTAGCGAAATATGGGTGTACTAATTGGTACACCTCTGTCTAACTTTTCGGGGATTACACGTACGTGTTTTTTTAATGAATAAACTTCACTTTAATTAACACGTAGTTACATAAATATTCCTTCAGAATAATATTCAGTTGTAACTTAAATAACATAGTGTCAAGTTTATCTTGGTGTAGGTAATAATTATCTCTGTAAAGGTCGCACTGCCTTCAAAGGCAAATGTTTAATTTCGTTTTATTAATTTACTTTAATTAAATTTTAGCACCGTATTTCGTCGCTTGTCAAGATGTTCTGTGGTCTCATTTTGGGTTGTATGGAACCTTTAAGAATAGTTTTTTGACAGCGCACTCCATACAATAGAGGTCTAGTCATATTATTGGTCGATAAGTAATAAAACTCAATAAAATTTTGTTGGGATAAGACTAGGTTTTGATTTTGACTTTGAGTACTAATTAGATCAAAAATCTAATTACAACGATTTTTTTCGTTAACTTAAAGGTCCGAAATTGTATTAATAACAACAATTTTGAATATAGAAAACTTTAAAATAAAAACAAATTGCTTGCTTGTTGTTAATCAATTTTACATCAAATAACAAAATTTTGAAATGATAGGTAATATTTTTAAACATTTCGAAGGAGATTTTAAATTACTGGAGTACTTATCATTTTGAAATTAAGTAATTTCTCAAATCTTTTCCCCGATAGCACCTTGCCCGCAGGGGTAATTTCCACACGGGCAAAAGCCGTGGGCAAAGCCGTGAGAGAAAACAAAAGCAAGTCACCAATATTTTTATCTCCACAAGCGTTTACGCGGACCGATGCTTTCGTAATTAATTAACGAGCTGCCCGAACTATTCGCTCCTATCACTTAGAGACCCAGCGTGACACGTAAGCAAGTTCCGAACAGTGTGTGGCCATTAAACAAGCGTCGTCAGTACTCAACAAACTTTGTTATCGGAGCGATCGTCCACTCCTATTAATGTTGGACACAGAGTAGGAAGAAGGCAGAGTGCTGACTGGCAATGTTCATTGTGTAATACAATGGTATGTTGTATTTTTTTATGCTGTGGTGTTTCGTTTTTATTTTGGCATTTTAGGGTGCCGGAAAGGTGATTATGTTTTTTGTGTGTATGACGTCAGAGGACGGGAATATCGCATTTTTATATTTAAGCTTGGGCTTTTGGGCTTTCATAGGCATTTACTTCACTAATGATGGGTACCTATGGTAACGTAATTACCCATTGGTTAATGCGCCCGCCTCTTGTGTTGGTTGCGGTTGCGGTTTTGTATGGGCAAGTACCAATGTGACTTTTTAAATTCATAAATGTACTTTATGAGTGAAAGAAATCTAGACTGATTTATTTATTTAAATTGCAAAGGCGGACTTAATGCCTGCCTTACTAATTGGTCTAGGTGAACCTGTCTTGAGCAAGCCTGGTGATGAATGTTCGTGCCTTTTCTGTAAAAGAGGGCTTTGCTTTGTAGTGGAATAGGCTGGTATTGTAATAATAATAATATCTATTTTTTTAATGATAGATCAATAAGACTATTAAAAGGCATTTTTAAATTTTATTTACAAGAAAAAACCAATATTGAATCTAGTTAAAAAATCGAGCCCCTCCAAAAGGTAGTTTCGTATGTAGAAGAATGAAATTAGATCCTACTACAATAGGTACACTCCTGATCCACTCGTACACTGCTGGACATAGGCGGGAGGCCTATGTCCAGCAGTGGCCTATGTCCTAAAGATAGCCACAATGACCGGTCCTGTTTCCCCCAACCTTTACTAGGTGTTCGGTGATAAGTACAAAGTACTACAAATTAAGCAATGACAGCTTAATTAATCTGTAATTGCGCCGGTAGGTACCTCCAGCCCAATCTGAACAAGCCCTTAACTTCACCCGAACATAAATCGGCCTACCGGTACGAAAATAATATTGGCACAGTGACTGTGATATTTATGGTGTTTGTCTGTTGACCTAATAAAACGCGCCGGTACGCAACGACCACGCAACGGCCACGCAGCGGCAGGGAAGTCGTAAAGCATTATTATCGTCGTATAATAAACTTTTATCTTGGTAATGATACAGTTTATTTGATATTTTTTAATTTGTAATTAGGTACAGACAGATATTATTCTTCTCTATGTATGTTACTTTTGGAAAGTATGTACAATAGAGCGAGTTAAGGGAACATTTATACATTGTATACAAAATAGTACTTAAATAATCCTTACATGTTTTAATTGATGCATGCATGCATGCATGATTTTAATTAAATTCTTTTTTCCTCTTAATTTTGACGTTTAAACGTGTCTTTTAAATGATTTGATTATAATTTTTATTTTTTTTTGAATACAGAGACATTTTCATAAAAAATATCAGACAGAGACGGATTTCAGACGAGAACTTTCGGTTTTTCCGTGTTTGTAGAATGTTAATAAAAACAATCATAAAAATCTATATAGGTATCTTTTAATTTCCCAGAGGTTTCCATTCAATTTTTTATTTAAAAAAAATATTCTACTACATGATAACATCGCATGATTAAGTCTGCCTTTGTAGATTTTTTTTTACCTGTACATAAAGTTGAATAAATAAATAAATAACATCACGCCTGTAATCCCGAAGGGTTAGGGAGAGGTGTATCCAATAGCATACCCACATTTCGCATGTATGTTTAAGTACCATGTAATAGGGGGCATGCCTACTGTCATCAACCGGGCACAAATTCAGACTCCGAGGCTGCTACTGAAAAATGCCTGTACCTCAATTGTACCCAGGACCTCATGCTCAGCAGTCGCGCTTTGCGACCACTAGACCAACAAGGCAGTTAATATTCTATTAATATTAACATAGTATTTGAATGCTCACATTTGAACTGTTTGCTAATGGCACCAATACACATAAAATTTGACATTTGATTTAATTTGACGTTAATTATTTAGATATCGTGGATTGACTCGTTGCACTCGACTGCATACATTAATAAAATAATGGTATGAATTTACAGGACTTATTTCACGCTAACACTATTAAAATAATACAACTAACGATTAATTGTACATCGCCAAGCGGTTAATTAACCATTAACTGACTAATAATATTAAAGGTTCTTCCAACTGTGTGAGGTCATTAAACTGATAGTAGTTCAACCCGTATCGTTCTCGGAAGAACTCGTGTTGTTGCTAACGGAATATTTATCCTTAATTTGACGAGTAGGCAGGTCTATGAATATCCTCATACAGTACAGTAAATAAATACTTAATAATATTCCCCTAACCGGACACGGCGGTCAATTTCAATTACTAATCATTTTTGCGTTTTAAGTTTGCATCTAAAGTGTTAATTATATGATAGTAATGTATAGTTTAATATAATCTAGTGTGAATTTATACAAGCGCTTCTCGCCATCAAACTGCCAAATTTAGCGAGACACAATTTCGTAAGACAAAATTAAATATAAAATTCAAATCGAATAAAATAAATAAATAACAATAATTGAGACTAGCCAAGTCCGCTCCTGCGTTCTTGGCTAGTCTCAGTTGTTGGCTAGTCTAATATCTCCTGATATTATATTGCATGACCGTGTGGGCAAACAGAGATGCACTCCATCTTCCCTTACTCTCAAAATTCGATGGTACGGCAATTTTACACGAATAGGAAAGATTAGAGATCTGCTGCATCTCGTGTGTCGTACGCGTGGTTTTTTTTCTGTGTCGAGTTACATCTGATTTAAAACATCTGGTGATTACTGCCCCACTCTCGTGGGTTGTAGCGTGATATTACGTAGTCTATTCTATTTCTCATGAATCTGGTTATCATGTATACAAAAATATTTTTTTAAATCCGACTGGTAGTTCTAGATATTAGAAATTTTTAAATAACCAAAAAACTCTTTAGCTTTGTTATAATGTTAGTATAGATATAAATATCAATTGCCGGGCGTTAGTCTCGCAAAAACGCAAAAATGGTTCGACTGATTTGTAGTTTATTTTGTTTTGTTTGCCTTCATACTGAATTGGGTTAGTAAAAAAAACTAGGAAAAAAAATATTGGTATTAGGAAGTTCACAGGATTTATCTCGTTATTGATATAGTATAAATATGAATGATAAAGTATTGTATAAAATGAGATTTTAAGTCGTAACTGCTGTTAAAGATAAAAAATGATAACATTAATTATGTATACGCAATGTATACAAATCGATTGGCACTTAAATTTTAATCGCCTAACATTTTCGGCGCGCTTTTTTGAGGGAACTCCCTTTTATCACAATCAAATAAGCGTCTACAAACATTGCAAGGTAATAAAAAAGCTATTACAGTAATAAAAAGGTCTGATCATTAAACACATTACCACCTTTCACAGATAACTATCGTCCATTTGTTGTCTGTTGTACAAATAGCAATTAGCGCGCGTCTTTTGTCTATGTTGCCGCCATGTTGGATTCCTAACGTATTGGATGAAAAGGCGGGACGGGACTCGATTGATTTAGGGACCATTGTTTTATAATAATGTGGAATATAATAATATGCTGGTTATACATACAATAAAGGTGATGAATCTATTAAGAGCGAATTTGACCGAGCCTTTGAAGGTCAATGAACTTTTAAAGTCAAAGTAAAATAGCTATCGGTTTCATACATTTAGCAGGTTGACCGCCGCGGGGCGAGACTAATGTCTAAGTCCTATACTAAATGTATGCAGGCAGGTTAAGTATAAACGCAACCTTACTCTAAATATAGTAACGAATGTCACTAACTAAAGGCCCAACCACACTGGAGCTAACAACAGGCACGCGTGGTCAGATACTGCAATACTATTTTGTTCGCGTTAGTATGTAGGCACCCGTCCATACTACTGCAGTTTATGACCATGGGCTTGCGGACGGCAAGGTATGGGTAGCTCGCCGTCCAATCAAGGACCAGGCCCAGGTCGACGGCGCGTTCTGTTTCACGCGCGCCTCAAAGAGCTGTCAGCACAGGGACGGGGCCCCAATGGGGCCAAACGCCTGCTGGGTTTGCGGGACTACTTAACAGGATACCGTGGCCACTGAACGTAAAGTGCAACAGAAGGAACAGGGTGGTTGTTTAGTCAGTAAAAGGCTGACAGTCCCTTCCGCCCCGCCCAGGGCAGGAGGACTCATTTGATGATTTTTATCATAAAAAAAAGTATATGACCATGTCCAAGACCGCGATTGCACCTGAAAGTTGCCCGCTCCGGTATGACTTGGTCTTTAGTTGAAAATCGTTCAAATACCTAATGCTTTTAAGATACCCAATCGCTTGACAAACAGACGTTTTATATTCCTTGTTTGTTTCAACAGAGCGTTGAAAGTTTGCAGTGAAACGTGAGTGTGCACTTACCTTGTTTCCGATTGTCCGGGGATGGCATGGTGGGCGGCGACGCCCTTTCACTTTAGATCTGAAACAATGATACAAGTTTTATTGAAAATTTAAATATTTATAATAATCCTATTTCGAATTATGCAGTGACATTTTAAACATAAATGAGTAGGTCGATAAATTTTAGTAGAACTACATCCATTATTGGAATTTTTCTCTTATTTTTCATGTTTTTCTCATAAATTAATCTTAGTTCACTCACTCGCTCATCACGAAATATCGAAAACCGCTCGACGTATAAAGATAAAATTTGGCAGGGAGGTAGTTTATAGTTGGTAGACGTCCGCTAAGAAAGGATTTTCTAAAATGCACTCCCTAAGGGGATGAATCGGGGGTCCAAAGTTTGTACGGAGAAATCAACTTTGACGCGGACCAAATTGTTGGCAAAAGTTATTATATGAAATCGAACCGGCACGAGTTGTACAGTCACGAACAAAAACAAGTAGGTATACACTTAGCAACATTACGAAGTTTTTTCTTCGAATATATTAATTTGAAATGTGATGTATTTAGGAATATCGTATTTTGAATTCAATACTACTATAGAATAGGTCTTATATCAAAGTTACAACCATTTTTTCACAAGAAAATCACTTTTGAATTTTGCTAAGTGTGCACTTGTTTTTGCTCGTGACTGTACAAAGTAAAATTTCGTATAAGACATCGATGTGGTAGTTTAGATACCCACGTAAAAAAAACAATAGAAGTACGACAAGTATTTTTAATGATACCAGACTACGACACGATTCTGACGTCGATGCACGTTTATTCCTTCATTTAATAACCGAATAAAAACCGATTGAAAGTTGTGTGACGTCACTATGCATCGAAAAACGGAAATGTCAACTCCAAGCGCAACTGACAGTTGTGGAACTGACGAGAATTCAATTAAATTGTGAAGGGTCCAGCGAATAGGAAATTATTGGAGCTGTGGGATTTATAAAAGTATTTAGTTGGTTTGTGGTTTAAATATAAACGAAGTTAGAGTTTAGTTCAGTGATTTTAAATATAAGTCTGAAACCAGTCCGCTGTTAACCAACGTGGTGATCAATGCTCGTGTCTTCTCTGTATGAGACGAGGCCTTTGTCCTGAAGTGGGACAATAACAGGCTGAATATTTTTTGGTGGGTTTTTATGAAAGGTGCTTTGCTGCAGCGAGAGTGGCACCAATGAATTACATCTCTAGCCTACGCTGTGTAAAAAAGTATAAAAAATGGCATGATAACATTGTTAAACACACAAAAGGCAACATTGTAGTGGAGTAAGGCTAGTTTTTATTATATCTATTATAGACATACACAACATTTGCTTGATGCAGTGTCTGTTCCAGAAAATTATCAAATGAACCGAATAACGTTCACTGCTGGACATATGCCTACCCTAAAGATAGTCATAATGACTGGTCGCGCTGCCCGCATCCAGCGGTTTTCCATAACCTTTACCAGGGGGCTTAGACAAAGTAACAATTTCAAAACGATAACGAAGTTAGAAAATACTAAAATGAATAGGACTGACATAAGCCGCGTTAAGTCACGTGGTCAATCGACGAAGCGATGACCACACGAAAGACTAAAATGTATGGGATTGACATACGTCGCGTTAAGTCACGTGGTCAATCGACGATGCGATGTTACTTTGTCTAAGCCCCCAGGTCGTCAGTCCACCTCGTGAAGGCCTGCCCACACAGCGCCTAATATGTACGTGGTCGCCACTTGAGAGCCCTATGACCCTAACAAAAATCGACCAGAAAATTATAATTATGTAAAAGTAATAAAATACACATACATAACATCACGCCTGTAATCCCCGAAGGGTTAGGCAGAGGTGTACCCAGTTAGTCCCATGTAATAGGGGGCGAGCCTATTGCCAACAACCGGGCACAAATCCAGACTCCGAGGCTGCTACTGAGAAATTCCTGATGGAAAAACCCAATAACACTTTGCCCGACCTGGGAATCGAACCCAAGACCTCATGCACAGCAGTCGCGCTTGCGAACACTAGACCAACGAGGCAATCCAAAGTAATAAAATGCATACAAAAAACATTTGTGTGCATTGCCAACGTGTAATGGTATGATTTTCTTCGATGATGTCATCCACAATAAGTTTTACTACTAAACTAGATATTAAAAGGCAGTAAAATAATTAGATCCTCAACTACACAGATATCCATTTCAGAACTACAAACTACCATTAAATTGCTTACAATCGGAACAGATTAACATGAGACCCAGAGCTTCAAAGTTGTGCGCGTGAGATTAAACTAAGTCACAAACTCACACTGCGCAGCGTGAGACGGTGTGAGTGTGAAACACGTCATTTTAAACTGTTGACAAACTTGTACTAACTTGGGTACAAGCTATCTAAGTTTATTGCGAACATGGCGTGTTAGAAACTGTTATAGATGATGTTGTTCGTGATTGAAAGGTCGAACCTAACTCTTGTACGTCTTTGGGTTAACAATGCAAACTTTTATTTGGTTATATTCATAGATAACTTACAATACATAACTAATAATTTTACAAGCTTTTATTTACTTTCACTTGTCCTAGTTTCTGCGTGTCTGTCATGTGTTTGTCATCAAATCTTGCGAGTTGGTCCATTTCGCGGTTTCCGATGTTTTCTGTCGTAGAGAGTGTACTCAGATGTTATCATCATTCCAAGGTCTGATGATAGAGCTAGAAAGTGGCTATAGGAACTTGGTAATAAAATGACATAACTGCATCGAGTTTAGGCTCTTATGACTTTGGTACTAAATATCAATATGTAACCCCATTAATATGGAAAAAATAAATACTAAAAAGTTAAAAACGAAATTTAAAAAAATGTTTTAATTAACTTTGAATTGTTGCTCTTTTGTAACTAAAATAAAAACTGTCACAAAATTACCTACTCTTAACCACAAACCGACTTTTAACGAGTAATTTAGACAACGTCACAACTCCGAACCAAACAAGTGTGGTATTGTCAACGCATCACAGCAATTATTACTTCTACTATAAGTAGGTAACACTAGGGCTGCCATCCGTCCGGGTTTCCTCGGATTTGCCCTAGTTTAAGGGGCTTCTGGGGGACGTCCGGAAGGGGTTGTTAAAAAGTGTCCGGGTAAAACACTTACAGTGTCAAGGTAATCCCTATTAATTGAAAGATCGGCGTTAAATCAAAACAAATCTTAAATAAAAAATATCTTAAACTTTAAAATAAAATTTATATTGTAAAAAAAATGTCCGGGGAAAAAACAATTTCACCAAAATATTGGGATTTTTGTAGTTTTTGTCAGGCGTCGGCATTAATAGGTGATGACAGCCCTAACTAAAACCCAACTTTGTGGGCACAATAGTAACTTGAAGTACATGTAACGCTTGTTAGTTGGATAATCCTAGTTACTAGTTTTAAACTAAAGCTGTTCCTAGGTAATTAATATTCAGTTAGCAGCAGAACTAGTTCGTTTTGCGTCAAGTACAGAACTTGTCTTCACAATGTTCAAAAGTGATTGACAAAACGTTGTGGGTGAAGTGACAACATAATGTCAAAGGACAATGAGTTATATTGTAAGGGAAGGCCTTTACAATATTACTCATTGGTGACGATTCCCTTGGTCACAAACTAAACTAAAATTAGACTATTTCTATCTTTTTCTGTCCAATAAAATAAGAAAGAGACTAATGTAAATAAGAGCTGTCAAATTTAGTCAATCTGACACATTCATACAGTTATAGTTGACATCTTAAAACGTATGAATTAAAAATACGGAGAAGTTCAAGGCAAAACTAATTTGGCATCTCTAACTTAGTTCTTTAATGTCACGGAATGTCACCGTCCTTTCCTCTCGCTGTATGTTAGTAAGAGATGTCAATTCTCTAAATTTAGTCTAGTTTGTGAACAAGGGATTCGGCACCATTGTCCTTTGACACTTACTTACAAAAAATAATTGAGTACAGCATTATAGAATAGAATAGAATAGAATAGAAATCTTTATTTCAAGCTTAGAGCTCATAAATGGATTATGAACTACGTTAATCTTTGTTGCCTTCAAAGACTGCTTGTTGGTGTAGTGGTCGCAAAATGCGACTGCTGAGCTTGAGGTCTTGGGTTCGATTCCCACGTCGGGCAAAGTGGTATTTATTTATTTGTTTTGGGAGAACCAACAGTTACACACATTTCTTAATTTAGTATAATAAAACGTAAAAAGTACTAGTTGTAGTGTATTGGGTTTTTCCATCAAGAATTTTTCAGTAGCAGCCTCGGATTTTGTTGGTTGATGGTAATAGGCCCGCCCCCTATTACATGGGGCTTAAAAACGTGTCTGGCAAAATATGAGTGTGCTACACCTCTGCCTAACCTTTAACATTATAAATGTGAAAGTAACTTCTGTCTGTCTGTCTTTACGTGTTAATTTTAATGAAATTTGTTACCGGGTAAGTTTCAACCAAGAAAGGGTACTTTTTATTGTGCGCGATAACCGACACTGAGAAGGACGAAAACGCGAGCAAAAGCTAGTTATTAATAATAATAAAGTTTGTATTACATCATTTGGTACGTTCAATAAATCTTACTCCTATGATCATATTTATGGCGTGAACCCTCTTAGCGGTATAATTATGGTTATCACTGGCGCGCTACACTCGACCACTGTCCCAAGAGATGCATTCATCATCATTAATTTTAAAGTAGTCCTTACAGTAGTGTAATATTTACTGCTATTTTTTCCAACTGGCGAAATGTGGGTGTACTAATGGGTACACCTCTGCCTAACCCTTCGGGGATTACAGAGGTGATGTTATATTTTTTTTCATGTAAAAAAAATATAGCAGTGGGGTGTAAAAAGAGAGCCAATAAGTATGCAACTCATATTTATATATTTTTAGGTGGTAAAAATCATCAAGTGGCTCCTTCCGCCCTGGGTGGGGCGGAGGGGACTGTCAGACTTTTACTGACTAAAAACCACTGTTCCTTCTGTTGCCCTTTACGTTCCGGGGCCACGGTATCCTGTTAAGATGTCCCGCAACAACTCATATATTTTAGAACAACTTCATTGTAAAATATCTACATTCTATGCGAATAAATGATTTGATTTGATTTGCCCATCAAACTTTGTATTATTGTCCAAAAAATATTGCTGAGAAACCATTTTTATTTATATAAATGAATAAAATTGAAATGTCCGTTTGTAATTTCAAAATAACAGCTTTTTGAATAATAGGTATAAATGTTTATAATACATAATTATCTATACGTTTCGATATTTATATGATTTTATGAACTAGATTTAATTTTGTTATTTTTTTCCTCTTCTTTTAATTTCCGAAACGGCTGGACTAATTTTGAAGTGACTGCATGTCACTGGCAGATAGTAGATGAAGGAGTAACGTAAATTAGTTCACTTATATTTTACTAGCTTTTGCATGCGACTTTGTCCGCGCAAAAATAAAATAAAATATAGCATATTACTCGCAGATAATGTAGCTTTCTAACGGTGAAAGAATTTTTAAAATCGGTCCAGTAGTTTTTGA
Organism: Hoplodrina ambigua; assembly: GCA_949774945.1. Lineage (NCBI taxonomy): Eukaryota > Metazoa > Arthropoda > Insecta > Lepidoptera > Noctuidae > Hoplodrina > Hoplodrina ambigua. The sequence goes on from OX458968.1 coordinate 12,925,544, forward strand.
GTTTATCCATTACAAACAAACAAACAAAAATACAAATTTTTCCTTTTTATAATATTATGTTTAATAAGTGTAGATAATAATAATTAAAATTAAATACAAATATCGATTTATAATTGTTTTCAAAACAATAAATAGTAAGTCAATTGATTTGGCAAATAAGTGTTACAGCATCCTCTTGTCATAATCTATGACAGCTCATAAAAAGTTTTTCAGTTGATTCCTACATCATGGCGTAGATTTCCTTAGAAATTTCACAGTTTTCAGTTCACGACAGGGGGAGCCAGCATCGTTTATAATGAACCAGAGACTCTAATTACTTGTAATTTACACCCCACGACCTCTTGTCTAGACGAGTCTACGACGTAACGTTATGACTTTTATCGTGTAAATATAATTACAATATAAGTACAGGAAGACTTTTTTATCACGCTCCAAATCTTTTCTTAGTATTAGGTAACTTTCAAAGACACCATTCTTGAAAAAAAAATTGGTGTGGATCAAAATAATATATTGTTCTATTTGGTATTTCATTTTTGCATGGTGAAAGTATGAAGGGAAAAATTGCAACTTATGTTTTGATTGATTTAATTCCCAGGTCGGGCAAAGTGTTGTTGGGTTTTTCTATCAGGACTTTCTCAGTAGCAGCCTCGAAGTCTGGATCTGTGCCCGGTTGATGGCAATAGGCTCGGTCTATTACATGGGATTTAAACATGACTGGAGAGATGTGGGTGTACTACTACACAACTGTGTAACCCTTCGAGGATCAGCAAAAATTAATATATTATTATCCCACGAAAATCGTACATTTTTCCAGGATAAAAAGTACCTTATGTGCTATTTCAGACTATAATCTGTTTCAATTTTTATTCTTTTTTTCGAGTATTCTTAGCTATGTTTGATGAAAATCGGTCCAAGATGGCCGCCGTAAGGAGTTTAAAAAAAAAAAATGTTTTTTTTTAAATGTTATCTCTTCTAAATCAAAAATAACTTTAACATTGCACCTATGTACTTTCAGTAGGCAAGTTGCGTTCACTAGTCCTTGGACAATGGACGAGGCATACAATGGATATGTTTTAAACATTTTTCCTCAAACAACTTATTATACACCATACGTGTTTTAGGTAGGTATTCATTTATCTAATACATTATACTGAATGTACCTACATTTAACCACGTATGACATGGCTTCCTAGTTCATTATTTGAAATAATAATATTGCTTTTAGTTATTCTTTGCTGAAGGTTACGTGACCAAAGGATTATAATTTGTTCTGCTGGTTTATCTATTTATCTATGAGTAAAAGGGAGTATACACGAGTAAGAGTGAGAAAAGTAACCGTGTATAAGAGGAGTAAGTGAAAGAGATAGAAAGAGAGAAAAGAAGTATGGCGGAGAGTGAAGAGTAGACGACGTACAAGGATACTTAGATGTGTTTTTTCTTGTTTTAAGTTTATTTTTATTTCTTAATTTCAAAATGAAGAAGTATACCGAATTCACTTTTTCATTTCATCGCATGAGAAGCGAAAGGTCTCTCACTCAGTCATCACGAAATATCGAAAACCGCTTGAAGTGTAAAGATGTAAAACAGGGAGGTAGTTTATAGTTAGTAAGGAATAAAGGATTTTCGCTAAGAAAGGATTATCCAAAATTCACCCCTGAGAGGATGAATCGGGGGTTCAAAGTTTGTATGGAAGAAAACTTAGAAGAAACGTAGAAGTAAGTAAACTAAGTTACAATACGCGCCACGAAAGATGAGACTTGACAAGCGTCAGTAATGGGGAGCTTGCACAATTATCAATTATGATGTGTTATCCATAATTTGTGTATCTATTCAAGGTCCAGGGGGCCAACCTCCATCTCTTAAAACAATATTATTATAATATTACTTTGCCTTCCGTACTGTTGGATTTTCAACGTTCAGCTCAGCGCCTAGAGTTAAAAATCCATCAACAGAAATTACAAAGTAATATTAAAACACCATTGTTTTAAGAGATGGCGGTTGACCCCCGATTCGCGGATTTTTGACGTGGACGAAGTCGCTAGCAGAAGCTGGTAAAAATATAATTTTGTATTTCACATGTTACATGTCAACAAATAGTATCCCTCTTGTTTCATTTAAAAGTACACCTGTCACAAAACTATCTCAAAAATGGTAACCCACCAATTCAATAGCCCCTCAAGTCATTGATCGAAATAATTTGATCAAACCTACTTATGTGTACACAAGTAACTACACACAAACGGCGAGTACGGACTTGGCCCGAAATGGACACGAAATTCTTTCCACTGGGCATTCGTAGCAAATCTGTGAAAATAGGTTTCCATGTGAGCGGGCAAAAAACATGAAGAAGAGGTCTCGGTTTGAGCGGGAGCGAAACATAATTTTGGGGCCTATGCTACAATCCAATTTTGACACACATCTAGGGTAAAAACCGAATAGTTGCCCTACTTTAAAAAAAAGCTCTATTATAAGAAAATAACATAACATCATCATAACATCACGCCTGTAATCCCCGAACGGTTACACAGAGGTGTACCCATTAGAACACCCACATTTCGCCAGTTATGTTTTTAGTCCCATGTAATATGGGGGGCGATCCTATTGCCATCAACCGGGCACAAATCCAGACTCCGAGGCTGCTACTGAGAAATTCCTGATGGAAAACCCAATAACACTTTGCCCGACCTGGGATTCGAACCCAAGACCTCATGCACAGCAGTCGCGCTTGCGACCTCTAGACCAACGAAGCAGTAAGAAAATATGCACTTAATAAGAATAATGCAACATGTATATATAGATAGATCCTGAATCTATTATAAAAGCCTATTTTTGTGAACACAATTATTAATGGTTTTGAGTAAATCCTGTTTTATTTGACCTCTTAAAAAAGGGATATTTGCCTACTCTAGCGGATAGTTGCCTAACGTTAAAATTAGAGGATACTTGCCTCGCGCAGGGATAGTTGCCTCACAATGATTTCTTTTAAATAAAAAAGCGGGGCAGTGTGCTAATCGCCTTAGGGACTGAAAAACTAGATCGGTCACAAAGTCAGAACAATAAAAGTTCTAGTGTTGTGTGGTGTTCCGGCCTTGCAACATTGTGACGACCATAGAGCAGGGGCGGAAGTTGGCAACACTGTGCGCGTTACTTCCCAACAAGACACCGGCGGCGCACTCGCCAGACAATGTACGCGATTGATTTTTAATATAATTATAAAGAAACCCAATTAAAGTAAACGTGATTTTATTGTTGAATATCATCAATTTTTCTTTATAATTATATAAAAATCAATCGCGTACATTGTCTGGCGAGTGCGCCGGTGTGTCGTTGGGAAGTGACGGGCATAGTGTTGCCAACTTCCGCCCCTGCTCTATGGTTATAGTGTTGCAAGGCCGGAACATATGGTATGATGTCTACTTGACACCAAAGCCGCTTACGTGCGACACACACAAGCGGCTTTAACCCGCTGCCACCACGGTCAAACACAGCCTTACAAGGACTGAATAAATTGTGCCCTTAATATACAAAGATATTTCTTCGCAATAATTTATTGATATTCGAGATTTCCTCTGGCTTGCGGAGGATAAATGAAAAAAAAGTCAGTCTTGTGGCTGTAATAAGTTCGGTTAGAAAAGATATTGGTGCCGATTCCCTTGGTCACAAACTAAACTAAAATTAGACTATTACCATCTTTTTCGGTTCAATAAAATAAGAAAGAGACTAATGTAAATAAGAGCTGTCAAATTTAGTCAATCTGACACATCCATACAGTTATAGTTGACATCTTAAAACGTATGGATTAAAAATACGGAGAAGTTCAAGGCAAAACTAATTTGACATCTCTAACTTAGTTCTTTAATGTCACGGAATGTCACCGTCCTTTCCTTTCGCTGTATGTTAGTAAGAGATGTCAATTCTCTAAATTTAGTCTAGTTTGTGAACAAGGGAATCGGCACCATTGTCGCAATTTCAGGCATAATTTAAGAGTATTGTTGTAAGATTGTGTGTGTTTTGCTCAGAAGTTTTAGTAACATATTTTGCTTTGGTCTTTGATTTTCGAATGAATATTTGGCAGGTAAAGAAAAGAAAGAAAGAAAAAAATTTTATTGACACAGAACATGTGCACACAAAAATAATAATAACAAAAAGGCAATAAAAATACAAAATTATTATAACTAGCCTGTACTGTCCCACTGCTGGGCAAAGGCCTCCCTCCATTCCTTCCATTTCTCGCGATTTTGCGCTTCGTCTTGCCAATTCTCAAGGAAGCCCACCAAGTCGTCCCGCCATCTCCTTCTTGGTCTGCCGCGTCCCCGTCTTGTCGTTTCGGGACACCAATCTTGGGCTCTACGGGCCCATAGATTGTTCGACATGCGGCAGACGTGTCCAGCCCAGTCCCATTTTAGCTGGGCAGCCTTTTGAGCCACGTCAATAATCTGTGTTTTGGAGCGCAGGGTGGTGTTTCGTACGCGATCTGTTAGTTTAACGCCAAGTATACTGCGCTCCATAGCACGTTGGCAAACCTTGAGTTAAAAAATAAAGAAAAAAACAGTATTGTAGGTACTGCGGAGATAGTATGGTATAGCCATGTTCTACCTTGTTTCAATTTAACATTGGTAATACGGGCTGTGTAAATATAGAACAGCTCTATAAAAATATCTATAGATAAAAAAAATGGAATCTTACTAATATTTAAATGTGAAAGTTTGTTTGTAGGAATGTTTATTACTCAATTACTCAACAGCTGAATGGATCTGGATGTAATTTGGCACAGAGATAAATTATAGTTTGCCATAACAAATAATACTTTTTTATCACGGAAAATTTTACAGTTCCCGTGGTTAATATTATGATAGGGTCTACTCACACTTATTCAGCTCCATTCAGCTTTTGTACATAGAAAAAGCCGATTTCGTATGAGACGCATACGCGTTCGTTCAGCTTTCCGCGTAATATCATATCATGTCATATCATGTCCCATAATATCAACTTTGATGCGGATGAAGTCGCTTGCAGAAGCTGAATATAACACGAATGCATAGCCGTATATTTATAGTAGACAGATTAATTCCTTGTGTAAGATATATTATACACAATACGAAACATGATCCTAGTAAAGCTCAATTACATGTCATATTGATGATAGTCGCCCAGCAACAGTCGCGCGCAACATGATAGTAATTACTGCGAACAATTGAAGGAAGTAGACGATAATTAGTTGCCTAGCCGACGGGTGGGGGCACGACGTCCATTTTGACGATTAGACGCGCGACGGGAGACGAGACGCGACGGCGGTACGTACGACAATACCAAGAATATTATATTGATGGATTTTTTTACCTCATTGGATGTTTGTTACTTAATCACGCGTAAACCGTTGAACAGAGTTCTATATTCTTCTTTATCGTGAGGGCAGTAAGGTCTTACGACGTTACACAGCCTAGTGTCAGAGTTTCTGAACCGCCTCAAGGGCCGCTGACATGGTTTTAGTGGACAGTAAGTCCAGGTTTCCTCACGATGTTTTCACATTAAGCATTATTTTTCTTCGTCGCGACTTTATCCACATAAATGTTAGCTATCGCAGACGCAGACGAAGTCGCGAAAAAAAAGTAGCCTATGTCCTTCCTTGGGGCTCTAACTTACCCTGTATCAAATTTGTTCAAAATCAGTGCAGTGGATTAGTCATGAAAGCGTAACTGACATACAGAGTTACTTTCGCATTTATAATCTTAGTAAGGATGTAGGTTCTTACTGTTTTTTTTTCTGTTCTACAATTATGTAAATGTTTGCATGTTCACAACTCTTTAAAAAAGACTTATGGCTAACAGAATCGCAAACCAATAATCCATTCGATTGCCGTCATAAGGGCTGTGCGGGAAATCGATTCATTTCCCCTTCTCGTATCCTTGAAGTTCAAGAAAGAATCGAACCTATAGGTAAGTACTGGTAGTCTGTATAACATAACATCACGCATGTAATACTCAAAGGGTTAGGTAGAGGTGTACACATTACTACACCCATTTTTCGCCAGTTATACTTGGCTAGTCCATTCGGTGCGCGGTGCCGTGTGTTAATCGCCTTAGAATCTTAGATAATACGAGAAATTTCGTGATATTTGCCGTATATTTGGCGTAATTTGCTTTAATATTTCTCGCATCGTCTAAATCAGTCTTAATGTATTGTAGCGATATACATTTAAGAACGTCTTAAAGTTAAGTGTCATTTGGGAATTCGTGAATTTGAATATCATTTCAAAAACTAATCAGTTTTTCTTTGATCGAACAAATATATTTATTTCTGAATACACACTATGTAGAAACACGTACCTGACTCATATTCCATAATATGAAAACGGAATATTTCTTTGAAGTCGATGTTTTTTCCATGTTTCCTATCAAAGGGAATTCCCATCGGACGCAGAGCCTCGTATCAGGCACAAACAGTCACGTATCTGACGCAAAAGGCCTCGAATTAGTCTTTGATTCGATTCTATTTTACCAATGTTTATATAGATAGGCGGAAAGCTGGTTCGACATATTGTAATTTGGTTTATCTTATCGAATAGATAAGAGCTTCGGGATTGAACCTAATAGTTTTGTTAGGTGCTCTAAACATTCATTTTTTGCTGTCATTTTTCTGTTTTTGTATTTCCTTGTGATGTGATTTTTTTAAATGTAAATGTGTCAATTCATATAATAATAATAACTAAATAATAATAATAAATCTTTATTCAGAAACTTAAAAGATAAAATAAATCATAAATCTTAAATTAATAATTTGGGTATAATATATATATATTTTTTTGGTTAGAATAATGTGAGGTGCCTGGACTAAGTGGATAAGGCGCCCGCCTCTCATGTATGGGGTTCAAATCCGGGCAAGTACCAATGTGACTATTTTTTTAATTATCATGAGGATATAGGAGCTCTCACAATATCCTATATGTAGGACAGTTGTTTTTTTTATTTAATTTCTAAGTAACATTACATAACACTAACATCGATGAATTATAACAACGTGAGGAAACCAGGATTTATGATTAAAATAAGTAATTTGAAATCGCCAATCCGCCTTGAGCGAACGTGTGATCAATACTCGTGCCTTCATCGCGGATCACGAATACCGGGCTCTCGACTTATGGTAGCAGATGGAACCGTCCGATTTTAGTCGGTAAAAGACATAACCCTTCATACTTTCCATCCCATCCTACATAGTTCCTAGTAGTCATAGTATCCTAGTTATGTATACATAGGAAAAAATAAAAAAGATACCTATGCGGTACTTGCTAGTTAGATTACTGGCCTCATTTTAAGGTATGAAGTACAAAGTACATTTGTGTACCTCTCTCCTCAAGAGACCACCTCGGACATTAACCTACTTGGTTCGCACATGATTTGACCATTACAAGTAATTGTATAGACTTTAAAAGAGACTTTGACCTCTGAGTTTGTTTCGGTGTTTCTTCTCAGAGCAGTCGGCTAGGAAACACTGGACTCATCTAGTTTAAAATGTGACGTGTAAAAGTGTTATTTATAACCAATTTACTGAATAAATATCATTTCAAAGAGGAAAATGTATAAATAAGTAAAATTTACAGTGAATCATGCAAATCAGCATACTTGATTTAAATACGAGTACTTATGAAAACTTTATTATCAGCTGATAGCTTATAAATGAACTGATAGCAACAGTATTATCAATGGGACAATGTTCCGAGAAGTACGCACAGTAATTTATGTTCAAGGACGTTTTATTATAGGTAAGACATTGCTTATTCATTCTATTCCTTTCAAGATGATTGAGCTCAATGGAGCTGATTTACGACGCGTCGTGGTCGTTAATGGGCACTGCTACTTGGGATTGGTCATGTCTTAACTGCCATGGTTTACATCTTTATTACTTTTTTAAAACATTACATAACAGAGCAGAGTCAGATGTATATCCATTAGCCCACATATCGCCAGTTATGTTTACGTCGTAATAGGGGGCGAGTCAATTGCTATCAACCGGACACAAATCCAGACTCCGAGGCTGCTACTGGGAAATTCCTGATGAAAAAACCCAATAACACTTTGCCTAACCTAGGAATCGAATCCAAGATCTCATGCTCAGCAGTCGCGATTTGGGACCACTAGAGCATGGGACTTAAACTTATCTGGCAAAATGTGGGTGCCCAAATGGGTGATTTTATAATATGTTATGTTTACATCGTTTTTTTAAGTTAATTTTTACATCAATAAATTGTGCTCAATAAATAAAATTAAGAAGTCAGAAATGTGTAAACAAAAACACTTTGATTTTCAACCTCATGAAGTTTACAATTAAGCACATTCTATCTTTTCTAAATAAAGCACAAATTTGTAAAACAATCTTCATTTCAGCCAATCATCACTCACAGAGAACTCCGCACAGTAAATCTGAAGTTTCCAACATAAAATAATAACTCCATTCGCCGCACGTATGAGAAATTTTTCACAAGAATTATATTAGTCTCATATTCCCAGATTCCCACATCCGCGAACCACAAATTCAAATATAATGTAATCCATTTTGCATCAATTTCTCGCGTACATCGTGCGTTTCTTGAATAAACCAATTTTCTTCGATATTTGCTTTGCGAAACAATGTGTGCATAAAGAACTTTGTACAATGAGTGCTAAATATTCAGAACTAGCTTTTACCCGCGGCTTCGCCCGCGTTTGTTTAGAATTTGACAATCAGTTTGGGCTGTACTCGGCTTGTTGTTCGGCCAGATCCAGAATATTAAATACCTATGGACCAACAGATTGTGACTCATAAAAGTCCGTCGGCGTTCAGTTTGCATTTCTGCAAGAGAGGTCCTTCTCGCCTGCGTCTGTTTTGGGGTTTCAGTAGCTGTAATGGCTTCTTTTTTTTAGGTGGTAAAAATCATCAAATGACTCCTTCCGCCCTGGGTGGGGCGGAAGGGACTGTCAGACTTTTACTGACTAAAAACCCACCCTGTTCCTTCTGTTGCCCTTTACGTTCCGGGGCCGCGGTATCCTGTTAAGACGTCCCGCAACCCCGGCAGGCGTTAGCCTCGTTGGGGGCCCCGTCCCTGTGCTGACAGCTCTTTGAGACGCGCCCGAACAGAACGCGCCGTTGACCCGGGCTTGGTCCTTGATCGGACGGCAAGCTACCCATTACTCGCCGTCCGCAAGCCCGCGCCTACGGTGGCCGGATGTCGCCCCGCGACGTCCGACGCCCTGGGCGTCTCCCGCGGCGGCTGGGGCATAAGGCGGTTCTCTCCCTCACGCGGCCCGCCTCCTCCTTCGCTAGCATTACTGCTTCGCAGAAGGAGGTGACTGCATCCCATTCCCTCTCGCCTCGGAGCATGGCCTGAACCAGGTCCGGACGCGAGAGGTCGCCGCCGCCTATCGCTTCCGTGAGGACACGGCGGAGCTCTGCCCAAGCGGGGCAGTCCTGCACCGTATGCTCCACCGTGTCTTCCGGGCGATCCACACAGTGGTGACACCCGGGCGTTTCCTCCCGCCCTATCCGACACAGGAACCTCCCGAAACAATCGTGTCCGGTGAGGACCTGCGTCAGGCGGTAGGTGAGGACGCCGTAGCGCCTCTCCAGCCACTCCTCAAAGAGAGATCTTACAGCTATAATGGCTGAGCTTGTTCTCTGAGACGAAGTCGTGTAGCCGTGTGTGTTGTGTGTCGTGTGTGAATAGGCGTCTCAGTTGCTCTTACAGCTCTCTGGCTTTCGGCTTGTTCCTCCAAAAGCAATTGCGTTTAGAAGGGCGTCTCAGTCACTCTCAGAGAAGCTTGGCGGGCGGACAGTTTGGCTCTCCAGTCTTTCCTGGCTTTAAGAAAATGTCTCATCAGCTCTCAAATTTGCTTGTCGCTCCGGTTGTGCTTACCTTCTTAATGCGGCATGAACGGAAGATTCCGGGGATTGAGCAGTAATTTTTGCTCGGGCTTGCAATGAGCTTTTGCCTGAGTTGGAGCTGTGAGATATTTTAAAATAAAAAAAAAGTATCGAAGTTGACTGCCTCGTTGGTCTAGTGGTCGCAAGCGCGACTGCTGTGCATGAGGTCTTGGGTTCGATTTACAGGTCGGTTCGATTTCTCAGTAGCAGCTTCGGAGTCTGGATTTTTGCCCGGTTAATGGCAATAGGCTCGCCCCCTATTACATGGGACTAAAAAAAAACATAACTGGCGAAATGTGGGTGTACTAATGGGTACACCTCTGCCTGACCCTTCGGGGATTACAGGCGTGATGTTATGTATGTATGTAAGAAAAAGTAACCTACCTACCCTCATTAAAACACACCGAACATACCTCTTACGAAAATATAAACAGTACTGAAGGACAAACTTAACTTTGCCGTTGGAAAACTGTTGTTTACATACATCGACATAGGTCACGATTAGTTTAGCAACTAACCTCTTCCTTCAGTCATTAATCGACTACACGCATCAAACAAAGCAATTTTACTGTTACGACAGTTCTGCTGTGATCCTATGAGGAGTTCCGTTCCATATCTCCAAAGTTCATCATCAGATCATGACAGTATTTATATGGGACCATCATCATCTGCCTAGCCTTTTCCCAACTATGTTGGGGTCGGCTTCCAGTCTAACCGGATGCAGCTGAATACCAATATTTTACATGGAGCGACTGCCTATCTGACCTCCACAACCCAGTTACTGGGTAATATGATAACCCTAGGTAAGACTGGTTGCCAGACTTTCGGGCTTCTGACGACCCGTAACGACTGTCAAAGATCCACGTATGACAGCCGGGACCAACGGCTTAACGTGCTTTCCGAGGCACGGAGGAGTCTCGGTGTGTAAAGATGGTCACGGACCAACCCCGGCAAGCGTAGCTTAACCTGACGGATCGACCCGTGCGGCTGTTGTTACTTAGCCACGAGCTCCTCACAGTATTACAGTATTTATATGGGACCAATTCGGAAAAAAATAAATAAAGAAGAATCATCCAAATCAATTCACAATTGGCGGAGTAATCGCAGAGTATGCTTCACTGACGGAGCGTGTTATAAGTTCGCCTTTATTCTTCCATGCATCCTCTATGAATGCGTTTACACCTGTCAGTGTCAGTGACGACACAGTGATGTCAGTGTCAATTACGCAGTTTTTCTGTATCCTTGACAACGTATATAAAGTGGGTCCCAGACAAACGCGGAATGTTGTGGCAGCCGCGTCATTTGCAAATTTTAACAACAGACCGCGTGTACTGCTTTGTAAAATGACACCAAATATGGAAATCGTAATAGAAATAGTTGAATTTAAATAATAATATCAATTTAACCCACACTTCTCTATTCCTAAGAGTAATATGCGATGCTAATGATAATATAGGTAGAGATAAACTACTATAACTACTATAACCTCACACCTCAAGTGTTTAAATAAACAGTTTTTTTCTACCTTTTTTCTCATCTTCTGAGAAGGCTAATGAGTCATGAGAATAATAAGACAACTTTACGGTTAGCCATATTGACTGACGTCCGATTGTAGCACAAACACCACGCTAATGACACTTCAGGTTGCCACTGTGATCGCGGTGGTGTGTTTTTACAGCGGTTGGAGCCGCGGCCTGCGGTTAGCCGCAACCGCAGGTCCGTCCGTCTGGTAGCCACTTTATGGAAAATGTCAGTATGCTCTTCAGCGGTTTTGGGCATAAAAAATGATTAAGCAAACAACTTTCGTACTCCTAGGTTGTTTACTTGAAACTGGTCTATCGACAGTCTAGACTCAAAATGTATTAAATGCTTAAACTTAAAATTTGATCACGATTCGATAGACACGTGGCGCCATCTACTGTCATAAGGACGTTATTGTGATTTCCCTCGGGAACAGTCCTTTTTTTCGGGATTAAAAGTACCCTATGTTTGTCCCTGATCACCTGGCAACGTTTATGCAAAATTTCGGGATGATCGGTTCAGTGGCTTAGGCGTAAAGTGGTTACAAACAAACAAACAAACTTACTTTCGCATTTATAATATTAGTTAGGATACACGCTTTAAAGCGCTAGAAATAATTTTAAAGCGGCTAAAATCAGCTGTAAGCCCTAAAATCGGCATCAGCATTTTAGTATTACCCTTTTTCCGGGATAAGTAACTGTGCTATTCCAGACTGTAATATATTATATCTGTGGTAAATTTCATCCAGATCCGTACAGCCGTTCTGCAGCTATTGGGTAACAAAAATCCATTCAAACATTCGCATTTATATTAATTAGTATTAAGATTTTTATATACACGCAGGGAGTTGTCGCCCTAGGAAGACTTAGACCTTATTGGTGAGGTCCTTCAGAAAGGTCAGGTGCGCAGTACTCGTAACCGGCGTGCTTGTATAACGAGATGTATGAACGTAGATGAGGCGAAAGGAGTAATATGTAAGGATCGTAGCAAGTGGCGTTCTGTAGTTTCTTTTTCCAGGCAGATGATGTGTTTTGTTTCAAGTAAGTAACAATACCGTTGACGCCACAACTCGTCAAATCGACGATTCAGCGCATTTGTATCGATACAAGCGTAAGGTTTCATGACAACGTGTGTTAGTAAAGGTAAACAAGCCGGGAATGTATCGTATTTTAGTTGCGTCAAACATGCGTCATTAATGAACTAACTTTGTCCCTTATTGGCCTATAAGGTAGTAGAAAATGACATGGTAATGTCATTGAAGTGGTGGACTTTGTCTGGTTGTCTTTACCTTGAATTGAAGCTGTCTTTTGCCTTGAATTGGAGCTGTTTTTGTCCTGCATTGAGCTGTCCCTGCCTTGCATTTGAGTTGGCCTTGTCTTGAATTAAGGCTATTTTTACCTGGGATTGGAGCAACATTTGTCCTACATTCGGATTGTCTTTGCCTTGCTTTGGAGCTGTCTTTGCCCTGCATTCAAGTTGATTTTGTCTTGAATTTTGGGCTTGTATATCTTTGTCCTTCATTGAAGCTGTCTTTATCCTTTGTTAGAGCAGTATTTGCCCAATATTACAGCTGTTTTTTTTTTAATAATATACCATACTATACTTTTTATTTCAATAAGAATTAAATAATATATACATTATTTAAAAGCTTAATAATAAAAATAAAATAAAAAACAACCAGAATAAAAAAAAGAGAAACTAAAACTAAATGGCATCAAAAAATTCATCCGCATCGCTGTCCACTGGAAATGTGCCTAAAATACTGGCCGTATTGCCACGTTGGATGGCAATGCTTAACCTCTGACCAAGGTAATAACCAGCCCTTGGGTCACGGGAAGTGTCAACCAATCGTTTGGCCAACTCTGTCAAGAGCTTCTTCTTTGCATTAGAGAAGTTTATGCCCGATATTGGAGCAGTCTGTACCCTGGCGTGCTATAGCCTAACAAAAGTCGTCATCGTAAAAACCGTCATGGTATAAAAAACCCCATGTGTATTAGACCCTAAAATGTAGCTTTAAAAGATGTTAATGTACGCTTTACTTTCATCTTCACACGCTTTTATCACGTTAAAAGGATGTTGCCTAACTTCGTTTGACGCAATTTTCATGTAACGTAATGTCAACTTTTGATGTGAGGGTATTAAATATACTTTTATTTTGGTGTATTGATTGAATTTACACGAAGGAATCTCGGTTTTCTGTCGTGAGTTTTTAGGGTTCAATTTTTAGTCAACCAGCTGGAATATCGCCGAAGGGTTAGGCAGAAGTGTACCTATTAGTACACCCACATTACACCTATTGCTATCAACTATTATTATCGTTTTTTTATTATTAGATTGACATTAACATTTATATAATTTAATGGGATTATCTGATTAATGACTGCATGATTGCGATCCATAATTAATTTAACTAAAATATTTACTTAATTTAGTTTTTTTTTATTTTCTGTTTGCACGCCGAAATTAAAAGCAGAATAAGAGAACATTTTTTTTTAATCTTTTACCAACCTTCTGTACCTTATTTAAGTAAATAAATGATTTTTCATTTTTTGTTTTAGTTTTGAACTGGGCACAAATCCAGACTCACTGAATCATACATAAACATAACATCACGCCTGTAATCCCCGAAGGGTTAGGCAGAGGTGCACCCATTAGTACACCCACATTTCGCCAGTTATGTTTTTAGTCCCATGTAATAGGGGGCGAGCCTATTGCCATCAACCGGGCACAAATCCAGACTCCGAGGCTGCTACTGAGATATTCCTGATGGAAAAACCCAATAACACTTTGCCCGACCTGGGAATCGAACCCAAGACCTCATGCACAGCAGTCGCGCTAGCGACCACTAGACCAACGAGGCAGTCCACTGAATCATTTCAATAAATAAATATTTTTTAGTGTGACAAGTTACGGTTTATGGTAGCTCGCAAAGCATAGTACTTACGGTTGCATGACTGGGCCATGGTAATATTTAAAGTTTAGTTATAACATTTGTAAAAAATGTTAAAGAAAACCTCCAATATCTTCCATAACAAAATAATGTTAGCAAAGGGAAGAACATATTACTTTCTCCTTCGTTAAATGACATTTTATTCTTGTTATATTGCTATGTTTACTTTCCCCTACTAGAACCTTGTTATAAACCAGGGGTTCTCAAACTTATTTAGTCTACTGCCCACTTTGAGAGTAAATTATTTTCTAGCATTTTTACTTAAAAACCACCAAAAATAATACCAGCCTATTACTGTCCCACTGCAGGGCGAACCTCTTCTCATACAGAGAAGGCATGAGCATTGATCACCACGCTTGCTCAAGGCGGATTGGCGATTCCAGACTTATATTAATTACAAGCCCAGGTTTCCTCACAATGTTTTCCTTCATCGATGTCAGTGATGTCCGAGATAAACTTTAGAAAGTAAGTACAAATGAATTGATAAAATCACATTGGTGTTTGCCCGGATTCGAACCCACAATCTCGTGCATGAAAGGCGGGTGCCTTAACCACTGGGCCAACACGATATTTCAAAACTAACCAACAAAACCACCTAGTAGATGAGATTACAAATCGCTCCCCAAGCCTTTACACAACGCCCCGATTTTTTTTCTGGGTCTTTTACCGCCTCCCTTTTGGCCTGAAGCGCCCACAAGGGGGCGTTATTGCCCACTTTGGGAAACACTGTTATAAACCATACGTTGACAAACAATTTACTTTGCTCCGAGGCTTCGCTTGACCACATAACAGCGTCACTACAGAACCTGTTACCACTTCAATTAGAGATAAAAGCTTCATATTGAAGAGTAATAGCCGTGACCACAGCCGCTGAAAAAGGCTTATGAAGTTAAAAAACAAAATGGCCAATTTGAAGGTTAATTTAATCTGTGGAAAGTTATGATTTTGTTTTGGTGGAAAGCTGGTGTTGTTTTATGATGATACTTTTGATCGCAACTTTTTTTTTAACGGATCTTGACTGTCTCGTTGGTATAGTGGTCGCAAAGTGCGACTGCTGAGCATGAGGTCTTGGGTTCAATTCCCAGGTCGGGCAAAGTGTCATCAGGGATTTCTCAATAGCAGCCGCGGAATCTAGATTTGTGCTCGGTTGATGGCCATAGATTTGCGCCCTACTACATAGGACTTAAACATAACTGACGAAATGTAGGTGTAATAAGGGGTACACCTCTGCCTAACCCTTCGAGGATTACAGGCGTGATGATGATGTTAAATAGGTAGAATTAGTAGTACAATTTAATATCGGAATTTCTAAATAATTAAACAAGCTTTGCTCCAACAAATGCAGTCTTAAAATCGTTTTAGTTTGCATTCAATTTCTCTTGCACAAAGTACTATATTTTCTGCACAAATATATGGCCACAAAGGTACCGACAATGGACCAAGTTTTAATCGTTACTTAGTGGAAAAGTTCAGTGCAGTGACGTAGAGCGAGGTCATCGACCTAAGTGGACAATGCCGAAACTTTATCTAGTGGATTATGTTGTTTGACATGGTAGATAATTTCATACTACCCCTTGTTCTATTTTTGAATTAATGTTGTGAATAGTGCCTATTTAGAGGTGGTGACACGCTGGGACGGGTCGCCCTAGGAAGACCTACACTAATAGTGTATGTGCCCGGTGGAGGTACTTAACAGGGTGCAAGGTATCCCCCCTTATATTAATCTGCCACGCTCGAGTAAATCCAAAAATCCCTTTTTGGCCTCCGCTACTACAAGAGAGGTGAATTAAAATTTGTCATTACGGTCTAGGCTTTTGCACTAACACTGCACTAGTGGGGTAATGTTACGTCAAAAGCACTCGTGTGTAATACACAAAATCAAAATCATTTATTTACAGACACTTTTGAATTATCAAGGAGTCAGTCAGTCAGGAATTTAAAGCCAGTTGCTCCTTCCTAAAGAGTAGGTTTCAATGGAGAAGAACGAGCAGGAAACTCCATGAACACTCTTTCGAAATCAATAAAATCTTACAAATGGTTACGCGATTGTGAACCTAAAAGCGGTGCAACAAGATCCACTTTACGAGCAAGTGTCGAAAATAACATTGCACTATTCACATCTCCGTTTTAAAAGTTCCTACCTCTGTATTGTCAGTGTCCATTTGCAGGTTGATATCAGAAACGCATTTAACTTGGAAACGTTTTACAAAGTAAAGTGCTTTCCGTTCCACATCTCGGATATTTGTCATCATCAATAATAATCTACTAATACTTTGGGTCAGTGGAGCGATCATGACATATAGTCAGTTAGCTGATGCCCGCGATATGCCCGCGTTGTTTTTTTCCACCCGCGTTATGTTAAGTCTTTTACTAGTTACTACTTCGCTCCTGTGGATCGCGGCGTGATATTATAGAGCCTATTCTTCATGAATTTGGCTATTATACACAAAAAGATCTTTTCCAATACGATCGGTAGTTTTAGATATTTTTATTAGCGTGTTTAAACAAACAAACACACAAGAAAACTCTTCAGCTTTATAATCTCTACATAGTAGGACTAATAATAGTATAGATTAGTACAGGCGATGCTCAACTACGTCTGTGAAAACAATTTAGGTAAAACGTGGTATGTAACTCAAGGTTGCATAATTTTTGGTTGAAAGCTTGTTCCAAACTTCTTTTTTGGTTGATCTGTGAGAGGCTGCATGAGACGTGCTTTGAATGTAACATTTTTTAATCTGTTTTATACGCCCTTCAAATTTACATATTCGGCAGATAATTTTGTGTTAGCTTTTCATTTATCTAATGCAATAGACCTTCACTGGAAACTGTAATGCAGGCATCTGTCTAGACTTACATCTAAAGAGTTTATATCTTTGTTTGTTTGGACGCATTAATCTCAAGGTCTAGTGGTCCGATTTGAAAAAATCCTTGCGTTATATAGCCCATCTTTTATCATACATACATACATAAACTCACGCCTTTTTCCCATGGGAGTAGGCAGAAACTACAGAACGTCACCTGCTACGATCCTTACATACTCCTTTCGCCTCATCTACGTTCATACATCTCGTCATACAAGCACGCCGGTTACGAGTACTGCGCACCTGACCTTTCTGAAGGACCTCACCAATAAGGTCAGTGTAGATCTTCCTAGGGGGATCTTTCTTCCATCTTTTATCAAGGAAGGTTAAATGCTATATAACATCTCGCTACGACCAAGGCAACGAAGCTGTAACTAAAGCGCACAGACATAAGCGCATTATTTATAATCGCCGTTTTAGTTCATTCCGTTTCGTCATAACTGTCTTACGGTAAAATCCGTATTATTAATACAGATAATTTATTTTTTCATTAATTTGCTTTTAAGGAAAACTTTTCATTAATGTTTACTGCTCGTAAAAAATAAAATCCGACATAATTAGCAGTTCTATGCGTCGTTTCTCATTACTTTATCTTTTGATCAACCCTTCCCCCGCTTGTGTTGTCATAAAAGGCAGCATTGCCAGCGTTTAATACCGCGGCTCGAGGCGTTATTGTACAAACAATTTATTTTATACCAAGTCATAAGACAAAGGGTTAATCATTTTAATTATTGTTGTTTGCAAAGTCCTTTTTTTTTGTTTAGTGTCTAATCTGGGATGTTTGGTTTAATTTGCGTGAAATTCTGGCCTGTACCATAGAGATTATAATTTGAATAAGGCTATCTATTAACATCACTCCTGTAATCCCCGAAGGGTAAGGCAGAGGAACCCTTATTATTTTTATAAAATAAAAGACACAGTTATTTAGTAAGTACATCAGCTATCTGCATCAGCTATCTGAGAAAGTCTCGTCAAAATCGGTCCAACCGTTCCAGAGATTAGCCGGAACAAACATACAGACAGACAGACAAAATTTGAGTAAAAAATATATTTTGGTATATGTACCTTATTATGCATTCTTAAGCATGTAGTAAAAAGCGGATAATTTAATATTGGAAACAGACGCTTCAATTTTATATATTTGGATGAATATAGATGTCAAATATACGTCATTATGTAATTGTCTTTGACAAAAGAACATTTATAACGATTAATATTATAATTTAAATTTATTATGGTCCAGTTTCAATACTGCCTCGTTGGTCTAGTGGTCGCAAGCGCGACTGCTGTGCATGAGGTCTTGGGTTCGATTCCCAGGTCGGGCAAAGTGTTATTGGGCTATTCCCTCAGAATTTCTCATTAGCAGCCTCGGAGTCTGGATTTGTGCCCGGTTGATGGCAATAGGCTCGCCCCCTATTACATGGGACTAAAAACATAACTGGCGAAATGTGGGTGTACTAATGGGTACACCTCTGCCTAACCCTTCGGGGATAACAGGCGTGATGTTATGTTATGTTATGTAGTTTCAATATGCGGGCGAAAACTAATACCACAAAATTGCCTATAGTAGGTACTCGTCTTACTTACTATCAGTAAAAGAATTTTTGTTATCGGAACAGTAATTCCGGAAATTACCTGTTACAAACAAACATAAACTTTTCCACTTTATCAATTAGTATGATGAAGTATGGATATGGTTAGTACGAAGTATGATATGAATATGAAAATATGACAACCGTTATATTGTTATCATTTGACAGGTCCTAATGTCAATGACAGTGCAAGAAAAGAGTAACTTGAACTTTAAAAAAAAAAGAATTATGATCACACATAACATCACGCCTGTAATCCCCGAAGGGTTAGACAGAGGTGTACCCATGGGTACACCCACATTTCGCTACTTATTTTTAAGTCACATGTAAGAGGGGGCGAGCCTATTGCCATCAACCGGGCACAAATCCAGACTTCGCGGCTGGTACTGAGAAACTCCTGAAAAATGAATGTTTACAAGAATAAAACTTTTTTTTTTTGTTCTGCTAATTTTTGAAACGGCTTAGCACTGGCACTTTCTTTTTTTATGAAAAATAATTAGGGTTCCTCGCAAAAATAATAAAACCGTAATTCAAGCGAAAGAAAGTTGCAGGAAAAAAACTTAGACCCAACCAGTAAACATGAATCTAGATTTTCAGAACGCATAATAAGTAAGATTAATGTAAAAAAAAAAACAAGTGAAAAATACTGTAGAGTACGCCAACGTTTCCAGTGATCCCAGTGTTGCCACATCTGTCTTTCCTAGCATGATTGATGACCGTATTAACTTTTATGCTAAGGAACATTAATCATGTTTACACAGCGAATTATCTTGGTATGTTGTATTATTATACTACTCTGGATGTGTTGCCAGCGTTAATACATTACGTATAATGATTTGGAAAAAAATACAGCAATGTAACTAGGTTTAAATATCCATAGTAATCCATACTAATATTATAAATGCGAAAGTGTGTCTGTCTGTTACCTCTTCACGCTGAAGCCGCTAAAACGATTTTGATGAAATTTGGCATGGAGAGAGATCAAGACCCGGGGAAAGACATAGAATAGTCTTTATCCCGGATATGGTGATATTCGGGATAAAAATTACATAATTCCATCATTCCATCCCCCTTTTCACCGCCTTAGGGGGTGCCCTAAGGCGGTGAAAAGGGGGATGGAAGTTTGTATGCAAGTACAATATAAAGAAGTTCCACGCGGACGTAGTCGCGGGCAAAAGCTAGTATTATTATAAATGCGAAAGTTACTCTGTCTGTGTGTTACACTTTCACGACTAAACTATTGAACCGATTTTCGTGAAATTAGGTACAGGGTAAGTTTGAACACCAAGAAAGGACATACGTCATTCCGCGACTTTGTCTGCGTCCGCGATAACCGACATTCACGCGGACAAAGCCGCGAGTAAAAGCTAGTAGTAGATAAAAGTATAAACTATGTAGGTATATATTATATTACAGTGTTTTATATTCAACCCGTTAAGTCTATGGTTACTGCTCCCGCTCCCGTTGGGTCGTAGCGTTATAATATACAAACCAAGTAATCCCTAGGAATCTGGCTTTTATATACAAAAATATTTTTTCAATCTGGTTTGTTGTTCTTAAAGTTGAGTATAGACTAGCTAGAGCATTTTCTCGAACATTTCTTTGTAATGTAACGTTCTTACGAATTCAGGTACAATACAGGTAAAAGTTCAGTTGCCAAAGCATTTTCTTGTAATGTAACGTTCCTGCGAATGCTCGGCGTAATGTTTTCAAGGAGCGTGCATTTACGCGTAACATTTCGTTGTACCTTGCGTTCATTCTTCTTTGAATAGTCGGACCTACGAGTTGCGTGTGCTGCGTTTATCTTAATAAATTGCTCGTGCAAAGGCTCGACGAAATGTTACAGCAAGACGCTCGTTGGTTTCTAAAGTAATTGTTGTAACAGAACGGCGAACGTGCTCGACGTCTGTTTCGTGAAGGTTGATACACTAGAACATAACATATAGCGGCTCGTTGTTCTGTTACAAGTAAATGCTCTAGTCTATACTCACCCTTTTTTTATTTTGTTAGGTGGTAAAAATCTTCGAATGGCTCCTTCCTGTCCGACTTTTATTGACTAAAAAACCATCCTGTTTCTTCTGTTGCCCTTTACGTTCCGGGGCCACGGTACCCTGTTAAGACGTCCCGCTACCCCGGCGTCTATACTCACCCTTAAATTAGTGCGTTTAAACAAAAAAGCTCTCCAGCATTATTATATTAGCATAGAACTAGAAGTAACCCAAACTGAAGACGGCATCAATAAATTTTCCCGTTAGATACGATATCAATTTCAAATAATAACTCACGGATTCTGATAAATGGGAAAAATATTTGAAACGGCAGATATTTTTTTTAATAAAGGCTTTGTTTGACCTTCCTTGAGTGTGACATTGACCTTGAAATGAAATTAGCTGTCAGTGTCATCGGTGTCAAAAAGTGTAATTTAGAAGGTGATTAGTAATTAGTGATCGGTACTTATACACATGATTGTACTCATGATAACAAAAAACTTTACCAAAGAATTAATCTTTTTTTAACTAGCCGCACAGAATATTGACTAACAAAAAAACACACAAACAACTGTAATTTAATTAAATTACTTATCCCTTTTTACAAACAAAACTGTTTAACTTTAACCATATTAAAGAATATTTTGACAGTCTCAAGGAAATCAAAATTTATAGGGTATTTTCCGATGACCCAGAACTATTTAATTTGGCAAGTAAATACCGTCTTATACTACAAGTATAGAGAAAAATCTGAACACTATTCATTTGTAATTAAATCTTAAAAAATCCAGGACCATTTGTACGGAATCCGCAGTGGGCGAGTCCGACTTGCACTTATCCGGTTTTTTAGAGTTCTGCGACAAAAACTTAAACAAAACAAAAGGACCAAAATCTCATAGCCAGACGAAAATTCCGTATACCTATCAGATTTAATTCTTTTTCCAGAGAACTTATCTAAATAAGTAGGAAAAACAAAACAGAACAGCGAGCAGACCTACATTCCATTTTCTTTCCAATTATACAAAACAGTTGGTCACCGCTAGTTTATAGGTAAAACAAAACAAAACGCGTCAGGGAGCTGTCATCTCCGCAACTAGAAAATAGGTTAAGTGAATGCAATAACAGTGAATAGCTCTTGCTAGTACCTAGGTATCTGGGTAATAAGGTTATTGAACTGTAGCCTAATTGATTATAAACTGGAAGCTAGTGTCGCTACAACTACGTCATTTTAACGCTTGGATTTTTATAATAGAGTTTTGGCTGCCACTTCGTTCGCGTGAATGTGCTTATTACAGGGTTTGGTTTGGCGCGGTACCTTGCGTCTTTTTCTAAAATAAAAGTAGCTAAGGAACTCCTTATAACATCAATTCTTGTCTAGTGAAAGTCCCGTCCCGGAGATTAGCCGGAGCAAACAGACAAACCGACCATAAAAATTGAAAATGTTTAAACATTGTAACACGAAATAAATAAAAATTAAAAAAATTATAAAAGTTAAAGAAGGTTCAAATGAAACGTGTTATTTTCGTCGTCTGTGGTACGGAACCCAAGGTGTGCGAGTCCGACTCGCACTTGGTCAGTTTTTAAGTTAATTGTTATTAAATAATTAATTTAAAGGTGATCAGGTGACATTACAGCTGTGTTAACAAATTGTTACTTGTTTTGTAACGTCAATTAACATATTTACTGAATATCATTTTAAGTGTTATTTTCATTCATTGACTTTTGTCCGATCAGAATATATCTTTTTGTTGTAAAATCGCTCTTATTACAACTGCATAAGATGCCACAACGTTTACCTTAACGCGCTGTCGTCCGTACAATACAAACAGTACGATAGCAACGTTGCCAAAATCGTACACATTGCTTATTTACGAGTACCTTTATATACATAGGTCGACACACACATAAAAGCGTTGCGATGTCGTATACATACACATATTGTGTAGTACCTACCTATACTAAGTAGATTTTGCCCACGACTTCGTCCACATAAATGTCGGTTACTGCGGACGCAGACGAAATCGCGGGATAAAAGATAGCCATGTTCTTTCTTGGGGTTCAAACTTAACCCGTGCCAAATTTCATCAAAATTAGTTCAATGGTTTAGTCATGAAATCGTTACAGACAGACAGTCATTTTCGCATGTTTGAGATTGTATAAGAATGTTTTGGTTCTGGCTGTCATACGTAAAATTTTGACAGTCGTTACGAGTCGTCCAAAGCCCGAAAGTCTGACCACCAGTCTTACCAAAGGGTATCGTATTACCCAGTTACTGGTTACCGGGTTGTGGAGGTCAGATAGGCAACTACATTATGTTGCCGGAGTTGCGGGACGTCTTACCAGGATACCGTGGCCCCGGAACGTAAAGGGCTACAGAAGGAACAGGGTTGTTTTTAGTCAGTAAATGTCTGACAGTCCCTTCCACCCACGGCGGAAGGACTCCCTTGATGATTTTTACCACCTCAAAAAAAAAATGCCACTCTATGTAAAATACTGGTATTCAGCTGCATCAGGTTAGAATGGAAGCCGACCCCAGCATAGTCGGGAAAAGCCTGGGTAAATTGATTGATTGAGTCACTGTTTATATTTTTCTAGAACGGCGCACGCTGTCCAAACAGGCTTCTGCCAAAAATAAAACCTGCCTTTGTACAATCGTGTTCATATTCGTGTGTATCCTTAACAAGTCACTGTCTTACATCACTTGCATCGAGGACCGGTTTAACAAGAATTTTGCTTGTTTAATCAAATATTTCTAGAAGCCAGATCTTAATAATATTATGTTCAAACCTTACTGACTTGCTGACTTTCTATACCTATCCGGTATAATGCAACCGTAAGCACAATGGTGACAATTCAAAAGTGCCTGTAAATGGTCTAATTGAAATAAATGTTATGACGGTGACTTTGGTTTATGCGCACATTTTTCGAAATGTCTTATTCAAAAAATTAATTGGAAATCTCCGTTTCTATGAAAAACTTAAATTCTGTCGAATTTGGCTGTAATTTTTTTTTTCGAAAGTATCCTCCACTAACTTTTTAGACTAATGTATCCTGCTATAAGTATAGGAAGTTTCATTAAAATCGGTTCATTAATTTCGAAAAATGAGGACTTGGAAAAACTTCCTCCGTATGAAATATCGTAAGGCATAGCCGCTAGGTAGTTGAAGGATTTAAGAAAATACGGAATAAATATAATAATGAGCACAAATCCGGTTTGTGCCCGGTTGATGGCAATAGGCCGCTCCCTATTACATGGGACTTAAACATAACAGGCGAAATGTGCCGTGTACACTTCTGCCTAAACCTTCAGGGATTACAGGCGTGATGTTATGTTATAATAATAAGCCAGCCATATTCCCATTACCATATTTCTAGTAATATAAAACTTCAAAACACGTTCTGATAGTGACATAATACTGATAATATACCACAACTGCGGCCGTATTATGACGTTCGACGTTCGTTGCAAACAAGAGATGGTGCTATCGGTCATGTATAGCTCCGTCTCGCTCTCGCAATGGAAAAATGATGGCGTTAGCACTTTTTATTACGGTTCCATTAGGCCTAACACTAGTGCGTAAAAATATTAGATTTGAGTCAATTTTCGATTTTTAAATACGATTATCCTTTTTATTTATTATCATTATGGTAACAAATTATTAAAAAAAATATAATTATTCCTTGATTTAAATAAACTCTGAATAATAAAAACTAAATTAATATTATGTGCAAAACAGTCCATTAGGCGCATAGCTAACAATACCGCACAAGTCACAAAAGGGAAAAAGTCCCTTTTTACGTTCGAGCACGTTGCCCATTTTTGGTAGCATTATTTTTGCACCAGCCTTCCAGTGGTGCCTTCAAAATTAGGGCTAGCTGTAGCTAGCGTTTAAAACTTTATAAACTAAAAAACTGCACGCTAAGGGCACCCCCTATGGGGTAAGAATAGAGCTTTGCTGGGGAAGGACAGCAAGACGTTAGAAAGTGCCTTTTGATGGCCTGATCTAAGTAAAAGATTTGACTTTGTAAAATTGATTGAATTTTCGCTACATTGAATCCGCAAGCTTGTGCTAGGCCGTCCTGATCCTATCACAAACCGGTCTCAAACTACACAACACTCACTTTCACCGCTACCCGTCCGTGAAAGGCACGCGTTTATCTAAAGAGCGGCTTAACCGATGTTAATTGACCCGTTACACAAAAGTGATTGACACCTGTGTCCGGTGTGTCCTAATTAATGTCACCTCGTCGTCATATCAGCCGAACGACCACATATCAGTCCACTGTTGGAGATAGGCTGTCCCTAAAGATAGCCACAAGACCGGTCTTGTGTTGCCCGCATCCAGTCGTTTCCTGCGACCTTCACCAGGTCCTTGGTCCACCTCGGCCGGCCTTCCCACACAGCGCCTTCAGTGCGTGGTCGCCACTCGAGAGCCTTACGACCCCAACGGCCGTCTGCTCTACGAGCTATATGCTCTGCCCGTAATTTGTCAATTTTGAGAGCTATGTAGGTCCTTAGTTCAGCAATTTATAGGTAAATGCTTTCTGTCTTTCTATATTCGGCTTTAGATTTCTTTTCAACTAAACTGTAAGACTCCTTATAGGTACAGGGTGAAAATTTTGGACTCCTCTGTTCTTGGGCTATTCAAACTACCCCAATGTATGTTATTCATTCATTAGAGAAGCAGAGAAGTACGCTACGAATGATCGTAAGCTCTCATTGGTCATCGACCCCGGTTTTTGACTCAACTATCCTCTCTGTGAGAGGGAATGAGGCGTAGTCTTCCAAGCCCAGTAAAGATCGCTGGTCTATAAAATTATCAATTACGTCCATTTTATAAGTAAACGTGACGTTAATTAATTGCATTATTCATACTTTAATTGGTTATTGTTTTACTGGCACTGCATTCTTTGCTGCTCTCCGCTACAATGGACAGGCAGCCGTATATGGTTTATGTGTAAGGCTTTAGGCACGTGCGACTTTTTCAATGTCACAAAGTAGTAGGTACAATTTTTTTTTTAATTTTTGATACAACCGATACGTTGCGCGAATGAACGAATGGTTGCCAATCTTGGCCCTTCATTTGGGCCTTCTCTGTATGAGAAGATAACAGCATGGCTTCGACTGATTGTCTAACTTTCAGGCTTCTTACTACCCGTAACGGCTTAATAACATAACATAACATCACGCCTGTAATCTCCGAAGGGTTAGGCAGAGGTGTACCCATTAGTACACCCACATTTCGCCAGTTATGTTTTTAGTCCCATGTAATAGGGGGCGAGCCTATTGCCATGCACAAATCCAGACTCCGAAGCTGCTACTGAGAAATTCCTGATGGAAAAACCCAATAGCACTTTGCCCGACCTGGGAATAGAACCCAAGACCTCATGCACAGCAGTCGCGCTTGCGTCCACTAGACCAACGAGGTAACAGAACCTAATGGAAAACGAAATTACACTTACCCGACCCAGGATCCAAAACCAGCACCCCACGCTCAGCATTCGTGCTTACGACCATGAGACCAAAAAAGTAGGAGACGACAAAATTATAGGTAATTTTCAGAACTTCAAGCTCCATTCATAAGCTATTTATACTGCAATACTTCATGAATGTTTTCATTAGAATCCAAAACTAATAGGGCATCCCCGAATGGCGATAAAACGTGTGAATAATGCCGTAATAGGAATACACTACAGACTTATGTCTATAGTGTCTATGTGTGTTTAAATGACTCATTACTCACGGCCGATTGTAATTAGTACGTACTTACCGGTAATACGTAATCACACATAAGTGGGTCGTCATATTCGGTTCGGCATTTTCAATACAGCCTTTGATAATGCCGAATCGAATTTGCCGGCTGACGCTGAAAACCAGCGCCTTGGTTTTAGTGCCTCCGTGCACTGGGCAGGGCATTATGCTGAGCGTAAGCCCTTTCGCGCAGTAGTGGCGCATATTTATTTTTGTATTTATTAAATTTTATTTTTTAGATTTTATCCAACTTGTTTTTTACTTTTCTTTTATATATGTATAAACAGTTTCGCTTTATTTCTTTCTTTGTATAGCAAAGCTGATTCGTTGGCCCAAAAAAGGGCCAGCCCGCTGATCACGTGATGAGTCGACCAGCCGCTCAGCGATGTACCGCATAACAAGGACATCTGGTTTAGCACGTGTAATGCTTTTTATCCCAGTAAAAGGTTACCAAGAGATTATTTATCGAAAATGTTTTGTTTACCGCCATCCACGGTAGCATATTTATAAATCTGAGCGCACACAGGAGGCTTAACTAGTACACAGAAAATGATAAGACGTTAAGCATATGAGTCTAAAATCAACGGAATTATGTAAAACAGATGCGACAAAAAACCGCGTCAAGGAAGTACGCTCAAGGTCATAAAATTATTACCATCATTATTCATTTCTGTATATATTATATATGTTTCACATTACATCACGCCTGTAATTTCCGATGGGTCAGGCAGAACAGGGGTTCAAAGACCCCCTAGGGTTTGTATGGAGACATTAACTTTGGCGTGGACGAAGTTGCGGGCAGAAACTAGCTAGTCACTAGTAGTTACAACTATAAATATATGAATAGAGATATTTTAGTATTAAATGACTCCATTTTTTCCTTGATTCCGATGTGCATTAAAATGCAAGCGTGGATTTACCGTAGGCATGGTGATAGCCACAACACTATTTCGCGAAACAAAAAAAAAACCCCCACGCCTATAATCTCCGATGGGTTAGGCAGAGGTGTACCCATTAGTACACCCACAGTTAGCCAGTTATGATTAAGTCCCTTGAAATATTTTGACACTTAATTAAAACAAATTAAGTCCAATGAAATATTTACACACTTAATAAAAACACAAAAAAAAATCATATCCAATAAAACTATTTATTTACCAGGAAAAGATTTGTATGAAAATAATTATGTTCGTCAAGCAAAAAACCCTTTACTTATACTTGTTTTGCAAATAGTAAAATCCAAGAAACTCCGCGTCGCGGTCGTTGGAATTCTTAACAAGTGCAAAAAGCAATCTGGTTTGTTGATGGGTAGGTGTTGCAAGTCGTAAATATTATACTCAAGGTGATACGTGCCGCAGCTGCATATTAAAACTGTTCGTAAGCCATCGTATAATTGTGATTAGATTAGTTTTATAAAAAATATTAGTTTTTGTAAAAAGTTGTGTTTGGTAAATAGTTGTGTTTGGTAAAAAGTTGTGTTTGGTAAAAAGTTGTGTTTGGTAAAATTAAAAGTGTGTTTTGTAAAAAGTTTTACGTCTATTATTTAGTACTAGCTTATAGCCCGTAATTTCGTTCGCGTGAATGTGTCACGGGTTTTTTTTAGCGCGGAACTCTAATTCTCTTTCTAAAATAGATATCCTCCGTCAAGATCGGTCCAGCCGTTTTAGAGATGAGCCAGAACAAACAGACAAAACAAAAATGTAAATTAAAAAAAAAAATGTGTAAGTGCCGTATTAATTCTTTATTATTATTTTTTGTATTTTGTGATTTAGATTATTTTTAATTTATTTATTTGCAGATAAATATAGTTAAAATGTTCTTACAATGGTAGTATAATAGTAACTTATAAATACGAATAAATTTATGGATATAAATAAACTGTACACGGACAAGTTGACCACATGCTTAGATAGTGTGCCGCCTTTGTATGGGAATGCAATTTACCTAATCGTCGAGTTTATTGACACTAGATACAGTTGCGAACAATTAGTTTATATAATATATTTTACAAACTTGTAAAACAAAATTTCAATTTAGAAAATGGGGAAGTGGGGGGGGGCTTATACAGTATTATGGGACAAGTGCTCACGGTGCTACGGCTGTCATCATTGAAATACTATGTTCATGTCAATATTTTCTGTCAATACTTTAGGATTTATACATGATCTGGAGTCGCTGTCAGGAAGACAATTTTTCTCATCCGATTGTTACATATACAGTATGTTCGAATGTTCGATTTTTCGAGTAGATTTTCAAAAAAAAAAAATAGTTATTGACTTTTGTGTAATAAAATTGTAACATATTTGTGCTGGCGACTGTACATGGTGACTAGTTTTAGGGAAACCCTTGGGGGCCGTCCGTGACGGTACTAGACATGCAATTGTATGGGTAATTATTATGTACACTAAAATATTATTTTATACAGTACCCTTTAGTTAATCCATAACATTTTAGTAATTCACAACCTTAAGTTAAATTCGAAAAAATCGTCGTATTAGTTGCTACATCGTAAGGAAACCTGGACTTATACCAGCTTATTACTGTCCCACTCAAACCATGTCAGAGGTACTTGAGGTGGTTTAGAAACTCTGACACTAGGGTGTGTGGGATCGGGAAGACCTTACTGGCAACGCGATAAAGCGGAAGATTATTTACTTATGCACACAACAAGCACTATATTTATAAAGAAGTAACTCCAGAACTCAATAGAAAATACAGGTATTTTCTATTGAGTTCTGGAGTCAAGGCTCCACAAATACTGTTATTAATTTCATGCAAATAAGAAATTATTATTAGGTTTACCCCCTATTACATGGGACTAAAAAACATAACTGGCGAAATGTGGGTGTACTAATAGGTACACCTCTGCCTAACCCTTCGGGGATTACAGGCGTGATGTTATGTTATTATTAGGTTTACTATTAAGTTGCCAGTTATGTTTAAGTCCCATGTACAACAATAAGTTATAATTTTTTTTAAGCATATCAAATCATAAAATGATTTCTTCCGCTCTGGGCGGAGCGGAAGGGAGTGTAAGACTCTTTCTGACTAATACCCATCCGTGTTCCTTCTAATGCTCTTTGTGTTCCGAGCCGTGGCAACTCTAGGGCCGCGGAAACTCTTTAGAACAAAATCCGCAACCCTGACAGAACAATAAGCTACCTAGGAAGGTAAATTGAAACCTAGAAAAGTACCAAAATACATACATACATAAACTCACGCCCTTTTCCCATGGGAGTAGGCAGAAACCACAGAACGCTTCTCTTACGATCCTTACATACTCCTTTCGCCTCATCTACGTTCATACATCTCGTCATACAAGGACGCCGGTTACGAGTACTGCGCACCTGACCTTTCTGAAGTACCAAAATGTTTCCGAAAAACCAAATTATGACGTATTCAACTATCCATATTGTTTTTTACTCGACTTTTTTTTTTATTTAGAGATATGTTGTGTTAATTAAGTCGACTTTACCTTGTGATAAACGATAAATAAACAATAATCACATTGTTTTAGGTAGCTAAGTTTATTTATAGAGACTTGGAATAACCCGTTTAGGATCGAGTTGTGTGCAGTTTACATGTTGCTGTGTATAGGTACACCATACACACGCACATCAGTTT
Organism: Hoplodrina ambigua; assembly: GCA_949774945.1. NCBI lineage: Eukaryota > Metazoa > Arthropoda > Insecta > Lepidoptera > Noctuidae > Hoplodrina > Hoplodrina ambigua. The sequence goes on from OX458968.1 coordinate 12,955,729, forward strand.
TTTAATCACAATTAACATAAGTATACGATCTTCCTTTTTAGGATTCCGTACCCAAAGGATGCTAAACTGGACCCTATTACTAAGATATCGACAACATCGTGAGGAAACCTGGACTTACTGTTCCACTCAAACCATGTCAGAGGCCCTTGAGGCGGTTTAGAAACTGACACTAGGGTGTGTAGGGTCGTAAAGCCTTACTACCACCCACACGATAAGAATAAGACTAAGATATTACTGTCTGTCCGTCCATCCATCTGTCACAGAATTGTATCTTTTGAAACGTACCTACTAGGTAGACACTTGAAGTGAGAGAGGATTACTATAACCGTTACAACATCAGATAATGAAAATAAAATTAATTAAAAAACTATAGGAGGTTCCTGTTGCAAGAAACCTGTTTTTGTGTGTGTATTATTAAATATTACACGGTTTTACGGAACCCTTCATATGCTCGTCGGACTCCACACTTATGTGGTTTATTTGCTACCCGAAATAAGAATTATTAATTTTTTGTTTATTCAATGTACCTAGGTAATCGGTTTAATATAATAATGTGTTTAAAATAATTTAAATTTGATTGAACATTTTTCCTTTACTGACAATTAGGTAATATTTCAACTTTTTCCTATCAATGTTACCCTATGTTTTATTTTATTTGATTGCACGTCATTTTTTACTATAAATAACAGTAAAAAATATTCCATTTTAAATATAAAACAATAAATACTGTTAGACACTTACCTAAAATCCTCATTTAAAAAACATTCCCAGATAGTTTTTTAAACTCAATAAAAGCAAATAAATCCAAATCGATAATTCACAAAACTTTCCAATCACTAATCACTTCAACACATCACTCAATAAAAAAAAAATATAGACATAAGTCTCACAAAAAAAAAATACGAAACTTTCCGATTGTTGCGACAGATGGCGCGAGTTCGTACGCGTGCAGCATTGCCGGCGGACGGCGATACACTGACTGAGTATTCACCGGTACAAGGCTAAAGCTTGCATCCTGATAACTGGTTAGTTAATTATCTATATACATATAAAAAAACTTTGTCCTGAATGACTGACTGACTGACGGATCAACGCACAGCCTATACCGCTGATCGTAGAGACCTGAAACTTGGAGGATGTGTTCTTTGTATGACGTAGGCATCCTTTAAGAAAGGATTTGCGAAAATTCTCCTCCTAAAAGGGATGAAATAAGGGTCAACTTTGACGTGTACGAAGTTGCGGGCAGAAGCTAGTCAGTAGCTAGTAGTTACAACTATAAATATATGTACAGAGGTATGGAGATAGGAGAGAATATTTTGGTATTTAATGACTAATTTTTTTTCCTTGATTCCGATGTGCATATTAAAACTTAATCGCGGATCCACTTGACTGTTGTGGGCATGTTGGGCCATATTATATTATTTTATTACATTATATTATTATTTGTATTTAAATTTTGGCTTATTTGAATTTAAATCACTCCTGCAATCCCCGAAGGGTTACACAGAGGTGTACCCATTTTGCCAGTCATGTTTAAGTCCCATGCACAAATCCATACTCCGAGGCTGCTACTGAGAAATTCCTGATGGAAAAACCCAATAACACTTTGCTCGACCTGTAAATCGAACCTAAGACCTAAAGCTCAGCGATCGCGCTTTGCGACTACTAGACCAACGGGACAGCCAAAATGAATTTGTTATCATAAGCACCTAAATAAAAATATTCACTGTAAATGTATACCAGCTTTTACTAAAATTTGATATGCTTTTAAGCTGTAAACGTTTTATTAAAATTGGTTCAGTAGTTTAGAGTCTAGATGAGATGACGTGATCTGCGTCATTGAGTTTAAGTCGCATTTGACAACATATTTTTTTTCTGCGCCTGGTCAAATAAAGTACCTTTATTATGTAATCTAATATGCCAATAATATCACACAAATTGAGGAAAATTAGGGCGAAAAGTAAAAATAACATGTGTATTGAACTTCGGAGGATTTTTCCGTTAGTTTTGTCTATGGGATTAATTTTATTAGTCACGTGAACATCGACCTATATAATAATGAGTTTCCACAAGCAATTTTCTGTGCAAAGTCCGACTTTTATTCACAAAATTATAAAGTAAAAATCAAATCATTTGTTTCAATTAGGCTATTTAGAGGCACTACTGAATATACAAGAAAAATAAAATTTGTTGGAGAAGTATGGGCAAGAAACTCCATACATACAGTTACCTAATAGGGCTTTAAAACTATATATATTTAATATGTTATAAAAACTAGATGACTTTTTTTTTTACGTGATAAAAATCATCAAATGACTCCTTCCGCCCTGGGTGGGGCGGAAGGGACTTTTACTGACTAAAAACCACCCTGTTCCTTCTGTTGCCCTTTACGTTCCAGGGCCACGGTATCCTGTTAAGACGTCCCGCAAAGAAACTAGATGACTAATGTGTTGCAAAAAAAAACTGACCTAAGTAGTGCGTAGCAAAAAAACTACGGTTTTCGGATTTTGTTCCTTTACTTGTGCTACATGGCATTATTTCTTGCCAAATTTAACGATTTCAGGTCAACGGGAAGTCCCCTATAGGTTTTGATTTCCAAGCGAGTGTCAAAATATGCGCCATAAACGATATTTTCTTTAGATTGCGTTGACATAGTAGTTTAATTTTTTTTATAGACCTGAGTACTTTATTTTAATTTTAGCTTGACACCTCCACGCGTTCCTGGGTCTTGACAGATAAACAGATGGACTAAGTAGGTAATTCTATTAGGTTTCCGTTTTTGCCGACTGAGGTACAGAACCCAAAAAACAGTAATAAATCTTATTTTTATAAAAGAATCACATTAAAATGTATCTCACGCGGCAGCAAGCGACGATCCAATAAGTTTAACATTTTATAAAATGTAGAGAAAAAGAAGATAAATTGATTTTCGGACAATGACTTTGCTACTAATAAGCTTGAGTAGAGAGAGAAAAATGTTTAGACTAGATTAGCTTGTGACTTTACCTGTGAGTACAGTTTAGACAAAAACCTATTTAGATAGTATTTTTAGGGTTTCGTAACTTAGTCGGTAAAATGGAAACCTTGTAGGATCATTTTGTTGCCTGTCTATCTTTCAAGGCCCAGGAACGTGTGGAAGTATCTTCTTGTTAACATAATCGGTGGAAGGGACAACCTAATAAAAGTACAGTCACGAGTACACACTAAGCAAAAAAGTGAGGGATGAGGTTATTTGAGACCGTTGCGGATTAAAGATTAATTAAGCGTGAGGTTATGTATGTGTGTATTTAATAAAACTTATTTCTTTTTCCAACAATCAGGAATATAAACGTAGGTACATATTTTTTCTGAGAAACAGACAATGTTTGCTCAATATACAAAGAATTTCCTACGGCCAATGGAATGTCAAGAATTATCATGCGGATACAATCGCCAACAGATGTGAATGACTTTTTTTTCGGAATTCGGAAATCTGTAATGTTATTAGTTTAGTAACTGTTTGCAGTGGCACTTTAAAGTTTGTTATGGATAAATGAAAGTTTTTGTGACTGAATACTCTTTTTTCTGTAAATATCATGTCTGTGAATATTTTTAATTACAAGATTACTACATTTTTAGAAGATTATAATTTGATAGTTGACATCTTTAACCAATAATTCCAAGACGTAACTTCTATAAAGAAACACTTTATTTAAGCCCTAAAAACCCGATTAATTTTCAATTTACTGTGAAATTTGATTTTTAATTGCATTCAATTTAATAAATAGGATAGTCAATTGAGTAGATACAAAAGTGACGTCACAATATTCTTTTACCATACGAAATAAGAGAATTGCGTTTTGACAAGTCATAAAAAGTACGTCAATTGATTGGTGGTATCAATTAACCTATTCTCTTCTCATAAAACTTTGCTTAGTAAGTATATCAACTAAATGTTATGAATAATTTACATAAACATAACGGCTGCAATCTCTGAGGGGTTAAGCAGAGGAGTACCCATTAGTACACCCACATTTCGCCAGTTATGTATAAGTCCCATGTAATAGGGGGCGAGCCTATTGCCATCAACTGGGCACAAATCCAGACTCTGAAGCTGCTACTGAGAAACTCCTATATACAAAAAACCAATGACAATCCTAACTAATATTATAAATGCGAAAGTAAGTTTGTTTGTTTGTTTGTAACCACTTTACGCCTAAGCCACTGAACCGATCATCCCGAAATTTTGCATAAACGTTGCCAGGTGATCAGGGACAAACATAGGGTACTTTTAATCCCGAAAAAAAGGACTGTTCCCGAGGGAAATCACAATAACGTCCTTATGACAGTAGATGGCGCCACGTGTCTATCGAATCGTGATCAAATTTTAAGTTTAAGCATTTAATACATTTTGAGTCTAGACTGTCGATAGACCAGTTTCAAGTAAACAACCTAGGAGTACGAAAGTTGTTTGCTTAATCATTTTTTATGCCCAAAACCGCTGAAGAGCATACTGACATTTTCCATAAAGTGGCTACCAGACGGACGGACCTGCGGTTGCGGCTAACCGCAGGCCGCGGCTCCAACCGCTGTAAAAACACACCACCGCGATCACAGTGGCAACCTGAAGTGTCATTAGCGTGGTGTTTGTGCTACAATCGGACGTCAGTCAATATGGCTAACCGTAAAGTTGTCTTATTATTCTCATGACTCATTAGCCTTCTCAGAAGATGAGAAAAAAGGTAGAAAAAAACTGTTTATTTAAACACTTGAGGTGTGAGGTTATAGTAGTTATAGTAGTTTATCTCTACCTATATTATCATTAGCATCGCATATTACTCTTAGGAATAGAGAAGTGTGGGTTAAATTGATATTATTATTTAAATTCAACTATTTCTATTACGATTTCCATATTTGGTGTCATTTTACAAAGCAGTACACGCGGTCTGTTGTTAAAATTTGCAAATGACGCGGCTGCCACAACATTCCGCGTTTGTCTGGGACCCACTTTATATACGTTGTCAAGGATACAGAAAAACTGCGTAATTGACACTGACATCACTGTGTCGTCACTGACACTGACAGGTGTAAACGCATTCATAGAGGATGCATGGAAGAATAAAGGCGAACTTATAACACGCTCCGTCAGTGAAGCATACTCTGCGATTACTCCGCCAATTGTGAATTGATTTGGATGATTCTTCTTTATTTATTTTTTTCCGAATTGGTCCCATATAAATACTGTAATACTGTGAGGAGCTCGTGGCTAAGTAACAACAGCCGCACGGGTCGATCCGTCAGGTTAAGCTACGCTTGCCGGGGTTGGTCCGTGACCATCTTTACACACCGAGACTCCTCCGTGCCTCGGAAAGCACGTTAAGCCGTTGGTCCCGGCTGTCATACGTGGATCTTTGACAGTCGTTACGGGTCGTCAGAAGCCCGAAAGTCTGGCAACCAGTCTTACCTAGGGTTATCATATTACCCAGTAACTGGGTTGTGGAGGTCAGATAGGCAGTCGCTCCATGTAAAATATTGGTATTCAGCTGCATCCGGTTAGACTGGAAGCCGACCCCAACATAGTTGGGAAAAGGCTAGGCAGATGATGATGGTCCCATATAAATACTGTCATGATCTGATGATGAACTTTGGAGATATGGAACGGAACTCCTCATAGGATCACAGCAGAACTGTCGTAACAGTAAAATTGCTTTGTTTGATGCGTGTAGTCGATTAATGACTGAAGGAAGAGGTTAGTTGCTAAACTAATCGTGACCTATGTCGATGTATGTAAACAACAGTTTTCCAACGGCAAAGTTAAGTTTGTCCTTCAGTACTGTTTATATTTTCGTAAGAGGTATGTTCGGTGTGTTTTAATGAGGGTAGGTAGGTTACTTTTTCTTACATACATACATAACATCACGCCTGTAATCCCCGAAGGGTCAGGCAGAGGTGTACCCATTAGTACACCCACATTTCGCCAGTTATGTTTTTTTTTAGTCCCATGTAATAGGGGGCGAGCCTATTGCCATTAACCGGGCAAAAATCCAGACTCCGAAGCTGCTACTGAGAAATCGAACCGACCTGTAAATCGAACCCAAGACCTCATGCACAGCAGTCGCGCTTGCGACCACTAGACCAACGAGGCAGTCAACTTCGATACTTTTTTTTTATTTTAAAATATCTCACAGCTCCAACTCAGGCAAAAGCTCATTGCAAGCCCGAGCAAAAATTACTGCTCAATCCCCGGAATCTTCCGTTCATGCCGCATTAAGAAGGTAAGCACAACCGGAGCGACAAGCAAATTTGAGAGCTGATGAGACATTTTCTTAAAGCCAGGAAAGACTGGAGAGCCAAACTGTCCGCCCGCCAAGCTTCTCTGAGAGTGACTGAGACGCCCTTCTAAACGCAATTGCTTTTGGAGGAACAAGCCGAAAGCCAGAGAGCTGTAAGAGCAACTGAGACGCCTATTCACACACGACACACAACACACACGGCTACACGACTTCGTCTCAGAGAACAAGCTCAGCCATTATAGCTGTAAGATCTCTCTTTGAGGAGTGGCTGGAGAGGCGCTACGGCGTCCTCACCTACCGCCTGACGCAGGTCCTCACCGGACACGATTGTTTCGGGAGGTTCCTGTGTCGGATAGGGCGGGAGGAAACGCCCGGGTGTCACCACTGTGTGGATCGCCCGGAAGACACGGTGGAGCATACGGTGCAGGACTGCCCCGCTTGGGCAGAGCTCCGCCGTGTCCTCACGGAAGCGATAGGCGGCGGCGACCTCTCGCGTCCGGACCTGGTTCAGGCCATGCTCCGAGGCGAGAGGGAATGGGATGCAGTCACCTCCTTCTGCGAAGCAGTAATGCTAGCGAAGGAGGAGGCGGGCCGCGTGAGGGAGAGAACCGCCTTATGCCCCAGCCGCCGCGGGAGACGCCCAGGGCGTCGGACGTCGCGGGGCGACATCCGGCCACCGTAGGCGCGGGCTTGCGGACGGCGAGTAATGGGTAGCTTGCCGTCCGATCAAGGACCAAGCCCGGGTCAACGGCGCGTTCTGTTCGGGCGCGTCTCAAAGAGCTGTCAGCACAGGGACGGGGCCCCCAACGAGGCTAACGCCTGCCGGGGTTGCGGGACGTCTTAACAGGATACCGCGGCCCCGGAACGTAAAGGGCAACAGAAGGAACAGGGTGGGTTTTTAGTCAGTAAAAGTCTGACAGTCCCTTCCGCCCCACCCAGGGCGGAAGGAGTCATTTGATGATTTTTACCACCTAAAAAAAAGAAGCCATTACAGCTACTGAAACCCCAAAACAGACGCAGGCGAGAAGGACCTCTCTTGCAGAAATGCAAACTGAACGCCGACGGACTTTTATGAGTCACAATCTGTTGGTCCATAGGTATTTAATATTCTGGATCTGGCCGAACAACAAGCCGAGTACAGCCCAAACTGATTGTCAAATTCTAAACAAACGCGGGCGAAGCCGCGGGTAAAAGCTAGTATTCTATAAATAAGAAATATTTCTTAGACATACCTGCACATTACGAATGGATATTACTATTTTTAAATATTCTCAGTGCATTCTCAACTTTACTATTGGTATTCTGAACGATGTTTTCCTTGTTAGTCAATGACTATTGAACTGATAAATATAGCACGATGATAAATCAACTATTCAAGTATTGGGACACACCCAGCGCCATCAAAATAGTAAAACATAGATTCTCCTTATTATACAAATTTTTCCTTAGTTTATTAACATAAACATAACATCACGCCTGTAATCCCCGAAGGGTTAGGCAGAGGTGTACTTATTAGTACACCCACATTTCGCCAGTTATGTTTTTAGTCCCACGTAATAGGGGGCGAGCCTATTGCCATCAACCGGGCACAAATCCAGACTCCGAGGCTGCTACTGAGAAATTCCTGATGGAAAAACCCAATAACACTTTGCCTGACCTGGGAATCGAACCCAAGACCTCATACACAGCAGTCGCGCTTGCGACCACTAGACCAACGAGGCAGTCCTTAGTTTATTCTACAGTACTATTATCAATTTGAGGGTTTTATACTTGTGGACTGCCTCGTTGGTTTAGAAGCCGCTAAGCGTGACTGCTGTGCATGAGATCTTGGGTTCGATTCCCACGTCGGGGAATCTGTTATTGGGATTTTCCATCAGGATTTTGTCAGTAGCAGCCTCGGAGTCTGAATTTGTGCTGCAATGCACATCGTATATTAAACTCTAAGACAAATTAACGTAGGTACAGTCAACAAAAGATACAGGTATTCAGGGTCGTCAGATATAGTTGAAGTTTTCTTAGAAACCGATGGATGTCTTCGATAAAAACTAAACTTAGGGTTACATTTTCAATCGTCAGATAAGGATGAATATGGCGGTTTGACAGTTTGTGTATAGAAAATATTATATGTCAAATTCAAAAACATTTATTTCAATTAGACCGTTTACAGGCACTTTTGAATTGTCAAGGAGTCGGTCAGTTAGTCCGAAAATTTAAGCTAGTTGCTCGTTCCAAAACGGAGGTAGGCCTCTATGGAGAAGAACGAGCAAGAAACTCCACGGCACTCTTTTAAATTAGGTTTTTTTACAAAATCCTGGTTACATTATTCCTGTTAATTCTGCATATAATAAATAAATAAATATCTTGGGACAACTCACACACGGCTATCTAAGCTAAGCAGAGCTGTGTTATGGTAACCAGACAACCTACTTATATAATTTATAAATACATACAAATTATAGATAAATCACACCCAGACACAGAACTAACAATCATGCTCATCACACAAAGTTTGTCCTGGGTGGGAATCGAACCCACGACCTCCGGCTTAGCAGTCAGGGCCACTAACCACTAGACCAACAGGCCCGTCCAACTACCCGTCACTAACTATATGTCAAACTGTCATATTTATTCTTTGGATAAAAGTTATCTGACTATTGAAAAATCCGCCCTAGTTAATTAACTATTTACTATCTACGTTTTAAATGAAATTACATTTGAAAATATCCATCGGTTTCTAAGAAAACTTCAACTACCTATACCCTGCATACTTATCTCTTTGGTTGACTGTACCCACCTACCTATTTCTAACCACCGTTCCCTTGAACCTTGACCGCTAGACTGGCTGTGGTCATCAGGTTTATTGAAGATTAAGAGGATTTCTCGAGCCTCGCTCTCGGGTCGTTCACTTATGCGTGGTCGCCGCGTTTAACCTTGGCCCACACAATACGTTTTAAGTCTAGTTAAGGCTTGAGATATTAAGGTATTATGAGATTACAAATATGATAGGTAGTACTATGGATTTTTATTATTTTGATAATGCAATTTTTGCCTTTTATAGGATGGCAAAGATAAAATAAAAGAGATTGAGGTTTTTCAAGGCAAAGTAAAAAATAAAAGTCATAGACATAGTGTCTTATGTCTTTTTTTATCCTAGCCTTCATAATAAGGGTGAAGTATGCATTTTCCATTCTACTGTATCTTGTGTACAGTCAACAAAACATTAAGAAGCTACGATTGTCAGATGTAGCAGCCCATTTCGAATTCCGATTTAAGTTTTCGAATGGAAAACAAATAGATAAATAAATTACTAAGTCATTAATTGAATTGGATTTTTTCCAATTATTACAATACCAACCGTATATACTCGAAACCTTATAACGATTATAACCTAAATCAAAACATTTATTTCAATTGGACAATTTACAGGCGCGTCGGTCAGAGTCAGAAGGTTGAAGCTATAACAGCTCGTTTTAAAACGGAGGTAGATCTCTTCAAACCAATATCATAACGAAAATAAAAATGGCAGTTCTAATCATAATACATAACTTTCAAGTACAGTTCCGAGTGACCCTGAATGGAGGTGCACGAGGGCCCTTGACAGTAGATAATATCGATAAAATGCTCATTATCGACATATCTATCGGCGACGCGCACGTGACTGTAATGGGTCAAATGCTGTCGAAATAAACTCGAGGCAGTTAACAGTCGTTAGAAGCAATTATAACATTAATGTGACTTTGAGTGGAGCAAACGATAGACTAATACCTACCTATCCTGATAGAAATTCACACTAATATTATATTCCTTATTTTTAGATGGTAAAAATCATCAAATGACTCCTGCCGCCCCGGGTGGGGCGGAAGGGACTGTCAGACTTCTACTGACTAAAAAACCACCCTGTTCCTTCTGTTGCCCTTTACGTTCCGGCGCCACGGTATCCTGTTAAGACGTCCCGCAACCTCAAACAAACGATACGCTAATACCTAATAACCTATACCTACATCCTATTCTAATAGATATTCACACTAATATTATATACCTAAAGAGTTTCTTTTTTTGTGTTGACTGCCTCGTTGCTCTAGAATTCGCAAAGCGCGACTGCTGAGCATGAGGACTTGGGTTCGATTCCCAGGTCGAGTAAAATGACTGGGTTTTTCCATCACGAGTTTCTCAGTAGCAGCCTCTGAGTCTGGATTTGTGCCCGGTTGATGGCAATAGGTTCGTCCCCTATTACATGGGACTAAAACATAACTGGCGAAATGTACTAATGTGTACACCTCTGCCTAACTCTCCAGGGATTACAGGTGTGATGTTATGTATTTAAAAGTTTATGAGGATGGATAAACGGATAACCACAGGGTCATCGATGATCCTATCTTCCATTCTTATCCATATTCCATCTTCCAACCCGCGATTGCACATACTTACGACTATTTTAGTAGTTTACGTTGCAGGAAAAAACTTGGCAGAGTGGAGAGTTTCATGGGCGATTCTCACAACAATTTTGTCGGTATTTTCGGCTGCAATTGTTGCCAATAGAAAAAAAAAGCGATAGTGTCATGCGCGCATTCTTCATTTAAACATGCAACATTTTGAGTTAGACTTTATTTCTAGTCGACTTGTTTTGTTCAATATTTATTTATTTATTTATTTTTCAGATAGAGAACCAAAAGATATACATAACGTGAGAACAGAATTGAATAGGTTACATAAAGCAAATTAGGTACAGGTTCACACTGGTAGAAATAGAATAGATACATAGAGATCCAAAGGATTATTAGCAGAAACACAATAATGAACAAAAAAAAAATGTATAAAGTTATAAACTTTAACGAACAAAATACACATAATATTATGTGTATTATTATTTTGTGTGTTTATTGTGTGTTGTGTGTGTTGTGTATTTTGTGTGTATTGTGTGTATATATTGGGGACTTAACTCTTAAATTAAATGTACCATTCGTAATTACGCATAGTATTTTTAATACCTTTTATGAATCATACTTTATCTTCTACACGCACCGCAAATTCTATCCCTATTCCAGCAAAGAAGTAGAACTCTTTGCCTCGTAAACAAAACATCCCCCCCATGACAAACAATTACCTCCAGAACCCCACAAAAAATTATATCACTCCTTCTACCATACAGCCTGTATCTCACCTTCCATCTTTAATTAATGCTTGTGTGTAAACGTCAAGTTAGCTTACATACAGTCTCAATTATGAAAATTCCACCTAAGCTAGATGAAAATTCTAGTCTAGATTCTAGACACAGGTATTTACAAAGCCATGACACCGAATACCAGCGAAACTGTTTTAGATATCGGGGAAATTTTCAAACGCAACTCAATAATTCTTATGCTATCTCTGTCAGTATAAGGTGTATTATAGCGACAGAGATACATTTTACTTTCTAACTTAACATAACATCACGCCTGTAATCCCCAAAGGGTTAGGCAGAGGTGTACCCATTAGTACACCCACATTTCGCCAGTTATGTTTACGTCCCTTTCTAACTTTATAGTACTTATTGTTTTTTTACAGTAAAATGAATACCAACTATTTTTGTGTCCTTACTGCCTCGTTGTCGCAAAGTGCTACTGCTGAGCATGAGGTCTTGGGTTCGATTCCCAGGTCGCGCAAAGTGTTATTGGGTTTTCCCATCAAACATTTCTCAGTAGCAGCCTCGGAGTCTGGATTTTTGCCTGGTTGATGGCAATAGGCTCGCCCCCTATTATATGGGACTAAAAACATAACTAGCGAAATGTGGGTGTACTAATGGGTACACCTCTGCTTAACCCCTCGGGGATTACAGGCGTGATGTTATATGTTGTGTGTCCTTATTGCTGCTTTATTAGCAATGACCCTAATGAAGCGCAACGAAGCGTGTCAGCGCTAATTCAAGCGCATTTTGCATCAAAAAAATGTCAAGGACCATCCCACGCTACGTTTTCCGGGTTCTGGTCAAGCGACCGATGACATTTTAATTTCGTCCACAAATATCTTGTCTAATAATATTATATTACTAGCTTATGCCCGCGATTCTGTCCGTATGAATTTTCTTACGTGTTCCATTTTTAGCCTAAAGCTCTCAGGAAAAACATTGCATTTAATTAGTGCAAGAATTTTCCAAATCAGACCAGTTATTCCGGAGATAAGTGCGTAGAAACAAAAGGACAAGCAAACAAACTGTATAACTCTTTAGCTTTATATATTACTAGCTGTCAGCCGCGGTTACACCCGCGTCTTTGGTTACTGCTCCGCTCCCGTAGGTCGTAGCGTTATGGTATATAGCCTATAGCCCTAGCCTTCCTCGATAACTACTCCATCTAACACTAAAAGAATTTTTCAAATCGGACCAGTAGTTCCAGAGATTAGCGCGTTCAAACAAACAATAACAATAATATTAGTATAGATTGATAATAATATAATAAGCATTTCAATGGAGACTAGCCAAGTACCTACACAAGAGATATTATAGTTCACAAGTATGTGCACAAACATAGGAGCGCATGCACCGCAACACGATCAAAATATATGTAAGTACATATAAAATATATAGAACAGCCGATATTCTTTTCATTAGTTTGCTCTTGACTCTAGTCTAGGTCAGAGGTGACACATACAGAGTCTACGATTTTTTTTTTAGGTGGTAAATATCATCAAATGACTCCTTGCCCTGGGTGGGGCGTAAGGGACTGTCAGACTTTTACTGACTACATAACCACCCTGTTCCTTCTGTTGCACTTTACGTTCCGGGGTCAAGGTATCCTGTTAAGACGTCCCGCAACCCTGGCCATCCCGCAACCCCGGCACAGAGTCTACGATGGAGTGAGCTTATCCAGAAGAAGTCTGTTTACTCTAACTTTGAAGAGGGTCTTAATTTTAGGGTCGAATGCGTTCGGAATTACAGACGCAGGCAGAGAGTTCTACTCCTTTACTGTACGCATTTGGAAACGCTTAGTGCGAATAGATGGAATATCCACAAGGCAGGGATGGTAACTTGCCGTGGAAGGGGGCCGGTGGGTTTTTATCGTATTTCAGGGTTGCTCCAATAATAAAGGGTTCTTTCATCCCCAGAAAATTTGCCAATGAATTACACAGTACGTGACAAGTTTTTCCTAAAACTCAAGGGTTCCCGGGTACCGTTCCGAGGAACTTAGCGGTACTTAAAGTGCAAGCTACGGCTTACACAACTCAGACATGTTCAGCATGGCGCTCAAAGGAAGTGATTAAAGCCTACTAGAACATCTTAGCAAGTATCTCAACAGCTGTGCACTGCGCAGTCTGCTCTTGTAGGTAGAAATACAGTAGTAGCCAGTTTGTAAGCGAAAATTGCGGATTTACTTTTCGTAGCAAATGGATAGAGTTGTATTATAATTCTCCTTTCTATTCTTTATTAATTATTTATTTAATATGTATGTTTATTCTAAGGTATTTTTATAGTAAACATGTAGTATTTTGAGTATTTTGTACTTATGTACACTTTATTTTATTTAGATAAATACTTTGTTTTTTTTTTAACTAATTTTGCTGTTTAGCGCTCTTATATTAATTTGCACCTACCATGTTATCTCTTCACCGCCTTCGGTTGACTGGTGAAGAATGCCTAAGGCATTAAGTCCGCGTAATGTGCTTTTGTTGCATAAAAAATTAATAATAAATAAATAAATATGGGGGTAAGTTAGAAACTAGTGTTTTTACCTTTCATGATATCATACCTACATACAGTAGCTGTAATAAGTGGAGTAGCAATATCACAAACCAATAGATTGCATTTTTTAACATAAGACCTTTCGACACCGTGCGAATTCTGAGTTGTTCGTGTTAATACATAATCACTTTACACACAGATGTAGGTACGGCCTGTACCACGTGTTCACAGCAATTCAAACCTTTTGTTGCGGGACGTCTTAACTGGATACCGTGGCCTCGGAACGTAAAGGGCTACAGAAGGAACAGGGTGGTTTTTTAGTCAGTAAAAGTCTGACAGTCCCTGCCACCCCACCCAGGGCGGAAGGAGCAATTTGATGATTATTACCACCTTAAAAAAAAAATAAGCACTAATGACCGCTTACTGTACATCAATACTAATATTATAAATGCGAAAATAGCTCTGTCTGTATATTATTCTTTCACGACTAAACTATAGAACTGATTTTGATAAAATTTGGTACGGGGTTAGTTTGAACCTCATAAAAGGACATAGGCTACTATTTATCCAGCGACGTCGTGTGCGCTCGCGATTACCAGCATTTACGTAGACGAAGTCGCGGGCAAAAGCTAGTACTTCATAATAAATGAAAGATAAAAGTGGACGTGGAAAGTGTTGGTAGTGATGTGTTTCTCATACCTCTAAAATAGCAATAGGCTCGTACTACATGGTACTTAAATCTAACTGGTGAAATGTGGGTGTACTAATGGGTACACATCTGCCTAACTCTTCGGGGATTACAGGTGTGATGTTATGTATGTATACAAAAGTGCGCCTGTCATTCCCGCAAATACCTACTTGTACTTATTTGCATGAAGGTACTTACATGCAAATTTCATATATCCGGGTTTTACTACAGGTTTAATGATTAATGCGCGTCATTAACATGAAGTTGATTAACTCCTGCAACTGATGACCATAATAACGTCATTGCCTAGGGTAATTCTGCAACGATTCACGTCACGAGTTTTGCAATTAATTTACCATTCACCCGGGTTAATTTACAATAACGTAATTTAAAATTTAAAAAGCCTTAAAAATCACGTAAATCCCTACTTCTGTGTTAATATTCGTATAATAAAGTTGAAGATTTTTTTGTTTGTTTATTTAAACGCGATAATCTCTGGAAATACCAGATGGATTGGAATATTTTTGCATATGATAGCCAGATTCATGGAGAATAGTATAGACTTTATTTTACTGACTAAAAAACCACCCTGTTCCTTCTGTTGCCCTTTACGTTCCGGGGCCACGGTATCCTGTGAAGACGTCCAGCAACCCCAGCAGGTGCTCAAGACGTAACTTAACACGGGCCAAACAAATATGTGGACAAAAACTTATTTATTTATTTATTTATCTTCTTACAAATAACATTACAGGACATCCCAATGCGGTAAATGCGCCTTAACTAATTCTATCTTCACTGTAACTAATAACAAATAAAGCATTCTTTGTGAATTCAGAGAACAATAGAATAAGTTCATCTCTCACTCGTATAAGGTTGGTGGTACTTCCTTTAAAATATTGGTCCGAGCACGCGGTTCTACTAGCAGTCGTGGTTGCCGACGCCGCCACACGTACCTGACCAACTAGTGGAAGACAGTGGTGCTGATTCCCTTGTTCACAAACTAGACTAAATTTAGAGAATTGACATCTCTTACTAACATACAGCGAAAGGAAAGGACGGTGTGATATTCCGTGACATTAAAGAACTAAGTTAGAGATGTCAAGTTAGTTTTGCCTTGAACTTCTCCGTATTTTTAATCTACACGTTTTAAGATGTCAACTATAACTGAATGGATGTGTCAGATGGACTAAATTTGACAGCTCTTATTGACATTAGTCTCTTTCTTATTTTATTGGACAGAAAAAGATGGAAATAGTCTAATTTTAGTTTAGTTTGTGACCAAGCGAATCGGCACCAGTATATATATTTATTTACAACCGACACCCAAAATAAATGCAAATGCATTTCATATGGGACGTTTACTATTAGTTGTGTACACCCGTGTCTGACGCTTTTACTGGGTAATAAAGTTGAAGCTAATTTATTAAGACAGGCGATAAAATGAGGAACTTTTATCTATGGCATGTAAGACGCCATTTTCATTGGCGAGAAGAGAGAGAAGACTCGCACGTGTCGCAAATTTCAATAAAAAAAAAATGTGAATCTATCCTTACTAATCTTAATATACAGGGTAATTGGTAACCCGAAACCCGAAAAGGGGTCATTGTACTCATCATTAAGACAACTTTTACTATAGGACCAAACCCGAAATCATGAAAAAAAAAAACAGCTGTTCCCTACAAAAACGCTACACAACAAGATCGTAATGGATCAGCTGTTTTTTTTTCATGATTTCAGGGTTGGTCCCATAGTAAAAGTTGTTCATAATGATGAGTACAATGACCCCTTTCCAGGTTTCGGATATATCTTCGATTACCCTGTATACACATATAAATTACGCGTCACGTTGTTTGTCCGAGATGGACTCCTAAACTACTTAACCGATTTTAATCAAATTTGCACACAATGTGCAGTTTGATCCAACTCGAAAGATTGGATAGTTTTTATCTCAATTAATGGTCTTAATATTTTTAATTGAAAACCTGAGCCACAGCAACGCGTGGGGCCGTCAGTTAGTATATGTATACGCAAAAATATGCGAAAGTAACTCTGTGCGGGTGTCGGTTTGTTACGCTTTCACGACTAAACCACTGAACCGATTTTGATGAAATTTGTTAAGAGGTAAGTTTGAACCCCAAGGAAGGACATAGGCTACTTTTTATCCCGCGACTTCGTCTGTATCCTCGATAACCGACATTTAAGCGGACTAATATAATAAAGTTAAAGAGTATTTTGTTTGTTTTGTATAAATCTCTGAAACTACTAGTCCGATTGGAAAAAATATTATTATATTTGTATATTATAGCCAGATTCATGACGAATAGTTAAGGCATATAACATTACGCTATGACCTAAGGGAGCAGAGTAATAACCAAAGATGTAAATCAACGCGGGTGAAAAAAACCCAAGCGAGCGATGTCGAAGGAAGCAATTAGTCTTTCCATATGAGTTAAGTAGTCGTGTTTGTAGAACAAGTAAACAGTTTGATCAATGGTTAATGTTTTAGCCATAAATAATAGTGGGGGGTCCCAATCTTGTTTTCTACCAAGTTGTTTGTTCGAAATGTTGGAAAAACAACACCTTTGTTTGTCGAATTTAAACTTTTGCTATTTTCTTGTAGGATTCTGTGATTGTGCAAGATTTTTTATTTTTATTAACACACTTTCGTTTTGACTGTCTTTTATTTTGACGTAATTGGGTTGAGTACTGCTAAAACGAACCAACCCACGTCTGCCAATTTTTTTTTAAAGTAATTATTATGATTTTTGATAAAATAGCTTCTGCTTGCGACTTTGTCTGCGTCAAAGTTAATTTTGACATGAAAACTTTGGACCCACAGTTCATCTCCTTGGGGGGTGAATTTTGTTTTTTTTTTTTCTTAACGGACTTCTACTTACTTTAAACTACCTCCCTCCAAACTCTTTATACTTCGAGCGGTTTTCGATAGTTCTTGATGAAAGGGTGAGTTAGTGAGTGAGTGGCTTTTACATTATATAGGTATTTAAATACGGTGTAAACGCTCTAAAAGGTCAGTATACCCCCATTATTTTCACATTGTAAACCTGTATATTCTCAGGTATGTAAACATTAACATTGTCAGCGGTTTCATTAACTCCATATAGATAAATATTTTCCGCTCACGTATCAGAGCGTTAACGTTTACAGATGCAAATGAGCTTTTTAATTTTTGACTACGGTCAACACTCGTGGTTATATGCAAACGGTAATAACAATGCAGTATGGGCGGTAAACAACAGGACAAACTTTAAGGTGGCTTTAACTAACTTTATACTTTATTCATGAAAATGAATGTTTTTGCTATTGGGACCATCAACATAACATCACGCCTGTAATCCCCGAAGGGTTAGGCAGAGGCGTAGCCATTAGTACACCCACATTTCGCCAGTTATGTTTAGGTCCCATGTAATAGGGGGCGAGCCTATTGCCACCAACCCGGCACAAATCCAGACTCCAAGGCAGCTACTGAGAAATTCCAGATGAATAATCCCAATAACACTTTGCCTGACCTGGGAATCGAACCCAAGACCTCATGCACGGCAGTCGCGCTTGCGACCACTAGACCAATGAGGCAGTTTGGCATATTAAATTAGATAAATCCTTAGCTACCTACTTATATCCATACTAATACCTATTATTAATGGGAAAGTAACTCTGTATGTCTCTCTGTTATACTTTCACTACTAAACAAAAGAACAGATTTGAATAAAATTTAGTACGGGGTATGTTTGAATACCAAAAAAAGACAGGCCACTTTTTATTTCGTGACTTTGTCAGCGTAAAGATAAGACCTTCAGTTCAATGTAGGTACATCTAAAACTTACGCTTACAAGAGATTCAAAATGAAACGGAGATAAATATGTGTAATTATTACAATCTCTTCAAAAAATAAGAGAAATTTTGACATTTGTCACACGTTCAGAGAAATTGTAAATAACATTTCTTTAGTCAGCTAATATAATGATGACCAATTGATCTAACATTTCTACCAAAAAATCGTACAATGAAAATACTGAGTCGAATTTTTCATACAACGTAGTTAAAAAACGAGTTATATTCTCATCTGTATTCGAAGCTCGAGTACAAAAGAACTGCAGGCACTTTTATTCAGAACACAAGCTGTAAAGCAGTATTCGAACAAAGTGCTACATATCTGTGTTATAAAACTTTTCTAGACTTTGGATCGCGTGCAGTTTGCAATCGTTGTGGCGGAATATGAAACAGATGTACATACTATTGCAAAACCAAAAAGGAAAATGACACGAAGGAATTGAAGCGTTCCTTTCTTGTTTTGGTGTTATATTTCTCTTCATATCGTAAGATTATGAAATGCGCAAAGCAAAGGAGTGGAACTCTGTCTGCGTCTGTAGTTTTTTGAACGCATTTGACCCTAATCTCTTTAAAGTTAGAGCTAACAGGCTTCTTCTGGGTAAGCTCACTCCATCGTAGACTTTTTCTATGTCACTTCTGACCTAGACTAGAATCAAAAGCAAACCTTTATTAAAAAAGAGTAGCTTCTGCAGGCGAGTTCAAATCAATACTAATATTTTAAATGCGATAGTAAATCTGTCACTCTGGGTGTGCTTTCACGACTAAAGCACTGAACCGCTTTGATGAAATTTGGTACGGGATAAGTTTTAACCCATAATAAACACATAGGCTACTTATTATTCCACGACTTCGTATGCGTTCACTTTTTATGAGTTATTTATTTATTTTCGTAAAAGGACATAAGTAAGCGCGTGATATCATTTTCATAAAGTGTTGTATTTTTTGGCTATGTTACACGCGTCGGTACAGAACTGGGTTTTGAACGAATATTGTTTTGTTTATTTTGATAATATTTTATTACATGACAATAATGGATCGAGATATTTTTTGCGATAACTCCCTGAGTACTTATGTAAATAAAGCTCAAAAAAGGCTCTAATGGAAACGGTGACAAATTGGGAATGACTCGTCCAACCCAGTTCGTTTTATCTATACATATCGATACTGGAAATATGAAATAACGTAAGAGACATTTGGTCGAAAATCACATTCTCGACCAAATGTCCCTTACGTTATTTTCGAAAATAAAAGTAAGTTTTACGGGACCCTATTCTAGACTCCGCTGTTCGTCCTTCTGTCTGTCCGTCTGTCACTAGGCTGTATGTTATGAACCGTGATCGTTGGACAGTTGAAATTTTCATACAACAAATGTCATTTTTTTGCTTGTTTCAAAGTCAAAGTCAAATCATTTATTTCAATTAAAACATAACTGGCGAAATGTGGGTGTCCTAATGGGTACACTACTGCCTAATCCTTTGGGGATTACAGGCGTGATGTTATGTTATGTTAAATTATGTTATTTCAATTAGACCGTCCGACCTTACATTTGAACGTCATTTACAAGAGAAAAGAAAAATTATAATATTGAATCTAGTTGCCCATTCCAAAAGTTAGAAAGCTAAGTTTTTATAGATAGTGGTACGGAACCCTTTGTGCTCGCACTTGGGCAGTTTTTTTTTTATGTTTTTGCTAGATATTAGATACTTAGCTTGATAGGCAGTATACGTAGTTGACGGGTATGTGATGTGTCTTTTTATGCTCCGTATACATAAATAAATGTCGTGATGGCCTAGCGGTTAAGGCGCCCGCCTCTCTTGCATGAGGTTGTGGGTTCGAATCCGGGCAAGTACCAATGTGACTTTTTCAATTCATATGTACTTTCTAAAGTTTATCTTAGACATTACTGACATCATTCCGTGCCTCGGAAAGCACGTTAAGCTGTTGGTCTCGGCTGTCATGCGTGGATCTTTGACAGTCGTTACGAGTCGTCAGAAGCTTGCAAGTCTGACAACCAGTCTTACCTAGGGGTCTCGTATTACCCAGTTACTGGGTTGTGGAGGTCAGATAGGCAGTCGCTCCATTAAAATACTGGTACTCAGCTGCATCCGGTTAGACTGGAAGCCGACCCCAACAAAGTTGGTAAAAGGCTAGGCAGATGATGATACACAAATAAATGTGGTCACTTTCGCTGCGACTTTGCCCAGCTGCCCCTCTCCTCCAAATGGGAGGAAGATTGATTACCATTCCTTATTAGCAAGTAAACCTTGGAAAAATCTCCATGAAAACCTTCCAAATAGAGATTGATTACGTTTAGGCAAGGGAAGAAGGAAAGTGCTCAAAAATATTCACTTTACGGCACTCGAGTTGTGGTTGTGAATAAATGATTTGATCGGTACTTCATTTTGTATCCCAAACGGATCACTGTTCGCAGAATAATACATGAAGTAATGAGGATGGAGTGCTAACCCCGAACATTGAATAAAGGTTTTTTTAGGAAAGTTTCTTTATAAGATACATTTAAAATATATATATATTTATTAGACACTTAGAAATACATGTTACAAGCCAGTAATAACAAAATAGCACATGGGTGTATTGCCACAAATTTGATTCTAACCCCCAAACTAGGCCTGGACCTGTATTTTGGGAGTCAGCGTTCAGATAAGTGAGTACCTACTAGAAAATAAACTCAACACAGTAATTGACGCATCGCATTTATTATTAATTATAATGCCAGCGCAATATTGACCCACTGCAGAGCAAAGACTTGATCTCATACGGAGAAGATAAGCGAGAAGATAGCGCATTGACAATTTTAGACTTTTATTAATTACATATTAGCATTTACGCGCGACTTCATAACATAACATCACGCCTGTAATCCCCGAAGGGTTAGGCAGAGGTGTACCCATTAGTACACCCACATTTCGCCAGTTATGTTTTTAGTCCCATGTAATAGGGGCGAGCCTATTGCCATCAACCGGGCACAAATCCAGACTCCGAGGCTGCTACTGAGAATTCCTGATGGAAAAACCCAATAACACTTTGCCCGACCTGGGAATCGAACCCAAGACCTCATGCACAGCAGTCGCGCCTGCGACCACTAGACCAACGAGGCAGTCACGCGCGACTTCGTCCGCTTGAATTCTCGTACCTTCCTTAGTTCTTTACCTTTTTGATAATAAAATATAAAACTCAGGGATAACGTAGCTTACTATAACCGAAAGAATTTTCGGAATAAGACCAGCAGTTCTTGGGACAAAAGCGTTCAAAAAAACACACACTCTTCAGATTTATAACAGACAACTTTTACTGCAACTATATAGCTCTTCGAAAACATGAAGAATATTTTGAGATACTAGAGTTTCTTATCAATCACCAGACTTTTATCAAGTCAGTATGGCTGCTTTGAGAAAAATAGAGAAGAACAAAAGAAAAGGTAGCTTCAATGCTTTGCTTTCTCTCAAGTATAAGGTATGAAAGGTACAAGGTACTTATTCACTTTGAAGTGAGACGGCTAGCTTTTTTGTTTTGTTTTGCAGAATATTGTTAATGAACGAACCACTATAATTATACACTTTCCGTGGGCTCTAATTTCAATCAGGCACTTCATTGGTTAGAACTTTAAAACAGCTTATAAACAAGAATAATTAAAAATTAAAAAAAAAACGACTGCAAAAAACTTGCACATATTTGTATTGTACTTTGTTTACTCGACAGTTTCTTTTTTACGTTTTTTATTTAGAATGTCATATATTTTTTAAATCCACTTGTCAAATTCTAGACGATAAACACAAATTACACGACCAGATTCATTAAAAAAAATATTCGAGGCTGGTATTCATTTACGTTTTAAAGTGACCACACCGGTTTCTTTTTTATTTTTGACTAGCCTATGTTACTCGGAACGATGCAAGGATTGTAACGATACCCCATACATATAAATCGATTCAGGCGTTCAAAAGTTATAGTGGAATAAAGAAACTCACATACATACATACATACATTAACCCTGAACACATAACACTCCTTGTTTTGGGGTAGTCGTGTAAAAAGAAGAGAAACCACGTAAATCTAACTAATAATCTCCTGGCTGTCACTCATTATTCCTCCATTCGTTCATACTCCGTGTATCATTAGCAATGAAAATAGTACCGGGCTAGGCCTGATTCGTGCCTCTTCGTATTCACTAGGTGTGCTTTACTATCACGTTAGGGGCAATTTCTTTTAATTAAACCTATTTAATGAGGGTTTGAAGGTAAGGTAGAGGTTTCAACGTTTGTTTGTGGGTCTGTATGTGTAAAGATAACATTTAAACCTATAGTGCATGCAGGATTTTAAAGATTTTTAAGAATGCTGTTTTATTTTAATCTTCCTATGACTTATATTAAAATAGCTTTTGTAAAGCTACTTAAATTAAAATACTTGCCGAGCATTTAAATTATCAAGAATGCTTTTTAACTTCGTATTTTTCTATCTATCAAAATTCCAACCATACTAAGGTGACATAGATCAGGCGATTCTGTGATCTTAAACTATACGTATCACCATAAAATGAACAAAGTACCTATAGTTACAAAATTTTCAAAGAAAGTGCTGTTATTAAAATAGCAAGTCACTCTTCTCAGGAATTTATGAGAAAGGTGAACGTGGAATGCATTCTTCAAACTTTTACAAATTAGAAATTTCTTGGAAAAGTAATATCTTCGAGTGAGAGAAACCTTTGAATTTTCGCAGAATAATATTTAGAAGTAATATGTGTGAAGTACTCTCTTAAATATGATTATGTTCGTGTTTTCTCTCTCTGATGAGGGGGGAACGAAAAAACGAGCTCACGTGTGAATGCAGGCTTTAGGGCCAACCATTCCTGTCGGGGTTACGGGACGTCTTAACAGGATACCGTGGCCCCGGAACGTAAACGTAAAGGCGACAGAAGAGACAGGGTGTTTTTATTGTCAGTAAAAGTTTTACAGGCCCCAGAAAAATCATCAGACTCATTTGATGATTTTTCATCATCATCTGCCTAGCCTTTTCCCAACTATGTTGGGGTCGGCTTCCAGTCTAACCGGATGCAGCTGAATACCAGTATTTTACACGGAGCGATTGCCTGTCAAACCTCCACAACCCAGTAACTGGGTAATACGATATCCCTTGGTGAGACTAGTTGTCAGATGATTTTTACCAACTCAAAAAAAGGGCCGTCCATTAATCACCTGAAGCTCAAGGGGGGGAGGGGAGGGGTTTTGGCCAAAATCACAAAATATCACGTGATTTTTTTATTATTCATAACCTCATCAAGCGGGTTAAAAATGCTAAAAAAAACATCACGTGAACGGCCCTTTTATAATAGGAGCTTAGTAACCATCTTCCTATATTTCTAATACGAAGGTGTGCGTCACAGGTACAGTTGACTCATATTGGATATCACTTTAGTTCGACGCGGCGGCTGCGCGAACAAATATTTGTGCTGCTATTTTTATGTCACTGAATAAACGGTGGGTCTACCACTATGTATTGCTAAAGTCTCCTTTGCTTAGGTACTTGATACTTGAATCTAAATACTATTATCCGACTGAGCTTTTGGTGACCTGCCTCAAGGAAGAGTTTTGGCCGAAAGATGTTCTGTATCGGCGTTTAATAATAATCAGAATCGGTTTATCTGTTCGGGAGCTACAATGCCATAGACAGACACATCAAACTAATAACACCTCGTCGATTTTGCGTCAAAGGCTAAAAATAGAGGTTTCAAAAGGCATTTGGACTTACACTACAGTACCTACACTCACAACATTTTGCCAATTATGTTTATGTCCCATGTAATAGGCGGCGAGCTTATTGCCATCAACCCTGCACATCCAGACTCCGAGGCTGCTTTTGAGAAATTCGTGATGAAAAAACCCAATGACACTTTGCCCGACCTGGGAATCGAAACCAAGACCTCATGCTCTACAGTCGCGCTTTGCACAACAACTAGGCAGACGATTAATTAAATGGTCTAATTTAAATAAATGTTTTGACTATAACGTTGTCCTAGGTACCAACTAGTTACGAGGTGGGCAAGCTCTTTGAAAGAGTAATTGCAAACCGCCTCGTCGGGCACCTGGGGAGATCAGGGCCGGACCTTGCGGAAAGCCAGTTTGGCTTCCGCAGGGGGCGCTCCACGGTGGACGCTATCATGCGCGTGAGGGCCCTCACGACGGGGGAAGCAGTATCCCGGGGCAGGATCGTCTTGGCGGTGTCTCTTGACATCGCCAATGCCTTCAACACCCTGCCCTGGAGTTGCATCAGGGAGGCACTCCGGTATCACCGGATGCCGACCTACCTCCGTCGTGTGGTCGAGGACTATCTGACGGATAGAGCCGTAATCTACCCCGGCCAACGGGGAGAGTGGAACCGGCGAGAGATGTCGTGCGGTGTCCCACAGGGATCGGTCCTGGGACCGCTTCTGTGGGACATCGGATACGACTGGGTGCTGCGCGCTGACCTCCCTGACGGCGTCAGCATGGTCTGCTACGCTGACGACACGCTCGTCCTGGCACAGGGAGAGTCGCACCAGGCGGCGGCCGACTTAGCGACGCGAGGGGTTGCGACAGTCGTCGAAAGGATCCGGCAATTGGGACTCGAGGTGGCATTGCACAAATCCGAGGCCATGTGCTTTCATGGTCTTCGGAACGCGCCACCGTCGGGTTCCCAAATAACGGTGGGAGGGGTTCACATCGGCGTCGAGGCGACGATGAAGTATCTGGGTCTCGTCCTCGACAGCCGGTGGAGCTTCAAGGAGCACTTCCGACGTCTGGCTCCTCGATTGGACAGGGCTGGGGCCGCTTTTTGGCGGCTCCTGCCCAACCTCGGGGGACCAGGCGCCTCCTGCCGGAGGCTTTACGCCGGAGTCGTGCGGTCCATGGCCCTCTACGGGGCCCCTGTGTGGGCCCCTACCATCAGGGGGCGGCCACCAGCCAAGTTGGTGGCATGCCAGAGGGTCATGGCCATCCGGATAATCCGGGGATACCGTACGGTCTCCGGCGAAGCGGCAAGCCTCCTTGCCGGATTGCCGCCGTGGGATCTGGAGGCAACAGTCCTCCAGCGCGTCTACGAGTGGCGTGTGGACGCGCAGCGCCGGGGCGAAACCCTGCTGCCGCGGCAAATCGTGGCACTGCGGGGCGAGCTCCGGTGCGATCTCATGGCGGAATGGGAGATGCGACTGTCGCAACCCAAGTTCGGGCACGCCGCAATCGCGGCGGTAAGACCCCTCTTTGAGGAGTGGCTGGAGAGGCGCTACGGCGTCCTCACCTACCGCCTGACGCAGGTCCTCACCGGACACGGTAGTTTCGGGAGGTTCCTGTGTCGGATAGGGCGGGAGGAAACGCCCGGGTGTCACCACTGTGTGGATCGCCCGGAGGACACGGTGGAGCATACGGTGCAGGACTGCCCCGCTTGGGCAGAGCACCGCCGTGTCCTCACGGAGGCGATAGGCGGCGGCGACCTCTCGCGTCCGGACCTGGTTCAGGCCATGCTCCGGGGCGAGAGGGAATGGGATGCAGTCACCTCCTTCTGCGAAGCAGTAATGCTAGCGAAGGAGGAGGCGGGCCGCGTGAGGGAGAGAACCACCTCACGCCCCAGCCGCCGCGGGAGACGCCCAGGGCGTCGGACGTCGCGAGGCGACATCCGGCCACCGTAGGCGCGGGCTTGCGGACGGCGAGTAATGGGTAGCTCGCCGTCCGATCAAGGACCAAGCCCGGGTCGACGGCGCGTTCTGTTCGCGCGCGCCTCAAAGAGCTGTCAGCACAGGGACGGGGCCCCCAACGGGGCCAACGCCTGCCGGGGTTGCGGGACGTCTTAACAGGATACCGTGGCCCCGGAACGTAAAGGGCAACAGAAGGAACAGGGTGGTTTTTTAGTCAGTAAAAGTCTGACAGTCCCTTCCGCCCCACCCAGGGCGGAAGGAGTCATTTGATGATTTTTACCACCTCAAAAAAAAAAAAAAAAAAAAGGTACCAACTAGTTTAATCCACATAATAAAAATGAATCGCTAAATGTGTTGTTAAGCGCAAAACTCCAGAACAGTTTGGCTGATTATTATTTGTTAAATCTGTAATTTCCCGGACAAGGTTCTGATGGAAGATTTTTTTTAGTATATCCATCGGATTTGTTGAAAATTTGCAGCCGAGCAAAGCCGGGGCGGTCTGCTAGTTGTTAATATAAGATCACCGGCTTCATACCTACCTTATACCTTGTTAATAGGTATCTATGAATTCTATTCTATTTACGAGACAACCAGACAGTACTTATCACACGAGTCTGTAGCAAAACAATAAAATTATCGTGATTTATTGACTAAGAGTAACAAACTCCGTGATTTATAAGACTAGCGTCAGAGACTCGGCACATCGTTATGAACGATCTTGTTAGTGTGAACGAATAATAAAATACAGATTTGTCTATGTTGTTTAAAATAATAATAAGTACTAGTCTATTACTGTCCCACAGCAGGGTAGAGGCCTCTTCTTATACAGAGAAGGCAAGAGCATTAATCACCACGCTTGCTTGCGACCAACGATTCTCAACTCGGTAAAAGTGTTATTGGATTTTTTCATCAGGAATTTCTCAATAGCAACCAAGGAGTCTGGATTTGTGCCCACTTGATAGCAATAGACTCGCCCCTTATTACATGGGACTTAAACATAACTGGCGAAATGTGGATGAACTAATGGGTACGCCTCTGCCTAACCCTTCAGGGATTACAGGCGTGTTTGCTATCCAGTGCCTATACTAAGTAGAAAATAATAAAGAAAAAATGTAAATTTTAACGTACCTGTGCATGCCATAACTGAACCAAAATTCCTCATCATTAGCGAAACTATTAATCATCCTGTATAGCAAGCTGATAACTAAAGCCTCTTCACACAGATTACTGACACGCTGTGACGTCACGAGATCACGTGATTGTTGACGTATTTTTACGTACTCTATTAGTAAATCCTAGTTATCTGTTATATCAAGCGCATGTGGGTTCAATAGAGATGAAACTGTCTTTGTGAAATGTTTTTGAAAGACTTTATTGAATCAAAAAATTACTTGTACTTATCCACAAACTGTTTAGGTATTTATAACCACGTTTAGGTATATATTATGAGTTTATGTATTTGTAAATGCATCCACGATAAGTCAAAAGTCAAAGTCAAAGTGAAAACATTTATTTCAATTAGACCATTTACAGGCACTTTTTAATAGTCAGTTAGTCCGAAAGATGAAGCTAGTTGCTCGTTCCAAAACGGAGTTAGGCCTCTATGGAGAAGAACGAGCAAGAAACTCCACGGCACTCTTTTAAATTACGTTTTTACAAAATCTTGGTTACAATATTCTTGTTTATTCAACATGTGAAAACAATGAAGATAAACAATAAAACAGTAGTAAAATATACTAAAAATGAAGATGTAAGCCATAGCAGTTAAGAGATGATCCCAACTGACAGCATTCGTTCACGAGCATGATACAAGAGTGATTCCTAGTGTGTGGCAAAGCTTTCTTAAAAAGACAAAAATGTCGCGGAGGTCTGACCAAAGACACACATAGATACACAACCCCGTCCGCCTAATCTTATTTACAGATTCCTATTTTTTTATTTCAATAAAATACAGCCTAAGCATAGCACTCACGAATAGCATAGCTTACTACTTGTGAATCAATTTTTAGAAACAACAGACAGTAAGGAGGTTACCGCATTCATAACATAACATCACGCCTGTAATCCCCGAAAGGTTAGGCAGAGGTGTACCCATTAGTACACCCACATTTCGCCAGTTATGTTTTTAGTCCCATGTAATTGGGGGCGAGCCTATTGCCATCAACCGGGCGGGCACAAATCCAGACTCAAGGCTGCTACTGAGAAATTCCTGATGGAAAAACCCAATAACACTTTGCCCGACCTGGGAATCGAACCCAAGACCTCATGCACAGCAGTCGCGCTTGCGACCACTAGACACTACCGCGTTCAAATAAAAAATATTAATAATTAAAAGCTTATTATATGACGTTGAAAATGGCTTACTACCCAGAGGCCACCATTTTTTTCCATTCGTAACTCCACAACGATAGAAAACAATGGACCACCTTTTAAGGAAAACACAATATTAATAATAAACAATTGCTTTCCTTTCCTAGAGTTTACATAAGTCATATTAATGTATATTCTCTTCTATAACAACGTAATAAGTTATTGATTCATGTTATGTCGACGTCAAGGGTCTTAAACAAGAATAATTATGTCCATTTTATTTAAACCCGATAAATTATATGCAAAAGTATGAGGAAGTTTATAGTTGAGTTATGACTAATGAGTATTCATTTTCCTGATATCCTAATTGATTTTAGTTCTGCTAAATCGAGCACACCCACAAAGACAAAGCATTTATTTCAATTAATTACTCAAGTCCCACGTCATCATCATCTGCCTAGCCTTTTCCCAACTATGTTGGGGTCGGCTTCCAGTCTAACCGGATGCAGCTGAATACCAGTATTTTACATGGAGCGACTGCCTATCTGACCTCCACAACCCAGTAACTGGGTAATACGATACCCTTTGGTGAGACTAGTTGTCAGATTTTCGGGCTTCTGACGACCCGTAACGACTGTCAAAGATCCACATATGACAGCCGGGACCAACGGCTTAACGTGCTTTCCGAGGCACGGAGAAGTGTCGGTGTGTAAATATGGTCACCCATCCACGGACCAACCCCGGCAAGCGTAGCTTAACCTGGCGGATCGACCCATGCGGCTGTTATTACTTAGCCACGAGCTCCTCAAGTCCCACGTAATGAGACACAATTGATTTTCTATTTAATTGTACTGACTTACTGGTAAGTCAGCCGAGGTTTGACCGATTAAACCATTTACAGGCACTTTTTTGTCAAAGAGTCGGTCAGTAACTGAGAAAATAGTAACAAAACATCGGTAGGTCTCTAGGGAGATGAACGAGGAAGGAACTCCACGGACACTCTTTTTTCTTTCAATTAAATTTTACAAAATCTATGTTACTTTATTCAAGTTGCTTCTAAGACAGCAATGTAGGTAAATAGTAATATAAAACCACACAAAAAAGATGTAGGTGCCATGGCGGTTGAGAGATGACCAATTCTTAGTGACAGCGCTCGTTCACGAACATGACGCGTGGATTACATAAATGCGAAAGTTTGGATGGATGGATGTTTGCAACTTAATCACGCCAGAACGGCTGAATGGATCTAAATGGCAAATAGATATTTATAGCGGAAATGCTTATCCCGGAAACAAATTAAGTTTCCGTGGAATAATATATTAACTTTCAATATTTTATTTTAATAATAAAATAAAAGGAAACTAAAATGATATCTTACTTTAACATTTAACTTTCAATCGGACAAAATCGCGCGGTGAAGCTAGTATTTAATATGTCTGAAATCACCAATACGCTTTGAGCAAGCGATGTGATCAATGCTCATGCCTTCTCTGTATGAGAAGAGGCGTTTGCCCTGCTGTGAAATAATCTTCTTATCGTGTAAGCAGTAAGGACTTACGACCCCACACACCCTAGTATCAGAGTGTCTAAACCGCCTCAAGGGCCTCTGACATGGTTTGAGTGGAACAGTAAGTTAAGTTTCCTCACGATGTTTTCCTTCGCCGATGCCAGTGATTTCCAAGATAAACTTTAGAAAGTACATAGGAATTGAAAGTCACATTGGTACTTGCCCAGATTTGAACCTACAAACTCAAAAATGAAAGACGAGCGCCTTAACCACTAGGCCATCACGACCATCAGTGAAACAATAATAAGTTGGATTCTTGGTCGTGTCACGTCTCGATGTTACTGTGACCTCGGAATTCGATTGATCCTACCAGCTTTTATTAAGCCGAAAGGATTTTTTATTCCGTCTCGATTCAGTGTTCTACAGTAAAAGGCTTCGTATACACCTGAGCTTTCATTAATAAAGTTAGTTATTCCTACAGGTACAATGGAAAATATTAAATTTCTTCGTAACACCAACTCAGGTAGGTCTACCTTCAGGTACCTTTTTAGGGTACCGCAACCAGAAAATCGAATTACTAAAACTCCACTAAATGCGGGCTACGCAGGACTGGGCATTGTAGCTAGCTAGCTTTAGTGAAGGCCTATGTGCAGCAATGGACGTCGTTCTGCTGAGTGGATTATGATGAGGATTCCGCTGTCATGTCCGTCGGTTCGTCTGTCACAGGGCATGCATTTTAAACAGGCATTTTAAACAGTAACAGGCAGACTCTTGAAATTTGCATAGAGTGTGCATTGCTAATGCCGTTATAGCAATAAATAACTACGATAAAAGCATCACTCATCCATCACGAAATATCTTGATGTTTAAATTTTGGCAGGGAGGTAGATTTAGAGAAAATACTTATATATAGTAACCGGATTTTCCAAAATTCCTCTCCTAAGGAGATGAAACAGGGGTCCGACATTTACGCGGATGAAGTCGCGGGCAAAAGCTAGTAATACAAGCAACGTCTTTTTTTTATATGTAGTGTTAAATATCATGCGGGGGTACAGAACCCTTCGTGTGCGAGTCCAACTCGCACTTAGCCGGTTTTTGTTAATTTGTCCGCATACCTCCCTGAGGACTACGCGAAGGGTACGAAGTTACGTAAAGTTTCCACGATACCCAGTTAATTTTGAGTGTAGGTTCAGTACCCATGTTATGTCATAGGTACTGACTTGAAGGTCAAGATTAGACCGATAGAGTGTGAAATTAGAAATAGGTACACAGTACACACTACAAGAAATACAGAAATATCACTAACAAAATATAATCACCACCACTCGACTGCCTCTTTGGTCTAGTGGGCGCAAGCGCGACTGTTGAGCGTGAGGTTTTGGATTCGATTGCCAAGTCGGGCAAAGTGTTATTGGGTTTTTCAGTAGCAGCCTCGGAGTCTGGATTTGTGCCCGGTTGATGGCAATAGGTTCACCACCTATTACATGGGACTTACCGGCAAAATTTGGTTGTACTAATGGGTACACATCTGCCTAACCATTCGGGGATTATAGGCGTGATCGTGGGATTATACCCAGTATAGCAAGCAACCGTAGCCGTAGCCAACAAAAGGCTAGTAGCTCTTTCTGATCGAAACAATAGTAAAACAATACACAGTTCCAGTAACTTTTAATGAAAACTCTGTCGTTTAACCGAACGAGTTGGTTGAAACAATAACTTTTAGATTGCGCGCGTACAACTTTGTTTGCGACGCTATGGATTGGTTCCATACGCGACACTCAATAATAAACTCGTTTTTATACTCGTACCTACTTACTTTGTTATTGAGTTATGTTGTTGTGTGAGTTGTGTGTTATAGTAGTTGATTCATGAGGAATATACAGGCTATCCAACAGAAACAAGTTTATTTATTTATTTATTACATTTGGGAAAACAAACAGCATTAAGCATAAACTATTCTGTCTTAAAATAAAAACTTAGTTAATTACCCACAACATTTTCCACAGATTACTATAATATACAGGGTATCCGGGTTTCAATGGATTATCTTGAAATGGGTCATGGTAGAACTAATGATTAATCTGGAAAAAAATACAAATAAAAAAAAACCAAGTAGTACCAAAGATATGATTCATTTAATAAGATTCGTTGTTTTTTGTTACCTTTTTTTACATTCTTGTACACCACGACCACGAATTAATGAATTCTGTGGGTTTTTTATAGTTAACGTAATTTACGTTAACTAAGCTGATCGATAAGTAATCAAAAATAGGACTGCTATAAAACGGTTTGGAAAAAAAAACAACTTGAACTATGTTCTTTAAAAAAAATCGTGAACAAATGTAAACGTCCGTAGTTTAAAAAATATGTATCGAAACACAAGTGGCCAATAATTTTATAAGATTATGTGTTTATAGCCGATTTCACAATGGTATGATTCAGTTTTGTACCTTATATAAATAGTGAATTATTGCTATTCGTTTTCAAAAGGAGCGAAATTTAGGTAAACAACAAAGTTTGAGATATTGCCCAGGTCGGGCCAAGTGTTATTGGGTTTTTCCTTCAGGAATTTCTCAGTAGCAGCCTCGGAGCCTGCATTTGTGCCCGGTTGATGGCAATTGGCTCGCCCCCTATTACATGGGACTTAAACATAACTGGCGAAATGTGGGTGTACTAATGGGTACACCTCTGCCTAACCCTTCGGGGATTACAGGCGTGATGTTATGTATGTTCTTTCATCACATTCACTTTTTTCATAACCGAATGAATTTCATGTCAACTGATAGTTTTTAACACATAGATTTATCATAGGCATTTTTGTTAATAAATTATTTTTGACATAAAATATGCCTCATCAAGTTATCTGATGGGGGAAGGTCGGTCTTCCACGGTTCTTATAGGACTACTTTAACTCTGCCGGGGTGCGGAAGGATACTCTGAGCGCCCCCGTGCCCCGGGCAAAGGGTAATTGGAGGAACACCGTGGGGTTTTAGTTGCTAAAACTTCGACACACCCTCTGCCTTCCCCGAGATGGAGGCAGTACAAGAGGATTTCCCCGCGAAAAAAAATATTCTGGCAGAACTAAACCCTCTAGTACTCTGTTAACAGAATAACCGCTATCCAAATGGCTATATATCTATGAATCTTCTACAATATTCTATCTATTCAGTTGAATGAACCTTATTTTACACGTAAGTTATCTTGAATTTTATTACTTTTACGACACCACTCCTCACGGCGATAAAGTTTTCCATCTCAATTTTTACTAAAAGCATTTTAATTTTCTTTTAAACAAATACAAAACACGATCGAGCACACGTCATGAATTCTGTATAAAGATTTAATGTAATAAACATTGTGTAAAGTTAGGAGAGAATCAGTGAACCGAACGAGAATAATATAAAACCAGTCATGCGTGAAGTGTAAAAGAACTTGAAAGTTGTAAATTGTTGTTTAAAACGTCGATTTTTAGGATTCCGTACCCGTTGGGTGCTAATAAGACCTAAGAATTATAAGAACTAATTCTAATAAAAACTAAGCCTCCGTTGTCCGGGGTCGCGGGACGTCTTAACAGGATACCGTGGCCCCGGAACTCAAAGGTCAACAGAAGGAACGGGGTGGTCCTTTAGTCAGTAAAAGTCTGACAGTCCTTCCGCCCCACCCAGGGCAGAAGGAGCCATTTGATGATTTTTACCACCAAAAAAAAAGCATGCTACTGCACTTATGACCGCTTACTGTACCTATTATTTTTTTAAACAACATAGTGAAATCTTTATTTTATTATTCTTTCACTCTAACAATATCGTTTCATTAAAAACGGTTTACTCATTTTGAAAAATAAGGACTTGAAAGTTTGTATTGTATGCTGATGGGGTGAACGCATCAACCGATTTGGCTGACGTGTTTTTGTTGTGAAAAATTTCATTCATGTAGAAACAAAATGAACAAACATGAATGAAATTTATGGAAATTGCAAGAACTTATCATATTCAAATTAAGCTAAACAAAACACAGATCAAAGTATCAGGAACACCACCCTCAGTGGAACGCAAAAAGTATTAAAAACCACAAGGGTTGGGTGCCATCAATCATCACAGTTTACACATCGACGCTCCAGGGGCGATAACCCAACGAATCTGCAAGTAACACTCGAACAGAAAAACTATATGTAAATCAACCACGCCTTGACATCCGATCCTTTCAAAAATAATTTAATTTGAATGTAAAAGCGTCTAGTCAACGGATTTTTTGTTCGACTCTATTTTTTATTGGCCAGACGGGTTCTGATGTTGATGTAAAAACTTGAGAATTTGGTGAAAATTATATATTGGTTTCACGCGATGCTGTGGAGACGAAATGTGCAAAGTTTTGCTAAGTTTAAAACAATAAAATGTTTTATATTAGTTCTGCAGTTGTAAATTGATCTTAAATCTATTTCTTAAATGCATGGATATTGAGTTGTTTTTCTATTAAAATAACCCTAATCCTTACTTAATATTATAAATGTAAAAGTTTGTTCATTTCTAACGCTTTTACGCCTTAACTACTCAACCGGTGATAATGAAATTTTGCGTACACTTGGTCTGGGGTACAGAAAAGGACATATCAGAAAAAAATACTCTGATTGTACCTAGGTACCGAAGCGAAGCCGTCGGCAAAAGCTAGTTCTAAATAAATACGAATAAAAGAGAAAAAAAGTTTCTCAGATCAGAATAACTTCTGTCTTATTATGCTTGTCGTAAGAAATTGAACCGAAATTCCATAGGATAGCCGTATTTCCATTCCGAATATCAACTCGAATCGATTACTTTTACGTTAGCGCGCTTATTAACTAACTAATTCAAACGCGTACTCAACTAATAAAAACGCCAAGACGTAAATACTTCCATGAAATACTCGTAATACGCCTTAAGTACTAACTATTATGTTCCCGGAAATCTATTGCGACGAGCCAGGCTAACTGACGCTGCCATTTTTAATCTGATAAAAAGGAACCACTTACTAATATTACTTTGACGACATAACCTTTCTATAATCTTCATAGTTTCATACATACATATTATAAGAAAGTAGTTTTTAATATAATGGATCGCTTTGACATACTTCAACTGGAATAGCACTAAAGGCGATGTTTGAATACCCACCAGGGTATTTTAAGTATTATTGACATATTAATCATCTAGTCTAACCAAGGGATATCGTTATAACCAGTTACTGGGTTGTGGAGGTCAGATAGGCAGTCGCTCCATGTAAAATACTGGTATTCAGCTGCATCAGGTTAGACTGGAAGTCGACCCCAACATAGTTGAGAAAGGCAGATGATGATTATTATCATGATTAATTTTAATAAATGTTTGCCTTCCCTAAGCTCCAAGCTAACAATGTTACAAAGTATGATTTTTTGATAACATTCATCCCTGATTATTTACTATAATTATCCCACTGGCGTTATAATAGGATCGACCGACCCCACCGTAGTTGGGAAAAGGCTAGGCAGATGATGATATACTTAATAATAATCGAATACTTCTTAAATTAATGATACTTAATAATATATAATGACTTGCCTTGACTACCTCGTCGGTCTAGTGGTGACAATGAGCGACTGCTGAACATGAGGTCTTGAGATCGATTACCAGGTCGGACAAAGTGTTATTGAGTTTTTCCTTTAGGAATTTCTCAGTAGCAGCCTCGGAAGCTGAATTTGTGCGCGGTTGATGACAATAGGCTCGCTCCCTATTACATGGAACTTTAACATTACTGGCGGAATGTGGGTGTACTATTGGATCATATTTATATATGTCTATGGAATCATTATTGTCGTTTTTTTGAACGTTTAAAAACTCATTCCCAATCATAGTACTATAAAATAAGATGTTCCATTTTACATGATGGCATTAATTCATATGTACTTTCTTAAGTTTATCTTGAACATCACTGGCATCGGTGAAGGAAAACATCGTGAAGAAACCTGGACTTACTGTTCCACTCAAACCATGTCAGAGGCCCTTGAGGCGGTTTAGAAACTCTGACAATAGGGTGTGTAGGGTCATAAGACCTTACTGCCCACACGATAAAGAAAGAAGCCATGATGGCAGCTCCATCACAATTTCATTAACAATTTAATCCCAAACATCAGTCCATTTTACGACCAGTGAGTATTTGATCTGTAGTATTCTCACGTGCCAGATACCTCTTTCAATTTAAACCAGGGGATCTGAACCTTTTATTAGTCATGAACCCTTCTTGAAATTTCGAAGACCGAATTTCGACATACCAAGTGGCTGATCATGGAATGAACATTATTAAGTATATGATTTAGTAATGAACTCATATATGTAACCCATGTATCACAAATAAATGATTTGATCTGACTTGACCATTCCCGAAAAGACAAAAATACGAACGTTAAATTTTTACTGAACGTTATTATATTATTTGAGAATATTCATGAATAGTTAGTGTGAAGGTTAGATTGAGCGATTAACACACGGCACTGTACACCGCCGCGGTAGGCGGTGAAGTGGATCTCATGTCGCATTGGCCTCTAAGAAATCCGTTGATAACTAACACACGTACACCGCCCGACCGCGCGGTCGAGCGGTGCAATCCGCTTTACCAACACCTCCCTCCCCGGAAGTGCGCGGTGCCGTGTGTTAATCGCTTTAGGATTTTGCATGTGTGCATGTGGAAAGGCTTGCCTACTCGCGGTTCGCTTGCTCCAATAACAGATGACCGTGAAAGGGTGTAAAAATTCAAAAAAGATCGTGCGTACAGTATTTTCTCACAAAATATAATATGCCAGCTTTTATAATAACGAATAATGTAACGTATACTAGTCATGGACCCCGGCGTTCATTACACGAACCCCTTAGGGGTACATAGACCACAGTTTAAGAAACCCTGATTTAAACGCTCCTGTAACTTATCGAATAGCTGTCTTCTCTGATTGCCTTTTCCAGTTCACCCGGGAGTATAGAAATACGAGGATTAATTACGACCTACACATATTAAGTTTCCGATATATTGGCCACAATATTCTAGGAAACAAAGAGAAATGCTACGAGAATGAAAGGTCACGGAGTACAGAGTATCCGAGAAATGCAATAAGTAGCGAATAGATTCCGTTCTTTGTCCGCATTGTTCGTTAGAGATAAACTACTATAACATGGCTTGCCCCTTCATTCTACTATTTCAATGTGTGTATTCACATCCGTAAGAAAGAGTTTGTATGTAATTGTGAGTAATCGTCTTCAGTAGCAGGCCGGCAGATTAGTATGTCAACTAATCATAAATAGCCGACCGCGGGAGACAACGCACCTGTCATTTTCAATGAGTATGTCAGTGCAGCGCCATACTAGTAATAATGAGTAATTAATGACGTCGCTAGTCTAGCAGAAATGTATGCATGCGCCGTATAAAGTAGAAATGTATGCATGCGGTCACGGCACGTTCGCCATGCCATGCGCATACATTACTGGTTGGTGGAACGGCGACCGTGCCGTGACCGTCTGTCACCGATCTGTCATTTTCAATGAGTATGTCAGTGCAGCGCCATGCTAGTAATAATCATCAAATGACTCCTTCCGCCCTGGGTAGGCGGAAGGAGTCATTTGATGATTTTTATCATGATTTTTATGATTTTTTTCAATACTTTAACAAACACTTTCAAATATTTTGAATTGTGGAAGGGCGCGTCATGTTATTGTAGTTTATCTCTAGTATTTTGTTTTTCTTTTTCGTCTTTTTTCTATAGCATATGTGTAAGCGGGACAGCAGATTATGCTTCAAGTTGTAGGATATTTTTATTGCCTCAAATTATGGCGGAATGGCTGTGTAATCTCCGTAGACTTATGCAATTTCAAAATCATTACTTTTAACCCCCGACGTTATCAGAGATGTGATAAAAGTGTTACGTTTGAATGTGTATCTGTTTATAGCATCGTACCTATCAAACGGCTGATCCGATTTTGATTTCTATTTTTTCGCTTAAAAGGTGCCTTGATTGAGTATTCTTAGCTATGATTCAAGAAATTCCATTCAGTTATTAAGCGTGAAAGACTAACAAACATCCATCCATCCTCACATACATTCGCATGTAGAATATTTAAGTAGTAGGATTACGCCAAAACCAATCATGAAATACTAGCATGCTCTGCATAAGAAACAATGTTCCGAAGACAGTACTAAATCGCTCAAGCGTTTTTCTATTCACGCTCCGAGCTTGCCCTCTTTCGCTCAGTGAACTTAGGTGATTAAGAATGTTTTGTATTAAAATTACAACTAAGAAACATCTTCAACAGACTCATTGTAGGTAGAATATTAATCTGCAGACCTTTGGCATGTTATACAAATGAAAGAACTACTTAAAGATTATTACGGTTAAACATTTTTTTCTGAAAACAATTTTATTTTAGATGCTCGTCATGTTTGTCCATATAATAAGTAATTTAAAAGAAGATAATAATACTACATGTTACAGAGACTATTACAAAAGAATAAAGGATACTTACTACTTTACGGAGGAAGCCCCCCCCCCCCGTAAATTTGTTACAGCAGCAGTAAGTCTAGCAGTAATGCTTAACAGTGATTGGCGGAGCGGAAAAAAGAAATTGAAATAAATGACTTGACTTTATCATTTTATTTTAACTAATATTATAAATGCAAAAGTAAGTTTGTTTGTTACCATTTTACGCCTAAGCCACTGAACCGATCATCCTGAAATTTTGCATAAACGTTGCCAGGTGTACAGGAACGAACATAGGGTACCTTTAATCCCGAAAAAAAGTAGTTTCCGAGGAAAATCACAATAACGTTCTTATGATCATAGATGACGCCACTTGTCGTTTCGATTCATGATTTAACTAAATAATTGAAATGACAGGACATGTCTGCGATTCTCTGTCTCTGTCTGCTAGTTATGAATAAATTAAATTGAAGTGGCTGTTTGTAATGTTAAAATTTCTTACTACTGATTTTTGTCTGTCTGTGTGTTAATGCCAACTAAACACCGAAACAACTGGACTGATGTTGACTTCAGTTTTACCGGTGAATATTACACTGAATCAGATACATTACATACATACATTACCGAGCCATACAAAGTGCAGTAAAACATATCACCCGTTTAGAAGCACAATACCCAGCGAAGTTATTATGGCAATATCCACGCTGAATGTCCATTGTATTACGGAATAGATCCTTGTTTAACGTTGAACCGTAGTGAATTTACAAGCAAACGACGGAAAGATATGTACCTAGGTGTAGGTACATTTTAAAGGCATGAAACGCATGCTGTTCTATGCTTACCGACTTGTTAAGAGCGTTTACGCTATACAGCAGAAAAAGGAGAAAAGAAAGGAAAGGCGGCGAAAGGAGTATGTAAGAAGGTGGCGTTCTGTAGTTTCTGCTTCCCCCATGGGAAAAAGGCGTGTGTTTATGTATGTTCAGCCTTTCCCAAATTAGGCCCTTGTGGCTGCTGCAAGCCTAAGAGACCCAGAAAAAATCGGAGCGTTGTGTAGAGGCTTGGAGGGCCATTTGTAATTTCATCTACGAGCCGGTTTTTAAGTAGGTGAAAAATGCGGGCGCTGAAAATTTGGGAACCCCTGCTGTACGGCATATCATACAAACTTATAAGTCCTTATTTTTTTAAATGAATGAACCGATTTTAATTACACTTCCTACCTACGCAGGATACATACAGAGTTGCTATGACAGAGGGGCGTTAAATTAAACTACGTATACTATACGTGTTTAGTATTAATTCGATACGGTATAAAATAAAATAAAAATGAGTTGTTTGTTTCAAACAAACTGAATAGCTTACAAATCAGAGTATGACGCTTGTATGACGAGATGTATGAACGTAGATGAGGCGAAAGGAGTATGTAAGGATCGTAGCAGGTGGCGTTCTATAGTTTCTGCCTACCCCCATGGGAAAAAGGCGTGAGTTTATGTATGTATGTATGTAAATCAGAGTAAAACGCAAACACCCTTTGTAAATAAATTTAACTGACCTTAGATACCTAGGTATTAAAGCGGCAACGTAGGTGCAAGGCCTATGCCTATAGACATAATGAGCTGTTAGGAAAGATACATCGTAATCAAACGGGGAAAAAACTTAAAAAATCATTTGCGACTAAACTACTGTTCCTATTTAATTGATTTTTGGTACAGAGCTTGAAATTGGTACCTAGTATGGGCAGTTTAAAGGAAAGCCCAACTGTCGTATCAACATTGTATGTCTAAAAAGTTATCAGAGAGAACATTTTGAAAAACCAGAAAAAAATATAAAATATTTATTCAATTTTATAAAATAGGTATTTACTTCGTAGCCGTTCGAGTCGCAATTTCAAACCCAATTACGGCGAGTGGAGTATAAAACTGACCAATTGAATATGGATACCCAATTAGGAATCGCGGCTAACTAGGTTTTAAGCGGATCTAACAGGATTCATTTCACATCAAATTTTATTTTTTATTAAAAAAGGATGTAAATGCTTTCATAGATATTTTAATTTTTTTTGTAGGTATATAATATTTTCGACCGATTTCGGTCTCGACGGCTAATCTCAATGGAGACAGTTTATAGTGTTATGTGCATTACTATCACGTGAATAAGGAAACAGATTTCTTTCTGTCTTTCTAGAAGAGGCTTTTGCCCTGCAGTATGAAAATAATGGGCTGGTATTACTATTATTCGACAAATGCTTACTTAAAAAAAAAAAACAGTCAGATTTCCACCATTACATTATCCATTTTAGATTGATTCAAGAAAGACCTTAGATTAGTCAACTAAAAACGTCTCGTCATTAGCCTCCATTACTACTAACGTAGGGCTGTCAACACCTTAATTGACGACAACGGACAAAAATATAAAAAAAATCCGGCCATTTGGTTAAAATTGAGAATTTTTTTTTTTAAACTTTTATTATAATTAACCCGTATGTACTGTTACAACCGGGGTTGCGGGACGTCTTAACAGGATACCGTGGCCTCGGAACGTAAAGGGCAACAGAAGGAACAAGGTGGTTTTTTAGTCAGTAAGTCTGATAGTCCCTTCCGCCCCACCCAGAGCGGAAGGAGTCATTAGATGATATTTACCATCTTAAAAAAAAAGGTTCTGTAGCAACACTAGAGAAGGAGCCCTCTATTCCATCCATCGTCGCGACTTTATACTACGTCTTACCAATTCTCAATACATACGAGCGTTCACATTTAAATCAGCATTGCCACGTTGCATGGTAGTCTAAGGAAGGCCAGGGGGCTTAGACAAAGTACTTTACAATTCCAAAACGATAACGAAGTTAGAAAAGACTAAAATGTATGGGATTGACATAAGCCGCGTTAAGTCACGTGATCAATCGACGAAGCGATGACCACATGAAAGACTAAAATGTATGGGATTGACTTAAGCCGCGTTAAGTCACGTGGTCAATCGACGAAGCGATCTTACTTTGACGGGCCTGTTGGTCTAGTGGTTAGCGGACCTGACTGCTAAGCCGGAGGTCGTGGGTTCGATTCCCACCCAGGACAAACTTTGTGTGATGAGCATGATTGTTAGTTCTGTGTCTGGGTGTGATTTATCTATAATATGTATGTATTTATAAATTATATAAGTATGTATATCAGTTGTCTGGTTACCATAACACAAGCTCTGCTTAGCTTGGGATCAGATAGCCGTGTGTGAAGTTGTCCCAAGATATTTAGTTTTATTTAGTTTTTAGTACTTTGTCTAAGCCCCAAGCCCTCTGGTCGTGTGAAGAGTCGACCAGTCGATTGTCAAATCCGTGAAATTCCAGAAGGTTGGCAGCCCTGTACTAACGGAACTTTAACTAATGCTGGTCCATTTAGTAACATTGTTGCTTTGTAATTGAGGTGTGCGTCGATCTTATCGCTCACAGTAATTGGACATTCGATAATTGTAAAAAAAATCGTTTAAGCGATCAGCATGACAGAAAAAAGGCTGATCATTGAAAAAAAAACTGGTAATTGTTATTTTATAAGTTAATTTCTGTTGTGGTTTAGCCCTAGATATACCTCAAAAGATGCCTTTAACCTCTAAATATATGAAGAAAATGCCTGTTAGCACGTCTGTCAGTCTGTCATTTTGAATGTTATTGATTGAAATAAGGTTTATAATCGTCTAAAATGCATCGAAGCGCGTACTCAGCATATGATTTGCCATAAAGAATTAGCTAAACAAAATAAATTGAATTATTAAGACATTTCAGGTTCAGGTTTCAAGAACTCTGACACTAGGATGGGTGGGGTCGTAAGACCTTACTGCCGACACAATAGAGAGAGACAGAGAGGTTGGGTATTGTCAGAACGAAGCTCATTACTGCCCTCCCA
Organism: Hoplodrina ambigua; assembly: GCA_949774945.1. Lineage (NCBI taxonomy): Eukaryota > Metazoa > Arthropoda > Insecta > Lepidoptera > Noctuidae > Hoplodrina > Hoplodrina ambigua. The sequence goes on from OX458968.1 coordinate 12,998,047, forward strand.
CTACCACTTTTGGTTACTAAGCGGCCAGTGCACCGTGAATACTCGTCCGGTGTTACACACACAGTATACACACCTAGGTAATGGCGACTAGTTTATATGCTAATTGTTAGTGCTCCCGCCGACGTGATGATGTTTACTTACAGTGTAGGTGGTGGTACGTCATTGTATAACGTATAGAGTACAGCTACTGTGTATGCAGGGCCGGATTAGGCAGTGTAGGCCTAGGGGCCCCCGCATCAAGATGGGACCCAACGGACGAGTTTTTTTTAAAGATTTTTATGTAATATAAAAATGAATCAATGAGTAAATTGAAAAAAATATTTTAAAACACGTATAAGTATCATAATTATCGGTTTACATTCGAAATGATTTGTTTATCAATGATCTAAGTCAATTTTATTAAAGTAATAAAAAGTTTCTACCATCATTTCATTTCCAGACAGGCAGACCACAAGTTGCAAATAAAATCTACGATCAGAGAAACCGGATACATTTTCATTGTCAGAAACGTTTATTCGTTTATCTTTCATCCAACGTTCTTATCACGACCGTTGATTACTAAAACGCTTCATTAAAAGCCATTTCATTCATGAAAGTCAAGGTCCAATCAAATTCATCGCTAACTCAATTCACGCCGCTTTGCGTATGATGTCACCAATTGAGGATAATTTTTATGTTCAAATACTCTTGACTCGGGTCATCGCCTACATGCTTATCAACTGCTTAGCCTTTTCCGAACTATATTGGAGTCGACTTCTAGTCTAACCGGATGCAGCTGAATACCAGTATTTTACATGGAGCGACTGCCTATCTGACCTCCACAACCCAGTAACTGGGTAATGCGATATCCTTTGGTAAGACTGGTTGTCAGACTTTCAAGCTTCTGACGACGCGTAACGACTGTCAAAGATCTACGTATGACAGCCGGGACCAACAGCTTAACGTGCTTTCCGAGGCACGGAACGATGTCAGTGATGTATAAGATAAACTTAAAAAGTACATATGAATTAAAAAGTCACATTGGTACTTGCTTGGATTTGAAGCCATGACTTCAACCCCTCATCGCCTACAGGCAATTGTCTCCAATCCTAAAAATAACTCTGCTTCTGAGCAATTTGCCTCCTGAAAATTTAACCAGTTCCTCCAGATCTTGAGGATAATTTCAAAAAACTTCTAAATAAAATAAATAAATAATATATATCTTGGGACAACTCACACACGGCTATCTGATCCCAAGCTAAGCAGAGCTTGTGTTATGGTAACCAGACAACTGATATACATACTTATATAATTTATAAATACATACATATTATAGATAAATCACACCCAGACACAGAACTAACAATCATGCTCATCACACAAAGTTTGTCCTGGGTGGGAATCGAACCCACGACCTCCGGCTTAGCAGTCAGGGCCGCTAACCACTAGACCAATAGGCCCGTCAAATGAGACATAAATAATTATACCACTGCCTCGTTGTAGTGGTCGCAAAGCGTAATTGCTAAGCATGAAATCTTCAATTCCCTGGTCGGGCCAAGTGTTATTGGGTTTATCAATAAATTTCTCAGTAGCAGCTTCGGAGTCTGGATTTGAGTTCGGTTGATGGCAATAGGCTCGCCCCCTATTACATGGGACTTAAACATACCTGGCATAATATATGGGTGTACTTATGGGTACTCCTACGTTCAGGAATTATAGGCGTGATGTTAGCGGAATGATATGACTTTTTATATCTGGTATTGTTTACTTCAACAAATACTACAATAACTAGTGTCTTCAACAAAATAATCGATAAAACCTTTCATCAAAGAACACTCAGTACATTAATAAATTACCGAACTCCCCGCGGAATGCACCCCGAGTAATTTAAGACAAAATGGCTACCATAATGGTTCTCCACCACAACAAACCACCACCATCTTAACGAGAACTACTTTCCCCTTAATTTCCTGTAGAACGAGGGACCAAAGTTATCTGGGTATTTACAATCGCAACGACCAGCGTATTCAGATCTATGTCTAACTACGTCTGTTTCAGTTAGAAGGGTCGAGGGTAGCTGGTTGTTGAGTTCTATTTAAAGGTATCAATGCAGCCGTCACTTTTAATCAGAACAGTAATGGCGGTGCTAGATAATATTGTTCATTTGAGTTAACGAAGAGAGGATTTTATTAGCAGTACGAGTTACAGTAGGATATTATGGATCTCTTTAACACAGGGGTCCGTACATTACATTGACTGCCTCGTTGGTCCAGTGGTCGCAAGTGCGACTGCTGTGCATGAGGTCTTGGGTTCGATTCCCAGGTCGGGCAAAGTGTTATTGGGTTTTTCCAACAGGAATTTCTCAGTAGCAGCCTCGGAGTCTGGATTTGTGCCCGGATGATGGCAATAGGCTCGCATGGGACTAAAAAAAAAAAACATAACTGGCGAAATGTGGGTGTACTAATGGGTGCACCTCTGCCTAACCCTTCGGGGATTACAGGCGTGATGTTATGTTATGTTATGTCCGTACATTAAAAAGGACTTTTTTTGTCATTATTTTGATTGGAGTTTTTAATTCGGAATCTGTTATTTTTAATTTTTACTCAATCGTCTAAATGTGAAAATTTGTAATTGGCATTAATTTTAGATTACTGTTTATGTAATATTTCGGTCAGATAGTACCGATAATAACAGACAGATGGCGCCGCTTGTAAAAAAAAATATTAATGATAGTTAGTACCAACTTTCAAAAGATACTTGTCAAAGTTTCAAGACTTTCCCGTCGTTTTTTTCATTAAATTATTGATTTTTAATGACACTACGTTGTTCTTTTTGTATGGCTGAGAGCAAATACGGCACCCATTTGGACTGCAGCTTTCTCATGTCCAAATTTTCTTGCACAAATTGTGCACACTGCCTTTTGAAATGTTTAGGGTGTCAGCAATCTCCTGAAATTTAACTTTACAGTTGTCCAAAATCATTTTGTGGACTTTTTTAAAGGATCTTCTTCTTCGTCTTAGTTGTTTTCGAAATGTGGGTGTACCTACTAATGGGTACATCTCTGCCTAACCCTTCGGGGATTACAGGCATGATATTATGTGAATGTTCAAATAAAATTGTCATTTTAATCACAAAACAAATCAAACAAACGAAAAGTACCACAAAGTATGTCTAGAAAATAGCAAACGTTTGGCAACAGCCCAACACATTCAAGCCACAAACGAAAAAGGAGTCCACAATACTTTTAATCTACCTGACACTTGAACCAAAAAGTTTTTATCTATAATTGGAAAAAGTCCGGACACCCCATACCTATCTAAATCTATACTAATACTTTAGCTTGAAGTAAGTAAAGATATTGAGGTCAATAATCGAGATAAAATCTATCCTATTTTTTAAGTTTGACCAAATTACATAAATAATGGTTGAGTACTTTAGAAGTCCATTCCGGACTAACAACGTCGTAATTTATATATATTTAGAAGATAATAAAGCTGAAGGGCTTTTTTGTTTGTTTATTGAAACGGTTTTTCGTTTTGTTTGTTGCAAATCTGTGGAAATACCAGTTGGTTTAAAAAACAAGTTTTTGTATATTAAAGCCAGTTTTATGAGGAATAATATAAGCTATATAACATCACGCTACGACATACTGGAGCAGAGCAGTAACCAAAGATATAACTTGACTCAAGCGAAAAAATCTACGCGCAAGTAAACTTTGTCATTATTTTTCTTAATGAAAGTAGTAAAAAATGACAAAATCCGACAACATCCGACGGTTGCGCGTACGGTTGGTTGCTGTTCGGAAAAAAACCACGTGATCAAAGTCGAAGGTAAAAGCTTGTATCTAAATAATGCAGACGAAGCCGAATACCACTTCAAACTCCAAGGATTTTGATAAGAAACATTACTTACCAATCGTTTTAGATAACATTCCTCCTCGGTCGATAGCTCAAGGAATCTCATTAAGGTACACGCGATGACGTAACAAGCCAGTTTAAGTTGACCTCGCATTGCATTGGATTTTCATGTAATGAGAGATCAGCTTTTTGGAAATATATGGCTTAATATGGTCGCCATACGTTTTGACTTTGATTTACGAGTTGCCCTACGTGTCTTCATTCGTTGTTTAATTAAATGTCAGCTGTTTGGGCAGTTTATAAATATTTAATGATTTTGGTTTTCTTTTTGAAGTGAAATCCTTATGGATATACCCTCCATCTGGGAAAACGGAGCATTATGTCGGATTCTTATTTACTAAAACGTAAAAAAAATTACAGTGAAAAGTTAAAGTCAAATCATTTATTTCAATTAGACCGATATAAGGCACTTTTAAACGTCATAGACAAAAGAAAAGGAATTTAATTTGATAAAAATTGTACTTGTCGTATATGAAATTAAAACAACACATAATAATTGACATGAGACTCCAATTGAGTATTTAACACTATTAACCAATGATTCCAAGAAATAACTTCTTAAAAAAAACACGTCATTTTAGCCCTAAAAACCCGATAAATGTTCAATGAACAGTAAAATTAGATTTTTAGTTGCTCTGAAATCAATAAATAGTTAATCAATTGAGTTAGCTAGTAAGTGACGTCACAGGTGTCTTTTGCCTTCAAAATCTATGGGAGAATTTGACATCTTATAAAAAGTATGTCAATTGATTGGTGGTGTCAAATACCCAATTGATTAGCAAGATGGCGACTTTACTAGATGCAAAGACCTATAAAAGATTGACCTTTGAAAGACACAATTAAAACAATCTCAGACTTGCCCATTTTCCTAAAATCAAGACCAAAAAAAAACACGTTACAAAAAACTTTCGTACTAAACTCAAAAGATTAATCCGGTAAATGAATAAAACAGTAAAAGTGCTGTTCCAAGGTCTGGAGTAATCAAAACAACGATTCTCATGTAAATGTTCCGTGCCCATAACCTTTTGTTACGACAGTAGCAGAGGGAATGCTCGATTTAACTCGGCACAACTCGGAATATAGACCGATCACTTGTTTTATGTCTGACTGAACGTAATTCGGAGAAAAATGAGCAGCCTGTGTGATTAAGGGTTATAGGACACAGAAATATTGTCACTTTTTCTCGATCTGAATGTATATCTTTATCTTATCTCGATGTGTATCTTAATGAAATTTAACTTAATTGCAATCTTTAATTTTAGTTTATACATATTTTGTACTTAACATGAATTACATTTACCGTAGTTATTTTTATTATTGAAACCCTAAATGTATTTAATGAATGTTGATTTAATTGCATTTTATATTTTCAACACAATGTACATTGTTATGAAATAAATTATTTATGACTTATGACTTATGATACTATTTCATTATTTACGTGTTTAATGAAAAGCTTTAAGAATTATTTGGTAAATGACTTGAATAAGCTTCAATTGTCAGTTTCAATCAACATATTAAATGTGCGACATTACTATCCAGAAATAACTGTTCAATGTTTCAAACCTTTGAATAGATTTCAAATAAATCACAGTAAAGCTTCATTCATCAGTGAAGTCACCACTCGTATCAGAGATAAAAAAATATTCCGGAACTGTGACTTAACGGTGGCTTTCTTTCAAAAATGGCTTAATTTTACCAACATTTGCTACTTGATTTTATACGTTTTCATTTACGAGAACATTCGACCATCAAGTACCGAGACTCTCTACTTCATGAAGTAGTAACAATCGCCGTGGGAAATTACCGACAGTCTTTAAAACATGACGTAACAGACACCTACTTCGTTTGAATAGATAATTATCTATTGAAGTATCATTGAAACAAGATTACAATGCAAAGCAATCCGCTCATTATCTAGTGCGGGGGTCACCATATTGCGGACCGCGGTATATGGAGCAGACCTTGTTTGTTTAAAGAGGCTTTTACGCATAACGTGTGTCAGTCCCATCGTAGCCTGATCAATTTTTTATTCTACACAATTATCCTAAACAAGACGTGGGCCATGAATTTGAAAATAAACCCCAAACCCTTCGCATCGTCGCCATTTGGTAAAACAGTTAACATCTGTTTTTCATGTGAGAGAGTGTATTATAAACATTTTAATTCAAAAGAACTTAAAACCGTTTTTTATTCATCTTACTTAAATGACAATTGTTCTATATAAAAAAATCTATTTGACATTTCACTTCTTCTTTTAAGTAATTAGTAAAAAGTATTTACATTTTACATTGGACACATAGTTCTACACAACATCATACCTCAAACTATTATTTAAATATGTCAGAATATCTAAGTGAATAAAAAAATAAAATCTTACGGTATATTAGTTACGACTATTGAGAAGATTGAGTGATGACTTCTTTTGTGAAAAGTTAATATAACAGATGTTGAAAATGACTACTAAATACTAATATTTGAGCACAATCTGAATCATTATAGTTCCCATATAAAGGCAAGCATGCTGCATGACATTCGTCCGGCGGAACGCGCCACGAATGCCTTATTAATTAAACGGTGTTTAGCGAAGATTTCCTTAGCTAAAATATGTGTTTTATTTGTTATCGCCAAGTGGACCGTAGTCTTATAATTTTCAAATACGGACCTCCGATAAATATATAGACGACCCATGATCTAGTGCATTAAATAGAAAAAATACCTTGAAGCAAGTCAAGAGACACTACATTAAGAATTTAAATAAACATTAACATAATATAATATCACGCCTGTAATCCCCGAAGGGTTAGGCAGAGGTGTACCCAAAATAGAACACCCACATTTCGCCAATTATGTTTAAGTCTCATGTAATAGAAGGCGAGCCCATTGCCATTAACTGGGCACAAATCCAGACTCCGAAGCTGCTACTGAGAAATTCCTGATGAAAAAACTAAAACCACTTTGCCTGACCTGGGAATCGAACCCAAGACCTTATGCTCAGCAGTCGCGCCATGCGACCACAAGGCCAACGAGGTAGTCTGGTCCAGTCATTGTTCAATACATAACACATTAAAAGAAAACGATATCTCAATAGTTTTTTTTTAATGTAATTTGGCAGAACTACGGCATTATGCTGAGCGTCGGCCGTTTCGTATTTTTCGTATTTATATTTCGTATTTATTTTATATTTATATAGTATATGTATTATTTGTATATTATTGTGTATTGTGCGTCACTTTCACGTGAATAAAAAGTTTTTCTTTCTTTTCTTTCTTTCTAAGTTAAATTGTTAAAATTAAACGCGAGTTGTCTAGTATATGTTACATTTATTTATTTAGTTACTAAGAACTCGTGATATCGAAGATTAAAAATAAACACTGCAATCAACATCAGTTATTTTATCTCGTTTACTTTTTATGACGTAATCTTGTTAAAGGGAATAATAGTTCAAACATAGTTTCAGGCGCTTTGCACACGGAGCAACTTAAGTTGACGCAACTGGCAACTTTTTAAAAGTTTCCTGTAAAAGTTGCTAGTTGCCATAAAGTTGCCGGTTGCCGCAACTTTTTGGCAATTTGTAAGCAACTTTTTTAGCCGAATTGCAGTGTTGCAAACTAAGCGGTATTACCATTAGATCTGGTGGATTGGGACCCTCATCCGGTGGGCAGAATTTGTATCTGGTGGCTTGTGAATTTTTTAGTTTTAGGTTGATGGTTTTCAAAAACAAAATTGAATTAAATTTACAATACTAACACTTTCAGTGTACTTATCCGTTGGCTGACTGTAGTATGTAAAAAAAGAAAAAGTAATCGTACTGATAATGGTACAAGTTATTCAGATCGACAAAAAAGAGGGTAAGAAACATCATTCTCTTAAAAAACAATCCTATTTAGTGAGCCCGAGTGGCTGTGGAGCAGGACTAGCATTTAGCCAAGCATTTTTGTCCGTGATATAATCATCTAACTTATAGTAATGCTTGATTAGATAGTGTGCGTTTTATGCATGGTTTAAATTTTCTCTTATTTAGTTGGGGAATATCAAGAAGTATTTTATAATAGAATTTTACACATTACCCCAAAAAGAAGTGTTTACTTAGTGGGAAAAACCACTAAGTTAATGGCAACACTATGCCGGGCACAGGGCGAGGGAGGGAGGGTGTGAAATCGAATATTTGACAGTTGCTAGTTGCTAGTTGCGGCAACTAGCAACTAAATAAGTTGCTAGTTGCCGCAACTGAAAACTGTTGACGATTGCCGCAACTCGCAACTTGAGTTGCTCTGTGTGCGCACTCCAATTGAATTACATGTAAACAGCGAGTTGCCACAAAGTTGCCAGTTGCCAGTTGCTGCAAAAGTTGCTCCGTGTGCAAAGCGCCTCATAGTTCTAGTTACTATATGTACCTACTGGTACTTTGGGACATTTTTTCATTCTCACTTTTTTATAATATTAATATAAACATAAAAAATAGAAATATAAAAAACATATTTTTTTAACATAACATCACGCCTGCTATCCCCGAAGGGTTAGGCAGAGATGTACCCATTAGTATGTATGTATGTAGTATGTATGTATGTGGTGTATATTTTTTAAAACAAGTTTTAATTTCAAATTATTACAATATTGAGTATTGGACATTGTATTGTCACCAGAACTAAATGCGTATGCAAAATATAAGCACATTCGGATACCAACAAATGGTCGAAAAAGAGTTAGCAAATTTTGAAAGGACAGCTATTACATATATACAAACAATGCAAGCTAAATAAAAGCTTGTCATCATCATCTGCCTAGCCTTTTTCCCAACTATGTTGAGGTCGGCTTCCAGTCTAACCGGATGCAGCTGAGTACCAGCATTTTACATGGAGCGACTGCCTATCTGACCTCCACAACCCAGTAACTGGGTAATACGATACCCCTAGAAAAACTGGTTGTCAGACTTAAATAAAAACTTGTAATAAAAGAAATTATGATTAAACGATGAAAACCTCGTTATGAAATTTTGACCTATAAATAATTTAATCTATATTAATCATTATAAATATTATGAAGCTGAAGATTTTTTTTTAACTCCGATACCTACTTCTGGTCCAATTCAAAAAATTCTTACTCTGATATGAAGCCACATTATCCTCGAGTCCTAATAAAAAATAATAATAAAAAACCGGCGTACATAATGTTATCTACATTTACACTAATATTATAAAGAGGAAAAATTTGTATTTTTTTCTGTTTGCTTGTTTGTAATGAATAAACTCAAAAACTACTGGACCGAATTTAAAAATTCTTTTACCATTAGAAAGCTACATTATCTGCGAGTAACATAGGCTATATTATATTTTATTTTTGCGCGGACGAAGTCGCGGGCAAAAGCTAGTAACTAATGAAAGTCTATATTTTGTTTTAACATACATACATAAACTCACGCCTTTTTCCCATTGGGGTAGGCAGAAACCACAGAACGCCACCTGCTATGATCATCACGTACTCCTTTCGCCTCATCCACAACAACAACAAACAATAATTTAACAACTTCCACGTTTCGCACGATAGTTTTCCTTTCAACAAAGTATGCTATAATAAAAGAAGGTTTTCTTAAAAAGAAGTCACCTAAAACGATTTGTAACCTTATTTTATACCGTAACACTTCTTTTGTGAAACTTCGCGAGATATTCATTAATATTAATACCGCCATTGACGCTAACAAATGCCGTCAACGCATCGTCTGGTTCTATTTTTAAATCTAAGTTTTTTTTCTTTCTTTTTTTACAGCTGGCATAAAAATTTGGTAAAGATCGCCAGTTTCTTTATCAATAAAAATATTTTTTATTTTATAGGGCGCTTAGTTAGTTAGTTGCTAACACAAGGTAAAATGACGTTTATAATACATAAATACATAACATCACGCCTGTAATCCCCGAAGGGTTAGGCAGAAGAGGTGTACCCACATTTCGCCAGTTATGTTTTTAGTCCCATGTAACAGGGGGCGAGCCTATTGCCATTTGTGACGTTCATAATGTGTAATTAGATAACCCTTAACTAGCGCAAGCGGGCCTTGAATAATTTCTCTACTATAACATAGATTTAGAATTATTTTAAAGATAGAAATCTTAAGTATTTAAAAAAATATAAAATATTGAACCTTTTATATTAAAAAAAAAATATAAAATACTGTCAAAATGAATCTAATTGTTTAACAATCAGCTCAAATAAAACAACACCATCAATTGCATGCAAAATAATAGCTGTGCAAATAGTAAGTGCTCTGCCAATTATATACACACATAATTTTCGACTCTATTCTTCTTGTGTTTTAGTTCATTATCAATGAAAAATACTCAAGCATTGCTGCGTCGCGCGTCGTCCGTAAAACGACAAATTTCCTGAAATTCCGGAAGTCACTATAATAAACATGAACATAAACTCTAAAAATAATAACTTTTGTCATCGGAAGTGTGCAGAGCTCAAGTCTTGCAAATAAAAGAAGAGTCATATAAAATGTACAATAACGTAACATCCTGTGTAGTGACGTAACGTATGTTTATTCTTTAAGGTACTTGTACACTGTACTGACACAGTTACGGCGTGACACAGCTCGGGAAGTATTTGCTTAGAAAAAAATGTAATAAAGATTTTTCTTACACCCGTGTTTTGCATAGATTACACTGAGAAAAAGGTAGGTAGCTAGGCAAAGGTGTAGGTACTCATTAGTAAACCCACATTTCACCAGTTATGTTTAAGTCCCATGTAATAGGGGGCGAGCCTATTGCCATTAACCGGGAACAAATTCAGACTCCGAGGCTGCTACTGAGAAATTCCTGATGGAAAAACCCAATAACACTTTGCCCGACCTGGAAATCGTACCCAAGACCTAATGTTACGCAGTCGCGCTTTGCGATCACTAGACCAACGAGGCAATGTTTTTTTTTTATGTTTACTAATTATGTTATATTATTATTAGCCACTAATTTGTATCATTATCTTCCTGCCCTTGTCCCATGTTACTTGGGGTCGGCGCAACACGTTTTCCTCTTCCATTCTGTCCTGTCAGCCGTCATGCAATCACTGACTCCCTTTTCATCCATATCATTTTTCATACAATCCATCCATCTTTTCTTTGGCCTTCCTCTCGTTCTCCATCCATCCACATATCTCTCCTGGTCACATGCGACAGCCAATAGCTTGTATGTATGTCTGGTGCAAACTGTAAGTAGTTATGGTTGTTTATAACATAACATCACGCCTGTAATCCCCGAAGGGTTAGGCAGAGGAGTACCCATTAGTACACCCACATTTCGCCAGTTATGTTTTTAGTCCCATGTAATAGGGGCGAGCCTATTGCCATCAACCGGGCACAAATCCAGACTCCGAGGCTGCTACTGAGAAATTCCTGATGGAAAAACCCAATAACACTTTGCCTGACCTGGGAATCGAACCCAAGACCTCATGCACAGCAGTCGCGCTTGCGACCACTAGACCAACGAGGCAGTCGTGGTTGTTTATAAATAAATAAATATTTTCGTCATCATCTGCAGTATCCAGAAAACATTGTCATACAGATATTTTGTATATTAAAACATTTATTTCCTTCCTGTACGACTGTTCATTCGTACTGTCCACCAATAATACACATGTATACGTCAATAGCAGATGTATTACTATTGACTTATCTTTTCATCCATTTTCCTTAAACCTTTGTCCGTAAATTCCCTTACAGCGCTTGTGTGTTGTAAATACGGAAAAGTTCGGTGTCATTCTTTGAGCCGATAACTCTGTAGGTGTTGTTGGTTTTCCTGATTTTGATGGAAGTGTGGCTGCTATTAGAGCAGGTCAACAGGAAGTAGGAAAAATATATTCTCTCGACCGTAAAAGGCGATAGAGGCAAAGTACAATACGCGCCACGGAAGATGAGACTGGACACACCACACAAACTTTATTATTTCCGTAATAAATCCTACCACTATTATAAATGCGAAAGTTTGTAAGGATGTATGGATGTTTGTTACAGTTTCAAAACTACGGGACGGATGTGGATGTTTGGCACACTAAAGATTATAGTCTGGCACATAGACTACTTTTTATCCGGGAAAAATGTACGGTTCCCGTGGAACTTTGACGCGGACTATTAATATACTAGCGGACCGCCCCGGCATTGCACGGATGCAAATTTTCAACTTATCGGGTGGAATTTCCAAAAATTTTCTTTATAAAAACCATGTCTGGGAAATTATGAACAAAACAAAAAAGAATCAGCCAAATCGGTCCAGCCGTTCTTGAGTTTTGTGCTTAGCAACACATTTAGTCATTAATTTTTATTGATAAAGATTGCGCAGTCACGATTTTCTTCTTCGGCCTACTGGTCTTCTTCCAGCCACTGTACCCATCATGACCCTTTTCCATCTATTACGGCAGATTCCATCAATAATTATTCCAAAAGCCTTTCAAAATATGGGCCAAATAGATAGTCTGACGCAAATCGGATGCATTCCAAAATGTTTTAACTACACAATTTGGCGTGTTACAGGTTCGGCAACAAATAATACTGTTTTATCATCTAGCATACGTTATCTGTACGATAATGGAACTCTGCTCTGAAAGCTTTGGCGGGTACGTACCACGACTCACGCTTTTATACGTAGGTACTTACCTACCTTCATACTAATATAATAAAAGTAAAGAGTTTTTGTTTGTTTTTTACAACTCCCTGTCACTAGAACTACAAGATGGATTGGATACAATATTTTTATATATGACTAGCTTTTGCCCGCGACTCCGCGTAAATTTTGATTATCGCGGTCACAGACAAAGTCGCGGAAAAAAATACCCATGTTCTGCCATTTCAATTATTTAGTTAAAATCATGATTCGGAACGACACGACCATCTATGATCATAAGAACGTTATTGTGATTTCCCTCGGAAACAGTACTTTTTTTCGGGATTAAAGGTACCCTATGTTCTTTAATGTACATCTGGTAACGTATATGCAAAATTTCGGGATGACCAGTTCTGTGGCTTAGGTGTAAAATGGTAACAAACAAACAAACAAACTTACTTTCGCATTTATAATATTAGTTAGGATAAAGCCAGATTCATGAGGAATAGTAGGCTATATAACATTACTCTACGTGCCTCAGGAGCGGAGCAGTAACAAAAAAAAATACGCGGGCGAAGTCGCGGTCAAGGACGGTGTAGTTTAGGATAGGTGACAGTGGAGGGGACTGTGGAAGTCCTGCCACAACAGTCCATAATGATTATGTTTGTAGTCACTAAGGACGTAGGCTAATCTTTCGTGCTGAAAATATTGATAAAATTATGATGTGTGGACTAAAATAATCCGTACTTCAAGCATACTACTTCCTAAAGCAGATAACTATACCTAAACCATTTTTTTTTTTTTTTTCGTGGGGAAATCCACCTCGGGGAAGGCGGAGGGGTGTGTCGGACTCCTACCGACTAAAACCCCACGGTGTTCCTCTAATTACCTTTTTGCCGGGGCACGGGGGTGCTCAGAGCATTCTTCCGCACCAGATAACTATAAGCCATGCAATAATAATATCTGTCTATTATTGTCCCACTGTAAGGCAAAACACCCTCTTCTCATACAGAGAAGACATACAATTCAAAATGCAAAAGTAAAGTCTGTCTGTTAATCTGTTACGATTACGATTTTGGAATAAATTTGGTGCGGGGTAATTTTGAACCTCAAGAAAGGAAATAGTTTACACTTCATCTGCGTCCGCTATAACCGACTTTTACGCGAAAGTTTAACACATTTTAGAAAGATATGTCCCACTATTCATTCCTTTTTAATTCAGCCCAGACTGAGCCAGTAATAAAGTCTTCACATAACTCGATCAACATCCCTAAAGCCCGGTTTCCACCGCGAGCGGCGCGGACCCATTTTTACATAGCCATACAAAACTGCTTTGCTAGACAACCATACATTATTACCATACTTGTAAATGGGTAGTAATAGGAAATATTTAATTATATGCATTACATTGGCTATAATTGAATATAAAATGTTGAGATCAATATTTAGGTTAAAAGGAGTCATTAATGGGTCCGCTCCGTTTGCAGTGGACACCGGGCTTTACGATGCTTGCATGAGCGAGCAAGCCGTCGCGTTGTAACATAGTTACCGCATCTAACTCAATAGGAAGACGAACCTACCACGATTCGGTTTGATAAGTGAACGGATGAACTACCCTACATAGTTGTTAGACACAAGAAATAGACAATTTTCTTTTTATTTTTTAACTACCGCTTAAAGTAAACGGTTTTTTTTTCTCAAAAAATATAGCGTAATGACTTTCGATTTTGAGAACGTAAAAGAGATTTTTTTTGTAAGTAGGGGTTTTGTTTCTTGCAATTAAAATTAATTCTGTCAAATGGAGCCAACACACAAATTGGTGCCAATTTCCTTGTTCACAAACTAAACAAAAATTAGACTATTTCTATCTTTTTCTGTCTAATAAATAAAAAAAGGGACTGAAATAAATGAGACTTGCCAATTTAGTTAATCTGAAACTTCCATGCAATTATAGTTGACATGTCAGAACGCATTAACTTAAAACACGGAAAAGTTCAAGGCAAAACTAATTTGACAGCTCTATCTTAGTTTTAAAATGTCAACGTTCTTTTTCTTCGCTGTATGTTAGAAAGAGATGCCAATCTAATTTTAGTGTAGTTAGTGAATAAGGGAATCGTCACACGTAATTATGTCAGACTACTATAATATACCAAATGTTTTACATTATTAAGCAACAATAACAGTTTAATGAACTTCCCAAACTTATGCTTAAAATATTTTTGCATTATTCAACATTAAATATCCAAAATCATTACAACGACTTTGACAAATCACATCACACACATAACATAACGCCGGTAATCCCCGGAGGGTTAGGCATCGGATTATCGATCTTCGGCCACCATGAGATGGGGCCTGCGGGCGGCGGACTCGGGGACAGTCCGTGGCCCGAACAGAGACAGGCCCGAGAGTAAGGCGAGCGTGGTGTTCCCCGCGCGCCTTGTTGGAGTCAGTGCGGCCGATGAGTGACGGCCGCACGGGGTGACGGGACCCGCCTAGTTGCGGTGGCGGGTTGATACCTGCCGGGGTGCGGAAGAATGCTCTGGGCGCCCCCGTGCCCCGGCGAAAGGTAATTGGTGGAACACCGTGAGGTTTTAGTCGGTAAGAGTCCGACACACCTCTCCGCCTTCCCCGGGGTGGAGACAGTCCAAGAGGAATACCCCACGAAAAACAAAAGGCATGGGATTCTAAGAAAACTGAATACCTACCTCTTTTGCTGACTGTACTCATCTTTTACTGGGTCAACGGTATGTTTCGTAATTAGCTGTTTCCACTTAACACTAAAATCACCGTCACTAAAGGCAATTATGGGCACCGAACATGAGGCCAGTTTGCGAGTTCAATGAATATGTTCAGTTAGTCGTGAAAATTTCTCACTGATTTATTCACTGAACAGAGTGTCTAGTGTGAGTTTTTAACCTATTCGACGCTAATGCAAACGTTAAGTAAAGAAAGAAAGAAAGAAAACCTGTTTATTCACGTGAAAATGAAGCGCATATCTTAAAAATAAAAAATAAAGAAAAATAAAAGCAAAGTAGAAACAAGAAGTCATTTTTATTTGTATTGAATAATTGTTTGTTCCTATTGGCGCCGCTAGATGGTGCTATTTTAGTTTTAGTAATACTTAAAGTTTACGTTCACACAATGATTATACGTACGTAGGTACTAGGCGCGGTACGAAGGGGGGGCGGGGTCACAGGGCATGTCTGTGGCATCGTAGCTCTTGAACGGATAAACCGATTATGATTTTGTTTTTATTTTTTGAAAGATGAATTAGTTTTCGTAGCTATGTTTGATGAAAATCGGTCCAAGATGGCCGCCGTCGGGGTTTTTTTTAAGGCTGGATCCGCGAACTGAACAATTAATAATTAAAAAAGAATTCTCTCCACAATATAAGGACATATAACATTGTATCAAGAACAATACATAACAACTATACTTTAATACTCATATTATAGGAGACTGCAATGGTGCCTAAGCTGGCCTGTAATTCAGGACACCAGAACTCCCCCCAATTGTTTAAAAAATACGACTATCTTTATATCTACAGATAGTTCCCGTTACCCCCCACAATAGTCAATTCACCTTGCTTGTATAACATCACGGAAAATATCAAACAAGTACTTTTTGTTCATTGTACTTATTAGGAGGACACAATAGGTGATTACGGATAGTACCTAAACTTACAAGTAACGAGTCGTTGGGAATTACCGATGGACATGTCATGTCCATCTGTCATTTATAACAGCGAAGAAAAAAGTGAAATTGTTCACCAATTAAGTTTGTACGTACTGCTTCGTTGCTCTGAAAGCTAATTCTAGATAATAATTAAAAACATACAAAATCTAGTCGCAATCTCAACTCGGTGACAATCATTGTCAAAAATTTTATGATTTTGAAATTAGAATATGAAATTTGATTGCGATCGTTCCTAAAATATTATAGAATCGCCCCCTGGTAGTCGCAAGTGCGACTGATTACTATATTGGGTCATTGGGCTTTTACATCTAAATCGAAAATCCCAGAGTTTCCAGACCTATGCCATTTTACAGATACACGATATTGTGACAGTCACGATTTCTTCGACAGTCACGTTTTTGAGACAATTTTGAGAATTGATAAAGGAATTTATGTAATAAAGAAGGTATGCATACTTGAATGTAATTTTAATTACTTTTAATTTAATAAACAGTTAGTCAATTGAGTCGGCACAAAATGTTGCCTTTTCCATACAAAATCTCCGGGAGAATCTAGAAAAATTTGACAGGTCATTAAAAGTACGTCAATTGATTGGTGGAGTCAACCAGCCTAAAAGTAAAGGCGATAGGTTCTTAAAAAAAAAAACAAATTCACTCCCTCCATTTGATTACCATAAAAGTAACTTTTTAACCCCGAACCGTTCCTAAACTTAATTTAGAGTTGCGAATCCCCAACACTTTTGACAATCAAAAAGTTTTTATTTCATTCCCTGAGGAAGAGACCCAGAATTATTTATGTTAAACTTTTTATTTTACATATTCACTACGTGTAAAATAAAAAGGCTTTTTGTCACAGGATATTAATTTAGACTGTTTAGAAAAAGAATTTTGTAGGAAGTGGTTTATAAAAATTGTCTTCCTTCTCTGTTGTATCATGAAACATTGAACCAACCACAACATTGATCATGTTCCTTGCAAAGCGAGCAAACCCTAATTTTTCTTAATAATTTAATTAAAAACGTCGAACTGTTTCAACATACCAGTGTAACATTACTATCCAACAAAAACAATTATAAGAACATCCAAAACTTATCATTAGAAACTAGATTTCAAATTAATGACCGTATCATATTTAAATATGGCAAATCAAATGTAAATACGACGAAAAATGGTTGATCTGTTTTGGCAAAACAATTTAGCAAACTTACAATAATTTACATAGAAATTGTATATTTTTACAGGCCACCTTTTCATTCTACAGTTCATCAAAAAATTCTAACAATTAAAACGCAGCGCTTATCTAACGCCGTCATGAGAACACGCGTTTTTTCATCAATAACAAAACTAGATAAGCCTGAAACACACTCAAAAAATCCATACAAAACGTGTATACGTACCTTTATATTAACTTCAATTCCACATTCAAATATATCAACCAGAAAATCATTTTCTTTTTAATAAACTACACGGCTGTCACTGCACTATAAAAAGTTTCATGTTTACGTATTTTCTGAGCGCGCAAAAAAAATCCACACGTCCGTTCGCGTCGGGTTTCGAAGAGTTACTAAAGATTCGTTGATATTTTTACTGATAAGTAGGTTGTTTATTCATTTTATTTTAGGAGGTAGTCAATGGCTTTCGTGTAAAAGTCAAAGTCAAAACATTTATTTAAATTAGAACATTGACATCACTTTTGAATTGTCAAGGAGTCTGTCAGTTAGTCAGAAAGTTGAAGCTAGTTGCTCGTTCCAAAACAGAGGTAGGTCTCTATGAAGAAGAATGGGCAAGAAACTCCACGGTCATTCTTTTCAATTTGGTTTTTACAAAATCCTGGTAACAATATTCTTGTTGCTTCTACATGTAAAAACAATGAAGATGAATATAAACAATAATAAAAATAAAATATAATAAGAAAAAAGATTTATCCAAGGCAGTTTAGAGATGACCAATCCCAACTGACAGTGCTCGTTCACGAACATGACGCGTGGATCAGCATCACTTCCCTCAACCGTCTTGAAGGGAACCAAATGGTCCACCACACGCGCCACCATCAGCGAGACATTTGAGTGAACATGACAAGCTCTCAACTGGCATGTATATTAAATCAAACCATATAATAACTTAATAAATAAAAGACTCGACGTGCGTACTACATAATCATGTGCTAGTAAGTAACTAACAGGTAGGTAATGTTTGACTGCCTCGTTGGTCTAGTGGCCACAAACCGCGACTGCTGAGCATGAGGTTTATACGTGTAGTTAGTATTTAAACCTCTTCAATGTGAATATAATATATTAATATTGTGTAATAAACTATTATAGAGTATCATAATATGTATAAATAAATATAATACTATGATTACAAAATAATATCAATAATAATTTTAATAATAACTTTATGATTTCAAAATCTATAAGAATCGTGTTTCGTCGTAGGTAATTTATAAGTTCACATTAATTATAATATTTCTACACTAATATTATAAAGAGGATAAATTGTTTTTTTTTTGTTTGTTTGTTTGTTTGTAATAGATAAACTCAAAAACTACTGGATCGATTTTAAAAATTCTTTCACTATTAGAAAGCTACATTATCTACGAGTAACATAGGCTATATTTAATAATTTTATTATTAATTTTATTTTTTTATTTTAAGTAAATACCTAACAGGGCCCATAACTGTACTTTAGCTTTAAGTCTTATGTAACATCTTTTTATAATACACACGAATATAAATATGAATTCCTTTTTATTTTCTACTGTAATTCTGTTAAATTGTATGTTTTATGTTTCTCTTTTTTATGTTTTTATATTTAGTAAGATATAAGTATTATTATTAGCCAAAAACTTGTACGTCTTGTGCATACCTTAAGTGTAAGTTGGTTGTTTTTAAATAAATAAATATTTACATTGCACCCGTGCGAAGCCGGGGCCGTTCGCATGTAGGTAATGAATAAAGTGACATTTCTAAGTGCTGTTGTAAAACGTTTACCTGTTTATGGTCAATTAAACTCTTCATTAGAAGGAAAACCCAATACTTTCGCATACCTAAACATGTAAGTCATTGATACTTACCTGTTAACGTAACATCACGCCTGTTATCCCTGAAGGGTTAGGCTGAGGCGTACCCATTACTACACCCACATTTCGCCAGTTATCGGAATCGAACCCAAGATCTCATTCACAGCAATCGCGCTTGCGACCACTAGACCAACGAGGCAGTCAAAATATGCAGTGAAGATTGAAATATTAGAATTTTCCCAGCAAAAAAGAACCTTCCGGACTGTTCAAGATAATTAGAGGCCATTTTTATTCTACGTCAAGTCAAGACCACTTAATAATTATTAGAAGCGAGCTCTGTTTTGTGTTCAAACATGTTAAATAAATTACGGCTCTTGTCTCGTAATTATATATTTTCTGTAGGCTTCGAGTTGGTTTGTGTCTTAAAGATGAAAGGGAATAATGAAAATGACAGGGAAATCCTCCCATTCATCTTTATTAGCTGCAAAAAGAAACATTTTACAAAATAGAACAATCTATTCCAAAAAGGATATTTATTTATTAATTTAACTCAGCTAACAAAGACTCATAAAATATTATTATATACCTTATAGACTAACATACATATTTATAAAAACAAAAACTACTGCACACGAAGTGATGGCGTCGTGTGTATTATATTGTAAAACCTTCTTGATAGTATGCATATAGGTAGGTACCTGAAATTATCTGAAAACCATTCTTACCTAGGGGTTTCGTATTACCCAGTTACTGGGTTGTAGAGGTCAGATAGGCAGTCGCTCCATGTAAAATACTGGTATTCTGCTGCATCCGGTTAGACTGTAAGCCGACCCCAAAATAGTTGGGAAAGGCTAGGCAAATGATGAGATAGTACCTCAAATTATCAAAATTGTTTCTGTAGTTTTTGAGAAAACCGCAGCCATATACTTAAGCAGATACGACTAGATTTTTCAAGTCGATTTAAAATATTAAGAAGAAAACTGTCGGCTATTCAGCTATATGCCCGCGGCATCGTCCGCGTAAATGTCGGTAATCTGGGCGTCAAACGAAGCCGCGGAATAAAAACTAACCTATGTAAAGCACATAGGTTAGTTTTTATTCCGCTGCTTGGATTCAAACTAGCTCCGTACCGAATTTCATCAAAACCGGTTCAGTAGTTTTAGTCGTAGAAGCGCTGATAGAAAAAGTTACTTTCGCATTTACAATATTATAATACGTGATTTGCATTTTTAATCAAATACCTGAATTCAAAAAATGAACTGTTTTCTCGAAGCAAACTAACGAACTACTAACGCCATCTATCCTTACAATGAAGCAACTAATTGTACTTGAAACTGAGAAGGCTGGGCTTATAAATATTCCTTGCTGGACTACACCAGAGAAAAACCTACCTTATCAATGTGTTATAGAAGCTAACTTCAGTAACACATATATTTAACTACTAGCTTTTACCCGCGGCTTCGCCCGCGTTTGTTTAGAATTTGACAATCAGTTTGGGCTGTACTCGGCTTGTTGTTCGGCCAGATCCAGAATATTAAATACCTATGGACCAACAGATTGTGACTCATAAAAGTCCGTCGGCGTTCAGTTTGCATTTCTGCAAGAGAGGTCCTTCTCGCCTGCGTCTGTTTTGGGGTTTCAGTAGCTGTAATGGCTTCTTTTTTTTAGGTGGTAAAAATCATCAAATGACTCCTTCCGCCCTGGGTGGGGCGGAAGGGACTGTCAGACTTTTACTGACTAAAAACCCACCCTGTTCCTTCTGTTGCCCTTTACGTTCCGGGGCCGCGGTATCCTGTTAAGACGTCCCGCAACCCCGGCAGGCGTTAGCCTCGTTGGGGGCCCCGTCCCTGTGCTGACAGCTCTTTGAGACGCGCCCGAACAGAACGCGCCGTTGACCCGGGCTTGGTCCTTGATCGGACGGCAAGCTACCCATTACTCGCCGTCCGCAAGCCCGCGCCTACGGTGGCCGGATGTCGCCCCGCGACGTCCGACGCCCTGGGCGTCTCCCGCGGCGGCTGGGGCATAAGGCGGTTCTCTCCCTCACGCGGCCCGCCTCCTCCTTCGCTAGCATTACTGCTTCGCAGAAGGAGGTGACTGCATCCCATTCCCTCTCGCCTCGGAGCATGGCCTGAACCAGGTCCGGACGCGAGAGGTCGCCGCCGCCTATCGCTTCCGTGAGGACACGGCGGAGCTCTGCCCAAGCGGGGCAGTCCTGCACCGTATGCTCCACCGTGTCTTCCGGGCGATCCACACAGTGGTGACACCCGGGCGTTTCCTCCCGCCCTATCCGACACAGGAACCTCCCGAAACAATCGTGTCCGGTGAGGACCTGCGTCAGGCGGTAGGTGAGGACGCCGTAGCGCCTCTCCAGCCACTCCTCAAAGAGAGATCTTACAGCTATAATGGCTGAGCTTGTTCTCTGAGACGAAGTCGTGTAGCCGTGTGTGTTGTGTGTCGTGTGTGAATAGGCGTCTCAGTTGCTCTTACAGCTCTCTGGCTTTCGGCTTGTTCCTCCAAAAGCAATTGCGTTTAGAAGGGCGTCTCAGTCACTCTCAGAGAAGCTTGGCGGGCGGACAGTTTGGCTCTCCAGTCTTTCCTGGCTTTAAGAAAATGTCTCATCAGCTCTCAAATTTGCTTGTCGCTCCGGTTGTGCTTACCTTCTTAATGCGGCATGAACGGAAGATTCCGGGGATTGAGCAGTAATTTTTGCTCGGGCTTGCAATGAGCTTTTGCCTGAGTTGGAGCTGTGAGATATTTTAAAATAAAAAAAAAGTATCGAAGTTGACTGCCTCGTTGGTCTAGTGGTCGCAAGCGCGACTGCTGTGCATGAGGTCTTGGGTTCGATTTACAGGTCGGTTCGATTTCTCAGTAGCAGCTTCGGAGTCTGGATTTTTGCCCGGTTAATGGCAATAGGCTCGCCCCCTATTACATGGGACTAAAAAAAAACATAACTGGCGAAATGTGGGTGTACTAATGGGTACACCTCTGCCTGACCCTTCGGGGATTACAGGCGTGATGTTATGTATGTATGTAAGAAAAAGTAACCTACCTACCCTCATTAAAACACACCGAACATACCTCTTACGAAAATATAAACAGTACTGAAGGACAAACTTAACTTTGCCGTTGGAAAACTGTTGTTTACATACATCGACATAGGTCACGATTAGTTTAGCAACTAACCTCTTCCTTCAGTCATTAATCGACTACACGCATCAAACAAAGCAATTTTACTGTTACGACAGTTCTGCTGTGATCCTATGAGGAGTTCCGTTCCATATCTCCAAAGTTCATCATCAGATCATGACAGTATTTATATGGGACCATCATCATCTGCCTAGCCTTTTCCCAACTATGTTGGGGTCGGCTTCCAGTCTAACCGGATGCAGCTGAATACCAATATTTTACATGGAGCGACTGCCTATCTGACCTCCACAACCCAGTTACTGGGTAATATGATAACCCTAGGTAAGACTGGTTGCCAGACTTTCGGGCTTCTGACGACCCGTAACGACTGTCAAAGATCCACGTATGACAGCCGGGACCAACGGCTTAACGTGCTTTCCGAGGCACGGAGGAGTCTCGGTGTGTAAAGATGGTCACGGACCAACCCCGGCAAGCGTAGCTTAACCTGACGGATCGACCCGTGCGGCTGTTGTTACTTAGCCACGAGCTCCTCACAGTATTACAGTATTTATATGGGACCAATTCGGAAAAAAATAAATAAAGAAGAATCATCCAAATCAATTCACAATTGGCGGAGTAATCGCAGAGTATGCTTCACTGACGGAGCGTGTTATAAGTTCGCCTTTATTCTTCCATGCATCCTCTATGAATGCGTTTACACCTGTCAGTGTCAGTGACGACACAGTGATGTCAGTGTCAATTACGCAGTTTTTCTGTATCCTTGACAACGTATATAAAGTGGGTCCCAGACAAACGCGGAATGTTGTGGCAGCCGCGTCATTTGCAAATTTTAACAACAGACCGCGTGTACTGCTTTGTAAAATGACACCAAATATGGAAATCGTAATAGAAATAGTTGAATTTAAATAATAATATCAATTTAACCCACACTTCTCTATTCCTAAGAGTAATATGCGATGCTAATGATAATATAGGTAGAGATAAACTACTATAACTACTATAACCTCACACCTCAAGTGTTTAAATAAACAGTTTTTTTCTACCTTTTTTCTCATCTTCTGAGAAGGCTAATGAGTCATGAGAATAATAAGACAACTTTACGGTTAGCCATATTGACTGACGTCCGATTGTAGCACAAACACCACGCTAATGACACTTCAGGTTGCCACTGTGATCGCGGTGGTGTGTTTTTACAGCGGTTGGAGCCGCGGCCTGCGGTTAGCCGCAACCGCAGGTCCGTCCGTCTGGTAGCCACTTTATGGAAAATGTCAGTATGCTCTTCAGCGGTTTTGGGCATAAAAAATGATTAAGCAAACAACTTTCGTACTCCTAGGTTGTTTACTTGAAACTGGTCTATCGACAGTCTAGACTCAAAATGTATTAAATGCTTAAACTTAAAATTTGATCACGATTCGATAGACACGTGGCGCCATCTACTGTCATAAGGACGTTATTGTGATTTCCCTCGGGAACAGTCCTTTTTTTCGGGATTAAAAGTACCCTATGTTTGTCCCTGATCACCTGGCAACGTTTATGCAAAATTTCGGGATGATCGGTTCAGTGGCTTAGGCGTAAAGTGGTTACAAACAAACAAACAAACTTACTTTCGCATTTATAATATTAGTTAGGATATAAATACAAGTATAGACAAAAAAATAAAGCGGCAAGATGATCCAAACGTTACTGAAAATAGTAGTGTGTGACACTAATTGGGTACTTGATACTACCACCGTATCAAGTACCTGTAAAAGTATGTCAATTGATTGGTGAATCAATTGACATACTTTTTATGATCTGTCAAAACGCGATTCACTTACAGATTTTATATGGCAATAGAAAATTGTGACGTTACATTTTTGCTTACTTAATTGACTATTTATTGATTTCAAAGCAACAAAATTTTGCAGTTAATTGAAAATGAATCGAGTTATCAAGGTCTGAAAGTGTTTTTTTAGGGAGTTGTGTCTTGAAATTATAAGTTAATGGTTTCAACTACCTACCTATTTGTTTACTAAAAAATATTCTAGAGTAGGCAAAGCGACACAAGTTTCTTTTAAATTTTCCATCCATGTTACTGCATTGTAGATAAAAACCATCGAATTGTATTTAATCTGGAAACCTCTAAATACATGGAAAACGGTTCATAAAAACATCGAACTGTTTATTTCAACAAAATATGAGCGTGCATGCCATTGTTGCTTAACAACGTCTGGCTTGCAAGACTTGTATACTTTTGTGCAAGTTACAGACACGTATTAGCAGCTTTAACATATTATCTATACTAATCTACTATAACCTATTCCAATATTATTATAATATCTAAAGCTAAAGAAATTTGAGAGTTTTCTAAGTCGAATTGGAAAAAAAAATTGTATATGATAGCCAAATTGTGACTATCATATACAATACTGAACTGAACTGAACTGAACTCGTAGTGTAATAATATACAGCCTTACTGTTACTTATGGTAACAGTAAGGCTATATATTATTACACTACGAGCCACTGGAGAGGAGCAGTAAATGAAGACGTAGCATGACGCGGGTTGAAAAAACACGCGGATGAAGTAATGGGGAGCAGCTGTGGAATAAAAATATTTCTGTAATTTCAACCGATCAAGCCCCGGCCGACTTATGACGTGCTGGGCTAGCGGTTAAGGCGCCCGCCTCTCGTGCATGAGGTTGTGGGTTCGAATCCAGGCAAGTACCAATGTGACCTTTTCAAATCATATGTACTTTCTAAAGTTTATCTTAGACATTACTGACATCATTCCGTGCCTCGGAAAGCACGTTAAGCTGTTGGTCCCGGCTGTCACACGTGAATCTTTGACAGACGTTACGAGTCGTCAGAAGCTTGAAAGTCTGACAACCAGTCTTACCTAGGGGTATCGTATTACCCAGTTACTGGGTTGTGGAGGTCAGATAGGCAGTCGCTCCATGTAAAATACTGGTACTCCGCTGCGTCCGGTTAGACTGGAAGCCGACCCAAACATAGTTGGGAATTGGCTAGGCAGATGAAGCCGGCTGACTTACCAGTAAGTCAGAACAATAGAAAATCAATTGCGTCTCATTGCGTGGGACTTGAATAATTAACCCCATTTTCCTCAATAAACTAAATATTTTACACATAACATAAATAGTCAGGATATCTGAGTTGTCGATATCGAAACCAGGAAAAATAATAATTAACACGTATTGTAAACGTTTTTGTATATCGGGATAATTTACGTAATTTTATTGTGCAATTAGTCATCGAGATACTCCATTACTTACTTAATATTGAGGAATAAATCAGTGTGGTGCTAGCAGCCGGCAAGGATGAATGTTTTAATAAAAACCGTGTTAAATTTTTTGCAAAATACGGATTCTCGCGAAATATTCGTTAATTGAATCGAGTTCAATTGCACGGCAAAAGCTTCAAGTGTTGTGTTCAAGTTTTAGAATGGTCTAGAAAACAGCAATTTACTGGAATTTTCTTGTTGTTTTTGGATGCTTCGGTAAGTATTCTTTTGTTTACAATATTGTTTGTATTTTAATAATGACAGCTTACAACTGTCACACTGCAGGCCAAAGACCTCTTCTCATACAGAAGTTTGATATGTACTTTCTAAGTTTTAGACATCACTGACATCTTTCCGTGCCTCGGAAAGCACGTTAAGCTGTTGGTCCTGACAGTCATACGTGGATCTTTTACAGTCGTAACGGGTGATCAGAAGCCAGAAAGTCTGACAACCAGTGTTACCAAGGGGTATCGTATTACCCAGTTACTGGATTGTGGAGGTCAGATAGGCAGTCGCTCCATGTAAAATACTGGTATTCAGTTGCATTCGGTTAGAGTGGTACACTACTGCTGGTATTAAGCTGCATCAGGTTAGACTGGAAGCCGACCCCAACATAGTTGAGAAAGGCAGATGATGATTATTATCATGATTAATTTTAATAAATGTTTGCCTTCCCTAAGCTCCAAGCTGACAATGTTACATAGTATGATTTTTTGATAACATTCATCCCTGATTATTTACTATAATTATCCCACTGGCGTTATAAAAGGATAAATTTATTAACATACCTATGTAATTATATTTACTGACAGTAATTAAATGCAATATGATTATTAATATTATATATTGTTTATGACTGATGTAGGTATTTATATTACAATGTATGTTATTATACCTACATACCATATAACGGGTTGAGGGGACATCATACGACATAAACTCACGCCTTTTTCCCATGGGGGTAAGCAGAAACCACAGAACGCCACCTGCTACGATCCTTTTACATACTCCTTTCACCTCATCCACACAACACAGGACATCGTAAAATATTTAACATGGATTCAGATACGAGGCTATGAGAGGATATGGCAGAGGTGAGTGGCAACGCAGGGAGGGGATGCCCTAAGAAGACCTCACTTAGGTGAGGTACTTCAGCAAAGTCAGGTGCGCAGTACTTGTAACCGGCGTGCTTGTATGACGAGATGTATGAACGTGGATGAGGCGAAAGGTGTATGAAATGATCGTAGCAGGTGGCGTTCTGTTGTTTCTGCCTACCCCCATGGGAAAAAGGCGTGAGTTTATGTATGTATGTGGATTCAGTAGATATGGATTATGTTCTAAAGAGTCACCACGGGCTACGAACACAAAGAACATTAGGAGGAACACGGATGAGTTTTAGTCAAAAAGAGTCTGACAGTCCTTTCCGCTCCACCCAGAGACAAAGACGTCTTTTGATGATATCCCATCCTTAAAAAAAAAACAAAAAAAAAGTAGTAAATAGTAGTTAGTAAATAATAAATTTATCCTGCGTCGAAAACGTCATAGAAGAACATATTCTAGTCATGTGACATAATAATTATTCCAGGAATATTTCAACATAAACACACATCATTACAAACGTCACAGAACTATTACACGGTATCAAAACAAGAGAACATACGTGACTCTTTCAGAGTAGGCATTATATTGGCTCCCCTACTCGTCTTGTTGTCGCAAACGCGAGTGCTGAGCGTAGAATTCCTTGTCCAATTCCATCTTCTTTCTTTATCGTGTGGGCAGTAAGGTATAACGACCCCACCCCCCCCTTTTTTTTAGGTGGTAAAAATCATCACATGACTCCTTCCGCCCTGGGTGGGGCAGAAGGGACTGTCAGACTTTTACTGACTAAAAAACCACCCAGTTCCTTCTGTTGCCCTTTACATTCCGGGGCCACGGTATCCTGTTAAGACGTCCCACACCCCCTAGTGTCAGAGTTTCTAAACCGCCTCAAGGGCCTCTGACATGGTTTGAGTGGGACAGTAATAGGCTGATATAAGTCCAGGTTACCCAACTATATTTTAAACTACTGCCTACAATTGACTGCTGCTATTGATTGCTATTTGACTGCCTCGTTGGTCTAGTGGTCGCAAGCGCGACTGCTGTGCATGAGGTCTTGGCTTCGATTCCCAGGTCGGGCAAAGTGTTATTGGGTTGTTCCATCAGGAATTTCTCAGAAGCAGCCTCGGAGTCTGGATTTGTGCCCGGTTGATGGCAATAGGCTCGCCTCCTATTAAATGGGACTAAAAACATAACTGGCTAAATGTCACACCTCTGCCTAACCCTTCGGGGATTACAGGCGTGATGTTATGTTATTTTAAATTAACGTAAAGCAAGCATGGTGATCGAATTTTCTGTATGAGAAGAAGCCTTTGCTCTGCAGTGGGACAATAATAGCTATTATTATAATTATCTTTGTTTTTCTATCCAGACGACAACTAAATACCGAAGATGGAGGATCTAACGCCTGACGCTACATCTGAGCATGGACACGACAATCACTCAAGCAATGGCCATGTAAGTATTGGACGTAAAATGGTACTTACCACCCTTGCATCGATTTTTATTAAAACAGCCATATCTAGAAAGAGTGTGGTGCTGATTCACGCGTCATGTTCGTGAACGAGCGCTGTCAGTTGAGATTAGTCATCTCTTAACTTCCATGGCTTATTTTTTATTCTTATATTTTTTTTTTTTATAATGGTTTTTTATTCATTTTCATGGTTATCACATGTAGAAGCAACAAGAATATTGTAACCAGGATTTTGTAAAAACATTATTAAAAAGAGTGCCGTGGAGTTTCTCACTCGTTCTTCTCCATAGAGGCCTACCTCCGTTTTGGAATCAGCACTAGCTTCGACTTTCTGACTAACTGACCGACTCCTTGGCAATTCAAAAGTTCCTGTAAAAGGTTCTAATTGAAATAAATGCTTAGATATTGATGTTATGTTTTTACATTGTCTTAAAAATTTGCTAGAGCGCAACATTATGGTTTAAGATCTTATAGTCGCCAGAACTACATATTAGCATTGATACAATTTTGAGAATAGATGGAGAAATACTCATAAAGTAGGTATGCGCAGTTGCTACTTTTGAAGATGAACCCTTTTTCAAGCATTAGATACTAAAGATAACCTAACCCACTTACGTTCAAGTGTGACGGATAGGTTTTATATTAATAACGAACAGATCGCGCCTACAACAAATTAGGAAAAGTTTTACTTTACAACGATCTTAGTTTTAACCAAAACGAACCAATCCACAATATCTCAGTAATTAAGTTCATAACATGAAACTAATTCAATATTTAAAATGTATTTTTTCTTTTCTTTACTTACTATCCAGCAATATTGATTAAATGTAACTACGACCCAAATGAATGCTTGGAATACATTTAAAATTAATTTGCGTTATATCTATATACAAGGTCATTGAAAATTTACCCGTAACCTGAAAAGAGATCATTGTACTCATCATTATGAACAACTTTTACTATGGGACTAACCTTGAAATCATGAAAAAAATTACCACATATACTTCAAAAAGTGAGAGAAATTTTGACATGGTTTGGTTTGTTTTATAGAAATAACACAAACTGTAACCGCTATATTAAGAGTAATCCCACTATTTAGAAGCACTTTTCCTCATATCCACAGTTACAAAGTATGATCTAATTATACATTGCATAATCCAAATAAAATTACCCGGAAAAATTAAATAAAACACAATTATGAGATTTAATAACCTAAAGTCCGCATACTCCCATAATTAAACTCTCAATCAATTACTAACACAAGTTAGTTACAAATATAATGGAGCCGATTCCCTTGTTCACAAACTAAACTAAAATTAGACTAATTCTATCATTTTCTGTCCAATCGAACGAGAAAGGGGTGGAAAAATATATTAACATAACATTTAAATAAATAACACTTAATAAGAAAACATTCAGATTTTAATAGCCGAACACTCAACATCAAAAGTAACTTAATACTCACAAAACAATATACCCAGCTAAGTATCAAAGCGAAGGATTAATTTACAGAAATTATACAATATGGAAATTGTGGTTAAAAACAATTTACCCATTTCTTATAATTATGACACATAATGTGAACTTGTAAACACTTTACTAACGCGGGCTTAACCATAAACAATAACAAAACGTCATGACGCTCCTACAGGCGCCCTACTGTCCTCGCAGTGCGTAGCAATATTGCTAGCAATATTTTAAATATCAGTCGGTCGTACTTAAAATATTGCTGAAATACTCGGCAATAATAATATTTTTATTGTAGCACAGCCATCCTGCAATCCATTGATGTATGGTCAATCCACGCGCTATGTTTTCGGCAATGAGTAGCTACATATATTGCCAGCAACGTTTTAAGTATTGCCAGTCAAAAAACAAAAATGTTGCAGCTACTCATTGTGTCATGTATTGCAGTGAAAGTATTGCTCGTTTAAGAACACCTAAATTATTATGCAAAAGTAATAGCAAGTAGGTACTTAAATAGGTAAATCCTCATTTATTACGTGTTGTTCATGACGCACGTTTAAGGAAAATTAAGTTCAAATCATTAATAAACAGGCGCTGTGGACATTATGCAAACATCATAATTCGAATAATTACAATGTAAATAAATATTGTTAAATACAATAATAAATATTTTTAAGTGGATAGGTATAATAAATACTACACTGACTGCCTCGTTGGTCTAGTGGTTGCAATGTGCGATTGCTGAACATGAGGTCTTGGGTACGATTCCCAGGTCGGGCAAAGTGTTATTGGGTTTTTCCATTAGGAATTTCTTAGTAACAGCCTCCTTGTTTGTTATGCCCTGTTGATAGCAATAGGCTCGCCCACTATTACATAAGAGTTATGCATGACTGGCAAAACGCGGGTGTACTAATGGGTACACCTCTGTCTAAACCTTCGGGGATTACATACGTGATGTTATGTATAAATAAATACTACATGACTTTTAGTTTACTATCAATCTTTGTAAAGGATAGAAGTACCACAATAAGAACAAAAATTATGATACTCAAAAAAAGAGCTATCCTAATCCTAACTCCTAACTAATGTTATAAATGTGAAAGTAAGTTTGTTTGTTTGTTTGTTACTATTTTACGCCTAAGCCACTGAACCGATCATACTGAAATTTTGCAAATAATTTGCCAGATGTACAGGAACTAGCATACCTTTAATCCAGAAAAAAAGTACTGTTTCCGAGGAAAATCACAATAACGTTCTTATGATCATAGATGGCGCCACGTGTCGCTTCGAATCATGATTTTAACCTAATAATTGAAATTATAGGACATGAGTAATTTTTCCGCGACTTCGTCTGTATCCGCGATAACCGAAATTTACGCGGACGAAGTCGCGGGCAAAAGCTAGTTCTCTATAAAAATGCACTATATTATGATCAAAATGAATAGGACAAATGTTATTTTATGGATATTGGTATAGAATTGAAAGTCCTTCAATCTCTCCGCAACCAGAAAGTTCCTAAGTAGAACAAAACAATGATCACAATGATGGTAAGAGCAGCTAAGTTTCGGCTTCGTAAGTGTGTATTTACACCTGTAATGATTTACAATTATTTCCCATACATGATTAATATTTTTGTGAGTAATGACACCTATTGAAATTCCGCGCGCGTGACCGTCAACATACTTCTCTCATGAGTGAACATACTTACTCTACAGGAGGTCCCAGACTAAGTGGTACACGGGAAAATGTGCAATATGAGGCTACTCATTACCCCATTGTAAATAGGTACCTATATGGTTGGGTTATTTTAATTACCTTACTTATAATTTATGGGAAAATTGAGACTTTGACTTTTGATATCTCCGTAATCAGAAGATTCCCAGGTGTCATCCAGAAGGTAGAGGTGGAACACTTTTTTTTTGAGTTGTCAAAAATCATTAAATGACTCCTTCCGCCCTGGGTGGGGCGGAAGGGACTGTCAGACTTTTACTGACAAAAAAACCACCCTGTTTCTTCTGTTGCCCTTGACGTTCCGGGGCCACGGTATCCTGTTAAGACGTCCCGCAACCCATTACTCGTCGTCCGCAAACCTCTGCGGTGGTTCTAGCCGGTAAGAATTCAGCATGCCCCTCCGCCACCCCTACGACAAAAGAAATCCATTAGGACTTCCACCGCGCACAAAAAAAAACCTTTATTAACAAGCTTTTTCAGTGGGATGTTATTAACTTTGTCGTTTTCTACTCTTCAAGCCCTTTCATTTGATACCCATATCAAGGAGATTGAGAAAAAATATGTGATCTGCCATCTTGGAGCGGCGGTCATATTAAAATTATTACTATTATTATTATTATTTTATAACTAAAGGCGTTTGCAAAATTCAGCTCAATCTGATATTAACAAATGGTCGAAAAATGGTTTGCAAAAAGGACAACTTACATACGAACATAAAGCAAGCTGAATAAAAGCTTGTAGTGATAAATAAGACGTCATCAGAACAAAAAATATTTAAGCAAAATTTTTAATTACTAATAATTTTTATTAACTTTCGGCGTTAAGTATCTTTTTTCACAGTTTCACCTGTAAGTCTAAAAATCTCCCTGAAGAGATAAATTATTCTTCATTTTACATACATATTTTTCTCTGTCTTACAGCATCACATCTTACACAGCTGCACTGAGAACATGCTTAACCTAGATGATGAAGACTCCAGTAAGTACTATTATATTATATTAATGTTTAAAAGTGTTATTATATTATTTTTAAACATTAGAATCATGTACAGTAAGCGGTCTTAAGTGCAGTAGCATGCTAAAGTTTGAATTGCTGTGAATACGCGATACAGGCCGTAACTACATCTGTGTGTATAATTACATCATCATCACGCCTGTAATGAAATCCCCGAAGGGTTAGGCAGAGGTGTACCCATTAGTACACCCACATTTCGTCAGTTATGTTTTTACTCCCATGTAATGGGGGCGAGCCTATTGCCATCAACCGGGCACAAATCCAGACTCCGAGGCAAACAGAGAAATTCCTGATGGAAAAACCCAATAACACATTGCCCGACCTGGGAATCGAACCCAAGACTAGACCAACACCAACACTAGACCAACGAGGCAGTCAATTTATTTGAATGTGACGAAATTGGACTTTATTTCATCAACATAATGTGTGCTAATTACATTTTAATCTTGGCAGCATGATCGGTGTAGTAGATGACATATTACCCAAAATTTTATCTCTCATCAAGTCTACGAGACTGCTACGCCGTAGCACTGCTACGTCGTAGAAACGGCACTTTAGTAGTCGATTTTTTTTTAGTGTGCACTAAATTGTCCATTTCGTAATTACATTTGCTCGTTTTTGTTTTTTAAATTGCAGGATATGTACTTATTTTGTTTTTTCAGTGTATTCAGATGAAATGCCAAAACCGCGCTACTACAAAGGAATATTCTGTCCAGCCATCAACAATACGTTCAAGGTTCGTTGTTAATTTTATCTTAAACATTAAAAAATGTCCTTTTTTTAGTACAGATAAGAGAATTTACTCAAATTCGAACTCTATTTCCAGACCCGAAGCATAGAACGTTCTTACCAAAGATATTCTCGAAGACAGCGACAGAAGTCTTTAATCATGGTCAACCTAGTCGATTTAGCACTTAAAGTAAGTACTACCTAGTCTTAACCCAGGCCATCGTTCATTATAACTGCAGCGCTCCTGCTTAAAATCCAACTATTAACTGCCAGCGCGCCGCCCGCTATCCATCACCTCCCAAAAGGAGAAGGTTAGCGGGCGGTGTGCAGCAATTCTTTTTAATGTTCATATTTATTTAAGCCTCTAAGGACTCATGGGGCTTAACTGGAGTTAATTTATCACTTATGGATGGGTTAGTTTTTTCAGAACATAAACCACATCGCGTCTGGAAACAATTCATTGACTTTCGATTATTAATTGGACGAGTGTGGCTCACGCCGGAAAGTCGAATTAAAAAAATGACAATAAAACTTTTTTTTTATTATCTGAATTGCAGGTAGCATTAGTGGTTATTTATACACTCACAGATGGAAGTGGTAAGTACGCAAAAAGGTACTCGTCCAAACAATAATTTTTGCCGACTATTTAACTTTGATATGCATAATTAACAGCTATGTGATGTGTTGTTTTACACCCCATATATAATTATAACACTTAGGGCTAATTTTTCAAAAGTCTGATAACTAACGGAGGAATCCTAACTAGTCCTAACTAATATTATAAATGCGAAAGTAAGTTTGTTTGTTTGTTTGTTACCATTTTACGCCAAAGGCACTGAACCGATCATCCTGAAATTTTGCATATACGTTGCCACGTATACAGAAACGAACATAGGGTACCTTTAAACCCGAAAAATAGTACTGTTTCTGAGGGAAATCACAATAACGTTCTTATGATCATAGATGGCGCCACGTGTCGCTTCGAATCATGATTTTAACTAAAGAATTGAATTAATGACAGGACATGGGTACTTTTTCCGCGACTTCGTCTGCGTCCGCGATAACCGAAATTTACGCGGACGAAGTCGCAGACAAAAGCTAGTAAATAATAATATGACAGTTTGACATATCTTGTATAAGAAAGAAAGTCCACGGTAAATATTTCTTTTGTGGGTGAATGTGAAATTTTTTGCTCTCTGTGTTTCGTAAATGTCATTTTCGCACGAAATTAAATATTATTAATTTCGTACTTATTTTGTCAGATTTGTTAAATTATAAATACTTTATTTTAGTCTACTTAGTTCGTATGGCAAAGTGCATGTTTTTTAAGATTCTAATGTTATCAAGCAAGTGAAATCAGTGTAAATTCTTATTGATAAATATATTTCTTTAACCATAAATATATCAAACTGCCATATTTATTCTCTGACTATTTAAAATTAGCCCTTAAAATAATAGAATATACCCATAACTTGCAGACTCCTGGCCTAGTACGCCACAGATGGCATGGACGGCCTTTTTCGGCTCTTTAAACGTGCTTGTGTGTTTGCTGAGCTGGTGGCGAACCTTCGCTAACAAACACATCCATTGGGCCGCGGCGGGTACCTGGGTACTGCTTCTCGTTCAAGGTATGTATGTTAAGCTTACTCACTATAAATATATACTTAATAAATAAATGCTAAAGTTTGGATGCATGGATGTTTGTTTTTCAATCACGTCAGAATGGCTGAACGGATCTGGATCAAATTTGGAACATCTCGAAAAAAAATTCATTTCCCGTGGTATAATATTACGCAGATCATCTGAGATGACATAACAAACTCCAGAATAATTCCACTGCCAGCTAGTCTTTTTAAAGCTTCTAGGGCAGCAGTTCCTAGGTAGGGTGTTTCCAGTTCAAAGATTTTAAATTTAGAAGTTCCCAGTTTAAAAAAAAACGTTTTATAACATTCTAATTTTGAATTTAGAAGCTATCTTATTCCTAGCATGACTAAAAAACGTGCGGACATTGTATTAACTAAACATTTTTTCCAGGTCTATGCGAGCAAGGTATCGGCTTCCACGAATCACAAAACAAAGTCTGGTACATGCTGATCATAGTGTTCGTACCATACGCGATGTTCCCGTTGTCTTTGTGCGGGTGCATCACTATTGGGATCGTGTCAAGTTTGGCTCAACTTGTGGCCACTCTACTCCACGTAAAGGTTGACTTAGAGAAGGATACTCGAGCTGTTAACTGTTTAACTAATGTGAGTACAAATTAATGCTTAGGTACAATATTTTCAGACAAGCGATAATTAAATCAGTTGCAACAGATATAGAGTACAAAATTGCGTAATTTCGGTACAAGAATTCGATGTATGACATCTGACGCATAATTTTCAACTTTATTTGTGATGTGTTTATGCTCATTATCAATTACTAAAGAAATCCGTTTGAAGACCCTGACACTCAGCACAGGGACGGGGTCCCCAACGGGGCCAACGCTTGCCGGGGTTGCGGGACGTCTTAACAGGATACCGTGTCCCCGGAACGTAAAGGGCAACAGAAGGAACAGGGTGGTATTTTAGTCAGTAAAAGTCTGACAGTCCCTTCAGCCCCACCCAGGGCGGAAGGAGTCATTTGATGATTTTTACCAACTAAAAAAAAAAAAAAAGACCCTGACACTGACGATTACGACGATTTTTTTATGTTCGATAATTATCTATTTTTACTTTTAGGCTTACACATGCAGCCTCCGACGAATGGCGAGCAATGTACTACTTTACACCGCGGTGAATTTTGCCGGAATGTATGCCAAGTCCCTCGTCGACATGGGTCAGAGGAAGGTGTTCCTGGAGACACGCAAGTCAATGATAACCTTGGAGAAGACTAAAAAGGAGAACGATAGGCAGTGGAATTTGTTTCAGAGCGGTTAGTGTTCTCATCACTTGTTTACTGACTAAGTATCTTTAGGAAAAAAATTAGCGCTTAATGATCTCCGGCCACCGTAAGGCGATTAACAGGTAACAGCCGTGGTAGGCGGTGAAGCGGTTCTCGTGTCTCATTGGCCTCTATGAAATCCGCTGATGCCTTACACACGTGCACCGCAAATCCGCTTCACCGCTACCGCCCTTCGCGGCGGCCGTGCGCGTCGCCTTACTGACTATTTTTAGGGCAAAAACTACCGCTTAATGATCTCTGGCCACCGTAAGGAGAGGCCTGCGAGTGGTGAGCTTGGTGCAGTTTGTCATTTGCCAAGACATAGCATGCACAAGGCACACAAGGCAGAGCATGAGCTCTTGGGTTCGATTCCCAGGTCGTGCAAAGTGTTATTGAGCTTTTCCATCAGGAATTTCTCAGTTGCAGATTCAGAGTCTGAGTTTGTGCCCAGTTGATGGCAATAGGCTCGCCCCCTATTACACATAACTGGCAAAATGTGGGTGTACTAATGGCTACACCTTTGCCTAACCCTTCGGGGATTACAGGCGTGATGGTTAACATTTTTTATTATAGTGATACCGGACTTTCTGGCAAAAAAGATCTCCAGTCACTTGAGCATGACGGGTGGAGAGATTGAAGAGCAGCAATTCAGTCACCTGGTAGACGTGGTACATCACCACGAGGACGTGTCCATACTGTTTGCTGACATCAAGGGATTTACTGGTGAGCCTAACGCTTCTACAAGTACAGCTAGACAGCCAACAGTCAAGAGATTAAAGCGTATTAAATATAAATAAAAATATCGTGCGATTTGCCGTACATTGCGGAACCGCGCGGCTGTCATGTGAAAAGGGGTCGATTATCGACGGAAATGTACCAGAACTTGCACGATATTTCTCGCACCGTCTAAATAAGCTTTAAAAGGTTAAGCCCAAACGCACTAGGAAACACTGGTCTTCAACTGCATCTGTTTAGACTGGAAACCGACTCAAACCTAGTTAGAATAAGATTGTGATTTTGAAATGAATGAAAGAAAGAAAGAATTATTTTATTATTTTCCCTTCAAGTAAGACTTAATGATTGGTTTTAATCTCTAATCTTTCAGAAATATCAAGCAAATACAGTGCACAAGACTTGGTCATTTTACTGAATGCGCTGTTCGCTGGCTTCGACAAGTTGGCATCGGTAAAAAATACTTTTTGTTGGTTATTAAATCATTAGGTCCATATTTTTTGACTGTATACTATAGTTGTACTTTAGTATTGAGTAGTTGTTTTTTTTTATATTCGACGTAAAGTTTTATCTCTGTCGGACTAGAATCTAAACTAAAAAAGTAAAAAGTAAAAGTTTTCGTTAAAATTTCCCTTCAGCCCATTAATACGAGAATCAAATATTTGTTACCAAAATTGCTCTTTGAATACAAAAATCCCTGCTCCTTTTACATAAAAATGCAATTTTCCAGGAGAACAACTGTGTCCGTATCAAGTTGCTAGGTGACTGCTACTACTGCGTGAGTGGTCTACCGGAGAAGCGAGAGGACCACGCCCAGTGCTGCGTCAACATGGGGCTGCATATGATACGCGCCATCCGCGAAGTGCGGAAGGTCATGAAAGCCTCAATGCTCCCAGAAATTGAGGTGGGTAAATGCGCCATTCACGTCAATATTTGTTCCACTTTCGAAATAATTGTTATTGCATAACAAAACATACATAACATAAATCACGCTTGTAATCCCCGAAGGGTTAGGCAGAGGTGTACCCATTAGTACACCCACATTTCGCCAGTTATGTTTAAGTCCCATGTAATAGGGGGCGAGCCTATTGCCATCAACCGGACACAAATCCAGACTCCGAGGCTGCTACTGGGAAATTCCTGATAGAAAAACCCAATAACACTTTGCCCGACCTGGGTATCAAACCCAAGACCTCATGCTCAGCAGTAATTTTAATTGTTATTGATGTTGTATAATTGAGAAATCGTAAGTTGAGATAAGCTTCCTGTCTGGGGAGGCCCGCAGAGGCGGGCCGGCACCTGCCAGGGATTGCGCAAGACCTGTACGCTGCCGTGACATAGGTAAGTATGGGACAATCCCCTGGATAAGCATGGGAAGAGAACGGGTACGGGGTGGACCCCTCGACCCCTGGGCGCATACGTGAGGATTTTCTGTTGGTAAAAAAAAAACGCAAAATCAAAATAAAAAAGCACATTAATCTCTTTGCTTATTAATAGTAAATGTGTCCAGGTGGAACTAGACATGCGCATCGGTATCCACAGCGGCAAGGTGCTGTGTGGTGTACTGGGTCTTCTGAAGTGGCAGTTTGACTTGTGGTCTCGTGACGTCACTCTTGCCAACCACATGGAAAGCGGTGGCCTGCCTGGGTAAACTTTTATTTAAATTAATGACCCAACAATCGCATTTGAAATTTTTAGAGATCTCAATTCTGGAAAGCTGATGTCGAAGATTAGAACTCAAAGCTCATTCGACGTTCTTTCTTTTATAATTAAGTAGTTACTCATTATAACCAGAATAGACTCGAACATCCAACCTTAAGCTCGAGCTCGCTGCCCGCGAGCCGTCACCTGTTTTGGCTAAGGCCACTTCTTATACAGAGGAAGCACGACCGTTGATCACTACGCTTGCATACGACTGATTGACGATTTTAGACTTTCATTAATTACAAGACCGTTTCATTACATAAGAATTGAAAAAGTCACATTGGTACTTGCCCAGTATCGAGCCTGTATTCGCATCTATGAAAGGCAGGCGCCTTACCCTCTGCGCCATCACGACAAATAACATAATAAGCACTTATATTTCAGCCGTATACACATATCAGCTGCTACTTTGGAGTATTTAAAAGGATCATTTGAGGTGGAACCTGCAGACGGTGGTTTCCGAGACCCGTACCTTGAAGAACACCACGTTGCTACGTACTTCATTAAGAGTCCTGACATTGAAACTGAACAGATCAATCAGCAACGGGACAGGTAGGTAAACCAAATGGTGATACCAAAACCAGATGGTGTTAAGAGATAGGTTTAAAGAATTTTATTTCTTGTACTTCAAAAATAACATAACATCACGCCTGTGATCACCCAAGGTTTAGGCTGAGGTGTACCCATTTGTACACCCGCATTCCACCAGTAATGAGACGATGTAATTACATCGTCTACACAAATACTGTTTTGAGGCTGAAAGCCTCCAAAGCTGTATCTATTTTTAGAAGTAGTCGAGTCATATTTTATTTGAAGTCACAGTTGCAGACGATCTTGTGTCTACGATCTGTCTTATATAAACTACCTTATCTTATCCGTTTGATTGACAGCTTGCCGGCGACGTCACACTTAACCTGTGAGAACCCTTCACGCCGACCAAGCAGCTATACCGAGGAATGGACCCCCAAGATGCCCTTTGCAGATGTAATATATTATTCAATTTACACCGATATCATCATCATTATCATATCAGCCGTAGGACGTTTACTGCTGAACATAGGCCTTCCCTACAGATTTGCAATTGGACCGATATACAAAGATGTAATTATTGTAAAACCCACTGAAGGCTATACGGCTTCAGTGAATATAGTGTCGGCCTTTACTGCATTTGTCTTTCCTTGGCATAAACTTGGGTAAAACTAAGTTGAGGAAGAGTGCAACCTACTCGCACTCACTCGGTGCACATGTACTCAAAAATATAGTTTTGTGTCGGGGGTTAAAAGGCCGGTGACAGCTTTGGGATCTTCATTTTTGCACCATGTCCTGGTAAAAACAAAGTTAATTTTTCTTTAATACATATGTATAACAAATATTCTGTTGCAGTGTTACGATGGTGAGTGGGCCAATTCAAAAGAGGACCTGGTGCACGACGTTCCACCAATGTATAAAGTTGAGGTAAGGATTTACTTTGATCTTGGTGGCGAGTAGTATCATGAATTATAACTCTGGTCCCCAAGATACCCGCGCCGTCTCGTTTGGAGATGACCGTTTTATTACAACCGCTAAACTGAATTATATTATGTTAAATAAATTGTAAGAATATCTACATTTTCTCTAAATACATTGACTGCCAAACGTCTGGTCGACTCTTCACAAGACCAGAGGGCTGGCTTTTTCTTTGGCCAAAGAATCAGCATTGCCATACAACGTGGCAATTCTGTCAGCCTTATGTGCAACAATCAGTGATAATAGATCGATCCCAGTACAACGCCAATTATAGCGTCGTTATAGTACGGTACTTCTAATTTAATTGGTATTTTTGTATTTTATATGAAAGTATTAAATATTTGGTTATTCGATCGGTTAAACCTGGACTTATACCAGCCTACTGTCCCACTCAAACCATGTCAGAGGCCCTTGTTTAGAAACTCTGACACTAGGGAGTGTGGAGTCATAAGACCTTACTGCCCACATGAAGAAGAAGACTGGTTTTCACAGGAAAACGACATAATAAACTGCCTGATAGAGACGAAGTCTAGCCGACGAATGCGTCTGCGTTCCATGTACGGCTGGTCTCTACGGTTCACCCGCCCCAAAATCGAAGAGCTGTTCGGAACAATTGATGAGGTGGCCTTCAAGTCGAACATCATGTGCTGTCTGGTGCTCTGGCTGTTCGTTGTTACTGTACAAACTCTTGTTCACTATAAGTAAGTACTAGCACTCTTCCCGCGCCTTCGTTCGCGTGATTTTTCTTAACAATCCCTAATTTTTTTTATAATAAAATATAGCTTATAACACTCAGTGATAACGTAGCTTCCAATTTGCGAAAGAATTTTCAAAATCGGTTTAGTAGATCCAGAGATTACATCCTGCAACCTCACAAAATTTACCTCTCTAGTATAATATTGTAACTAATTAATGAATAATATAAATTATAGATAAAGGACACAGTTTGTTAACCTGCATCCTCTTCGCAATCTTTGACATTTTCTCCTTACACTCCATATTGGGCAACTGAAAATAAAACATCCGTTTTTCTTTCTCCACAGTTGCAAGAACCTCATAATAGTTCTAATGGTGATGACGGTTCCTCTGACCCTCTCATTCGCCCTGGTCATGCTGGAAGAGTTCCCCAGCATCCACAGGTACCTCTACAGGATCTCCGCACGTATCAACAACATGCGTCTCTTCAAGATCGTCCATATTTGCTGCTTCATCACTATTATGGCAATCACAAGGTAGATTTTCATAGTTTTATTTAATTTTGACTGCCCCATTGACCTTCTGCTTGCAGGGGTCCATAACGTGCCCACGTACCCAGAATAATCCAGCATAAGCAGCAGCCGTTACACTGACTACTCATTATAAAGTATAATCGTAAATCACAAAAGCTGAACAAGCTAAAGCCCGTTTTTTAATCTGGATAGCGTCCTTGGGCTTTTTGAAATTTTGAGAGAATTTCACGAAATTCCTTTCCTACTCTCCTCTACCTCTCTTTCTCTAGTCATGACTAGAGAAATGTTTTGAACCCCCGCCCTAGGCCAAGGTTCATACCACACACCCGTAATGTAAAATCGCTTAATTTAGTTTTATGTTCTGGCTATCCTTAACTCATTATGGGACCGCAGAAAAATCCAGCTAAGCAACAAATAACGTTGACCAGAAAAATGCTACATCGGAAAAAATACCGCCCAACGAATCTGTTTTCCTTACATTTTAGTGTCGCAATGCCAATTATTCCCTTTTTTCTGTTGCAGTACAGTGAAACTATTCTTATGCGATAAGACCACTGTGCTTCCTAGTGTGCTAAATGGTACCATTTCTGCTATAACGTGCAACTTCACGGATACTGAGTCAGACAGTAGCAGTACACCAGGTTTGTAAAACGAATTTATTTTTGAAACAAAATTCCTGCGGTAGGACAAAAATCGACACGAAAGGAAACGGCCGCACGAAACTTTTTTTAAAAATTTATTGAATATTCTCTCCAGTAGTTGACAAGATCCGGAGAAACGATTCAACTGTTTTGGATCACGCAACAAAATTAATCAGAAAAGAACAGCGGAAGAGCGAGAAAAACAAATTTTCCACTTCCCCCAAGCAGGAGACAGAATATAACTAGGGCAATAGGCACAAAGGGATGATAATTATACGAGTACAAGTAACCCATTAGCATTTGTCATCATTCAGGGTAGTATTACTTCCTTCATTCAGCAATATTTTCTTCGACAGCTGACTGCCACCACCCGGAATATGTGGTATTTACATGGGTGCTATGCCTGGTCGCGCTCACCTCAGTACTCAAACTGTACTTCCTGATCAAGACTCTGCTCGCGACCCTCAACGTCGTGATGTACTGCGTCCTGATTATTCACTACTACAAACATTATCAAATAAAGAATACGTGAGTATTTTTCAAAGAATATCTAACTGAGTCCTGCAGTTTCACCTGGTTTTTTCCTGGATTCAAATACACGTTTTAATGGATTATCATCAAATAAAAGCTGGTCGTGTTTGTAATGGGATCAAATCATATTAAAATAATACGACCAATCATGTTGTGTCGTATTATTTTAATATGATTGTTGATACGACCAATCAGTGTTGACACCACGATCACGATATGACGTTTTTGATATGATAACTCCAATCTATTATAGACCATGACGCAATCAGATGGAGGGATGTTTTGGAACTGCACGACAGGGAATAATGTCTGTTTTTTAAATTCCATTTCGTGGCGTGATAAACTTGATAGGTCTGAATATGCGTGTGTTGCATATTCAGACCTATCAAGTTTCATCATCAACCTAGCGTGTCTCCCGGTTGCTCGTCCCGCCTAGCGCGGGAGAACCCAGGGACCGCTTTCCTGCTTAGTCTTCTCCACTTTGCACGGTCTTCGGCATCCTGTTTGGTTAGTCCGTTGGCACGCATGTCATCCTGCACGACATCAAGCCAGCGTTTCTTGGGCCGTCCCCTACAAGTTTCACCTATCAAGACCTATCAAGTTTATCTCTGCCAAAAAGCACAAGGGTCCATTGCTCCGATACTGAATGTCTGTTTGTTTGTTCCTCCATCACAGCAAAACCACTGAACCGATGGTAATAAAATTTGACAAAAAAGCAGCTTATATCTGGATAAGAACATAGGCTACATTTTAAACCGCGACTTTGTCAGCGTCCGGGATAACCGACAATCATGAAGACGAAGTCATGGGCAGAAGCTAGAAATCCAGCTTGTAAGGGCACTAAAGATTTTCTTCTTACATTCCAGGTTACTGCCCGCACAAATGCTGGTCCTCATGATAGGTTTCCTAATAGTGGTGATCATCCACGCGCGGTTGGTGGAAGTGATATCACGGCTGGACTTCCTATGGAAGCTGCAAGCTAAAACCGACCTTGATGAGATGGAGTATACCCAGCGCCTTAACAGACAGTTGCTCAAACATATTCTGCCAGACCACACTGTCAACCATTTCTTGAGTAAAGATTGGCACCCAGATGTAAGTTGATGATTATGTTTATTTTTCTCTGGAAGTGGTATGAAGATTCGAATGATGTTAATGCGTCGCACGCAATTTTAACATAAAATCACGCGTATAATCCCCGAAGGCTTAGGCAGAGGTGAATCCATTAGTACACCCACATATCGCCAGTTATTTTTAAATCCCATGTATTAGGGAGCGAGCCTAATGCCATAAACCGGGCACAAATCCAAGCTCCACGGCCGCTACTGAAAAATTCCTGATGGAAAAACCCAATACACGCAATTATTTTTCTATAATACAGACTGTTAGTGTAAACACCGTTGTCACTAAAACCATAGGTACTTGATTTATTATAAAAAATAACAAAGTTTTCTTTAAAAAAATAAAAAAAGATCTGTCCGACACCGTCCGTAAATTCATGGATACTATGCGCCCGAGTTACGTAATCACCGCAAAGGGTGTTGACCTGCTGCACTTGCCGTCCGTTATAACTACCTACATAAGTTTTAACTAAATACATCATTGTATTATAGGGTGAAATAAATGGAGAGTTTACTTAAAAAAAAAAATTTTTTTTTCATTTAATTTACATTCTATTAGTGAAACCAAACCACTGGTTTCAAGGATGACGGTGTTTACACTAACACTCTGTATAATCTCGTCGTTTCTGCCACTCACTGACCGCGGCCGCGATAATGTCATATTGTCATGTCATGTGGGTCACAATTGTAACCTAACGTAACCCAACCAAATCTGAATCATGTACATTTTTCAGAACCTTTATTCCCAAGTGCATGAAGAAGCGGGGGTGATGTTTGCATGTATCGCCAACTTCGACGAATTCTACTCGGACGAAAACGCTGTCAAGTGCATGCGCGTGCTCAACGAAATCATATGTAATGTATCACTGTTATGATAGGTATCACGCTGACTTCAAATGCACTGCGTATCTTAAAGGAGGCGAAAGTGAAAAATCCTGAATTATGAAAAAGAAAAATCTGCTGTTCCCTACACACATGCACTACAATTCGTTCTAAATGTATGGAACAGCTTTTTCTATTAGAGATAAGCAGATTGATCAGACAGTGATTGCTATGCTAACGTACCTAAAAGATAGTAAAATGGCTTGCCCTGATCTGTGCATAGGTACAACAACCAACAACCTAACCTAACAATCCTAACATCCTTATACAAGCAAATAAATAATTCACCTTTTTATAATAATAATTTATGGTAAAATTTTGGTTCACTACAAAAAGACCCTGCATGAAGCAGTCACGGTGGGGCTGAGTGGGACAAACGCCCCACTCGACCCCACCGTGTCTGTATCCATGAATATTGTCGTATCTTACAGTTTCCTTCGACAAGTTACTGTTGCAACCACGATTCAAGTGTCTTGAGAAGATCAAGACGGTCGGTGCCACGTACATGGTGGCTTCGGGACTTAAATGTGACAACACGGTAAGATAATTAAACT
Organism: Hoplodrina ambigua; assembly: GCA_949774945.1. Lineage (NCBI taxonomy): Eukaryota > Metazoa > Arthropoda > Insecta > Lepidoptera > Noctuidae > Hoplodrina > Hoplodrina ambigua. The sequence goes on from OX458968.1 coordinate 13,043,006, forward strand.
CTTATTCTAATAGCAGTAGAGTTGGTTTTAAGAAAACAATTTTAAAAGACAAAGATATATCAAAGATATTTAGTAAAATATCTTTGTCTTTTTAAATACTCACTACACACTATTGTTATCGTGTGTCCATAAATAAAGGGCAAACCCGAAAAGGGACCATAAACAAAAATATGTAGGTACAAATACAATACCTACTAAAAATTTAAAAAATAGTAAGATATCCTATTAAAGTCTATATGCCTAGCCTATCTCGACTATGTTGGGGTCGGCTTCAAGGCTAACCGGATGCAGCTGAATACCAGTATTTTAAATGGATCTTAGACAGTCGTTACGGGTCATCAGAAGCCCTAAAGTCTGACAACCAGTCTTACCAAGGGGTATCATATTACCTAGTTAGAGCGTGAATGTAGATGGGCTGACCTCTAAGACCCAGTAACTAGTAACACGTATGATAGCCGAGACCAACAGCTTGACATGCTTTCCGAGGCACGGAGGAGTCTCGGTATGTAAAGATGGTCACCCATCTACGGACCAACCCCGGCAAACGTAGCTCAACCTTATGTATCGTGCCCGCGGGGCTGTTATTATTTAGCCACAAGCTCTTCCAATTATTAAAGAAGAAAATATAATTAAAAATACTATCAAATTTAAATTGATAGAAATATAATTATATATTTAAACACTGCAGTGTTTCTAAAATTACTATATCTTTACCTTTATGTTCAGTCGGGAGAGCAAGACTATCACCACTTGTGTTCACTGGTTGACTTGGCACTCGCTTTGAGAGAAGACGTCAAAGGCATCAACTACTATGAATTCCGGCTCAGAGTGGGTAAGATAATTGATCATTTTATCGATTTTAGATGATAATAATATCGTCCCATCAGAATTTTGGACACAGCGGCCAAGCAAGCTTTAAAATTTCGTGTGACGTATTCTTCTCATTGCTCCCTTTCATTGAATACCCATATCATGGGAGTGCACAAAATAACTTGCCCGCCATCTTGGCTGGTCCGCCATATTGGATTCAAAATGACGTCACTTAACTCACCATGCATTGGCATTGCATGTTGAGTTAAGTGCATACAAAATTTCGGCTCAATCGGTTGAGGAAAACTGCTTTAAAATTCAGTTTCAAGTTTTAACCCGAACATACATACATTGCAAGGTAAATTAAAACTTGTAAGATATAAGTAGTTTTGTCTCAACTAAATTGTCTTTTTAATATTACTTTTCAGGGATCAGTTGCGGCCCTCTGGTAGGTGGCGTGATCGGTGCCTCTAAGCCGGTGTACGACATATGGGGTAACACCGTCAACGAAGCATCTCGTATGGAGAGCACTGGGGAGATTGACAAGATTCAGATCACCAAGTACACTAAAGAGGTAAGCTGTGTTATTCCAAGTCATCTTTGACGGCAGTACAAAATATAGGCTAAAACTACAAATTTACGTGTCGATTCCCTAGTTGGGCAAAGTGATATTGGGTTTTTCCACCAATAATTCCTCAGTTGCAGCCTCGGAGTCTAGATTTGTGCCCGGTTGATGGCAATAGGCTCGCCCCCTATTACGTGGGACTTAAACATAACTGGCGATTGTTGGTGTACTGATGGCTACACCTCTGCCTAACCCAGGGATTACAGGCGTGATGTTATGTTATGTTATCTGGTAGAATATAAGAAATATGGTTTAGATTTATTAAAAGTAACTGCTAAGAGTTTTCTATCTGTCCCGGTGTTTATAGCTAATTAAATCTTACAAGTTAAATTGTAATTGTAAACATATGTACATTGCAAGCCAAGTTCGCACATTTGTAATGGCTCAAGTATAACTAGCTTTGTCTTAAGTTAACACCAGAGGCTAGTTTTAAGTCCAATAATAAACACTTTTTGTCGTGTAGCTACTAGGCGGCTTCTACGTCCTTGAGAATCGCGGCAAAATAAAAGTGAAAGGCAAGGGAATAATGGAGACATGGTGGGTTGTGAAGAAGTCCAGGAAGAGGTATCAGGAGGAGCTGAACAACTTAGGATTCCCGGACGAAAGACCGACAGTACCACCACGCTCGCTGGCAGCGCTGGTCTACTCAATGCTACAGTCGCGCAAGCGCATCTATACGCATCCACTCGATGCTGCTGCTATGCGTGAGTACATTACATATACTTTTTTTTTTTCTTGGGTAAATCCTCATGGATACCCTTCGTCACCACCAACCAACCAACCATGCCAGAGGCCCTTGAGGGGGTTTAGAAACTCTGAGACTAGGGTGTGTGTGGTCGTAAGACCTAACTGCCCACACGATAAGAAGACCCTTTGTCTAGGGAAAACGGATGGTTTATATCAGACTCTTACCGGCTAAAATCCCCACGGATCTTCCTGCTATCATGAGTCGAGACCCCGGTATTTACATGACACATGAACACCCCGTCTGGCCATGACATACCCTAGCATAATATGCAACGAAGCGGATTGTTTTTTTTAATTTTATTTTAAGTTAGTTTTATTATATAGTTTAATTTGTGTGTGTTATCATCGCCTTGGAGTAATCTGTAAGACGTTACACTTATTAGTATGAATAAATAAATAAATTATTTTTACAGCTAAACCAAACAACAGTATTCGGACGAACCGCGCAGTGACAGCCCCGTGCGGTACAAACGTGCAAGGCAATAACTTGTGGCGCCCGCGCCCTAGGACTGCGAATACGTGAGTATTGAAACATGTTAGAGGTAACTGGTAATAGACTAGACTACACAACTTCTAATACACCACTACTTGGCGATCTTTTTATGACCTGTCAAAACGCGATTCATCCATAGGTTCTGTACGGCAATATCAATCTGTGACGTCACTTATTAGGCAACTAATTTGACTAACTATTTATTGATTTCAAAGCCACAAAAAACTAATTTTAAAGTAAAAGTTTTTTTTTACACAAAAATAGTCGGGTTTTCAGGGCTAAAAGAAAATGTTTCTTTAAAGAAGACATGTCTTGGAATTATTGGTAACTATCTAATTATTAGGGACTGACGCTTAAACCCATGATTTTATTCATGATAATAAACAACAAAATCCTACTATCAAATATTGACGGTACGGTTGGCGCAGAAGCTGAACGATTGGCTGGCGACATGCATGTCGCTGGTTCAATTACCGCACAGAAAAAATATTTGTATGGCCAACACAAAGTACCAGATGTCACATAGCCATTTTTTCTGGCTATTTGGCCAAAAAAACCCGAGCACTCTAGTCATTGATACAATGTGTATGTAAACGCACCCACGATACAGGAAAAATCCTCGTGTGGCAGTTTCCTTTTGAATAAAGATGCTTATGTGATAACTAACCTCTTGTCGCAGGATAGGCAACGAGACTGATCTCAGCGAAAACATCTGTATACGGAAGCACAGACATAGATTACCCCCCCTGCACGCTGTGAGGCCTGACGCCCCCCACGTGATTATTGCAAGTCGTCCGCAAAACGAAAACCTCCCTTCGAAATCACAACCAACGGAGTCAGGTACGCAATTTAACACAAACTAGCCTTGTTCAAACAACAATATACAGATTAAAAAAACACAAGAAAGACAATCGCCATCAACAACTACAATTTAAAAAATAACCTTTGTTGTTGGCTATGGTTTTGTTTGTTGTTGAAATTGAATTTTAACAAATTGACACGGCAAACAAAATTTGCCATTCAAATTAGAGCTTTAAATAACGATTTAAAGCTCTAATTTGAATGGCAAATTTTGTTTTTGGCGTATTAAAACTATTTTGACTATGACGAGTTGAAAAAGGTAACAGATCGCAGGCGGATGGTACTCTCATACATGAAAAAATAAATTTTTTATTTCTTTTTATTTTATTTTCATGTTATATTCTGTGTTATTTTCTTGCCATATCTGTGTTATTTTTCTTTTTGTGTTAACTAATTTGTTATTGGCGATTGTATAAGATCATAACCAGAGTAATTTCTAATACTTCCGATCTAATGTAAAACCGAAAAAATAAATAAAACACGTTGTTACTTTATTTATGTTACAGAATCGCGTCTAAAAGCAGCAAGTTTCTCAACCACATCGACGTTCAACGGCTCGGCTGGCTCACTGCGCATGCGATCTATAACGAACGCGTTCCTTTTTAAAAATAGAATAAAAAACAAATCTGACAAAGAGAAATTATGTATAGAAGAGAAAGAAAATGGAGAAGATAATGGTGGCAATAGTACATAAATAAATACTCGTAGTATATAAAATATAGTTCATAATTAATGCTATAGGATAGTCTTATTTATTTATTACTAGCGAACCGCCCCGGCTTCGCACGGGTACATTACGACATTTCCGGTGTATTTTCCATTTTTATTTTCATAAAAACCTTGTGCCGATATTTACGAACACTACAAAAAAAGAATCAGCCAAATCTGTCCAGCCGTTTTCGAGTTTTGCGCTTAGCAACACATTTAGCCATTCATTTTTATTATATAGATTATGTATTTATTTATCTCCTTACAACTATCATTACATGCCTTAACCTAATGCGACAGTGCAGATATCAACTAATAAGTACCAGCTTAATTATAGTAAAGCAATAATTGCAAATGCTGATTACTTACCCACTGACAATATTATTCTAAATAACAAATAATTTATTACACCCCAAATACATATCAATCACTATATGTACAGGGGCGGATTTATGTATAGGCTTTTTGGGCTGCAGCCCAGGGCCCCCATGATTATAAGGGCCCTCATTAAGAAAAAAGTATAAGAGTAGGTATCTTATCACTACACTCTCGCCTCCATTACTACAATTTAGTCTCGGTTGTAATGATTAACTATTATTGGCCTAATTTGTTTCCTTTAGTACCGTAAATCATCATTATGGCAAACAGTTATTTGTCAAAATTACAACAACTTTATTATTAATTTAAGGTAGGCCCCCCAAGTAGTGCTAGCCCAGGGCCCCACAAATTCACAGTCCGCCCCTGTGTATGTACGGTGCACGTACATGGGTTTTAAAATAATTTTATTACAATAAGTTAGCCAGTAGGCTCGCGTATTCGCACTTTGGACGCATCCTACATTAATATTGCATTGTTCTATGCATTTTATGTCTATTACATTTTAGTGTTCAATTAGAAAAAAAGAATAGGGAGATAAGAGAAAAAAGATAGAAAAGGGTATGCTTAGATGGTTCGGTCATATTGAGAGGATGAGTAAAAGACGATTGACAAAAAGTATTTATATGGCAGAGGTGAGTGGCAACGCAGGGAGGGGTCGCCCTAGGAATACCTACACTGATCTTATTGATGAGGTCCTTCAGAAAGGTCAGGTGCGGAGTACTCGTAACCGGCGTGCTTGTATGACGAGATGTATGAACGTAGACGGGCGAAAGGAGTATGTATCGTAGCAGGTGGCGTTCTGTAGTTTCTGCCTACCTCCATGGGAAAAAGGCGTAAGTTTATGTATGTATGTTCAATTAGACGTGGTTTGAGTCGGACAACTTGCATTTTTATTTAGATTCATCCCGTTGAGCATTCACTGACATTTTCTGCTTTAAGTTTAAGTTTGACATTTGCATTGACATTACTTTAGGGAAGCATCCTACACTATACATTAAACTCTAATTACCTTACATAACTAACGGAGGTCTAAATTAGTTACAAAAAATTTTTTTTTCATAAAAAAAATACCTACTAAAATTTAATAAAATTACAATTAATAGAAAAAATCAAATTGACTCGATCGATGGTGGATACGATCTGCTCGGGCGCGGTCAAGTAGATGGTGTTCTAGTAGCAGAGGATGACGATGCGCACGCGCCATACCTCGTGGCTTTGTGAAGCGCTTTCCTTTCTAGTCATGCGCGTGAAGTGTGGTCCACACGCACCCAGAGAGTGGATTGTGATGAATTTATTACAGTTTCGTTTTAAACGTGAGTCTAACTAATTCAATATGCCAAATGTGATAATATAACAATAGCTTTTGCCCGCGACTTAGTCCGCGTAAATGCCGGTTATCCGGGTTGCCAGGGACGCAGACAAAGTCGAATAAAAAGTAGCCTATGTTCTTTGTTAGAGTTTAACCGGTCAAGACCCGGCTGACTTACCGGTAAGTCGTCATTACGTGGGACTTGAGTAATTAAACTTATCCGGTACTAAATTTCATCAAAATCGGTACAGTGGTTTAGTCGTGAAGGGGTAACAGACAGACAGAGTTACTTTCATATTTATAATATTTATTAGTATGGATCACGTGTGCATCGGATGCTTATGGACATGTGCTTGAGTCTGTCGCATGGACACGAGGAGCTCAGTGAAGGGATGCACTGGATAAGAGCTCTTATAGCGAGAACTAGTAGCGTCAGCATTGGACTTAAAAACTCTTCTACGCGATCTGCGGCTACTGCGGATTCTCATCTGAAATACAATGTTTATCCATTAACAGAGTTCGGAATACTAATAGCAAGCATCACGCCTGTAATCTTCGGAAGGGTGAAGCAGAGGTGCCCATTAGCACACCCACATTTCGCCAGTTATATTTAACAGTGGGCGAGCCTATTGCCATCAACCGGCACAGATCCAGACTCCGAGACTGCTACTGAGATATTCTTGATGGAAAAACTTAATAACATTTTGCTCGACCTGGGAATCGAACCCAAGACCTCATCCTCAGCAGTCCCGCTTTTACGACCATTAGACCAACAGTGGCAGTTCATTGACCACGCTTACTTTAGGCGGATTGGCGATTTCAGACTTATATTATAAGTCCAGGTTTCCCCACGATATTTTCCTTCACCGATGTCAAAGATGTCCAAAATGAACTTAGAAAGAAGATAAAAACTTTCTTTCTAAAACGATGTAAATATTGAAAGTCGTTACATAGAAAATGGTAGGATTTTTGACGTGTATTGTCCCCATGCTGGCGTCGGCTTCCAGTCTAACTGGATGCAGCTGAATACCAGTATTTTACATGGAGCGACTGCCTATCTGACCGCCACAACCCAGTAACTGGATAATACAATACCCCTTGGTAACACTGTTTGCCAGACTTTCGGGCTTCTGACGACCCGTAACGACTGTCAAAGATCCCGTGTGACAGCCGGGACCAACGGCTTAACGTGCTTTACTACGAGGCACCCGATGGGCCCGTGCGGCTATTATTACTTAGCCACGAGGTTTTGGACAAACTGCCCTAAATAAAAAGTAAAAGCTTTGGTAGGTTTGTACCTCGCAAGACCTGTCGGAGACTTCTCTATCGCGCCTTTTAGACATTGCGTATAAATGAATGAGTTGACCATATGTGAATGGCGGCGGTCGCAGGTTTCCGGTCACCCACCAGGTCTCCATCAAGCCTTTTCCCTTCACTGGCACTTCACCGCGGTACTCCAGCACGAAAATGTCCTTCAGCAACTGCACGACAATACAGGTGTAAAGTCCCCGTCACGAGAAGCAATAAATTATGCAAATAATGAATTTCTACTAAGTTACATAACATCACGCCTGTAATCCCCGAAGGGTTAGGCAGAGGTGTACTCATTAGTACACCCACATTTCGCCAGTTATGTTTTTAGTCCCATGTAATAGGGGGCCAGCCTATTGCCATCAACCGGGCACAAATCCAGAGTCCGAGGCTGCTACTGAGAAATTCCTGATGGAAAAACCCAATAACACTGCCCGACCTGGGAATCGAACCCAAGACTTCATGCACAGCAGTCGAGCTTGCGACCAGTAGACCAACGAGGCAATCACTTAGTTCTACTAAGTTACATAGCGACAAAACATTTGGGACGCCATTTTGAAGTAAATTTACGCTGACGCAGTATTTGATCTAAGGGTTGCAGTCCCCTGAATGTGTGTTTACAAAATTTATTGCTTCTCGTGACGGAGAGTTTAGACCCCAACAATCAATTGACATACTTGATACTACTACAATAATTCTCTATAAAATTTGTATGGATTTTCATGCAAATTCTATGGGTAGCTATGACCGTCACTTATTTTCCAACTGTATACAAGTTGATTGTTAATTTGCCAGAAACATGAATAGGGGTCATTGTACTCATCATAATGAACAACTTTAACTAAGTGCTCAAGTGCGAATTCATGAAAAAAAAAGTCATATCATATTATTATGATTGTGTTATAAAGCATTTTTATAGGGAACAGCTGTTTTTTTTTTTGTATTTTATTCAAAGGGGCCCTTTGTATTCACGGGGCCTTAAGCTACAGCCCCAATTCGCCCCTGGTCACATTACCATAACACTGAATGTAACATTGCAATGCTCACCTGTTGGGTGTACTTGGTAACTTGTATCTTGTGAATCTCCCCAGTGCTCTCCATACGAGATGCCTCGTTGACGGTGTTGCCCCAGATGTCATACACCGGCTTGCGCGCACCGATCACGCCGCCCACCAGAGGGCCGCAACTTATTCCTGATATCATGACGTTTACATACATTTTGGTAGCCGCTTGAACGCAACGAGTAATATAGGCTATATTTAATTTTATTTTTGCGCGGACGAAGTCGTGGGTTAAAGCTAGTACTTAAAATAATAAGCAAAAAGCTTGCTGAGTAACGAATTTATTTTTGGTTTGAAAAATTTCCATTTAGGTTAGCACGCAATGTAAACACACACAAACCTTTGTGCTTGCATTCAATCGAGAAGTTTTATTTTAGTTTTTTACCCAAGCGGAAATTTTCAAAACGGACCGTGCAATGGATTAGCTACTCTTGACGTTCAGCCGAGCATTGAAAATCCAGTGCTCGATTGCACCGTTGGAAGTGGTCGATTGTGAAGTAGCGGAAAGTTTTCGAACACCGTCCATACAGAACACACTAATAGGATCGCCGCGAACATGTTTTACGAACATAGTGTTCGATGTTCGTCAGTGGTACGCACGTGCGAACAAAGTGGTTGCGTATCATGCAACGCAACAAAGTTCGTACGTGCGTACACGGTTTTATTTATTTATTTATCCTCTGTTAACATTACAGGTTATTAAGACCCAATGCGATAACAGGGTATTTTAAAACATTACATATCTACTTATATCTAGAGAAACCAAACACCATAATAAACTTAATACTAATAAAAAAAATATCATTAACTCAATACTCAATATCTCGCACACACAACAACACACACACACACACACACACACACACAAACACATAATACACACACACACACACAAACACATAATACACACACACAACAACAACACACACACACAAACACAACACACACACTCACAACAACACATTGATCTTACCTATTCTTAAATTAAAATAGCTAAACCATTTTCTGACTGCTTCATTCATTATGATGGCGTAGTCAACCAGAGCGTACAAATGCTCATGATCATGTTCTCCTGACTGTAAAAAAAATATCGATGAAGATTATTTTATCATACGAATGAAAATGATTCCAGACACAACAAATGATGATGAACAACAATGAAATTTTCGGTAATTTAAAAATAATCTAAATATTTAATTACTCTCGATCAAAGCAAAGAAAGAAAGTATCAAAGTCAAATTTAAAACATTTATTTCAATTAGACCATTTACAGGCACTTTTGAATTGTCAAGGAGTCGGTCAGTTAGTCCGTGTTCGAATGTAATAGTAGTTTACTTTACCTACCTACTGCCACAGCTAAGTTTAAGGTTAACAATGGTGCCGATTCCCTTGGTCACAAACTAAACTAAAATTAGACTATTTCCATCTTTTTCCGTCCAATAAAATAAGAAAGAGACTAATGTAAATAAGAGCTGTCAAATTTAGTCAATCTGACACATCAGTACAGTTATAGTTGACATCATAAAACGTATGGATTAAAAATACGGAGAAGTTCAAAGCAAAACAAATTTGACATCGCTAACTTAGTTCTTTTATGTCACCGTCCTTTCCTTTCGCTGTATGTTAGTAAGAGATGTCAATTCTCTAAATTTAGTCTAGTTTGTGAACAAGGGAATCGGCACCAATATCCCAGGATAGATAGCTTATAATGCACCTACCTTCTGTTCAAAGTCAAGTCCTGACGCAACCATGTATGTTGCGTTTGTCAACTTTATTTTCTCGATACATTTAAATTCTGACTGCAGTAGTAATTCGTCAAAAAGAACTGCAAAATTACAAAAATGCATTATTAAATGACGGGGCCTCTTAAACATGTAATATAAAAGACAACCGACTCCTTTGAAGGCGGTTGTCTATTTTTGTAAAAATCTTTTTATTTTTCACTTTTTACTGCTTGTGTGTTAATGTTTGAAATCCTTACAAAAAGCCCTTTCAAACAATACCTCACACGATATATTTAAATTTTGAAAGTGGTAGGAGTAGTTGACGTACCCCCTCCCCCTCTTCCTTCAGTCAGTCATCGACTACACGTATAAATAAAGCAATTTTACTTGTTACGACTGTTTTGCTGTGATCCTATAAGGAGTTCCGTTCCATATCTCCGAAGTTCATCATCAGATCATGACAATATTTGTATGGGACTAATTCGGAAGTATACACTTTGAAACAAAAAAGAATCATCCAAACTGATTCATAATTGGCGGAGTAATCGAGTAACATACATACCAAAAAAAACATACCGCCGAATTGAGAACCTCCTCCTTTTCGAAGTCGGTTGAAAATAACAGTCTATTATAACCAGGGGTCGGAATTAGGTAGAGTTATTGATGTACTAACACTGATTTCATACAGCGAAAGAATTAAGTGGACATGCCTAAAATCCCGAGATTAATTTTAAAGAGCACAAAAATCCCGTGGTTTATACATTATTATTACGTGGTATTACATAATTTAACACAATTAAATAATCCTAGTGTAAGGGGCAACGTAAATAAATAAAAATTGACATTACGTATAAGTGCGTTGAGCCTGCGCAAGTAGGTGAGTGCATCGCCGGAGCAAGTATCGAAGTTAGCGATACATGCGAAAAGTACGCCCACCTCATCGTGCTGCTGGGAATATAGATTCTGGAATGAAAAACAAACTGAAATTATTAAAAAATACATTGAACTGGCAAAACATGTAGGCTCGCGTCACCGACATGCTAATCTGACTGCATGACCAACATGCTAATGTTGCGCAACTGGCCAGTTATTCAAAACTTTTAAATTGTCACTTAAATTAAACATTTATTTAGATAACTTTAATCCACACATGAGACTTAAACTAGTACAAAATATTAAGCAGGGACTTGTTCCGCTGCACGCACGTTATGTAACTTTCAGATTCGTCAAATGACTTTTAACATCCGTTACATTTTAAACTATAAATATAAGCTGAAGAGTTCATTTGGATCTTTGATCTCAGAAACTGCTAGTCCGATTAAAAAAATCTTTAACAATATTTAGCCCGTTTATCCAGGAAGGTAGTAAGCTGTATTACATCACGCTATTTCCTACGGGAACGGAGCAGTTATCAAAAACGTAACTTAATAGTAAAAAAAAAACTTACGTCAGGGCGCCAATCTCTGCTCAGAAAATGATTAACAACATGATCGGGCAGTATGTGGCGAAGAAACTGTCTGTTTGTCCCCTGAACGGACTCCATATGAATAAGGTCTAGTCTTGCTTGCCGTTTCCAAAAAAAGTCGAGCCGTGATATAAGTTCCAGCAACCTCGCGTGAGTAACCACAACTACTAGGAACCCGCATAACACAACCAGCATTTGTGCGGGCAACAGTAACCTGGAAACCAAAGACATTACTAAGTTAGTAATCGTGAAACCTGGTTAGAGATATCACTATAACATGGCGCCCCTCCATATTACTATTTCAGTGTGTAGACATATCCATATGAAAGACTTTCTATGTAGTTGTAAGTATTCGTCTTCAGTAGCAGGCCGGCAGAATTGTTGGTCAACTAATCATAACTAGCAAGACAACGCACGTGACATTTTCATAGAGTATGTCAGTGCAGCGCCATACTAATAAAAATGATTAATCAATGACGCCGCTAGTCGAGCAACAAATCGCCGATTTGTTTTTGTTTCGAGAGCCGCCTCAGTACGCACACATTTAATGTAAGTCTTGTAAATACTTTCACAAATACTTTCAAACGTTTTAAATTTGAGGAGGGGCGCGCCATTTTATTAGTTTATCTATACGTATTTAATTTATTCACACAATGTAACAAACATAACATCACACCTGTAATCTCTTAAGGCTTAGGCAGAGACGTACCCAAATATTTATTGTTCCAGCTCTCTATCAGAAGGACGGACGGATTTTAAGCAAGACCAAAAGGTCTAAGCTTGGACCCTTGCTTAGGGAACTCTAAAAAATATTACAATTACACTCACGTGTTCTTTGTCGGGTAATACATGTAGTAGTGAACAATCAGGACGCAGTACATCACGACGTTGAGGGTCGCGAGCAGCGTCTTGATCAGGAAGTACAGCTTGAGTACTGAGGTGAGAGCGACCAGGCATAGCACCCAAGTGAACACCACGTATTCTGGCTGATGGCATTCGTCTGGTGAAAGAAATAAGTATACAGTGCTATTAATTAATATTAATATCTTGGGACAACTCACACACGGCTATCTGATCCAAAGCTAAGCAGAGCTTGTGTTATGGTAACCAGACAACTAATAAACATACTTATATAATTAATAAATACATACATATTATAGATAAATCACACCCAGACACAGAACTAACAATCATCCTCATCACACAAAGTTTGTCCTGGGTGGGAATCGAACCCACGACCTCCGGCTTAGCAGTCAGGGCCGCTAACCACTAGACCAACAGGCCCGTCATCTATGCTATGAGAATAGAATGGAATAGAGTGGGAGAGAATACAATATAATAAAATGGATAAGAATGGAACAGAATAGAATACAATGGAACATAATGGATTAGAATGGAAAATAATCAAACAAAATGAAATAGAATGGAGTACAGTGGAGTAGAATGGAATACGATGGAATAGAGATGAAGATGATTTTTTATATATTTGTAGAGATAAGTATAAAATATTCACCTGCAATAATGTCACTATAAAACACAGTCTCCGTAGCGTTAGTAATTACTGTGCTTGTAGTGTTTGGCTGGTGGGGCGGCAGGGGGCAGATGTACAACCTCAAAGTGCTGCAACAAGATAAAACTAACCTCAAAACATCTAAAGCCGAAAATTGAATGTTTTTCCCGTCATTGCGAATATTATTTTGTTCTCGACCATACCTTTCCTAGGCATTCTTTGCTGCTTTGTAAACAATAATTAGTTAATCAATTGATTTAGCAAATAAGTGACGTCACAGTTCAATTTTGCAATATAAAATCTTTGGGGGAATCGCGTTTTGACAGCTTATAAAAAGTACTTCAATTGATTTGTATCAAGTACCTACCTAGTTGAATTTAGAATTGCAACTGACAAAGTAAAGATGACTATTTTGATTGTATTAAGCACTTCCTACATGCGTGTATTAGAAGTTTAAAATTTAAATTTAGAATAGAATTTAGAATTGCAACGGTTTTAAAAGCATTCGATATTTTATTTATATATTAAAACTTTATGCAACAAAAGTACAAAGGCGGACTTAGGCATTCTCTAAGAGTCGACCAAAGGTGGTGAAGAGATAACCTGGCAGGTGCAAGTTATTGTACGAGAGTAAAACAACAAAATTAGAGATTCAAATAAAATAAAAAATGTACTCAAAAATTTACATACATACATACTTACATAAACTCACGCCTTTTTCCCATGGGGTTAGGCAGAAACTACACAACGCCACCTGCTACGATCCTTACATACTCCTTTCACCTCATCTACATTCATACATCTCCTCGTACAAGCATGCCGGTTACGAAAAAATTTAACATCATAAAATACCTTGATAAAGATATGATAAAAATGAAGAAGCAGATATGCATGACCCTGAGGATGCGTATGTTGGTCACTTTGGCGGAGAACGATGCGAGGTGACGCTGGAGTGAGGGGAACTCTTGGAGCATCACCAACATGAAGCACAGGGTGAGAGGTATCGTCATCACCATGAGAGCAATCATCAGATTCCGGCAGCTGTAGAAAGAAACTAGTTATATTTATTTAAAACTTTTTGTTTTATTTTTTTAACTAGTTTTGTTTTGTTTATTTTTCATGAAAATTATTTATTTTTATTGTAGGTAATCCTTTTAATGTTAATTTGTTCTTTATAATTTAGTGTAAAATTTCGATACAATGTAAAAATTGTTATTGAAATAAATTAAATGATTTTTTTTATTTTATGCAACAAAAAAACGAAGGCGGACTTAATGTCTTAGGCATTCTCTAGCAGTCGACCAAAGGAAGCAACCAGTTAAACAAACGAAAAGCTGTGGGGCTCACAATAATGCATTTTATTATTTTATTTTTTGTTATTATTTTGTGTGAATATAAACACGTTACTTTCTTTCATTTTCTAAAAGTACCAACTAGTAAATAAAGGCGGAAACAGACTTATAACACGATACACGTGGGATGACGTAACGTGCCATAAGTCTGTTTCCGCCTTCAATACTCACTTGTAATGCGCAAGAGTCTGCACGGCGACAACAAACAGCCACTGTACCATGCAGCACATAACGTTAGATTTGAAGGTTTCTCTATCGAGCTCTAAGAAGACGGCCTCTAGATGTTTTTCTTTGAACTGCAACGACAAGCTACTCATGTGTTCCGCGCTAATGTCGATGAAGCTGTGTATCTCGTCGAAATCCTTAAAATAATAAGTAAAAAATTAATGGTAAAATTAATGGTAAAAATAAACTTAAAAAAAAAAGCTTTTTTAGTGTGATGTTACTTTATCGTTTTCTACTCTTCCCTTTCATTTGATATCCATATGAGGGATTGAGACTAAATATGTAATCCGCCATCTTGGAACGGCGGCGAATATTGAGTATTTCATTTCTCATTTTAGTTTTATTATAGTCGGGTAACTAGCCTTAGAAAGCACGCTAAGCCGTTGGTACCAGCTGTCATACGTGGATCTTTGACAGTCGTTACGGGTCGTCAGAAGCCCGAAAGTCTGACAACCAGTCTTACCAAGGGGTATCGTATTACCCAGTTACTGGGTTGTGGAGGTCAGATAGGCAGTCGCTCCATGTGAAAGACTGGTATTCAGCTGCATCCAGTTAGACTGGGAGCCGACCTCATCATAGTTGGGAAAAGGCTAAGCAGATTGATTGATTGTGGTCGGGTAAATAGAAAAGGGTACAAAGTCTGTTGCTCACCTCACCGTCAGTCTTCTGTTGCACTTCGTAAATATCGCCATGGTAGTACTGTAATAAACGTTTTAAATAAGAATCGGCGACAACCAATTGTACACTGTACTATATATTGTGTAAGGTGCAATTTTGAATTCTCGTTAAGTTCAAGCAGGTAATTATGGTAATGCGTAGTCAAAGTTGAATAGTTTTGTTTGTATAAAAGGATTACTAAAGTAAATTGAGTTGTTGACACATAACATAACATAACATCGCGCCTGTAATCCCCGAAGGGTTAGGCAGAGGTGTACCTACCCATTAGTACACCCACATATCGCCAGTTATGTTTTTTTTCCCATGGAATAGGGGGCGAGCCTATTGCCATCAACCGGGCACAAATCCAGACTCCGAGGCTGCTACTGAGAAATTTCTGATGGAAAAACCCAATAACACTTTGCCCGACCTGGGAATCGAACCCAAGACCTCATGCACAGCAGTCGCGCTTGCGACCACTAGACCAACGAGGCAGTCGGTGATTATTTATTTATTTATTTATATATATTATGACAGCATTACATAGTTGTGGACATTATGCGCCGCGTCGAACACTGAAGCGACTCGCGCGCCTGGCCCCGCCCCCAAACATTGATAACAAACATAAGTTGCAAATTTTCCCTTTATACTTTCACGGGCTTAGGACCGTCAAATGGGAAAGGTATGTCGTATTTCAGACAAAACAATATTTTATTTTGAAAACTTTACAAACCAATTTTTTTTTTCCAAAAATTTTGTCTTTAAAAGATACCTACTGCCTAGAAAAAAATTGGGATGTGATATGAAAAGTCTTCCTGTAGACAGAAGGAATAGTATGGATTATGATTATTATTATTATGATTATTGATAGGAAGGGTTTATGGCAAGTTGTCACCTGATCAAGAACCATACATTTTCGAAAGGCATCTCCGGCTTCCAGTGGTTCTCCTCAACCGGTTCGTTGCACTTACGACGTGACCTCTTCATTAACTTAGGTGGTGTCGGAGCGGCGGAGTGCTGGCCACTGTCTACCCTGAAACGAAAAAACTACCATTTACCGGATGGAAGGGACCTCGTCACGAAAACTTTTACCATGAAGTAGATATGCGAAATGTAGCTCACTGAAAAGAAAAGAAAAGAGCTCTTTTAATCAAAAGAGCTCTTTTGATCAGCACGGACTCTGTTACCTTATTCACCCTACAAAAAAAACTAATCCGAATAATAACCAACATACAACAAACCGACAGCTGTAAACCACACTTCCAAGAACAAAAAATATTAACCCTTACCTGTCTGTACATATTCGAAATCTGCAAATTTGTCCGTGAATACCCTCAATTCTATACCACTCGTAAAGACATCCAAACGTTACGACATAAAAATAGACTAAACCTGCCTACATCCCGACTGAAAATGCACCCGTCAAGTCCCTTAGCCATGTCGGTAAAGATATATAATAAACTACCAAAAAACTTAAAAGAAGAAATAAAACAAACATATTTTTAAATAAGCTAAAACATTTTCTAGAAATGAAATGCTACTACACAATAAATGAATTTTTCTGTGATAAACTAACATCACGCCTGTAATCCCCGGAGGGTTAGGCTGGAGGTGTACCCATTGGTACACCCACATTTCGCTAGTTATGTTTTTAGTCCCATGTAATAGGGGGCGAGCCTTTTGCCATCAACCGGGCACAAATACAGACCCCGAGGCTGCTACTGAGAAATTCCTGTTGGAAAAACCCAATAACACTTTGCCCGACCCGAGAATCGAACCCAAGACCTCATGCACAGCGACGACGGCGTGAGTTTATGTATGTATGTATGTATTAATGACGACGACTTAATGCTTATAATGTAGTTTCTATATTATATAACTGAATTCTCATTTCCCTTGGCCACGGCATCACGAGTGAGCGGCTGAAGAAAATAGCGGTACGAAGGTTACTAGGTCAAGCCCGCCACACTGTTCCCACCCACTGCAACTCCTGAAAGCCAGAATCAACAGTGGAGGCCACCAGAAAAGCGTCGAGGCAATGAAGCTCGACGAGTCCCAGAGAAACGATTAACTGTCTTGGGTCCCGCAACGAAATTAATCAGAAAAGAATAGCGGAGGAGTAAGAAAAATAAAATAGTTTCCACTTCCCTCCAAACAAGCAGGAGACAGAACAGAACTAGGCCAATAGGCACAAAAGAATGTTTGCAACTCGGAAAAGCCCAGATTGCCAAGCACCACGGATTGAAATTATTACTAAATTAATGGGTCCTAATGTGTAATAGTTTAAATATAAAACAGACATAAAGAAAAAGGAAATAATATAATAAGTGCATCAAATCATTGTGTTATCAATAGTTCATTTTTTACGGGAGTGTAAATGAAAAACCTAACTAATATTATAAATGCGAAAGTAAGTTTGTTTGTTACCATTTTACGCCTAAGCCACTGAATCGATCATCCTGAAATTTTGCATATACGTTGCTAGGTGTACAGGAACGAACATAGGGTACCTTTAATCCCGAAAATAAGTACTGTTTCCGAGGGAATCCACAAAAACGTTCTTATGATCATAGATGGCGCCACGTGTCGTTTCGAATCGGGAATTTTTTTCCGCGACTTATGCGGACGAAGTCGCGGGCAAAAGCTAGTTGTAAATAAATTTATGACAGTGTACCTGGTGGCCGATGTTCTTCTAATCGGTTGTGACTGCTCCGTACTGTCAATGAAGTAGGTGACGGGGTGGTGTTCTGCAAGGAACGGGTCCCGCGTCCCGCCCGCCCCCGGCTCCACCTTAAATGCCCTGTTTAGGCACTTGTAAGTAGAGGATGAAATGTGCACGCGTCTAGAGAATATCGAAAACATGGATTAAGAATTGGTATTCGTTCTGCCAACATGAAACTACCCACGTAAATTGATCTCCCATTTTAGAATTAATTGTAATAAATATTTAACGCCGACGAGTTTTTGCAGTGACGGAAAACGGCATGACGGTCTCTCATGTTGCCATGCCACTGATCTGGACTGCATACTATAAACTCCGATGTTTCTCAATATGCTTAATTTTTATTGTTTTTTAACTACACATCTGATATATACACATCACACGTCACATCGTGTGATATTTCACATCTGCCAGGCGTCCCGTGACAGTCAACTGACACGTGAGAGTGTCATGCCGTATGCCGTCACGGCAAACTGGCCGCAAAATGTGCCAATAAATGTTTCACATCAATAATTACTTTTTTACTGGGAAATAGAGGGTTAACACTAATAAATTGAATTACTGAGAAATATAGGGTTAGCAGAACTAGGCACAGTTGGAGTCGCCTGGTGCGTACACCATAAAGAGTTTTAACTAGGTACTAGGTAGTACCTACCCTGGCAGGCCACTGCTCTCAATGTGGTTAGCGATGCTGACGTCACGCGACCACAGGTCGAGCTGCCACTTGAGCCGGCCCAGCACCGCGCACAGCACCTCCCCGCTGTGGACACCGATGCGCATGTCCAGCTCCACCTGGACACAGAATGAGGATGTGAAACTTGCAGGGAAGGCGAAGCAAAAGTTGTTACATATATACATCATTCCCAAAGCTGTAATCCCCAAAGGCTTAGTCAGAGGTGTACCCATTACTACACCAACATTTCGCCAGTTAAGTTACATGTAATATGGGGCGAGCTTATTGCTGTCAACCACCTGGTTGATAGGAATAGGCTCGTCCCATAACCAGACTCCGACGCTGCTACTGAGAAATTCCTAATGGAAAAATCCAATAACACTTTGCCCGACCTGGGAATCGAATCCAGGACCACATGCTCAGCAATCGCGCTTTGCGACCACCCAACGTATTGTTTTAGGAACCTACACTGACCTTATTGGTGAGGTTCTTAAGAAAGGTCAGGTGCGCAGTACTCGTAACCGGCGTGCTTGTATGACGACATATATGAACGTGGATGAGGCGAAAGAAGTATGTAAGGATCGTAGCCGGTGGCGTTCTGTAGTTTCTACCTACCCCCATGGGAAAAAGGCGTGAGTTTATGTATGTATGTACTTATCTCATATGTATTTTAATCTCTTGTGAGTATTTTCAAATTCGTATGTACTTTCTAAAGTTTATCTTAGACATTACTGACGTCATTCCGTGCCTTGGAAAGCACGTTAAGCTGTTGGTCCCGGCTGCCATACGTGGATCTTTGACAGTCGTTACGAGTCGTCAGAAGCTTGAAAATCTGACAACCTGTCTTACCTAGGGGTATCGTATTACTCAGTTACTGAGTTGTGGAGGTCAGATAGGCAGTCGCTCCATGTAAAATACTGGTATTTAGCTGCATCCGGTTAGACTGGAAGCCGACCCCAACATAGTTGGGAAAAGGCTAAGCAGATGATGATGTAAGTATTTTTAAATTATTTATATTCTAAGTAATATTTCACCGTTATGTCCTTCACTTGCCGCCGAACGTCGCGTATGACGTGTATCATCTCCAGGCCCAGGTTGACGCAGCAGTGCGCGTGCTCTGCGAGCGGTTCCAGCAGCCCGCTCACGCACACGTAGCAGTCGCCCAGTAACTTGATGCGGAGGCAATTGTTCTTCTGACAATATTAATATATATAAATTACGCATCACGTTGTTTGTCCGGGATGGACTCATAAACTACTCAAACATTTTTTTTTTACAATATGGCTATATAACTTAAAAGATATGATAGTTTTTATATCGATTATTGACCTCAATATCTTTACTTTAAGCCACAGCAGCGCGTGGCCGAGTCAGCTAGGAATATATATTTTATAAAAGGACGTTGCCCTACATTAAGAGATTTCCAGGTTTTAGACTTTTTACGCCCTTCTTCCCCTTCGTATGCGATATATGAGGGATAATTTATATTATGAGGTCAATAATTATTTAAGACCCCAACTTACCGATGCCAATTTATCGAAGCGAGCGAATAATGAATTCAGCAACTCCACCAACTCTTGCGCACTACACTTACTGGATAAATCTGTTAACAGAGGGTGACATGTTAATGATCTATGCGGATTGGTAAGATTGCCGCCTTACGCTGAATACCAGCGCAGCGCCGTGGTTTTGTGCCTTTGTTTGTGCACAGACCACGGCATTATGCTGAGCGTTAGCCATTTCGCATGGTAGCGACGCGTATTTCCGTCTAGGACATTATCTTTTTTAAATAATTTAAATATTTTCTAAACAACAATCTTTATAGGTATAATGGGCGTCACTTTCTCGTGAATAAACAGTTTTTATTTCTTTCCTTTCGTTCTATTTTAAGTGTTTGTGTCTTGGAATTATTTGTTAATGTTGTCAATTGTGTCAAATACCCATTTCCTGCCCCCAAAATCTGTCACCCTAGACTAAAGCTTGTTGTCCATCTTCAGGTCAAGTGTGCTCAATTTTTTTAACAGTCGGGCCAAGCGTTAGATTTGGAAGTTTTCGGCGAGCCACTAACGATTGCTATTAGTTACTTTTGAGACATGTGCAATAAAAACATCATCATCTGCCTAGCCTTTTCCCAACTATGTTTGGGGCCGGCTTCCAGTATAACCGGATGCAGCTAAATACCGGTATTTTACATGGAGCGGCTGCCTATCTGACCTCCACAACCCAGTAACTGGGTAATATGGTACCTCTAGGTAAGACTGATTGTCAGACTTTCGGGCTTCTGACGACCCGTAACGACTGTCTAAGATCCACGCATGACAGCCGGGACCAACGGCTTAACGTGCTTTCCGAGGCACGGAGGAGTCTCGGTGTGTAAAGATGGTCACCCATCCACGGACCAACCCCGGCAACCTGACGGATCGACCCGTGCGGCTATTATTACTTGGCCACGAGCTCCTACATGTGCAATAAAAACAAAGGTATTAAAAAACAATTGTAAGTAAACACGTGGGCGCACTCTATTGATTTGAATTGATGAAAAATAAGATGGTAATTAACGGAAAAATTAACGTAAGAGCGGAAACTTGCAATCGGAGGCCAGTCAAATTCTTCGAGCCTGCGGTTTAGCAGCCTTGGTCTAGGTTATGCTCACCAGTGAATCCCTTGATATCAGCAAACAGGATGGACACGTCACGACTCCCGCTTGTTACATCATCCAACATTTGCTGGAAGTTGGCTGCCTCGTTACTCATGTGAGTGGTCATCTTCTTCGCCAAGTAGTCTGGTATAACTGCAAGATAAAGTCAAAGTCTAAACATTTATTTCAATTAGACCATTTACGGGCACTTTAGCCGAGCCAATGAAACGACTCATAATTTTGGTGACGCATAACATTGCGCTTATAGGCGAAAGCGTATATTGCAGTAGACAAGGCAGATGAAGGCATGGTAAAGTCAAAGTCCAAAGGCTGTCATACGTGGATCTTTGACAGTCGTTACGGGTCGTCAGAAGCTTGAAAGTCTGACAACCAGTCTCACCAAGGGGTATCGTATTATCCAGTTACTGGGTTGTGCAGGTCAGATAGGCAGTCGCTCCATATAAAATACTGGTATTCAGCTGTATCCGGTTAGACTGGATGACGACCCCAACATATTTGGGAAAAGTCTTGGCAGAGACCAAGTACGCTGGAGATGGTAATAAAATAATTACCTATAATTTTCCTTATGAGAGATATTGGTAATAAGCATCTTACCACTTTGTATTAAGTGCCACTGCCTATCGCACTCGACCCTAGTTTTCTCGTATGTAGTCTTAGACTTTCGTGTTTCTAAAAATGTCTTCCGCTGTTCACAGTCCACGAACGACTTAGCATATAATCCCGCGAAGTTAACCGCTGCGCAGAGTAACACGTTGCCTCCTAGAAGACGCCAGGCGCATGCGCTCTGTAAGGATTAAGTAACTATAAGTAGTAACTGCCCCGTTGGTCTATTTGTCGCAAAGCGCGACTGCTGAGCATGAGGTCTTGGGTTCGATTCCCAGGTCGGGCACAGTGTTATTGGGTTTACCATCAGGAATTTCTCAGTAGCAGCCTCGGAGTCTGGATTTGTGCCTTGCTAATGGCAATAGGCTCGCCCCCCATTACATGGAACTTAAACATAACTGGCGAAATGTAGGTAAACTAATGAGTACACCTCTGCCTAACCCTTCGGGGATTAAAGGTGTGATGTTATGTGTCGAATCATCACTACTTACATACTCCTCAGTCTCTGAGTACATGATGTGCACTATGGTGGCCACGACATGTCCCGCACAGGACAGGACCCCCAGGGCGATGCAGCAGTGCAGGGACAGCGGGAACAACGCGTACGGCACGAACACTACGAACAGCATGTACCAGACTTGGTTCTGACACTCTTGGAAGCCGATCCCCTGCTTGCTCAAACCTGTACATAATAGACCGTTCGTATTTATATTTTACTAGCTTTTGCCCGCGACTTCGTCGGAAATAAATACCCATGTTCTGCCATTTCAATTATTTAGTTAAAATCATGATTCAAAACGACACGTGGCGCCATCTATGATCGTAAGAACGTTATTGTCATTACCCTCAGAAACAGTACTTTTTTTCGGGATTAAAGGTACCCTTTTTTTTTTTTTTTTTTTTTTTTTTTTTTGAGGTGGTAAAAATCATCAAATGACTCCTTCCGCCCTGGGTGGGGCGGGAGGGACTGTCAGACTTTTACTGACTAAAAAACCACCCTGTTCCTTCTGTTGCCCTTTACGTTCCGGGGCCACGGTATCCTGTTAAGACGTCCCGCAACCCCGGCAGGCGTTGGCCCCGTTGGGGGCCCCGTCCCTGTGCTGACAGCTCTTTGAGGCGCGCGCGAACAGAACGCGCCGTCGACCCGGGCTTGGTCCTTGATCGGACGGCAAGCTACCCATTACTCGCCGTCCGCAAGCCCGCGCCTACGGTGGCCGGATGTCGCCTCGCGACGTCCGACGCCCTGGGCGTCTCCCGCGGCGGCTGGGGCGTGAGGTGGTTCTCTCCCTCACGCGGCCCGCCTCCTCCTTCGCTAGCATTACAGCTTCGCAGAAGGAGGTGACTGCATCCCATTTCCTCTCGCCCCGGAGCATGGCCTGAACCAGGTCCGGTCGCGAGAGGTCGCCGCCGCCTATCGCCTCCGTGAGGACACGGCGGTGCTCTGCCCAAGCGGGGCAGTCCTGCACCGTATGCTCCACCGTGTCCTCCGGGCGATCCACACAGTGGTGACACCCGGGCGTTTCCTCCCGCCCTATCCGACACAGGAACCTCCCGAAACAGCCGTGTCCGGTGAGGACCTGCGTCAGGCGGTAGGTGAGGACGCCGTAGCGCCTCTCCAGCCACTCCTCAAAGAGGGGTCTTATCGCCGCGATTGCGGCGTGCCCGAACTTGGGTTGCGACAGTCGCATCTCCCATTCCGCCATGAGATCGCAATTAAAGGTACCCTATGTTCGTTCCTGTACACCTGGCAACGTTTATGCAAAATTTCTGGATGATCGTTTCAATGGCTTAGGCGTAAAATGGTAACAAACAAACTTACTTTCGCATTTATAATATTAGTTAGGAAGTTAGGATGAGCTTTTCTTACGACATTGTCCGCATCGAAAATGGTTCTAATAGGATTTTTAATTAGTTTTTTATACAAAATTGTAAGTAGATAGAGAACAATAAGGAAACTTTGCCCCCATTTTTCACCCACTTAGGTGTTGAATTCCGGAAAATCCTTTCTTATCAGAAGTTTACGTCATACAAAGAAAACACCGTCCAAGTTTCAGGTCTCTACGGTCAACGGTTAACTGTGCGTTGATCCGTCAGTCAGTTATTCAGGACAAAGCATTTTATATGTAAAATTATAAATATATAAAGAAGAAGATAGATACATTAGATTTTGCCTGCGAAATGTCGACAAATATTAACATTATAGTGCCAATCGCACATTTAGCCTCTAGAATACGTCGTTTGCCGGCCTGGCTGCGCGACTAAGTCCAGTGGGTCCGCCTCTATGAGCGACCGCCCGCCAAGACCGAGTGACTGTTGCCTGAAGTACACGCACTCCTGCGTATATGATTATAATAAGTCTTTTACCTTGCACGATAAGCAGTACCCAGGTTACCGCCGCGGCCCAATGGAGGTGGTTGTTAGCGAAGGATCTCCACCAGCTCAGCAAACACACACACACGTTCAAACACGCGAATATTGCCGTCCATACGATTTGATTGGTACTTGGAGTCGCCGCTGGAAATGTGCCTTAATTTTTGTATGGATTCTCGTAATATATTTCATTTTTTTTTTAAGATCATTGAAATTCTTACTTATCTCAAGTGCATTTACAAACAACTACCTGCAGTAGGTATACCTACATACAAATATTTGCTACGTGCGGGAATCGAACTCGCGACAATCGTTTCGCCAACCTTAGGTGGTCGACTTAAATTTAACGAAATTGGTCCAACTGCAGCTATGCGAATGCAGTTAGACCAATTTACCGCTACAAGAAACGAGTTAGGTACGTACGTACAGGGGGCCAACCACAAGCTCTTAAAACAGTATTATTATAATATTACTTTGCCTTCCACACTGTTGGATTTTCAACGCTCTGATCAGCGCCGAGAGTTGAAAATGCAACAACAGAAATTACAAAGTAATATTAAAATAATATTGTTATAAGAGATGGCGGTAGGCGCCCTGATATTGTTTATTAAACTTACCATGCATGTGAGTAAGAACATAAATAATCACCAGACCCACCTGAAAGTCAAAGTCAAAATAAAAGCATTATTTTTTAATTAGACAGTAAAGGATCGGTTCACATCTGACGGAAGCTACGTCGAACGTATCGTCTTCAGTAGATATGGTCGACGCACTAACGCATCATCGATTATGTGTGTATGGTTGGATATTCTATTATCTATAATATTTGACTGTTTCTGCGTTACGCGACTGACGATACGCGGCGTATCTTCCGTCAAATGAATCGACCCTTACCCTTTTGAAATGTCAAGGAGCCGGTTAGTTAACCAGAAAGTTGAAGCTCGTTCCAAAACATAGGTAAGCCTCTACTCGTTTCAAAACGTCTATGGAGAAGAATGAGCAAAAAACTCAACGGGTCCTCTTTTATTTTAAATATTATACCAGTATACACAATTTTATTAAGCTACTAACTTAACGTTTTTCTACTCACTTTAAGTGCCAAATCGACGAGGTTAACCATCATGAGAGACTTCTGTCGCTGTCTCCGAGAATATCTTTGGTATGACTGTTCAACAGCTTCATTCTGGTAAAGATATAAGTAGCCAGTAGTAATTTTGTTTTTTTTTCTCAAATTGGAAGCTACGTTATCACTGAGTGCTATATCTTATTAAAAAATATTAGGGATCAGTAAGAAAAATCACGAGGACGAAGTCGCGGGGAGCGTGCCTAATGTTACAGTTCAGATAAAGTCAGTGACTGATGAGGAGAATGATTTATGATACAATTTGTTACATTATGGCGCATCTTTGCCGGGAGCGTTCGCCTCTAAAGTAACAGTTCAGTTTCGACCTAAAAATCAAATCTTGGATTGTTACATTACAGGCGAATACTCATCAGCTAGCGTAAGCATAATAAACTGTATTATTTCAACGTTAAAATCCCTATTAAAGCTTCGTCCTGATTCGCCCCTGCATTCCTATTCACCCCGTTTGACTGTACCTACTGTCTTATTAAGTATTTTGAATGAAATCTGTATGAAAATTAAACTTACCTTAAAACTGTTTGTGATGACTGGACAGTATATACCCTTGTAGTAGCGTGGCTCAAGCATGTTGTACTGCCAATATCTAAAAATACATATTTTTATAAAAACAAGCTTTTTGATTGCATCCAAAATGAATATTATTCAAAATTCCAGCTTAATCGAACACCGGGAAGTGGGTGGCTTTACGCAGAGTCATAATTAGTACCTATGTATAAAAAGTTGATCATAAACAGCTGCTATAAATTAAGAGACTCCATGCGACCACGAGAATTTATAATAACAGTCCTCTTAATTTAATATTTTATTAAAGAAAGATTCTACATTTAAAAAACAAGGATTAAAAAAGCTTGTAAAATATCCATTGTAGGTTATGGCGTATTATTATTTTATGGTATTTTTCTATACGAACAGATTTAGGTACAATAAATATTTAACTGACTACAATACCTCGATGTCCTATGCTATCTGCTTCAGATTGAGTCAGAACCTTCTCACACAGAACGAGAAACGGTCACAGCTTCGATGTCTAACCTACCTAACGTTGTAAATAACGAGAACAATAACTACATCTATGTAGGTAGGTACTTGAAGTTAGCGATTGGTTCATCTAAAACAAGCGTTATCAATTTATTGATGTTATTTTCCTAGTGGGTACCTGACTGTTGGCGTAATTTATAGCATTCTAGGATTTTAGGATTGATGTTGTTAATTTTAGTTAGGGAGTTGACTACTTTAACCATACATTTCAAGAAACAACATTTGCAATAAAAAAAAACACTTTGTTTCAGTAGAAACCCTTTACTGCAAAAATAGTTTTTTTGCGGCTTATAAATCAATAAATACACACACAAAATCACGCCTGTGATCCCCGAAGGGTTACGCAAAGGCGTTCCCATTAGTACACCCACATTTCACCAGTTATGTTTAAGTCCCATGTAGTAGGAGGCGAGCCTATTGCCATCAACCGGGCACAAATCCAGACTCCAAAGCAGCTGAGAAATTCTTGATGAAAAACCTAATAACACTAGTCACAGTCAGTCAGTATCACTAGTTCATAAGAAAAACTTCGTAAAAACAATAAATCATTTTTCATTTTTATTAACACTGCCTGACCTGGGAATCGAACCCAAGACCAAAAAAAAAAGAATGAATCAATCAATAAATAGGAAACATAATAAAAAAAACTTTATTTATGAGGCTAAGCTAGATGCGGGCAGCGCAGAACCGCGTCATTGTGTCTATTTGGGGAGGGCTATGTCTAGCAGTGGTCGTCCTTAACCTGATATGATGATGATAAGGTTGACTGAGAATAGATAAATAAAACAACAAGTAAACTTTCCATATATAATCGATATAAACATTATAAATAAAAGCGTCTCACATACACACAGCATAACATCTTGCATACGAGGACCGACCACAGATAATAAAAGTATTCAATGACTTGACTTCATTCCGGATCATACTGGTTTACCAAAGAGTTCAGTATTCAGATCTTTTAAATTTAGAATCACTAAAAGTCCATATGTAAGGCTACCAAGTTACTTGCATACTTTTGTGCAAGTTTCAGGCATGTGTATTTGAAGCTTAAGAGTGGGACCAAGGGCTTGACTAATCGGCTATAAGCATGTACGTAGCGTTATGCCCCCCTTCAGGTGACCTACCCTCTCTTAAGGGAGTTTAAGGGGGTTTCCCCGACCCCACAATTTTTTGTCTAAATAGGTATTGCGTTTGCGCATTATGGAAGTCAAGTCATCGTATAGTATAATATAATCTATGCACACTAACACTACGGTAACTACTTGTGACACATTGATACAATGAAACAAGAAAATTCACATTAAAATGCCGCGAATACATTGCTTCTTTTGTATTGTTGAATATAATTTTAGAATACTGTTAAAACACCAAATGTATAACACAACTGCAATATTCTCAATTACCAAAAATATTTACTAAATGTTGAACTGTACCAAAATATTGATTCTGATTTTTGTGTGAAAACTTTCATCAATTATATGTATTGAGCCTTAAACTTATTGCAATAAGGTTTAAAATCTTATAACAGTACATAAACTACAGGCTTCATCCACTACACAATGCTACTTTTAGCGGATTATATGATATTGTGCGCGTTATCTTAACAATATTTTTATATTACATGAGGGCAAGGTAAACATAAATAAAATTGAATCAAGGTATGGTTCCGAACCACGTTGCACGCAGCAGTGTTGCCACAACAGTGCTGTCGCGGCACTACTGGTTCCCATACAATCTCTATAAGCTTATATGAGATTACATTCCGAGCTAGGCAACAATGTCGCGCAGCATTGCCTAGCTCGGAATGTAGCACTGCTGCATGCAGCGTGATTCGGAAACATACCTTCGGACTCCTTTACAGAACATATTACTGGCCAAGTCTAAATTCAAACATTTTTGACAGTCAACCAACGCTCACATTACATATTATTGTTATTTATTAATTCTTTGTTTCAATTATATTCGCATCTAGATGTAACAGGATTTCCTCTACTTCTTTTGTATTTGTAATATTTTTTTCATTCGAACGAAAAACTAATTTAGCAAATTGTCAAATGTGATTGGTTGTCTGCATTAACAATCACCAATCACAGACGATCCGACTCATCAGAATCCGTGGGATCTCGCTGGACGCAAACCGCTTCCAACCGGTCCTGCTGGAAATCTGTATAGCAGTGTGTAGTGTAGTCCTATATTCAGCAGTGGACGTCCTACGGCTGATATGATGATGACGAATCAAAGCTCACGCGCGCTTGACAATTTTGTCACTTACATTTTTCGTTTGAAAAACCATGGGATAGACAAAAATGTGGATAAAGCTGTTGGTTGTACATTTAAACATACCTGTACCCTTTCTTTGTTCATGCCTAATGCAATATACTCAGCAGTTCTTTATTTGAAAAAAAAAAAGCTAGATTAATCTGCACTTATTTATATAAAATTGTTGTGTTCCCCACACTATTATCCATACACTTATGTGACTAGGTATAAAACAAACAGCCAGATCCAGGACTCTAAGGGGACATACAGCATGCTCCATATAAAAATAGTCAAGTCATATTTTGGTCAATAAGTAATTAAATTGTAAAAAATCTAGGTTAGTTCATTAAACCTTTACCCAAGGGTTCTCAATCTTTTTTATACTGCTATTATAAATATTTGAGACGCCCTTCTAAAAGAAGATATTTGTGTGTAACAGACATAAAGATTAGTTCATTATTTTTATTTAATTAAAGGATGAGTCTTCATGGGTTTACTTCTTTTATTTTCGTTTCTTATAATTGTACTGTCTAACTGAACAGGACACACAGATAGAGAATCTCTGCCTTGTCCTATCTACAATTTTATATAGTTTAATTACTTTATAACCAAAATATAACTAAATATTTGTATGGAACACGCTTCGTTACAGTCCCTTTAACAACCTAACACTCATTTAGAAAGGTCAATCAACACAAAAATTTGCTAACTATCTGTCAACAATCAAATCAGGCAATTCGATCGGCTGGTGTCAGTTCAGTCAGCCAATCACAGCTTTTGAAGTCAATTTGACGTTTAGTTAGGTGGTTTTTGTATAGATCAGAATTTCAGAAAATAAGTGTCAATATTATAAATGTAATTATTTTATAGTAAATTAGGACTCAGAAGCACCGAAGATAGTATTACGTAAAATATTCACTAAATGATTTCGTAAGAGAATTTAATACACTAAGAATTCGAAATACAAATCTGTAATTATTTTACTGTATATAAAAATCGATATACAACACTGATAACAAATGAAAATGTACCCATAATTATGATTTTGTAAACTCTACAGTTGTGATGTCAATCCTACTTTTCTTTGTATAACTCTGTATAAAATAATCTTACAAAAGCATTTACCTTATGTTAAATGAAAGCTTAGTAATAATGATAGACATTAAATGTTTTAATTGGCATTATCTTAATTATAATACACCAATAGCAACGCATGAATTGAGCAAAATGTAGAACAAAAATTATAGATTTGTATTTATTTTGTAAGCAAAATTATACATTTGCAAAATAAAACTTGTAAAATAACAAAGAATTTATTAAAGTTAATTTTCACTCAATTATTGCGCCGATGGGAATCGACCAAACTATTTTTTTTATAATTATAGATAACCTACTACAACAATTTCTGAAAATATCTTGTATTATAAGTACAGTAAGATTTGCTTTGCATTTTACGGATGTTGGACGAGGTTTATCCAGATAAAGGTTTTTAAATATAATATATTTTTATAATTGAACAAAGAGGACCGTATTTAGGTCACAAAGATTTTTGTAAAAAAAATCACGATTATTTTATACGCATATATAATTATTTTGCCAACTGTACGCTTACACATTCTAGACATTTCTACCGTTTCTACTGAACACGTTAATCAGGCGAGTTCGTAACATTTATAGCTTAAGACGACACACTCACATAGTAATACATAATACAATAGACACCATTAACCAACTTCAATTTAGCCCTGAAAATCCAATCAAATCTTTTTGATATAAATAAATAGTTGGTCAATTGAGTTAACAAAACAGTGACGACACAGTTCACAAAATATATCGTTTTGACATTGACAGATCATAAAAAGTATATCAATTGATTAATGATGTCTATATCTATTACATAAAAATTGTATAAAAAATTAACGAAGCTATATTAGCTAGCATATCGTTTTAACATAATTTGGCTAGCAGACTTCAACTGTGGCATTGGGAATGGACGCAAAAAGGGCTATAGCCATTCCGTTATATCTTTCTCAACTAAGTTAAGATTTAAAAAAAAGGTTTTAAACATTAAAAAACGTTATTAATTATAACATAACTGAAACTACATAATAAATAAGCTTGTATAGATAGATTTATCAAATTACATTTCTGATAAACAGACTAACAGAAAATAGTCTCTTTCACTGACTAAAAGTTGCTACATTTGAAATGCAGTAATTTAAACTTTGGTTACAATATTATAATTTTGTATTTTTTTATAATAGAATTTTGAATATATAAAACTGCTCAATATTGAGACTAGCAATAAAAAAAATATGCTTTAAACATTTTGTATTTAAAATACACATTATAAGAATGCAGTTATAATTCTGTAACAAAATGAGATTCAGTTTTAGTCTTGAAATATACAAGATAACGTATATTATAAATATGTAAAAGCGTTTCTTATATATTATATTGTATAAATAAAATTAGATTCCTGTAAGTTTATATAAAAAATGTTGCATTGTAGGATGCAAAACAAGAATTTAATTAAATTGAACACAAAAACTTTTTAACGCTGTATTTAATAAATTTTAATATATAGATATTTTAACATTGTTTTTTTATTGAGTGTTCATTCCGCTTCGTTACTATTTTTTAAATGAACCTCAAAACGGAACTGTCGTTTGATTTCGTTAGTATATTTTAAATGAACCGCATTTAAATCTTGCATTATCGTTTCAAGCCTTTCATTCAATTTTCCTCAGTTTCAATATACCTACATCTCTTTCATCACCACCACGCATCCTATCGTTATCTCTCTCTTAATGAAATGGATTCGTATTCTGATATGTGAACAAAACTTGTTTGCGTTTAAGTACATTTTGGATCACCGATTCTTCTAAGACATTGTCAAAAAAGGTTATAAAGAATTTGAATCTGATTTTTATAGTACACATTTTATAGTACAGTATGTTGTCAACATTAGCTGACCCTTAACGTTACGTGATAAAGATCAAAATGGTTCAGATAATGTTGACAACAGTCTGAACATAATACAAGAAACACTTTGGTCGTAAACAGCCCATTTTTTTAAATATACCTAACATTTACCAAAAACGATCACACATAAAGCTTAAAAATAATAAAAATCCCAATTTGTTCAATTTTTTTAACTCCCTTAATAAATTTTAAGATCACGATTTAATCTCGAGCAAACTAATAACACACAGAGTAATCAACAAGTGGAGTTCCAATGAGCGTATTATTTCTAAATTCGAACTCGTTATGAGAGCCAGGGTTCAATTGAAACACCTGTAATTTGAATCGACTGAACATTCCATTCGTTGACTATTCCGTGACCAAAACAAATGCAACGGTAATTGCACGACTTTCTTTCTTGTTCTATCACAATTAAAAAAAAACATTTAAGCGCATTGCACACGGAGCAACTTAAGTTGAGTGCAACTATCAACTCTTTAAAAGTTTCCTGTAAAAGTTGATAGTTGCTATAGCGTTTACGGTTGCCGCAACTTTATGGCAATCTGTGAGCAACTTTCCTAGCCGAGTTGCTCAATCTACGCAGCGATCAGCGTTAACGGTATAACATTTAACAGTTGCTAGTTGCGGCAATTAGGAACTAACTTAGTCATCGATTGCAGCAACTGAAAACTGTTGACGATTGCCGCAACTCGAAACTCGAGTTGCTATGTGTGCGCAGTCCAATTGAAATATATGTAAACAGCTTAGTTGCCAGTTGCTGCAATAGTTGCTCTGTGTGCAAAGCGCCTTACAATCTCACACAGTTTTCGCCGACAAGATATTTTTCACATCTACTTTAATTTTAACGGTTACATGGTGACTGGACAATAGCATTGTAATTTTACTCTTTTTAATAAATATTTTTTATATTAATTGCTATATTAAATAGTTCTTTTAGATCTCATTACAAAGGTACTACTGACGCTTGTCAAGTCAACTCAGGTCTCATCTTTCGTGGCGCGTATTGTACTGTTAACGCTGTAACCATAAGGGGATGGAGTAGTCTAAACTAATATCATTATATAGGATAAAAAACTAAACTTTATGCACTAACATTTTTTAGAATTTCGTTACAAAAACACTCGCTGAGATGAAGTTATAGAAATTATGTACCTATGTTTGTAACATATTGACGTTTTATTTTACTTATTTATATTTTTGGACTGCGTATTTCCCTTTACACCAAAATAAATTAAAAATATTTCAAATATATTGTGTCCGACAAAAATTGCGCAACACAAACAATGATAATAAATTATTTTCTGAAACACCCCATCCCCTTCAAATCATCTACAAACTTACCGAAACCTTTAAAACAATGCCTAATTTGCCTTAAACAAGGCACTAAACGTGCGCAGGCGGCGGTTCGTCAACGACTTCGCCGATCACGTGCTTCCCAAGGTCCGCGATGTCCTGGTGGTCTCCATGAGCTGCTAGATCGAAGTCAGACCCTGACAGGGAAGCTATGTGGTTCCAGTTCGGTTCTGATGCGTCTCCTGTGTTTTTTAAAAAGGATTTTAATATTTTGCTTAACAAAAACACACCGTGAGATTATAGTGCGTAGAGCTGATTTTGAGTTTGTATTCGGTAATAGATTAACACTTTAATTACGTAGTATACTTGTACAATTATATAGACAATACAAAAAACCGTTGCTTTATAATGTTGAATTATTAAAATACAAAACGATTGTTATTCCGAGTCCGTTGGGCAATTAAGGCCCAATTTTCTTTCAACAATTCCTCAGAAGAAAAAACTCGGCAAACGTTCTTTATTCAAAAAATTGCCAAACACATACTTGTATATTCCACCGAATACGTCAAAACATCAAAACATTTTCTACGCACTAAAAAGACACGGTGTAAAACAAAAATGAGTTTGTAAAAGAAATGATTATTAAGAAAAAAGAATTTTGCAGCAGATTAATGTAGCATTATGTTATAGTACAATGAACCTGTTACCAGCATGAATATTCTGTTCAAGTTAAAGATTCTATAGGCCTGGTACACAAATGTCTGAATAGGCATTAAAAAAAGAATTATCAAAATCGGACTACTCCATTAAAAGTGGTCAAACATAAAAAAAACTTGAGAACTCGACTTGAGAACCTCCGCCGTTTTTTCGTCGGTAAATAAAACAGCTGTTTCACACGTTTTGTTCGTGTACGTACTTTCGTACGAAACAGTCAAACCCAACACACACAGAGAGTGTGAGCGGGACGTGGGCGTGACGTGAGCGTGACGTGAGCGTGACGTGGGCGTGACGTGAGCGTGACGTGGGCATACTGAGAACCCGACGACATGCTCACTTCACGCTAACGACACGTCACACTCACGTCACGCTCACGTCACGCCCACGTCACGCGCACACTCTCTGTGTGTGTTGGCCTTTATATTTGATTTGCACAATAAATTGCACCAAATATTACTGCAATCAAGTGTAAATGTGAAAAAACAAATCAATTCTATTAAATGTGTGTGAATTCAATGTGTTTCATTAACCTCTACAAGCTTAAGCTGCCTAAATACAACGCTGAAATTAACTAAGCTTGGTTTTATGATATTTGTTTAAATTAAAATGGTGGCCAGTGTATGTTAGACTAACTACGTGATGTTGTTTTGTAAGCCAATCTGTTATTTGTGCGTTCAAACGTGGAGAAATTAAAGTGCATTGGAATCTCGACCTTGTGGCCTAGCACTAAATCACTAGGTGCTGGAAGTACGCTTATCTTGTAGAATTTCAGTCTAATTTATACGGCAATTGACGACACGTTTAGCACAGTGGTTCAGCGATAAACTGCGCAAATATTTGTTTAGCCTACATCTGTTCCAGGTCTTGTAGTTGGTGTAGTTGATTTTATATGATTGTAAACTCACCCACTATACAGATTCCAACACTAGGCAACGAAAAAGAAAAAAAAATAGTACTCCAATTTAAAAATCGAGCCAATTTATATAACGTTTAGTCCTCGCTCTCCTGCTAGGACCTCTGTGAAGGTTTTTGTCGATCGTATAACGCGATATTCAATAATAGCGACCTTAGAAACAATAGTGCATAAGGTCGAAATTCGGTTATTTTTAATGCTCAAAGTTACAAAGACGCCCTTAATTGTTTTGTGTGTTAGTTCCAATGCACTTCAATCTTTAATTAGTATGCTTGTTTATGTCCATTCCGTATTATAACAACCCAGGCATGCTGTTACGTTTAACTGTAAAATATTCACTCACACAGCACCACACGGTATCGGCAGCGACCCTGCTTCGATCAGTCAATTAGCAGTACTAGTACAGTACCGAGCCGATCGAGACATCGAGATTTAGAAAGAGACAGACAGATGTGTGTGACAGAGACGGCGCTCTACACATGCGATCTTTTTCTAAAAAACTGTCTGATAAAACGAGGTCGTATCTAAGCTTGAACCTTTGAGCCTGTTATTATATTCTAGACTTTATTCTGATGACAGTTAAGTACTAAATTCAAAATTGTTAATTTAGATTCGATTCTAAAGACAGTTTTTGTATTAAGAACTGTATTGTTTTAGTACAAATTTTAAAACCCAAAGTTACTTCAGAACCTTGCTTAAGTTATCGATTTGTATTTGTAACTTAACGTTCGTCAGAATTAAGTTCAAAATACAATGACAGGGTTAAAGATTTAAACTTGAACTAAAATTAGAAGTCGTTTTATAATATGACAGGATGTACCCGCCGTATTAAAGACCGGATACCTTACTAGTACTTATAATAATACTTAAAATTACTTAGTATTAAGCGAGCTTCAGTCTTGAATTAGTGGAATCGTTTTGTAGGGAACTTCAAAAGACGTTTTTTTTATGTATTCTTACTATAAGTCCGTCAAACTACTTTGCGTTCTGCTGTGATTAAAATTAAGTATAAAATATACTTTTTCAATTTGAATTATCACCAAAATGAAATAGTATATTAGGATCATTCAGATATACTAAATCCGCAAGTGTGGTGACTTGTCAAAATAAATGACCACACAACTGAGGGCTAATTTTATCAATCGTCATATAACTCTTAACGAAGGGTTAAATATGGCGACTTGACAGCTTTTGTATAAATCATATGTCAACTGTCATATTTATTCTTTGGATAAAAGTTATCTGACTTTTGAAAAATCACCTTAACTGATATTTAAATTATTCACCCAATTCTTATAAACTCAAATTTCAGGCATGACATGCTTTAAATAGATGAGATTCCTTATTATATTTTTTCTTTTGAAGTCCCCGACAATACGAGCTAAGACTGCATTTAACGTGTATGATACATAACTTCCCTTTTCTCAACAGTCGGATAAGCACATGTAATTATAATAATCCCTCAATATATTTTTTTGTCTATCAACTTTCGTCGAAGCATCAAAACCGTTCAGAATTTATAAAAAGTCAAGCAAAGAATATCTGTCGCCTAAGAATATCTAAGAATGTCGTAATTGAACCTAGTTACGCAAACCGGAACCAACCCCCACAAGTAAAATTTTGAGAAAATAGCAAATTATCTGTCAAATAATTTTTTGCACACTAGACATAAATGTGCGCAATATTATTTGACAAATAATTTTATAACAAGCTTTAGAGAAAAACGACTTTTTCTAAAAATTTTCAATGTGTGGGTTGGTTTCGTTTTACGTATGTAGGTTTAATTATGCATTTATTTCGAAGTTTTTAATTTACAATTATTTTTCAGTCAATAATTAATAAAAAATCAAGTTTATTAATTAACCTGAAAAAGTAAAAATGTTGGTGTTGTCAGTGTTACAATTTCAAAAAGAACTCGTACTCGTGCCATTCGTACTCGTACTGCTCGTACTCGTACCATAAAAGCTAAAGCCAGGATATTCAGCAGGTATTGAATAGCTTCGACCGTTACCAATTTGCACTACTCACTACTTTAACCCAAATGTTTATATTACAGATCGGGGAATCGTTTTTGCATCGTTATCACCAATTTATGCAGCGTGGTGATTGAATCCCCATACAGCAAAAATAACCATATCACACTAAATTATTTGGCACACTTTACAGGAGGGGAAAGGGAGTTCAATGCTACTTCCAAAAAGGAATTACGGGATGACATTTACTGTCATAATGACGTCACATTATAGGAGTATCAAACACACAAAACACAGTCTTCATACGGGCATAGTTCACTGGCTATTAACAAATTATTATTATTTTTTTAATCGTTTGTTCAATATTCGAATTTTTCAAAAAAAAAAATCCGCTGTCAAAAAATAGAACAAATTCAAATATCGAACTATTCGAAAACATAGAAATTACCCTACATTTCGACCAATAATAATGGTAGAAAGAAACAAAGAGAGAGCTGGAAGTTCGCCTCCAGGGGACATAACACCTTTTGCTTACGTGACGATAATGACAATTATTTCATGTAAAAAAAGCCAGTAAACAACCCCCGCGGTTAGTAACCAAAAGAGATAGCGAAGCGTTCCGCGTGCGTACCGTACAACTAAACGGGCGTAGAGTGTGCGGCACCTTGGTCGCGGACGGACCGCGAGCGCGTCTCTTCCAGTATGAAGGAGTTGATCACGTACGCCTCGCGCCGGATGCGGTCTCGGAGCTCGCCCGACATGTCCGGAATCGCCCAGCGGACTATTATCATTACTAGGGCTACCACGTTCTGTAGAAGTTGGTAAAAAAGAACATAATTACAGGATAGATCTAAACTAATATTATATAGGTAGAGTAATAAGATTTGTATTTTTGTTAGTACCTAATGGATAAACTCAAAAATTACTTAACCTATTATAAAAATTCTTTCATCTATGGTAAGCTACATTATCAGCGAGTAACAATAGAGCCTATATTTTATTTAAAAGCTATTCATGAGAACGGAGGCTTGGGCAAAAGCTGGTATATTTTAATTGGCGTATCACGAAGAACGAAGATAAAATTTCTCCCATTTTTCTGAACAATTATAACTCTAATAAATTTTAAATCAAAGCATTAGTTTTGGGTGTACATTAAACTGTTAATACTGAATAGTAACATTAAATGTATAGCATGTGGCATATTTAATAAGTTTTAAATATTAAATTATACTGAAAAATTGTAGAATGGCTCGCTTGAGCAGGTTTAATCATAATATGATTAATTGTATTTGAGTTTATTTAGTATTTAAAAATGTTATGGTTTTTTCTTTATGCTTAGAGCCTTCATCATGGGCCTTTATTCAACAAATATGAATGTACTTTAATTAATTAACTTATTAACAAATCAAATAAATAAAATATAATTTGATCTCACCTCAAACACGACGACGAATGCCAGCCGAGCGCCCATGATGTGCCAGTACCAATTACTGTGTTCGTAGCTATCGCCCTCCTTGTAGTACCAGTAACCGGGAAAACTGATGGAAAACACACAAATATCAGTAAAAGACTTCATACAATTCCGGACTTACTTTACTTACTTGCACTTCCATGCTAGATATCAAATGCTCATTTCAACAGTACCGCTCAGGCATGGAAATATCGCCTCGAAAACTCGTTACCCTTGCTACCAGCGCGCCCCCCGTGAGCCATCACCTTCTTTATTATGTCATTTTATAAGTTATTTTAACACACACGATTTAAAGCCCTAACTTGTATGGCAAATTAATAATATTTTTATTTTATATATTTTGAAACATTTTTATGTTTTCATATACATATTTAAAAATGTATATTTTGCACAGTAAACAGAAAATTAATATTAATAAATATTAATAAATGGAATATTAATAATGCCGAGCAATAAGTTCCTTTTTAAGCAATTTTGAAACCGACAACTGGCACATTTTGGTGTCATCATAGTTCCAAATTTGAATTCTGCAAATCACTCCGGTATAATATTAAGTTGCTTATTTTAAATCTTGCAGCTATATGAATAGAGATCACATTGCACATTTTATAGATGGAAGGCTCTGTTGAATAATTGAATACTATTATTAACTTTACGGTCATCCAAATAGTGTTGATATTCACCTGCACATAGTTTCGTTATACGTCGTGTGGATAGGCGGATGTTCTATCACACTGATGTTGAAGTCTGCGAGCGTATGGTTAACATATTGCTTCATAGAACCCGTCGAGAATTGATACACAAGGCGCGGGATGAAGTCTGACGTGAACGCTATGATGAAACCCTGGAGAATATAAAGATTATTTTTAAATGTAATCACGTAAGAAGATCAGGCACAGGGCCAAAGGAAAAACAACTTTAACATCTACACATAACGATTAATTTCAAATACAACTTCAACATTTTCAATAAATCAGACATTTTGTAATCAACTTAATTAACACTATGCTAGAGTTGATATTCATACTCACGTTAGTAATTATGCTGAGTTTCCCAATAGAATCTAGAATTCGATACCAGACGCCGATATCATTGACCCTCTGCGGTACCGGTCTCCGGTAACATGTGAGGAACTTCTTGGCGTCGAGGCGCATCTCTAGCACGTTGTTGATGAGCGCGAATAGAGGTGCGAGCGGGAACGCCGCCACGAATATTGTTACGAATCCGTATTGGAGAACTGTTGATGAAGAATATTATGTGATACTAGCCTTTACCCGCGACTTTGTCCGCGTAAATGTCAGTTTTTTCGCAGAGGCAACCGCTAAATAAAAAGTATACTATGTCCTTTCTTGGGGTTCAAACTTACCTCATACAAAATTTCATCAAAATTGGTTCAGTGTTTTAGCCTTGAAAACTTAACAGACAGAGTGGCTAACTATAGGATTGTATGGATCTATAAAATACCTATTAATTTATTTTATTAATTAAATAAAGGGCAAGGCATAGAACTCAAGAAAACTTTTTGGAATTTTAGTCTTTGGTCTATTTATTAGTGGTCACAACGCTAAATGATTCCTAAATACTTCACAGAAATAATTATACAGGAATTATTAAAGTAATTTTATTATCTAACATTAAGAAAAAAGGTCTTTATTTTTGTTTTTTTAGTCTTTATTTGGACTGCCTCGTTGGTCTAGTGGTCGCAAGCGCGACTGCTGTGCATGAGGTCTTGGGTTCGATTCCCAGGTCGGGCAAAGTGTTATTGGGTTTTTCCATATGGAATTTCTCAGTAGCAGCCTCGGAGTCTGGATTTGTGCCCGGTTGATGGCAATAGGCTCGCCCCCTATTACATGGGACTAACAAAACATAACTGGCGAAATGTGGGTGTACTAATGGGTACACCTCTGCCTAACCCTTCGGGGATTACAGGCGTGATGTTATGTTATGTCTTTATTTTTAGGTTAATAGAACGCATTTTTCACTTACCCATCTCCAAGTATTCAGGAAACAGTCCCATGTTACCGAAATCGACTAGCTTGAAGTCTTTCACCCATTGCAAGGGGCTCTTAATCCTGAAATAAAGTTATGTTAACAATTTATATATAGAGATAAACTACAATAATATGGCGCGCCCCTCCTAAACTCAAAACCGTTTGAAAGTATATGAAAAAGTATTTACAAGACTCACAACGCATGTGTGCATACTAAGACGGCTTTCGTAACAAAAACTAGTCGAGCGACAAATAATAATAATGAGTAATTATAATTACTAATTATTATTATTATGGCGCTGCCCTGACATACTCTATGAAAATGACACGTGCGTATTTTTGCACGGTCTTGCTAGTTCATGATTATGTGACCAACAAATCTGCAGGTCTGCTACTACACACATTGAAATGGTAATATGGAAGGGCGCGTCATGTTATAGTAGTTTATCTCTACTATGGATAACTGATATCAATAAAATCAGACTGAAATGGTCTGGTGTTGAATGCTTTAAATTGTTGACTCTCTATACGTTTTTATTAACTGTAGGCGTTAAAGAATCAAAGTCCTTACTGTCTTTTCCTGCCAATAGTCCGTATGATGTACCACCACTTGAGCAGGTACGGCATCAGCATCTCGACGATGGTGTTGATGAACTGCTTGCCTATCATGATGATAGCCAGTTGGATGGACAGCTCCAGCAGACAGCCTCCGGGAGCACACTGACGCAATAGACAAGTTATAACTATAGTATAAAATATTAAGATGTATATAAACGCCCATGTGTAGGAAAAGCATGTATTTCTAAACACATCTTCATCAAGGATTGTTAACAACTAGGAGGTAAAAAATAACTCTAGCTGATGTAAACGGGCTTTAGTCTATCAATATTAAGGCGCTTTGCATATGGAGCAACTTGAGGCAACTATCAACTCTTTAAAAGTTGATAGTTGCTGTAACGTTTACGGTTTCCGCAACTTTATGGCAATCTGTGAGCAACTTTCATAGCCGAGTTGCTTAATCTACGCAGCGATCAGCGTTACCGGTATTATATTTAACAGTTGCTAGTTGCAGCCGATAAGGAACTAACTTAGTCATCGATTGCAGCAACTGAAAACTGTTGACGATTGCCACAACTTGAAACTCGAGTTGCTATGTGTGCGCAATCCAATTGAAATATATGTTAACAGCTAGTTGCCAGTTTCTGCAATAGTTGGTCTGTGTGCAAGGCGCCTAAGCAAACACTGCTTCTCACCTCTTCCTGCCGATGTCCAAACAGCCTCACATAGTCTCCGGGCCGACCAATCAGCTTGCCTTTAAAGAAAGCTATGTAGAATATAGACGCGTAGTAGTTCACGAACTGTAGTAGGTATATCTTGAGCGTCAACGAGTCATCGAACTCTGTCTGTGTGCGGAGCAGTTCCTTCTCTGTCAGCCATTCTGCTAGGTATTGGTAAACCTGAGGATATAAAATATAAATAGTATTCCAGGAGGCAGTCGCATGATTAAGTTATAGTTTGCTTCAGGTAATTCGAAAAAGTTTAGTTTTGCATGAAATGGCGCCCAAATGGGACCTGGCATTGAAAAAACTAAAATTAACTCAATTTTCAGAAAAAAAATTACAAAAAATAATAAAATTAAGTCATAATTCATATCGCTGAATACGAAATTTACTAGCAAGTTAAAACTCATCACCATCTCTACAGTTACACAATTAAATTAGTCTTTGAATGTGTGCAGTTAAAATATTCAATCATGATTGTAAATCGCCGTAACATTCAAGAGTGAAAAGCAACAGTTTGACAAATGTCACCCGCACAATCCTGGAGCGTGAGGGTTATAAATAATGGCGCCCAACTGGGACCAAGCACAGTACATATTTAAGATAATACTCACATAATTAAACAAACAAATGAAACACAAGTTGATGCACGCTGCCGTCGCCGTAGTGAACATGATCGGGTTGTACGTAGTCAGGGCGTTTCCATTCCGAAGTATAGTGGCGCCCAGCAGGGACATTCTGTATAGTACCACTCCAAGTACCGTTGCTAGTGCCATAAGCACTAATAGCGCGACGATACTGAACGACATCAGAGTAGCGGGGAGCCGCATCCGCCAGAATGGTACCATCGGCTCGCGCTCCCCAGTCACAACGTTCAGCTGAAAATATTATATTATACAATTTGGATGTGAGAAAAAATCACTACACATTTTTATTCTAACTGTCGCGACATCTATCGCGCAGCATGCGAACTACACCTGACAAGTCCTACATCGCGCGATCAAAGTTAGCCTCGACATTAGCAACAACTGTCGGGCAGTCAGCCCACCAGACACAACACCCGTCTGGTCGGAGGATCCTCCCTTTTCAACCGATTATGAGTAACTTTACACCCTGTTTCTCATTCCGCTAAAAAGTTAACGCATTTCGTTTTTAGATGCCGTTTACCATAAAAAAAGCATTTCAAACTAAATTTAGATTTTTGGAAAACTTGTCAATAGGTACAAAAAAAAGGATTATGTGAATAATAAAATTAAGGTCAATCTAATGTTTCTACAGATAGAAAATAAATATGCTTATAATATATTTGCACATAGCCCTATATAAATTTTAACTGTCCTATAATATCGCATTGGATCTAGCCTGTAAGGATATTTGTATGTTTGGAGTGAATATATAAATAAATATAAACAGGTAAAGAGAAAAGATTATATAACTATACCTGCGTTCTTTTAACGTGTGCCAATCGTGCGAGATACTGCGGTCGTGGATGTTCTTCATACACATCGAAGCCGGTTAAATCCCATCGATGCGTCATTTCCGCCGAGTAACGTTTCCATAGCTCCAAGAAGCACGCGGCTATATGAAAAAAAAAATGTAAGATGTTTAATGACAAGTATGATTGGCATGCACAGTTTTAAGAAAGTAAGCGACTTTAAACTATTCTTTGTTTTTCAACCGACCTCGAAAAGGAGGAGGTTCTCAATTCGACGCGTATGTTTTCTGATATAAAAGTTTTATCAGAAAATGTGAAAGAACAAAGTACAAAAAGTTAGATTTAGAATAAGAAGTCATAGTCTTAAATTTGGCAGTTGACATAATGGTGACAGACTAATAATTCCAACACACAACTTTTCTAAAAATTAACCACATTATTCTAACTGATTAATTTTCAATTCACTGTTAAAATAAACTTTTAGGTGCTTGGAGATCAGTAAATAGATAGAGAATTATATTTGGTCAAAAAATTACGACACAGTTTGCTATAGCCATACCAAATCTATAGGAAACTCGCGTTGTCGCTCACAAAAAATGTCTCAATTAATTTGGTGATGTGTACTTCCATACTATCCATACTTTAGAAAAGTCAGCATAAAAACACATAACTGTAATCCCCGGAGGGTTAGGCAGAGGTGTACCCATTACTTCACCCACATTTCGCCAGTTATGTTTAAGTCCCATGTAATAGGGGGCGAGCCTATTGCCAAGTAGTAGTTGGTAGAGTGTAGTGTGTGTCCGTGTGTGTGTGTATAGTAAGTATAAAAACAAATAATAAATATAGAATTTCTCACCCCAAAAGCTCATGAATATAGCGAAGAACACAGTTGTAGGGTTGTCGAAGAGATACGTTATCCGTGATTGTAAACACGTCGCTTTCAGATCCCAGAAGTCGCAGAAATAATCGCATTGTGGACACATTTTCACTGATGAGTCGTAGTTGCATACGTCTTCACTGAAACGCAACAAAATTAAATAATTTTAAACCTTAATTCAGCTAATTAAGATCTATTTTAGTATGAACATATTTAGAAAAATAAGCGATGGTAGGTAAGAATAGTGTCTGAATCTTTAACAGTCATAGACAAAATGAGTAAAACTTAACCGAGTCTTTATCAATCAATACAAATGCATAAAATTAAAATATCTGCTTGTAATACCAAAATAACAGCTTTTTACTAAATACATAATAATTTATTTTTTTATACAGTACTCATAGCAAAAAAAAACATTTAAATTAAAACATAAATCCGCATTAAGTCCGCCTTTGTACTTTTTTGTTGCATAAAGTTTAAATAAATAATAAATTATTGTCTGTTAGTCTGTCAGTTAATAGGTAGGCACCGACTTCAAATTTGTGACAGTACTGAATTTATGGGTA
The DNA here is from genome assembly GCA_949774945.1 of Hoplodrina ambigua. Classification (NCBI taxonomy): domain Eukaryota; kingdom Metazoa; phylum Arthropoda; class Insecta; order Lepidoptera; family Noctuidae; genus Hoplodrina; species Hoplodrina ambigua. Next base: position 13,087,214 of record OX458968.1, read on the forward strand.
CTTCTATGTGAAGAAAGTCGCGGGCAAGAGATAGTGTTTTATGAAATATGTTCTTTTATAACTTACCTAGGCGTGTTGCTATAGACTGTGGCAGCTGAGTATATGACGCATATTAAACCTATAATTGATGCAGGAATCAGCATATGTGTGTAGAAGCCAAGCCACGCGAAATATAAACCTGAAAATAAACAAAATTAATACTTAATACTCTCACCATTTGATTCAAATTACTATGGAGGAGTGTATTAATTACATAGGGTGCTTATATACGAGTATGGAGGGAAACTTTTTTTTTAAACTTTAGCATAAGAAAAATAGCTTTACCCCAATGTCTCTAAAGGCGTAAGCACGCGCCCGTTCCGTACAGTTGATGGTTAAATGATAAAAATAAATGCACGGCAACACGTTGAATCGTTTGTATGTAGAAAGGGATAATATACATAACATCACGCCTGTAATCCCCGAAAGGTTAGGCAGAGGTGTACCCATTAGTACACCCACATTTCGCCAGTTATGTTTTTAGTCCCATGTAATAGGGGGCGAGCCTATTGCTATCAACCGGGCACAAATACTAACTCCAAGGCTGCTACTGAGAAACTCCTGATGGAAAAACCCAATAACACTTTGCCCGACCTGGGAATCGAACCCAAGACCTCATGCACAGCAGTCGCGCTTGCAACCACTAGACCAACGAGGCAGTCAACAACGAAAGGACAAGATAAGCAACTAAATTAAATTACCGCTGATTCTGTATTGTGTTTGTGTAAAAACCTCATAATTATATATTTAAGAGGTCTGAGAGGTACAGAGTGAGTGAGTGAGTGAAATAAAAACAAAATAGTTTCTTTCACAGAAACAACGTGCACGTGTATCATACGTCACACACAATGAAGACCCGCTTTCGAGAATTTCAAGAACTATACAAACCTATTTTAACTCCAAAATAATCTTTGACGTAGTCTAAAGGTTGGTATTTGATGCATTTAGAGACGGCCGCCCATTCAGTGTACAGTAAATGCCTCATGGAGCCGGGAGTTTTGAGATCACCCTGGAAACACAAACAAATGACTCGTTAGCGGGAAGGAGGAAACGCAAAGTATGAATCATTAATCAGTACATAACTATGGATTGTAAGAAGATACTTCATATACCCGGTAACTACGTATACTGCCCATCATACTATGTAACTTAGAACAAAAATTATTGCTGGGGAAAAACTGTTATTTTTGGTGTAGAAAATTACTGTTTATGGTAGTGCGTGACCAAAAGGGTAATTAGATTCAATAACATTATACTTTTCCCCTGTAAATGAGATCAAAAGTCCCTATTAATGGTCTAAATTAAAAATGATCGCCTCTCATGCATGAGGTTGTGGGTTCAAACCCAGGCAAGTACCTATGTGAATTTTTCATGTCAGAGGCCCTTGAGGTGGTTTAGAAACTCTGACACTAAGGTGTGTAGGGACCTTTCTGCCCACAATATAAAGAAAGAAGAAGAAGAACCTCTAAGGGCCTCCTCAGGTCAGAGAACCCCCTCCGGTCAGAGAACCATTTTTGACGCCTCGGGTCCAGTTGTATGGGGGGCGACAGATGTTAGCGCACTCCCCCATATACATTTAAATGCGTACTCACATCGTGTAAAGGATAGGCAGCGCTATAAGTACAATTAGATATCAGTCTTGTGATGCCGAAGGCGAAGTCGTCGTTCGACAGCTCCGAGAACTTCTTCCTGTCGAGAATGAACTGAACGATGCGGGAACGAATGGATGGCGTCCAGAAACATTCAGATGTCGTGTCGAATCTGGAATGAACATTTGATTTTAGTTCAATGTGTGAGCTTCTTGCTCGTTCAGCTCCAGAACTTTGGAGTTGGATTTTTAACTTTTTGACTAAAATATCGACTATCAATAGTTTGAATTGACAGCGTTTACGCCGTACATAGGTCTAAAAAGTTATCAGAGAATATTTTCGAAAAAATTGTGCAATGGCTAAATTTCAAAAACCTATTCTTTAATATATATCTATATATATCTATATATATCTTGGGACAACTCACACACGGCTATCTGATCCCAAGCTAAGCAGAGCTTGTGTTATGGTAACCAGACAACTGATATACATACTTATATAATTTATAAATACATACATATAATAGACAAATCACAACCAGACACAGAACTAACAATCATGCTCATCACACAAAGTTTGTCCTGGGTGGGAATCGAACCCACGACCTCCGGCTTAGCAGTTAGGGCCGCTTACCACTAGACCAACAGGCCCGTCAATAACTTTTAAAACTTATGTATCCTGCATATACGTAGGAAGTTTCTGTAAAGTCGGTAAAGGTAAAGGTTCATTTTTTTTAATTAAAGAAGAACTTGTAAGATTGTATAAAATGCTGTATGATGTACTTAATATCTTTATTGTTCTTCCATATGTGTTCTTAGGTGGTAACTTATACAATTGAGATCATCACCTGTAGAGCACAGCAAAAGGGTAGGAGAGAGGAAGCCTCTTTAGAAACCAACGCTCTAAAGAACTTTTATACCGCACGGTATCTCAAACAAACTTTTCAGTCAAAAAACTTAGAAATGGTTCAGTGGTTTAGTCATCAAAGCGTAACAGACAGACAAAATTACTTTCGCATTTTATTAGTATAGATAATTCAACTATAGCCCATTCAATACACTCGCCTCCCCGTTGTGAAATCACATTAACGAATAGGTAGGTACTTACAAATACTCTTTGTCCTTGGAGTATATTGCGGTCAGTCGATGTTTTCTCTCCGGGAACATGTCAGTATCGACCCGGATTTTCGACATGAAGCGGTCCCAGCAAGCATCAACTTGTTCTATGAGGCTGTTCGTCTTCTCGTGTACGTCCTTCAGAGCTGAGAACTGATTCATAAAACATAGTTATTATGTCAATATACATAAGGCTCAGTTTAGTATTTACTTTTGTGTTCAGCGAAATTATGTTTTCAATTTTGAGTTTATTATCCATGCATTATTAAAATGTTTTCAATATTCGTGTCAATTTGTTTTTTTTTTTTTTGTGTTGTGATGTGATGTTTTTCAATTCCGAAGCGATGATTAGCGGATACAGCACGTTTATGTAAGTGTTTTCTTTTATTTGTGTAATAAAAAATAATGATTTCCGTTACTGATAAGTTACTGTGTAATAAACGATCGTTTTATAATATATTATAGTGCTTGATTTCACTACTGAGTGTATTTTATTTCAGTATCAATTTTATTATAGACTAGCTTTTGCCCGCGGGATTGTTTTACAGAACCCAATTTTTTTTTACAATAAATTATAGTCTTTACTACTGATAGATAACGTAGCTTTATACTAGCAAAAAAATTTATCAGAATCGGACCAGTAATTCCAGAGTTCAAACAAAAAAACAAACAAACAAAATCGTCAGCTTTATAATATTTTAAAATAATAAATTGGTTTTGAAAGATGCGGTACAATATTAAACTGTACTGTACGCTAGTCAGTTAGGGAACCCCTGCTAGAGACAGGCAATCAAATTCGTTCGATGGACCAAGTGTAATTGCGCTATAGGGGGCCAATCCATAAATTACGTCACACGTAAAGGGGAGGGGAGGAGTCAACGAAGTGTGACATTATGTAACAAGGGGTGGGAGGTGTTCTAAGCTTCGTGACGTCACATGACAAAATTGATAGCATTGAAACACGAAGTTTTAACTGTATAACGAAATGTTAAAAATAATACCTACTCAATATATTAAAAAAAAATATACTGCTATCTATTTAATCAATTTTATATGAAAAATTGCAAAATGTATGACGTCATACCAGAGAAGTGGGGGGGATCTGATAAATGCTACCACCTGTGACTACGATGAGTGGGGAGAATGTAAAAACAAAAATTCGTGTGATGTAATTTATGTATGGTGTAAAATTCAATAACATTACTACTTGAAATAATTAAACAACTATGCAATATAAAAACTACTATCTTTCAGTGTAGTAGTGTACAACAATTATTACAAAACAATCGTTCAATTGTTCGTACAATCGTTACATACAATTATTAAGTTGGCACTTCATTTGGCATATTAATTTAAAACGAAATCAACTCTATTCCATTTAGCAATAGAGTTTACTTTGTATTGGACAAAATTCATCGAAGTATTCGCGTTTAAGCACCTATTTCTCACCTGCTCAATCGTGAATACTTCAATTTACCAAGTGAAGTGCCAGCATTACATACCAGCACATATATCGGTGACATAGAGTGCATATTAGTTGGACCATGTTAATTTAAGTGACACATCAAGTTACTTCCCTAAACATCAAGTTAGTCACAGTATTACATCATACAATGTTTTATGAAAGCCAGATTCCACCGTTAAAAACATTTTGAACAACAGTCATTGTCAAAGCTTGAAAAAAGAATTACGTTGTATAGGGTCTTTGAAAATTTACCAGAAACCAAAAAGGGGTCAATGTACTCATCATTATGAACAATTTTTTCATGATTTTAGAGTTGCTCCTATAGTTAAAGTTGTTCATAATTGTGAGTCCAATGAATAAACCACCACCACCATATTGACAAAATATACATTTTATTTATACATATAACACTACCTCTTGCCCGCGCGGATCACTATTTTTTTTTTATATACGTATTTTTTTTGCCTCGGTGGTCTTGTTGAGCGCGACTGCTAAGGATGAGGTCTTGGGGTCGATTCCCAGGTCGAGCAAAATGTTATTGGGTTTCCTTCAGGAATTTTGCAGTAGCAGTCTCGGAGTCCGTATTTGTGCCCGGTATGTGACAAAAGGCTCCCTATTACATGGGACCTAAACATAACTGGCGAAATGCGGGTGTACACCTCTGCTTAACCCTTCGGGGATTACAGGCGTGATGGTATGTATGTAAAATATATAACCTACACTCAGAGTTAACGTAGAAGAATCGGACTCGTATCGGTTCCTGAGATTAAGACGTTTAAACAAAAAAAGAAACAAACTCTTGAGCTTATTGAATAGTATAGATAAAAAAAAAGAAACTAGAAACAAACTTATACTTAATGTAATTACAACATTTTTCCACAACAGCTAAAGATAACCACAGTTACCATAGAACATAGAAACGAAAAAACGTTCAACTTTAGTAGAAGAAACTACATTTAACTTTAACAAACTACCTACATTTCTAACTTATCTAAAAATTGATTTTTTTTTTCTGCTTTATCGTACTCGGGTAAACTAAGGGTTTGTTTAAACTTTTATCGAACAATTACCGCCATTTTTAGCAAACTGTCAAACCAGCCATTATTAAAAATGGCAGCTTCACATTTTATCTGTCAAAGAGCATGACTTTACGTTTCATTTTACGTTAATTTGTAACGTATATCAATAAGTTACATTAGTTTAACATAAAATAATGAAGAAACGAAATGTTTTTATATCTTCCTGCATAAATTACCATATCAACATAAAAACAACATGACATTCAACACCAATGGAGCCCAGCCAAGCGCCAAGTTAGCCAAGCACCAAGTTAACAAAGCCATGCTCATACCTGATGCATACCTTAGACATATATAATGCTGCATTCAGTATCGCATTCGCCCGACCAGAGTTCCTTATCTTACTGCATTCCTATAACACATGACGTGATGCAGTTATAACACTGTGCTGCCACACTGCGTGACACTGTGCTTTAGTACACAACATTTAGGCGGACTGCAGATGTGTATAGGTTTAGAAGGAATTTGAGCCTTTATTAACATAACTGGCGAAATGTGGGTGTACTAATGGGAACACCTCTGCCTAACTCTTCGGGGATTACAGGCGTGATGTTATGTTTATGTATGTTAGCCTTTATTCATGTTACCGAAGGTTCGATTTCAGTAACACATTTTTATTACAATTTATAGCTCTGTATGAATTGCCGTTGTGTTTTAAAATTGTTTTACTGACTCTTTTAGTGAATATGTGTTCAACCTGTTTTGTTCAGCAACATTTTGCAACTAATAATATGGATAAAGGAAGTTCTTTTTTAACCGACTTAAAAAAGGAGGTTATCAATTCTCTTTGTTCTTATTTTGAATCCAAAAAACGAACACGGTATATTAATAGAGCTGTGCCAACAACATCGACAAACATCTAATATCGACATCAGATACAACACAACTAATGTTTTTTTATAACTAGTGTTGCACTCTATACATAACTAAAACACACGATGAAACCAATGAACATTATATAATGGAAATATTTACTCATATGCATACATTATACAGTAAATATTCTTCTATATAAACCCATAACTTTGAAAATATTATTAATTTAGACCTTACTGATGAATGTTGTTACTAAGATTTTATGCAATAGCAGTATTCTAAACGGCGATGAAAAACCATATCGACGCTTAAGAACTTGTCCCTAAACAGAGACCGAGAAAATAAATGTGTTTTGCAGAGTTGTGCAGCCCTTCCCTTAGATAAAAGAAATCGTTAAATTAATTGGTCTGGTGGGCCGATAGGAGAAAAATGAATCAAAAATATAATATATAAAATGTAAGTTTTTATACGTACTCAATCGTTTTAACCACTCAAGGCCCGGCTGTCATACCGGTATGACAAAACAATAGAAAATCAATTGTGTCTCACTACGTGGGACTTGAAGTATTAACATAAACTCCAATTGGGAGCTGAAAAAGCGTCCTTTAGTAACTACAATGAAAAACACTTTTGACACCATTAACCAATAATTCCAAGACACAACTTCTTAAAAAAGAACACGTCATTTTAGCCCTGAAAACCCGAAAAATGTTCTATGAACAGTAAAATAAGATTTTTAGTTGCTCTACTAAAATCAATAAATATTTAATCAATTAAATTAACTAGTAAGTGACGTCACAGTTGTTTTTTGCCGTAAACAATCTATGGGAAAATAGCGTGTTGACAGCTCTTAAAGATTGATTGCATGTCAATTGATTGGTGGTGTCACTGGTGTCAAATACTCAATTATTCCATACAGATTGACTTATGTGATTGTTTACGTTACCCCAATCGAAAAAGTTGAAAAACTTACACAAGACACCATATGAGGTCTCAAAAAAACACGTTTAAAAAATCCTTAAGTATCGATAACCACGTGGTAACTAGAACTACACTAGTAAATAAGAACAACATTCAAAAGTAAGGTAAAAAGTTCTACCTGAAGCGAAGCCCTTGTATTCTAGAACCATTTAAAGCCATAACACGAGTTCTGCGCCTAAAGGGGGTCATTAGTTGTTAAGTAGGGGAGGTAAGGGGTGGTTACCTTCATTGGCATCCGCAGTTTGAGGATCTCGCTGTAATCTCTTAGGACAGACACTGGAGCGTGGATCTAGAAAAGCAATACACCAAAATGTTTTACTTACATTCCGACTATTTGTGATCAGATCACGCTACTTTCAAAGATTAACCCTTAGAAACAAAAATAAATAAAAAACTTTCCTTTCTATATGATTATAGATGAACGCGTCATTTTTTAATAAGCAAGTTGTAAAACCATCTAGTTTAATGTCATCGTAAAATCTCGATATTTATCGAATGAAAGATAACAAGGTATTTAAATTTTTTCTTCCTTTATTTTATAGGAACATTGAATCACTGCGAAACAAGGCATCACCAAATTATCCTTTACATGCTTAGGGTGGCTAGCTATGAATAATGCTAGCTTCGAAAAACAAACCAAACTAAAAATGCGAGCGCGCCGCCCGCGATCCGTCACCTTTTTTTATCTTGTCATTACAAAAACTACGTTAACGCACACTATTTAAGACCCTAACTTGAATGGCAAGTTATTTGTTGTGTCGGAGCTGTGCCGTTGAAAGAAAAGCTTAAATTCCTTACCTTAACAAAATTTAAACCATACAGGTTCTCCGGCGCCTCCCTTTCTAACTGCAGCCCTTCCAGCTCGAGGTTCTGCTCAAACACCTTCCGCTGGTCGTACGCCTCTCGCGTAGCAGCATCATCTTTAAACGCTTCCCAGACCAGCACATAGTCTATGGACCGCACGCCATCGTTGAACGTTAGGGAGGGGTTGTTTAGGATGCCCCCCATCACTATCCTGTTTATTGAAAAGTTTTCATAAATATTTCTACATGAAAAATATTTATTTTTCTCTATGAATTCTACGGTGATGAAGTGCTTATGAGTGCAATGAAGTGTTTCGTAAACTTCGGTTAAAAAAAAAACTTTTTTTTTATTCATTTTGTACGTTACCCAACAATGTAACAGGGCCTGAATAATGTCATTGATGACTGTCGGAATTGATTTGGTAATGTACCTGAGCCATCTAAAACTCTTTGGTGCTGAGAGCGACCCAAAGACGTTCAATCTTTAAGACACTCGAGGATAATGGTAAAACTAAGTGAATTTGTTGAATGGCTTTTAAAAAAGACTGGCTAATTGCGACTCGCAAATGAAGGGTTCCGTAGAGCCGTAAAATATTAAGATCAAGCAAAAAAAAAATAGGATCCCTCTATTTTTTTTTTCTTGTCGTTATTGTAGAAGCCATTGTAATATACACTCTTTGTAAAATAATTCTACCAATTACAGTTTAAAAAATACAGCTCTGTCACAGAGGGACGGATTAGAGGGAGCAATAGAGCTCCGATTAAACCTTTTGGTACGGAACCCTAAAAAGGCAATACTCTTAACCCTATTGATTTTTACAGCCTACGTGGAAAATTATCTAATGACATTTTTTCCACCATTGTTTTCCCAAGAATTTCAAGTAGTACCTTTTAAGGTTTCGACTCATTGTGATATCCGAATTTGCAGTTGGCAAGGCAGTTGACGCATCACCAATCACAGTTATTATTACACACTTACGTAGTTCAAGGATGAGTAACGTTATGCACAACTAGGGAAATGATCGAGTTTCCTTCCTCTACACATGATTACTAAGTCTACTTGTGCTGTACCATGATTAAAACAAATAGGTGATACACTGATGAGTTTTTAATCACATTGTGTCAGTCACATTACCTTTTAACTCTAAAACAAATCTGCATCAAACGTTTTAATAAAATTTTGTTTGAGGTTTTATAATAACCTTATGTAGATAACATTTTTTATACAAGAAAGAAATGTTTCTTAACACAGACCATGTGCACACAAAAACAATAATGAAACAGCAATTTAGTAAAAATATAAAAAAAAAAACAAAAAATAAGAAAATTCATTATTGTGTGCCCCACAGCTGCGTCAAACAGGCCCAGTTCAGCATAAGACCAGCCAGACCACTTGTGCCTGACTCTGGTTTTCTACTCGACCATTTATCTGCGTAGCCTTTCCCCAACTATCTTGGGGTCGGCTTCCAGTCTAACCGGATGCAGCTGAATACCAGTATTTTACATGGAGCGACTGCCTATCTGACCTCCATAACTCAGTACCTGGGTAATGAGGTACCCCTAAGTAAGACTGTTTGCCAGACTGTCGGGCTTCTGACGACTCGTAACGACTGTCAAAGATCCACATGTGGCAGCCGGGACCATTATGCTGGACCATTATGATGTGCAAATTAATGAATTTGAATAAAGCCTCGTAAAGACGATGCGAGAAATGTCGTGCGATTTGCCATACACTGCGGGACCGCCCAGCTGTCATGTTATAAGTGACCGATAATCGACGGAAATGTACCACTACTTCTCACATCGTCCAAATAAGCTTTAATACACCTTCAAAGAAAATTAAAACAAAACCAAACGTTATTTGTTAGCCAAACCCATGCTTTATCCAACACCACACAAGACAAGACAATAATGAACATAATAATACAATGACTGTGAAACTCCGCCAAGGTAGGCAGACAAATCGTTTGATCAAATGTTTGACCAAATTACTCACGAGCAATGGTTGGCTTGGGGTTTGCCATTGCCGTTTGGGCCAAGGTTCGTGGCAGGTTCGCCACACACACAGTCTTCGGCAGCACGCGTCGAGGCTTCGCTACCATTGTCCCTGAAATTATTTTACACTTGGGGACATATTGCTGTGCCAGTGAGGCATTAGGTACTCTATGTGCTTTAATTAAAGTGTTAATACGCGGTAAAATTATTAGTCGCGAGGAAACGCGTCCACTGTTTTGTATTGCAACGTTTCTTAAGGGGTCTGTATCAACAGCGTGCTCTATACAAAAGTAATCTAGTTATATTTTTATACGTATGCGTGTGGGTTTTTATTTTAGATACATGTATATTTTTTTGTATCTCTTCACCAGCTTTGGATGACTGGTAGAGAATGCCTAAGGCAAGTCTGCCTTTGTGCCGTTTGTTGCATACAGTTTAAATAAATGAACATTAAAATATTCATCATCATTTGCCTAGCCTTTTCCCAACTATGTTGGGGTCGGCTTCCAGTCTAACCGGATGCAGCTGAATACCAGTATTTTACATGGAGCGACTGCCTATCTGACCTCCACAACCCAGTAACTGGGTAATATGATACCCCTAGTAGGTAAGACTGGTTGTCAGACTTTCGGGCTTCTGACGACCCGTAACGACTGTCAAAGATCCACGTATGACAGCCGGGACCAACGGCTTAACGTGCTTTCCGAGGCACGGAGGAGTCTCGGTATGTAAAGATGGTCACCCATCCACGGACCAACCCCGGCAAGCGTAGCTTAACCTGACGGATCGACCCATGCGGCTGTTATTACTTAGCCACGAGCTCCTTTATAAACATTAAAATATTATTACTTATTAATAAGTAATTTAAGTCCTTAACATTTTCTAAACCGAATAAGGGCTCTAATATCAAAGCTTATGGTTTAACTTTCCTTCATATAACTTAACCTCAAATTAATATACGTTAACTCAAAAAAAATGTTTTCTATTTTACGATATTTTGTAAAATTGCCTCGAATTTAATTACTTACTCAACCAAATATGATTAGAATACTTTTGTATGATACACGCTGTGAGTACAGTCCCTTTAATAAAGTGAACACATCTATGTCAATTATTATTAAAGTCAGAAATCAATTGGTCAATCTAGCAGCAAAACAAATCTGTGGTTCTGTGTGACGTCATTCAATTAGAATCTAATAATGGCTGCCAAGACATCCATACAAGAAACGTATACTGTGTCATCATTATTTACTTATGCACTTTGCTACTGTTTGCTTTAGGCACTGAGTATCTCATAACACCTATATCATTAGTTGATCATTTAGCAAATAAAACGTTATTATGTCAACTAACTTCTGTTCGCGGCTTCGCGTCTGCTATCGACGTCGTCTTTTCGTAAAAGTATCAGTAACATCAGCTATCAGCGAGTGAAAGTCCAGTCGAAATCATTCTAGCCGTTTAGGAGATTAGTCTGATCAAACAAACAAAAAATTTAAATTGTTTGTTATACGTACCTTGTAAATGCTTAAATTGTATTTATTTGTAAAGACTAACTTCTATCCGCGTCTTCGTCCGCGTGGAAATGAAGTATGCCGAAAAAAAAACCTATGCCACTTGTCAATAGACAGATAGAGATTTTTACAGATAGGCTGTAGCTTTTTATCTGTATAAGAATTTTAAGAATCTGCCCTGTAATTCCGAAAATTACCTCTCGCAAACAAACTTGTACTTCTTTATGTATAATTATATTCTACATATTATATTGCAGTATAAAAGCTTTATTAATTTCAAATCGGTAGTACTAAATACTAACTTGTAAATATGTTTCTGTAATATCGCGTATACCTTTAACTACATCGTCGCTTTTCAAATAAATACTGATAAGTCTGGCATTATTGGCTCGCTGCCAAAGCTTAGTTCATTTGGGTTTGACGCATTTGGTGCACTTCTCAACTTGTACACCATGCTCAAATGGTGAACTTAGCAACTGGTGCACTTCTCATATGGTACACTTCGCAACTGGTGCACTTCTCAATTGGTGCACTTCGCAAAAGGAGCACTTTTTAAGATGAGTGGAGATTTGGAAAAATTGTCTAATAATGAAAGAATCTTTGGTTTTGCGTAGGTAATTTTCTTAAAAATACATATGATATCAACAATATAATAATATCATATAATAGGGTTGAGTAGTTGGGTAGGGTTGGGTTGATATAATATCAATAAACTTTATAATATTATAATTTAAACTGTACTTCTTTTAGTTATAGTAATTATTTTAATTAATAAAAGCTTAACTTTTTCATTTTTTTTTTTACATTTCCTTTTTTCTTTCAATTGAAATATCATGTCTTTATCATGATAACTTTTTGCTGTAAATCTGTTTTTTTCTTACATAATTATATTTTTGTTATTTCCGAGTGCCATGTTTTTATTTTAGAAAAAATAAAAATGTTATAGTGTTCACTATAATATTTTTATTTTTTTAGAGAAGTAGAGTTTAATTAAAATTATAAAGGTTATTGATATTATATGATATTATATCAACCCAACCCTACCCAACTACTGAACCCTATTAGGTATATGATATTATTATATTGTTGATATTATATGTATTTTTTAAGAAAATTACCTACGCAAAACCAAAGATTCTTTCATTATTAGACAATTTTTCCAAATCTCCACTCATCTTAAAAAGTGCTCCTTTTGCGAAGTGCACCAATTGAGAAGTGCACCAGTTGCGAAGTGTACCATATGAGAAGTGCACCAGTTGCTAAGTTCACCATTTGAGCATGGTGTACAAGTTGAGAAGTGCACCAAATGCGTCAAACCCGTTCATTTTATGGAACCTTTGGGTAGATAGGTAATCCGTTGCTATCCTACAGCTTTAACGTATTAGGTAAAAGTTTGATGAAAATAGTTTTTGTCTCTTTCTATCTACTCTCTATAGCTAAATCGCTTAGGTACCTCGCGTCTCCTTCTTCTTATCGAGTCGACGATTTAAGACAATCCCTTTTTTTTAGTTTTTGTGCCCAGTAGGTGACCACATTTATCACGGCATTAGTAGCGTTGTTAACGTCCTTTAGAGTGCAGGTGTACGGACACTTTGGGCACTGCAGTATCGTTCAGTATCGAGCCATCGTTTGATCAAGAGCACCACACTCGCACTGGGTATTGGTGCCTCGCGTACGTAGGTACTAGACGGCCACGATCACGTCCAGTGGCCGCAACTACCAGATTAGGACTTCGGTAGGCGCGGATTCATTCCTCAATTTTGAACATAACATCAGGCCTGTAATCCGCGAAGTGTCAGTAGATAACGACTCGGTTATGGCACCTCGAGTGACCGCAACGATCAGATTAACTACGTTGGTCTTGGACACTCGTCGTAATCGTGGCCGTTCAGTGCGCGAGGTGCCTTAACCGAGTCGTTATGTACTTACTGACACTTCGCAGATTACAGGCCTGATGTTATGTTCAAAATTGAGGTATAAATCCGCGCCTGCCGAAGTCCGCCACTAAACGCATAAATTGTAACAGTTTAAGGATGGGCTATTCTCCAGTACGACATTCAAAATAACGAACAAATAAAGTAAAACAAAAGACAGCATACAAAAACGAAGAAATATTACTAGTGTTATTATTGTTCACGTTTCTCTGAAATTACTTAGGGAACGAAATCAAAGCTGTCGACTTCCCCGGAATCACGGTTTATTCAGCGAACGTGGCGCGTCGTAAATAAATATGATCCTAAATAGAAACTTTACGCCTTTGACATCCGTTGTAAACACTTGATGAAATCGATGAAATAAATATTATACAGAAAACCCATCACCTGTGATATTAAAACAATTTTCGGTATTAACGACATGCATCAAGATTTAAGGGTAAGTTCCAATGGTCGCGCGAAGTCGCGTTTTAATAAATGTGATAACTTGACAATTGACAGTGACAAGTCTGACAGTTCACGACGTCGAGCGATCCTGAACTTAGTTCCAAGTCGATAAGGTTTATTTTTAGAAGGATATAACCCGTGCCATTATACAAACGAATTGAAAAAGCGTCGCTAAAGATTTCCTCTCACTTGAAAAGACATGCTAAGCTCCTTTGTTTGGCAGCCATTATTATTGAAAAAAAGATGTAATTTAAACCTATTTTTTTTAATATTTTCATTTGGAACTATAGACCCCCCGATTTAAGTACAGGCTTATATACTTATCCGAATAATTTGTACACAACACAAAAAATTATATACTTTAAATATAATTTGAACAGGAAGTTCATCGACATACAAGAACACAAAATCACAGAACAATGACGTAAGCATTTAGCATACATAGGCGAACCATACATAGATACTTTATAATATAGTATTTGCAAACACACTCATTGACGTTATTTTTTACAGTCAACGTCAAGGTAAACTCACACAGTCATGAAACCAGTAGGAAAGAAATTGAACACAATAGTACCAGAATCAAATAAAATTAGATAATAATTAATCGTTTCACGAACGATAAACTACTGCGACATATTGTCAAGTGCACGGAAGCTGCTGATTGGTTGACAGACTTATCCACAACTTGTCACCATAACAATTCTTTTGACAAACCGAAAGTAAATGTCAACAGGAAAATAATTTAACCTAATATTTGTGTCTCAGTTGGGAATATTCGCAAAAAATCGTCTGGTAAACAGTCGACAATTACTTTAGTAAATCAAAACTGTACCATATGCTTTTATGAGTTACAATAATTATTGTTCACATGTTATCTAAAACCACATTATTAATTAAAATGTAAGTTCCAACTTTCCTTTCGTAAATTGATACACCAACCTTAATTAAATTAAAGTACAAATTGCGATTAAAAATAATTAATTTCTATTAATCATTATAAATAGTTAGTGATTGAACATGTGTAGGTATTAATTGGTTGTATACATGCTATTTTATTTGTACGTTATTTACCTAACTTTCCGTAATAGTGTAATAGTCAAAGAATTCGTTAAGCCCTTTTGTATTGGAAATATCTGAATTTGTACAAGAAAAAAAAACACACCTATTTATAATTACCTTGTTGGTACTTATTTTGGTATAAATAATACGCATACGAAATAAAAGAAAAAACTTATATAAAATCTCGGTGTTTTTCATTAAAATAAAAAACAAAAGATACTGACACAAGTCCTGTTTTGAACATATTAAAAGGGAATGACATAATAAAATGACAACTCTGACAGGAAAAGTTACATTAGGGAATTGAATAAAAAAATTGGCGTGTTTATCAAGGCCACATACTTCCCTAAAGAATAGAATGTTACATTCGAACATAGAAAGCATTACGACATTGGAAAAACAATAACTGGGCTCCACTTTCATGTCTTCAGCTGACTAAATTATAGTAGACACGTATATTACAATGGCCCTAAAAACAAGGGCAGTCGTAATAATCGACCTTCATAGTATACTATGTAGGTGAGAGTATTCATGACCTAGCAATGAAACCCACCTCTAACACTAAATTCCAATTTCGAAAAAGAAAAGAAAAATAAAGAAAGGTCTTGTGTTCAAACTCCAAGTCTGCCAGCGTTATTGGATTTTTCCATTAGGACTTTCTCAGTAGCAGTCTCGGAGTCTGGATTTGTGCCCGGTTGATGCACGGCTCGCCCTCTGTTACATTGGACTTAAAAAAATATAACAGGCAATGGGCTCGGCCCCTAATACATACTTAAACATAACTGGCAAAATGTGTACCAATGGGTACATCTATGCCTAACCCTTCGGGGCACAGGCGTAATGTTATGCTAAAAGAAAAAGGAACGCTCTCTCTACTTGTTAGCAAGTTCAACGAATTACATAACCTAATATAAGAGAAAACAAATTAGGTAATATTCATTAAGCAAGAAATTCAGTTCTTCCAACACAAAAAGGCTAAAACGAATCGTTTTGCTGCAGTCTACATTTGTTTTAGTCACAACAAATACGGAATACCTGCCAAAATCGACGGTGACTCATAAAAACGTCAGCGCGTGTTTCATTTGCATTTCATAGTGAGTCGCATCACTCACCGGTCGGTGTTCATGTCTTGCGATAGATTGTCCTGGTATGTGCTGAGGACTGACATCGCCTGAAGCTCCCCGTTTTCCTCCTGCACGTCCCTCTCCGTCTGGCCCAAAACAGTAAGCGAATCAGTCACTTTCTTGTCGATTCTCAAGCTAAATTGAAGTCTTTACCTTTACACGTAAGACTCATTATTGAATTAGAGATCGACGACAATGGTTCAACAACACGAAAGGATTCAGCGCAGATAACAAAAATTAGTACAATTCGCGATTACACCCGCATACATGGAATTGTTACAGGTCTTGTTGAAGCTGTTAATTGTACACAGAATTATTGAACACAGACCTTCAGTAAATCACCTCATTATCACCGTATGGCTCACAAAAACTGCAAAAACTCTTAAATTACTAACACGTACCGACTGACCTTGCTTCGTTCACTGTTCAACGCAGACTTGAGACTGAATCATCTGTGTTTGATCAGCGATCTTAGAATTTTAGTTAGAGATACGAGTTATCTATTAGGTTGCATTGAACCTTTTCACAGATATTACACATAGGTAGCCGTTTGTGTCTGTCTCAGTAATACATTATTCAAATATTATTGATTTTAGAAATGTATTGACGACTGTTTAGTACTGTTCGAAGTTTGAATGTGAGTAAATTTTAATCGGCACGCAAATACGTTAAGGTAGAATGCACACGCTGCGACTTCCCGCCGTCGACTTGTCTGAAGACTTCGCTGACTATGCATTATTTACATAACACTGGGATTGCAGCCAAATGGTTGTAGCTAGGAAAGCTTAGGTCAATGTCAAAAACGAAAGTTCTTTTTACAACTCACATACAATTTGTATACAATTTGCATACAAGTGTATACAATTTTTGAAAATTAGAACGTGCGTATTTTTTCTCTGGCAATTTTTGAGATAATTAAATCTTGTTTTCTCACGTTACTGTTATGACTGACTGTTTGAAGACTTAAAAGAAACCGTCTTCAAGATCTCATCATGCTGCGTGTGCGCACGAGTCAGACGATTCCGAAACAAACACGTGAATTAAACCGTAATCAATAAACATACATGTGTCTGACGAATATTTAAATAAATCTAATTTAATATAAATGCTACCGTGTCTCGTTACATGTCTATCCGGTAGTCAGGGACCTCGTGGTTGTCGCGTCTACCCCATGTCTTCCCACGCGAATCGAGGGACCAAATAAGTGTCTATCATCAGTTTTAACAAGTCGGATTTATCTGTTCCTATAAAATATTGTCGAATATCTAAATGCGTATAGCTTTTGGCCGCGACCTCGTTCACATGATGAGTTCTCGGATTAAAAAATAGCTTAAATCCTTTTTTGGAATCTAAGCTTACCCCGTACCAAATTTCATGAAAATCGGTTCAGTGGTTTCGCCGTGAAAGTGTAACAGACAGCTACTTTTGCATTTATAATAAGTATTATTGTATGCAACCTCATTTTTTGTTTACCAGAAACATCTACAGGGGTCATTGTACTCATCATTCTGAAGAACAGAAATGGAGCTGTCCCATACATTCGCATAATTCGCGAAATATGCTGATTTCTTTCGCGTTACACGTTACCGTCCGTTGCTTTGTAAAACAATCAATACACACCGGAACAATGATAGCGAACGTAGGCACTTAACCGATAACAATTAATATTATGTCAAGTGGCTATCATTTATCATAGTGCTACTTATTACTATTAGATAATACTCAAGTGTATCTTATGTTATTAGATCAGTAGCTCCCAAGTAGGTGGTCGCAATGTGGACAGGTGCAGAGTCTTCGGAATGGATACTTAAAATAATCGAGATTTTAGATTCCAAATCGGGACAGCTACAAGGGTTACGAAAACAAAATACCTAGGTTTTTGCGTCTCATCAAGTTTGGTGAGAAAATAATGTGAAAGCAGTTAATATGTTGTGTTGCAACAGCTTGCAGATAGGTTAGGTTACTATGAAGATTAGTGACAAAGCGGGACATTAGGCTTTCCGATCAAGGGTGAAACGGGACATATCACCAGACCGCCGAAAATCCGGATGTCCCTAATCAGGATAACCTGCAACACTAGACGCAAGCAAATATTAGGTGGACCCTTAACAGTCGTTCATTTATATAGTTATGACCCATTTTCCTTCATAAAAACCAAGATATACCTAAGTCCCGAATTTGGAACGTTTTGCTATGTGAGTCACGATCTAGTCAACTTTGGGGACCACTGAATCTAATATCTAAATATATAAAAGCGAAAGCTCGGTCACTAACTCACTCACCCACTCACCACGAAATATTAAAAACCGCATGACGGAAAAAGATTAAATTTGGCAGGGTAGCAGTTTATAGTAAATAGACGTCCGCTAAGGATTTGCCAAAATTCACCCTCTAAGGATTAAACGAGGGTCCGACATTTACGCGGACGAAGTCGCGGGGTAAAGCTGGTTAGATAATATAGGTTCCTACTCAAGTTGCCTAACAAGGTTTCTTAGTTACTTAATACCTTTACTCATTTTCTACGACCCCCATGGGAAGCGAAGGTAGCCGATCTCGCGACATTTTTGACATTGAATAATCGCGTGCGCTAGTGTGACAGTGCATGTTAGGCCTTATAGTAAAGTAATGAGTGCTAACTAACAGCACTTATCTTTATTAGTTAAGCACCATTGAGATTAGCGTGGCGAATGTAACAAACCAAAAAAAACATAAGCATTTTACATACTTATTCAACGTTCCAATTTTTACTAAATTACTTTTACTCGCTTTTGCTCGACACTTCGTCCCCGTGAAAGTCACATGTTAAAACCGTTTATAGCCGTCGCCTCCTACCTGTAAACTACCTACATGCTAAATTTTAGCTTTGAAGGTCAAGTAGTTCTTGAGATTTCGTGTTTAGTGAGTGAATGACCTTACGCTTTTAAAATTACGAATAAGTAGAAGATTATACGGGGTAAATCTCAGATAAGGGACAAACGTATAATGAAAAAAAGAAACTTGCTTTACCTGACTGAGATCTAGGAATAAATGTGAGTGTTTGACCACAAAGGGACCTCAAGGGGAAATAATTGATTAAATCTTTAATATAATTAACTCTAATCTAATAATTGATTAAACGCGATTTACTCGAAATTAATTATTTTCCCTTGAGGTCCCTTTTTGGTCAACCACTCACAAATTAAGTTTATCGTGATTACAAGGCTTACACCTATGGGTCAATTCACACCCAAAGAGCGGCGAAGGGCAGCGAAGCGGAGCGCAGTTTCAGTCTCATATGAATTTTAACTTTATTTTCATTACTATAATACTTATTATCGCATGAGAAACTCGAACGAGTCGCGCGGATGCCCGCGGCGCTGCGGGAATTCCGGCGAATTCCATAAACGGAGCCGTGCGACTGCGCGGGACTCCGCGCTTCGCTGCCCTTCGCCGCTCTTTCGGTGAGAGTTGACCCTATCTGTCTATTCTGTAAGAATCTCCCTCGGGTGAGTTTAGGTGAAGTGAGCATGAGCGTGACAGATTTACCAGCAGGCTAAGTAAGATTGAGCCCCACCATTCCTCCTAATACCATAAGATATTCGCAAGTAAGCTTGAGCAAATTTGGAGAACGAATGATTGATATTAGGGATTGACTCGTCAAGCTCACTTGACCTTTCATTGAGCGAGATTTTTAAAGAAGAACACTGCTTAACGATATAAGCTGTTACACGGCTCATACAATCAACCTACCCAGTATCTTGAGTCAATCTTTACTGCCTTTATGTTTGCGCAAAACTGTAAAGGCTTACTCTGTTATATCGTTAGGTTAGGGAACAAGACTTTGTAAAGTACGAAACGAGCGTGTATGTATATAAGTCCTAACATCGCGTGAATAATGAACATAGTCTAAGATCACTGTAGGTTATACTAAAATGGGTGTCTGATCTTTATCACCACATTTTAGCTGTGGAGCAGACTTTCTGTATTACCTATCTATTTGCATGATCGTTTTACATTACAATTAACATTGACATACAAAGAAAACTGTAACAGGTCACCACCTATTTAAGTCACAATGTAATCTATTAGAGGAAAACATTACTATAATACCTAACTGTTCTATATTTTGCATAACAGTTCACCAAGTATAATCGCAATACCAGGCCTAAAAGGACATTTTTTAAAGAAAGTGTGATGTGTATTTAGTAATAATAATATTCTCCAGACTGATTTCGGCCACAGTGGCCAATTTCAATGAAAACAAGCCAGTACAGGAGACATTACGGTACATAAATGTGTGCACAAACACAGGTTTCCTTACTTCCCTTCAGAAGCAGATTCGTCCTAGTCTACATTTAAGACGGAACCAACATTCAAAATTGCAAACAAAGTCAGCTATTTCCTACATTTTGAAGAGTTATGCAGTGTTATGTATGGAGCAGTTTTAGTAAATTAAAAGGTGGATCAATTAAATTCCTTTAGATTACTATTAAGTTTACATTTATTCATTGTATAATTAATACAATAACATTTTTTATAAAAAAAAAAAAAAAAACATTTAAAAAACTAAAATTGCATAGCCCACTGATATTGGCAGTGTCCATGCTATCAGTGCTGAGGGTCCTTGAGAGAGGAATCTCTTAACATTATGCGCAATGTCCGAAATTATTATTAGGTACCTCTTATTAGTCATAATGAGTTCTACGTTTTGTATGTTATTGTATTAAAATAACGACTTCTTGTTTAAACAAATGTACAATACTTATAACATGAAAACAATTAGCTAGTGAATGAGTAATTATCATTAACTAGCTGACCAGCAAACTTTGTACCTCTTTTTTTTAAATTTTCTCTCATAAGAATTTTCTCCTTACAATAACAAACACAACAAAAAAAGAATTAGTGAGAATGGTCCAGCTGTTCACACATGATGCTGTGGCCAAGGGAAATAGAGATTCATGTTTATATATAGACAATAAGCTAATTATTTAAAACAACCAGCTGCACATACTTTGGTGTTGATGAACCATTATTATATGTATTAATAATAATTTTAAACCACGTTTAGTTTGATCACAATGTAAAAATAGTTGTGTTTTCAGCAATCAAGTGGAGGAAAATGGTAAAAATAGTTTTTTTTTTCTGTTTTGGCCTTGACTCAACATTTACAAAGAAATTCCACTAACAAAAATAGGTTTCATGATTTTTTCTTATATGTTTAAAATTAGAATAATTTACCCTATAATGTTGTAAGCAAGTTTTTATTCTGCTTTTTTTTTATAAGTAAAAAAAATAACTCAACAAGTGGTTATAATTATATAATATAATTAAAATAGTAGTTAATATATTCCTAAACAGTTTTGTTAAAATATTCATGCAAAAATAACCTTTATTTGTAAGAGTGAAAACCCAACATGTTTCACATACATACCTACTTAACTTAAACCATATTCGAGGGGTGAAAGGAAAAATTTATGAAGTGACAATTTGGTTTCGTTATAAAATCAACCTTATTTGTTGTTTGATACATTTTTCTTTTCACCCCTCAATAATTTAAAATACCATGATGACCTTTGACTTTTTTTTTCAACTATAGAAATAATAATATTTATTATATAAATAAAGACTGTTCCACAATACAGGCATTTTATACACAACCATGAATCAGTTAATTGCTTAAAGTCATGAAAGCAAAGTTAAAGATATAACTAAGATAGCAATAAGTCTTTTTAATTGCTATAACTAGGTACAAAAAGTTCTAGATTAAAACCCACAGATTAGTAAGAAAAAAGCAAGGATGATTCATAGCCTTAATTTTTTTTCAATGCCTTTGTCAACAACTTATACAGCCTAGAGATTAAAAAGGAATTACCTTGTGAAATGCTCCATCTGCATCACCATCTTGGAAGAGTTGTTGAAATGCAAGCTCATTCCTTTGTGCGTCGGATAGGAAGGACTCTGTCTCCCCGGCGTCAGATCTCTTGTGTTGCAGCTTCACACCTCCCGTGTAGATAGGAGTCGCTATCTTCGGCGTAAACACATTTTCCTCTACCTTCTCAAGCAGAGGTTTTGGCACATCTTCTTCGAGAGATGGATCTCCGTCAGACATCACATAAAAATAACGCCAAATACTTTCACACCACTATTTATTTTTTCGCACGGTTCATTACTTCAAGACGTTCTTCCTTCCGACTTATTAGTCACAGACGGAACTGTTCTGTGAACAGATTTATCTCGTATTCTTTTACACAATAATTAACTTTGAACTGGAACTAAACTAAAAATACAGGAGTTTGCAAATTTCTATACTCTTGCAACAGGTATTTGCACTATTTTATTATAACTACCTACGTGGTCTCGGAAGCAACGACCAACGGGCACCGACCGAAACTATTTCAAGGAAACGACAACGACATGAGAACAAGAAAGATTTTTTGTATTTGAATGAACTTCCTATGAAGGAATGACATAGAGCTAATTTAGTCGTAACTTGAGACAGCTATATAGGCTTATTTTAAACAGAAAAGAGATAAAACATAATAAATGCTAAACATGTCATTTTATCTTTATCTGATTGTTCTACTGTCATTAGCATCTCTCGATAGGGTTGTACAACACTTGGGAGCTTGCGAAATCGATAATATTAACATCGTGTCTCGTCAAATCATGAACTTTATGATTTTTCAGATGCAGAAAATGTATTAAAATGCACGACGCAGCCTTGAAAATTATAACTAATAACTTACACACTTTTTTTACTAACAATAACTTTATCTTTTGCCACCGACCTTTGATTTATTTGTAGAAAAAAACGAAAAGACATCGGCATTTCTATTAGACCATTCATGATAAATCGATGTTTCACATCCCTAGTCTCAGCCAGTGACAGCTGCTGCTCTCTTGACAAAATATTTAAGTTGAGTTCCATAGATGCCATAATAAATTCAATCACGATTTCTTAACTATATTAATTATTATTATACTTTGATTAAATAAATAAACAGTTGATACGTTTTTCAAACTATATAAACTGTTTGCTAACGCTACTTAATAATCAATTACAAAGTAAATAAAATGTGTTTGTGAAAGCTTTCTATATTTACTTTTTACTATGGCAACAAATTATGCCACGCCGCTCATGATCTGTCAATTCGCGTCGCCGAAAAACCAAAAGGATAGGTTGCCGGCGAAACTAGAAACATTTCTATAGTAATTTAAAATAAATACCTAATCTACAGCGCTATTTATGTGTAATATTACAGTAAAATAAATAATAACAAACCGAAAATGACGGTGGAGACGCAAGCCAAGACGAGGCTTCCGCAGCTATCGTCTGACAAACAACTAACATTTTTAAAATTAGCTGTTTTGTCAATGGCAGCAATATTATGTGAGTATTTTTGAAAGTTAATAAGCATTTACATATGTATTAGAGCGATACCATGCCGTGTCCTTTCGATAAAATATGAATTAGATCGATTTTATTTATGACTTACGTGGTCGTATTGTGATAAGCAATGGCGATAAAATGTGGCGATTTTAGGAAAACATAACCGCAATGTGTTATGTTTTTATCAGATACCTATATCTTTGAGCTTTGTTTGTAACTTCAAGATAACACTATGCATCACTTACGGATTAAACATTCCTCTATATAAAAAACCGGCACCCGGGCGTATTTCAGGCTTCAGGCTGCAGTACAGTTACAGCAGCTTTATATCGCCGGAAGCCGTACCAATCAGCATATTAACCGAAAAAAATTTTCATACTTTCTAAATAAGTATTTGCACAGTCCACAGTGTTTCTTCTATAATTCCAATAATCAGACTGTCTAATCTAAAATCTATTTTTTCAGCCTTCGGAACGCGTCTATTCTCCGTGCTACGTTTCGAGAGCGTCATCCACGAGTTTGACCCTTACTTCAACTACAGAACCACCAGATACCTCACCGAGGAAGGGTTCTATAACTTTCACAACTGGTTTGACGATAGAGCATGGTATCCGCTGGGACGTATTATTGGTGGTAAGTTTCTCAAGAAGACCTATAGATTTGATTTTTCAATATGCAGCAAGGTCTAAAGAGTATATAGAGGCAAAATGTATCAAGTGAGTTAAAAAATCAACCTTAGGTGTATATTAATAAGATAGGATATAAAACAAGACCAAATTTATGCTTGATACATTTGTCCGTTCACACTTTCAAAGGAAAAATGTATCAAGCGCCAATTGGGTTGTGTTAAATAATCAACCTTAAGTGTATATAAATAAGATTAGATTTAAAACGGGTCTAATTTGACACTTGAAGCATTTTATATTTGACCCCTCGATTATTATTGTTTGCAGGTACCATCTACCCTGGTCTGATGGTCACGTCCACCACCCTATACAACATAATGCAGTTCCTAAACATCACCATAGACATCAGAAACGTGTGCGTCTTCCTCGCTCCTTTCTTCTCGTCACTCACTACTATTGTCACTTATCTGCTGACTAAGGAATTGAAGGTTAGTTCAAATATGTACTGGTAACACTAAAAGTTTTATAGTTACCGTCCGCTGTTACAGGTAGAATATAAAAATATTTTACATAAATGTTTACAAATTCTAGTGGAAAAAGTGTAGTGAAATATATTGAAATTAGATACTGTAGATTCATGCTTTTAAATTATTTCATTTCGACAATTTCTGTAATACCCATAAAACTATTAAAACTTGATTCATGATTGCTTACAGCCATTGATTATTCTCTTTTTGTTGTAGTGATTATTTAGATATTTACAACAAAAAAAAACATAGGAAATAAATTACTTTATTTATTTACTACCACTGTTAAACCAAATTGTAATTACCAACCCAACCGCTCAAGGCCCGGCTGTCATTCCGGTATGACAGAATACAAAATCAATTGTGTCTCATTACGTTGGACTTGAGTAATTAAACTCTTACTAATCTAACTTTATATTAAACAGGATGATGGAGCAGGTCTCGTTGCTGCGGCCATGATAGCCATAGTCCCTGGCTACATCAGTCGTTCAGTCGCAGGCAGCTACGACAATGAAGGAATTGCCATATTCTGCATGTTGCTTACTTACTACTTCTGGATTAAAGCAGTCAACACCGGTACTATCCTGTGGGCTACTATGACAGCGCTTGCTTATTTCTACATGGTGAGTTTTCTATTCTACTTTCTATATTGTAGAATTTGTCTATGTCACTTCTGACCTAGACTAGAATCAAGAACAAATCCTTATTATACAAAAAAAAACATATATGACAAACGCTGTTAATAGTCATGTAGACACCATTATCCAATAATTTTACGACAAATTCTCCTAATTGACATGATTAACTGTTATGTTAAAATTTAATTTTTGGTTGCTAAGAAACCAATGAATCAGTTGAGTTGTCATATAAGTGACATCACAGCACACTAAAACATCTATAGGGGATTTAAAAAAAACAAGTATATTGGAACAGCAGATAATTAGAAAAAAAACGAAGCCAAATAGAATTTCTTGATGGATGCAGTAGGCCTAAATGTAGCCTAATTACCAAGTTAATAATACAAGAATTTGGAGCCTAAAAGATACTTATAATAAAAAGGATGAATGATAACATGACAGTAACAGAAAAGAAAGAAAGAAACAGTTATTAAAGTAGAAAAAACTCAATGATTAAAAGTGACTCTATGTAATTTAAATCATAAACAATTACTTCTGAGAGTGTATTGTAAACAAGATTATATTGATAAACGTTAGCCATTGTTATTGTATGATAAGTACTGATTGGCTAACTTCAATAAAAAAGATTTCTGAGTTATAATCAGTAATCTTTCCAGCCAGTCACAGAATATTTAGATGACAGTTTCACACCAAAAAGTTTGCATTGAACTTTTTGGTTTTTGCTCTGTCATACATTTTCTTTTGAAACTATTTTTGTTTTCTTATAATCAATATGGCGTTGATTATACATATATGACTACGAAATCAGTCATGTTACTACAAATATAAATGTTTAAGTTTGAATGGATGGATGTTTGTAACTCAATCACGCCAGAACATAAACGGTTCTGGAATAACACATATGCGACTTTGTATCCCGGCAAAATACGGTTAAAACACAATTTCCGTGGGATAAATCAACTTTGACGCGGACAAAGTCGCGGGCGGAAGCTAGTATAGTTGCGCGCACGTTACTTGGCGATGCTTTGGCATAGTGGGGGGAAGTTTGCGTATGCAGATTTAGTACACTTTTACATACTCATGACGCGGCAAAGTAGCTAGTCAAACGACTAAACCAAATATGTTAGTAATAACCATTAAAACAAATCTTATCACTAAAACGATAACACCGCAAAGCATGTATAAACTTTTTTTGTTGCCGTTCAATTCATTGCATAATAATGGGTGTAAAAGAAGCCGAAGGTACATGCACATCTAATCATCATTGCGATCATTTTTTGTTCTGGCTGAATGCTTATCATTTTTTTTTAACTGCTATAGTTAAAATTTTCATTTTTGAAATATTTAAAATATTTCAACATAACTTTAAATACTTTTATGACTCCTGTACTATTCGATGCACCCGTAAAAACATTTTTTTATACACTACCCTAATATATTTTTTTAATACTGTAATTATTTAGTGATGATAATATCCGCAATTTCAAAAGCAAATTGTATTTATTTTTATTAGATAAGACGTACTACTCCATAGAAGAATTTTTAAATGATAAAATATGACATTAATAACCATTTAACACAATTTACCTTTGACATGTATATAACAATAAATTATAATTGATTAATTGCCTAATAACAGTACCGTTAATATTTGACATTATTTGTATTATGATAAAGTGGAATATTGTTCGTCTTGTGATTTAATTGACATTATTTACTCGAAATTGACTTTTTATTGTATAAATTCAGACCTAGTATTAATAACAAAAAATAATAATAATAATGAATAGATTTGTACACCGATTTCATTGGTAGGACATAGAGCTCGACTAAATTGTATAAGACCCATATTGTAATACCTATGTTCACATTTGTTCACGTTTATTTATTTGATTTGATTTGATTTGATTTGATTTAGATCATTTACTTAGTATAATAGGCAGTATAATGTTGGAGACAGCTAAGTGATGTATGTTTTTACACTCCATATTTTTCTCGAATCCCTTCTGTATGTGCGCGCGCATACATACACTGCTTCTCCGTATGTGCTACTTTTTTTTTTTACTTTGTTTCAAATCTGCCTCGTGTTTCGTGACGGCCAATTTCTTTTAAAGAAAAGCTTGACTAATTTGTCCTATCTCTGACAGGTGTCGTCATGGGGTGGCTACGTGTTCCTAATCAACCTGATCCCCCTCCACGTGCTAGCCCTCATGCTGCTGGGTCGCTTCTCAGCGCGCGTGTACGTGGCCTACAGCACGCTGTACTGCGTCGGGACGATACTGTCGATGCAGATCTCGTTTGTGGGCTTCCAGCCGGTGCAGAGCTCCGAACATATGCTGGTGAGTTAATGAGTAATGATGAAAGGAGACTGTGACAGTCTTGAATATATCCAATGCTTTGTTTAAAGAATTTGATTTGTTAACTGTTTGGATGGACGCATGAAGATGCATCGACCGTTTCATTGTTAAAATGTTCGACACTCACATGCTAACACATTATCTGTTATATGTACACACAGCAAAACAGATAGGTATGCAGGGTCGTTAGATATAGTTGAAGTTTTCTTAGAAACCGATGAATGTCTTTAAGTGAAACTTAACTTACTTAATTAACTGTTATTATCTACGTTTTAAATTAAATAACATTCGAAAAATTATCGGTTTCTTTGAAATCTTCAACTATATCTGACGACCCTGCATACCTATATGTTCCGCGTACATGTTTTGATGTATTTAATTTATGCTCCGCTCCCGTGGGACGTAGCGTAATGTTATAAAGTATATAACCTTCCTAGATATACTGGCATCTTCCGTCAGATGACAGAGCATCAATATAGTTGCTCTAGCAGTTTGCGTTGAGTAACTAGAACTAAAATACAACATAAATATTTATTGCTGACCCGTATACTTGGTATTCGGGTCAATAAACTTCGACGAAAGTATTTCGTGACGAATGTGCGCACTGCGCTTGCAATGCTTTTTGTATCGCATTATATCTATCAATACTGGACAGGCAGCTAAATATGACTGTGACTCAGCTTATTGGCAAACGATCCGAAATGCCTACTCATTATTATGTAAATATTCAGAACAAAACACCTTTACACATATAGAAGATAAACATGGCTGTATATTTTCGTTTAAGACATCGCCGCGGAACGGAAATCGCACGAATCTGATTCTTCGGATTCCGTGTGAATTATTACAAGTTCCGCCTCGTTGGTCTAGTGGTCGCAAAGCGCGACTGCTGATACCCAAGTCGGGCAAAGTGTTATTGGGTTTTTCCATCAGGAATTTCTAAGTAGCAGCCTCGGAGTCTGGATTTGTGCCCGGTTGATGGCAATAGTCTCGCCCCCTATTACATGGGACTTAAATATGAGTTGCGAAATGTGGGTGAACTAATGGGTCTCTGCTTAACCCTACGGGGATTACAGGCGTGATCTTATGTTACTAACGAACATATTCATGGGTCAACAACAATTTTCTTTGCTTCACAGGCGTTAGGCACCTTCGGTCTCTGCCAGCTGTACGCCTTCACACAGTACTTACGCGAGCACTTATCTCCGGCCAACTTCGAGCTGCTGTTCAAAGCTCTGCTGTCCACCTTACTGGCTACATTAGGAACTGCCTTAGTCGCTCTTACACTCACTGGTAAGTATTTTAAAAAAATATAGAAACAGTTTAAAAAAAAAACTGATTAAAGCCAAATCTTATTCCCATCATTGTATTAATTGCTTGTTCTGGTTAGTAAGATATTAAATGTCAAAGTTCCAACTCTTAATATTTTTTTTCTTACAAAAACAAGTTTTAAATGTTATAACCAAATTTGAGATATCACGCGATCCCTGTACTGTTGCATGCGCGCAAAGCTATCGAAAGGGTTCCACATCTCTGCCTACCTTTCCAGTAAATTCAGGCGTAATGATGTTATGTCTCAAATATTAGATTCACGGCAAATTTTTGAGTTCAATTGAAATTTCTGGCCACTGGAAAGTGTTCATTTATTATTTTTATTAATTTTTTTTTATACTTAATTTTGGTAATTATTATTACAGGTAAAATCTCGCCATGGACCGGACGTTTTTACTCTCTGCTGGACCCTTCTTACGCCAAAAACCACATCCCTATAATTGGTAAGTATCCTATTATATCATATTCATTCATTATGTATTTTTGTAACGAAACACCCATTTCAATCAAAATAAAACCTTATCACAACTTAACAAGTTCCATTTCCCCACAGCATCGGTCTCTGAGCATCAGCCGACGTCGTGGTCGTCGTTCTACTTCGACCTGCAAGTGCTCGTGTTCTTATTCCCCGCTGGACTGTACTTCTGCTTCAGCAAGTTGACAGATGCCAATATCTTCATTATCTTGTATGGAGTACTCAGCATTTACTTTGCGGTAAGTACATAATAGGGTAAATACGCGGCTTAGGTAATAAAAGGACTAGTCATCGCTCATTTTCAACCGCTACCCGCAAGCCGTCACCTTTTCTCTCTACTTATAATAAATAAATTGTGCGGTCGGGGATCCCCGTCAGGAACGAAGTCCCTAATATTGAAGTTATGCTGGCCGCGCACAACGCTTGCTTCTCGTATGCGCACACACACCTGTAAACAAGGAGGCATAACGCTTTTTTCTCATGTGACGAATTCTGACAGTAAATGCCCTAGCGCAAGCCGGCTTAGGAATTTCGTTCTAAAAATATTTCGTTATTACTGTCATAAATATCTTGATAGTCTTAAGAAACAAACACATAAATGATGACACAGAAAGCTTGAGCGCGTTGAGCCAACGTCGAGCAAAAACTCCGTTGACTCCGCCCATGATTTTTGACACTTTGATCGCTGACATACAACTATCACCATTACTTATTACCGATATCATCAACATATCTTGATCTCTCGATCTCATGTCCAGGGAGTGATGGTCCGTCTCATGCTGGTGCTGGCTCCAGTCATGTGCATCGTGTCAGGAGTAGCTGCCTCCAGTCTGCTCAGTCTACACGTGAAGGATATTGAGCCAAAGGTCGAGAAACATGAGAAGAAGAAGAAGCATGAGAATAATTTGGTGTTTAGGTCTGAGGTATGTGGAGAATTTATGAATATTTTTAACCGACATCAAAAAAGGAGCAAGTTCGGAAACTGTATATATTGTAATAAGTCCACAGAATAATATACAAGCTGACTCATTGTGCATCTTTTGGGGGGTGAAAATACTTTTAAGTATTTATTTTGCATCTGATTTTTAAATACTGCACTTTGTCTGTACTACCTTTTTTTATCAGGGCAAATCTAGAAGTTTTTAGAGGATAGTTAATATTTGATGCTCGAAAGTCATCCAATAACCTGCATTTAAAGTTCAAAGAGCTTTACCACTTTAAATGTGTCATAATATCTCCTAAACTGAAACATACCAATACCAAAGCATTTTGTTATTTTCTACATCATTTTATCTTCCATCCATGTTTCCAGGTTGGAGCCCTGTTTGTGTGCGTATTAGGCTGCCTGCTGATCTCGTACGTGTTCCACTGCACGTGGGTGACGTCAGAAGCGTACTCGTCACCCTCCATCGTGCTGTCTGCGCGTGCGCACGACGGAGCGCGCATCATCTTCGACGACTTCCGCGAGGCTTACACTTGGCTTAAGATGAATACTCCTGAAGTAAGTCTTAATTATTTTTGTTGGTGATAGTGATTTTGATTATTTTAACTACAAAAAGGCGAAGAACTTTAGATGGGTATAAACATGCGTGCTTCCTATCCTGCTAAAACGAACCAAACTAATTCAATATCCCAAATGGATTGTATTATTATCTAGCAACGCGTTATATTTCCAAAATAATTACGATTGTTTGCGGAAAACAAAATTGACACGTGGATGGAATTGTTTTGGTACACCCAGCCCTAATTGAACTCTAAGAACAGCAAAAATAGCTAATTATCTGCAATATTGTGCTCAAATTATAGCATCTCAAAAATGAAAATTTAAATTTAAAAAATAATCCATTACTAAAAAATCTCGATATGTCCACTCATTTCATCTTTTATCCATTTATAGGATTCAAAAGTCATGTCATGGTGGGATTACGGATATCAGATAACAGCGATGGCGAATCGAACGGTGATAGTGGACAATAATACTTGGAACAACACGCACATATCCCGCGTGGGACAGGCGATGGCTTCTACCGAGGACAAGGCGTACGAGATCATGAGAGAACTGGATGTGGACTACGTGCTTGTCATATTTGGAGGACTCGTCGGTTATTCGTCTGATGGTGAGACTATAATATATATATATATATATACAACGTGTAACGGAAAGGGTATATTACATACAAAGAGTAAGGCATCTTTGGATGATAACTAACGATATGGCAAGGGTTTCAGCTCAATATAAAATACTCAAAAAAATTGATCCCAAATTTTCGGTTTCTTAAGTTTCTTAAATTCAAATCATAACAAACGTGTCAAACCGCACTACGTGGGTCATAAACTTTCCACGTTACTTGCCTAATATCACGATAAATCTCTTCCGTAATATCACGATAAATCTCTTCCGCGCCTAGTACCGCATAGTAGCCTACTGCAGGCGGTGTTCTTTGTTGATCATAATTTCCGAACATATAGAGATACTATTAAAAAACCCTTGCCATATCGTTTGTTATCATCCAAAGAAGCCTTGCTCTTGGTATGTATATACCCTTTCCGTTACACGTTGTATAGTGTATTTTTACACCCCATGTAAGATATTTTAATCATACATGGGGTGTAAAAATACACTACCAAACTAAGTAACTTATAACTGATTTTTTTTTGCTGAGAAACGACTTTTCTTTGGTATTAAACATCACTGTTTTAGATATCGCCCAATGACACGTCATACATTTTGATTATGCGTGACCTGGGGTCGTGCTGGTATTTAAACTCAAAGCCTTGTCTACTTGAGAATCCTTTAAACAAGAAACAAGTTTTAAAGCTAAACTAAAGCTTTGTATCCACTTGACCATGCTCAGGCGAATGAGCGGCTCGGCCAAATGAGGCGCTTATTCGCCTGAGCATGCTTATTGTTTAACCTTACCATAAGGTCCCCGATATGATCCAAAAAATAATATAACAAAAATATCGTAATAATAGGAAGACCATGTGTTGTAAGTTCTGATTACACCCGTTATTTAGTAATATGATGAAATGGTTTCTCAAGTGGAAACTACCCCATGTAAGGTTACAAGATATAATTTAAAAACATCCAATTCCTCTCCAGACATAAACAAGTTCCTATGGATGGTCCGTATCGGCGGCAGCACGGATCGCGGCGCGCACATCCGCGAGGCAGACTACTACACGCCCTCCGGAGAGTTCCGCGTCGACGCCGACGGCTCGCAGACGCTGCTCAACTGCCTCATGTACAAGATGAGCTATTACAAGTTCGGACTGGTTTACACTGAGGGTGGTAAGCGATCTAATCATTTTATTTTTTTGTGAACACCTGTGAGTTTTCGGATAGAAAATAGTCGGCGCTATCTTTTGATCGGAACAAGCCCGCCATAGCAACACCTGAAAGCCAAAAAAAATAATTTCGACCATGAAGGCCGACGCTTTCAATATAAATGATTTAATTGTCCTACTGCCATACTATGATTGGGTTGGACTGATTGTCAGACTTTCGGATTTCGGACTACCCGTAACGACTGTCAAAGATCTACGAATGACAGCCGGGACCAACGGCTTTACGTGCTGTTTGGGTTTTGGGTGTCACCATCAACTTCTAAACTCTGGACTGCTACTGAGAAAATTCATAATGCAAAATCCCAATAACAACCTGGCAATCGAGCCCAGTACTCCACGCTCTGCAGTCGCGCTTGCAACCTTGCCATAAGGCGTAAGGTCTATAATTTTACCGGTAATTTATAAAACTAAAACAACTCTACGTTCCCAGGTCGACCGCCCGGCTTCGATCGCGTCCGTGGCGCTGAGATCGGCAACAAAGACTTCAACTTGGACGTCCTAGAGGAGGCCTACACCACCGAACATTGGCTGGTGCGCATCTACAAAGTGAAACCTCTGCCCAACCGGGGCGTCTGAAGTCCAGACACCGCCGGCCCAGCCGGTAAATATCTATCCAGTTTATATTGGTATAAAAAATTGTATTACTTTAAGGTCGTGGACCATCTGGAACAGTGATTTGGTAATTATTTTATGTACGCTCGCGGAATTAAAAGCTTAGGCATATTTTTGCTACTGTAGTGCATGAAATATACTATGTACAGTACCAGGCTAGAACATTTTCATTTGGCAATTGCGTTGTGATTATTAAATATGGCCAACCTTTTCGTTCCGCGAATGTACATTACAATCTAAAAAACATATTTCGACATGTTCTCAACAACATCGATTGTTCGAAATACGAATGTAAAGTATAGGATAAATTGAACATGTTTTGATTTCACGCACAGTAATTTGTAGCATATTTTATTAGCATTAATTTAATCATTTCAGAGAAATGTTAATAGGAATGCTCAATCAAGCTTAGAATTAATTTAACAAAAGGAAGCTCCTCATAAAATGTGTGCAAACATGTAGTCAATAATTTTGTAGTAAGTTCTGTGAGTGCCCTTGCACTAGAACATTCACATAGTAAGACAAGCTAGAAAGTAAATAAGCATTTGCACTAAAGATAACTGCCATTAAATTTAGCAATTTTTCATCTGATCTGAGAAAGAAAATCTTTTTCATCATATACAATTTCTTTTTTCAAATATAAACTTTTGTTATATTTACCGGTAAAGCCAACATGTGTTAACACACATAAACGAATGTAAAATAAGTAAAAAGTGATAATTATTGGAAACATTTATACTAAAAGACATAAAGGTCGCTTACCATCTCTTTAAACAGTATCGTTTTAATATTACTTTGTAATTTCTGTCGTTGGATTTTCAACTCTCCATACCGAGCGTTGAAATTCCAACAGAACGCAAGGCTAAGGGTGAAGCCAAACGAGCGTAATTTTGTCAGTCGTGAGTCGCAGAATTTCTGCTGCATTCGGTTTCAAAGAAAAGTTCTATTTGATTCACACGGCGACGCAAAATGAGTTGTTTGCCGACTCACTTGCATTATAACCGAATTTAGGTTGCCGGGGAAGGGGGCCGACGCACGTTGGATCTTAGCGTTGGATAGTGACTGAATAAAATGCGCTCGTCTGGCATCCCAACAGAATTTCTGCGACTCACGACTCACAAAATTACGCTCGTTTGGCCTCACCCAAAGTAATATTAAAATAATACTATTTTAAGAGATCCGGGTAGGTCCTAAGATTCTTTTTACATTGACTTTCTAAGAGTGCGTTAAATGTCGAAAATACAATTGTTGCGGAATATTGTCCTACAGATATTAAACTATAGAGTATAATTAAAGTTAGTCTGTCAAAACGAGCCAACCCACAATGTTTTGATGATTAATTCAACTCAATATGCCAAATGTGTTATTATACAGCAATAACAGTTCAATATACGTCCCAAACTTATGATTACATTAAAAATTATATCTAAAATCATTACAATTAAGTCTTTTAAATAATAGGAGAAAACTTTATGTGTGTTGGTCCGTTTTAGCAGTACTAATTATTCGGCAACAAATGTATCTTCAGCATATCTTCATTAGAGTAAGCAACGTTTTTTATATTTTATAATAAGCGTGTGTTGGGAATGTAAGTTGATGAAAGTTGAGTACTATCTACCTGTCAAGAGTGCAATGTATGGATGTTATTGGTGCCGATTCCCTTATTCACAAACTTCGACTAAATTTAGAGAATTGACATCTCTTACTAACATACAGCGAAAGGAAAGGACGGTTACATTAAATAACTAAGTTACTGATGTCAAATTAGTTTTGCCTTAAACTTTTCCGTATTTTTAATCCATACGTATTAAGATGACAACTATAATTGTATGAATGTGGCAGATTGACTTAATTTGCTAGGTCTTATTTGCGTTAGTCTCTTCTTGTTTTGTGGGACAGAAAAGATAGAAATAGTCTAATTTTAGTTTAGTTTGTGAACAAGAGAATCGGCACCATTGTCTTACTAATAAGTTTCTATTGAGTAGGACTAATTAACGTAAATAACAACTCCTTGGTTAAATAACAAAGGAAATATGAACTATATTACCAGGCCGTACATATGGCTCCAGTTCCAACGTTCGTGCAAGCTTAAATCTTGAAACCTGTTGTGACATTTTGAACTTTATTTCGATTGTGATAAAGTTCTTAATATGAATATTGACTCTGGGATAAAGTTCAAAATACAATAACAGGTTCCAAGGTTCAAGCTGGTACTAAAGTTGGAACCAGTTTTGTTATAAGACGGATTGAGTTCTCTGTCACTTATACCAGTGGCAAAGCCTTTCTAAGGCTTGTATTCACGTCCGCGAGCTGCATATCTATTTTTTCTTGTCATTTGTTTATCAATGAAGTGAGTGAAGAGTTTTATTATAATTATGTCAGATTTTTTGTGAAAGGAATAATTGAGCAATGTAGCAGCGCTAAGGTTCACTGCCTGACTACCCTGTTTTTAATTTTGAGTTTAAACATAGCCGAGTGACAACACAAGGCTGTTTCATACCATTGCTGAAAATGTTAAGAAAGCCTGGCCGCACACGAGCCACCGACCACAACAACAAAACGTCGCCACTGATGTATTTCCTATAATTTTCATACATTTCATATGGACTCGCCGCACATAGTTGACGTCAGTGGTCGCCATAACGCCGCTTCTAGCTGCAGGTGGCGGCGTATGTGGCTATCTCAAGTTACCTGTGTGCGACCAGTCTAATGCGTGTCTATGTTGCGGTTTCTCAAACAAGAAATATTGTGACAATTTGTCAAACTCTTAAGTTGCTGTGATTGACTGACTGAATTATCAACAACCAACCACAACAGCTTACGCGCGCTTGACAATTTGTCAATTTATTTTTATACCAGGATGTGACAAAAACTATCTTTAAAATATGTGACCTTTTCAAAACTTGTGACAAATGCTCTAGCGGGGAATCTATTACGAAATGTTCCTATCTTGTATGGCATTTTTTAATATTCCTTTTTACCTATATTCTTATAGTTATTAAAATTACGATATCCTCGTCTCTAAGACTCAAAGGTCTGTTTACACTTTGATCAGAACAAAATATATATATTATTCATCTAATTTAGCGTATGCACTTGCTTCTTTTTTTATGCAATGCACTATACAACTATCGAAAATGTAAACAGACTTATGCAGACTGAATCCTATTCATCACGTAGTTACTTTCGCATTTCGTGCAAATTTCGCGTTAGTTCTCTAATATAAAATCAACTTTCTTCCATTGTTTTAAGGTTTATTTTATATTACTGAGTAACGCGAATATTTGAACCAACATTCAAATGTACGTAACAATAGTTACAATAGAGTAGATGTATGTAAAATAGTGGTTTCATTCACTTTGCTTGTCTACTTCTAACTTATAAACGCTAGATTACGGAGATACGCACAAATAATCGTTCGCCAAACTATATTGTAGATCAACACTTGCCTGATCTAGATTTGTTTCGGATACTTAATGAAATGATGTAAAAGAAATGTTGTATAAATTCATTTTTTATTTTAATTTTAATTAAAGTTTATTGATAAATGTGTTTGTTTTTGTTGGTCCTGCAAACTTACCTACACCCACTAAGATTAGCTATCCAACATACATTGTGCGCAGGAGTATTGAGTATTCAGCAGAGAGCAAAATAAGTTCAATAAGGACCATGTGCCATTTTTGTATGAACCCTGGGTCCATTTTACAATATTGTCCATCAATGATGAAAACCATGTCTTATGAAAGCTCTTAGAGTGTAATTCATTTCGTGCGCGAAAATAATATTATGGATTTG
The DNA here is from genome assembly GCA_949774945.1 of Hoplodrina ambigua. NCBI lineage: Eukaryota > Metazoa > Arthropoda > Insecta > Lepidoptera > Noctuidae > Hoplodrina > Hoplodrina ambigua. The sequence goes on from OX458968.1 coordinate 13,124,253, forward strand.
CAAAATGCAAAAAAAAAAAACTACGATAATGAACAAAACATATCAAACAAAAAATTATTATTTTTGCACTAGATTTAAATTTAACTGCCATCAAATAATATGAAGTACACACTAAAAGCTTTCATATAGCTCATCACTGTTAGGCAACGTTAAAAAGTGGGTCTTTTTCTCAGTCGCGAAGAAATCAAAATACCAATTAAAGTAAAATCATTTAAATATATACACATCAGATCACTGGTTCAACAAATAAAAAATAAATCACTCAATATCTACGTCGCTGTGTTCGGAGCAGTCTTCAGGTAGAAATGTGTCGTCGTTATTGTAATCGTGTTTCGGCCGGAAACGCTTGTTGCGACGCCGAGGCGGCTCTGCAGGGCGGGTACCCACCTGAAGAAAATGTTGATATTATCTGGAGGGCAAAGTTAACCGACCATAACCGCAATAAAACATAATTTTAGTTCATGTGATAATTACCTACACTGTTCAAAGTTTTGAAGATGTTATTTTTATCAAGATGCTTGTATAAACAATTGTTGGTGAACCAAATAAATAACATCAAGAGGGAACATATTGTATATTTAATCGATTTTTTTATTGCAAATTACCATTTTGCATATAATATTTGTTTATTATCAATAAAAGATGCTAATGATAGCCTTATTTTCAAATGTAACTCGAATGTAAAACTATACGCCGCGACGCGCGACCTCTGTCACGCACGTCCGAATGCCACCGCAAGACTTCACACTTCACCGCGCCGTTGCCGCCCGACGTGAGCGCATCCCTCTCCCCACCGCTCACGTGATCTTACGTCACGACAGGCCCTGCCTCCTGGTCTGATTCCTCTTTTTTTTATGTGATGGGTTTGAAGTCTACAATGGAGTGAACTTACCCAGATGAAGCCTGTTCACTCTAACTTTGAAGATATAAGGGTCCAATGAGTTTGGAAATACATATGCAGGTAGAGTTTCACTCCTTTGCTGTGCACATTATAAAAGGCGTTTGGAAACGCTTAGTGTGTGTTGGTAGGATAGTAACAATTCTCTAACAGTATGTAATCATATCAAACTAACCTGTTCTACAAGTTTGTATGGTCCAACACCATCAATGAACGTGTCTCTGAAAGCTTTATGCAAGGGCTTCTTCTTGAACAACGCACACTGTTCTCTCAGCATATCTGCTGCTCCTTCTGGAAGATCTGCAAAGACATCATGACACAAAATGAATTTTACGTAACATCACGCCTGTAACCCCCGAAGGGTTAGGCGCAGGTGTATCTGGTAGAGAATGCCTTAGGCATTAAGTCCGCCTTTGTACTTTATTGTTGCATACAGTTTAAAAAAAAAAAAAAAATATCCATTAGTACATTTCGCCAGTTATGTTTCAAGTAGGATAGGAGGCGAGCCTATTGCCATCTTGCAACCAAGCACATATCCAGACTCCAAGGCTGCTACTGAGAAATTCCTGATGGAAAAACCCAATAACACTGCCCTACTGGGGTCAGCAGTCGCGCTTTGCGACCACTAGGCCAATGAGGCAGTCAAATAATACTATTTATTTATTTATCGAAAATGTTGGTGCACACTGGGAATTTCTCCTGTATCATTCGATACAAACAAACAGACCCAGAACAACTACAAAACAACGAATAGGCTATCAAATATTTTTACCATGCGAAAATCACACTCATAACAGGTATAAAAAAAATTGTTACATGTGTACTAAGTAACACAATATAAACTGGTCTCACCTATTTCTTTGAAAGAGAACTGCTTGGGCCTTATATCGTAGATCCGGTAGTCTAACATGAGCACTATGTCGAATGGCTCCCTATCATCATCCATCTCAGCCTGGGCTACAAATGACACCTCTATGTGAGAACCATCCAGGATCTTGAATAACTGAGCTTCTATGTTCAACAATTTCTGAGGAAAAAAGAATTAGTGATGCAACAAATTTTATTTAAGTAATTCTTTATGGCTAGTTAGATTTAAGCATTTTGTTATAAATAGCAGTGGTGAATCCAAAGAGGACTCCCTCTCTCTAAGAGCCTAAGGGGCTAAGAGGCTCAAGATTATTTCTCCAAAATTCCTTTTTTCGAAGTAATTGTGATGATTATTGATATCTAAAACTAATTAACTATAAATCTAAGTATATTTGTTTATACACTAATTTGACATTAGATGGGGTTTAGCTCATTTCGACAAAACTTAACTTACTTTCAAAGCTTCAAACTGTTCCAGTCTATTGTAATATGCCACAAGAGCTTTCCTGATGGCACCCAGGCATTCCGGCAGCATGATGTTATCAAAGTCTTCCATCACAGCATCCAAGTTGAATCCCAAAGGGAGTGATGATTTTGACACTTCATTAACACCTGCAGAAGGATTATGAATTTTTTACTTGCATATTAATTTCTAGCTGCACCCTGCGACCTCATACACAAGATTTTTTTCACCTGTGTTATTATTTATGTTATTTATTTATTTAAACTTTATGCAACAAAAAAGTACAAAGGCGGACTTAATGCCTTAGGTATTCTCTACCAGTCAACCAAAGGTGGTGAACAGATAAAAAAGTTACATCTTTAGGTACATCTCCACTCCCAAGGTTTTAATTTCAAAAATAATATTTCCATTTGAACTGGTAAGCTACTACAAAAAAATTATTTCCCACACTAGTCCTAACTGAAACAGCTGAGAGATATGTAGATAGAGTCTTTGCCCAACAATGGGATGATGCAGACTGAAAGCAGCACTAGTAGTTACTGCGGATTATTCCAAAGCACCCACTTCAGGTCAAAGATCAAGAATTCTTAAAACCTTTAACCCATTGACTGTGGGGAAAAAACACACTTTGTGTTTCGACTAAAAAACGCAAGTGCACACACAAACGTATGTGTTTTTCTACGGCGAACATACAAACAGTGGTAGCTAGCCACACTTGCGTTTGGCGTAGCAAATGTACACCTGTAGTCAACGGGTTAATATCAATTTACACATACCATTTTTCAGCTCAATCCTCAGTCCATGTTTGACCTGATGCTCGGTGGCATGCTGCATGTGGTAGACAATGCAGCAGTGATCTTCCAACACATATGACTGCACCTCTATGCCTGACAGCATGGACATCAGTTCCAGATCCTGCCTCAAGCTGTCCACTGCATTTGTTAATACTATTTTCTGAAATTGTTATTTTATTATGTCATGACTTTATATTGTAACAACCGTAGTTATGGTGTTTGCTTCTCATCCACAGGATTGTGGTTTTGAAAATTGGGATCAGACAAATACTAGTAGAAACAAGTACTCAGTTCTTTATAGAACAGGCTTAAACTTTGCAGTAGGACAATATAAGCTTTTATTATTAAAATGAACTTATACCAAATAAACAGCTTTGGTTTGTTTTTATAATAATTATTATCTCTGTTCTGCCACTGAATATAGGCCTTCTACACAAGAACAAATACGATATCAAGACGTAATGTCTTACTAACTAAATTTCTAAACATCTTACTTCTAAATAAAGATTAATCATAATCTGACAAATGGTTTAGGAACACCTACACAACAAACATACAAAAGAAACATTAATATTATTTTGTCTATTTAGAAGACTAGCATGGCAAGTTACCTGTGGTCTAACAAACGCTTCTGCCTTTTTCTTCAAAGGTGAAACTTTGTGCCGGTAACTATTTCTTTGTAATTGAAACATTTCATTTTGCTTGTCTTTGAGCTGCAGCTCCAGCTGCTGAATCTCTTCTTGTAGGTCATCACAGTCCTCTGGTAGCTTTGTCGCTGGAATTTGTTATTTGAACTTAGCACAATTAAGACAGATAGTTTTTTTTTTCAATCTTAGCTACATAGCTTAGCAGTGTACTTTAATTATTATTAAAATAATACTCTTTGCTGTTATTACTTAGTATAATCATGCTTCTAAAGAGCTTATTGCAACGAGGAGCATTATTTTTCCCAAAATAAATTGGACCCTGTTAAGCAGAAAAGATCCAGCCAACATTTTATTACTTTTGAGTAAATCAAGTTTAAAGTTAGGCAGATCATAAAAAAATCATATGAGACAGTACCTATTTGAAATTTAGTGGTGTAATAGGACATAACATATACATTATTTTGAAAGTATAGTAAGTGTAGTGTATAGTGTAGTTTTGTAGTATGGTGTATTTTTATATGAAGAGTATTTATTATTCCTGAAAAACTATGCGTGGATCTTTTATGCAAAATACAATTTTACAATATAAGTATCGGTTTAATGTGTGGTTCATTTTAGAAGGAGAAGAAAATGAATATATGTACCAATATATGAACAGTTTAATGACAAAAAATAATACAAATATTGACTTTTGAAGTAAAAAAATATAATAAAACAATGAATCAGCAATTTCTGGTTGGTTTTCCAACTTATTTAAGTAGTATCGCTTTCCTCAGCTTCATACTCTATCTCAAAATCAGGTTCACCACCAATTCCATCAATATCGTCTTCTACATTATTGTCACCTCTCAGATTTGTGTGGCACTTGGCTTTTTAAGTTTTTGAAATAAAGTGACGTATCTGTTTTGCAAAAAGATCCAAACCGCATGGTATAAAAATTATACTATTTATTTATTTATTTATTTATTTAAGCAAGGCACACTAACGACATATTTACAAATACAACAGCTAGTAATTGCAAATTTTTAAAACTGTGTAAATACATCACTTAAAGGCATGCACAACATTATTACTCAAAGGTCAAGAAGTTCTTAAAAATAAAGCATCTGAGACAATATAGATTATCAATACTGAGACTAACAATTACTGAGACTTTTAAATGTTTTAAAAAGATCCATGCAACATGAATCTTTTGAAAACTATAAATCTTATTAATGTCTGTGTCCACGCAACGTGATACTTTTCTACATTTTTCAAAATTGGTGATTAGGAGATGGTATCTTTAACACAGTATAACTTTTGTTAGGTTAATGTGATCAAAATGCCTGGATCTTTTGTGCATATATGAAACTTGATGAGTACTTTATGGATATGTAGATAACTCGATTTTAGAAAAAGTGTTGGTTGGATCTTTTCTGCTTAACAGGGTCCAATTGTCGTCAATATAGTGAGAAAGAATTTACAGTCAAAAAGATTTTTAAAACATTCACTTTGTTATTGATACCGTTACAGATTCCGAGATTATGAACCAACTTTACCTCCTTTCCTAAACAGTTTTGTGATTTTTAATTGCTTGGTATTCGTCATGGTTATGTTATTATTATTATAAATAATCTGACATCAAAACTTTTCGACAACAACGAGTACTGCGACCTGCGCGGGCAACGCGCAACGGTTGCATATTTTCAAATGTTGACAGTTATCTTTTATTATGTTGGCCAACCTGATTGAATGAATGAATGATAAATCATATTCAGATCCATGAATCCTAACTAATATTATAAATGCGAAAGTAAGTTTGTTTGTTTGTTTGTAACCACTTTACGCCTAAGCCACTGAACCGATCATCCCGAAATTTTGCATAAACGTTGCCAGGTGATCAGGGACAAACATAGGGTACTTTTAATCCCGAAAAAAAGTACTGTTCCCGAGGGAAATCACAATAACGTCCTTATGACAGTAGATGGCGCCACGTGTCTATCGAATCGTGATCAAATTTTAAGTTTAAGCATTTAATACATTTTGAGTCTAGACTGTCGATAGACCAGTTTCAAGTAAACAACCTAGGAGTACGAAAGTTGTTTGCTTAATCATTTTTTATGCCCAAAACCGCTGAAGAGCATACTGACATTTTCCATAAAGTGGCTACCAGACGGACGGACCTGCGGTTGCGGCTAACCGCAGGCCGCGGCTCCAACCGCTGTAAAAACACACCACCGCGGTCACAGTGGCAGCCTGAAGTGTCATTAGCGTGGTGTTTGTGCTACAATCGGACGTCAGTCAATATGGCTAACCGTAAAGTTGTCTTATTATTCTCATGACTCATTAGCCCTCTCAGAAGATGAGAAAAAAGGTAGAAAAAAACTGTTTATTTAAACACGTGAGGTGTGAGGTTATAGTAGTTATAGTAGTTTATCTCTACCTATATTATCATTAGCATCGCATATTACTCTTAGGAATAGAGAAGTGTGGGTTAAATTGATATTATTATTTAAATTCAACTATTTCTATTACGATTTCCATATATGGTGTCATTTTACAAAGCAGTACACGCGGCCGGTTGTTAAAATTTGCAACTGACGCGGCTGCCACAACATTCCGCGTTTGTCTGGGACCCACTTTATATACGTTGTCAGGGATACAGAAAAACTGCGTAATTGACACTGACATCACTGTGTCGTCACTGACACTGACAGGTGTAAACGCATTCATAGAGGATGCATGGAAGAATAAAGGCGAACTTATAACACGCTCCGTCAGTGAAGCATACTCTGCGATTACTCCGCCAATTGTGAATTGATTTGGATGATTCTTTTTTATTTATTTTTTTCCGAATTGGTCCCATATAAATACTGTAATACTGTGAGGAGCTCGTGGCTAAGTAACAACAGCCGCACGGGTCGATCCGTCAGGTTAAGCTACGCTTGCCGGGGTTGGTCCGTGGATGGGTGACCATCTTTACACACCGAGACTCCTCCGTGCCTCGGAAAGCACGTTAAGCTGTTGGTCCCGGCTGTCATACGTGGATCTTTGACAGTCGTTACGGGTCGTCAGAAGCCCGAAAGTCTGACAACCAGTCTTACCTAGGGTTATCATATTACCCAGTAACTGGGTTGTGGAGGTCAGATAGGCAGTCGCTCCATGTAAAATATTGGTATTAAGCTGCATCCGGTTAGACTGGAAGCCGACCCCAACATAGTTGGGAAAAGGCTAGGCAGATGATGATGGTCCCATATAAATACTGTCATGATCTGATGATGAACTTTGGAGATATGGAACGGAACTCCTCATAGGATCACAGCAGAACTGTCGTAACAGTAAAATTGCTTTGTTTGATGCGTGTAGTCGATTAATGACTGAAGGAAGAGGTTAGTTGCTAAACTAACCGTGACCTATGTCGATGTATGTAAACAACAGTTTTCCAACGGCAAAGTTAAGTTTGTCCTTCAGTACTGTTTATTTTTTCGTAAGAGGTATGTTCGGTGTGTTTTAATGAGGGTAGGTAGGTTACTTTTTCTTACATACATACATAACATCACGCCTGTAATCCCCGAAGGGTCAGGCAGAGGTGTACCCATTAGTACACCCACATTTCGCCAGTTATGTTTTTTTTAGTCCCATGTAATAGGGGGCGAGCCTATTGCCATTAACCGGGCAAAAATCCAGACTCCGAAGCTGCTACTGAGAAATCGAACCGACCTGTAAATCGAACCCAAGACCTCATGCACAGCAGTCGCGCTTGCGACCACTAGACCAACGAGGCAGTCAACTTCGATACTTTTTTTTATTTTAAAATATCTCACAGCTCCAACTCAGGCAAAAGCTCATTGCGAGCCCGAGCAAAAATTACTGCTCAATCCCCGGAATCTTCCCTTCATGCCGCATTAAGAAGGTAAGCACAACCGGAGCGACAAGCAAATTTGAGAGCTGATGAGACATTTTCTTAAAGCCAGGAAAGACTGGAGAGCCAAACTGTCCGCCCGCCAAGCTTCTCTGAGAGTGACTGAGACGCCCTTCTAAACGCAATTGCTTTTGGAGGAACAAGCCGAAAGCCAGAGAGCTGTAAGAGCAACTGAGACGCCTATTCACACACGACACACAACACACACGGCTACACGACTTCGTCTCAGAGAACAAGCTCAGCCATTATAGCTGTAAGATCCCTCTTTGAGGAGTGGCTGGAGAGGCGCTACGGCGTTCTCACCTACCGCCTGACGCAGGTCCTCACCGGACACGATTGTTTCGGGAGGTTCCTGTGTCGGATAGGGCGGGAGGAAACGCCCGGGTGTCACCACTGTGTGGATCGCCCGGAAGACACGGTGGAGCATACGGTGCAGGACTGCCCCGCTTGGGCAGAGCTCCGCCGTGTCCTCACGGAGGCGATAGGCGGCGGCGACCTCTCGCGTCCGGACCTGGTTCAGGCCATGCTCCGAGGCGAGAGGGAATGGGATGCAGTCACCTCCTTCTGCGAAGCAGTAATGCTAGCGAAGGAGGAGGCGGGCCGCGTGAGGGAGAGAACCACCTTATGCCCCAGCCGCCGCGGGAGACGCCCAGGGCTTCGGACGTCGCGGGGCGACATCCGGCCACCGTAGGCGCGGGCTTGCGGACGGCGAGTAATAGGTAGCTTGCCGTCCGATCAAGGACCAAGCCCGGGTCAACGGCGCGTTCTGTTCGGGCGCGTCTCAAAGAGCTGTCAGCACAGGGACGGGGCCCCCAACGAGGCTAACGCCTGCCGGGGTTGCGGGACGTCTTAACAGGATACCGCGGCCCCGGAACATAAAGGGCAACAGAAGGAACGGTGGGTTTTTAGTCAGTAAAAGTCTGACAGTCCCTTCCGCCCCACCCAGGGCGGAAGGAGTCATTTGATGATTTTTACCACTTAAAAAAAAGAAGCCATTACAGCTACTGAAACCCCAAAACAGACGCAGGCGAGAAGGACCTCTCTTGCAGAAATGCAAACTGAACGCCGACGGACTTTTATGAGTCACAATCTGTTGGTCCATAGGTATTTAATAATTCTGGATCTGGCCGAACAACAAGCCGAGTACAGCCCAAACTGATTGTCAAATTCTAAACAAACGCGGGCGAAGCCGCGGGTAAAAGCTAGTATTTCATAAATTAGGCAACCCAGATGGGGTCTTCAACTCTTTACAATGACCTATACGCATTTTCAGTGGCTTTGAGAAGAATATTTTCCAAATCAATGTGAAACATAGGCAGACGGGAATCACGAATAAAGCAGCCAAAACTATTACATTACTATTTTTTTATTTAAAAAGAGTTGATATGTTTGTATCTATTTATTTATTTGAATGTGAGGCAATATGCCCAGTTATTTATAAATAATGCATTTTTTATTAAATTAACTACACAATCTAGTTACTCCAATAGTTTTTAAATGTTCTTGTGTTACACGTCCGTCGTTCCATTTCACAAGCAGCCTGAAACCAAAAAATATCTTAATCATATTAAATACAAGATCAGAATCTCTATGTCTCTAGTCTCTATGTTAAAACGAAGAAGCTTAATATTGAAAAATAAGTAGGTATGTGTAGAACGAAAAACTCATATAAGATTATAATAGGTTCTTACTTCTCCTCATTATGTTTGACGGACCACAGAGCAGGCATGTGGCGAGGCTCCATGGAGTTCAGAAAATGTTCGCGCCATAACTCTTCAAGACGCAACAAACCACCGTTCTTAAAAAAGTGCTCGACTACTTTCACTCCATGAGACTCGTATTCTGAATTCTCGAACCTGGAGTAGATATAAAAAATAAAACTCATGAGATTTATATATGGTGCATATTGCGATAATAATTCACTGCCTTGCTTTTGTATTTACTCTAAGAGAAATTTGTAATATTGAAGACTGAAAATAAACAATTTTATTATTATTTATTATTATTATTGCAAAAGGCTAGAAAGTTCTCGAATAGCTCAAAAAGCTAGATCGATTGGTTCATTTCTCGATTATTAAAAAGATGTTATCTACTTACACTAAATTAGTATGAACAACTTTTTTCAGCAGCTCTTCAGTGATCTTGTTTTGGTCTGGGAAATGGTTTAACAATATATCTTCCAGCTCCTTTCGTCTAGTTTCAGGAAGTTTGTTAGACTGATAAAGAAGGGCTCGAGCAACTGCTTTGATTTTCCTGTTTAACGATATTATTAATGAAATAATAAGTGTATTGAAAATAAAATACTTAAGAGCTTATGGTTTCAACATGGTAAATGCCAAATATCTACTCACTTGCCAGCAAACTCATTATATTTCTTTCCAGGTTGGTTGGTCGCAAGCGGTGCATCGCACATATCAGATAAACGCTCGCGCATCGCATGGTCACGCATATTGCTTAGTTGGTGACATTCAGCGCACAGCAATACCACATCGTGGGAAGCGTGCTCTTTCATGATCTCTGAAATTATATCACCATAATATGTTAACAGACACAACATCAATGACACAAAGTAGAATGTGACAAAATAAACTATTAAAAGGTTAAACTTTCTGACTAAACGCTGTAAGACTTACCTGGAAACATTTTCCTGTATTCTCTGGGTACGACATTTTTGCGGATGTAAGAGTTAGTGCTGCCACACACGACACACTTATTCTCTTTTTCTAGCTGGTAGTAGCGTCCCACGTCACCGACTGCTCGACCGGCAGGTTCAAATCGTAGTCGCACTGTAAAAGGATCTTCGCTCACGACGTCTGCTAGCTCTTTTTTCACGAACCTATAAAATTAAGACGCTATAATACTACAATCTCTAAACATGATTATTGCTAAACCGTAGCCGTAGCTCAGTATGGAGGACTGACATAAGTGGCTCGCCTTGTCCAGCATCTGAATTTATTTGCCGAACAAATTAGCTAGCTTGGTAAAAAAAGGATGTCTCACCACATAGCCTTCTTAGTGTCACATCTACACAATAGTTCACCATCAGGCGCTTCTAAGTAGCTGTTGTTGTATAGAGGCTTGGCGCGCATCGAGAGCTTATAACCTTTAGTTGATACCAACGGCGGTTCCCTGGTCCTCCCATCTTTTTCTTTTGCACTGTTGAAAGATAATTACTATTGTTAAATAGAGCGTTTAGGAGCTAAAAATATAAGTTTAGAAATTCACGTATTTATTATTATTTGGATCTTAGCCAAGGCTACCTAACTAATCCCGGTGAGATTTTTTTAAGCGGGATCTATGATTAATACTTTTTATCTCTGAAAGCTGAAAATTAGTTGTAGACGAGTACGGTCGGTAGTATAAATAAATAAGGAAAAGCCGAAATTGATTAGGTTGTTATCTTTTCAACATTCCTTTATCTACTTGCCTTTCTAAGGTCGATTATAAAATGACTCAACTTGAGTGGTGATTTCTTATTGTAAAGCCGTTTTGAGCACCCAGTTTAAAATAACTGAGTTACTGTCGTTCCAGAGAAGTAACTTACCCATCCTTTAATTTGATATGTTTCGTTTTAAATTGAACATCAGCATACTTTGAACAATACTCATCTAAATGTGACCACACACTGGTGCCAAAGAGCCAGTACGACACTGTGTCTTTTTTTCCAAGTTGTTTCAATAAAATAGAGAAGATTCTAATAGCAACGTGAGCGTCGATCGCTGCGTATTGCACTTGTTTCTCTGACAATTCATGTGCTTCCCAATCACTGCATCGAATCTGGTGAAAAACCGTTTCAAAATGTAACCGTTCGATCGATTCATGGTTTAACTAGGAACGTATTCATATAATTTTTTTTGTGCTGCAGAAGTACGAGTTGAATGTGGCAATTGTCATAACGATTTATTTATATTAAATACCGCGTAAGAAAAATACTCCGGGTGAGATTTCCCCCGCGTCCCATTAATTTAGACTTTGCGGGAGCCGAAACATCGAATTGTACGCTCCCGAATTATTTTTAGATTATTGTAATCGGTGAAACATATTTTAGATATCATATCTCCTATTGAAAATACAGCATGAGTTATCGACAAAACAGTATTTAATCTTAATTGTTATTTGCTGACTGAAGTGGTTTTATCAAGACCTTTTGCTTCGTACAAATTGTTTTAATTTGCAGTTATTTAAATAAAAAATTTATCAAGTTTTCAAAATGATTAATATTACTTTTTTATCTTACCCTCCAACTTTTGTCTAAGACGGTATCTAAGAGTGTAGAAGACAGCATGGCTAAACCACCAGCTTCAAACCCATTCAGCTCAGCCAAGTGTCTAATGTCTAAAGTAGACTTTAACACCACGGAGTAATCATGGTACAAATAATTCCCATCATCTGCTGCCGCTACACCCACTTTGTAGATGGTTTCGTCTTCTAGAAGATCCTGAAACACCAATTTGTTTACAATAATATTCCCCATTCTAGAATCTAGAATCAGCAACTGTTGGTACATTTTGTTGATATAATATCTTCTATCCTACAATACTTACTTTTAAAGAAGTAGGAATTGCCTTCATGGTACTTAGCCTGAACAGGCCGCAGTATCCATCATAAGAAGATAGCTGAACTAAGGCGACTGGCTGCCTCTTTCCATTTTCTGTCACCCATTCACAATCAAATCCTAATGCTCTGTGATTTTGAGATCGCCTGAATAAAAATATTTTTTTGCTTTGAAAATGAATGAACATTAATTAAATAAAAATTATAATTTGATATATCCATGTTTCTATATTCATAACAATAAACGTTAGGCCTTCCGTTATTTATATTTACAAACGTTTGAGTTATTAAGATTTTAAAATAACAATTACTTGAATTTAAGAACTTCTATGAAATTGTCAAGAAGCTTATAATTTTCTAAGATATACTAATGAAAATGATAAGAATTACCTTCTCAACTCTTCAACAACTTGGTCACAAGATTCTTTAGTAGTAACAGTTTTGATAGTCAAGTAGTTAAAAAAATCTGCAGCATTTCGGCGTCCTCGGGTCAGTTTATAAATTATGTATGAAATCGAACATCCAACAGCCAAAGCAGCTGAGATTGTGTACAAATTATAATATCTCGTTGGAGCCTCCATTGATTTTTTTTTAGATAATCCACTTTGAACTCGTTGAACAATGTTCCTTCATGACTAAACGTCGTAAACATATTTGAAGTTTATTTTATATATGATCGTGACGTCACATATATTTTGATATGATTTGTTTACCAATGATTGGTTTTGACATAAAATTCACATTATTACACCGAGTTAACATCAGGCTGACTGTATGACAGTGTCACTGTCACTTGTATCCATTCTTATGGGCTTTGTGGACTGTGGTTTTCGATCAACTTTTTGACAGTTATTTTTACGATGTTGGCGAGATTGAATGAATGAATGAATGAAAGACAAAAACCGTGATCGGATACCTATGAATTTTATTTTCGATCATGGTTTTTCTACGGTCTATCGTTAAGTTGATGAAGATTTTATATACATCGTAGAAAATAGAAAGAATCTTTATAACAGTAGCTTAGCCTACTTTATTTTTTTTTCAGAAATATAGTAGTCAGGCCCCTATAATAATAAGATACTATATAATATAGCAACCCTATTTGTACCGAGCCGAACCCGTACCACAACCCATGTGTATTACTTGTCGGTTTGCTTCGGACAGGACAGAAGCAGAAGGAGAAGGCGAGGGCGCTGGCAGCAAGGGTGCTGCCAGCGCCTTCTGCTTCCAGAATTGAAAATCTTTGCATAGAAAATCGGTCCATGTCATTATATAATTATGAAGCAGAATCGTATTTGCAAATAATGCAAACTATCATTCAAGTATTTTTTCACCGATAAGATTATGCTCCTTATTTTAAAAGCAACACGAATCAATTCATAAGCGAATATTTTATCAACTCTAGACGCAAAAGGCGCGACCGCGTGCAGCGAGAGGTTCACGTGTCGTTTAATATAATATTAATTTTGAGGGTTATTAGGTTAGGGGGAAAAACTGCAAGCTTATACAAAATAAAACAATCATAATGTTTATTTTACTATAATTTATGTTTATTCCTTTGTCATTTTATTTTTTATTTTAAAAATCGAACACAATAAATTGTCTTTTAAAATAATATTCGCATTTAATCTTGGAACAATCTTTCCTTCAACGGTGGGTAAAATGTACGTGGGATTACTTTCAAATGTTTGTATACTAGCAGTTGTAATCTAATGTTATGCTAAGTTGCACTTCACGATAACGGCTAACATGCACTATGTACAGTCATATAAAATGAAGTGGCTAACCCAATTTCTCAAACAAAATGTAATATCAGTCTATTACAGTCCCACTGCAGCGCAAAGGCCTTTCAAAGGAGAAAAACGTTTGCTCAAGCACAGGTTTCCTCACGATGTTTCTCTTCACTGACGTCAATGATTCAAAATGAAATTAGAATGTCTTAGAACTCAAGTCTGCCTAATCTATTGCATCTATTGCACCTTGGCAGTAATACCAACCAGTTTGCCGTGACGACAAACGGCATGAAGCACTCTCATGCGCCCTCTACGCCACCGCTCTCGACTCCCTTGTGTGTGCGTCTCTGTATAGTCTGCTTAATTTATTTTTTATTGAATTTTATTTATTTGAAATTCGAATATTCACTGCGATGTTTCACATCTGCCGGACGTTCCATAACGGCCATTTTTTCACTTTATCATCTCTACCTACCTCAGCATTAAATGCTCAAAAGGTAATAACTAACATTACAAAAATATACACCCAATTTATTGGGCAAATATCAGTGGCGTAGCTAGGGGGCGGTTCGCCCTGGGTGGCACCAGAGAGGAGGTGACACCCGACTGTGAACAAAAAACAAATAGAGAACATACATGGTTTGGATAGCCACCCTGTATTTAGTATCTTACGTTATCGTTCTATTTTAATTATGAAGGAAACAGTTTGTAATAATTAAATAAATTCGTACTTTACGTTTATCTGATGTTTATTAACTTAAAGTAATGATTCTTGGATGTCACCACAGTTATCCGCCCCGGGTGTCACCCACGCTAGCTACGCCACTGGCAAATATGATTAGACTATGCGAAAACGTTCTTTTACAAAAATATATTTATAATCTAGTTAATCCAATCGCTTTCAAATCTTCCTTGGTCAGACGCCCTTCCTCCCATTTTACTCGTAACCTGCGATGAGAAATATTAATTATGCTACATGAAAATTTATAAGATGTAATTTTTCTGCTACATAATGTAGTTTTGGGATGAATTTTCGTGGTGTTTGGTACCCAATTGAATCTGAAGGTAGCACGACTGCGACAGGTGATCGGTACGGGTCGCGCGTGTCACTGTTTAGAATGAATTTAGATGGAATAGGGTTCTATCAACGTCATTGTTAGGGTCCCATATAAGTCCCCAGGTCGCGGTCGTGAATGCTACCATTAGAAACAAGAAAATAAGACTCTAAACGCCGAATCGTTTATAATCTGTGGGTGGGAAAAAATGCTTATCTCTTCCTGTCAGGCGTCACGTTATGATTCCCCCGCCCCCCTCCTCCCATAACCTATTTCATTTTCTTTGGGTAGGTAAAATAAATAATATACAAAAGTCCTTACCTCTCCTCATTATGTTTGACAGACCATAAAGCAGGCATGAATCGAGGTTGCAATGAGTTTAGAAAATGTTCGCGCCACAACTCTTCAAGGCACAACAGACCGCCGTGCTTGACAAAATACTCCACTACTTTTGCACCGTGCGACTCGTATTCCGAATTCTCAAAGCTGGAACATAACAAAATTATAATTATAAATATAACACTTTCAAGTACGGCTACAGCTGAAGCACTTTTAAAAAAGTAGTGAATTTACGCTTTTTTAATTACAACATAACAGAGGTGTAGCTAAAAGTACACCCATATTTCGCCAGCTATGTTTTAAGTTCTATGTAATAGGGGATGAGGCTATTGCCATCAACCGGGCATAAATCCAGACTCCGAGGCTGCTACTGAGAAATTCTTAATGGATAACCTTATAACACTGCCCGACTTGGTAATCGAACCCAAGACCTCTTGCTCAGCAATCGCGCTTTGCGACCACTAGACCAATGAGTTTAAGTAAGTTGATTACAAAAAAATGACGTTTTATTTACTACGACTACTACAGCAATAGACAATAGGCTCGCCCCTCATTACATGGGACTTAAACATAACTGGCGAAATGTTGGTGGGTGTACTAATTGGTACACCTCTGCTTGACCCTTCGGTGATTACAGGCGTGATGTTATGTTACGTGACTACTACAGATTTTCAAGACTTGGTTTTTTACTGACAGTTGGTACTTACACAGATTGAATCGCACAAGCTTCGGTCAATAACTCCTCGGTGATCTCATCCTGGTCGGGGTAATGTTGCAGGAGGATGTCTTCCAGCTCCTTCCGTCTCGCTTCCGGCAGTTTTTCGGACATATACATAAGGGCTCGCGCCGCTGACTTGATTTTTCTATTGAAGAAAATATTTTTGATTGTAAGTAATATAATGGAAGGGATATTGGTACGATAATTTTTATCATGGATTTAGTATGACTCTGGTAATATTTTGTTATAAAAAAAACTAGCTTTTGCACACGACTTCATCTGCATACATTTTGGTAATCACGGACGGGTTCAAACTTACCCCGTGACAAATTTCTTCAGAATCGGTTCAGTGGTTTAGTTGTGGAAACGTAACAGAGAGACAGACAAGAGTTACTTTCGCATTTATAATATTAGTATGAATAACCATCGCAAAATGTTTACAATAGGGTTCTATCCGTTGTTTTTACCAAACTTCCGCCGGTACCTTGAAGTTAAAGCTCCACGGTAGCCCGCGAAATTATTAAAGCATGATTCGCGGGCGTAAGAAGTATGTATTTTCAGCATATAACCATCAAAAGCAGTATAATAATTCCATAAGTCGGTATAATACCAAAATGTCAAGATTTCATGAAATAGTCATTCTTTCGGGTTACCTGGCCCTATGGAGTTTTATTGCTGACTTAAATGGTTATAATTTTGAAAATACATATTTCTTACGCTCGCGAATCATACTTTAATCATCATTATAACCTAATACTGACTTGCAAATTGCAAAAAACGTAAGAAAATTTGAATTTCGCGGGATACCGTGGAGCTCTCGCCTTAAACGAAAAATTTGTTCCTAATAAATTTTGTTTGGTTTCTTACTTGCAAGTGGGGTCCTGGTATGTCTTCATGCCGCGCTGCTCATTGGACAGCGGCGCGTCGCACATGGCGGCGAGGCGCTCGCGCACCGCTAGGTCGCGCATGTTGCCCTGCTGGTGACACTTTGTGCAAAGCAGGACCACGTCGTGGGACGAGTGCTCCTTCATGATCTCTATAATAGATCATCCATTATTTTAGCTGATAGAATTTTAACACATAAACTAATCGACATGAAGAAAAAGTTTTTATGCACTTTTGAACCTGACATACTGGCCATCATTTTGGTTTTGTTCCTTATTTGAATTCTCGATTTTTTTTAAAGTATAGACTTCTCATCTTTATATAAAAAAAAAACTAGCAACCCGACCCGGCATTGCACACCATCTACATTGGTAATTTCCTTTTTTTTTCTTCGCTCTCTACTTTGCATTACAATTACAAATAATTCCAAGACATAACTTCCTTACTAAAACGCTTTATTTTAGCCCTGAAAACCCGATTAATTTTCAATTTACTGTAAAATTAGATTTTTTGTAGATAAATAGACAACTGAGTTGCCAAATCAGTGACGTCATAGGCCACTATCATACATAATCTATGGAAGAATCGCGTTTTGACAGGTCATAAAAACGTACGTCAATTAATTGATTGGTGGCAACTAGCCTATTACCTGGGAAGTTCTTCCTGTACTCTCTAGGCACGACGTTCTTGCGGATGTAGGAGTCGCTGTCGCCGCAAACGACGCACTTATTCTCCTTCTCCAGCTGGTAGTAGCGACCCACGTCGCCGACCGCGCGACCGGCGGGCTCGAACCGAAGCCGAACTGTCAGGGGATCTTCTTTCATAATGTCAGCTAGCTCTTTGTTCACGAACCTATGGAGGAGTTGTAATGTCAATAACTGTAGAAAAAAAACAAGCTTTTGCAAGTAACTTCGTCCGCGTTAATGTCGGTTGTCGCGGACGCAGAAGGATCTGAATAAAAAGTAGCCTATGTCCTTTCTAGGGGTTCAAACTTACCCTGTACCAAATTTTATCTTAATCGGTTCAGTGGTTTAGTCGTGAAAGCGCAACAGACAGACAGAGTTACTTTCGCGTTTATAATAAAACTAGCTTTTGCCCGCGACTACGTCCGCGCGGAACTTGTTTATATCATACTTGCATACAAACTTCCACCCCCCTTTTCACCGCCTTAGGGGGTGATTTCCGGGATAAAAACTATTCTATGTCCTTCCCCGGGTCTTAAACTATCTCCATACCAAATTCCATCAAAATCGATTCAGCGGTTTAAGCGTGACCAGGTAACAGACAGACAGACAAACACACTTTCACTTTTATAATATTAGTATGGATGAGAACAGCAACAACAAAGATTAATAAAAGAAACACTTCTTTTATTCATGTTTTTGTTGCTTTTCTTCAAGATACACATCTTACCACATAGCTTTTCTCTTGTCGCATGTACACAGCAGCTCACCATCAGGCGCGTACAGGTACCCGTTGTTGTACAGAGGTTTGGCGCGCGTAGGAATTTTGTACCTCTTTGAAGGTACCAACGGCTCCTTGATCTTACCATTCTTTTCTTTAGCCCTGTCGGTAAGAACACGTGGCGATTGGAGAATATTTTTATTTAAAATACATAAACTCACGCCTTTTTCCCATGGGGGTAGGCAGAAACTACAGAACGCCACCTGATACGATCCTTACATACTCCTGTCGTTCATCTACCATCATACATCTCATCATACAAGCACGCTGGTTACGAGTACTCCGCACCTGACCTTTCTGAAGGACCTCATCAATAAGGTCAGTGTAGGTCATCCTAGGGCGACCGCTCCCGGCGTTGTCACTCGCCTCTGCCATATAAATACCTTTTTTCAATCGTCTTTCACCCATCCTCTCATTTAAATTATGTAAGTAAAAGATAGTAAGTTAGATCGAGTAGTTTAAAAGATACATCACATAGTCGCCAATTACGTATACCATAAAACCATACCATCACCAGCATCACCAGCCTGTAATCCCCGAAGGGTTAAGCAGAGTACACCCACATTTCGCCAGTTACGTTTAAATCCCATGAAATCCTTGGGTCGTGTCAGGTATAGTACGGTCGACGTATCTTGACAGTATGAAGTTAGCTGTTTGGCTGCGCAATGTATCTTATAGAAACGAAATTGTTTAGTGCGCAGCAATCGGCTAGCTTCAGAGCCGCCAAGATACGTCGGACGTATTGTAAGTTTGAGCAGAAATAATTCTTGGAAACCTACTTTTATGTTAGGTGTGAAAAAACAAATCATTGTTTATTGTGTGTTTTGTTTATTTACAATAAGGAAATGATAACATTTATTATCTTTTTATTATATCTTTATCTAATTTCCTTTCCCTATAAGCCGAAATCGATTTAATGTAAATGAGTCATGGCAATAGTAACCAAAAATAGCTCGAGAAAGTAATACTGCATTTATACTTAGCCAGCTTCGCGTGTCGCCACGCGTGTGAAAGCTTTCGGTTTCATGCATTTAGTATAGTATTGATCACATTAGTCCTGCCCCGCGCGGCGTGGGGCATCCTGCTAAATGTATAAACGCAGCTTAAGAACATAACTGGCATACCGAACGCTGGATTTGCCCAATATTTTTAGTAGACGGGCCTGTTGGTCTAGTAGTTAGTGGCCCTGACTGCTAAGCCAGAGGTCGTGGGTTCGATTCCCACCCAGGACAAACTTTGTGTGTTGAGCATGATTGTTAGTTCTGTGTCTGGGTGTGATTTATCTATAATATGTATGTATTTATAAATTATATAAGCATGTATATCAGTTGTCTGGTTACCATAACACAAGCTCTGCTTAGCTTGGGATCAGATAGCCGTGTGTGAGTTGTCCCAAGATATTTTTTTTTATTTATATTTTATTTATTTACAAACTAGGTAGCGCCAAAGTACAAGGAAGTACCTAACCAATGAGTCAGCGTTATTTCCTATAACAAAATGTAGTCATACTATTTACTACTTAGGTTATTCACAAAACCCTGAAAATCGTGAGTGGGCAGAAACGCAACACAAAATACAATAGCGTCTATAAATAAAATACTAAGAAAAATTTATCCCATCAAAAATATTTTCATATAATTATAATGTTGTCAAGACGAGACCATAATGGCTCGCACTAATTATTACATGGGACTTAAATATAGCTTGCGAAATGTGGGTGTACTAATACCTCTGCCTAACCCTTCGGGGATCACAGGCGTGATTTAATGTTACAAAATAAAAAACTTACCCATCTTTCAACTTCACATGTGTCGTTTTAAAGCGTACATCAGCATATTTGGAACAATGGTCTTCTAAACGCGACCAAACGCTAGGGCTACTGGTCCCAAAGACCCACGATAAAATTGTTTCTTTTTTTCCAAGCTTTTCCAATAAAATTGCGAAAATTCTAATGGCGACGTGTGCGTCGATCGCCGCGTATGTCACTTGTCTCTGTGACAGCTCTTCGGCTTCCCAGTCACTGCATCGAACCTGGCGAAGAAATCCATATCAATATTACAAACTAGACATTGAATTTCAGTTAAATCGAGGATTTTTTTTTGTGTTTTTGGGTTTTTCCATCAGGAATTTCTCAGTAGCAACCTCGGAGTCTGGTTTTTGGGTCCGGTTGATGGGCAATAAGCTCGCCCCCTATTATATGGGACTTATACATAAGTGGCGAAATGTGGGTGCAATAATGGCTATACCTCTGCCTAACTCTTCGGAGATTACACGCGTGATGTTGTGTGTGTTATTTTTTTTGGGCGAAACCTTCATTATTTGTAGAAAATATAAGCAGCCAAGTTACTCTTATGACATCAGCTATCTGCCTGTCTAAATCAGTACATCCGTTTATGAGATTAGCAGGACTGAACATTTTAAAGGGTTCCCATACAAAAATCATGTGTTACGGTAGTACGGAACCCTTTGTGTGTGAGTCCGACTCCAACTTGGCCGGTTATTTTTATGGTAGGAGTATCAGGCAGATTCACAATTGCAGATCAGCGCTTATTGCATTTGGGCCAATCAAAAGCCAACAGTTGTGCTTTTGTTATTTTCAGAATATGTTTCAATTGTGATCGTTATTGTAATCACGCGCAACGTTGAGTCATCAAAGGAACAAAGTCTTTATTTTTGTTGGAAACGGTTTATCAGTACCTTTGTATCCCACACAATGTTCCATATTTAAAATGATGACTCATTCAAGCACAAAAACTTTATTGTCATCATCCTAATTGCTATTATATTATGCGAAAGTTTAGATAGATTTTTTTTACTCAATCACGCCAGAACGGCTGAACGGATTTGGATGAAATTTTACACAGAGATAGATTATAGTCTGGAATAGCACATAGCCTACTTTTTACCCCGGAATAAGGCCCAGTCTCCACCAAAGCGGAGACGAGAAGAGATGTGTCTCACAACCAATCAGTTTGCGTCATTTTGACAGCTCACCGCTTAGCTTCAACACAACAAGATATCCTATTGGTTGTTTACAAGGCATCTCTTCTCTCCGCTTTCGTGGAATCCGGGCCTAAGTACGGTTCTAATGGGAAAACCCCAGGAAACCTGGACATACCAACCAATTACTGTCCCACTCAAACCACGTTAGAGTCTCTTGAGACGGTTTAGAAACTCTGACACTAGGATGTGTGGGGTCGTAAGACCTTACTGCCCACACGATAAAGAAGATCGGATAAAATGTTTTAACATTGACGCGGACGAAGTCGCGATGAAAGATTTTTTTATTATCTTACCCTCCAACTTTTGTCCAGAACAGCTCCTAGCAGTGCAGAAGACAGCATGGCCAAGCCACCGGCCTCAAAACCATTGAGCTTTGCCAAGTGTCTAATGTCCAGGGTTGATTTTAACTCCACGCCGTAATCAAGGCACAGGTACTTCCCATCGTCTAAGGCCGCTACGCCAACTTTGTAAATCGTTTCGTCTTCTAGAAGACCCTGAAAAATAATTTGTGTTAGATCTGTCGCAGAAGAATCTAGTGGCGGCGTAAGACGTAAATTTCATGTAGGCAACATATATTTTGTGAGGCCTATAGGTAATGCAAAAAGATGGATTTGAAAAAGTATGGTTTTTTTCGGCGTTTTAAAAGCGATCCAAAATTTTGGTCGTCCTGCCTTCCGGGTGCGAGGCCCTTAAGACTGCGAGGCCATGGGCGATGGGCCACGTCGCCCACGCCTTACCGGCGTAAGGCGTGGGCGACGTGGCCCATCGCCC
Source organism: Hoplodrina ambigua (assembly GCA_949774945.1). Classification (NCBI taxonomy): domain Eukaryota; kingdom Metazoa; phylum Arthropoda; class Insecta; order Lepidoptera; family Noctuidae; genus Hoplodrina; species Hoplodrina ambigua. Next base: position 13,146,345 of record OX458968.1, read on the forward strand.
TCTGGAAGAATCTACGACAGATCGCAGTGTTTGGAGGAAATTGTAAATTTTGTCTTCGTTAAATGTTTTTTTTACAGCCGTTCTATTTCAAATTTTCAGCCATGTTAAAACGATATAGGTTTTGAGGCTCAAGGATCTTGGATCAAAACAGCTTACTAGATATAAATAGCTATTTAGTATACAACTATATTTACTCGTAATGAATTTCAAAACCATGACGAGTCTCGCTTGGAGTACGTCAAAGTGTCGTCACATTAAATGATGCAACAAAAACACACAGTTGCGGTACTGAATTATCCTGTTAGAAGCCACCCGCGCTTTCTCACGCTTAGTAAGTTTCTAAGACCTATTAGTCAGTCGCGAGTTCAATACCGATTTATTTTTTTTGTCATCGAAATATCCAGTGTAGTCTATTTGAATTAATATTACGTTTAAATAAATATCAACTTTGCCTCAGTGTAAATTACGTCGATTTCAGAATGAACTAAAGGCAAACTTTATGTGTATAGTTTTAATATGTTTGTAATATTTACGTTGTATTTGTAAACTAATTGTAGTTAGTTTTTTTTTGGCGCCTTAAGGTAAACATCGGCATCTTATGTGGTTGTTATAGAAGCGATTTTACAACAAAAAGGTATAAGTCTAATGTGCTGGCGACTTCACATTCGATATCAGTTGAAATCGCACCTACAATCGGGATATTTGTAAAAGAAAGGAGAGGTAGATAACAGTTTTATTTATATCTCGCACATGTGGCGTGTCTCGTACGCGACAGTGTTTTGTTTCTCAGAAGCATGTGTTCGCGATGCGTCTGTAGCGAAATATAGGTGACGGACGACGCGCTTTGTCGTTTAATACGGGCAGTAAAAAGTATTCATCAAGTATTGTATTTATAGAGCAGATTAAAAAATAATCCATTTACCTACAAAAAATTTAAGTACTGGCTGTTTATTGATTAACTTGGAGATTTAGACTAGGTAACTATTATTATTATTTTAATAAGAAATACTCTATTTTGCTACACATTAACACTTTCAAGTTACAGGAGGAAGAGGAGACAAAAAAAATGACATTTCTCAACCAGAATATAATCATTTTTAAAGGTTGTTTTTGTTTAATGTTTAAGTACTTACTTTTAATGATGCTGGCAGTTCTTTCATAGTATTCAGCCTGAACAGGCCGCAGTACCCGTCAAATGAAGATAGCTGGACTAGGGCCACTGGTTGTCTCTTTCCTTTTTCGGTCACCCATTCACAGTCAAAGCCTAACGCTCTGTGTTTCTGACATCGTCTGAATAGAAAAGGAAATTTCAGCTGGGCTACGCATGGGTTAAAATAATTAATTATATTTCATAAGATATTGTTTCTAGGATTCCATATGGGACCATCAGGACAGTATTACTAATCCTCTGCTGTATATCTGTCCAATTGTAAATGAGCATCTCATAATATCTCATTTATCTAAACACAGTCATAGCCATAGGTTTGAGCCATAAGTTGGTCAATATATAATAAAGGCTTGCTAAAATGTGGTAACATTAATGTGATTATGTTAATATTTTTAGATTGGTTTTGATATTTTCTATTTCAATGTTAAAAATAATATTGTTTTTATGAACCATGATAGAAGTTTATTTTTATTGCATTTATAAGTATTAAGTGTCACACAAAGTATTAACGACTAACAAGTATAGTATGATAACAAAATATTATTGTGTACCTTTAATAAAATAAACAAAGCCTCTAAGAAACTTATTGTTTATTCTCAATTCTCAATAAATGATTGAGGAACTAAAAAAGTTTATGGCTATGAAGATACATTTTTATTTAGCATTAATATTTGATAATATGTCCCAATTATTATGTGTTATTTATTATAAGATTGTTTTTATGTTGTTTGGCAACTATTTTAGGAGACAGATTTTCTATTTTGAGGACAACCCCTAATATTATAGAAATTCTACACCAATTAGCAAGTCAATAGCCTAAATCAAACCCTTTTTATTTTTATTAATTCATAAAACTTTATTAGAAAAATATTGTAAATGTTTTGGTGGTGAGGTACCTACCTTCTCAACTCTCCAACAACTTGGTCACAAGTTTCTTCATTGGTCACAATGTTAATAGTCAAGTAGTCAAATAAATCAGCCGCATCTTTACGTCTTTTTCTCAATTTATAATAAATGTATGACACAGTACATCCTACAGCCAAAGTGGCCGAGGCTACACACAATTTATTTCTCGTTGAAGTTTCCATTGGAACTTTGTATTAGAAAATCACTTAAACACCACTAAACTAATCAAAATAAACACTCGTCTTTATGATAAGTATACTTTCATGAGCATCTAAGAACAATGTTTAATGTTTAAAAAAGTTTGTACGTCTCATCTCTCTACGCGTGTGTCGTTGACTGAATACCGTAAACGTATTTTACGTTTGTTATATATGTTCAGACGTTACATTATTATTTCACTATTATTAACTCATCTTATGAATTCAATACTTTCAAAAAGAACAGAAAGAAGTGTATTTTTATTTGTTTTGTTGGATTCTTGGCACGCGATTCGGCTTTGGTGTTTTATTGAAACCAAATACCAACGCGTAATTTTGACAACTTGACAAGTGACAGTTTCTATAGTCCATCCTTGAACTTGATTGCGAGACGGGACTGAAAGACAGTTTACTTCAGTTTAGATATTTTATTGAGCTACTGTGCAGTAGCATTATTTACAAAGCTAGTTCACACGGCGCTTCCTCGTTATAACATTATCTTTATTAAAAACTGATGAAAAACAAAAAATATATATATATATTTTCTAATAGCAACATTGTTCTATAACTGTCAATTGTCAGCAAATAGCAATCAATGTTGCGGTGGTTTGTGTAATATTTTTATTTGGCGTGCATCATTAGAGTTACTGATTAAAAACTACTTTATTATAACATGGCACGGGACAGGAGTCCTGAGCGAAGGCGTTCGCGCTCACGAGAACGACGTGACAAGGACCGTCACGAAGAACGGGAGCGTGACACCTATAGAGACAAAACAAAACGTCGCGAGCGTTCCCGCAGTCCTAGGAAAGAACGAGAAAGGTCACGAAGCCCTACTAGAAAAGAAAGAGATCGATCTCGGAGCCCCGCCCGGAAAGATAAAGATAGATCCAGGAGTCCCGCCAGAAAAGACCGCGAACGTGGTCGTTCTCGCAGCCCCAAGAAGCGTGATGGCAAAGATAAGGAATCAGACAGCAGAAAGAAATACGATGAAAAGGAAAAGTCTAAAAGTAAGAAGGAGGAAGAGGGCAAAACCGAGGAGGAAGAGCTTCAAGAAGGTAAAGATGATGAGTCAAAGCCTGTAAAAAAAGAACCTTTGTCTCTAGAAGAACTTCTTGCTAAAAAGAAAGCAGAAGAAGAGGCCCGCAGTAAACCTGTCTTCTTAACTAAAGAACAAAGAGCTGCTTTAGCTTTGGAAAGAAGACAAAAACAAGTAGAAGCTATTAGAGCCAATGTTGACCGGCCTTCTATAACCACTATAGATCTGACAGGGCCCTCCAAAAGAGAAGAAGAAATGAAGAAATATAGAGATGAAAGAGAATTGATGAGGGAAAAAGAAAGGGAGAGAAGAGATGAGAGAGAGAGGGAAAGGGAAAGAAAATATGAAGAAAGAAAGTCTATGAATGATCGCCGAGGAGGTGAAGATAAAAAAGAGAAAAATGAAGAAGTTTCCAAAACTAAAGACAAGGAGCGGGAAGAAGAAGCCATCAAGGCCCGTTATCTGGGCATTGTAAAGAAGAAACGCAGAGTAAGAAGGTTGAATGACCGTAAATTTGTGTTTGATTGGGATGCATCGGAGGATACTTCAAATGATTACAATGCCCTGTATAAGGAAAGGCACCAAGTTCAGTTCTTTGGTCGAGGGCATATCGCTGGGATAGACATAAAGTCTCAGAAGAAAGATTACAGCAAATTCTACGGCAATCTGTTAGAGAAACGTAGAACAGAATTAGAAAAGGAACAAGAAAAGTTGCGTCTCAAGAAAGTTAAGAAGAAGGAAGATAAACAAAAGTGGGATGACCGCCACTGGTCTGAGAAGGATCAAGATGAGATGACTGAGAGAGATTGGCGAATTTTCAGAGAGGACTATAATATTACCATTAAAGGTGGTAAGATCCCGAATCCAATCAGAAATTGGAAGGAAGCTGGCTTCCATCCTGACATTATGGAAATTATCACTAAAGTTGGCTATAAGAGCCCCACACCCATTCAGAGACAGGCTATTCCTATTGGGTTACAAAACAGGGACATCATTGGTGTTGCTGAAACTGGTTCTGGTAAAACATTGGCTTTCCTCATTCCTCTTTTGACTTGGATCCAATCTCTCCCGAAAAATGAACGCTTGGAAGATGCTGATCAAGGGCCATACGCCATTATTCTAGCGCCAACTCGTGAGTTGGCGCAACAGATAGAAGAGGAAACAAATAAATTTGGAATTCCTTTGGGCATTACATCTGTTGTCGTAGTAGGAGGTCTCTCAAGAGAAGAACAGGGTTTCAAACTGAGGTTGGGATGTGAAATAGTCATTGCGACTCCCGGTCGTCTTATCGACGTCTTAGAAAACAGATATTTGGTACTAAATCGTTGTACTTACGTTGTACTTGACGAAGCTGATCGTATGATTGACATGGGTTTCGAGCCCGATGTACAGAAGATTCTGGAATACATGCCAGTTTCTAACATAAAACCAGATTCAGACGCCGCCGAAGACGCTTCTGTTTTGCTGGCTAACTACAACTCGAAGAAGAAGTTCAGACAAACTGTGATGTTTACGGCGACTATGCCTCCTGCTGTGGAGCGTTTAGCAAGAAGTTATCTACGTCGACCGGCTATAGTGTACATCGGATCTGTCGGCAAGCCTGTAGACAGGACAGAACAAATCGTTTACATGATCGGTGAGAACGAGAAACGCAGGAAGCTAACGGAAGTATTGCAGAGAGGAGTCGAACCTCCGATTATCATTTTTGTCAACCAGAAGAAAGGTGCGGACGTTCTTGCTAAAGGCTTGGAGAAGCTGGGCTTCAATGCGTGTACTTTGCACGGTGGTAAAGGCCAAGAGCAGCGAGACTTCGCGCTGGCGAGTCTTAAGAACGGTTCCAAAGATATTCTGGTGGCGACAGACGTCGCTGGTCGTGGTATCGATATCAAGGACGTCAGTATGGTCATCAACTACGACATGGCGAAGACTATTGAAGACTACACGCATCGTATTGGTCGTACCGGTCGTGCTGGTAAGACTGGTAAAGCTATGTCGTTTGTTACTAAAGAAGATTCGACGTTGTTCTACGATCTGAAGCAAGTGTTACTTGCGAGCTCTGTATCTACTTGTCCGCCAGAGTTGATGAACCACCCAGAGGCACAGCATAAGCCTGGCACTGTAGTCACCAAAAAAAGGCGGGAAGAAATGATATTTGCTTAAGTGTAATTGAATGTAACATTTTTATCTATGTAAGATGTTATTATTGAATAAAAATCGTAGTAAAATATATTTTTTATTTAAATTACATGTCGATTGTATTACACTTTAACTAGCAAACAATAAATAAATTTAATATTTCCCTAAAACGGTTGTCGTCATTTTTTTTCGTCACTGCACGGCACTGAAAAAATAATAAAAACAAAATTGAATCATACAATCTACATTAACTTAAATGACAGATAAATAAAAATTCTCAACATTTTAAATATTTTGATTTTTACAATCACAAGTTAAAGTGTAATTGGTTAGACTACAATATATTTATCATTTAGCGTCTCATATTATAAAATACCACCCAAATACAAACACTAGCCAATTCATAGTCGAAACAAAAGTAATAATTTCACATTTCATTGGCTTGTTCAGTAGTTTTTAAGTAGCACACGAATCATGACTGTTCGTTTACAAACTATTGAGTAATGGACACTGCTGGAATTAGCAATAAATTCTGATTAACACCATGTAAATAAAGCTAATGTATTTCAAGAAATTCCTAATGAAAGTATAATATCGGGCTGGTGTCCAACTCTACGCTTTTACGCGTATTTTAAGAAATGAATATTTATTATTTGCCAAAAACATTGTATGTTGGCAAAGGTTTTTATAATATTGCACTCACAGTGCTATCATGTCGCCCCGTTTTAATGGTATGCAAAACCAACAAATTTACATTATTTTATTTAAAAAATAATCTTAAACAATAATAATTATAATTTTATTAAATATTATTTCAGAACAAGGATACCCATTGCACTCAATTTACCTTAAAATTACATGTGACATAATATTTGCGATAAATAAAGTGATGTAATAAACTTGGAACGTAATATTACATCATCTGAAATCACGAACACAAGCGCCTGCATATTGCTCAACTGTTTCGTAGTAAACGAGAATTTACTATGAGGAAATAGTAAAATTGAGACGGGACTTTTTTGTATGACGTCACTATTTGTACTAGGAATGTTGTGAAATATCGAGATTTTTTATTTAACTTTTTAGAATAGTTAAAAAACATTAACATAACATAACATCACACCTGTAATCCCCGAATCCATTTCGCCAGTTATGTTTTTAGTCCCATGTAATAGGGGGCCGAGCCTATTGCCATCAACCGGGCACAAATCCAGACTCCGAGGCTGCTACTGAGAAATTCCTGATGGAAAAACTCAATAACACTTTGCCGGACCTGGGAATCGAACCCAAGACCTCATGCACAGCTGTCGCGCTTGCGACCACTAGACTAACGAGGCTTTGAAATAATAATCAAATATCAAATATTTATCTTTTTCACGTGTGGAAATCGTAATGGCTACTTTCCATCTGTGGACGGTGGTTAATAATGGACTATAGACTATGGGTCAGGAAAGACAAAGCGGCAATATACTCTTGCGGCTTTTACTGATTAATTGTTATTAAATATAATACAGACATAGAGTTGAAAATAGCGTGTAAGATATAAGTACCGCGCAGAATTTTATCTTGCATGCAATTTTCGACTCTATACACGTTTGTTTTTGGTTCATTATCAAAAACTTATTGAGAATATTGCTGCTCACTGAGTTGGAAGTGCGTGATCGGACTCCAATACACACACTAAAGTGTATCTAAGGTAATTGATTTGTAAGTCTGCCTCCACCGCCCTTAAACATTTGTGGTTTCATTTCATTTCCTTTATTCATAAACAAAATACATTGTGTTGAATATATACATACCTACTTGCAATTTACATATTAATAATTCAACGAATTCATTCCAATGAAATTTAAGTACAGTGGTGCTAAACTAAGATTTTATGTGGCATCCATCAAAAAATTGTTTTTCATAAAAATGTCTATAACATTACCAACCTGCTTCTTTCGGTTCATCTACTGTTTTTGTTGGTGGAATTAATGTACCTGAAAACCAACGTTATTATAAAATTAGTAAATTCATCAATTAAACGATTAATGCAAAAACAAAAATTACAGTCACTTCCCATGCCTATGACAGTCATGGTTTAAATAAAACAAACAAGCGTTTAAAAAAAGAACTTTACATACATTATTCTATGAAAGGAAAAAAAAACTTATAACATACAGTTGCCACTTTACTTGGCCAGATTTTGGCCAAGTTTGCGCACGTACATTTAGTATATTTGTACATGCGCGAACTTCCCCCACTATGCCACAACCTGGCCAAGTTACTTGTCGGCAAAAATACTTAAAGAGCAAAATATTATAATAGGTATTATAGAAAACCAATAACATCGCCAGTCTTTCAAACCGTGAATGCAGACTTGCAGAAAACGTGCAGGAATATTAAAATAAAGCTTGGATAACGAGGTTGGTTGAAATAAAAGCCACCCTGTGTTAAAACCGAGGCAAAAACACAAAGAGGTAACAAAAGCAAGCATGTTAGAACCAGTGTTGCCGTGTGTCATTCTGTAAATACTCCTTGGTGTACCTATATTTTTTAATTGATCGGTTGCAATTTTTGATGCACCTTACTTACTTGCATATGGCCTGTTACTAAGCTTAAAAAGCAATGTGAGGAGAGGTCTCATGTCATGGAGATTAAGATCGCGAGCTCTCGACAGCGTATCATGCATTATTTTTTTCCTTTTTATCTGTATTATTATAGTGTGCATTTTTCCTTTCTATTTTAAATTGTTCTGCTAATATATTATTGTAAATTCATATAATAGTCTGAAAATGTAGATGGTAAACCCGCTGTATCCGCTGTGCGAATCCGCCCTCTGTTGGCACTGGCAACACTAGCCACAACCAAAAACCAAAGCATTGCCACCATTCCAAAAAGCTTCCCGTTTGAATACCTATTCCTTTTTTTCTTCTAGTTTTGTTTCCTCTTTAGCAGGTGGAGGCATTATCGCCTGCCTGACCGAAGATGCCAAAGAGATGGTCAAGTCGGCGAACTCCGAAAAGTCTTTGGGGAAAGACAACTCAGGGAACGTCACCTCCAGTTGAGGGTCTCCAGGTTTCACTGATAAATGTTTTAGAATTTTGATTATTTTGCCTTAAAGTACTTATCTAAAATGCTTCTGTCGACCAAGTATTTCATGATGTAAACAGATCATTTTGACAGACTGAATGTTTTAACACATTGACTGCCAGTCCCAATATTTCGAAGGTCAAACCTGCACTAGGGTCAAGCACGTCTGCCCAATTTGGTAGCTGACAGGTTAATTCATGTGTTGGATAAAATGTACTTATTTTCGTTTGTTTTTCATATGGATACGGTTTTAAATTAAGAGATACTTTACCTCCATAGAAGAAATTGTATGCGATGTTGATGTACTGCTTTGCTAGTTGTGCGTTGGTCTTCATAATTTCCTTCGTCTCTTCTGGGAAGCATACATAACCCATAGCGGTGGTGCCAATACCTGAGTAAAATACTCGCTGAAAATGTTACAAACACAAAATATACATTATATCTTAATCTTATTGAAATCAATCGTCAATCTCCTGTGTCATGTTTGTCAATAGATGAAATGAACCCCCTGGTTCTTTATAAAGCGCTTATTACACTACCCTATCGATAGGGCCATTTTGATAAAGTTGACGTGACATGGAACATGCGGTATGGAACACCCGATAAAACTTTTTTTTTATCGTGGGGAAATCCTCATTGACACTCCTACACTATTCCATAGACTATTAGAAGAAGGAAGGTTTCTCGAAAGGGTACGGAATTCGCTAGACCTAGCTGTGGTGGCTATCTCTCTATTTGTTATTACACTACCCTACCTAGGAGATGGAACCCTATCCTATAAATATAAACAAATGAATAAATATCAAGGAGGTTTTAACTCTTGAACATTGTAATGAATAAAAATAATGAATTGCGTTTTTATTTTCTTTGAGAAACAGTTTTGTTATTTTTACAAAAAAAAAATCAGAGCATGGGATTTTGATATTTAAATTATACTTTTTGCGATGTTTTACTTTGACTTTGCGCCTATTTGAATGGAGCCTTAATTAAATAACTTGGTAATCTTGCTACAAGAGAATTCACTCAATCTGACTGCCATAAGTATAATAAAATACAATAGGAATCAAAAGTCGTCCTCCTTGCTAAATGAAAAGACGATTTTACAATTTCGTTTAAACCAAAATAAATTAAGTCAAGGTTCCTCTTGTCTTGCGTTTGTAACATTGAATAATCTATAGACTGTCACACTGCATATATCATTAAAATTGGAACGAAGTCTGACATACCTTGATAATACCTCCTCGCAAGCCAAAGATGAAGCCAGTGAGACCACCCATTCCTACTGCACCAAATCGGGATGTCTTGTTCTCTTCTTCTCGAAGATAACTAATGACCCCTGTAATATCAAGGCATATAGATTGAGTTTCTGAAAACAAAACTTTCATAATGGTCATTTTTCTTTGCATCCAGAATAATAGTACATTAGAAAATGTTTTAATTTCAGGTTTACAATATGGGAATTTTTATGATTTACTTACTACAGCACACTAAGATATGATTCATTATTGTATGAAAAAAGGTTTTTTTGCCTTCGGAATTTCCATAAAATCCTAAATAGCCATATACAATAAGTGAGAAACAGAAAAAAATACATACAGTTTAACAAATAATTCTAAATATCAACTTACATTCGGTTTTATCTTTAACATCATAGTACTGATCTTGTACTGAGCGTTTTGCACGTTCCCCATGGTCGAACACAATCTGCAACTGCTCACGTACTGTACGTACTGGAGTTAGGAGCATCTTTTTGAAATATCCAATGTCTGGGTCCGGTTTTGAATTCACCTTTCTGCGTTTATAAAGTTGGTAAACAGTTGAGAAGTGTTATCTAGTATTATCAGTAATCATTGACATAGTGATAATTTTGGAAAATGTATGACTTATGTCATATTTATAACCTAGCATTTATAATATATTCTTGGGCATGAAAGAAGAAAAAATACAAAAATAAACTATTCGCTGCTGAACAAATCATTCTTAGAGACTTGAGAACAACCAACAATTAACAATATTATCACCAACTGTTTAGGACCATTTACATTACATAGTATCTCATATAAATTGCTAGCAAGATTTAAAGTTTTTAATCAAAGAAAACTAAAGACATTTTTGAAAAATGTTTCTAAAGCACTAGCTTTAAAAACATTTTTCAAAAATGTCCTCAACCTATCCTTTGCAGAAATCCCAGCTATAGATATTGTTAAACTGCTTACATTCCTTGCATATCAAATTTAATTATAGTCGGTTCATTCATTTCCAAGATTTTGGACTTAAAAGTTTATCTAAGGCACCATGCGGTGTAAACATTCTAAAATTTAAATCAGTACCAAAAAGTCCACTCTTGTTTCCACTGCAGCATATTTAAATCCAGCAATCCAAAGATCTATGAAGCAATCTCTTACTCTTCAATGCACCTTTGCATTTGTCTTATCAGTCAAATGACATAACCAATACACAACAACTACAAGAGCAATGTTTAAACACATACTCAGCATATTCTGCGTGTGGAGCTTCGTATATTGGCAGTTCCGACACCTTCATGGGCGGGGGCTTCAGGGGGTCAGGAGGATCCTCCTTCACAGCACTGGTAGCAGGAGGAAGATCATCCTTGATCTCCGTCGCAGCACCAACCGCCGGTATTAGGGTAGCTAACCCGACCGTCCCTAACACTACTTTTCGAAGCATCTATTCAACAATCAAAATATTTTTTTTAATACAAATTCGATAAACAAACTAAAAATGTTTGGAAACAAAATACTTTGCGCAGGTTACCTCTAAAGAGATGTTTCCCAGCAAAAATTACATAAAATATTGTATCATGTAACAAAATTACGATCAGCTGGGCTGGTGACAACTGAAGGTTGGTGTTGCCTATTGGTATTGATTATTTAAAAGCTGATTGATTGCCAGTGAGTGATGAGCACAACATTCCTTGTGGATTGATTATTCTTCAAAATACATAGGATCATAGGATAAGCAAGATACATCATCAAATAAAATTGTGTAATAAAGTGAGTCAATGAATTATTTAGTTTGACTTGTGAAATCAAAAGAGGGCGTTGTAATGCCCTCTTTATGTTATTTCCATTGGCAATTTTAGTTTCTTTGTTTTGCGATTTTTTCTGTCAAAAAGTTATTCGAGTTGTCAATTCTGTCATGGCTTCAAGTTGTCACAATTTTCTTTCGTCTTTCTTTTGTGTATAACTGTGATTTTAGTGCTCGCTCTAATATTGTAAAGAAAATTAGAAGCTATATGAAAATTGGATACATTGAATATTTATTTTATTACTCGGCGTTTAATGTATGAGTTGGAATAGACGCGATAGAGAAATTCAGTGTCGGTCGAACAAATAAATGAGGTGATTGTGAGTACGGTTTTCGAGTATCTGAATCAATAATTTTTGTGTAACGTTTCAATAAACTTTGTGGTTATTGTTGTTGAGTTAAAAATGTCGGAGGTCCTATCAGGTCGTGTGTCTAAGCATAGGAGGGACCGTCGCGTTAAGAATAGTACAGGTACGAAGAGGGCCGCATGCTGGGGCCGCGCTTGAACGACCACTTTGATTACCGCTTGGAGATTTTCATTTTGAGTAGTGTTCTGCTTGTTTGAGACATTACGACTGGCTAGTTCTTCATACGCCTATTCATACCATCACTTTATTTATTCAGGGCCACTTCATAGTCTTTCTTAGCTATTCAAAATAATAATAGCAGTTCTCAACTTCCATAGAAACAGTTCTGCAGATACCTAAATTATTTTTATTTTTTTACTATATTTTCATTATCTCTTGCTTTGTTAGCATGACCCAGATGAGGATATTAAATCTAGAATAGTGGGAAATTTTTGTATCAAGGTACTTAAACTAACTTATACATAGTACTTTGCTACATAATTACTAATAAAAAAAGGATTTTATAAAATATTTTTATTTGTTGAAAAGATTCTTACAATGCTGCTACTCAAAGGATAGATAGTTGTAAAAAAGTATCCTAGCATAAAAAAAAAAGCAATGACATAAATGTAGGTCAGAGTAATTTGACTTAACCCATTGACTACTCTTGTATAACAATGTTGTTTCAAATGAACAAAGGCAACTTAACAAACAGCCTAAATAAAAAAAGTTTTTTTTTTATGTAATAGGAGACTAACATTTGCTATGAAATAGAAATTGGTTTGCCTTAACAGTAGTTACCTGATTATGCATACTAACAAACAACTTGTATCAATCCAGGACTGTGAGGTGCATGATGTGTGTAGAGTGACAATCTCTTAGATCAACTTGGGACGCGTCTTCTTAGCAGCCACCGAAGATTATTGGGATGAAATGGTACATAACTGTTGCATTTTATTTATGTATTTATTTCTTGTTTCCAAAAAAACTATTATGTGAATTTTTGGTTTCCTGTACATACTTTTTTTAAAGTTTGGCCAGTGCTTGTCTTTGAATTCTTCCATTTCACAATTTTGGATGCATGTTTTGGTAGTTTTAGAAAAGAGTTTATAGATTGTTACAGCATTAGTCCTGATCTTTCTACCATAAAAAAAAAACTTACTAACTGTACTTTCTTCCGGGATATTCTGTCGTAATTTTAATATAAACCTGAACAGTCAGGCAACGTTGTACCTATCTACATCAAGTACCTGCTTTTATCTTATAATGCTCTATTATGTGAAATTCTGATAAATTTGTGTGCCAACATAATTTAGATACCTAGATAGTTATACATATATCTGTGTGTCCAATTATTGTAACAATCTATAATCTTCGTTAGTCATTTTATATAAAACCAGTTTTTATTAAAATGGCGCATCAGACTTAAAGCCATTAAAGATTTACTTTGTTATGAAACAAAGTGGTTCTTCGCAAATTTGTTTGAAAGGTTTTATGCGCCAAGGAGTGTGTACTGTAGAGGTGTAGACTCACTATTTAAATATAATAATAATAATAATAAATAATAAACCATTTATTTTCAGGTAACAAAGACCCATAGATAAATACCTTAACCTAAGTATATATATAATTATCAACAAAAAAAAAAAAAAAAAATAAAAAAAAAAATAAAAAAAAATAAATGATAGTAGGTAGCTAGGCAGGTACGTAATTGCGTCACTAGTCTATTCAGCTGTTGAAAGGATGTGGATACTGCTTTGAAATCAGGTCTCATGATTAGCATAACAATTATGCTTCTCTGAATAAGTATGAAAGATTAGATTTTGCCCGCGGCTTCGCTCGCGTTAAATTCGGCACGCTATAGAGCTGCTAAATAAACAATATAATATTCTTTCGAAATTCAAATAAAACAGTTACTAATCTTGTTTCTCCATACAATCTGGATCGCCGTTTCATCTCCTTGGGGAGTAAATTTTGGAAAATCCTTTCTAAGCGCATGCCTACTTCGTAATAAGTATCTGCGTGCCGAATTTCAGCTCAATCCGTTCAGCTATGTGTTGATTGATCAGTCAGTCAGTCAATAACAGCTGCCTTTTATATAATATAGAAGATAAATACTAACTATAGATAGTTTTACTAAAATCCACATTTTCTATAAGTAATTCAGCTGCTTTTTATTTTATTTACAATACATGGCACCATTGTAGAGCTGCCACTAATAAAAATAATTGTTTGCTTGTTTATACTTTTTTGTTTTGCGCGTAAATTACAATAAAGCTCCGGTGTAATTGCAAAAAGTAATACTATTACAAAGTAGGTAAAAACATTTTACGTTGATAGATTCCTACAGGAGTAAAGTAAGATAGTTTAAAAAAAAATCATCCCGCCATCGCCGGTAGCACTGCACTATCTCTACTCCCTATTATGTTTGCCTTCAGTCAATAATTTGTTAAACACATCTGTTAGCATCTACATTGCAACACGAATATTACACATCCGTTGTTTATATTTATTTAGTTGTATCAATCGTGAAGGTGTTCCCCGCAAACATTTTTAGATTACCTCATAGCAGAGGTATTGACCAAATTGTCAAAACTAGCACCTGGTTTTTTGAACGAGAAATTAATGTGACAAATTGTCAAACGGGCGTACGCTGTTTCGATTGGTTGACTGAATTATCAACAGCCAATCAAGAACGCGCGCTTGACAATTTGTCAGATAAATTCTTCGTTCGCGAAACCGGTAGTATAGTCAACATTAGCTGATCCTTAACGTTACGTGTTAAAGATCAAAGTGGCTCATATAATGTTGACAACTGACTGTCCTATAGAAGACACTTGGTAACGAATGAATATGTGGGCATACGTCTCTGTATTGAGATTAACAGCTAACTAACAGCCTATTTACGTCATTACCGAGTCGGTAGTGGTCCCGCAGTATTTTCCTCGTGCGTTATCTTATCTAATTAGATAGTAGGAATAGTATTACTCCATATATTGATAGCGGTATAATCTTTTCGCTAACTAAACAAAAGTCTGTAACTTTCTGTTACGCGTTTATCCTTTTATTGGTACCTAATACGTTAATGCTCGCCATAATCGGCCCTGACACCGAACGATAATTTAATTTTAATTACGTTCTACGGTATTAAAAATCGATCAGACACGTATAGCCCCGACAATCGAGAGGCTCCGTATAGTGCCTTTATACATTTTTTACTACGCCACTGATTGGAATCATGGCAACTATTTCTAGTATACAAACGCAATAATCAAAACACCATTTCACACATACCGATCGCCGTTAAAGGGGACTGTATTGTTATTTATGTAAATATGATCCACATACAAAGTGTTGTTGAAGTGAAGATAGCCGTCGTGTCGCGTGAAACCTTTCTTATCAGTCATGTGTACTGTGACTTTGCAAAGTCTTTGAAACTTAGCGTTAGAAATGCCTCTTCACATTCTTGGGCAAATCCAAACAATTTCAATGTTAAACAATTCACCCCTAAAACTCGTAATTAAATTGTCAGCGATAAAATTTAGCAATTTAAACATTTTCAGTACTGAGAATGATGGCAATAATGCAGGAAGGGAATAGTGAGGTACCGAAGGAATTTCTGGAGACGGGGCGAACGGGGCGCAGGAATGCGATGCCGGACATACTGCACCCTCAGAGTGCGGAGGCCAGCACCGCGGACCTGCCCTCCAGGCTGCAGCAACTCACTGCCACTGGTAAGTTCAATTGTACATGTACGGTCAGTGCCCAGCATTACTTGACCCCCTCTTAGAAATAATATATAGGGAAGACGGGTCAGGTGATTCAGAGTACTGACTGTGTCTATCTATCGACAACAATTTATCGAAAAAAGACTACTCATTGTATTACGACTGCAAACCCACCATCAATTACCTGTTGACATGAAGATAAACAATTTAGCCAAGGTCCGACGACTAAATCGGACTGTAATTGGCTTGTGGAGCCATGAAACGAGCTATCAGTTTCGTTGTAATTATATCTATCTATACTGAAATATCTATCTGCCTTTCGTTCCGCCCTCGGGTCAATAAATGAAGAGACGAAATGGAAAATATTATTAGATGACCCAATTGGCGCGGTGGTTAAATATAATCCCGAGTCGAAATACACATTTATACCGCCCTGTTTCCGACTCGGTAGTTGGCTTGAGTTAGGAGTTGATACAGGTTTTTTGCCATGTGCTCCGCTATTTCCCTTCCCACTAAGATTATCCCGTTGGAATATTGATTGCGCGAGCCAATCTCTATTTAGACTAGCTGTGTACGCAAGAGATTATTGTGCACAAGTGGGTGCACAAGTACAGGTGGTCTTCTCTCACAATAATCCAACTAGACGGCAATTCAGGGAGAGATCAGAAGCATGACCAACGGATTTATGTGGTTTTTAAGGCACACCACTAAGAGGCTAAATAATAGGCTGCTATTGAGAAATTCCTTATGGAACCAACCCAATAACACTGCCCGGCCTGAGTCGACCAAGACCATACGAGGCAATCAAAACCTCCCTCAGTATCAATATTTTTGATGTCTGTCATACCAGATACACAATTAGATAATCGAAAACTAAAGTCGGTGTTTCCACATCGATATTGTTGTGTATTTTGTTCACACTAGAAGCTGCCGAACCCACCTAATGTGAACACCACCGTCGTTACCCTTCGTTTTACCACAGCCAACTCACAACTGTTTTGTGACGACCCTGTGTCGTCACAAAACAGTTGTAAACCAGGCCTTAGTGTTCAAGTAATTAGGTTCTTAGTTTTGCTGCTGTAATAAGATTATCACGGACAGTATCATGCTTTATTGCCACTTATATAAGCCTAAAATTACTATCACCATATACGTAATTACGTTCAATTTATCAAACGATAAAATTTATAACTGTCACTCGTCTAGACAATATTGAATTGTCTCATTTTTGCGCTCGTAATTCATCAAATAGTACTTTTGACGTAAGTTCTAGAAACATAAACTTTTACTATTTCGTGTTTAGAAATCGACCGGATCTGTCCGTTGCAAAAATAACGGAAAACGTTAAAGCATTGTTTTAGTACAACATCCGTTTTGTTCCAATTCGTGTTTGTGACGCGCTGTCGACGTCAAACATTTACGTTTGGCGCAGACATTTCTTTCTTGAAAATAGTTTGAACGTTTAGATGGTAAAATACGTAAATAAATACTCGAGTTACGTATGAAAGGCGTCCCGCGTCATCGTGCCACATGACTACAAAACATCAGAGTTAAACTAATACGATTTTCGGCAACAGGCCAAAAATCACAAACCACGTAATACGAATGCTTGTAAACTGAAAGCTGTCTAAGATCAAGCAAATTCTATCTCATTTGAGTAAAGTTTCAAGATTAATAAAACTGACGCAATTTGTATACGTACGTCAATAGCTCATCATTAAAAGCCGCTAAATGTATAATAAACCATTCATCGTCGACTTTTTAATACTTCTTACATAAGTGCTTACAGCTACGATTATTTTCGAAATTAGTGAACGTTATTCTTCACACTACTCAAATTTTCTGTCTTCATGTTTCGTATCTTTTGACGTTACAAATTCTATTCGAGAAGAATGTGTTTGATAACTTATCGAATCTATTACAAATAATTGAAATTGTAGGTTTGCCATGGCAATAATTCGTAAATTGTTTAATCTAAATTGGATATGTAGGGCCAATTTGTCATCATTGCTATTGCGCCAATGGATATCGATACGCCTATATATTTTGTATTCTAATTAAAATTATAATAAATCGTTCGGTGTCTAACCGAAATAAAGGACCAATAAGTTATCGTAAGATTCAAAATAGGATGGTAGGAAAATTCGAAATTCGGATCCTATTTAAACAATTCGAAATCCGAAACCGTTCGGATTCAATTTCATGAGGTCCCTGCCCGATCTTAATTAAGTTTAGGGTAAACAAAACTACAGATCAAAAATCAATATTCATCATCCTCGTACCCTAGTACCCTGTTTATTTGTTGTTTGGTTGACGCTACATGTCTTCCAGTCTTCGCCTGTTTTTGTAGGGTTGCCAAGTGTACTAAATATTATAGTATTGTACTGTATTTTGGATCTGCGAATGGGTCTCTTGTATGAATCAATCTTTATTTTGCAACAACGAATCGAATAACAAACAAATTCGTCCTTCGCCAAAAAATATAGTTTTTACAAAATTAAATAAGTATCAAATACGTCTTTGCCATCATTTCTATAAAATACAATTTTGTTTTTAGCTGTAATATATTTTTTTAATAAAAAATACTGTAATTAGCCGTCAAATGTTGTCAACCCTACCCTTTCCTGTCATGTCACTTTTCAAACAAACCACCAATGTCTAAAAACGTTTAAAATAGTCAATTTCCAACATTACTACAACGCGATTTTAGATATTGTTTATGATACGATTCGCTATCTCAATCCTGTCACTGCAGTAATTGAGGACTGGCGTGACGTAGATCGGTTGTAATGCGACGATAAGCGCGGGTTATCGCACTCTGACGTACTAGCCGTATTATAATATCTCGAATTATGATGAATTGATGACACTCATTAAATTATAATCAATCATTGTTCCTATGGGAATTTGTTCATCACGAGAAGTATAATAGATTGTGGGAAAAATTGTCAGTGTTATCTGATTGCAAATATAAATTATTTACATGTTTAATGAGAATCACTCACTGGCTTTATTTCGGAGACTGTTCGATCGGTGTTGGCATAAGTATAGGAGGTACTATCCCTTGAGGCCTTGATGTGGGTTACTTTTGCCGGGATAAACCTAACAAACTATTAAACACTTTTAGATTTAGCAACATCGCCCAAATTGATATTTTGTCAGCGTAAAGTCTTAAGTTACTGCTCCACTCACAGCGTTTATATTGTAATGATATACATAGCCCATACTATTCCTCATGAATCTGACTATCGTATACAAAATGATTTTTCCAATCTGATTAGTAGTTCCAGAGGTTAGCGCGTTTAAGGAAACAAACAAAAAATCTCATTACCTTTATTATGTGAGTATAGAGATATTTTTAACTCAATCGCGTCTTGTCCTCGTGGCAAACTTTCATGTCGTAATAATATACATAACATAACATAACATCACGCCTGTAATCCCCGAAGGGTTAGGCAGAGGTGTACCCATTAGTACACCCACATTTCGCCAGTTATGTTTACGTCCCATGTAATAGGGGGCGAGCCTATTGCCATCAACCGGGCACAAATCCAGACTCCGAGCTGCTACTGAGAAATTCCTGATGGAAAAACCCAATAACACTTTGCCCGACCTGGGAATCGAACCCAAGACCTCATGCTCAGCAGTCGCGCTTTGCGACCACTAGACCAACGAGGCAGTTAATAATAATATACTAATCAAATAAGGTTTGAAATGGCTGAATCAACAAGTCTCTACAGTAACTACTAACCCAATTACTGAAATAGACCTAATCTTAACTCGTTGACTGCGGGAAAACACACACGTTGTGTTTCGACTAAAAAACGCAAGTGCGGCGCACACACAAACGTGTGTGTTTTTCTATGGCGAACACGCGAACATTGGTAGCTAGCCGCACTGGCGTTTGGCGCAGCAAATGTTCGTCCGCAGTCAAAGGGTTAATATTAGGTGAATGAGAAAACAGAATTCACGTGAATAACGTCACGCTGTGATAACCACACCGTCTGACGACCTAGACGATACGTTATTATCTCTCCAGGATAGCATTTAAGCAATCAGCTAAAAAAAGAACAGACTACGTAATTGTGGCCATTATACTCTCTGAACATTTGATTTCAAGACAAATTATAATTGTCTCGTCTATTCAAGAAATAATATCTTTTTCTCATGAAACAACAGTCGCTAAAGGATGCACAGATAAAAAAGACGTTACAATTGACCTTTGAAATGATGATAAATTATACCTCCACAATATAAATCGCGAACTACCTACTCTGCCCGCGTTCTATTGTGCCGCGTAAAGTGGACGCCCATTGGAAGTTCTATAAATAGAAGTAGTAAGTCTTGTGTGCATTTATATAAAAGCTATATTTGCTGTAGGTATGTACCTATAGTGGTTTTATTGATTTCGCTTGCCTTTAGCTAGGAATTGACTGCCTCGTTGGTCCATCGGTCGCACACCGCGACTGCTGAGCATGAGGTCTTGGTTTAAATTCCCAGGTCGGACAAGGTGTTACTGGATTAGTCAGGAATTTCCCAGTAGCAGCTTCGGAGACTGGATTTGTGCCCGGTTGATGGCAATAGGCTCGCCCCCTATTATATGGGACTTTGAACATAACCGGCGAAATGTGGGTGTGCTAATGGGTACACCTTAGCCTAACCCGTCGGGGATTATAGGCGTGATGCTTAGTTGGGAATCGTAGAGTTGTCGATTTATAGGTAGCTTCGTAGTTTGTTACAGTCTGAAAATGAACTATGTTAAATGAGTGGTCTTTTGTCTCTCTTTGCTAATGGGGCAAAGGTTTACGGACACGTCTTGCGTATATTTCACTAGCGATCTTCCCCGGCTTTGCATGGGTGCAGTGTAGATACATAAACTTTCCTCTTGATCACTCTATCTATTGATGAAAACCGCATCAAAATCGCGTAGTCTAAAAGATCTCAGCGGCGAATTGCGACTTTGTTTCATTGAATACTATGTAGAAATTAATTCAAATGAACGGTTTCTACTCAATCTGAACGTCACGTTGTTGGTAACATTTCTCGTTATAGAAATCATGGTATAATCTTTGTTTCGTAAACTTTCGCTCTGAAAGATTGGTTATCGATACTTCTCGTTTTTCTTACCAATTTAATATCTTCGTTCTCTTGAAAATAAAACTTTTTATCTGTAACGGTATAGCAGATATTCTTCTCATTAATGTTAAATCAGGTTTTAAAGTTTTAATGGCAATAAAAATTTAAACGTTGTTAACACCTGGTTTTTTTTTATGGCAACATTCTTAATTGTCATTTTACAGACTTACCTTCAAATCGAATACAATTATATTATAAAATCACATTATTTTTTGTCACTGGCCGTTCCATTCAAATTACCTACACATTTACTATGTTATAGCTGAAAAGCTTGTCTGTCATCACAAAAACTACGAGTCCCATTTGAAAAAAATCTTTTAGAATGTATAGCCCGTTTACTGAAAAAGGTTATAGGCTGTATAAAATCACGCTACGACTAACAGCAGTGGACCAGTAACGTAAGATCTAAACGCGTATAAATCCGCTACGTAAAGCTAGTTCTGTAATATTTTGGCACCAGCGAATAAATCAGCACTTTGATACGCAGGGTCGTCCCAAAAAAATACTTCCTAACCTTCATTCTCCTAATTGATGTAACATCCAGGAATTCTCAAGCGGTCTTTGCTCAGCTTTTGCGCAGAATTTTCCGCGATGATCCAATAATGGAATTTGCCACCCCTCAGAATCTAATTTGCTGCCCCTCTAAAATATACAGCCCTACGACCTCCGCTTATATGCTTGGACCTTTTGGCAAATCTGTTACCGGGATAAACAAGCAGAATTCGATTACTGTCCTTGTCAACAGAAATATTAGCTAATCGTGTTGGCGTTCGATTGAGATTCCGACCTAGCGTAGCAGTCCAATATCTTTACTAATATAATAAAACTGTTTATTCGCGTTCTAATCTCTGGAACTGACAGTCGTGAGTCGGACTAGAAAAAATCTGTTGTATAGGTATGATAGCCAGACTCATGACGAATAGTATGGGCTATATCAAAGGCGTAACTTAATGCTGTTAAAAAGAACCACGCGGACGAAGTCTCGGTCAAAAGCTAGTAAAGCTGAAGAGTTATTTATTTGTTTGTGACGGGCCTGTTGGTCTAGTGGTTAGCGCCCCTGACCGCTAAGCCGGAGGTCGTGGGTTCGATTCCCACCCAGGACAAACTTTGTGTGATGAGCATGATTGTTTGTTCTGTGTCTGGGTGTGATTTATCTATAATATGTATGTATTTATAAATTATATAAGTATCTATGTCTGTTGTCTGGTTACCATAACACAAGCTCTGCTTAGCTTGGGATGAGATAGCCGTGTGTGAGTTGTCCCAAGATATTTATTTATTTTATTTTTATTTTTTCCAAAAAGCTCTTGTAAATGATAGTCAGATTCATGACGAATAGCATAGGCTATATAACATCACACTGCAAGTGCTGCAACCCACAGGAATGGAGCAGTAACCAAAGACGTAACTGAACGCAGGTAAAGTCTCGTGGTAAAAGCTAGTAATTTTCCACTTAATACAATATTGGCATTCTTTAGTTACTTCTTGGTAGTAAAACTTGCATTACAATCACGTCCATAATATTATTCGGGTTAAGGTCGAAGTTATAACGCTCTCGTATTACATTATTGCATACTTCAATGACGGTAGCGGAGTTTTTATTTGACTTTGGTACAAATGAAAGGTACCCTAAGTAAATTGCGTAAGAGAGGATCGATGTTGTCCTATCACTTTCAGTTTCGTAACTAGGACTGTGGATAACTACTTCTATCATACTATCTCCCTCTACCTTTTCTCTCCCTCTTGAATTATTATATTACATAAAAAACCGGCAAAGTGCGAGCCGGTATCGTACCATCGAACAATAAACATAAAACATAACATAACATCATGCCTGTAATCCCCGAAGGGTTAGGCAAAGATGTACTTACCCGTTAGTACACCCACATTTCGCCTGTTATGTTTTACTCCCATGTGATAGGGGGCGAGACTATTGCCATCAACCGGGCACAAATCCAGACTCCGAGGCTGTAAACATAACTGGCGAAATGTGGGTGTACTAATGGGTACACCTCTGCCTAACCCTTCGGAGATTACAAGCGTGATGTTTGTATGTATAAAAAAAATCCGGCCAAGTGCGAGCCGGTGTCGTACCACAGTACAATATTAAACACTACTTACATACATAAAACGCGTTTTTTTGTATGGGGATCTCTCTCTCTCTCTCTCTCTCTGTATTTTTAATTTTATTTGTATTATTTATTGTTTTGGGCTATAGTAATAAACACTCTGTGAAAATATCAAGTGTCTTCCTATTACAGTCTAAAAGTTACAGCCCTGTGGGAGACGGTCGCCAGACAGCGGAGCTTTAGTTATAGGGTCCGTTCGCACGTAACCCTAAAAAAGAACTAACAACTTGTAACTTGGCGTTTGATTAGAAATCTCCGCCGTATTCTCGGAAAAACCAATTAATTATTTACGTGCTAATTAGATTAGTACCTTGCTCCGCGGCTGTTACCTATGTACTGTTTTATTTTATTCGAAAAAAGCTACGCGACACTTTGATTGATTTGTGGTCCCAATTACAACAAAATGTTTTGGAAATAAGCTCCTTAACGCGGTTTGCGGTAGGGGTTCACCGGCAGAAATCGTCACGTAAGGCAAAAGCGCTCCGGGATTGCGGGACGTCTTAACAGGATGCCGTGGCCCCGGAACGTAAAGGGCAACAGAAGAAACAGGGTGGTTTTTTAGTCAGTAAAAGTCTGACAGTCCCTTCCGCTCCACCCAGGACGGAAGTAGTCAATTGATCATTTTTACCACCTTAAAAAAAGGCAAAAGCGTTATGCCAGGCGACCTTCCCTCTATTTCTCTTTGCCTCTTTCTATTATCTCTAACTTTGTTGCTGAAGGGGGTCTGCCGACCGCACATTTTTTTTGCGCTTATTCATATTACAGAGCAATAGAGTTACCAACAGTTTCTATTTTAAAGTGTTGTCCTTTGGAGCAAACCTGTAACTGATCAAGGTAACCCTCAAATGTTCGCGTCTTACCGGAATTTGGAGCACTATAATTCACGCTACGTAAATCTTGTGTAATTTGCTCCACTCATTTGAGGTTATTTCAGATATAACTACTTTGAAACATGCAACGCGCATATAAATTTGGCTGTCAACAGAATGTAACATTGACTTATGGATAGAATTAAGCGATCTTGTAACAGGGTTGGCAGAGGTATTAATGGTAGTTCGGACTTTCGCAATGAGAGAGCTAAGACCTATGTGAGAGTCAACTTTAGGCTATGCTGATTTAGGCCTTTCAAAGTCAAGTAAAATATACAGGGTGTAAAAAGACAGATCGCAAACTTTGACGAAAAGTTATTGCTTGAGAAACGAATTTTATTTTTTAATAATTAAGTCTGAAATCAGTAATCCGCCTTGAGCAAGCATGGTGATCAATGCTCGTACCTTTTCCATACGAGAAAAGGCTTTTGCCCAGCAGTAGGGCAATCTTCTTCTTCTTTATCGTATGAGCAGTAAGGTCTTACGAGCCTATACACCCTAGTGCCAGAGTTTCTAAACCGTCTCAAGGGCCTCTGACATGGTTTGAGGACAATAATAGGCCAGTATTATTAAATTCAAACCATGGACTTGCAATTTTTTTCTAACAGAAGACTCCGAACCAGGAATTGTCTCTTTCAAGAAGTCAAGCTTGCCTCTGTACGGTGCCTCTAAACCGAAGAAGCGGTCGGTTTGGTGTAGCGGTATGTAATGTTCATTACGTTGAACTCGTAGTTAGAGACAGGGATACGGTTACTCGATTCTAAATCCGGAAAGCCAAACCACCAGCCTGTCTAGCCGGACATTGGGTAAAACTGGATAAAAAACTTTATAACTGAGTTTACTTTATCATAAAATCAACTCAACTTCCAATAATTTAAATGTAAAAAGCCTAAGAGAAGTCAGGCAAACCGGATACCAAATAATTCGGCCGGATACGAATACCAAAAGTCTGACTATGTATGGCATTATCCGGACTCCTAGCAACCCTAGGCAGGGATGTTATGGATGTTTTTCGAATCTGGATATGGATAATAATATACCGGTTTCAGGTAAGGATATTACATTATTAAGAAATTGTTAAAGAGAGAATAAATAGATAAAATAATAGATGTCTAATCAATATAACTAAGTGATACCAATAATAAAAACTATCTGAATAATGCAAGGGACGCGCGCAGCTAGTGTGTCCACTCGGTCGGGCGAAAACCTATGATAACATCTCGTTTAGACTCTACTCCTATTAGAAATTGAAGAATTCGTTAGGGTTTCGGATAGATTATTATTTCGGATATTTTCGGTTATGATTACGGAGCTCCATAACATCCCTGATTAGAGGTTACTGAAGGACAATCCTTGCAAACGTAGTGTTTCGTAATAGATGCTACGTCACCGCCAGACGCGTCGGTTTGGTAACTAAATAATTCAGTCATGGGGGTTTCTTACATAACACCATGGCTGGCCGTCTGCTTTATTTATTGTGAACAGCGATTAGGACTACGAATTATGGTTTTGAGACGGTATCATTTTTGGGCACTTGATTCAAAAACATTGGTTTAATTAAGAGATTAATCTGACACGCCAGGGTGCGTTGGATTAAAAACAAATGACGGTCGAAAAACACTCACCTATTAGTCCATTCGCATTAAGAAAATAATGAGTCATCGTTGTCCACTGATACTGACAATGACATCAAACAATCACGTCGCAAATTATCATCATGACAAAAATACCAATCACCCTTCAATTTCACTGATGACTCACTATTTTTCAACGCGAATGGACAATTAGACGAAATCATAATGGTTTTAAAAAAACAAAATAAAGTATTGAAGGTACTTAAAGTATTATTGATTACCTTTTCAGACGCGGAGGCGCCACAGCCAGGGTCGTCAAACTGTGAACAACCGGTCGACGTGGATCCCAAAACGAATACTAAGAAAGACGACACACCCAGTTGAACTGCCTACCATACTCGCAGTCCCGAAGGACTACACAGGACTTGCCCAAAGCTAAAGTAATCTCAATCAGGTAAATAGTATTACTAAGCACTGAGTAATGTAGCCCCACCTTATAGGGATGGTATGGTGTACAAATGTAGCTCTTATGTCTAGTTCGACAAGATAGAATTTGCATAATTTTAAGTACCTAATTAAGATTTGTGTACACGGGCGCTTTGTCGAATTTAAATTGTTTGAGAATTTTTTCATTAGGTCTCTGAATGGACGTTAAACGTCATGTAATAAATATTATTTGGTTGTTATTATTATGTTAACACATGCAGCTGATGGTGAAAGTTAGTTTTGTTTGTTTAATATTATTGCGTATTAAAGTTTTAAGTGAACAGAGCCGATTTGTGTTATAGATTAAAGAGAACGTTTTGTATAAAAGTGATTGATATTTTAAGGAATGTCGATGTAAAGATTGGAATTAGACAATACTGATATATGAATAGAAAATGAGTTAGGTGAATGCTGATAGGCTGTAGTTCGTGGGTTTGGTTAGGTATGGCAGCTTTTGCACCTACCAACGCGACACTTTAAAAAAAACTGTCATGGAGTAAACGCTTAGTTTTGAAAGCGAAATTTTGGAATGCGTTACATAATATGAAAAGACGCACAATGACATGGGTACTGTTGAATGATATGTTTTTATGTTCAGTGTCCTAAAGTGGCCCAGCAGGGACCATTCAAGTATTACGTAGGCAACATTTTAGTAATTTTATTACCCCCCCCCCCCCACTTTGACATCAAAAGAGAGAGGTAAACTATCTCCCTTCCCCCGTCATAATTGTGCGTAATCATCGGTCATTTTATTTAATGCTTGAAGTCTTGAACATACTTTTAAGTCTCGAGCATAGACATTTAGTGTTGCTATATGTGTTCAAATCACAATTCGTAATCCAGACCCCCCCAAAACTAAATAACAAAGTCTAAGACCCCCCCTCCCACACACCCCTTTTAGTAATTACGTAATACGTGAATGGCCTCGTAGTAGTAAGTAAATGATACTTAGTTGTGAATGCATGACATTCTGAAGCTTTAACAGTACTTTACTTGGCACAGTCAACGTAAGGTTTCGGGAATCTAGGGAAAAAATATCATATCATCAATGCTTAGTGCAAATAAACGTAGTACCAATAAAAGGTAGAAAATATCTAAACCGCTCAATTGAGGCCCGCCTGCGGGGTACAGGGGTAGGACGAGAACGGGGGAGGAGCAAGCAGCGACCGCTCATGGCGTGATATACAAGAGGCGAAATGTGCACTGGACAGTTCTTAAGATATGTGACGTCACAGTGCTACATGCTGTTTATTTCACGCAGACGATGACTCAATTAAACGATTCAGCTATACATCCTCGAATTGTATCGATAACTTCGAACATAGTTCAAAATTTCAATATCATGTGCTTCAATACCAATCTATCATCGTAGTTTTATAATCTGTTGTGTCGATCACCGATTGTTTTTGTCAACTGGACACAGGGGTTTCCAAACTTCGGTTCGCAGCGCTCTTAAAGGTTTAGTATTTTGTCGCGGCGCCCTAGCTAGACGAGTACAATGATACTTTAAGAAGCTTTTATATTTATATTGGCTCAAGAAAAGATTTATTCTTAATCAATGTGACATACTGATTTCCATACAATTTTGCAAAGCGCGGGATAAAGCATGCGGCGCCTTTTTTTACTCTGCACCGCTCACACTTTGGGAACCCCTGCTTTAACCATAAATTCTTCAATCATCGAGTTTATCAATCTCTATTTCCATATCGACTTTGATCTACACATTTGGAGACATTTATTTACTATTCAGATAGCTTACAGTCAGCGCAAAAAGGCACAGCAACATTCTCGAGTAGTTTACATTTGCTTAATAATAATGAACTAAATTCTTTCACACATAGGGTCGAAAATTGCGCAAAGGTATAATTTCATTTATTATCTTGCACACGATTACGCAATTTCCAACTCTATTTCTGTAAAGTTTTAGTTAATTTTCAATTAAAACTGCTTGAGTATTTTGCTGCTCCGTTTAGGGTGACCGTAAGATCTATAGTAAGTAGTAAAATGTATGTTACAACCGTCAGAAGCATTAAATTGGGCCATCGTGGCTGTGTTGCCAGCTTGCTGCACTGGTTTTCTACTAAAAGAAACTGTCGACGCACTAAACGTGAGTGTTTTATTAATTTCTGAGTGCATTATTACAATGTGACCAATGAAATGATTGATTTGTGACTTTATAAGGCTCTAACTACTAGATAGTAGATACTGTTAGCACACACTACTACACAAAACAATTTATTTTAATTGCACATTGTAACCTAAGCTAAATTGTCTGCAGCATATAACGTACTGACTTTATTCATAACACGAATGTATGTTAATACACCTTGTATTATTCTGAATGTTTTATTAAAAATCGTGCAGCTGTTTCGTAGATATAGGTTCCTAAGTACGCTTAAATTCAGCTAATTTATTTTATTAAGACACGTAATTAATTGAAGAGTACAATTTTGTTTTATTTGATTTTACTAATTATTGGGTACTGTATACGTAGTAGGTGCTGTTTTATTTATTTATTATGTATATAATAAACTTCGTAAATTTTGTTAAGTGAATATTCCTTATTATAATGCTAATTTTAAATGCATTTTTTTGTTTGTATCGAACAAAAATGTGTTATCTCAGCTATGACGTAATGTCGTTGGAAGTCTTTAAGTGTGTGATTTAAATGGGAGATATTTTAAATTCCTTTATCAAAATAAATTTGAACAAAGAGAACAAGTACTTTTTGCTTTGTTCGTACCATGCATAACACTATTTATAGAAATGAAAATTGACTTCAATTAACCGATAAATCAACAAGTTCAAATGAAAAATACCGTCTTGAAATTAAAATGGCATTCAAACATGGAACATTATTCTTAATAGACTTTAATTTAAATTACGAATGTTTCGAACTGAGCCATAGACAAAACAAATGAACACTACAAAGTTACGTAATGTGTGAGGTTTGAGAAGAATGCTTGATGTACATGACGAACTATTTCATATTTCATAGTACACTTACACTCGCTATGCCAAAGTCATCAAGTCAATTACTGACTACTTTGAGGCTGTACAACTTAATGGTAGCTATCTCTAATATTCTATGTAAATCAGTAGTCTCGTTTATATCTAGATAATAGTTGGTGTTATATTTGCTATTTTCAACGATGTCATCTTATTGTAATAGTATTTTCAATTGTTTTAAGAACTTGTTTAATTTAACCCGTTGACTGCGCACACCCGTTGCTTCTACAAAATAACGCAAGTGCGGCGCACACACAACCGTATGTTTTTTTATAGCGAACACACCGACAGTGTAGCCAGCCGCACAGGCTTAGCGTAGCGAATGTTCGCCCGCAGTCAACGGGTTAATTGTTTTGGCAAAAGATAGCTCCTTTTTTCCTTTAAGTGCTGCTGCACACTGAGCTACTAATCGCGTCAGCTTGTGGTTACAATCGAAGGCTATGTATGAAAATTTTCGATCACGTGGTGTGGCTTGGTTGTAGTCTTTCTTCTAGTGATCCAGTGTGCGCCAGCACTACAATAAAACAAGCTCTTACAAATAATACCATTATATTTAATATTGTAACAATTTATCATTTATCTATTTACGCACAATTAATTTTGTATTAAATACGTAATATTTTTTAAGTAATTATAGAATTTTACTTGCCGAATTAGCTTATTCATATTATTTCAACTTTTACTTAAAGGTGAAAGTGAATCTCACAGATGTTTTGTGTTGAGTCTATGAGGGATATAATTTTACCTTGATTTAGTCGTTCATTATATATCCATAAGCATTTTACGAAAATTAAATTAAGCACTTCGCTGTGAACTCTATGCCTTTATACAAATAAAGATCAATTATGTGTAAAACATTTGCTAGAATCGTCAGGGGTGCTCAACCGTTGTTAAGATGACCTTTGTTTCCTTTTTTTTATTAAACCTGATATTAAAATAATCATAGCAAAACTTATTACTTCAAAATGCTTGTTACTAGCCGTTCACTTATTGAAGACTTTAAAAGATTACAACTTCAGTATTAAATGTAAAACATATTGCAAGTATTGTAGTTTAAATATTTAGTATTAGTCTTCACCAATGGTTGAGTACCCCTGGTTTAGACGGTAGTATAATTATTATATCATACTTTACGTCATAATTAAACAAGGTGTGTGATGTCCCCGCAAATTCTGTTACAATGATCTGCCATCATTCAATAGGGAGGTAGCTAACTTTTTTAAAATTGCATAAAATATTTAATATTTATATTTGACTGCCTCGTTGGTCTAGTGGTCGCAAGCGCGACTGCTGTGCATGAGGTCTTGGGTTCGATTCCCAGGTCGGGCAAAATGTTATTGGGTTTTTCCATCAGGAATTTCTCAGTAGCAGCCTCGGAGTCTGGATTTGTGCCCGGTTGATGGCAATAGGCTCGCCCCCTGTTACATGGGACTAAAAACATAACTGGCGAAATGTGGGTGTACTAATGGGTACAGCTCTGCCTAACCCTTCGGGGATAACAGGCGTGATGTTATAAAATATTTACAGCAAAAGATTTTTTTTTTATAGGAAACTATTTCTAGCTTGCAGTAATAATAACACTACCTTTAATAAGTCAAGTAAACTTATAAGGAGATTTTTCTGTCTACAAATAGGTCGCGTCTATGGGTCAATGGCCGATGAGTTGACATAAAGAGCTATCTCAATATTTACACAATATTATCATGACGTTGTTCTAAATAATTGACGACAATACAGCGTAAATATTTCGCAACACGTTACCTAATTAACAACGACGTCACGATGACAACTCCAGTCGCCATGCCAATGTTAACGATGACCATTCAAGTTAGAATATACTTGTGCAAGTATATCGTTGTAAAACAGTTAACAATGACGTCACCACGAGGACGACAACAGTCGCCATGCCAATGTTAAAGGCCACACACGTTAAAATGTACAGTCACAAGCAAAAACAAGTATACACTTAGCAACATTACGAAGCTATTTTCTTCGATTATATTGATTGAAATGTCATGTTTTTAAGAATATAGCATTTTGAATTCAATACTACTATGAAATTGGTCTTATAACAAAGTTACAACCATTATTTCACAAGGAAACCGCTTTTGAACTTTGCTAAGTGTGGGTATACTTGTTTTTGCTCGTGACTGTACTTGTGCAAGTATTTCGTTGCACAGCACGCTATAAAATCGACATGCCAATTTTAACGGTTGGCCACACACGGTGGAATATACTTGTGCAAGTATATCGTTGTACAACAACGACGCTCCACGACGACGATTCTGAAGTCGCGTTAACGTTGGCATAGTGTCCACAGTTTTTATGACTTGCCCAAGTCCTTTGTGCAAGTATGTTAATACGCGTGTGGCATGCATAAGATTGAACAAAGATGAAAAAAAAATACAACTATGATTTTCCGTGCTATAGCTTTTAAATGTTGTATCAGGTTTTGCGGTGTAATATCATCACCTTGTCTAGTTCTTCTAAAGCGCAAACAACGCCTCTCAACTGCCTTAATGATAATCTTCCTCGTCTGAAACACATCGAAATTCAACGTTATGGAGGCCTATTCGATGTTTCGGTGTTAAAATTCTAAAAGTATCTTTGTAACTGCTAGTACGAATTGTTTAAGATGTAACGAACAACTTTATTTTACAAAATATTTTTTGAACAAGTAGTACATGGTGGAAGGGATATGGTGATGCAAACTTTTACCTTGCAAGAACGAGAACAGGGAATTCCAAACTTGTTTATGACGCGCCCCCTTCTACGAAGCAAAAATTTCCGCGCCCCCTAGTCTATATAATATAATTTAGGTTACTATAGTACTATAACCCCCCCTCCCCAGCGAATCTTTCGCGTCACGATGTTCCTCCATCCACCGTAAAATTCCTTTAGCTTCCACTTCGTAGATTGCAATCACAAGGTAACTTGTAGTTTAATTTATATAGCCACAAAATCTTTAAGCAGAAAATAAATGCCTTAAATTGTTTGAATGTGTTTGTCAATTACATGTCTATTGTATTATGACAGTAACTGCTGTGTTTAGAGACGTCATTTAATAATAATCATTAACTTTAGTTGGTTAGTGAATACCCCAATGCTGTCAGTTAAGTGTACACAAAGTGTGACAGATAAAGGTTTCTTTATTTTTTTGACATTTGACAAGATATATCTTCTTTGATTAATGATTAATTTATTAAGTACGGCTCTGAGTATCGCGGTAAGTGTTGAGTAAGTACTTACTTAGATCACAAAACTATTATTTAAATTATAGACATACCAGTGTTGACTTGTATGTTTGCCTGTCTCTTAGAAAATGTTTGTTCTTAATTTATTTGTTCGTAATTATTTATTTTCGTTTAAAGCACAACTTAAACTTAATCTGTAAGTTAAGATTTACATTTCATAATTATAATTTCAAAAATTAAAAATTTACTTCGTTTCATAAGAAAATAAATCATCAATATTTGTCCAAATAAATAGCGGGTCTTCGACAATTTTACATAAAAATAACATTTTTTTGTACCAAAATCAATTAACGCAATTACATGAACTTTCAAAACTACCCTCATATTGTCTGTAAGTTTTATATGTCAATTATTCCAGTAGGGTATGTATTTTTATCTATACGAGTCATATTCAACGTAATCATATCTAACATTATTCTAATTTTAAATTGCTATGCTTATAGGACGCTACTTAACGGAATTTCAACAATAACCAAATACGTATTTTTTTTAAAGCCTATTTTATCTGCTCTATTATTTTTTATTTTAATTTAAATAAAGAAAGAAAATTTGTTCAATTCTATAAAATGTATCCTATTTATAACCTACTAGCCAATTATACTCAAAAAACAAGCATTGACTACTGAAAATCGTCATCAATTATTATAAAACGAAATTATTTTATTGTAGCAACACAATTGCACACGAAACAATTCAAAAAATATTGTTTTGGAGTATAAATAGGTCTTGTTAGCGACCTAGTCTAAGACTATGACTGTATCTTATAAATCTATGACCTATGTCAAAGTGATAAGGTCTAAAGTATTTCTTAATTTATTTCCTTTAGATCTCTGATTGATATCGTAACATTGTGATCGTCAACGTAGTTTTAGCTTTGTTTATAAATTACGAGCTGTAAATATACATGTTTACTGTAGTATTGATTTATGTATTTATTATACAATTAATTTAATATTCAAATTATAATTATGTAGTTCACACACCATCGAATACCATACCTCGTATTTCCATTATAATTGGGTATTTGACATCATTAATCAATAACCATTAATTCCAACGAAAAAACACTTCAAGAAACAGTAAAATTAGATTTTTAGTGCTGAATTGAGTTGGTAGAACCGTGACGTCACAGTTTATGCCATGCAAATCCATGGGAGGAATCGCGTTTTGACAGCAGATAAAAAGTATGTCAATTGATTAGTGATGTCAAGTACCCAATTCTTATAATAACAACTTGTGCTATTTTATGACCAATTCGAGTCACCTATGGCGAAAAGCACGTGTATTGCAGTTTTATCTTTAACTCTTCAAACTATTTAAACTTATTGTTTCCGCTGCTCTAAGAATTAAAAAAAAATCTAGTGATGTGCTAATTTGATTATGGTAAGACATAATAAGTAATCGATTCTTAATCCATTAGCACAACACTAGTGCGTACCTCTTTTCTCTAACAAATAATAAATGTGGCAAAAAAAGCGCGCTTAAGTTGCTGATTGGTTGACTGAATTACCAATTATAGCAGCTTGCGCGCGCTTTTTTATGTCACTTATTTATTCGTTCGTGAAAGAGGTTGTTACCCTCAAAAGGAGAGACAAAAAATATTGTGTGCGTTTGAACCTGTTACAATATATTATGTAAAAGACAGTAATGCACATTGGGTTATTTTGTAATTGGGCCAACATACTAACAGTAATGAAACCTACCTTTTACGAAAGGTCTGATCTGCTTTTTTTAATGCTATGACAGCAAATACTATTTTTAAATATGAGTACGCCATTAATTTAAATAAAAATCTTGAATCAAATGTTGCGTCAAAAAATAGTTATTAGTAACAATGTGTGACCCCTTGAGGCATTTTAAATGATAAAGGCTGAAACTGTTAGTTTGGTTGGCTCAAACAAGAATGACCATAGTCCTTATATACCAAACATATAGTTTGTATACGTATACATGCATATTGTATAGTAAATATGTATAACTGGATGTTTAATTCACTGTAATATTTTAATGGTGCAATTTGAACCCGTAAGATCAACATAGTAAGTTATTGGAAAACATAGAATAAATGAATTTGTATCGTTTTGTATCTAGTTTGCTGTTTAGCAAACGAAGATAAAAATAAAAATGTAAAATGCTGATGTCCATTTTATTTATCTCTCCCAGTCCCAACCCACCTCAACGGTAAAGAAAGAAGTAAATTAAGTTTTCTACAAATCCACAGACAGAGGTGTACGTATAAAAAAACGTAACATACGAGACTGACGGACTGGTTGACTGCCTCGTTGGTCTAGTGGTCGCAAGCGCGACTGCTGTGCATGAGGTCTTGGGTTCGATTCCCAGGTCGGACAAAGTGTTATTGGGTTTTTCCATCAGGAATTTCTCAGTAGCAGCCTCGGAGTCTGGATTTGTGCCTGGTTGATGGCAATAGGCTGGCCCCCTGATAGGCAACCATCCATCCTGACGCTAACTATTACATGTGACTAAAAACATAACTGGCGAAATTTGGATGTACTAATTGGTACACCTCTGCCTGACCCTTTGGGGATAACAGGCGTGATGTTATGTTATGTAACATACGAGTTTCAAAATAAACAAATAGAAAATAGTGGATCTAATCATGTCTTCTCAATGTGTGTGCGAGCGAAATGACATGATACTCCTTTTGACGGCCGCCATTTTAATTCGTTAATTAGATAGCACGCAAAGACAACTTACTATAGTAATATGGCACGAATATATCTATCGATTTTATCTATTTCAGAAAGCTTTGAGAACTATGCAAGTATATAATTAATGTTTGATAGCATCTTTCTGAGAACACTAATTGAAATAACTGACGACAATGTAACTAAATGGACACCCAGCCTTTAATTCGGTGACTTCATCAGCTAATCGACGAGAAGTATATTGAAATGTCTGACAAGAACGAATGTAGATGCTACCTTGTTAATATTAGTAAGTAGTATAGGTACCTTCCCAAGTACACTTAATGTAGGGAAGTAGCTTTTTTGTACAAAACAAGTAACTTGGCTCTCGCGGAAGCCAGGATTGTTTATAAGTGATGCATTTCTACTTGCTTAATTACCACGTTACACACATAAACAAAACCTGATTTAATTACCAGCATTAATTTGAACTTACGCGCGTTTACGAAACTTCTTACGTCATCGCCTCAGCGTGTGTCATTCCGTTAATTCTGCAATTCTTAAATTTCTTTGAAAATGTAGTAAAACTTAGACAAAGAACCATCTAATTTGTTGTAGACAAAATAAGTATTATTAAGTTCATAAACAAGTTTAGTATTTGAAATAAAATAAGAATAGTTTTATTTCTGCTAGGACGTGTGATGATGAAAAATAAAAAAGGAGAATTGACTTCTGTATTTGACGGATTACACGCTGACACTGAATACAGAGATTGCCAGCGATCAGAAACTAAACGAATAAATCATTTTTATTACAGTTGGTATCGAAGAATACAACGTTCGTTTATGGTATTTACTTCGCAGTCGTATTTTTAGCTAATTTTTTTCATAGAAATGAAGTATCAATAAATAAAGGGAGTATATTGGGGATATTGGAATAATATTTTCGGGCGGTGTTGCCAAAAGGCTGGCAACTTTAGAAAAAAGTCAGAATTTTCTGCCCACTCCTGTCACTCTGTGATTTATTCCCATACGTATGTCGAGAGAGAAAGTGAATTTGGAAGAAATACGATTTTTTTGAGTTTTATTGTGTTTAAACAGTGAAATGAGCATTTCTGTATTGTGAGAAATGCTATTATTTTCGTCAACGGATTATTGTGTGTGCCAAATAACTGGTTGTTATTTGGCTTTAAAATGTTGGAAAGTCGGGGCTATTGACACATTGGTTCTCGCATGTATAAAGTAATTTTTAGGTGTGTTTTGTTATATTAGTGTACAGGATGCCGAGGGGAGAGAACAGGGCGAGCATCCTGTTATCTCGCGAAGAGAATGACCAGGTGTTCAGTTTGATTGGACCAAAATGCCAGGTGAGTAAGCATGAATTCTCATTAGCGGTCCGCGTGATTCAGAATGCCCTTAGATTACGTATCTCTGTCCATATCTGCGGATTATCAGTCGATATCGTGGTTTTATTTCTGTAAGCTCCAAATTTTCTCCTTGAATGACAACTATTTATCTACAATGAACTGTGTATCAATGAAACTAATACTTTAGCTACCTGTTGGAATTATTTTTAAAATTCGTTATCCTATTTAACATTTTATTATTCAAATTTAATCAGTTATGAGATCATCAAGAAGCTTTAGATTATCTACCTTCTCTTCAATGCCTGAGAAACAATAAAACAGGTGTCATTTAACAAAATTTCATTTATTTTTCTCATGTAAACAACCATAAACAAAAACAAATTACTTGTAAATGATAATAATTATCTGTACCTTGTATCAGATAAAAGTAATAATTTATTTTAGTGTCTTTGGAATATTGTGTAAAAAGTCTGAGGCCTACAAGGTTGTTTATAACAATAGTGTATTTTTTTTACAACATTTAAAGTACTATGTACCTTCTCATTATTGTTATCTTCAGATTACCGCAACCACTTACAAATTCAGTGTTGTAACACTTACATACTATTGTACCAATATTATTTGACTTTACTTTAGGAACAACTTAGATTTATTCTATTTCAGCAACTTAAAAAAAGAATTACAGATTCTTAAAAAAAAAAATATCATAAAGTTTTGCATTCTCATTGCCTTACACACAATCACAACGGAACTGTTTTAACAATCATACAATAATTTATTGTTCTTCTCGAAACCTCAATCTGATAAGAAGTATTATTGAACTGTTGTGTCAAGTTAAAATAAAATTCTTATCACTTTAATAAAACAAACATCAGTAATCTTAAAATTTATTTTATAATTAAATTATTATTTAATTTTTTATAACTAGTGAACCACCCTGGCTTCGCACGGGCGTAAAATTATCGACATTCTCGGTGGATTTTCCATAAGAATCTTGTCTGGAGAATAACAAATATAACAAACAAACAATCAAACAAATCAGTCAAGCCATTCTCGAGTTTTGCACTTAGCAACACATTTAGTGATTCATTTTTATTACATAGATAGATTATATAAACTGCATTTTATAAAAAAATTAATCAACATACTTCTATGAATAATAGGATAAATATTTGGTATTAAAACACTGGTCGAAACTGATTTTTTTTAAATTATATAATATATTTACTTGAAGATGGTTTAAAATCAATCTGTAAATATATTCTTTTTACAGCTTAACAATTTTCACAAATTGCTGAAAAAAGAATGTATTTATCTAATTGTTGTTAAAATTTGTTTTTTCCTTGTTAGTGGTAATGACTGTTTTAATATAAATACAAACAAAAAGAGCTTAAGTATCGTCCCATGTTGTGAACCTAAAGTTTGTAAATTATGGTATTATTTCCCATATAGAATATGTAGCTAATCATTTTTCAGGCAATATTCATGCTTCATTGAACATTTAATGACTAAAACTTTTGCTTTTATTCGGTAAACCTTTTTATTAGCTTTAAAAAAATAACAGCCAAATAATGGCAGTTTTGTGTTATATTGTTTTAATTACTGCATTTTGGGTTATCTTTTAAGTTAGAATAGAAGTTAGTTTAGAATAGAAGTCTTCCAGCCTGCTTGCTTTAGCAAGCAACCTTCACAGTACCTAGTTATTTCTCTTTCTAAAGTTTACCTTTGACATCATGCCATGCCTCGGAAAGCACGCAAGGCGTTGGTCCTGGCTATCACACGTGGATCTTTGACAGTAATTTAGGGTCGTCAGAAGCCCAAAAGTCAGACAACCACTCTAAGGGCTATCATATTACCCAGTTACTGGGTTGTGAAGGTCAGATAGGCAGTCCCTCCCTTTAAAATACTGGTATTCAGCGCCATCCGGTTAGACTGGAACCTACTAGTTATAATTCTTAAGTATAGATATTTTAACAGAACTAGGTAGCAAAAATCTAGGTATACCATAGGATGGTACATTGTTATGGCTCTGCCTATCTTTTAACAAAATACAGACAATGATGTTATGTCAATACTGATTGTAATTTTAGTTTGTGTAACATTGTTACCTCATTTTAACTTTAAAATATACCAGCCTTTTTCCTTGTATGTCATTTTCAATTTGGTACCTACCAGTATTAAAAAAAGACCAGATAATCATTTACTGAGATTATATGACAGGAAATTCTCTAATTTATTAACATTATGCTTACGCTGCTCAATTCTCGCGATTAATTTTTACTTGTAGTACTGTTTCGTATTTCTCGGCCATTACCACGAATATTTTAAAGAAAATAATAATAATCTAAAAATTAAAAGTAATTTTTTGACTAATACCCCCACTCCTGCCCGATGCGACCTCATTCGTCTCGCAACATTTTTATTCTCATTATCTGTTTTCGTGCAGTACCGGCCGTTACCAAATTAACCGTCAAATTCTTTGCGTTAAGATAGTGTGATTATAGTACTTTTATTTTCAGTTCTTTATCGTGTTCAGTTTACAATAAGTGCGTTTTACAGTTAAACTCTTTGCTTTAAACATGGGAAGAAAACGGAAACACAAGGATAGTGAACGTCTATTAAAAAAGTTGGAGCGCGAGTTACGTAAACGACGGCGATATTCATCTAGCTCTGCAAGTACAGAAATTTCAGGTAAGTGTTGAGTGTAACACTATACTTAAAGTGAATATGGAGCTGTAACACTATTTAGTAACTATGTCTATTTTTATAATCCTTGGCGTGAAATAAAATATATCCATGTACCCGCATTATTTATTTTTATTTTATGCAATAGTTGATTGATTGATTAACGGAAGCGAACAGTACTTATATGCATATTATTAGGACTGTTACCTTCACCTACATGTTTTTATTATATTAAACGTTGGAGACAAAGGATTTAAGACATTATTTTGTACTTTATGGTGATGCGAACAGTACACACTGGGACTGTTACCCTCACATATATATAGTATACAATAGGCAGTGTACAATATTCGACACTGTGTGATATTATACATAAATTTATATACTATTGAACATACGTTTGAACTAATGTAGTGATGCGGACGGTACACATGGGGACCGTTACCTTCACAAATACTTTGTAATGTATTCTTAAATGATTACATATTATTATGCTGTCCAGTGTTGCGAGTAATTTTCGGGATTACTACCTTCACAGTTGTGACATCACATGTATTGCCTTCCAGACCCCGAAGTGGATGATGTCGTTGTCAATTACCAATGCTCAGAAGATATGGAGACACTCCCAAACGTGGCTGACGCCACAAATGAAATGTTACCACTTACACCTGCAACTGTAGATGAATCAACACCTCAGCCATCAACTAGCATTCCAGCTGAAGTAGATAGTGGTAAAAATGAGGAAGTACCCGCATCTCCAGAGCATTTAGACGATGAGATATTAACTCTTCTGGGAGATGCTCCAAAAGAGGAAACAGCTGTGGGTAAAAATATACACCCAGATATTTCTGCAAGGCTA
Source organism: Hoplodrina ambigua (assembly GCA_949774945.1). NCBI lineage: Eukaryota > Metazoa > Arthropoda > Insecta > Lepidoptera > Noctuidae > Hoplodrina > Hoplodrina ambigua. The sequence continues at coordinate 13,186,001 of OX458968.1, forward strand.
CTACATGTCCTTCAAAATGGGTTGAAAAAAGATCAAAAAGACAAAATTATAGAAGAATACCCAACTCCTGGCAATTGCCAACTATTTAAGGCACCGATCTTAAACCCCGAAGTCAAAGCGGCAGTATCGGACATCTTACAGAAAAAAGATTCATCTTTAGCTTCACGCCAAGGACAACTCGGCGTGGTCCTTTCAGCTTTGACTTATGCAATAGATATTCTGGTTTCGGAAAAATCAGATGCCAACCAATCTGCGTTAAAACATATAAGTAATGCCAGCCGTTTGCTGTGCGACTCGCACCACATAGATACAAACCTTAGGCGAAGTTTTTTAATTTCAACCCTCAATAATAAATTAAAGGATACACTAAAAGAGTCTAAACGAGACAAACATCTGTTCGGAGAATCGTTGCCTGAAAACTTAAAAGCTAGTAAAGCTATAACTAAGTCTAGCCAAGATTTAAAATCCTATGTGGCAAAGCCTAAACCTGCTATAAAAAATAACAGATCTAATAATCCACATAATCATTTAAACTGGAAGAACCCGCAGTTCAACACGCAGAACTCGAATCGGAAGTCGACATCGACAGCCCACAGGACTGCGGGGTCCTCATCGACTGCTCATCGGAACGAGGTGACGACACGCAGAGCAGTATCATCGCGTGCACATCGCAACAATGTCCACTACAAGAACCCGAGGAGGCAATAGACCTGCAGGTAACCAAACCAGCAGGCAGATTACAATATTTTTTATCTATCTGGCTTAAGCTTACAAATGATAAGACAATACTATCCTGGGTCCAAGGTTATAAAATACCTTTTTCTTCTATTCCTAAGCAGGATAACTATCCTAAAAACATAATAAATAATAAAAATGATTTATTAAATTTTCAAAATGAAATAACTAAACTTATTGATAAAGGTGCTATATCTGCATGCCGTCGAGTTGATGGAGATTTTTTGTCAAGTATATTTCTTGTGGACAAACCAAATGGCGAGAAGAGATTTATTTTAAATTTAAAAAATCTAAATAAATTTATTACCCCCCCACATTTTAAAATGGAAGATTTAAGAACCGCAATAAAATTAGTAACACCGAACTGCTATTTAGCGTCCGTTGATTTAAAAGATGCATATTTTTTGATACCTGTATATTTAGAATATAGAAAGTATCTTCGTTTCCAGTTTCAAAATATGTGTTATGAATTTAACTGCTTACCATTTGGTTTGAACACTTGTCCTTTGGTATTCACGAAAATCATGAAACCAGTTATGGAACATTTACGGCTGCATGGATGGTTATCCACTGTGTATTTGGATGATATTTTGTGCATTGACAGTTCATTTGAAAAATGTACACAAAATGTTAATAATACGTTACGTCTTCTACAAAATTTAGGATTCATTATTAATTACGATAAAAGTGCAATTATACCCAAAACACATTGTACATTTTTAGGTTTTGAATTGGATATGAAAACATACTGTGTGAAACCGCCTCAAAGGAAACGCGATAAGATTAAAAAAGAATTAGAAAAATTTAAAACTATTAATATGTGTAAAATTAGAGATTTTGCAAAATTTATTGGTTTACTAATATCAGTTTGCCCAGGAATCGAATATGGTTGGTTACACACAAAAATATTTGAGAGACTTAAATTTTTAAGCTTGGGTAAGAATCAGGACTATGAAAAAGTCATGACAATTAATCACAAACTGATTAAGGATAATTTAAATTGGTGGTATAAAAATATTGCGGTATCTTCATCCCTTATTCGATATCCAAATTATGAACTTGAAATATTTTCAGATGCATCTTTGACCGGTTGGGGTGCATGTTGTTTGAATAAAAAAGCAAATGGTTATTGGACAGGTGAAGAAAAAACATATCATATTAATATATTAGAATTGTTAGCAGCCCTATTTGCAATAAAAATCTTTGCCAATGATCTGTTTGATACACAAGTTCTGCTACGAGTAGATAATACTACTGCGATTTCGTGTATCAATCGTATGGGTAGCGTTCAGTTCCCTCATTTACACAAAATAGCAAAACAAATTTGGGAATTTTGTGAACAAAGGAACTTGTTTATTTATGCATCATATATAAAATCATCTCAAAATACTATCGCTGATTTTGAATCTCGAAGAACTCAAACTGAAACTGAATGGGAGCTAGCGCCTTATGCTTTCTTAGATATTGCTAAGACTTTTGGTATTCCTGAAATCGATCTATTCGCCAGTAGGTCCAACGCGAAATGCAAAAAATATGTTTCTTGGAGAGCTGATCCGTACGCTTTTTGTATTGATGCGTTTACGATAAAATGGAATAATTATTTTTTCTATGCTTTTCCCCCATTTGCAATTGTTCTTAAAACTTTAAATAAAATTATTGCAGACAAAGCTGTGGGCATAGTTGTTGTACCTAATTGGCCTACTCAACCATGGTATCCAGTTTTTAAGAAATTGATCAGCTCCGATGTTATATATTTTAAGCCTAGCTGTGAATTGTTAATTTTTGGTGATTCCAGGATGCAACACAGTCTGCACAAAAATCTTACCCTGGCTGCAGCAATATTATCAGGGAAGCTTTCCTGAAACGAAGCGTTCCCCCGTCTTCGGTAGATATTATGATTAATTCACTATCGCCTAATACCCGTAAGCAATATGATTGTTACTATAAAGAATGGTTCAATTTCTGTCAAATTCAAAATATTGATTATTTAGCAGCATCTGTTCCAAATGTCATATATTTTTTGACTCAGCTTTATAACACAGGTTACAAATACGGCAGCCTAAATTGCTGCAAATCTGCTTTGTCTTGTATTCTTGGTTCAACCAGCATTAATGATGATAGAATTACGAGGTTCATGAAAGGGGTCTATAAGACCAGACCACCTCTACCAAAATATGAATATACTTGGAATGTTGATACAGTTTTAAACTATTTAGCACAAATGTTCCCTAATGAAAATTTGAACCTTGAATTATTATCTAAAAAACTAATTACGTTATTAGCTATCGTAACAGCTCACAGAATTCAAACCTTGTCGAAAATTGAAATTAAAAATATGATTTTAAACCCTAATTGTATACTTATAAAAATTCCACAAATTATTAAAACTTCAAAACCAAATACTCATCAACCATTATTAAAACTACCATATTTCAATGAAAAACCAGAAATTTGCCCAGCTTTGACTTTGTTGTGTTATAAAAATAAAACTGATTCTGTAAGAGTTTCTGACGATTTGTTCATTAGTTATAGGAAACCTCATGCAAAAGTAAGTACTCAAACTTTGAGTCACTGGATAAAAGACGTGCTCCATAAAAGCGGTATTGACACAAGTTTATACAGTTCGCACAGCACGCGTCACGCATCCACATCAAAAGCAAAAGCTGTTGGTGTGAATGTGGATACAATTAGAAAAACCGCGGGGTGGAGCGCGTCATCATCCGTTTTCGCGAGGTTTTACAATCGGGATATTATATCTCAGCATGATGATTCTTTTGGTCGTTCTATTCTTCAATCGTAGTTATAGGTTAATACTATAATACTAATTATGTTATTTCAAGGAAAACAATACCATTTGTTACTTTATTTCGTTGTATTGGCTATTATATTTGATAAAATATAATATTTGTAAAATACATTTCATGTCTGATTGAGAATATGTGTGTATATTTTCTTTTCATCAAGTCATAACTCCAGAACAACAAATAGGTAAAATACAGATCTTGAGCGTCTTTAAACATCTACAAGTAAAAATTAATCGCGAGAATTGAGCAGCGTAAGCATAATTAATGATAAAACGAACTTACCTGTACGTGAAGTTCTATCATAATTATGCGAGCTGCTCAATTCGAAGCGATTAATATAACAACCCACCCGTAACCCTCCCAAACAATCAAGATCTGTTTTAACCTATTGTCCATATTAATCTATTTGTGTTTCAGAAAATGCTTTAAACTTAATGAGAATAAAAATGTTGCGAGACGAATGAGGTCGCATCGGGCAGGAGTGGGGGTATTAGTCAAAAAATTACTTTTAATTTTTAGATTATTATTATTTTCTTTAAAATATTCGTGGTAATGGCCGAGAAATACGAAACAGTACTACAAGTAAAAATTAATCGCTTCGAATTGAGCAGCTCGCATAATTATGATAGAACTTCACGTACAGGTAAGTTCGTTTTATCATTAATTATAGGCTATAACTATTAATTTTAATTAATCCCCAGTTTCTCGATAAAAAAAACCGCAAAATTAATGTGTCAAAATTTCTACCGACAGACAGACAGACTTTTTGATATTACAAACAGACGCTTCAACTTCAATTATTCATATACTTAGATAAAAACCGATTGTCGTGCGTTTATTATAAAATGGCTTGACCAATTTGAACATCATTTTTTTTGTTCATCCTAGACGAAACTAGTATGGGTTTGGTCTAGAAAAAATACAAGGATTTCTTAGTGTTACAAAGTTCACCAGGTCATCTAGTTGTTACATAAACTTCATACTTCCGAAGCCAACTTGCAGAGACCTCTTATGCAGCTTTAGATTGTTTTGATGAAATGAGACACTTTATTTATTATTATAGGGAGGGTGTTATTAATGTCTACATCGCGCGATCAATCATGTAAAAGCGATGATCGATGATTGCGACTTGTAAATACGTTAATCGATCACATTTGAATCGACGAAAACTGTCAGCAATACCATCGATCGATGTCGATCTAGTGGGTGTACAAATACCACTAAAGAAATAAGAAATGTTTACTTTGTTGCAATTTGAAAGTTACAATAGTCTGGAAAGTCCGGTCTAGTACCATAACTAACTAGTCATATAATTTCACTCTATAAAGCGTTTTATAGGGCGAAAGTTAGGCACTAAGCGCCATTATAAATGGTTCTGCCGATCTCTAGTTTGTAATAGAAAGCATGTCTGGTTAGTGCATCCATGTAAGGACTTGGTTTTGCCAGCGACTTTGTCTACATTACCTTTTTTTATGAATCCCTTACTTTTTTGATAATAAAATCCATGACACTGCGCAATAGTTTAACTTTCTATCAGTAAAAGATTTTTTGTAATCGGACAAGCACTTCCTTCCGTATCATACAAATAAACAAAAAACCTGTATCCTGCTTTGCGTAGAAAGTTTTATAAAAATCGGTTCATTCATTTCGAAAAATAAGGACTTTTAAGAGTTTTTATGAAAAGCCGTACGGTGCGTAAATACACTCTTAAATGTAATTCGGCTTCCTAAAAATGCGCTGGCCATGTGGCTTTTATCACGGGTTGCAGCCGATATCGTAGTTATGAAATGTCTTTTCCTTCCTTTAGCTTAAACAATAGTGACCTCGAAATTCAATAATTTGAAGAAACCTCGTCACTGTTCTTTGGCTTCTTACTGTCGATCATAGACGAAGACTATCAACCGTCAATTAGTAAGATAAAGAAATTAAATTACGATAATATGTAACGGATTTCAAAAGACTCATAAAGGACACGAAAGTAAGATACATGTAACATACATAAACTCATGCCTTTTTCCCATGGGGCAAGCAGGAAAGTTACTATTCTTCTAATCATTGCGATCTTTTTTTTGTTCTGGACCACACCTGGGGCCTTCTGGTTACGAAGATGTTAATGGTTAAAGTTCCAAGTTTTAGTTACGCATATGTAAAATAGTAAATAATATTTCGGTTCTTATCTACATTTGTAAAATTTCCCAGAATCCCGGAATTTCATGTTCATTTTTTTAAAGGCACTCGCATAAATTAGGTTTAGGTAAAGCTTAGCATGTTACTGTGGTCTGATAAAATATACAAAAAGACCCTGATCACGCTAAGCATGGGAAATAAAACGAGGCTATATTGACCACACGGCTACGTGATACGGATGTGCAACTGAGACATAGACGATGTTTCATGTAGGGATGGCGAAGATTGAAATGAAATATTTCAATCCTGCGAATTTACTGCCCTTTGATTGAATGATTGATTGAATGTCAAGGTTCAATCCTGCTATGGTTGCGGATTTCCAGCCAGGGTTGCGGATTTTGTTCGAAAGAGTCACCGCAGCCCTGGAACAGAAAAGGCATTAGGAGGAACACGGATAGGTTTTAGTCAGTGAAAGTCTGACACTCCTTTCCGCTCGGCCCAGAGCGGAAAAAGTCATTTAATGATTGCCAATCTTTAAAAAAAAAGAAGGGTCTTAAGTAATAGTTTACAATATTACAAAGATTATACATGTAGAAGAGATTACACTACGCTTAGATACCTCCAACGCTGACCTTTGGGCCCCAACACCTGCTACTTAAGCGGCTTCTGCCATTGACAACGCCGTTGAAGTGACAAAGTTTTAAGCACGTACAGTTTAGAGTGCGTCATCCCATCGACACGAGTAGAGTTCTTTGTAAAAGTGCTCATCCGGGGTAGTGTTACCGCTACACCGCCACACCGCCACACTTCCGTACAGCTGCTGTGTACCAATTTACAGGGTATGGATGGATGTCGGTGTATTAACAGGCACATGACATATCAGCTTGTCAAAGTCAAATCATTTTAGTGAGACCAGTAAAAAACACTCGTTATTATGTTCAAGAAACCTGCCCATCCCCGCAGTTGTCTGAGATGGCAACGCATTCGCGAGGTCTTTTAGCATTGCAAGCGGCGGTGAGGCCACCTTCAGGGTAGCCACCGGATTGTCGGCTATCCAGTGACATAAAAAAAAGAAGAGGAAAGAATAGTACAAACCAAATACTTTCCACATTGATCGAGGATAGAATAAGTCTCTGATAGTCGCTTTCTAAAATGATTACCGGACGATACAAGCTGACTTTATGCATAGCAAGTGTTTTGCCGAGACATAAAAATATGTGCTGTCAACACTTCCGTCCTAGACTATCCATACTAAATAAACAAAGACTAGACAGTCGAGTGTACGTGCCACACACGAGGGGCATTAATTAAATTGATTCTGCAATTAATTTGTCAGCATCGTGTTTGTTATCATTAATTTGAATTTGATTTTGATTTATTGGTTTTTGCTCATTATCTTTATGAGAGTACTTGAGTACTGTGTCCTATTCGACACCTAGAAATTAGTACACACGTGCCTAAAATAAAAGCCAATTGGAAAATAAAAACACAGTGGAAACCGTGATTACAAATACAACTCAAAATCAGATTAGGCCATCGGACTAGAAGCATAACTACTCATACATACAAATAGTATTATTGTCATACTGCATCCATTTCATTATTTTTTTCGGACTGGCATCTCACAGGTCACCCTTGAAGGACCCAACCGGACTTCCATGTAGTGCCTTAATAATGAGGGCCTACATCCAGGATAAATAACACTTATAAACTAAGTTACTACTCGCTAAAGGAACCCCTTGTGGGGAACGGATCCCGTCTTAGGGCGTCGCTAGGGGAGCATAGCAAGGGGACAGGCTGGAACGAATTTTATATCAGACTAGCTTTTGCTTGCGACTTCGTCCGCGTAGAAGTCGAAAATTGGACCATGATTGGACCAAAGAATCAAGTTGTCCCATATACAAACTTTGCCCCCCTTCTTCACCCCCTAAGAAGCTAGGAGAAGGTATAATTTGGAAAATCCTTTCTTATCGGATGCCTACGTCATACAAAGAACACACCCCTCAAGTTTAGGGTCTCTACGATCAGCGGTTTAGGCTGTGCGTTGATCCGTCAGTCAGTCATTTATTCAGGACAAAGTATTTTATATGTTACATAGATGTTCAAAGCGTAGTTTTACGAAAATTGCCTTAACGATTTTCATAGACATCCCAGACAAGACATGTGCTAAAATAATAACATACCATCGGCTAGGTCATTGCTACGTAACCCAATTTGCTCATTTGACCTCAACAATTCGTAGACGCACACGGCGTTACATAATAATAAGCATTCGCAACTATTGTTCAATTTTCTCAGAGAAAAAATGACAAGTCTTAACAAAAATGTTAGAGACTTCATTGAGAAATACTTGACTAATTTAATTGATTTTGGCAGTTTGAAGCATACACACAGTTTGAAGTAGTTAAGCTATAGCTTGTAAGCATAGGGTGACTGTTTCCATCTTTAGTGTTTTAGAAAGCAGATGAATCAAGAACCATAACTCCCAAAAATGTATGTGAGAAATTGTCAAACGTATGTAGGCTGCTGGGATTCATCATCATCGTCATTTCAGCCAAACGACGTCCACTGCTGGACATAGGAATCCCCTAAAGATTACTACAACGACCGGTCCTGTGTTGCCGGCACCAATCTACTGTGATTGGTGGTTTATAATTCAGTCAACTAATCACAACAGCTTATGCGCGCTTGACAATTTCTCACATACCTACTCTCTCGGTATGCCTCTTTCAAGATACCAAAGGTTAGTGTTCTGTATTACTGGGGTAGGTTCCCTTGGTTCGTTAGGCTAGTTAATTCAGTTCGCTGTCAAAATATGCCAATCCGTTAACCAAGCTGAATAAGTCTGCTTCTTGGGACGAATTGTCAGTGTGTCAGATGACAAAAATGTCATAGTTTCTAACTTCAGTTGACCTCATATCAAGTCTGATGATTACAGAAATGTTTCCCTCTTCTCTCAATGTAGCGTCTACCAGCCAGGAGGCCCCTGTTCTGTGGTGAATGACATCATAACTGCATAACGTCATGAGTAGTACTTGCGAGCCTGGCAGATATTAATAGTATTATAGCAATTTGTTACGTAATAAATGCCATCGGATAGAGGGCGACACTGTTGCCTTAAAACAATGCTAGACTTCGGTCTACTACTGAGCGTCTTCGTGTGGATGCCACTGGTTTCTTGAAGCCCAAACCTACGCCACAGAATTGTATTTCCGGACAAACTCGTTACCAACAATTCAGGACCCCACTCTAGGGGGAGCACTCAGGGGCACATGGAGCGAGGCTGTTCCCATCAAGGACTTTTCTAAGGGTTAGGACACACCAAGACTTGACGCGACGCTCACTTTTTAACATGGCGACACAATATCCGACTTATTTACTACTAGCGACCCGCCCTGGCTTCGCGCGGGTGCAATGTAGATACTAAGTACACGTATTTAACTTTCCTCTTGAATCACTCGTATCTATTGATGAAAACCGCATTAAAATCCGTTGCGTAGTTAAAACATAAGCGCTACATGTACGAACGGCGGGAAGCTACTTTGTTTTATGCTATGTAGTGATATGACATGGTATACCTCAAAGGTATACATAAACTTTAAATGTTATTAATTAAGAAACTTGCATGTAACAGTGTTTTTCCCACTAAAGTACACCAAGCTGCGACGCGTTATGCAACTAAGCGAATTTTGACACACTCTTGCACCCTATCGTGTAGAAAATGATTCCAATATTGTGTCGCTATGTCAAAAAGTGCGCGCCACATCGCGTCGCGTCGTCATTGTGAGCTGACTCTAAAATATTCTTTGAAACTGTCAAGTGACAATAACAGATGGCCAGCGTTTCGTTTCGCACGTTTCTTTCTGGGTTACGTCAACTTACATGTTTCGAAATCGCAGTGAGAATGAGAACATTTAGATCAGTAAGATTGACGAGGAGAGAATTTTAAGTTCATGCTTTATGTAAGGTGCCGTCCATAAATTACGCCCCCCCCTCCCCCCGTCCTTCTCGCAGGTTCTCACATTTACCTACCCTCCACCCCTTTGGTGTTACGTCACACATAATGTAATTTTACATAATTATATAATTGTTTTGATAAAACAGCAGTTTCAAAATTAATTTAATTTCCATTTTAAACACTTTTTAACAAAATCAAGTCATGTGACGTCACGAAGCTTAGGCCGCCTCTCACCCCATGTGTTATATAATGTCATACTTCGTTGACCCCCTTCCCTCCCCTTAACGTGTCACGTAATTAATGGCTAGTACCTAATGAGGTGAGGCTTCTTTTAGAGAATGTCGTATCGTTCTCTAAATAATTATATTGTTTTGGTTGGCAACACTGTTTTTGAGTTAGCCATAAGAAAATGAATAAGTTACAGAATACCTTTTTATAGAAGGTGACATACACACGTACGTAAAATAAAGTTACTAGCTTTTGCCCGTGACTTCATCCGCGTAAATGTCGGTTATCGCGGACGTAGATGAATTCGCGGAATAAATAGTCTATGTTTTTTCTTAGGGGTTACACTAACCCCGTACCAAAATTCACTAAAAACGATTCAGTGGTTTAGTCTTAAAACCGTTACAGATAGACAGACAGACACAGTTTCTATCGCATTTAAAATATTAATATGAATATTAATTCACGCGAGCTGGTCCTTGGATACAACCTGCCTCATTAAGCTATGAAATTAATTTACCATAAAATCAATGCCATTTTCTAGAAGAGCGAACACTTGCTTATCACGACTGACTAGTGACCACGCTTCATTGTGTCATCCTCTCGTAAAGGTCAGCTATAAGCAGATTGCACCCGAGCGTCCTGTAATTGCGCTTACGCATAATTACACGCGCGTATGCGTCATGAAGGGCACGCGAGACTGATAATAAATTAATGCAAGTTATTTATTGAATCATTTTAGATACGAGTTTACAAACGATGACATGATCTATTCAAAGTCAAAGTTCCTTTATCAATCTTTACTTTCGCAAGTTTCGTTATTAAGTTACTAGTACTTTGACCGTGACTTCGTCTGCGTATATTTCGTACTTTACTTACAAACCCAATATCCAGAGTATTCGCGGCCCACAAGACAAATTTTGGATACCTTAAGTTCCACTATTGCCATTTTCGATAAAAATACTTAACATAACATCAAGCCTTTAATCCGCGAAGGGTTAGGCAGAGTCACAGATTACTGAATAGTTACTACGTAACAGATACTTCACTCAGTACAAAATTTCCAATACCTATTACGATAATTGCCTACTCCCTCGCGTCAACAACCACTGTATGCTAAAATGCGCCTAAATGCTCAAGCGTACAGCAGTGATTGCTTCGCACCGCGCGATTCCACAGTAATCGCAGGGCTGCCTCTTCGATAAAATTAAATTAACATAACTTTTTATCTATGTTATTGAGAACTGTGAATATGTTCTGACTTTTATGTGGCAGTTAAAAATTTTATCATTGATAAAATATTTAACCAACTTAACAAAAAGGAGGTGATCAGACATACAGGCCAAACTGGAAGTTTGACTTATATGGTTTGTAGGTATGTATGTTTGTGCGCGATAATCTCGCGTTTGGCTAAACCCATATCGATGCGGTTTTCAGAAAAGGATTTGTTACCTTTAGGAGAACGTTTTAAAATAAGTATAATACTTCTTAGTTTGATGATGATCTTCGGAGATGTTCATTATAAATAAAAAAAAAGCCTTAAAAAAAGAGAACCGACTTCAAATAAAGCACTAAGCCGTAAGAAACAATTTGTTTTTTTTTTATGTTAGTGCTAACAGCTGGTAATTACGAATCGAAAAAGCACCGACATCAAAGAAGAAATTATTTCTTACGGTTTAGTGTTTTGAAGTCGGTTCTCTTTTTTAAAGTTTGTTTTATTATATTTGTAAGTTTGTTTTGTTTTATATATTGGTGCTGAGTTGCTGACTGTGGAAGAAACCTAGATAAAACATAATAACACGGCATCGTAATACGCGTACGAACGAACAGCACTATTAAAATTGAACGGCGTGCGCGCGCTTCGCTTGCGAAAACCGCACTGAATTTGATCCGCCGGCGGACCGAGACCGCTCGGCTGGCCGGTAGGCACTTATAGCGCGCAAGTACATGGAGTGACGGAGGCCTGGCAGAGTGCTCATTAGTTATTGATTATATTAGCCGGGCACAAATCCAGACTCCGAGGCTGTTACTGAGAAATTCCTGATGGAAAAACCCAATAACACTGCCCGACCTGAGAATTAAACCCAAGTCCTCATGCTCAGCAGTTGCGCTTTACGACCACTAGACCAACGAGGCAGTTTTTAAAAAATAACATATAATTTTGTAGATTATGTTACTCGCTGATAATGCACCTTTCCAGTGAAAGAATTTAAAAAATTGGTTTATAGTTTTTGACTTTATCCATTACAAGCAAAAATACAAATCTTTTCTGTAGATTTCGGTACCAGATACCATAAAACTGTGAGTACTTTCAGGCGGAAGTGATCTGTTATCACCAATGAATAATGCCATGAGCTGGTACCTGGCCACTTGATAACATTTCTTAGATAGTCGTACCACCCGTGATATGAACTAAATAACGAAACTTCACGTCTTTACTTAACCAATCTACGTTTCCATGTTCGACTGAACACAAGATTAAGGGTTGCCAAGATTTTTTTGGCTAAATTTTATTATAGGTAGCATTTTTCAGGAAAAAAAAAGTACCCTGCAAAACTGCACTGCATGGGACTTAAACATAACTGGCCAAGTGCGGGTGTACTAATGGGTACACCTCTGCCTAACCCTACGGAGAGTAATCCCGCCTGTAAAGGCGTGATGTTATGTTATGTTTCACAGCAAAAAAATGTAGTATTTTAGGGAATAAGTAAAAAATTGACACGGATATATTTGTTTTCATAAAAACTATAGTTTTAACGAGTGAAGAATTTGACTACTTAAGATGTTGCAAAATACAAATTGAACCATCTATTATAACTGTAGGTAATAAGTTATTTTTGCATACTATTTAACCGTAAATAGTAAACAGACGTACCAGCCGTTTTGGTTGACTGGTAAAGAATGCCTAAGGCATTAAGTCCGCCTTTGTACCTTTTTGTTGCATAAAGTTTAAATAAATAATAAATAGGCCCACCTTAAATATAGTACAATACTTAATATTATAGTACGGTTGCCAACCCTAGGCAAGCTAATTTATTTAGCAAAACTTCGCAGTCGATCAACAGGCCTATGGGTTAGTGGAATATCTAATTATGGTTAAATAATATTTTTACATAAATCATGCTTTTATATGACTGAGGACCCGGTAAAGGTCGCGGGTAACCGCTGGATGCAGGCAGCGCAGGACCGGTCATTGTGGCTATCTTTAGGGGAGACCTATGTCCAGCAGTGGACGTCGTTCGGCTGATATGATTAAGATGATGATACTTTCAAACTTGCTTAGGTCTTGCTCGGTTGCCCGATACTGGCCGAGGTCGCGGCAGGCCAGGAAGGAGACGTCGGGACGAACTTGGTGGGTTCCTCCAAAACTGGAGGAATCCACCCCCCAATTCTGTGCTTCATGCACAGAATTGGGAAACATAACGGAGCGGAAGGAGGCCTTTGTCCAGAAGTTACCCTTTCACGACTAAACTACTGCACAGATTTAGGTGAAATTTGGTGCGGTGTATGTTTGCATCCCAGGAAAAGACATAGGGTACTTTTATTCCGCGACTTTGTCTGCGTTCGCGATAACCGACGTTTAATACACGAACGAAGTCGTGGCCAAAAGCTAGTAATAAATAAATACTTTCAATTAACTTATACTTACCTAACTAAAGCGGCCATTCACCTTATAATCATGAAGGTTAAGTTTTCCCAGTAAATTGATTTTTACACTGTATACATTTCCGTCTATATATACCTTATCTAATTATTCTTTACTAACGAAAATCGTTATTCCTCCAGAGTCTGGCAACGGCCGTGGTCCAGCTATTCACGACAGAAGATCCGTCACACTCAAAATGGAAGAAGAAGGACACAGGTGTTCTATGCCTGATCAAAGACAACGGGAAGAGGTCGTACTTCTTCCGGATATACTGCCTCTACCGCAAGGCTATGATTTGGGAGCAAGAGGTCTACCTCCAGATCGAGTACAAGAACCCCAGACCGTTCTTGCACACTTTCGAGGCAGAGGTGAGTGTAATGTTTAACCTTCTTTATGTATACAATTGGGTACTAAACTTCATTGACCAACAATTCCAAGACATAACTTCTATAAAGAAATACTTTATATTTGACCTTAAACTAATTTTTAATTTAATGTAAAATTATATTTTTAGTTGGTTTGAAGTCAACAAATAGTCAAAAAATGACGCTATAATTTCCTGTTTCCATACAAAATCCACAAAGGAATGGCGTTTTGAGTTTGTAATAGCCCTGAATATGCGATCCATTTTCAATCAACTGTAAAATTAGGTTTTAAGTTGCTTTAAAATCAATAAATAGTTATTCAATTGAGTTAGCAAAACAGTGACGTCACAGTGTTTACTACTGCCGTACAAAGTCTTAAGTATTTGGTAATTGCGTTTTGACAGGTCAGAAAAAGTACTTATGTCAATTGATTGGTAGTATCTTATACCTAATTTATTTATTTACTTTTAAAAACAAAAAAGAAATAAGATTTTCATGCGCTCATCGTAAATAGTCCATATATCTCGCCATCGCTGTTTGTAGGCGCCAAATGATTTGTTCAAGTACGGAAGTGGTTTGAGCAATCAATAATATTATTTATTCAACCTGACACGGTTTACTAAACCATATAACCTCAATCTACGTAATTATTTCGACGATTTCTGAACTAAATTATACCTAGTTTTAAACTTTGTTTTCATTTTTGGTAGCCAGGCCGTACTGTCTTTGTTTCGAAGACTTCTTTAATATTAATGGGACAGCTTCTTTGGAAAACTTCAGAATAACAACAGACTTTTTAAAGGCTGACTATAATATACTACATTGAAAAGCAAAGTCAGTGTATTCTTTTAAATTTTAATAACCACTAAACAATGAAGATGAACGTCATTTACTAAAAAAGTAAAGCAAAAAACTCCATACTAAATTATTCAAAATAAATGTTTTACAATATTTACATGTACTAAAGTAAGTTTGAGCAGTTGAATAAATAAGACCATACATAACATAACAATAACATCACGCCTGTAATCCCCGAAGGGTTAGGCAGAGGTGTACCCATTAGTTCACCCACATTTCGTCAGTTATGTTTAAGTCTCCTGTAATAGGGGGCGAGTCTATTGCCATCAATCGGGCACAAATCCAAACAGCGAGGCTGCTACTGAGAAATTCCTGAGAGAAAAACCCAATAATACTAAGACCATACAAAAAATATAGTCTAAACTTAATTTACTTACTTGCATGATAAATTAAGAACATTACCTACATGGATATCGAATCATACGATTTAATATCAAAAGGGATTGTAGATTGTCGAACCATCGAATTAGGTAATTCATCATTCGTGATAATTGTATCAAGATATCAAACAAAACATCGATCAATATCTGTGTACTAAATTATATTTATTTATCATGTACTTAATAAGTACATTTGATATAGAATGTTCATAAATAGCAGGAAAATGTTACCTGTTGTCGATAAAATCTATTATGATATTATTCAGCCAGAAATAGAATTCAATGTTGCTAAATTCGACCGATTTTTTCCATAGAAACAGAGATTTCCCATTACTTTTTTTAAATAAGACATTTCGAAAATGTTTTCTGATAACTTTTTACACGAATGCCTCCAAAGAAAGAAGTGTTATGTGTTCAGGGTTAATGTATATATGTATGTGATGTTCTTTATTCCACCATAACTTTTAAACGCCTGAACCGATTTAGATGTATGGGGTATCGTTACAATCCTTGCATCGTTCCGAGTAACTTAGGCTAGTAAAAAATAAAATGAATACCGGTGTTGTCACTTTAAAACGTAAATTAATACCAGCCTCGATTTATTTTTTAAATGAATCTGGTTGTGTGGATTTGACAAGTAAATTTAAAAAATATATAACACTGTAAATAAAAAACGTTTTAAAAAAAAACTGACGAGTAAACAAAATACAAATTTTGTGCAATTTTTGCAGACGTGTTTTTAATTTTTTTAATTATTATAGTAGCTTGTTCGTCCTATGTACTTATGCGTAGAAAGTTTCATTAACATCGGTGCATTCATTTCGAAAAATAAGAACTTTTGTATTAAATGCCGTACGGTGTAAACGCTGAAACAGAATACTGGTATTCGTTTTAAACTGGGAACCAAGGATAAACATGGTTAAGTAATACTGATGAATATGTTACAAAACAGTGAACTCGATCAATTACATACAGTTTATTGTTTTTCCTTGTTCTTCATACGTTTTAGGAGATGTAAAGTACCCATTCATTGTTTCTTCCTGTTTGTATTATTAACTTGCTTCATGACTCGCGCTACTGCTGAGCATAAAGTCTTGGGTTCGATTCCCAGGTCGGGCTAAGTGTTATTGGGTTTATCCATCAGGAATTTCTCAGTAGCAGCCCCGGAGTATAAATTTGTGCCCGGTTGATGGCAATAGGTTCGCCCCCTATTATATGGGACTTAAAATTAACTGGCGAAATGTGGGTGTGCTAATGGGTACACCACTGCCTAACCTTTCGGGGATTACAGGCGTGATGTTATGTGTGTGTAGCTTCATGCATACGACTTAGTTATCACAGGGTAAGATATTATTTGAGCCTTTATTCTATTTCTAAAATAAAAGCCTAATTTACTCCGTATAACGTCAGCTATCTGCCATTGAAAGTTCCGTCAATTCGATCCAGCCGATTTAGAGATTAGCCGAATCTAACAGACAGACAAATTTTAAAAATCCTTTTGTTTTCTTTCATACTTTTGTTTTCACACAAAAACACACATGACATTAGAAACAGATACTTCGATTTTATTCATTTTGTATAGATTTTATACACACAATATTTTCCTGGATGTAGTCTACGCAAACCTAGAGTGTTTCCCAAGTCAGAGATTCGCACAACAATACGTACTTTGATAATAGTATTTGTCGACGTCATAACTCGTGTGAGTCAACGAAACTACGGATTGGGAAAACAATACTAACCCACACACGACTATTTAGGCACACATACAAAAATAACTGTATGGGCTTTGGTATTTGGGACACAAAATGTAGTAACCGCAATATTGGTTTTTTATTACAAAAGGTTCATAACCCCTGCTCAATATACTTATTGAGCAGGAGTTATGAACCTTTTGCTATATGCGCCCATGGGTCTTCTACGCATTCCAAGTGGGGCACGCCCCACTGGTTGGGAAGCCATATGTTATAGAGGATAATTTCAACGTAATTATAAATCTGATGAGTGTGATGTAAGTCACATACGAGTACAATACAGACAAACACATTCAAACAATATTTTATATGTTACTCGCTGACCTAGCAAACTTCGTACCGATATATATTGCTTTGAAAAAACCTTCACCTTACAAAAAAAGACAAAAATCAAAATCGGTTCATCCGTTCGGGAGCTACAGTGCCACACACACAGATACGTCAAACTAATAACACCCCGTCGTTTTTGTGTCATTATAAACACAACAAAAACAGAATTTGTGGAATTAGTACGCCGCGCGTGAAATAGGATTATTTTTTATATGCATAACATAACATCATAACATCACGCCTGTAATCCCCGAAGGGTTAGGCAGGGGTGTACCCATTAGTACACCCACATTTCCCAGTTATGTTTTTAGTCCCATGTTATAGGGGGCGAGCCTATTGCTATTCATATGCGTAATGATTAATGTAGAATGTATAGTTTGTATATAAGGTATCTGAAGTTCCCTCTTAGTCGTCATGCAGTTTACATTATGAAAGTAAGCGAACACCATAAAAAATACATAAAGAAAAATCCAATAACTTACATTGTACGGATAACAAAGTAAAAATTTCTTTCTCAGTCTTTAAAAAGAACATTTTTTTGTTACAAATTGGCACTGTTTCAAACTTACTTCGCTCTTTTGTTCCTTAGATCAATTTGAGTAACACAAAAGTGTTACTTAGTTCTTCTGGTGCCAAAAATATACGATCGCTTTATAATATAGCAAAAGAGTCGTAGGTACAGTCGACAAAAGAGATGGGTCGTCAGATATAGTTGAAGTTTTCTTAGAAAACGATGGATGTTTATGTCTGTATTGGAATGACAATAAAAAATATATTCATGCAAAGAAAAATAATATTATTAAATTTAAATGAACTAAAAATTAAAAATAAATATTATAAGTCATGTTGTATACTGCAACCACCAATCTAACCTTCTGATCTAATCTGTATAAATCTCTCTCAATGAATTATGGTAAAATGTGTTTTAAAGCTAAGGTTGTCTGCCTTTTTTTTTTTTTTTTTTTTTTTTTTTTGAGGTGGTAAAAATCATCAAATGACTCCTTCCGCCCTGGGTGGGGCGGAAGGGACTGTCAGACTTTTACTGACTAAAAAACCACCCTGTTCCTTCTGTTGCCCTTTACGTTCCGGGGCCACGGTATCCTGTTAAGACGTCCCGCAACCCCGGCAGGCGTTGGCCCCGTTGGGGGCCCCGTCCCTGTGCTGACAGCTCTTTGAGGCGCGCGCGAACAGAACGCGCCGTCGACCCGGGCTTGGTCCTTGATCGGACGGCGAGCTACCCATTACTCGCCGTCCGCAAGCCCGCGCCTACGGTGGCCGGATGTCGCCTCGCGACGTCCGACGCCCTGGGCGTCTCCCGCGGCGGCTGGGGCGTGAGATGGTTCTCTCCCTCACGCGGCCCGCCTCCTCCTTCGCTAGCATTACTGCTTCGCAGAAGGAGGTGACTGCATCCCATTCCCTCTCGCCCCGGAGCATGGCCTGAACCAGGTCCGGACGCGAGAGGTCGCCGCCGCCTATCGCCTCCGTGAGGACACGGCGGTGGTCTGCCCAAGCGGGGCAGTCCTGCACCGTATGCTCCACCGTGTCCTCCGGGCGATCCACACAGTGGTGACACCCGGGCGTTTCCTCCCGCCCTATCCGACACAGGAACCTCCCGAAACTACCGTGTCCGGTGAGGACCTGCGTCAGGCGGTAGGTGAGGACGCCATAGCGCCTCTCCAGCCACTCCTCAAAGAGGGGTCTTACCGCCGCGATTGCGGCGTGCCCGAAGGTTGTCTGCCTAAGGTTGGAAACTGCCTGCTCACCTCTAGCTCACTTCTCATAAATTCGTCGAGGAATATTTAATATAGCACTAAGTGTGCATAAAGTTTTTCATGCAACAGTCAATGTACATTCCCGTGACGTTTGAGTGCGGGAAACACACCCGTTGTGTATCTAATAAAAAAACGCAAGTGCGGCGCACACACAACCGTATGTGTTTTTCTACGGCGAACACACCAACTTTGTAGCCATCCGCACTAGGGGCTTGGCGTAGCGAATGTTCGCCCGCAGTCAACGGGTTAAAGCCTGTTTGTGTTTTAGATGTTAAATTAAAAAACTATGCTAAAATTAATATTTACTTTATTTCAGGAATACATGGCCGCATTCAACTTCGCTAACGAAAATGAAGCGAACATCCTTAGAAATATACTCCTTGAAAAAATCGAGCTGAGGAAAATAAGACGAGAAGGTTGGTACTTTAACTTAGCTTTTCCCTGCGACTTTATCCACGTGAATGTAGGTTATTTCAACGAATTCACGGCTAAAAATTTAGCCTATTGTTCACTACGACAGCATCGCTCCGACACGTCAACGGCTCGGGAGAAATCCGACCGAGAGCTCGGTGTCCGCGAGCCGTCACCTTTTTATCTTGTGATTATAAACAATACCTTAACGCACACAATTTAGAGCCCACACTTGAATGGCAAATTATTGGCTGTGTCAGAGACGTACTGTATGAGCGATGACCTTATGCCCTTTCTTAGGGCTCAAGTTTACTCCGTACCATTTATTTATTTATTTAAACTTTATGCAACAAAAAAGTACAAAGGCGGACTTAATGCCTTAGGCATTCTCTACCAGTCAACCAAAGGTGGTGAAGAGATAACAAAGCAGGTGCAAAAAATTGTACATGAGGAAATAATCAGATAAGAAATTTTA
Source organism: Hoplodrina ambigua (assembly GCA_949774945.1). Taxonomy (NCBI): domain Eukaryota; kingdom Metazoa; phylum Arthropoda; class Insecta; order Lepidoptera; family Noctuidae; genus Hoplodrina; species Hoplodrina ambigua. The sequence continues at coordinate 13,205,841 of OX458968.1, forward strand.
AAATAATTGAAAACAAAATCTAAACAAGTTTAATCGTACACAAGTACATAAACTCATACCATATTTACCATATTTTATTACAATCGATTCAGTGGTTTAGCCGTGCAAGCGTAACAGACGGACAGAGTTACATCCGCATATAATATTAAGTATTTATTATTAATTACCTTTAGGAAAACAAAAAGTAGTACATTAGTAGCAGAAAGATAATTAATGTTTTCTGTAAACCAAATAGCTTGTTCGACTGTACAATATCTGAAAATAAAATAGTACCTACGTACGTTAGTTAGTATTGTGAAGGTTGCTTGTTAAAGCAAGCAGGTTGGAAGATTTATATTCTAAACTCTCTGACTAAAGTATTACTAAAGTAATTTAAAAAAAAATGTTTTTTATGATGGCAATTGTTTGGTCATTCGCTCTGCTGGGAGCAGTAGAGTCAAAAGCTATTTCAATATAAGTATAAAGCAGATCGTTCGTTTCAATAAGTATAATATTTGTGCCCTGCAAATAACCCCAAAGGTCCAAAGGTAGATTTCGGTACTTCGTCACGTCATAGTGACGACAATATCTACATTGTACCCATGCAAAGGGGCGGGTCGCTAGTATAGTATAAAGTACGTTTACTCAAAATAACGTACAATACTTTCATAGTACGGGTGACAGCAATTCTATCTGTATACCAAATATTTTGTTCGACTGTACAATTAGCATACATATTCTAGTAACGACAGAAACGTAGCTTATTCCTAACATGTTGTTTACAGCCAAAAAAACAATGACATTTCTCCACAATACCTGGGTTATTGTAGTTCAGAATATAGATTATTCTCATGAGAAACTGTAGAAGTAATAATGATTCGACTGACGTAAACGAATGACCTCACACTCGCTGGCATGTTTATATTGTTACCGCTGTTTACAGAAACGCACCAGACAAACACTCATTGTGATGGTGGCTGTTGAAAATGTGTAATGTCATGTGCTATGTCATCGTTGGAATAGATGGACTGGGGATGCAGTTCTTGCCCTCTTAGGGTCAGCGCTAACAACAGTTATATGCAGTTTTATTAAAATAATGAACTTAACTCATTGACTGCGGGAGAACACACACGTTGTGTTTCGACTAAAAAACGCGAGTGCGGCGCACACACACCGTATGTGTTTTTCTATGGCGAACACACGAACATTGGTAGCTAGCCGCACTGGCGTTTGGCGAAGCGAATGTTCGCCCGCAGTCTACGGGTAGAACAGCTATAGAGGAGCACCAATGTGACTTTTTCTTTCAATTCTTATGTACTTTCTAAAGTTTATCTTGAAACATAGAACATACATGATTTGGGTAGCCGAAGAAGAGAGGCTTCCAAAATTTTCTTTTGGACGTCCTTATCTGGGCCACCCATTATACATGTATACTTACAGTTTCAAATTCAAAACGTTTATTTCGGATAATAACAATTCATAACATTCAATTCATTCATTCATGACTGCCCCATTGGTCTAGTGACTGCGTAGTTGGTCTAGTGGTCGCAAGCGCGACTGCTGTGCATGAGGTCTTGGGTTCGATTCCCAGGTCGGGCAAAATGTTATTGGGTTTTTCCATCAGGAATTTTTCAGTAGCAGCCTCGGAGTCTGGATTTGTGCCCGGTTGATGGCAATAGGTTCGCCCCCTGTTACATGAGACTAAAAACATAACTGGCGAAATGTGGGTGCATTAATGGTTACACCTCTGCTTAACCCTTCGGGGATTACAGCCATAATGTTATGTTATGTCGTGTAACAATTTATATTTTGTTAGCAATACAGCTTGTGTTTTACACTATGTATGTATAGTATAGGGTGACTCGTAATTAGTGAACGATACCTATCATTAATTTCCAATCAAATCAAAACCAAATTAAGTTAAAATTGTAGTGACAAAGATAGAAAACGGTATGCTTAGATGGTTCGGTCATGTTGAGAGGATGAGTGAAAGACGATTAACAAAAGGTATTTATATGGCAGAGGTGAGTGGCAACGCAGGGAGGGTCGCCCTAGGAAGACCTACACTGACCTTATTGGTGAGGTTCTTCAGAAAGGTCAGGTGCGCAGTACTCGTAACCGGCGTGCTTGTATGATGAGATGTATGAACGTGGATGAGGCGAAAGGAGTATGTAAGGATCGTAGCAGGTGGCGTTATGTGGTTTCTGCCTACCCACATGGGAAAAAGGCGTGAGTTTAAGTATGTAAACTACAATCAAATAAAAATTCTATAAAAATTATAAAAACCTATGGTAAATCAGTTGCGAATAAATCTGCATACTAACTACACGTTGTGTTCTTACAAAAATCAAGCCAAACAAAATTGAACCTTATACATTGAACAATTGTCTTTTGTTTCCAGAGCGTCGCGCTCGCTCGATGGTATCAGGCCGCAGTAGCGGGTCCAGTTCCGTGCCCTCTCGGCAGAATGGCACGCTCCCGCCGCCGCCGCCGCAGCCCGAGCCTGCGCCCGCGCCGCCCGTGTCGCCGGTGCCCATGCCGGCCATGCAGCCGCTGCAACAGCTGCAGCCTGTGCAGTCGGTGCAGCAACTGCAGCCGCTACCAGCCAAGACTAATCATAGCTTAGGAAGTCAGTATCTTATCTAACAGCTGTTTGTTTTTAATAACCTACGAATAATTTATTTGCTTGTGGGTTTAGAACCACACTAAATCCAATGTAAAAGATTTCGTTACGATGTACAGTCAACAAAAGAGATAGGTATCCAGGGGTGTCAGACATAGTTTAAGTTTTATTAGAAACCGATGGGTGTCCTCGATTTAAACTTAACAATGAACACTTAATTAATGAACTGTCTATTAGATACAATTTTTTGTTGACTGTACCTTCCACCCGTTATACATTTCTCTTTAAGTCACATATGTTGCATCCCTCCTCTTCCTCCCAGCACGGGTTCATACTAAGTAAAAAAAATAAAACCTTTTCCGTTTCCAGGCTACACACTGAAGAGTAATAAAAAACAGAAGGGGCGGAAAATAACGAAAGCAGATATCGGAATGCCGCAAGACTTCAAGCACATATCACACGTCGGCTGGGATGCTAACAAAGGTTTGATGTTTACATTTGACTATTAAAAACCGAGCATAAAATAAAGAAAAAAAATGCCCTTAGAATATAGCCTTGGTAGGAACTAAGGCTATATTTTAACTAAACCAAAGGCTAAGGCTATATTTTAAGGAGTAGTAAGTCCCTGTAACATTATCTAACTGCCACTAAAAGTCCTGTCAAATCGGTGTAGCCGTTGCGGGGTTTAGCTGGAACAAACAGACGTTTTGTTTTTTTAATTACCTTGTAAACTTTCTTCAAGTATTTAGTAAAAAGCTGTTATTTTAAGTTTGTTTATTTGGTGAGACTATCTACTGACTGCGATTGAGCAATTGAGCTGAAAGTTCTAAATTATTCCATGGAAACATAAAAATGCGATAAAAGTCAGGCCAGATCAATATAACATAACATCACGCCTGTAATCCCCGAAGGGTTAGGCAGAGGTATACCTATTAGTACAGAGATATACCTATTAGTACATGTAATAGGGGGCGAGCCTATTGCCATCAACCGGGGACAAATCCAGACTCCGAATATCTATGTGAATGCATGAAAGAGTAACAAATCTCAACCTATTTTTAATTACCATTACCATCTCCAGGTTTCGACCTCGACAATGCGCCGGAAGCCGACGAGCTCCGGTCGTTCTTCACGAAGGCCGGAGTGTCGGAGACACAGCTGCAGGACCAAGAGACGAGAGAGTTCATATACGACTTCATAGAGATGCACGGTGGACTGCCCGCTGTCAAACAAGACCTGGATAAGAGTGAGTTTTGTTGTTGTAAACTTTATTAGCGGTACAATACGCGCCAAGAAAGATGAGAATTGACAAGCGTCAGTAATGGGGCGCTTGCGCAGGTATGGATGTACGAAATAGTTAATTTGTATTCAGGGATTTTTCGATGACATTTAGATTTAATTCTTAAATATGTTCATCATCATCTGCCTAGCCTTTTCCCAACTATGTTTGGGTCGGCTTCCAGTCTAACCGGATGCAGCTGAATACCAGTATTTTACATGGAGCGGCTGCCTTTCTGACTTCCACAACCCAGTAACTGGGTAATACGATACCCCTAGGTAAGACTGGTTGTCAGACTTTTTGGGCTACGACTGTCAAAGATCCACGAATGACAGCCGGAACCAACAGCTTAACGTGCTTCAAATTCTTAACAATGTTATAATATTTATTATGAAATAAATAAAATTCTTAAGGTGTATCAATCTTTTGTGGCGCGTATTGTATACGAGGCGAGACGCTGCGCAGTAATCAAGTCAGAGTCACATGTCAGCGGGAGTTAGGAACGGAGTTGGTGTCCTGTGCAGCGATTAGCACAGAGTTGTTATAATATTTGAACATGTTTACTGTATTTTACCATTAGTCTAGCATAATTAGTAGTTGCTATATGCTGTAGCTTGTTTTTGTTCCCTTGTTCCTTACGTTTCTAGCGGTATAGCTCTGTCTCGTTCTGATGACGTCACCGTTGTTGGCGTAAAAACACGGTGGTTTAATATATTGTTTGTTTGTTTTGACAGCGTTGAGTCGCGCCGGCCTGCCTCCCGCGCCCAGCATGGCTGCACCAGCGCCCCCTACGCCCGCGCCTCCCGTGCCCACGCGCAGCCCCGCGCCGCCACACCCTCCAGCACCGCGTGAGTACACTATTTCATTAAAAAAATATTATCTAATAACAAATATTATATGTTTTCCCTTTTAGTTCTTTATTTCTTTAGCCCTTTTAATACAAATTGTATATTTTCGTAGCGTCCCGCGCGCCTCCCCCTCCCCCCGCGCGCGCGGTGCCCCCGCCGCCCGCGCATCGCACGGCGCCACCACGTCCTGCGCAACGTAAGTAACATTTACTCTTAATATTCAACACTTTAGGTTCTTTATAATATGTTCTAGTCTTAATTACATATTTTTATTACAATTTACAGCAGTATCATCAGGTCCGCCATCAGTCCCCCCTCCCCCTCCGCCCGGTACGGCGCCCCCGCCCCCGCCGCCCATGTCAGCGGCGCCGCCGATGGCCCCACCCCCACCCCCGCCGCCCGCGCCCCCGGCTCCACCCCCAGCGCCTCCTCTGGCCCCTCCGTCGCCCCCCATGCCGTCAGAAGCGTCGTCAGCTGCGTCAGACCCGAGAGCTGCGCTCATGGAGAGTATTCGAAGCGGATCCAAGAGCCTCAAGGTAACGTCTTATAGTACAAGATTTTGTAATTTGCTCGTTTACACTATTGGATTTTCAACGCACCCCTGAGAGTCGGAAGTTGAAAATCTAGCAATATTTCCTAAATATAATTGTTTTAAAATAATTAATCCCTTCTGCTACTAAAGCAAATCCTCCTAAATGCATCAAGTTCGACGTTTTTAATATAAAGTTGTTTGAATATAAAGTTGTTTGTTACAGCGCGTCGAGCCCACGGCTAAGCCGGTGGTGGTCGAGGACAGCAGAAGTAACTTGCTGAGCGAGATCAGGCAAGGAGTTGAGCTGAAAGCCGTAAGTACTATTTTTTCTTATATCTAACTAGCTTTGCAATTAATGTCTTAATTATAAGACAATTAAGAAAAGCTTAGCTTGACAATTAAGACTTTAAATTTTTAACAAAATTAAGTGTTTAAATTATCACTCAGAAAGACATAAACAGAGTAAAAAATATCCAGTATATTAAGCTAGATATAAATACACAAGGACTGGAGTTTGACATGTTTAATGTAACAAGGATTTTCTAAAAACTTTATCGAATTGGAGAAGTTTCTTGTTCTTCTCCATAGAGACCAACCTACGTTTTGGAACTAGCATTAGATTCTTATTTTCTTTGAAATCAGTAAGGGACGTCACAATTCGCTATTCTCATACAAATCAGAATCACATTTTGATAGCTGATAAAAGTATGTCAATTCATGAGTAGTGTCTATATTCTAATCGAAAAGGGCCTGAAATGAATGCCTTCTCCCCCGCAGGTGTCCCGCTCGGGCAGCAACAGCGGCAGCGAGCGTCGCGCGGGCGCGGCGTGCGGCCTGGCCGAGGCGCTGCAGCGCGCGCTGGAGGAGCGCTCGCGCGCCATACACTCCTCCGACTCCGACATGTCCGACGCCACCACCAGCGACGGCGAGTGGGACGACTGAGCCCACCGCCACGACAAACAAACATGTTTATTTGACACAGACCACGGGCACACTAAAATAATAGTAAAAAGGTTATTCAATAAATGTGTGCTCACAGCTGCGCCTACGCCCAGTTCAGCAATAACGCCAGACAGTGCCTGACGCTGGTTTCCAGCTGGACTTTTGTGTGTGACGTATTACGGATGTCAACCAGCTTTATTGTGAAACATAGATAGATGAATAAAAGAAAACGTGTAGCAAATTGTGTAGCTGCGACTTTATACTCCAAACATTATCATCTCGACAGCTTGTAATAGAATATTCTGATAAGGTCGTTAATCGCACGTCAATGATTTGAATTTGTCTTTGACAACGCCTTTATATCACAGCATTAAGGTCGTTTTTCGTAGTACAAGTTGTACTAGTGACGTGCGATTTTTATAAAAACGTTTTGATTGGACCGCGATTTATTTACTAAGTACTTGATTTTTTTATTGCGCGGTCTTACCATCAGGAAAAAGCAAATAAAACGAGATATTTATATGCCGGACAGCATTAAAACAAAATCTTGTTTTACAAATGGTAACTTATTTTCAATGACATCTTTGGTTTCAAAAATACATACTAGAAACTGCCATTAAGAAAAAAATAACCGCAAAATATCTTTTACCATAATAGATAGAGTACTTTATTATAATTCTACTTCTCTCTAGATTTTCTCCTGCATCTGTATTCCTTCCATCGTTATTAGGATAGTGGTCTCGTAAATCTTATTTAAAAAATCCCTCCAAGAAAATACGTGCCTAGTAAACCACGTTTTCAGCTTGTTTTTATGTCACACACATGTCAAGAATCAAGCCAGTTTCTGTATTTTGAACTGTATTCCAAATGAGGTAAAGTTCTTAATGCAATGTTGTCAACTTAAGGCTTGGTTCCAAATTCGGTTTTCGTATTTGGTCCAGACAAAGCAACAATATGCTCGAGCAGTCAAATAATTGATAATGAACTAAATTACTATAGAAATAAAGTTGAAAATTGCATATCTTGCACACAGATTTCAACTGTATTTTGTGATTTTAGTTCATTAGCAATTAATAAATGAAACCTTTAGTAGAGACAAGCCAACGAAAAAGGTCTACATAAAACCGCGGCTATTTTAAAAATCGACATTACATGCAGCTAGATAACACAGACAATAAATGAATAACAGTATCGATTATTCGGTTAAAAGTCGAAGTTTTAAGCTGCAATTTTTATTAAATTGGGTAGTTGCCACTATTAACCAAGAATTCTAAGACCTAGCTACTTAAAAAATCCGTTTATTTTAATCGTTAATCAATTGAATCGGCAAATAAGTGACGTTACCGTTTAATTTTGCTATACAAAATGTATTGTGCCCGGTTGATGGCAATAGGCTCGCCCCCTATCACATGGGACTAAAAACATAACTGGCGAAATGTGGGTGTACTAATGGGTACACCTCTGCCTAACCCTTCGGGGATTACAGGCGTGATGTTATGTTATGTAGGTAAAATGTATTGTGGACAGCTCATAAAAAATATGTCAATTGATTGGCAGTGTCAAGTACCCCATTTCCGCCCTTTCATGTTGACAGGTTTCGTTGGCACTCTGGAAGCGTCAGTCACTAAGACATGGTTATATGGACAGATTATTAAGTTAAAAAATATGTTTTTACACATAAACTTGGACATTTTTACCCGCTGAATTGTCAACGGCAAACGCATTATAGTTTTAAACATCTAATTCAATAAAACCTTTAGTATTTAGATAACACTAAAAAATATCATTGTATAAGGTTTGTTTTAAAACTATTAAATGTTTAATTCTTCTTATGATTATAATGGTATGTCCACACCAGTGCGCTTTTACGTTCATCTTCGTTATCAAACAAAAGTTTATAGAATAATTCCTTTGTACTTGTAGAACTAGTTCAAAACAGTGCATTAGCGCACGCTTCTTTTTCTTTTCGATGATACATCTATAATAAATTAAACTATTTGGGCCCAGCAGGTCGCCACGCTAACTGCCGCATCAAAGCCGTTGCACAGGTCGTCAAGGGTGCAGGTGATCAGACAATTAGGACACATCAGCATATGGGACACTAGCTTTTGCCCGCGACAACGTCCGTTTCCGGAATAAAAACTGCTATGACCTTCCCCGGGTCCTTAACTATCTCCATGCCAAATTTCATCCAAATCGGTTCAGCGGTTTAAGCGTGAAGAGGTAACAGACAGACAGACAGACACACTTTCGCAATTATAATATTAGTATGGATAGTCTGAACCGAAGCTCCGCAATCGCACTGAGTGTCTGATGGGTCTATGATACCCCATTTTTCCAAATTGTATTTACAACGGTATTTACGATGATGACGCATGCGCTTGATGCGAGATGAATTCAATGTTCAAGACGCAAGATCATCCTGAAAGCACACTGGTGTGGACATAGCCTAACGGTTACATTCTAATTCTATGGATTCAATAAAGCTAAGGTTGTTTATAATGAAGTTATTATTTTGAATACTTAAATCAGTCATCAAGAATATTTATTCTATAAAAAAAGTATTATTTTTTAAATGTTTGACAGAGTTGTAAAATTTGAACAATTATTTACCTACATGTGTTGCATTGTATGTTCGAAGTGTCTTATACGCGTCATAATATGTATAATTAATTAAGTTCTTTGTTCTTGTTAACTTCTTAATTAATTAAAAAATAATTTAAATATTAATTAGGCTCTTTAAATATCTTTTTCTTATAAAAAAATGTGTACCAGATAGCTAGTAGCAAAGTTACTGATGAAGTATATTTATTTGAATAATCTTTGTCGGTTTTACTTTCGGTTTCTCGAACGAAAAATTAATGTGACTAATTGTCATGCGCGCGCAAGCTGATGTGATTGGTGGACGGAATTATTAACAGCCAATCACAGCTGTTTACGTGCGTTTATTAGCACGTTAATTTTGAATTGGTTTTCGTTCGAAAAACCGTAGGTTACTTTGTCCTAGTGTATGAATTTACTTCAGTTCAAATGTGATATTGGAATAACTGTGCTCAGCGATATTTTCTCTTATATTGAGTCAAGCATTTAATTATAGGTGTTCGTAATAGTGCGTTGAAGGTTTTTAAATTTATTTCTTAATTCGAGGCAGTAAGTTTTTACTGAGGATACACTTTCTAATTCATTCGAGCGTGTACAGAATTAGTTTCGAAGCCAGATATGAGGATAGTTTGCATTATAAGCTCAAGCTAGCACGAAACGTCTCGTAGGGTGAACATGCTCAAAGTAAGCTTTATCGGCACACTACAGTGCTCAACCGCTGCCTCGAATTGAGCAAGTCTTTAAAATGTCTATTTTTATTATTGTCATGTGAATATATTTTGTAATTCAATTATAATTAATTACTTTTTGATAATTAATGCTACAAGTTTATTAATATTTCTATTGAGACAGTAATGTTTTGAATGTTACGTTTGTGAAGCCGTAGAAAGAATACGTTTTATGTATATTGCTTTAATGATTATTAAAACAAACGCTAATTAATTATGTACCTATCTAATCTATCAACAAATTAAAGCATATATCGCCTTATTACACATTAACAATTTATAATCAAAGGCTGACGTACTCTTTCGACGAGATCACTTATATATTTTATATAATTGATGTAAAATGTGTATATAATTGTAGTAGGTAAATTCTATTAGACTAAAGGGCTGTATATGACTGAAAAGCAAATCGACGGTGATTCTAAAATTACAATTTGTAAAGGGTATGTACTGAGAAACGTTCAAGCTGTCGTAATCTAGTAAGAAAGTTAGGCGGTCGTACGGTAAACGCATCTTCATAGGAAATAATCTGACAAAAGTCGAGAGAAATGCTTGCCAGCATACCTATTCTGTAAAAATCTCCCTCGGTGAATTTTGGCGTGATTTTGAGGTGAGCTGCCATTCCAACGATGCCAGGGATTGAGCTCTCCTCAAGCACACGTAACCAAAATTCACAAATTGAGATTTTTACAGAATAACACTGCAGGTCGTAGACATTAGATATTCAAAAAGATGTGATAATTAATACAACGTTTCGAAGCACATACTTCATTGTAGCTAGTTAATAGAAATACTAAAGTTCGGCATTCGGCATGAGGTACGAAGTTAGTATCGATAGTTCTCAATGCTTTGATTACTGCTCACGTCGATCTATCGATATTAGAGATGTGTCTTTACTATTCGAATCGATTTCATTCGAAGTTCAAATTTGAATTTTGAACAAGCAATTACTTTCATAAACAAAACCGACGCTGCATTATTTTTCTTTTATTAAACTTTCCGAGGAAGTCTTAGTCGTTTCTTTTTATATTTTGATGACTAAAGTTATATTAATAATTAAGTTAGATAGAAAATCGAACAGATTAAGTTATGAAAGAATTTGCAATGTTGAGTTTTCAGCAGCAATACTATATATGGCCAGTTGATACAAGCCTGGAGCATTGTAACAGCCAGCAACACTGTCTGTCCAGCTAGAGCATCGGCTCATTTTTCAATTGTCAGATAACTTTCGAGTAATTTAATAATAGCTTTTGCATAGAAAATATGTCTAACTGTCATATTTATTGTTTAGACTAGCTTTTGCCAGCGATTTCGTCCGCGTAAATGTCAAGTTGCGAAATGTTAAGTAGCCTATGTCCGTTTCTTGGCTTCAAACTTACCCCGTACCAAATTATATCAAAATTGGTTCAGTAGTTTAGTAGTAAGAGTTACTTTCGCACTTATAATATTAATATGGATAAAAAATATTTGACTATTGAAAAATCAGACCGTATTCAGAATTCAGCATAATCAGGTTTATAATATATACACTTCCCATATTGCTTACCACCTACACCAGACTCCGAAGTTAATCGGAATAAGTATTATTCGATCCCTCAAGACGGAAGATCGCAAGTTAAATCGTACTAGCATTGTATAAAATGAAGTTTAAAATAGTGTAAGGGTGTTATGACTATATTATGTATCTTAATAAATAACGATAGATATTTTTATAACTATCAACGTTTACGATTTATGTAATGTACGAGTACCTGTAACACTGGAAAACTTGTGAGTGACTGGTTAACAGGTGATTTGAAATTTTGCATATAGGATTCGTTTGAAATATTGTGGTCTTGTGGCAATCGTTTTTTTTTTTACATACTTCTTAGTCTGCTTAGTGTCTCTGTAATATTTTGTCAAAGTAATTCTGTATGTTGCCGAATAGCTCGAGACAACTATGAAGTTTAATGTACCACAGAAACTTGTTATACTAACTCAGGATTAGGTATCTCTGTTAATCAGGCATAAATGAGTATGTTGACTAAATAAACATTAATAAAATTTAAATGATCATTTTATTTCGTCCATCAACAATCTACATTAGACAATGAAAAGTAACTGAGAGAATTACCCTCGGTTTCTCGAACGAATATCAACTCAAAACTTTATTTGACAAATTGTCAAGCCCATTGTGATTGGTTGTTGATAATTCAATCAACCAATCACAGACAACGCTTGACAATTTGCCACATAAATTTTTCATTTGAAAAACCGCGGGCTAGACATTTAAAAAACGAATTAAAAAAAAAATAACCACAAATAAAAAGTAACTTCTTAATAACATAATTGGAATAAACACTTTTATCTTATAATTAGACGATCAAAGACGCTGACTGAACTTAAACATTATTCTTAATCTATAAGTTGCTAACTAGAATAATAGTTTCGAAACACGAGCGCGCGAAATGTGGCTTAAATCTCATTGAAATAAGGTTTCAATTCCAATGATTCGCGCGAGCTCGTGAAATAAACAGACTATACATTACATCCACACCTTTGGCTATTAAAAAGACATGTAAATTACACTATTTCTGATCTATGGTGGAATTTTAATGGTAAATACTAACTAACCGTTATTGCTTTAATATTATTAAATTTTTATTAAATCTGCCACTTTGATTTTCATACAGATATGGAATTATAAAGAGAGCTAACTCTTAGCTGATTAATATTTCTTGGCAAGTTATAAAATCACTGTTGAGTTTTGGAATCCAGCTAGCTATCGATCTTACAGGCTCATTACAGAACTGTATGCAAGTACAGATTCCGTTTTGAGCTTCGATTTAACCTTTTGACCGTCAGTCATGTATAGATGACAAACTAAAATATGCTCAGCACGCCAGTCACGACTACATGACAGACTGTTGAGCTATATTTGTAAATAAAGCTCATAAAACGAACGTGGTATTTTTTTGTTTCCTTAGCAAATTATGTTCCTTGACTCATCCTAATTTATAATTTAACTTCTTTCTTTATATTCCATCTTTAATACCATAAAATGACAAAAAATAATACCATTATAAAGTTTCAAATTCGTAGCTAGGCGACGAGAGCACGTTTCTGAGATTTTGACATGGCGGTCAAAAAGTTGAAAAAATTTAATTGGTTTAATTTAAACGATAACTTAAGTACCTAATGCTCAAGTAGTTATGTTCTGTAATACTGCCCTCAAACTGTTCGCCAATTCGACCTTTTCCTTGCTACCACTAAAGCGTGCTAGTTAGGCCAGACAACGTAAACACGCCAATTATGTATGGATTATGACATAAGAATGACTTACGACATGCGTTGAACAAAAATGGTTTTGAATTTTTGTGGTAAGACCTTATCTTCAGCATATGAAGGTCTATTATAGTACCGGTATAATATTGGCAAAATTGTGGTGTCTCTTCCACAAAAGAAATGAAGTTTGTTGAAAGAAAACTGTGCAAGCGTTCGCGCACTACATTAATATAAAAAAAACACATATAAAATATAATACACAATACATACTCAGGAACTTTACAATTTATGCGTTTGGTGCCAGATTACACACGGATAATTGCCTTTTTTCATACAGTTGATACACGTTTGTCGTCCGGCTGTCGTGCGTGCGCAGTACGGTTGTCACACGGCGCTATCGACTGCTCTCGCGCACCAAACATTTAAATTGAAAAAGCCTTTACATAAAACATTTTGTACAGAAGTCAGACCTCTAACTAAAATACATCTATAAAGAACTATAGTCGCGAATATTAAATAGTGAGACTCATTAAAACCTACTGTGTACATTCGAGTTACCCATCTATTAACAACGCTGAAAAATATCACAAAGAATATTTGAAACACAATTTTGAACAAAATACAATCATTGATGGCACCATATTAAAATTATAGTCGTAATCATGTCATCACAATTTATATGCCAAATTCTATTGCCTATTAGAATTATCGCGTAGATTTAATAATCTACCATATAAGCATAGATATACAAATTTAAAATGGTGACTAAACTAACTAAATAGATACTTAGTGTATTTTTTTTTTGTAAACCGCGGAGGTTCAAGAAAAAATACTTAATTCCCACTTCTCTCCAAACAAGCAGGAGACAGAACAGAATAAGGCCAATAGGCACAGAGACGTTTACAGATGGGACAAACCCAGATTGCGATTAACATTTTAATGGTTCCTTAATGCGAGTTGTGTGTGTTACATTTGATTCCAGTTAAAAGTATGGCAAAAACACTTACAACGCACGGAAATTAGTTCTAATTTCTATATTTAACACGAAAAATCTCCGCCATATGCTGTTAAGTATTTACAATCATTTTATATTTCGCACTAGCGATACAAGAGAAGGGACTTACCTAAAGAGTTTTAAAGTATTTGACTTTTATTAAGGGTGAATTTTACCAAACTTTTAGCATGGAAAAGCTGCCAAAACTTTATAGCACGCAGGTTAATACTTATAATAGGTATCAAACTTTGGTAAAATTCCCCCTTAGAATAGTATAATTTTCTCAAAAATGGAAGAGAACGCAACGAACCGTTTAGCTATATACGATTAACTTATGACCACGCTACACCGACTTTACAAAACTTTTCGGCAGTGAAATGTTATTCTGAAATGCATTTTTGATGTGAAATATCTATTGATGCACTTTGGCAGTATAATCGACCAGTTTGCCGTTATGTCAAACGCCATGACACTCTGTCGTTCCCCTCTACACCACCTTGTATGACTACGAGCGCACTCCATTGCTTTTTTATTGGTTTATATTAATATATGGTTTTTATTAATTAGAAATTTGCCGGGCTTTTATTAATTAAAATAAAATGCTTGAATTCCCCTCTAATTACATAGGTACAACACGTAGTATGGTAACCGCTACTCACAAAAACGATAAAAATGCTTTTTATTACATAAATGTAAAATAAATGACATCAATGGCTGATCGTCACTAAGTCGTCGAGTCTCCTTGCATTTATATTCCCATTGTAGTTAATAAAATCGTGCTCAAGTTATAATAAAAAATAATGTACAAAACCAAACCATTACGGTGCCGAAATTAAAAAATAAAATGACTTTATATGATTATAATTACTACTCTTATTTATTTTTTGTTAATCAAACTGATGATCGGAAAGTTGACACTTTAATTTCTCGTAAAAATGCGTAATCTGCAATACGTGTATGTATGTATGTATGTATGTGTATGGCTGTGACTTGTAACATACGGTATCGGTAATTAAAACAAACCCAGACTCCGCGGCTGCTACCAAGAAATTCCTGATGGAAAAACCCAATAACAGTCCCCGACCTGGGAATCGGACACACGACCCGCTCAGCAGTCGCGCTTTGCGACCACTAGACTAACGAGGCAGTCAACGAGGTATTCTATAGTTCTGTTTAATTTAAACCATGCACCCAACACTCGTCATTCTAAAGATATTCAGATACTATTCCATCATTTAAGTATGTATTCAAAAAATGCCTAGCGTATCATAATACCTTATTGGTAATAATGAAATAAATATACAGTGCGTGTTTATAACATTGGCTTAAATAATATTTTCTCGGTTTCACGGCCTTGTAATGATATTACCAAAATAATTATAACCTAAAAACAAAATGTTATAAGTATCTTTCATTCACCCCAATAACTTACTATCAAGTATTGTAATATAATTCTATAATCATCTATTATGATGTCGAATTGAAATGCAATTTTACTACAGTACAATTACGCGACAAAATTGAATGATTTTTGGAGCACATACTGTTTATAAGCATCGTTTTGTCTGTGTCTCCTCATCGTTTAATCTCGGACTGGAGACCCGAGATGGGTTTAAGATTTCATCATTTCTATATCTCATGATCTTGCCCTGCGCTGATCTTTAATAACCGATTCTTAGCTGTCCATCGGTAAAGTTACGTTAGGCACTATAATCAAAGTAGCCCACTACACTTGGTCGCATAACTTAATCATCTATAACGACTACAACAGGAACAATGGAATCGTCAAAACCTACAGAGTCATCGTCAGTTATATTGACCACATCATCGGTGTCATCAACCCCGCCGTCCACCTCGCCTACCCCATTCATCTCTACCTTGAACAGCGACAGGACATCTGATATTATCGGCGACTGCAGCATGGGTATGTCTTTACTCTCCTGACTTTCCTCTTCTTCACCAAGTGCTTGTGGCTCTACATCATCCTCCTCGTCATCAGAATGGCCGTAGTACTTCTCATCATCTTTCTCGTCCTTAGGAACATATGAATTTATCAGCTCCTTCAAGTTAGCATCACTTGTGAACACCTTAGACGGGTCCGAATCCTCTTTGTCGCACTCGTGCGCAGATATCAGTTTGTACGATGTAAAGTACTTGAGACAGTTTTGACACTGGTTCAGCAGATGAGCGCGGTAATGGTTGTGTAGGTTCGGGAAGTCGTCTCCACAAATGACACACTTCTCAGGCTTCACGACCGCTCTGTAATGAAGCTTCTTCGTACACTTGTGAACTAACTTCATGTGCTTTATAAACGGTCCGTATTTTATGAACTTTTCGCCGCATTTCCGACATTTTATCGGTTTTTTATTGTATTTTCTGCTTCGATGAGAGAAAGCGTGAATGTTAAAAGCGTCCATTGTTTTAAACTTGAGCGAGCAGAACCGACAGGATATAGAACCGGAGCCCTTGTGTATCTGGTCGTGGAGGCGCTTGGTGCTCTTCTTGGTGATAGGCTTGAAGCAGAACCTGCACTCCTCGTACTGGAACGTGCTCTCGTTGGGCACGTATCCGGTGCCTTCGTCATCGCTTTCAATGGCGCAAAGATGACTATCGTAGTCCGCCCTGGAGTAGAAATATTCATTGCATTTCTTGCACTTGTTTTCTTCGTGGTAAGTCAAATGTTTGTGAAGGTTGTAGAATCGCTTGTTGCATATGGGGCAGGTCTCCTCGATGGATTCTTTAGGCTCTGTGAACCACTCCTTGTCATCCCCGTGTACGTCTTTCATGTGGTATATCATTTCCCTGAAAGCGACGAACGTCTCATCACAATGTTCGCACTTGGTCGGATTGTCCACATTGAGCTGCGACAGATGATGATTCTTGTGCTTCCGATACACAGTCAACGTATTGAACTTCTTCTTGCAGTAGATACACCCGTAGTAGCCAATCGTGCGATGGTATATCTTGTGAGTCGTTAGAGCAGACTCGTTTTCGAAAACTCTAAAGCAGTAATCACAGACAATTTCCTGCTTGCCTACAGACTGTTCCCTGTCTACTATGATGCCGTGCTGCGTCCGCAAGTGGCAGTCCAGCTTCACTTGAACATGGAATGCCTTGTAACAGATGTTGCATTTCACCTTCTTAGGATAAACTTCGGTATCACCTAAAAGTTTTTTCTTTTCACACGAAAACGCTAGATGTCCTTCTAGGAATCGGAGAGAGCTGAAGTAATCGAAGCAGTAGTTACACCTCAAGGAGTTGTGGTAGTCGATGTGTCGCTCGTAGTTCCCCTTGCTGGCGAGGACCTTCATGCATATGGAGCACTGCAGCTCTTTCAGCGGGCCGGTGAGGGGCTGCTCCGTGCGGTCCGCGATCCAGTTCTCTTGGATGTTGTGTGCGTCGCGCAGGTGGTGGTGCAGCGCGTAGCCCTTCACGAACTTCTCGTCACAGTGCGGACACTTCAGCGGGTTGTCGTAATGTTTCTGCGCCAAGTGACCCTTTATGTGGAGGGTGTGGTTTTTAAGCGATATGTATTTCTTCCCACAGAACTTGCATTTAAAGAACTCTGGTTTCCGCAAATGAGCTTCCTCGTGGGACTGCAGTCTGCGCTCGTCTAGGAACACTTTAGCGCATAGTTTACAGGAGTAGTACAGCGGTGGCGGAGCGTCGGGATCAGACTTGATCATCTTACTCTCGGGGTGCGTCCGGCGCAAGTGACGGATCAGCTTCACCAAGTCAGGGTAGTACCGCGTACATATTGGACATTTCACTTTGTCCTTTCTGATTCGATCGATTCTCTTTTTGTGGGACTGATGGTCGAAGTTGTGTCCTTTCACATGTCTCTGGAAGTAGCCCTCGTCTGTGTACCCCTTGCCGCAGATGGTACACTTGTAGGGACCGTTCTCGTCTTCGTAGTGCGCTCGGGTGTGTAGTTCTAGCCTTCTTTTGTTCGTGAACTTCACTTTACAGATGGTGCACTCGTGGCGGGCACCGAACAGGGAGGTTTTAGACTTGTGCCAGATTAGATGATGTTTTAGTGAGTTTTCTGAATCGCATACCTTGCCGCAGAGTTGGCAGGTGTGCGTGCCGTCGAAGATGTTTCTGTCTGCGTTGCTAGGCAGCGCGTCGCCAACGATGGTGTTGTGGACGCTGTCGCCTTTCTTGTAGTGTATGGCCATGTGTGAGAGGTATACCTTGCGGTGCTGGAACACTCGCTCGCAGATGGAGCACTGGTAGTCCTTGTTCTGGAAGCGCGTCTGCTTGTGGAAGTTCATGTGCGCCTGCGCCGCGCGGAGGTGCTTGCTGCGGCGGCCGCAGATGGCGCACGTGAGGTGCTTCGGGTCCAGGTTGGTGTCGCGGTAGTGCTCCCGCATGTGAATCTTGTAGTGACATTGGAACTTGAAGGACTGAAACAAAGAGATTATGAACGTTTATAATAAGTGTTCATACTCGTAGAGTGCACATGAATTTAGACGCAAGGCGAAAAGTACGAATTACTTCAAAAATTAATCAAAGCAAATATATGATACACCTTCAGTTACGTCTTTGGTTACTATTTCGCTACCGTGTGTCACAGCGTGATGTTATACAGCCTATCCTAATTCTCATGAATCTAGCTATAATTTGCAAAAATATTTTTTCTATCCGACTGGTAGTTCCAGAGATTACTATGTTTAAACAAACAAAAAAGCTTCAGCTTTATTACATAAGTATTGATAAAACTAGCAAACTCAATGCTTACCTCCTTACAAACGTAGCACTCATACTTCTTCTCAATATTATTGCCTACATTAGAGTGCCAGTTGACGTGCCTCTTCAAGGAGATGAGTGTCGCCATCTTCTTGCCACAGATGGGGCAGGTGAACCCGCTAAGGTCCACCAACGGCTTGCTCTCAATGGGAACCTCACCAAAGTCGTTGTGACTCTGGATCCAGTCCAGGGGTTCCGCTTTTGCCACAACGACCTCACAAAAATCCGACGGATTCACTTTATCTTTAATCTGCTTCTGCTTTAGCCTGTGAATTAGCTTTATATGGTTCGCAAGAGCAGAACAGCTCTTGAATTTATCCGCGCACTCCGCACAGGTGTATTCGTTCTTAGGCTTCATGTTCTTTGATATGTGTGTCTGATTATGTTGGTTAATCACTCCGACCTTCATATCAATGTCACAGATGAGGCAGCGGACGGAGCAGTCTTTAAGGTAGATTTTGGCGCGTTTGTGTCCCGACCCCATGTTGTGTTTGGTCCTCTTATGGTGAAGGAGGAGCCGGCGGTACGAGAACTGCTTCTCGCAGATATCGCACGTGTTGTCGTCTTCCTCTTGACTAGATTCTGACTCAGTCTGCTTATAGGCCGTCTCGCTTAAAAAACTCGTCGATGCCTTATCTGGTGGTTCGATCTTCACTTCCACAGGTACATCTGGGTGACACCGAGCCTCGTGAGTCCGCAGAGCCTTATGGTATTTGAACTCTTTGCCACATGTTTGACATTTATATATATTGGTGGGAGTATTAGACTGGCTATGCACCGATTGGATGGACGCATCGTCGTCTAAGGTGCTTGCTCTGGAGAAAAAAAAACGACGTATAAAAATACATTCTTTATTCTAACAAAAAGTAATAATAAAACAGAAAATCGATAAATTTTAAATAAACTACAAAGTAAAAGTAATTGGTAGGACAATATGCACCTACCTAGATTCATTGTCGGCTCCACCATCATTGTCATCGATATTAGACATGTGCGCCGCTAGATGCGTTATTAGCAACTCTTGCGAGGAGAGCTTCTTGAAGCACATTCTACATTCGTGGTACTCTTGTCCCTCCGGCTCCACTGAGCTCTTCGGCGACATCCGAGGCTCAAAGTGCATGTTCTTAAGATGTTGGAAATACGAGCTCTTCCTTGACACCATCTTCTTACAAACTGGACACTTATATGGCGCAGACTCATCCCTTTTCGGACACATGTTGAAATGTGCACTGTGAACGTAATAATCGTCGAAAGACTTGTGGCAGAACATGCACGGAACAGACACTTTTCCGTTTTCTCGTGTTTCAAATTTCTCCTTCTTTAAGACTGCAGCATGCACTACCTTCATATGCTTTGCCAAATTGTCAACCGTCTTGAACTTGGCCGAGCACATTTCGCACACGATATTCCGGTTCTGCATGCCGTCGATCGGTTCCAACGAGATGAGCAACTCTTTCTGCAGAGAGATAGGACTTGAAGTCTTCCCGCATATTTCAAGGTGACGTTTTAACATAATCTTTAACTTGAATGTCTTTCCACATTTGTCACAGTTCAGCTTGTCCTCTACGTCAGTCGCATCATCCGTCCTCTGTGGTATATCAACGACGGCGTTTTCGCCAAGACTATCTTTTTTGTCGTGCACCCTCTTGTGGATAGCGAGACTTTTTAGAGATTTGAAATGTTTGGGGCATTGGTCGCAATCGAAGCTATTTTTAAGTAAGGGCTCGTCGGAATCTGTTTCTCCTAAGAACGAGGCGCCGTTGTCTTCGAAATCTGAATCTAATAGCGAGGTGTTCCCTGAATATCTTCTGGGTCTCTTATGGCTGCGTCTCAGTTCTTCGATGCGTTTGGAGCCACTGGG
This sequence comes from Hoplodrina ambigua, assembly GCA_949774945.1. Taxonomy (NCBI): domain Eukaryota; kingdom Metazoa; phylum Arthropoda; class Insecta; order Lepidoptera; family Noctuidae; genus Hoplodrina; species Hoplodrina ambigua. The sequence goes on from OX458968.1 coordinate 13,226,241, forward strand.
CCTGTAGTCGCTGGACGCGCCGCCAGTGGATGCGTTGCCGACGCTCTCCGCGCTACGTTTCCGTGTTCTGGTGGCGGGTGTTACTTTCTCTTCGATGGAAGACGGGGGTTTGGTCAAGATGGAGTTATCTGTATGATTTGAAAAGGCGGAATCGCTGCTCTGTCTGTTGGGTGGGGGTGGACTGATGCTAAATCCTGGAAATTTGCTAATTGTTAATATTTTTTAATAATGAGGAAACTTGTAGTTCAAAACATACATGTGTCTTACCCGGTGGAGGCACATAGTTGCGGCGTAGCTCCTGGTCAGCTCGCTCACACTGCTGTTTAAAAATGTGAGCACTGCTGAGCTTCTGTATGCACTCGGAGCACACCTTGTCAGGCAGCCCGTCACCTTCATATATCTATAACAAATAGACTAAAATTAGAGTATTGCTATCTTATACTAACAAACAGTGCGAGAAAAGGACAGTGCTATTATCGCAACGGCTTAAGTTTAGAATTGTACAAAAATATTTAATCTTGAGAAAGACAGTTCTTATTAGCTCTGTCTTTTTCTTTTTTTAACTAAAGAGAAAAGATAGTAGTAGCCAAAATTAAGTTCAGTTGGAACAGAATTAGCATCAATAACAAAACTATGTAGTTCAACCTAGGTTTGTAATTTATTAACAAAACCAAATGGAATTCCAGAACAGCACTGTAAATTAGCACAAAGGAGAATAATTAGTAAATTAGCATAGCTATAGCCGTTTAAGAAATGTCTATAGTGAGATATACAAAACAGTTACATAACGTAACATCACGCCTGTAATCCCCAAAGGTTTAGGCAGAAGTGTACCCATTAGTACACCCACATTTCACCAGTTATATTTAAGTCCTATGTAATAGGGGGCGAGCCTATTGCCATCACCATCACCGCCCCATTAATATCTCACTGCAGGGCCGGCCTCTTCTTATACAGAGCACAAGGATTGACCACCACACTTACTCAGAAGAATTGGGAATTTCAGATTAATTTGTAAGTCCAGGTTTCCTCAATAAAGCTTTTTCTTCACCAATGTCAGTGATGTCCAAGATAAGCTTAGAAAGTACATGTGAATTGGAACTAAAACCTCATGTGTAACAGGGTTTGGTTACCTATACAAATGGGTCAGTATAACATCCATTCAAAGTATTATTATTATACAAGATGGAATGAAACTTGTTCATGAAAAATAAAAATTGCAATGTAATCATCAGAAGGCTAATTCATATTTCATTTATTTGCACGCCATGTGTTTAAAGATGTTACATAAGGCTTAAAGCTAAAGTACAGTAATGGACTCTGTTAGGGCACAGCAACATAAAAGGTATTAACTTGAAATAAAATTAAAAATAAAACAACACTTGTACAATCTTTGTTGCAATTTCATCTCAGTGCCAACCAATGACAAAAATGTAATTTTTAGCAGATTGAGAATGAGATTACAATGCTATAAATTAAAAAAAAAAACCCCCTCATGGGTATATGAAACAAAACTGAACTCAAAATTTGCAACAGCATAATTTTTTTCATGGCACACCACACACCATGTTAGAAAACAAAAATAAAACAAATGGTAATTAACCAGAGGAGGATAAGAAAAGCAAGTAATGTATCAAACTTTTTAAGATCCCAGCAATCAAGAGCCAATATTATGATTAAACATATTTGTTGATAAAATAAATAGTATCCATATTATTGTGTTTATATAGGTGTATTAAAATTTATGTTTATGTATGTATGTAGTGTTTGTCTTTATGTGAAATATTGCTAAGAAAAAGCTGTAGGGATAAAGTAAACTGTACGAACAGATAGGTAAATAGTCTACCAGGGCCTACCATTTAAAAATAAAATCGCAAATATGTATTTCACGTAATTACTATAAGCTCTACAGGATTCAGGTTACGGCAAACAAATGGTAATTATAAGTCATACAAGAACTTGATCATCAAATTTTTAGTTTGAAATTCAACACGATCACAAGTTCCGAATTTTCGATCTAATCGAGCCGAATGAATTAATCAAGATCTTGGCCTTACTTTCACCCGGGCGCATTCCATTGCCATCTCCGCGAGCTGCAAAGCATTGTCGATCGTGAAGATGGAGTAAAAGTCGCCGAGCTTGAGGCAGAGCCTGCATTTTCCAAGCTTGAGGGCCATATTGATTTGCTCTCACGAAACTTCATGTCACTAGAACATCACATCTGTGGAATGAGCTGTGGAACAAACGATTTCTTTTCTTTATGCAAGTAAGAAACAATCTTGTTACGATGTTCGACAAAGCTAACTACTCTAAAAGATACAAAATAACTCGGTTAAAATTATTAATGTACCTTTTTAACCGGCATACTCCACAAAATTATACACATACACACACAAAGTTACAAAGACAAGACAGTACTCTTTTTTTTTTTAACTTCATTTCATTCTTCTCCTGTAGCCTTACCAACTTTTAGAATTTAACTGTCAGTTAACAGGGAGGGACTGTTTATTGTGTACTTGTAAAACGAGTGATTCGATTTACATTCGGCTATCCAGGCGGATAGTGATGATGTCCTCATGTTTTGGATGTAATGGGCGACAGTGGACAAAGCTGAGGAGTTACGGAAAAGTAAAATCGATCACCATAGAAGTATAAATAACTATTCTGCAGAAGCAACTAATAAAAAAATCTACTTGGCTAACGACGATCTTTCAGTGCTTGCACACTGTTGTCAACCCTAAACTCTGACAGTAAACTTGTACATCATGCTTTGCTTTGACATTTATGAGTGACAGGATAAAAACAACGAGATCAGTCATATTTCAAAAGTGCGAGTGTTATTTTATTTTTGTAAAACATTAACCCTATCTTAGAAAAAAAACATTACAATACCTTAAACCGCTTTTATGAAATATAATGGTGTATTATATAACAGGGTCTAATGTATTTGGACAGTGGCTTTGTGACGATACAGTTATAAGCGAATTTCGTAAATTTACAGCCCATAAACATGATTTAGGAATAGGTTTAAGGCAGGCAAACCTCTTGCAAATCAACTGGTCTTATAACATATTTGAGACTGATAACATATTCTATATAACAGGAGCTTGGGATGAAAAAGAAGAGCAACTTATTAAAGTACCATTACCACCAGAGTTCAGTGATTCCAATATTGAACTAAGCGTTATTGGTAATGATTATAAGCTATTACTGGTCGGTAGGAACGTAAATACACTCTGGGTTGTAGATTTAAAAACAAATGAAATAAAAAAAAAATATTTGGATGTTGAAAAACCTCTTGAAGACGTTGTGAAGAAACAGAAGATTGATAATAGTATAATAAAAGCTGTGATAACCAATGATTCATGTTTATATTTGACATCAGATGGTGATGTATACAGTGGTATTTTGCCAAGCTATGTAGACACAAGGCATTGTAAGGGTAGAGTAATTGATATCCAGTGTGGCTATGAACATTTTGTGATATTGACCGAAGAAGGCAGAGTTTACACTTGGGGTAATGGGAGGTGGGTACAAGTATCATGGTGTAAAGTACTCAAAGAGAACTACTGTATACACCATTTTAACATGTTGTTGCTTTTTTAGGAGGTTGCAGCTAGGCCATGGAGATATAAGCAGTCAAGACCTGCCCACAGAAATAGAAGCACTTGCTGGTATAAAAATAATAAAAATTAGTGCTGGTGGGTGGCACTCCTTAGCACTTAGCACATTTGGTGATGTGTATGCTTGGGGCTTCAATGACACTGGCCAGCTTGGAATCAAATATTTAAATAAAGAAGGCAAAGAAAGTTACTCCATCCCAACCCTAATAGATCTCTATGATGAGCAGGAAACGGTCATGGAAAAAAATATCAAAGATATTGCTTGTGGTTCCAGGCATTCAGCTATTCTCCTAGATGATAATACAGTTTGGACTACAGGCTGTAACAAATATGGCCAGTTGGGGCTTTCAGAAGAAAAGTATCCTACTATAAATTATTTTAAGAAGGTTTTCTATTGTGATAAGGACTGTTCACTAATGTGTGGACCATGGAATACTGTGATATACTCTAGCTAAATGGTCAGCAGAAACTTAGTTTTTACTAGATAATCTAAGTTATTGAATAAATATTTAAATTAAATTAACTAGATTTTTTCATTTGCTCAAGTTACTGCCATGCCTTCATCAATATACTATCTAACTGTAGGTATGTGATAGGACTAATTTAGACATTACATTGGAAGCGACAATTTCAACAAGCAACATGCTTAAATATGTATAAAATGTGCGACCATTTTAAATTGCGTGTAAATCTAATCTCGCTTTTTACTTGTACTATTTTCTGTTGGTTTCCATTTGGATCAACAACGCCAATTTGATATCGTTTAAAACTGGACACACTATTTGACTATCTCTTTTGTACTCTCTGGACTGTATAATGTCAAATGGTGAACTAAAAACATCATAGACAATACTTCTATCTGTTACATCTTACTTTATTTTAATTTTTTTTCAATGCGCATGTGCTTCGATCTGTCTGTCACATATTATCATCTGCTGCCCTTTTCTAACAAATGTCAAATGTTAAAGTGTGCAAGAGAGAGATTATCAACTTTTTTCCACCCATGTATTGATCACAACAACGTGTTGTCTTTTTGTTCTGTCAAAGTGTCAAATATTATTATCTCAAAACGGTTCTTGTTGTGTTTGTGTTTATTTGTTTGGCAATGTGAAACCAGTGAAAATAGAAATATCTCTGAGCAAAACATTTAAGGAAGTAACGGAGATAAAGTTTACAACAACATATAACGTGCAACGGACCGTACCTTAATTATTTTTTATCCCATTGCAATCCATAAATCCGATTCCGACTGATTTAATTTACAAGAATGGGTGATGTAGCGCGAGAATATATTACCGTTGCGAGACAGTTGTCGACAAATGGGTGCTACAGTAAAGCCTTTGATTTTTATATGATGGCCTTTGAAAAAAGTGCAGAAATGAAAACCATACACGAACCAGAATTTCGTGTGGTGATGAGTCGATTGAATGATGTCCTAACTTCAGCTAATAAAATGGATGACATATTTGTTAACTTTACACGAGCGCTTATGTTGTTCCCCCATAATATCTATATTTTAAATGACATGGGAAAGTTTCTCTTCAAATGTGGATTTTATGAAAAAGCTTGGGACTATTTTGAGGATGCAATTAAATTAGATTGCACTTATGTCAATGCTGAGAAGAATTTAAATTCGCTCAAGAACTTGCTTGTTGAACGCTGGCACTTCAGGATGTTGAATGATAAAATCCGCAATGAGGCCTACCGCAGGGCGATACGTGAAACTCTTGTCCCCCACATAGATACTGTATTGGACCTTGGAACAGGAACTGGACTGCTGTCAATGTATGCTAATGAATGTGAGCCTAGAATTATAACTGCTTGTGACGGCTCCAAAGTTATGAGTGAACTCGCCACTGTGATAACGCAGGAAAATGGCTGTGAGCACTGTGTTATTGTTAATAAGTTATCAACCGAAATGCACCTTCGAGAAATTGGTGGTAAACGTTCACTGCTGCTCACAGAGATGTTTGATGCAGGACTGTTTGGGGAACATGTGCTCCAATCTCTAATTCATGCTTGGGAGAATATGATAACTATTGCTGGTAAAATAATTCCTAGCAAGGCAGAGTTCTTTATTATCGGTGCCAAATGTGATTTCCTGAATGCAAGGTATCAGCTGTGTTCATGTATTAAATCAGTTTTAAAGATTCCAACTCTCAACGTCCATGTTTTGACCTTTGATGAGCCGTATGATTGTGAAGATGTTCACCTTTACGGTGATGACATAAAATACATGACGGAGCCCCAGTCCCTCATGCAAGTTGACTTCAACAGTTATGTAGAGTTGAAGCAACTAATTGAGAAGGATCATTATGAAGTTGAAGCAGTTGCTCTCGAAAGTGGTGAAATTAACACTGTCATTGGATTTTTTAATCTGTATTTGACAGACAATATTACTATTACCACTGACCCAAGATCTGATCAAAGAGCCAATGCATGGCAACAGGCTATCTTTTTTGACAAGATTCCTATACAGGCAGAACAAAATGATATCATTCCTATGTATTTCTCACTGAATGGAGGCAAATTGACAATGTACAGAGATGATGCCATCACCAGAATTTCCCCAGAAACTCTCAGGTTTCTAAATGATACTGAGTATATTAATACAATATCTGGATGCATAGGCATGGCTTGTGTGTATTTAGGACAGATAGCTGAAATGTCTCAAATGAATATAATTGATTTGTGCCCATTCCCTATGTTCGGCTTACACCTACTGATAAGGGGTGCAAAATCACTCACGTGCTGTGCCAAAACAGACAGTGACAAGCGTTTCTTCAAAAAAGTTTTCAAAGCAAATGATATAGCTTTGTCAAGAGTCACTATTATGATTGGAGATGAATGGTCTCAAGAGGGCTTTGCAGATGAAAAGTATCATGCTGTTTTCTGTAACATTTTTGAACTTTGCGGCGAAATTGACTTGCGCTTAAAAGAGATAGCTCAACACCTAAAACAACACCATCTTATACAAGGAGGACTGTTCTTGCCTGCCAATATCAAGATAATGGGGCAGATTGTCAAAAGCCGCTGGCTGGACATAAATAACAAGTTGTTTGATGAGAATGTCAGTAATTATAAAATATCAAGGCACTTGAAACCATATCAGGTGACCCAGAACTTCTGTATTGACTTCAGCCACTTGGAGTATACCCCATTATCAGAACCCTCAGAATTGGGTACAAGTGAAAATCCTTTGGGATGTGAAGTATTGGAAGTGCCAATAATAAAAGATGGATACTCCTCTGCTGTACTGTGCTGGTACTCAATTGAATTGATGAAGGATGTCAACGAAATATCAACAAACAGGAAGAACTGTTTTATGGATGGAATTGTATTCATAACAAACCCGAAAATCCGCGTAGTTAGCGGTCACACAGCTCAAATACTGCGTTGTGTTGACCCTGATGGAGCATTTAAGTTCACGATGCATGTAGAACCAAGTTAAAATAGAGGTGTATAGTAGCGGAAAACATATTCCATGATCTCAATAATATAATACTTTTATAAGAGTTTATCTTTATTAGATAGAATTTCAGTTCGTATCTATATTGACGAACACTATTTTACGAGTAATTTATATAATATTGCATTTTAGTTGAGAAACAAGTGATATACGTAGGTGAATGTTTGGAGCTTATCTTTTTGATGGCTTCTAAGTAAGAATTTCATAACATAAGACACAATATCCTAGAGACAGCTGTAGTTTTACTAGCGCAGTTACATGTATCTCACTCAGCTAGGAGCCTGTTCTCCATCCTCTATAATCGGTAGATTTACGGCACCTACGGGGGTATGGGCGGCCTAATCTTTACTGGAGGCCTCGGAATTTAATCCCTTCGTAATGTTATTTTATCAAGAAGTTATTTAAGATTTGTTTAGAATAGCGAGAGTAATCCATAATCTGTATCAAACATCTATACTTCATAGTTTAGAATACTAATATATTATGGGGAATCTGTGACGTATCAATCGGTGTTAATCTTCTTTATAATAAAGTTGTTTACCATGTCATAATCATAACTATACTAATATTATATTAAAAAATATTAATGTTATGTAGTTACACCTACTTGTTAATAGACTAAGCCGAGATTATAATTAGTAAAGTACTCTTATTAACAGTTTATGCCACATTTGTTTTAGTGCAACTTATAATGCCCATTTCTGGCACTTTGTGCAAATATTCGCATTATTTCGCTAATAGAAAACCAACATTATTACAATTGCTATAGGCTTTATTTTTTACCACGAATATTTAGATGAATAGATGTCGGTCAGTGAACAGGGAAGTGATTGTAGAAAGTTAGAAATACACTGTTTGAGGAATCTCAAATATTTTGAGTGTCTGCATCAGCTGGTTGACGACGTGTCTCGTAGACGCAATTGTAACGTAGGTTTGTGTTGTAATAAAGCTAACGTTACGTGCGCAAACGCTGGGAAAGTTGCCTCAAGGCTCTTACGCGGGTCATTAATTTTCAAATTATGATCAATAGCCGGAAAATTTGACATTACGCCGCGCATAGCTCATTTTCTCCTTGCCTTTCAACAAGCTCGCGCCTATTACATGGCGAAAATAAGGGTAAAGAATGTGTAGATACTGCTTGAGAATACAGGCTGGATGGTTTACAAAATATGAAGTTCTTGAAGCTCAAAATGTATCGTGGTTACCTTACTAATATTGGAAAAGGATCGAATTTGAAATGTGCTGTGAGGTGAAGAATCGGACATGTTCTCTGTTGCTCAAGGCAAGGCTGTCGACAACGGTTCAGTATATTTTATCATAAGTAGTAGTAGTCAATGTTTGTTACATGTAACAAGTGTATGATAATACTTTCAACTATGTATTTTTATTAGTTTATATAAATGGTTATTTATAATTGTACGACTGTATGTAATAGTAGGTATTCAATAAAGTATTAAATGTGCATGTTTGGTTTTTCCTGTCTACCGGATTTCAGTGAAGTCAAATGAAACTAGAAAATATTTCAGTGGCAATATATTACAAACACAAAATGTAAGACAAGTCGGCCGCCATATAGGTGTCCAGACCCGGCGGCGTTGACCGTCCCCATACGTGGATGCAGCCACGGGCTCGACGGAGAGGCTTCGACGTCCCGAACAGTTCCTACACGCCTATCGGTCGTGCGCGGGTAGTCTCGGCCTCGCGTAAAGGCTTAGTCGAAGAGACCAAAGCCCATGTCGTCGTCGCTCTCCGAATCTTCCTTCTCCTCCTTCTTTTCTTCAGCGGCAGCAGCAGCCGGGGCGGCGGCGGCGGCGGCAGCAGGAGCAGCAACAGCAGCGAACTTGCTGGGGTCCTGTGATACAAAGAAATGGATTTTGTTAGTATCAAGACATTTTTTACTTCACATTAAAATACATTTTGAAAAGGAGCTGTCTCTTCAAAATGCCAGTGCAATATTCTCTTTTTGAACCATCACACTAGGATAAATTTGAAGACTTTAATTTCGTCTGAAAGCGAAGCCAGAGAACTAATATTACGTTCTCAGGTATTAGGACAGACGGCAATAGAGTACTTGAAGCCACAAAGTTTTTTTCAGGATGCAAGGAATGAACCCAGTTCTTGATTCTACATCACAGCTATATAATATGTATGACTATTTACCTTGATGAACTCCTTGATGGTCTGAGCTTCCTTGAACTCAACCTCGGTGACAGCGGCGATGGCGAGCAAGTTCCTGAACCCATTGGCGATGGAGTGGGGCGCGGAGGCCACAGTCGGGTAGCCGATGGCCAACGAAAGCGCAGCAACGTTGGCAACACCAGCCAAGAACTTCTCGCGAAGGTCCTCGGGCTTGATGTCCAGGATGGCTGGCGCGAAGATGGTGCCGGAATCGTAGACCTGTTTGATAAAAGTGGTTGAAATATTATTTTTTCAAATAAATCTTAATACTACTGTGAGAATTAAAGTTACTTTTGGTGTTCAAGTGTCTGCTGCTAATTTTAGACTAAAAGAAGAGATCAAAATATAGTCTTTAGATCAATACAGCAAATACTTTACCAAAGGTAAATTATCAGAATGCACATCAAAATGCAAACTGTACTCAACACTTTGGATAGAAGGTAAAAAAGATCTGTGAACCACAGAATCTCTCATTGAACTGAAGCGACTTTGTTCTATCCTATGTAGAGAGAATATTTATGTATATAAAGGATGGTGGTTACTAACCTGCTTGACAACAAGACCGTACGAGAAGGGAGAGATGTTCAACATGTTGAGGAGGGTCGCCTCGGAAGCACCGACCTTGTCGCCGGGCTTCAGGATGTGCACATCGTTGATGATTTCAATAGTACCTGTAAGAGGACATCAAAAAGGTTAAACTTATGAGAAATTGATGAGTTAAGTAGTATCAAACCATTTATAAAAGAAATAATGTGTACATTTTTTTAAATGTATGGGAATCCACACCTTATTCAGAGATGTTAAAGATGAAATCAGAACTTCACTATCATTCTGTGTGTTGGACATTGTACAATAGAAGAATTTATTACTAAATTGTTTAAATGCATTTTGTTTGATTACATTACTTTCTGAAAAAAGTGTAGATGATAAAAGGATTAACAAAAATTGTCTCTTCAAAATGCCAGTGCAATATTCTCGTTATGAACCATCACACTAGGATAAATTTGAAGACTTTAATTTTGTCTGAAAGCGAAGCCAGAGAACTAATATTACGATCTCAGGTATTAGGACAGACATTATACAAATACTTTGGTGCAGTTCTCCCAAATAAAATCTCAATCTCAAAATCTACTATTAGCTGTGATTTTGGATAGCTTTACAACATTAATTAATGTTTTGGATGTACTATTGAGCAGTTTTTACTGGATAGTAATGCAACACATTTGGCATATAGAGTTGACCAACATAATTGAGTATTAAGTTTGTAAGAAGCTTAATTATGAAGTTGTACCTCCTGTGATAAATGGATTACTCCAGAACTTAGTTTTTGTTTAGACTTTGAAGTAATACAAGATTGCTTACCCTTGGAAATCTTGGTAGGGATGGAGAGAGCCTGGAAGAACGAAGTCTTCTCAGGACCCAGACCGGTGTTGTGGGCGGGGATGACGACGGACAGAGGGGCAATAGCACCAGGACGAGCCGGGGCACGCACTTTGTTCTCCAGCAGCTTATCACGGACATCAACGAGGTCTCCACGGGTGAATACGAAGCCAACGTTTCCCTTGATGTGCGGCAACAGTTTCTCAAGAGCTGGGTTGGTGTCCATATGGTCCTTGATGGCCTTGCGCATCATGGTGTTCTTGCCCATGAGGATGATGCTGTGACCACGCAGCGCGATACGGATCTGCTGCATTTGGGTCGAGCCCACATTGTCTGCACCCACAATGAAACATTTTGGGTACTCATCTAAGAGTTGCTGTGAAAAGAGAATTGCTTTTAAACAAAATGAATTAATTGATTTGAATATATACAACTATTGGAAAAGTTAAAACCGTGGTCAGTGGGTCGTCTTAGGGGATTAAGACCGTTAATAGAAGAATATAATTTTTGTTTTTAATGTGCTACATCAAAGTAGTATTTGAAAAAGCCCATGAGATAAGCATTTTGAAATCTTTTGGAATGCCATCATCTGAACTCTTTTTTTATTCATAGTTAAGGTTAATTAAAGCTTTCAAGTTACCTTTGATAAAATGATCAATATGGTAAATTGAGAATTTGAGGTTATACACGTTACAGCGATACAATTTAGTATTGTTTACTTACGATGATCTTGGTGAAGTAATTGGTCTTCCAAGTAGCCTTGTCCTCCCTACCCATCGTGGCGTGTGGTGTAGGGACTTCGTAGAAATTTAAGGACTAAAAACAAAAATTACACAAGTGTTAGGATGCGTCACTTATATCGCAATTTTCCGAAAAATAGCCATAACACTGAATTAATTATAATATCACTTGTTAAAGTACACCACATCGTGGAGATAGGACACATGATTGATCAAATAAATTAAGATTATTTCATTTAAAAACTCACCAAAACCAAAACGCACTTAATTCAGTGCGGGACAAAATATGATAGAGAATTATAGAGATGGGACGTCTTACAAATTAAATATTGTGATTTTAGTAAATGATTCAGATAGTTGGTTTAAATCTACTAAAAGTGGATAGTCGTATATATTATAATAAGTGTTTTAAAAGAAAACAATAATCACTTAGAAGGAAAAGGACAAGATTGTGTGGGTGGGCCACACAACATTTTGACAATTTTATGTTTCAACTTTCAACATACAAGGAGAACAATGGCGTGCATGTACAACTGTGGCAATGGAGATAAATTATTAAATTATTTTCTTCGCGTAAAGCTTTATCTAAATTATTCTTTAAGCTTTTACTTGATTACAATCCATTGTAAATGTGCCTGTCTATTTATTCTATTTGAAAATCGACTAAAATTTATGAAATGAAATAAAACTTAGTGCTTGTGTTAGACAACACTACTAAAATTAGTAAAGTGACGTTTTGCCATAAATAAATGTTAGTGAATTTATAATAAAAATTGATGATAATTCCAATTATTTAGTTTATCGTCATTAGTGTAAGTGTTCTGCAAATAAGATGTCGATGTTTCGAAAGCCGAAGAAGATCCAGCGTCGTATATTTTGTGCTGATGACGATGAGGACGGTGAACCCGAGGCTCCGCCGCCGCCGATCATCAGTCAAGAGAGAGAGAAGAAGGAATCCAAGTCTTCTAAGAAAACTGCTCTGTTGAGTTTCGCAGACGAAGGTAACAAAGCGTACAAATTTTCAAGGCTGACCGTGATCACCTATATTCTTCAGACAATGCACCAAGTTGTTCTGGGTTTTGTGTACTTCTATTTTACTTTACTTGAACAGTCTTGAAGTGCTATAGGAAAATAATTCAACAAAGAAAATCTACAGCTATAAACTGACCTATTTAAAATTTGAAATTAGGTCAAGGAACAACCTTTTAATCTAATTCGGTATGAATAAGCTTACAAATACATACAAAAGGCCAGTTTATGAGTCGGTCCAGATGAAAGATTAGTCAGTAGCCTTGTCACTGACCCTTTTGCACACATTTTCACTCGGACTAGTTTTGTTGTGCTTCTGAACTGACTTATGTCCTAAGGGACATCTCTAGGATTAAGATCCTAGAGCAAAAATATTCTCTATGCAGTGCCCATGAATGCTTTTACTTCATACAATCAAAATGCCTGCCCTTCAACTTTCAGAAGAAGAAACAGAAGTGTTTAAGGTCAAGAAGTCTTCTCAAAGTAAGAGATTGGCCAAGAAGCGTGAGAAGGAGAAGCAGAAGCGTGATGTGAGAACCGATGATGATAATAACAAATATGACACTATCGAAATTGAGGTAAGGTGGACTGTAGTGGAAATGTCACACTAAAACTATTTTGGAGATGGTTTTTTAGTATATAATAAATAACCTTTGTGTTTTTACGTGGAATTAGGACTCTTCTTATGTAATACTAGCCTATCCACAACATTGTCCGTGTCAATGTAGTTTATTACAAACACGGACAAAATCGTGGATTAAAAAAATAACCTATGTTCTTGGGGTTTGATTTTGATCAAAATCATTTTAGTGGTTTAACTGTGAAAGTGTAACAGACAGTTGCTTCCACAAAAATTAATTTACTGTTTACATGACAACCTTATTTTCTATGAACTCACCATAGTGATATGGATGGCAAGGATGTCCCTTTACATCCTTACATCATGATGTAGAGGGATGTAAAAGGACATCCTATGGAGAACACATAGAATAATGTAGCATAGATGGTTAGAGTATGTAAGATGTACAAGGTACAAGGATCATTTTAGTAAAATTTCCTATTTTTTCACACATTTTATTAGCATAATAAAAATTAATAACATTTGAAAACACAAAACATTTACATGCAACTCAATATTGAGATATTGTTGAATAAAAAATGCTTACATAATGGGTCTGTGTTAGCAATAGACTCAAGTTAAAAGATAATCATAACTGGTGCAAGTGGGCTATATACAGCTAAACTGCTAAAGGATTAGGAATTCGAGGCATAAATACCTACTTAAATTGCCTTCAGAAAATAACACTTAACAACTTATGTGGCTGATATTGTCTCCGATACAGGGGTTAGAGAGCTCTTAGATCTAATTTCCACTCAGCTAAACACAGGCAATTGCAGCCACTTGAAGCTAGTTTTGTAGCAAGCTGCAGACTTTTAATTTTGTGTGGTGTATAACTCATTTGTACAACCACAGAAACCTGTATGTCCATCTGCCCATCTACCGCTCAGTGGAAAATAGATCTAAACCAAAAACACGATAAAAATACTATAAAACAACTCTAAATTCAGGACAAGAACAACCACAATGAGATCAACAACGACAAACCCAAACCAAAGAAGAAGATGACGCTAGAGGGGCTGATTTTGTCCGGTCGAGAGGCGTTGGCCGCCGACGGGGCGGGCGACGTGTCCGACGAGAGTGCACCCGAGGAGGGTGACACCGAGGAGGACGACAGGGGGTTCCACCGGTACCGCGCCGAGTCCGTGAGGGCCGCACTGTTGGGCGCTCCGGGCCGGATTCCCGACGCAGCGCTCATCCACGCCGCTCGCAAGACCAGACAGCAGGTATGAGAGGTGAGGGACTAGCGCTGGCTGCAGACTGCTGTTCCACGTCGTTGAGGATGGGTCGACCTTGATAGTTTTCGGGTCTTCAAAAATTCGTGGTATTCGGCGCCGCTGCTTGTAAAGAGAAGCTCAGTCAGGTCACATTCAGTGTTGTTGATTCACAGTATCGCCTCGCTCAATATTCTCCATGTCGTATGAGTGGAATTAGCGACGAGCGGGTGCTCGTGTGGTGTTCCAGAAAAAAAAAACTCAATCATATTTTTCAGTACTTATTTAAAAGGCTCTGTTCGTAACGAAATGCGTTACTCATTTTTCGTATCGTGGAGTCTCGTGGGAGTCTAGTCGAGTAGTAGAGTCGAGTCTTCTACTTGACCAATAAGGTAACAACATTTTGAATTAAGAGCGTTTACGTATCTTGGTTTTTCCTACAAACTTTTAAGCCGATAATATTGAAAATAAACGAACCAATTTTAATTATCCGTATACATCACGTAACATACATCACGTCAAATCGACGTCAAATAAAAATCAGTAGGTAATGCTTTTGAAAAAGTTTTTGTTTTTTTATATTTGTTCATGATACTGGACGGCATTTAAACGCTCTTGACAGGTACTTCCCTATTCTGTGTACGCTCTATCCGCACGCCACAAATCTCATAATAAAAGACAACATATTTTTTTTTCTTGCAGAATATGTTCCTGCAACATATAGTTATTATTATTTTGTTTGCTTTTTATCAATTTACAGTGCTGTGAGACAAGACGTTCAGAATTCAAATGATAATGTCATTACAACAAAAAAATAAAAAAAAACCTGGAAATCTCTATGGGGTTATTTTTCCCCATTTTGAACCCTTTCAGTCAGTCTTGTCCTCAGTGCTGTAGTTCGACCCCCATAATCCAGCAGTTTCACTTATTGTAGGCTCGCGAGTTGGGCGGAGATTACATTCCCGTGAAATCAGAGTCCGCACCGGGGTCCCGGTTAGTGCGGGATGACGGCTCCGGTGACGATGAGGAGGAAGGCAGGATCCATGTCATCGGCTTGGATTTACCCAGTGATAAGCCTAAACGTGAGTAGAAACATAATTGTATCCAGTTATCCTATGATGTGAAGTTTATCTTGGATGTCACTGACATTGGTTAAGGAAAACATCGTGACGAAACCTGGGGGCTTACCGCCATCACTCCAAGCCATTTAAATTCCATTTTAATATTAGCTTATAATTTTTGTTGATAGATTTTCAACTCTAGGCCCTAAGCCAAGCGTTGAAAATCCAACAGTGCGCAAGGCAGAGTAATATTGAAAATAATACTGTTTTATTATAATTATTACATAATATGTAAGTCTGAAATTACCAACCCACCTTGAGCAAGGGTGGTAATCAATGTTCGTGTCTCCTTTGTTAGAGGAGGAGCCTTTGCCCTGCAGTAGGAGAATAATAGGCTGGTATTATTATTATTCCTTACAATGCTGGTCAAAACATGGTCTTCATTTTGAACTTCTGTTCCCAGGTGGCACAGCTGCAGTTTCCGAAGAGGAGCTGGACAGCGAGGCTGATGAGTGGGTGGAACAACAGCTGCAGAAGGCACGGCCCGTCCTCGTGGATCTGACTGGTCTGATGACATTGTATACTATTCAAGACCCGACCCGACAAATGTACTGTCTCACACTAAATTACCTTCTTAAATTGGAGTCCGACCGACGAATGGCGTGTGCTGATTGGCTGGATAAAACATTGGTACTTTACAGGGCCGGATTATCTGTTAGGCCCCTGCCGTACAGGGGCCCAAGCCAGAGAACAACAAAAATTTTAAATAATTCTTTGAGTGACAAATAATGAAGATTTGTCTGCAAACCAAAAAAAAGAACCTTCATAAGTTTATTTTTTTATTGAATAATATGATGGCACACCTTCGTAATATAGTAAAAAAATATCAGCGTCATGACAAAAAATGAAATCCGTAGAAAAACAATACTTTTGGAAGTTAGAAAACGGTAGAGGAGCGCCGATACGTGCATTGCCTAGGGCCCTAACATAGTTCATCCGGCCCTGGTACTTTGTAGCCAATGGCTAAACGCCATTCGTCTGGGAGACGCCCGAATAGTGAAGTATGTTATTGGACTTCTATTTAAGATTCTACTTTAGGCCGGAATTTGAAATAAGAATAATAAATACTAAGTTAATATTTCTAGTTCGTTTAACCAAGTGTTTGGCCTTCTTAACAAAGGGACCTAACATAGGATGTCTGCGAGATATTTGAGCTTAGTTCTGCCAAAACGAG
The DNA here is from genome assembly GCA_949774945.1 of Hoplodrina ambigua. Classification (NCBI taxonomy): domain Eukaryota; kingdom Metazoa; phylum Arthropoda; class Insecta; order Lepidoptera; family Noctuidae; genus Hoplodrina; species Hoplodrina ambigua. The sequence continues at coordinate 13,242,788 of OX458968.1, forward strand.
CCAACCCACAATCTCTCAATAGTTAAATTAATTACGATTATCATCCAGCGCTAACAGTTCAATGTACAACCGAAGACAATGGCGGTTAACCAATTTTCAACTTTATTACCAAAGGTGTAAGGGTAAAATGTGGTTGACTGCAACTGTCCGCGATAGTACATTCAAGACATTTCCTTAGAAAAAAAAAATAGTTTAAAACCAGCGTTAAAAATCTAAAATCAATACAATTACTTCGAAAAATGTGTTTTGTTTTGTTTACGTGAGGTATTTTGTTTTGGCAGAATTAACATCAATCAATACTGCTAAATATCATATCAACTAGCTTCAATTTTCTGACTAACTGACCGACTCCTTGACAATTCAAAAGTGTCTGTAAATGGTTTAATTCAAACAAAAATGTTTTAACTTTGACTATGTTAATGCTAGCTAACATAACAAAATGGTAGATTTTTAAAACTATTGGCAAAACTAGCAAAAATGGCTTACAAAATCGAGGTAGACTTTAATGCTCTTTGCACAAACTATAAATAAACATCAACAAATGTTTCTCTCAGGTGAAGCGGCGATAGATGTGAACCCGTTCTCTGTAGCCCTGCCGCCGCCGCAGATGGCTGCCCCGGAGCACTTGAGACCACTCACGACTGGCACGCAGCCTCCCACATCGGCTAACGAACTTGTTGATGCACTTAGAAAACGGTTAGTAACTGTGTTCATACAATTAGACTAGCTTATGTCTGCGACTGCCTCGTTGGTCTAGTGGTCGCAAGTGCGACTGCTGTGCATGAGGTCTTGGGTTCGATTCCCAGGTCGGGCAAAGTGTTATTGGGTTTTTCCATCAGGAATTTCTCAGTAGCAGCCTCGGAGTCTGGATTTGTGCCCGGTTGATGGCAATAGGCTCGCCCCCTATTACTCCTCCAGGGATAATCCTGTCAAAATAGGTCCAGCCGTTTAGGAGATTACAACAAATACACAGACAACAAAAAAAAAAATTGTTTGTTTAGTATAATTACACTGTAAAATTTCATATCTAGTTAAAAGCTGATATTTTGATATTACAAACAACAAAGTAGGGTAATAAATTAAAAACTTGTCAATATTTTAATCAAATATCTTTATTATTGTAAAAACATGAATCGAGGTGGTTTCTGTTTCGATACTGGGCAAGAAGCAATGTGACTTTTCAATTCATATGTATTTTTTAAGTTTATCGTGAACATCACTAACATTGGTGAAAGAAAATTTAGTGAAGAAACCGGGACTTCTAATTACAATCCAATTCCAATCCCAACCATGGTCCTAGTCATCAAATGAAAAACGTAAATTACCAAATTTTTAAATATTAGATAACTCGTTAATTCTATAAATAAATGTCTTCTTATATTTATTGGAATTGAAACTGGATCGGATGTACATGTAATGTCGATTCCAATCTCATTCTCGATATTGTTCAAGAGTAAGCCTACTGATCAGATGCTCGTTTCTTCTCAGTAAAAGGCATTGACCTACAGTGGAACAAAAATCAGTTGGTGTTATAAATTTGTACCTTAAACCCAAATCAATAAGGTTCCATATCAAGTACCAACTTAAACGATCCGTCCGCATCCACACACTTAAGCACATTGGCTTGATCACCGTAAAACATTTTCACATTAGGATTGATCATAAACGCCATACTCTCCACGAAGCTGTTGCTCCTATTGGTGTAGATCTCGTTCCATTCGTCCAGCAGCTGCACCTTATACCAGCATAGGATAGCGTTGCATACCCCATCTTCGGCCACCATCACATTCATGATCTAGAAAAAAGAAAGAAAAACTTATTACTTATATACTAACTATATAACTTATTACTTATACTTTTACTAAATTTATTGGATTATTGGAAATTTATGGTTATAACTTCATTTATAAATTGTATGCCTTTTGGCGGGACACAGTTGAGGACAATGACTTATATTTTAACACCTATGTTTTACCTGTGTTCACAAAAATGAATGAATAAATGAATAAATAAAGTAAAGTAAAACTTTTTATTCATGTGAAAGTGACGCACGTGAATTTTATTCAAAAGTGCCTATAAATGGTCTAATTGAAATAAATGTTTTGACTTTGACTTTGCACAATAAAAAACAATTTGTTAAACAGCCCGAAACAAGACAATTTTGTACTAAATCTAAAAAACTGAATAGAAAATACACACAAAATAGAAAATAAAATGTCCTGAACGGTAATTTGCACCACTACCGCGCGAAACGGCCGACGCTCAGCATAATGCCGTGGCCCACACGCAATGGCACGAAACCACGGCGCTGGTGTTCAGCGTAGGCCGACGTGTCTCTGTCTCGGAACTATAGGTAAACATCATTCACCCACCTCAGACTTGAAGTCGCTGCAACAGCTGATAGCAAAAACTTTAGATAACGGGTTATATTCCATGCGAGCGATGTCTAAGTATACAGCCTGGGACACCTGGTACCGATTCACATGTTTACCCATCACACAGTCAACGTTCTCGTCCAAAACTCGGTTATTAATCTCCAACCATTTACTGTTAATCAGCTGTCCCATTATAGTCACAGATACTGGGAGACTTAAGCCCCCAGAAATTAGATGCCCTTGCTTTAGATGTTCAACTATCCGTTTCCTTCTCACGTCTAAATCGCCATTAAATTCTATAATATTGCTGAATATGACATGGTATTTCTTCTCTTTGAACACTTCGTGCGACCAAGAGTCTGATACAAGAATAGTTACTTTATGTTCCGGTATTTCGTTGATTTGTAAGACAGCTAGGAGGAACGCTTTGTCGTCGTTAGTTTTCACGTGACATATGAGAGAGTTAGCACCACGTTTCATCATTAAAACACCGAACATTGGAAATGGACTCAAATCGACCATGTCCACAAGAGAAATGTCCACTGTTTGTCCTAAATGTACACACACGGTTCCAATACTTTTCCTTATCATGTCCATGTATTCGAAGTCGTTTAAAAAGGCTAATGTTTCTGGTGAAATTCTTGTAATTGTCGTGTTCGTGTCTGGTAATGTTGTCAATCTGCCACCGTAGGTTAGGAAAGGGATGTTTACAGTCTCATGTTTTCGAAGCGTCTTCGGTAAGACGTCAAAGAATATGGCTTGTTGCCACGCGTTTGCTTTCGCTTCGCTTCGAGGATCGCTGGTGACCATTATATCCTCTGTCAAATATAAATTGAACCAGCCAATCACCATGTCTATTTCACAGTTTTCCGTCGCAGTTAGCTTCGCTATGTAAGGCTCCTGTCTATACAGTTTCTCGCAAACGTCACGGTAGCTATTAAAGTCAATTTTCAACAACGATTGCGGTTCAGACACGTATTTTAAATTATCATACGAATTCACGTCTTCACTGTAATATGTTTCGCCAAAATAAGTCGTTGTATGAACATTCATGTGTGCCACATTCAAAATGTCCTTCGTATTGTGACATAATTTGTATTTCTTGTTGAGTTCGTCACATCTGATACCTGTGACGAAGAATTCAGCTCTTCCGGGTATTATTTTGCTGTTTTCTTGGAGTAAGTTCTCCCAAGCGTGGCATATAGACTGTAGGATATATTCTCCGAATAGGGCGGAGTCGATCGTATCAGTGAGCAGTACTGAACGGGTACCGTAAATGTCGTTATGGTTGAGAACGACAGACGGTTTGTTGATTATGACCACTTCTTGTGCATTGTTGTCTTGCATCACGCATTCAGCGAGTCTGGCCATAGTGGCGGAAGCTTCGCACGCCGTGATCGCTACAGGGTTGCACTCACTCGCATACAACGCCAAAAGTCCTGTTCCTGTATCAATATCTAACACGCTGTCCACAGCAGTGGTCACACAACTCCTTATAGCTCTTCGGTACGCGTCATTACGAATCTTATCATTTAAATATCTGAACTGACATCTCGGGAACAGAAAGCATTTAGCGTTGTTCAAGTTCTTCTCAATGCTGACACAACTGTTATCAATGTTTAAAGCCTTCTCAAAATGGCAGAGCGCTTCAGAAAAGTATCCATATCTGTACAAATACCTTCCAATATCATTCAGTAACTCCACGTTTCCCGGAAACATTTTGATTGCCTTCTCGAAATTAGCAAAGATATCTGCCTTGTTGTCTTCTGCGGCTAGTTCTTCGTTCATTCGAGATAGTACTGCCCGAAATTCTACCTCGAATCTCTTCGCGATGCGCGGTTGTTTGTCGAAAGCGCACATGTACATGTCGAAGGCTTTTTTGAAGCTGTTGTGCCGGGCGAGCTGTCGCGCTAGGATTATGAAGTTGTAGGCTACGTCGGCCATTTTAACCGTTGACTGCGGCAAAACACACCTGTTATGTTTCTACTTAAAAACGCGCTTTACTACGGCGAACACACGAACTGTGTAGCCAGCCACACTTCGAGCTTAGCGTAGCGAATGTTCAGTCAACTGGTAAATTATATACTGGCTGTTCTGAGGACACTGTGTTTTTTGTTGCACTAAATTCACTGACACTATTATTGAACTAGAAATATCACAACGTGGAGACGTCTTGCTCAGTCGAAGTTCAAAGGAAAACTGAGCTTATACTGTTAATGGTAACAATAAATCTATCAGTGGTGGGGATAGCTTAAGACTGTTTTTAGGACAGTTGACTAATCCTTAAACTATTGTAAATTAGCAATGAAGAGTTGTAAACGTTTATCAGTAAGTAATTAGTGAATTACCTGGTTCTAAAATTATGACAAGCTGGTTGTTACTTAAAACAATAGTGTCGGAATTCGTTTAGGATAAGAAAGGTGTAATTAAGTTGTTACTTAACCGGTTTTATTGTACTTTCTTAGAATTGTATTTTAAGTAATACCTTTGAAGTTTTACATAGATTATTACCAAAATAAAAAAGAAACCAGAATTTTCTTAATTATTTAAAAAAAGGAATCACACAACATAACATAACATCACGCCTGTAATCCCCGAAGGGTTAGGCAGAGGTGTACCCATTAGTACACCCACATTTCGCCAGTTATGTTTTTAGTCCCATGTAATAGGGGGCGAGCCTATTGCCATCAACCGGGTACAAATCCAGACTCCGAGGCTGCTACTGAGAAATTCCTGATGGAAAAACCCAATAACACTTTGCCTGACTTGGGAATGGAACCCAAGACCTCATGCACAGCAGTCGCGCTTGCGACCACTAGACCAACGAGGCGGTCAAACACATGTATTTAAAATGAAATTGTGTGTTTCCTACACACAATTTCATTTTAAATACATGTCTCAATAAATTCACCAACAGGTTACAAGAACTGCAAGTGGAACGCGATGCGACATCAGAAACACAGAGGGACCTTCGCGAGCGGTTGCTCTCCGCGGCCAGAATACGAGAGAGCCGGGCGTCGCGCTGTGCGGAGCTGGACGCCGCGTATAGGAGGGCGCAGGCCATACGCGGGTACCTCACCGACCTTATCGAGTGTCTTGATGAGAAAGTAAGTCGATTATTATGTTTTATTGAGTCTTAAATTGTTTTGTACCTAACTGCCCTGTCCGCCAACGTTGCAAGGTTGTATTAAGAATGCTGAACCGAATAGGTGCCGATCCGCTTAGTGTTTAGGTACTACCGTTTTTTGTTTACTACAAAACGTCATTTTAAGCAACTTTTACTAACTACTAACTTTGTAATTACTGTAAAAAAATCAGCTGATCAATTGATTGATGCTGATTTTCTAGATCCAATATATATTTTTTTTTAAATATAAAGAAATATAATATTCTAACTAATCTGGTAAGTAACACACGGAACACACACTATAAACAAAGCAATATTAGTTAATCAATTATTCAAATGCGATGAACGAAGTTGACTCGTTGGTCTAGTGGTCGCAAGCGCGACTGCTGTGCATGAGGTCTTGGGTTCGATTCCCAGATCGGGCAAAGTGTTATTGGATTTTTCCATCAGGAACTTCTCAGTAGCAGCCTCGGAGTCTGGATTTGTGCCCGTTTGATGGCAATAGGCTCGCCGGGTGTACTAATGGGTGCACCTCTGCCTAACCCTTCGGGGATTACAGGCGTGATGATATGTTATGAACGAAGTACTAGAGAACTTCACGCGCTGCGTACAAAAGTAATCAATTACAATTTGGTCATGTTTTTTTACACCTCATATTTGTTTGTGTTAATTAGATGCCGCAACTGGAGGCGTTAGAATCCCGCGCCTTAGCGTTACACAAGCGTCGCTGTGACTTCCTCATAGAAAGACGACGAGCCGACCTGCGGGATCAGGCGCAAGATGTACTCGCACCGCCCGGTAAGAATATAAGAGAATAATTATTATTAAAAAGAAAGGTACATTTCCTTCGATGATCGGTCCCGCAATACATATGTATATGGCAAATCGCGAGATATTTCTCGCATCGTCTAAGTAAGTTTTACTTTATGATAATCACCCTAAACACAAAACTTATAAGCAATAATAAAATTACAAAGTATGTAAAATTTATAAAAAAATTACGAATAAGTCAAAATTCAGTCATTCATTATAGTCAACAAACTTCTTATCTGTATTTTTTTATATTGGTGCTGAAATAAACTAAAAATTATGATTGACAATACTTTACTTCGTTATCTGTAGTGATATTTAATAGTAAATTTCTTATGATAAAATCCAGGTCGAGCTGCCTCAAAGTCAGCTGACAGCGAAGAGAAGACACGTCGCGCTGCTGAGCGTGAGGGACGGAGACGCGCGCGCCGCCTGCGTCGCGAGGCCGCGGCCGCTGCCGCCGGCGGGGTTGCGCACGCGCACCGCGAAGGAGATTCCTCCGACGATGACCTGCCGCCGCACGAGCAGCATCACTACACGCAGGAGAGAGGTTAGCCAGATGACAACCGATTTAACTCTATTACGATTGTCAATAGGGTGTAAATTCGATTGTGTAATTTGCACAGGCATCTTAGAGCAAACTTTTATTTTTTTAATATTTAATTATTAATAATTATTAATTCTGTTTAACACTGTATACACAATATTATGAAACATTTATTTAAAAAAATAAGTATGGAGTTTCTTGCTCGTTCTTCTCTATAAGAAACTACCTTTTGGAAGGGAACTAGATACTATTCTTTTGTAAATGACATTCAATAGTCCAATTGAAATAAATGATTTGACATCTCTGAATTCAATTCATAAAAAAATAACTGGCTTATCCTACAGACGCCATCCGCGCGCAGTCGGCGTCGCTGTTCAGCGACGCGCTGGCGGCGTGGCGCAGCGCGTGGGGCGTGTGCGCGCGCCTGGCCCGCTGGCGCGCGCGCGCCGCCCGCCTGTACGCCGACGCCTACGTGGCCGACTGCCTGCCCAAGCTGCTCGCGCCCTACGTGCGCCACGAGGTCAGTACTGCCGGCCCACAGACTCATGGGCAATACATTATTTTTCTTATTATTCAATGCCAAATGAAAATATTTTCATTTGTTAACATCACACCACTTGGAATGCTATTAGCATATTTGGGTAGTTGACATCATTAATCAATAATTCCAAAACCAAATTCTTTAAAAAAAAGCTTTTTATTTTAGCCCTCAAAACTTGACTATAAAGTTACATTTTTGAAAGTGGGCCGGAGCCACATGTAATTCATTTCCTGCTATACATTTCGTATAAAACTACTTCGAATTTTGCCAAGCGGATTTTTACGGTTGGGCCCGCGCCTAAAATACGCCTCGCTTGAAGTAGCAGAACTGGTCGTACCAGATAGTATACACTACATGTGACTGTTTACCAAAGGCTGATTAAATTCCCGGCTTTTCAAATTATGTTAAAATTTGCGTTATAGATCGCTTCCATTATTATACTTCTACTGCTATCCACAGCTAATACTATGGAATCCGCTGGCAGATGAAGACAATGAAGACTACGAGAGAATGGATTGGTACAAGTGAGCATATATTATGACTGATATTTCATATTTTTCAATCAACCAAAAAATCAAAAATCTATCGTATTTAAAGTTCAATTAAAATTTTAAAAAATTGATTTCATAAAAAAAAATCAGTATCTCCGTAACCAGAAGATTCCCAAGTACGGTCTAGAAAAAATATCTCTTATGTATTTTATTTTTAATAGAATTTTCTAAACTTTTCTCCAGATGCCTGATGATGTACGGCGTCCGCACGGAACGCTCTGCAGACGACTCTTCAGAGTCGGCCTCCGATGGCGAGGTGGAGCCCCTGCCGGTGACGGAGCACACCGTGCGCGAGGACCCTGACCTGCTGCTGGTGCCTACCATCATCAGCAGGGTGGTGCTGCCATGCCTGACAGGTATGCTTACGTCTGCTTCTAAAATTATTTGATATACTTTTTTTGACCTGTCAAAACTTCGTATATTTTGTATGGCAATAGTAAATTGTGACTTCACTTATTTATCAACTCAATTGTGAAATCATTCAAAATTGTATTAATTGTCTATATTATAGTAATATCACACTATTATTGTCCCCGTGCAGGACAATGACCTCTTCTCAAACAGAGAAAGCATGAGCATTGAGAGCAAGGCGGATTATCTATTTCAGTCTTATATTAAAAGTCCAGGTTTCCTGACGATGTTTTGATCAATTGATGTCACTGATGTCCAAGATAAATTTAGAAAGAACATATGAATTGAAAACCCATGCATGAGAGGCGGGTGCTTCAATCACTAGGCCATTATGATACATACTTTAAATGGTCTTTTTATAATATATTTTATTACTTTGTCTTTCTAGAGCTGGTAACGGTGGCGTGGGACCCGATGAGCGTGCGGTCGTGCATCCGCCTGCGCTCGCTGGTGCTGCGCGCGGCCTCCACGCCCACGTGCGCGCCGGCCCTGGCGCGCCTGGCCGCCGCCATGCGGGGCCGCCTTGCCGCCGCGCTTGGGGCCGACGTGTTTCTGCCCGCGCTGCCGCCGCAGTATGTAATCATAAACATTGTCTTCGTTAGTCTTATTGGTCTTTGAATAATTATAAACACATGAATTTATTGGTTAATAAACTAGGAGTCACAAATTTTAAGTTAACTTAAAATATTAAGTTTATAATTATTGCTTAAATCAATTGAAATAATTTAAAATATACTATGTATAAATTCTCTTCTCTTCTGATTTGAAATATCTATTGGCGCACTTTAGCAGTAAAATCGACCTGTTTGCCGTAACGGAAAGCGGCATGACGGTTTCATACTATGTCTTTTTTTTTATTGCAGAGTGCTGGAGGGCGCGGGCGCGACGTTGTGGCGACGCTGCCTGGGCGCGGGCGTGCGTCTGCTGCGCGCGGCGCTCGCGCTGTGCGCGCCGCCTGCACTGCTGCACGCTGACGCGCTCGTGCTGTCTCTCATTGGTACATGCAGCTACAGAGATATATATAAGTAGAAAAAGTATTCACCAGTTTGACGGAGGTTAAACGACCATCCGGTCAAATCACGGGATCGAACTCCAACGGGATAGAATAGTCGTTTTGTAAAATCTCTTCCTAATTACGTCAGCTGTCTACCCATCTAATGTTAGGGATTAATAATTCCCTCAAGCTTATTTTACCTAAATTCATCAAAGGAGATTTTTACATATTAGCACTGCAAAGCACTTCTTCCTGATTGATGTGTACCTAGTACAGACACTGGTGATTAAAGCCAGTACAGAACCTCCTTTATAATAATTGTATTGTTCCGTGTGCAGACACGCTGTGCTGCGGCGCGGGCGCGGCGAGCGGGCCGCACGTGGCGCGCGCGGCGTGTGCCCTGAGCGCCAGCCTGCCGCGCGCGGGGGCGCTGCGCGCGCGCGCGCTCGTGCGCCTGGCCGCGCTGGCCACGCTCGCGCTCTCGCGCCTCCACAGCGACAACCCGCTGCATCTGTGAGTACACTGTAAATAGTTGTAAACCAGGGATATGTATTAGATATGATACACCGGATTATCCAATAGTTCCGTTTATTACATTTTTAACGAATTATAAACAGAAAATACAAAAATTATTAATATGATTTTTTTTACAATTACAATCAGAGAAAAAAATCGATAATTTCGGTTACGATTACAGAACTACATATCATCCCTGCTGTACTATACTGACCTTCGAACTAAAAACATTTGAGCAAAAATGTATTGTTTAAAAACTTTTATTTTTGTTTTGAAACATTTCTCTTTTTAGTGCGCAATGTAAAGCACACGAAATATTCGGGTATATAATATAAAAATATTGAAGATTATTAACATTTAACCTACATTTCGACCAGCTACAAAGTTCGTTAAATTAAAACATAATTTACAGAAAAGCACTGGAACAGGCGAGAGCGGTGATCGCAGAGGCGCGGGCGGCTGAATGACACACGGACCCTTCGGGGATGCCGCGCCTGCCTCCGCTATACCAGCCACACACCAACGGACTACCTGACGACGATACGACGGGACCGAGATCGACCTGACATAGACAAGATATTTTTACTTTTTATTTTAGCGACCCACCTCAACTTCGCACGAGTGCAATATATGAACAAACCTTCCTCTTGAATCACTCAATCTATTGAAGAAAACCGCATTAAAATCCGTTGCGTAGTTAAAATGATCTAAGCGTACGAACGGCGGGAAGCTACTATGTTTTATACTATGTAAAGATTACGAAGGTTTTATTCGATTCAATAGATATTTAAAAAAAATGCCTTATTTTTAATTTTTCATTGCATTTCAGTTTACAGATTGTTAATTACTCTAGAAGAGTTTAATATTGTTCTAGAGAAGATTTATGATATGAGAAGAGTAAATCGTCAGTATTGTATATGAAAATAGAAATAGAAATATTATAATTATATTAATAGTTTTGTCAAAACGCACCAACCCACATAAAAATAATTTAATGCTGATAAATTAGAACTCTATTCTAAGCAGAAGTTTTAGATGTGCAGTCAACGAAAGAGGTAGGTATGTAGAGTCGTCAGATATAGTTGAAGTTTTATTAGAAACCGATGGATGTAAAAACATAACATACCATCACGCCTGTAATCCCGGAAGGGTTAGGCAGAGGTGTACCAATTAGTACACCCACATTTCGCCAGTTATGTTTAAGTCCCATGTAATAGGAGGCGAGCCTATTGCCATCAACCGGGCACAAATCCAGACTCCGAGGCTGCTACTGAGAAATTCCTGATGGAAAAACCCAATAACACTTTGCCCGACCTGGGAATCGAACCCAAGACCTCATGCTCAGCAGTCGCGCTTTGCGACCACTAGACCAACGAGGTAGTCTGTATGGCAGGATGTAAAAAGTAAATAATAAACAGTTCATTAATTAAGTTTTAATCATAGACATCCCATCGGTTTCTAAGAAAACTTCAACCATATCTGACGAGCCTGCATATCTATTTCTTTTGTTGACAGTACATTAACCTATTTTTGTATGGATAGTAATAAACACATTTGACATATTGATTTAGTTTTACGTAATTGTGTGTTGACTCGTTTTGGCAAAACAAAGCTTAAATGTACTCTGACTTATTCCACATAGCCTTACATGCAAATTACACGCACATAATAGATAGACACAATTTTGTAGTTAGCAAACTTTCAAACTGATCACAATGCAGTAGTTGGAACCAAGGGAGCTAAATGATAGGTTTTCAAAGTGGGGGAAGCAGAGACCAGCAAGGGAGAGAAGGGAGGGGCGAGGACGAGACGGATACAAACTTAGGTTCAAAAGTTTTAAACTTGTAAACGTTTTCGCAATAAAAATCTTTGATGTAAGTAAAATTGTCGAGAGAAATGTTCTAGTATTTTATCGTATTAGGAACGTACGTTTCTACTGGTGAGAGTTAGTGCCCGTTATATTAGATTCACTTAGCTCTGTAAGTATTATAGGTATATTTTAATTTGTTCGATAAGTAAGATTTTGTTTTCTTTTATTTCTTGGAATAACTTAATTTTTGTATGGCTGCAATTGGCCCATTGTAGCGTACGGATGGTGTGGTTTCGTTTGCGCACTGGGCCAATGTGGAGTCATGATAGTTGATAAGACAATTTTAGGTAAAATAAAAATATTCGATTCGATTTTCGAATTGGAAATATACTATTCAATAGCATTTTTGTGGAATTCAAATATTTTAAATTTTTCAATTCAAATATCGAACAAAATTAAGTTCGTGTGAAGCCGTTGGTAAACAGGCGCTCGCATTCCATCCAGTTGTCTGTTATCTTGGTCGGCATAAGGTTGAATATTGGATGCACATCGAGATTTTCAAATTTCAATGTTATAATTTTAAATGATTTGTTAATGTGACAAGAGGTAATTGAGGCTTTTAGAGCGAAACTGATTTACTCTTTAAATCTCTGCGACTGACATTTTGAAAATAGAACATCCGGTTAAGGGTTTGTTTCATCACTCTCGTAAAATTGCTTAGCAGATAATTTCATTGAAATTCTGTTCCATTTTTAAATATGCCTAGTGGAACAGACGTTAAGATTAATAAACGTTATGCACGTACTTTGGTTTATGTTCTCGTCTCTATCTTGCACGTAAAATTTGACAGTTGTGTGACAGTGACAAAGCATCCGCTAAATTAACGTTGCAAAATGTTAGTTCCGTTAAATAGTTATTTATCAGAAAAGTTAGTCGAACGTACCAATTTTTAGTAGCTCGTAAAGCCTCAATTAATAATGCTAATTTAGAAATAATTAATTACACGTAGTTTTGGAATTGTGATGGCTGTTTCAGATCATTGTGAATGATATAGCGTAGTTATTTATGTATACTTTGTATATAAGTAACATGATCTAATTGTGTGAGGCTCTAAACAAGATGTTAAATACATGTTATGGGTCTATTTCTGGCTTTTATTTTGTCACACGTCATCTTGATTTTGAAATTGGAGTAACGGTAAAACGGGGTGAATAGAGAGGCAGGGGTGAATCGAGACGAAACTTTAAAAGGAATTATAACGTTAAACTAGTAAAGTTTGTCGCCAACAAGGAGACCAATTTGTTAATTATAATTCAGCAAGAACACTAGTCTTTTTTGCCAACAAACTATATTACAATAACATTAAAATCTCTTTTAAAGTTTCGTTCCGATTCACCCCTGCCTTTCTATTCACCCCTTTTTACGGTATTGAACTTAGTTTTAACAGCTCATAAATAATTTCAATAATTCAATATGTGCTTACGGCCTGTGCCAAATAAATATTTTTTTCATTCTTTCTTTCTAAATTAATGGACCTCGACCTAATTCAAAGTAAAAAAATGGGAGATATTTTGACATGGGCAGGAAGTGGTTCGCAGAACTAAATTATAAAAAAAAAACAAATTAAATAAAAATAATTCTTTTTTTAAATATTTACACGGTTTATTCATCGATTACTACGTTCTAGACGGGATTCAACATAATATTTCTTCTACGGCTTTCCGGTCTAACAAGTTCGTCTACATTCATAAATTTGTATAACAAAATAAATACCTGAAGTTTGTTTATTTTGTTTTCTTTTTGCATTCTAAAAATTAGAAATCTTTATTAAATTCTTAATTCCCTTTGTATCCCTTTTCTTTATTCCTGTACACTTTGTAATACAGTTCCCAGAAAGCCATCCTTCTGTAAAACGGCCGATATTCAAGTGTGATTGGTTTGTTCAAATTCAAAAATGGCCGCCGTCTCGCTTCCGTCGCTTCTATTGGCAGCCATTGCACGGTGATCAGATCTGTCAAAGATGGAGTCGGGTCGCTGTAACGTGAAGAGGGATTATTGAATAAATTACAAAATCGGAATGGGTTCAAGATAATAATGCTTCGATGTAACATTAAAAGACTATTCATAATTTTGGTAAGTTAATTTATGTATATTGTGTTTTAGTTAGCGAACAAATAGGAAACCCGAAGGTTGAATTCCAAATTTAAATAATTTCGTTTTGGTTTTTGCATTATGGTATTTTTAATCTAAAACGTAGCAGACAGAACAGAAAAAGTAAAGCGATTCCATTTTCAATTTGTATTGTTGCTACATTGCTACATAACCCAAATAGCGTTTTTTTTTTCTGTTTAGAGGTACGGCATTATGTCAGTTTTATGAAAAAAATAATTTGTAGTAGGCGGGTATGCAGCGATTGTTCTTTGTTCATATTTAGTATTTTTTTGGTTTTTTTTTTATTTTTATTTAGTTCGTGGTTGAAACAAATGGGTGACAACAAAAACCACAGCGAGAAGCAGTGGGAGTTTCAGCATGTCCAGATGCAAGAAGGTACCTAAATATTGTCTTATTGTTTAGTGATACTTACCCGTATTTAGCAAAATTAGTCCACATTGTCGTCATAGTATCAATCATCTTCTGGTCCTCCTCATTTGGTACTTTATTCTTAAACATTGCCATTTCGAACAAATAGCCCAGATCGTCCCCGTGACACGCCCCCGGCGACGTGAAATTCCCCGCAATCTTTACCCTATTTCTACCCCCTTCATACGAAAATACATATCTGTAAACTCTATTTGCATTTGCGTTCAAATATTTGTCTACCGTTCTCTCAGCAGGGTAGCAAAATACAAAGTCAGTTCCGAAATCGAAAATATCGCTTTGTGAATCTGCGTTTAAAACCCGGTCGCCGACGTAAAAATGTCTGACAGTATCCTCGTCGTAAATTCCGTCAAAATCTTTCACTAATTCGTCTCCAAAACTGTAATTTTCATAATAGGCTTTGTCGGATTGTTTTGGGTATAGAAACATGACTTCTTTGTTTGTATGTCCGATCATGAGATCCATGCCTTTGACTTGGGGTTGTAGGTTGAGAGGGAAATCGGTTAAATAAGAATCTTCTCCGACGGTCTCTACGCACGGCCTTGTTAGTGGATGGCCACGTCTACTCACGATACGTGCGTTGTGAGTCGCTTGCATGACTTCTAAAGGGTCTTTATTGCTGAGGTATTTCAGCGCTCCTTTTACAGTTCCCCCAGTATACCCAAGATTATAAGCTATATTAAGAGGTATACTATCATTTTGCGTCGCTATAACCCATGTTGTCAACGCAGACCCACTTTGCATGATCGCTCTTTGGACTAAATCTTCGTTAGTCAGCAGTTGGATGTCTAGAGTCATGGCTCCCGCCGATTGTCCAAACGCCGTTATTTTTGTTCTATCTCCCCCAAATGCTTCGATATTGTCTTTTACCCATTTAAGCGCTAGAATCTGGTCTTTTAAGCCTTGGTTACTGAAACCTGGTTCGCTGACACACAGGAAGCCGTATGGTCCTAATCTGTAGTTAATTGAGACGATTATAACATCATGTCTGATTAAGAATTTTGGTGATAAATCAGCCATTCCCTTGCGTCCTAGTACGAAGGATCCGCCGTGGATGTAGACCATTACGGGTAGTTTTTTGTTGGAAGTATTCGGTACGTATACGTTGAGCTGTAGGCATTGTATCGTGCCGACGGGCGCGCCGCTTCTGCTGTACTGTGGGCACGCGACGCTGTCGTCGTAGGCCTCGTACGTGCTGTTGAAGCCAGGGTGAGGTGCTGCTGCCTGAAACGTGCCGATGGCTCAGGTTAGTTCATTCATTTAAATCCGTTATCTATCGCAGATTCTTCATTACTGACATCATTCCGTGCTTCGGAAAGCACGTTAAGCTGTTGGTCCCGGCTGTCATACGTGGATCTTTGACAGTCGTTACAAGTCGTCAGAAGCTTGAAAGTCAGACAACCAGTCTTACCTAGGGGTATCGTATTGCCCAGTAACTGGGTTGTGGAGGTCAGATAGGCAGTCGCTCCATGTAAAATACCGGTATTCAGCTGAATCCGGTTAGACTGGAAGCCGACCCCAACATAGTTGGGAAAAGGCTAGGCAGATGATGATGATCTATTGCAAATTCTTCTCCATGTGAAACTACATTTTAGAAGGGGCAACTGGATTCTATTATAATTATTTTTCTTTTTTAACTGAATGATTTGACTTTGACTTTTAGCCCATCTGCTTGTTGTTTATTGTGATGATTAATAGGAACAAATATAGGAATAAGATTGTTTATCGTATTGGAATATACACACATTGTGGTTCCCCATTTTGAATCCCTGACCATCGTCAGCATGGGTCTTTCTATCTCGCTGAGAGCGGAGTACTATTTTTATTTTTTTCCCTAGTTTACGCTGTCTCACTGCTGGGCAAAGACCTCCAAATCCTTTCAGAAAGTATTTTCTCTCCCGCACTATTTATATGTATAAACATTCAAATCGGTTCAGTGGTTTACGCATTAAAATTTTAGTATGCATATTCTATTTGTATGACAACTAAGTTTTTTTTTAAGCCATGAGAGGCGTAATGTTGTTTACAATAAAATCAACAGTCAATATTTACATTCTACGAATCATTACACGTGAAAATCAGTGTGGAACTACTTAGGCAAAAAACTAGCAACCGCATTATTATATTTTCTTTTCCTTATACGGTCAACCACACGGTTGCGGATTGCGAAAATCGACCTTAATGCTATTATGTTAAGGTTCAAAACACAGAACTGTTAGGTAAGTGTACACTTTACATCTCCATTGTCACATGTGATAATTGTATTTAACGAGTTCACAAAATTTACTTTAATACACATTGAATTATTCAACATAGTAAGTCATTTTGATAATTGATGCTTTTATCAAATATTATTTTTTTGTCATCGGAGTCGGCGGTTCTTTTTGTGTTGTCAATTCTGATATTTAAGTGACTAATAATACAATTTTAAATTGCATGTAAATAAAATAGTTATAGTAATAGTAGACACTAAACAGTATATTATAATTCAATAGACATCAGCTCATTTAAAAGTTTTATCCTAGTAATGGTGCGGTGTTCATGGCCTACTTATTACAGTGCCCAAAGTGTCCCTTCATCTGCACTTTAAAAGACATAAACAGCGTTACTGATGTCACGATAAACGTGGTCACCTACTGGGCCCATAAGTTATAGAAAAAAGTAAAAAAAAGGTATTACATATTAAAAATCATAGATTGATGGACTGCCTCGATGGTCTAGTGGTCGCAAGCGCGACTGCTGTGCATGAGATCTTGGTTTCGATTCCCAGATCAGGCAAAGTGTTATTGGGTTTTTCCATCAGGAATTTCCCAGTAGCAGCCTCGGAGTCTGGATTTGTGCCCGGTTGATGGCAATAGGCTCGCCCCCTATTACATGGGACTTAAACATAACTGGCGAAATGTGGGTGTACTAATGGGTAGACCTCTGCCTAACCCTTCGGGGATTTTAGGCGTGATGTTATGTAAATCATAGATTCAAAAATTTCACTTAAAAAAAGTTGAACATTATTTTGAATATTTTCCACTCACTATAGCGCCCCTATGTGTCATTTACTGGGTAACGTAAAAAAAAAAACATTTAAACTTACCCCAAACGGATGGCTTTCATCCACCACAGCGTACGGCACTCCCAAGAACACTGTATAATCTCCATCCCCCTTCAAACCTTTTATGGTCCCCTTCGACGTAACCACTACTGGACCGTCCCCCTCACCGTAAACGCACTTGATAACAAACAAAATAAACATTAACGTTTTCATTGTTATTTGAAAAAATATAATCTTTTAAAATAAAATAGGCCAGTAGCAACGTGTTTGCACCTAAAGCCTAAAGAAATGACTGATGATTTAAATGTTAACATGTTTTTTTTCCGTAAGTACTTACAGCAGACGACTCATTGCGAAATACGTAGTGTATCTCCAGACAGTGCATGTACAGTCTGTAAAAGAGATGGGTATGCAGGGTCATCAGATATAGTTGAAGTTTTCTTAGAAACCGATGGATGTTTTCAAATGTTATTTAATTTAGCTTGAAAGTCGGCGGCTTTGGTTTTGTTTCTTGTTATGTAGGTATTGCCACCGACTTCCAAGCTAAAGTTATTTTTTATTTTGTAGTTTTTGAAGGCGGTCATATTTTTTTGTAAAAAAGCTTTTTATTTTTCATTTTTTAGTGCTTGTGTCTTGATGTTTGAAATCCTTACATAAAGCCCTTTCAAACAATACCTCACACGATATATTTAATTTTGGAAAGTGGTAGGAGGGGGATTGACGTACCCCCTCCACACTTCCTTCAGTCAGTCATCGACTACACGTATAAACAAAGCAATTTTTCTTATTACGGCGGTTCTGCTATGATTTTATAAGAAGTTCCGTTCCATATCTCCAAAGTTCATCATCAGATCATGACAATATTCCTATTCGGAACTATACTCTTTCAAACAAAAAAAGAATCATCCAAATCGGTTCATAGTTGGCGGAGTAGAATCGTAGAACAAAGATACAAAAAAAAAAAAAAAACACGCGTCGAATTGAGAACCTCCTCCTTTTTGAAGTCGGTTGAAAAGTAGATAATTAACTGTTTATTAAAAACCTTCAATCGAAGATATCCGTCGGATTCTAAAAAAACTTCGACTATATCCGACGAGCCTGCATACCTATCTCTTTTGTTGACTTTACATTAAAGATAATTTGTTTCATCTGTCATTAAATTAATTAAAACAATGTATGTCGATAGGTATTTTTTTTATGTTTGTGATTTTTTTGAGGTCATTTGTAATAAAATTTCCGATTGTAGGATCAAGGGGTCAGTTTAGTATAGTTTATTTTTAGAAAGTTCAAAACTTTATCATAAATACTGTATCTTAAAGATAATGGGGTTACGTTGTGGATTCTAAGAAATAGAAGGTGAAAAACCTCTCGTACAAAATTTACAAACATCGTTGCAGCAACACGCGTGCAGGACAACTTGTTTTGCAAATGCTATGTATTTTTTGGTCTAGTGGAAGCAACAAGCGTCACTGCCAAGTTAGGGGTTCATCAATATGTCATTCAAGTTAGTGCTTTAAATCTTGTGCGTTAAAGTATTTTTTATAATAAAAATATTTTATTAAAAATATTTCGCTGATAGCTAACGATTGGATTTTAACGAAATCTTCGTTGCCATGTCGGAGCGATGTTGGTGTGTTGTGTAGGATTACCGTTACATAGACTATGAGAGTAAGAAAAATGGGAGTGTACCTGCGTTTGCGCAGACACTTGTGCACTAAAATATCTCCTGCATACTTGGCTAAACTACATTAAGATTGCCATAATGACCTAAATTCGGTCGGGAAAATATTACCACCAAAAAAAAAACATGTTGCTGCAACAGTGTTGCGCAACTCGTCTGTAACCGTTTGTAATTTTGTTTTCTACGGGGCTTGGGGGTTAATAAATAATAAAATAAAAAATCGTTTAAATATTTCCTTTGGCTTTATTTCTAAACCGGCGAATCAGTTTCGCGGTCATCGACCACAAATCTAGCGTACATAACATACACATCTTAAAACAAAGTCCACATCGCGACCGACCGTTCGTTAATCATACAATTATATATCACAAGTAAATAAAGCATTTTTAAAACAGTTGTAAAATAAAAACCAACAAGCTATCCTTTAAAAAAACAAATGTTTAAAAAATAAGGACTCTACTGTTGAATTTAAGCAATATTTATATTTACATACATATTTTTTGAGTCAAGCATTTTTAAGCCTAAACATAATAACAATCTACACAATTATTTAAGTAACTAAAATCTTGAACAAATCTATACATTTCTACAAATTCGGTTTTATACAATTCTGGAAAGTTATCTCAATTTGTTTATGGCTTATAGGGATAGCTTGTTCTTAAACTTATAATTTTATAACGCTACGTTGACGCACGCAATGTTCAAATTAATTTACATGAAGAAGACGCTTAATTTTTTTTGACTCCATATTGAAATTACTTGTCTATGGAACATTCCAACATTCAAACAGCTTAATTTCTGAAGTTGCTTCCTCTGACGTAATTTCCGACGCTATAAATAAGTCACTAAGTATAGGAGGAAACAGACTTATAGCACGCTATGCCATCCCACGCGTGCTTATTGGCCAAAGATTAGATTCACGAGAAGAAATGTGACCAATGAGTACGCTCCACTTACGTGGCGTGGCGTAGCGTATTATAACTCTATTAAGCTGTGTTTACTTTCGAACTTTTTTCGATTCCACGTCAACGTAGCATAGTTAAGTATTATCACATAATAAAGTATAAGTGTTAGTCGGTGTTGTCACATTATTATGGCGTTACCTACAGTCCAACTGATCCTATATACAGGGTGATTTATTTATCTTTTATACAGATATTAGTGAGTTACTCTTCGACACTGAACTAAAATACAACGGACTTTTTAAGATTTTTTAGATGCTTATTTCTTAATCTTTATTATCTGATTGACACATAGACATAAAATGTATTTATGTTTGCAAAATGTTTTAATAAAAGTAGGTGCATAAAGCTAAGGTGACGGAGAAATGGGCGGGGCATGTCTAGAACCATAGACAATTATATGCCTGTAAAAAATCGGATTACAAACTTTTTACTGTTTTATTAATTTTCAACCTTTTTTAAAGTCGTTAAAAAAGCACTGGATGGATGCATTTTAGTTCAAACCCGAGAAGCTTGTGTTATTAATTAACAAGTAATAATTAAAAAAAACAATTCTAAATATAATCGTAATCACTAAAATTTAAAAGTAAAATTACTTACAAAAAAATCTTCCGTAATTATCTTATAATACACAATAATTTTATAATTATATGGGATTTAGATGTAGTGCAAGCAGATTGACTCACAACCCATTTTGGAATATTAATTTAAATTATTAATGGGATACTGTGAAATGTTACCACATTAAAAAATATATCGGTTGTAAAAAGACGCTTAACGGAACCGGAAACTTCCATGTTTAACTAATCATTGCGAACAATTTTTTTGATCTGACACCTTCTGTTTACAAATATATTGATAGTCAAAATTCAAACTTCTAACTAAACTTTATTGGCCTTATTATAAACAAAATTTTTGCTTAAAACAGGTTTAAACCATTGAGCCAATTTTTGTATTATAAACTTTATCTTTATCGAAATAAAGTTCGAAATTCAAAAACTTTGTTGTTTCAGCAAGGACTTTGTTTTATAATGAGGCTGAAAATATCCCCACGACCTCTGTATGCACTCATAAGCACAATAATTTATGTGTAGTACATTGCATGGCACAATACTATTTTTTCATACAAATAATTTTTGCTCAATGCTATTTAGCTTGATAATTTTACGTAATTAACGGGTGTCATGTGTCTTTTTACACTCTCATAAATCGATTATTTTTAAATCGATTCCTAGAAAATTGAGAGAAAGTATTTTTCGTACTGGCTGACAATGAATCTAGTTTTTTTAGGGCTATTTTTTCTATCGCCAGATAACTCTTACCAGAGGAATAAATATGGCGGCTTGACAGCTTTTGTATAGAAAATATGTCAAACTGGCATTCTTATTCCTTGGATAAAAGTTATCTGACTATTAAAAAAGCATCCCTTATATAGTAACATATTTCACAGTATTACAAAAAATGGAGCGTACAATAATTTCGAGACATCACTGAATTGAAAACGTAGCTACCATTTGTTATTTAAATTACGATCTAAACTAAAATTGTTAATAACCGTCTTCAAATCTATCTACAATGATTTTTGTATAGTTTTATTATTAGCATAGATAAATAGTAACATAATCTTTAGAATTAAGACTAATTCCACATTAATAAATGATCAGAAAGTCACAAATTACTTTTTTGATTATTTATTAATATCTATTTTAGGAAATAAATACTCAAGTCGTTATTGCACCTTTATAATTTTCAACCCCAATTCTCTTATTCGAAGTGTTTCTATAAAATATAGTAATTTTCTCGACTTCTGTAATGTATCAGGCACTTTACACCCACATTTCGCCAGTTATGTTTTTGTCCCATGTAATAGGGGGCGAGCCTTTAAAATAGTAATAATACCAGCCTAATATTGTCCTATTACAGGGCAAAGGCCTCTTCTCATACAGAGAAGACACGAGCGTTGATCACCACGCTTGCTCAAGGCTGATTGGCGATTCCAGACTTATTTGAATTAAAAGTCCGTACTGTTGGATTTTCAACGCTCGGCTCAGCGCCGAGAGTTGGAATTCCAACAACAGAAATTACAAAGTAATAATAAAATGGTGCTGTTTTAAGAGGTGGCGGGTTTGTCCTCTGGTCAAATAGTGTCTATTATGAGGCGGTGAAACAAGCCTTGAGTTGAAAGATTTTGAAGAAATTATGTTTTTTGAAAATATAGAATGTACTTTCACCAAACGATTTAGAACTATTTTTTTGTTATATTTTTTTAGCCATACTCTATTCAACACCTAGCTTAAAAGAATACAGTTTGTGATGTATGAACTTTTTTGTCAGACCGTCGTAATTAATGATTTTGAAATGTTCAGGATTTATTCCAGTCTTTGTAAAGTACTAATATTATATTCGGTTTCAGATGAAAAGTAAAACGTGCAAGACGGTTAGGCGTCATGTTTAGTAGCCTAATGTACAGTTGAACAAACTATTTGGTATAATAATCATAATACTACATTTCCAATTTTCATTCATATTGTGTGTGTCACTTTAAATCAAATTGTCGAATCCTTCTGAATGATATTAGGAGTTGATTACTCAGCTTGTGTAAAATATTTTGGTAGGCGGCTTGAGGGAGTTAACTGGCAGACATCGTCACGTAAGAAAAAGCGTTATGCCCCCTCCAGGCATTCTTCTCTCTCTTTTTAGGGTCCCCTGACCACTTTAAAGTAATAAGTATAGGTAAGATAAGGGTGTCCTAGTTCAGGGACCACACTTTTGTAATGTTGATTAGAGTAAGAAATAAACTCATTATTATTATTTTTACTTAGTACCCTATATACCAAATGGTTTGTTTGACTGTACATTAAGCACGCCATATTGATTTCAGGATATTTCTGAATGCGTGATCATGTAAGCTTTAGTCATTGTCCGAATAACAAAAATCATTAAAATCACGCCACGTTGTGGATAGCAGCAGTGGTATCTGTAAGAATCGGTTGAGTGAGTTTGAGGTGAGTTCTGGTGCATGGGATTGGTAGCTCACCTCAAACTCATTTCACCTAAATTCACAAAGGGAGATTTTCACAGAATAGGTCGCCTGGTTTTATTAAATGGACTTTCAGAAATCGAACACTATAAGTCCAATCGCGTTAAGAAAATAGTAAGCCATCGTTCTCCACTGACTTTGACGTTGACCAATCACGTCGCAGTCCACCGATACTGACCAATCATTACATAATCCCGGAAGAGTTAGGCACAGGTGTATTCATTAGTACACCCACATCTCGCCAGTTATGTTTAAGTCCCATGTAATAGCAGGCGAGCCTATTGCCATCAACAGGGCACAAATCCAGACTCCGAGGCTGCTACTGAGAAATCCCTGGTGGAAAAACCCAATAACACTTTGCGCGACCTGGGAATCGAACCCAAGACCTCATACACAGCAGTCGCGCTTGCGACCACTAGACCAACGAGGCAGTCAGGTAAGTATTAAGCATTGAGCTAGGTACTTGGAAATCGAACCCAAGACCTCATCATGCTCAGCAGTCGCGCTATGCGACCAATAACGTCACAAATTGTTGCACAAATACCAATCACACTTCTGTTTCACTGATGACTCAGTATTTTCTTAACTCGAATGGTCTATAGTTTGTAATTTACCTAATCATACTTCAAAGACTTGCTTTAACATTTTACATACACCTTTGATAGTTTAAATTACTGTAAATTGACGACATAACCTGAAATATTTTATTATATTTGTTTATTCATTTCAATAACAATTTTCTAACATATATAGTCACATTTCAATGATAGACCCAAAGTGCTCTATGCTTATTTTACAGTACTTTAGATAAATATTATTCTAAATTCGAACATCTAGTTCCTTTGATCGAATGCTCAGCTACCCGATTTCCAATCTAATAATCGATTATAATTTTATCGATACTTTTATCGGTACGATCTTTTAGTAAAAGTATCGATATTACAATCGTCAGTTTCAACAATTAGCTACATCAACTCAATTTTAAATAGGTCGAAGTTACAACAATCTTGTCACTTAAAATTGAATCGTACGCACAGGCACTAGAGCTGAATTTATCACAACAATCAACATAAAGGTACATACACACTGGGCGGGCGACAGAGCCTCTGTGGTAAGGGAGCGTGCTCACTCGATGCAGTCAGATAGTTAGACCTTCAGAACAGTCGGTCAGACGTTCATAAGTCCATGTGGTGAGGTGTCGACGATGATTGCTCAGCTGGTAATGCTGCTACACCTGGGGAGAGTGAAAATAGAGAGTTTATATTATTTTGATGTACCAAAAATTTTATTTCATATACTTAAATCTTCTCCAGAATATTACGAACACAACAAAAAAAGAATCAGCCAAATTGGTTCTGCCGTGTTTTGAGCTAAGTAATAACAGAACATAACATATCGTCACGCCTGTAATCCCCGAAGGGTTAGGCAGAGGTGTACCCATTAGTACACCCACATTTCGCCAGTTATGTTTTTAGTCCCATGTAATAGGGGGTGAGCCTATTGCCATCAACCGGGCACAAATGCAGACTCCGAGGCTGCTACTGAGAAGTTCCTGATGGAAAAACCCAATAACACTTTGCCCGACCTGGGAATCGAACCCAAGACCTCATGCACAGCAGCCGCGCTTGCGACCACTAGACCAACGAGGCAGTCAGTAAGCATTAAGCATTGAGCTAGGTAATGCATTTAGTAAATTTATATTTATTTATATTTGGAATTAAGAATGTAATGGAAGGCAATAACAATTAAATTGTTCTAAGCTTTGAACGATGTACTTCTTATGTATGCCTTCCATGAAACGTTTACAATCCTGATTCACTTAAAATTTATTTTACTTTTCCTAATTGTTGAGTAATAGCCCCAATTATTATTTTTAATGGATTCATAATATTAATATCCATATTTATATTATATAAAAATGAATCCTTATTTCCTTTGGTCACGTGTACCATTTTCACTAATTCTTTAATTGTTGTTTTGAAAGGTTTTTAAGACAAAAAATTTAATATGGCGATACGAAGCTTGCTGGGTCAGCTCGTAAATATTAATTGTGTAACGAGGTTTTCCGAAATGACGATTTATGGACTATCTGGTTTGTTTCGTACAATAATAAGACATACCAATCTCGCCCCGTGTCTCAGTGTTGATGGAGTGTGAGTCAGATATGAGCAGCGGCGCCGTGTGGTCGCGCCGCGCTGCGCCCGCGCCCCCCGCGCCCCCCGCGCCCCCCGCGCCGGCCGAGCGCGCGCGCGGGCGCCGCGAGCGCCGCGCGCGCCGCTCTGACGTCACGCCCACCGTGGACACGGCGGGCACGCTGGGCAGCAGGGCTTCTCTGTCGCCTGTCTCGACGCTGTAACACAACAAACATTATATGCTTTAGTTATGTTTTCTTTAGTCCTATTTACTAACACAAATGTTATTATATATGACGAGACAGGGTCCTCGCGGTTGTTTTTAAAAAACGTGACGTCAGCATTGCTGACGTGACTAATATCCTGGTCAGGGTTGCTGCTCATCTTGGATAATGAAAATAAACACAGTAAATGCTTTCTGTAATTTATTCTTCAACTTACCGAGGAGGTCCGATCGCTACAACGACGGCTCGAGTAAGAATGCCCGAGTCCGGCGAGCGCTCGGCTTTTTATAGTAGAATTGAGTGTGTCATTCATTTGAACAAAACACCCACTTCCGCACAATAAAATTAGTTTTTACATTATAAAATGTTACTATTTTATAAACAAACGTTTTATAACCTTTTTAAATCAATTAACATGCGTAAATCTATTTTTAATGTTAACACGTAGTAAAATAATGACCACATGTTTTTATTTTTGAAATGTAGTTTCTCACCAACGTGACATACATTGAAAATAATCTGTATTCTTATAAGTATTACTAATTTGATAATTAAATGATTTGAAATACAATTTTTGACTTAGTTACAATCAACAAATCTGATTTGATTTTAAGGTTATTCCGGAAACGTGTTTTTATTTTTTATCGAATTGTGGCGACCCGCCGACATATAATATACTTAGGTTAAGGTATTTATCTGTCTTAGTAACCTGAGAATAAATGATTTATTATTGTTATTATTTATTATTATAACTAATTTATTAAACTTTACAATTATGCCGTAAAGTGGAAGTATGAGGTATCCCTCCCCACACCTGCACTTAACTGGCCACTGGTCCCGCGATAAACATGACCTACTGGGCCCAAGAACTCAACCAATAAAAAAAAGAATCATCCAAATCGATTCATAATTGGCGGAGTAATCGTAGAACAAACATACAAAAAAAAAAAAAAAAAAAAAAAAAAAAAACATACGCGTCGAATTGAGAACCTCCTCCTTTTTGAAGTCGGTTGAAAATTACGCAGTTCTGAGGCAACAAATTAAAAAAAAAGTACAGCCGAATTGACGAGCCATCAAACCATATACCCAAAAATTGCTGTCAGATTTGAAAATAACTCGTGTATCGTAAAAAGATATTCGTACCGAAGGAATCTGATATCTATATCCATACTTGCGTGTGTATTAAACACGAAAAAGAAGTAAAATATATTTAATGAATAATACTCACGTTTCGTCATTAACATTATTAGTCTCGTCATTGTCTTCTGAAGGTGACGCTACCTGTAACAATACAATAACGTTTAAAGATAAACTTTAAAAGATTAACATACCATCACGCCTGTAATCCCCGAAGGGTTAGGCAGAGGTGTATCGATTAGTACACCCACATTTCGCCAGTTATGTTTTTAGTCCCATGTAATAGGGGACGAGCCTATTGCCATCAACCGGGCACAAATCCAGACTCCGAGGCTGCTACTGAGAAATTCCTGATGGAAACACCCAACAACATTTTGCCCGACCTGGTAATCGAACCCAAGACCTCATGCACAGTAGTCGCGCTTGTGACCACTAGACCAACGAGGCAGTAAAAGATTAACGTTTAAAGATCTTAGTTCAAAAATAGTTTATAAGAAAAGCTGTCTACATTCGCGTTATTTGATGTTTGCATGCAAGCTAGTATATTTTGTAACAAAATGTCGGTTATTTTTAAAACTGACTGTAATTAAAAAAAATAAATAAAAGAACCCCTGACGGCGGCACCTTGAACTAATTTTCATCAAACATAAATAAGAAAAAAATAAAAAAAAAACAAAATCAGTTCATCCGTTCGGGATCTATGATGCCACAGACAGACACACACACACAGACATGTCAAACTTATATAATAAAACCTCGTCGTTTTGTAAAACATAGTGACTATGTTATTTCTAACCTCAGTGTTGTCTGCCTCCCTGTTGGCGCGGAGTCGCGACATGAACCGCGCCGCGCGCACGAACGGGTTCTCTCGCTGCTCCTCGAACGTGCCGCCCTGAAGCAATACAAACGAATTACAATTATAGCTGCATGTGTCTAATTAATTTAATAACGAGTCTCTTTGTTGTCACTATCAGTCTGTCTGGCGTCCTTATCAGCCTTTCTGGTGTCGTAATTATAATTTTCATACCAGCCTATTTCTGCCCCTCTGCAGGGCAAAGGCTTCTTCTCATAGAGAGAAGGCATGAGCATTGATCACCACGCTTTTCAGACTTATATTAATTACAAGTCCAGGTTTCCTCACGATGTTTTCACATACATAACATAAACATAACATCACGCCTGTAATCCCCGAAGGGTTAGGCAGTACCCATTAGTACACCCACATTTCGCCAGTTGTGTTTTGTTTGTTATGTTTTCCTTCACCGGTGTCAGTAATGTCTAAGATAAACTTTAGAAAGTACATATGAATTGAAAAAGTCACATTGGTACTTGCCCGGATTAGACCTACAACCTCATGCATGAGAGGCGGGTGCCTTAATTATACGCCATAATTTTCCCGTAGAGTCTAGTAAGGACACCAGCGATACTGATAAGGGTACCAAAGATATTGAATGGTGTCGATTCTATTATGCACTAACTAAACTTAATTTTAACTGTTTCTTTCTTTTTCTTTCCAATGAAACAAGAAAGGGACGGATGAAAAAAAAAAGGGCTGTCAAAAGTCAATCTTACACATTCACACCATTGTAGTTGACATCTTAAAACATATAGATTAAAAATATGCAGAATTTGAAGGCGAAACTAATTTGACATCTCCTACTTCGTTTGTGTCACCATCCTTCTCTTTTGCTGTAAGTCAGTAAGAGATGCAAACTCTCTAAATTTAGTCTAGTTTGTGGACAAGGGCATCGGCACCTGTGTTAGTAATTTTAGGACATGGATATAAACAAGCTACTATAATTAAAAAATTAAAATACACGACTGCCAAAATTGCACATATTTGTACTTTGTTTACTCGTTAGTTTTTTTACGACGTTTTTTATCAACAGTGTCATATATTTTTTTAATCTATTTGTCAAATTCTAGACGATAAACATAGACACGGCCAGATTCATTAAAAAAAATAATGAGGCTGGTATTAATTTACGTTTTAAAGTGACCACACAGAATTAATTTTATTTTTAACTAGCCTATGTTACTCGGAACGATGCCAGGATTGTAACGATACCCCATACATCTGATTCGGTTCAGGCGTTCAAAAGTTATGGTGGAATAAAGAATCTCACATACATACATACATACATACATACATTAACGCTGAACACATAACACTCCTTTTTTTGGGGCAGTCGTGTAAAAATGGTTTGTACTTTCTTATTTTGAACAAACTATTTTCAGATTTTGCATATTTAAACTTATGAATAAACTTTGTATGAGTACCTGCGTGGCATTGTTGTCGTTGAGTAGCGGCTCAGTGTCGGTGGAGTCGGAGTCTGTGTGCACGCGGCGCCGCTCGCCCGCCGCGAACACTCTGCGCTTGCACACGGGGCACACGCGCTTGTTCTGCGTCAGCCACGGGTCGATGCACACGGCGTGGTACGCTGGAAGTGAATAAGGAATTTGTTAGTTAATGTTAATAAACCCTTCTCGAACTCTGAGAATTAACCTTCTTACAGTATTTGCAGACCTCGTGCCGTCTTGCCCGAAGAAATGGCGCTTTATGAGCTTGGCGCTACAGCCCTTGAATTTTGTTACATAACATGATGCCTGTATTCCCCGAAGGGTTAGGCAGAGGTGTACCCATTAGAACACCCACATTTCATCAGTTATATTTAAGTCCCATGTAATTGAAGGCGAGCCTACTGCCATCAACCAAGCACAAATCGAGACTCCGAGGCTGCTACTGAGAAATTCCTGATGTAAAAACCCAATAACACTGCCCTACCTGGGACCACTAAACCAACGAAGCAGGCAGTGAATTTTGTAAGGTCATAATGATCCCTTTTGCACATCTGTGTTTCTATGACTTTCCCGTAATAATCTCGTCATAATTCGGTCAACTCGATTATTTTTTATAGAAAGGATAAATTTTATCCATAGGATAAGGACACTAATATCCACGCTTCTAATTATTTAGTTAACTTTCTAAATTACATAATTAATTTAAAAGCTCGTAACAGATTCCTTATTTACAAAGTGTAAATCATCACAACTCACCATGTGCACAGGGCAGTACCCGCAGCCTCTCTCCCTCCTGGTAGTCGTCAAGGCAGATGGCGCAGGTGTCGTAAGGGTCGCCCTTGCTGAACTTGCACGTGGGTATCTTCTTGAGGGCGCGGCTAGGGAGCCGGTGGCGACGAGCGCGGCGACGGTCTTTTATGCATTTCACTATCTGTAATAGTAATGATAAAATTATTATATGGTATTTGCAATATCTACCATGATAATGGGTCGTTAGTCGGTTTTATAAAACACTGGCTTTTATCCGCGACTTCGTCCACGTGGCAATAAGCTCGACCCTTTATTACATAGGACTTCAACATAACTGGCGAAATGTTGGTGTACCAATGGGTCTACATAACCCTTCGGAGATAACAAGCGTGATGTTTTATGAGTCCGTCCGTGTAAATGTCGGTTAATATGAACGCAGACTGTCCTTTCTTGGGGTTCATTTTTACCCCGTACTAGATTTCATCAAAATGGAATCAGTGGATTAGTCATGTAAACGTAACAGACAAACAGAGTTTCTTTCGCATTTATAATATTAATATGGATTGCGACTCATTAAACTATAATATGTAAGACGAACGAAGATAATAGTTTATTTATACGCGTACAAATGAAGCCCCATACCACAAAAGGTCAAAGACTTTCCCAAATTTTCAAAGGTTATGCAATTATTCAACATATTGAAAAATGAACCTTATTGCTTAGAACATACGTACCATAAATACTAGTATAACGAGTAGGCACAGCACCACGACAATTGCGAATGGTAGGAGCAGGTGTGTGTTGATGTTGAACGGAAGGTCGCCGTTCACCATTATATAAGAACTGAAATATAAAATAAAATATATAAATATTCAAAAAGAGTACCTTCATTTTGAACCATATTTTGGTCAATGGGTCGTCTTAGTAATCCCCGAAGGGTTAGGCAGAGGTGTACCCATTAGTACACCCACATTTCGCCAGTTATGTTTAAGTCCCATGTAATAGGGGGCGAGCCTATTGCCATGAAATGTGCACAAATCTGAACTCCTAGGCTGTTACAGAGAAAAACCCAATAATAATTTGCCCGACCTGTCCGAATTAAACCCACGCTGAGCAGTCGCGCTTTGCGACCATTACACCAACGAGGCTTTTAATATATTCATTCTACTATTGAAAAAGCTTTACATAATATTTCATAACTTTATTAAATATAAGAAATTGGAACAGTCTAAAAAAGATAAGTTTTTAAGTTAAGATTAATTCATTATTCATTAAAAAAAAATGGTCAAAATAAATAGGCTTTCAATACTTTTGTAAAGTAATTGCACAAGATTATAACACAAATTATTTGGATAAACAATGTAACAAGAGCACGCGAGGCATAACAGACACAAAAAC
The DNA here is from genome assembly GCA_949774945.1 of Hoplodrina ambigua. NCBI lineage: Eukaryota > Metazoa > Arthropoda > Insecta > Lepidoptera > Noctuidae > Hoplodrina > Hoplodrina ambigua. The sequence continues at coordinate 13,273,739 of OX458968.1, forward strand.
GTTATCATAGACATTCATTATCATTATTTCATAACAATAATTACGTCACTGCCTGCCTGCCTGTCGTCTGCCTGTGCACCTCCTCGTTGGTCTAGTGGTCGCAAAGCGCGACTGCTGAGCATGAGGTCTTGGGTTCGAAGCCCAGGTCGGGCAAAGTATTATTGGGTTTTACCATCAGGAATTTCTAAGAAGTAGCCTGAGTCTGGATTTGTGACCAGTTGATGGCAATAGGCTCGCCCCCTTTTATATGGAACTTAAACATAACTGGCGAAATGTGGGTGTACTAATGGGTACACCTCTGCTTAACCCTTCGGGGATTACAGGCGTGATGTTATGTTATGTTGTTTGTAATCACGTCACATGTATCATTAATGCAATTTTGACTGACATGACCAAACGTCCCATTAAAATACTACAACAATAAAATATTTATTTAAGGTTTATCTTAAATAGTAAAAAGATATCATAAATCCAAGTAACTAAGATTGTTATTTGATTGTATATCTCCTTAAATTTCTTAATATTGCGACTTGTCAGAAGTACAGCGACTCACTGTCGCCGTACTTCTGACAATGAAAAATGTTCATGTTATTGACTCACCCGCTTGTGTACAAGTAATTGAGGGCTAGCATGTGCCCCGCGATGTCGCTCACGAAGACTGACGGAATTTCTATCCCCTCCGGGTTCTTCGCAGACATAGTCTCTGCAAAAACAGATGTTTAACCAAACATTACAAACAATGGTGATCGATTGCCAAATAAATGTGCAGGTGGTGAAATACGGTACTAATTTTAATGTATTGAATTTGACAGGTTGGTGTGTAATGGCCTTGGCAAGCAGCGCCACCATAGACTGTAAAGATTAAATTGGTATCCGGTATCGTTACTTGCGTTTTTTTTTCGCGTGTGTCATACTCATAGCTGTAGTTAAGTCGGGACTTTTTTGTAACAATTCTCGGAATCACTACAGCAGATGATATGGTGTGTGGATCGCCCGGAGGACACGGTGGAGCATACGGTGCAGGACTGCCCCGCTTGGGCAGAGCACCGCCGTGTCCTCACGGAGGCGATAGGCGGCGGCGACCTCTCGCGTCCGGACCTGGTTCAGGCCATGCTCCGGGGCGAGAGGGAATGGGATGCAGTCACCTCCTTCTGCGAAGCTGTAATGCTAGCGAAGGAGGAGGCGGGCCGCGTGAGGGAGAGAACCACCTCACGCCCCAGCCGCCGCGGGAGACGCCTAGGGCGTCGGACGTCGCGAGGCGACATCCGGCCACCGTAGGCGCGGGCTTGCGGACGGCGAGTAATGGGTAGCTCGCCGTCCGATCAAGGACCAGGCCCGGGTCGACGGCGCGTTCTGTTCGCGCGCGCCTCAAAGAGCTGTCAGCACAGGGACGGGGCCCCCAACGGGGCCAACGCCTGCCGGGGTTGCGGGACGTCTTAACAGGATACCGTGGCCCCGGAACGTAAAGGGCAACAGAAGGAACAGGGTGGTTTTTTAGTCAGTAAAAGTCTGACAGTCCCTTCCGCCCCACCCAGGGCGGAAGGAGTCATTTGATGATTTTTACCACCTCAACAAAAAAAAAAAAGCAGATGATATGGTCTATGATTTTTTACAATTAGTACTGTATATTATTTAATCCTTTTTCCTCCTAGATGTCCCCCCCTCTTCTAGGGAGGGGGGGGTTCTATCAGACAAATACTGACTCCCAGTTCTCCCTTTCCACATTTACCCAGATCGTACGCGCATTTCGTGACCCCCAATTTTATTAATGAATCCTAATCTTAGTCACTTAAAAATAAAGTGTACATTATAATGCTCACTGACCTTACTTCCTATAAAGAAATACAGTGTTTTTAACAATGTTTAGATAGCAACACCCGGTAGCATCGTGGTGATTACCCTTGAAATATATACTTTATCTCGATTAGATAAGTTTCAATATACATTGATAAGTTTTAAATTGTCTGCCGTGTCGTCAACCAGTATGTACGAGTATGTTTACTATTATATCCTTGTTCATGAGCGTTAGCGGTGGCGGGTTGAGACATTTGTTTTATTCGAATCTGAATATCTTTATTGCTTTTTCATATGTACTCTTTGTTTTTTTAGGTGGTAAAAATCATCAAATGCGTCCTTCCGTCCTGGGTGGGGCGGAAGGGACTGTCAGACTTTTACCGACTAAAAAACCACCCTGTTCCTTCTGTTGCCCTTTACGTTACGGGGCCACGGTATCCTGTTAAGACGTCCCGCAACCCCGGCAGGCGTTGGCCCCGTTGGGAGCCCGGTCCCTGTGCTGACAGCTCTTGATATGTACTATAAGGTGGTACTTATATGATAAAGATCATTATGAACCCTGTAGGGCACAGCAAACGGGTAGGAGAGAGGGAGCCCCGTTTAAAGAGATCATTGTGTTTTAAATAGAAAATTAAATAATACTTCTAACTTAAGAATAGTAAAAATTTGGAAAATCACGAATAACTTTTACTTCGTTTATATCTATAATCTATGTATTATTATTGACGGGCCTGTTGGTCTAGTGGTTAGCGGCCCTGACTGCTAAGCCGGAGGTCTTGGGTTCGATTCCCACCCAGGACAAACTTTGTGTGATGAGCATGATTGTTAGTTCTGTGTCTGGGTGTGATTTATCTATAATATGTATGTATTTATAAATTATATAAGTATGTATATCAGTTGTCTGGCTACCATAACACAAGCTCTGCTTAGCATGGGATCAGATAGCCGTGTGTGAGTCGTCCCAAGATATTTATTTATTATTTTATCTTATATTTCGCTTAATTCCAAGATTTAGGTACATCCCTATAGGTAGCGAACTGTAGAAACTTTACTTCCAGTTGTTTTTCACCGTATTTAGATAAGTTTACAAAGAGACGCTTATTCAATTACATGAAGTGTAAGATTAGGTTGAATGATCTTTTGTGAAATTTTAAACAAATTAGGCGTATTTCGACCAAAACTTTATAACGATTGTAATATCGACTTTTATTTTAGACAAAGGTGTTATTTAAATTGTATTATTTGGGTTTGAACTTCGGCACCATTTACAGGTATTTATTATAAATACTTAAATGATTTGATTTGGAATGCCTCGTTGGTCTAGTGGTCGCAAGCGCGACTGCTGTGCATGAGGTCTTGGGTTCGATTCCCAGGTCGGGAAAAGTGTTATTGGTTTTTTCCATCAGGAATTTCTCAGTAGCAGCCTCGGAGTCTGGACTTGTGCCCGGTCGATGGCAATAGGCTCGCCCCCTATTACATGGGACTAAAAACATAACTGGCGAAATGTGGGTGTACTATAATGGGTACACCTCTGCCTATCCCTTCGGGGATTACAGGCGTGATGTTATGTTTATGTTAAATGATTTGACTTTATTGGTTGAATGAAAAAAAAAGCAGTCGTCAAATATCAATAAATATATCATTCATAAACCGTAAACCTCAGAGATCGTTTTTACTACAAAGAGTTTCTCATTTATAAAAAAAAAGGCATGAGGTTGTGGGTTCAAATCCGGGCAAGTACCAATGTGACTTTTCAATTCATATGTACTTTCTAAAGTTTATCTTGGACATCACTGGCATCGGTGAAGAAAAACATCGTGAGGAAACCTGGACTTACTGTCCCACTCAAACCATGTCAGAGACCCTTGAGGCGGTTTAGAAACTCTGTCACTAGGGTGTGTGGGGTCGTAAGACCTTACTGCCCACACGATAAGAAGAAAGATAAAAAAAGGGTTCATGCTTTTACCTTATATACTTATTAATACAAACTGGGCGATAAAGTAATGTTTTTTCCGTTCTATTTATACATTGACTAAGGAACTTATTTTTATCTTAACGAAGTGCAAGCGTACTGTATGCAAACATTTGCTAGAAGTATTTGAACTCTTCATTAAATTTGTTACCTAGGTGTCAGATAGGGTTGCGGGACGTCTTAATAGGATACCGTGGCCCCGAAACGTAAAGGGCATCAACAGAAGAAACAGGGTGATTTTTTAGTCAGTAAAAGTCTGACACCCAGAGCGGAAGGACTCATTTGATGAAGGTGTGATTTGATTGGGTTGATTATGAGACAATTTAGATGACACAGTTGGTATAGTGGCTGAGCGATTGGCTGCTGTGCAGAGCGTTCTTGATTTCGATTCCCGCACTGAACAAATATTCACATGGCCTACAGGTAGTACGTTCCGGATAAACGCAAACCTACGATACAGAACATACTATTCATATACCGTTTAAAAAAAAAATGTGGCACAAAGAGACGTAGAATGTTCGCAGTTCACCTGATATGTTCCATGTTTAGTTTACACTTCAAAAAGAAACGGGATTTGAACGTTCTGACTTTGACAACAAGCAAGAAACATTTAGGTTTCTTGTTCTGTGGGAAAGTTGCTATATTTTATTTAGTTTACTCCAAATTTCAAATAACTAATCGACATTAAATGGTCACTTGTTGTTACAAGAGAGATTTCTGACCCAATTAAGTAAGGCTAGGTTATAAAAGCTTCTAAGGAGATCAGCACCAGTCAGGAATCACGAAAGGCGCGTATGTTAGTATGGGAGAGGAACACCGGGGTGATCTTTAGGTCAGTAAGAGTCTGACAGCCCCCTCCGCATTCCCAGGGCGGGGAACATCCATGAGGGCTTTCCACCCCGGAACACAAAAAAAAGGTTGCACAATCTTGATAAATCCTTGGTTTTTTTTTCTTCGTAACTTTCAACAACACTATTTCCACAAACCACCAATATTACTCACAAAAAATAAATAAACATAGATTAATTACTTACTAGGAACAAAAACATCTTTGAGATTATTTCCATTGTAAATAATAAAAATATAATGTGAGCAGTGACCGCCTACAGCGGCCGCTCGAAAACAAGTTTATCACAGTAATGCTGTTGTACTCGAGATAATTCAGTGAAATAAAAGGAGGATGCGTTTACGCGCTCTATAAAAATTGGCGGGAATATTTTGTCTATGGTGGAAGTAATTTCTATTTTTAAAAATATCAGTGTTAATGGCTTGTTTTGCAAATAGAACCTTTTTTGCGTACCTCCTTTACATGTTAATTATTTTGAATTAAGTTTTCCTTTTCTATTCTTTTTTATATTTTTTAAATTTTCTAAATAAATGTTGCTATAAACTAGGAATTTCTCCTGTATCCTTCCTCGTATACAGTGGTCGCGGGTTCTCCTCAGAGTGACTAATTCATCCTAGGTTTGACCAAAGCCTTCGAGCCAACCCCGAAATAAATAGATGAATAGATTAGATTCTCCCTTCATGTTGGAACATCGCGCCTCTCTTTCACAAGTAATTGATTAGAAAGAGATGCAAGATACTACTCACCTAGATCAGTGGAGTTGACATTGTGTACGATGGCACAGTCGTAGCCGGCGGCCTGCGCATTGCGGACCTTCTGCTCGAAGCTGCAGTTGTATCTGAATGAAGAAACACATAATAATATTAATTTATTTTTTATTATACTGTCCCGACTGCCCCGTTGGTCCTGTGGTCCTAAGATCGCCTTTTGAGCGGTTCGATTCCCAGGTCGGGTAAAAAGGTCGCTTCTCATACAGGGAAGGTACGAGCATTGATCACCATGCTTGCTTAGGGCGAATTGGCGATTTAAAACAAAAAAATAATCAATTATTTATTAATTTTTAAAGTAGCATTAAAAGTAGCATACTATAATACATTAATAAGTTCTTTTAGAGCTAATTTTGTTTAAATATGGCGATTTGGCAGATTTTTATACGAAATATGTCAAACAAATCAATATTCAAAATCAATAATAATTAAAAATAATAAAATAATAATTATTTATTCTTTAGATAAAAGTTATGTGACTATTGAAAAGCAGCAAATCAGCCTTAATAGGTTTTATTTTGTTTTGTAACTATGAAGTTATGAACCAATAAATTCATTCTTATGTACCTGGCAAGAAGTACGATCCATTTCCCAGTGAAGTTCTCAACTGTGGGTGGTAGAGGGAGCGGGGAGCACCCGTCGAGCGGCTCGCCAGCCACCAAGAAGCCGCGGAGACCCTCGGGCGGCAGGTCGTTGCCGAAGCTCGCCGGCATGTCACGGTACTCATCCATTATCTAAACAAAACAAAAAAAAAAGATTTAACAAATTGACAGTCAGAAAACAGGTAAAGTCGTCGATTATTATGAATTACTCTCGTTTATTTATTTGTTTAGACATACGCCTATAATTATTACTAATTACATCTTAAATACAAATAAAGACAAGTAAAAATGTGAGAACACCAGTATGGGAGGAACAAATATCCACGTATGACAGCCGGGACCAACAGACACAAAACACACACGTTGTGTTTCGACTAAAAAAACGCGAGTGCGGCGCACACACACCGTATGTGTTTTTCTATGGCGAACACACGAACATCGGTAGCTAGCCGCACTTGCGTTTGGCGTAGCGAATGTTCGCCCGCAGTCTACGGGTGTCCTTCCCGAGGCACGGAAAGATGTCTAAAATAAACTTGGTAAGTACCCCGGATTCGGACCCACAACTTCATGCATGAGAGGCGGGCCCTCAACCACTGGGCCATCACGACATTTATGATTCTATCTCTTTAATGAATTATTAAACGATTAACTGTAAAAGCGAAGTGAAAGATAGCGAAATCATAATGAACATACTGCGATATCATTTAGATAAATAGCTCTATAGTCTAAGGATGCACATATCTGAAAGGAGATGCGTCGGACGTACTACGTTAGTACGCTTGACGCACTAAAGTATCATCGGTTAAGTGTGTAAAAGCTGATTTAGACGGTGCGAGAAATATCGTGCAAGTTGTGGTACATTTCCGTCGATGATCGGTCACTTATTAAACAACAGCCGCGCGGTCCCGCAATGTACGGCAAATCGCACGATATTTCTCGCATCGATTAATAAGGCTTAAGTTTCGATGTTGTGTTATGCCTTCTGGTTGCGAATTCGACTGTGCAGACTTTAGAATTAAACATCCATCCTTCAAACATTCGCGTTTATAATAGTAGGAGGATTTGTCAATTTTGACCGAAGCTGTCAATGCGCAGTGCATCTTCCGTCAGATAAACGTGTATAGTAGGTGGATGTTGTAGTACATTGTAGGTACCTCGGGGTATCTACCTCCACCGTCTGGAGGCCGCACAAGAATGTAGCAATCAATATTGATAAACATAGACAGATTACTTCTAAGTGATACTATCCAATCTATGTTTTATCAGTACGGCTATTTGACCCAGAGAAGTAGATATTATGAAGATAATTAAAAACAAAACATAACATCACGCATGTAATCCCTGAAGTGTTAGGCAGAAGTGTACCCATTAGTACCATTAGTGTCCCATGTAATAGGAGGTGAGCCTATTGCCATCAACCGGGCACAAATCCAGACTCCGAGGCTGCTACTGAGAAATTCCTTGTGGAAAAAACCCAATATCACTTTGCCCGACCTGGAAATCGAACCCATCTATTGCCATCAACCAGGCACAAAATTATATAATTGAAAAATACTAACGAAATGCTGCATTCCAACAATACATAGTACTTGCACTGCGTTTACATTCATATATGGACCGATCTCCATTTTGAATCACAGCCAAATGAACACTTTTTTAAAATTCACATTCTATGGTAAAAGAAAAAACTTTCCGGCCAGTATTCCACTTGATTTCGGCGCGAAACACTTTTGAATATTTTTTTTTTACATCCTCCGGCAATGGAACTTCGGTTTTCAGCCAATACCACTTCTAGTTCTACGCGAAGCACATACGTTGTCCATGTACGATGGTTGTTTAGACACTGATAATAACTGGTATAAACTCGATTATTTGTTCTGTTCGGTTTAATTAGTGATACTGAAGGATAAAATGGCGGTTTTATGATAAAAATCTATTGTTATCAAAACTTTCAGAATAATTAATCAGCGGATCGAGAGCAATCCGAACGTATTCTTATTCCAAATTTAAAATTATTAATAATAAATGTTGTTTTTTTTTATCTCTGATATAATTTCCACTACCGAACCGGACACTGATATGAAACAACACTGGCACAAAAGACTGCTACACTGGCAAGATACTGGCAGTCAAACAAACATGGTCTACACACACTTGACCAACATGAAAAAGAAACGACGACCACTCAATAGGGAAGGGTGTTGGTAATAAAATAGAACTTTGTTCTAAAGGCTCGTTTACACGGATCCGTTTGCAGCCTTCGGCTTCCGTGTCGCCGAATTTGGTTTGCCGGCCGAACTATGCATCGTTGGTCATTACTGCTTATGCAGTCCTGTACGATCGATTACGTTATTCGTGTGTAATATAGTTTGTGTTTGGCAACGTATAAGTGTTTTCCGGTTATCGAATTACGCCGGTGAAGCGCCCGCGAGTGCATTTCGATTTCGCGTAAATCGCGGTGTTATACAGGGTACCTAATGGCGATAGTCAATCGTGGGAATAAAGACTAGTTTATTGATTAATGAAAGTGGCTAATTTGCACTTGCGTTTAAAGAAAATTTATGGCGCGGGCCGAATTTGCGTCTCCTCCTAGGGAATCTTTGTAATAAGTTCCTTACAATTAGTTCCTTTAGTGCTTTGCCAAAAGGCTTAGTGCACATTTACATTGGGTCATCTTTCAAAGTACTGAAACAAAGGTCTTCGGCATGCGGAAGGGGTCTCGGACGAACCCGAAACGTTGCTTAAGCGGGATACTCACACACCTGCCGCAAGGGGCAATCTAGGGCGCACAGCGTTCGAATTGCCCCTGCTTGCCTATACGCATCACAATTATATAGGTGTCAATTCACGATCATCCCCAATTTTACACCCTTGTCGTTACGGTAGGTGTGAGTAGCTTTACGCAGATGCGACTGTCGTCTTCGACTTTAGAGTTGCTCGATTCCGAACATGGTCGACTTCTGCTGCGAATTGCATTGTCAGACGACTAGATTACACTGGTTAGTAGGAGGAAGGCTAGAAGCCGAATTCGTCCTGTAGACCTAGTGTAAGTGAGCCATAATACAATGGCTCTATACATGAATACTAGTGGTTGGTAAACTTGGTTATCGTATCGAATGGAAATATTCTCTAAGATAAGATTAATAGTTGTTTACGATGTTTAATTTTCTAGTAACTTCTTGTAGTTTCTAACGTGTTAATTTATTGTTTTTTTTTTTTTGTATTTTTTCAGGACTAGCGTCCCGCCCGATTTTGCACGGGTGTACACTTTTACAGTGTATTGTGACGAAGGTCGTATAACTATAGAGTATAGAGTGTATTTATGCCGACCGACGACCGATTTCCGATAAAAATATTGCATCTGTGATATCTACAAGATATTAATTTTAATGATTTGCCTTTAAGTGCAATTTTGATTTACATTAATTGCACAACTTATCTAACATTTTAATTTGATAAGGATTAATACTGTATTGTTTAAAATAGCTTCTACTTACTACTTTTAAAATACCCTTGTTACTTAGACTTGTTGAGTATGAAATAAGAGAAAAGATTTGTATTTTCGTTTGTAATGGATAAACTCAAAAACTAAACCGATTTTAAAATTCTTTCACATATTTCACATCCTAACTAATATTATAAATGTGAAAGTAAGTTTGTTTGTTTGTTTGCTACCATTTTACGCCTAAACCACTGAACCGATCATCCTGAAATTTTGCATATACGTTGCCAGGTGTACAGGGACGAACATAGGGTACCTTTAATCCCGAAAAAAAGTACTGTTCCCGAGGGAAATCACAAAAACGTCCTTATGACAGTAGATGGCGCCACGTGTCTATCGGATCATGATTAAATTTTAAGTTTAAGCATGTAATACATTATGAGTCTACACTGTCGATAGACCAGTTTCAAGTAAACAACCTAGGAGTACGAAAGTTGTTTGCTTAATAATTTTTCATGCCCAAAACCGCTGAAGAGTATCCTGACATTTTGCATAAAGTGGCTTCCAGACGGACGGACTTGCGGTTACGGCAAACCGCAGGCCGCGGCTCCTAACGCTCCAAAAACACATCACCGCGGTCACAGTGGCGGCCTGAAGTGTCATTAGCGTGGTGATTGTGCTACAATCGGACAATCGGACGTCGCAATCGGACGTCGCAATCGGACGTCGCAATCGGACGTCGCAATCGGACGTCAGTCAATATGGCTAACCGTAACGTTGTCTTATTACTCTCATGACTCATTAGTCCTCTCAGAAGATAAGAAAAAAGGTAGGAAAACCGTTTATTTAAACACTTGAGGTGTGAGGTAGAGATAAACTACAGTAACATGACGCGCCCTTCCACAATTCAAAACGTTTGAAAGTGTTTTTAATAGTATTAAAAATACTCACAACGCATGTGTGCGTATTGAGACGGCTCTCGAGACAAAAACAAATCAGCGATTTGTTGTCCGACTAGCGGCGTCAAAAATTACTCATTATTATTAGTATGGCGCTGCACTGAAATTCTCTATGAAAATGAGAGGTACGTCGTCTTGCGCGGTCGGCTATTTATGATTAGTTGACAAAAAATATCCTAGCCTGCTACTGAAGACGATTACTCACAAAGTCTTTCATACGAATGTGACTACACACATTAAAATGGTAATATGGAGGGAAGCGTCAAGGTATAATAGTTTATCTTTACCTACATTATCATTAGCATCGCATATTACTCTTAGGAATAGAGAAGTGTGAGTTAAACTTAAATTATTATTTAAATTCAACTATTTCTATTACAATTTCCATATTTGGCGTCATTTTACAAAGCAGTACACGCGGCCGGTTGTTAAAATTTGCAATTGACGCGGCCGCCACAACATTTCGCGTTTGTCTGTGACCCACTTTATATACGTTGTCAGGGATACAGAAAAACTGCGTAACTGACACTGTCATCACTGACACTGACAGGAGTAAACGCATTCATAGAGGATGCATGGAAGAATAAAGGTGAACCTACGCTTTGTCAATGAAGCATACTCTGCGATTACTCCGCTAATTGTAAATTGATTTGGATGATTCTTTTTTTGTTTATTTTTTCGAATTGGTCCCAAATAACTTCGGAGATATGGAAAGGAAACTCCTCATCAGATCACAGCGCAGAACTGTCTTAACAGTAAAATTGCTTTATTTAATGCGTATAGTCGATGATTGACTGAAGGAAGAGGTTAGTTGCTAAACTAACCTTGACCTATGTCGATGTATGTAGACAACAGTTTTTCAACGGCAAAGTTAAGTTTGTCCCTCAGTACTGTTTATTTTTTCGTTAGAGGTATTTCCGGTGTGTTTTAATGAGGGTAGGTAGGTTACGTTTTTCAATTTTAGAATATCTCGCAGGTCCAACACACAACCAAAAGCTCATTGCGAGCCCGAATCCTCGGAATCTTCCGTTCATGCCGCATTAAGAAGGCAAGCACAACCGGAGCGACAAGTAAATTTGAGAGCTGATGAGACATTTTGTTAAAGCCAGGAAAGACTAGAGAGCCAAGCCGTTCGCCCTCCAAGCTACTCAGAGAGTGACTGAAACGCCCTTTTAAACGCAATTGCTTTTGGAGGAACAAGCCAAAAGCCAGAGAGCTGTAAGAGCAACTGAGACGCCTTTTCAATCAAACACAACTTCGTCTCAGAGAACAAGCTCAGCCATTACAGCGACAGAAACTCTAAAATAGTCGCAGGCGAGAAGGACCTCTCTTGCAGAAATGCAAACTGAACGCCGACGGACTTTTATGAGTCACAGTCTGTTGGTCTGTAGGTATTTAATAATTCTGGATCTGGCCGAACAACAAGCCGAGTACAGCCCGAATTGATTGTCAAATTCTAAACAAACGCGGGCGAAGCCGCGGGTAAAAGCTAGTAATTATATAAAGCTGTGTTATCAGCGAGTAACATAAGCTATATAAAATAACGCTACGACCCGCGGGGGCAGAGCAGTAACCATAGACAACGACAGTGACAAATCACGCGGTTGAAGTAGCGCACAGAGGCTAGTTACAGACATTTTGCGTCAAATACACAATTATGTTGAATGAAGATCTAATAGGTACATATTTATGTGGAAAACACGCCGCGATTGTAACAACTATTTAATGTACTTACAAACAATATGAAGGAGACAATAATAGATGTCGTTTATTTATGTACAACTGACTTTTGCACGCGGCCTCGCTCGCGTATAGAACTCTCCATACAAACTTTGGACCCCCGTTTCATCCTCTTGGGGGGAATTTTAGAAAATCCTTTTTAAGCGTATGCATAACATCACGCCTTTAATCCCCAAATGGTTAGGCAGAGGTATTCGCCAGTTATGTTTTAAGTCCCATGTACTAGGGGGCGAGCCTATTGCCATCAACTGGGCACAAATCCAGGCTCCGAGGCTGCTACTGAGAAATTCCTGATGGAAAAACCCAATAACACTTTGCCCGACCTGGGAATCGAACCCAAGACCTCAAGCACAGCAGTCGCGCTTGCGACCACTAGACCAACGAGGCAGTTGCGTATGCCTACGTCATAATAACTATATGCGTGCCAAATTTCAGCGCAATCCGTAAAGCCGTTTGAGCTGTGTGTTAATGGATCACTCAGTCAGTAACGGTTGCCTTCCTAAAAAGAGAGATATCTCTAAACAATAGCCTGTCATTGAAACTAGGAAGAAAGGTACGCAGTTCTTCTATTTTCGAAATTTCAGCCATGCTGAAATGACGTGTAGCTAGGCATTCTGGGATCTACTGAATATGTATAGATGGAAGATATTTTTGTGTAGAGATCGCATGCAATTTGGCAAGAAATGACTGTTCCAGGTGTGTATTTATTTATAACGTGAGAATATATTAATATGCATAATTATTTGTACTAGTCCTCGCCCACTGGTCGAAATTCGATCATAATTCACGCGTGCCCAGATATCAGGTGAGGTCGTTTCAAAAGGAAATTGTTCCTGCCTGCCTTTCGCGGTCAAAAGGTTAAGTTACTCTCGCCAATGATCGCATACCTACATAGAGTTTAATGACACCACATAGGTACGCAGTGTTTGTTAGAAAACAAAATAGTCAACATTATTTAGATTTCAGATAAGATAAGCCTGGTGTGGATAACAATGGCTCCCATGTAGAGTGAATTACTTTTATCAATAACCTAGCTTTTAGTTGCGGCTTCGTCCGCATGAATTTTGATTCGGATCCCTGTTTGATACACAAATCATCCTCTTGAATCACTACACATCTAATAATGAAAACAGCATTAAAATCCGTTGCGTAGTTTAAAAGATCTAAGCGTATAGACGGCGAGAAGCGACTTTGTTTTATACTATTTTGTGATGCCTATAGACTCGGGAATAACAAAGCTTCCTATAAGCGAAAGAATTTTCAGAATCGGTCCATTCGTTCCAGAGATCAGCGCGTTCAAACAAACTCTTCAGTTTTATAATATTAGTTTTGATAAGGCTTTACAAAATACTACTTCGACGCTAGATTAAAATTTGGAACATACTTAAATTATTTATTTTTTATTTCCATCGTCCATTTTGATTGAAAATAGTGTAATCTGCAATGTTTTACAAATGGTTTTGCGTTGACCTTGTCTTTATCTTTTATATTATCGCTAAAGTTGTGTTTAAAGGACACTGGGCCACTATCGACGATAACTGGCTGATTAATTGGGCCATTAAGAGCATGTTTACATGATAATTGATCTTAGTTCTATCAAAACGCGTGTCAGTAGCAACGCAGGGAGGGGACGCCCTAGGAAGACTTACACTGACCTTATTCATGAGGTTCTTCAAAAAGGTGAGGTGCGCTTTACTCTTAGCCGACATGCTTATATGACGAGATGTAAGTATGAACGTGGACGAGGCAAAAAAATTAAGGATCGTAGCAGATGACGTTCAAGGGTTTCTGCTTGCCCCCCATGGAAAAAAGGGAAACACTTTCAAGGAATACTTAGAAACCAATGGAGTGATTATAATTATTATGCACAAATAATAACTGTTGCATACTAAACGAAGCATATACTAGCGTGAGTAATTGTCTAGTTTGTACAAATTATCAAGTTACTATACTATTGCACTGTTGCCAAAGGAATGCTTATTTTATAATTATTACTTTAGGGTATAATATTAATTAACAATACTGACCAACACTGTCAGTGGTTTAGAAAAGCCGATATCGAGTAATGTACCTACGTTCTTGACTTATATTTTGATTATCAATTTAGTTAATACTTTAAATTGACCATATTACCTATTTAGGATTCATGATAGTGTCACCTAGTCACCTACTTAAGGTATCGAAACCGATGCAGTTTAAAATATGGCCTTCAGAATTAAAATAATTTATACATTAATACTAACTGAAGACGATAAAGAAAAGGAAGCCATAAATATGAAGAAAAAAAATAGATTTGTACCTTCATAGAAAGAAACCACAGAGAATCGAAATTGTTGAGAGATTTAAAATTCGATTCTTTCAAAAATATTTGAATTCCGAATAAAAAACGCGTACAATAAGACCAAAAGTGTTTAGCAGTATTTGCCCATGCATTCAGAAGCTGTCCCTTGCAACCGGTATAATTGTATGAGTCAACTGTACAGTCACCGTCCAATGGGTTCGCAACCTGTTATTGTCGACACATGTTAATCTTTATACCTGCACGTCATTGCGGCATGTGGTCTCGGTTCACACAGCGATATTATTGAGGAAAACCAATTGACAAAATCCAAGTTATTTTGACATCATGAAAAGAAGGAATGCTTGATAATAATAGAACCAATTGGCTTGTAGAATACCATGACATCAGTTCTAAAAAAAATACTCTTTATTTTAGCCCCGAAAAAAGTAAATTGATACGATGCTTTCAAATCAATAAATAGTTGGTCTATTGACTTTTCAAATAGGTAAGTCACAGTTTGCTGTAGCTATATTTATTATATAGGGAATCGCGTTCGACATCTTATAAAAAGTATGTCAATTGATTGGTGGTGTCAATTACCCAATTCATAGTTGAACTGTTTAACGAACTTTTCATTTAAATATCGGAACTAGAACGAATTGTCACTTTTGAATTTCGAACTTAGGCTAATATTTGGTAAAATTGATGTTGAATCTTCAATGTTTACTAAACATTGATGCATTACAAACAAAGTTTTTAGCATTCTTGTATGAGAATCGTTCGTTGGACGATGCAATATCGAAACATTGGTAAAGATAAACAGATGAGTGACGTCTGTTGTTCGGCAAACCAATTTGGCAGAAGTGAATGAACTCATTCAGGGGCGAGATGTTTTTGCGCGACTAAATATTTTATCAAGTTAATCAATCTAAATATACATATCAGCGTTGCCAGACGCCGCAATATTGGCGAGACGACCCGATTTTTAACTTGAAATTGAATATCCCGGCTTTTGTGATTTTTCGACAGTTCAGCAGGAATTTAGACTTTTTTAACATTACAAAAGCAAAGAAACCTGGGTCTTAGTAGTCGAAACATTAGCATTGGTGCCGATTCTCTTGGTCACAAACTAACCTAAAATTAGACTATTTTCATCTTTTTCTGTCCAATAAAACAAGAAAGAGACTAATGTAAATAAGAGCTGTCAAATTTAGTCAATCTGTCACATCCATACAATTATAGTTGACATCTTTAAACGTATGGATTAAAAATACGGAAAAGTTCAAGGCAAAACTAATTTGACATCTCTAACTTAGTTCTTTAATGTCACCGTTCTTTCCTTTCGCTGTATGTTAGTAAGAGATGTCAATTCTCTAAATTCAGTCTAGTTTGTGAACAAGGGAATCGGCACCATTGTTTAACAAAATTAATTTTATTAAATAACTTTTGGAGTGATTCATGTGTTTAGTGAATCAGGCACGCGACGGCCCAGCCTTAGGACGCACTCATAAAAAGATAAATACGTAATAATGTAGACTAGTGAGGTCTAGCTCCGATTTGAGCAAGCTACTATGGGACTTTCAATAACATAAGTGATTCAATTCCATATTGCACTATACCAAAGATTTTTCCCGTCTAATATTTCCCAAGAGAAAGAATATTTGGATATTCTGGCAAAACGGAACAGCCCACGTTAAAATTTCTCCCATATTTTCACGTAAAGGAGGGGTATAGGCCCATAATAGAATGAATGGCCAAAAATTGTTTTGATGAAAACTCCTTTTGATTCTCAGCGTACGTTTTTCATGTACATTGAACTGTTATTGCTGGATAGTAATGTAACATATTATTTGGCATATTCAGTTAGTTTGACGTAAATAATTTGAGTATTGAGGAATTGTGGTTAGGCTCGTTATAGCAAAACTAAGTTCATACACTCCCACGTTCTATACTAACGTAGGTAACCTTCAATCTAAAGACTTGGTAAACGCCCTAGATGTGTCACCGTCTCTACGTTTCCATTCTCGCATATGCAGTCGTTTCTATGCAATCATACATTTGTGTCATAAATAGGTACAGTCACGCTCTGTTGCACACGGTTGTAGCATATCTATTTTTTTAATTAGTAGTTTTTGTCATAACGACGCGCGAGCGCACGATCTCCCTAACATAAAAGGATTCAAGTCGATTTTCTACCTTATTTCTATAGCATTTTGGTTTAGTTATATACGACAACTTTTCCACGCATTGATGTAGTAGTAGTGTTAGATCAGGGCACCACAAATTTGCAGTCTGTCCCTGAGAACAAGTCCGAAGTACTTGATCAAAATCTGGAGATTCCAATATAACATTTGTTTCGGCAGTACCTAGCTACCTAGCACCTCTAGGTTTCTACTAAATCACACACACACAGTATAGATAGTGTAAACGTATTCATACGTGTCCGAAGATAAACAGATAATACCTGAAGCGACCTTCGACACTTGAGATTCGTTGCCACGATAACCCTGCGAATGATGAAAATACTGGCCTTTTTCCGTAGGGGATTTTGCTGATAGTGGCTCCGACTACTAAGTGATAATTAGGAAAATAATTAAAAAAACCTCATATTTGAATTCGATAAAGAAATAATCGATGACCATTTTTTTTACTTCGGGGTGAATACTGAGTAATTGCAGCTAATTCCGTTTAGTCGTTTAAGCGTGACTTACAAATATCCAACCATCCTCATAAACTATTCAACTTGTAGAATATAATAGAATAGAATATATTTTATTTGCTTAAAACATGTTTAGCATAAGACCTGGCTTACAAAGATGTGGAGAGCAAAGAGGACTACCATACCTATCGAAACAAAACGAATCATCGATCTTGAATAAAGGAATATACAAATTGGCCTTGTTCATGAACTATCGAAGCTAAATCAAGCACTTCCTGGGTGACATGACATCACAGTTCATAACAGGTTGATAGATTTCGGTGCACGTATGTTACTAACAACTATGTGAATAACTCGTTGCCCCCAGTTGACATCTGTGTGTAAGATGTCTCAGCTGTTGCTGATTCAATCATTTATGACCCGGAAAAACCAATATCATGTTATTGTTTTTTTCGTAACAGCGAAAAACTGAACAGCGGGAATATCCTATAAGAAGGCCTTGATGATGATGACGATATTGAAAACTGATCCTTTGATCCTCATTCATGCCCCATGAATGAGGATCAAAGGACCAATTTTTGAATAACAGCTGGATCAATGCACTGTCAAAAGTAAAGCAGATAGACCAGTAAGCATGATTGAATCACAATTTCTATCAGTGGTTATCGAGTCAGATAAAGTAAGGCCCATTTGCACCAAAAACTTAGCACAGAGTTTTAGAAAAATACCACCCTAGTTTCTAAAATTTTAAATTAAGCCAAAGTCCTCAATTACCACATAAATATTATTTCGTTAAGCTAGATCAATAATATGTATGCCAAACAGCTCATCGGTTCAGCCGTTTAAACGTGACATAGAAACAAACATACATGAATCTATCCTTACATACTTTCGAGTTAAACCTTACAATATTGTTGCAGGCCATTCAACTGAATTGTGTGCCATTTGCTATATCGATAGTGACACTTCCTATGATTAATATACACAAAGCGAAACCACTTTATTGTTTGCTTAAAGCTGATTTTTTAACGGTTAGATAACTTTTATTTATAGAATAAATATGTCTTTTGACATAATTATGTTTATTAGTATAATAAAGCTAAAGAGTTTTTTTGCTGTCCTGGATTTGTTTAAACGCGCTAATCTCTGGAATTACTAAGTCAGATTAACAAAATTATGATTGTATTATGATAGCCAAATTGATGAGGACTACATAGTATTATATAGTAACGTAGGAGAAAAAACGCGGACGATGTCGTGGGCAGAAAGTAGTTTTCTATACAAAAGCTGACATTCCGCCATATTTATTTCTAAACCAAGCTTTCTAATGATTAAAAATCTAATCTTTATCACTAGCTGATAACAATATTATATGTTTATTTTTTGTCTAAACCTCAGATAAATGTGTGTCAGATGATAAATTTTCAGGGAAGCAAAAAGCAGTAACAGCATTATTATGATAGAGAGAGGCTTGAATAGAGAAATGGCGACGCTTTTGCCTAGCAGTAGAATAGAACATGATAGAGCCTAATAATAGGCTAAAGAACAAAATTCCCCAGATTCACTATTCATACCAACATCAACATCTAAGAAAAAAATAAATGCCCAAATATAACAGGCCACAATTAAAAAGTTTTATAAACAAAACGTCTCCTTTATGTATTACAAAGGTTATTAAAAGAAGTCTGAATATCCCAGACCAGATCTGCTTATTGACCTCTTGTTTTAAAACAACACAAATGTTGAACACTTGTGTTAACCCCACTAAAAAATAAAATAACACTTCCTGTGGGATCACAAATTAAAATACGAGTCATTAACATCATAATTTCGCTAGTATGTACTGCGAAATATGAGGGTACGAGCCTTATTAATTGCTCTGACCTAAAAAAAAAAAAATTGTCGTACTTCACCACCTATTTATTTTTATCTCTCTCTACCCTATATATATTTTGTTTGTATGTATGTATATATGTATTTATTTTTATATTTTAATATCGAAATTTTTCTGTATGTTCTGCACCTACTATGTTTTGCCTCTGCATCACCCTAAGGTAGGCTGGTAGAAAATGCCCAAGGCATTAAGTCTGCCTTTGTACATTGTATTTTTTACTTGTGCATAAAGTTTAGATAAATAAATAAATAAAACGTCAAAATAAAAAAAAGGATGCATGCAAGAATTTTCAACAATAAGGGAGTATTGCGACCACTGAGACAGTTATAAAAGCTAGTATATGAGTCAGTAGTAGTATCACAAAACGTCAGTCAGCAAAGGTTATCTTCGAGTTAGTAGCTATCACGGAACTATTATGTACACTATTTTGTAATTTAATGTTCTAATCTTGTGTTATTATATTTTTATTTTACCAACCAATAAAATGGTTTTTTTTATATAAAATATCGGTTTTATATTTAAGAACACCTGTAGAAGCAATAAAAAATTAAATGAAATATTTTATTTCCAGATTAACGTAACATCATGCCTGTAATCCCCGAAGGGTTGACAGAGGTGTGCTCATTAGCACACCCACATTTCGCCAGTTCAGTTTTAGTTTCGCCAATTTCATATAATGATTTATAAAAAACACATAATGCATCAATAAATAATAATAAGGAGAATAAAAAATAATTACAATTACAATAATCAATTAAAGCGGTAAAAAAAGGTGAAATCAGGTGAATCAGGTCAATCATATTGCAGTTAATTGCAAATGTTTTGTTTAGCCTTATTCACATTTAAGCAACCAGAAAAAAATATGTTTTTTCACTATGGTAGCATAATAGCAGTAGTATAAACAGTACATACACATCAAATAAATTCACCATCCCAACTTGTTTACAAAGCATTTAATTAATAGTACCAAATATGACTAAACCACAGACATTTTTAACGTACAGTAAGACAACCAATTTTACCTACTGTAATTTCATAGTTCGATATTTTATATTATAACTAGATGATGGAACATTAAGTATTATTTTAGTTTGTTAAAAAATGAAAAGTCAAACAAAGAGATACGTTTACAGGCAGCTAATGTTTAAATACTTTAAAGTAATATTTTCAAGCAAAATAGCAAACTATCTAAATATGAATATTGGTAGACTAATCACAAAGAGTATTATGTTAATTTTCCCCTCAAGTCGTAGCAGTAGACCTGGCAGTACTGCTGGTTCGTGATTGGCTTATATCAGCACAGACAAAACTAGAGACAGATAATGGTAACCCACAAACACTAAACTTGTACAGATAGAATACTGCTCATGGAGAAAACGTACTTCATTTGTATCAATTGACAGTATGCTAGAGGGATGATAAATATTTGTGCCTGTATACCAAACTTTTGTGTTTTACCAGAACAAACAAAAAAAAACAAAATGTTTTACTCACCATATGTGGTGTACCCTGCGTATAAATGATGACATTGCCGAAGCTCTCCGTCAGCAGCGCCAGATGCAGCGTGAGGACTACACCCAACATTTTGGATGCACGTTACATGTGCTGTACACCGAATATGCTCAAGTCTCATGCGCTCCTACGCAGGTGGGTGTAGGCCGATGAGGTAGTTGCATGGTTTTGTACCTTTAACAAAGACAGTATTGCAATTGAGATATTATTAGCCTGAGGTTTTGTAGTTGTTGCTCACAATATGAAGACTGAAGTACTCTCTATGTGTACACAAGAGTACAATATTACAGACAACTTCTTTTGTCAATGAGAATTACTATTGCATCTACTGGCCATTAATTCAATGTAGCTGATAAGTATAGATACATGTATGCAGACCAGGACCAGACATTGTGGCTATCTTTAGGGAGGTCTATGAGTGAGTGCATAGTGTAATAATAGTTATTAAATTCTGAAATATGTAGTAAATCTAAAATCAATACAGTCATGTTTTATAAGGTGTGTACTTAAAGGTATAGTGCCAGTTCATTCGTATTATCCATACTAATATTATAAATGCGAAAGTAACTCTGTGTATCTGTCTGTTATGCTTCCATGACTAAATGATTAAACTGATTTTGATGTAATTTTGTATGGGGTAGGTTTGAACCCCCAGGAAAGGACATAGGCTACTTTTTATTTTGTAACTTCGTCAGCATCCACGATCAGCGACATTTACGCAGACAAGGTCGCAGGAAAAAAATAGTTTAGTATAAGTATAGATCTGTGGTAATTACCTCCCACAGAGGTAGATAGGTTTGGTTTTGTATTGTTTAGGAGGTCCTTGGTTAACATTGAAAGCGGATATAAGGTACACATAACACAAAAAGTAAAAACAAACCAAAAAGTGCTACTTTTTTGTTTTTTTTTATGATGATGAATTATGTTAGTTTCTTTATGATCACAATGTCACGCAAGGTGAAAAATTACTCGTAACTGTTCTTAAATTTGTAAAAAAAAAACAAATGTTACATAGTAAAATCACAAAAAGTATGGTTTGAGTTAATTACTCACGCTATCTAAGCTTTATCTGTAGTACATAATTTGGTCACTATGTCAGTCAATAACACACTCTACAAAATATAAAAAAAATATTTATAACATAACTGGGACTGGTTTGACGGGTTCCTAGCCAACCAGTAACCGTTAACAACATAATGATGCACAAAGGAAATCTTTTATGAATGATAACGATTCGGTTTCGTAATCAAAACAATGTACAGAACAATAATTTTACATAAAAATAGCAAAATGTAATGGAGTCGTGTAAGAGACAAATATGGTAATTCAATTATTAGTTGCGACAAGTGTCGGCCTTGGATCACGTGTTTATTCACAACAATAACTTCCTGGGATGTCCACACACAAAATAGAACACTGCAAATACCATGGAATATACCTACGCATGAAGAGTTTAATTATTTGTTCAACACAACACTACTTACGATCTAATAAACGTAATTATCTCCCCTGATTTGGTCAGAATTCACTACGTTTGTCCACAATACACTTTATCATGAGAATTTTGGCGAAACTGAAAGGAAAAAATTATAATTACGACTAATAAAAATTCATTCCTCCTTTGGTGCAGGAAAATTGAAACGTCAAACTCAAGTGCGTTCCAAAATCTCTTCGAGGCATTTCTTTGTTTGATCGCCTTTTTGCTTGTTATTTCCATTTTTGCAAAAACTTTATTTAATTACGTTCCGATAGTGCCATAAGCTTAGTAGTACAATTAAACGTAAATAGTATTTGTATAAATTAATATAGATATTTAAATTGTAATGCATTTGCTTTTAGAAAATGCTTATAGTGAAATTGTTAAAAGGCTACGATGAAAATATTCAGAACGCACGGTGAGGTCATGCAATCTTTATGTCAAAATTGTCAATTAAAACCATAGATAACCATAAAAACTTTACCCTCCTTTTGATTTCCACCGCAGTCGGATATTTTTTTTCCAAAAAGAATTCGAACCAAACATTTTGATACTTTGATTTCTTAGCTCCAAGCAAAAGCTTAAGGCTGCCTTACAGTATGACTACGCATAATACTGCAAATACAAACCAGGCATAAACCCATAAAAATAATTTGTTATAAAAATCACAGAAAAATATAATTACAGAAATATGTAAATATATCAATCGAACTACTTATGCAAGACTATATTGATAGTTTATGGTTCCCATATGAATATTGCAATCAACAAAAGAGGTTTCACGCGTTCAACCTTGGTTTTAACGTTCCGCTTAAATATTATCTGTAAACAAAAGCATATAATATTTTATGTCTTGAGATAAATAATTTATCTTTATTTACACTTCAAAAGTCAAGATAGTGTTATGTAGTACGACTACCGATATATTTTAAGCTAGCTTTTGTTATGCTGCTTGCTATCGCGCTATGCTTTTGTTATCGCGTACGCAGGCGAAGTCGCGGAATAAAAAATGTCCTATCTTGGGGATCAAACTTACCCTGTATCATATCGGTTTAGTGGTTTAGTAGTAAAAACAGACAGACATTCGCATTTATAATATTAGTATGGATTCCCATGTAGGTCAGTTGGTGATAATTATTGTAGCAGTGTAAAAGACTGGTCGTCTGGATGTGTTTATCAATGGAATTTATCAGCAGCTCATCTAGTAATAGGAACGCCTGGTTAATTCTGAATAGCATTCATTTGTTTTTGAACGTTGAAGCAAGACTGGTTGCAGGCGGATGAAAGCGGGGGAGATTGATTAAATATTGTGGTTTGTCGTAAAGCCACTCGTATCATTTTTAGGGTTTCAGTACCATAATTTTAAATAAAACCGGTCAAAAAGCGCGAGTCGGACTCGCACACGAAGGTCTCCGTACCATCGTAGAGATAACAGTTTTCCCATTATAGTATCGAGACGATACGCAAAGAAAAAACAGACCTCTTGATCTGAATAAAAATGAAAGGGTGTCCTTTCATTTTTATTTGTTAGAAATACATATTCTGTGAAAAAATCAACTCTCTAGCTATTACGGTTCATGAGTTATAGCCCGCTGACAGACGGACAGGGAAGGCTTAGTAGGAAATAGTGTCCCGTTAGCACTCATCTTCGGGTACAGAACCCTAAGCAGACCCCCTCACGGTGCGACTTCGTCTTTCCGTCATATTTATTTCAGCAACTAATGATAGTGACTATTCGAAGGTAGGAATATAGTTATAAAACTACGCCATTTGTCCATTTGTATTACAAGTGTAAGAATTAAAGGAATATTGCTATGTTTATTGCTATAGGAGTCGAAATGATGTGTTGAAATTTTAAAACGGCGTGATAATGAAAGGAAAATGAAAGGGCTTCAGCTTTATTTGCATATTACAAAACCAATTTCTAATTTCAGCTAAACTGGTTTATTAACAAAAAAATAATATCCCTTAAAAATATCATCCTCTGTTATCTCCGAAGTTTGCAAAACTATAAATTAGACAAGCTAGTTTTATAAAAAGATTGAAAATTGTCATGCGTAAAATACTTATTTATAGAAAAACCAATCAGTGTAAATACTTAGATTGACCGACAACCGTCTAGCACCTTCTTATCTAATTAAGTCATGACAACCGTGACATAATAACGAATTAAATACTAATTAAGTGATCCGTTGCTAAGAAAAACAAGGCGTTGAAAATTAAGTTTGTTTTCCGCGACGTGCTAATTGCAAGGTAAGTGGATCTGCGTGAGAAATAGTTCCTACCAAAAATAGTAACGATAAAAATAGTAAGCGTGAAATGAGAATGAATAATGAATGCTTTAGTGACTAGGATAGGGGTTCCCAAACGATGCGACGTGACGCCCAGGCCTGGAGCGCCCGGGGTGCCGTGAAGTTATCCTAAGGGCGTCGCGCAAGTGTCAATTGGTTCGCCTCGACGTTTTTCTGGTGGTCTCCACTGTTGATTTTGGCTATCACGAGATGCAGTGAATGGAAATAGTGTGGCGGGCTTGTCCCAATTAAAGTATCACTGCATTGCGTCCGAAGTTCACTCACATATACAAATCGAAAGTCCTTGATGCACCTCAGATACTTGACAAGGTTCGGTTTGGCTGGATTATTGAAACTCGTTCAACAAGTTTTAAGTAGCTGATTCCAAGAAATACTTTCACCATATTCTCGAAAACAATATGGAAGTGTTTTTATCGGCTACCGGAGCTATTTGTCACAACGCTTCTTCGCGTGCGGTTACTACTCTACTACATACGTTGGCTCGCTACATTGGCGACGCGTTGGCTACGCTGGCCTAGCGTAATTTGTAGACGTACAGTTGGCTAGCGCTACAACGGCGTACTTTACACAGCGTAGCACTTCAGTCGTAGCGTAATAGCGTCCTTAGCGTAGCGTAGTTGTCTTAGGCCTAGCGTAGTAAGTTCAACCAAATCAGTATCTAGTACTATTTTAACCAACGGTGCCCTGCGACTTTTAGTTACGTCTTTAGTTACTGCTCCACTCTCGTTGGTCGTAGCGTGATGTTATATGGCATATACTATTTCTCATCAACCTGGCTATCAAATACAAAAATAATTTTGCCAATCCGACTAGTAGTTCCAGAGATTAGCATTAAAAACAAGCAAACAAACAACGTACGTTTATCTAGATTTTACTGGTTGGCGTATATTTTTTTAAAGGACCTTTTTATTTTGCTGGTTCCTATTTAATTTATAGCCTAATGTAAGCGCTGAGTACAGACAAACAAATTTTATTATTTACAAGATAAAGCCGCGCTTGGATTGAATGTTTAGTAAACTTGCTACACTAACTAAATACATTCGAACTTAATTTTAAGGCAACACATGTAGTGAAAGTAAGCAAAGGAATACGGACTTTGATCCTACGCGTACAACATTGACTACATAAGGAATGCTTACGACCGGCGTATTAAGTACTTCCGCCACAACAATAAATAGGTACCTTTTAACGGGGTTAATAGGGATGGAGGAGTGAATAGGGATGAAAATTAAAATTAAAAGGGATTTTAACTTTGAGTCAATATGTATACACAGTTTGTTGTTAACAATGATACTTTATCATACATTACAATTCAGCAAAAACGTACCGCCTTCATAAAACAAAGTCTTTTCTTAAACCTGCGAGCCAGTTTTTTACTTTCGGATTTTATTTTGATAAAGATAAAGTTGTAATACAAATTAAGGTAAGGCCTACTGCGTTTGTTTTTTGGCAACAAAGTGTTTTAATTGATCGTTACAATGTCGTCCCTTGTGAAGAATCACCCCTGCATTAATATTCACCCCGTTTGACGGTATGTAGCTTTTACAAAAAAAAAACCATCACGGAAATGCGAAAATTTACGAACAAGGTGAACTGTAGTAAAATTTTCACGCGCCCTTGACTCTTGATTCGTCGATAAAACTTGCCAGCTTTAACCTTATTGGCTAGCGTGAGCCGACAATGCGGCATTGCGCTGAACGTGAAACAGAACTTTCTTCTGAAACAAAAAAAGACCTGTTTACCCGGACAGCTGTGTGTGCTAGGTAGTCCGTCTCGTTTGCAAAATATACGAATTTAAGCTCTAAAGTTACATGGTAGAGTAGACATTTGTTTGGCCGTCGATGTTAATACTACTGCAGTCATTCATGTGTTGTGCCATCTCACATCTGGCAGTACACATTCGTGATACCATGGAGCGGTCGCGCCAATCGGTTTAAAAAAATATTACGAGTACGTTTATTTTTTTAAACACAAGTGACAGTAAAAGTAGCCTAGGATATTTTTTTTATAAATTATCAAATGCTGTTTGATAAAAAATCAATGTTACAGTGATTTTATTCTATATTTAAAACAGTGGTAACATCATAATGGTAAGTTGGCACATGTTCCTATTTTGTGTTTTCTTTAACCCGATGACTGCGGGCGAACATTCGCTACGCCAAACGCCAGTGCGGCTAGCTACCAATGTTCGCGTGTTCGCCATAGAAAAACACATACGGTGTGTGTGCGCCGCACTCGCGTTTTTTAGTCGAAACACAACGTGTGTGTTTTCCCGCAGTCAATGAGTTAACTCTATCAATGGAGACGTAAACGCGGTATTTTTTTTAGCCGGGAAATATTTGTTATTTTAATTTTGGGTGGGTAAAGGAAGGAAAAGCTTATTGGTTTTATTTTAATAGTAATACGTACATACCTATATAGTAATGATTTATGTTAGTACGGCTATAATTATTCAATTTTAAATTAAGAATACGCTACTCAATTCGAAAATTTGCGTGACTATTATACTTACCATGGATGTATACTAATTACACGTCTATCTATGCTATTAGGTAGGAAACTAGGTACTTTATACTACAGTGTATTTTGATAGGTAAAACATTTAAATTGCAAATTTCATCAATTCGTCAGTTCTTGTCATAAATTATTATAATTGGTTTTATGCAAAACTCTTTGACCCAAGACGAATACCTATACTTTTTAAACATCATCTAAAATTAGATTCTTATTTTAAGGTGACTGTACAAGGAGATTAAAGATTAGATTATATTAAAAATATTAGTTATTTTTTTTCTGATAGGTTAATAGGTATAATTATAAAATTTTAATGGCGTTTTATTTTTACGCTCGTTTTTACCTAGGTGCAATGTGTTTCCTTCTATATCTATGGAATAATCTATGGAAATCACTAGTTGATTAGATAGGTACTAGAACGCTAATCTACGTTATAAATAAATGGTAAGTATGATCTATATTCTTACGCTTTATTTACGCCGCGCCGGTTTCAGGCTGAATCATCGTGTCGTTGACTCGTCAAACATAAACAATGCATGTTGTTTATCAAACTCGCTTACAATGATGGTGCATACTAATCACACATCACATTCCATTGCTCTATCCAAATCAAATACTCATAATAACATAACATAACATAACATCACGCCTGTAATCCCCGAAGGGTTAGGCAGAGGTGTACCCATTAGTACACCCACATTTCGCCAGTTATGTTTTTAGTCCCATGTAATAGGGGGCGAGCCTATTGCCATCAACCGGGCACAAATCCAGACTCCGAGGCTGCTACTGAGAAATTCCTGGAAATGGAAAAACCCAATAACACTTTGCCCGACCTGGGAATCGAACGCAAGACCTCATGCACAGCAGTCGCGCTTGCGACCACTAGACCAACGAGGCAGTCATAATACTAAGTAAGAAGTAATTAGTAATCTGTCAAAATGCGCGCGTAAAATATTTTTTTGTCAAGTATCAAAACAGTGTATTCATACTATACACCGTACCAAAGCCATTTTTTTATTTTGCCGCGCTTTTCCTGCTCAATAGGTATTTATCGTGGAAACACTATACAGGACGTATGTAAACAAAAATATTTATTCAAAACACTGTCTTGCTAGCCACAGACATTTGCGCCAGACGAAAAAAAAAACAATTTGACATACAAAGGTTGGTAGTAAAATAAAGACTCACTTGTCAGTCTTGCAAGTTTTACAAAAGAAAAACCTAAAATATGGGTATATTTTATATTTCAAAAGATCAACGAGTTTATTTGTGTCAGTGCGAAAATTATAGTGTCGAATAAAAATTAATACTCGTCATAAGTTTTTTTTTACTACAGCAAATAAATTTAATTCGATTTGAGCGCTGTGTCGCATTTCTTTTGCCGATCATGTTTAAATTAATGGTATAAAACTGGTATAGTTATTGCGGGTACGTAAATAAAGTATTGTGATTGGTTTATTTTATTACAATATTTTTTATTGGCTACAAATAATATTTCCGCCAGCAGGAATCGGCCTGGCTGGAAATAATAACAGACCTATTGTAAGGGAGCAAGGACAATGAGCTCACCTTTCCTTGAACGCGTCGGTCGGGAAAGGGACGACCTCCCTTTTTGGAGATACCTACAATCCCTAACGAATACTAAAGTAGGTACAATATGACTAGTTATTGTAGTAACGGCTGGTGGTATCTTCTCTCTCACTCTTTCTGTCGGAAAGCCTATTATGAGCAACCTATAAGGCCCAGTTGCACCAAAAACTTAACTTAGTGGTTGACACGAGGTTAAACCCATCTATGTAGCTTCTTCTATAGTATTTATCTTTACAGGGCGATTGTTAATTTACTCAATATCTGACAAGGGGTACTCATCATTATGAACACCTTTTACTATGGGACCTGAAATCGTGAAAAAACATCAGCGGTTCCATACATTATGATTTTGTTGTAAAGCATTTTTGTAGGGAACAGCTAATAAATTTTTCATGATTTTGAAATTGGCACACGTGCGAGGTTCGCAAGGTACAAATAATTATGCCACAAATATTTATATGGGCCCGTATTAGCAACTAACTCTGAGTTAATAAGATAATCCTAGCTGGTGAAAGAGTGCCTTATGTAAATTTTTACGCATTGTATTTATTTAAAGCTTCGCATTTTTAACGAAGCTTATAGAAGGAGTTGCGGGCCAAAGCTTTTAATTAATATAAGTAAGTCTGAAATCGCCAATCTGCCTAAGCGTGGAGATCAATGCTCGTGCCTTCTCTGTAAGAGAAGAAGCCTTTGCCCTGCAGTGGGACAATAACAGGCAGGTAATTTTTTGTATTGGAAATGGTGACTGAATTTAAATATCGAGAAGCCGACCCGTTTGAAGAGTAGGTTATCGTATTTGTTAATATCATCATATTAAGTAGGTAGTGTTATACAGCAAACATTGATCCATTTGCGAAGCTTAGTAATTATAAAAATAATTGCTCTCGACGCGCCCTTATTCAGCGGCACCTCAGGTTAAAACCTGTATTTTATAAAGATACTAGCAATACCCCGCGGTTTCACTTGCGTTAAGTTCCATCTTTGATTACCTACTGCTCCGCTCCTGTTGGTCGTAGCGCAATGTTATGTTGACTATAATATTATCTTATCTATCCCTCCTACCAGCCCCCCAGCCCCCTACTACTACTACGCTCTATTACCTTCTTCTATAAACGGGCTGTAAGTATAATGCAAAAAAAGATCGGGACCAGTAATTCCTGAGATTAGTGCGTTCAAACACTCTTCATTAAATAATGTAAAAGTACCTATAGTATAGTAGGTATTCACCGACTCAAGTATTTATACAAACAACAGCAGTGACAATTTAAGTCCCTACACAATCTACAAAATTACAATGCTAACTACATTATGAGCGAAAGCGAGTATCAGATACTGTCAATATTCAGATACTGACAGTATCTGAACCATCTTCCAAGTCCGAAATCTTAGATGTCAATGAATCGAGTACGAGAAAAAAAAAACTAAAGCGAGATTAGGATAATTTATAGGTTTTCTATAGACAAGTCTAGTAGCCTAGAAGTTTGGTAAGTAACAGTCGGAATCCATTAAAAATCTCGCCAATGATGGGTTCTGACTGTCCTGTCCTTTCCTGAATGTTACTGAAAATAATTCTAGACATCTGTTTTCTTTTCAGTTTTTATTTAAAGTTTATTGTTTACTCAGTCGGGTTGTTGGTGTTTAACATGTCATTAAAAAAAGCTTTTTTACAAAAAAAGATGACCGCCTTCAAAAACTACAAAATAAAAAATAACTTTAGCTTGGAATTCGGCAGCTTTGGTTTTGTTTCTTGTTATGTAGGTATTGCCACCGACTTCCAAGCTAAAGTTATTTTTTATTTTGTAGTTTTTGAAGGCGGTCATCTTTTTTTGTAAAAAAGCTTTTTATTTTTCACTTTTTAGTGTTTGTGTGATAATGTTTGAAATACTTACATAAAGCCCTTTCAAACAATACCTCACACGATATATTTAATTTTGGAAAGTGGTAGGAGGGGGGTTGACGTACCCCCTCCCCACTTCCTTCAGTCAGTCATCGACTACAAGTATAAACAAAGCAATTTTTCTTGTTACGGCGGTTCTGCTGTGATTTTATAAGGAGTTCCGTTCCATATCTCCAAAGTTCATCATCAGATCATGATAATATTCCTATGGGACCTATTCCCAACTATACTCTTTCAAACAAAAAAAGAATCATCCAAATCGATTCATAATTGGCGGAGTAATCGTAGAACAAATATACAAAAAAAAAAAACAAAAAAAAAAAAAAAACATACGCGTCGAATTGAGAACCTCCTCCTTTTTGAAGTCGGTTGAAAACATATTTTACCGCACATTACTTAAAGTTCTAACTTGAATGGTTTATTTGCTGTGTAGGAGCCGTGCTGTTATAATGTGCCCCTTGTGTGTTGTGTGTACCTCGTACCTAGCGTTGCCAGGCGTCCGGATAAAGCCGGACATAGCTAGGCTTTTTGATAGCGTGTCCGGCTAAATAAACGGCGTTCGGCGTGTCCAGATTTTGTTAGGTTTTTAATTAAAAATGTTGATAAATGTTTGTCTAGAATTTAATTTTTGGCTGATGACTTTATTTGATATTAATTTATATAATATTTTATTTTATTAATACTGAGACATAAAATGCTCAATAATGAAGGGTGTCCGGTCTTATTACACGACTGCCCCAAAAAAAGGAGTGTATGTATGTGAGATTCTTTATTCCATCATAACTTTTAAATGCCTGAACCAATTCAGATGTATGGGGTATCGTTAGAATCCTTGCATCGTTCCGAGTGACATAGGCTAGTAAAAAAAATCCTGTGTGGTCACTTTAAAACGTAAATTAATACCAGCCTCAATAATTTTTTTAATGAATCTGGTTACGATACACATAAACACAGACGATAAACATAGTCGTCTAGAATTTGACAAGTAGATTTAAGAAATATACTAACACTGTAAACAAGAAACGTTGTAAAAAAAAAACTGTCGAGTAAACAAAGTACAAATATGTGCAATTTTTGCAGTCGTGTTTTTTTTTTTTAATTATAGTAGCTTGTTACCCAGATGTCCGGCCAAACTGGCTGGTCTGTCCGGCTATTAGGTTTGACGACCTGGTAACCCTACTCGTGCCTAAAAGGTGCGTGCTGAGCTTGCACTAATCAGTTCTATTATCAGATCGCTGGGGGAAACCCACGCACGTTGTACAAGGTCATTTTCATGGGGAACTTCGGAGCCATAAGTTTTGTTTGAAAAAGTAGTATTGACTTTAGAGATTTCCAATTGCCAAAATCTCTTAAAAAAGTCTCTTTAAATGTTTTCTGTAGATTCAAACTATACAAATAGTACCTATTAGGTTTTTAATTTATTCCTAAAGATTTTGCTTAATACAGAAGAGCTTCCGAGAGCTACTGACCTGAAATGAACCGGAATGATCTTAATTGACAACACGGTTGGCGCAGTGGCGGAGCGATTGGCTGCTGTGCTACGTGTCGGAAGTTCGATTACAGCACGGAACTAATATTTGTATGCCCTACAAATACTTGTTCCCAGTCTGGCTTGGAGTTCTGGTTTCGTGTGTGTGAGTTTATCTTTGTAAACGAACCCACGAATACAGGAAAATTTCTGATGTAACGTAAAAAAAATGAAAATTATTACTTCTTACCTACCACCTTACCATTGTATTATGGAAAAGCAATAAAGATTTTGAGTATTGAAAACATTAGTTTCTGAAGATTTTGCGGAATACAGGAAAATTCTCTACTAGAGCAAAATGTCGCTTGTCGATTTAAGGAATACCTAAGTTCACTTTGGAGGTCGTTACTCCGAAGGCCGAGGACACGCTGATTTATTGTAATGCAAATTTTACTTGAATCTTTTCATGTAAAACCCGCCTTAAAACCTCGTTACGAACAAAGCGGAGCGAATCCTAGTAATTTCATGGAAATATTCAGTCTTGTTGTCAGTTTGTCCTAACTTCTAAACTAATATTTTAAAGAGAAAAGGTTAGCATATTATGTATTTTTGTTTTGTGCTGGATAAATAGCAAAACTGCCTCGTTGGTCAAGTGGTCGTAAGCGCGACTGCTGTGCATGAGGTCCTGGATTTGATTCCCAGGTCGGGCAAAGTGTTATTGGGATTTTCCATCAGGAAGTTCTCAGTAGCAGCCTCGGAGTCTGGATTTGTGCCCGGTTGATGGTAATAGGCTCGCATAACTGGCGAAATGTGGGTGTACTAATGGGTACACCTCTGCCTAACCCTTCGGGGATTACAGGCGTGATGTTATGTTATGTTAAATAGCAAAATTATTTAACAGATTTAAAAAATTCCTTCACCGTTGGAAAGCTACCTTATATGCGAGTAACCTAATATAACTATTTTTTTTTTTTCAAAAAAAATAGGGTTCTGTAAAGAAAGTCCACACGATCACGTTGTTTACAAAAGCTTAGTAACTAGCAATAATTTAGTAAAATTAAATGTTACCTACTTTTAAAATTATTAAAATCTTACTCTTAAAACCAGAAACTTGTTAAATGTCGTAAACTTAATCAGCTTATCTTGCTGAAATAAAAACCATTTTTTCTTTAATGATCGTCGTATTAATTTGATACAATACCAAAAAAACGGGGTCAAGATCGCAAATAAAAATAAACACATCGTATTCGGTGTTAGCTGGTACAGTTAGTTGATTAATCAACTAACTGTACCTACGATACTTTATTAAAAAAATCTTAATAAGTAGCACAATATATAGACTGTGGAAATTTCAAACGTCTTAAGCGACATTTTGCAGTTGTGGCAAAATTTCACTAATGTGTGTGCTTACACCTCTGCCTAACCCTTCGGGTATAACTGGCGTGATGGTTGATGTGTGATAAAATGTTTTTTATTTTTTTAAACTTTATGCAACAATAAGTGCAAAGACGGTCTTAATGTTTCAGGAATTCTCTGCCAGTCAGCTAAAGGTGGTGAAGAGACAAACTTAAATACGCAAATTACTTATATAAATAAAGTCCTAACTATTCTCATCCTAATAAGTTCTTAGCGACAAACAAACGAATAAATAATACAAAGTCTCAAAGTCAGTAAATAAAACTAAGTACCTATTACATAAATATGCTATTGTTCTATTTTATTTTACTGTCAATTCAGTGGTGTTTATTTATTTTATTCTATCTTCTTCCTCTGTATAAATAAAAATCAATTGCCTTACAATCGGCTCGACCAATTCAGCTAATTTTTTTGTTGTTGTTTTCATAATTATTGTCAGTACAGGGTACCTATGTATGAAAGTTTTTTTTTTGGGAAATCTACCAGAAAAATCGTAATGGATAAAACATAATAGAGAAGAAGAAGTTGGCAGACTCGTCCCATAATTAATTTGTTGTACTTCACCACCTGTATATTTTTATCTCTCTCTACTTTATATATTTTGTTGTATGTTTGTATTTATGTATTTATTATTATATTTTATTGGATGACTTGGATGTCGTGATGGCCCAGTGGTTAAGGCGCCCGCCTCTCATGCGTGGGGTTGTGGGTTCAAATCCGGGCAAGTACCAATGTGAATTTTTCAATTCATATGTACTTTCTAAAGTTTATCTTGGACATCACTTTCATCGGTGAAGGAAAACATCGTGAGGAAACCTGGACTTACTGTTCCACTCAAACCATGTCAGAGGCCCTTGAGTCGGTTTAGAAACTCTGACACTAGGGTGTGTGGGGTCGTAAGACCTTACTAACCACACGATAAGAAGAAGATTATATTTTATTCTCGAAAATTTTCTATATCTGTGCACCTACTATGTTTTGTCTCTGCATCACCTTAAAGTAGACTGGTAGAAAATGCCCAAGGCATTAAGTCCGCTTTTGTACAGTGTATTTTTTTACATGTGCATAAAGTTTAAATAAATAAATAATTATTTGATTAAGAAAATTGGGGGGCGGTACGCTACTTCGCTAGTATTAAATAAAAATTACCTACCGATTAACTACGATGTTAAAGAGTACCTAAAATATCGTCGGAACACCCACAGTACATAGGTACTTCTTACGCAGTTATCATCACAGACAATATTAATATTTAAATCGTGACATTGACATAGTTACATACAATGTAGGTACATACATACATACATATTTCAGACACCCATAAAGGACAAGGTAAGTACAGTCAACAAAAGAAATAGGTATCCAGTGTAGTTAGATATAGTTAAAATTGTCTTAGAAACCGATGGATGAATACAAATATAATTAAATTTAATAAGTAAGTAATACTAAACAGTTCATTCATTAAGTTTCAAACGAAGATATCCATTGGTTTCTAAGAAAACTTCAACTATGTCTGATGACGCTAGATACCTATGTCTTTTGTTGGCTGTACCTTCATTGTTAAGTTATTGGCCAGTAGAAGTAGGTACTATTATTATTCTGGTCTTCTTCTTTTAGAATCAACGGTACATACATTTGAACATATAATATTTGATACTATTTAAGCTCAGTTACCACGATTTTCCTGCGATATCCCTAGCGTGAATTTATGAAGGATCCCTAATTTTTTTGATAATAAAATATAGCCCTTACCACGTAGTTCCGGTGATAAGCGCGTTCCAACAAAAACAAACTCTTCAGCTTTATAAGCGTTTCTAACATTATGTATGTGACCGTCACTATTTTCCTTATAATTTAGTTTAGTACCAAACTAAGTAGATTTCAACCTATAAAACAGAGATTAAAAACACTTTTGCTTGTCCTGTGACTATCGTAATCTTGATAGAAGAGGTTAACGAGAAAGAAAGCGTTCTGTGTCGTCACTGTCGTCGTATCTAAGTTTATGCGTTTTCAAAGTTTCAGTCTAATTTGTTATGGGGGGGAGGCTCCATATCTAACTACTATTATAAATGCGAAGTTGAATCTTTGTTACACACGCCAGAACGGTTGAACTTTCCACTCATAAGTTATCCTGAGAATGAGATCTGCTTCCAGAAACTTTTTCCCAGTTCAATTACACTTAATCAACAGAAGGGACAAAGGATCAATTAAACCGTTTTGTTTAGTCGTTGACCTCACACTTGTACCCGAAACTCTATGGAATATTTTCGAGTGGTATTGTTTATTCGCTTGATCAACGCTAAGTTACTGTAATACTGCATATCAAAGGTCAAAATTGTCTTCTCATAAATAACATGAGGAGGTGGTAAATGCTATCCGGTATTTTGAGGTAGAAAGATTTGTCATTAGTGAATTAGTGAAGGAAAGCATTGCTCTGTTTTCCAGTAGTCACAAACCTTTTGTGGAGGTTAAAGGTCACGTCAGGTGGCTGCACCTTTCCTGCATTACCTTAAGATCTGGCAACCCTACCTATCACTTGTAGCTGAAGATAACTAAGGAAAATAGTAAAATTTTATTAGCAGGTTTGACTAGAAACTCAGGGTCTTAAAATGCATATTCAGGAAGGTTTAGGTGACCATCGACTATACGTATTCAATGGTAAAGTATTTGATTTCATTCAGTATGTTTATACGGAAATAGTCTGACGAGGTGGCAGGGGGGGGGGGGAGGACGTAGGGGTTGGTCCGCCCCGGGTGCCACCAGTCGGGGTGACACCCAATACATTATTATATTTTAATTATGAAAGCCACATTTGTAATAATTTAATAAATTATCGTACTTTATGTTTGTAAATTTTAAGTTGTATTCTTGGGGTGACACCACAGTTATCTGCCCCAGGTGCCACCCATGCTAGCTGTGCCACAGTTCTGATGAGAAACAATGAACTTACCAACTTTGTTTGCGTAGCGCCTTAGGTAACTAGAAACAGTTTATTTTTAATGGAGTGTGGGTCTTATTGCTTATTAATCAATTACGAGAGTCCGCCGCCTCAATTTTCTTGCCGTAACCTTAAAAGGACTAGACTAGCGTGCTAGCACTTAAGGCAAGCCTTGAACTCTTGTTGTCAGTGTATGAGCGCTGCAAATTCAATTCCCTCTTAATCCTGACTGCACGCGCGGAACTCTGAATGACTGGACATGTTGATTGATCTTCCTATTACTAACTGTGGCCCGCCCAGGCTTCGCACGGGTTTTTTTTAACTTTTTTGAATATACAAATAATATAGCTTATGTCACCCGGGAATAGTGTACCTTCACAACAGTGAAATCATTTTTCAAATCGGTTCAGTAGTTTCCGAGCTTATTCAATGCAAACAAACAAACAATCAAATCTTTCCTCTTTATAATATTATTATATAGTATAGATTTGAGTACAACAAAAAGAATACTCCACTAAGTATAAAGCTATTTTAGAATTCTCCCAGACCATTTGCTAGGTTTTTCTCTTTTTCTTGTAATTAATCCTAACTAATATTATAAATGTGAAAGTAAGTTTGTTTGTTTGTTTGCTACCATTTTACGCCTAAACCACTGAACCGATCATCCTGAAATTTTGCGTATACGTTGCCAGGTGTACAGGGACGAACATAGGCTACCTTTAATCCCGAAAAAAAGTACTGTTCCCGAGGGAAATCACAAAAACGTCCTTATGACAGTAGATGGCGCCACGTGTCTATCGGATCAAGATTAAATTTTAAGTTTAAGCATGTAATACATTATGAGTCTACACTGTCGATAGACCAGTTTCAAGTAAACAACCTAGGAGTACGAAAGTTGTTTGCTTAATAATTTTTTATGCCCAAAACCGCTGAAGAGTATCCTGACATTTTGCATAAAGTGGCTTCCAGACGGACGGACTTGCGGTGACGGCAAACCGCAGGCCGCGGCTCCTAACGCTCCAAAAACACACCACCGCGGTCACAGTGGCGGCCTAAAGTGTCATTAGCGTGGTGATTGTGCTACAATCGGACAATCGGACGTCGCAATCGGACGTCAGTCAATATGGCTAACCGTAACGTTGTCTTATTACTCTCATGACTCATTAGTCCTCTCAGAAGATAAGAAAAAAGGTAGGAAAACCGTTTATTTAAACACTTGAGGTGTGAGGTAGAGATAAACTACAGAAACATGACGCGCCCTTCCACAATTCAAAACGTTTGAAAGTGTTTTTAATAGTATTAAAAATACTCACAATGCATGTGTGCGTATTGAGACGGCTCTCGAGACAAAAACAAATCAGCGATTTGTTGTCCGACTAGCGGCATCAAAAATTACTCATTAATATTAGTATGGCGCTGCACTGAAATTCTCTATGAAAATGAGAGGTACGTCGTCTTGCGCGGTCGGCTATTTATGATTAGTTGACAAAAAATATCCTAGCCTGCTACTGAAGACGATTACTCACAAAGTCTTTCATACGAATGTGACTACACACATTGAAATGGTAATATGGAGGGAAGCGTCAAGGTATAATAGTTTATCTCTACCTATATTATCATTAGCATCGCATATTACTCTTAGGAATAGTGAAGTGTGAGTTAAATTTAAATTATTATTTAAATTCAACTATTTCTATTACAACTTCCATATTTGGCGTCATTTTACTAAGCAGCACACGCGGCCGGTTGTTAAAATTTGCAATTGACGCGGCCGCCACAACATTTCGCGTTTGTCTGAGACCCACTTTATATACGTTGTCAGGGATACAGAAAAACTGCGTAACTGACACTGTCATCACTGACACTGACAGGTGTAAACGCATTCATAGAGGATGCATGGAAGAATAAAGGTGAACCTACGCTCTGTCAATGAAGCATACTCTGCGATTACTCCGCTAATTGTAAATTGATTTGGATGATTCTTTTTTTGTTTATTTTTTCGAATTGGTCCCAAATAAATACTGTCATGATCTGATGATGAACTTCGGAGATATGGAAAGGAAACTCCTCATAAGATCACAGCGCAGAACTGTCTTAACAGTAAAATTGCTTTGTTTAATGCGTGTAGTCGATGATTGACTGAAGGAAGAGGTTAGTTGCTAAACTAACCGTGACCTATGTCGATGTATGTAGACAACAGTTTTTCAACGGCAAAGTTAAGTTTGTCCCTCAGTACTGTTTATTTTTTCGTTAGAGGTATTTCCGGTGTGTTTTAATGAGGGTAGGTAGGTTACGTTTTTCAATTTTAGAATATCTCGCAGGTCCAACACACAACCAAAAGCTCATTGCGAGCCCGAGCAAAAATTACTGCTCAATCCTCGGAATCTTCCGTTCATGCCGAATTAAGAAGGCAAGCACAACCGGAGCGACAAGTAAATTTGAGAGCTGATGAGACATTTTCTTATAGCCAGGAAAGACTAGAGAGCCAAGCCGTTCGCCCTCCAAGCTACTCAGAGAGTGACTGAAACGCCCTTTTAAACGCAATTGCTTTTGGAGGAACAAGCCGAAAGCCAGAGAGCTGTAAGAGCAACTGAGACGCCTTTTCAATCAAACACAACTTCGTCTCAGAGAACAAGCTCAGCCATTACAGCGACAGAAACTCTAAAATAGTCGCAGGTGAGAAGGACCTCTCCTGCAGAAATGCAAACTGAACGCCGACGGACTTTTATGAGTCACAGTCTGTTGGTCTGTAGGTATTTAATAATTCTGGATCTGGCCGAACAACAAGCCGAGTACAGCCCGAATTGATTGTCGAATTCTAAACAAACGCGGGCGAAGCCGCGGGTAAAAGCTAGTTATGAATTATAAAAGTTAACAACTGCAATGTGAATGTAGATGCCTGTCTATCATTCAAATGATGTAAATTTAAATGCATAGTTGTTATATTTTTTACGAGAATATAAATTCAGAACAAAAATCCCCATTTTTTGTCCAGAATGATCCAAAGTAATTAAGCAACAGCTTTAACCAATTGATCCACAGACATCCTTGAATTAAACACCAGAGAAAAACTTCAAAATGATAATTTTAATATGTAAAGTAGGTATGTCTACAATTTTACTTAACACAAGTCGACTCAACGGTATCTTGTTTCCATTCTGAATTAAATGAACATGTTTATCAAACAACTGCTGAATGCCGTAACTGAGCGCCATTCAATCAGTTAATAAATGAAAAGTGTTTATACGTTATGAAGACCAAAGGAAGCGCGATCTCGATAACAAGCGAGACAACCATTAAAGCAAGCCACCTTCCAATATACCAGGGGTTACCAACCTTTTTTTATACCGTGAATCTTTACCTATGTAATTTTTTTATGCCGCCTTCCTTGATCAAAATACTAGCTTTTGCCCGCGACTACGTCCGCGTGTAACTTGTTTATATCGTACTTGCATACAAACTTCTTCCCCTCCTTTTCACCGCTTTAGGGGGTGATTGACGGGATAAAAACTATTCTGTCTCCTTCCCCGGGTCTTAAACTATCTCTGTACAAATTTTCACCTAAATCGGTTCAGGGGTTTAAGCGTGAAGAGGTAACAGACAGACACACTTTCGCATTTATAATGTTAGTATGAATTATAATATGTGTACCGCTAACAAAGGGACGCGACGTTAAAATTACTTTATTTATTCATTATTTTATTGAATTAAAGAAAACTCTTAACGATTACGTATAATCTTAATTATTAGTATTAGTACATAGTAACTCCCTTCTGCTCCGCCTAGAGCGGAAAAAGCCATTTGATAATTTCCAATTCAAAAAAAAAAAGATTAGATTTAAAAAAAAAAATAAGATAAAAAAAAATGTTGCAGCCATACCCAGTACCTATACAAGGCGTAAAAGCACCAACGTGCTGTGCGAAAAATATCAAAATGGCGTGGATTTTTAGCTTGACTTTATCCAGATACAGTCGAGTACCTATGGTATGCTTCATAATGGCCGGTATATCTAAACGTAACACAGTGTTTGAGTAAATTGCTCGCCTTTCAGCAGTCGTAACACGCGATGCTACTGACGTTCGTGTGCTCACTGTAAACATGCTGTGCCATGTGGTCCAACCTTCAACAGTAGTTTAAAGGTACGCTACGTGTCCGCTGTAACTGGTATTATAGAAGTATGTTTCTCTTGGCTCCTTTGACGGTCACCACTAGACAATGTGCTATAATGTGTTGGGTTAAAAATGGAAATTATCAAAAAATTACAATAACATAAACATAAACATAACATCACGCCTGTAATCCCCGAAGGGTTTGGCAGAGGTGTACCCATTAGTACACCCACATTTCGCCAGTTATGTTTTTAGTCCCATGTGATAGGGGGCGAGCCTATTGCCATCAACCGGGCACAAATCCTGACTCCGAGGCTGCTACTGAGAAATTCCTGATGGAAAAACCCAATAACACTTTGCCCGACCTGGGAATCGAACCCAAGACCTCATGCACAGCAGTCGCGTTTGCGACCACTAGACCAACGAGGCAGTCAATAAAATTACAATAATTATGTTGAATCATCTTCCTGCCCTTGTCCCAAGTTACTTGGGGTCGGCGCAACACGTTTTCCTCTTCCATTCTGTCCTGTCAGCCGTCATGCAATCACTGACTCCCCTTTCATTCATATCCTTCTTCACTCATTCCATCCATCTTTTCTTTGGTCTTCCTCAAAAGAAAACTATTAAACAAGACTTATTACCTGTATATTATATACCTATTACGGAGTTCGTCACAGCAGTCTCGCGTTTTAATTTGGTACTAGAACTAGGTACTAGATGTCTCATTAAAACCTTTTTTCCTAAACCACCCCATAATTGAGGCAATCAAAACAAAACATTTTCGAGTTTTTGCAACACTAACGCACAGCAATTAGTTAGTATAGATATTTTTGGTGATGTCGTTGGTCTTGTTGTTCTGCTATTTTATGCACTATGTTCCTATTTTATTCAGAAACCTGACTGCTGCCAACAGACTACCCGTATCTTCACATATCATTACACCGATATTTGTATACCAACACCCCTTCAAATTTCGACAATGCAGCCAAGGCTGGAGTTACGTAGAAAAAAAACAGTCGACAGCGCACTCACCTGTGGACCATTCAGCACTTTTCACCTCATTAAAGTAGGTTACTGCTGATTCTAAAGAATGTATCGCTGGAATAATGAATCGATGAAATCCGAGAATTGATAGGTCATTAATGCGAACTCGGTCACCTAGTTTGCAAGTATGAATAGGAAATACTCGGTATTCAATTTAAAATACCTATTCAGTAGGTATAGGAATCGATGTCTAGCCATTGATAGATGTGGGTACTTGATAGCTTGGAAAGTTGCCTTTAATTTTTCCTTCTTTCCTTCTCCCTTCCTTAAGAGGGTAGTAACCATATGACTACAAGGTATTTGAGTAAATTATTTGGGGCTAATTTTTCAATTGAAAAATAAGCAAACGAATAAGCAAATAAACACGGCAGTTTGACAGCTTTTCTATAAAAAAATATGTCAAACCTGGCATACTTCTTTTATTGATAAAAGTTATTGGGTTTTTCCATCAGGAATTTCTCAGTAGCAGCCTCGGAGTCTGGATTTGTGCCCGGTTGATGGCAATAGGCTCGCCCCCTATTACATGGGACTAAAAACATAACTGGCGAAATGTGGGTGTACTATTGGGTACACCTCTGCTTAACCCTTCGGGGATTACAGGCGTGATGTTATGTTATGTTATGTAAAAGTTATTGAACGATTAAAAATCGACCCTAAGTTAAATAAAATTAAATAATAACAAAAATGACAATTAAATGTGCCTAATAACGTCATAAAATATCTGTTGCTTATTAGGATTTTTCTTCAAAATGCAACTTTAATTTAATTGAGCGAATTGTTCCTTCCAAATTTTTTGCAAGTTTATTTCTACAATAAATTCAGTCAAGGATCAAGATGGTTCTTGTTGTTTGTCGTCATAATATATCACAAACCCTACCTCATATTTCGCTTCTTTTCTTCGCTTTATTTTTCGCTTCTATAGGGGTATTATTAGAACTGTATGAGGAAATAACTGTAATGACGTTCCTAATAATAACTTGTCGTTTTTGTTATTTAACTATTTTTGAACACTTAAATGACGACGTCTCAAGGCTTTAGCCTATGACCTAGCATACCAGTCTTTACAAATATGAATAACTTTTAGATTTTGTAAGTTTTACATAATGTTTATGATATCATAATTATAATATTTATAATTTAAATATTAATTTTACAGCACAGAAACACACAAATAGATTAGAATCATCTATATTCCACAGACAAAAAAATAAAATAAAACAGTACCTACCTTCTATACGTATTTGATACTTTATAAAAAGAAATTCCCT
Source organism: Hoplodrina ambigua (assembly GCA_949774945.1). Classification (NCBI taxonomy): domain Eukaryota; kingdom Metazoa; phylum Arthropoda; class Insecta; order Lepidoptera; family Noctuidae; genus Hoplodrina; species Hoplodrina ambigua. The sequence goes on from OX458968.1 coordinate 13,316,241, forward strand.
AAAACAAATTACAAAAAAAAAAATACAAATACAAATAATAAATTGTAATGCAGAATAAAAATTATTTATTAAACAGACGAACACGACATATCAAGACAAGTTTAGCTATAAAGATGTCTTATTTTATTACTGAACCCTCAAAAGTATAACGTAGGTGCCTACTTTATACTATACTAGCTCAAAATCGATATATTATCCCAAGGGAGCCGTACATTTTCCGCGATAAAAACTAGCCTGTTGTGTATATTTGTTATTCTAGACTAATCTATCTCTGTGCTAAATTTCATCCAGATTCGTTCAGCCGTTCCGGCATGATTAAATAATCAATCAATCAAAGCAATCAAGCATCAATACATCGAAACTTTCGCTATTATTATAGTATTATGATTACAATACAACACTTCAAGTAGTTCTGTAATGAGTAAGTAGTATTAATATTACATTACAACAACACTTCGAGTAGTCCTGTAATGAGTGTAGATTATCTTGGCAACCACAGTTGCACACCCTGAGTTGTTTACAGTTCAACGACCCGACCATAGGGCAAGGCTTCTTACGTCACACAGGTACGTTTGATGTGTGTGATGACATTTTGACGGAGATGGAATGTTTAATTTATGTTTGTGATTTATGTTTAAAAAAATTATGTTGTTACTAGCTTTTGTCCGCGACTTCGTCCGCGTGGTGTTTTTCATTCCCTGTTATGTATTTGGTTATTGCTAAGCTCAGTCGTATCGTGATGGTCTACATAGGTATAGCCTATAATATTCTTTATGAATCTGGTCATTTTTACAAAAATATTTTTTCTAATCCGACTGGCAGTTTTAGAGATTAGCGCGTTTATAAACCAAAAAACTTTTTAGCTTAATAAGGTATGTATAAAAGCCGAGCTGAGCTGTTTAAAAGCTGTCCTGAAGACGTTAAATTTTCAACTCTAAATTAATCCAAAGGTGAAAAATCTAATTCTTACCTACTGTCAGATTGGGAACTTCATTTGCTATTTCGTAAGAAAAGTCTTAGAAAAAGATTCGGAAAATAGGAAAAATTGTTAGCCCCATACTAGCCCTTGATAGACTGGAAAACTGAGCCATTGAGTCGATAGTGCAGGGTTTATATTAGCCCCTGTGCAGATAGTAGGGGCACACTGTTAGCCCCTGAATCGATAGACTGGGGAAAACCCTTGGGAAAACCTGGCCACGGTTTCAGAACTTGAATACCTATTATAAATCAGTATATCAATCACAAATATTTCCTCAGTAGCAGCCTCGGAGTCTGGATTTGTGCCCGGTTGATGGCAATAGGCACGCCCTCTATTACATAGGACTAAAAACATAACTAGCGAAATGTGGGTGTACTAATCAGTACACCTCTGCCTAACCCTTCGGGGATTACAGGCGTGATGTTTATGTTATGTTATGCAAATATTTCCACTGTAGGAATTTATGACTTGTTCATTTTTGTTTCAAGCCATCTTCCTTCTGTCAAAGACTGTAAAAGATAGCAATATTTTATGTAACAAAAGATGAACAGACAGTGATTTTTCTTTCCATACTGCCTGACATTACTATTTATGATTTCTGCATTTCCACACGAACCTTCATAAGACGCGCTTTGTCATGTAAATGCTGCTGCTGTTTGCTTTGTAATAATTAGTATGTACTTTAAAAAATACCATTTAAAAGCATTTAAAACAATCTTGTTTACGCCTCAGTAACTACCTACTTTTTTTACACAACGAATAAGCAAGAAGCAAATAACTTTCAGTTTTGATTATAAGTTATGCGATTGTTGTTCAAATAATATTTTCGTGTGGCCAGAGGAATTGAAAATATTTTGGCGATTGCCACCAACATAACCGATTAATTACCTAATGTGCAAAATTAGGTGGTAATTATGTACCTACTAAACAATATCCTAACGAAATAGAAGAATAACAGTACCCACTTGTTGTAGCTTAGTTATTGTATATAAATATATGACAAAATGGTTATAAATTATTTATAATGGTTTCACGCGCGTTAAGTTACATCTTTAGTTTCTGGCCCGCTCCTGTGGGTCGTAGCGTAATGTTATATAGCCTTTAACCTTTCTTTTAACAAACAGGCTATAAAACATTAAAGGACTTTGTCAGTCGGACCAATACCTACTTCCTGACATTAAGTACTAAAAATACTTCATGACATAAGTATATGATATTATTATGTAGAGTTAGCAGAATTCATTAACACTAATTTTATTATGTCGTGATTCCAGCAAAGTAGCGCCTAATGCCAATTTTCAACAACAAAATTCTCCAACATTGGTATAAACGCTATTTAGTTTCTCAATATTGACTCAATCCATAAGCGCATCACTCATTGCATATTAGGAATGTAGTTTACACAATAGCTTAGCACCGTTTTTGAAAGAATCTTCTCAAGATATTATATTGACCAATATATTTTGATACGCGGAAAAGTTGTGAACTCAGTTTAAACGCACCTAATTATTGTTGCTTGCCTTTGCAAGTGGCGCCGCTGTCAAGTGTCAAGTTATATGGGCGCATTTGCCTTGATCGTCACTTGACGTAGAAAGCAAACAATCAGACTTACAAATTATTGTGGTTCAGAAGATGTTTGCTTAAAACCTACACACATTGCTTAATGTGAGCATGTAAGGCTAGACTTTGCCAAATGGTGCTGGGTAGCCGTTATTTTGTCTAATATTTCCATAGTTTTAAAGTCCTTTTGTAGCGGCTCCTAATTGCTAAATGAAGCCTTGGGAGTTTATTTCTTGTGCTTCTTACATTCGAGTCTCTAGATCTTTTGAGATGGTCTATAGAAACATACAAGGCAAGTGTGTAGGAGCTAGGAATACACTCAACATAAAAAACACACCTCCAGAAATTTTGCTTGGTCTCAGAGAACGCATTTAATTCTTTTTTCAGTCATTTTTCTCCGTTAATCTTGTTGTTTTTTTTTTACTGGTACCTACCTAAACAAAATTAATATTATGATTTTTATTTCATAATATTTCAACTACTGCATAATAAAAAAATGGTTTGAAACATAAACAAAAGACTGCCGATGGTAAAAGACGGAAAACCACATAATATTCTAACCAAACTTTTAAGAGGTTATCCTCAAACGAGGTGTCAATTGATTTATGTTGTTTATGGTATTCACCACAGCATAAACCTCCGTTTGTGATTCTGTTCAGTTTGTACATTTTGAAAGCTAATACCGCTGGCCCCACCGACAGTTTACCTCTTAAAACCCTTGGAAGTCTACTGTTAGCTGATTTATATTCACATCCTGGCGCTACAAAGCACGCAAAATCACGTCACGTGAACATAATTCATCCATTAGAGAAAAAAATCACGTCTTCCCATGAATAACTCTTGATTATGCGACGTAATCACGCGCAAGATAGGCGATTATATCAATTTACTACATAGTGAGAATACCTTTTATAAAATACTCTATTTATGTAATTATACCTCTTAGGTTTTTTAATTAGAGCATTAATCATTTATTTTAATCGATTTATTTTTTATTGCCTGTTATCGTGGACTTGGATGAGGATAAAGGTAAGTAGATAGGTACCTATTTTCCCAGATCCCAAGCTACCTATTTGTCAAATTTCATCACGAATGACAGGACACCACTATCAATTGACGTACTTTTTATGACCTGTCAAAACACGATTCTTTCATAGATTTTGTATGGCAATACCGGCCTGTGACGTCACTCATTTGGCAACTCAATTGACTAACTATTTATTTATTTCAAAGCCACAGAAATCTAATTTTTCAGTAAATTGAAGATTAATCGTGTTTTTTACAGAGCTCAAATGATATTTTTAAAATATTTTTTTAAATATTTTAAAAATAGTTATGGCTTGGAATTGTTGGTTAATAAAGGAGTCAACCCAACTCAGTAAAAACAGTAGGTAGAGCCATTTTTGCCCACAAAGTATATTATTTCAACATTAAAATCCCTTACCGATTCACCCTTGCCTATTTATTTACCACATTTTACAGTCGTACTTCAAATAAACGCTCAAACGTAAAATGAACGACCGAATAGTAAAACGTATTGTAGTCTATAAACATTAGCATAGATTTAATAGTACTTCGGCATAATGGGCCGACCTGTGCGTGTAGGGGGCTCGCTAAGGTCAACTGAGCAACAATGGCAAAGGGTGCCGTGATTATAACGGTAATAAAAGCAACCTATTGGAACTATAATTTTAAATAATTGTGTGAGGAAACACTTAGTTTCAGATTCTATAAGTGTTGTGTAGCTAATGGTTTTTAATATGAAGAGATCGTCCGTGAATTAACAATGAAAAACGTAATTTTTATAATTGGAAACATTACGTTTGTCAGCCAATTGTTTTCGTTGATTTTTGTCATACAGTTTCTGTTCTGTTTGGTTCTAAAGTCGGTTTTCATTTTGGACAGTGTTATTGCTTTTTTAATCGTTAATCTCTGAGTAGTACCTACACCGGAGTATGAAGGCTGGTGGTGTCAAAAGAAATAACGATGAAACAAAAAGAAACAGAAAAAATAATAACAAAAGGTTATCGAATAAAAATATTAAAAAAAAAAACATATAATTGTGTGCCCCACAGCTGCGCCAAACAGGCCCAGTTCAGCAATAATGGCAAACCACTTGTGCCTGACGCTTGTTTTCAACTGGACATTTGTGTGTGACGCATGTAAACTAGCTTTATATTGAAACATATGACTATTTACAGGCACTTTTGAATGGTCAAGGAGTCGGTCAGTTAGTCAGAAAGTTGAAGCTAGTTGCTCGTTCCAAAGCAGAGATAGGCCTCTATGGAGAAGAACAAGCAAGAAATTCCATTGATACTCTTTTAGCTTTTTACAAAGTAATGGTTACAATATTCTTGTTGCTTCTATGTATATGTAGAAAAAATGAAGGTTGGTCTAGTGGTTAGCGGCCCTGACTGCTAAGCCGGAGGTCGTGGGTTCGATTCAGAACAAACTTTGTGTGATGAGCATGATTGTTAGTTCTGTGTCTGGGTGTGATTTATCTATAATATGTATGTATTTATAGATTATATAAGTATGTATATCAGTTGTCGGGTTACCATAACACAAGCTCTGCTTAGCTTGGGATCAGATAGCCGTGTGTGAGTTGTCCCAAGATATTTATTTATTTTATTTATTTAATATGAAACAAAAACAAAACAAAAACGTCAAAGGTGGTGACCCTTCCTTTTTCAAAATGCCATATTATTAACATTGAAAACCTGTAACGAAGGTTTACAACATCTGAACGATTTCCAATAAATTCAATTACTGTCACATTTACTTCTTTAAATTTTATTTTTAGCGTTGGACTCACCAAGTAGTTCCAACATCCACCAAATATGGTATCAACCTTCCTCTTGGCCAATATTTGCGGGCCGTCGTATACTTGATTACAGCCTTTAATCTATCTATAGTTACATGTCATTGTGCCTTGTGGAACTACTCGACTTGAACTGGGCCAAGGAAATGATAAACATTTGTAAAGTATGGTCCACGATGTGTTTGGGTTTGTGCCATGGGACTTAAATATAACTGGCGAAATGTGTTTGTATTAAAAGGTAGGTACACCTCTGCCTAACCCTTCTAGGATTACAGACGTGATATTATGTTATGTAAAATATCTTTCATTTTGCTGTGGACGGCAGAGATATATGTGACACTTACAAAATATCACAAGAAGTGAGTGTTCATGATGGATAATAAAAGATAGGTACTACAGGTACAACTAACCATCATGGTTGTACGTATAGTTTCTTTTCTTATCTTTTATGTTATAGTAGCTGCCTGCGACTATGTCCACGTCAAAGTTGATATATTATCCCACGGGAACCGTACATTTTTCCGAATAAATAAAAAATAGCGTACCTATGTATTACAATAAATTTTTCCCGAGAACTACATATATTTTTATCGCACTGGGAGTGTTGAATTAAAGTCACAGGTGAATAAATCATGAGTGGGTTCAGCCAACCGTACAACATATTGTCAACAACTCCATTATCGATCACATCATCATCATATCGAACGAACGACATCCACTGCTGGACATAGGCCTCCCCTAAAGATAGCCACAATTACCGGTCCTGTGCTGCCCGCATCCAGCGGTTTCCCGCGATCTTTACCAGGCCGTCAGGCCACCTCGTGGGGGGGCCTTCCCACGCTGCACCTTCTGGTACGTGGTCGCCACTCGAGAGCCTCACGACCCCAACCGCCGTCTGCTCTACGGGCTATGTGCCCTGCCCATTGCCACTTGACTCTCACAATTTTTAAAGCTATGTCAGTTACTTTAGTTCTTCTGCGGATCTCCTAAATTTTGAATCGATCTCGCAGATAGACTCTGAGTAATCTCAGTTATCCATACAATAGTGTTTAGCAAATACAACATGAAATTGTGAAGCAACCTTTGATTCATTGTATTCACGGCCATGTTTTGTTTAGATACAGTGTCATAAATATTTAATGACGCCTATTATAAATTCTACCTACCTATTACTTCTAGCTTCTGACGCGACTTCGTCCACGTAAATGTCGGTTATCGAGGACGCAGACGGAAGTCGCGGAATAAAAAGTAGCCTACGTCCTTTTCCCGACCGCGCAAATATTTTTCGGATCTCTAAATAAATAAATAAATAATATAAAAAAAAAATAGTGCAGAGCACTAATGCAGCTTCCTATTAGTGAAAGAATGTTCGAAATCGGACCAGCAGTTCCAGAGATTAACGCCTTCTCTTCAGCTTTATGAGTACAAATTTCTGACGATTAACGCGCATAAGGTAATGGAAACACGTCGTTTATCTATTCTGGTTTTTTTTTATTTGCGACTGATGTTATTTATTTTTAAATCTGGTTAGGATCGTCTTAGACCAGTCTTATTGAGACTGTTAAAGTGATTCTTACTATACCTTTTTCATGTCAATACTAAAACACACGGCCAGGTAGTATGATTTTAGAGGTCAATATACCTACTTCTTTTTATTCTAACAGTTTAGTCTTACGAAGATGTAACGTATTACCCAGCTACTAGGTTGTAGAGGTCAGATAGGCAGTCGCTCCATGTGAAATACTGGTATTGAGCTGCATCCGGTTAGACTAGAAGCCGACCCCAACATAATTGGGAAAAGGCTAGGCAGATGATAATGATACTTAATTTTTTGAATTTATCTTGTTTAGTAATAGCGAAGGCGATTCTTTAAATAGGTACTAATATAAAAAAGCTGAAGAGATTTTTTTGGTTGTTTATTTGAACGCGCTATCTCTGGAACTAAACAGTAACAGTCGGATTGGAACAAGTCTTTTTGTACATGATAGCCAAATTCATGAGGCTAACATGTATAAAAAGAGTTTAAGGTAGACGCTACAGTTCTAAGCCGCACGTGATGTTAACTCAAAACGTTCTACTCGAACTGTGCTGTCTTTATCCAAGGTTGCTTCATTCAAGGCCCGTGTTTATAAAACAACACTAGTAGCCAAGTTGTTAAGCCAAGCTGTATAAGGAGCATTCAGGGACAGGTAACTCTTGGCACAAAATTGTTGAAGGCTGTATCATTGTTAAATTTTAATTTCCACGAAGTAGTCTCTGAATAAAAAGTGTCGTTTCTTGGGGTTTAAACTTACCCCGTACCAATTTTCATCAAAATCGGTTCAGCGCTTTGGTCGTGATTGTCGTGAAAGCGTAGACAGACAGACTGTTACTTTAGCATTTTTAATATAAGTATGGATATTCGCAAAAATACTATATAGGTAGGTATATCGATCGATCAAAACGCAACATTTCCGTTCAAAATGATTATTTTTATCCATTGATAAACGTTTACGTAACCACACCGGTGCGTGTAAAAATGTATTCTATTTCAGTAAATCTTTCCAAATAATTTGCCGGGGTTCCCAGAAAGTAATCAAATGATACTTGTGTTGGGAAAGCCTCGCTCTTTCGATGTTAACAGACAATAAAAATATAAAATCATTCAATTTATAATTTCATTCAGTGGTACATTATGTCAAAAATAAGTTAATAATTTATAGTCACACGCAGGTGTTATTAATCCAGTAGAGATCTAAGCCAATAGAGTTAAAACAGTTTTTTTTGTTTACATAACATAACATAACATAACATCACGCCTGTAATCCCCGAAGGGTTAGGCAGAGGTGTACCTATTAGTTCACCCACATTTCGCCAGTTATGTTTTTAGTCCCATGTAATAGGGGGCGAGCCTATTGCCATCAACCGGGCACAAATCCAGACTTCGAGGCTGCTACTGAGAAATTTCTGATGGAAAAATCCAATAACACTTTGCCCGACCTGGGAATCGAACCCAAGACCTCATGCACAGCAGTCGCGCTTGCGACCACTAGACCAACGAGGCAGTCGAGGCAGTTTTTGTTTACTTGTTTGTTTAAACGCACTAATCTCTAACTATCATTCGGATTGGAAAAAATATTGTACATGATAGCCAGATTCATGAGGAATAGTATAGGCTTTATTAAATCACGCTACGACTCTCTGGAGCAGAGCAGTAACCGAAGATGTAACTTAACACGGGTGAAAAAAAAAACCATACGTAGGAAATCGCAGGGAGTCGCTAGTATTTATGTAAATTTGGTATTATAAACGCAATATTTCTCGAAGTGTTTTAGGTAAATTTAACTGTATATTAATCGTATTAGTAAAAAGCTACGCATTTTCTAGTTTATTTTTGGTCTAACTGGTTCTTCGTAGCTGACTTTTGACCCTTGCGAATTTATTAAATTGAATTAGATTGAGAACATGAGAACATACGTTGATAATTATAAAATTGAACTGGTATACAGTGAGAATTATTGCCTTTTCTTGCTCTAAAGCAGGGGTTCCCTAACTTATTTATGTCACGCTCCCTTTTCTACAAAGAAGAAATATCCATACCTTGTAGCTCAAATAATATAATTTTAGATTACTACCAAAGATTACACAGATAGAAAAAAGAATATTTACTTAGTAAAATATTTTAGCTAAGTTTGTATTAAATTCTGTAGGAACGTTAAGGCACGCATTCTGTGAAAGTTCTTATTTACTTCCCTGGTAGATATTCCTATTCTTTTTGGTCTCTGCGCTCCCAATTTGAAAACTCCTGCTTAAAAGATTTCACTAGGCACTCGAGTGTCGGAGTTTCAAGCTATCCTAACCTTCTTAGTACTCCACGATTCTTGGGAGCTAGCTCTCCAATAGCTCGCTGACTGGCTTAACTCATCATGAGTCATTTTCGTTTAACAAATCTTGAACAAGAATAGAATATGAAGACCTTGACGCACATAAAAATTTAACCTAGCATCAGGAAAAGATTATAAACTAGAGATTAAAGAAAGAAAATAGGCACCTATCAATCGAATGTGTACTTACGATAAAATTAAGCCTACCATGACGCCTAACAATCTGTCAAACGTCAAATCAAATGATAAAACAGGACATGATGCCGCTCTGGTGTAACATAATCTGTTGTGTAAGTCATTTAGGCGCTTTGCACACGGGGCAACTTTTGCAGCAACTGGCAACTGGCAACTCGCTGTTTACATGTAATTCAATTGGACTGCGCACACAGAGCAACTCAAGTTGCGAGTTGCGGCAATCGTCAACAGTTTCCAGTTGCGGCAACTAGCAACTTATTTAGTTGCTAGTTGCCGCAACTAGCAACTGTCAAATATTCGATTTCACACCCTCCCTCCCTCGCCCTGTGCCCGGCATAGTGTTGCCATTAGCTTAGTGGTTTTTCCCACTAAGTAAATACTTCTTTTTGGGGTAATTTGTAAAATTTTATAATAAAATACTTCTTGATATTATCCAACTAAATGAGAGAAAATTTAAACCATGCATAAAACGCACACTATCTAATCAAGCATTATTATAAGTTAGATGATTATATCACGGACAAAAATGCTTGGCTAAATGCTAGTCCTGCTCCACAGCCACTCGGGCTCACTAAATCATCATCATCTGCCTAGCCTTTTCCCAACTATGTTGGGGTCGGCTTCCAGTCTAACCGGATGCAGCTGAATACCGGTATTTTACATGGAGCGACTGCCTATCTGACCTCCACAACCCAGTAACTGGGTAATATGATACCCCTAGGTAAGACTGGTTGTCAGACTTTCGGGCTTCTGACGACCCGTAACGACTGTCAAAGATCCACGTATGACAGCCGGGACCAACAGCTTAACGTGCTTTCCAAGGCACGGAGGAGTCTCGGTGTGTAAAGATGGTCACCCATCCACGGACCAACCCCGGCAAGCGTAGCTTAACCTGACAGATCGACCCGTGCGGCTGTTATTACTTAGCCACGAGCTCCTCACTAAATAGGATTGTTTTTCAAGAGAATGATGTTTCTTACCCTCTTTTTTGTCAACCTGAATAACTTGTACCGTTATCAGTACGATTACTTTTTCTTTTTTTACATACCATAGTAATCTAACGGATAAGTACACTGAAAGTGTTAGTATTGTAAATTTATTTCAATTTTGTTTTTGAAAACCATCAACCTAAAACTTGCCCACTAAAAAATCCACAAGCCACCAGATACAAATTCTGACCACCAGAAGGTGGTCCCAATCTACCAGATCTAGTGGTAATACCGCTAAGTTTGCAACACTGCAACTCGGCTAAAAAAGTTGCTTACAAATTGCCAAAAAGTTGCGGCAACCGGCAACTTTATGGCAACTAGCAACTTTTACAGGAAACTTTTAAAAAGTTGCCAGTTGCGTCAACTTAAGTTGCTCCGTGTGCAAAGCGCCTTAGTAACAGGCACAACAAACTTGTTTGATGAGATTTTAGATACTCGCGAAATCGCATGAAATGAAATGATGAAATAATTATGTAACAAAATCATGAAATGCATAAAATTAAATGATGAAATATATGAATGAAAATATAAAATGATGAAATGTTTAAAATGAACACATAACGTAACATCACGCCTGTAATTCCCAAAGGGTTAGGCAGAGGTGTACCCATTAGTACACTCACATTTCGCCAGTTATTTTGTTGTTTAAATAAAATGATAAAATATTTAACATGAAATGATAAAATATATAAAATGAAATGAAGGCTATCTTGACTATTGATATCGGTAACAGTAAATGATGATGCAGTCAATGCTAGTGCAAGCTTGCCTAGAAGAACGGAAGGCATAGGAAGGTTTCTCGAAACAGCGAGACTAAAGAATCATCCCACACACTCTCACACCCTCAGTCCTGCTGGGTATACGGGGTTTAAAAAAGAGACACAACCATCCTTTCAAACTAATTTCACATTAGCAAATAGTATTGCTGAAAAACTACTTTTATTCTTGGTGTGATAAATCATTGTTTATGTTAATGCGTAATGTGACGCACGTAAAACATTGTGATTGATTACGGTCGCATTCATCTGGTGGCGTGGGAATATTTAAACTTTAGTTATAGCATTCAAAACCTATTTTGGTAAAAAAGAAAAAGAAAATACCTATCTTCAATCTTTAATATATTCGTAATCTGCAGAATTCCGCAATAATGGGAAGAATATGTACATTTCGGATTCGTTTTGTGTCCTTTTATTACACGTTATATAAATCCTCTTACGCTTTTCTCCTTTATTTAGACCAAATCAAATCTAGGTTTCCCATTAGCCTCTAATGCCTACTACAGCAATAATTCAACAGATTATCCTTATTTACAAGTTTCATTAGGCAGTGTCTTTCGCTCCGGGAAAAGTTTTACGACCGTGATAGTGAAGGTCAAAGGTCAACAGATAACGACGCTTTTAGCATATTTTGCTATGCAGTCTAAATTAGGATAGTTGCCAGCTGAATTCACAAACAGTTCCGATAGCTAAGGCTTTGTATAAAATCTAGTTTTTGGGGTTATATTGTGACATCTGACCTTTGTGTTGTTTAGGCAGGTGTAGGTAAGAAGGTATTTACTTTGCAAGCTAGTGGAAACCTACCTAACCACATTATTATTAAGTGTACAAGTTTTCGGTTTAAAAATAGAATCATTCATTCATTCGTTTACCTATTTTTGTTCAGGTACTTAAATGTTGTAACTTGTAACCGAGTATTTTAGCTATGGTATGCGAAAAAATACGTTTGACTCTAATATAATATATTTCATGGAGTTTGTTTTCAAACGACCATAATTGAAAAATTTGTTTGAAAGGCTCTCCAGATTGAGAAAATACTCGTACTTTGTACTCGTACTGTAACGTGTAATAATTATTTTACCCCATTGAAGTACAATACATAAGCTTAGATTAAAAAATAAACTATAGGTAATGACAGCACCATTCAAAAGGTTAAAAAATATAGGTATATCTACATAATTTAAAGATAGCAATACAAGCATGTTAATTAAAAATCAACCGGTTCACGGTTGTTCATTCATTTTATTAATTCCAGTAAATGGGAAAAAGTATTATTAAACGTACCAACACACCAATGTTACCAATTAATAAAATGTCATGTTAATATTGTATGTGCCTCGTTGGTCTAGTGGTCGCAAAGCGCGACTGCTGAGCATGAGGTCTTGGGTTCGATTCCCAGGTCGGGCAAAGTGTTATTGGGTTTTTCCATCAGGAATTTCTCAGTAGCAGCTTCGGAGTCTGGATTTGTGCCCGGTTGATGGCAATAGGCTCGCCCCCTATTACATGGGACGTAAACATAATGAACGAAATGTGGGTGTACTAATGGGTACACCTCTGCCTAACCCTTCGGGGATTACAGGCGTGATGTTATGTTATGTTATGTTAATATTGTATTGGAATTTTTATAAATCTTTGTACAAAACCGACATATGACCATATTCTTTAATCAGTTTTAATTACTACTTAAGACCATGAAATTGATTTCATTAGACACAATTTTCAATGGTGAAGGTAGAGACTGAAATAATCTCAAGTTTAGATCCAAGTTGTGACCTTTAAGAAACCTTTCTCTTAATTAAGACAAAGGTTAAAGGTCAAAGGGACAGGAAAAATAAATTGCCCATTATCCTTTGAACTCAGGCAGCGTATGGGCCTACGTCCGCGTAGGCCCACGTAGGCCCACGTTATACAATCGGTGACCGATTTTTTGTCGGAGAGAATTGAACATACTGATGACAACAGTACAACACACACGTCCTACAAAGTCAGTCCTACAAAACTAAAAAATAATCGTCCGATCCGATAATCGATCCTACAGAAAGTCTGACGTGAGCGGAGGTCTTATAAAATAATTATCATATTACAAGTAGGTACCTAAAAATAGTGTGTAAAAAAGCCTGTCTGCGATACTAACTACTATACTTATTGGTCGTAAATGAGACATTTCGTCTCGTCCATTCTGGTAGAAACCGGGCTACATCGTTATTATTTAAGTAATATTCAAATGCTATAATTATATCAGTTGAGGAAAAATACTGTTTTATTTTGATAGTCTTAAAATACAGTATGCAAAAATTTTTGTCTAGATATTATAATTCGTTATGTGGTAGTAGGTACAAAGATAAATAGTTGCAGCAACATTGTTGAAACTACCGAATTGTTTTAAGAGTAATAAGAATTCTTATACATATTTAGGAGACCATAAGTTATCTTCTATTACATTAGACTTAAGCATAATTGGCGAAATGTGGGTGTGCTTATAGGTAGGTATGTATCTTCTTCAAGGTGCAGTGTTGCATCGTCATCTTTCAGGAGGTGTTCATAATTAAGACAAATAATCAAATAAAATTACGATACCTGGCCAATAACTAATAAATACTTGTTTTTTTTAGTTGTTTATGTTTGACAGTATTTCAGAACACACCTCTTTCAAAGAACAGAATCGCCCCGTTGTTTATACAACAGGTAGAGTCGCGCGATTTAATTATTACGAGTTTGAAACAATTATTAAAACCTTCGCTTTTAGTTTTCACTTTTTAGTGCAATATTACTTGACAGTGTCAGTTAATATTTGAAATCCTTACAGAAATCGGTTCAGCCAAACGCGAGGTAATTGCGGCCAAACAAACATAGATACAAACATACAAACCAAGAACCTCTTTCTTTTTTAGGCGGTAACAAATAAAAACATATTTGTTTTATTATTGAGTCGTGTTGATTACACTTATGGCATAGTTAGTACTTCTTTGAACTTGACGGACGAGGGAACTGTGCCTTGTATAATTAGTTAGCACAATTTGGCTCTCCTCGAGAAAAATCCAGCGTAAAACGCAATTGGTCACAAACGTTTAATTTCGTCAAACGGTAAGTACTTATCCACTAATTGGATAGCTAGGTACTCACCGTTTGACGGTTATTACATTCATTTCCTTTTTATTGTCTTTGGGTGGCGATGGGTGACGACATTTTGAATTATCATCTTCCAAAAAATATTTATTTGAGAAGTAGGAAGATTTTGATAGGGTAGAAATAAAAATTTTGGTCTAATTCTGGTCTAAGCCCATTATATGGTACACAACGAAACAAAAGATTTTTTAGTAAAAGCAACTGGACCAACGAGGACTGCCTCGTTGGTCCAGTGGTCGCAAGCGCGACTGCTGTGCATGAGGTCTTGGTTTCGATTGCCAGGTCGGGCAAAGTGTTATTGGATTTTTCCATCGGGAATTTCTCAGTAGCAGCCTCGGAGTCTGGATTTGTGCCCGGTTGATGGCAATAGGCTCGCCCCCTAGTACATGGGACTTAAAACATAACTGGCGAAATGTGGGTGTATTGGGCACACCTCTGCCTAACCCTTCGGGGATTTCCGGCGTGATGTTATATATGTGTAGTAAAAACAATAAGAACTATGCAAATTCTATCGAAACCTACCTTCCTCAGGGCTCTGTACCCGAAGGGAGAAAATAGGTTTAGAATTTTCATAAAATTCTTGTGACGTAATTTATGGAAGGCCCCTTAAGACATTTCCAAAAAGGTGTTGCCCTAAAAATGGATCTCTATCAGAAAGTTATCAGTCATTTGAAGTACCTACCTACGATACGATAGATTACAGGACAATGATTCGGCCGTTTTCTAATAATTCCTCGTAAATACATGATCAGGCGCCGGAACTTATCACTCAGTGTCCGGACTCCGAAAGGGAGAGACGTGTGTTCTATATTTAAATTTTAAATGTGTTGGTAAAGCACGTGTTATGGCCACGGTGCATGAAATGAAAATAATTTCCGGGGAAGAGTTGGTTAGTGTTACTTTTTCTTTTTACGAAGGAAGGGTCGTGGTTTTCGCGTGTATTATATGTATTTGTTTGTTTATAAATTTCTTTATACCTAACCTCGTATCTTCGAAACGGCTGGATGGATTTCGACAGTTAAGGTATCGTTATATTCGTTTTGAAAACCCAAATGTCCTTAAATAGGAATTTGAAAACAAAAACAAAATGGCGAAATATTGGCGCGAAATAATAATGAAAACATGTGTCGTTAGTCTACAGCCCAGTATTCTAAATATTTTTCTAAACCATTGAGGGGAGAGTTACCTTGGTCAGTGAGGCCTGGAAAAGTGCCAAGTAGTACTATGAAGTGCAAAGTAGAGTGCAGTGCAATTTTAAAAGCATACCCGCGGAACTTTATGTAGTTTATTGTTATTTGTTTGACTTTTGAAGTACCTACAGTCGGGTCATAAAAATTCTAAGTACTATAAGTTCCGTTAGTGCTGTATTTATGCTTTAAAATATGCCTTTTGCAACGTATTTTTGTTTCTTCTAAGGTCTTGGTACCGAAGGACCAGACTCAGGTCCGCAACTTTAGGATTGATTTGACATCTATTAATTTAATTAGCAATATTTCGGTGAATTTTAATATATATTTACATTGATAAACGACCCGGGAAATCTTTGAAAATTATAAATAATGGACGTTGAACTCACCAACTACAACTGCATAAATTAAGTAATTTAAATTAGTACCTGTTCAACTTTTTTGTTCATTTAATGTAAGACTAACAGTCTAATGTAATCAGTTACATTAATTATTTAAAACATCTTGTTGTCTGTTTATTATTATGAACAGTCGTGTGACAATTACAAATCTTAGACATAAAATTAATCCATGTTAATATTTTAAAAGCGAAAGTAACTCTTTCTGTAAGTCTCATAAGCTTTCAAGCCTAAACCGCTGAATCGATTTTAATGAAATTTGGCACAGAGGTAGATTAGGGTTTGGAGAAGAAACTAGGCATACCTTTTGTCATAAAAACCTATATTTTTTGCTGCCCAAAGTTATATTCAACGCGGTTAACTATGTAGTGTATTGCATAGTAATCTCTGATAACGTAGGTATTGATTAGAAACACATGTTGCTTCATTATTATCATACCTATCTGGCATTCGCACAAAGAAGATAGTACTAACGATTTGTTACACACAGGCCACACAGCTGATATGGCTTACCCTTTAATAGTCAAGTATTATTGGTTCAACAATAAACTTCATAGTTGTAGAACTAACAACCAAAAATGGTTTGACTTTATATCTGTCATGTTGTGTTTTATCTCACTTTAATGATTTCATAATCTGGGGTCATTGACCCATTTAAATACGATAAACGTAATTCATAATCAGCTGCTTTTTTTTTTTTAGTATATTCGAGATAGGTAAACTCAAAAAATATTGAACGGATTTTTACGCGGTTTTCATCAATAGATAGAGCGATATATGAAGATGTTTAGGTATATGATTTATTAAGGTTTTGTTTGAAATATATCGTTACTTAATTGTTGGAAGTATAGAAAAAGTCAAGCAGTCGCGCGTCGCGCCGGCAGCTTTCGTCGACGATTGATCCATGCGAAGCCGGAGCAAGACGCTAGTTTGAATTATAAATAGGATAAATCAAGATAACAAAAAAAAAATCCGCATATTTTATTCACGCTTTCACTAAGTGCAGGACCTAAGCATTCATAGATACCCAATTACTTAGTTTCACATTACTTATTTTACTTAAATAGCCCCCACCTATTAAATTTACCGGTTAAACCTGCCCCAAAAGAAATCATTTGTCTTCTTCTAAAAAAAGTAGGTAAGAGCTAAAAGACATCGCAAAAAAATGGCGTCCTTGACCCGGCGAAATATTTGCCCGGGCGTTTAGTAATAAACTAGGTACATAAATTCGCCGGTTTGATATAAACAACTCGTTTATCGGCATTTTAATTTCTATTTGTGCCTAATAATATGTAGTTTGAATTACGGTGTCCGGCTTTAAGTTACCTAATTCATTGAGGATTAAGTATAACTATAACTTAGGTTTAACTTAACTTGCCTTGACTGCCTCGTTGGTCTAGTGTTCGCAAGCGCGACTGCTGTGCATGAGGACCTGGGTTCGATTCCCAGGTCGAGCAATGTTATTGGGTTTTTCCATCAGGAATTTCTCAGTGGCAGCCTCGGAGTCTGGATTTGTGCCCGGTTAATGGCAATAGGCCCCTATTACATGGGACTAAAAACATAACTGGCGAAATGTGGGTGTACTAATGGGTACACCTCTGCCTAACCCTTCGGGGATTACGGGCGTGATGTTATGTATGTTATGTTTATGTATAACTTAGGTAATATTGTATTAGTTGTTCGTACTGTTATAATAGGCTGTTATGTAACGAAAGTTTAATAATATAGTAGGTATAAGGAACTAGCTTTTGCCCGCAGCTTGCTCCGCTTGGAATCAATCTGGAAAAACACGAAGTAGTCTCCTAGGTACAACATAGAACTTTACTGCTACTTGATAGAGTTTTTATTACTTTGCAAAATGAATACACAAATCATGCGTGCCAGAGTTAGTCAGCGCGACACATCGTCCGGTGTGAAATGGTCAGCGCGATTTCAATTCTCGCTTATCCAGTCCATGCCTGGCTTAGCCGTACCGCGCCGTTTACAAATCACCTCAATACAACCTGTGCCGAACCGAATGCGCTGACCCGATTTTATGCATAACGTTCCCTTAAGCTAAGACTGATAAGGCAATAATTGAGACATTTTAATTTATAACATCCGTTCTCAGGTTGTGTGCTAGTTGCATTTCTAGTAGAGCAATGTGCAAACCTAGACTTCATCGTACGACCTTCTACCTACAGGCCTCGATAATTCTTATTATTTGAAGCACCTGGGGAATTACAATCCCGCCAAATAATCTCCGCCCAGGTGTCTGCGGGGCTGAGCAAAACTTGTTAATCCCGCGGGATCTAGCTATTTCCTGATCCGCAAAGTACTTTCAGACTTTACAAATAAATCATAGACCAGTTCCAATTGTATTTGAAGGATTTCGTTGATAAAAAAAGGAATTACCAAGTTCTGTATCAGTTTATATTATATGTATTGTTTTATATAATATAAACTGAGACGGACGCTTTTTGAAAGTGTTAGGCATTTTTTGTTGCCCATCTATTGTTGAATTTTCATCTCTTGTTGAATATCCAACAGCGCGCTTTTTCAACGCGCGTTCGGAAACCGCTAATTTAATAATAGTACCTATGAATTTTATATCTTTCAATCCCGTAATCCCAATGCGGAAGCCGCTCAATTTACGGGCGGGATTGGTTTCACACATGACAGTGCGGATCCTGGTATCCCATTATTGCATTCTGTAGAAGAACAGTCATCAACACATTAGACTATATCTTTTTGATGTAAAATCGCTCCAATTACAACCGTATAAGATGCCTCAGTGCCATAAAGCGCTGTCGTACGTACCTACTTAGTGTCAATGTTTTCTATGACATGGTAAGAAGAGTTAATTAAACAGATTTTAAGGCTAGGATTAATTAGATTTTAGGCTTACTAGGTAATCAACTTATTTAAAAAAGAAACGAAAAAAATAATTGGTCCTTGGAGTCGCGCCCAATAATTAAGTTATTATAAACAATTTAAAATTGAATTAGGTAGGCAATGATTAACACTATGTATTGCTTAAATTGAAAAAAAAAACATACCGCCGCATTGAGAATATCCTCCTTTTTGAAGTCGGTTGAAAATTACTTCCTACCACCTAGTTTATGTTTTAATTAAAATCAAATGTCAAACTGTTTTTACCGATCGTTGATAAGTTTTCCATTTTTTTTTGTTGACAGAAAATATGTATCCAATTAGGTACTATCTACGTAAACATTATATTACATACATGTAATAAATTTGTGACAAAGTCGCTTTCAAAAGTGTCCGCGTTTTCAAAAGAAATCGGGAGTTTAAAATTAATTTTAACTGTATTTTTTTTCGGGCGATAAATCAATACAAATATAAGTTTCAAATTATTTTTTTTTTGAGATATCTGAAAAAATAACTCAATGTCCGGGGTTTTGTAGGTTTTGTTCGGCATCGGCAATTTAGGTGATGATAGCCCTACTCAAGACCCAACCCAAGCTCCTCTTTCATATACTCAACCAAAAACAAATCTTTTACAGGACTCAAAAGACAACTTCGATAAAAAGCAAAATGACACGGACACGTTGGAAGCGGTCCTCGGTCACGTGGGAGACATGGGGCGGTACCAAAAGTTCCTGTTCGCGTTCATGATGCCCTTCGGCGTGTTCTTCGCGTACGTGTACTTCGTGCAGATGTTTATAACTGTGACACCGCAGAATTACTGGTGCAAAGTGCCGGAGTTGGCGCATCTGGATATGGCAGCCAGGTTTGTAAACGGATAACATTACTTTTTGCTTCTCTGATTTTCTCGTTGTCCTAGTGGTCGTAAAGCGCGACTGCTCAGCATGAGGTCTTGGGTTTGATTCACAGGTCGGGCAGTGTTGTTATTTTGTTATGTTTAGCTTATTAGTTTAGTTTGTATGGAGAAATCTACTTTGTCGCAAACGAAGTAGCGGACAGAAGATATAGTTATATAAATTACCAAGAGTCCTAACTAGTCCTAGTTTTACATTGTTCCATTACATCAGCCTTTCCCAAATTGGGCGATTGTGGACGCTGCAGGCCTAAAGGGGGGCAGTAAGAGACTCAGAAAAAAAATCGTGGCGTTGCGTAGAGGCTTGGGAAGCGATTTGTAATTTCATCTTCTACTACCTATGTTTTTAAGTAGGTGAAAAAAGTCGCTTGAAAATAATTTATTCTCAAAGTGGACAGTAGACAAAATGAGTTTGGGAACCCCTGCTTTACATAGACGTACAGTACAGCGTAATATTAGGTACCTATTCACCGGCGTAAGATTACAAAATGTCCTTAGAAGAGTCGTGTTCCCTCGGAGGGTTTGGTCCGCATCCATAATAAAGCGGCCTATCCTTTCACGCTCAACGCACTTTCATTTGTTTGTTTCTAGCTCATTTTCTCTTGCGAGATTAAGCTGAGGGAGATAAATAAAAAAACCGCGCGGTCAAGTGCGAATCAGACTAGCACACGAAGGGTTTCGAACCACGATGTAATAATTAACACAACGTAGAAAATAATAAGTTAAATAAATACACAAATAAGTAATTATTTTGTGACGTAACTACAAATGCCTGCCTTGTTGGTCTAGTGGTCGCAAGCGCGACTGCTGTGCATGAGGTCTTGGGTTCGATTCCCAGGTCGGGCAAAGTGTGTGTTTTATCATCAGGAATTTCTCAGTAGCAGCCTCGGAGTCTGGATTTGTGCCCGGTTGATGGCAATAGGCTCGCCCCCTATTATATGGGACTAAAAACATAACTGGCGAAATGTGGGTATACTAATGGGTACACTCTGCCTAACCCTTCGGGGATTACAGGCGTGATGTTATGTATGATGTTATGTAACTACAAATGTATGGTTTTAGGATTTCTTCCCTTACTTGTGCTACATAACATTACTTATTACCGAATTTCATAATTCAAGGTATTGGTTTTGATTTCCTAGCGAGCCCAAAATATGCGCCTTACACCATCTTATAATCAGATTGCGTTGACTTAGAAGTATGATTTTTGCACTGCTCCTAAGTATTTGATATTAATTTCAGCTTGATACCTGCACGCGTTCCTAAGAAAAAGGTTCTTGACAGACGGACAACAAAGTTATCCTATGAGGGTTCCGTTTTTGCCGACACAGGTACGGAACCCTAAAAAGGAAATAAATAGGGTTTGTTTTGTGGGTTCTGGGTTATGAATGTGAAGTAAAAGATACAAAAATGTAATCTATATTACATACATACATACATAAACTCAAGCCTTTTTCCCCATGGGGTAGGCAGAAACTACAGAACGCCACCTGCTACGATCCTTACATACTCCTTTCGCCTCATCTACGTTCATACATCTCGTCATACAAGCACGCCGGTTACGAGTATTCAGCACCTGACCTTTCTGAAGGACCTTACCAATAAGGTCAGTGTAGGTCTTCCTAGGGTGACCCCTCCCGACGTTACCTCTGCCATATAAATACCTTTTGTCAATCGTCTTTTTGTATTATAATACAATAAAGCTGAAGGTTTTTTTTTCTTGTTTGTTTAAACGCGCTAATCCGTGGAATTACCAGTGGGATTGAAAATCCTTCTTTATAAGATACTACATTCATGAGGAATAATATAGACTCTTTAATATCGCGCTATGACAAATAGGAGCAGAGCGCAGTAACCAAAGACGTAACAAAACGCTATTTGTGTTTTTTTTTTTTTACTAATTTTGCTTTTTAGCGCTCTTATATTAATTTGCACCTACCATGTTATCTATTGACCACCTTTGGTTGACTGCTAGAGAATGCCGGCATTAAGTCCGCCTTTGTACTTCAGTTGCATAAAGTTTAAATAAATAAACGAAGTCGCAGGCAGAGCGTGGCAGTCCCATAAATAATAACTAAACGTGTCACAGTAATAAATGTATTTTAGTTTAGTAACAACGTTACGCCAATGTTACGCAGTTCAACCAAATTGAATTATTTTGGTTGAAAGGCGCGGAATTGTTGAGTATGAGTGACATGCATTTAATGTTTTGTTTTTATATTTGTACGAATATACACATACATACATGTTTCAATTTATTTGCTTCATCAAAATTAGCAAAAGAGAACAGTGTATTGCTAAATGTTAACTTTAATAGTGGCGGAAAAATACGAAACTGTTAAATTCTTAATAACTATATAGCATTCTCCCCGCGACTTCGTTCGCGTGACTTTTGTTACGGATCCTTAATATTTTGATAATAAAATATGGTCTAAGCACTCAGTGATAATGTAGATTCCAATTTGCGAAAGGATTTTCAAAATCTGTTCAGTAGATCCAGAGATTACCCTCTACAACATCACAAACATACCTCTTTATATAATACATTAATTCATATTAGGTATGGTTTAATACATTTTCATTTTTTCTGATATAAAACAACTTGCGGCTAAAAATCGCAGTGCGCGCTCATTCTTAAACGTCTATGAAAAGAGGCGCTGCCCTTATCATCTATGAAATGTCCGAAGGCCTGTGATAAATGGTATCTTTCAATCAAGATTCAATGCCACAAAAGAGTTATCGGAAAAATACAAAATCTTTTACCCATGAATATTAGAATAGGAGATTGATTAGATTTTGTATTCAGGGTCGCCAGATGCAATAGACAACAGTAGGTGGTGGTGGGTTGTAGGTATTGCACATAACATAACATTACGCCTCTTATCCCCGAAGGGTTAGGCAGACTACGTGTACCCATTAGTACACCCACATTTCGCTATTATGTTTAACTCTCATGTGATTGGGCGCGTATTGCCATCAAGTGGACACAAATCTAGACTCCGAGGCTGCTACTGAGAAATTCCTGATGGAAAAACCTAATAACACCTCATCCGACCAGGGAATCGAACCCAAGACAGGCATTGTTAATAACTTCAAAGTTACCCAATATTTAAATTATAATCTCATGAGTTCACTTTATTAACATTTATCAATAATTCTGTCATGAATGGACTTCAGTCTTTTCAATACCGCGTGAGAAAAGAAAACACCAAAAATACTGCTTTGGTTAGCACGTTAATTAAACCACGACAGTCCCGGATACAAACGAATGTCTGTGAGTTTTGTTACGGGTCGTCGGCTGCCGGAAAGTCTGACGGTCGAACCTAAGTGCCGGACCGGAGTACGTGCCGGTCGGATATCGGAACTGGGTTGTGGGGTCAGATGGCTGACGGTCTACTAAAAGCCTGTTCTTCTACCTTCG
Organism: Hoplodrina ambigua; assembly: GCA_949774945.1. Taxonomy (NCBI): domain Eukaryota; kingdom Metazoa; phylum Arthropoda; class Insecta; order Lepidoptera; family Noctuidae; genus Hoplodrina; species Hoplodrina ambigua. Next base: position 13,339,337 of record OX458968.1, read on the forward strand.
AATAAGTTCCGATTAAATTACTTAATTGGCAGATGATTTCATACAAGTAGGTATTTCTGTTCCATTTTTAGAGATATCTGGTACTAGGTTCTGCCCGCGTGTTTCACCCGCGTTAAAATAAAATAAATATCTTGGGACAACTCACACACGGCTATCTGATCCCAAGCTAAGCAGAGCTTGTGTTATGGTAACCAGACAACTGATATACATACTTATATAAGTTATAAGTATTTATAAATTATATAATTTATAAATACATATGTACATATTATAGATAAATCACACCCAGACACAGAACAAACAATCATGCTCATCACACAAAGTTTGTCCTGGGTGGGAATCGAACCCACGACCTCCGGCTTAGCACTCAGGGCCACTAACCACTAGACCAACAGGCCCGTCAAAGTAACGTCTTTGGTTACTACTCCCGCGGGTCGTAGCGTGATGTTATGTAGCCTATACTATTCCTCATAAAGGCTACCATATTATTCAAAAAGATTTTTTTCAACCCGTACTGCAGGTTCTAGAGATAAGTGCGTAAAAACTCTGAACTGCCTCGTTGGTCTAGTGGTCGCAAGCGCGACTGCTGTGCATGAAGTCTTGGGTTCGATTCCCAGGTCGGGCAAAGTGTTATTGGGTTTTTCCATCAGGAATTTCTCAGTAGCAGCCTCGGAGTCTGGATTTGTGCCCGGTTGATGGCAATAGGCTCGCCCCCTATTACATGGGACTAAAAACATAACTGGCGAAATGTGGGTGTATCTACTAATGGGTGCACCTCTGCCTAACCCTTCGGGGATTACATGCGTGATGTTATGTTATGTTAAACTCTGAACTTCAGTTTCATCCCCTTGAGGGGAGAATTTAGGAAAACCTTTTCTTAGCGGACGTTTACAACTATAAACGACCTCCCTGCCAAATTTAATCTTGATTCGTCAACAGGTTTACGATATTTCGTAATGAGTGAGCTTTCGGGTAATGGGTGTCTTATTGGTGAGGTCTTTCAGAAAGGTCAGGTGCGGAGTACTCGTAACCGGCGTGCTTGTATGACGTGATGTATGAACGTAGATGAGGCGAAAGGAGTATGTAAGGATCGTAGCAGGTGGTGTTCTGTAGTTTCTGCCTACCCCCATGGAAAAAAGGCATGAGTATGAGTTCTGTATGTATGAGATATCGCTTTTATATATTTAGATAATAAAAAAATCATTCTATTCCAGACAAAAATTATCAAGTGGCGCTGGTCAATGCAAAACCTTCGACGTGGACTGGTCGACAGTTCTGCTGACCATGACACCGCCAGCAGCAGACACGCCCACCAAGCCATGCACTACTGGGTGGGACTTTGAGTTCACTGATATTCCTTATGCTACTGTTTCTACTGAGGTAAGGAATATTACCACGCCTGTAATCCCCGAAGGGTTAGGCAGAGGTGTAAGGAATAGCTTATTTTATATAACTAGCGTTTGGCCGCGACAAGAAATTGTAGTTGTAAATTGTAACCAGGATTCAGTAAAAACCAAATTGAAAGGAGTCTCGTGCCTCGTTGGTCTAGTGGTTGCAAAGTGCGACTGCTGAGCATGAAGTCTTGGATTCGATTCCTAAGTCGGGCAAAGTGTTATTGGGTTTTTTCCATCAGGAGTATCTCAGTAGCAGCATCGGAGTCTGAATTTGTGCCCGGTTGATGGCAATAGGCTCGCCTATTAAGTATATGGGACTTAAACATATGTAACTAACAAAGGGTACACCTCTGCCTAACCCTTCGGGGAGTACAGGCGTGATGTTATGTATAAAAGAGTGTCCGTGGAGTTTCTTGCTCGTGTTTCTCCACAGAGACCTACCTCGGTTTTGGAACGAGCAACAACAACTTTTTGACTAACTGACCGCCGAATCTTTGACAATTCAAAAATGCCTGTAATTGAATTGGCCTAATTCAAATAAATGTTTTGACTTTGACTTCGTCCGAATAAATAATAATTAATAATCTGCTGGGGAGGCCCTGGTGACCTGAACCACAGGTTTTGTTTCAAACACCTATTTCAGGCACCAGTCTCTTACAATGGTGAAATATAGTCACGTAATTTCAAACCATTTTAACCAACCAATGTGAAGAGAAAATAAAAGACTTTTGAATTTGAATTTTGAATAATAATTAGCGGACGCAGACGAAGTTGCGGAATAATGAGATAGCCTTTCATGAGGTTCAAATTTACCCCGTACCAAATATCATCAAAATCGGTGCAGTAATTTAATCGTGAAAGCGTAACAGACAGAGCAGAGTTACTTTCGCATTTATAATATTAGTACCAATGGATCCTAAATAAAGTTCTTATTTTGTCTCCCCAGAGAGGATGGGTGTGCGATGACGCTGGTTACGTGCCGATGGCTCAGGCTGTGTTCTTCGGGGGAGCTTTTGTGGGGGGCTGGATCTTCGGCTGGTTTGCTGACAACTATGGTAGAGTTCCCGCTGTGGTTGGTAAGTACCCTGTTTATTTTTATGTGCAGTATAAAAAAAACTATGCAGGAACCCCTAAGGGATGATTCTCATTAGAGCGGGCCGTGCCCGGGGCGGGGCCCGGACGGGGCTCGGTTTTAATCTGTTACATATATTTTGGTATTGAAGTGCGTCGAGCAGGCCCGGACGGGACACGGATAATGCACTGTGTAATATAAATTGATTCATACAAAATATATGTAACAGGTTAAAAACCGTGCCCCGTCCGGGCCCCGCCCCGGGCACGGCCCGCTTTAATGAGAATCATCCCTAAGACGAGCCACTGACCGAAATACCAACGATGCAACCTCGATATTTATTTATTTAAACTTTATGCAACAGAAAATACAATGGCAGACTTAATGCCTTACCTAAGCATTCTCTACCAGTCAACCAAAGGTGGTAAAGAGATAACATGGCAATTGTAAAATGTTGTACAAGAAACAACTAAATAATTATGTAAAACAAAGCTAAAGGGGATTATAATTAATAAAACGAAAACCGTACATTTTTCCGCGATAAAAAGTAGCCTATGTGCTATTCTATCTCTGTGCCTTTCATCCAGAGCAGTTAGCCGTTCTTGAGTGATTCAGTAACAAACATCCAAACTTTCGCATTTATTTATAAAAAAATAATAAAAGATAATAATTATTTCAGTGATTACAGCGCAGTTTTATAAAAAAAACACGATCTTATTGTCTGCCTTATCCGCGACAGATGTTTGTTCAAACATCAGTGTCCACATTTGTTTAATTAAGTATTGTGGGAATCAACGCGACAGTGTTTGTCTTTTTTTTTATAAACATGTTTGTTTTTTAGACATTAACGAGTTGGTACACTTCTGTTGACGTCGTGGAATCTCGTGACATTATTTATCAGAAGCATTTACTGACCTAAATGTCTGATAATTTATTTAGGCTAACCATTTTATTATTTTGTTTTATCATATACGTAACATCACGCCTGTAATTCCCGAAGGGTTAGGCAGAGGTGTACACTAGTACACGGATACACATTTCGCTAGTTATGTTGAAGTCCCATATGTTACTGTTTTTCGAACTCACTCGTTAATAATGGAGAATTCATAATTTGCCAAAACATTAGGTATTAAATCTATCTTTCTACACTAATTTATACTAATATTAAAAAGAGGAAAGATTTGTATTTAGTACTTTTGTAACGAAATAGATCAAAAATACTGGAACGATTTCAAAAAAATCTTTTACCTTTAAAATGCTGTATTATTCTTGAGTAACAACATCTTAGACTATATTGATTATTAGAAAAACAATAGGCATCCTTACTAAAACGACAATAATGTAACCAAAGATGTAAAAAAAATTGCCGTGAAATGTCTTTCATTGCATGCGCTGTACAAAGTATTAATGATAAGAACATCAAAATGTTCTACAATATTAAAGAACATTGTCTTTTTTACATGTTAAAGTTGATAGAAATGCCAACCATTTATTTTTTTTAATTTTCGTTGACGTTGCGCTTTACAAGTCTATATTTGAAAGCGAAAGTTCATACTCATCTCACTCACCACGAAATATCGAAAACCGCTTGACGTTTAGAGATTATATTTGGCAGGGAGGTAGTTTATAGTTAGTAGACGACAGCTAAGAAAGGATTTTCCAAAATTCACCCCCTAAGGGGATGAAACGGGGGTCTAAATTATGTACGGGTTAGACCCTAGAACCTGATTAGAGTGTAGTTTATTGTTTAAAATATGTATTAATTTATAGTTATTGTACTTATTTATGTATATGTGTTTTATGGGCTTTAGTTTCCTGAAAAAAAGGGTTTATTATTTTATTATTATTCCATTCTTCACAGGCCTCCACAGTTTCTATGCCGTAGGTACATTTGAAGAGTGTTTTTGTAATTTCCAGGTTCCAATTTGATTGGTGGTATCGGCGGCGTAGCAACAATCTTCACTACGGGTGTGTGGGACTTCGTGTTTTGTCGGTTCCTCGTCGGCATGGCGTTCGACAATTGTTTCATGATGACTTATATTTTAGGTAAGACTATAATTCGGTAGGAAATCTGTAGGGGAGGCCTATGCTCAGCAGTGGACGTCCTACGGCTGATATGATGATGATGATGATGATGATGATAATTCGGTGAACTTTTTAGATGGTAGTGGGAATTTAATTATTCGACATTTTGGAAGAGCAAATATTTAAAATATAACACATGAGTTGCAGAATTACTATCATCATAAAAATAAAATTTCAAACCACTCAATACACATACAGACAGATGGACAGATGGGCAAAACTATAATGCATCTTTGTTGACTACGATACCCTAAAAAATATGCACATTATGCCGTAAATCTGGGGCTATTACCACGACGACCATGACCAAAAAGACTTATCTTATCTCCCCGCAGTGTTGGAGTACGTGGGTTCCCGCCACCGCACATGGGTAGCTAACATGTCCATTGCACTGTTCTTCGGCTTCGGCTGCGTGAGCCTGCCATGGATAGCACTGTGGATCAGCGACTGGCGGAAGCTGCTGTGGTACACTTCGACGCCGATGCTGTTCGTTCTGTTAGCGCCTTTGGTTCTGCCGGAAAGTGTAAGGTGAGTTGAAACTTGGAAGATGCTAGGACGGCTGTACGCGAGAGAATTGGGACTATGGGAGTAAACAACCTCTCTTCCACATTGTCAAAGGTCTAATTTGAAAACGGCGGCCACCATTTAGTTTCTGACAAGGACCTCTTGCCCATGTGGCGACATCTATCGCAAAACAAGCGAACTACAATTGACGTTTCCTGCATCGCTATTACACGTTCCCAGCGACATTAGCATATAAACAAAATCCCGACAATAACCGTCGGACAGTATCCGTCATCGGACCAGACGTAATACCGGCCTGATCGGCAGATTTTCAATAGAGTATGAAGAACTTTCCACCCGGTTTCTCATACCTCAAAACCCCTGAATTCGTCAGGGCTAGCCTTGCTAATTTAATCTTTGCATTATACAGCAGACTTGATTACTAAAGCAGACTAACCGGTAACCTGTATTTTAGGCTATCAAGCAATATCTACCACAAACCTGAGTTTCAGTGCCAGGCGACTGCATATCACTGAACCCTCTTTTTTTTCTCCCTCATTTCCCTTTCTCCCACAACTGTGTTTATGTGGTGAAGTGTTGTAATTATCCATGTATCCTCAGGTGGTACGTGAGTAAAGGTCGCACCAGCCAAGCGGTGAAGGTGCTCAGGTCGTTCGAGAAAGTCAACGGCACCAAGATACCTGATGACGTTATGGATAACTTTATTGTAAGTTTATAATTCATTCTGGCATCCAGTAAAACCGCAGGCCGTTGGTGTTGTAAGGTTCTAGTAGCGACCACGTACCAGAAGGCGCAGTATAGGAAGGTGGACTGACGATTTGGAAACCGCCACTAGATATCCGCCATTGGGGTCGTAAGATTCTCGAGTGGCAACCACGTACCGAAAGGCGCAGTGTGAGAAGGTGGACCGATGAATTGGAAACCGCTGGATGCGGCAGCGTTAGACCGGCCATTGTGGCTGTCTTTAGGGGAGGCCTATGTCTAACAGTGGACGTCGTCCTACTGATATGATGATGATGTTCGACTAAAACATATTACTCTGATTCTCCTTAACAAGCCTTAACTCCTATTTGACTTTACAGGTAAAATCGAACCAGACCAAACCAAGCGAGGAGTCCCTCTTAGTGCTGATGCACAGCGCTCCCCTGCGCCTGACCATGATCCTCATTACGATAGTGTACATGGCTTGTGCCTTGATCTTCGACGGGCTCGTCCGAATGTCCGACGCGCTCGGCCTCGACTTCTTCATCGCTTTTACGTTAACGTCAGCGACGGAAATACCGTCGGTTACCTTGCTCGCTTTGCTGCTCGACAGGTAAGGGAGACCTACACCCAGGTGTCTATAGCTGAACCGTTTAATTTTATTAAGACTTATTCACTGTGACGTCACCTAACGGGTCCAGTGCATACTTTGTCTTTAGTGTAGCACTCTACGAGCTAATTATACGGTTTAGCTGAAATCAACCCAAACTTATCTTGATCATGAAACAGTTTGCCTAACCCTTCGGGGATTACAGGCGTGATGTTATGTTATGAAGATATACATGCATAAGAATGTAGAGGTGTACCCATTAGTACACCCACATTTCGCTAGTTATGTTTTTAGTCCCATGTAATAGGAGGCGAGCCTATTGCCATGGACCGGGCACAAATCCAGACTCCGATGCTGCTACTGAGAAATTCCTGATGGAAAAACCCAATAACACTTTGCCCGACCTGGAAATCGAACCCAAGACCTCATGCACAGCAGTCGCGCTTGCGACCACTAGACCAACGAGGCAGTCAAATGACGATGACACGGATTGGATGTATATATTTATCTTAAAAAAAAAATCTTTATAAATTCGACGATTTGCAGATTGGGTCGGAGGAGTCTCACCGCTGGCCCCTTGGCTTTAGCAGCTATTCTCATCGGTATCGCCATATTTGTGCCTAAAGGTTGGTTTTCCTTCCATTCATAAATATTTTATGAAATGGGTATTTTACACCATTAACCAATCATTCCAAGACACAATTTCTTTTAAAAAAAAAACACGTCATTTTAGCCCTGAAAACCCGATAATTGTTCAATGAACAGTAAAATTTGATTTTTAGATGCTCTGAAACCAATAAATAGTAAATCAATTTGAGTGAGCTAGTAAGTGACGTCACCGTTGTATTTTGCCATACAAAATCTTTGAAAATAATCGTGTTTTGACAGCTCATAAAAAGTATGTCAATTGATTGGTGGTGTCAAATACCCTAATGCTCTTGTTTCAGATGGTTGATAACTTTGAATGTTTTGTCCAGGCATCCCTGAGGCATCGATGGCGATAATGGCGCGGTTCTTTATAAACATGTCGTACAATGCGGTGATCCAGTGGGTGACGGAGCTGCTGCCCACCGCGGTGCGGGCGTCCGGCTCCTCGACCCTCCACATGAGCGGCTACGTCATCACTATTCTGTCGCCTTTCATCGTGTTCTCTGTAAGCTGTTGGACTACTTAATACCTGCTATAATCAGGCTCAATAGTGTCAAAAACTTAAAGGCTCTACCACATAGGCGCGTTATTATCGGTCGATAGAAGCACATGTAGAAGCAACAAGAATAATAATATAAACATAATATCACGCCTGTAATCCCCGAAGGGATAAGCAGAGGTGTCCCCATTAGTACACCTACATTTCGCCAGTTATGTTTTTAGTCCCATGTAATAGGGGACGAGCCTATTGCCATCAACCGGGTACAAATCCAGACGCCGAGGCTGCTACTGAGAAATTCCTGATGGAAAAACCCAATATCACTTTGCCCGACCTGGGAATCGAACCCGAGACCTCATACACAGCAGTCGCGCTTGCGACCACTAGACCAACGAGGCAGTCAAGTTCAACAAGAATAATGTAACCAGTATTTTGTAAAAATCTATTTGAAAAGAGTGCCGTGGAGTTTCTTGCTCTTTCCTCTCTATAGAGGTTTTTTTAACGAGCTTAGCTTTCGGACTAATTGACCGACTCCATGACAGTTCAAGTGCCTATTGAAATAAATGTTTTGACTTTGACTTTGATAATACCGGATGCGATATTGCGATAATGCGTCCCGATTTCTTGCACATGCGTTTTCGATATTGCAATAGCCATTTGAAGGTTATCAGCTTTTTGTAGTTAATGAATGGATGTAAGCATCTTCCACGGGCAAACCTTTTAAGTTGATGTTGTCAATGTCAACTACGCAATCCTCAGGAGATAATAAAAAAGCTGGAAAACGAAAATTTTATAATATTTTCACAGAACATGAGTAAAATCTTAAAAGACCTTAGATACTAGAGCCTAATAAACAATTAGTTTAAAAGGTCATTTAGTAAGTTACAGTCAGCGACAAAAGACATTTAACACTACGACCTACTCATCCAAAGTTTTGTTCTTCACAGGAGCGACTGTGGATTGCCTTACCGCTAGTGATTCTGGGCGCCGTGTCCCTACTGGGGGCTGGCATCAGTGCGGTGCTCCCCGAGACCAAGGGCCGGCCCATGCCGCAGACCATAGCGGATGGAGAGAGGATCGTCAGGGAACACCCGATATGCGGGTAAGTAAACAATAGGACCTTTTCCAATTTATAAATATCACGCCTGTAATCCCCGAAGGGATAGGCAGAGGTGTACTTACACCCACATTTCGCAAGATATGTTTAAGTCCCATGTAATAGGGCGTGCCTATTGCTATCAACTGGGCACAGAGAAAAATTTTAAGTTTTTTTAGAGAAAATTTTAAGGTTTTATTATAAAAAAATGTGTTTGTATTGTTCTATTAAATTGTCCTTAAAATACATCCCATTTCTGCCTCCGGCTTCGCCTCCGATTTTCCATTTTTATCTCGGTTCCGATTCCGGTAGGTACTGATACCGATAAGTTAAAAAAATATATACGTTTCCGATTTCGATCTCCATCACCGTTACCGCTAGTGCCTGAACCGAGAGACGGCACTATAAACAAGGTAAGATATTTTTTTATCTGTGCATTTTTGTCATAGACAAAACTTGCTTTTGCTTCAGCTTCTTTTCTATGGTAAATTATTTTTGAAGTGTTTATTGCTGGCCTCCTCCAAGGACGCCCCCAACGGGCCAAACCGCTTAACGTGTACTTGTTTAGTTTTTAAATTTTAAGCCATATCTAGAGGGCTTAATTTTTAAAGCACCAATGGAATTTCCGGTTAATTAAGCAGCCGGCAACCTTATAGGTTGAAATGCAAGATATTTATAAATGTAGTACCTATACAACCATTTGAGTAGGTTGTCATATAGCTGGCTGGTAACGGCTGCTATATGTTTTAATAAGTTGTCAGCTGTCATTTGTTTTATTATTATGTCAATAAATTTGTTTGTCTCTAACCGTCTTTTCCCTACTACAATTTATTATTTAAAAAAATCTGCTTTTATTTTAATTGTATTTAAAATTGATATCATACAGTGAAAACCTTATTTTTATATTTTTCTGAAACCTTAACCGATCAATATAACAATAAAAAGTTTTTTTAATTTAAAATAATTAAATTACAGCATTTCGCCTACGCCCGCTTGCGTTTGCTACTACGCTATTGCATGTAATCAGTGTTTTATTTTTAATATCTAAATTTTTGTTTTAGATGGACCAAAAAAGTACAAATTTCAAAACCTAATTTGCTCTTGGAGAGACCATTAAGAATTAGCTGAAGATTGTTTACAAGTGGAATCTCTCTCGGAAGTGAACAATTAATTTATTTAATTCGTTTTTACGTTTACACTGGCACAATGGTGCTTTTTAAATATTAATTACTTTTATTATGATAACATCTACTCATGTAACTGTTCCTATTACTTAGATAAGCAAAAATATATTTTTTTATTTTTCTAGAAATTAGTTTTATTCGAATTTTCGTCATTCCCGTTTCCTTACGTCATCATTAGCAACAGCCCGACTTCAGCCAATGTTGGATATATAAGGGCGGATCCTTGTCATGGGCGTCATGACCCCCTCCCCTTGGGTTTACTATTTCCTTTACATTCGACTTGAAGACTTGAAGGCTGGATTCGCTCTTGTGGGTATAGACTTATCTTTTTACATTTAACACACTTCTGTGACAGCGTCATTTAGGTGCTACTCGTACTGGCAACAATGCCTATCTCGCCGCCAGATGGCTAGCACTTATCCCTGCAGCCCTAGTACACCACGTCACTACCTGCCGATTAAATATTAATCAAAATATGTTTTTCGTCCACAGACAAGGAGCAAAAGACGATGAAGAAGCGGAATGGACGCCAGAAAGAGAAAAAGAAAAGGCCCTCATTACATAACGATACAATTGCTATTAATGGTTTTTTGTGGAATCTACCTCCGACGGTAGACTTTGCTCCAAGTATTCTTATGGGCTGCCTACAGATGTACTTAAGGTGCTTTCTTTTAGCATAGGTACGTAATTAAACCCTAATAAAACGTAGGACGATTTCAGAATATTTTTGTAATTTTGAAGTCGTGTAGGATATTTCGTGTTTTGCCTTGAATTGTCGATTAAATTGAGAGGTGTTGTTAGTGTTAACATTTCTGTGTTAAACGCGGGAAATTTCTAGTGATAAATTAAAAAAAATCTATGACAATTGGGTACGTGACGTAATCAGGTATTTTTGGTGAACTGTCACGACGCAATTCGCCTACATAATTTTTTTTATGGCAATAATAAACTATGACGTCGCTTTTTAGCAAACTCAATTTAGTTTAAAGCAACTAAAAATCTAATTTCACTGTTAATTGAAAATTAATCGAATTTTTAGGGCTAAAATAAGGTGTTTTTTATAGTAATTGTGTCTAGGGATTATTGATTAATGGTGTCGAATACCTAATTTGTTGTTTGAGGCATTCTACACGAGTGGTTACAAAACTTTGCCACGATTTCTGGCATGTTGCCTGCACGTACAGTACGATTCAAACTTAATGGCGGCTCTGAAGTTAGCTGCGAGTACAGTCTGCGCAGGTAGAGTCAAGTCAATAATAATTTAGTCTCTATTTAATCACCTATTATTGTGTTCTGCGCATCGGAACGTACGATGTTCCGAGCCGCTATTAAGTTTGAATCGTACTGTAACTCACTTTGCCGTCTGTCTTAGTAGTAAGTTTAAGTAGAAATAAAATTTAAGTAAAAGTGCTATTTGAAAAATATTTAATTGTTATGTAAATAATAATTTGTAACGCTTGTACCTTTAATAAGGAGTGCCTCGATAACTCCAAAATGCCTTTTTACGGGTTTAAAATTTACATAATTATGTAGTTTATTACATAAAAGTTATCGAGTAAATCTAAACAGTGGTACTGCGTCGCACGCGAATAGCACTCTGGGTAATACATGAAGCTTATTTGCCATTTACTGGAGTTACCATACTTGGCATATTTTAGACGAAATTCTATTCAAGCTCTCCGACCACCTGTCAAAATGTCACTTGAACAGCTGTGAATCCGTGATTGGTAGAACAAAGGAACCAATCACAATATAAGCTAACAGATTGCACTACATTCAACCGCGACTCTGTGTTAGTCCGGGTGCTTAGTACCTATAGTAAGTTGAGAACAAAAAGTTACCTTAAGTGAACAAAGTTTCTTTTTCATAAGCATAGACAAGTGATAAAATGCATTGTTATCGCTTTGTGATATTGAATAATATAATTTTATATTAGGTTAACAGCCTTAGCTAGTAAATATTCTAGAACAAAGCTTCCAATAATTTTAAGATTGCTTTTTAAAGAACTATCGAAATATTCACCACTAGACTAACTTAGATTAGTTTGTCACAAACAGTTGAATATTTAAATATCTCAGTTAGAATTTGGGTAAGCAAAACCTTTTGCTCAGAAGTCTTTTGTCAATTCATAGTTCTATTATTAGGTAAGTTTAAGAAAAGGTATGGCGGAGATAGTATAGGAAATAATAATAATTTATAATAAAATATCTTTTTTTCTTAAGCTGCTTGTACGGACAAGGTAAACGTTAAGGCATCTTATGAGGTTGTAATAGGAGCGATTTTACAACGAAAAGGTATAGACTGTACATAAATTGGCATAAAAATAGTAGGAAGGCCCTCGTTAGATAGCAAGACAAAAAATGTATACCTAATATTCAATATCTCTACATAGTATAAACAAGGTCTCTTCCCGTCGTTCGTACGCTTAGATCTTTTAAACTACGTAACGGATTTTAATGCAGTTTTCATAAATAGATAGTGATTCATGACCAGAGAAAGGTTTATACGTATAGTAAGTATCTACATTACACCCGTACAAATCCGGGCGGGTCGATAATTGCTAATATTCATGCTTTAAGCTATATTAGATTTACATTTTACTAAAATAATTAAATATAAAATGTAATTTCTGCCACATAAATCCCAAATTGTATTTGCCATAAATCTCTAAAATTGCGTTGTAATGTTTTTGAAGTGAAAACTTCTTTAGCGACCGTTGAGCACTTTTTCTGTAATGGGTATAAAATCTTAAACTCTCGTCAGGACACGTGACCTGATCGAAAAAGCGTAAGACGGATGGAGAGTAGACAGCTATCCCCTCTCTACGGCGCGGCGAAAATGTATGCCTGGGCCTACTGTTTCGTTTAGGCAGCGCAGGGCGCTTGCGCGAATGTTCGTGTATAACTTTTTAATGTAAAATAATTGTAATAGTTTTAAAGTGTTAAATTTTTAATGTAATATAAATTGTCATGTTTGTGTACGATAGCGCAATAAATGAATATTGTATTCTACCACATAAATGATAGTACTTTTATACTGATAAAGCAATTGGTGCAAAATTATTCCCTAACCATTCCAAAATATCAAACATGCTCAACGTTAATAATCAAGTTTTCACTTCTGCCGGCACTCCCGGAGTGAGAAGTAAAAAAGAGGTTTTGCTCATTCAATGCCTTAGGACTTTTAAGCCCACTTGCACCAAAAACTTAACTCTAACTGAGCTAGTTGATAACAAGTCAATTAGACCATTAAAAGGTACTTTTGAACGCCATATACAAGAAAAATGAATCGCCTCCAAAAGGCAATAGTTTTGTATGGAAAAGAATGACTAACACATATTAGGCTCGTGTTAGCAACTAACTCGGAGTTAAAAGATAACCCAAGCGGGACTTAGGCTGTAATTCCAGACTCGATAATAATAATAATAATTTTTAGATTTAAGTAGTTATGTTGTGTTGATAACACAGCAGAGAACAAACAGTTCTGTGATATTATTAAATTCAATTAAATATGTTATATTGAATTAAAAATAATACGTACTCACGAGAAATTGTACAAAATTAGAGAGATCATGTAAAGTAAGCGGTCATAAGTGCAGTATGTTAAGGTTTGAATTACTGTGAACGGAACTACGGTACAGGTCGTACCTACATCTGTGTGTAGTGATTATGTATTAACACACTACCCACGAACACCTCAAAATTCGCACACGGCGTCGAAAGGTCGTAAGTTAAAAAATTACAATCTTTGCTTTGTGAGATTTCTATTCTACTTATGACCGCTTCTGTTCCTGAGGGGTATTGTCTGTAAGTTTAAAACTGCGGGAAAACACACGCGTTGTGTGTTACTGAAAAACGCAAGTGCGGCGCACACACAACTGGGTGATTTTCTACAGCCGCGCATCGGGAATGTTCGCCCGCAGTCAACGAGACAACGATCACAATCGCATTCTTATCTCAGTCTGAATCTGACAAAAATACCTCTAATTTGCCTTTTTGACATTGACTGTAGCTGAGATGAGATTGCGAATAGATTTTGAAAGTTTTTAGTTACGAATATTGGCTTTTTTTAAACTAGATAGATACTTCAATTTGAACGTAATTTACTTAGTAAAATTGGCCTTCTTAATATTATCGCCATTTTAATATTACCTAATTTGTAATTTCTGTTGTTGGATTTTCTAATCTCGGCGCTGGGCCGAGCGTTGAAAATTGAACAGCACTCAAAGCAAAGTAATATTAAAATAATACTGTTTTAACAAATGGGGATTTGCCCAGGTCAGTTGACGGGCCATATTATAAGAATACATATCGAAAGAATTTTTCAAATCAATGAATAAATCGTATTAATTTAAAATTCCGCATACTATAAAACTCTGTGATACACGAGTTTAACGGTCCTTGTAAGTAAGTATCTAGCATTTGAGAACCGGATGGACTCTCGTTTGACGAATATTATTTTTTTAAAGAAAACATTCGAATTTTAAATTATGTTAATAACAATTATTTTGTAAGCGTAACGAATATAATTTATAATTTAGCATAAGTCTGAGTAAATTGTATAAAAATAATAAATTAATTAACATGTTGTACAATACTTTTAATAATAAAAGTATAAAATTATGATTTAGTTGTGTTTTTTTCTTACCTGTGTTGCATGCCGCCATCTTGATGTGGATTATTTTAAGTTGAATTTTTGTGCAAGAGTAGCAGACCCCAATTTGATGAAAAGTTTAATTATTATTAAAAATTACACTGACCCTTTAATAAATATTAAGAAACCACCTTATTGCACTGAATTTAAAGTTAATTTCACTACATCAAGACAAAAAATTTGATACCATTTTAAATTTGAATCACGACGTTTCGCCCGTGTTACCCCGGCCGCGGTCACGGGCAGACTGGCAGTGATAAAGCAAGCTTTCTTGAAACGAGTTTTTTTTTCCACCTACCCTCGCCCAAAAATAATAAAAATAACATGTTCCATACAAAAGTGCAACGCCTTTGTCGTCGTCTTTGTGTCTGTTACCTCCGACCCAGACTAGAGTTAAGAGCAAGTTAAACCCATCTCATAAAAAAAACTTACACTGTCAGAATGTACGGAACAACCTTTTTTTTTTTTAATAACTGACCGAAATTGTGGTTAGTTCTTCAATAATGCACGTTACTAAATCCAAGGACCTCTGCCCTCGTCCGATAATCGCTAAACGATTTTTTGTCGGAGAGAAATCGAACATTTATGAATTCCAATATACCAATGCAGACATCTTACAAAAAATCAGTCCTACAAAACTTTGAAATAATCGTCCGATCAGAAAAACTGGCCTACTATTGTCAGACGTGGGCGGAGGCCCTAACTGTATATTTAAAAAGATAAATTCAAAAATATTTTTCTACAAATTTGAAGATTTACTTTTTAAATTATCCAGAGTAGAAAGATGCCAAAACAACAACATACAAAATAAACAATTTAATGAACTAAATCAGGTATTCTTTATACTAAGATACATTTTCCCGTTGATGTTCTGTTTGACGGGATTGATTCTCTTGAGGATCTGTGTCATGGTCTCGACCAGGCGTTCGCTGCTGACCCCCGTGCGTTTGGACTTGAACTTCGTGAGCAGCTCGGTGGTAGTCATCGGTTTGCGCGCGAGGTAGCGACGCACCGCTTCTTCAGTTACGCCGCACTCGCTGAAAGGTAAGGGACTTTAGAAGTGGGGGCCTTTTAGAAAAAAAAGTGTTTCGTACATTATTATGTACATTACTATGTAGTACATTGATTTTGTTTTTTTTTTTTAAATATTTTGTTGAAAGGTGAACTAGGCGGGAGTGTTCTTAACTATATTTGATGGAAATCGGTCAAAGATGGCCGCCGTAGGGGTTTTTAAATTTATTAAATTAAATATGTCTTGATTAGTGTCGTCTTTTCGGTTGTGGTTAAACAGGCCCTTAAAATATCAAAGTTAATTCATAGTTACATGTAGGAGGCGTCGAGTTTGGGTCTCTTGGCGGGCGGCAGGTTGGAGTTGGCGGCGTTAGCGGCCGCCACCGCCGCCTGCGCAGCCGACGGGGGAGTCGCCGCGCGGGACGAGCGACCACTCGCTGGGGCTGGGGGAGCGGGAGAATTATGCATTAGTTATGATTTTTAGAAAATAATAACTTTATTATTACAGGTTTTAACTTTAAAAAAAAAAACAGTAAATCTTTCATATTAAATGCACCTTTGTTAAGATCTTGTATAACGCAATTTAAATATAAAGTATTAAGAAAAAGAAGTCCCACATTTCAATATGTACATAGTAAATACTTCGTCTTAATTTTGACCTTATACTCGTGTAATAAAGTACATATTAGTGTACATACCAGATGTGCTGGCAGAGGGTCCATTCTTGTCAGCTCCGCCCTTACTCTTCTTGGATTTCTTCGCTGTAGTGGTGGTACTACTTTCTGGATCTGTGTCCGAGTCTGAACTTAACTCGCTGCTCGAGTCTGGAAATTAAATTCGGTCATTTTTATATATTGACATACAAAGTAATATGTATATGATTTTTCATATAAAGCTACCTAAGGGGCCTCTGCGAGTTGGCTCCGGCCCCTCGTACTTACAAAGGCCTTACAAAGGCCCGGGACCTCAGGGTCCCGAGATACAAAAAGTGTATATGATTTTTTAATTCATATGCATTGTGAAAGAAAATATTGTGATGTAACCTGAACATATTTATACTAGTAAAAAATGTTTATACAAATAATTAAAATCGAAGTGTCTGTTTGTAATATCAAAAGAACAGTATTATATAATACTAAACGAATAATTATGAATGTTTACACAATACTTATACCAAAAACATAATATTTAGAATTTTTGTTCATCTGTATAAAAATCTTCCAAGCGACTGGAGCAATTTTTATAGGACTTTCACTGGCCGATAACTGATTCTACAAGGAGTAACTTATGCTACTTTTATTTTAGAACAAGAATTTATTATTAAAACTTTGCGATAACCGGCATACACTAGTCTTACATATAAAGTAAATATGACTGGTACCTTTCTTAGTGTCGTCAGGTTTACTCTTCTTCTTCTTGGTAAGTTTGCTGGCGCGTTCTTCTCCCTCCTTCGTTGGTTCGTCTTCTTGTTCATCTTCTTCCTTCTCTTTGTTCTCTTGTTCGTCTTCGGAGTCCTCGTCGGAGGCCAGGAGTTTTCTGTTCAATATTTTGAATTTAAGAACTAGCAAGTAGAGTTGTTTATTTGAGCTTATTTAAGCGAGTTAAGTTCAATGTTGCAAGTATGAAATTGAACAAATTTTACTGGGTTGAAGCAAGCAAGAATTTTCATGAATACAGTAAATTAACACTGTTTACAATGGGCACAGAAATTTGAACAAAAAGGAATCAGCTGATCCAGTTATTCTGATCAAACAATATTTTTATGGAACCACAGTTTATTTTTTAATTGATTATAATTATTACCTGAGCGCGTCTTCTTCTGAAACTCCTTTGAGCTCCTTATTAGGCTTGCCCTCGTGGTCGGATTCACTATAACAACGTAACATTTTATATAAACATTGGTTTCACCCGCGTGGAAGTCGAAAATAGAACCAAAAAAACAAACATCATTCCGGGAAACGTGCTACCGGTGTATTGCAATTTTTTTTTTAAATATAAAATGAACATATTTGTGTACCAAGTTTCATTCAAATCCTTTCAACAGTTTATGCGTGATTGAGTAACAGATATACAAATTTAAATCTTCACAAACTTTCACATTTATAATACGAGTCTACTGGCGCGTACTGCCTCGTTGGTCTAGTGGTCGCAAGCGCGACTGCTGTGAATGAGGTCTTGGGTTCGATTCCCAGGTCGGGCAAAGTGTTATTGGGTTTTTCTATCAGAAATTACTCAGTGACAGCCTCGGAGTCTGGATTTGTGCCCGGTTGATGGCAATAGGCTCGCCCCCTACTACATGGGACTAAAAACATAACTGGCGAAATGTGGGTGTACTAATGGATACACCTCTGCCTAACCCTTCGGGGATTACAGGCGTGATGTTATGTTATGATGTTTTATGTAATACGAGTCTTTGGTGTTATCCTAACACCGAAGACTCGTCTAAATCTGAACACTGATTACACCAGTTTTCTCTAACACTACGACATTAAATATGTTACGCCTACATAAAAGCGTGCTGTTGAATTTTCAACGCTCGGTTCAGTACCAAAAGTTGAAATTCCAATCTTATTTATTTTATAATTTTAAACTCTAACCCTGTTATTACAAAGTTATTTTCGTTACCTCTCCGAGGAGTCAGATATGTAGTCCCTCTCGCGTCCCTCCTCGTCGCCGTCGTCACTCTCCTCGAACGCCTCGTCCTCAACTTTCTTCTTTTTCTTATTAGCGGCGGCCGCTGTAAAGACAAATATATAGTGTGTAAAAAGACACTTAACGATAACATAACATCACGCCTGTAAGCCCCGAAGGGTTAGGCAGAGGTGTACCCATTATTACACCCACATTTCGCCAGTTACGTTTAAGTCCCATGTAACAGGGGGCGAGCCTATTGCCGTCATCCAGGCACAAATCCAGACTCCGAGGCTGCTAGACCACTAGACCAACGAAGCAGACACTTAACGATGTTGAAAGCTATATCTTTTCTTCCCATCCTTGGGATATTTTTTTGTTCTGGGCCGTACGTGGGTATCTTCTGGTTACGGAGATATTAAAGGTCAAAGTTACAATATTTTTTAAATAAACTACAAATACGCCCCTGTACTGTTGCATGTATCCGTAAGCACAATGTCTTGTTGCAGGACATCTTAACAGGATACCGTGGCCCCAGAACGTAAAGGGCAACAGAAGGAACAGGGTGGTTTTTTAGTCACTAAAAGTCTGACAGTCCCTTCCGCCCCGCCCAGTAGGCTTACTCTTGAACAAAATCGAGAATGAGATTGGAATCGACATTACATGTACATCCGATCCACTTTCAATTCCAATAAATAAAAGAAGACATTTATTTATAGAACTAACGAGTTATTTAATATTTTAAAATTTGGTAATTTACTTTTTCATTTGTATGGCAACCTCATGTCATTCGCTGTAGTCATACTTGCAGTCGATTCTAATCTCATTCTTGATTTTGTTCAAGAGTAAGCCTACTGGACGCATTTGATGATTTTTACTACATAAAAAATAAACAAAAAATAAGCACTATGTCTTGCTCCCCCATCTTTGAAACGGGGGAGAACAACTGTACTTGATCATTGCTCCGTTAGCGTAAGCCTGTTTCGACTGCAGTTCTCATGTGAACCGTCGGCGACACAATCCTTACCTTTCTTCTTATTCTTCTTCTTCTTGTCGCCGGCGTCACTATCGTTGTCCTTCTCCTTGTCGTTCTCAGAGTTCGACGAGTCATCGTCAGAGTCTATCCACTCGTCCATCTCTGACAGCTTAAGATCTGAAACAAAAGTACGTAAAATTTAGGTTGTATTCAACTAAAAGTCAGAAAAATGAGGTTTTATTTTAAGCTACGTTTGTCTATGGTCATCTTTGCATCAGTCGCTCCGGTTCGACGTCAGTCGGTGACTCTATCATTTCATTTGAATGGTCATCGCTGATTATGACAGCACGTCTTTAAAACGGCAATAGTCCGGGCGGAATCGCTTGAGAACTTCAACAGTTATCTGCCAGCGCGTCGCTCGTGAAGCATCACCTTATTTTTTTTCTTGTTAAATTTAGTTTGCAGACCTTATGCATATCTAAAGATTATTAATTAAGTCGTAAAAAATGAAATGTTTATAGCATAACATCATAACATCACGCCTGTAATCCCTGAAGGGTTAGGCAGAGATGTACCCATTAGTTCACCCACATTTCGCCAGTTATGTTTTTAGTCCCATGTAACCTATTACATGGGACTGGGTTTGAACCAACCAACAGAAATTTCTGACGGAAAAACCCAATAACACTTTGCCCGACCTGGGAATCGAACCCAAGACCTCATGCACAGCAGTCGCGCTTGCGACCACTAGACCAACGAGGCAGAAATGTTTATAGCCTTATTTTAAATTAAAAAATCGACTTGAAATCACCGACTTGTTCCTCAGGTCTTACCTTTCTTAGCCTTAGACCCTTTGATTTTCTTATCGTCGGGGTCATCTGCATCATCGGCGGCGTCATCACCGCGCATGCGCTTGCGGAACATGAGCGAGAAGTAGTTCAGCACTTTGTTGCGTCTGAAAGCATTTGATTATCAAATTATAAGTTGCAACAGTTTTACTACAGAGCAAAAGTACCCAATTGGCTATTGATTATCACTAATCATGACAGCACTGGTCTGCCTCCGTTAGCTGCGAGCGCGTCGCCCGCAAGGCGTCACCTTTTTATCTTGTTATTGCAAAAAATATTTAAACGCACTCAATTTAGAGTCCTAATTTGAATGGCAAATTATTTGCTGTATCGAAGCCGTGCTGTTATAATGAGCGATAAGCTTATCTATACTTTACATAACGCTGAAGTGTGAAGTGTAAGACATTTGTTCAACCGAATTTTACTTTATGTTTTTAGGAAAACAACCAACTGCGTCGTTGGTCTAGTGGTCGTAAAGCGCGATTTCTGAGCATGAGGTCTTGGGTTCAATTCCCAGGTCGGGCAAAATGTTATTGGGTTTTTCCATCAGGAATTTCTCAGTAACAACTTTAGAGTCAGAAATTGTGCCCGGTTGATTGCAATAGGCTCGCCCCCATCACATGGGACTTAAACATAACTGACGAAATGTGGGTAAATCTGCCTAACCTTTCGGGGATTACGGGCGTGATGCTATGAACGTTTTTAGGAAAGGAGTGGTTTTGTTTAATTGAGAAGTTGAATAAAATTATCTACCTTCCGAATTCTTCGTCTGCTTCTTCAGCGGACAGCGCTTTATACCGCTGTATGGGCTGGAAATTATACCTGGAAAGGACATATTGTTATTTGTTAGTTTATTCTGACTGATATGAAAAATTTAATCTCAGTAATACTGTATTTATTGTAGTGTCAATATATGACCCAGTGAAATTTGTGCCAATACACACAAACAAAAAAAAAAGAGTATGTATGGGAGTTTCTTGCCAATTCTTCTCCATACAAAACTACCTTTTGCAAAGGGCAACTAGATTAAATTCCTTTTTCTTTTTGTAAATGACGTTCAAAAGTGCCATAAAATGGTCTAATTGAAATAAATGATTTGACTTTTGACTTTGAAAATATAAATTATTTAAATAAATAGTAACCATTCTTGTAGTGGGTATGCGTCAATGGCGCCGTCAGCTGCGTGCGTGAACACGTAGTAGGCCGTATGCTCTGACACACCACCTTCGCGGATGCCTTTAAACCTGTTAAAATAAACATACACATAGCAATCAATTATTACACAAAAATATGTAATGCAAAAATTACAATCAGTTTAAAAAAAAAAACAGACTTATTTCAATCAACCTCCTTCTCCTTGCTCCAATTAAAAAAAGAAGAATTTTATTATATAACATTGAGAAAGTGTCAGCACTTTAGATGTTCTTCTCCATAGAGACCTACCTATGTTTTGAAACTGGCAACTAGCTTCAACTTTCTAACTGACTGATTCCTTGACATTTTGGAAAGTGCCTGTAAATGGTACATTAAAAATAAATACTTAAGATTGCTGAAGCAAATTGTGCAGTAGTAACATAACATAACATCACGCCTGTAATCCCCGAAGGGTTAGGCAGAGGTGTATCCATTAGTACACCCACATTTCGCCAGTTATGTTTTTAGTCCCATGTAATAGGGGGCGAGCCTATTGCCATCAACCGGGCACAAATCCAGACTCCGAGGCTGCTACTGAGAAATTCCTGATGGAAAAACCCAATAACACTTTGCCCGACCTGGGAATCGAACCCAAGACCTCATGCACAGCAGTCGCGCTTGCAACCACTAGACCAACGAGGCAGTAGTTTAAGGACAATACACAGTACAACAATGCCTGGACGCACATGGGCCACACGCGACAGCCACAAACGCCACCTGAAGTAACGTTATGGCAACCACTGACGTCAACCGTGTGCAGCGAGTCCATATCAAATATATGAAAACTACAGGAAATATGTCAGTGGCGGCGTTTTGTGGTCGTCCTCGGTGGTCCGTCTTTGGCCAGGCTTAATGAAACGAAAATTATAGACATGTTATTTTTTTAGTTTGCTACCATAAACAGTAATTATTGGCACCAAAAATAAAAGTCGCTTCTCAGCAAGAATTTTTACTCAATGATACTTATTTAAATGGGCAGTGTGCATAATTAACATCTATGTGATGTGTCTTTTTACACCCCAATAAGTGATTAGCATATAACACTTACTTCTTGCCAGTCTTGCCTCCCACTTTCAGAATCCAGGGCTGATCCTCAGGCTTGTACTTGCGTGAGATGATACCGAACTTCTTGCGCCGCGCCTCTTCACGCACGTCGCGTCCGTATTCTGAACCAGCGCCGAATCTTAATTGAATTTTATAATATTACAAAATCTGTCAGGCTTGCTTTGTCGGCAACTGTCAACTGCCACCATTTAAAAAGAAATATTTAGTAAGCCACAAACCTACAAATCTCATCATAGTTATGGCCAGACTATGCCAAATAAATGACTTTTGTAATCTTGCAATATCTAAATAACTAACACCTCCAGCTTTCAAGTCGGGGGGGGGGGGTCATGTAATCATGGTCTACTCACAACAGGCTCCATTTAAATTACAATAATAAATTTAAATAAAACAAAATTATAAGGTGGTGGGCCCTAGATCGCCTTTGCGTATATCTCAAAAGTACAAATACTGTGCACCTCTACAACTCACTTGGGCATATCTTCATCCATTCCCTTGAACTCCTTGATATTATTCTCTCGCTCCATCTTGACGTGTGTCCATTTTGCAAAGTCTACATTCAGGGTGGCATTGAATCTCATTACATGGTGTTTCTTTTTCACATTCTTTGGCACTCTGATTTTGAACTCTTGTACTGAGGCGGCTGATGACTGTTGGAATGAATTCTGAAAGAAGTTGTTTTTTAAGGTTAATTTATTGCGAAAAAGACACACAGAAATGGATCTTTGGCAGTTGTTAAAGGTCATCAGAACCCTGAAAGTCTGACAACCAGTCTTACCAAAGGATTTCATGTTACCCAGTCATTGGGTTGTGAAGGTCAGATACCCAAACATAGTTGGGAAAAGGCTAACCAGATGATGATGTATTGTGAAAAAGTGATGACTGGCATAATGGAAATTGGCATGACGGTTATGTAAACAATCAAGTCATTGATGAAGTACAAGAAAAGTATTGTTATTTGTCTAAGAAATGTGGGAGGAATGCAAAAGAATATGTTCAGATCTTTAAGAAATATTATGCCTTTAGAGAAAACAATCTGGTGTGGCTTCAAGTTTGTTTAATTCATGTTTCGGCTGTCTATTCAAGAAGAAAAGTTAAACATCAGCTGTTTATTGTAATTACACACATACAATTTGCATTTATAATTCTATCATCATAAAATTTCCACGACAATTTACAGGTTCAATGATGTATGTAGTACAGTTTGGAATTTGCAAAATGGCCGTAAATATAGTTGTTATAGCAAAAAAATAAAAACATCATACGTACCGATGGCCCCGGAGACGTCATTTTTCGAAAATATTTTCACTTTACTTTATAAGGTTCACTACAAACTGGAAATTAGCTCAAATACTAACTGATGTGTACGTGTTCTTATTTTCTACATATTAGCTTACAATTATGTTTCGATTAAGATTCTAAACAAGAAGACAGAAATTGAAAAACAGGAAAATGAAAAATTGACGCCCTACGTTGACATTACTAATCTGCTGACTAAAAAATAACTGAATGAACGAATGAATACATAACGACTGACTGACTGATTGTACTGGCAAACTGACAATGACTTAATACGTTTTGTTATTACGTATTTTATGTTTTATTTAAATCAAAACGTATAAAATTAAATATTAATTGTTGAGTAGGTATATTTTTTAGTAATATTATTGTTGAATTATTAGGTACTAAGATTACTACAATTTATCACTATATTAATAAATTAAAAGAAACCAATAAACAAAACGTAAATTCCAGTGACAATAGTGCGTTCTGAACAGCAAATTGGATAAAGAAATAAAATATAATTAAAATGTGATTGTGGTATCTATTGAAACTTCTTGATTATTTAACATTGAATTATTTGGTAATTTTATTGATAATGTAGAAATAATGTGATATTTTATTTAGAAGCTCAAGTCAACATAATTCAATGTATTTTTTTTCTGTTATACTTATGTCCTAAGAAAGGATTTTGATTTCGAACGCTCTCTCTCTAACCTATTCGGCTCAATAACTGTCAATCACACATCTTACCATATTGTTTTGATACATTTTTTTAACAGCTTGTTTCACTGTTTTAGTCTTCAAATATGGGAAAAAAGAAGAATAAAAATAAAGTTAGCGGCGCTGTGAAGACGGCTGCAAAAACTGAGAAGAAACTTGCAAATAAATTAAAAAAGGAACTCGCTAATTTGGGCGAGGTTAGGATACTTATATTATTATTTAAAAAAATATAAACAATGGTTAATATTGCTAAGAAAATAATGAGCGGAATGTTCCTGTTAGTTATAATAAGGCCAAGTTAATATTGAAACGCTTGTGTACTTATTTTTTAAGTCCGCAACAAATGCTAACCATACCATGTAGGTTAGGATTTGTAGGTAACACGCCTCAAAAATATACAGATGGGAAATGTACAGAGGTTGACAGAAATTAGCATTTATTTTTATGCACATTCAGCCTATCACATAGATAAACATAAGTAGCTTTTACCTGCGATTTCCTACAGGTCCGTATTTTTTTATTGAATGAGACTGACATTCTGGGATAACATAGCTTTCTATTTCCAAAATATTTTTTAGAATTGGACTAGTTGTTCCTAATATTCACACAAATAAACAAACAAACTCTTTAGGCTTATAATATTATATTATAGATCAGAATCAATTTGATATTTCCCAAAATAAACTTAATAAATTCCAGGATGATTGAGTTATAATTATATGACTTTTATTCTAGTGAACATAAGCTGTTGGCAAACCTTTAACTATTAAATAAATTAAAAATAATATGATTTTAATTTTCAGGAAGATATAGCAAAAGTTTTAGCAGAGATTGAGCGAGAAGAAGCAAAACGGTCTGCAGCCTCAGAGAAGACTCTGCCAGGTCCTCCGTCTCCGAGAGCATATGCTACTCTCACACCTCACCCTACCAACAATGAGCTCATTGTGTTTGGTGGAGAATATCATAATGGCCAAAAGGTATAATTATGCAATATCAATTCAATTGTGACCCACCCCAGCTTTGCTTGGGTGCAATGTAGATGCAAAAACATCCTCTTAAATCACTCTATCTATTGATAAAAACTGCATTAAAATCCATGGCATAATTAAAAAGATCTAAGAGTACAGAAAGTAAATATAACACATTAACTGGGTTTTTTTTTTAGAATGCTTATAAATGGCATATTGGTATTTATCATTCAAATATTTAGCTTGAAAGGAGTGTGGAAGTTATAAGGTCAAATGTGTTTAATTGTTATAGACAGAAGTATACAATGAACTGCTGTTCTTCAACCCAGTCAACAACTCCTGGAAAGTGCTGAAGGCACCTGGTGCTCCCCCTCCGCGAAGTGCACATCAAGCTGTTGCCACACCCGCTAACAAGTATGATCATTATTACTTTGTTCTAGGATTCTTCACTCCTGGACTTGTAAATGAAATCTGTATTTTTATTTCTTTTCCTATAAAAGTCAATGATGACTAAAAGTATGGCTTCTAATTTCAGAGGTGAGCTATGGGTGTTTGGTGGGGAGTTCACAAGCCCATCAGAAACGCAGTTCCATCATTATAAGGATCTGTGGTGCTTCTCACTTGCTGAAAAGAAATGGGAAAAGGTATACTGTTCCTTATGGTTGGCCTCCACTTCACACTGTACCTTATTCAATTAAATTGCTTTACGTTATCTTTAAAACCACTCTCTCTCTTTAAATGTACACTTTTTGTAAACATTTTTATTTGAATAACAAACAAAAAATATCTCTTTTTTCAAAAAAGTTTTCAACAACAATTTCTACTTCTGTATTGTATGAATATACATCAAGTTTAATTAAAATCGGTTTATTAAATAAAAAATTACAATTTTGGACTTAAAAGTCTTTATGGGGTACCATACAACATAAAGTAAATTTTACAACAAAGTTTTCTACATCAACTTCTGCTCATCATCAGGTGGTAGCTCCAAACGGTCCCTCTCCCCGTTCAGGACACCGCATGTCCCTGCTCGGGCGGAGCATCGTCGTGTTCGGTGGGTATGCAGACGACGGCCGCGAGTGTCGCTACTTTGATGATGTGTACACTTTCTGCTTGGACACGCGGACGTGGAGCAAGCTCAGTCCCAGTGGCAAGGGGCCGAGTGCGAGGTCCGCTTGTGTTATGTTACCTGCTGGGAGTGAATCGGTGAGTTTTATATACAGATAACATTTATAAAGAGCATGTATAGACTAGCTTTTGCACGCTTCGTTCGCACAAATTAACAATGGCATATGTCCTTTCTTGGGGTTCAAGCTTCATTTCGGCCTGCTTGTGTCTGTCTGTCACGTTTTTACGACTACACCACTGAATCGATTTCAATAAAATTTGGTATAGGGTAAATTTGACCCCAAGAAAAGACATATGGTACTTTTTGTTTCGCGACTTCTGCCTCCGCGATTTCCGAAAGCTAGTTCATTTATTAATCAGATCATAACATAACATAACATCACGCCTGTAATCCCCGAAGGGTTAGGCAGAGCTGTACCCATTAGTACACCCATATTTCGCCAGTTATGTTTTTTTTCCCCATGTAATAGGGGGCGAGCCTATTGCCATCAACCGGGCACAAATCCAGACTCCGAAGCTGCTACTGAGAAATTCCGGATGGAAAAACCCAATAACATTTTGCCCGACCTGGGAATCGAACCCAAGACCGCATGCACAGCAGTCGCGCTTGCGACCACTAGACCAACGAGGCAGTCATCAGTAATCAGATCATAAATCCTCATCTGCTCTGCAGCTCTTAATCTACGGCGGTTTCTCCCGAGTCCGCGAGGGCCGTACAGAACGCACCCACACACACACAGACCTGTTCCGGTTATCGTCCAAGCCTGGCGGGGGCTGGTCGTGGCGCTCGCAGGCGGGGGGGGCGCTGGCGCCACCCGCACGTGCTGGACAGGCGTCCGCTGTCAACGTGCATAGTAACAGGGGATATGTGTTTGGTGGAGTCAGTGTGAGTATATAATGGCAGAAATCTATATAATAAAAATGAATGGCTAAATGTGTTGCTAAGCGGAAAACTCGAAAACGGCTGGACCGATTTGGCTGATTATTTTTTTGTTGTGTTCGTAATTTTCCAGACATGGTTTTTATGAAAGAATTTGTTTGGACAATCCACCTGAAAGGTTGCACCCGAGCGAAGCCGGGGCGGTTCACTAGTGAACCTATAATAATTAATTTATAAGCACACTGATTTCAATCCCTTTTTATAATTTTGCCTTAATGGAATAATTTTGAGCTGGAGTAAGAAAAAGAAAGTATAAACTTTTTAAGCTCTTTACGAAAACCGCAAATACATAATCGGGTGTAACTCTGTCAAAATGAATCGACACATAAAAAAATCGGCCATTTTTTCGAATTATTGGTAATGATTTCAAATCTATTCTAAGCTTTAGTTTCCCATATAAATTGAACTTTTATTGCAAGATAGTATTGCTATATCGACGGTCCCTACGTATATAAAGACATGTTTAAAGGAGTCATTTCTGACATGTCTTTATGTACGTAGAGACCGTCGATATATATATTCGTCATATAAAATTAGTTTGATTTAATTAATTTATAAATCACTTAAGGATTGTGGGTTTGGCTGAGGACATAACTAAGATCAATTTTTTTTTAATCCTCTTACTTTTCCTTTATGGCCTTTTACAGGACGTAGAAGAAACCGACGAAGAGTTACGCGGTGAAATGAGCGGTGACCTTCAACTGTTGGACCTGGAGGCTGGCAAGTGGCACAACGTGACGCTGCGCTGTGAACAGCAAAACGTGACGCAGTCTGCTTCGGATAATGCCATGGACGTGAAAGAAGAACAGACTGTCACAGGTGAGTGAGATAGTCCATTAAAAGGCACTTTTGAACGTCATACACAAGAAAAAGAATTGAATCTAGTTGTCCCTTCCAAGGTAGGTATTTCCGTATGGAGAAGAATGGGGAAAAATTACCCCGAAACAGGGCAAATTAAAAGCGTTTGTAAAAAAATAAAATCCCACAATACATTAATTAAATAACATTACCTTATTTTCCATAGTGGTAACAGACGAAGTATTCACGATGAAGTTGGGCGGCGCTTCTGCCGCTAGCACAGGGGCTCCCGTTGTTGCCCCAGCGGCCCCGTTGAGCGGTCCTGGGCCCCGTATGTCGGCCATGATGGCGGTGCAACGCTCCACACTGTATGTGTACGGCGGTGTGCTGGAAAAGGAGGATAAGCAGTTCTATCTGTCGGATATGTATAGTTTAGGTGAGTGGAGAGGTAGAAATCTAAAGTGTTTTCAGTCGATCAACATCTTTAGATTATGAAACTACAGGAAATGAGGAAAAAAAAGGCTTAAAACATCAGTGAAATATGTTCTGTAATCGGGACTAGTATTTCCTGAGATTACCTCTTACCAATATAAAAACAAAGAAACTACCTCTTTATAATATAAGTATACTACTATTATAAATGCGAAACTTTGAATAGATGGATGTTTGATTCTCAATCACGCTAAAATGGCTGAAAAAAAAAAGAAAAAGAACACAGAGATAGATTATAGTCTGGAATAGCACATTGGCTACTTTTTATCCCGGATAAACCATTACGATTCCTGAAACTATATTAATAAAGGAAAAAATCTTTGTTTTACAGATCTACACAAACTAAACGAATGGAAGACAATAATAGAACAGCCCTCACTCCCGGACTGGCTCGGCTCCGACTCTGATGACTACGAGACCGGATCAGACAGTGGGTCCGAAGACAGTGACTCCGACAGTGACGGTTAATGTGAATTGGACCTTGTGATGTGTGCAGTAAGGTTGGGAGTTGACTGTGATGTTTCATAATGTTAGTACAGACGGCGGGAAGCGACTTTGTTTTATATACTTGGTAGAGATAAGTATAAACATTATTTTTGTAAGATCTAACTATCAATTAGCCTTAGGCATCTGTATCTATACGGTTTTAAAATAAATTCGTTCAAGAAACCGGCGATAAATTTTAATATCGTATTTTGATATTACTGTAATCAGGTACTTAATGTGTACGTTTTAAGGTTCAAACTCGCATATTTGTAAATAATTATAAGTTTATTAAAATACAATATTGATTTTAATAGAAATTTGTAGTTTTTTTTCTTTGACATTTTTAAAAATAATTGAGATTTTACACCACATGCAAATAAACAAAACGACAATTTATGACTCTACTTTAATGTGCCATCAAATCTTCACATTAACACATCAATATAACGATAAGCGGACATTTTAGAAAATCCAACAGACAATTTTGCTATCTATACCCTCTATTATAAAGCTGAAGAGTTTGTTTGTGTCAATCTCAGGAAATAATGGTCAGAACAGAAAAAAATATTTTTGCATTATTTAACCCGTGTATCGAGGATGGTTATAAGCTATACAGGGTAATTGAAAATTTACCCGAAACCTGAAAAGGAGTAATTGTACTCATCATTATGAACAACTTTCACTACGGGACCAACATGAAAAAAAAAACAACTGTTCCCTACAAAAATGCTGCACAACAAGATCGTAATGTATGGATCAGCTGTTTTTTTTTTATAACATCACACTACGACACACAGGAGCAGAGCAGTATCCAAAGACGTAAATGAACGCGGTGAAACAAATAAAACAGCTTCATTACACATGTTATCATTTTTATTGTATGTACACGTTATAAATCTACGTAATAATATTTCTTTATAAAAATCATTAGTCTACACACACTCGTTCTACCTCACATTTCACTATTACTCACAGAGCGCACCAGCTGGATATTGAAATAGTCGGTCAATTTCTCAAGCCAGACACTGGTGCCGATTCCCTTGGTCACAAACTAAACTAAAATTAGACTATTTCCATCTTTTTCTGTCCAATAAAATAAGAAAGAGACTAATGTAAATAAGAGCTGTCAAATTTAGTCCATCTGACACATCCATACAGTTATAGTTGACATCTTAAAACGTGTGGATTAAAAATACGGAGAAGTTCAAGGCAAAACTAATTTGACATCTCTAACTTAGTTCTTTAATGTCACGGAATGTCACCGTCCTTTCCTTTCGCTGTATGTTAGTAAGAGATGTCAATTCTCTAAATTTAGTCTAGTTTGTGAACAAGGGAATCGGCACCACTGTATTTAATGTGTCAATTACCGACAGTGAAAAATAAAATTTAATTCCAATGGAATAGTGTTCAAAATTCAATATGACGCCGAAATTGAAGCGAGAAATACGAAAGTTTCAATTAAGTTTTGAGAAACAGCGAGATTGTGCCTTGAATTACAAATTATATAGCGTCGTTTAAGTTCTAACACCATGTAAGTCAATTTGGGTATTAAAATAAGACATCACAACGTATGTCAAAAATCTCGGATTAATTACAATTTTTTACTAAATAATAAAAATCCTATATTTAATAATATAATTTAAAGTGTACACAAATTATAAAATGGTATGTAAGTAAAATTATGCAGCTTTTTTACTATCCAATAAAGTTGCTATTTTCGACTTGTGGTGTTTGACGTAAAGCGTCGGTAGGTACTTTTTGGCCCAGTAGAAGGTTCTTCTAAGCTAGTAGCTAGATATGTACTGTTATATTGAGTGACTAGCTTCTGCCCGCGACTTCGCCTGCGTCATCCCCTTAAGAGGTGAATTTAGGAAAATCCTAAATTCATTATTATCTCTTCTTATTGGATGATTACGTCATACAAAGAACACATCCTCCAAGTTTCAGGTCTGTACGATCAGCGGTTTAGGCTGTGCGTTGATCCGTCAGTCATTCCTTCAGGACAAAGCATTTTATATGTATAGAAAAAGATAGATAGATTTAAAATAATACCCTAACATGGCTCGCTCACACATTACGTATATAAGTAGGTACAGACACACATCCAATGGGAAAAAGTCACAATATTTTAAGCCAATTGAGGTACACAGCACCGTTTTAAAAAAAGAACATCTGACTAGATTTTTCCCACTAAATGTGTGACTTTTTAACCGTTTGCAAACCAATGAGAGTTAATTGCGATCTTACGTTTGAAATTGTTCGATTATGAGGAAGAATACAGAAAGATTCAACTGCGAGAAACCGTTAACTTTTTGTCACTTGTCAAAGTCATCTTGAATGAAAATCGACCAATTAGCGACCAGTGAAAAACCTAGCGACATCTCGCGGCGAAGTTTTCAGTAAGAAATGCATTGATTCGTGAAAATTGACATGTCTAATTATCGTTTGGTATAATTTGTTTCCCAAGGGGCCAATGTATTAATTGATTTACGATTGAGGGCCCGTTTTGCAACAAACTATTTTATTTGAACGCAAAAATAAAACCTAAAAAATAAAACAATAATCCCCAATTTAAATCCCTTTCAAAGTTTCGTTTCCTTAATTCACCCGTGCATTCTATATGGAATTCTATGTCTAACAGTATAAAGTTCAAAATATTCTGCAATTTAAGAATGGGGTGATGAAGTTTCCCGTTCTCCAGTACAGATCGCAAATTAATCTCATTGCTTTGTAAACACAGATGCAACGTTCATTACAAAAGTCCGATATAGTTCAAAAAGTACACAAAATTGTAAAAGTTTACTTATAATCAACAAACCATAGAAAATATCAACGCATCCAAATTCAGTGTTGATTCATAAATCAGTTGAAGAAACGACTTGTCCATCTTTGGATGTATGATTTATCTATACTTTCCGCGGTTTATTAATTCAAATCCATTCATTATTATGACAATTAAAACGTTAATGGTGCATGACATTTGTATGTCGCAGTCAGAACAGACAAATGGTATTGTGATAAAATATCTACTTTACAGCGACGATAAAAAATCTTAGTAAATGTAAGAAAATAATATTGGATAAAAAGCTAGAATTTAATAAACGCATACTTCGTTCCAGCAATTAGGTTTGATATCAAACAATATGTTCCACAAAGTAATTACTGTAATACTTTTTTCTGTAACATATTGTTATCGTTACATTTTTATGACGTTTTTGTCACAAATCGTTTCCGTTGCTATTCAATTTTGCTTCTTTTACTATTCAACTTTTCTTGACATACGTTTTCGTGCATGGTCAATTCTGTCCGGGAAATGATCGTTCATGTCCATTAATGAATCGTACTTCTTAATGAGTTTGTTACACGTACAGTAGATACAAGCATTAATTCATATCGGTACCCTGTTACACAATATATCATGACACTGTATAAAAAACTACAACTTTCTAACAACATTTAGTACGGTCTGCTTCATCGGTGGTTCACACAAGCGAATGTGTACTTTTTTACGTTGGCATAAAGCCCTTTTTTTAATACAACAGTTGTAGTTATGCTTCATGTATGTAAATTTTATATGTAAATGTTTTACATTGGCAGTCATAGATTCAGTCTTGTTACCAATCACCGGTGAGACAGACGCGATAATTAATTAAGATCTTTATAGCTCGACTAACTAATGTTTAATATGATTATTTACATTACATAGAGCGACAGTTCCAATATTTTACACAGAGTTGTATATGCTGACATTTAATTCACTTGCCGTTCGTCAGGGGACGAATGTACTTATGGATATGTTTTAAATTTTTTATTTTAGGATCTACTATGAAATATGAAAAAAAACAGCTGTTTCCTATAAATTAAATTAAAATGTATAGAGCAGCTAGTATAAATATATTTTTCATATTTTTTAGAGTTGTTCATTTTCGTGAGAATTAAAATTTCTGATAAAAGTAAATGGATGTAAGTGTATGTAT
Source organism: Hoplodrina ambigua (assembly GCA_949774945.1). Lineage (NCBI taxonomy): Eukaryota > Metazoa > Arthropoda > Insecta > Lepidoptera > Noctuidae > Hoplodrina > Hoplodrina ambigua. The sequence goes on from OX458968.1 coordinate 13,372,323, forward strand.
GTTTACTTTTGTAAATTACCAGTTCAGTAATTATTTGTTATGTTATAACGTGTTCTACATATCTTCCCATAAGTACTAACACAGTGGAATTCAAAACATAATCATATTATCCTTACTTCCTTACTAATATTATATTATAAATGCGAAAGTAACTCCATCTGCCGAAACCGATTTTGATGAAATTTGGTACGGGTTAATGTAACACCCCAAGTGAGGACATAGGTTACTTTTCATTCCGCGACTTCATCTGCGTCCGCAATAACCGACAATTTTGCGGACGAAGTCGCGGGCAAAAGCCAGTTGGAATATAAATTCTGACTGCGTCTCTTCGAGCTATAATTATAACCATGTAGTCTGAACAGACTTAACGTCATTAGGTATGAAATAAGAGAAATATTTTACCTTCTAAATTTTGACTTGCATGTCTTAGAACTTAAAGAAGATAAGGTCCAAATTGAAACATTTTTTTTTACTCTATGTAAAATATTCGAGCTGTGAGTGACACACGTACATACAAATTAAAATAAAACTCGGACCGTCAAGCGAGGCAGTACATTTGTGCGCTAAATTATTCTTAAATAGATGGCACATAGCGGTACCTATAGTTTGGTCCCCGTACTTTCCTTCTTTATTCTCGGTATACGTTTAGTATTGATGTCGTTTTTAATATAATTTACTTTTAATTTGGAAGGTTATACAATTTGTATTGCACATCTATGAATTTCAGTGATGTGAATTATCTAAGTTAAAATTTTCACGTGCTATGCAAAATTTATAAAACCCGGTAAATGCATATCGTTTTATTGATTACTGTAAATGAGGTTTTCTATAGGTTGCGGCTCCAATTGGATTGCTTTATTTTCAAAGCTTAAAATAATAAAGTAATTATTGGTGTATATCAGACATCATCCTTAGCAACGTGGCTTAGCTCAAGTGGAACCGCAGCCTTACACCTATCGGAAAACTTGGCTCAAAACGGTAAAATGTTTGACAAGAACTTCCCATCTTTTGAATAACAATAAACATTTTTGTTTGAGACAATTTTTTATTTGTAGTTCGAGTTATTAATTTTACAGTGATTTTTCAAGAAGTTTTCCGTTTTGACCCAGTTTTCCTACAAGGTTAAAGTAACCCCCATTTACCCAGTATTTGTTTAAAATCAAAAGATTTAATACGTGACCTAAAGGTTGAAGTTACACTTCATAAAAAGCACAAAGGAAGGTATAGGTCAAGATCAATAAATTAAAAAAACAAAACTACTTTTAAAAATATGTTTTATTATTTCAAATTAGTTGAAAACGTGTAAAATTGTACACTTTCTATCTATTACACCAGATGACGAAACCTTCCTCTGCTTGTTCGAATATTAAAAAATATAATTGTGCGTTATTGTCGCAGCCGTCTTACTTTGACAAATGTATGAAACAGATTTAATTTAAAAAATGACTTAGATTTTTGTCAAACGTCGACATTCAAAACAATTTCATTCGTTTGTGAATATAAGCTTAATTTAAAATTACCCAGTAATGGATATTTTACTAAAAAATGCATTTCTTTTATCAGCTGCGACTTAAGACATATCTACATATAATATACGACGCCACATTACGTATAAAAAGAAATAACACTTAGAACATTATACACTGGTGTGTCTTATCTAACGCGTAAAAAATATTCAATTTGCAATCTAGCGGTCGTTTAACAATTTGCCTAATTTATAACATTGCCTGCGACATTAAATTGCAAATTAAACTATATACTTAGGAAAGTAAAGCTGAAGCCAAAATCGAAGATAAATATTTTAACAAAAAAAATTATTATTAGGTATATAAAAAAAGTAAAATTCAAATTATCATTACATCAGTCGGTTAAATGATTAGTCGTTACCTTAGTCCGAATGAAATAATAATATTATAATTTGCATGTAAAAAATATAAATCGAAAGCAAATCAGTCTATAAACTTACTTTTAGAATTATGACTAAGTTTTATGTACATTTTTTTAGACATGTTTTTTTTTTAGGTTTTTGATAATCTGTGGTTTGGCGCGAAAAAATTAAAAATTCCGAGCTTGTTAACATTTTGGAAGCTATAACCGTCTTATAGTCGCATAGCTTTAATTCATTTTATTTATATTATAAAGTGTATTTTAAATTGATTGTAATAATCAAATAAATAGGAAATAAGGCGCTCCTTAAGTTTCAAGGGTTAAGTTCCATTATTAAAATAAACTTTTTTGGCGCCAACCCACAGACTATACAGCATCGTACAAATATTACATCTTACACTTAAAATAAAAACATAGGTACATTCACTATCTACCTCATTATAATTTACAAATTATTTACACAAAAAAAGATCATTTAATAAATACATAATTTGGCTGATTTAGATTTTGCTAAATTAAAAAATATAATGCCATATTAAATTGCCAGAATAAAAAAAAATACTCCCCATTTATTGTCGTTCACTTTGAATAAGGGTGTAACTAAACATTTTTATTTGAAAAAATAATAATAAATTAATTCACTACACAATGCACTGTTTATAAATTTGTTAAGAGTCATTGTTTGTTCTTTCCGTACTTTCCGTAACATCCCAGTATAACCTGTCCACATTATATCACAGTAGCGCGCATGCGCTGTAACACATTCTCCTCGTCGTTCACTGACTAGGCTATATACAAACCAAACGATTTCTATACACTTAACAACGTCCGTGGAAATTTTCTCGTTTAGAAAAAACCGTTAATTTTAAAACAGATCGGTGACTATTGTGCCGAACCATGCGCATACGACGGGTAGTGCGTACGTGAACAGTGCTTTTTGTAGCGAGGGTCTGTCTGCGGAGGCGGCGGCGGGTTTTTCTCTAGTAGGTATGTCTTGTGGTCTAGGGGTGTCTTGCTCTGTGTCGTCAGTGTTGATGTCCATGACGTCATCGGCGGAGTCGTCGCCCGCGCGGCCGCGCACGTTGCCGTTGTTGACGCTGGAGGTGTCGACGCTGGGCACGAACGGAGCCTCGGTGACCGGTCGCTGTGGTACTACGTCGGGTTCTCGCTCGGTCGGTTCTTCGTCTACATCCGGAGGAGGGCTGTCTCCTGAACCTGGAAATGGAGTTTTTTTTTTTAATGTTGATACAGATGATAACATCTTTATAGCTGAATAGCCCGTCATTGAGTAGTAGAGTAATCATTGAGTAATAGTTTGCTTCAATTCATTACACTCTAATAAACAATGCATAAAAAGTAGCATATATTCTTAACTTATTTTTCATTTTACGTTAAGTGCTGATTTTTCAATAAATCAATAACTTTTATCTAGTAAAAGTTGCAGTTCATTTTTACCGCATCGCTCCTACACAGCAGTAAGAAGAGCATTCAAATATGAACTTAAACTCGTCCTCTGTAAACACACTTTACAATGACTTAATGGGGCAAGCACGTTTACCGCGCGCTTTTGCTAATTGTCAAATACATAAATGACATTGCAAGAGCTGTCAAACCGCCATATTGGAAAAATCAACCGAACGTGTCAAAAATTCATTATTAAATTATTTTTACCTGTATCATAACCATTGAGCCTGTCTTCATCATCATCAGGCAGTCCCCCGTCGGTGGCCCAGTCTCCTGACCCTGAGCCTGACTCCACTTCGTCTCCATCTATGGTCTCCCGGCTGAATGAACGCGGCAATTGTTGTTGTTGGTCTGCAAAGAGTAAAATGCTATAGAAGTTTTTTTTTTTAGGTGAAACCTCTTAAATTCAGATCGGCGCGTGAGTCGATTGCGTGTTGCTTATAAAACGTTCTTGGTTTGTACCACGACATTCCAATTCAAATGAATATTTATTAATAGCTACTACAAGTAATTTATAATTTTTTAAAGATGGAAATTGAGATAAGTACGTGTAAGCATTTTGTTCAGGCGAGTAGATTCAGTGATGTAGTTATTTGACCATTACTTTTTTTGTTCAGGATAGCAATTATTTTTTTGTTTAGATATATAAACAGAGAAATTTTTGAAAGCCAAACATGTAAAACTTGTAACTCTAAAAATCTTGGTAGAATATTTGAGATGCAAATAATAATTAAATAATAAAAAAAAATAAAAAAAATATCATTAAATTATAATAGTTAATTAGAAAAATTAAGATAAGTTTGTAAGTAAATAATTCAATAGCGTCAGAGAAAGGTTGTAAAATTCTCATGAATCCTACTTTATTTGATTATTTTCAATACACCTTAAAACTTTCCGTTCCGCTAAAGTTAAATAGGAACCAACTAATAATTAAAAAATATTAATTTAATTATCCTATAAGGTTTCATTTTATTTATTGAAAGGGATAACAAACAGCTACAACATACAAATAGCATACATAAAATATATAAAACTATAAACCAATGCAGCCCACTACATTATTCACAGATAGACTATTTTATAATACACAGTGAACCGTTAATTGACTTGTCAAGGTAACTCACCTTTCGCATCAGTATCAAGCCACTGCACTTCGACACCATTGTACGCGTCTTTCAGCCTGGCTGTCAGCGTCCGCAGCGCCTCCGCCTGCGTGGCCACGCTAGCGGCCGCGCTGGGGCTGGCTGCGCCGCGCACCTCCGGGTTGCTGGCGAGCCCGGCCGTGCCTTCACTGGCCGCGTTTAGCGTGTAGCTGGGGATTTAAGTGTGAAGCTTGTTTATTCTTATTTTTTGTGCCATGTTGGGCGCCAAAATTACAGAAGTGTGCTTAGAATTAAATAAAAACATAATAGAAACACATATACAAGAAAGGAATTGTTTGTTATTTATTGCTCGTATAGCTTAGTTATATTACAATATTTTCGGTCCCACGTTGGGCGCCAAATAAAAAATTAATAGTTCTGTCTAATATTAGAGAAAGCTTTTCATCGTACCTGGCAACGTCAGTTCCATTAAAGCAGGGTGAACTGGTGACGCTAGTGGAGGTGCACAGTAACGCGGGCAAATGGTTCCAGTAGCGCCGCGTATTGCGCATGCGCAATCGCGTCTCGCGGACGAGCTTCTCAAGCGCGGGACCGCCCCAGTCTGATCCTGTTGGAAGAAATAAATATCTGATGATTTTATCATAAATCATTGGTGTACCACATTAACCGTTCTCTCTCGAATCGTAGATGCTGGTTTGCGGACGGGGAACTATTACTCCCGAGACAAAGTGGTTATTCCTTGTCTCGAATAGCTCGACAGACCGACTACAGTATGAAATAAGCTAAAAGTACGATGACCACGTGGAGTTTGGATCCTCATAAATAATAATAATAATAATAATTTATAATAATATCAACAACACATCGCCATCTGATCCCAAACTAGGCAGAGCCTGTACTATGGTAACCAGACAACTGATAAATAAACTTATATATTACTAAATACATACATATCATAGATAAATTACACCCAGACACAGAACAAATCATTGTGCTCGACACAAGATTTGTCCTGGGTGGGAATCGAACCCACGACCTCCGTCCTAGCAGTCAGGGTCACAACTACTAGACCAACAGGCCAGTCATGTTAAAATGTTATTGTAGTTATGTAAAACTTGTAGAACAACTTACCTCGACTCTCTTCGGTTTTCACTGAAGTCTTCTTCTTCTTCGGCCCCTTCTTGTCATCAAAGTCATAAGTCTTAAAGTCGATGTCCATCGCGCCGGCGGCCGCGGGCTCCGGGTCCGCATCTCGGCGCTTCCTCTCATGCTCCTCATACTCTTGAAGGTCCATAGTTCCTCTCATGTACTGCAAGAACTTCTCCCTCAAACTTGCCTGTTCTGCCATGTCCTGTGTTGCTTTGCGGATGCCTTCTGGTGTCCGTAAACTTCCTAAAGAAGGATCATCGTTTACCAGGTTTTCGAAAGAACCTTCGATCTCAAAGTCATCGACATCATCGACTTTTTGGGGCCAGTCGAAGTCTGGAATAGAGCGCACGGAGCGACGAGTCTTGCCGGGCGCGAAAAACGGCCCTGCACCGCCCCCACCGCCTAGCACTGGCTTGCCGCACCCAGTGAATATCTTCTGCGAGATCTCTCGGTTGTGCTCCTGGAAGCTCATTATGGCTTCTGAAATTTTGATGTCTATAGGTTCGACCACCATAGCTATGTTGAATGGACCGAGCAGACGGTCGGCCACTTTGTCTACGGCGTCTGAAATTAAATTTAGAATGTTATTTTTACCATAAGAACCAGCAAATATAGGTACGTCTCATGACCATATGGGTCGCTCTTGTATGATCAGAAATTATTTCACTCACCGACGTAGGCATCCCACTGGTCGCCGAGGTCGGCGTGTGCCGGCAGACAGCCGCGGATGACATTGTGGCAGTAGCGTGTGCACGCGGGGGGCTGGTAGCCCGCACAATTGCCGCAGTACCGTAAGCGAGCCCAAGCCGTCACGCATTCTGAAGTCACTGCCACCTGAAGGACAAGGAATTTGATGTTACAACTTTTGCTTTTCATAAATATCTTTTAATACGGTTTTAGCTCTTCTTAAACACGGGATTACCTAGCTCAGGCAAATAAGACTTAGGAATAAAATAATAAATAAATAATAATAATAAATACCTTGGGACAATTCACACATGGCTATCTGATCCCAAGCTAAGCAGAGCTTGTGTTATGGTAACCAGACAACTGATATACATACTTATATAATTTATAAATACATACATATTATAGATAAAACACACCCAGACACAGAACTAACAATCATGCTCATCACACAAAGTTTGTCCTGGGTGGGAATCGAACCCACGACCTCCGGCTTAGCAGTCAGGGCCGCTAACCACTAGACCAACAGGCCAGGCAGGTATATAATTTATACTTAAGCATTGTAAGTAATAATTTTGTTCAAAACTATGCTCGTTTGATTTTTTTTTGCTATGTTACTGTCAAAACATCAAAAGAATGTATTGCATTTAAAATAGTCCATTCGCAGATAACTAAATATAGCGAAGTAGTCTAGCAACGTCAGATATTGTGGGCGTCGAGAATAAGTGATTTGCTTCAAACGAGCCCGCGTTATCTATCAAGTTCGTTGATCTAATAAACGCGAAGCAAACACATGAATAAAACCGAATGATTGTTTCCATTACGCCAATTAAATATCATTGCTAGGCCAACAAGTGGAACGAATAAAAATAAATCAAACGAAGAACAAGATAACAATTACAATTAATAAAACCAAGGTCTTGTGCTGTGTCGCTGATGGCGCCAGGATCAACGCACGACAAACGATTCGCGGATAATGAGTCATTTTCTAAAATGATACCCTGTCTCCGCCGACTTCGCAAGTTGAAGGTCGAGCAGCCAACTGAATACGTATTCGAATTGATTAGCGTATATTTGCATTCTAATAGCACGCTTAACATTGGACAAATTAAAACGTGCGCGGTATTTGGCAATGTTGGTCAGTAAAGCCAAGACTGTCGCGAAAAATAATCGCCGATGATTTAATATGAACGGACAATTATCGATTTTGAAGGTTGTAGTCCTTTTTGGACGATAGTGAATGGAAGTTGAGGGCCTTATGTGTTGCATAGATGTGATGGAGTTAGATAATAGATGATTTACGAGTATGTTATCGTTTCTCTTCCGGGTGTTTGCCGGCTGAATCAGAAACACATTAACATGAGGACCACCCCGCCCTCGCCCCGCCCCAACTGTCACATTAGTCTCATGGCCGCGATCGCGACTGCTGAGCTTGAGGTTCTGGGTTCTATTTCCACGTTACATTGTTTAAGAAACGCAGTAGCGCCCCGGAGCTTGGAAATTGTTTTTATGACGACCGCGTCTCTCGCAAATCATGTAAAGCTGTTGGTCCTGCGCTTGATCTCTCCTCGCTCGTGTCGAATTGTCCTCCCATCGGACTGTGGGGGGACAGCGAAGAGGCAGGGCACCTATGATTGTGCTTACCCTTGTGTATTATAATACCTCTTACGTACATTATGCCCGAAATTCAGCCAGAAGAACATTAACATGAGAACTTGTGAATGTCTAATCGTATAATAAATGCTTTTGACTGTGTTTCGCTACCATTATTCATGGTTGGTAGGCGGAATTGTTATTAGTTTGCATTCATATTTATTCATAGGCGGGAACTTGAGAACTCTTGCTGTTTATTTACATAAGTTCAAGGCAGAAACCCGTCTGACTGGCTGCCCTAAGCGTTTTAACTCTTTTTTCTGATTTCCTTAGGAAAAACATTGCAAATAGGTCTTCAAGTTGACTTCTATTGATAAGCGGAAATCGCGTATTGAACCTTCAAACAGCAATTACAGATTGAGAGAGCTGCAATTGAAAGTGAAATGTCAAACCATGAAATGTGCCTTTTTACACCCCATATTAAAAACGTGCCATAGTTAAAAACGTGTTTTAACATTTAGAATATAAAGTTCTTTATTACCTGCATCATACTCCTAACAACATCAGAGCCGGCTCTCAGCGCCTTATGGAAGGTGCGGGTAGCCACCACAGCTCTGCGGAGCTGGACCGACAGCTTGTTCGGTACGTCTTCGAACGGTTGAATGTCACGCATGTGCTCGTTCACGCATTTTAAATATCTGGAATAGAATTTTTGGGTTAGAATGCGAAGAAATTCTGGTAAAGCTAGACCAATCGATCTTAGAGGTCGCTGAAGGTCGGATTGGGAAACATTTATAAAGGCTTACGTCAGCATTAGTTGCCTTTACTTTGACGAAGTGGAAAATTATCATAGAAGGCTTCCACCCTGAGGTGTGCGAAGTTGTTTGTCAGATTCTTACTGGCTAAAATCCACCCCTGTACAAGATGTTCCTTTCTACACTTACGCCGAGGATTCCGGGAGTATTCGACTCTACTGCGATCCCGAATTGCCTCCTCAGGTCCCAAGGGGAAGCAAGGTGTTAGATCCCTAAGAATAAGAACCTTTAAGCAAGGCTTATAGACGGTATAGGTACGATAGGTATTACAGCTTCAAGACTCGGGTGAGATCATAATTTATTATGTTTGCTTACTAAAGCCAATATAACGATGACTGATGTTCACAATTCCCGAAACTAATTGTCACAACTTTCAATCGAGGGGACTGAACAGCAGTTGACATTTTATAACCTTAGCTAAATATGATGAGTACCTATAATAAAATATTGCGACCGCATCTTGGAAGCCATTCAGGTTAAGTTTGGCGTGGAGCATTAAAATAATTGTTGTCTTGCGTCATGTCTCGCAATACGCGGTTTTAAAGGACAAAGGATCCTTCAGAATGATTTGTAATTTATTGATATATTAGATTCTGCCCGTGAGTTTGACTGCGTGGAAGACAAAAAACATATGGTAGATATAATGGTAGGTACAATCGGTGATAGCTGTTACCTGACCCACCTATTTGATCCACTAAAAGTTAGACGAGTTTGAACCTTCTGCAATTAGCAGTAGATAACATATTCGATTCCTACTCGTCAAAAATTAAGCTTTCTATATGTGAAAGAATTTTTGTAATCGGAAAAGTACTTTCATAGATTACCACTTACAAATAAACAAACAATTTTACCACTTCATAATATTAGTTAAGGTATGTTTTATTTTACACAATAACTTGCAATTTTAGCTGTTCATAATATTAGTTTAGATTTGATTATGCAAATAAAAATCGTAGATAATATTATTATTGTGTTCAATTTGTTATTTGTCAGCTTATGACTATAAATTCCTAAATCTGGCGGTTTTTTAACGATGTTATGCGACAGCTGAAATATTGTACAGTATGACGAAATATTACAGCATACAGCTATGGAATTTGCACCTTTGAAATCGGTTCATACACGGAACAAATATTTAGGTATATGGCTTACTGGTTGTTATTCCGAGTCTGTCTACGATAAACGCCACCACGAGTTTTTTTTAAGGAAATCAGAATTCATCTACTTACTTCTTTCGGTCTGGGCGAAGCCGAAGGGACTGTCAGACTCTTACTGACAAAAACCTATCCGTGTTCCTTTTACTGCCAGCAGAGCAGAGTCGCGGTGACTCTTTCAACTTCGCAAGCCTGGCAGGGCTTTCACGATACAAGAGAAAGACTTATATAGGCCATCGACATCATCTGCCCAGCCTTTTCCCAACTACATTGGGGTCGGCTTCCAGTCTAACTGGATGTAGCTGAATACCAGTATTTTACATGAAGACACAACCCAATACCTAGCTATACTTAGAGAGGGCCATGAAAAAAGAAAGTATAGAATTTGTAATGTACTTACGCTAAATCGCATAACTTCGAAACCAGTCATAAAGTGTAACATAACATTTTACAAGCGGTTTCCTGCACAGTTACTTTTTATACCATTTTCACACGTCTTTACTCCTTACATTGTTACGTTTATTAACGCTAACATTTTAGCTCTAAATCCAGGATATAACAGTACTAGGTCAGGCTAACTTTAGTACGGTCTAAAATGAAACGTGACAGGATGTGAATTCGGGCTAATCTCAGAAATGTTCAGAGTACCTAGTCAGGCCTCCGTCACTCCAAGTACTTGCGCGCTATAAGTGCCTACCGCCCAGCCGAGCGGTCTCGGTCCGCCGGCGGATCAAATTCAGTGCGGTTTTCGCAAGCGAAGCGCGCGCACGCCGTTCAATTTTAATAGTGCTGTTCGTTCGTACGCGTATTACGATGCCGTGTTATTATGTTTTATCTAGGTTTCTTCCACAGTCAGCACCAATATATAAAACAAAACAAACTTACAAATATAATAAAACAAACTTTAAAAAAGAGAACCGACTTCAAAACACTAAACCGTAAGAAATAATTTCTTCTTTGATGTCGGTGCTTTTTCGATTCGTAATTACCAGCTGTTAGCACAGACATAAAAAAAAAAACAAATTATTTCTTACGGCTTAGTGCTTTATTTGAAGTCGTTTCTCTTTTTTTAAAGCTTTTTTTTTCATTTCTAATGAACATCTCCGAAGATCATCATCAAACTAAGAAGTATTATACTTATTTTAAAACGTTCTCCTAAAGGTAACAAATCCTTTTCTGAAAACGTATCGATATCGGTTTAGCCAAACGCGAGATTATCGCGCACAAACATACATACCTACAAACCATACAAGTCAAACTTCTCAGTTTGGCCTGTATGTCTGATCACCTCCTTTTTGTTAAGTTGGTTAAATATTTTATAAATGATAAAATTTTTAACTGCCACATAAAAGTCAGAACATATTCACAGTTCTCAATAACATAGATAAAAAGTTATGTTAATTTAATTTTATCGAAGAGGCAGCCCTGCGATTACTGTGGAATCGCGCGGTGCGAAGCAATCACTGCTGTACGCTTGAGCATTTAGGCGCATTTTAGCATACAGTGGTTTTTGACGCGAGGGAGTAGGCAAATATCGTAATAGGTATTGGAAATTTTGTACTGAGTGAAGTATCTGTTACGTAGTAACTATTCAGTAATCTGTGACCTAGTGTGAGTTTTTTTACCCATTTGAACGGGTTCGATTGTGTTGTACACAAATCGTAAATTATAAATCAGTAAAATTTTTAGAGTCCGTTTTGGCAAAATACTATTATTATTGCAAAATTAAAATGGAAAACGAATCCAGTACGAGAATCAAATAGCGCCATCTAGTGGCTATAATAGGAAACATTTTTCCATACAAATCATAATTGCACCTACTTACGCAAAACGGAATCAATCCACACAGTGAAAGTCTCTAAATTCGCAAAACACATTTTTGTCTACAGTATGCAATAAAATTATTGGACAAATAATTTTATTGTACGTTTTGCGTAAGTACGTCCAATAAACGTTAACGCGACAAAACGCGTTCGAATCTGAAGAAAAATTCGCACTAGACACACTGGCCGGTTTCAGCACAGATTCTTGAAGGAAATAAGTAATTGCCGTCTATTAAGGACATGATAACCAGTCGGTGTTAAGCGAATTTAAGCGACCAGTTAGAATGAGACTGTCAATTGATGATGGTGTTAACAAAGTGACAATATTAGAAAATTGCTTTAAACAAATGATTACACGACTTAAACAATAAAACAAAAATAAAACTTATGTAAAAGTAAACAAGACTAGATTTATCAATAGTCAGATAACTTTTAACCATGGTTAAAATATGACAGTTTGACATAATAATATATTCTATACAAAAGCTGTCAAATCGCCATATTGATCCCTGCTTTAAAAGTTATTTGACGATTCTTTCTTTCGACGATTGAAAAATTAGCCCTAAGAAAAGTAAAAACAAACGATTTACTTATACAATGATGTCTTCCTTGCCCAATCTCCCATAAGCGTCTCTAAGTCATCACGCCAGCGTTTCATAGGGTTCCCTATAGCCTCCCTCGACGCAGACGCCCGATATTTCCTAATTCCCAAAAATCTAGACACACGGTAGTGTGACAGCCAAGTTCCGAACGAAATATATTTTATACCTATGAAACACAGAAGCTAATAACAGCTTTCACGCATGCAACGTCTAAATCTTAACCAATATAACCCTTATTAACCTACACAACAGTAGTATAGGTACCCCCATATCCAAGTAACCCGTCGCCACTCAGCTAAAAACACACTTCATACGCAATAACATTAATAACTTGATTGTGTACAACTCATAAACTATCCGGTAGCCCTTCATAACGTTATCATGATTCGTTTCACGCCACTTTATGCCCTATTATCAGGACTTTATGCCCTATTATCGAGCCTAATCGTTTGTTTACGTGTCCATAACACTAAAGCTGTCTGCTAAAGTGTTTTATTGACGCGTCTTTATAAACAAAGAGGGCGTATTCCAACTGAGCGACACTGTGTACGATATCAGTGCTTTCTTTAGTGCGAAGTTCAGTGTGGGGAGTCGTGTAAACATTTATGTGTATCATTAATAGATGCTGTGCAACATTGTCGGGCTTCTGGTTTAGAATGGGGTGGCTTGTCTTGTCTCTCAACGCTTTAGTAGTTTCTAGCGAATCTACCATACACAGGCAGTCTATTCTATTAAAATTCCCTTGGTTAATTTAGGTAAAACTGGAATATTACACAAGAAAGGAATATCTTCATGTTCACAGTAACCAAAGACGTAACTTATCGCAGCTGAAACCGCGGGGTATGGCTAGTCCTACTAATAAAGGATAATCTATTCCATAACAAAACCAACACAGAATTCCAATCTCAACAAACACATATCTACAACCAGCTGATACAACAGAAGCCGCATAAAATTTAAATACCCAAACGATATTTGGAACAGACACTTCCATTTTATGTTCAGCATTGTGTATAGACGATTCATATCGAGTCTAGACTAAACAGAACATAGATGGCTACTGTGATGTGTTAGGTTTCGGCAAACCAAATACGACTCAGCGTCTATCATTGTAATGAACGATAGCGCATGAATGAGGATATTTATTATTGCGGTCTTCAATATTAATTGCAATTTGCGTCACTAACCGCAAGGACAGTTCGTGTGAGGTTGAGGCGCGAAGGTATTGCTAGGCTTGAGATAATTAAAATAATTTTGAATTTTATTACTTACTACTTTCTGCTAGCGACCTCTTTCGAGAAAATAAGGATAAAATGTAGCCTAAAGCACTTAGGGAGAGGATAACTTATTAGCGAAAGCTTTCCAATTCACATTATACATATAATTCAATTAGAACTTTAATGGACACTTTTGAACGTCATATTAAAATAAAAAAACCGAATTGAATCCAGTTGCTCCTTCTAAAAGTTACGGCGGTGTCGAGCCAACCCCAAAGTCTAATTACGTCAAATACTACCAGCAACTACAATTCCACAGTTCTCCCAACATACGAATCAGGGTAGGACAGATAAGCTGCTTTTAAAGCCGAAGTAATCTTTTAAGTCCACGGTTTGATTAAACTCCGGCTTATTATTCCTCGTCAGAGTGCATATGGCGCAGTAATTATCATTCATAATAAGTGCAATGTACCAGCCCAAACGAAGCCGTTCAATGCACTCAAAGTGACTTCATTAATACTCATCATTAACCTTCATAACAAACAGAACGGACACGAGTACTAAAGATGAGACTCCAATTTCAGATGACCGCTACAACAGGACATACGGTTATAATTAGCTTAGCAGAAGAGATAAATGATTAACACTTACTTCTCATCGAACTCGTACTGCGAGTTGAGTACTGTGAACATCTTGTTGTACAGTATGCTGAAGAACCCGTCCATCATCACGTCGAAGTTGGTGTCGCCGCGGGTGTAGTACCTGGGGAGGAAGAAATACTTAGTAGGGAAAGTTCTTGAACAGAAGGTACTCATAAACGACACATTAATAACGTAAATAATAATATCCTCCCGACCGAATTTCGGTGGCTAATCTCAATGGAGACTAGCCAAGTACGCAGGAGATATTATAGTGTACAAGTGTGTGCGCAAAACACAGGTGCATTGCCTTTTCTCTTTCCCTCATAGTCCGATGGGACGGCAAGCTGACACGACCGGGGAGATATCAGGGGTAAGACCACAATGGCTTTACATGCTTTCTGAGGCACGGGAGTGTCGTATCGAAATTACTAATGGGAAACCCGTATGACACTTTTTGCGGGACTCACGCTCAGCAGTCGCTACCACAAGGCCAACGAGGCAGTCAAATGAGAAAAGAAAATGGATCAGAGAACACGCCAGAATCCACAACATTAGAAATTCATAAAAAAATATTATAGGGTGACGTGAAAAAACTTGGAAATGCGAAGATTGAAGTAGATGATACGAACAAGGGCGTTTTACATTTTCATCATGGATGAGAAATATATGGAGGACCCATAAACAACCCAGCTTTTGCTTATTACCAAAAGTTACCCGCGCTAAACCGCTGCTGATACATTTTCTTTTTTTAATAACATAAGGCTAAGATCACGCCCAGATCTGCCAGGCGTTCCGTTGGGGATTTGCATAAATTTCTTTAAACTTCAACATCGTAATCTAGAGATTTAAGCTTCTAATACTTTGGGTGATCCATCCATTTTTTTCTCTCATCTTGTTTTGGGACATAACTTTCATCAAGAAGGGATTTCTCATGAACTCAGTGAGAATAAGTTTCCGAAGCGTTATTATGCACTGTTTAGTTTTAGTGCCTTGACCAATCAGAACAATTTGTTACCAAGAAGTGTAATTTCAGAATAACTGCACTGCGGCTTTGCTCTCGTGGAATTCATTTGCTTAATGTTTACAGTATGCGGAGCAAAATATGAGAACGACTGCTTGAATTTATTATGAGAGAAATAGCATAAACAATATATCTTGCTGTATTTCTCTTGTCGTGTTACCGAGGCGTACGTACCTAACACGTAATGGTGTGACAACGCATGAATTATAAATTTTGTTACATCTTGAGTTTTCATTCAAGATTCTACAGTTCGGCTGGGATGACCATGGCCGCATCTGTTGATGTCAGAATCTTGTTTAAACTTTAATGCTCATGATTGGTGATGTCATAATCGTAAAGGGTGTGGTGTACACTGTTTATTAATAAACTAGTGACCGGCTCCGGTTTCGTTAGCCATTATTATGAACCTGAGTCTTCCTCGGAAAATCTGCATGATTATGAAAACCATATTGAAATCCTTCAAGTAGTTTCAAAGCCTTACTCAAATACACAAACAGATGGGGGCTGAGTTACTCATTTGATATTTACTATTTAAAGATAAAGGTTATCTAAAAACAACCTAATACTTACTTCGTACTACTAATATAAATGCGAAAGTCTGTGAAGATGGATTGATGGATGGATAGATCTTTGATACTCATTCACGCTAAAACTCATGCATGCTAAAACTTTTTATCCCAATTTTGTGGTCTCGTGGGATAAGATTTTAGTTTGATTTGGAATAATGATTAATATTCATAGATGTCATACCTTTCTAGTTGTTCAAACAGTTGTTCGAACACATAGGAGTGCTGCTCGTAGATCATGCCGTATGTTCTCTTGAACATCATGTGGAACTCCTCGCGAGACTGCTTTAGTAGCCTCCTGAAGAACTCTGAAACAGAAAACAAAAGAATTATGAATTTGAAGAATACTGTTTTTTTTTTGCTTATATTAATCCGAATCATTGATACGTAATGTTTTAAAGAAAGGCATTTGCAGTTTCATTATTATTTTACAGGGGCTTGTTATTTTGCTATCTTTTGCCCGCGACTTCTTCCACGTGAATTTTCTTACCCTTATTATTATTGCAATAAAGTATAATTTGTTGCATTCAGAGACAACGTAGCTTCGTTTTCCCTGAATGCTAAAGAAAGTTATAGACTTAACACCACGCTACGACGTAAGGGAGCGGATCAGTAATCAAAGATGTAACTTTACTCGATTGAAACCACAAGGTATTGCCAGTTATTATGTATAGTGCCGATTATACGCGCATTAAATATTAATAGCAGATGTTCCGATGTTAGTAATGCTGGCCGCTCGTAACACTATTTTTATAAAGATACATTTACACGACTTTATTGAGTGAGTCACGGATCAATGATACTAAAGTACTTATTTAAATTGAAAATTTCAATAACGGATGTTGAATACAAAAACTAGATACAAAGTTGCAACTCTGTAGCGTTGAAGATGAACAATTGTGACACGATAATGTTTAAGTGTAAGGAGAAAACGCGAGATATCAAAGACAAGCTTTATTTAATGCAACTAAATTTTGAAAGCCAGTCTTCTATGTTTATAGGTAAGGTATTACACATAACGAAGGCTGGCTATGGTCCTAGCTATATTTTAAAAGCGAAAGTGAGTTTGTTTGTGTTTCACGCCTAAACTACTCAACCGATCATCATCAAATCTTGTCAGGGAAAAGACATCAGGTCCCATAGTTCCATCTAGTATTCTATTCTATAGATTGTGTAGAGGAAGACTAAATAAAATATGGGTGGTGGTAATTCAGAAGCTGAAGCCTATAGTTACCGGTTTTCTAGTGCAATCTAAGCACTGACTAAGAAAGAAGTCATGGTTAGTAAATAGCTCAAAGATTAAATGATTCCAACAACCTGCTATCATAGTAAAACTATCTACAACTACACTATCAAAATATTATTAAAGAAGAGATATAAAACATCCGTAGTCAACGACAATTGTGTTGAATAGTAAACTATTTCTGGCAATGACATCGTTACCAAGCTTTGTTTACAAGCTGCCTTCTCAGAAACAGAATCATTCGGCCAGACTTCAGGGAATTATTCAAGAAACGGTCCTTATGAAAAATCCAGCTTTATTTCTCGGAGCTTGGCTTTAAAGGAGACTGATTGGTCGCGGGAATTGACCAATGGGTACTCGTTATAGTATGTTTTAACAATTTTCTAGTTGTAGCTATACTGGCTGCTTTCTTAGAACTATTTGAATTGAGAAAAAAATACTGTAGAATTGAAAGGTCATTTGAATTTTCCTGTTACTCGTGGATATCTAGAAAACATTATCACGACAGCGTTAAAAAATATCAAGCTAATGTAGCAGATCTAAATACACAAAACTAATCGATAAAAAAAAAATTGTCGAATGGTTAGAAAGGTAAGTTTTCTTAAAATTAATTAAAAAAATTGTATACAATAAGGGCTATGGACTATTTATGTAGAAAGGTGGCCAATTACAAGTTTCTACTAATAAACAAATGTATTTTTAATATTAACAGATCCAAATACACAATATGAAAATCTAACAAATACCTAAATTCTCATAGAAGACAAAAAAGTGTTCTTTGAAATAATTAACCAGCGAAATAAATAAGCAGTGTTTTTCGATTTTTTGTATCGATAACAGTGCAGAAATCGAGAAAAAAATGTCATTACAACGACCTTTTCAATCACCTATCATTAACAGTTCGATGAATTAACAAAACGTTTGTGTTAAAAGCATTAAAGTTGACATATTACTTACTGTTATAATTGCAGAAATAATGCAGTAAAATTACTATTTACAGTATTTTAATAACTAGCAATGTGTGCTATAGATTACACACGACATCAAGTTCATTGACTCTTCACTTTTTTTCTCATGGCCGCGGTATTTTTGTCGCGTGCAAAAAGTATCGTGGACAAAAAGTAAATATCTATACAGGTCGCTGAAAACGTTAATAAATTTTAGGTTTTTAAAGTGTAGCACGAATAAAATGTTAATTGAAAATGGCGGGCTAAGAATTCTGATTTAATTACGCAACGTTTTTCTATCCGTTTCAACTTTGACCTATTTTGAACTTGTATCATTTGAATATCGAATACTGGAATTGACGGCTTTTTGCGGCGCCACTTATTTTTAGATTTCAACAAAAAGGTTAATAGCCAATCAATAAAAAATAAGATTTTTGGAGAATTAATAAGCGCCAGCGCAGCAGAACAGCAATATGATCAAACAGTTTTCATTTAATAGTTGTTAGTAAACTAAAATGTTTCACAAAGCGAGTATAAAATTGTGTTAATTAATTTTCAACTTCGTTTAAGTTGCATTTTAATTCATTATCATTTAATCAATAAATCAATAAAAACTGCTTCAGCATATTGCTGCTCTGTCTGAGCTAACTTCATGAAGATTCAAAGAAACTCACAAAAGAGGAAAAAAAACAGCTTGTAAAATTTAAACGTAGAAAAAAAAGGTTGTGACAGTGACAACACATACTAGTGATACTCACCGAGTATAATGTATGCCACGACTCGGTGAATTGTAAGGAAAACTATTCGTATGTTTGGTGAGCCGATTACCTGTCAGCGTTTTCATAAATAATAATTTAGGTAATTAATAAATCAACACGTGGTTATTACGTTTCCTTTAATTAACTCAGTAATCTATTAGCTTAGGCCAAATCAAAACATTCCACTTCTGGTCTCGTTCAAAGCAAGTAGTATGTATGTATGAATCTACCTAAATAAGGTAGGTCAATCTTTCAAGCTTCAAAGGACCGTCCAAAAAAAATGACATTATAAAAATGTCAACAACTAATATTTTTTCTGTTTCAATTCGTATCTGGCTGACTTCAACTGCTTAGTACAGCCGGCAAGAACTGAATCTATACTGATCATTTACGCCTGTCATCGCATGGCCTAAGTACCTACACACGCAGCAGGGAAAGCGCCACAGTTTTTTTCTAAAAGCCAAAAAAGGTGCAACACTGTAAACGACTGCAATCGACATTCAGGAAACAGGAAACATTCACCAAGTGTTTGACGAATAACAACAAATATAGTGGATCGAATAGCGAATCGATTACCAAGAAACAAATATGTTACCAATGTTAACACAACTTGGCGCATTTTTTTTCCGCGCCATTTTTTTACGGAACGCGTTGAATTTATTAATCGAATCAGGTTTGCCGTCGCGTTGTTAAAGTTAATAAAAATGTGATTTAATATTATTGTAGTCCCTTTTATTAATTGCTGGGACCCCAAAATGGCGGACCGTTAATTTTCCGGTTTGAAATTAATCACTTTGTACATGAACATTTTTATACAGATAGATTTATTATTTTGCTGATTAAATGTTCTTTATCGTGGACACAGTTCAATAAAAACATAAAATATAATAGAGTAGATGTGTATTAATGCTATTTTAATTATTAAAACACGGAATTTCCGCATGTAAAACCTCTTGCTAATAAAATTAATGTACAAAAAACACACAACATCCGAAGATGGCTATTAAGCTATTAACGTAGCTAAAGATCCGTGCAGAGACAAAAACCGCACAGTTTTTGCATCCTCTCCTCTAAGTAAACATATCCCGATCATAAGGCATCGTAAAACGCATAAACCAGACGCTATTGCAACGCGAGTCGAAGGCACACCGCATGTGTGTATGCAATTCAAACATCGAACAAAAAAAACAGAAGTAAAAGAGAATTAAAAAACTAATCAGTTACTTTCCAATTTTGCCTGTTTATATTGATTTAGAGTATTTTTCACTATGACTATAAGCAAAACTACATAACTTTTTCATACTTATATTTAAATCACATCATTATGACAGCGGTCACAGCGTTCTCCACATTTTCCCGCTCTCTATAACCATCTGACAGCTGACACAATTTTGACAGCGTCATTTTCGATAATGTCGCAAAAGTATTTAATGAAATTATCTTATCTATGAACCATACGAATTAAATCATGAATTACAATACAGAGTGTTAATAAAAGCGTTATCGTTCCTCAGGAGTAGTCAGGAGGTGAAAGTGCTTCAGGAGAATTAACAGAAATGTTCTTCACAGAATACAGAATCAGGACTTTTTTTTTTAATTTTACTCCTGGTTACAAAATATTTACCTAATTTTATTAAACAAGTTACTTTTTTAACAATAAATTACAGTAGTTCTTCTGACCCTTTTTTACAAAGTGGTGCAGTTAAATCAGTTCTGTGCGGTCTTTCGCGCACGTGCGCCGGCGCATCCAGCTGCTTGACACTGTAGGCCTGACGTCTCGTGACGTGAAATACGACACATTGCATACGTTAGAGGTTACAGTTTAACCTCGATGGGTTCTGTGTTTATTTTCATGAAAGATAGGAGTTGAAAGGTGACGACAATAGTAATTTACTGCCTAATTGTTACTGTCACAATCACAGCCCACTGTTGAACTGATATATTTTATTAACAGCTAGATAAAATATATTTTTTCTCGTTTGCAAATCTCGTTCAAAAGTGCCTTTAAATGGTTTAGGTACTTGAAATTGTAAATGATTTGACTTTGACTTTAACGAAACTAGTCCTTGACTTCATCTTCGTGAATTTTATTACGGATTTTTTTGTCCATAAGGCTATTCCTATCAGCGAAAGTATTCAGGAATTACAGACGGAACACAAAATCTCTAAAACTGCTTGACCTATGATTTAGGCAGGCTGGTAGTTTATAAGTAAGAAACGTAGGCTAATAAAAATGGATTTTGCGGCGAGACCGAAGTGTCTTTGATCTTTGACTTGAGGCGGACGAAGATGCGGTTAGAAGAAGTCTAGTACCTAATAAAACTATGCTTAGATATAGGTTGGTAATGCTTTAACCGCCGAAATAAATTCTCCATTGTATTAGGAAGGTGTGTTTATTTATTTATTTAACTTTGTGCACATGTAAAAAGCCAGTCACCAGTCAGTCAGCCAGTCTTACCTAGGGGTATCGTATCACCCAGTTACTGGGTTACACAGTATTACACAGTTTGTGGAGGTCAGATAGGCAATCGCTCCATGTAAAATACTGGTACTCAGCTGCATCCGGTTAGACTGGAAGCCGACCCCAACATAGTTGGGAAAAGGCTGGGCAGATGATGACATGTAAAAAAAAATACATTGTACAAAGGCGTACTTAATGCTTTGGGCATTTTCTTCCAGTCTATCTTAGGGTGATGCAGAGACAAAACATGATAAACATGGTGTGTTGGTGCACACAAGCCATTACTTACCCTTTGAAATCCAAGACCCGTAACGAAACTTATATTTTATATTTAACCCTTTATCTACCACAGACTACCACCCTATATATCGAATTACAAGATGGAATATATGTACTTATGCAAAGAGGAAACTAAAAATAAAATATCAGGTTCTGTAATACATATTAAGCTTTTCAAATATATTGTAAGTTAGCTGCCCACGAATTCGTACCCGGATTTTAATTTTGGACCAGAGGTCCAAACAAACATGGTATTGAGGCGAACATTGCCATTTATTTTACGGATACCAATTTTTTTTTGAAAATCTAATGTAACGTAATGAAAATAAACGAAAATATTACGCCTTAGTACGGCAAATATTTTCGTATATTTTCATTACGGATCCCTTTTTTTAAAATAAAATACCTATATCCTATTTTACTCGCAGAAAATGAAGCTTTTCAGTGAATGAATTTTAAAATCGGTTAAGTAGATTTTGAGTTTATCAGTTAAAAACAAAAATACAAAACTTCAAATGGTTATGTTTTACTTAACTGTAGTTAAGTTTGTCTATACTATGACTGTGGCTAAGTAGCTACTCGCTGGCAGCTGGCTAGCCAAAAATAACGATTTAGGCTATCGAGCACCTTAGCAACTGCCGATTCCAATAACCGAACCGCCCGCCCTAACTACACCACGCCCTCACTACCGCCAGTAAGATGACACTACGATCAGTATAACGAGCAGTTAGTTGACACGTACAGTCAGCAAAAGAGATAGGTATGCAGGGTCGTTAAATATAGTGGAAGTTTTCTGGGAAACTGATGAATGTTTTCAAATAAATTTATAGAAAAAAAATTAGAAAATAAACAGTTCATTGATTAAGTTAAGTTTCAATCGTAGACATCCATCGGTTTCTAAGAAAACTTCAATTATATCTTACGATCCTGGACACCTATCTGTTTTGCTGACTGTACGAGGCGTTGTTAATCTCCACTCATGTCATGACAAGGTTACGGCCGTCTATCTAACAAGTAACGACAGTTTACGACACTCAGCGTCGCCTTTGATGTTTGGAGTTCATTATAGCGGAATAAAAGTGGAGGAATGAGGTCAGTAGGTGCCTTGTTTGTAGGGAATGTCCGAGGTATGTTGCGGAGTTTGTTGAAATTAGCATGGAGCACGTCATTTTATGCGCTTGTCATAATTTTTGAAAAAACGACCCGAGAATAAATCTCTCGTCTAAATCTAAATACTGAAATTAAAAACGATTAAATTCTATATATTTATCACTGCCTCGCTGGTCTAGTGGTCGTAAGCGCGACTGCTGTGGATGAGGTCTTGGGTTCGATTCCCAGGTCGGGCAAAGTGTTATTGGGTTTTTCAATCAGGAATTTCTCAGTAGCAGCCTCGGAGTCTGGATTTGTGCCTGGTTGATGGCAATAGGCTCGCCCCCTATTACATGGGATTCAAAACATAACTGGCGAAATGTGGGTGTACTAATGGGTACACCTCTGCCTAACCCTTCGGGGATTACAGGCGTGATGTTACGTTATATCTGTCACTATCACAATCTATCTGATTTAAATATAACGATTGTCTGCATTGTTGGTCTAGTAGTCGCAAAGTGCGACTGCTGAGTATGAGATCTTGGGTTCACTTACTAGGTCGGGCAAAGCGAAATCCTAGCTCTGTTTTCTAAAATAGCCTTTTTTTTGATGTGGTAAAAATCATCAAATGACTCCTTCCGCCCTGGGTGGGGCGGAAGTGACTGTCAGACTTTTACTGACTCAGTTACTTCTTATAACACTAGCTATCTGCCAGTGTAAGTCTCTTCAAAATCGGTCAAGCCGTTTCGGAGATCAGCCGGAACAAGCAGCCAGACATAAATTCAAACCAGTGCGTTTTTTGTTTAAATACAGTGTAAAAATTCATACGCATTTAGTAAAAAGATGTTATTTCGACATAACAGACAGACACATCAATTTTATTTATTTTACAGATATTTACAGATAAAAAACCTACATCGTTACTACCTCAATTAAAATTCAATAGCAAACAGTCTGTATTAATTTTGATGAAACTGTGTACTTTATAGCAAAGAGTATTTATGCAGGGGCACGTATTCGAAACAACTGGTGCGCCAGCCATTGTCGTAAAGTCGATAAATGTGAATGAACCCTCATCATTCTTGCTATACTCCAGTTCCTAGTACCGCTCTTGCTTTGGATAGGTATGTCGTTATATTTTAACTAGCTTCTGCGTGCGACTTCGTCCGTATAAAAGTTAATGTCGGTTATCGCGGACGCATACGATGTCGCCTAATGTCCTTACATTAGGCTACTTTTTATTTCGTCTGGTTAAATTTCAGCTTCAGCGTCAGTTCAGCTTCGTTCAGTGTTCGTAACAAATTTCATCAAAATCGGTTTAGTGGTTTACTCATGGAAGCGTAGCAAACAGTTATTTTCGCATTTTTGATATTATAGTATGGATGGGAATCGTTTATTTTTCCGGAATAAAAGTAGCTTATGTGCTATTCAAGACTGTAATCTATCTCTATGCAAAATTTCACGTAGATCCGTTCAGCCATTCTGGCGTGGTAGAGTATCAAACAATTATACAAACTTTCGCATTTATAATAGTAGCAAGATGTAGGGTGGTAGCCTGCAGTATTGTCTAGTTTAACTTCTTAGTATTTCGATCCTTTGTTCTCCAAGATACAGATAAATGCTTACTAATTAATTTGGGGCATACATCAACTATTAATTAAATAATTTACAGAATTAATTAATATTATGCATTAACCAGTTTATTGTGAAATCTATAGTAATATTATAAAGAGGTAAAGTTTGATGTTTATTTGTTTGTTGACCGCCTCGTTGGTCTAGTGGTCGCAAAACGCGACTGCTGAGCGTGAGGTCTCTGGTGGTTATTTGGTTGTTCCATCAGGAATTTTAGTTGCAGCCTCGGAGTCTGGATTTGTTCCCGGTTGATGGCAATAGGCTCGCCCCCTATTAAATGGGACTTAAACATACCTCATTTATTACAATTTTACGGTAACTTAGACTTCTTCTTATCGTGTGGGTAGTATGGCCTATGGCTTAACGACCCCACACACCCTAGTGCCAGAGTTTCTAAACCGCCTCAAGGGCCTCTGACATGGTTTGAGTGGAACAGTAAGTCCATGTTTCCTCACGATGTTTTCTTTCACCGATGTCAGTGATGTCCAAGATAAACTTAAGAAAGTACATATGAATTGAATGCATGAGAGGCGGGCGCCTTAACCACTGGGCCATCACGACAACTTAGTAACTTTGTTATACTCAGAAGTTCCAGTCATAGCATCATATTTTACGTACAACAGACAATAGAATCTATAGTCTGCTTGTATGAAAGGAGACAGGTGGCACCATCGCTCATTTCGATAGTCACCACCGTCGTTGGCGGCGTAGATTACCTACAATTATAGCTACCATTATCGTGTTACTATTTATACGAAGATCGATAATATACCCACCTACCCCGGGTGGATGATGTATGGATTTCTAGGGCATGATGTGGACAAACTGAAATTAATTGATGAAATATAAGTAGAGCGTTTCTTGGGTACCTTATCTGAAGGGTCCTTCTAAGCGTCCGCTGTCCGTGCGAAAGTCAACGGGCTGTATCTCATGAACTTATAATAGGTGGGGTGTCGAAACCGATAATAGAAATATTTATGATATAATGTATAGAGAAGCTGTTGGCAAACCTGAATAAACAAATATATAACAAAAAATTAAGTCGAAAATTAAAGGCAGTCGTCTCCAGTGTTTAATATTCGACAGTGGTACGGAACCCTTAGTGTGCGGGTTCGTCTCGCACTTGGCCAGTTGTATTAATGTTTGGTGTTTTGAAAAAATACCGCGGCTTGCTGCGTACTTGGCACAGCTGTGAGGCATACAACAATGTGTCTTTTTTATTATTATTTTATTAAATTATCAAGCGCGCCAAGTTGCTGTGCTTGTTAACTGATTTTATCAACAACTTGCCGATTTGTCACATTAATTTTAGTTTGAAAAACCAGGAGTAAATTGGGCCCACTAAATCCTTCCTAATTATAATATAATATTATAAATGTGAAAGTAGGTTTGTTTGTTACCTTTTACGCTTGAACTACTGAACCGAATATTCTGAAATTTCGCATTTACGTTGTCAGGTATACAGAAAGGCACATAGGGTACTTTTAATGCCGGAAAAAAAAATTCTATTCCCGAGGAAAGCAACAAAAATGTTCTTATTATAATAGATGGAGCCACGTGTCTTTCGAATCATGATCGAATTACATAATTGAAAAGGACGTGGGCTACTTTTTCCGTAACTTCGTCTACGTCCGCGATAACCGAAATTTACGCGGATGAAGTCTCGGGCAAAAGTTAGTCATTGATAAAAGAACACAGACTACTAATCAAATGATTAAACTAAGCAGCACTTTTCCAGAATTCAAATCTTATCATTCTTAATTCATGAATATCTTAACGTGAAGACATTTACATCTGAAATCGAGCGGTACAGGAAACGACACAGAGTGGTTATCTTTACACCAGATTCCACTCGTAGCGGATTTTCTGGAACCATCTACGGTGGTCAAGAGTCTTTGAAGAGGCCACCTTTTTGGACGAGCAGGGGCGGCATCGGCGAGCTTACCAACAAAGTCATTTTACACACATAAAGATTACGCCTGTAATCCCCGAACGGTTAGGCAGAGGTGTACCTATTAGTACACCCACATTTCGCCGGTTATGTTTTAGTCCCACGTGATAGGGAGCGAGCCTATTACCATCAACCGGGTACAAATCCAGACTCCGAAGCTGCTGAACTGAGAAACTGAACGGAAAAAAGCAACAACACTTTGCCCGACCTGGAATCTAACCCAAGACCTCATGCTCAGCAGTCGCGATTTGCGACCACTAGACCAATGAGGCAGTCAAAAGTAATTTTATCCCACAACAAATTCGATTAAAGTCTAACAACTGACTACAAAAAAAAATATCTCATCATCATCATCATATAAGCCGCACGATGTCCACTGCTGGACATAGGCCTCCCCTAAAGTAAAGTCAAAGTCAAATCATTTATTCCAAATAAACAGCACATTAAAAAGCACTTTTGAACGTCATTTACAAGAGAAAAGAAAAATATTGAACGTAGTTGCCCATTCCAAAATGTAGTTTCGTATGGAGAAGAACGGGCAAGAAACTCCAGTCTTATCCTCAATCGGGGAAAACAGGGTAAGTCAATGGCATACGCATCACCCAGTTTTTCCGTCTTCCCGTAAAAACATGGTCGAGTTTCTCTTCTCCCGCGTGTAATATATCATGTGTACATGCAATTATTCAGTGTACGTTTCGTAAGAACACTTTGTTCTATCATCGTTCGGCTAAGAGCTTCGACAGACGCCGAGTGCGAGTATAAATAGAAGCGAACAGTGCGGGTTATCGCGAGAAAATACTTACTCACACTTTTGAACCACTACTATGAGTTTCTTTGGGAGTTACAGGAAGATATTTTATTTTTCTCAGAAGATTTACATTGTCATTCACTTACATGCAAAACTTAATCGTTACAATAAATATACCTTACAATAAATATCTTAACTACATATTGAGCCACAAAAACAAAAAAGCGAGCCGAAATAAAAATGTCTAATATAACATAAATGGCTTATAAATGGGTATTATTTAATTTAAGAACAAAATATCTACATTAGGAATATTACCGTATTTTTTTCTAAAGATAAATAAAATTATCTTCTAAGGTCTTCTAATCTTTTTAAGCTAAAATGACTCCTCCTCGGTTCAACTCCTTCTTTCTATGATCAGTAGTGTCTTTTGGAAACCTTTACTTGGTATTAAAAGATTCTAGATTACTCTGAAGTAATCGAAGGATACACAGCAGAGAAAACTTCTTGATCAATGAACTGCCGATATAATAACCATTATAATTATGATATATCATTTGACAATATTTCGTGCCGTTCTATTGGAATGTAAAGTCACGAGCACATTACTACGTGAGGCGTGAGGCCAGACCCTTCCATTATAAAGTGTTCAAGGCATTTTAGACCTAAAGGCCTTCCCTCATGGAGAGCAATCGCTTGTAATTATAACAATTCAGATTCAAGCTTTACATCTGTGAGGTGAATGAGACGAATGATCGTCAACTATTGAGAGAGTATCGTAACGTAATGATGATCATCCAATCTTGGATTGTTACATTACGCGTTGCGCCTTAACAGTAACACTATCTATCCATACGAATAAAATACGAAGTTAGTCTGCCTGTGACGCTTTCATGACTAAACCATTGAACCGATTTTGATGAAATTTGGTACGGGGTAAGGTTGAACCTCAAAAAGCACATGCTACTTATTATTCCGCGACTTTTAAGCTACTGAAGTTGCGGTCAAAAGCTAGTTAGAAATATTTTAATAATAAAACTGAAACAAACGGAAGTTTAAAAGAAAATTCTTTAGCAAATCGTAAAACATTCGTGTTCTTATAGTAATAACTACAAACTCGGAGTGATTCATCTGCGTCCCGACTCTTCGATTGTCGACTTATTACTCATTGTAGGGGCAATGTTTAGTCTTGCCATTCGCTATTACGATAACAGTTAAGTATTGCGGTCTGACCGGAGCTTATAACATCTTTTGTTCTCACAAAACCATTTAAATTATGTTATTATAAACTTTTTTCTTTTGACGTATAATTTTGGCGGGCACTGGATTACTAAACTTCATTTTTGAATTTAGAACAGCAATTGTATTCCGACATTCAACCTAGTTTGTTATGCATACTTTTTGGATTGACCAGGCTAAATATTTTGTATTCTTTTTTTATTGTAAACGCGCGCAAACATTTTTACGTGGAGCTTAGTCTACGTAAAATCCTCAGTCTTCCGCACTGATCGAAAATAAAAGGAAAATAGATTGTGTAAGCCGCTTACCGCCCCACACGGCTTTAGAAATAACCTCAGGGAATAAGGTCAGTTTGGTGAAAGCATTTTCACACTGTAAGCGGAGATACAAACAGACCTTTCTCACCTGAAACGGAAAAAGGATTTTTCTGGACAAAGACCGCATTATTCTGGATTTTTATGCTCTAATAACCCTGAAGTTTAGGAGGGAAGGACGAAGTAGGCCTTTGTCTAGCAGTGGGACATGAAATTTATAAAGCTGAAGAGCTTTTTTGTTTGTTTAAACGCGCGTTTAATCTCTGGATCTACCTAAATAATTCTTTTGATATATTTTAGCCGGATTCATGAGGAATAGTTTGAGCTATATAACATCACGCTATGACCCATGGCAGCGGAGCAGTAACAGACCAAAGCACCACTCACACCAAGTTGCCAATAAAAAACTTGTAACCACAAGAGTAGCTAAACATCTTTTTAATACCCGCCGGCATATTCTTTAGATGTATTAACATAAAACCTCCAAAATCAAATAAACATCTCAATTTACTCGTTTGAGTATTCAATTATAATACATAACACAGTGTAAAGTCGTGACTCGATCTTAAAAGTCCGCGTCAACGACATTCTTTTTTCAAAATGACTAATTTAAAAGCGCTGTTCATGTTATGTACAAATTATCAATAATCAACAGTTTCTCGTGTGATTGAAACACAAGTCGCTTGAATGGATGTTGGAAAGTGGCTGCGTCAATATTGATCTGGCCGGTTACTGGTCGCCGACCGGACACCGTAATTACGAATGTACTTTGTTGGACTTGCTGTGTGATGGACAAATGTATAGTCGACGTTTTCATCGTGCCGAGCATGTAAACAGAAGAACTTGGTCATGTTAGATTCATTTTATTGTCTTTGATGGTACCTACCTACTATCTAGGTATTTACTTGCCAGAGGATAGCTCGCAATTAAATTTTTTCAAATTTGCATCGATCTGTTTTTTTTTGTATTAAAAAAAAATCGCAACAGTAGCTTATATACGCACTTAGATGTGAAAAGGGCCTTACGGGTATGTACTTGGATTTGGAGTTAAGGTTTTAATTTAATGAGTAATTATACTCAAGTAAATTTTATTGCCGCGTCTATTTTTTACGTAAGAAATATTGAAATTTGCGAGGTACACTGGCGTATCCCTGTGATAAAAACACTTCTAATATTAGTAAACCTGTATCATAAACATCGTATTTGGTGTTCACCTGCTGGGTACCCGAGGAAAGCCGAACATTATTTGTTTTGCACGTTCTGTGTACATTCAATTTGTGAAATATTCCGAAGCGTTGGGAAATGGATAGGTCAGCAGATTGGCGTATAAAGTTAATGGTAATCCGAATGTGATTGGTTTGTCAGATAGACATGCAAATTAAATGATATGTTCTCATGTCGACATGTTTTTATCAGATGTTCTGTCGAAATTTCGATGCACGATTGGTAATGTTGATATATTCAACATGAAACTAACAAGCCAAGCTCAAAGCTCATAGTTTTAAACACAGAACATAGTTAATAAGTGAAGGTTGGTACAACAAAGTCTTTTTATTAAGTTCAATTTTATTCAGTTGGTAGTATTTCAAGAACGTTCGAATTCTAAAACATAGTTGAATTGAAGCCATAAGAAAACTTTCTTCAAACAGCGTGGGCTTGCAATCCACTTTGTTAAAAGCCCTTTTGTTTGATTGTACTCACTTGTACTACATTGTGGTCGTTCTTCAAATTTACAAGTTTGCTAACTACTAAAGTTTTGGTATAATCTATAAAGTTTTCATTAATTTTTAGGGTTCGGTACTTAAAGGGTTTGAACAGAGTCCTCGAATAAAATTGCTCTCGCTTGTTCCGTCCGTTTGTCTGTCCATCTGTCACAGAGCCGTCTCTATTGAACCGTAATAGACACCCGAAAATTTCACAGAGTCTGTTTTACTATCACCGCTATAAATCAACTAATAAAATAAAGTGGATTAGGCCGGTTTTCTTCGTTTGATTTAAAAAAAAAAACGCTCATTCAGTGCATTTTCTATCTTATTCCCCTACAAATAAAGTCGACTTTTAAAATTCCCACCCCTTTCATGTGGTCAGCTTTCGTTTGCCAGACTTCATCTTAATAATCTTCTTAACCATTTGGCAAGTAATCAGTCCCGAATTGATTTCGGCTTCTTTCTTGATTAAATTCTTCCAATTTCAACATGTTGCTCGATTAATTCGCGACCATTTATCCAACACTGTGTGCCCTTTGTTCGACAGTGAACCAATTTATACAAATGTCAACGCACCGCCAGTGTTGCCACCAAGTTTTATTTATAACTTTTTTTACTGTTTATAGCTACCTACTTGCAAAAACAACGAATACGTTCAATTGGATTGGTGAAATTGTTAACTAATAATTCCAAGGCATAACTTTTCTAAAAATCACTTTACTTAGGGTTTGAAATAAACAATTTACAATTAACAGTTAAATTAGATTTTAGTTGCTTTGAAATCATTAAACGTCACAGCATGCTGTAACAACAGCCTTAAGAAATCGATGGTAAAATTGCTTGCACCTACCATGTTATCTCTTCACCACCTCTGGTTGACTGTTAGAGAATGCCTAAGGCATTAAGTCCGCCTTTGTACATTTGTTGCATAAAGTTTAAATAAATAAATAAATAAAATCACATTTTGACAGCTCATAAAAAGTAAGTACACAATTTATTAGTTGTGTCAAATGTCAACTAGATACAAAATTCTACTCCTTCCGATTGAAAAACTCCATTCGATTCATCAACAACGAACTCAGCCTTTTCAAATTTGGAACGTCAATCTCAATCGTAAATTGAACAAAAGTCGAATCTGTCTCCTCTCACCAACTACCTCGTAAGTTGTATCTGAGATCATTTGTCCGGCACTCCGTCGTGCACTTTGTTCGTGGCGAGTCCACTTTCAAGTGTCACCGCCATGTTTGGACAAGCGGGCTGCAGTCCCGTTCTGATGCAACTGCGCCGGCGCCGGACGCGGCTATAAAGGCTGGGGTATATGAAGCGCTGTCGTTGTCATGTGCAATTGATCACTTTACAAGATAATTAGAGTACTGACACTACTAACAGGAAGCAAGTGTGACATTTTGGATTTATAATGATGGTTTAATAACAATGGGTATTATGGAATAATTATTATTATTGATGACACAGTTTGTGCAGTGGCTGAGCGATTGGCTGCTGCGATACGTGTCGTGGGTCTGATTCCCGCATGGACTACATTTTTTTATATCCTACAGATAATTCTGGGTCTGGCTGTTTGTGTATGTTAGCTTATATTTATTTATTTATTCAACTTTTTGCACATGTAAAATAAAATGGATTGTACAAAGGCGGACTGCCTTGGGCATTTTCTACCAGTCTACTTTAGGGTGATGCAGAGACAAAACATGGTAGGTGCACAGTTACGGAAAATTAACTAGAATACAATATAAAAATAGATTTACATGTTTCTAAACGCATTCAGGAAAAAATCCTAGAGCAAAGTTACAAAAAAAAATTAAGGCGGGCTTACAATGTGCAACAACATATACCTAGTCATTATTAACAGCATTATTTTAGCACTTTACTCACACCTGGGTTTGCGGTTCACTGCATATGTACATTGTGAGTAGTACATTGCCGTTTTACCGTTCATTGTAACCCAGCCTTTATTCTCGTCTGCGATGCGAGGTGTTTGTGGAATTTTAATTAAAATTTGTACTTTATTTTACTTTGGTTATTTCCTTATTTGTAGCCCTTTTAAGTTCAGAATTATATGTGAAGCGAATTGCTTAAGACCTTATTAGGGACTTTGTTATAAGATTTTTTTGGATTTTCCTTCTCCATACTAACATTATAAATGCGGAAGAAACTCTGCCTGTCTGCTTAGCTTTCACGATTAAATCACTGAACTGATTTTGATGACATTTGCTACGGAGTAAGTTTGAACTCCAAAAAGGACATAGGCTACTTTTTATATCGCGACTTCGTCTGCGTTTACGATTACCGATAATTACGTGGACGAAGTCGCGGGCAAAAGCTAGTAATCCAATATCCCGTTATCTTTACCATCAAACGTTAATATAAGTCTATTTTTGTTCATTTCTTTACGTAATTTGTGTCCATTAATGGCTTCGAAAGCTTCATAATATAGTATTGTATCGATTGCTGTGTCGACAGTAATCGGCACTTATGTAATAAGAACATTAAGCTTTTGTCAATTAAAATGACATCATGCTGAGTGCTAGGTCCCCGTTTTCATGGTATAATTCCTTTTAAGGTAGATACATAACATCACGCCTTTATTCCCCGATGGGTTATTCAGAGGTGTACTCATTAGTACACCAACATTTCGCCAGTTATGTTTAAATCCTATGTAATAGGGGCGAGCCTATTGCCATCAACTGAGAACAAATCCAGAGACTTTATGCTCAGCAGTCGCGCTTTGCGACCACTATACCAACGCGGCAGTCAATTAAAATCGCGGATACTTGGGTATTTCACTGACTTAAAAAAAAACTACTTTATTTTAAGCTCAAAATTCCGATTAATTACCAATGAACAGTACAATTCGACTTTTAGTTGCTTTAAAATCAATAAATAGTTAATCAATTGAGTTGGCAAAGAAGTGACGTCACATTTTCGAATCGCATTTTGATAGCTGATAAAAAGGATGTCAATTTATTGGTGGATATAAATAATAATTGCCGTTAACCACTTGTCACCCTTATGCTTTTAGAAATTAGGTTGAAAATTGGACAACCGCCATCGTTCTTGGGTATACAAAGGCTAATTGTCAATCAATCACAATATACACTATGCACTTCACTTACCGTCAAACTTGATAGCTCTGTTGTTGAGAGTATCAGCAAGCTTGCTGAGCTCGCTCCACAGCGCAGACTCGAGTTGCGTGCGCGCAGCCTGCGTCAGGCGCGTCCGTGCGCCCGCGCCGCAGCAGCCGCGGTTTGTGCATAGTTGATCTGCGTCTGTGGGTAAAAGAGAACACAGTTAGTTTAGATTTCTAAGTTAGTCTAATTTAGGACATCATTTTAACTAGCCGACTGATTATTGTCCCACTCATAGAGATGAAACGAGGCATTTGCCCTGGCATTTGCGTGGTGATCAATGCTCGTGCCTCTCTCTAGAAGGGAGAGCATTGATCACCACGCTTGCTCAAAGTGGATTGGCAATTTCAGAATTAAATATAATCTGTCTAGGTTTTCTCACGATGTTTTCCTTCACCGATATCCGTGATATCCAAAATAAACATAGAAACTACAAAATATAATGAGTCACATGAGAGGCGGACGCCTTAACTACTGGGCCATCACGACAGTTAAGACATCGTTTAATTAGCTTTTAATCACGTTTGCCGGTATCATCGCTTGCGTCGAGTGGAGTGAGTGCGAGGTGACCCATTTGTTACCTGACGCTTGCGTGGGATGAGAAGCAACTGTTTAGTTAGCTTTCTCTCCTAAATAGACATTATAAATTGAATTTGTCGACTTTTAGACACTGTAATTCTTTGTCCTGATACTTCTGTGACGGGTTATGTAACATAGATTTCGTGCGCTTGTTTATGGCTATCTTTCAATACTATACGATTGATCTACATCTTGTCTATGTCGCTGATATGGAACAGTGTTTTTTTCGATATATACCAAAGAGTAAAGGATTTTCATAATGATGGGTACAATGATATTCAGGTTTCTGTTAAACATAAAATAAAGTTAAATAATGTCTTAACCCTGTAATGGCGAAGTACTATCGATCATAACGAATTCGACTTCTGATGTACCTAAATGAATTTCGTCTCGTCTAGCAAGAGAGCCAATGACATCCCGTAGTTTCGATCAGGAAAAGTTAATAATTGTCAGCTAGACGGGTCGAATGGGGTGCTTGGGTGCTTCCATAGGGGGCGAAGTGAGGGGTGCAAATAAATTTAAACATCCGCCGAGTACCGGCGTTATTGCATTACTGAAGCAACGAGGGTGCGACCGTGTTTTCTTTGATTCTTACAAAAATCGTTAAATTTTGGGAAACACTCGCGCCTGGATTAACGAACTGAAATGGTTTCTTTGGTATTGTTATGTTTGCTTAACTTTGAGGAGGTTAGAGGGAGAAGAGGAGAAAACCTTCCGTGTCAAAAAGAGACAAAAAAATGGAGCAATGAAATATAACTTTTAATATAGTAACACTACATTGCTTTTCTCAATGACACCCACATCAAACCCGATTCTTATTCGAGTTAAGCTGAAGAAATATCAATTAACGAGCATATCTCGACTCAATGTTCTACTCAGAAAACACTTATTATTCCGCTCAGGCAGTTCGTTGGTTCAACGCCAACGGATTACATCCACCGCTCCATTAGTTTCTACTTTGTTAGACCGTCTTTAAATCAGTGAAGCGATGGATGAAGTTCCAAGACGTTTTCACGAATTGGCTGTCGGGACGTGAGAGGTGAGGGAAATGGCTTGCTTCGAAGTACTTCGAACGGCAGACAGCAACCTGTTACTTTAGCAATACTCTTAGACGCATCTTGTGTTAAATTTTATCACCTCGTAAAGGGAGTTGGCGTGAAAATTGAAGTATTTTCACAATTCACCTTTGACCTCGATTTTGTTAACGTTTATGTCTGTATCTGTGCTGACTTTGCTGTTGTATTTTGTAATTCTATCGCGTTTGATGTTTAGAACATTTCTATAGCAAGTTTTCAATATAGCTGTGTCTTAAGTGCAGATTTAGTTGTATGAAGGTTCGTGCACTAGCTAGTTTTCATTTTAAAACTTACACAAAAACAGCGGTCGCTTTTGAAGGTTGGGTAAGGTACAGTCAACAAAAGAAATAGGTATCCAGGCTCGTCAGATATAGTTGAAGTTTCCTTAGAAACCGATGGATGTCTTCGAAAGAAACTTAAATTAATTAATGACCTGTTTATTATGTACCTTTTAAATTAAATTACATATGAAAACATCCGTCGGTTTCTAAGAAAACTTCAAATATTTCTGACGACCCTGCATATCTATCTTTTTTGTTGACTGTACCTTTTACACTTGAATCCAGCATTGAAATTAAAAAACATATGCACAAAACAAAGGTAGTAAGATGATTGTTTGTAATAGACAACTTAACATCTTACATGAATAAGACAAACTTTCCTAATTTCTAGCATTTGAAAGTAAAAAACAAAAGCCAAGTGTCATAATGCAAGATGGCGCTCATTTGACAGCTTAATTGTCATTTGAAAATTACTTGTCACGTGTGATGACAAGTCATTTTCTATGCAATCACATCTCAGTGTGAACAACGGCTCAATAAACATAATGCCTATTGAATAACTAAATCAATGTTAATATCTCATTCCGATCGTGCTTTCTACGGCTGAGACGGGATAATCCGAAATTACTGATTTACATAGTTTGTAGACACTGGAATATAAACCTTGTATTGAGGTGTTAAGTTTCGATATTGGATGTTTGATGGCAGATAGTGTTTTGGAGGGTGTGGTGCAATTCATCTGCTAACGCCGGAAACTAGATGTTGAACATCATGTTCTACTAATAATCTTGTTATTTATTTTATTACTAGATGCTCCCCGTAATTCCGTGCGTGTGGTTTTTTTCACCCGAGTTGAGTTCTGTCTTTGGCTACTGCTCAGCTCCCGTAGATCTTAGCGTGATGTTATGTCTAGCCTATACTATTCCTCATAAATCTGGCTATCATACACAAAAAGATTTTAACCAAACCGGCAGGTAGTTCCAGATTAGCGCGTTTAAACACACAAACAAAAATCTTTACAGATTTATTATAATATAGGCATGTAGTATATAATACTTTGATTAAATCTTATTTAGACAAAGCTAGACAATACAACACAGTCCTTAGCTATATAAATTGTAAATGTTGACAAATTAATTTATGAATTTGTACAGTATAGCAAAAATAAAGGCATATTTCAAAGATAAATGCGATCACAAGATTTTTTAGAACTCCAAACTGTATACACGCCTTTGAATGACTCAGAGTTACTGACAAACTTCATACAAATCAAAATTTCAAAGAGAGGATGTGGGTAGACACTGTCATTAATTCTATCATTACGCATTACGAGTTTACGACCGATCATAAACGTTTTGAAATTCACAATAAATAAACTAAATCTAGGCTCGAATGCAAGGCCAGTGCAAACTAGATTGTATACATTAAAATATCTGAACTGAGTGAAGATAGAAAGACATTGTTCAATCAATGTGAAGCAATAGGCTGTAGGTGGAAGCTGAGTGCAGCTGAGTCTGCGTCTCGAGGTGAGCCCCCTAGTGGGCAATGTAAAACCGTTTTGGCAAATACAAAAAGACCGTAACTGTCCAGTCGATATGTGTAGAATAATAAAGGAGAGTTAATTTTAAACTTGCCGTGTTACGATTTTTGGACAAGTGCGAAGCGAAAGCACTAATCATTAGTCTTAAATCGTATTGGACTTCTCAAGAAGGACATCACCGTTGAGGACGACATCGGCGGAGGTGGTGGGCTTATTGGATTTTGTTCTCTTTTCCCGAGAATATAACCATAGATCGCACATTATAGACAATTTTTGAATAGAGAATGAGGAGGATTTACCCATCACATACAACTCATACAAGAATATCTAATAAAAAAAATCTATCAAGAGTAAGTCATACAAAATGCGAATCGCTTTAGTAACGTTGATAGAAGCGTGAAATCGAAAATTTATTTTGTTTTTGAAAGCAATTGTTCATTACCTGTATCAACCATAATAATTATAAAAAATAAATAAAATAAAATAAAATTCATTTATTTCAGACTATTATTCAATGTCCATATTGTGTTAGTGACCAAAACTTAATTATGTAGAACTATAATCATTTCAATCCGCTTCTCATTTCCACATTGGACCACACAGTAAGATGAACAGCCCTAAACTAGGGGGCGACATGTCTATCGACAATAATGTGACTCACCGCAGCTTTGATACTAATATTTACTGTGATCACGACAGATGATGTTCTGAGTTTTTTGGTTTTTTGGGACGTCGTTGCGGTTGTATGTATTAGATACAGTGGCTTTGAGAATGTTCAATGAGATTTTTACGTTTAAGTTCTGACACCACGTAAGTTAAATTGGATATTAAAATAAGACATCACAACGTGCCTAAGTATGCCAAAATAGTCGGCTTATTTTTTTTTTTACTAAATTATTTTAATTCTATATTTGATTAATCTAATTTGAAGTGTACACAAACTATGAAATTAATGATATTGTAATTTGTCATGTTAAATTATGCAGTTTTTTTACTCGCCTGTTAAGTTGCTATAGACTTAATTATGTATTGTTAGAATTTAAATGACGATTTGTTGCTTTACTTCATGATTAATTACTAACAGAGATTTTGTTTAAAATAAATATTCTATAATTCTTGTCTGGTTGCGCTTACTCAACGCCATTTTGCCATTCTCTTCTCCCAATTTGTTATTCTCTCTGATATTACTATATATTTATTGAATTTCTAACATATAAGATGCGTATAATAATGTACATAATTAGGTATTTATCTGTTACGAAATAAGGTGTACCTATATTTTGAAAAACATTCTAATTTCAAAAACTAGCTTAATGTCATGGCTTCCCAATAGGTACCTATTATAAAAATTCAATATTCAAGATGTTAGTCTAATCGATACCTTTCTTCGAACTAATACACCATCGCGCACATTAATCATTGTCTGGACATTCTTCAACGTCAATCGCTCCATTATCATACACGGTGGCCATTAAATTAGGATGTTTGGGTGTGTTCATGAGTGCCAAGAGCTAATATCCATTACGTCTTAGAAAAAATAGAGCTTAGGTATATTCTTTTTTTACTGACAATCTATTTCGAAATTCGAAACAAAAGGTGTCATTTGAATTTTGACATTGACAAGACTTGTGACGTCATTAAACCGATTTGCTCTTACATCGAAACGTTCGAATTTTGAATGAATCTAGAAGTATAATCGTGCACAGCGCCCCCTCGCGTCCGGGGGCGATGCAACGCAAACAAACATCATCTCCCCCGGATAGTATGTTTGAACAAGCTGCGCATGATTTGATTTTGAATTCCTTCTTATGAATATATTTTCGAATATTGTTATAACTACGCCGTATGGTGTGACGACCTTTGCTGGAGTGTTTGTTGATTTTCTCCTTTTTAAGCCAAGTTTCGAAGAAAAAGCAGTTTCTTAAACAAGACTCATAAGGTCATGATTATTCTCACTCAATATTTAAATAGCGGCCGTTCGGCAGATCCAGGAAATTCGAATCACGGACACTATTGTAAAATCAAACAAGAAACGCTTTAGAAAAACATAAAA
This sequence comes from Hoplodrina ambigua, assembly GCA_949774945.1. Classification (NCBI taxonomy): domain Eukaryota; kingdom Metazoa; phylum Arthropoda; class Insecta; order Lepidoptera; family Noctuidae; genus Hoplodrina; species Hoplodrina ambigua. Next base: position 13,411,087 of record OX458968.1, read on the forward strand.
AATGCCGAGTCACCCCGTCACAAACCGAGAAATTATCGATCTTGTTCAATACACCATACACATCGGACAGAACAAATGAACAGCTAATAACAACCTGTCATCACAATCCACACACGCACATGATAAATTCAACGGGCTTCTGTTAGATGAGCCGTTATGTGCATCGCAATATAGATATATCTCTCGCATTATTGCTTGGTCATAATGTCCAAAGACGACTGCAGCTCAGCTCAATATGGACTGACAGACGACGGGATATCAAACCACTTCAGTCTAAATACCATAACGACTAGCATCAGTATCAAGCCATGTTTGGGATCCTAGTCAGTTTACCGTGAAAGGTTAAAGCCCGGAAGAAGCCTGATGATGAATCATGATAAGACATAGGCTACTCACAGACAGATCGACAGCTATGGATCGAATAATGCAAGATTTTGCTGGTGCCCAGCAAATTCTTGTGTCTGGATTTGTGTCCAGTTGATGCCAATAGATTCGCCCCATATTTATTTAAATAAGGACTTTAAAAGACTTACAGCTAAATACAACGGTGATAAATAACTGCATGATTATCTGACAGCCAATTACAAGTCTTCACGTCTAGAGCTTGTGACATAGTATAAAGTACTGTGGAACAAAGTATATTCACCGCCAAATAAGGCTAAAAACTAAACTAAAAGTAAAATATGAAGGTAGATCATCACCTAAAAATTAGAAATTACGACAGGTTGTTTCCATTGAGATATTGCATGGGACTTAAACGTAACTGGCGAACTGTGGGTGTACTAATGAGTACACTTGCCTAACCCTTCGGTGATTACGATTGTTATGTTACCCAATTACGGAGTAGTTAGCATCCCAAAGTCAGTTTTTCATATTCAGGAGAATCTTCGTTTCATGGAGACCTTTAAGAACCATTGTCATAACACATGTCAACTGTACAGCGATCAGTCGTCAAGATTCAGGTGTAAACGGTATCTAAGCGCAGCAAGATAAGCGCTGTTTACAGTATGTCGACCCAAATACTGTTACGAAATGGGAGCAGTTTTACAAAACGTGTTATCTTTTGTTATTTTTGTGATTTATTATATTTACATTGCGTGGTTTATGGTCATTGTAAAATTGCGTTCGTGCAACCGTGCTTTGTGGATGCATGTTTGATTACGTTTAACAAAAGTGATAAATGTTGAGAAGAAAGAAAATTTAATTGTCTATGCTGTATTTCTTTTTTGTTCTTTTTTTAAATACAGCAAGCATTTAAGAAAAGAACAAAGTACTAAAATGTTCTGTAGAAATAAAAGCTTTAGGAAATTATATTTTACTACTATTATATGTAAATGCCAAAGTTTGGAACACAATTTGATTTTAGGGTTGGTCCCATATTAAGAGTTGTTCATAATGATGAGTACAATAAACCCTTTTCAGGTTTTTGGTAAATTAACAATCGACCTATAAACAAAATTAAGTGACGTCAACAATTTAGAATCCACGTCGCTCTTATTAAAATGTCAACATTTTTGACATTAGGTTTTAGTTAAAATAATTAATAATCTGTGACACGGTGTCGAGTTCGACCAACCGACTCAAATTAGTTTCATGCTCCATTTAAACGAATATAGAGGTTTTGTCAATGGCTGTTACGTTTTATTAATGATATGGAAATATTTAATGTCTCCATTACTGACTTTATCCCGTCAATTAGTCAAGACGTATCGTTGATAGGACGCCCACTTAGCATTTTAGTCCTTCATTAGCATTTACGTTTCTAAATCTGCTTTTAATTAAGTTATTTTCGACTTGAAATTCCAGTTCTTCGAAACACGAAATGTTGTGTTTTATTGTGTTAAAAGAGCAGTATTTTTAGTTGCTAGTTTCTATTGAATGTATATTTTTTGTCTAAAGAAATAATAAAATAGTAAAAAAAAACAGCCTTTTATTGTCCCTCTGCAGGGCAAAAGCGTCTACTCTTACGGAGAACGTATCACCACGCTTGTTCAAGGCGAATTGGCGATTTCAGGCTTATGTTAATTATAAGTCCAGATTTCCTCATGATTTTTCCTTCACCGATGTCAGTGACGTTCAAGATAAACTCAGAAAGTAAAATAAAAAATAAGTAGCATTTTTGAGGATTTTTAAAAGGAAATTCTTGTGTGTCACAGAAAATAAGTGCTTAGCATCTTAATCGTGCACACATAAGAATTTAACCCTAAACTGCAGCAGTCTATAAATTCGGCTCGTTCGTGCGATCATATCTAACACTATTAGCTTAGGAATGTGTCTGTATAAGCAACACACTGTTTTATCTCAACATTGTCACGCATGATTTCGCTTACAAATAGCCGTAAGACGTAAATATTTTAGTAACACGCTAGTTTACGCTAAAATTTTAACTAAAAAGTGTCAGATTCCTTCGCAATCCGCTACTGGAGTAGAAGTTTGAGTAAAGTAATGTTATAAGAAAAGCGAGTATTCCGGAATGCGTACAGTCTACGCATAAATATAAGGCGTCAGTAGTGCTGTCGTGAAGTGAGTAAAATTTCGGGATGGAAGGTTTAAATTATCGGGATTTTGGTTTTCAAATCGGGACAAAAAAAAATCGTAAATTGAAATAGAGTGAGTTTGGAAAGCAAAAAAAAAATGTTTTTATATTGTTAACTTACAGAATAATTCGCTTTTTTTCTGATAATTTTCTCAATCAAAGTAGTACAGAATAAGAAGGTAATAAAAAATCGGGAGATATAGCGTCCCGATCAAGATTAAATCGAGACGTAGACCTTTGAAAATCAGGACGTCCCGCGATAATCGGGACAGCTGGCATCACTAGCCGTCACTCGTAAGGGAATTCGTGTGTATCTACGTGACGTGCGTGGACAAATGCGGTGCTTCGTCTTGGGCACAATAAAAAGGTAAAGAAGGTCCACTCACACTCAAGGTCCATACTTACATTAAAGTAGATGGTATAAACTTATATAAAGGATGCTTCTCTACGTTTATCTTGCCACTATGCTTTGTAAAAACCTCCTTCGGTATTTTGGTGAGGTGACCTTGAGGTGTCATGCTACTTATGCCAAGGATTGCCAGATCACCACAAACTCATTTCAGCTAAATTGACTGACATAGATTTTTTACAGAACATTATTACTTACCTACAGCTTTAATATGCCAATGTCAATGCCAATGACTACTTAGGTAGGTGACAAAATAAAAAAATATAATCCGTCTGTGACAGGGTTATAGGTATCTCTTGAACCTCTTGAACCTTGAAATAGATAGACATTGGTTTCACTGAGTGTGTAGTTACAATGATCGCTATAGCAACAAATAATTTTAATTTAAAAATTAAACGTGTTATTTTAATGTAATGTTAAATAAATACCTTCACGTATTGTAAGAACGTACAGAACCTTTCGTGCGCTATTATCTGTAAAGTTTTTTGAGGTAAAAGTGGCAAATTCTGTAAAAGCAATTTATCCTCAGCCAAGATGTATTGGAGGTTAGGAGGGACACTTTCTATGCGTACGTGACCTCAACCAACATTGAATGAACCTTCTCAACCGCACTGCGACATCTATAGTCTGTCCTAATGCTGTTCTTCACACTATAGATACGGCCATCGGTGTTTTTGGGAGCTCTAAGATTTTATCTGTTCCTTTATATTGTCACGACGCGTTCGTGGTCGCGTAGTCGCGGTCGATATACCGACAACTTTGTATTACAATACAAAGTTGTTAGTAGTCGGTGTTTGTAAAGAGAAAGGCATTGTTTTGGAAATAAAAAGAAGAAAAGAAAAGAAAATACAATTTGACTTTTCTATTTCATACGTACTTTCGAAGTGTTTTGGCGATCAAAGCTCGTGCCTTCTCTGTGTAAGAAGAGGCCTTTGTCATGCTGTGGGATTATAATAGACTGGTATTATTTACAAAATATTATTGAAAGCACATCTCACGTTAAATGGCGGAGCAAAAGCCAAAATAATTTCTTTAACATTTATCTGAAACAAAACAGCAATTTCTTTAACACCGCGATTAAGAAAAATAAAACGCATTCATATATTGTACAGCTTAAACAGCAAAACTTATAATCCCACCGGATCTTAACCAAAACAGTAATTATGATACAATAATATTCCGCCGAAAATTTAACAAAATTAAAGGCTTTTAGCGCAAAAAGTAACATAACAACGACTACACCACACTGAACGTATAATTACACCTTTCGAACTTTAGTTTCACGATAATCAATCTTTGTTTCGCGCCAAAGTTAACCCTTTCCCCGCCAGATATGGGCAATTTTGACCGGCATGCGGCATCCCAACTGGATTGTCTAATTATAAAAGAATTCGCTTATGCGTCATCCTTTATTTATCTGGCGGGAATCTCGATCCGACCACTGGCAAGCAGAAACGGGTTAGGTTATTATTAAAGGCGTTCGAATGCATTCCAAGTTTGCAGTTTACCAAATAAGCTATCGATTTATGGGTACCGTGTGAATAAGGAAGTTTGTACAGCGCGAATGAATGGCGATGTAGAAGAAAAGATAGAATAGTAATTTGAATCTCATTTTATGCTTAGCGTAAGTAATAAATAATAATAATAATTTGTGCATTTGTGAGTTTATATGTTTCTGAACGCACCCACGATACAGGGGAAATTTCTAGTGGGAGAAATGTTTGTAAAGAATAAGAAATAAGGTTATAATGAGTTTGCAACACTAACGAACAGGCACATCTCCTTATTTGGATATTAACTGACCATCTGACTGTTACAACAACAAAAAGATTGCCTTAAAACAGACTCGTACTGTAAAATGAACACTAAAGTTCTCCCGATTTTAGTATCTCCGTAGATAGCTTCAGTGGTTTTAAAGGCTTTAAAACAATTCGAAAGACAAGTCCTATCACATTGACGACGATATTAACCCACATTACAGACAAACCATTCACCTGCAAGCCACCAGATGACCACAAAGTTTTACGCCTGTGTTGAACACTCCATCCACGTTCAAACACATAAAGAAACACTTCCATCGATGCTTTTACATTATAAGAGTTCCAATTAACTTGTTACTAAGAGAGCAATGGACTTGAATCCTTACCGATAGCCGGTCAAGGCGTGAAGGGCTATAAATGCAACTTAATCTTCGACATATTTATTGTGCACTAAATATAAAGTGGGAAATCTAAGATGGCTGCCGAGGCGCCGGTCTGCAATATAATTTCTTTAAGGCAAACCTCCACTTTGAGTTAGATGATTTCATAGCTTTAAGATCGTTTAAATCAACATGTAACGCATAAAAGGCATTTAACGTTGTAATCTATAGGTACTTATTTAATTAAGCTTAAGAGTTTTGATTGTTTGTTTATACGCGCTAATCTCTGGATCTACCCTTCGGATTTGTTTTGTATATCATAGCCGCATTCATGAGGAATAGTATAATCTATATAACATCACGCTACGACCCACGGGAGTGACCAGTAACCAAAGACGTAACTTAACGCGGATAAAAAAAAAACCACGCGGACGAAGTCGAAGGCAGAAGCTAGTGTATTATATTTTTATATCTATTAAGTATTTTTGGCAACAAACTATATTATTTTAACGTTAAAGTACCTATAAAAGTTTCGTTCCAATTTACGGTACATTACAATACACCCCGTAATTAGCTCATTGGCAGCTGTCATTTGTAAGTCAAAATGTAAGTACAAGTAAATGAAGTAAATTGAGACATCATAACCTGCTTCCTTATCATTAAGCACGAGGCACAAACACCTCGGCACGTTCGACTTTTGAGTTTAATGGGTCTGTGGGACCATAAAGTCATTAAGATAAAGTGTAACTCATACGCCCAGTTATACTCATTAGGGTGCTTGGAAATAACTTACTCTGCGGGCTCTGCCTTAGCTTAAGTTTATATGGAACTATGGAACTAACTTCCGACCGCGACTTCGCGTGTTTTTTTTTCACCCACGTTCTGTTACGTCTTTGGTTACTGCCCCGCTCCTGTGGATATAGCGTGGTCTTATAAAGCTTATACTATTCCTCATGAACCTGGCTGTCATATACGAAAAGATTTTTCCAATACGACTGCTAGTTCTAGTGATTAGCGCGTTTAAACAAACAGACAAGCCAAAAATCTCTTTAGCTTTATTATTATTTTAGTGTAGATGAAGCCCTTATTACCATGTAAATTAGTCGTCCTAATAAATCTGTATCGTTGTCAAGACGGGCGCGCAGAGAAGCCGCCAACGCCTTGGACGTTGACTCGAGATTATTTTATGGAATTTGCGGCCGTGACTCACCGAGTCACGCAGCAGAGGAAGGGTTAAGACTGTTAGAAAATTGTTTTGATTTTATTAATCGCGCTTACAATTTAATTTTGAATTTCGAAACTTGTCGGTTCGAAATGGTTTAGGTAAGTTTGATTTTCTCCCGATACGAGAAATAAAATTGTAATCAAAGAATATTTTCGATAATTTATTTATATCTTATTATATAAATTACGCGTCACGTTGTTTGTCCGGTATGAACACCGAAACTACTCAACCATTTTTACACAAACTTAAAAGATAGGATAGTTTTTATTTCGATTATTGACATCAATATTTTTACTTACTTCAACCCACAGCAACGTGTGGCCGAGTCAGCACTGTATGTATTATATAAATAGTTTACTTCATTCATTATTTCTCCAGTACGTTACCCATATGGCCATATATTATATTAGCACCATAAACAAGTAATACAGGGTCAGTGTTGTGCTTGCCGGAAAGAGGAATCGTCCGGAACGGTAACCGCTCGCTCAGTCACAGGCGGACGGTTCTTCCGCCCGCGGAAACACACTTGCTCTACTTTGATGGTTTATTCAAAGGCTAATTTGTAGGCTTGGTGATTATCGGAATCGATTATTACAATCGATTTATTAATACATTCTATTGTTACTGGCTGGTAGTCATTATCGATTAGTGCGTGGTATATACTTTTTATTTTAGCGGTATTCGATATTCGAATTATGCAATGACTATAAAATTGTAGTTTTTTAAGATTTTATTTAGCTATCAGTATGCTCGCGGTTTTGCTCGCGTTACTGTATTCTTCTGACTTGAAAAAAAAAAGAGAGTAAAAAATAACTTAATTATCACGGTAATTCTCGTTTACCTTAGCTTTTTTTTTATAAAACACGTTTTTGTGATAATAAACATAATTAAAGTTGAAATCGAAACAGTTAATCAAACAAGGAAAATGCTTATTAATTCAAGCAATACACACACCGCAATAAAATAGTCTAAGTAATTACATGTTACTTTAATCAATAAAACCGCGATACTGTACCTACTGCAAATTTTAGTAATAATTACTACTTTAAGTTTCGTTTAAATACTTTATTTTTGTACAGTCAGCAACAAAAGTCGATTAACAATTCAGTTTTATTAATCCTTATTATTATTGGGCACAATATTAAAAGAAATACAAAATGGATGTAAAATAAATATAAATTAACCGTTGAAATGACACCTATAACATTAGAACAAGTGCACTGTGTTATTTCGTATCTATTTAAAGATATGTTAAAATAACAGTGGTATTTGACTTTTGTTGCTGACCGTACTTGGTAAATATGTATAATTATTATAAGTACTTTAGACAAAAGTAACTTGATAGAGAGCAAAATAATAAGTTGAAAATATTATTTGTAACTAGCTTATGCCCGCGACTTCGTCCGTGTAAATGTCCGCGAAGTTTTATTTATTTGCGTGGAACCCTAACTCATTTTCTAAAATAAAAGCTTAAGTTACCCCTTACTACATCAGCTATCTGCTAGTGAAAGTCCCATCAAAATCGGTCTAGCCGTTCCAGAGATTAACTGGAACAAACGGACAGACAGACAAAAATGGAAAAATATGTTATTTTGGCATAAATACCGTATATACATTCATGCATGTAGTTAAAATCGGTTAAGATAATATTACAAACAGACACTTCAATTTTATTTATTTGTATAGATTTATAAATTAGGTACCTACTACCTACTCTACTTTAATAACTATTTATAAAATAAAACGCATTGTTTACTGCGGTTTTGAACAATAACAAAAGAACATGACAGAACAGTTTTTTTTTATTCATTAAGATACACAAAGGCCGACGTTGAACCGACCGGACATCGGACATAGTACCTACAAAGTATCAGTCGAAGTAATTAGTGAGTAATCCATCAGCTAGCGCCAGTGTGTTTGACGACACGTTTGGCACAGTGGCTGAGCAATTGGCTGCTGCGCTGCCTATCACAGCTTCAATTCCCCCACGGAACAAATATTTGTATGGCCTTCGGATAGTTAGTTTCGAGTCTGGCTGTTTGTGTGTGAGAGTTTGTATGTTTGTAAACTCGCCTACGATATAGGTGAAATTCCTACTGTAAGGCAACTTTTTTTTTTTAAGTATGAAAGTGAGAAGCAAGAATGTCTCTGACGTGACACTGACTGAACATTATTAAAATATGCAGTTATCAAGCAAACTTCTAAACAAAACACAAAAACATTTTCAAAATAAAACAAAATAAATCCCTCTATCACGAATTACCGCTGGCAACACTGACCGTTAATTGAAAGTAGCAAGACGTTACCTCAACTTTTATTGCGCTGTTCCATGCACTGAAGTCGGAAAGGAGGTGGAATAGGCCCGAAGGGACAAGAACATCACCATGAGACTATAGCTAAATCAATTAATTGAGGCCTCGTCTGTGTAAAACAAAAAACATGACCACTGTGACGTCACATTTATCTTAACCCTTTTCTTGGTAAAAAGAAATCAGGTTAAATTTTGAAAAATTAAACTTTAAATGTGTCCATATTTTTTAAAAGTATAACGTATAAAATTATCCACCTGCATACCAAGAATAGGGTTAAGAACTGTCCAGTGCACATTTCGCCTCTTGTCTATCACGCTACCCGATTCTCGTCCTGCCCCCGCGGCCCTGTACCCCCCAGGCGAGGACTCAATTAAGTGGTTTACCAATAGTGGGGCAAACTCGATTACTCGAGTCCGTCTGATGACTTCATTGTGTCGATTATTATTTTCCTACAAAAAGCATTCTGTAATAGTCGGTGCGAGATCGTGCGGGTGGTCCATGTAATTACAATCAAGTTTCTATATGCCCTTTCTCTTTCACACTTATGATGATAGCCCACTAAATGTGCGTGTACTATTTTAACTCGCACGGTAATCGCTCTAATCCGTCTCTCGTGAGATATGCAAACAATGGCTGCCGATAGATTATTGTGTCAGTGTCAACTTTATTTTATTACATGAGAAAACCTAGTCGATAAGGTAAATCATTTTATATATTGTTTGATTAGAAAATTCAGATTGATAAAGCGGCGGTCTTTGTTTGTTTTTATTATCTAGAATGGATGTACCCCCGGGAAGGCGGAGAAAGTTTTATTTAAAAAATCGGCCAAGTGTGAGTCTTACACACGGAGGGCTCTGTACAATCGCACAATATTTAACACCATACAAAAAAGAAACACCCTTTTTACTATTTGGTGTGGCAATAGGAAATAAATATACACTGAAAATTTCAACTTTAATCTTCATGAGATACAATTTGCTGACAGACAGACAGATAGCCGAGTCTTAGTCATAGCGTCCTATTAGAACCCTTCGGGTACGAAACCCTAAAGATTGTACTTATCTAAACCATAATAAACTGAATTCTATATTCAAAAAAAGTCGTTGAACAATCGACATTTTAAAAAGCTTTTTTAAGAATTACTTTCGAATTCAAACTCGTATCGTACTCTAAACTCTTTTCGTCATTCCAGTGGTACCTGCATGGTCATTTGACATTTCTTCAAGTGTCCGCCCGCTCTGCGGTTCCTCGGTCAGTAATTTTCGACCTAATGTAGCCTGCGTAGGTGGTCGACGGCGTCGAGTCTCTAATTATGTAGTTTTCACAAATAAACAGCATCCAAGGTATCTATTTGGAAATTATATCATTCCATTATAGATAATCGGTTTGGGTCAATATCGATTACAGATAATCGATACCTTGGCAACGCTATGACCGAAGATGCCAAATAGTGCTGTATACAGTGAACAATGGTATCTGTGATAGCTTTGGTATGAGAAAATCTATGTATTTTATTGTTCTTTGGTATTTTTCAAGTTGAGTGGGTTGTGTGGCTTCGTCTTCTTTATTACAGACTAGCTTTTGCGCGCAACTACGTCCGCGCAAAAATAAAATAAAATATAGCTTTAATAATTTTAATATTCTAAAAATTAACGTAATTAAAAGTAATATTTACAATATTTACAAGCTTATTAATAAAATTAAATAAAAAACAAGTGTGACACCTTGCTGGCAGAAACTAAAAAAGAAATACCCCAAATTTTTAGTTTCCTTTGGCAATGTTACAGACATCCATCGAAATTACTGTATCGGGACAACCTTTTAGAATCCGCTGTTGGCTGTCAACAGGGTGACCCCCTCGGGCCAGTGATTTTCAGCCTAGCCATTCATCCGATTATTAGACAATTAAATTCCAAATTTAATGTTTGGTATCTTGACGATGGTACCCTGGGAGGCGATATAGAAACTGTTTTAAATGATTTAATTTTCTTGAAAAACGAACTCCATACCATAGGTCTTGACCTCAATCTTTCGAAATGTGAATTATACTTAACTGACAATACCGACAGACTTTCGACGCTTTCAAAATTTAACACAATAGCCCCTGATATCCAAATTGTAGAAAACAGCTCTCTTCGTCTCCTTGGGTCTCCAATCTTCGAGAATTCCTTTCCCAATTTTATTGAAGAAAAAATACAAAATTTTAATGACGTTTCGGAAAGATTACTCCAAATTAACATGCATTCGGCCATCACTATAATTCGATACTGTTGTTTCGGCCCTAAATTAATCTATTTCCTTCGCGCTTCCCATTTGTGGAAGCATAATCACCTATTAGACAAAATGGACCAAATTATTCGCCACACTCTAACTTCCATTTTAAATTTGGCAATGGACGACCGAGCCTGGGCCCAAGCTACTCTTCCTATACGTATGGGAGGCCTCGGCGTCCGCAAAATTTCAAGTATTAGTTTGCCGTCATTTATATCCTCGGTCCACGGTACTGAGAAATTAATCAGGAATATTTTAGCTCCTACACTGGTTAATTTTGATGTGCCGTGCTTTACCGAGGCTATTGATGCATGGAAACTTGCTTGCCCGAGCACTGATTTACCCGACAACCCATCTTCCCAGAGACGGTGGGATGAGCCGCTCTGCAGAGTAGTACAAGAAAACTTATTTACTACATCTGCTTCATCTGCAGAGCGAGCGCGCCTGCTTGCTGTGGCTAAATGGGAGTCGGGTCTTTGGCTTCTGGCACTACCGTCGTCGAACATTGGTACTATGTTCGACGACACTACTTTCCGCCTCGCTGCTTCCTTACGTTTAGGGGCTTCATGTTGTTCTCCTCATCGCTGTCGCTGTGGGGAAGTTGTCACCAGTCTCGGACACCACGGCTTGTCGTGCAGCCGAAGTGCGGGCCGTATAGCACGCCATGCGAATATTAATGACATCATTCGACGTGCTCTTGCTGCCGTCGGCGTTCCGGCTGTCTTAGAACCCAACGGCTTGGCACGCGACGATGGCAAGAGACCGGACGGGATGTCTCTGTTTCCGTGGAAGTTGGGTAGGCCTTTAGTGTGGGACGCTACATGTGTCGATACTCTTGCGCCATCCCATCTTCTTAGTTCGGCGTGCTGTGCTGGCGCTGCTGCTGCGGCTGCGGAAAACCTCAAACGGCGTAAGTATAGTACCCTTTCAGGTAACTATATTTTCGAGCCGTTTGGGGTGGAAACTCTCGGGTCGTGGGGTCCGTGTGCCCATGGCCTTTTCAAGGAGTTGGCCAAACGATTGGTTGATTCTTCCCGTGACCCAAGGGCTGGTTTTTACCTTGGCCAGAGGTTAAGCATTGCCATTCAACGTGGCAATGCGGCCAGTCTTTTGGGCACATTTCCAGTAGACAGCGATGCGGATGAATTTTTTGATGCCATTTAATTTTAGTTTTTCTTTTTTTTTTTATATTCTGGTTGTTTTTTATTTAATTTTATTAATAAGCTTGTAAATATTGTAAATATAGCTTATGTTACTCGCAGATAATGTAGCTTTCTAATGGCGAAAGCATTTTTAAAATCGGAACAGTAGTTGTTGAGTTTATTCAATACAAACAATCAAACAAAAATATATTTTTTTCCTCTTTATAAAATTAGTGTAGATAAAAAATTAAAACAAGTAAATACAATTAAGAAATATGCGCCACTACCGCGCGAAACGGAAATTTCTACGTAAACAACAATTTGTGATTGGATGTACTAATGACACTAATTATTCCATTTTCTCCTCTTGTCATGCCTGTCAAGAGGAGAACCTAATGGAATAATGGCTGATTCCGCTAAATCGGTCATGTCAACTCTGTTTTACAGTAATGATTCTGACTGACACGTACATACATGACATACATCATACATAAACTCACGCCTTTTTCTCATGGGGGTGGGCAGAAACCACAGAACGCCACCTGCTACGATCCTTACATACTCCTTTCGCGTCATCTACATTCAAAGATATCGTCATGCAATGCCGGTTACGAGTACTGCGCACCTGACCTTTCTGAAGAACCACACCAAAAAGGTCAGTGTAGGTCTTCCTAGGGCGACACCTCCCTGCGTTGCCACTCACCTCTGACTGACAGCCAATTTTTGAGCTATGAGAGTACTCCAGTCCAGGCCTTAACCTTTTGAACGCCATTGTCACATATATGTGACAAACGAAATCTTGCCCTGAACGCCAACGTCACAAATATATGACAAAATACACGTCGCACCATATTATGAAATAAACAATGTAATCAAGTTTTGGAATCCCTATTCTTTATCATTGTCATTTGACAAAAAAAGTGGCCTGGCGTCAGGGGTACGGCGATACGTTTATGCTCTGGCGTTCAAAAGGTTAATTAATACCGTTAATTTTGCAAAACAGCGTAAGAACCATTCATCATTACCATTTCAAAATATTCCGGGATATTAGCACAATCAAATTAAAAATATACCTATTTTATTGAGCATAATCAAAGGCTTGTGTTTGCTTAAAAGCTATTAAGCTAAGAGCGCTTTCCTTTTGAATGCGATCTGTTTAAACTTAGTATGACCATGTACGTTGGTTTTAGTAGGGTTGGCACTTCAGTTTGTATTTTTAGAACAAAACATAACAAAACATCACGCCTGAAATCCCCGAAGGGTTAGGCAGAGGTGTACCCATTAGAACACCCACGTTTCGCCAGTTATTTTTAAGTCCCATGTAATAGGGGGCGAGTCTATTGCCATCAACCGGGCACAAATCCAGACTCCGAGGCTGCTATTGAGAACTTCCTGATGGAAAAACCCAATAACACTTTGCCCGACCTCGGAATCGAACCCAAGACCTCATGCACAGCAGTCGCGCTTTGCGACCACTAGACCAACGAGGCAGTACTTAAACTTAGAAAGTACATTTGAATTTAAAAAATCATATTGATACCTACTTGCTCGGTACCCACAACCTCATAAACGAAAGGTTTTGTGCAAAGTCAGTCAAATCATTTATTTCAATTAGGCCAAGGCACTGTTGAACGTCACAGACAAGAAAAACAAATTGAATCTAGTTGCCCCTTCCAAAAGGCTTCGACATTCAAATAGTCAACAAAAATAAAATAAAAAATTGTTAATTCGTGGCAACCCTAAGTTTGAGGGGTTGCTGCGAAAATATTAACGCTTAGAGAGGCTGAGTGGCATGAAATGAAATGATTACCCCACTTAGCGGACGCGATAAGAGTACCCTCTACCGAGCTGGCCGACATTTTATTTAGAAATCTGCTTATTTTTACTCTGTGGTTTTTTTTTTCAGGCAGTAGGATTTATCTTGAGTTTTGTAACTTTTTAATGTTGCAATATGTAAAAAAGAACCTATAATTAACATGAACAAGTAATTCAAACTGATTCATTTTCTTTTTAAGTTTACGTATTAGTGTGGTGGCCACGTGGTTAATCTTTAACAGTTGTAATCTAAGTAAATATTAAAAATTAATATTAGTAGGTAATTTTAATATTTGTATGTTATTGTTAATTTCCAAAAAAAGTTAGAACTTATTTTTACCCAACAACGGCAAAGCCAAAAGGAGGGTTGCTGAGTGTCAACAGATCGCAGCACGACGCTGCTCTACCGAGCACAACACCCCGCCAGAAACGGAAGTCATCTTTATGATGGCTACATATGTTCTTGCAAATAAATACATCATTCATTTTATAGTTTAAAAAAATATGACGTAATATTAAGTAGGTACATAATAATATGTCAAACATACATAATTTAGATGAGTGTAAATAAATATTAATAAAACACCTGTTTATTGATTATTTAACGCAAAATATTACATTTATAATAAGAGAACACATTAACACGAGTAATTGCATTATTTTTTACATTAACTGCCTTGCTCAATATTTTAAATCAATTTTCAGTTTTTTCTTTCTATTCGTTCGATTTGTCATTTCGGTGGCATGCAACGTAAAGTATCTTCGCGTGCAAAAGCCGCTTTAATTTTCTACTTGTCTTAAACATTAGCTGGAAAAATGCTGGTGTAAGCAATTAAATAAATGAGAATACAAGATGTAAAGTAATAATAATAAAATAAATTATGGTTATGGTATAAAAGGCCTATATGGATAAGTCAAAGGGTTAACATTGCCATACAACGTAGCAATGCTGCCAGCCTTTTGGGCATTTTAACAATTGACAGCGTTGCGGATTTGATGCCCAATGATCCCTCCCCCCTTTTCTTTTTTATTTATTTAATAAATTGTAAAATGCCTAATAATTTTATTATTAAAAATTTATGAGTTTTATAAATACAGTATATTTAAATAATAACAAAAAGTCATCTACAGTATTCATAAAAAATAAAAGAAAGTGTTAGTTTTAGTCGCGGATAATTGAAAGTGAATTTGGTGCGGTTTTCACTTGTTAAGGAACATTAAGTAGGTACTCGTAGAATGAAAGGCGGAACAAAAAACTGGAAATAAATGTGAATTATTAAAAAATAAACATAAAATTGTTTATCGGATTCGAAAATTCGTGCCAGTGTTACCAAAACTTGCGGTAGCCACGTTACCATATTAAAAAAAATGTTTTCAGCCTTTCTGGTCCTCCTGTCGCAAACGCCACATGTTTAAAAAATGTTTATACTTTTTGGAGTCACTTTGTAAGTGCCGCTTGTGAAATAATAAAAATGTCGTAAAATTTGGGAGCACCCAAGATTGTTATCGGTTGTTGGACGGATCGGGAATAATAACGAGACGGAATGTTGTTCACATTACAAGCAAATTGAATTGTTTTATTGGTTTGATCAATATTTATGTTATAGCCGCCTCTGTAAATAGATTGTCAAATTGCGCACTTGTTGCTGAGTTTGCTTCCGCATTCTATAGACAAATGGGTTGGCAATTTTTCGGTTTGCGTTATATTTAATTTGTAATGTAATCCCTGAACGCGTGATTTCTTTTACCGAGATCAACAATATGTCTTCGTGATTAAAACAATTTTATATTAGTACTAGAGTACCGCCCTGCCTTCGTACAGGTACAAACAGAATATTCTGATTTTCATATTCGGAAGATATTAGTATTAATTACGCGAATGCGAATGTCAAAAAATATGCGAATATTCGGTACATCCCTAGTCTTACCGTTAATGTCAGGTAATTAGTACTTAGTAATAGGTATAGCATACCCTCTAGCCAAACATTTAGGTTACCTAGGTATCTTCCACATCTAGTCGTTTGTATTAATATATTCATATCGACCGTGTCGAATTATATCTAATCTTTTATTGAAACTTGTTACTCGTATAATGTTTATGCAAAGATATTGCATCGCCATTTTGCATTCAGTAGACCGTATGAATATTTCATTCATGTATGATCTTCACATTTAAGTATCCTTCAAGTTATTGGCTAATCGTTGCATTTGTGAATAAAAGTGTAGGTACATCTCGAATATCAATGTTTTGAATATCTAAATTGCAGATAAGCATATTATTTGATTAGACTGTCAACTTTTATCGGAATTATAAATACAGACTTATTACGATTTGACATAATTTCTATACAAAAGCTGTCAAACAGACAATATTTATTTCGAAAATAAAAATTATTTTTCGATTAAAAAAAGTCAACGCTTAAACAAATAAATTAACTTTCATTGATTATTATTCATTAACATCAGTTTGTTGATTTGGCACCTCCTAATCTCTGTCTTCCGTAGAAGTATCTACTATAAATTATTTATTTTGTTGGTTCATAAAAATTTTATCTACTCGACATACCTACTGGAATATATTTTGTTTGTGAGGTAAAATAATCTACAGATCAAGTCAGTTTTAAGTCAAAGCATGGTACAATAATTAAAAGGAAGATATCACGATAGATACAGACCAAGTCACGCCCATACGAGCCCGTAGCTGTGTTAATTTGACATTTCTTTTCTCTCCGTGCTTGGATTGGATCATTGAACCGAAGAGTAAGCGATGATTTATTCGAGAGTTCCTTTTTTAAAATCACTTGACATGTGCATATTTTTACACTTTTGTAAAATTCGAATTGCGTATTGTTTGTGGTACTCTTCGGCCAGTCATACGCGTCAGTACAATGTTAGTGCATGTCTGCTTATTATTCATAAAGACGCAAAAATATGCGCTTTCCGAGTCGTTCGTTTAGACTACGTACACTTGTGTGAGGTTGATTCCATTTGTTTTACCAGGATTCCGTAGATTTAAAGGATAAATTATTTATAGTTTTTTACTTTGACGAAATTAAACTGAATTCAGGATACCAGCGATACATAAAATCGGCCATAAGTCGTTTCGTTTTGCACGAAATATTCGCTCAAAATCACAAGCCCGAAAAAATTTTGCCCAAACTCTATAGGGCCAAAAATACCATTGGGGCAACTACTTTCGTTTTTGTTTGGAAAATAGCCCATTTTCGCAAAAATACCATCTTCATAAATACACACTAGGTTACCAACTGATCACTTGTATTTAGTAGACGTATGTAATGGAACATGGAACTGACATCATCTGCCTAGCCTTTTCCCAACTACGTTGGGGTCGGCTTCCAGTCTAACCGGATGCAGCTGAATACCAGTATTTTACATGGAGCGACTGCCTATCTGACCTCCACAACCCAGTAACTGGGTAATATGATACCCCTAGGTAAGACTGGTTGTCAAGACTTTCGGGCTTCTGACGACCCATAACGACTGTCAAAGATCCACGTATGACAGCCGGGACCAACGGCTTAACGTGCTTTCCGAGGCACGGAGGAGTCTCGGTGTGTAAAGATGGTCACCCATCCACGGACCAACCCCGGCAAGCGTTGCTTAACCTGACGGATCGACCGGAACATGGAACTGACGTAGTAATTAATATCAGAAAAAAATTAGCTTTCAAGTTGTGATTACAAACACACAAGTGAAACTAAATAATTTAGCTTGTAAAATATTTCAGAGATTTTCAAAGATTTTTCTTGGCATTTTTTTCTAAAGTTTTGAGTAAAGTAGGTAAAAGTACAAGAAAAAAAAAACACCTAAAAGGCAGTGTAGAATTTTGTAAGTATAAGGTACGAGCACGTGAACAATAACACTTTACTTTGCTATGCTTTACTTTTGTATTTCCAATGGTGAATTCACAGAATCCTAACTTAAGAAATGCATCCGTCTACGTTACTATGCATAGTATAGAATACATTTTATTATCCATTGTTCTACAACTACTGTTCGCCGACGCAGAAATGCAAAAGCCGAGCCGTAATTTACATTTTATGCTTGAAAACATTATGCGCTTGCAGAGGAATGGGGAATTCATACATTAATGTAGTACAATTGTGTAAAAACATAATAAATACACATCATTTAAAGACCGGCCCGTTCGTATATCTGGCCGTAGACAATTGAAAATTTGACAATTGTGTTTTGTTGACACTTGACAGCAAGCAACCCGTCAAATAAAATATTTTGACAGACCGCCAAATACAGATAAACTTCAAAATAAAGCCAGTATTGCCATTTTATTTTTGTAAAAATAAATGAAAAGGTATTAAATCAGAGCCTTATTTTCTCGCGCGCGTATTAAATGTTGTCCGAGGGAAAATGGTTACATGGCGGTCGTAAAGTGGCTGGCAACCCGTCATTACTTGAAGCATTATTGCAAACTTAAATTACGACGCACGCCTTACTTGCACTTCAATGTTTTTGCGCTAACAAACCTGAAGGCAGATGGTGAGGCCTACATTTTAAATAAAATACATTTATCTAAAGACGACACGTTTGGTGCTGTGGCTAAGCTTTAGGCGGTTCACGCACGGAATAAATATTCCGGAATCCGGAACTCAGTAAAAAAGCTTTTTATTTTTCACTTTTTAGTGCTTGTGTGTTAATGTTTGAATTCCTTACATAAAGCCCTTTCAAACAATACCTCACATGATATATTTAATTTTGGAAAGTGGTAGGAGGGGGGTTGACGTACCCCCTCCCCACTTCCTTCAGTCACGTATAAACAAAGCAATTTGTCTTGTTACGGCAGTTCTGCTGTGATTTTATAAGGAGTTCCGTTCCATATCTCCAAAGTTCATCATCAGATCATGACAATATTCCTATGGGACCTATTCGGGACTATACTCTTTCAAACAAAAAAAGAATCATCCAAATCGATTCATAATTGGCGGAGTAATCGTAGAACAAATACACAAAAAAAAAAAAAAAAAAAAAACATACGCGTCGAATTGAGAACCTCCTCCTTTTTGAAGTCGGTTGAAAATGGAACGGTCAGTAGTGCTTACTGTATGCTATTGCCAAATAATATAGTCACACTGCAGATGTTTTCAGTACAGATTAAATAAAACTATTATAAAATTACAGTGCTCGATTTTATTAACTACAGTGCTCGGACATTTTGCTTTGCCTTGCCTTTACGATTTACGTCACTGCTATGGCCTTAAAGATCTGGTGGTTTGCTTAAGTGAGTTTAAATTGTAAAAGCACCTCGATACAGGAGAAATTCTGCATGTGGGACAGTGTTACTATATTTAAAAAAAGACGAATATTTATAAAAAGTAATTCCAATTAATTATACGAAAGCAAAATCCGCAAATGTTGTTAATTAAAATGAATGTTATCGAGAAAATAGGCATTCTAGTTTTTGATCATTAAAAATAATTAGTTGATAATTAGTGTTTTTTAGTAGGTATAGCCCGCTTTATCGTGCTTTTTAGATAAAATATTTTCAATAATATACTGTATATAAAATATTCCTTTATTGTTTTAAGTTTACTAATGAAAGTGTGATTAGATATTTTTAATTAAATATTTTAGAGCCTATTTGTAATTAGAGTACTTAATAGTAGAAATCCGCAAAAAATATAAACAATGACTAGTGTTAATTAATTGTTTATGAGATAAGATGTTTTAATTAATTCAAATAGGCTCTAGTTGGCAATTATATTGTTAAAATATATGATTATGTTTAAAAA
Source organism: Hoplodrina ambigua (assembly GCA_949774945.1). Lineage (NCBI taxonomy): Eukaryota > Metazoa > Arthropoda > Insecta > Lepidoptera > Noctuidae > Hoplodrina > Hoplodrina ambigua. The sequence goes on from OX458968.1 coordinate 13,430,705, forward strand.
AATAGCTAGTCCACAAGAATATTAAAATGAAAGCAGAATTTGCATGACTAAAAGGTGTTAATTATATTTGTAGTTCGTTATACTATTCATATGGTAATAAATAGTTGTGTGTGCCCGCATCCGGTCGTAAACAGAGTTATAACTATTGTCGCCCTTCCATTGAATAAAATGTTCAATAAATATTGTCATATAACACACAAAATAAACAATAAACATAACAGCGTGAGATCTGAGATTAAGATCTACTTAATATTAGTAAGAATTAGTTTTAAATTAAAAAAGTTTGTAAACGTATCATCATCTGCCTAGCCTTTTCCCAGCTATGTTGGGGTCGGCTTCCAGTCTAACCGGATGCAGCTGAATACCAGTATAAAAAATAAAAACTTTAAAATTAAAAGCTCAACGGCCAACGCACCTTAACCTTTGTTTAAAAAACAAAAAAAAAACAAAAGCTTTTTTAAAAAACCACAGACAAACGTCAGACAGTCGTCGCATTTAATTTACGAGTTAATCACAACGGTTACGAGGTCATTAGGCGATATTTTAACTTCTAACTCACGAACGCGTTAGTCAGAAAAGGGATATGTCTTTTGACGAGGTCGTTATCGTAGCTAAATGTGTAACAAAATGTCCCTTTACGCACAGTCACACGTTGCCTCCAAAATGGGCGTTAAGTTAAAACTGCACTTAAGATAGATAAACCTTGTTAATCTGTGGTTCTGTGAACCAATAAGTTTGAGTTTGACAGGTGTTAATTTTGCCGCGTAAATTTGAACATCGTAGGAGATAAAAAAGAATGTAGTAGATAAAACCAGCTAACTTTCATATTGTATATTATATTGTCTTCTTAGAGCGTTCCCTTTTAATATTGCAGTCTTACGAAAGATAAGGCATACTCATAACTACGCAAGAGACTTTACTTGCAATGTTTCAAAGTCAAAGTCAAAGTCAAAGTCAAAACATTTATTTCAATTAGACCATTTACAGGCACTTTTGAATTGTCAAAGAGTCGGTCAGTTAGTCCGAAAGTTGAAGCTAGTTGCTCGTTCCAAAACGGAGGTAGGCCTCTATGGAGAAGAACGAGCAAGAAACTCCACGGCACTCTTTTAAATTAGATTATTACAAAATCTTGGTTACATTATTCTTGTAGATTCTATATGTGATCACAATGAAGATGAATATAAAATAGTAGTAAAAAAAAATATAAAGAAATTAAAGCAATAGCAGTTAAGAGATGACCAATCCCAACTGACAGCACTCGTTCACGAGCATGACGCATGGATCAGCACCACCTAGCTCAACCATTATGGAGGGAGCCAAATGATCCAACACACGCGCCACCATCAGCGAGATATTTGAGTGAGCATGACAAGCTCTCAACTGCCATGCTTATTAAGTCAAAACACATCGTAACTTAATAAATAAAAAATGCTCCATGGTACTCACATTTACAAAATTGAAATAAATGATATTAAATTATACAATACTAACACTTTCAGTGTACTTATTCGTTGGATGACTGTGATATGTAAAAATAAAATAAAAAGTAATCGTACTGATAACAGTAAAAGTTATTCAGGTCGATATAAAAAAAGGGTAAGAAACATCATTCTCTTAAAAAAACAATCCTATTTAGTGAGCCCGAGTGGCTGTGGAGCAGGACTAGCATTTAGCCAAGCATTTTTGTCCGTGATATAATCATCTAACTTATAATATGCTTGATTACATAGTGTGCGTTTTATGCATGTCTTAAATTTTCTCTCATTTAGTTGGAGAATATCGACTGGTATTTTATTATAGCATTTTACACAGTACCCCATAAAAGAAGTGCTTACTTTCGACAATCTGAAACTTGGTTGATCTAATTTGTTCCTATTTCTAGTATTAAAATCATGTCTATCACTAATTTTCTTAAAAAGATGAAGATTTTTTCGAACATGCATAATGTTTTCATATATATATTGACAAGGTACCGTCATGATGTTAATTTTTTTAAACAATTCTCTTAGAGACTCGCGTCTGCCAAGATTATAGATGGCTCTGACAGCCCTCTTTTGCAGAACAAAGATAGAATTTATATCTGCAGCTCGTCCCCAAAGCAAAATACCGTAAGACATGATGCTATGAAAATAACTAAAATAGACTAGTCTCGCGGTATCCACGTCTGTTAATTGACTAATTTTTCTGACAGCGTAAGCGGCTGAACTTAACCGCCCTGCAAGAGATGTTAAGTGGGGACTCCACTGCAGCTTTGAATCGAGCGTAATCCCTAGAAAAACTGTCTTCTCAACGAATTCTAGCATGTCCTTGTTCAATATAACGTTACATTTACTCCCTCTAACATTAGGTAAAGCGAATCTTATACATTTCGTTTTTTTCTCATTTAACACTAAATTATTAACAGTAAACCAATTGTGAACCTTAAGCATAGCGTTATTTACGTCGTCAAGGTGCTGTGCTTGTCTATTTACTCTAAAAATGAGTGAAGTATCATCAGCAAATAACACCATTTGTGGTTGGTTTTCTAGTAAATGAGGTAAATCGTTTATATATACTAAAAAGAGGAACGGACCCAATATTGAACCCTGCGGAACGCCCATCTTTACTTTTAAGCTTGATGAATTTACACCGTTTATTTGAACTTGCTGTAGTCTATCATTCAAATACGATTTTACTAAGTTAAGTGCTAGATCACCGAGACCGTAATGCTCAAGCTTTAGGAGCAGTGTTTCGTGATTCACGCAATCGAACGCTTTAGAGAGGTCGCAGAAAATGCCAACAGCATCCTGTGAGTCCTCCCATGCATTAAAGATGTGCTTAATTAAAGTAACACCGGCGTCAGTAGTACAACGTCCTCTGGTGAAACCATATTGTTGATCGTGTAGGATCTTGTTACAGTTAAAATGATTGAGCATTTGATTGAGCATCACTTTTTCAAACACCTTGCTGAAAACCGGCAAAACCGAAACAGGTCTGTAATTATTGGTGTCCTTGCTATCTCCGGATTTGAAGAGCGGTATAACTTTGCTGTACTTCATTAAATCCGGGAATATCCCTTGGTCTACGCACAGATTAAATATTAAAGCTAAATAGGGTGCTATTGTCTCAATAATAGATTTACAGACATTAGTAGACATGCCCCACAGATCTTCGGTAGCCTTGATCTTAAGCTGTTTAAAAGCCTTTAAAACGACCACAGGGTTAATGTGTTTAAATTTAAATTCATTAGGACAGGCTGTAACATTCACTCTTAGTAAGTCAATAGCAAGTGAGGGTGAGGATTCTAAGATTTCAGTAGTTTTAATTGGAATACTAGTAAAGAATTCTGCAAATTCCTGAGCAACATCGATATTACTGCTTATGACACCTTGGGCAGTCTCAAGAGTGTAATCAGTATTATGTCGTTTGTTCCTATTTGTTTCGTTATTGATGATTTTCCAAACTGTTTTTATTTTATTTTCTGCCGATTTAACTTTGTTGCTAATGCACAAGGATTTAGCTGCTTTACACGCATTTTTAAAAATTTTTGAATAGGTTGCAACATGCTTATTAAAAGTTTCAGTATTTATGTAAGGCTTAAGGCCATACAGCTCAAAAAGTCTATCCCTGCTTTTCCTAATACCTTTTGTCGCCCAGTCGCTAAATAAAAACTTAGGGCAAATAGTTTTGGATTTTTTCTTAAAAATATTATTAAACTCTGTATGCACTACTGAACAGAATTCTTCATACAAAATATTACCATTATTCATATTAAAACCCTGGACACATAATTTACTAATTAAAATGTTATTAAATTTATTTAAATTACCAGATGTTATTGGTCTCGAATGTATCTGCACTTTTTGTAATGGTGTGTTGCACTCGAAAGTGACGGTTAGTCCGCTGTGATCCGAAGGAAGATAATGTACTATGCCTTTATCTAAGTAGTCGCAGCAACAAAAAACATTATCAATACATGTAGCAGTAGTCGACGTTATTCGTGTAGGTTCAAGAAACACATTTGACAAATTGAATGATTTAAAGAGACTAATAAATCTACTGCTGTTTGAGTTATTTTCTAAAATATTAATATTAAAATCACCACAGATTATTACTGATTTATTACCAGTTGCAAGTTTAGTCAAAACATCTTCCATTATAGTCTCAAATATAGAATAATTCTGATAATTTGGGGGTCTGTAAACGCACACTATAACATGCTTATCTAGCTCAACACTGGACAATTCAATAATATGCTCTATTGATAAGTCAACTATGTCTTTACGGGGCTTACATTTTACATTATTTTTAATTAAGATTAGTGAACCACCACGCAGCATGGATTTCCGGTTAAAACAACTGCCCACACTATAGTTCTCAAAGTTAATTAACATTTCATAATCTTTTAACCAATGTTCAGTTAAACAAATAATGTCGAACATTGTTTTTTCTAAAAAAAGTTCAATTTCTAATTGTTTGGAAGAAAAACCTTGAATATTCTGATGAAACAATTTTAAGGAATGATGCTTAACCCCCTTTTTACAATTTAATAATTGATTGCTAGAAGATACCTTGTTGTTGATAAGTTTAACTAAATTATTACTGGTACCTTCTGTTGTCTTACTTGCTAGTTTAGATTATTATTTGTGTTTACCACCTTTACATTAGTAATATTACTAAATAATGAGGTGCTCCTTGATGATGACTTCGACATACTAATTATGTCTGAGTTAATATTAAAAGCTAATAGCCAAGCTATCTGACGTCTAAAACTAATGGGCAGATACGCTGTATCCCTAGTCGATCTTAATTTTTCAACAAAACTGTTGGTGTCAAAAAATAGAAGCTTGTCACTATAGTGACTAACTAGAAAATTAAGATGATTAAGATAGATGTCAAAAGTAAAATTGACTTAAACTTTGCAGTCACTTATCTGTAAAAGTTTACCCCTGTCAACAATAAAGCAAGAATATATTCAGCAGTAATTGAGTGATGCTTCAACATACCTTTTATTTTTGTTACGATTTTATTATAGGTAAACAAATATCTACTTCAAAGTTATAGATCTAATGTCAATACCATTGACAGTCAGATGTTTGCCCGAACAATCCCGAACATGCAAATTGGAATAGTTCATAAGAAGTTCGACGTTCGGAATTTGAAATCGAATTGAACGTTTCTCGAATATCAAAGCGACAATTTGAATGTGAAGAATTTAAAGGTTGAAGTTTTTTAATATTACTCATAAGTAACTGACACTCAAGATTTTAAACAGTATAATAATGATATTTTTGATAATCTAGCACTCAGCTAACACTAATATTCTTAACAAACATCCACAGCAGCATGTGCTAATTTTAAACCTTCCAGATGGCTAGACTTCCCTTGCTAACCAAACTATAAAATATAAAAATCTTTCGCAGCAGTCCGTCTGGTTTCCTACATTCTCCATATGCTGTCAGTCAGATATTAGATATGTTATTCTTACTCCTAGATTGAACAGCTATTGAACTCATTGAACTTTTAATATAAACTTTATGTTTATAAAAATTAAATTCTAAATTGAATGCACGGTAGGGAAATTCATAATATGGGAGCTTCTGATCTTGGAGTAAAGGAAAAACGATTTCCTTTATTATTAAAAAGTTATAAAAACTCAAGGAAATCTACCATTAAAGAGAAACAGGTATTATAAACTGAGCTAAAGTAACCATCAAAGAAACCACTGACCAGATAGATTTGAAAACTGAGGATCTAAAATGGGATTTACAAAATACACTTTTGACTACGAATTCCTAGAATTGCTTATGTACTAGCTTTTGCCTTTTAGTTCTTAAGGATTAGTAATCTTTTGATAATAAAATATTGCCTTAAAAAGTCAGGGATAAACGTAGCTTTCCAATAGACCTATATAGATAAAAAATCTTCAGAATCGGGACAGCCGATTCAGAGATTTTCGTGTCCAAACTAAAAAACAAACAAGCTTTATAATGTTAAGCCTAGAATAAGGAAGATGAGATTGTAGGGATTCTTTCGTAAAAATAAAAATTGCAATATTTAGTACAACTATAATGTAAGAGAAAATTTCTGACATTTCCAAAAAAAAAAGGAAAACATTTTTTTTTTACTTTTTCCAGTCTGCCATTATTATTTAAATCGGTATAAAAACTCCTTTTGTGTGGCGGTGATGCCGCTACAAGATAGAGGAGATCCTGTTGAAAATCTAGCAAAGAAAAACTATAGACACACCTGTAACAATTATACACTCTAAGAACGTGTCAAACTAATTAATTAGCAATTACGTATGCCAATGATGGTAATCAAAGTACTACGCTCTCTAGCGAACTCATTAATATGCACTTGCTCATCTAAACCGGGAATGATGATCGATCCGACGCCGAAGGTGGCTCACACTTAATAACTCAATTTCATGCAATATTCTACGTTGTGAGCTACAGCAGGTTCGAGCTTAGTAACATCAGATATTTTAGTGAGAAACCTCCTTTTACGAAACCTTCTTTGTTTGAAAAATACATAGATAAAACAAGTATAGTTTTCGTGAGACAGGTGTAATAAAATGAATGAACGAATGACTGAATGGAAAAAATGCCTTTTTTACAAATTCGCAGCGCAAAAGACACTATTTTCTGAATGAAACATAAGAACTTGTAACTGCACTTGTACTTAGAACTGAGTTTTTTACGGTTTCATACTCGAAGGCTGCCAAAGGGACCCTATTACTAAGCCTGTACGGGCTGTATCTGAATCGTATTAAGTAGAGTATATAAACTTTTAGATTGAGTATTTTTATTGCCGCTATAACAACAAAAAATAAAAAGACAGTATTATAATCTTGTACAATCGTTTTTTAATTTGGTTTAAAATGTCAAAGCTGAATGAACACAAGATTTATAATTCTCATAAATTTTAAGTCTCTACAACTATCCCATATTACTTCCAAGTTATAGTACCACGAACTACGCAAACTACACTATCGTAGTTGAGTAGTGAGAGGTCGATGCTATCTCGTCTATCTGGGTGAAGAGGCACTCCTGAAGCCATTGTCCCACCTGGACCACAAAGGTATATAGGTCGGCCACGTAGGAAGCTTTATAATGTAGGAGACGGAGGAATTTACGTAATATTTGTTGAAGGAAATGGGATGGTGGTGATGGAACACGTTTGGTGCGAAAATGTCTCTATTTCTGTTACTAAAATGATAAGTGTTTTTTGAAAATTACGTCTTTTTTATACGAATAAATATATGTAAAGGAATTAGCGAGGGACTCTATGATCTTTCCTATCTTCTATCAAAATTAAAGTCTAAATGTGTCGTGTAGCAAAAATCCCTAAAACGACTGGACCGATTCGACAATTTTTCCTTTTTTTGTGATCATAATATCCCAGAGATTCATATGAAATATTTTTTTGGAATATTTGCATCCGTACGAAGTCGAACAAGATAAAAATTCTAGGAGGAGGGGAATAAGCTAACGTCATATTTATGATAAAGTAAATTAATCTCTTAGAATTGGTCGCTATTGAAAAGTCCTATGAGACGAAAAGTCAAGGGCTTGCAGAAAAATTATCAAACTTCGAAATTTTTGTTAATTTAGAGGAATTTTTACGGTTATTTGTATTTCAGCGGGCTATCTCCAAGAATACCGGGAACCTCATAAGTACAAAAGCTCCTTCCACGAGCCCAAATAGTTGGAACATGTCCATTGCCACGTCATGTTTACTTTAGGGCCCCATGAGTTTGTTTTCGAGCGATGTAAGCAGACGGCTACAGCGGCCAAGCAAAATATTATATTATTATCTGTTAACCATGAACGTGAATAGTTCACATAGTGAATAATGTTACATAATATTTAGACTGGTTTTGTAAGATGGCTGGTTTATCTAGGCATTCTTGGCCATCTCAGGAATTTGCCCTAACAGGAAGGGGTCTAGCTTTTAAGAGGGAACAGACGGATTTAAATATTTTTTTTAATTAAACTAGTTTTAGGTAGGTCGAAATGAGACCATTTATAGACACCAAACATGATATAATTACTTAAATTTTACGTTCACATGTTTTATATCATGTGTAGATCGCCATTTTTAAGTCTTGTGATTTCCGAACGACACCTCATTCATCAATATACTACTAATAGTGTAGGAGATGTGCGCACATAGATGAACCCTACGTAGACTGCTAGTCATAATTGTAACAGTCAAGTAAAACTTAAAAAAAAAACAGTTTATCCTAACCTAGAAATAGACCTTAATATGTTCACCATTGTGTACATTATCCATTACCACTACCAGAATGATAAGTAAAAGAATCCTAAGCACACTCGACACACTCTACTTTATGTGGGTAGTTGATAGTCGTAACAGTTGGCGCCATCCATCATGGTTCGCACGCCATTACACACATTAGGTACTCCTCACTCCTCGGCCGTCACGTATCGGCTTCACATCACACTGTTTCTTATGGCTAAAGAGCATTCATGCCGAAGTCTCTCGTACAAACATTCAAGGCAAAAATCTTGGAATTAATGTAGAATAATTTAAGTGTTATATTATTTTAGACTGCCTCGTTAGTATATTATATAGACCATGAGGTACAAACAAACACAATTGGCGAAATGTGGGTATGTCTGGTGTGTATGTTAATGGGTTAACCTCTGCCTAACCTTTCGAGGATTACAGTCGTGAAGTTATGTTATTTTTTTCTTTACAAAAGTGTTGTACATACTGATTCTTTAGATATCTTGCGTCTACGGATAAAGTTTAATTAAAATTGGTTCTTATAAATACTCAAGATTTTAAACTTGAATATACATAAGTAGAAATAAATAAAGAACTTGATATGTTCCATTTAGTACGTGTTGAAATATCGAAATCTTCGGTAAGTTTTGTAGGTTACGTAAAATATAAAATGTAAGTTCTACTCTGTAAAACTCTCTCTTGGCGAATTTAGGTGAAGAGAGCTATCAAGTATCAATAGGCCGGCTGATGTAGGATCAATGTCCTGAGAAGAAACTGATGACATAACAGTCTTCTGAACACTTCAACCAATACTTTCAATCACAGACTTTGTTCTAGTGACATCAAATTTAATGTTGCGAGCAGCGAAAAATGGAAAGTATAACTATTCTACTAGATGTTTTTTTCTCATTTCAAGATTACCTTACCACCTGGTACAACACATTCAGCTTAAACGCGCCATAAACAACTCGAAATGTTTTTACCTGAAAATAAAAAAAAGATTCTTACGTAAGTACATCATTGTTGAAATGTTGATATTATCGCACGCTCGTAAAGACATGAAATCACTTAACTATTGTAGGTCGAGGGCTCTAAGGATTATGGGCACATTGGCTATTTAACTGGCATTAAAAAAAGGGAAGGACGACTCAATAAAACATTGTGTGTCGAAGCGGAAAATTGTGACGAGTGAAGAACGCTTTTTGAACGGTTGAAGTATTGAAGTACTTATAGATAATATTGGACAGTCGCGTACAAGAATTTTATTTTATAAATGTTAAAATTTTTATTTTGTTTGCAATTTGATTGTGTATCAAAGTAAAAATTGGACCGATTTAAGCAAAAATGTTCCAACCCACAACCTCGTCAATTTTGAGATTTTGTGACCTATGTACTCCAAATAAGGTATATTTTAACATATCAAAGATGAGTCTTAATATCAAAGATGAGTCTTTGATATGTTAAAATATACCTTATTTGGAGTACATAGGTCACAAAATCTCAAAATTGACGAGGTTGTGGGTTGGAACATAAGGTATATTTTAACATATCAAAGACTCATCTTTGATATGTTAAAATATACCTTATTTGGAGTACATAGGTCACAAAATCTCAAAATTGACGAGGTTGTGGGTTGGAACATTTTTGCTTAAATCGGTCCAATTAATATTATATTAAATTTATTTCGCTGTCTTTATTTTAGGTTATTTTTTTTGGGTAGGTAAGTATTTACAGACGAATAAATATGGCGGTTTGACAGCTTTTTGACAATCGTATCAAACTGTTATACCTATCATTCTTATATCTAACTATTAAAAACTAAGCCTTTAGAATCTTAAAAATTGCGTTGTTTGTTACAATATAACCTGTATAAAAGTAGGTACATACTTAAATATTTCTATGTATAATAAGGAAAACCTCATTTCCTACGTAACTATAATTTATAAAACAAAAAAAAACGCTTAATATAAACCTCACGATTTTCTTACAATAATTATCAAAAGACCACTTAGTTTGATAACAATAAACATGTCTGTGTAAGCGGATCTTAAGATGAGCTCAATATTTTATGGCGCTATAAAATTTGAATTAATTCATATATTAATGTAGAACGATGTTGTAATCTTGATGCGTGGGCGTGCCTCGTAATTAAACGAGTATGTAATTGATATTCGTTGATTAAGTTGGAATTTACTGATTCATTATAAAGACAACAATATTCCGATTGAGACTTTTTGATATCACTTAATACTTACTTACGATACTTTAAAAGTTTCTTGTTCTTATCTACCGTAATTTATGTTACAACGTCAATCTGGATCTATAATAATAAAATTACAAAGTATGTATTAACTATCTCGTTGGTCTAGTGGTCGCAAAGCGGGACTGCTGAGCATGAGGTATATGTTTCGATTCACAGGTAGAGCAAAATGTTATTGGGATTTTCTATCAGGAATTTCTCAGTAGCAGCCTCGGAGCCAGGCAGTAAGCTCACCCCCTCTTACATGCTATGTTTAAGTCCCGTAAACATAGCTGGCAAAATGTGGGTGTACTAATGGGCACACCTCTGCCTAACCCTTGGAGATTACAGGCGTGATGTTATGTGTAAAGTATGTACAATTTATAAATGAGAAAGGGGCAGCAAAAAGCTTATAAGACATCATAAAAACCTCGTCCGCATCGCTGTCAATGTCACAAGTGCCCAAAGGGCTGGTAGCATATTTGCAACTCTTTGGCCCAAGTAAAGATTCTACTTTAAATCTTCAACTCACACATTAAACCTTATAATTTTTAATTTATTAAGAATGTCAATAAAATAAATGTCAAGTACTACCAAAAACAAAACGCCCAATTACTTTATGCGTCCCCGTTTAGAGAAACTGGCGGAACAGATAAAATGAATAAAACATCTTCATTTACAATTCCTGAGCACTACTGTCGGTGGCTGTACACCGTTTTATTGCAAAACATAAAACGGTATTTCTACTAATCCTTATCTTTAAATCGGAGCAAAAGTTCGAACTTTGAAGCTTAAGAATGCACAACCATTTTTTTTTTCTATTTACTCTTTTTTTTTTGACGTGGACAAAGGAATGGCAAGGCGAGAAGCTACAAAATATTTGTTCAAACATAAAGATAGTGATGTTCTTGTGTTCAATTTTACTAGATTTGGTGCCGCTCACTTATTTTTATTTAGATATCGTATAACTTGTAGCCAGAAGAAAATCAAGAGAAATGGAAAATGAACAAAAGTGAAAAGCTTTTCTATAACGTTGTAATTTTAGGTAGTTTTAATTTTAAATATTACTTTACGTGTTTTTACTATTTTGTTATTAAAATCATGTTTTGGAAGATCGCTTTAATCAACAAGAAAATAAGCAACCGTATATTTAGGTCTGATTTTTCAATAATAAGATAATTCTAAACGGAGAAAACAATATGGCGGTTTGATAGCTTTTGTAAAAAAAAAAATATATCAAACTGTCATATTTATTTTTCTGTTAAAAGTCATTCATCTCATTTGCAATATTTTTTATTGTTATTTCTATATTTTATTACTACATTTTTTTATTCTGCGTTATAATTAAATAAATAAATATTTCTCTCTCCCATCCCTACAGGAAGGTACATAATGCTCACGAACGATGATGAATGGACTTCAATAGCGTTTATTACCTCATCGCTAAGTAATTCGAGTATTTGAACAACACAAAGGACTTAGTTTTTAATAAAACCGTGTCACTTGAGCGACCTTATTGTTGCTATGTTTATTCAACATGTTTGAAGTAACGTTACATTACATTGTAAATTATTTGAAACAATTTTTTTTGTTCGACAAAAATGTATGAGAAATATTTTCTGATGTAAGAAAAGAAAAGTATTGTATTTTACTAATGCCAGCCCATTTTTGTTGCACTTCAAGGCCTCTTCTCGTACAGAGAAGGCGCGAGCATTGATGACCCTTCCTCAAGGTGCATTGACGATTTAAAACTTATATTTTTATCCAGTTTTTCGCACGATGTTTTCTTTCACCGATATCGATGCTAACTTTAAGACTTTCCTTCATACTTTGCTTAAAAATGGACGCATGAGCAAAACTATGACGATGTCAAAAATATTGCAAATACTTTACTCAGACAGATTTCTCGCTTCCGCCCGCAGTAGCAAACCACAGAATACCAACATTAAGTATAAAAACAATAATTATTTTATTCTTTCCTTCAGGATAACTGGAAATGCATGAGTCACATCCCCAAACCCGAATGTATGGAGTGGGTGGAGCAATCTTTTTCTCAGTTAGAAGCAGCTGCATTCAACATTAAATAATTACTCACATGTACTATAGGTACCTGTACTCATGACATTACCCAGCATCTCGAAATAGCAGAGTGTCAGTACGTTAGATTTTTAATGATAACGTTAATTTCACGTCCGGAGCGACGCGGGAGCAACTTGTAGGGTTGCCAATGGTAAAATTTTTGACACCTGTCAATGTCACTGTCATTGTCAATGTCATTTTACTAACCCTAAAATGGAGCTGTTTGGGAGATTCCCATTCTTATCTGGAATGGAAATCTGAATATACTGACGTAATAGACGCAAATTAGTGAGGTTTTTTGCGACAAATTTTGGTGGTTATGGATGTTTCCTTTAGCCTGTTCATCAATGAATATTCTTTACATATTGCTGCAATACTCTCCGGTATTCGTTAGGCGTAGATAGAGAGGGCAGACAAGTTGACAGACAGGTCAAAAGTTCATTTTAGGGTCAGTATGGTCAAGAACGTCAAAAGTTCATCAAGTTTCAATTCGCTGTTTTGTAAAGGCCACTACCCACACTAATATCGAAGTGGAAAGGACTTTATCAAACAATAATTTTACAACACAACCAAACTGTCGCTTAGTATTTTTTTCCTTACCTCTATCGAAATTCTGTCTGTATGTCACCTCATCACGGCAAAAACACTGAACCGATTCTAATCATATTTGACTCAAACTTATGATCTGAATAAGGACATAAGTTACTTTTTAATCCGCGACTTCATCAAGGTAAGTTGAAAAGCTAGTTACCATAATTAGTTGATGACGTCATTATGTCACTTATAAAAGTTTCCATTTTGACAGTTAAACAACATGTGTTACCCAATACGCCTGGAAGTGTCCCACGCTATCACAAAATCACCAATTTACTACATCAATCCTATATCTTAGCGTACACTATCTAATCTTGATCGTAAACACTGATACATTTGTCTAATCGCCAAATGAAAGTGACCCTTCCTTTTTATTGTATCTTTATCAGTATTGATAAGAAGACAATATCAAATAATATGTCAACAAAAGCGGGGAAACAAGACTGTAGTGACAGGATGTTGTTGTTGTGAAAGAGAGAAAGAAAAGCCACGTGCACGGAAAAATAATAATAAATTAAATACAAAAAAAAAACATTATTGTGAGCCTTCCTTCAGCTGCGCTATTCGCCAATATTCGCTAGTTCGCTACCAATGCGTACGCATAAATGCGCGACGCCGGTTACAGTCGAAGTCAAAAATCTAATCATTTATTTTAATTAGGCCATTAGAAGGCACTTTTTAACGAGATTTACAGGAGAAAAAAAAATAGTTTTGAATCCAACTGCCGTAGTATTAAAATTACATACTCTGTATTTGAACTCGAAAGATGCAAACAGTTGGCACGTTACAACAATCCTCAATACAACAGCCTCGCAATACCGTAAAACTATCAAAACAAAACAACCATTTAAATCAGGCAATCTATTCAGGATTTGTGGCTATTCCATTAACTATTCTTAGCCACAGACCACACACCAAACTTAAGCAAGATTAAGCCGTCAATACATTTCATATTTCGAACACAACCAACCCTAACGTGCGGCGTGCTATCTTTAGCCGTTTCCCGGTGCGATCTCGATGTGTTAAGTAAACAAAGGTGGTGTATGAGCGCTCGGTCGATATACCACCGGCCACCGCAAATAGACGCCGTGTGTCATGCGTTGCAACGGAAGGGTTATACTAGGGTGTAGTGATGTGCTTGTGTTCTGTGAACTGTCATTACGGGGATTTTGTAGGTAACTAGTAGCTAGGCAGTTTTTATTTAAACACAATAGTTAAGTCAGTAGCTGAATTCTATTTAACTGTTAGCATTAGTTATGAAACCAAAAATATTTCTTCATCATATGAATCTTACGGTCATCAATTTCATTATTTCTCGTATATTGGACACAGAGACAAACGCATAATTCACACATTTCAGTAAAAAAGAAGTGTCAACACAAAACCTCTTACAAAAAATTCGTAACACAGCAAACATTTAAATTACAGAATAGTCAACAATTAAAGACATTTCATAAGAGTCGGTTTGTCTCCACAAAGCTGAGAACAATGCACATACATGATGCAGATTAGATAATGCAGTATCTAAGCGCATAGACGCCGCGTTTTGTCCAAAACCTTATGTAAATTTGCGCACAGTGTGTACGGAAGCCGATACCGTGGGCGGTATTACAGAAATGCTTTTTTAAACCGTTGAGAAACATGCTGTAACCTCCTTAGTCGATTTTTGGTTAATCGTTATGGCGGCCGTTGTGATAGTGTTGCCATTATTCTTCATTAAGTTGCCATAGTTGGATGTAGAATGTAGATTTTTACGGTTTCGTTCTAGAGTATTTTTAAAATAATTGATACTGTTTTGTAGTCGTGTATTTTATTGGTTTTATTGCACGGTTCACTTAAGATAAATGTTATGGTAGATTGCTTCCTAAGGGTACTAATTCTACAAAAGGATAATAAAAATCATTTACAACAGCCATTACGCATTATTAAAGAACACCAACACGCATTGGCAGAAAAAAAAACACATCTAGGTATATGTAAACCAAGGTAATTTTAAAAATGGAATGGATGACCATAAAGTATGAACATTTATTACTGGCCATGTCATTTTGTAACCGACCGCATGTAAACGCCGCGTCGAAATGTTAAACGTCACATAAATAGCTTATTTAAAATTAAATAAATAAATAAATTGTAATCGAGAAACGAATATCAACACAAAAATTTACAAACAAATTGTCAAGCGCGCGTGCTGCATGGGTTGACTAAATTATCAACAGCCAATCGAATCACTAAACTTGTGTTTAATTTTCACACGTCAATAACTTCGTGGTTTCAAAAACGATAGCGAGTCGACGCATTCGGTTCGGCATTCTCAATACGAACTTAACTGATTAGGTTGTATTGAAAATGCCGAACCGAATGCGCCAAACCGCTTCTGTGTATTGTGACCCTTAGAGACAGGTAACATCACTAATTGATGATGAAGGAAAACATCGTGAGGAAACAGGCTTATTTAAGGTCTAAAATCGCGAATGCCAATGCGCTCTGATCAAGCGTGGTGATTTATGTAATTTAGTACATTCACTGTATGAGAAGATGACATAGCCGATATAGCTCTCAGAATAACGAAAGGCAAGTGGCAATAGACAGGGCACATAGCTCATAGAGCAGACGGCCGTCGGGGTCGTAAGGCTTTCGAGTGGCGACCACGTACCGGGAAGCACAGTGTGGGAAGGGCCCCCCACCGCTTAGTAAATATCGCGGGAAACCGCTGGATGCGGGCAGCGCAGGACTGGCCATTGCGGCCATCTTTAGGGGAGGCCTTAGTCCAACAGTGGACGTCGTTCGACTATGATGATGATGAGAAGAGGCCTTTACCCTACAGTGGGACAATTACAGTCCGAGACAGTATATAGATACAAGTAATAAACTTGTCATTCTGAGTTTACAACTGGGAGAAATCCGGATTCACAATTGTGCCAAATGACCTAGAAACGCAAGGAAAAGTGTAAATACAACTGAAGTTATCTTGGCATTTTGTATCGTGTTAATTTACACTGCAGATATAATTATTTAGGGTATTATGTAACAGTATAATTTAGTGAGTATCAGTGTCGGGTATTTTAACTTTTAGTAATTGACAATTGACAATGTTTAGTATTAGCTATTTAAAAATATAATGTAGTTATTATAACTCGCCGCATTCCAGCTAGTTGCAAACTTAGCTCGACCAAGTTTTAAAAAGGTAAAATCACAATTGAAATTGAATGAATAAAACCTCTTTTTACTTAGGATAAAACTGACCTACAAAATATAAATACTATGAAAAAAAAAATGTTATTTGGCCGGCGATATGCATGCGTCAGTAAAATCGAACAATGCGCCAAAATTCAAATTCCCGCGTTGCATAGATCTTGCAAAAAATCCCCTTTGTGACAAATAGAGAAAAAAAGCTTTTTTACAAAAAAATATGACCACCTTCAAAAACTACAAAATAAAAAAAATAACTTTAGCTTGAAAGTCGGCGGCTTTGGTTTTGTTTCTTGTTATGTAGGTATTGCCACCGACTTCCAAGCTAAAGTTATTTTTTTTATTTTGTAGTTTTTGAAGGCGGTCATATTTTTTTGTAAAAAAGCTTTTTATTTTTCACTTTTTAGTGCTTGTGTGTTAATTTTTGAAATCCTAACATAAAGCCCTTTCAAACAATACCTCACACGATATATTAAATTTTGGAAAGTGGTAGGAGGGGGGTTGACGTACCCCTCCCCACTTCCTTCAGTCAGTCATCGACTACACGTATAAACAAAGGAGTTCCGTTCCATATCTCCAAAGTTCATCATCAGATCATGACAATATTCCTATGGGACCTATTCGGAACTATACTCTTTCAAACAAAAAAAGAATCATCCAAATCGATTCATAATTGGCGGAGTAATCGTAGAACAAACACACAAAAAAAAAAAAAAAAAACGTACGGGTCGAATTGAGAACCTCCTCCTTTTTGAAGTCGGTTGAAAAGTGATCT
The DNA here is from genome assembly GCA_949774945.1 of Hoplodrina ambigua. Lineage (NCBI taxonomy): Eukaryota > Metazoa > Arthropoda > Insecta > Lepidoptera > Noctuidae > Hoplodrina > Hoplodrina ambigua. The sequence goes on from OX458968.1 coordinate 13,447,819, forward strand.
TACTGGTTTCCAATTTTCGAATACCTAGGTGATCATTATATCTTTACATGCCTATGAGACGGTAGAACATGGAGATATGATTTTCTTGTAATGATAACATATTTATAGACCCATTAGGTATATCAACCCATGTTTACTAAGGAAATAAATGATTTAATTTGATTTAAGCCACCATTTTTTTTTTTTCGATGTTCGTAACCCAAAAAATGATAATATTTAGACATAAGAAAATCTTTGTGACATTGAAATGTTTTATTTTAAGAACGCAAAAAAAGTCTAAATTCAGAAATCATCTAACAAAAGAAAAAGAGGCACAGATAGTATCGTTTAACAACAGTTCCAACTGAAAACTTCAAATAACCAACATGAGTGTCCAACTTTCGAGATCAAACCCAAACCATACATGTTTTAAACATAATCCAACCAAGTTAGATTCCATTCAAACATTCCAGGAAACAAATGTATAATTAAAACACGTTTCAAACAGCTATGAAACAAAACATGGTATAATGTGGAATGTAGGTAGTTAATGTAGTACACACATCTGTATGCAGCTTACTTATACACACTGCTGTAACACTTGTGTCTACAAATTACATGGTATTCAATGACCCTATAATGTTTTTTTTGGGTTTTTAGATTGGTGGTAGATCGAATTTAAGACGACACAAATTCAATGTTTAAAAAGATGGTTTTGAAACAACGTTGCTCGTTTTTGTTTTAAGAAAAGAATGTGAATGACGTATTCTGATAGAAGTTGACAAATATATATATTTTTTTCAATAAATGTTTAATTGCACAAAATTAAATTATATAATTATATATTTAATTATTAGACTGCCTTATTGGTCTAGTGGTCGCAAGCGCGACTGCTGTGCATGAGGTCTTGGGTTCGATTCCTAGGTCGGGCAAAGTTTTATTGAGTTTTTCCATCAGGAATTTCTTAGTAGCAGCCTCGGAGTCTGGATTTGTGCCCGGTTGATGGCAATAGGCTCGCCCCCTATTACATGGGACTAAAAACATAACTGGCGAAATGTGGGTGTACTAATGGGTACACCTCTGCCTAACCCTTCGGGGATTACAGGCGTAATGTAATGTTATTAAATTATATAAAATGAGAAAAGAAACTTAGTACTAATATTTAATAAGCTTGGGGCTAGAAACTTATCGTTACTCGCACTGCCAATCAAATGTAATATTTTGTCATTAAAGTGTTAAAATTTTGTTTATGGTTTGGCCCCTTCTTTCATGGGGCTTTGGGCACTTGCCAATAGAGAAAAGAGGCCTGACACACAATCCTTATACTAAACCATTCGTTTCCACTGCTGCGAACTACTCGAAAAGTAATGAATACCACGATTGTATCGTTTCAGAGAAAACCTATCGAATACAAAGATTAGATACTTACGTGGTATAACAATTAGTTCCAGGCGTTATGTCACTTGTTACCACAAGATAACACAAGTAGCATGCGGTGGAACCTGATAGCTTGATACTATATCTGAAGGGCCTTTTTGTAAGGAGTGTTGGTAGCGTGTTCATGATAAAAGATCCATGTAGGTAAATAAATATGAAACACTATTTCGCTTTAGAATGATAAGAATTCGAAGACTCGACAGTCTAAATCTATACAAATAAATAAAATTGAAGTGTCTGCCTCGTTGGTCTAGTGGTCGTAAGCGCGACTGCTGTGCATGAGGTCTTGGGTTCGATTCCCAGGTCGGGCAAAGTGTTATTGGGTTTTTCCATCAGGAATTTCTCAGTAGCAGCCTCGGAGTCTGGATTTGTGCCCGGTTGATGGCAATAGGCTCGCCCTCTATTACATGTGACTAAAAAACATAACTGGCGAAATGTGGGTGTACTAATGGGTACACCTCTGCCTAACCCTTCGGGGATTACAGGCGTGATGTTATGTTATTGAAGTGTCTGTGTGTAATATTGAAATAACAGCTTTTTACTTCTTCTTTCGAGTCGATGATTTAAGACAATCCTTTTTTTTTTCTATAATTTTTGGGTCCAGTAGGTGGCAATTTTTTGAATCCGTCTAACGCCAATAACTCTCCAACGACATTTAAAACGAATCCAAGGAACTTTATACGGCACATACTGCACATGATTTCAGTATATTTCAAAGAATTCCTTTCAAAGATAAAGTTGAAGGAGAGTCTAGTTCATGAATAATTTTACACTCCACTTGAATGTGGCAGCAGGTGCACTTGATACCGGTCCAGGCTTTGCACAGTAGAAACGGTTTATCTTACTAATATTATAAATGCGAAAATTTGGATAGATAGATCTTTTTTTTACTCAATCACGCCTGAACGGCTGAACGGATCTCGATGAAATTTGACATATAAATAGATTATTGTCTAGAGTAGCATATAGACTTCTTTTTATCCAGGAAATATGTACGGTTCCTGTAGGACGCAGACGATGTCGCGGCGGACGCTAGTATTAATATTTTAACCATGCAAACGTGAGGTTTTAAGAAAACAAGTGAGCAGCATTTAATAGCGCCAATAATGTGCAACTTATAAATATTTTAGGCTTTCTTGCAAAAACATATGAAAAGTATGTCAATTGATTGATAATGGTGCCGATTCCCTTGATCACAAACTAGACTAAATTTAGAAAATTGACATCCCGTACTAACATCCAGCGAAAGAAAAGGACGGTGACATTTAATAACTAAGTTACAGATGGCAAATTAGTTTTACCTCTAACTTATATGATTATATTATATGATGTCAACTATAATTGTATGGATGTGTCAGATTGACTAAATTTGACAGCTCTTATTTGCATTAGTCTCTTTCTTGTTTTATTGGACAGAAAAAGATAGAAATAGTCTAATTTTAGTTTAGTTTGTGAACAAGAGAATCGGCCCCAGTACCCTACCCAATTAGTCGCCACGTCTGTACCCGCCGTAAGACTGCACAAATTCCGCACACAACAACAAATAAACAAAGACCTGAGAAATAAAACGGTTAATTTGAAGATTGTAATAAGAATTAAGAGAGTCGGCGCCACCACGCGGCAGGCGCTTCATAAATCACGCTGTCTGACATAAGGGACTGCCGACTGGCAAGCAATATAGGTACTGATGCTAAGGGTTTGGTCAGACGAGACACTTTTGAGCAACTTTCGATTTAAATTGTGGTGATTTAATATAACGTTCAAATTTAAATTGTTTTAGAATCACTAAGAATTTATATTTTATAAAGGTTTTATTTTATTTTTTACACAAAAATAATATGTTGGTTGACGTTGAACGTATAGAGGCTTCAAATATTATTTTTCTCAGAGATGTACTTAAAAGCAAAAGGTTAATGAATAAAGTATATTTATATAAACCGTAATCTTCTCCAACTTCATTGCTGCATAAAGACAAATGTAAAGCAGCTGTCCAAAAAAAAGAAGCAATGGAATGAACACTAAGTGTTATGTCAATGAGTCACCGACAAGGGTGAATCACCCTACCTGCGCGCACGCCGAGACCCGAAACTGTTATTAGAAAGAGACAGAAGACCTACCGCACACCTTTTGTGGACCCCTATGGTAAAAAAGGAGGGAAGTGACAATTTATTTTAGATATTTTTGACACCGAAATGGGAAGCTTCTAAAAAGATATTCCAACTTTTGAATCATTCGTTACTTAACCGCTTTGTACTAAAGTTATGTGGCTTTATAACTTGGCTTAAAGTTCAAGATTTATTAATAATAACGTGGTCTAAGCTAAGCTTTTACTAGCACTAACATAACCGTAGTAAAATATTATTTAATGTTGAGAACAATGCGTCTTGGGAGGTCTAAGAAGCACCGCTTGATGATTTGAAAATGTCTGACTTCAAATTGTTTTACAAAGCCTTACTGGGATATTTATGAATATTAGGATATTGTATTGAAATACTAGACGTAGCATGGAGAAAGGAAGTTATAAATCTGGCCAATGGGCATTAAAATATTAGGTTTAGAACTTTTACAAATTAAAAGAGTACCTAGGAAATTAAAATTAGACACGTAATTCAAAACTATGCTTTAAAGCAGCTTCAAGAAATAGTAATAAGAAAATAATAATATGACAGTATTAAATATGTACAGTTTTTTTTTGTTTCATCAAATACATACTAACATTTATAAGCATTAGGATATGGAAAATAGAGTCTATTTTAGATCAATCCTTCCAAACTCTGAGCTTATGAACGTTTTAGAACACACAGCCTTTGAATCTGTTTATCTAAAATAAAAGAGCTATCAAAAAAGGTAGTTAAAATAGTTGACCACTTTCCAAAAATGTCGGCTTACTCAATTTAACGATGGAGTTAACGTCGAAAAGGTTCCACAAAATCTACAAGCGTCCACCTTTACTACAACTATGAATTCATTGGCCCAATAAATTATAATACAAAGGGATCCGACAAACAGCTAATTAGCATAACGAATAAATGCCTATATTATCTGTGCTTATAGATCGAATCTTTGACGGGTGTAAAAAGTCACTTGACAGAGCCGAAAGTTGCATTTTTTTCCGATCATTGCGATATTTTTTTTTGTTCTTGCCTGCCTTACTGGTGCCGTGGATGTTAAAGTTCAAAGTTACAATTTTTTTTTACTTTAACGCTACCAAGTTTTTACCTATTATAATATAAACACTAATTATCTACCCCTAATACGGCCGACGTATCTTGGCAGCTCTGAAGTTAGCAGATTGCTGCGCACTAAAAAATATCGTTTTTATAAGATACATTGCGCAGCCAAACAGCTAACTTCATACCGCCAAGATACGTCGGCCGTACTATAGTTTTGTATGCACCCATAAAGTATAGAGTTTTCGCGCTACATTGCACTTTTAAACTGTGATTTTTCACACCAATTTGTCGTTCAACAGCAATCATTTTTCCTCAAGACTTAATTTACTTGGTTTGACGGGCAGTATACGTAGTTAACAGGTATGTGTTGTGTCTTTTTTACACCCCCTTTGAGGCTTCAACGACAAATATTTGATAAGAAGTTATCAGAATTTGAAGTGATCCATATTTCAGCCACCTCACGCGTCAAGTCTCTTGAAATACAAACGCAGCTGTAGAGAATCAATATAATCGAGAAGTAAATATATAAAAGGAAAATTCAGAGAATATCGGCAGAAATTTTATACGAGTTCACAAACTTATTCTTTGAGAATAACGGTGTTATATTGAGCGTTAAAGATCCAAGTTTGCGAAGTTGCAGAATATTCTAATAAAAATTTGAATTTAGAAGCTTCGGGGACTGTTTAAGTAGCGACGGCTTATGAGTTGAAGTTAGTAGCATATTGCACAAAATGTTATGCTTTTAGAAGGATCTATTAGTGAACTGGACTGTCTAAGATCCCATCCAGCCTCGCCCTCTGTATTGGTCTCTCTAAGATCCGATCCAGCCAGTCCCCTCGCTGTACTTACTACCTCAACGACGCCCTAAGCTGAGGTCCGTACCCCACAGGAGGTGACCCTAGTGTGTAGTCACTTAGTTTATAATTTTGGAGGCTTAATTTTTAAGGCACCACAGGAATGTCCAGTTAGGTATAACAAACTAATTACTTTTTTTTTCGGTGTAAAATCCTCATGAATGTTTACCGCTCTGGAGGGCGGAGGGGTCTGTCAGACTTTTTCTGTCTAAAAACCATTATTCGCGCTATCCGCGAACCTCCTAGGGTGCTGGGAGATGCCATTCCGAAAAACTGTTTACAACATAATTGACTCTAGAATGTGTATTGATATAGCAGGACAAATGTATAGTTTTTCTCTTAGCAAATAATATTCATAGAAGAAGATACGAATAATATTGAATTACGCAAGAATCTTGCCAAGTCTCCTCATCCTCATCAAAGTATAACACCGCAATCTCCCAAATACATTTCACTACATTACCGATTACTTGGTTCGCTTACATTTAACTGAAGCCAAGCCATGGCAAGAAGCCAACCATTTCTACCATTAACTTGCTGAATCGTAATATCTTTAATGTTTGAGCAAAAAAGAGGATCTTATCGTCAGCAATTCGCAAGAATGAAACAATAAATTCAAGTGGTTTTAAGTTCAGAAATAACAGCAAGAGATCGTTTGGTAACTAAGTGTTGAAGTTTATTCTTGCGTTGTGTTTCCGAGCGGACTACGAAAACGGAAATCAAGTCGAGAAACTGTAAAGTTGGTTTCTTAAACCGGAGATAGAACCAAACCAAAAAATACACTATCCGTAGACTAAGATAAATTGTTGGCTATATAAAAATTTAACAGGAACGCGCCAGGATTCTTACGTATTGTTACAACTGATTTTATGTATCTATCGGGTGTAAGGGACATCCCTCCGAAAACTTACAGGGTGCATTCAGCTCCTTATTTTGAATCGTATTCCACGGGAATTTTCCTCAGGAAAATTTCCATAACTTTTCCCGTTTTTTCAGTTAGTATTCCTTTATTTCAATGTAAAATTACATTATCTGTACGCAGCACTCCATTTATGTAAAAATTACGGCTAAAATCAAAAAACCAGCAATGGATGTTGAAATACTCGAAACAAACGACGCGCGAAATCAGCTGTTTACGTTCTGCCTAGCTACAGAGTTCATTGAATTCACCGCAAACTACCTACCCTTCCCAACCAGTAACAGACGCTCCTGTTAGAGTATTGCTTCGTTCCTATTGGTCGAATGGTCGGCGTTTGCACAAAATGCCTAATCTCAACAGTGTTGCCAACTTATTAGACCTCAATTTGTGAACGAAAATGTTAGAACGATCTTGATGCACCCCATAATGCACCAGCCGGATTTTCGTAGCCCCGACAAAGAGCGCGTGAGGCCACTCGGGGGCGATGTTGTCCTGGCCATCCGCGGCCGATTAAAAGTTTTATGCTGTAGTTTACGGTTTAAACTTATGAACTTCTTTATTGATAAACGTGAATCTTTTCGTGCACTTAATTTCTAAAGGAAAATCATTTCTCCCAAAAAAAATAACAAATGAGATTTAGTAAAGATTAAAATTTTTCTTATTTTGCACAACTTTTTGCACGAAATCACAATTTTTTCGTGCAAATAATTGGTAACACATTCCCGTAAAATCGTGCAATCGTGCAAAGCGCTGGCGCCGGGCGGTCTCTTTGTGTCGCTTTGAGTTGTGCCGCGAGCGCATGTCGGTAGTTCGTTACTCGCGCAGTCTCAATGTGATATTACGCCGCGTCTTCATTACGTACCTACCTACGCATTTCAACTTATTTTTTTTGTTGTGGTGTTGTTTGTTATTAAGAAATGGCTACATTTAGTGCTCGGGAGTATGGAGAAATGATTATGTGCAACGGAGAAGCTCGGGGAAATGCTAGCGAATTGCTCCGAATTTACGTTTCAAGGTAGGTATCCTGACCGTCGGCGTCTATCAGACTCCCAGATGATTACCAATGCCTATTACGGCGTGTTAGATAACCTACTATTGTTGCCTATTGTTCCCCACCGGGAAGGCGCTCACGCTGATGACCCGCTTGCACGCAGAGACCCTGCGCCGTGCCTATGTGTATGAACGCCTCGGTGGAGGTCACTTCGAGCCGTACCTTATTCGACCGGAGCGATTCTGAGGCATCTAGGATTTATTAACATTTATTTTTTATTTGACCACATAATGCAACTTGACGTGTTACATGTAGGTACGTCACGCCGGTATCTGCTTTATGGCTCGCTCGTACTCTCTTCAACATGACGTACCTACGTACCTAACAAATAACATGGCGCGACCGGCGCGAGAGCGCTTGGCGGGGAGGGCGGCCGAAGGCTCGCTGCGCTTGCCGTTCGCTACGTGCGTTTTGCCACGAAAATGATACATTGCTTATAAGCTATTTAAACAAATCAGGTTTAGTGGATTCCCGTAAGGTTCCTGAAATAATTTCATGTACCGGTCATCTTAATATGGTTTATTGAATTCACCCTGTAAGTTTTCGGAGGGATGTCCCTTACACCCTGTATACTTTGAGCAAATAAAGATTTATTCTATTAGATTCTTAAAAAAAAGGAAGGAGGTAAGTTTCCGTCAAAGTTTGCAATTACTTGTAAACAGCCAGTCATCACAAAATCTTTGCACGCGCAAACATAACTTCCTTAGTGCTATATGACAAACTTGTTATTATAACCTCTGTTAACACGTGTAGGCTTAGAACTACAATAAATTAGAACCCAGGGTCGTAGCTACCGCTGTATTTAAGATTTGGGGCCCCCAGCTACAGGGGCCCGAACCAGTATAGTATATTAGTGACCGTCTCCCTCAAACTCTTAGTCCTTAGGTACGCTAAATTTCCTTCCCCTTAATTTTTTTTTGGGAAATAATCTTTACCGTTCATATGGGCTTCGACGCAGTTAAGAAGACGGGCCCCCAATGAATTTTGATACAGGGCCCGACTAGGGCAAGTTACGTCACTGTTAGAACCAAAAAGTTTTTTACACCTAATAATGCAAAACAGATATTAAGTATTCCGTGTATGTTAGGGCTACCTGTTTCCGGTTACGCATTGATGAATCAAGCTTTTAAAATGGCGTCTGAAGTATTGTTCATATGACCTAAGCATGACAATGCTTGATCAGTTTCTGAATAATTTTAGCAGCACTGTTGTCGCCTTCCGGTCTTGGATGAAATTTAAATAATTAATGGTGGCCAGGTTTTATGATAATATGGGGACGTGTTAATGATGGTGGAAGGGCGGTTGGCCAACGGTTTTTAAAACCACGTGTTTGTTTTTAAGATACTATGTTTGGTGCACTTTAAAAAAAATGTTGTTTATGTCTGATTGGGCCTAAACGAAAAGGTGTTCTTTTTTTAAAAGCTCTTAAATGTCATAATGAATTGTTTCTTTGATAGTATTGCTGGAATCTCATTATTTTTTGGACACTCAATCCGAACACTCCTTAGTTAACTCCTGAAACTCAGAACCAACAGTGACGACCACCAAAAAAGCGCCGAGACAATGAAGGTCGATGAAAGATTCAATTGTCTTATATCCCGCAACGAAATAAACCAGCGGAGGAGCTTCTAAATATCTAAAGGTTCTAAGAATCTCATACACTGAATTGTCGAGAAGCAAGTCAGTCTGAAAGTTAAAAGTAAGATTAAAGGTAAATTGCTCGTTCCAAACGCTGGTTTCCTATGGAGAAGAACGAGCAAGAATCTCTTTATTAAACAGCAGTCGCTACCCACAAGCTAATAGTGATTCTAATAATAGAAAGCATTATTAATTGGCGGGCTGTTATAAAATTATTACGTATGGACTGGTCGATTCAAAGACAATTGCAGTCAATTATCCATGGGAAATAAACTTGACTATTGATTGGATAGAAAGAGACACGTGACGTTTTAAAGACCGTGTGTGTTCTGTTAAATATAGTCTTTATAATGGTTGATTGTAAATTAATTGCAGGTTTCGTGGTCGTTATTTTTTTTATATGTGACTGTTCAAAAGTGCCTGTAAATGGTCTAATTGAAATAAATGTTTTGACTTTGACTTTATTACCCTTTTGTTTGACTTTGACTTTGTTACAATTTTGTTTAAATTAAAGGCATACCTAAATAAATAGATACATAATGTACATGCATTTTCTATCTGCCTATGTTTTATCTAGTATATACCTATAAATAAAAATCAATTGTTGGAATATCATCACTTCAACACGGCTCGACCGATTTAGCAAGACAAAGTTTGTATGAAAGATTTTTTATGATACTCCGGAAATGTCCGATTATTGAACGATATTTTAGTATGGAAATCTAAAAAAAAGTTAACGTTTCGTAAATTGTACCCGTGCAAAGCTAGTTCGCTAATAAAAAACTATACTTAACATAAATTATAGTTTTTTTTTGTTTTTATTTAAAAATTTCATAATGGCGTTTATAGTTTTAGGTACGATTCTTCTTCCATAATTTCCATAAACAAAGTAAACTCCCCAGTTTGAATGATTTCTCACTATTCTCGTTTTGTTTTTTAGCTAATTTGAATTTCGATTTTCATTAATTCAGTCGCCATCTTGTATTGGGTACCTTCAGTACGCGTTTACCCGCGAAAACAGCAAATAATGTACTAAAAGTAGATCGAAGATCGACTCATAATCTTCTTATCTATGAATGGAAAACAACAAAAAAGGGATTATTACACCAATCATTATCAACACTAGTACTACTGAATTTACGTTGAAATTCACAATTTGATCTACCTATGTAGGTATCTAATCTTGAAACTAAAATTCAAAGAAATATCTATGGTAGAACTAACAATTCAAGGTATATTTTTGGCTGAAGCATTTCTCAAGTGTATTTGATTAGGTACATAGGCCTATTGGATTCAATAATTCAGTACTTTAAAATGACCTAGAACAACGTTTAGCGTTATCTGTGCGAACTAAATTGATTAATCATTGCTTTGATCTTCTTGAAAGGTTTTACATTTATTATTGTGAGACTTTTAGAGGAAGCACTGTTGATTTTACTCTTAAAGTAAATTTGCACGTTCTTAGAGCATTTGTGGTTGGAGGAGCGAGGCTTGAAATATGGCCAGTAATATAATATAAATGGGAAAGCCTGGCAGTGGATTTTTAGGCACATGATGTAATTTTAATGAGCATTTTTCAAACTTGGAATTCTGGATTCTCTTTGCGAATTATTTCAGCCAGTTTAATTCCCAAATGGATTACATCGCAAAAAATATGAAATACTTATGTCCAGGACTTCGTCTTTCTGAATTTTCTTACGAACACCTATTTTTTTAAATTATAGATAGCACTCATGGATAACGTAGCTTCTTTTAAGCGGTAGAATTTTCAGAATCGGAAAAGCAGTTCTGGAGATAAGCGTGTTCAAAAGAAAAAGCAACTCTTAAACTTTATATGATAAGTACTTATAGATTAATTAATTAGATTTGGAGGTCGAAACGGTAACTCAATACCTCCCCCTTGCGCAAGAGCAGATCTTGGTCACTCATCTTCATCCAGTGATATGAGTGATTTGTAATTTACTTCGCCTGATGAATGGATGGATAAATAAACAGTTTCTTCGAACAAATAGCGCAGGACCCCATTAACATACTTCCTGCAGTTCAGTTTCCGCGCTAAATCTGAACTGTTTGCTTTGATAAATGACGCCGTAACTCATCCAGTACATATTAGCAGTACAGTTTATTTATATACTCACTAGCAGTAAGATTTCAAAGAAAACCAGTAAAGATTGCCTTTATCTTAACATTAAAAAAAATATTTGCCTTATCTGTGGCCAGATTGTATCATTCCATTCATGTAACGGAAATTATAAACTACATATTAATATTTCGGCTCCATTAAAAGACATACCATCGTATATTAGTCATAATTAAAAGGTTATCAAAATGCAAATTATATGTTGATTATAATGAGGATTAAAATCTTAACAGTATTTAGTAATAAGCGTCCAGAATAACTTGACAGTTGGGAATGGCGCTAATAACGAAAACAAACGTCAAAAGTTTCAAATTCAGAACATTTAATTTTAGTTCCCATTTTAGCCGTAGTTCAAGATATAGAATAGAATAGAATAGAATAAACGTTTATTTGCAAATATGAGTACAATAGTTGTTATAAATCAAAATCAGTTCAGCCATATTTTACCATTTGGCATGCAAATATTTACAAAATTAATACCAATAAGTTATCAATTAAGTTAAGTTATAAATTAAAGTTATTATAATTAAAGTTATATTATAATTAAAGTTATCAATTAAGTTATCAACTAAATAACATTATTACTAAAATTAACGTTATTATTAAATTATCAATTTTATTCAAATTAAAGTACATAATTAAATTATCAATAAAATATAACATTGCTATTAACTAATCATTATCCTGAATTAATGTATTTTTCTGTTAAAAACTCAGTTACACTGTAGTATGTTTTTTCTAACAAATATTTACGTAGTCTATTCTTAAACATTACTGTATTTAAATCCTTCCAACCACTTGGTAATTTATTGTATATAATTGGCGCCATGCAATATATACTGTTGCGCATCAAAGCAGTTTGAGATGATACCTGACACAATTGGCTATTGTCACGTCTATTCCTTGGGAACACATCAGAAAGGCGTTTAAAACGATTTGGATTTTGCTTCACAAACATAGCTACCTCGAATATATATATACAAGGAAGTGTAAGGATTTTGTATTGTTTAAAATAGGGCTTGCAACTGTCTATAGTTTTAAGTTTAAACATTGATCGGAGACATCGTTTTTGGGCCTTAAATGCTGTGTCTTTATCAGTTGAATTCCCCCAAAAAATGACGCCGTAGCGTAGGTGAGATTCAGCTATGCCGTAGTAAGCAGTTAGAAGTGCTTTTGTATCTACTATGGAGGATAATCTATATAAAACATACGCAGATGAACTCAGTCTTTTACATAACATATCTATATGTGTTTTCCAATTTAAACTATAATCTATTTGTAAACCTAAAAATTTCGTATCTGCTGCTTCTTGAATATTATTATTATTGTGGTGTATGTGAAGATTAGTTAAACCGGGAGTACGCTGTCTAAAATGAATTATCTTTGTCTTATTTAAATTAATAACTAAATTATTCTTGTCTAGCCATTTAATTAGTGTGTCAAGAGAATTATTAATATCATTTTCATATGTAATTGCGTTATTACAAGGGATCGTTATTGTGCTATCGTCTGCAAACATTGTTAAAGGTTGTTGAACGGACATGGGCATGTCATTGACATATAATATAAACAAAAATGGGCCCATAACGGTTCCTTGTGGTACACCGTATGAAATTTTACGTTCTCGCGACCTTGCTACCTCTTCGTGTTTATCAAGTACATTAATGCGGCTAACTTCGGTTATTTGTGTTCTATTTTCTAAATAGGATTTTATAAGATCAAGCATGATACCTCTTATACCGTAGACCTCTAATTTATTCAACAGTGTATTGTAATGGACATAATCAAACGCCTGGGTCATATCGCAAAATATTGCACATATAGGGGATCGTTTATCCATATTTCTGATAATATTATACAAAAAGTCATAAATTGCCAAATTAATGGTTTTGTGCCGTCGGAATCCTTTTTGTTCTTCGCAAAGTATACTATTTTTCTCTATATAATTATAAAATTCTCTGTAGATGTATTTTTCAAATATCTTTGAAATAACAGGTATGAGTGAAATAGGTCTATAATATTCCATCAACTCCTATAGTGGTAGAACTTATGAGTCTTGTATGAATCGTTTATTAATAGTTGTTACGGGAAATACTGTCTTATAAACAACGTCCAGTATTCATTGAAAGCTTATACAGTACTGAGAACGGTGTTATCATAACAAATATGACACATCCGACTAGGTAATGCGTATGACACACGGCGCTACTAGTGCCTACCTATTCGAAGTAAACAATATAGACACTTATCTTTACTGAAAGCGGTAAGTAACTTTCTAGGAAATTTCTAGTATAGTATTTACCAAAACTAGTGTCAGATGCTGTGAACAAAGATGGCGGTGACATTAGCAGACGAGAATAAGTAAAGTGATTTTTAAAGAGGGATCAAAGTTATTCAGTAGCTGACTATGATGTGCTGAATCCTAAATAAAGGGTAGAGTCCTCAAAATCTTAGCGGGAGCAAAAATTGAGAAAAGCAACCAAAAACATTGTGGAGTTTGAAAAAACAATATGACCGCCTTCAAAAACTACAAAATAAAAAAATAACTTTAGTTTGAAAGTCGGCGGCTTTGGTTTTGTTTCTTGTTATGTAGGTATTGCCACCGACTTCCAAGCTAAAGTTATTTTTTTTATTTTGTAGTTTTTGAAGGCGGTCATATTTTTTTGTAAAATAGCTTTTTATTTTTCACTTTTTAGTGCTTGTGTGTTAATGTTTGAAATCCTTACATAAAGCCCTTTCAAACAATACCTCACACGATATATTAAATTTTGGAAAGTGGTAGGAGGGGGGTTGACGTACCCCCTCCCCACTTCCTTCAGTCAGTCATCGACTACACGTATAAACAAAGCAATTTGTGTTGTTACGGCGGTTTTGCTGTGATTTTATAAGGAGTTCCGTTCCATATCTCCAAAGTTCATCATCACATCATGACAATATTCCTATGGGTCCTATTCGGAACTATACTCTTTCAAACAAAAAAAGAATCATCCAAATCGATTCATAAATGGCGGAGTAATCGTAGAACAAACACACAAAAAAAAAAAACAACATACGCGTCGAATTGAGAACCTCCTCCTTTTTGAAGTCGGTTGAAAACATTGCAGTAGTAAGAACTTGGTTTATTAAATTGGTACCTACTGTCACGTTCTTAGTCATTTATTAAGTAAACTGTACACCTATCGCCAAACTGCACTCTGGCACTCTCGAAGATGCATACAAAAGTACCTACAATGTTTAGTTGCATAATGAAAATGAACATACTTGTGAGAAAGTAATGACTACTTGGCAGAGAATGTCTTAGCACGACAAATATGAATTCAACGGAAATTTTACACGGATTTAAAAGTACCTATTCGGGGAGATTAATTTTATTTGGTAACATTGTTAGTTTAATACAAAACACAGCAATATTACGGTAAGGTATAGGACATCGCACATACTATTTCCATGCACACCGTGTCCGAGACCGTTTCTATTTTCGAAATTATTGCCGCCAATTTTGGTCATCTTTTCTAACAGCTGGTCCTTTCGAATAAAAGAGAGATCATTAAAATATTTTTAATAACCGCTTTATATTTCTGTTCGTTTATCAACACCGGGTTTTATTTAATTACCTAGTTCTATTTTTGTATAAAAAAATAACAGTTTTGATTACATTGTGCGGTGTTCTGACATCAATAAATCACGTTATAGGTACACAATTTTTATATGTCAAAAACATAAAATAGAACGGAGATCGTTACATATTTAATGTTACAATAACAACATAAATTCTGCGCTATCTGTTACGCTGTCAAACAGTCTGTTCTTTGTCAACATTAAGACACAATTTAAAAAGTAACTAGTTGCCTGCCTACTTCAAAGAGTATTCGCTGTTTCGTTTCACGTTATAACTGACCATCCTAAAATAATACTGCTATGTAGGTCATGCAGTCTAGGCGATATGAGATATTGGCGTTGGAGGAAACTCGAAAGGGCGTAAGTTAAGTTTAAAATAAGTCGTGTGTTATTGTGAGCTGTCAAAGTGCTAGCATTTCTTGGCATTTAGAAATGAACATTGGTCTGAAAGCTGGTTTCTGTTAAAAGGAATTTGAATTTCGAATTATTTGATGTTAGTTAGGTTGTGTAGACTATTTATTCTGACTTGATTGAAATGGATCATTTGGGCTTACAGAAAAACGAAATGAAATGGGGTGAATCGAGACGGAATATTAAAAGGGATTTTAACTTTTAATCAATGTTGCCAAAATGTTTAACTTTTAATCAATGTTGCCAAAATGGATTCTAATATTTTTGCTGAATTAAAATATACGATTTAGTGTCATTTCAAAAAAACTCTTAATTTTAACGTTAAAATTCCTTATAAAGTTTCGACCAGATCCAGCGCTTTATAAATATATACATATAAAGAGATATATAGAGAAGATATATAAACCGCAAGGGGTTTTTGGATAACTGCGAACTTTTTTCCGGTTTATTATCGCACTGGCCAAATTGTCCTACATAAAACTAAAACCCTATCCAGGGCATTATTTTTGCCTAAAGGGGGCAAATATTTAAACCTAAGGATAGGGGAAACAGAATTTTCTGTAGTATTTACGCATAGGTAAGTAAAGGTGGTAAAACCAGTTAACATGCCAGGATTGAAATCCCAGGCCGTTAATGGGCCCGACCTGATTGGCAAGACGGTTGAGAATAGCGGACAATCGTTTTTGGCATGACTCTATCTCTGACATTTGACTACAATACGATACAATATATGTCTTATCTTCTCCTGCACAGCGTACTGACACGAGCTATACGAGAATATAACTGGTGTAGAAAGACGATTAACAAAGCCAAAAGTTACAAGTCATAACCTTTTGGGGATTACAGGCGTGATGTTAATCACGCCTGTAATCCCCGAAAGGTTAGGCAGAGGTGTACCCATTAGTATACCCACATTTCGCCAGTTATGTTTAAGTCCCTTGTAATAGGGGGCGAGCCTATTGCCATCAACCGGGCACAAATCCAGACTCCGAGGCTGCTACTGAGAAATTCCTGTTACATGTTTCCCTCATTATTGCGTTTTTTGTTTTGTTTCTGACCATTCCTGGGAAGCTACTTCCTTAGAGATTATTGAAGGTCAAAGTTCCAACTCTAAGCGTTTTTTTTTGCTTGCGCAGTTATAACCTAACTTTAAATACTTCTTCGAGCTTCATACTGTTGCGTATGAAATAGACAAAAGTTGCATTAGTACTTGATTTTGTCTGATTGTGCCAATTTTGCGGATTTTGCTCGAAAGAGTCACCGCGGCCCTAAAACGCAAAGGGCATTAGGAGAAGCACGGATGGGTTTTATTCAGTAATAGTCTGACATTTGATGATTTTTCTGCCACACTTAAAAAAAAATGTTTAATTGCGAACCTACAGCCTCGTTTATGAGGTATTCCACCAAACCATTTATAAACGGTTGATAGTTTGATACTGTGTCAACGTATCCCTTGACGGGTCCACAAAGCCCACAGCTGAGACCTGTCAACACATACAACATCCAACAATGCAAGATGGCCATTGAAATAGAACTATGGCTTACACCTAACTCATTTATTATAACAGCTACGGTTTTAAGCATTTATTAATGAGCCATTTGTCAGTGCTAATGAAACCACGGGTTAAAATTAGTTCAGGTTTATTCAAATTCAATTATCAACCTTCTGAAGTTTATTTAGAGTTGGAATTTGCGTGTGTTGCAAGCTTGATTTTACATCGGCTTTTCATATTTATATTATGTTAACATTCCAATAGCACGATAGATTATCTAGTAGAAATTCTTGAGCAGTCTATATTTGCAATAATAATGATCGAGAGAATTTCACGTTAAATTATAACATGGTTAGGTTATGCTGGTGCAGTTGGCAATATTTACATTTTCATTCGTCATGTTGGTTTACATGACTGCGCCGTATTGTAACATCCGGCAAAGATAAAGTCAACTTATTTATTTGCAAGATCTTTTTCAATATTTTTCGATATTTTTCAATCCCAATTAAATATTAAATGTATCAATTCATTATAGGTACATAAAGATGAAAAAGGGATACAACCTCTTTTTAATTCCAAATAAAAACATTAACCAATATCCCTTAAAAACTTGAAACTGGCCAGTTACAAATAACATAAAACAGACGGTAAGAGAACGCATTCGGAAATTAACACTGCTATTAAAAAAGCAATTGAATATCGTTCAGGAACTAATGCGCGCGCCGTCTCTAATGTAATTCTCTCACCAAACATTTCTTTTAATCCTAAACGCAGCTGCATAGTTTATTTATACTGGCCACAAGTTCACAACCCGTTTCGTTTATCTGTGCGCTTGGGTTGCCAGATTAGGATTAAAAAATACCTGATTTTGTCTAGAAATAGATACTGATATCTGATACTGAATAGGTAATAAAATTAATTATTAATCAATATTGAGCATTTATGAGAACGACATATTGTTTTCGATTTAAATAGATACAATTTACAACATAATAATATTTATCTTTCAAGAGCTCATAATAAAGAATTTTCGGTTTATTCTTCGTTCGTCCCGAAGTTTCGTCCCACATTCCAAAAAATTCTTAGTTCGTCCCATATGACTATTGAAGTGGTGATTCGTCCCAAATTACAAGTACTTTAAAGGTACGGTCAACAAACAAAAAAGATACGTATTTGAAATTTTTACAAATACGTCAAATACAGATAAGTAGTTGTTTCGGGTCTGGCTGTTTGTGTATGTGAATTAATATGTTTGTTTTCCTTTCTATTGAGATCGTTTAGGGGCCTACCTTCTGTTCATTTCTGTCACCCTGGTACTTTTTAAAACAATAAATAATTCAATTTCAAAACCTGTATTTTAACCATTATCAAGCTAAGTAGTAGGTCGCTTAAGGATCTAGTTCCAGTTAATTTCTGCATTCCTGGTAGTAAAAAGTACTGGTAAAAAGTACTAACGAAAAGTCGAAAAAATTGTGATTAATTACTAAGAATCATGCATAAAACAAGCATTTTAAAAAACAGCATTCATAAACTAAAAATTTAAGCAACAGTAAACTAAACTAAGAGAAAACAACTGAACTTTAATTTTATTTTTTTTGCAGACTGTACATAAAAGTAAGTTTAGCTTATACAAAAAAAAATATGGGCCGTAGAAGGAATATAAAATAGGACGAAACAAGAATAAAATATTTAAAATTATAATTTGGGACGAAGGAAGCATATTGCTTAGGACGAACCAGGAATTTTTTATGTGGGACGAAACTCAGTGGGCCGAACGAAGAATAAACCGAATTTTCACGTAGGTAACTTTTTGTCATAATTAAGTTAGGTAATTATAATTAATGACCGGTACTTCGATAGAAGTTTTCGGTATTCTGACTTCAAAGAAAACCGCAATGGTGACTGTAATTATTAAATCATTACTGAGGCATTAAGGTCGTTGTCCCTTTATTCAAGATTCCTTGAGTACATTGTTCGATCTATTTAAATACCGAACATAAATGCGTAAATAGTTCTTGTTATGTCGTCTGCTAATGATAAGGTCGGCCAGCTTACTATTACATTTATTTATTAACTCCCGAACACGTTTTCCTTGTCTATGGTACGACTTTTTGCCCTACATTCGGGGAGTCCTTGCACCTGGCAACCCTGTCTGACTAACATAACATCTACCTTAATTGATACACAGCCCGCATTCCGTAAGTTTTATTGGACTCATTCGAAGGATAAAGGCAATTTCCTAAGAATTTTTATAACCAACATTTTAGATGTTAAATGCTTGTTTTTTTTAAATGTTGACGTTTAGAACGCGTTGTCTTTGCCACATAATCGCTCAGAATTCAGAAAGAAGGTTTGCAATTTTGTGTGACGTTTAAGTTTTTTTTTCTACAGCTGGCTGTCATGGAGGTATAAGAATCTTTACTGTAGTTTCTGAGTATGAGCTGGTTCGTCCTGGGGGTGCGAACTGCAGAATCATCTCGAGCAAGATTGAATCATTTCTAACTAATTGGTTTTAATGCTTAATTTAACTAATTATTATTTTTTCATTTATAAGCTTGTGTTGTCCAGCTGAAGGCCTTCCTTTTTTCTTTATATCTATCTTGAGCTAGTGTAAACCAATCCTGCCTGTAAACGTTAAGCTCATCCCGCCATCTTTACCTGGGTCTGCCGCGATGTCGCTGGACTTCTAATTAGTCATAAATCTTAGCAAACAGAATAATAGTGGGCGGGAATCAATTAACATTTATCAGGGTTACAACAAACCCGGGTTATCAATGAGAACTTTTCCAAGTTTCTGAGTCAAGATTACAAAAGTGTAAAAATAATTAATTAATAGCACACTTGTTTCTAAATTTATGAGGTGATAAAAAAGACACTTTACGCGTTATCTTTTGATAACAACTTTTTCTGAGAATACCCGCTATAATACTGCAGAAAACTCTTAAAAAAATCAAATATTCCTACTGTGTAAACCAAATTTTAAGCAGTCAGGATATTTGTTTTTTTTTTGTTTTTAATAAAAACTGAAAAGATAATTGCAATTTTAAAAAGTAACAGTGAAAGTCTAGACGTGCTCAAATCGTCCTAATTGATTCCCTTCCCCTAATAAATCCTTCATTTTGGCGCAGTCAGGTAAAAAGAGAAGCGAAAGTTCAACCTAGCATGGTGCTATTTTACAATACAAAGTTGGGGATCACGTATCAAAAACAAATCGGCACGCATATCAAACCACTTTTGATTCAAATATCGAATACTTTCCCGTGACATCAATTCAGATGACGTAATCACTGCACCAGCAGTCTTGCCTAATGTTTATACTTAAACTTTGACAAAAGCTTACAATCTGACGTGTTGTAATTCCACACCATTACATATTTTTATTGTGACATTACTTTTTTTAAAACCAACTTTGTTATGAGGGGCATACGGTTTGAACTGCAATGGGTAAGGTTAGGAAATGGAGTTGCCGGCGCCTTTGACCGACAAGATAATATCTACGTGGAGCAGGTAAGCTTTATTGCTGCCCCCGCGCGCCCCTTGTTCACAGTGCCGCGCCAACAATCCTTCGTGTTGTTTTTCACACGAGAAACAAACATTCATATCTAACAGAGAAAGGTCCAAATGCATCTCAAACTTTGGAAGGAAGAGATCAAACTAAAGCTTATAACTCTCCAAACTAAAGGCTATAACTCTCCAAATTAAAAACTTTCAAAATCTAGTCGCAATCTCATCTCAGCGATAATTAATGTCAAAAAGTTGTCAAAAATGTAGGTATTAAAAAAGCAGTTTTGACTGACATTAGAATGCGAACATTTCAAAAATATACGAACATTGACAGTCAATATAAGAAAGCTTAGGGGGAGCTTCCAAATATTTCAATAATGGAACACCATTTGAGTTTAAAATACCAGGTGAATCGGAAACAGCGTGCATTTGTCAAAATCCGGATATCGAAGATTAAAGTGACAGATGTCAAATAGTCGAAGAAGGTAGAATGTGAAAAAGACCCACCATGAAACATGTTTTAATTCATTCTGATGTTTTTATGCAAAGAAACAGAAATCATAACAGAGATCGCGAGACATAACGGTTCAACGCTGAAACAGGTTGTATATCTAGATGGCTTGTTTGACTTTTGTTTGGGTTTAGTTTGCCTTATCGGCAGATTAGCACTTAACACGCACTAAGCATAAGTTGTTTAGTTACTTTTTTGACGCGACAATTCATTCACAAACAAAATTTTCGTGGAAATCTGCGATGCCATGAATGTATTACGAACCGGATTGTCGCAAGTGTGAACCAGACCTTACTATCAAATATGCACATCTTTCTAAACTTCTAAGTGTACTTTAAACTAAAATGGCTGAGATATTCATCCAAGTTGAACTTTAACGACTTGGTAATGTAATAAACTTCATACTTAAGAAACTTTAAAATTTTATCTTCCTTTTAAATGAAATTTCCACAAAAGCAGCATAAACCATAGACATTATTTTTATCTAGGTAAAGGTATCACCTTTGTAAATCTATCATACAACATAATTTTATATCAACTAATTACCACTACCGATTAAAGATACTTCCGTAAACTTGAATCCCAATACGGCAGCCTGTAGCAAGCATCTAACATACTTCTTTTGTGTAGCGCATTCATTATGGATATTGTCCCGCGTGTTTAATCAGGCTTGATTCAGGGCCTTTGTGTCAGAAAGGAGGCTTTACACATTTGATTATGTAAATATTACTGGTATTACGTTGATTATTGTACTTGTACTATGATAGGATTAAGGGCCACTGAAGAATTTCATAACGAATTTATGTTTAAGATAGAGCAGTTCAAATATAGAAGCAACGCTTATGGCGTAAGGTCTAATTCAGTCTAAATTGGAAGCAAAACTTTTCATATTTATTCCCTATATTATAGTTCCAATTTCAAATCAGTTAATTTGAAATTGGAAAAGTCCGTTAAAAACGATTAGATTCCACAGCCTCATTCCTACATGACATTAACACTCAATTCTCGATTCCAGCGATTAGAAACACCTTATCTCCAAGCTAAGTGCATCTCAAGTAGTTGCATTACTTAAGGATGCTTAGTAGGCGATCCACTACTTCCGTACGTGACACGCCACCAGATCGAATGGAAAACTAGAGTTTTCAATCGAGACTCAGGCGCCGGTGAGATGAACCGCATTCCTTAGCCAGTCTTTGTCATGTTAACCAAACAGAAGTCTCATTATTCTGTTATTTTAACTAGCCGTGGAGCGTCGCCTTATACGTAAACCGGCCGCCGGTACACATAACCCCTCGGAGTATTTTTTTAAATGCATTTCTTAAACATGCACAGGGCATTTTTAAACAGCCGGACTCATATTGAATGTTACTCGGAAGTATTGGCTTCCATTTGTATGTCAACTGTTTATGAGCCTATTACGTTACGAATGTGACATGTCAGAAGCGATTTGAATAAAATTATGTCTGCAATAGAAATATTTACAACATCGAGATATCGTAGCACATAAATATTATGAGTTTTGTGTGGTATTCTTGAAACAGTCGCAGGTCGACACGGCGGCGACCCCTCGCGCTATTGTGTCGAATCGACTAGTTTTTTTATGCGCAAGCGCATCGGCATCGCCCACTCAAGTTTTTGGAATTCCGATAGCGGTCTCTCCCCGCGGCCGGCGCACAGTGGTTCCATATCGAAAATTAGTGGACATAGGCAACAAAGTTCCAATATCGATGCGATTTTTTTTTATGTGATTCTTTATGATATTCCTGACAACTTTTACTCTTGTGAAATTTCTTCTAAAGTTGATAGTTTGTCTGAAAAAAAAATAATTAGATTTTTTTGTATGGAGCGAATCACCTTTCATTTTTTTTCTTCAATTGTACGAATATGTTGGGTGTATGGCGTGAGTATATGATAGCTAGGGTCATTCTCTATCCACGAAAAATAAAATCAGCGCCGGCCATCTGCGGCCGCGCGAGTAATCATTCCCCAAAAAATTATAATTGTTTATGATATTTTTTGCCATTTAAAATAAATTCAAAGTATATTTTTTGTCTCATTTGGCTGTTCTGACCTTCTTTTTTTTTAGTATATAGTTTTGATAGCATATAAGGTACCTACAACTAGTAATTCTTGGAGAGGTTTTTTTTTTTTTACCGAATGATTACTCGCGCGGCCGCAGATGGCCGGCGCTGATTTTATTTTTCGTGGATAGTGAATGACCCTAGCTATCATATACTCACGCCATACACCCAACATATTAGTACAATCGAAGAAAAAAAATGAAACGTGATTCGCTCCATACAAAAAAATCTAATTAATTTTGTTTCATTTTTTTTCTTCAATTGTACTAATATATTGCATGTATGGCGTGAGTATATGATAGCTAGGGTCATTCTCCATCCACGAAAAAATAAATCAGCGCCGGCCATCCGCAGCCGAGTAATCATTCGGTAAAAAATAATATTTTGTATGATTTTTTTATTTGTGCTCCTTTCTCGGTAATCTCAATACTTTCCTATGGTGGATAATATCTTTTCTTGGCATTTAAGAGCTTTGGATAAGATGGAAGGGCAGCATAGTTTTCTTCTTTCAGAAATTGTCAAAGAGCTAAGTACTTCCATTTCGAGAGCGCAAGTGATGTATAAAGGGCTAAACACTTATCTTCAGACACAGTACTTAAGCTCTGCTTTTTAAATAGTCGCTCGTGTACTTCGGATAGCGTTTCTGGATTACTGGAAAGGTATTCGACCAAATTTGCCAGATTCGTTTTGCCGTTGTCTTTCAATTTTATTAAGTACCAGTACTGCAACTCTTCCTCGGAACTTTCTTCTACTATGGAAGTAGAACGTCTTTTTTGCTTATTACTTAAGTCTTCGAACGGTTTTAAGTGCTCCTTTTCTGTAGATGTTCCCGCTTCCGCAGTACATACTGCAAGATCAGGAACATGGGAATCCATATCCACTGGCTCAGATATGGCTGCGCCCGAAAAGCCCAACTCACTTCTCAGGTCAACACTATCACAAACAGGCCAGTCGATGCTATTTTCCAACCACTTGCGATTATTTATAGGATTCATAAAAGTTTTTTGCTTTCTACTTGACTCTATCCACTTTTTATTAAGATTTACACAAAAAAGTCGTCAGAATTCCTTGATTAGGTTCTTGTCTTCTTCAGAAACTGCGGAATTCAACACAGAAATTATACTTTCATAATTTTTCAGATCACCGCCACTTCTTAACTTCACAAAAAGATCTAGGTTGGTACAAAATCCGGCCATAGTTCTAATGTAAATATAAAAATAAAAGTATTTCACTGTGAAATGAGTCATCAATCACAAGAAGGTGAAAACAGCCAAATGAGACAAATAACATACTTCGAATTTATTTTAAATGACAAAATAAATCAGACAAAATATTCTTTTTTACCGAATGATTACTCGGCTGCGGATGGCCGGCGCTGATTTATTTTTTCGTGGATGGAGAATGACCCTAGCTATCATATACTCACGCCATACATGCAATATATTAGTACAATTGAAGAAAAAAAATGAAACAAAATTAATTAGATTTTTTTGTATGGAGCGAATCACGTTTCATTTTTTTTCTTCGATTGTACTAATATGTTGGGTGTATGGCGTGAGTATATGATAGCTAGGGTCATTCACTATCCACGAAAAATAAAATCAGCGCCGGCCATCTGCGGCCGCGCGAGTAATCATTCGGTAAAAAAAAAAAACCTCTCCAAGAATTACTAGTTGTAGGTACCTTATATGCTATCAAAACTATATACTAAAAAAAAAGAAGGTCAGAACAGCCAAATGAGACAAAAAATATACTTTGAATTTATTTTAAATGGCAAAAAATATCATAAACAATTATAATTTTTTGGGGAATGATTACTCGCGCGGCCGCAGATGGCCGGCGCTGATTTTATTTTTCGTGGATAGAGAATGACCCTAGCTATCATATACTCACGCCATACACCCAACATATTCGTACAATTGAAGAAAAAAAATGAAAGGTGATTCGCTCCATACAAAAAAATCTAATTATTTTTTTTTCAGACAAACTATCAACTTTAGAAGAAATTTCACAAGAGTAAAAGTTGTCAGGAATATCATAAAGAATCACATAAAAAAAAATCGCATCGATATTGGAACTTTGTTGCCTATGTCCACTAATTTTCGATATGGAACCACTGTGCGGCGGTCGGGGCCGGTTCATTCATAACTCGGCGTGATGCCGATACCCTCTTTCACTAACTTTTCAAACGATCACATGTGTCTGTCAAACCGGAAACGTAAAGGAAAACAAACCTACAATTGTTTTAGTTTACACGTTTGATTTATTGTAGACTAAGAAAAACAAACCACCTACATCGCTGTCTTAATTTTTTAAATAGACAAAATTTTGCTTTGGTAACATTTGTTGCATTTAAACAATGTGAGTCGTGAAGACATGACTTTGTTTGGAGTCCTTTAAAACAATAGATAGTTTAAAAAGTACGATTTTTTAATGCGTAATTTTTTTTTTAGAGACACTCAATTGACTTTGCTAATGTCAAAAATGTTAAAAGGCTGTAGGAAATGTATGTTTGGTGTGTTTCATTGTCACGAACATTAAGATGTCGTCAACATACATTTTCCCACTTTGATAACAAAATAACTGTACTTTTAACACTCCTAAAGTTGCAGAATAGCATGTTCTTCGGACGGTTTTTGTAATCCATAACAAACTTTATAGAGTAGTAATGCATAAAAAGTTAAGGCCGTAAAGCTAAGTCTGTGGGCTATTGTGGGCGTACATCGTAGGTTTTATGTAGGTCACAGATTAAAAAGCCGTTTACAACTATTAGGAAACCCTATGCTTGTTCGTGAAGAAAATTACGTTAATTTTATTCTTCTATGTATTCTATACCTATAACAATTGCATAGTACACGTTTGCTAACCATAAAGCGCAATTTCGTATGATTCCAAATTCAAATAAATAAAAAATATTGCATACGAGAACAAAAAAATTAAGCACATTTCAATATTTAATGATATCCGTGTCTGTTAAAGGTTTTAACTACTCAACAAAAAAGGTAGGTAAGTACTTATTTTCGAAAAAAGAATAAATTAAGTATTTGCATGCGCAAAAAGGCTTCGACAAAGTAGGTTCTAGGCATAAAGTTTATAAAACCATTTGTATGTAACGTTGAATCTGTTTATTCAACAGTTTGACATTCTCAATATAATACCCATGGAATTATTAAGTACGTACTATATCAATGTTTTAAAATGTTAACGCACGATCAAAGCGTTTAATGCTGGTTGGTCACAAATGCGGCCATTATTATGCTAGTCGAGTAATGACCATAAATATTTTTCTGTACCCTGTTCTGTACTTCTGTTCACAACAAAAGTGTCTTTGACCGCAGAAAATAATACAGCGCTCAGTTATGTGTTTTAATTACCTTCATTCTTTTTGCATCTCATCGGCATGCCCTGAGTAAAACTGCAATATAGTTCATTCACATTTACAAGATGAAATTAAAATTGTCAAAACGCGATTCCCCTATGGATTTTGTATGACAATACTAAACTGTGACGTCACTTTTTGGTCAACTCAATCGACTCAAATTGATTGAATTGATTTTCAAAAAAACTAAAATTCACTTTTACTGTTAATTGATAATTAATCTAATTTTCAGGAATAAAGTAAAACGATTTTTTAGAGAAGTTGTTTCTTGGAATTTTTGGTTAAAACCTAATTCAACACGGATTATTAAAATCTTAATTTGTTGGCCTTTTTCAAAACTGCTGTGAACAATTGGGGATTGCAGGCAAATCTACCCGAGCTTACAAATTGCAGTCAAAGAGTTCAGAGAGCCAGGGTTCGCATCAACGATTAACAGTGTGCAGTGGCGTTATGGTGCAGGGGTGATCGTCCAAGCACTCTCACGGCATAATAATTACGGGGCGCGTGAACCACTCGTCGCAGTTTATAGGCCGGCTCGGCCGCGCAGCCTGCCCTCCCCCCCCCCCTCCCCCGCTAAACCCCGCCCGCCGTGGCCGGACCGCATTCCGCTCCCATGCGACTGCGTCCTGCATCCTCCTGACTCCAGGACCTCTCCAAAATGTCATGTTTTTATTAATTTACTGATAGTAACTGAGTTCGCGATTCTTGATTGCATAGAGCTCATTAGAGGATTAGTCTCCTAGCTGATTTATGGAATAGACACCTACGAGACGCTTTTTTAAAGATGATTTTTGAACGGCTGTTCATGAACGCACAAAATAAAAACAAACCAGTCTTGCAGAAAATGATAAAGCAGCACAATTTTATCTAAAGCTGAATAAATGTTGCAATGTTGTTGTTTTTTTTAAAGGCTTTTTGCGAAAAAAAAAAACTGATTTGCTTTCTCTGAATTAAAACGTGGATGTTATCTGGAATTTAATTAGACAGACAATCGAATACTGTCACAGAGGACAAGTTTTTTCTTAAAGTTTTTGTAATGGATGTTCATAACAGATACCTTTAAGGTTTCTTTTATGAACATCTGTTACAAATGTTCCAATATCTGGTGTCCACAATGTAAAGTCATCTCGGTCGTTTCACACGCTTATTGCCTATTCCATTAACTAAATCAGACGATGACGAATCGACCACTAAATCGAGATTATAATCATTATACGATCTCGCAGGCTCACATTCTTAACGAAGAATCCGTGAAGCGTCGGAATGCACGGAATCGATTCTAACTCGTTTTGTTTTCGCCACGTCATAACTCGATGTTCGATCTCGAGCTGCACGAGCGCGTTCGTGCTCGAATATTGAATCGATATAGTTTTCCAATTTGGTTTAACAGGAGACAATGTAACGCTGTTGATATTTACACAATACGTGCTTTTCACGCTAGTTTCGAATTGGCGTGCGATTGTGCAAATCGATTTAACATTAATGTTTACTCTACTCGTTTGGCTAATACTAGTTCAATCATCTCCTATGGAATGGAAAATGGGAGCTAAGTTAATTTGTTTCCTGTTTGTTGTTTCAACATTTCCCTATTCATCATGTTTGTTTTATTTCACGCCTTCATAAAACGACACCGTTTAGCTAAGCAAACAGCCACAGCTTTCATGTAAATTAAAAGCCAATTTCATTTTTATTTGCGGTATTTATGTAAATCTACCGTGGCAGCAAATATTGTATCTGTGTAATTTGTGTTAAATGCTTTGACTCGAGTAAACCGCAGAATAAAAATAAAGGTTCCTCCCACCATTGGTATATAATATCTCTCACAAACTTATTGCGGAAAATCTCTAAAGAACAACGTACCTACAGCTTCCTAATTTTATAACTGCAAAATCAACGAATTTGACAAAATAATGGCAAAAAATAAAATAAATAGGCTCGTTGCAGTCTATAAAAACCTTGTATTTCATTTACATATTTATTATTGGAAGGAAACTGAAACTTATAACGCGACATAAAACGCAGGATAAATACTTGATATCAACATGGCTGAATGTAATTGATACTTATGCATTGCACATAAATGGGCATTGAGTGACGTGCAGCGTCCGTCCATGTGTTGTCGATGGTCAATGTGGCGCGAAAGATGTTTCGCTTTGACGTTTGTTTTCTTTTTAAACGTCAATTTGATTTTATAAAATTGAGTTTGCTGATTTGCTGAACTGAAACGTTGAAATCTGGAATACTGGACGAATCTACAATGTTTGGTTGTTTGATAAAACCACAATAGTTATAATTCCATTAGCAATGCGACGAACTTTAAGCGAAGTAAAATAAAATAATACCAAAGCGAATCCACGAGGTCTTCATTAAAATACTTGGTGAATTTTATGAATATTTTACGAACAGGTAGGTACTGAGTAAGTATTTTGAGTGATGTTATTATTACCACAAGTATTTTTTATTAAAGCAAGGCGGAATTATTGGAAACTATTTGAATTGCCGAAATCGACCTTTGGAATAAGATGTTATTCTTAACTGTAATAATGTAAATCAATTTATGAAGATTAAATTAAGCATGATCTTGAGTTTAAGGATCATTTTATTTTCTTGGTAGCATATCGATGGGAAAGATAGATTCTAAATAATATAATTTTGCTATTTTTTTGTTTTACCCAGTATTCAACTACGGCAACACCATCCGCTGACGCAGGCTCACGTGTAAAGGTGACAGGGCATGCAGCGCAACATAATAGGTAGGGCAATGGTCTGCGGAGAGATGCCGCATACGCATTGAAGATCGGTGCCATATCGGCGATACCCTTTGGAGATTCTCTTTGCTGCATCTAATAAAAATTTATGCTTGCTTGTGAGCTGACTATCGCCTAAATACTGCGCACAAAGCAAAGTTTATTACTCACACAATTTCTTAAATCCGGGCAAGTACCAATGTGAATTTTTCAATTCATATGTACTTTCTAAAGTTTATCTTGGACATCACTGGCATCGGTGAAGGAAAACATCGTGAGGAAACCTGGACTTACTGTTCCACTCAAACCATGTCAGAGGCCCTTGAGGCGGTTTAGAAATTCTGACACTAGGGTATGTAGGGTCGTAAGACCTTACTGCTCACACGATAAGAAGAAGAAGACACAATTTCTTTACTCCCGCCTCGGATAAAATTTTACCATAAAACTGATAGAAGTTGTTAATTTTAAACAAACACTCATGCAATTGAAAAGTACCGACAAAGAGTATTTTATGTAATCTACGTTTATCGCAAAGTGCCTCGATAGTGCAATTAAGATAAAATCTCAATAATTTATTCGGCAAATCGGTTTGTGCATACGTTATCTGTGGTTGCTGGTAGCAACGGAATAAAACGCAACCTTTATGGTTACGGAAATGTGGAAAATGAAATAATACTCTCCGGTTTTTTTTTTTAGTTTTCTTTTTGCGTCGTTTTATACGTTTTTCTTTATTTAAGCAAATGACAAAAAATCTATCTCAAATGTCTTTTAGTTTTGTAGAAGACTGATTTTTAATTAAAGTGCATCATTAACTTGTTAATTTTATTACAAAATTACTGTTAATTAGGAAGCAGAACAAAAACGTTCCTGCGTCATGAAAGGTATGTCAGGGTCGCATAAAATCAAAGAAAAGCAATTTACAATCCAATAAAAATTAAATTATAATTTTAAATACCTAAACAACATTCATATAAATTAGCTCTTGAACATAAATTATTTTGGAATAAATATTTAATTCAATTTATTTAAACGATTGGTAGCATGGTTTTTAAATATCGAATGCACATTTTTTGCGCGCGGTTTGCAGGCCAGTGCCACGACCGGCCGCGCGCCGGGGACCGGTCCGGTGGAACGGCGACAGGTCGGCACCTGCCTCGCGCGTGGAATGTCCGGTCGCGAATTAAAAACCTTTGAGATACTCTTATTTAGTCGCGGACAATGACGATTTTCCGGATTACAGCTAATTATCGAGAGTTTTTATCTTCTCCATGAAACGTGTATCGCATTTTAATGAGCTCGGTAACCAATTAAAGAAATGAAACCTTCTTTTATATAAAACCGCTACTTAGTAGAAACTTTTCTATAACGACCTATTTGTTGCAAGTCCTAATAAATCGTTCAAGAATACTCATAACCTTGATTTAAAAATTCCTTCCATTTAACCAACACTAAATCAAACTCCTGTAATGAGCAACGATGAGATATCAATTGAATAAAATTTAGTTCAATGACATGGAATTCCGAAACTAATGAACTGTTTATACTCACAAATAGCATTCGGAACGCAAATTGCTTTTCAAGGTCAATTTAGACAGCAAATACTCAATTTAGTCACGATTGAAATGGGATCAATGGGATGTAACACATCCCATTTAGGAATACAGGCTGCTGCTGTAATACATAAAGTATTTTTTATGCAACTTTTACGAGGAACCTAAATGCAAATAAATTTTAATTATTGGGCTATATGAGGGAAGATTTTTTAATATGCCTGGCAACTCATTTTGACAGCCAGCAGTATATTCGAAGCTTTTTTTTTTAATCTGCGCAGCGTTAGAATTTCTTTTTGGCGCCAATATTGCAATGGCGGCATCGTAGTTATTTTATTTTTGAACCAACCATGTTACAAATTATGATGACGAAATCGTGTGACTAATAACAATGTATTTTTTGCACAAAGCAACACCTACCTATGTATACGAATATAAGATATTTAAAATATCGTGATATTATAATATCATTGACACTTAACCTCTTATTGAACGCTTTTGCATATTTCAATCAATATAATTATCTGTCTTGGAATTAGCCATCTTTAGTAATATTAGAGTACCTAGTAATAATATTCGATCACAAATCGTTTCACAAATAGAAAACTACATTATTACTGAATGCCATAGCATAGGGTATGTTTTATGATACATACTGGACATCCACGCGGCCATAAGCCAATATCAAATAATTGCAAAGCCCATGACAAAAGAAACAGCTGTTAAACATCACAGGCATCATAGCAGATGAAAATAAAAGTAGAACACGGACAGATTCGCGAGCAAATACTATAAAATAAATAAAATACCACGTGCTCACGATGTTCCTCCATCAGTTCATGCACTGCGCTTACGTCATATTCGACCTCCATAGTTTCGGGCTTTCGGCACGCTTTGGTCAGTCATACGTATATGTGAATTTAATAATCTGTTATATCTATTCATATCTTTTTTATTTTCTGTGGTTTAATACGTCCAAAAGTTGTTCTTTGTTTAATTTTAGAGGGGAAATTCTCGTATCTTCAATAGAACGTTCACATTATAATTTGTCTCAAACTCTCAATTCGTCAAAAATGCCTTTGAACTAAATTACATCGATATACCTGCGCAAGCGGCTTTATCAAACCAAAGATGATGCCTCGCCCAGGATTCAAAAGAGATCACTCAAAAATCCAATATCATTAGAGGTATACAATATCCTAAATCTCAACAATCGAATCATACAAATAATAAAAATCTGCAAAAACTTAATACGCGGCATCCTGTTTCCCCTATCCGAGCCTAATTACAGAATAAGAGGTTATGGAACGCGACATAAAAGGTCTGACGTTCCCTGTGACTGATGGAGCACCATTCAACCAGCTTGATTGAAAGGGTACACTGTGAAAGCCCGAATAATGTCGGCATAATGGGATTTCTTCTCCAGGTATGTGCTAATTTGCCAACGGGGTAGGATTTTTACGTTTTATTTTACCTTTCAAACTGGCAATTTGTACTTGCGCATTGGTTTTTATGAAACAAATATTTAAAAAAATATGAATTGTCAAATATTGACAGTTTGTTTTTTATTCTAACGGAATGGTATTTTTGAACTATGACCAACGTTAAAGGTGCGTCAACACAATAACAATACATGTTATAAAACGTGGTTATTTACCATCTATGTGTAAAAATAATAAAAATGTCCTTTAAAAGATAGGTTTTTTAAAATATTATTTAATGTGGACGCACCATTACAGTGGTATGTTAAAAGTTACATCTCTTTTCGTCAAGGGTGTAATTACAGCGCACACTCGCAGCGGAAACAGTCGTAACTTCAAAATGTTCACTAACCTAAAGTTTCGTAACGAAATTGTTAAGTTATCTTTACAATTTAGTTACCAAAGTTTCCCGGTGAGGTAACTGATAAATGAATAATCACTTGGACTTTAATCAATGAGGCTGAAGCCATGCCGTGGGTTGACGACCTTACACCAGTGTTTACTCAATGCTCACTCGGCTTGTCAACCAGTCCTCCCACTGAACGATTTTGTATGTCATTCCAAACATTCATATAGGTGAGAGTTCCTCGGTAGCTTTCCAACTACATTAGTCGACATTTAATGCGTTAGAAAAAACACCACAAGACTGAAATGTTTTGATTCCTTCCGCAAATATTTTTTCTTGCTTGTCAAATTTTGAAATTGTTCATTTTTATTTTTTTCACTAATTTACTTAAAACGAAATATAATATTTTAGCAATTAAAACATGTATTAAATTACTTATTTTTTATAGTATTTACTTATATCTGTTTCCGTAAAATACAGAAGACTTTCATGATAACTTAATGATGACTTACACATTATGTTTAATTCGCTCATAAATATTTAAGATTTATATCATCCTACTTAATTGGTCGTAAATTACCGGCCCTTAAAAAAATCATTTTGACAGGGTAAATATTTGATTTTTATAATGTTTGTTTAACTTAAGACGTAGCTTAAGTTATGATTTGTTTGATGGATCAATTGAATACCAAGTTACTTAAATTCATAAGACTTTCCCGCAGCCGATGTTCGTTATCTTCAATGCCTATGACAGTTATGATAGATAGGTTAGTTTAGAAAATAAGTACCTAACCAAACAGGATACCCCAACCCATGATAACGATGTCCATCCTTATGACATTCTACAGTGCGGCGAAGGTAAATTTATTTAAGGAAATCTGAGGCTACTGACCTTAATCTCACCGAGATTCCCGCGCACCCAGAATATTTTATGCGTTTTTTTATTCCTCATGGGATGAAGTAACATTCCCTGACGTCAGCTTCGTATTTCTGGTAATGCAGTTTATTATTTTTCAACTCGTTGATTTACGAGCCGGTGTCCAATACCATACGGAATTTATTTGGCGTGGTGTAGTTTATGTGCGCAAAACTAGCGATTGAAGCTAAGTTTTGTGGAAAACGGATGGTTACCTAAAAAAACTCATTGTTCTGTGCAATAAATCATTGTTTCTCTAAGCTATTCAAATTGCCATCGTTCAAAGTTCGTTTGGGCTTAGAATAACTATATTCAATCGTTAGTTGTGTACAGATGCCGGCAGTGGTCGCGACAAGTCTCCGTTACAAGTCCCGGCGATCGAGAACTGCATGCTAACCAACCGGCGAGCTATGCAAAATACTTTGTAGAACCTGATAGTGCGGCGATGCCGGACGATCTATCAGACAGTAAGCCTTATTGGGAAACGTGGCGTCAACCTGCGCTCTTAAAACGTAGTCTATCTTAATAGCAAGAACTGGTATCGCCTGATCTTGCCGCTTCCATTGAATTACCATTGGCGACGAATAAAATTTGCGTATAAATTATTATGCTGCGGCGAATTATGATTATGTTTAATGAGTTTGTACAAGCTAAAGTTGTTAAGACCTATTCCTGAATCAATCATGACTGCACAAACACCAATTAGCGTTATTAGGTCCATATAAGGCTTTAGTAGTTTCACGGGTAATGCGTTGGGTGTGGCGTAGTGGTTCATTAATAATGTATCAGTTTACAGTAACGAATAGGATGGGCCCAACTTCAAAGGCTTTGGCGTAAAATGCTTTCGCCGGTAAGAGGTACCTGCGGTGGAAACTCATTAAATGAAACAATGTCTTATTATTTGCGCTCGCTGAATATTTACTGGTTTGTATTGTTACAATAATTAAAATTATTTGGATGTTCAAATCGGTAGCATTTCGTGTTAACGACATTCGTGGGAAGGCACCAAAGAAATGCTCGTGCCAAATACCGTGTCCGTGACTGTAAATTTTCACGGAATAATTCGTCGGCGATTATTCCAAAGAGTGCGGGCGATGAACATGCTTTCGAATGCCAAAAAAGGAGGATGTAATGACTGAATGGTGCCGTCGAGCCGGTCCAAGCATAAAACATTTTTGGAAACGTAATCGATGTCTCGATATCTTGCGTCCTTCTTGAAATGTTATTTCTTAAATCCGAAGCCATATTTTCCTCAATCTTGACAATCATGTCCCCTAAATTAATTTGATTAAGGCGGCTTCTTCAGAGACTTGACGAGGTTCATTAAAATACAGTAAGTTTATTGTATACATCTAAATCAATTGACAACACTTTTATCAGCAAAACCAACATGCGATATCTTCAAAGAAGCTTTGTGTACCTAAGTAGGAGAGATATAAAGCTTTCATAAATCCGAATAAACGTCTGAAAACCATGTCAAATCGCGTTTGAACCTTCCGCGGCGGTCTCGCCCACGCTTATTCCGTCATTACCTGCCTACTTGCAGCCTGGCTTTTAACTTAAATGTTTTCTGCCGTTGACAATGTTATTCGTTCGAATTTGAACTCTACAGATGTCAATTTAGATGCTATTTAAAGGACAAAATTTTAATATTTTAAGCAGAAGTTGGCTTCGCAGAAATGTTCGTTTTGTATCATTATGTTGCAATGTAGGCATTTCACAACTCCGCCTACTGTATCAACTACACCTACACGTTACAAATTGTTTTGAGAGATGTTTACTCTGCTGGCCATTACGATTTATTCAAGGACTGCCCGTAAATGTTAGCTGAATCAAAACTAATCGATGATGATGTCTTTTCATTAATGCTTATAACGTAATTTCCAGTTAAAGACACGATTATTCGTTTATTTTAAGTGTGCGATGATTCTAATGATTATTCATTAACGTAGCATTCACTTTGTTACGAAATATGAAGTCAGGCAATACATTTATGCGTCTTGCCTATGTTGCTAGATCTAGTACCTACCTAGTTATTTCTACTTTTTCTGCAAATAAAAATGTTCGTACCTTTTCGATTACTTTTTATATCCTTGTAGGTACCTTAATAAGACAAAGAACATAAAGGTAAATTAGTCGACGGCAGAAGTTTCTGGCTTGTGAAAAAACTTGCTAACTTGTCTTGACTTGTCTCTGATCAGGTAAAAATGAGTTTAACGCAAAGGATTATAAGTCTTTATTCTTTAAACAAAGTAACAATAGCTTCTGTTCCTTTTTCCTTTCTTTAGATTTAGATCGATCGTAGTCCTCAACCAATAAAGTAGCCGTTTACAATCGAGATTGGAAATCGCCACTTGATAGGTTTACAAAAAAGTTTAGGGTTAGTTAGGTAGTTAGAAAATTCGTGTAATTTGTGTACTCTTGCTTATCTCTTCAAACCCTTGTAAGTACACAGACTGTTCCCAACATTGTTCTCAACAGGTTAAAACATTGTTTCAGGTAGATTATACATGTTTAATGATGTTTCGCTTCGCTCCACTTCAATATTATTATTTACAAAAGTATCGCAGGTCGGCGAATCTTACCTGTAGCTTTGTCGGCTTTTCACCGTGTCGTTGGAAGGTAGGTACTTATAATTTTGTTTATCAGTTGTTATGATAACGTACCGATAGATTACACATGTTTTGCTTTGTCAGTTTATTTCTGATTTGACTTTTGAGAAATGTAAGTAGGTACCTACTTACCTACATAATTAGGTATGATTAAGCATTTACGTTACCAAGGTAATTGTTTTTCTAAGAAATTATCTATTCTACATACCTACAAAGCCGTCGACACT
Source organism: Hoplodrina ambigua (assembly GCA_949774945.1). NCBI lineage: Eukaryota > Metazoa > Arthropoda > Insecta > Lepidoptera > Noctuidae > Hoplodrina > Hoplodrina ambigua. The sequence goes on from OX458968.1 coordinate 13,483,886, forward strand.
ACTGTTCTACCAGGTACTATAAAAATATCTACCAAAAGTGTTAGCATAAACAAACTACCACAGTACCGCTTCACTGAGGTGGTCAGTACTGTGTATTCTGGTTTGTTATGACATAAAGCATTATACTCGACCGTCGTATCATGCATTATCGTTTATCATTATCACATTCAGCTGTGGTACATATAGCGCGTGATTCTCACCTGAGTTCGGTAGTGGTTGTAAATCTACCGCCATCAACATTCCATTCTTTTCAAAGATGGTTTTCACATTTGCACAAGTTCCTTCAGAGTCAGCGGCAGAAGCCACGGCTAAGAAACAAGAAGCCAACAGTAAATACAGAATTTGACTCCGCATTCTCAATCCGAAAATCGATTTTTTGTTAGGCGACAGTTTATCACAACAACACTCTTTCACAGCCATGTTCGCGACGATTGAATTTGTAAGTGTGAAACAAGATACACTTTTATAAACGGTTCATAAATAAAAGTACAAGTAAATGATTTTTAATTTAAACTTAAATTGCGGTACTATACACGCCATACGCACGACTCGCGACAATTCAACTGCGAACCATGGCGGTCGCAGCTCGACTGCACTCGCACTGGCTAGCCGACTGAAGTGAGCCAAAAGCGTCGGATTCCGTCGGAATGGCAGCGCGGCGGTGACGGCGTTGCCAGTGTTTATTGTAATATTTTCAGTTCCAATCAAAAATATTTAGTATTCGTAAAATCGAGCTTAAAATTGAGTTTTTTTTTATATTTATGTCAATTTTATAAAGTTTTTTCAAACCTTTTTGATCAACTAAAAATAATTACCGAGCAACACAATTAAATCATATGGTTTTTATTTTACTGTGGCAATAATTCTATAACATCATTGGTTGCTCACGTAACCACATGTTTCTTTATAATTTTTGACCAATCAAAACCATTTTTACGTGACGTCTTTGCTATGATTGGATGCTAAATTTGACGTATACAATTGTCAAAAAATCTTATGCCAGACTGTCAACCCACAGGTGTCAAACCATTCAAACAAATGTCAAAGAAACAAATTACAAAATAGACGAAATGTTATTCAATCAATGAACGCACGTTTTGTGTTTTTAATGAGTTTAGAAAATAAAATCATCTCTAAAAATAAGTGAAACTTAGTTCAATTAGTGCACAATAGTGTTTATATATAAAGGACATAAATATCAGTGTATATTCTAGTTTATTATTGTAAATAATTTTACATAACCGGTCACTATGAGGATATATTTGTTAAAAAGTGTGTCGCGGGTGATAGGCGCGAGATGTTACTCTACGCCAAATTACAAGAAAGTTACACACTGTATTTTCGACATGGATGGACTTCTTCTTGGTAAGTTAAGTAACAGTGCGACCTTGCGAAGATGTTGTCAATGTTATTGGATAACAAGGTTATACATTCAGTCATGCTTTTACATAATTAATAATAAACATTAAACATGTATGTATTCTATATAATCTATGTCACACAAAGTTTGTTTGAAAAGGTTTCGCAAGAGTCAATCTCAAAATGAGTAAATAAAAGCATTGATAAAAAAAAGATAAAAGTCTCAAAACTTGAAAATAATAATTTATTCATGAATATAAAGTGCTCCAATTTTAAAAATCCGTTTTGTTTAATTTATTTAATGATTGTTTAATTTCTGCTATACAATGTGGCAATGCTGCCAGTTTATTGGGCACTCATACCATTGACAGCGATGTAGATGAGTTTTATGATGCCCTATGAGCATTTCCCTTTCACTTCTGTAAATTATACAAAACTTGTAATTTTTTTATTATTTATAATTTTTGTGTTTTGGTTAAATGGCATTAAATGTTAATAATTTTTCTAAAAAGATTTAGTGTTTTTTAAGTAATATGCAAATTAAAAACTATTGTTTAACATTTTTATGTTTTTGGCTTAATTAGTATTCCGACTAGCACACACATATTTTATTTACTTAGCATTGTTGTGTATCCTCCTTACTTAATCTTAATTAATGGCTGGCTGTTTTTGTAATGCGTACCTATGTCATAGAAACTTACATGTTTGAAGAATACTATTTAAATTCAAAATATCTTTGAATGAAAAGGTAACTGGATTTTAAATTTTATTAAATTACAATAATGACAGTATAAATTAAATTCAATAAAACAGAGATAAAGCAAATATATAAAATGAAATTTCGTTTAAAATGCCTACCATAGAATTTGTACTGAAAAGGTACACAGGTAGACAGTTATAACTAATTAAACCTTTTCTTTTTCCAGATACGGAGCTAGTATACAAGAAAATGATAACACAGCTATGTGCAAACTATGGCCACAAGTACACAGACGAATTGATGATGAAAGTGCTTGGCGGCACTGAACAACGTCTATCAGAGATCCTGTGTAAAGAACTGAAGCTACCTTGTACTCCAACGGAGTTTAGAGACCAGTTGTTAGTACTAGGAGATACTATGTTAGCTTCAGCACCTTTATTAGATGGTACGTAAATGAACTAAACAACTACTAAATTATTTAAAATAAGGGAGAGATGAGTTGTTTTCCATATTCATTTATTGGATTATTTACTTAAACTTTAGTCATCAGTGGGATTGCTTATAGTATGGTCCTAGGTTTGGTTTTTGGTCAGGGTTAGGTTAGGTTAGCTGGGCTGTTTCCGCACTTAGCCTCTTTATTGGGCCATTGTACGTATGAAAAGGATATCCTTGAGGAGTTACTCCAACCATCCCAGATCCTCCCAGAATGCCAGCAGTCTTTTCAGACTGTTGCAGGCTTCGGGGAGCGATACCGGCGATTGGAGAGTCCGTGCCCGTTGATCTGCCACGCTTCTGCACTCCAAGAGCACGTGCTGTGGTGTTTCTTCCGCCTCCATGCATCCTCTGCACAGAGGGCTGTCTGTCACACCTATGGTGAATAGGTGTTTGTTTAGGGGACAGTGGCCGGTTATGATGCCTATGATCTTCCGAATTTCGTCCCGTTTCAATCTAATAAGGCTGCGGGCAAGTCTTCTTGATGCTTCCGGAACTGCATTCTTTGTTTGCATGTGTTTCTCCATTCCGTATGGTGTGTTTCCTCGGTTTTCTTACGTAGCCATGATGAGTTTAGACAGGGTTATTTGATTACCATTCGAAATTTCTCAATACCAGGCCTGAGTTTAGATGCCAGTTGTACAACACCCCAATGCCTCAGAAAAAAGTATTTCATTGGTCCCGTGCCTGATCTATCCCCAGTTGTGTAGGATTGCTGTTTGATTGGACTGTAACTGGAAAGGGCTTGTTTTTGTGCATAAATGTGGAAACTAATATCTCTGGCATTTTTGGCTAGTCTACATTGATTGGCAACCGTGACTGAAATTCAGTCAGTAGTACAATTTTCAATTCAAATGATGGACTCTGATCATTTTTACTACTCCGACTAATCACAAAGTAGGTATCTAATCATGAATCCATTGAATTTGTTATCTTGATAGGCTCACGTACATTAAATTCTTTTACGAGCTTTAAAACGTTCTTGTGTTGACTATAAACAATCATTTAGTAATCTGTTCACATAACAATAGTTCTTGATATTTTGCCGAATTTTTAATTAAATCTACTAACGTATCTTTTATAAAAAGTTATGCTATTAAAAGCGAGGTTTAGCTTATTTGAAGGACAGCAAATAAATCTTAACTTTTTATTATCATTTTTAAACTTTTAAGGAATCAATTCTATTTAAATTAGAAGACGTATAATACTTATTAGTGACAGTTTGGACCCTGTTCCCAATATCCTCCATCTGTCTCAGGTGGGCTACAATTTTAATATTTTTTAATATTTAATAATATTATTTGTGTGTCAATCAATCTGCCTAGCTTTTGTTCGACTGTGTCGAAGTCAGCTTCCAGTCTACCTGGATGCAGCTGAATATCAGTACCTAATTTACGTGGAGCGTCTGCCTATCTGATCTCAACAACCCAGTAACTGGGTAATACGATACCGCTTGGGAAGACTGATTGTTCGACTTTCGAGTTTCTGACGACTCGTTACGACTGTCAAGGATTTACGTAACGTATGACAGCCTGGACCAATCCCATAACGTGATTTTCGAAGCACAAAAGAGTCTCGGTGTGTAAAGATATAACTTGTACCTATGTATTTACATAGGTGAATTATTACAAAACACATAAGCATTATACTAGAAACATAATTAGTAATACACAATGCCCAATTCGCAATTAAACGATGCTTGGCATAAATCCATATTCGTCGATACGGATAGTTCATCTCCAAGGTTAGGATATGCTAAATAAAAACTGTGATCAATGACTGACGTTGGTATATTTATATTTTTTTGCATTCCCGTTCCAATTTCCTTCTTTTTACGACTGGCTAGCTTTATTGATATTAATTTTGCTTACATTCTATTTTCCAAACTGTCTTTAATCAACTAGAACGATTGGGGCAAGATTTTTTGATCAGTCTGAGTCGTTTTGAAATCAAGGTCAAAATCAAATTATTTGTTTCAATTAGACCATTACAAGGCAGTTTTGACCGTCATATATACAAGAAAAATAAGAATTGAATCTACATAGTCGCTCCTTCTAAAAGGTAGTTGCGTATGGAGAAAAATGGGCAAGAATCTCCATACCATACATGCTATTCCATTTCTATATTATACTCCATACATTATACTACATTCTTGTACTATTCTCAAAGAAACTGGAACCATAAGCAGTGATCCCAAACAGCCTTTTCAATTTTAAGCATCCAGAAAATTCAAAGGATATCGAAAGTAAATAATCACAAGATATTTTGTTATCTGTTGACAACAATGATATAATATCTTTACTCATTATTTACAGTAGAATCATCAGGTGTAATTTATAAGATAACTTACAGCTCTCCGTTGAATGCATTATTATTAAACAAAATTGTTTTGATTTCTGTCTCAAAACAATGTTGTATTTGACAACAAATTAACGTGACCCATAAAACATGTAGGCCATATGTTTTTGTTATCTGCTGAAGTTTATCATGTATTATCGGTAGACAAGCTTCTGACTGCGACTTCGTCCGCGTCAAAGTTGGTTTCTCCATACAAATTTTGAACCCCTGTACTCTTCTTAGGGGGTGAATTTTGGAAAATCATTACTATCGGATGCTTATGTAGTACAAAGAACACACCCTCCAAGTTTCAGGTGTCTACGATCAGCGGTTAAGGCTGTGCGTTGATCCGTCAGTCAGTCATTTAGGACAAAGTATTTGTACAGATAGAAAAAAATATGAAAAATAATGCTCTGAAAAAAAAAAAAATACCTAGGTATTTGACCCAGACATTTTGTGTAAACTATCACATCACAAACTTGGAGCTCTATAGCTCAGAGTTCAGCTATGTCTCTGGCTAGATCTGATGACTTTTGCGTAATAAGCTCATGTAAGCACTGCTGGAATCCAAAAGCATCAAAGGAAAATCTTAAAAATAGTTTGTCCACCCTTTGAATCAAACCCTTGGTCTGACCCTATGGTCAACAGTCGCAGTTATGACCACGAGATCAACAGGGTAGCGATCCTAATCTATGCTTAATGTTCCAAAGAGGTAAACTTGCCTGTTTCTTTATTTTTGTAAGTCCTGGTCCGATTACAAAAATTCTTACACTGATACATACACTACTACACTACACTGATACATAGCTACATTATTATCGAATGTCATAGGCATATCATGGCATAACATCACGCCTGTAATCCCCGAAGGGTTAGGCAGAGGTGTACTCATTAGTACACCCAAATTTCGACAGTTATATTTAAGTCCCATGTAATATGAGGCGAGCCTGTATTGTCATAAAACGGGCGCACAACCAGACTCCGAGGCTGCTACTAAGAAATTCTTGATGGAAAAACCCAATAACACTTTGCCCGACCTGGGAATGGAAACCAAGCCCTCATGCTCAGCAGTCGTGCTTTGCGTCCACTAGACCAACGAAGCAGTCATTGGCTATGTTTTATGGTAAACTAGACAGAGTTGCAGACAAATGCTATTAACCAAAAATCTCTTATTACAGGTGCAGAAAGATTAATACGTCATTTACACGAAACGAAGGTACCCTTCGCTCTAGCCACGTCTTCGAGTGCCAGATCAGTGGAGACAAAGATATCACATTGTAAGGAACTGTTTTCATACTTCCATCATATGGTCATGGGTAGTACAGACAAGGATGTCAAATTTGGAAAACCACATCCTGATATTTTCCTGGTGACGGCTTCGAGGTTTCCTGATAAGCCACATCCTTCTAAGGTATGTTTGTTTGAATTATTTGGAGACTAGTTTCACCCCGCTACTTCGTCCGCGTGGTTTTTTCACCAGCCTCCCATTGGGCGTAGCATCACGCTATGCCCAATGGGAGGTTATATAGTCTATACTATTCCTCATGAATCTGGCTATCATACTATCATATACAAAAATATGTTTTCCAATCCGACCGGTACTTCCAGAGCATAGCGTTTAAACAAACAGTAAGAAAACTCTTCAGCTATAGTATATGATAGCCAGATTACCGAGGAATTGTATAGTTTACTACAGCTACAGCCCATAGCTACAACCCACGGGAACAGAGCAGTAACCAAAGACAACATGGATGAAAAAAAATCTTGTCGCAGAAGCTAGTTGGTTATAGGTAATTAGGTCAGTTTACATTTTTTTCGCAATTGTGTCAATGTTGCTCCGGATGAGCGACATGATCTTCGCATCATTCAGCGTTAATTGAAAGATGAAATGACGTAACTCAGCGAATCACATGACGTTACCTAATCATAGCTTGTTTGGGCTTTCAATGTACTTAATCGGCATCAAAGCCAGAATTACGTAATAAGGGGCCATCTATAAATTACGTCACACGTTAAGGGGAAGGGAGGGGCTCAATGAAGTGTGGCATTGTGAAACAAGGGGTGGGTTGTCCTAAGCCTTGTGACGTCACATGACAACATTTAAAGTATTGAAACGCGAAGTTTAGTCGCATACCAAAAAAGATATAAAAAAAATTACTCATACTCAATATTTTATATGTTTACTGCTATTTTAATTTAATTAATTTTATATGTAAAATTGCTAAATATGTGACGTCACACCAGAAGGGTGGGGAGGCTGATAAACGTGACCACCTTTGACAAGGAATTTTTTCACACGCTCCCCATAAAAAAAAAAACAAAAAAATTGTGGGGCGTAATTTATAGATGGCCCCTAATAGTAATAACGTTTTCTACTGCTTCGTTTTTTGAACTGTGTAATCGCGGTTGTTTCATAATACCGAGTGTTTACCGAAGCTACCGCCCACAGCAACCAAAATATCCCATATCCTCAATGGAACTACTTTTAGCGTGAACTGCAAGTAGCGTGGGTGATGCGACGCCAGTCTACTGCATGGTTTTTTACAAGCAGACGGCAGCAATTTGCTTGATCGATTTTATTTCCATTTGTTAATTGAATATTACTTGCTATTATAAATGCGGAAGGTTGTTACTCAAACACGCGAAAACGGCTGAACGTATCTAAATGAAATTTCACACAGAGATTTATTATAGTCTAGAATAGCATTAGGCTACTCTTTATCCCGGAAAACGATACCGTTCCCGTGGGATAATATATAAACTTTGACGCAGACGAAGTCGCGGGTAGAAGGTAGTAGAAATAATTGCGGGTTGCGGGCCGTCTTAACAGGACACCGTGGCTCCGGAACGTAAAGGGCAACAGAAGGAACAGGGTGGTGTTTTAGTCAGTAAAAGTCTGACAGTCCCTTCCGCCCCACCCAGGGCGGAAGGAGACGATGATTTTTGACAACTTAAAAAAAAGGTAGTAGGTAATTTAATATAGAATTAACATAAGCCGCGTTAAGTCACGTGGTCAATCGACGAAGCGATGACCACACGAATGACTAAAATGTATGGGATTGACATAAGCCGCGTTAAGTCACGTGGTCAATCGACAGAGCGATGACCACACGAAAGAATAAAATGTATGGGATTGACATAAGCCGCGTTAAGTCACGTGGTCAATCGACGAAGCGATGACCACATGAAAGACTAAAATGTATGGGATTGACAAAAGCCGCGTTAAGTCACGTGGTCAATCGACGTCATACCGGTATGAGATAACAATAGATAATTGTCTCATACGCGGGCTTTGAATAATTAAATAAGTCCTTAAATGTAGAATACGTACTTACAACCCACATAGGTTGTAAGTACGTATTCTAGCAAATCTCTAAACTCTATTCATCTATCATCCATGTAAATAAAAATCGTTTAGTGATCAATTGAAAACGGCTCGACCGATTTGGTTAATTTTTTTGTTGTTGTTATGTTCGTAACAGTTAGGACAAAGTTTGTTTTAATAATTTGTTTTTAATAAATAATGAAAAATCGATCAAAACGTCGAAAGTTTAGATGGTATTTTTGTTTGAAAATGTCAGTAAATTGAATACATACATAACACCACCAAAGCCACCAATAAATTGACATACTTTTTATGAGCTGATAATAATAAACAGTGACGTCACATTTTGTCAACTCAATAGACTTACTATTTAGATTTCAAAGCAACTAAAAATTTAATTTTACTGTTAATTGTAAATTATACGGATTTTCAGGGCTTAAATAAAATGTTTCTTAGAGAAGTTATGTCTTGGAAATGTTGGTTAATTATGTGTAGGTAGGTACCCAATTGTCAGCACAAAGTTTTTAAAAGAAAATGTTTGGTAAATCCACCGGAAACGTTAGAATTTTCTATGGTATCTTAGTATGAAAATATCATAACATACATAACATCACGCCTGTAATCCCCGAAGGGTTAGGCAGAGGTGTACTCATTAGTACACCCACATTTCTCCAGTTATGTTTTAGTCCCATGTAATAGGGGGCGAGCCAATTGCCATCAACCGGGCACAAATCCAGACTCCGAGGCTGCTACTGAGAAAAAAGAAACGCTATATTAAATTGCGAAGCCGGGGCGGGGTGTTAGTTTTATATACAAACTTGAATCCTAATCTTAGCTATGATGTTAGTAACGTGAAAACGTGCGATGCGAATTAGAACCATTAATCACCATCTTTATTGAGTTCAAGGCGAAATTGCAATAGTGAAGTTCGTTTCATTTACAAAAATATTGGCTGGAGTTTTGAAGATGTAACAAATATTTTTAGTTAGCTTTATTAGTAATTATTTTCAACTTTATTTTGTGGTGTGCAAAGACGATATTTATTTGGCAGTCAAAACCGTGCTGCGCTTCGCTAAGTCTGCCAGAATTTTGCCGGTGAAATGGCACGTTTCACCGTCTACAGTGGACAGGCGAGAAAAAGAATGAACTATATTTTCGTAGTACTCTGACTTTCAAAAGTGCTAACAAAATGATTTAATAAATGACTAAACACAGAGCATACCTACCCTCATTTTAGGCCATTGCACCAAAGTATTAACTCAGATACATGAGGTGAACCTATGAAATTTTACTTTTAAACCTCTGCTTAGCAACTTACTCTAAGTTACATTGATGAGGAAAGTGGGCCTTTGCCCTATGGTATTATTAATAAACCCTCAAATCTTACCAATCCATTTTTATTATCATTTCAGTGCCTAGTATTCGAAGACTCCCCGCACGGCGTGACGGCTGGCTTGAAAGCAGGCATGCAAACAGTCATGGTGCCCGACCCACACTTGGACAAGAAGCTGACCACACATGCGACCATCGTCCTACCCTCCTTAGCCAAGTTTAAACCGGAACTGTTCGGACTACCCGCATTCAAGTGACGGTAGTTTAAAATGTTGTTGATAAATCAGTGTGCTATAATTTGTTAGTCTTTAAAGTGTACTTGTAGTATGTTGTGACAGAATTCTTTTTTTAAATCCAAAGTCTTGATTGGTCGGACTTCTGGATCATGAGAAAAGGTTGTCAAGTGTACTGGTCCGTTTGCCTCCGAAAATAGTCAGTAGTGCAGTGGTTTCTAAGGTTCCAAATTCGATCACGTCTTGGTTTTTATGAAGGAAAAGGGACCTTACTATATGAATGAATGTTCAGGGCCCACCCAACATGAGTGGGTCGCGTCCAGGGCCGTATTTAGAGGAAAAGACGGGCTTGGTCGCGACTCATGCTTTGGACTGCCTCGTTGGTCTAGTGGTCGCAAGCGCAACTGCAGAGCATGAGGTTTTGGGTTCAATTCCCAGGTCGGGCAAAGTGTTATTGGGTTTTTCCATCAGCAATTTCTCAGTAGCAGCCTCGGAGTCTGGATTTGTGCCCGGTTGATGGCAATAGGCTCGCCCCCTATTACATGGGACTAAAAACATAACTGGCGAAATGTGGGTGTACTAATGGGTACACCTCTGCCTAACCCTTCGGGGATTACAGGCGTGATGTTATGTTTATGTTGTTTATGTCATACTTTGGAAACCAATGGTCTAGTAATAAACTTTTCTTCAACTGTTTAATTCACTACAAGTCAAGCTCATAATGTGCCTTTTACCATAGACGAAAGATTTTTAGTTTTATAGAATACGAAAGTTGGGCTTTTAATCCGTCGTTTATAAGCCTTATGAGCCTATCATATTAGCTGGCGCTATTTTAAATTATGTTGCATCATTAAAAAATGTTTTTTTTTCGACATTTATCAATATGTATTATGTAATAAGTAGAATAAAATATGAATATTTTATAAATAGATTATACGATGACATCATATTATTATGTGTAAGTACTAGTTTTTTTAGAATGAGTGTATTCTGCAATAAGTTTTATGATAAAAGTACAAAAATATACCCTAATACCTTGCAATAGGAAACAAGAAACCCTCTTGAATGGATTGTAAATAATAACTGTAGTCAGTTAACATGATTAGGAGTACATGTTTGTAGTACTTAATACAATTAAGGTCCCCTTGCATCACAAGTCACTGAAAATATATTTATTTCATTTGAAGCAATTGACAGAAATACAGTATTGCATCCTTGTTAAATTTTAGGAGGTTGTCATTGAAGAATTAAATAATAAAATCTAATTACGACATCTAAGTCAATCATTATTAATTACTTTTTTTATGTTTGTCAGTATTTCAGAATACACCTCTTTCAAAAAACAGAATCACCCCGTTGCGAATGCGATAGGCAGTGTAGCGCGACTATAGGTGGCAAGATTGCTAGTTCTAAATTCAAATATCACCTACTCAAAAGAGTAATAAAGAAATATCTTGATTATTTTATTATTGATTCGTGTTGAGAATGAATCCTTTAAATTGGAAAACGATGCAAAACTGTGCTTTGTTGAACAATGTTTTAAATTAATAATTATTATAATTAATATATTAATCATTAATTCATAATATAATATTAAATAATATTTTATTTTAATTATTAATTATTATTATATTATTATTAATGTTTTAAATTATTTTACTGCTAGATGTATTTGGTGGCTTGTGGTGCTAGTGAGCCTAAGACCTCGTCGAGATAGGGCAAATTCGTACACTACATCATACAATACCGTGACCCTGTGCTATGAATGTACCAAGCACGGAAAAGCTACCGATGTTTAACTCGTAACGGGGGGAAAAATACGGCGGTTTGACAATTTTTGTATAGAAAATATATCAAACTGTCATATTTATTCTTTGCAAAGTTATTACACGACTGCCTCACAAAAAAGGAGTGTTATATATAGCCTTTAATCTCATAATTTCTGATACAAAAATATTTTTTGCCTGACACGTTCCTAGTATGGTTTGATGGTTATGGTATAATACGGTGTAGTTGGCATACAGCTTATAATTTAATTATTGTATGTTTAACAAAGTACCCGTAGACTGTAGGAAAACACACACGTTGTGTTTCGACTAAAAAACGCAAGTGCGGTGCACACACACCGTATGTGTTTTTCTACGGCGAACATAAGAACAGTTTGGTTAAGAGTAGTGTTACCAAACGTGTTGTAATTCAGTATAATTTGTAAAAAAACTTCCTTTGAAAGTTCTGCAGAATTCTAATTTTAATAAAGTTATTATAACCATGAACACTGCCCATCTTATAATAAATAAAACAGGGTGAAGATATCACATATTAAATGTTTAGTGCAATCATTGCAACACCATTATACATTTTATATTGTTATTATTTACAAAGTCTGGTAGTTTTAGATGATTTGAGCAATAAATTATTTGTACTAAAGATTATGGATATTTTTTTATTTTTATGAATGCATATTTACTTTTTAAAGTATAATAATCTCTTTATGGTATAAAACAAAGTCGCTTCTCGCCGTCTGCACGCTTAGATCTTTTATTCTACACAACGGATTATAATGGAGTTTTCATCAATAGATAGTTATTCAAAGGTATTTAGTATCTATGTAAGTTTGTCCCCAACACTGTCAATGTAATAAGAACCTCAAAAGCTGGCAACATAAAATAAAAAATTGAATTTGTTTTGGAATAAAAAATAAGACAGCATTGGCTAATGACTAATTATTTTTTTAATATAACATAAATTAAGAACAATAACATCATTTACTTTACTAGCTGTTTAAGAGCCGTAAGAACATTGTCCGCAGTTTGGTTGGTAAGTGACGTGCTGCGTTCTACCCCTTTGTCTGAAAAAATATAGGAGACATTATTAAAAACAGGAACATAACTTTTATAGCGTAGGTGTACCTCCCTCAAACGTGAGAGTCAAAATGGCGGGTGTGCCCATCAAATTATACCAATTACCAAAAAAAATGTATCTAAAACATTCTATTTTGTACCTAGCTCTAAAAAATCTGTACCTAACATACGGCTTTATAGAATTATTTGGCTCCTGACTTCCGTGAAGCTGGAGTGTTGGACAACGGACAGTTGTTTTGCTTACAGTTCAGGACACCATGCAAAAGGACTACAACTGTCACAAGTCAATTGTATGAAAAAAGCCAACTGCCAGAACAGTACAACACTGGTACCACAGCGTTCTGTCACAGAGCACTTAAAAAGGGTTCTAAACAAATAAAATTATACTAGAATACTTTTGTAGCTTTCTCAGAGCAATCGCATGATAGTGACAAGAATAGGTACCTATTTATAGTTAAGATTTATTTATGAGAAAGGGGTTTTAAACTGAATGTTAATATTCTTACAATGATATTCTATGCTAAACCAAAACTAAGTAAAATCTAATCAACCTGATACTTAAAGAAATTAATGATTGTTTATCGATAAATTAACAAACATCATCATCTGCCTAGCCTTTTTCCAACTTTGTTGGGGTCGGCTTCCAGTCTAACCGGATGCAGCTGAATACCAGTATTTTACATGGAGCGACTGCCTATCTGACCTCCACAACCCAGTAACTGGGTAATATGATACCCCTAGATAAGACTGGTTGTCAGACTTTCGGGCTTCTGACGACCCGTAACGACTGTCAAAGATCCACGTATGACAGCCGGGACCAACGACTTAACGTGCTTTCCGAGGCACGGAGAAGTCTCGGTATGTAAAGATGGTCACCCATCCACGAACCAACCCCGGCAAGCGTAGCTTAACCTGACGGATCGACCCATGCAGCTGTTATTACTTAGCCACGAGCTCCTAAATTAACTAAATCATCCTAAATTAACAAACAAAATACTCTAAAAAAAGTTTCAATGTTGATGATACTTTATGACGAGTAATAATAGACAAAATTCTAAATTTCAACAATTATTTTACAATCTAACTAGGTATATTATAGTGTGCAAGTACTTTATCGAGCCAAGCCTTGTATCAAATTCAACACTTGGGCATCACTCATTCCGCAAAGTGATGTGCATTTTTCAAGTCCCTTTGCTGAAATTATCAAGTTAAATAAGTATGGTCAAATGCATAACATTATTAAGAATTAAGAGACAAAAACAGCCCCTTTTCCAACACAATAAAGGTGCTTTCAAAGTTAAAATATTGCCATAGACATGGGTTTCACTGCTAGGTAGGTAAAACTTGACTGCCACAATTGGGTTTAGTCAATGATGTCAAGAGTTGCTACATTTTTATGCTTGAATATCTCCTAGATTCGTAAATCTGCTCTAAATTTATTTTATCAATAAATCGCACGCTGAGAACGAAAGTGACCGATTTCAAAATTTTGGTTAAATGAGTTAAGTATACAGAATGACTTAAAAAAGTATATTCTATCATAATTATATTAGAAAACTGGCCAATAAAGGTAAGAAAAGGATAGAGGTATATTTCGGTCTCTTTGTCACGCAACCGTTCTCTCCCCCCGCGCCCGAATGAAAGTGACGAAATCAGTGTTGCACCGTGAGTTGTCGTGACAAGACGTGACAAGTTTAGCAACGTAGTGACCGATTACGCTTTGTGTCTGTTTGTTTGTCAATTTCGGAGGTAAGTTTAGTTACAATTTATAGTCATAAACTGACCGATTCAGATTTAGGTTCCTTTTACATTATAAGTATTAGCGTATTAGGTGACACATAACAAATTCGGTCACTTATTTATTAACAAATGAGTCTAAATAATGGGCCAATTTTGAATCAGGTCTGTATAATTTTAAATGTACTCATCTGTATTTTGTACTATTTAGAAGAAAGTCTGTTTAACATTTTTTAGTTTGGTTTTCAATTGACTTATTGATTAATAGTGCAATTTATTACTTTTTTCAGTGTTTAATATTGCCTACTGAGTCGGCAATCCCAAAACTAAAATGAAAAGAAGTGCTTTAATTCTTCAATTAGTGGAAGAGAGACAGCAGAATAAGGTAATTACGAAAACTGTTCGTTTATTATTCGTTTTTCATTAGTACCTAGTGACTATAATTATTTGTAAAAATGTTTATATTTGTTTTCCATTTTCTCTATTGTACTTGTTTGCAGAGCCCTGACGAGGCTTGGGATATCGACAAAGAAAACATGCCATCTAGCCCATCAATTATCGAAAATACACCTCCACGTCTGGACCAGGAATATAACAATGTTCAAATCCCAAGCCGAAAAACAAAACCTTTAAATGTAAGTTATTAATTTTTATTTAAGTCATGGGTAGTCATTTTAATGTAAGTTTTATCTTGTTATGAAAAATTAAATTATTCATGTTTCAGGACCCTGAAAAGGCTTGTCAAGAAATAAATACGGAATCAAAAATTACTGAAAAAACCTCAGAAAGTACATCTGCTGTCCGATCACGTTCAAGAAGTTCCAGTACGAGCAGTTCATCTTCATCCTCAAGTAGTAGCAGTACTTCATCATCTTCAAGTACATCTATTACAAATGAATGTCAAAATACAGCCACTCCGGGCCCTAGTACAATCAATTTAAAATCTCGAACAGGTAACCAACGTTCATACGTTCAATCACCAATACATCCGAATGAAAGTGATGTGGATCTTAGTGACTCAGATCCAACATACCATGCTGTAAATTTCAATCAAAGAAGTAGACATGTTTCCAGCACTAGCTCTTCTTCTTCTGATTCTTCAGGTCAACCGGAACCTTCAAAAAGTAGGAAGCGTAAAAGGAACCCTAGTAACTGGAAACAAAATCAAGCAAAAATGTTACGAAACTCCGGAAAAAGTTACAGGTCTATGTCCGTATCAAAAAAATACATTCCAGCTAGGCATGTGAAAGAAACATGTACGAGCAAGTGTAGACTTAAATGTTTTGACAATATAAAAGAGGATGAGAGGTATAATCTGTTCAAAGCCTATTGGGGATTATCAAATTTGGAACTGCAGCGTGCTTTTATTAGATCTTGCATGATGGAAGTGCAACCTAGGTACAGGTACTCAAATGCTCGAAACCCTCGCCTTCCAAACAACTCCTTTTATTTCACAATAGATGGCAAAAAGATACGTGTTTGTAAATTATTTTTCATAAACACTTTGGACATAACGGACAGACAGCTAAGAACTGTTAAAAGTAAAACCAACAGCCATGGTATCGTAGAGCCTGAGCTTAGAGGAAAACATGACAACAAAAAAAGGGTAGACCCTGAACTGCTCCAAAGCATCAGGAACCACATAGAGTTGATACCGAGGGTAGAACCCCATTATTTAAGAGCGACTACAAGTAGAGAGTACATTTCCGACAGTAAAACTATAAGGGACCTCTGGACTGATTTTAACAATGATCAAAAAGAAAAAAGTTTGCCACAGTGCGACTATTGGTTATACTTGAATACTTTTAATAAAGAATTCAATATAAGTTTTTTTCAGCCGAAAAAAGACAGGTGTGAAACGTGTGTTGCGTATGAACTTGCTCCTGATAGTACTAAAACACTGCTCAAATCGAATTATGATAAACACCTCGAAGAAAAAGAACTGTGTCGCCAAGAAAAACGGACGGACCGTCGAAACATTGACGAGACCCACATTTGTGCTATTTATGATTTACAGTCCGTCATGTTATGTCCCAGTCCAAGTTATTTTTACTATTCTTCAAAAATAAACTGCCTTGATTTCACAATTACAGAATTAAAAAATGGAGAGGATGATAAAAAGTCTTACGGAGACGTTTACTGTTATTTTTGGGACGAGACTCAGGGGCAAAGGGGAGCCAATGAAATAGGTTCATGTATTTTCGATTACTTACGAACCCTAAGCGCAAAAAACGCGGATAAAAAGTTACATGTAACATTTTACTCTGACAATTGCACTGGGCAGAACAAAAATAAAGTTATTGCTAGCCTATATTCATATGCTGTCGCTTATTTTGATAACATCGAAAGTATAACCCATAAGTATCTTATAAAAGGGCACACCCAAAATGAAGCGGATAATGTGCACAGCTTAATTGAAAAAGAAATTAAAAAGAACGAAAAAGCAGGGCCTATATACATACCTGTTCAATTTGCTACCTTGATCAAAAGCGCTCGGAAGTCTGGACCACCTTTCATAGTCAAAGAAGTTAATTATGAATTCTTCTTAAATCTCAAACTACTTCAAGAGCAGTGGGGATACAACTTCAACGAAAACATCCATAAAGAAACAATACTGTGGAATGATCTTAAAGTACTGAAATTTGACAAAGCGGAGATGTTCCACTTTTATTATAAAACATCATACTCCGATGAGATGTTTTCTCAAATCGACATGCGCAATAAACGTAAAAAAATGATGGGGTTCAATGAAATTGTAATTAAACAGCTGTATGAGCATGCACTTGAGTTAAAAGAAAATAAAAAAAGGGATCTCAAAGATTTAGTCAGAAAAAATTTAATACCTAGTATTTACGCTAGTTTTTACAACACTTTGTAAGAAACTTTAATTCAAATAATCTCATAATAGGAGATACATGGGATGTTATTTTAATATCTCATATTATGAGATATTAAAATAACAAACTTTAAAGAAGTATGTTGTACCAAAAAGCTAAGTCTGAATTAGTGCAATAGGCAGAGTTTAATAGTTGATTAAGTACAACTGAATTATAACCAGAATACTGTTACTGTGGAAAACTGATATATAAGTTATGCTATTAATACTAATTTTGATGTGATTCAAATACTTTAAATAACTATTTTTATTTTGGTTATGTTTCGTTAAAATTAAGAATTCGTTATTTAAACCAGTGAAAACAGAAGGTCCTCATTATTTGGATTGTCTGAGTTAAGCATAGTGTAATTAAAATTTGATTAGGTAATACAACCGAACTATAACTATGTACAAGACTGTACTAGTACTACTATGTTAGACTGAAAAGTTAGTGCTAATATAGGAATATTGTTGATTTGGATAAATATTTTATTAGTGTTATAGAAGAGTGATATTGATTATGTTTCGTTATAATATTTAAGAATTACTTACGTAAATGTTTGGTTTCCTACTTTATGACACGATTTTGATACAATTTTTTTAGTGTGATAATTATTACTGATCTCTATTAAGTCTAAGGAGTGATTTATTAAATGACACTTACACATACTTCACTGTTTTATTTAGCTTTTTTGAAAAAATAAACAAAATCTTAAGAGTGAAACTGACTTATTTTTAGAAAAAACATATTTTTGTAAAACAAATTTAGAAATGAACAGACCTTTACCTAAAAAGGTCAGTATAAATAAAAAACTTTTAATACTAAAGTGACCTATTTTTTCGATTTTTTTTTAAACTTTATTTTATACTAGAAAATCATATTTTTTTGCAAAAACTATATAATGTTTCTAAAGCTATTTAGTGAAACAATAAATTTCAACAGAAATTCATAACATTTGTTACCATGTTTTAGTGTTATTGTAAAATGAACAGAAAATGCTTAATACGACGGACACATTTTCGCAATTTCCCAAAAATTAGCAATTTTGAGTTGAGTCACTTTCGTTCTCAGCGTGCGAAATGATAACCCTCAATAATAAGTAGACATGACTTTTAAAAACACATTTTACTTATTAGGTAGGTACTATGTAAGTATAAACAACCATAGAACAGTTGTATTATGTACTACATACCATAGCGCGCCCAAACACGCGGCTGTGTGCCGCAGCACTCACGAATCAATATCGGGAATCCTGGGTTTTCCTTCTTAATTTGTACATAGTGGTTTTTAATAAACTGCCTGAAAAACGAAGGATACTTTTTTTATGAACAAGTTTGAGGTTATAAAACTGTTTATGTAATCAAAATTCTTACCTCACACCTTCCGATTCTTTGTTAGTCTGGCACAAATGAAACCTCAATTCCCTGAGGGCACCACCTAAGCGGACGCTCATTTTTTATTATTTCCAAAACAATTTTCACAAAAATCGATAGATTCCAAAAAAATCAAAGTGAAATGTCAAGTTGGATAATATTTGACAAGGGTTTGACATGACGACAGCTGAGTTTGACACTGGTAATGTTCAAATAAAGCCATGGAATTCTTAGGTACTTCATGGACTCCAAATTAGCCGCTTCGTCTAAGTAAACATAATCATCAACAACACTCAACTGACTGACCCGCTCTTTCACTTTCTGGAATCTCCATTCTGAGGTTTAGTGCTATCACAAAGAGCTTGAAGCTTCTTTCTTTTATTTTTCACGTTTATAGTTGTGTACACTGCCTCAAACAAAGCTTAGCTACGTAGGCTGTGCGGTCAGTTGCAATAAACCGATTTAAACACAGGAGCTTTTATTTACCTACATAAAACTACATCTAATCATTTTATATTCAAACATTCATGCATTCGGCGATTTTCTTATTATGTATCCATAGTAAGTACCTACCTAGTTAAAGATCATGATTTGATTTTTACTGACTAAACTTATAGGTTCACGTCACCGATATGCTAACGTGATATGAATCATGATGCTCCAGACTGGCGGCAGTCATTCTAAAGTTTAAAATTTCCGCTTGTGTCAGTCCCGCCTACCTATTTTTTCAAAGTGATACTTATAGGCCGCGATGATTGATGTTTGGTAGAGGCAAAACTTATTGGTTCGCGTCACCGATTTGATCAGTGTGAGTGGGTGATGTAGGTACGTAAGTTTTCACTTTTGTCGGCTTAACTGCATATTTTTGTACATATTTCGGTACATATTGATTTAATAAAAGAAAGTTCATCGCCTTTTATTGCAGACTGCTAAACTATTAATCAGAAAAAGTAACAGAGGTCAACTAGATGCGGCCAGCGCGGACAGAGGACTTTCGAGTCACACACCCATTTAAAATTAACAAGGAGGCAAAAATGTTTGTCCAGATGAGATATTGAAACGCGAAGTTCTTTAATTGAATTTCAGGACTGGGACATGGGACATCGGACACAGGGTTCAATAAAATGAAGAATCCACATCATAAATAACTCCTAAAAGAAAACATAAATTATTTATTTAACAATTTAATGTAATACTCAATACATCAATTTTTATTTTTATCTTTTGTACATTAAAATCTAAGTACCAAACATTTTTAATTATGATTTTTTTATGTTGTAAGTAATGTTATACTAGAAGCAACAGCACTTTTCTAGTATGTTTCTAACATCAGTGAATTAATTGAAAAATATTATTTATGATCTATTAGATTGCCGAAGTTATAGGCGTACCAATGACGTTATTATTTTTTAATCAATTAATCGATGGAGTAGAGTAGTTGAGGAAAAAAGAGAATCGTAAGAAAAGAAAAAAAAAAAGAATAAATCATACACACATTAAAGTTTTTGGACGTACTTATGTACTTTCAAAATCCTTTTTATTGTGGGAAAGAGACGGTAATAAAGAAGTTATGCTGGCTCTGTCGAGAGCAACAGTAGGCAGTTGCTCTCAACAGAGACAACTCTTTCTATTAAGAGGTTTTATAAACCTCACATTTTTTAATTCATATTTAGAGATTTTTTAAAATTTTTATTTCTATGTTAGAGTACAGCTAGCATTCAACTACCCTAAACACGATCTAAATAGTTCAGGTATTGCTATATTGAAACGTTTTCTTCGATAACAATAGTTTAAAAATACTGTATTTATATTCGTTTGAACAGCATTTAAATAGTAAAAAAGTTCCTGACATTCAATAATCACAGATCACGCTTATAGTGTCATATTATTAAGTTTCTACGCACATCAACTTGTACCTTATTCAGAAGATATAAAGTATAAAATCCTTTGTGAAATAGTTTAGGGAACATTTTAGGGCACATCAAATGCAATTTGAAGTTGCGTTGTAGTAGCATTTGTATGGATTGACGCTCTACATGAAAGTAGTGTCTTTCTTGTCATTGCGGTTAATATTTTTCTATTGATCTGCGCTTTATGTAGCATTTTTGCGCTTTGCGCCATTGTAAAGGGCAGAGACGTTGACTGCGCAGTGTCATTAGCGTCTGTAAAATATGTGAAATAATCAAGCAAAAATAGGGTACCTAATCACCCTGTGACGTATTAAGGAAAATATTTTAGCGACTCTAGCGATGACTGACACATGTAATTATTCGTAGTTCACGAGTAGTATGTACAACTTTTGTTACAAGTAGTCTTAGATGTTGTTTAAGTGTGCATAAACTCCTTGATCATATTTAAAGGGCACTTTAGCGAATTTCCCTTTTTTTTATTTTTAATATAGCTGATGTAATTACTTAGTGAGGTCTGCACAAATTGGTCAAGCAAAGCTGTGGTATATTTGTGATTAATTCTGAGTTTAATTAAGCACAAATTCCCGCTAAGCCCATGAAAACTACAAAGAACTGAGCAGCTTAGCTACAGCTTCTTGCCTTTTAATGACGTCACAGACATCATATAGGATAGATGACACCACCAATCAAATGAAGTACTTTTTATGATCTGTCAAAACGCTATTTCACAACTGTGACGTCACTTGTGTGGCGACTCAATTGAATAACTATTTAATCATTTGAAACTAATTAAAAACCAAATTTTAAAATAAAGTATTGCTTAAAATAAGGTATATTTTGGAATTATTGGTTCATGGTGTCAACTAACCAATTCCTCAATTCCATAAGGGTGTAAATACACAGGTGATGTGCAGGATTCTAAGTTTTAATAATTTGAAAGTGAACTAGATTTTTGATTACCATTTCTAGATGTGACAACTTGGAATCTACCATTCAACTTTGATACAACGCTTTGACGTTCTTCAAGTGAATTATGATTTTATTATTGTTACTTCGCGACTAACACAGAACATTCTAGAACTGAAACAATGACAACGAAACACGGTACATTTATTGCACATTTATTCAAGTCAAAATTGCACTTACTCCAAAATTAAATAAAAAAATAAAATTGCTTTTAGTTATAAAAAAAATAGTTGCAATTCCAACATTAAATAAATGAGCAAAAAATTGAATTAGTTTAATTAAAATTATGCCGATTTCATTACACCAGCGCAACATCGCCTTGTCAAAGCTGGGAAGCTAAAAAAAACTAAAACAGAAAAATCTAAGCTTGTTATAATTAAAAAAAGAAGTAATATCATTAATGTGTATATACATATTTACATCTTAAATTTTAAACGGCATACTATTCTATAACATAAGAGAACCATGATGAGAAAATTTTAAAAGAGACAATTTTAGAACAACTCTTATAAATATCATTCAATTAATGGAAAAAAAAAACTCATCCTATTGTTTCATAACAGGTCAACAAGAATTTTATCTAACGGACGAATAGTACGAGAGCTATATACAGTTGAGTGAAGATATAATTACACATGGAAATTTCAATTGGCAAGAATAAAGTATTTTTCTATACTGACAACACTTCTTTACACTCTTCATTAACATGTCTATTAGAACTATAAACTATTGAAACTAAACAAATATGTAATCCCAGCGAAACTTCCAGACTAGAGTCACGATGCCAAATGAAATTCCCAGCAGCGTCACACTCTAACGTCACGTCACGGCTTAGTCAGCTACACAACTCGAAAACTATAAGGATAGCGAGCCACTCGACTGTACACAGCTCGAGCCCGTACAGCACGAAGCGATAGAGCAGCAACACTGCGTACGCGCAACACGCGGCAAGCTCGTTGCCGCTGGCGTGTTGCGTTTGAGTGTACTGGTCGCGCGTCGCCTCGCGCTTTTTCAAGGTCAGCTAGCCGGACGCCGGTTCTAGTGCTTTGACCGCGTCGGCGGTGAGGCCCTGCTTCTGGCACCACTCCACGAAGTCGTCGATGAGGACGGGCCACGCGCCCTCCGCGTCGTAATTGCTCATGCCGTCGTCGATCTGCGTCGCGAAGTCTAGGAGGAGGTTCCATGTGTCCTTTGGTATGGATCTCTTGTGATGCTCCTGGAATTGTTTATGGTTATATTAGATGTTGCTATAGACATTGTCTTATTGAAAAATTCTAAAAAGATTTTGTGACTAATAAGAAAACGATTATGTGATAATTATGTAGTCTGTAGTAATGAGATGAAATGGAGCTAAAACTTTAGCAAAAAATATTTATCTTATCTTCTTGCAATAACAACTGTACCCAATTTAGTTTTGATAGGCTGAAAATCATGCCAGAAGCGCTAATTTTAAATAAACTAGAATCCGACCCACAAACAAATTAGGAATGATGAGTAACAGTTTATGGTAACAAAAAATTTATATGAGGCCTTATAATTTACTGTGTTGTACTCTTGTTAGGCATAGGCAAAAATGTACTGAATAAACATATTTTTAAGCACGATTATTCTATAATACAATATTGCCCATAATATACTGACAATTATTCTATTATAAGAATTGGTGATAAGTTTAAATTATGAACTAGATTTGAGTTTTTGGAAGTATAAAATTTGTGTTTTATTATAATATGTTGCAGACAGAAAATGAATAAGTTTTTAAATAAAATAAACAATACCAAGCCTGAATTTGCCAAAGAGATAGATAGAACTGTTAGTCAACCCACAATTAGCCAGTCATGTTGAAAATTTCACATAATTGTGGGTCATTCAATACCTGACCTTATCAGCAATACATCAATTTAATGAATGAATCTCACTCTTATATCAATAGCAATACAGTTTCTTTTAATAAGTACAGAGATAACAATATCAAATATCATTCATAACAAGATAAAATTGTTTGTACTATATTATGATACTAATATGACCTGGGAAATAGTTTATTATTTAATTCTATGAGTATTCTAATATCTTAATGTTTTAGGGTAGATCAGGGTTTAGTAAAACAGTACTTACGACATCATATTGTTATTTAAATTGTTAGTTGCCAACTTGGCATGTTTATGAGATTGTCAGGCCAAGTAGATACATATAATAATTACTAGGTGATTATTAAATTTTGCTTAAGCATATGCACAAGCAGCAAAGAGCATCAGCAGTACAGATATTGATATAAGAATCTTACAAAATATTATAGTATTTTAGACCTGCCCTTAGCATGCAGGTTTGATATTTTTTTTCTCTCTCTGCGTAGGATACACTGTCCCAGTGCTGGGCAAAGACCTCCCCACAGTCTTACTAACTTCTGTTTATGTATTTAAATAAGTAAAATTAATACATACCGTAAGAAATTTACACCATGCATCTAGGAATTTAAATCTCCCACGGAGCACTATATTCCAATAGGCTAATGCCATATCCAATTCCAGCCCTTTCTGTCCAGGATTTTTTGCGTAATTAAATGTAAAATGATAAAAATCTTTAAACTTAGTTTGATCTTTGATCTCTGTTTCCAGTGTTGGTAATTTTGCTTTTAATTTCTCTATGCTATCAGCTCCAAGCTCCATAAGGCCAGTGGTGAATTCCTCTTTAGTAAACTCACACTGCACTGCAGCTTTACATTTCCATGCTATAATAAGAACTAAAATTGACTCAGGGCTTAGATTAAGGTCTTCTAAAAACTTCATTACTCCATCTACTGTGATTTTATCGTTTTCCTGTTGGTCTTTGTACTTAGTAAACAGTTGGTCGAGCTTTTTTCTATCCACAGACGCCTTCACGGGGTCCTTGTAGTAAGCTTCGGGGTTCTGGAAGTAGTTGTCGCTCGCAAGGTCCAGTTTCCAATCATTTTGAGACAAACAATATATCGCCGTGCTCTCGCTCGTCTGCGTAAAGGCGACGAACTTTTTAACTTTGTCTCTCTGTGACGATTTTAATTTATTCTGTAAGAGAATCGTACGAACGTCATATTTATAACCTTATTAGTGCTTACCTGTCATTTATTTTACGTATCAAAAAACAATTTGGGCATTTTGTGTGATGTTGTATTTGGTATTTTGGTTGGATTTGATGCATATTTCAACACGATTACTCACCATTTTCGTGAATTTTTTATTGTTTCTAATGACTTTCACTGTTATTTCGACATCGGAACCAAAGTGAAATAACAATCATAGACAACTTTCTAATGTTGTTACGGAATAAACTTCAACTTCCCATTTTGTATTTTTCTCATTTTTAATAGAATTTTGTCTAGTCGGATAAGGCTAGTGACTAAATGCAAGTCATTTTGAATGAACCTGTACTAATTTATAATTTTATTTTTTTACTTCTTTTTTTTAATTGCTTACCCATTTGGTAAGGATTGGTAAGCAAGAACAATAGCAACACAATTTGGTAAATTAATCATAGACAATTATTTCTTCGTTCCAAAATCTTTGGAATTTAAGTAACATTGTAATTAAATTTTCTAGTAAAATTTTATTAGTTCATTGAAATATCTGAGTTTTGGTGCATGAATTTTTAAGAGTAAAGAAAATATAAAATACGGAAATACTGGTAAACTTTTCAATTAATTTATATTTCAGAACGAAGCTGTCAGAAACTTTAAACAGCTGATCGCAAAACATAACCTAACTTTAGCAACAATATAAATAAACTATATTCTTTTTTATAAATAAGTGTAATTTTCCGCTATTTAAGTGAGAGGGCATTGATGTAAAAGAAAACCATTATGTTACTTAATAAAACCTTATAAAAATGCTGTCTTTATTAGTTAAGCAGTTATGTTACACTCCAAATCGATATTTATATAAGTCAATAAGTACGCAAAGTACAAGAGTTCGATTTGCTCCGAGTCCTACAGGATACTTACATTTAGGAGGTTTAAGAACAGCTTTATATAATTATTTATTCGCGAAATCCCGAGGAGGTTCCTTTATATTGCGCATAGAAGATACAGATCAAACGAGGAAAGTTGAAGGTTCTGTCAAAGCACTTTTAAATGACTTGGAATGGGCGGGAATCGAATGCAACGAAGGACCGGGAATTAACACCAAATATGGACCTTATGTGCAGAGTGAAAGGTTGAATATCTATCAGTAAGTATTTTAAATTGTAAACACAAACTATAAATATGGTCAAGTATTTTTAATTTATTAAAAATTGATAATGAATTAAAACGTACTACCTATAGAGTTGAAAATTTTGTGTAATATATTATTCTGTATGGCATTTCTTAACTTGCATGCAATGATGCAATTTTCAACTCTGTTTCTTTTATATTTTAGTTGATTATCCGTTTGCGGACTGACTGACTTTATTTATTAACTTGTTTTTTTCTGAGAACCATAAACTAATAATACTCTTCTATTTAGGGAACATATAACAAAACTCCTTGAGAATGGTTCAGCATACAAGTGTTTCTGTACGGAGAGAAGACTGAATATTCTACGCAGAGATGCGGTGAAGTCACAACGCATACCTAAGTATGATAACAGATGTAGGAGTCTGACTAATGAAGAGATAAAGGCAAAGATGGATGCTGGTGTCCATCATTGTATTAGATTTAAGGTACGTACTGGAGTTATTCATCTAAACACTTTTGATTCAGTGTGATTTATTAGGGGTTTTTACTTAGTTCGCTTTAGCCTCTAATTTGGAGTGCGTAAATTTTGTTTGGGATCACTTTTTTTTTTTACAATTAACTTGTCGAATGTGAGAAAACACAGACGTTGTGTTTCGACTAAAAACGCAAGTGCGGCGCGCACACTAACGCATGTGTTTTTCTACGGCGAACACACGAACAGTGGTAGCTGTAGCCGCACTTGCGTTTGGCGCAGCGAATGTTCGTCCGCAGGGTTAAATAAAGGGTTAAATAATATAAAAATCTCGTGTCATGGTGTTTGTGGTTCCAATCCTCTAAAACGCAAGCATGCAACTAGTATGAGCATAAGTATTGAATGTACATTGAATTGTTATTGCTAGTTAGCGATTATCATTGTTTCTGGATTGCAGTGTAACATGTGTAGCATATTGTAATAATTTTACAAAACTAAATATATTTTACTTTTCACAGTTAACCTCCGACTGCCAGTTCTTCGAAGACATGATCTTTGGCAGTATAGCATACGACGTGTCTTTGAACGAAGGCGACCCAGTGCTCATGAAGAGTGATGGCTTCCCAACATACCACTTCGCGAATGTGGTAGATGACCATCTGATGGAAATCAGTCATGTTTTGAGGGGTGTCGAATGGCAGATCTCTACTACTAAGCATTTATTGATTTATAGGTGAGTAAAAGACCGCTGAGCGTGAGGTCTTGGGTTCGATCGGGCAGTAAGCCACTACGCATATCACCTGTTTGATCGGAGGATACTCCTTTTTAAATGGAAGATGAGGAATTTCCCATCCAATTCTTCATACTATAAAAGTTTCTTATTACAGCTTTTTTTACCAATTTCAATATTGAACCTTATAACCAGTATTTCAAAGTGCAAAAGAGGTCACCCAAGCTTTCTAGCGGAGATTCGAGAACACGTTTGATGTTTAGGCAACTTTGCACTTTATTTAGGAAGTATAAAGTGTAATTTTCATTGTCATCTAAAAATCTTCCAACAGCTTGTTTTTTTATTTTCAGAGCGTTTGGCTGGACACCGCCACAATTCGGTCATATGCCTTTAATTGTGAACGCTGATGGCACCAAGCTCAGCAAGAGACAAAGTGACGTCAAGGTTGAAGACTACAGGAGGAACGGTAATAAAAAGATTTAAAAGAAGTCAATTTTTATCCATATATTGTCAGAGAGGGATAGACCTATACATGACCGATAACGCCATCCCTTTTTCTCAACCGAACAACAATAGCATAAACGTGCCACAATATGGCTTCCATATCCTTTTGCGTATCTTGTTTGGAAGTCTCAGGTTTCAACTTAAAATATGTATTTTAACTATAATGGCGAAAGCTTTTATTTTACGCTTGACGTTTAAAATTGATAAGTGTTAAAATAGCTTGCAATTATCTTGAACTATCATTGGCACCTACTTCGCAGGACTATAAGGCTTTAAGTTTCGTGTAAAAAAAAAATGTAGCACGGTATAATAGCTGGCAAATTTCTTGAACAATACTTACATAAACTCACGCCTTTTTCCCATGGGGTGTTGGCAATAACTACAGAACGCCACCTGCTACGATCCTTACATACTTCTTTTGTTTATGTATGTATGTTTCTTGAACAATCAGGGTTCCCCCCTGAAAGCACGACCTCGCACCCCGTTAAATTACATCTTATTATCGTTTTTCGCACCTGCCTAGGATTCGTACCGACTTTTATTAAGAAGGTTATGATGACGTCATTCTTAATAAAAAAATATCTACTCGAAGAAATCAAAACTCGAATTAATATTCCGTATATTTCTTCCTAGGGGTATACCCTTTGGCGCTGGTGAACTACATAACGCTGTCTGGCGGCGGGTTCGACCATGTACCCGGCGCAGGAGTCAGACTCAAGACTATGGACGATTTAGCTGAAGAGGTATGGAATATTTTAAATAAAATACTAAAGTGTTTGTTGGTTTCACCACCGTCCAATAATTCTAAATTCACTTTAATATATATTTTTTTAATGTACTTGACCAACAGTTCTCGTAATTATAATTTTATTTTCAAATTGTAGTGGTAATTTCGTCTTCGCGACGAGCAACGTACAAAATCTTCACATTAGCTTAAAGGAATATTAACTTTATTCGTATACATAAGATTCATATCATTCACTCAAAATAATTTTCAACAAAAATCATGTCTAACGAATTTTAATCACAGTTCCAGATAGACAAAATATCTTCACATCCAAGTCGACTAAATCCTGACCTACTAGAAGAATGTAACCGCCTTGAAATCAAAAGAAGGCTTACGGACAATGACCTCTCCAAAAACTTAGTATCCTCACTCCAAGAACTAATCACCAAAACATACCCTGATCACAAACTGAACTTGACCGAAGAACATGTAAAAAGCGTTCTAAATTGGTCCGTATCTCGAATTTCAAGAATAGAAGAATTATCGACAAAAAAGTTCGGATTCCTCTGGATTTTACCGACAAACACCACAGAAATCGATCAGAAACTGCTAAAAAAATTGATCGAAAACTTGGAAGGTCTACAGAATTTCGACCAGGGTTCTCTAAAGGAGAATTTGAGGACTTTCTCAGCGAATAATAATGTGAAGTTTCCAGTGTTAATGAAGATGCTTCGGTCTGTCATTAGCGGGCTGGACGAGGGCCCAGGAGTTGCGGAAATGATGGACTTGTTAGGAAAGAGTCAGTCGTTAGAGAGAATTAAAGCTGTATTACGATATATCGTTGTTTTATTTCACGAAAGAGATTTTCAACTGTTACGTGTAAATAATTAAAGAATAATTTTAAAATTTTCATTAAACATAGCTGCCGACTAATTCACATTTCAAACCAACAAAACAAAAGCAAAATCGGTGCATCCGTTCGTGAGCTACAATGCCTCAGACAGACACACACAGATACGTCAAGCTTACAACACCCCGTCGTTTTAGTGTCTGGGGTTAAAAAGACGCTTGACGAAACCGAAAGTTGCATAATTTTCCCATTGTTGCGATAGTACAGGGAACTATAAGTTCCCAGGTGTGGTCCACACCGGTTTCCGAGGTATTGAAGGCAATGTATTAATGTCGAAAATTAGTTTTAAATGTTCTAATAATACTTTTGATAACTCCACGGCCCCTGTAAGTACTAAACGACGCACCCATAACACAGAGCCCATAAACACATTTGCGCTATTGTAAAATTATGAAATGCGCCCAAGCGAAGCAGGGGCGGGTCGTTAGTTTTAAACAGTTGTCGCTGCCTCCCTTAAGGACCAAGAACCACATCATAGTTTATTATAGTTTTATCAGGACCAATAAAAAGCAAAGGTCAATGGTGTCGTAAAAACAAACACACTTAAACTGTAATCTTATAATTTATTTTCTCTAATCTTTCGTTTTGAAGCGTGGACATTTTATAGTCTTTTATAAGGGTAAATCCAGTAATAAAAAGGAGTTTAAATCTTTATTTTCGTGGCTCAACAATAACTGTATGGTTTAGAAAGAACAGTTAAATGTGATTGGAGCATTGAGTCATAGCTTTTGTCTTTTGAGAATAAAAAACATTCCTTGCTGGTGCCTTAGGCATTCAGACACGAGCGACGTTATCGCCAAGGAGATATGGTATATGTTTTTGTAGAAATTTATATTTGTACTAGCTTTTGCCCACGACTTTGTCCGCGTAAAAGTCGGTTTTCGCAGATGCGGTTGAAGTCGACTAAAAAAGTAGTCTATGCCTTTTATTGGGGTTCAAGCTAAGTCTGCTGTACCAAATTTTATCAATATAGGCTCAGTGGTTTAGTCGTGAAAACGTGACAAACAAAGTTACTTTCGCATTGTTTATAATTGTTAGTAATTAGCCTGCAATAATTTCTCAAACTCCGAAATTATTCACGTAGTCAGGTTGCCGAATAAACCTAACAACCTATCGGCATTATTAAACATACTATGCAGGTACTTACCTGCTTTACTGTTCTATAAAAATCTCCAACCGTGCAGTTAGCTTGAGCTGAGCTGTCACCCCATCAGAACGGTAAGTCTACCCGTACTTAGGTATTCCACTACATGTCAACACTGAACACTGCGTTAGTCTGTTTTTGAATTAACGCGCGACTATTACCGCCACATGAAACATCGCGTGTCGGGCGTATTATGTGTCAAAACGATTTTGATAACTATTATCTAATAACCGCAAATGTAAGTACCTAAACCGTCACGATCGAGCGGACACGACCGCTTTACCGACGTACCTAATAGCGACTAAGGTCTCTGCACTGTCTGCAGCCAATGTGACAAAATTTGCGGGTAGATTTTTAAGAGTAAAATTAGAACTACCCGCATTTACTTTACGATTTATTTAATTGTTCCGATAGGTAAATAAATTAAGGAAACTATTTATGTAAATAGAGAATTAAACAGATGCAAGATTCTTTTGTTACGAATTTGAACTTAGTGCCTTTTCATACACAATAATCCTATGAACAAAAAGTCAGATTAAGCTAGGTATCTGTAGGTCATATCAATACGTAGCAACTAACTCTGGAGTTAAATTAGAATTAAATTAAAACAACACATTATGAGTAACAGTAAATTTATTGAATTCCCAAATATAAATATTGAGAGAAAATATCGAGGTCAATTCTGAGTTGTGATAACTTCAGACTCACACTAGAACTCTCGTAGAACACCAGAAACATTAAGGCTGCACATCAAATCAAACAAATCGTTATATTTTAATAAAGGAACAGTTTACTTGTTATTTAACAACGGCAGAATAATTTTGTAAAAATCTCTAGCAGTGACCTAGATGCGATCCATAAATTACGTCACAAGAATTTTATGATTTTTTTTTCATCCCCTCCCGTCCTTCTCACAGGTGATCACATTTATTATTAGATAATATTTTTAAGTTTCTCGTTACATAGTTAAAGTTTCGCGTTTCCCTACTTTAAATGTCGTCTTGTGACGTCACAACGTTTGGGACACTTCCCATCTTTTGTTAGACAATTTCACACGTCGTTGACCCCCTCCCCTTAACGTGTGACTAATATGGATGGCCCATTAGGTGAAGTGATCCATCAATTCTTAGTATAGGTGGAATGACAGCTCATCTCAAGCTCACTTCAAAACTCACCGAGGGAAATTTTTACATCCGCTTAGTGTCTCGTAGGCCTAGCGTTGTTCTATAACCGTTCAAATCTGTCAAATATTTGAGTTTGACGTCACGTCTGCGGGTTGTCTAATTACGGACGTTACAAGGTCGGGTAACAATGCACATTTTGATGTACTAGTGCAAGTAGGTATCTTGTCTTACATTGAACCAGTGTTAGAGGAAATAAGAGACAAACTAATAGAGATCATTATAGTATGATTTTATAACTTTTTACGCGATGTGCAACCTTTTCCACAAATAAACAAATTACGTTAATTTTGATCAATGACTGTTTAATAAATTAACTTAAAATACATTGAGCAAAATTTTATATGTAACTAAATTAAATTACAAAACCAAGCAATAATCACACAAAACCGTAATCAAAAGTACTGCAAACGTCAAATACGCAAAGACCAACTAAACTCTTGTTCATTTGACTTATTTTCTTAAAAATACTAGCAACTTTTGACATCTGCAATAATATCCTGTTAACATACACAATAATTGAACACAGTCTAAAACTTATTAGAACAAAATAAATTAAAATAGGTACATACTTAAATACTAAAAATTTGGTCTTGCTTCACCTAATTGATGCCATTCGTATACAATACAATCCATGTTATGCAAATAATATCTAAATGAGTATTAAAACATTTAATGATAAATTGTATAGTTATCCCCAGGACAAGGATTAATTATTGAACTTCGGATCGAAGGACCATTTTTTTAAATCTTTTTTTTGAGGTTAGACTCCAACTGCTATAAAATTTATCATCAAATTGTTGGACTAGCACAAACAAATCACACTTTAGCAATAACATTTTTAAATAATTTTAATCAACTAATACTTAGACAACATTGTGTACTTTTTATTTCTCACAACTTGCATCAGGAACATACCGATATTACAGTGACTAGATAACTTAAAATTACTGTTTTAATTTTGGCGAGCAATCATCTTTCACATACATTTAAATAAAGAAAAACTTTTCCTCGTTCATATTTAATTTTTACGAATACTTATATGATAAACTCACTCAGATAATGCTTACTTAAATCTCACATATTACAACAATATTGAAGCTATTGCTTATTCATTTGGAAGCCCCGAATCGGAAGACTTGGCCAACCGTCATACGGTAAGACAATCAAAAAGTGTTTGACTGTACGTAAGATTGGGTAAAATTGCGCAATTACGGCGGACAAATATTGCTGGGTAACTGTGCGCAAATTTGATTGTCTTACAATTTTAAAATTCTATTGTCTTAATGGCACTGCTTCCAATTCCAAATTCTAATCATTGCCGCCAAAATCAAAACTAAATAATTACAACATCTAAGTAGAAAAATCGAAGCAAAAATCGATGCTTATTGCTTAATTGAAATCGTAAAATAGTTTACAAAGAATTATTATAATATAACGACAGCATTATTAAAACTGACTTAAACGTATTGATATGATTACATTTATAAGTAAGGAAAACTTTTAAAACTTATTGCTCTGTCGTTTTCTGAGGACAGAACGCAGGGGTAGAAGGAGAATGACTCACTTAGTATCTAAAAATCAGAAATCAGGTGATCAGTGTGTTAAAAAATCATCAGTTTCGATTTATGGGCAGGATTTGTAAGTGTCCATCAGCTTGTATGATTGACGATATACCAATTTTTGAAGTGAAAACTTCTTTAGCGGCGTTGAGCACTTTTTCTGTAATGGGTATAAAATCTTAAACTCGCGTCAGGACACGTGACCTGATCGAAAAAGCGTAAGACGGATGGAGAGTAGACAGCTATCCCCTCTCTACGGCGCGGCGAAAATGTATGCCTGGGCCTACTGTTTCGTTTAGGCAGCGCAGGGCGCTTGCGCGAATGTTCGTGTATAACTTTTTAATGTAAAATAATTGTAATAGTTTTAAAGTGTTAAATTTTTAATGTAATATAAATTGTCATGTTTGTGTACGATAGCGCAATAAATGAATATTATATTCTACCACATAAATGATAGTACTTTTATACTGATAAAGCAATTGGTGCAAAATTATTCCCTAACCATTCCAAAATATCAAACATGCTCAACGTTAATAATCAAGTTTTCACTTCTGCCGGCACTCCCGGAGTGCAACCCGTCTTTTTTTTTCCTGTTTATGGCTACTTAGAGACTGGTCCTTCTTCCTCAGAAAACGACAATTTGAAAACCTTTACATAAACACTGAAATATACCAACTATAATTATTTAAAAATTCACAGCAATTGAAATAGGTAATGTAAAAATTAAATATCATTAAACGTCAATTCTCACACCAGATGTAAAACTTCACATATAATATTACTTGAAATATAAAAACACTTACAAATAATGAAAGTACAACGATTATTTTTCAATTACATTTTATTAATAACTTCGAATAATAATATCATTTCGTTAAAATTTACAGAATAGTTACGATTTGGGATTTCATTGAAGAAAATATTGTGAACATAGGTTTATTGTGGATGAAATTATTGATACAACAATAGGTATAATATCTACACTTTGAATAATTATTATGAATAATATGGATACATTTTTATGCGATATCTAGCAGTTTTACCTGATCGACTGTCAGCCCAATAAAGGACTCAATGTTACAATGTTGATATAGGTTATTATTGATGTTTCTAAACATTGCATAAAAATGCATTATTTATTTATTTTTAAAAGTAGGTATATTTTTATTATTTCGAATAATCCTAAATCATCTAAGGCATTAAACGATCCGTTTAGTTCACGGCGAAAATATTTACTAGTTTAGTATTAAGTTCGAGTTTACAAAACTATTATAAATATTCAATATAAATACAAGTTATATATAGACGACACACGCCCATGTACACTAGTACATAGATTGGGTACTCTGTACGAGATACATTTTATAAAAACATTTATAAGGCAGATCATATAAGGAGAGGCGATCGCGTGGAACGAATTTTTACTGAAATAATACTAAATTTAATATTAGGCCTCATTACTCACAAACAAAAATAAAATTTAATGTTGTTAAAAAATATTATAACTTGATTTTTGCGACTCAATTTTAATGAATGAATAAATTTTAATAATCGTATAATAAACGTCCAATTAAACACGTGTGTAAGCGGCCTGTCTTTTTGTTTTAATTTATCTGTTATTGTCAATTAACGGAAAAACATACATTCGTCCCACGCGATCGTAGCATTTATCTAAGAGATATAAATAAAATTATAAGAGATCACATTTTATAGATAGTCTTATTATATAAAAGTAGGTTTGTCTGTCACAGATCACACAGACGTGTTGAGATTGCTTCGTATTATTTAGAATTTTGAATTAAGAATAAGACACCTACTATGTGGCGACTGTCTACTCTACTCGACCACCGTTAAGGTGCGCTTTCTTACCCACCCCATAGACTAATTGTACGCACCTACTCTATACAGTCACGTTATAGTGGCTTCATTAATATTTTATACAGCTATTAACTGATATATCTGACTTTATTTAGTGTTATTGCTAAAAATTTAACTAGAATGAAGCTTGCTCTTTGGGTACGAAGATCTAAATATGTGATAGACTCAGTTTTACTTTGGTATACATTTTACTCAAGGCTTGTACTTAATGGCGTAGGTACCGATTAAATAATTCTATGCTATATTTTTAAGTCTAACTGCTACGCGAACATTTACTATTTTGTGCATTATATGGGTATTTATTTGGTGCTGAATAAATGCTGAAAATGGGACTTGCAGTGTTTATTATTGCATACAATTTATACTGTCAAAAATAACTGCGAAATCTTTTATATTTTTTTGTAAATCTGCTATAGGTACTCTGACTTATAAGGATTGCCAAATTATAGTCATGAGAAAATTGAAGGAAGTTTGTTTAATAATAAAAACCCTCTTTTACTGCAAGTCCTTTATGATTAAGTATATTATTAACGGTTTTTTTCATATATAGTAAATTGCTACTATTATTATATTTATGGTAAATATTGACTGGCTATACTATTATTATTTTTAAAAAAGGAATAAAAGTCCCCACTGACTGCTGTTGATTTTTTTAAATAAATTGCGAGTTGCCAGGTGTGATGATAAAAAGTTGCAACGCGTACTAAACTTTTTTTAAGGGTATTTTTATTTATTACTGGCAGTCGGCATGAGCGCTCTCATTATTTTCTTTAAATTTAAAAAGAAAAGAAGAAAGAGGGGTGTAGCTTTGTGGTCAGGATACAAATGCCTGTAGTGACATTGCAAGAGAGAAAGAGAGAAGATTAAAAAAAAAAGAGATCTAGCAGTCTTTTTCCGATAAACACGGAAAAGTATTTTAGCCAAACAATGCAATAATTCGTTGTTTCATAAAACATCGTAAACAATTTTCAACAACAATATTTAAGAAAAATCTTTTATTCTTGGAAGGCAATTTTGGCAGCTTTTAGAGGTAAACTATGATATTATAGGGACTAAATATTTATATGGGACGAAATTATGTTTTAAAAATTGTATGCTTAACATTGGTTTAGAAAATAATTTTGTCGTAAACATTCAATAGGAAAATTTAAAAATCGGATAATTCGTAAATATTGACCATTTTGCTAATAAATTCGCGCAGTCTGTTCCCAATTCTTATTATTCGTTTTTGTTTCAATGTAAATTGTTTCTGTAAAGAGCAACACTTTGCATACACTATCCGCTTTCATTCATATCCATGGTTCGTACATTCCACTACCATATTTCTCGTACCACATACATTTGCCTTAATTTAAAATGACTTCAAACTTGTCATAACCATAATATACGGTATGACGCAAATATTAAATTACATATTTTGATTGAAATGGTTCGATCTTAATTTATTATTTAAGTATATATATTACAATATTCCGTATCCAATAAATAAGTCAGCCAGAGCGGCATTTTCGTTCAAGAAATTTTACAGAAAGTGCATAGAAAATATTATTTCTTCGATAGCTCACACCTGTAGGGATGTTAGAGGGACAGTATGAAGTAACAGAGGTAGAATTTTATATTTTTTTATTATTCGATGCTATATACTTGTAATGTTTATAAAGTCGTAAGTGTTGTCTTTTTAATAGATATAGATTGTTTATACAACCATTATACAGCTTAAAACATCTCTGATAGAACAAAAATATACCAAGGATGCTTAATGCTGTTCATTAGTTACGAAGAACGAGTATAATATTAGTTTAATTAAACTGTCAATAAAATTGACAATATTTAGAAAGTTCAATTATATCGAAAAAAAAACACAGTTAATGTATTGACAACATCGAGTGAAAAATGTCAAAAGAATAAAGTTTACATCCTTGCTATAGATAGCCACTCTTATATTTCTGTGGTTTTAAAAGTCTATTCCAATTTTAAAATTGATTTATTCAACGCAAATTGGTGAGTATTCATAATTTAAAATACATATGTTTTCGGTTGAATATGACAGCTGTCACTTGCATCAAAACCGATTCGATTTCGATTGCGTATCGGGTGCAGTCGAGTTAATTATTTGCGTCTATATGCGACGCTTATATCAATCACATAGTGATCTTATAAAGGGGTCAAAGCTCCACCTTTAAAATCGATGTTCTGATTTTTCTTTCATTGTTAGATAAGTAGGTAGTCATAGTTTTCTATATCATTTCGCTATACCTAAGTGGGACATACAATCTTAGGTTTTGTTTACCATAAATCTGACAAGGGGGCATTGTACCCTGAATCACAAATATTTTTTATCAGCTGATCCATACATTTTCAATTTGAAGTTGTTCGTTCGTTGTCGTTCGTACAATGACCTCTTTTCAGGTTTATGTTAAACAAAAACTAAGCTTGTATTTTGGGACATTGAATACATTTGAATATATTTCGAAATATTTCCTTATTATTATTGATTATTTTACTATAGACGAAAAATATAATATTTTTTTTTATGAGTAAAATTCTGTTTTTATATTTTTTCATAAAACTATTTAGAATAAGAGTTTATTATCTATAAAAAAAGTTATATGGAAGAAAAATCAGATTCAATTTTCGCATAATTAAGCAAGGCCATCCCCTTCGGAGCGGCCTCGCCGTCGTCACTGAAGCTCCTTCACAGCTTGCAGGATCCTCTTGACGTGTCCTACCTTCGTGACTCCAAGGTCCTTGAGATCTCTCCTAGCTAGAGACAGGAGTTCTCTTCCTGTGACGTCATGT
Source organism: Hoplodrina ambigua (assembly GCA_949774945.1). NCBI lineage: Eukaryota > Metazoa > Arthropoda > Insecta > Lepidoptera > Noctuidae > Hoplodrina > Hoplodrina ambigua. The sequence goes on from OX458968.1 coordinate 13,521,483, forward strand.
TTGGCGAACGCATCAGAGTACTCGCTAAGTTGGAGCGACTCCAGCCAGGTTTGGACCTCCTTGACTCCCCAGCAGCGAACCTGCGCGGCGGTGAAAGTGGGAGTGGGTCCTTCGGAGACGCTTCGTCGTCCCCTTAGCCAGCGACTGCCCTTCTTCTGGACCTAAGGACCAGGTGAAAGGGACTAATGAAATGACTGGGGTTACAGTTGTGTTGTGGGGTTCTCATGATGGTTTAACAGTTTTTGGGTGGCATGCGTTTCTGGTGCTAAGAGGCGGAATAATGCTTCTAAAGAAATGTACTTATTATAAAGAGTTAAAATGTGTTTGTTTGAAAAAGGTAAGCTCTGAAAGTACTGGTGCAGACACAAACATTATTTCAGTGATGGAAAGCCTTTTCGATTGCCATAGGCTGTTTATGGAAAACTACTCATTAGACTCAACACTTTTTGTTGTACTTTCAAGATCTTCAGAACCACTGAAATATGATGGCCGCTGAATCGTTGGCCATCGTTGATTGATTCCAAAGTATAGCTAGTTGAGCCTTCGATATAGTAAAAAAGAAGTACTAAATATCTATATTCTACTAAACTTAGCTTAGGTCTTGACACTGCAAGCTAAAAATACGAGTACAATCGGATCCCATCTAATGAAAGTCTACGATATGATTTAGGGATTTTAGCGGGCGATTCGAACTAGGGATATGGGCGTGAAATAAAGCACCGTTAGTTAATACGGCAAAATAAAACGTATTTAAATCTTTATGCAGCACACATTTGATTAAAAAGCTCTGTGCACTTATGTTAAACAGTAACTGGTCTCCTTTCAATTACGAAGATCAAAAATAACATTCATTTAACAATTTCATAATTAGCTATTAAGTTTATGAAGTGAATGAAATATACCTCGTCAGTGTGCAAGAATGCGTATCCATCGTGCAAAGTTGCTTTAGAGAGTTGCGCACGCAACGCAGCAGCGGCACCTGCGCCTGCGCCGGTAATACCGCCGGTCTCGACCAGCTCGTGACAGCTTTCCACCTACGAGAACATGGTGAAATAAAGGCTTACTATCAGATGGCCTCAACCTAAGTCTATTATAAATGCGAAACTGGATGGATGGATGTTTGTTACTCAATCACGCCAGAACGACTAAACGGAGTTCGTATAGTCTGGAATAGCACATAGGCTTTTATTCCGTTTTTGTGTTTCCATGGGGTAATTTAGGACTTCGGATTAATTCTGAAATCAACGCAAAAGAAGTCACGAGCAGAAGCTAATAGAACATGTTTTATACAGGCGAAGGTCATTAGCGACGATGCAAGAAAATTTCATGACCAATAGGTTCTTTCTGGAAGTTTAAACACTTTGACGGATTGGTACTAATGATGAGTAAAAGTGTTGCGGATTGTTACCAGCGTAGCTAATAGTCTTCGCAGCTGTGGCGCTGGCAGCAGCTTGCCGTCAGCGTCTTGCAGCGCATCAGCGTGCGCAGCAACACGACGCGCCAACGACACGCCTTGAGAAACCCCACCACATGCTGACGTCTCGCTTATACATGACAGTTTCACCTACGAAAGAAGAATTTTATTAACCTATGGTCCTATTCTAAACCAACTATATCTCATCGAAGATATATTTTGGTCTTTTGATTCGGATTGGGTGTCTACATAGGCAGGCCTCCGTCACTCCATGTACTTGCGCGCTATAAGTGCCTACCGGCCAGCCGAGCGGTCTCGGTCCGCCGGCGGATCAAATTCAGTGCGGTTTTCGCAAGCGAAGCGCGCGCACGCCGTTCAATTTTAATAGTGCTGTTCGTTCGTACGCGTATTACGATGCCGTGTTATTATGTTTTATCTAGGTTTCTTCCACAGTCAGCACCAATATATAAAACAAAACAAACTTACAAATATAATAAAACAAACTTTAAAAAAGAGAACCGACTTCAAAACACTAAACCGTAAAAATAATTTCTTCTTTGATGTCGGTGCTTTTTCGATTCATAATTACCAGCTGTTAGCACTAACATAAAAAAAAAAAAATATTTCTTACGGCTTAGTGCTTTATTTGAAGTCGGTTCTCTTTTTTTAAGGCTTTTTTTTCGTTTCTAGTGAACATCTCCGAAGATCATCATCAAACTAAGAAGTATTATACTTATTTTAAAACGTTCTCCTAAAGGTAACAAATCCTTTTCTGAAAACCGCATCGATATGGGTTTAGCCAAACGCGAGATTATCGCACACAAACATACATACCTACAAACCATACAAGTCAAACTTCTCAGTTTGGCCTGTATGTCTGATCACCTCCTTTTTGTTAAGTTGGTTAAATATTTTATAAATGATAAAATTTTTAACTGCCACATAAAAGTCAGAACATATTCGCAGTTCTCAATAACATAGATAAAAAGTTAATTTAATTTTATCGAAGACGCAGCCCTGCGATTACTGTGGAATCGCGCGGTGCGAAGCAATCACTGCTGTACGCTTGAGTATTTAGGCGCATTTTAGCATACAGTGGTTGTTGACGCGAGGGAGTAGGCAATTATCGTAATAGGTATTGGAAATTTTGTACTGAGTGAAGTATCTGTTACGTAGTAACTATTCAGTAATCTGTGACATAGGTACCTATGCGGTCTTTGCTCGTAACAAAGATCCAGAGTTTAATCGACGTATCAGCTCATACTTACATGTTTAACCAGCGTATTGACATCATCCAACAAAGCTAGCAGTTGAGAGCTCTCAGTAGGTGACAATGCGACACGAGGACTGCCGGGACCGCCGCCTGCGCCGGAACCGGCGAGCGCATGGGCTTTGAGTTGCTGTTTCTCGTCCCATGTTCTGGATGAATCAACGGTTAGTACAGTAAACCAGATTTTAAAATAATATTGGTATGTTAGTAAGTTTCTAATAGCAATTAGTGCAATTAGCTTTGACGAGTTCGACATGAGGATCAACGAATTTGTGAAGAGAAGTAACGTTTATTCCATCTCTGATTGCTGACCTCATATTTTGATTGAATAAAATTTATGAAATTATTCAATACCATTCCGGTTTCTAGAAAACCGATTCTTGTTCTTCATTAGTGTGATCATTTACTCACTACTTTGCACTACTCAATTTCATAAATAAAAACATTTACCACTGACCTAAACTTCACTAACCTAAGACTAGTTTCAAGTGCTCTGGACCGGCACAACATCTGAGCTCTGTTCTTGTGTATGATCCTGACACATCCGGGGGGTTGCAGCCATGCTTCACCATCCACTTGCACGGGTACACACTCTTCGCCCAAGATGTTGATCTGGACAGCACGACACTGAGCAATCCGGTGTTTTTGAAGGTTGATGAGACGAGAAGCTGCCATTTGGGCTGACCCGAACACGGCTACGACCTATTTTAAAAATAGAGTTCATTGATCCTTTGGTCCTGAATTTGGTCTTTTAGGTTGATAATGTTGCTTTGTATTCGATTACTTGCAACGACGTACTTTGCCGAAATATTTATTTTATAATAATTTATGGATTTAGTAAATGTTTACCATTTTTCATGTATTTTTTTCAATTGGTTCTGCCAGTAATGGGTTACATACCCTCAATTAGGATTACATTGTTTTAACCTTTTGATTAAATAAAAGGTACTTTATTACAACAGTGTATTTCGAAACTATGCCTGTATCCTGTATGTATGTACGTATTATTCATTATAACATTTATAATTCCGTATCAAACTCCATATCAAAACAGCAATAAGTTTTTGACTTGAGGTAACCAAAAGAAGGCTTCCAAGATTTATAACGATCAAAAATTTAAGATGTGTTAGGTCTAGGTGCGGTAATATCCACCTTTTATCTCAACACACATACCTATTACATGAATAATATTGGGAATTAGACGAGCGAGAGACTCAAAGGATCTTCCGAGGCGCTTCCGTTGACGGCAAAGCGATGTGGATTAATTAATGGCTGGCGTCATATAACATAGGATCTAATTGAGATTATGTAATTTTGCTGTAATAAAGGTGACATGTCGGTTTCATTAGTAGATCGTGTAATGAAACCTTGTTAGGTCTCTGTGGTCCTTGTATACGCGATATTTGTGATACGCTGTTGTGGCTTTGGGACATTATAATTTCAATTACCCGAAAATATCAGAATTTGCAGTGAAAATTCAGTTTTCCGGAGATCTTTTCCTTAAGAATGTACCTATTGGTTGGTAGACATGGTATTCAAAATTAAACCTCAAAAGTTATTAACACCATAGATAAATAATTTGATATTAAGATTGCCCTTGACACTGACCTCAAGTATCCGATCATCAAAGGAGGGAGCGAGAAAGAGGTCATCGCCTCTCGTTCCACCCCAGAAGTTTGTCCCTCCCATGAACGAGGGTATGTTCAGCACAACGATGCCTTGTAACTCGGGCAGAGGAATCCTCTGGCCGTCACATTCTAGCTGTACTCTTTGACCTAGATGTCTGAAAATAAGATTTTATTATCGTTACGGTCATAAAAGTATCACAAGTTATAGAAAAGTAATTTCAGTTGTAACTTGAAATACAATGGCAATGATTCAAATTTATAGTGATAGCATGGTATTGTGTGGTTTACAGACGCATAAACTTCTTTTTAGTATTACACGAAAGAGGTTTTAACTCCAATGTGGGCTAAATTCAAGATGGCGTCGGATTATGGATTTTGATGGCATTAAAATGTCACCGACTCCACTTTGAGTACTTATTCTTGTCTTTACTTTATTTTTTAACAAAAGCTTTACTTGGAATTTCTCCTGTATAGTGAGTGCATTAACAAAAATTGCATTAACTTGAGCCCCCTCCCATCTATACTTTAAGGAAAAAACCAGCGTGGCTTCTTTTTTCTTGAAACAAATTATTTGAATTTATTTTGAAAAGAAAAGTACACATCAAACCTACCTGTAAGTCCTGTTAACCCACTCCTTAGATCCAAGCACTCCATACCACATATAGTTCCTCGCCCTCGACCGACACTTCTCCGGATGCTCCTCTCTCTTATTATGGAAGTCCAGCGTTATCTTGGCATCAATCCCAATCCCGAAGTAATTATTCATTACAGCTCTTTCATAAAACCCTTCTAGAAGAGTCTCATCAGGGTCCATAAGAGGGCTGACAGCGGCACATAGAGCATCAGCGTTGGCCAAAAGACATTGGCTGATGAAGCCTTGAGTCACATGAGGCCAGGCTGGCAATTGGACCAAGGGATTTATAATAGGCAGTTTCTTAGCCTTCTCATTGGCTTCTTTAGATCCGAGACCACTAGATGCGCCACCTTCTCCCCATATTGATGACACAGATGTTGACAATCTAGAAAGGACAAGTTACAAAAATTGTTGTAGCATTTATGATTCTAGCATTTTCTCTCAAACTAGCTGCTGCTCTTATTTTATAGACCAGTAACCTTCGATGTACTCAGAACAACCCAACAAATTTTTATCACAATCGGATCAATGCTTTAGGAACACATAGAGGACAAATATTCATTTTTATTCAAATAGATAGCTCAGATAATTATTTACGAACATTTTATTATAGATATTCTCTCTATATTGAACATGCAAATAGCACGAGTAAATTTAATAAAAATTCAATACACGACTGAACTTTCGAAATATAGATATTATAAGGAAAGAAAACGAGGCTAAATGAATATCAATGTATGCACACGAACAATGTCTTGTTTCCCGGGAGATCTCAAAAAACATTGAAATACATTTTATTAGGAAAACGGTATTTTCTTTCTAAAGAGTCTTGGTTCGAGGCTCGCGGCTTTACATACATTTTCTAGTTGAATACGTAACAAAAATAAGGGCCCTGGAGAATATTCAGTACAATATATTCAAATACGTTCGAAAAAAACGTACGAAACCAACCTCTTCGTCTAAACTAATATTATAAAGAGAAAAGAATTGTATTTTTGTTTAAATACAATAAAAAAACTCCTCAACCGGTTTTAAAAATTCTTTCACTTATGGAAAGCTACATTATCAGCACGACTGAAAAAAATTAATAGAAAAACCTCGACAAAACATAGCTAAGAATACTCCCAACTAATTAAAAAAAAACAAAATCGTTTTATCCGTTCAGGAGCTACGATGCCACAGACAGACACACAACAGACACGTCAAACTTATAACATCACTTCGTTTTTGCGTCGGGAGTTAAAAAGGCTATAAGCAGTAATCAAAGACGCAACTTAAAGTGGGTAAAACCGACTGATATTGTTAGTGGATAGATATAAAAGAAGGTACGAAAAACTTTTTATTTAAATGATGACTGGATTTACGAGGCAGTAAAAATAACTTTCAAGATCATATTTCAGATTTATTCTGTGTTTAGTGGATAAAGATATTTTGAAGGTTGATTTTATTATTATTTGTATGTATGTCTGAGACACGAATTTGCATTAATGTGTTTCTTATGCCAATCCGGACGCTCATTGAGGTATGAAATTATTTTATCCTTATTGGAAATTTCGGTTTACATTGCGTTTACATGTTCCCTTATAATTGCTTCAGGTGGCAATCGAAAATACAAATTCGATGAAAGGTCGTAAATTACCAGAGGTTGTTAAGTACTTGATTGGTAATAAATAAATATCATTTCTTTAAAAAAAGATGAACGAAGGGCTGATAAAATCTTCAAACGGCTTAACAGGTTTTCTTGAATAATAACTAAGAACACTCTCGATCATGTCACTTGCAAACAAAAAAAGCTATTTTAAAATTGGTTCGGCCGTTTGGGAGCTGCGATGCACACAGATACAAAAGAGAATTTTGAAATTAAATTCTACAAAGAAAACGACAATATATCCACTTACTTATCAGGTTCTCCAGGCTTAAAGAGGCTCCCGCAAGATATCCTTCTCGTAGCAGCGGGAGAACAGCTCAGGAACTTCCCATATTCAGAATCTGTCTGTCCTAAAAGTCTTGGATTATCCGACTGTCTCCTCTCCCTACTGGTACCTATACTTGGCTCTGGAGAATTCACACTAAGAGTATCTGTACCCTGATCAAAGATATCACTAAGAACTGATGCCATACGGCTGGGACAAGTCTTCAAGCTCTTCTTATCCTCACTATGTGAAGGAGATGGTGGTTCAACTACAACGCTAACTTGCGGAAAACCGCCTATATCTGGAACAGTCATCTGGTCGCCACATATCAGTCTTGGAGGTTCCATATAGTTAGGAGTTTCAGCACTTTTGACACTGACCGTTTCTTCAGCAGTTTTTGGAAGCAGGTGTATTAAGCTCACGTCTTCAACCGCGCGTTTCTTTAAACTTTTTCTTAGTTGCTTCTTAAACGACTTCCTTGCTATATCGTTCCCTTCTTCGAAATGTGCTAGACTGCAGTACTTGATCTGTTCCTCTACTTTCGTTGCATTTTCGATGTAGAATACTCTGTTCTCAAATCCGAACTTCTCTGCTTCGGTATCTTTAGGTTTCTTCATTTTCGATATGTATTTCAGTTTCGCCTCGTTATTTTTCTCAAGGCTTGGGTTACGACTGTCCATCGCAATGTCCGATACCGTGTCGGACGTGAATAGAGTAGTGTCATCAGTATAAGTTTCATTTTCACCGTTCTTCCCCATCATTGCCAACAACACTTCCTGTCCAAGCATTGAACTGATATCGTCCATGATAGATTCTCCGTGCAAAGTTTCGGAGTTGACGTATGTCGTTTCTGACACTTCGGGAGAGTCGATGTGTCCTATACCGATACCTCCGGCTTCTTCCATCTCTTCTGGTTTAGAATCAATAATTTCCGACATTAAACTAAAGTCATCGCTAATGTTGGACCCTTCTGAACTGCTGGCTTCTATCTCCAAGTCTACGCTGGAGAGCCGGCGGTCCGGTGTACACTCTCCGCTCGCTGGCGTCACTCTCGCACTTACCTCGTAGTGTTCGTCATCTGTATACGGTTTGTCTGTGTCTATAATAGTCAATTGGTCCGATTCATAAGTATCTCCCTGTAATATCGATTTCTTATCGCTATCGTCAGAGACAACTAGGTTAGGTATAGTAAGACTACTACTATTATATGTGCGCTCTAGTTCAGGCCTCAGGAGGTTCTTGCAGGAGCTAGTATCACAGGAGGAGAGGTTCGACAGCGAGAGCCGGTCCTGAGGCGAAGCGGAGCTAGTCTTGCTGCGTTCCGGTTTGTTGTCCACTTCTAAGTTGAAGTTACCCGGTGGGTTCGAACTTATTAATTTAACTATATCTTCATCTACGTCTGGAATGCTGCAAAGAAAAGGACCAATATTTTATCTGCGGTCTGTTTATCATTAAGTCTACATGTTTCATGTCTCGAACTGGTTCTAGTATCACTTACTTATCAGGTTGCAGCGAGGCGGCAGATATAGCACTGGCCGCGGAGGAGCGGCGGCTGTCGGCGAAAGCGCGCGGCACTGGCAACGCCGCCATGTCGGGCGCTGCCGGCGGTGCCTCCGCCCCGCGTTCCTCTACTGCCGGCCCCCCACTGCTAGAACCCTCGCATGTATCACAAGAGTCCCCTTCTTGTGATACACCCTGCATATAATACGGTAACGTTGGAATTAATTTAACAGGGTTCAAGGTCGGATGTACTTTTGTAGTTCGGATTTGGTCTTTAGGACTTGACATGGTACAAGTCCGTAACTGTCACAAAAAATAACTTAGAAATTATAGGCATGTAAATATAATATATTTTATGCAGTAAAACAGATAATGTACTATGGCTATATCGAGTGTGATACCATGCCAAGAAACCTAGAAATATTCCAATTTGCAAGTATTAAAGCTTAAAAATAAGTCAAGCTATTAGGTACAATGTTGTTTATTTGGCATTCAGTGGCAAAGAAAGATATTATCAAATTGCAGCTTGGATTCATGTCATGGACCAAAGTATGTCACGGGTTTTCTTTAAACAATAAGATCCGAATTAAGATAAAACGAAAAGTCTTGAATTTGATACTCCACGTGAATGTCAGTTGATGCGGACGCAGACCAAGTATTGTATTAAAAGGTAGCCTATGTTTTTATCCAGATCTCAAGCTACTCTTTTGCCAAATTGTATGCTGATTCTGTAGTTTTGCCGTGACAAAGAGATATACAGCAATGAAAACTAAAAAACTGACGTTCGACACTTAAGTGGGAAAAGTACACGTGCCGATGTCGGACTAATATTATCTCAATATTTGCTTTTGGCAATAGGTCCTATGTATACGTAGTTTATTTTTAAGGAATCGTGCGAATTCACCCCCACAACACTATGACGTTAGTAACATCAATCTACTTAAATAGTTTACATAGTACTCATTACCACGAACAAACAACTTTAACTGAAGGACCAAATTAGCACTATAATTATAAAAATCTGATATGCTCTACAAAAATGCTCTTCTACACAATTTTGTTGTTGAAAAGTAAAAAGTCAGCCTGTATATGCTCTTTTCAAGTGGTAGGTACTTCTTGGCACGTACCTGCGGGTATACCTGAGTTAATGTGCGTAGCAGAGAGCGTAATGCGCGCCGCACACTGTCAGCGCGCCCGGCCAGCGCGCACCCGCGCACTGCCCAGTTCAGCTGCTCCTGTTCCCATAACAACAACCTTTAAAATTATTTCATAATCTTTTCCACCAAAAATATGTTCTTCGTACTTAATTGCCAAATTAGAAACCAAGGAACATAATTGGTCCTTTGAGCCGATAATTGGTCTTATTTCTGAGAAAGTCTTATTCTAGCAAGTTTTTTAATTTATTCATTTTACTTTAACAGAAACCGTAATACCTAAAGTTTTAAAAGAAACTGTACCTTTTCAGTCTTTTCGATGCTGCCTTTCTCGGCAACTGGTTGTGCTTCCGGCTCACTATCACTCGTCGTCTCTACTGGCTCCCAGGACCTAATGAAAAATTGGATACATTACTTAGTGGAAATGGTGATAGCCCAGTGGTTAAGGTACCTATAGTGTGACATTTTCTATTTCAATACATAACTAATATCGTGAGGAAACCTGGACTTAATTATTATAATTCTCTCTTTGTCTGTATGAGAAGAGGCCTTTGCCTTGCGGTGGGACAATAATTGGTTGGGAATATTATTATTTTTATTTAGTGCACAAATGTGTGTTTTCGATCACGTTAGAAAGGAAGGACCAAAAATGCAACGTCAGTATACTCACTTGCACCTCGCATGGTCGTGCGCAAGATGCGCCCTAGCATGCAGCAACAACGACACTGCACGACGCAGGCGATGAGCAGCGCGCGCTGCGCCGCCCCCCGCTCGCTCCCCCACCGCAGCCAGACGAGAACATCCCGCGCGAAGAGATGTGCTCGCTACACAACTAACTTCACCAGCCTGTATGAGAAGAATACTAGGGTTTATACAATGATAAACGAGTAGGTTTTTGGGAGAAGGGAAATTGAGTGGGGTCCATCAGAAAGCTATTAATCAATGTCGAAAAGTACGATCTTAGTACGTATCGAGCCGGGATCTTCACTCGCAGTAGATCCCGCGGTGAATTGAGTCAAATGTTGAAGATTGTGCCTGTGCATCTTCTGGTAATCCGAGTTATTTGTAAAATAAATTACAAAAATTTCAACACTACCAAAAATCAAATGAATATCTTTCTTGAAGGTCACAATCAAAGCTACGTAAGTACACAGGAGTACTACATCTTTCGTTAAACTACAGATAAATTAAAAATAATAATCAGAAAAGAATAGCGGATGTGTCCTCTTACCTGCATGATATCCTGCAAGTTTCTTAGCAGCGAGTTCTCCTCCAATAAATCGGGCGGCACGGGAGGGGGAGGTGGTGCTGTCAAAGCGCGCTCGAACGTCATTATTGACCACCTGATTGCCAGAAAAAAATAATTTCACGATCCTAAAGACTCGATTTGGATCGGGAATTTTTAAAGTCCCTGTCACGAGAAGTTATAAATTATGTAAATAAAGAACTTCTACTAAGTTACGTAGCGACAATTTAATCGACATCAAATAATCCCAAATTCAATCAACTCAAAGTAACATACGTGTAATTTGAAACTAACGAGCAATTTCACTTGGTCGTGTTATAATATATCGATATAAAGCGCTGTCGTCTAATGTTTTGTAGTACTGGAACGCGTCTGACACATGGGACGTAAACATTTGGGCCGTTATTTTGAATTAGGTTCACGCTGTCGCAGTATTTGACCTAAGGGTTGCGATCCCCTGAATGTGTGTTTACAATATTCCTTTTTTCTCGTGACGGGGACTTTAGTCACCGAGAATTGGGTACACACCACCAATTAATTACTGACATACTTTTTATGACCTGTCAAAACGTCATTATACATCATCGAACAAAATACGTGGGTATTAACATAGATAGTCTTTCAAAGTAAACTAAGTATAAATAGTACTTTAACAACTTAATAGAAATAGAAGCTTTAAATAAAGCCGGCGAAAAGGTCAAAAAGTTTTGTGGCATTAACGAGAGCCCAATTTATTCAATTATTGGCATATGAACGGAAATCTGGCTTAAAGAGATTTGGCGAGAAGCCAAGATTACTCAAAAATTGGCTTATTTAATTTAAACATTTGCTACAGAGTAAGTTGACACCCAATATTTGGGTTTGACATAATAAATTGGCGGTAAGGAAGATAGTACCAAGCGACAATTTAGTCGTGTTTTATATTCAAAATATTATTAGGTGTTGATTTGACTAATACAAAAAGGTACAGTTTGTAGTTTGTTTATAACTCTTTTTTTTGAAGCGTTGAATTATTAATTCATTTATTTACTTGACTTCGACTTCGTCCGCGAAATACAAATACGAAAGTTTGTATGTTTGTTACTCATCCGCGCCAGAACGGCTGAACAGATCTGGATGAAATTTGGCACGGAGATAGAATATAGTCTGGAATAGCATATAGACATTATCTCGAAAAAATATATACGGTTTTCGTAGAATATAAATAAAATAAAATTATTTATTGCAAATAAAATTACAAAAAGTTTTTAACGTTGGCCGCAAACTAGGCAAGCCTTTATCTTGGGTACCAACATCAGGATATTATACTAACTTTGACGCGGACGAAGCAGAGAGTGGAAGCTAGTCGTTAAAAATCAATAAAATATTACAAAAGGTTACATTATTTAAGTTGAATCTACGAGTACAATGTAGGTAGGAACAATGTTAAATCACAAACATACCTGTCCAGCATCTTAGTGGAAGCCCTCTCGTATCGTTCGATGAGCACCTGGAGGTTGGCTGCGTCGTCGCAGGAGGCTCCCCAGCCCAGCACTCGCGCCAGGTCATTGCCGGTGCCCAGGGGAAGCACCGCGGTCTGGACTTGTCGCTGGAGGAGACAGGGTGTTAGTTTTTTCTTCGTCTATTCGTTGAGAAGTAATTTAGGCCTAAGGGATTCAATTTGTAATAATAATATAAGTAGCCCATTATTGTCCCACTGTACTGCAAATGCCTCCTCTCATACACAGAAGGCACGAGCATTGATTACTACTTTTTCTCAAGGCAGATTGGCGATTTCAAGGCAGATTGGCGATTTAGGATTCTGTATTATAAGTTTGTGTGGTGCTGAATATTTGTTTATTTAATTGATATTGATGATTTACAGATACTTTAAAAACAGACTAATAACAGTAAATTACGTGATATTAAAATTAAATTACTTATGACCTTAAATACCTACTGTTAATACCTAGTACTCACATGCATATCCAGTTTATCGACCTCCTGAAGCACCCAGCCTACGGAGCCGTCCCCCGAGCAGACGAGCACCCTCAGGGGGGCGAAGTGCCTGAACAGCCGGAGCCCTAGCCGAGGCCCCGCGCCGCTCAGCTCGAACACTTGCGCTGGATTCAGAAGCTGCTTGAAGCGACGGAGGAACTTTATCCCTTGGTTGTCGCCTGGTGGAATGGAGAAGTAAGAATTGTATTTAGAAAAAGGGAATCGCAAAATTAAAGAGTAATTGGGACTTAGCACTACAAATCATATGACATACTTATTATGAGCTGTCAAACGCGATGCTCCCATAGATTTTGTATAGCAATTATAATCAACTGTAATGTAACTTATTTGCTAACTCAATTGATTAACTATTTATCGATTTTAAAGCAACTCAAAATCAAATTTCACTGTTAATTGAAAACTAATTAGGTATTTAGGGTTAACTAAAATACATGGTTTTTCTTAAAGAAGTTGTGTCTTGGAATTATTGGTTAATGTTGTCAACCCAATTGACTCAGCATTATCAGAGACAAAAAAAAATCGCTAGTAACAATGTTTCTGCATCATGTTTACGTGTTGCGGAAAACAATATTAGGTACCTACATTGTTTCTGGCATGGGAAGATTTTAACGTTCTAGGTCAAAAACAAAAGAACATCTCGCAATAACAAATGTTATTGGCTACAAAACGTTGCAAGACAATGTTTCCGAGTATGCACTTTATTTAGCCAGGTTGAAATTCAACTTATTACTATACTTATTTAATTTTCTTTTTTCCTATGTAATTATTATGAAACTAATTTAGCTTCTTACCTGATCTAGAGTTAACGAACACAATAAGTGGGCTAGCATTAGGAGGCCTATCTGGGACCCAGGCGTCGTCGGGGCCCACAGAGTGCAAGCGTGTGGGGGGCACGACAGATGCGCGCGCGGGGCCCAGCGAGCACGACGCACGCCACGTCGGCTTGCACGCCGCGTGCACGCATCTACGGCACCACACGCATCTGAAGTCTTGTAATCTGGGGAGAAGGGGACGTTGTTAAAAAATGTGAAAATACACACACATGTTTTCCTGCGGGGTTTAAAAAGACAGATCACATAGTACAAGTGGTACGTATGGTCGTATAGGTATCAAAATAAGTAACTAAGGCGCTTTGCACACGGAGCAACTTAAGTTGAGGCAACTGGCAACTCTTTAAAAGTTTCCTGTAAAAGTTGATAGTTGCTATAACGTTGCCGGTTGCCGCAACTTTTTGGCAATTTGTGAGCAACTTTCATAGCCGAGTTGCCGTATGCCGTTGCCGTAGCGATACTGGCATTGCCGGGCACACCTTACTGCACTAGCAACTCACTTAGTCATCGATTGCAGCAACTGAAAACTGTTGACGATTACCGCAACTCGAAACTCGAGTTGCTCTGTGTGCGCAGTCCAATTGAAATGTATGTAAACAGCTAGTTGCCAGTTGCTGCAATGGTTGCTCTGTGTGCAAAGCGCCTTAGAGCAAAAATATTGGTTGGGAAATGGCTTTTTTTTTGTTGCGAGAATCATGAACAAACAATCCATTAACTATTGGTATTATGTATTTTACTTAATTTATTTAATTTTTATATTAATAATTATGACATTGAATATTTATAGAAGACAATATTTTTGTATGTAATTCGGCGGGTCACAGCATGGTTCAACATTTACGTACCGTGTGTTCATAAAATAAATAAATGAACATGAATTTGTCCTCGTATGTTACGGAAGAGCGGGACCTCTATAACAGTCATTGTTTATAAACTATTTTGTATTTTTTGTATTAAATTGAATTTCCTTAGCTTTCGTTTTTTTTTTAAATTCTAATTCTATAGTACTATTGGTTGTGTATTATCGAAAAAAAACTAAATAATCCTTTGTTACCTTTCACCTTATAAATAAATACAACAGAGCATTAGGGACGTCTATCCTTCCATCGCGAAGTTACATAATAAATCGTTCATTGCAAATCCTTTCGAGCGACAAATGGTTGCGCATTGACATTTTCATTCAAATGCTAAAAGCCGATTATAGAGGCTCTAATGGCACGCTTTGTATTGTGACGAATTCTAAACAGATGTGACTTGCAAAAGAGTTCCCGGGTAAGTTGTTTGGGTATAGGTAACTTTTGTCAAGGTCTTGTGTTAAAAGTTACAACATAACATAACATCACGCCTGTAATTCCCGAAGGGTTAGGCAGAGGTGCAACCCAGTGTAGGTGCACACCAACATTTCGCCAGTTATATTTTTAGTCCCATGTAATAGGGGGCGAGCCTATTGCCATCAACCGGGCACAGATCCAGATCACTAGACCAACGAGGCAGTCCGTGTTAAAAGTTAGTGGGTGAATGTGTGGGAGTCGGCTCAAGCGCCGCCAGGGGTGAATCATATGCCGAACGAGGGTACAATGTAGTCTTCAAACATGCAGAAGGGCATCAAAATCTACATAGAGATTTCGATTAATTAAAAGTTTATTTTTGCATTAGAAGATTTTACATAAGAAGTGAAGGTCTAATATGACGCATATTTTGATGCTCGTTAGGGAATCAAATTTATGGGGACTTCCCGTTGACCTAGAATCATATTTGGCAAGAAGCAATACCATGTAGCACATATAAAGGAAAAACCTGTGCACCTACTGTGTTTTATCTCTGCAAGAACACGAAGTGGTTGGCTGAAGCTAGTCTAAGATGAAAATTCCATCAAGTAACATATAATTTTGATAACATTTATATATACCTATAGCCTATGTTACTCGGACCCTTATTACGAATCTATTGACACCTCATTCCTTAAAATCGGTTCAGTAGTTTAGGCGCTATGGTGGAACATACAAACATACATAGACTGCCAAAATCATTACCCTCCCTTTTGGCTTCACCGTAGTCGAGTGAGAAAATAACAAATTGACGTATACATAATGGATGTACTGCATCCAAGCACATATAAGAAAGCTGTTTGAAATTCTGTCACAGTCGTCTAGTAAAAACGAGTTACACTAGACTCGATTCTCGATTCAAGAGCTGCTATCAATATCAATTCAATTTAAAAAAGGAGATATCTACAAATAAAATCCACGTATGATTCTAAAGCTTAGCGATTTGGTTAAAAAATACTGATTAGAATTGTATTTAATACTAATGAACCGTCGTGTCTTCGCGCGAATGGAGGCTTCCGAATATTCGGGTGGATTAAAAAAAAAAAATTTTTTTTTCTATTGCCGCTATAACAACAAACAATAAACAGGTTAAGCAGAGGTGTATCCATTAGTACACCCATATTTCGCCAGTTATGTTGAAGTTCCATGTAATCGGGAGGGAGCCTATCGCCATCAACCGGGCACAAATCCAGACACCGAGGCTGCTACTGAGAAATTCCTGATGGAAAAAACCCAATAACACTTTGCCCGACCTGGGAATCGAACCCAAGATCTCACGCTCAGCTGTCGCGTTTTGCGACCAATAGACCAATACATGGGACTTAAACAAAACTGGCGAACTATGCGTGTACTAATTCGTACACCTCTGCCTAACCCTTCGGGGATTACAAGCCTGATGTTGTTATGTTTTCCGAAGAAAATATCGGAGCTTCTAAGCAATTTAGGCTATGAACAGAGATAAATAGCTGCCCTATTTTAGCCGAAACTTCTAAAGACATTCCTATACTCCCATGCCTACCTCTACCCTCGTAAAACTTGTGCAAACTCCTACAAAAGTTAAACTAGATCATACATAAGTAACATTTATTAGATAGGTCCCCTTTCCCCTTGTTTGGACCCATCAAAACTTTGAGAACGCACGAATCATACGCGTCTATTGGCTGGAGCTTGTTCTCGATAAAGGCCTCTGTCCACGTCAGACAATCGGTGACCGATTTTTTGTCGGATAGAAATGAAACGTACTGCAATAGACGAGGCCGAATCAGAAATGAGGATATCCGCAGAAGAACCTTAGTTCTTCTAATTTTGAAAGCTATGTCGGTCACTAAGGTGACCGACATAGCTTTCAAAATTGCGAGACTCAAGTGGCTATGGGCAGGGCACATGGCCCGTACAGCAGACGGCCGTTGGGGTCGTAAGGCTCTCGAGTGGCGACCACGTACCGGAAGGCGCAGTGTGTTATCTTTAGGGGAGGCCTATGTCCAGCACAGCAGTGGAAGTCGTTAGGCAGATATGATAATGATGGCAATAGTGCAACGCACTCGTCCTACGAAAACTAGGTCCTATGAACCTATGAAAAAATCGCTCGATCACATAATTGTTCTTCTAAAAAGTCTGACGTGATGCCTCGTAGACTGCCTCGTTGGTCTAGTGGTCGCAAGCGCAGCTGCTGTGCATGAGGTCTTGGGTTCGATTCCCAGGTCGGGCAAAGTGTTATTGGGTTTTTCCATCAGAAATTTCTCAGTAGCAGCGTTGGAGTCTGGATTTGTGCCCGGTTGATGGCAATAGGCTCGCCCCCTATTACATGGGACTAAAAACATAACTGGCGAAATGTGAGTGAACTAATGGGTACCTACACCTCTGCCTAACCCTTCGGGGATTACAGGCGTGGTGTTATGTATGTTATGTATGTATGACGTGATAATACCTATTTAAGGCTATATCTAAGGCTGGTTGAGCACAATAGGCAAAAAAATAATAATTGTATTATTTTTTAGTGTAAAACAAGGCTGGCTAACCACACGCCCGCGGGCCACGAAATGTTTCGCCAAGGCATTTGAATTTGCCCACAATTAATTTTAAATCTGATATTAAATAATTTACAAAACAATTAAATTGAATTATCTTTTCTTGAGTATTATTTTAGTAATTAGACTCTAAACGCGCCGCCAGACCGTCAAAAATTGGCCCGCCTAGAAAATCAGTTAGTCAGTCTTAATCTAGAAGTAAAAAAGAAAAATTTATAATTTATTGGAAAGAAAGGAAATTTTAGTTTTTAATTAAGTTTGTTAGATAATTTTGCGGAATAGACACAGAGTGTGATATATATATAGCCCTATATATAGTAAATTATGTTCTTCACTAGAAAGGGACTGGTTCCCATTCCCACGACACAGGGAATCTTAGTGGGAAACCAGGGGGACCTGTAATTTTGCGCTTAATGCTTTTTAGTACAAACAAATTTATTTTTATTTATTTCTTTATATATCTAAAGAAATGTTGTGCATGTGTGACTTAAACTGCATTTCTACTTAACCGTTAGTTTTTAATATATAAAGTTACAGGGTTAGATAGCAAAGAATATATTATTTGACACGTAATTCCTAGTTAAATTGACATAATTATATAACATACATAATATCACGCCTGTAATCCCCGAAGGGTTAGGCAGAGGTGTACTCATTAGTACACTTACCACCCACATTTCGCCAGTTATGTTTAAATCCCATGTAATAGGGGGCGAGCCTATTGCCATCAACCGGGCCCAAATCCAGACTCCGAGGCTGCTACTGAGAAATTCCTGATGGAAAAACCCAATAACACATTGCCCGACCTGGGAATCGAGCCCAAGACCTCGTGCTCAGCAGTCGCGCTTTACGACCACTAGACCAACGAGGCAGACTAGACCAACGAGGCAGACATAACATAATTATTCTTCCTTTATTAACAGCCCAGCCAGTTTCAGTGGAAAGTATTCGTATTGTTGAGAGTGTCGCCTAAAGAGTGACGTCATTAGTCGCCCTCGGGTGCGGAGGGTCCTCGGCTTGAGAGCTCAGTTGAAAGTGAGCGTGAACACCTTCCCATTTGTTTAAACATCACATAGGTAGATGCTCTTTTGTTTATACCTGGAATCACATCTCAGTAATTTGCGCTATAGCATGAAAATTGTGTGGTATATGGACTCACACATTTTGAGGTGGTTTTGTGGCACTTCCATTTTGTACTCATAATATTGGAAATATTAGAATCTTGTTTCCATATATCCATTATTCCATTATTAATACTGAGGGCGCACTACGGAAAGTGTTGAAAAAAATGGAAATCATTTAAGAACATTTTCTGTGCATCTGTCACAAAAAGGGGTATTTCTCAAGATTTATGCATACAAATATGTGCCGTGCGGGAATTGAACCTGCGGTTAGCAGCGCAGCAGTCAATCACTCGCCCACTGCGCCAAGCGTGTCGTCTATTGATTGATTGAAATGATTTGATTTTGAGTTTAAAACGACACACCGTTAATTGTGTAAGTCAGACTCGCTCTTGGCCGATTTTTTCTTACTTCCATAGCCTCCACCCTCCACAGTTCTAGGTACTAAGGTCATTCAATTTCTACGAAACAAAATAAAAACCGGTCTAAGCAGAATATTCCCGAAAAACCGCTTACAAATAAAGCTTTTAAACGAAACAGACAAAAACGGATTCAGGAAACTATCCCGCGCGATCCTTTCGTTCAACTGATGAGTAGTGGCTCAAATAGTGTTGTTCCAATTTTCCGGAGCTAAGCGCGGGATAATGGCCGAGTGTTGGTTATTTCCCGAAAATCCCGAACTTTAGCCTCCAAGGGACATTCTGAGACTCAGTTATGGGTACTGGGTAGCCATTATATTGGCTACGAAATTCTTTTCTTATTGATGAAATTCTTTAATTATTTTGTTCGGGGCTAGGAATATGGTTTTGGGAAATTGAAAGGTGTAAGACTATCTCTGGGAAAAATTAGTGACATGGTGACTTCGGTAAAGAAAATATTGTGAGAAATCCCGGACTTATAATTAATATAAGTATGTATATGTATAAGTATATATATTTATGTCAATGAACTTTTGTCAATGTTAATGATTTTTAAATAAATTAAACTTATGTATTACTTGTGTTAATTTTTGTATATTTTATTAACCATTGTTGTTTTTAACATTTTTAAACTGTCAAAATTTATTTTAAGCTTAATTAGATAACCACATTGTGAATGCTGTGGTCTCCTATAAGTGAAGGAGTACACCTACCTAATACCTTGTCGTCCTTTATCTAAATTTATTTTTGTGTATACCTTTGTTGGAGATCCTAAATAAATAAATAAATAAGTCTGGAATCGCCAATCAGTCTTGAGTAAGCATGATGATCAATGCTTTTACCGTCTCTCCGTGCTAAGAGGCCGTCATACTTATGTTTAAAGTATAATGTGTGTTTGATACGAAGATTATTTTACTTAATTTTTTAAGAATTTAGTTTGTGCGCTAATACAGTACACTTCTTCTCACTTTCGTAGATCGACGGGACAACAATTAGAGAGGACCACACCGGAGTGTCACACCACCAACTTCTTAACTCCGGGCTTCCAAAGAATACTTCCAATAAACCTGTTCCAAATAACACTTTACCTGACCTAATAATCAAACCCAAGATCCCATTTTTTTATGACTCGTTCCGCCCTGGGTGGGGCGGAAGGGACTGTCAGACTTTTACTGACTAAAAAAACCACCCTGTTCCTTCTGTTGCCCTTTACGTTCCGGGGCCACGGTATCCTGTTGAGACGTCCCGCAAACGCGGACCCAAGACCCCTAGCATAGCGTTTAGTTCTACAGAATCAATACACCAGTTCGTATAGGTATTACAGATATTGGTGCCGATTCTCTTGGTCACAAACTAAACTAAAATTAGACTATTTCCATCTTTTTCTGCCCAATAAAACAAGAGAGAGATTCATATAAATAAGAGCTGTCAAATTTAGTAAATCTGACACATCCATACAATTATAGTTGACATCTTAAAACGTATGGATTAAAATACTGAAAAGTTCAAGACAAAACTAATTTGACATCTCTAACTTAGTTCTTTAATGTTACGAAATGTCACCGTCCTTTCCTTTCGCTGTATGTTAGTAAGAGATGTCAATTCTCTAAATTTAGTCTAGTTTGTGAACAAGGGAATCGGCACCAGTATCTACTTAGAAATAAGTATTCTTTTCTTTGCAAACAGCGCCATGGACATTATCGCTAAGTAACGCGCAAATGATTGATCGATCCGCTAAGTAACGGTTAAGTAAGGATAGATCAACTAGCACGCGTTATCACTCACGTTGATCTAGGGGTCGCAAGTGCGACTGCTGTGCATGAGGTCCTTGGGTTCGATTCCCAGGTCGGGGAAATGTGTTTGGGTTTTTCCATCAGGAATTTCTCAGTAGCAGCCTCGGAGTCTGGATTTGTGCCCGGTTGATGACAATAGGCTTGCCCGCCATTACATGGAACTAACAACTTATCTGGCGTAATGTGGGTGTACTTACGGGTACACCTCTGCCTAACCCTTCGGGGATTACAGTCGTGATGTTATGTTAAAACGGCGTTTACAATTTACGAAATCAAATTGAATTGAATTAATCAACTCACCTAACGCGTCACAGTTCACCGGTTCCTCGCAAACTCAAACACCGGATCATTTGATTGTAAGCCTTGCGTCTCTAATCAGGCTCGAGTTTCCGCCTAATTTGTATCATTGGAAATTATCTTAAAATGCTCTGCCGCTTCGCAAGACGCAGAGACGCGTTCTAAGCAGCATCCTTCATCCATCCATGTGACAGTTTTATGAGTTTGTGACGATTTTATGAGTTTGTACACCTACCTAAGGTTGTCATTTTTATTGATAACTAGTTTTTGCCCGTCACATCGCTCGTGTATATGTCGGTAGTAGACGTCGCTGAATGAAAGACGAAGTAGCCTATGTCATATCCTAGGGTTCAAACTTACCCCGTAGCAAATTTCATCAAAATCGGTTCAGTGTTTTAGTCGTGAAAGCGTAAACAAACAGAGTAACTTTCGCATCTGTAATATTAGTAAGGATCTTTCAGGGGACTTTGACTCAATTTTTATACGGGTGTAAAAAGTCATCATAATTTTATTATAGCCGTTAAGTAGGCATACTCCCCATCAAGCTAAGTGTCGATAAGGGAGCGGAGCAGTAACCAAGGATGTTAAGCAAAGTAATAGTTAAGTTATTCATGATTTTCCAAATTGACATTATTCCTAAGTTAGAACTTATAAACAACAATTAGCAAGAGTTTTATCATAAACATCCTTTGTATTCTTATTATAAAATATGTATGTATTTATGAGTATGTATTATATATGGTATATATGAGTTTATGTACTTGTGTACGTTTAAACTTGTTTAGATATTTGTTTTTAATGATTTTAAAATTTCATATTTGATTATTTCCTCATATACAATTTTTTGCACCTGCTTTGTTATCTCTTCACCACCTTTGGTTGACTGGTAGAGAATGCCTAAGGCATTAAGTCCGCCTTTATACATTTGTTGCATAAAGTTTACAAAAACAAGCTACTATAATTTAAAAAAATAAAAAACACGACTGCAAAAATTGCACATATTTGTACATTGTTTACTTGTCATTTTTTTTAACGACGTTTTTTTTACAGTGTTTTATATTTTATAAATCTACTTGTCAAATTCTAGACGATAAACATAGACACGACCAGATTCATTTAAAAAATAAATTGAGTCTGGTATTAATTTACGTTTTAAAGTGACCACACCGGTTTATTTTTATTTTTTACGATACCCCATACATCTAAATCGGTTTAGGGGTTAAAAAGTTATGATGTATATAAAAAAACTCACATACATACAATGATTCTGAACACATAACACTCCTTTTTTTGGGGCAGTCGTGTAAAAAGTAGCTCATGTACCAATTTTCACCCTGTACCAATTTTCAGCTAAATCGGTGCAGTGGTTTAGCTGTAAAAGCGTAAATAGACGAACATAGTTACTTTCTCATCTATAATTTCAGTAAGGATCTTTCAGGGGTGGTAGGTACTCAATTTTTGTATGTGGTGTAAAAAGACATCCATCCATTAACTAGGCATACTGCCCATCATACTAACTGTCGGTAAGGGAGCGGAGCAGTAACTAAGGATGTAACTTAGAGCAGGTTGTGGTTGAATGGTAGAGAATGCCTAAGGCGTTAAGTCCGCCTTTGTACTTTTTTGTTGCATAAAGTTTAAATAAATTTACCCTTCGCCCTTTCGCGCGGTTGTGGCGCATATTTTTTTTTAATTTTTTTTTGATTTTTATTTTTTAGTTTCAATACAAACTTGTTTCTACTTTGCTTTTATGTACAATTTTTTTTAATTCTTTTTATGTTATGTGCGTCATTTAGCGGCAAAAAACAGTTTTTCTTTCTTTCTTTAGTAAAAAGAAAAGATGCGGACAAAGTCCCAGACAGAAGGGCAGTTAAAAAAAAGTAGAGCCTCACCTGAGCACCGAACCGCATGTCTTGTCGCACACGTCACACTTCGCCGCGACGGGAAGGTTGCCCTCCAACCACTGGTGGGGCATTATTATGTTCTGTAACAAAACATCCATACATTAATGACATTCTTTATTCCTTCAGAAAAAATCTTTCAGCTTGGGAAAAAAATATGATACGTCTATAAAGATAAATATTAAACGAGAAACAGAGATTAGATATTTAAGAGATTTTGTCTGTTTGTCCAGTGTTCCGTGCGCGCCTCTTTAGTGGAATGTGCGGTCGCAGGATAGGCTGCACATGGTGATGGGGATCGCCAATGGCGGTCCGATACCAGTCGGGGGCGCGGATCATGCGTAATGCGAATACCAGGACCCCGACTTATGGTAACAGGAGGAATCGTAGGGTGTTAGTCGGTAAGAGTCCGACATACTCCTCCGTTATCCCCGAACGGAGGGAATCCATGAGAATTTCCCCACGAAAAAAAAAAAGAAAAAAAAAGGTCAGGTGCGGAGTACTCGTAACCGGCGTGCTTGTATGACGAGATATATGAACGTAGATGAGGCGAAAGGAGTATGTAAGGATCGTAGCAGGTGGCCTTCTGTAGTTTCTGCCTACCCCCATGGGAAAATGGCGTGAGATTATGTATGTATGTATGTTGTCTGTTTCTTTGAACGCGCTAATTTCTGGAATTACCAGGAGGATTGGAAAAGGTCGGCTTATATATCATCACGCTCTGACTGCCGGGAGATGACGAAACTTAACGTGGGAGAAAAAACCACGCGGATGAAGTCGCGAGCAGAAGCTAGTCAATAAAAAAGACGAAGAAGATAAATTTATGAAGAAAAAAAAATTATGAACGAAATGGAGTGGAAGAACAAATAACGGTTTATTATTTTCGAAAAATTCAGAAAAAAATACAGCTTGCATCATTTATGTCTATAGACATCGGTAACCAGCGGCACAATGGACAAAGGCCAAAAACAACTTATAACTTCACAGCAAAACATAAACATAACATCATGCCAGTAATCCCCGAAGAGCTAGGCAGAGGTGTACCCAATAAAACACACACATTTCGCCAGTTATGTTTTTAGTCCCATGTAATAGGGGGCGAGCCTATTGCCATCAACCGGGCACAAATCCAGACCCCGAGGCTGCTACGGAGAAATCCCTGATGGAAAAACACAATTACACTTTGCCCGACCTGGGAATCGAACCCAAGACCTCATGCACAGCGGTTGCGCTTGCGACCACTAGACCAACGAGGCAGTCCACAGCAAAAGTTACCACAAAAAAGTTAATGATGAATAAGTCGGACAAAAACACAAACGTCCAAAAATTACAAAAAAAAGTTTCCCTCAAAATTTAAAACAGAATTCAACTTTTCCGAATCAGATCTGATTCGTGTAGACTTCAAAAGAACCATGGCGCACGGAACCCTATTAAAAAAGTTTGAAACATCCAGGACGGGATGAAGGAAAGGAAATTCCTGAATAGCTGAAAATTAGTTGAATCCTACGCGATTGTAAAACGGAGGCTGTTGAAAAGAAATTCCTGGAATATTAATAACTTTTGTTTGGACTTTCCCTGGCTTAAATACGTGGCGAAAAGGCCACGCGAAACGTGGCAAAGAATAGACTATTTCCTGGATTACCACGGAGGATACTTTTTATCCCGGTAACGTGTTTCCTTGGGATAATAGTTTAACATACTTTAGAGATAAACTACGACAACTTTTCGCGTCCCTCAAAACACAATTCAAAACGTTTGAAAGTGTTTGTGAAAGTATTGACAAGACTCACAACACATGTGTGCGTACTGAGACGGCTCTCGATACAAAAACAAATGAACGTGTAATTGTTGCTCGACTAGCGGCTTCAATAGTTACTCAACATAACATAACATCACGCCTGTAATCCCCGAAGGGTTAGGCAGAGGTGTACCCATTAGTAGACCCACGTTTCGCCAGTTATGTTTTTAGTCCCATGTAATAGGGGGCGAGCCTATTGCCATCAACCGGGCACAAATCCAGACTCCGAGGCTGCCACTGAGAAATTCCTGATGGAAAAACCCAATAACACTTTGCCCGACCTGGGAATCGAACCCAAGACCTCATGCACAGCAGTCGCGCTTTCGACCACTAGACCAACGAGGCAGTCCAAAAGTTACTCATTATTATTGAAATAGTAATATGGAGGAGCGCGCCATATTATAGTAGTTTATCTCTATGGAAAATTACATTTTACGCGGCAGAAGCTATTTATTAATAATAATTATGATTATGACAAAAAACATCCAACAGCCTCACATTAAAATTAACAAAGCAAATAATGTTTTATTCGCCTCTGTCTACAGTTCAACTTTGAACAACAAAAGTACGTCAAACATCGCCTCTGGACATTATCCTTCGACAAAAGCTCTAACTTTAATTAACTGGAATAATTTAACGAAAATTCAATGCTTATTGTTTTAAATTGAGTCTGTTTGTGAAGAGAGAGTTATAGAATCAACAAAGTTTTGGAAGTTAGTAATGTGTGTTTGACTGCACAGTGTGTTTAGTTGGAAAACGTTGGAATATTTGAAAGTTTTACTATAAAATAGTAGTGTTTTGTTAATCTTGGAGTAATTGTGAACAAATAAAGTCATTGTACTCCGCTGTGTGGACTGGAATAAGTTTACTATTTTCTCTCGCGTAATAATTATAATTTAATTTTGTACTGCCTTGATTGCCTCGTTGGGCTAGTGGTCGCAAAGCGCGACTGCTGAGCATGAGGTCTTGGGTTCGATTCCCAGGTCGGGCAAAGTGTTTTTGGGTTTTGCCATCAGGAATTCCTTGACTAAAAAACTTTACTACTACTACTCTAATTCCTACTTTAGATATTAAACTAACAAACAATAAAAAACAATGTGTACAAAATATAATTTCTCACAGCTTTTCACTCAATTACACAATTTTCAACTGTATTATATATCTATTTTAGTTCATTTTCTATCAATGAAAACTGCCAAAACATTTTGCTTCACTATACTAATCGTTACTCCAATACGAGCATTCAAATTGTTGCTAACGTGATTCGTTCCAAACACAAGTTCGTCACAAAACACAAACAACCATTAGGGGCGGCAAATTGCAAGTGGTGTGCACACATTGCTGGACAAACTGCCGTGAAGATATCCAGGTATATCTTGTTGCTTGTTAAATTTGACTACGTATTTTGTTAGGTATAAAATGATGTCTACATTCTGTCTACGGTTCCATGAGAGCTCTAAATGAGGTGTAACAAGCTACTATAATTTTAAAAAAAAAGAACACGACTTTAAAAATTGCACCTATTTGTACCTACTTTGTTTATTCGTCAGTTTTTTTTTTTACGAAACTTCGAAAAACATCGTAAAAATACTTTTTAAAATCTACTTGTCAAATACTAGACGATAAAAAAAGAAAAGACAAGACTCATAAAAAAAAAATCAATTGAGGCTGGTATTAATTTAAAGTTTTAATGTGACCACACTGGTTTATTTTTATTTTTTACCAGCCTATTACTCAGAACGATGCAAGGATTGTAATGATACCCCATACATCTAAATCGGTTCAGGCGTTAAAAAGTTATGGTGGAATAAAGAAACTAACATACATACACACATACATTAACCCTGAACACATAACACTCCTTTTTTTGGGGCCGTCGTGTAATAAGACAAATCACATACGCGTTAATTACGCATACCTACTGCGCCCGCCAAAATAAGTAACCTTTGCAAAAATTATTCGTGATTTTAGATTAAGGTTTTAGATTAAGATTTAGTTTTAAGATTTTCCAAACGATTGGTTGACACTTCCCGTGACTCAAGAGCTGGTTATTACCTTGGTCAGAGGTTAAGCATTGCCATCCAACGTGGCAATGCGGCCAGTATTTTAGGCACATTGTCAGTGGACGGCGATGCGGATGAATTTTTTGATGCCATTTAGTTTTGGTTTCTCTGTTTTTATTCTGATTGTATTTTTTATAATTAAAGTTGTAAATAATGTATTATATTAAAAAAAAATTACTAGGATACGACTTTTTGTAATGTGAATGAGCAATGAAATAACATATACAAGTAAATGAAATTGAATTGTTTGTTTGTAATGTCAAAATAAAAGTTTTTTACTAAACGCATAAATAATGTTTACACGATACTTAGGTAAACCAAACACACAATTTTTATAATTTTTGTCTGCCTATTTATTTTGGGTGGTCTCCGAAACAGATGCACCGATTTTCACGAGAATTTTCTTAGGCTAACTTTTATTTTAGGAAAAAAAAAAACAGTTTGGAACCCTGATTTTTTTTTCCTAAAATAAAAGTTAAAAATAAACCCAAATTTAATATCCGGACGAAGTCACGAGCACAAGCTAATAAATACATAAACAGAGACCATGCAAAGAGGTAAATTGGAACGAATCTATATTGAAACCTCTTTTTTCGGGCCGCCATATTGATTCCCCTTTTAATGAATGAAAGCTATGGCGCTGTATTAATCTTTGTATGCTGATATTAAAAATCCGATTGTTAAGGATTAAGGTATATTTAGATCGCATGTTTTTTATTACGGTTCTCTCAATGTTCTACAATGGTCAGTAATCAATGTTTAGTATTGTGTTGAAAAATCTTGAGTAATGAATACTGAAGGAAACTGTCTTTGTTTGTTCCGAAAAGTCGTACAATTTATGTGGTGTTTAAGTCTTATAACTTTTGTACAAAAATGTACGATTTCAAAATTGATTCTGTTAATATTTTTAGACTAGCTTCTGCCCGCGACTTCGTCCGCTTAAATGTCTGTTATCGCGGACGCAGATGAAGTCGCGGAATAAAAAGCAGCCTATGATTACACCACACTATGATACAGTTGAAATATACTGATTTAATTTATATTTTGATATTTTTCCTTCGCGATTTCTATAAGCTCTACACAAAAAGATGTGGTTTAGTGAAAAAAAATGTGGTTTACTATAGATATAATATTATAGCTATATATTTGTTGTGGCTTTAATTGTCTGTTCTACGGTCAAAGCGGCCATTACAGTTCTAGGAGCGTCTCATTTCCGGAACCATTAGCTGATTAATTCCGATATACTCGTAGCCAATATACCTACGTCTACTACCTACGTCTACCTACCTACCTACCTACCTACGTCTGAAAATTAACTTGCAAAGTTTAGGAGCCTTATATGTTTAGGAGTATAGGACGCAATGGGCTCGCCCTCTATTATATAAGATTTAAAACATAACTAGCGAAATGTGGGTAAGTACACCTCTGCTGAACCCTTCGGGGATTACAGGCGTGATGTTATGTTATGGATTTTGCATCAGGACCTAATTAAGACTTTTTTTCCACGCGCGCCCCAAAGAGCTGTCAGCACAGGGACGTACAGGGCCCCATACAATAGGGTCAAAGGTCACAGGGCCTGCCGGGGTCGCGTGACGTCTTAACAGGATACCGTGGCCCCGGAACGCAAGGGCAGCAGAAGGAACAGGGTGGATTTTTAGTCAGTAAAAGTCTGACAGTCTCTTCCACCCCACCCAGGGCGGAAGGACTCATTTGATGATTTTTGACAGCCAAAAAAGAAAGGGGTCTTTGACTTCCACGCGGACGTACTCGCGGACAACAGCTAGTGTCTAATACTTTTCCACGCCGGCTCCATTGTGTAACTTTCCCTATTGTTTTGTAACGTAGCAAAAGTTTTTCGTTTTGTTTTACTTTGTTTGTTTCACTTTACCAACGTTCGTACTTACATTTTGCCGTTGGAAAGCTTCTTTGTTATAACTAAATGAAAGGTTTTTTAAACTAAAGTCGTTGGCAAGCTACAATTTAATATGAGGTGTACCCACATTTCGCCAGTTATGATTAAGTCCCATGTAATAGGGGGCGAGCCTATTGCCATCAACCAGGCACCTGATGGACAAACCCAATAACACTTTGCCCGACCTGAGAATCGAACACAAGACCTCATTCTAAGCAGTCGCGCTTTGAGACCACTAAAAAAAAACCGTTCTTACTTAATGTCTCAAACCTATGAACTACCTACATCAATTACTACAACTATATTCAGCAGTCGATACCGGACACCGGACGGTCAGCAACAGCGTGGTATCCTGCGTCGGCAACAAAAAGTGTCCAGGTTTACGCCGAGCTTAATTTTCTTCAACCATCTTTCCCGGCTCAATATAAAAATAAAAGCTAAAAACAGGTATTCCAAAAAAGCAATTCATTTAAAAGTTAGGTGAGCATTTTCACCATTGCCGACTCTAATAAAAAAAGAAGCCTAAACTCGACCGTATTTTTGCAAATTATAAAATGGCTGCCGTCACAAAATCTCCATTTATCCCTTTGTATGACACAGGTATTGTTAGTAAAATGGCTTGCGAGGGTGAGGAAAAGGTATATTATACAAGTGTCGTAAAATTTGAGAACAAAAGGACAATCATTATTCGTGATGTTATTTGGGAATTCATTATGAATTTAATTATGTTTGCGGATAAAAGGGATTTCAGTTATTCTTTCTTTGGTTCGCTGTGAAAATTTTGTTAGGTTATCCTTGTTTCTGAAGCAGCATCATGCTAATGGATTTTAATCTTATTATAGTTATAGTTTTATTTGAGCTGCTTCGTTGGTCTAGTGGTCGCAAAGCGCGACTGCTGAGCGTGAGGTCTTGGGTTGGATTTCCAGGTCGGGAAAATTGTTATTGTGTTTTTGCATTAGGAATTTCTCATTAGCAGTGTCGGAGTCTGAATTTGTGACCAGTTGATGGCAATAGGCTCGCCCTCTATTACATATATATATTCGCCAGATATTCTGGGAATATTCTTCTATCGAGTCAGCTTGACTTATACAAAAATATCAGCTTATTTTGCCAGCTGTGGTTAAAAACCATTTAGAGGAATACATCGCTCTTGATAACTCTTTTATTTTCATAGATCCAGGTTATCTGAAAGACACGAAAACCTGCCAGAAACTGGGTAATTTGAATATTTAAGCTATTATTCAATCGTAATTCTGAAAATCTTCTTTTTTATGATAAAAAAAAATATGCTAACCAAAAATAATCAGTATGTTTGCACAGCAAAACAATTATCTCAAAATATTATTATTTAAACAACAATTTGAGTTCGTAACGCATCGCTATAAAAATTTTATGTGTGCATTTGAAAATAAGTCTTAAAATTATCACTTTTTTATTCTTCATTGGGAATCCTCATGGATACCCTCCGTCTGAGGACGGTAATGTCAGACTCTCAACAACTGAAATCCTACGATTCCCTCTGCTACCATGAGTCGGGAGTTCGGTATTATTTTTTGTTACATATTAAACAAAAAAATCTGTTCTATTTAACATAATGTTGGAGCTACTGCAGCCTGTGGTACATGATTATCCTAGTACAGGCATCTTACATTAATATACCTACATTGTTAATTTCAGATCCATTGTATATATTTTTTTTTTTATTGTTTTTTTTTTTCATTTTTTTCGGTTGATGGCAATAGGCTCGCCCCCTATTACATGGGACTAAAAACATAACTGGCGAAATGTGGGTGTACTAATGGGTACACCTCTGCCTAACCCTTCGGGGATTTCAGGCGTGATGTTATTTTATGTATATTTAATATTTTAAATTCTGAATACAGATTTATTTATTTATTTTTTATGTGTCTGACGCCAGATCCGCACTCCGACAGGATTAAAATTAACCCTAAATGTCGATAACCTACCTGCAAGCAACATGATAACAATAATCCGATTCATTGACCGTAGCGAGATACCCTTGTTTACATGAACGAGAGCGTGGAGCAAACTTACCTCGTTATAACATCCAGTGAGCCTCGGAAAATAATTCATGAGCTGATTATGTGTCCTAGTTTGCAAGTAGATTAACTTTTATAGGGTTATGATAAATGATTATAATACCAGCCTATTATTGTCCTACTGCAGGGCAAAGACCTCTTCACATATAGAGACGGACGAGCATTGATCATTCCTGCTTAAAGCAGATTCGCGAACTTTGACCTTTCATATTTCGAATTACGAAAACTTTTGTTACACCTAAATTAGACCGATTTTACATTTTCTATATAAACAGAGATTTCCGATTATCTTTTTTTTTAATAAGAAATTTTGAAAATGTTCTCTGTAAAACTAACTTAATAGGTAGGTCTAAACTTTTTAGACCTATGTACACTGCTTATGTGTTTGTAGTATGTAGTATGTAGTTTCATTAAAATCGGTTCAATAATTTTGAAAAATAAGGCCTGAAAATGTGTATGAAATGGCTTACGGCGCGAACGCTCCTAAGTTTCATTTTATACCCGATATGATAGTCCCATTTCGCCAAATGATATTTGCAAGGGCCCACTTAGGTACCTATGGCTCCAAGACATCATAAATCCCATACACAACGTTTAAGATAAAGCAGCTTTCTCATCTCAGTATGGTACACTTTTCTCATTCATTCCAATGTTTACAAAGCCGTTCTAAAAACTGTAAAGATGTTAATCTCCGGCCCTATTGTACACACAATCACTGTTAAAAGGTTTACGTCTCGAACCGAATGAGTTGTAAAACGTGTGTAGTACATACATACGTACACTGACATACAAACGGTATGAGCTCACATAGGGCTGTCAGATCCTAAATCCGGAATGCCGTACAGACCAGCGTAACTAAACGAGCTTAACTTAACTAACTAAAGCGAGACAGGTCGGACACAGTCTAATTTTACCGGACACGCATCCAAAAAGCCCAACCATTTTTGACTTTATCCGGACACTTAGTAACACTTCGCAAAGCTGCGGGTCCTTCAAAAACCAAAATGTTGCCCCTTTTTATTTCATACGATGAAGAGGCTCGAATTGGATCTTTTTGTCAGTTAAGTCGCGGCCCAGTCAACTTTGGGAAGCAGTATTTGCTTCGATGTCTATATACATACATACATAGGTAAACTCACGCCTTTTTCCCATGGGGATAGCCAGAACACTACCCGCTACGATCCTTACATACTCCTTCGACTCAACTACGTTCATACATCTCATCATAGAAACACGTCTCTTTCACCAATTGACCCTTCGTCACTGAAAAATATACATGGTGAAACTTACCCCCTCAGCGTCCTCCACGACGTGTGGTCCAAGCGAGGCAAGCGTGCTCCACTTACAAGATGGCGGCGCTCGCGAGGCACATCGCTTGTGCGCCTTAAACTTGCAAAGTTCGCAGGCGAGCGCGTGCGCAGTGCCCAGTGCGCCGAGCGGTTCTCTGCAGACATTGCAGAAGGTGGGGCGAGCGTGTGTTGCTGCGTACCTGAAAAGAAGATAGGTTTACAGTGGTTTGAAAATCATAATTGTTTTCATATTTAAAAGACTGACTTCTGCCTGCCTAAATTTGATTATCTCACGGGAACTGTACTTTTTTCAGGGATCAAAAGTAGCGTATATGCTTCTCCAGATTATGATCTGTCTCTGTGCCAAATTTCATTAATATCCGTTCAGACGTTCTAGCGTGATTGAATAACAAACATTCATACATCCAAACTTTCACCTAAATATATACCTAAACTTTTTGACATTGATTGTCAACGAGAAGGGATTTTTGAGATCAGATATTTATTTAGTAGAATTGGCCTTCTGGACAATTCCAAAGTCTTGAAGTAAGTAAAGATATTTAATCAAACCATTGTGAATTCACACGTGAAATTCCTTCGTGGTGTAATACTGTTTGTAACGCTGTAATCGTTTGACGGTATGTTCTGTATTAAGGCGTGGACACATCACCACGGCGCGGCGCCGCCGCCGTGAAATGGCGTGACGTTGTGCCTGACACTGTGTATTCAAACTTGCTTTTTGTCTGGATCTTTGATTCTTTGGTTCTGTTTTTGCTTCATTCGTCGTCATAGTAATGACAGGAGAAGAATATGCTCGCGATCCGTAACTGGAAGAGATGCAAGTTTGAGGACACGTTTGTACCGATGGTTGCTGCCGTGCGCGCCGGCGCGGCGCACCGTGCACGCCGCGGCGCCGTGGCATGATGTCGTGCCGGATCACGGTGGTGGCGCTGCGACCAAGTGCGGATTCAACGTTGTGGGCACGGTAGGCATGCCCGCAACCAAGATTAGAGCAAAAAACTTAAGTTTACTTTAAGTAAGCTCAAAATTTGTAGGTACCTAAAATGTATGCTTTTAATCAAATCTTATTTTAAGTTTAAGTTATATTTTTTGACTGCCTCTTTGGTCTAGTGGTCGCAAGCGCGACTGCTGTGCATGAGGTCTTGGGTTCAATTCCCAGGTCGGGCAAAGCGTTATTGGGTTTTTCCATCAGGAATTTCTCAGTAGCAGCCTCGGAGTCTGGATTTGTGCCCGGTTGATGGCAATAGGCTCGCCCCCTATTACATGGGACTAAAAACATAACTGGCGAAATGTGGGTGTACTAATGGGTACACCTCTGCCTAACCCTTCGGGGATTACAGGCGTGATGTTATGTTATATTTTTAAGCTGTAAAAGTTTCATTTAAATCGTCATCATTTCTCGAGGACTGAATCAGCGCCTGGCTGCGACGTGCTATTGTGTCCACGCCTTTACTTACATTTCTATTACAAGTTTCAGTTCTATTTCAAACATTCTCGTTTCTTGGAACCTTTGAGTTTAGTTTTGCAATACTGGTATCTTGAATATTATATAGGTTTCTTCATTATAGCAAAGGAGTTCGCCCAGCAAAGTCTACAGCCATATTTATTCATTTCTGCAGCCAATCAACGTTGCTGTGTTTAAAGTTCAACGTTCCAGTTTGTAGAGTATCGGTGCTGGTGTATTTATAGTCTCACTAGCTTTTTACCGGGACTTTGCCCGCGTTTTTTCTTACAGATTTCAATTTTTTTTTAAATAATGTATAGTCTATGTTTCTTGACGATAATGCTGGGTACTGCGCTGCTAGTCGCAGGTTCGATTCCCACAAGGACCAAATATGACTAGACCAACGAAGCAGTCCAATATGTCAAATACATAATTGTAATATTTGACATGTGTCAAATGAGTAAAATTATGTCAAACGGCGCTTAAGGCTTGTCTAACATAATCGTGAACTGTCACTTCAAATAACACGTCACAGATTCGTGTCAGTGAGCTAAAAGCATAATTACCATTTTACAAGGTAATTAGTGCTACTAATTGAATTCATTTCCACTCTAAGAACCCTTATGACAACGAAGTAAGTACAATTAATATACATGTAAATGGAAATGAGGAAACTGCCAGAGGTGATTATGTACCTGAGAACTGTAATAACAGTACCAGCCTATTACTGTCCCATTGATAGGCTAAAGGCCTCTTATCATACAGAGAAGGCACGCAGAGAAGTATTACCAATCTGACTTACATTAACTACTAGCTTTTACCCGCTACTTCATCCGCGTATATGTCGTGTATCTCGGTCCCAGACGAAGACGCGGGATAAAAAGTAGCCTATGTCCTTTCTTGGAGTTCAAACTTACCCCGTACCAAACATCAAAATCGGTTCAGTGGTTAGAAAAAGGCTAGGCAGATGATGTCATGAAAGCGTAACAAACAGACAGACTGAATTCACTCAAACTCCTTTTGCATTATTATCATTAGTATGGATATGTCTAAACTTTACGATGTTTTCTTTCGCCGTTATCAGTAATGTCCAAGATAAACTTAGACAGTACATATGAATTGACTGCCTCGTTGGTCTAGTGGTCGCAAGCCCGGCTGCTGTGCATGAGGTCTTGGGTTCGATTCCCAGGTCGGGCAAAGTGTTATTGGGTTTTTCCATCAGGAATTTCTCAGTAGCAGCTTCGGAGTCTGGATTTGTGCCCGGTTGATGGCAATAGGCTCGCCCCCTATTACATGGGACTTAAAACATAACTGGCGAATGTGGATGTACTAATGGGTACATCTCTGCCTAACCCTTCGGGGATTAGAGGCGTGATGTTATGTTATATGAATTGAAAAATTGTCATTTTGGTACTTGCCCGTGCCCGATTTAGAACCCACAACCTCGCGCATTAGGCCCAGCTCTCATGCATCTTAGTCACTGGGCGACTTCGACATTACAGAATAAAATAGAAGAACAGTAAAGAAATATGAAAAGACTACCTACTGCCCACGACTTCGTTCGCCTGAAAGTCAAGTATACCATAAAACATGCCTATGGGACACGGCAACAGTGTAGTTTTTTATCAGTAAAAGTTTATTTGCAATCGGGCCAGTGCTTGCAAAGATAACCTCTTACAAACAAAGAATTGTATCTCTGTATATTTTTCCTTCATTTTTTATCTTTCTTATAAGTTTGGAAAAGACAGTGTTGCTAAAAGATAAGTGAAGAAAACAAACGATAGCAAGCGTTAAAAATGAATCAAAAGATCAATAAAGTAAGTAATCAAAAAGTTATTAAATAAACTTGATTTCCTGTCAATAAAAGGAATTAGAATTTTGATTTTATGGCGTCCATTAAACGTTCGATCAATCAAAATAAAATGACCATAGGTATAATTTAATGGATTTGCAAAGGGAATACTATCAATCAAACACATTATAACCGTTAGTGTATTAAATATTAATATCATCGCGATAAGACCGTGAGCGAAGGTCGTTTCTAACAATCCGTATTTATAAAATTACCCTAATGGTATGTGGACCCTCATATATATATATATATATATATATATTTTTTTTTTTTTTTTGAGGTGTTAAAAATCATGACTGCCTCGTTGGTCTAGTAGTCGCAAGCGCGACTGCTGTGCATGAGGTCTTGGGTTCGATTCCCAGGTCGGGCAAAGTGTTATTGGGTTTTTCCATCAGGAATTTCTCAGTAGCAGCCTCGGAGTCTGGATTTGTGCCCGGTTGATGGCAATAGGCTCGCCCCCTATTACATGGGACTAAAAAACATAACTGGCGAAATGTGGGTGTACTAATGGGTACACCTCTGCCTAACCCTTCGGGGATTGCAGCCATGATGTTATGTTATGTGTTAAAAATCATCAAATGACTCCTTCCGCCCTGGGTGGGGCGGAAGGGGCTGTCAGACTTCTACTGACTCAAAAACCACCCTGTTCCTTCTGTTGCCCTTTGCGTTCCGGGGCCACGGTATCCTGTTAAGACGTCCCGCGACCCCGGCAGGCGTTGGCCCCGTTGGGGGATGTGGACCCTCATGGGGTGTAAAAAGACACGTCACAAAACCGTTTACTGCGCCTACGGCCCGCTTGCAGGAAACGACTTTTATTTTTGGTGTAAAAAACCAGTTTATTTTGCAATTTAATGCATTTAAAACATTGCTCTTACGGGTGCATGCAACAGTACAGAAGTTATTCGTAAAATAAAACGTAGATACAGAAAAGTTGGAAGTTTGACTTTCAGTATCACTGGAATCAGAAGGTTCTCAGGTATAATGATCTAGTACAAAAAAAAAATCGCAGTGATGTAAAAAACATAATATTATAACTTTCGTTACGAATCTTATCACACCCATTATAGGTAATTTAAGATAATGTTATTGGTCCTATTCTTCTTTCCCAGTTTCCCAATGGTCCTTTTACCCATAAAATAACCGTAGTAATAAATAGCACTCTAAGGATTTATCTACTAATTCAAGTAATCATTTTAAATCTTGCCCAAATACCGGATTAGGTTATAAATCGACCAAACGTATTCACCAGACCGAACGAGGACTGTCACATTCGCGTGGCTTCTTTGTAAAATTAATTAGTTCACCTAATTTACTCTGGTTTCATTTTGAGGCTTAAAGTGCTTTTACACCGGCAAAGCTTGGCGTGACGTGGATGAATGTGAATTGAAATTTGTTTCCACGCTCTGCCCAGAATTGAAGTATTTGTTAGTACAATATTGAACTTTATTTCTTTTATTATAAAGTATTTATTTACTTATATCTTTCTTTATCGTATGTTCAGTAAGGATATACGATCCCACACACCCTAGTGTCGGAGTTTCTAAGTTCAAGTTTTCTGCCTCAAGGGCCTCTAACATGGTTTACATGGAACAGTACTAGGCTGGTATATGTCCAGGTTTCCTCACGATGTTTTAATTTACCGATTTGAGGGATATGCACTGTAAAACGGATAAACAAATCTCGCTCAGGTCATCGAGAGTCGGTCATCGTCGCTGTATAGCGATGGTGGATTCGTTCGGTGTAAAGGGGGAAGCGTGATTTCAATTCACGCCATCCACGCTCTGCCTCGACGGTGTAAAACCACCTGAAGTACTACAAATCTACTGCACATCTGCTTTTAATTACTTTTTTGGTATTAACTTCCATATACCTAGCACCAGCTGTGCTGGCCACATTCGCTTTAATTTTGTTTATGTTAGTCTTTATCGTGCAATTTGCCGAGTGAATGCACATTTTCATTAAATTGTGAAGCAATTTACGCTGTGGAATGGTTTACCAAAAATCCTATTAATGATGACCTTTTTAAAGCTCGTTAAATCTACGCACTCTTAAAATGGTGATTATAGTCTGCTTGGTTCTATCAGGGATTAGTTAGCTCGAAGAACCTACCACGAGCGGTTGAAGTAAAATTAATATCAGCATATTATTATACTAATGCAAGGTAAAGGCTTCTTCCCATACAGAGAAGGCTCGAGCATTTATCACCATGCTTGCTCAAGGTGGATTGGCAATGTCCAACTTATACCTATTATCTGCTATTAGTCCAGGTTTCCAGAGGCCCACGGTGTAGAGCAAACGTAATGTAAATTTGATCGCCTTTTTAATATGGAAATATCCGTTCCGTACATATTGATTATTTAACTTGATGGCTTTACTCATATGGGTATCGATAGGTGATACTAATTGTGCCAACTGTCGTATAAAACTAAACGAAAATGGATAATCGTATTTGGATTCGAAAAGCGAATCAAATACTCCTACTTTTACACGAGCGTGATCTATTGGTCAATCATTCACAAATGAATGGTCTTTTCGGTCTTACCAGTGATGGTCCCCAGAAGACAGTCGTGCGACCAGGTCCGCCACGTCAGCTCCCCGGTGGAGGGCTCCACGTAGCGCGCCTGCCCACGACTCCATCTCGTTGCGGCTCTCGGCGCAAAGGACCAGACACCGGCTTGCTGTTATGACCTGAAACAATAGAAAGCATTAGATGATACAATAAAAATGTAGGATTATATAACATTATATGTACCTACTCAATGCCTACAGGCAGTTGTTCTGGATCTGGTTGTTTGTGTACGTGAGCTTAAATGTTTGTTAATACACCTAAATGATACAGAAGAAATCTTAGTTAAAGTTTTAATAAAAATAGTTTCAAAAGAAACGAGAACGAGACAAAAGGAGTTCAGTGATAAAAATTAATTCGTTATTTAAATCAAATTAAATCATTTATTTCAAATAAATAACTTAAAAGCACTTTAGAATTATCGAGGGGAGCCAAAGGTAGGCCAAATTTGAACGATATGACAACATCTTTGAAGGAAACTATTTTAAAAATGTACGACAGTTATTTACCTATGTATGTACACGTACTTCACGACGTAGGTACGTGGTACGTAGGTCCCACATAGAAGAACTACGACGATAAATTCAAAAAGTGGAACATGTGTCTTTAAATATTTAGCGAAGCTATCGATTGCTTGAAAGCGAGGCCTACAAGCAATCAGTTAGGGATCCATAAATAATGAACGTAAATCGATTCGCGTTTACTTTGTAGCTGAAGTTAATTTTCAAGTGGTATAACAAGAAGGCTTCATTGATTAATTTTGGTGTTCTTTGAGTTTTCAGATACCTTGTGATTCCAAAATAACCTTATTGAAGTTACGAAATGAAGAGATCCGTAAAAGATCCAAGGTAACCGATACATTCCAAAGAAATGACCAGAATTAAGTAGCAGTTGGCAGGGCACACTGCTGGCAGAGCGGATTTGAGATACCCATAAGGATCTGGAGTAGCGACCGCGTACCGAAAGACGCAGCGTGGGTGAGCCTTTCGCAACGTGGATCAAGGTGAACCTGCATTGCTGTTCTGTGAATTTTTCAAGCTCACTTTAACCTCAATCACCAAGGGAGATTTTTACAGAATATTATGTGTCAGCTTGTGAAGGTCATAGAAATTCGCAAGAAGCCGGTCAATATAGTGTAAGAGTAAAGTCTATGTAAACATTCAGCAGCGGATGTCTTTCAACTCAGTTGATGATGAGAAATTTGCAAGAGTTTACTAAGGTTCTAAGTAACTAAGATTGGCACGTAATTAATATGAGTGTCAAGAAAAAGATAGCGATAGATCATGCAAAATATAGCTTAAAATTAAAAGACAATGGTACAGTGCCTACAATAGCCCTGCATCGAAATACCTGGACGTCAAAGGGGGCAGAATTTTCCCAGCAGCGGGAAGACCGAGACTGGTAGTAGTATTGTCTAGCAGTGAGATCGTACAGGCTGGTAGTAGCATTATATGATAAGAGACGGTTAACTGTACACTGTAAATTATCTCAGGACAACGAAATGTTTACGTTTCTATCTCCAAAAGTAAGTAAGCAGAAAACGATTAGTCGAAAAGGTTGAAAATCCCTGGATCATTGTTACTTCACTTCGATCGTGTTAAGCTCACCCTTGCTTACCTCCCTTGTCTATAATAAGACAGATCAATAACCAGGACAAGGCTGGGCCTACAAACTAAAACTATTTGTGTGAAATATTACAACTTTATAAGTCACAGGGAGTTTGATGATAGCGAAATTTGTAGTTGTATAACTATTTGATAATGGTTTGTTGTTTAGTGTTCGGATTTGAAATTGTATAGCTGTTCTGTTGTGTTCATCCAGCCCTCAAGAAAGGATGTGGCCACGGTCACGCGTATCACTTTATTGCATGTAGACTCTAAACTACTGAACCGATTTTAGTAAACTTGTACAGCTTGAAAGCATATCAGTTTTAATCATTTTACACTGAATAATTTTGTTTAGGACATAACATAACGTCACGCCTGTAGTCCCCGAAGGGTAAGGCAGAGGAATACCCATTAGTACACCCACATTTCGCCTGTTATGTTTTTTAGTCCCATGTAATAGGGGGCGAGCCTATTGCCATCATCCGGGCACAAATCCAGACTCCGAGGCTGCTACTGAGAAATTCCTGATGGAAAAACCCAATAACACTTTGCCCGACCTGGGAATCGAACCCAACACCTCATGCACAGCAGTCGCGCTTGCGACCACTAGACCAACGAGGCATTCGAGGCAACGAGTTGTTTAGGAGTTTACATAAAATTACTTTAGTTTCTTATTTCGCATATTTGGGTTGTGAGATACCTACCCTGCCCATAACTGTGCATCCGCGCTTAGTATTGAATAATATCAGCCTATTACTATTCCACTGCTGGGCAAATACTGCTTCTCGTTCAGAGAAGGCACGAGCATTGATCATCATGCTTGCTCAAGGTGGAATGGCGTTCAATATTTGTCTCTGTTCTTAATAAAAAAAATCTATATTATTATCTTATTGTGTGGTATGCAAAGCGCGTCCGGCGCGCGCTTAACAATGAGCGCCGCGGCCATTTTGCTTGCTTTAATTAAAACAGTATATTTACCTACTTATTTCTTAGGTTATTTATATTTAAGTGAGTCAGGTTAACAATTAGAAAAAAGAAATCTACACTAATAATATTATCCTCATGGCTGAATTTTGGTCACGGAGCGGCCAATTTCAATGGTGGTCAATCTCAATGGTGCACATGTGTGGGCGGAAACACAGGGGCACTCCCCCTTCCCTTACTCTTATAATAGCCCGATTGTAAAACTTTTTGGCCGGACCTCGGAATCGAACCCAGGACCTCCACACTCAGCAGTCGTGCTTGCGGCTACAAGACCAATCAACGAGGCAGTTAAAACTAATATCCACGTTTCCAGACTTACTATTATAAATGCGAAAGTAATGTTGTGTGTTTGGTACCTAATCATGGCAAATCTATTGAGCCGTTGATAACGAGTTAGCTTGGGATTTAAATAAAGACATAGGCTACTTTATAATCCGCGACTTCATCTTCATCTTCAATAACCGACATTTACGCAGACGAGATCGCGAGCAAAAGAGCCTATTCATCATATATTTCCCTGATTTCAAATCACGGCGATAGACAAAGGCAGGCACGTACCAAATCGATTACAAAACTCAACCGGATCACCTGTTACCAATGCTACCAACAAAATAATACATTGAAACATTAATCCTAGCTTTGTTATTCAAATGATTAATTAATTTATAATACTCACACAACCTCAATGTGGGACCTGCGGTTTCTGTTTGCGGGTATAAAACTGATTTTTAGCGAAGTAAAAGTTAATTATTCTTTCTATTATTGTGATCACTTTTTTGTTCATGGACCATAGTACAGTCAACAAAAGAGATCCAGAGTCGTCAGATATAGTTGAAGTTTTTTTAGAAACCGGAGGATTTTTTTGCTTGAAACTTAACTTAGTTAATGAACTGTTTATGAAATCGACTAAATTACAAGTAGCAACTTCGGAGTCTGGATTTGTGCCCGGTTGATGGCAATAGGCTCGCCCTCATTACATGGGACTTGAACATAACTGGCGAAATGTGGGTGTACTAATGGGTACTGCCTAACTCTTCAGGGATTACAGGCGTGATGTTATGTCTTTATATAATTAAACATAGATAATATATTCCGCAATATTCCGCATGCGGGGATCGTATCAAAGCGTTTAAGGAGAATCAAATGTATAATATTAATTATTACCACAACGCTGGTTACCGTTTGATGTGCAAGATATTCAATCTTGGTTATGTGGCAATATTGCTAATGTATCTGATCATATATTTGCTAAACTAACTGTTTGATATTGGCTGACTACAAATAAAGAGAAGGTTGTGCGTTTTATCAGAAGACTAATCCTAATAATTATCCTATTTAAAATCTAGTCGCAATCATATCTCACTGACAATCAATGTCAAAAAATGTCGGTAAATTAGATACAGTTTTGACAGATGGAGACTAAGATTAGATTGCGATCGTTCGTAAAAGTATGTCGAATTGCCCCTGAGATTCATCAATATTGTTTGCATAAAAAAGTATTATGAAAAAAATAAAAAAATTTTTTGGATATTAAAAAAGAATTAAAGAACAAAATGTTGCCATGACTTTAAATATTTTTTCCCGTCGCAATAGATAATAGTTTTCGTCTATTGAATGATTTAAGGTTTTTCCTTTAATGTATACCAAACGAAACATTAGTTTCAATTTTCAATCATGTACTGACGTAGTTTATTTATTTATCCATCCATTCATTCAATCAACAAAAGCGAACATAAAACAAACTGTTTTCCCCAAATTAAATAATTAACAACAAGTAAAAACACACAAAACCTTACATAAACATCATAAATCATGTCAGTTTTACTGGTTTTGTTCTAAAACCGCAACACGTGTTCTTCGTACCGAAGGACCAAAACAATAATATTATCGTTTGCCTGAATAATCTCATCCGGTATCGCGCAGTATGTTCAACTTAAATGACGCACGGATAGGGTTGTATTCAGAGAGTCGATCTTTAAGACGCTGATAAGGTACAAATATCCAAACTGTTTTATTTATATAAAATAAATAAATTATTTATTTATCTGCTGCCACAAACCCAATAGATTTGTTTTTTTGTTATTATTAAACAAGTGCTGCGTATATTAAATGTATGCCATCTTGTTGGTTCAGTGTTCGATTCCCAGGACGGGCAATATTTAGGGTTTTTTATAAGGAATTTCCGTTAGTATTACAAAGCCTGGATTTGAGATCAATAGTTTCGCCACCTATTGCATTTGAGGCAAACCTAGTAAAATATAATAATAATATGTAATATTTTCTTGGGAATAAAAGCGTAATAAAAATACATCATTAATATTAAAAAGTAGAATAATTCTCCAGTGCTTTAAATTAAAACCTACCTACAAAACGATATAACACTTAACAATAAAGCTTTACAGTATACAAATTAACGCTACAAACAATGTTTGACATTTTGAATTCCATGCGGGCACAGCGATAGTAACTGTCATACGTTATGACGATAGGGGCTCCGAAGCGCCGCTATCTCTTCATGAAATTGCAACGAACAGAATGAATACTGAAACTGTTGGACAACTGGCTGTGAATATTAAATTTTGAACGTTATTTTTTATTCTGTGTGTGCCTCGCTTTGGGCGTTGCGGGAATAGATTTCATACTTTTGTTCAATGATTTATTTTTTTATGATAAACCATGATAGTTGATACAAGTTGTCATGTTAACGAAGTTCAACAAAATGAAAAGATCAGCTGATTTTGTTTTCAAGATTTCTGTGTTGGTCCCATTGTAAAAGTTGTAAAAGACCGGGGTTTCATGTTTTCTTCAATTACATGTCGTATGTTAATATTAACATGGATTGGTATTTTTTAATTTAGAAAATAAACAATTGAATGAAATGAATACATAAAAGACTGCCATTAGAATAAAAATAACAAATCAAGATTTTACATATTTTTCCAGTATTAATACATAGGAAACAAATCTATAATCTAGTTTAATACCCCCAGC
The DNA here is from genome assembly GCA_949774945.1 of Hoplodrina ambigua. NCBI lineage: Eukaryota > Metazoa > Arthropoda > Insecta > Lepidoptera > Noctuidae > Hoplodrina > Hoplodrina ambigua. The sequence continues at coordinate 13,565,041 of OX458968.1, forward strand.
AATGAAACATGCAAAATATACAAAGGAAAATTCCCTAGCGGACTGTCATACCCATACAAGGAAAAAGGACCACTGAATTCTATTGGTCCTTTGAGACGACCGATGTTCCGTTAACTGGCGGTCTTATCGCTCGCTTTATATGTAAAAGCAATTTATTCCACAGTGCTGAGCAGGCAATGGACAGTGAATGAGTGTAAGTGCCGGTACTTACGGCTTCATGTGAATGTGCGTGCTAATAGGAAGTTTTACTAGATATTGACACGCGATGTAGACGTTAAAAATTAGTAGTTTGAGCTCTAAGTGATGGATCGCCTTTGAGACATAGAAGTCGGAATTGTGGGAATATATTAAAAGCTGCAGAGTAGGAAGGTGAAAAAAACAGAAATTATTGCTGAAAAATTACCTTTATTTTTGGTCTTAATTGTCAATGATTTTGGTATATCTGAAATGCGAATGCTAAGTATTTCGTTAAATGTATTATGTTATCAAAGAAAAGCTCATTTAAAAGTTACATTCCCATACATATAAACACGTGTCTGTATAAACCATGAAAGCGCACAAAATGGTACATTCACACTATTTAAAGCTCTATTTAGCCGCTCTACATTCCGCACGACAGAAAGCGCTCTTGAGAAAACAGCTTTGCTAACGAGAACTCTACGGGTGGCCCTGCGAGACTCTATCCCAGTCTTACAGCGATTTGTTTCACTCTAGGACTTGTCGAGTAACGTTTAACACCTGTAGTGCATAATTGTAGAGATAGCCTCTACAATTTTGTAAAGAATCTCAAAATATATTCCCTAATGTAACGGCGATAAGGGAAGTGTTATTCACATTATTCTATACAATTGCTAGTTTTTATAAGACTTAATTTAAGATTGTATAAACTCGTACTTACCAGTAAATTTTCTGTATAGTAATTTTATTTTCCCAAAATTACCAAGAGATTTTCGGCACTTCAGCATTAATATGATAACAAGGACCACAAAAACTGGCGCCATAATTTATTTTTCTCTTAATTTTTTAGGTCGAATTAATTTCATTTTTACAAGGATTAAAATGGACCAAAATTGATTGGATGGCCCTGATTGGTCCTTATTCCTATTTTCTCATTTAAATTCGTATTTGGGTTAATTGGAATTGGATATTTTTAAATTATTGTTAGAGAACGAGGCTTCGTTTTAATTAATTTTTGAAAAACAGTTTAAAAAAAGGAGTCAAGTTATTCTCGCGATATTTTAATATTAAAAATAGGTTGTATTACTATCTCTATTCGCATCGAATTCGTCTGCGCGAAATTTCAGAATTTAATGTGAAACGTAGACATATAATTCTGGCTACCTGCTTTACCAACAATAAGCGGAATATTTGCGGTACCCAAGTCAAGATACCAGAGATGTGCCGGGACGTTCAAATTGTATATCCGCGGATATAGATACGAATACGGATCATTGGTGTTTAAATCCGAGAATGCGGATACAGGTCACCACTACTTATCATTACTTTCTTCTTCAGTCGGAGTCGGTGCATTTGACCTTGAAACGACAGTTAAACTCACTACAATCAATTAATGTTTGCAATTCATGGTGTTTAATAAATGATTTCAGAAATAACTAAAAAAACTGAATGGATTTTAATAATGTTTCATTGCTACTTAATCACCTTCATACGAGTAAAAAAAACTTCACCTATGTATCGAAAAAAAATAATGTAGGTAAAATATCCGCCAAAAACTAACGGATACAGACATGAATACGGATCTTTCCTCTTCCTTAGATATCCGCGGAATATATCCGAATATCCGGCACATCATTACTAGATACCAACATACCTTCGAAATACCATAAAATATTTTAATATCTGGCGTACGCGGCAGCAATTCATAAATCCTCATTTGTAGAATCTTTGCACCTAAGGAGCGTTTGAACTTGGGAGAGTAAATAGTCCAGTATTACGGTACAGTAATAATAATAAATCGGCCTATTTTTATCCCACTGCAGGGAAAAGGCCTCTTCTCATACAGAAGATCATGATCACTACGCTTGCTCAAGGCAGATTGGTGATTTCAGATTTTTACTAATGAGTCTAGGTTTCTTTGCAATGTTTTCCTTCAGTGACGTCCGTGATGTCCAAGATTAACTTAGAAATGACATCCCAAAAAGGCACTTTTGAGTTTCATACAAGAAAACCGGTCACGTGCGAGTCGGACTCGCACAAACGATGGATTCCGTACCACAATACAATATTTAACACAACGTAACTTTTTAACGTTAATTTTTAACATTTAGATATTTTTATATTTGTTGGTATAGCGGAAATAGAAATACAAAATTTTAAAAATTTCAGTTCTCTAGCTATTACGGTTCATGAGATACAGCCCGCTGACAAACGGACGGACAGTGAAAGTTTAGTATTAGGACCCAGTCAGAACCCTTCGGATACGGAAGACTAAAAAAGAATTGAATTTACGAGTATTTTCCTCTTCCAAAACGTAGTTTCATTAGCTACTAGCTTAACTTACAAGTAAACCTGTCGCCAGCGACGTGTTTGCGAAAACATAACTCGATTTTCGCATTCGTTTAGCGAACCGACTAATGCGGAAACGCGTGTCGCATTGGACGTGTTTCGTTTAGCGTGACCCAGTAAAGTGGAGCGTGTTTGGGGGGCGACAGCGGAAACTATTACCTATCGTAACATATGTATGTATGAACGGATGTCATTTTGAATAATGTATGACCAAGATGTTTTAGTATAAAGATGTTTATTTTGTTAAAACATGAGTTAATAAAGTATTAACATTTTAAAGTAGTTACATGTTTTACCATTTAGTTGTGGCGTAAAACTGACGCCTTGCCTGATTGCCTCGTTTCTCTAGTAGTCTCAAAGCGTGACTGCTGAGCATGAGGTCTTGGGTTCGATTCGCAGTTCAGGCAAAGTGTTATTAGGTGTTCCCATCAGGAATTTCTCAGTAGCAGCCTCGGAGTCTGGATTTGTGCCCGGTTGATGGCAATAGGCTCGCCTTCAATTACGTGGAACTTAAATATAACTGGTGAAATGTGGGTGTTCTAATGGGTACAACTCTGCCTAACCCTTCGGAAAATACAAGCGTGATGTAATGTATAGAGTAAAAATATATTTTTTTACAAAAACATTCAATTAATCAATCTTTGTATGGTCTAGAAGTAGTTGTTCCGGGTGTGGCTGATTGTGTATTTAAGTTTATAATGTTCATTAACGCACCCACGATTTATGAAACATTCCTAGTGTGGTGTTCATAACTGCCGAAATGTGGGTGTACTAATGGGTACACCTCTGCCTAACCCTTTGGGGATTACAGGCGTTATGTTATGTGTCCTAGTGTGGGAAAACGTATATTCCTGACACTCGTATATAATTGAAGGAGAGGGAAGGTAGCTTGGAGCCGGAATAAACCTGTTTCCTTACGTGACGATTTCTGTCAGTTAAATCCTACCGTACCAAGAAACTTTGTTCCATAAATTAAAGATGAGTAAAAGACTCACACAAAACAACCCAGTTGAACAGAATTAATTGCGTCATAAATGAAACATAAAACGCTTTTTAGGTTTTCGTCACGCTGTAACGGGGACGGGGTGAAACTCATTCAACCCCTCGATTGTGGGTCAGCGTGTTTGAAACAACGGCCGTCGAAAAATCCGTACACTTTCGAGTTTATATTTGTTTTTAAACTGCTGGACGGTGGTCCGGAAGAATTTCGTTTCCTCGTTGTTATGTATTAAAAAGGTTTCTCGCCGGGTATGTGACGTCACTGATTGGAGAAAGTTTTGGGATTTTTTTTTTAAAACTGGTTACGAGATTTATAAAGAAACTTTTGTTATTATTTGTGCGAAAACGCTAAGCAGATGGATTAGAGATCTTTTTGTTTTTTTATTAGCAAAGAGCTTATGCGGAGTTTTATTTTAATTTTTTCGCGGGTCCCTAATTCTTCTTTAAAATAAAGATTGTCTAACTTACTTCTTATAATATAAACTATCTGCCAGTGAAACTTCCGTCAAAATCCATCCAGCCATTTCGTATTTTAGCAGGAACAAGCAGGCGGTCAGTCAAAATTAAATAATAAATATTTTTATTTGCGATAAAAATTATTTGCATTTATTTCGACATTTAAAGTATACAGTACAGTTTGATTTATTTCTATAGATTAAAAAGCCGCTGTTGTACTTAATCTCGACACATTTTAACTAAATTAGTATTCAAGACAACCCCTAATCGAGTGACATCACACGGGTATAAACATTACTGTCTAAGTACGCACCTGCTTTCACGCTGCAGTAAATCTTATACCTCTTTTACACCATACCACCCGCCGCTTAATAGCCGATTACTTTACCCTACAATTCTTTTATTAAGACCTCTTTGTACACCTTATTAGGGGGGTGAAGTGACGTGTGATACGCCGTGACCCATTTACGGGGGCGTCACGCTGAGTTTTACGCGCGTGACACGAATATGCAGGGGTTGGAATCGGGCATTGGAGGGTTATAGTCTTGTTTTATTGTTGTTAAGATGATGCTAGGAGTCATCATGAAAGATTTGATTTTGTGTAAGGGCCGACACACATTAAAGCGTTTCGGTGCGGTGCTACAATATGCCTTTGTGCGTTGCGTTACCACGTGACAAAGCGTCCTATTACCAGGGCCGGATTAACCATGTCGGGGCCAATAGGCAATGCTTGTCGCGGGGTTCCTTTACCTTATTTTAATTTAATTTTTTTTTCGTCAGACTTCTGTTGCGTGGCCCCTAGGCAATTGAGTGTACTGCCAAATTGGAAATTCGGCCCTGCCTACTACCGTAGTGCGAGATAACCATTTTTCCTAAAATCATGAACGTGTGCGTAGACGCGTTGCGGCGGGAGGCGTCGTCGATTTTGACCGCTTTTATGTGTGTCGACTCTTAAAAAGCTTTTAACGTTTTTTTTGTTTCTAGGGTTCAAGTTTTTGATGCGGGAACGTGCCTTGAGCCCTAAGAAAACCTTGCTAACCGGCTAACCCTTTCCGCGGCATGATCTGTTCAAGAACACGAGATGAAAACATTACCCTCCAGTCTTAGGCCGTCAGGCAAAAACGAAAACACTTATCTATGTCGTCGACTTCACAAAGACAAGTGTACCGCTGTGTAACTATTGGTAATGGATAGCGCACCTATCCGTTACATTTGAGATGGTTGGAGTTCTATGTAAACGATAATAGACTTTTCTTAAAGATAATGGAATATCGAGGGTTCAAAAGACCACTGATAGAAGAGCTAACTCTCTCTTTCTCACACGAAAAATACATGTTTCCAACTGTCAAGCTCGCGTGATTGGTGCCTGTAATTGGTTGCTCGAATTATCAACAGCCAATGACAGCAGTTTACGCGCGCTTGACAATTTTTCATATAAAGTTTTAAACACACTCCATTGAAATGCAGGAGGTACGTGTCAACCGCTTGGGTCTGTCCGATATCTTTTAATTCTGAGTTAGTTGCTAACACGGGCCCATTACATATGATATATGCCTAAGGCATTAAGTCCGCTTTTGTTCAGTGTATTTTTTACATGTGCATAAGGTTTAAATAAAAAAATATATTTTGATTTAATCTCGTTTTAGCTGAGTTATGTTTGTTATTGTGGCGAAATTGGCTAATCATCATCATCATCCCGCCCTTGTCCTATGTAACTTGGGGTCGGCGCAACACGTTTTCTTTTTCCACTCCGTCCTGTCAGCCGTCATGCAATCACTGACTATTGTTACTAATCACTAAAATTGGGCCAAATAGTCACGTCAAAAAAATTGAGCTGCTGTTCTATAAAAACTGAATCTCTGAATCTGTTCTGTTGAATTTAGGTGAATTGAGCTTGAAATTTTTGCGAGATATACCGAGTGGCATAGCTTCCAGTAGCCAAAAATTCCTACTACTCATATGAGTGGTTACCTGAAAGCTGTTGTTGGCGTTGTTGATGCTGCACTCCGCGAAGGTAGCGTCTTCGAGCTCGTACTCGTCCCACAACTGGTTCTGTAACAATGAAAACAGTCTCGTTATTTTGTGAATTAAATATCTTAACATACATACGTAACATACGCCTGCTATCCCTGAAGGCTTCTGACTATCTGTAACTACTATCAAAGATTTACGAATGACAGCCGAGACCAACAGTTAGGCATGGGATAATGCGAACAAAACTAATGTAATCAAAATGGCGGCCAAATAAGGTTTATATTATGCCATTTCACTCATACAGCATACAAGCGTAATACGAGCGAGTGAGAAGACATAAGAAGCGCCACAAATTTTTAATTTGTTACTTTAATGGAAAACGTTCTTCCTGACAGAATGGAATACAGAAACGTTGCTTGGATACAGAAATAGCTACAATAGTACCAAAGATCACTGGTCACGTCATCCCTAGATACAATATTAAACATAACATAACATCACGCCTGTAATTCCCGAAGGATTAGGCAGAGGTATACCCATTAGTACACCCACATTTCGACAGTTATGTTTCAGTCCCATATAATAGGGACAATAATTTTAAAGTATCAAGACTTTTTAATCTTCTGCCAAAAAGGAAACGTAACCCCGAATCAAATAACAAGATAACCAGACCTTTTAGAGTATCAAAACGACCTCCCAATAATTAAAAATATAACATTATTTGCAGCACAGAAACGATAAAAGTTAAAAAATTATATCTTTCCCTTTTCTTTTCTTTTAGGCACCGAAAAAGAAAGAATTTTAATAATTGAGATTGTTTGACAACGTCTGTCTTGTTGTTTCTCTCCTGTGAAATTAAATACCTACTACATTTAAGGAGAAATAGGGTTTCCAAATTCTTTTGACGTAGGTAAGTTGGTTTGTTTGGAGAACGCCTTTGAAAAGTTAAGATTTTTTTTTAAAAGGGTAAGGGAATTTCTTTTTGATAAGATTCTTTTTAATTTAAAAGTATGTTAAGAGGTTTACCCTTGACTTTTTTCAAGAAAAAATACATCAAAATTCTCTGCGTGAACGATACAAAGGGAAGAGATGTGCATATTTTAATTGTAAAGAAAAAGATCCTTTACTTTATTCACAACTAGCGAACCGCCCCGGCTCTGTACGGGTGCAATGTAGGTACATAAACCTTCCTCTTGAATCACTCTATCTATTGATGTAAACCGCATTAAAATCCGTTGCGGAATTTTTAAGATCTAAGCGTACAGGCGTTGGAAAGCGAATGTAAGACGAAAAATGTTGTACATGATAGCCTGATTCATGAGGAATAGTATAGGATATAAAACATTATGCTACGACCCAAGGGAGCAGAGCAGTAACCAAAGACATAACATAACACGGGTGATTAAAATTCTAGGTAATTTTGTGAAATGGGGGACTGTAGATCCCACTAACACCCAGTGCGAATATGGTGCCCCTGTTCAGGGAGCTCCAGACGATGAAAAACCCGAAGGTACAATCTTTGGACACCTAAAATAAAATAAATATTCACTGTGTCGACTAAAATTCTTAAACACAGAGTCTCTGCCTCAAAAATATTATTTTTCGGGTACCTATTCCCTTTTGTGTCGTTACACGTAAAATACAATCTGCTTTTATATGTGCCGTTACGTAAATGTACTCTTATAATTTAATTATATTATGGTACACAGTTAAATTGTGATAGGTCCATGATAACAATATGACAGAAATGACAACTTTGTAACTGTCAAGATGACAGTTCCACCTACCTATTTCAGTTCGAAATTCAAAGCTTACTTTTATAATTTGTATAAATTATGGTTCACAGTTAAATTGGCCTAAGTACAATATGAAACGACCAATTTGTAACTGTCAAGGTCTAACCTGTAAAGGATCTAACCTACCTACTTTAGTGTTAAATTATTATTTTTTTACAATTTCTGCACATTATGCACATTACACACAGTACAGAGTAAAATTGAGTTAGGTAGGTTCATGATGACAATATGACATAAATGAGAACATTATATACAAAACTGTAATAAGAATGCAGATGCAGATATTTTCATATAATGTGGATCTAAGACTCACATCCACATAGTAAGTCCAATTTCTTTTGTCCAACCTGTGCTACATCTGCATCCGCATTAATTATTGCGGATGCGGATGCGGAAGTTCCGCAATCGTGGATGCGGAAACGAATATTCGCAACTCTGTAATACTCAAAGTGACAATTCAACCTAGGTTAGTGCAAAATTCAAAGCAGGCTTAAATTAATTCAAGTTTCGCTCTTGGCACATGTATCTCCATACGAATTGGTACACACTGACCAAGTTCTGATTAACCGGAGCGGCAGGGAGTGCCAACAAACTTGGAGTTTGTGAAGTTTGCCCCCTATTAGCCTTAACTTGCTAGTTCGCGGTTAGAGGGTAAATAGGACCGGGCATCTATCCGGCCCACTCACAAGTTTGCCCGGGTCATCGAAATAAACAGAAAATAGTTTTGATCCTTGGTTTAGCAGAAACTTAAAAGCTTACTGTCTCGTTGGTCTAGTGGTCGCAAAGCGCGACTGCTGAGCATGAAGTCTTGAATTCGATTCCCAGATCGGGCTGTTATTGGGTTTCTCAGCAGCCTCGGAGTCTAGATTTGTGCTCGGCTGATGGCAATAGGCTCGCCCCCTATTACATGGGACTAAAAACATAACTGGAATAAGGGTGTGCTAATAGGTACACCATTGCCTAACCCTTCAGGGATTACAGGGGTGATGTTATGTTATCTACACTAATATTATAAAAAGGAAAAAAATGTATTTTTGTAATGGATAAACTCAAAAACTACTGGACAGATTTTAAAAATTCTTTCACCATTAGAAAGCTACATTATCTGCGAGTGACATAGGTTATATTTTATTTATTTTATTTTTGTGCGGACGAAGTCGCGGGTAAAAGCTAGTATTTTATAGTATAGTAATCTTCGTGGCTTACATTTTTAAATAGAAAACAATATTAGATAAACATGGTGTATTAACGATCATTTTTCTTTACAATTAAAACTGGTACAAAAGATGCGTCTCTTTCCCCTTGTACCGTGTGTGACCTGGCGTTGCTCCAACTGCAGCTTCCGCACAATTTGGCCCCGGATGATTTACCGCGACCTACTTGCAGTTCAGACATCCCTCACCTTCTTAACTTACGATAGTTTTCGTCGAACTTCTATACACAAGAGATGTGTGCGAGGTCGCAGAATATATCGAGTTATTTGTTGTGTACACCTAGTCGTAGATAAAGATGCTGATTCCCTAGTTCACAAACTAAACTAAAATTATACAATTTCTATCTTTTTCTGTCCAATAAAACCAGAAGGAGACTAATGTAAATAAGAGCTGTCGAATTTAGTCAATCTGAAACATTCATATTTATAGTTGACATCTTAAAACGTATAGATTAAAAATACGGAAAACTACAAGGCAACAAAAAATTGACATCTCTAACTTAGTTTTTTAATGTCACCGTCCTTTTCTTTCGCTGTATGTTAGTAAGAGATGTCAATTCTCATGTCATTTCTAGTTTGTGAACAAGGGAATCTCGGTACGATTGTTATTATTGAGAAAAAAACGGCTAAGTGCGAGTCATACCCTCATACAAAGTATTCCGTACGACCATACAATATTCAACACAAAAAAAAAACAACACAAATTCAGACTCCACTGAGAAGATCCTGATAGAAAAACCCAATAACACTTTGCCCGGCCTGTCAATCGAACCTAAGTCCGCATGCTCAGCAGTCGCGCTTTACAACCAACGAGGCAGTTACAGTCATTAAGCTCACTTCACTTTAATTTAACGAGGGAGACTTTTGAAATACAGATTAGAACTACCTACTTACACTTTAAGAAAATATTGCTCAAGTTACTACTACTAAAAGGAATCCCTCGACGAACTCCATTACACGATGCCGTAAGAGTAAAAACTTTTATAGTCCTAACGTATGTCAACACGTGTCCATGTCTATATAGCCACGCCACAACAACAATGAGTATAGGAGAGTAGATAATGTAGAAGCAACGCGACTTGATCAAAAGGTATAGGTTTGCTGTTTCTATTCTTAAACTAGCCAACCTAAAGGCTTTGCATGGCTGCAAATTTTTGACGTTTTAGGTGGATTATCCAAAAACCCTCTTACGTGCAAATCCTGTCCGGAAAATTACGAATACAACATCACGTTAGACGTTCATTTTTATTTATATAGAAGAAGAAGATCTCCTGTTATTAAATTATATGTCACTAGATTGCGACCGCGGGCTTCCCCTTAGTGTTTTTACTATTTGCCAAGTTGACAGATTGCAGAAAATTTTCCGACTCACTTGTCACTTGACGTTAGGTTTTAGTCAAATCTCTTGCAAATTATAACTATTTACAAACATCTATTCATCCTTACGAACTTATGCATCTAAAATGTTACAAAAAAACCATAAAGGACCAATTTTTCTATCACCAAATAACTCTTAAAAAAGGATATAAATACGGCGGCTTGACAGCTTTTACTTGGAAAATATACTGCCAAATTAATTATTTAGATAAAAGTTTTCTGTCTATTGAAAAACTAGCCCTAAATCCCAGCTCACCTTGTTCCACAGAATATTAAATGAACTTTTCGGTAACGACTTTAGTTTTAGGTCAACCGACACGGGTAAGGTGAAACCATCCATCATTGTTACTTCACGACTACCTGACGCCAACAAACTAGAGCAAAGGGAACTGCATTTAGGTCGTCTATGACTCACAAATTTTGGTCCTTGTAGCACAAAAATTAGGGTGAGCTCACACTCATTAAAAGCGACGAGCCACAAATTTTAAGATATAAAAAAGATTCATTGATAAGGTGAAAATAACAAACACCAATCTATTAATTGTCCCACTAAAGGCAAATGCCTCTTCTTATACAAAGAAGGTGGAAGGACCACCATGCTTGCTCAAGGCAGATTACCGATTTCTGACTTATATTAATTTTAAGTCCAGACTTTTTCCGATGTCTTTGAATGTGTCGATGAATCTGAGTATTATAAATACATGCATATACAAATACGATACATGCAAGATATTGAGTCAATTGGAGTTTGCCGATATGCGACGTGATACACAGCGCAGTGAACTTCGACACGCTATCGCGGGTAAACCTTAATGTGTAGTAGGAAAATTATTACAGCGCTCTTCCGCTCCCTTATTTATTTAAAATTTTACTGTGCCTGACAGGGTCCATAATTGTTTCTATTTTAATGAATTAAAACAATTATGGATCCAGGAATTATTTCTTAAAATAGAAACAATTAATGGCCCTGTCGGGAACAGCAAAATGTTTATTAGTTATTAAGTAGGAGAGAGGAAGAAACCTGTATGTTTCAATTACAATAAATAAATAAAATAAAATAAAATATCTTTATTTCAGACCTACACCAGTCCATACGTTGTTAGTGGTTAGTAACAGATTCTGCTTATATGCTATGTTAGTGTTATTAGTATTACTTAACTCAATTTTAATTCCACACAAACCTATACTTAAAAAAAAAACACTTACATACACACAACACAAATACTCAACACACTCTCATAACACTTTTTTTTATTTAATAAATAGGAGTTAGGTAGGATTACAATAAAGATTTGAGATTTAATATTGTATCGCTATAGTATGAATATAAAAAAATATAAAAAACCCGACTGTATAAATCATGAACTTTAAATAAAAAGTAGCCTACAGTTCTGTTAACTAGCAGTCGGGACCCATTATCGGAAAAAATTGTGTCGGTCTAGATTTTTTAATGGGTTTTAAGTGGTTTTTTAGTGAGAGTGGGTACAACACGTACCAACTACAAATCGGTATAGATCCTAAATTTTCATTTGAAATTAAAAATGATAAAAGAATTTTACGATACCTTTATTAACTTAGTTCGTCAAATTAATTTTCTTTTTTTTTTACCAATATGGCGTCTGGTTATCGCCATATTGAATTTTGATTAATGTCATGTCATTAATGACATTCGTATGATTAAGACAAATTGATTGACGTATGAATCATCAAAATCGGCCAACGCGTTTAGTCTCTAGAGCGCCATAAAGGACCAAACATACAAACATAGGCTGATAAAGACACTACACTTTGCGTCGCGCAGTCAGATAATAAGTGAGCGCATGGTCAGATCGCGTCTCGGTGTGAGCTACCCTTTAAGGTCACAGTACAAACAAGGTTCTGTCTCACATATTATGACGTCACAGGCTCGATTTCTAAAGGAACGACGTAAATAAATGTAAGTGCCACTTACGATTTCTGACGTCTTTGTGATATTTCTATAATCCTTTAGAATTCATATTTATAAAAACTTCTTTTTTGTTACCGTGTTTTTTGATAATAATTTAAAGAGCTTTGGTCCCGTAAGGAGAATAATAAATGTCTATTAACGGGTATATTCTATAATAATCTCAATCGATTAATTTAGATGCAATGAGCTTGAGATGTACGAATATTTTCATCAAAATCGGTTTAGTGGTTTATTGGTGAAAGCGTAACAGACAGACAGACAGACAAAGTTACTTTCGCATTTATAATATTCGTATAAATTATTTATCTGTGATACTGGGCTTTTCCATCAGGAATTTGTCAGTAGCAGACACGGAGTCTGGATTTGTGCCTGGTTGATGGCTATAGGTTCGACCCCTACATGGAACCTAAACATGACTGTCGAAATGTGAGTGTACTAATAGCACATCTACCTAACCCTTCAGGAACTACGTGGTTAGAAGCTAATATAAAATATTTTTCCTATCACTTCGGTATATACCAGTTTAGATTCGTTTTACTCTGTTCTTTAATAAACTGATATTACAAACAAGGAGAAAGTAAGTTATTCTCGGGAATCTGTTAAAAACAATTCACGTTGAAATATCTAAAATTCCGATAAACTCTAGGCATCATAAATCTTTTGTAAACCTACCACTATTAATCATTCGAATTCTGAATTTCCAATTTCATGAACACTGGCACGACGTATTTATGAGAAAGGGAAAAGAAAAAAAAAAGTTTATTGCTATAGAAATTTAACTACTGTTGTAAATGCGAATGTTTCGATGGGTGGATGTTTGTTACTTAATCACGCCAGAACTGCAGAACAGATCTGTATGAAATTTCGCCCAAAGCTAAATTTTGCCTGGAATAGTACCTACATAGGCTATTTAAAATTTATCTTGGTTCAGTGGGATACTATATTAACTTTGACGCGGCCGAAGGCACGGGCGGAAGCTAGTATCTATACATATTACTATAATAAAGCTGAAGAGATTTTTTGTTCGATTGTTGTTTGTTTGTTTAAACGCGCTAATCTTTAAAACGACCCGTCAGAGTGCTATAATTATTTTATTGTAACTTAACGCAGGTGAAAAAACCTCGCGGACGAAGTCGCGGAACCTAGGACCAAATAAAAAGGCAACTTAGATTGGCACAAGACAGAAATTAGACATACTACCATACCATAATTCACTACGTCGCGTCTAGTCGGACAGAGTAATATGAAACTGTCATACGTTTTATGTAAATCGTAACTCCATGTGTGGCGTGTCGGAGTGTGCCACATACATGTGTAATTTGAAGTAACCATGTTGGAAATAAAAATCCCTGAAAATGAAAAGCTTTTAGCGTACTCTGTTACTTGAAATGTTTTTAGGTATTTGACAGTTCAATTAAAACGTAGAAAATACGCTTGAACGAAAATTGAGTTAAGAATTATTCAAATACATGTAATTCGGTATTCTTTTATTTTAATTGTTAGATTCGTTTGTTCCTTTTTTATATACGTTGTGCGAGTCTAAATATATTTTTCTTTCACATTTGCTTTCATTTTCATAATTTTTTTCTATTTTTATTTACTCATTTATCTATTTCGTTCTTTCTTTCTTTCTAAATACAGATTTTTTAAGTGAAAACTTCTTTAGGCGCATTGAGGGAATTTTGAAGATAGCAAAACTTATGGGTTTGCGTCATCAATATGCTAATATGACGTTAAGTTTTCACTTCTGACCGAAGTTTCCATGTTTCTGTACACAAAACCGAATTTCTGCGTTCTTCTACGTATACCAGAACGTTTGGTTTCATAGATTGGAAAAGGTACAAAATTACTTATTTTACGAAATTACTTTTTTCTGTCTGACAAACAGAACATTCGGTGCTTCGTCCAAACCTGAGCCTTCACTCAGCTATTCCTATAATGTTATTGGCTTTAGGAATTCCAAGATGCGCAGTGATTACGCCCATTGGAGCGGAAATGTTGAAAATTGCCCAATGAAGTTTATTTCTTTGCCTTTTCTATCAGGCTGTGAGCATTTTATTTTTTTATACTATTTTTTATTGGAATCTTATTTGGTCTGGCAACTGTGAACCTCATTTTTTTTAGCACGATAAAGAAGTTACTGGGTAAAGTGTTATTGGGTTTTTCCATCAGAAATTTCTCAGTAGCAGCCTCGGAGTGTAGATTTGTGGCCGATTGATGTTAAAAGGCTCGCCCTTATTTATTTATTTAAACTTTATGCAACAAATGTACAAAGGCGGGCTTAATGCCTTAGGCATTCTCTAACAGTCAACCAGAGGTGGTGAAGAGATAACATGGTAGGTGCAAGCAATTTTTACGACCTTATTACATGTGACTTAAATATAATTGGCGCAATGTGAGTGTGCTTAAGAGTACACCTCTGCCTAACTCTTCGGGGATTACAGGTGTGATGATATGTATGTTCTTCAATCGTTTAATCAGTTGCTAGTTGGCCATAACTCGCTTTTCGCCTCGACCAAACCACACCCGCCCCGCTCACTCCAAGCTGTCAAGCTTACGCTCAGATAACCGTTGTAATAGCTTTTCTGCGCGGTTGAGCCACGTCTAGTAGGTTACTTTATTTTACTTGTTATTATTCTTAATCCTTTTATGCTAAAGTGGGTCGGCGAAGGGTTAAATTTATACCGTAAATCTTTAGCCGTCTTGGAATTTGCATGAGTAATAGTTGTGATTTCGGCTTAGACAACATTTATGATTGTCTTGCCATGTTTTTTGTGTTATCTAGTAAGATTCTATATAAATATACTTTATTATTGTTTATTTTACATATTTTAACTAAGGTTTTTAGACTATCAATACTAGTTATTCTTAGAGTGTGCTCAGCGGAGCCCTAGGGCTCCAGAAAGCCTCTGTGGGGACTCCGCAAAATACTGGTCGTAATTAAAAAATCTGACATGGGACTTTAATACTCTTTTCTATCAAGCCTGACATCAAACAATTGATGAATAATTGATTTAAAGTAAAAAGCAATTTCATTCTTCCCATAACATGCAAAAGTTAACTGGCAAGTATAAATAATAATAATTAATATTATAATAATTATAAACGCAAGAGTTTGGATGAATGGACATTTCTAACTCAATTTCGCCAGAACGGCTGAACTCATCTGTATGTTTGGCGCAGATAGATAATAGCCTGGAATAGCACATAAGCTAATTTCATCTCATTTAACTTTAATGCGGACGAAGTCGTGGGCAGAAGCTAGTACAAAACACGTATAAATCTATTTTTGATTGAGGACTCATACAATATAAAACTTCCTTTGATATTTAAATCTAGTGCAGAAAAGTAACTCTAAACAATCTCCAGCTACAAAACGTTTAAAGATGCCCTTTTAAACAATTAATACTTGTCCATATTGCTTTCAATAAGCAAAGTTAGTTGTCCGCTGCTCTTGATGCAACAGTAACTTACAGCATTTATTGTAACTTGAACTAATAAGCTGAGATCGCAAGCTTCACAGATAGTTTGTCCCTCTTCGTTCAAGCTTATAAGTGGGTAAAAGTTGATAGAGAAATCCTGTATACTCGAGGGACAAAAAGGTTGAGACATTTCCTTTTTCCGCTGTTTAAGGCATTATGTCACTACGTGGTTGGAAAACAATGTGTCAAGTATGCTGTAAGTTAAAAGTTACTTAAGTTTTGTGCTTTAATACATTTATTCTGCGACTGTACATATTTTGATTATAATTATCCTCTAATTTAATAGTTATTAAAAACAACACATAACATAACATCACGCCTGTAATCCCCGAAGGGTTAGGCAGAGGTGTACCCATTTGTACACCCACATTTCGCCAGTTATGTTTTTAGTCCCATGTAATGTGCGAGCCTATTGCCATCAACCGGGCACAAATCCAGACTCCGAAACTGCTACTGAGAAATTCTTGATGGAAATACACAATAACACTTTGCCCGACCTGGGAATTGAACCCGAGACCTCGTGCACAGCAGTCGTGCTCGCGACCACTAGACCAACGAGGCAGTCACAAAAAAACAATTGCCAATAAAATTTTAGAGGCATAAGGAATATGGTGGAAAGTTCCTTATCCTCCGTTTAAGAGAGAGTATTCGAGGATACTGCCCGGTTAAAGTCGGATTTTTGTTTAACACGGATGAGTCATATTTTTTTAAAAAAAACGATCGCAATCTAATATCAGCCTCAACCTATCAAAAATGCCTCTAATCATTTATTTTTGTCATTGATTGCAATAGACTCGCCCCCTACTATATTGGACTTAAACATATCTGGCAATATGTGGGTGTACTAATGGGTACACCTCTGCCTAACCCTTCTGGGATTACAGGCGTGATGTTAGTATGTATGTGATAGTTGCTAAGATGACATTGAAACTACATTTTGAATGTTTTCAGTTAAAATTGGCCTTCTGAAAGAAATAAGAATTGTACAGTCAACAAAATCATTTTATTTGCCGCATTTTCATTTCTTGTCCACTAAAACATTTTACATATCTGAAATTCTGCGCCCCGGGTTCTCAAGTTAGTCAAAAGTTACTCATTTGAAAAGGGTCCTGATAACGCCTGAAAGCTTTGAAATAGTTTTATTCTCAGTTTTTAAAAGATATCGTGAATTTCGCGGACTGTGTTAGAGAATTGGCAGAAAGTTATTTTTTGCGACGATAAAGAAAATATAAGTCAAACAATTGTCAAATGGAAACAATAGGGACAATATTAAGTTCTGCCAAAAATAAACTATCTCGCATGAAATTACGTGTTTATTTTACGAGCCTATTGCCATCAGACGGGCATAAGCCAAAACTCCGAGGCTGCTACTGAGAAATTTCTGATGGAAAAACCCAATAACACTTTGCCTGACCTGGGAATCGAACCCAAGACACCATGCTTAGCAGGCGCCTTCTGCGACCACTAGACCAACGAAGCAGTCAACAGTATTCCAGTATTTTTAAAATTCAAAATATATACAAACAGCATTGCCGCGCAATATCTAAAGGTAACTTCATTTCATGAAATACAATATTCCTTTTGCATTTTGTGTTCTACTAAACATATCTTAGAATTCATACTCGTATTGCAAGAGTGAAAGCTTTCGCAATCCGATCACATTGCAAGAGGCTTATACATCGTATTTCGTGTCGTAATGCACTTTGTTGCCCTGGTCCTTTGAGTCGCATTTGAATAGTAAAGTGAAGTTCTAGTATGTTATCGTACACCCTTTTAGCCCCAAGCTACCTAGAGACTGCTTATGTCTATTTTAGGGCACACTGGAAATTAATACTTAGTAACCTAGAAGTAGGTAATGTTTTAAGTAACTTATAACGTCTCAAGTTTTGTTTAAACTACATACCAGGTGCTTATAGAATGAATCGTTATAATAATATTATGCAGACCGAATTTCTTTCATGGTGGTCTATCTTATGGTAATTAACCATGCACGTAGGAGATATTATTTGCCCGGTTGAAGGCAATAGACTCGCCCCCTAACACATGGGACTTGACCATAACTGGCAAAATGTGAATATACAAATGGTAATACCGCTGCCCTAACCCTTCGGGGATTACAGGCATGATGGTATGTAGCAGCAAAACAGCTTATATAAGAAAAAAGAAGAGAGTCGACAGAGTTACGAGTACAAACCATAACTTTCTGTATTAGTCTATACACACCTAAAAAGGTTGGATATAAAACACGTCCAAATTGTCGCTTGGTAAATTTTTCCTTTCCATCGTCAATATGTTTTACATGCATCGGTACCAGAGATCGTAAACCTTACTTGTATTTTGTAATAAATTCTCCTGCTTACGACCACAAACTATGCCGAGTTTCTATTTTGATAGCCAGTGGAAGATCTACGTGACTTGATTTGACTATCCTTTGCGCGGAATACCTAATTTGACGGAGGTTTAGGACGGCTATTGCTTGATGTTAGTAGGTCTGACAGACTTCATAAGATAAATGATTCGAAATCGGATCGGAATTCAAATTTTAAAATAAGATTTGGAATTTGTCTTAGTTAAGTGTCTTTTTTAAAGATTCGAATAATGGAATTTGAAATGCTCTATAAAAAATCTATTTATAAGAAAAACATAGTTCAGGTAATTTCACTAGGTAGGGCTTCAAGCTAGTGTTTCACAAATTTAATATTTTGTAACGTAATGAAATCTTCCCATAGAAACCATTCAAACCCAGAAAGGTTTAACATCCAAAGGCCGTATCATCGATCTTAGGATAAAATAATATTCTGACAATCTGGTAGCAAGAGGTTGGGTCGTACCCGCAACCAAACCTTCCTAGCTAATCACTTTGCGGATTAAATAATTACGCTGACGAGTATAATCCACTAAGAAACAAGATTATGTTTGATATTAAACCATAAACGTCCGTCTTTGATCATGGGTTTGATGTAAACCGGTTTACATTTAGGATTATGAGGGAAAATTGCCTTGTGGTCACAAAGCGCGACTGCTGAGCATTAGGAATTGGGTTCGATTTCTAGGTCGGGCAGTGTTGGGTTTTTCCATCAGGAATTTCTCAGTAGCAGCCTCTGAGTCTGGATTTGTGCCCGGTTGATGGCAAAAGGCTCGTCCCCTATTACATGGGACTTCAAAAACATAACTGGCGAAATGAAGGTGTACTAATGAGTACACCTCTGAATAACCCTTATAAAAAAAATTGAAACAGTTATTATTTATTTATTAAATCAAAATAAAAGTTGGCGAAAACTAAACACGAAAATTCTTTGTTACTGACACAAACATCAAAAATATGGCGGCGAAAAAAGCAACACAAAATATACGTAAATGAGCAATAATATCTCATAGTCATCATATAACGTTGTTCCGCCTTTTATAGACCCTTAGGATAGATAACATGAATACATCAAGATTCTCATCAAGTTAATGTAGTCGATTAATATCAATTTGAATTATTTCACGCAAGGGACCGGCTATAATACCTACTAAGGGTCAGGTCACACAACAACGCGATGCGACGCTACGCTGCGCTCCCTTTTAACAAGCTTATATTTACTTTCAACTCTTCGTATGTCCGTGGCTAATCAAATCTTACAATTTCAATTAGAGCCACTTTCCGATGTTCGATTGAGCTGAACTTTTGCAATTTGAATAAAAATGCAATATAATGAAGTCGCAGAGCTGGTCTGATGATGGAGATTGAAAGTGGCCATAGAAACTCAATTAAATCTTACGAGTTGAATTCGACCCATTTCCCGGTGTTCGATTAAGCTGGAATTTTAGATACATAACTATGCTCATTGCATGACAATGGTGCCGATTCCCTTGGTCACAAACTAAACTAAAATAAGACTATTTCCATCTTTTTCTGTCCAATAAAATAAGAAAGAGACTAATGTAAATAAGAGCTGTCAAATTTAGTCAATGTGAGACATCCATACATTTATAGTTGAAATCTTAAAACGTATGGATTAAAAATGCGGAGAAGTTCAAGGCAAAACTAATTTGACATCTCTAACTTAGTTCTTTAATGTCACGGAATGTCACCGTCCTTTGCTTTTGCTGTATGTTAGTAAGAGATGTCAATTCTCTAAATTTAGTCTAGTTTGTGAACAAGGGAATCGGCACCAATGTAAAATAAAAGCCCAATACGTTGGTTGTGGATGTGGAGGTCAGATAGGCAGTCCGTGTAAAATACTAGTATTTAGCAGTATCCGGTTTAATTGGAAGCCGACCCCCACACTGTTGGGAAAAGGTAAGGCAGATGATGAAGGTATACCTTTGCTCGTTGAAGTTCATCAAGTTGCAACGAGCGACTCAGCGAACTTCGACACGCTTACGTGCGTATACGGTATCGTGTGGTATATACCACACGTACATATCGTATACACACAATTCGTAGTGCGTAAAATTCGTAGCGTTTCGTCACTATCTTAAAATGCGCGCTTCGCGTATTGGTGTGACCTAACCCTTAGTTGTCCAATGTGAGGGTAATTCACTTACGAGTTGGCACATTATTATATTTACGACGTAGACGTTCAGACGTCCCCGGGCTATACTGTTGACCTTAAAATTAGGCATATTTAAGAAGAATGAGGGAAAAGAAAAAGATTTTCTTAAAAAAGACAACCGCCTTCAAAAACCACAAAGTGAAAAATAACTTTAGTTTCGCCTTTGATTCTTTCCGACGTCAAGCTTTAACGGCTTAAGCTGAAATTCACATTTAGATATAGAAGATATTTTAACCTTTATGCCGTTTTTGTGTGCCCGTAGAATAATTTAGGACATTTCTTAATTAAAAATTTTCTCATTCGATTATTCGGGCTTAATTATGAAGTTAGTGTATACAGAAATATTTGCGGGCTGAATAAAGTATATACTATACTAATATACTTACATAATTATTTTATTTTTACGTAGACAAATAGCTTCCCGCTGTCTGTACGCTTAGATCTTTTAAACTTTCTAAACAAGATAGAGTGATTCAAGAGGAAGGTTTATGTATATACATTGCACCCGTAGCCTAGCTGATTATTAATAATATGAAGTAGTCAAGATTTTCGTAGGAGATAATCTCGGGAAGTACTGATCCGATAACAAAAAGAATATTTCACTGATAGAAAGCTATATTATTGCCGATTATAAAGGGCTATGTTTAAAGGTATAGGTACTTGACTTTTTTTCTAGTCGCGGAGCTAAAATGTAAGAAATCCACAAACTGACCGCGAACAGCACAGCTTAACTTCCCAGAGGGATCAAGCGTCAACGTTGTTACTGAGCCACGTGCCCCCTACTTTATCACGTCTGTCAGTGATCCAGCGAAGTTACTTTGCCCTCTGCTGCTGTTTGTCTCCATAAAGCTACTAAACATCTCAAATAATATGTTAAACAGTATTAATACTTTGACACAAATTCTTATTAAATTAAGATACCTTTTTGAAAATAATTTTGTTGATATTGAACATCGGAACCTACGAATATATTATATATAATTAATAGAATTATCAATTTTTATGGAATTTAGAATTGAAGAACGTAAAGATTGAGTTACATACATATCCAAACTAAATGCTTTAAACTGTAATTGTACTGGTGAATAAGAACAACTTATATTAATCGATTATATAATTGGTCCTTTGGTCCGCGGCTCAGAACAGCCTTTCCTGTATTTTGCTATTAAAATTCTACGAAACGGTAACAAAGGTAGTAGGTATACCACTCAGGGCATAATTAATATTACTTAATTCGACGTAAAAACTTTACCTCACAAAGTAAGAAAAAAGTTTCTACGAAGCTGCGCAAAATTAAAAAGGTATCCATTACAATCGGTCCACCGTTAGGACGTTGGACATTAATTAAACACTTCGTTTGTGAAACACGTTGTTTTGTAAAAGCAGCCTTGTTCTACCTACTGGCATTGTCTACCTTTTTTCAGCCTGCTCGTTAGGTAGGGCTATCCCCAACAACATTAATGAACTTCAGTGAAAAATTAAAGATTGTATATGAAAAGTAACTAAAATAAAAATTAGTTGAAGTACATCCGTAGTGGTTGCTTTATGTCTAACTAGTTTTTTCCCGCGATTTCGTTGTGAAAACTCTGTAACTTTTATCGTAATATTAAAATTCTTATGTAAGACTATTTAATATCTTTTAATTTTGATTTTTAAGCGTGAATTTACATTTTTTTTCTATAAACTAGAGCCGTTTAGCTTTCTTTTTTAACAATAATAAATACTTCTACGATGTAATATAAAAGAAAAAGTATTTTTACTGAGGCTTTTCTTTAGCAGTAAGAAATAATATATTTTTTCCGACGGATTGCCGAGTTGGGAATTGCCCTGCCATTTTCCACGTTCCGACCTCCGCGCTCCGCGGTGACCTTTCGTTTTGTTTATTTATAATTTCTTAGGTGAGTTTCATTCGTTATTCCTACAGTTTCTCTTATAATTACAAGTTTTATTGGTTTAAGTAGAAGTTGAATAATTAATGATAACAATTTTTTCAGGTAAATTAATTGAGTAGGTACCTACCTCATTTAAAATTTTATTTTATTACTACCACACCCCTTGAGAAGCTTTGTACTGGTGCAGAATTATGACATTTTCGATGAACTTTTCAAACATTTTCTTTTATTAAAACCTTGTCCAAAAAGTACGAACACAACTAAATGAAAGAACCAAATTTGCCCAGCCTTTCTCAAGTTAGCAACACACTCAGCGATTTATTTTTATTTAAAGAGATAGATAAATAGACATAACGATATACTTTTAATAATTTTAACCACAAAATCTTATCTTTTTTTTCTTTAAAAACAAACTAAAAGAAAGTTGATGATTAATTGTTCAATTTAAGGATAAAAATGTATCCTGAAAGATTTTGCATTTACCAAGACTAAGTTTAAATCAATAAAAAAGATAAAAAATCCGACATACCTATTAGCATCACTTTCCTAACGCTAATCTAATACATGAACCCAATCACAGAAACGAATATTCTTTCATCATTTCATGCAAAATTAATCGCCGCGGGCCATATTGAGCTCCTGTAAAGGTGAGTAAAATACGAGCACTTCTGTTCGTGACAGTACCGCGGCACAATTGTATAATGTACACAAAGTATGAGCTCGGGGCTTATATGTGTTTGTTTGTAATTATTTTGAGATTATAATAATATATTATATTGTATATTTTAATGAGCATTGTAAATTATAAACCAACGTTTTGTTCAAAGCCTAAATAAGTACCTAGATGTCATATTTATGACATCTAGGTACTTATTTAGCGTATGTTAATATTTTTCAGGCTTGCCAAAAATTCAATATCAAAGTTTTTTCTATTAATAATACAAGGAGAAACGCTTTTTTTTTTAGATTCTTTAGAATTTTCATAATGTTTCTTTGGACTCCCGGCTCACGTCGAATTAGTTATTCAAAATAAAAAAGGAAATAATCTATCTTCTATCAAATGAACGGCTAAATGTCTTGCTATGTCTTGTACTACTCCAAAACGGCTGGATCAGTTTGGCTATTTTGATTTCCTGGAAAAGGTTTAGAAAAATATATATTTGGAAAATCCACCCGAAACGTCAGAATTTGCACCCGTGCGAAGTCAGGGTGGTTCGCTAGTATTTATTATATAAATGCGTTTATATAAAAAATATATAAATGCGTTTATATAAAAAATATATAAATGCGTTTATTTTTGTTACGTTTTAACGAGTAAACTACTGAACCGATTTTGACGATGGTACAGACTAAGCTTAAAACACGACTTATTAAATCCACAACTATGTCTGCTTTAACTATTAGCGATAACCGACATTCTGCGCGGACAA
This sequence comes from Hoplodrina ambigua, assembly GCA_949774945.1. Lineage (NCBI taxonomy): Eukaryota > Metazoa > Arthropoda > Insecta > Lepidoptera > Noctuidae > Hoplodrina > Hoplodrina ambigua. Next base: position 13,588,675 of record OX458968.1, read on the forward strand.
ATACACGGGCAAAAACTAGATCAGGAAATATTCACTAAATTCATAGAATTTACCACTAATTAAACTATTAATTACTCTAACCACAAATCATGCAGTGCATTAAATCCAATTCCATGCGAAACCGAGTTCACCCTCCGGCTACTAGGAATTGGTTTAGTAATACAACCCATGCACACCACAAACTCATCAACACAACAGAACTTTCGTTACACCACAGTGTAACAAACCTTGTTTAGATTACAGTTCACCTAGAAATGGTTGTACGGATTCGGAACACGGACGTGACTTGGCTTAAATTATATTTCTATACTTGGATGTTTTATTAAAACAGCATAAATACGTTTGTTTGTGAATTATTTCAAACTAGTTTCTGCCCTCGAGTTGATTTCTGTGTACAAACTTTTGAACCCCTGTTTTCATCCCCTTTGGGAGTGAATTTTGTAAATTCCTTTATTGGTAGACGTCTACTAACTATGAACTACGTCCCTGTCAAATTTCTTATTTATACGACAAGCGGTGTTCGATATTTCGTGATGAATGAGTGAGTAAATGAATGAGTTACCTTTCGCTTTAATGTACCTATATACAGATTAGATATTGGCAAATGTACTGAACGAACTGGGATCAGGAAAAGGTAAGTGTATGAATCTTTGTTTGCGCCTCCAATAGTAGGCCCTTTACTGTACCTGAAAGGCGCCAGCGTGGCCAAAGTCAAAGTCAAAGTCAAATCATTTATTTCAATTAGGCCACTATAAGGCACTTTTGAACGTCATTACATGAGAAAAAAAAAGAATTGAATCTAGTTGCCCCTTCCAAAAGGTAGCTTTGTATGGAAAAGAATGGGCAAGAAACTCCATACCCTATTTCTAAATCTCCGCTATCCGTCCGTTTGTCTGTCAGCGAGGTGTAACTCATGAAGAATATCTAATAGGTAAAGAGAGTTTCACAAGAAACGTTTATTTATTGGTAGTGTTAAATATTGTATGGTGCAGGTGGTGCCATTTGTGTGCGAAACCGATTCGCCGATTTCTTTAAATCCGTGTGAGAAAACTTCCTGACTTAATCGATTGCAAACTTAGTAACTGTCCATAAGTTGCAACGCAACTGAAGCAAACAAATCCTGGAAGGTGTAAATATCTTTACTAACTTAAAGAAACCTGACTCATAATTTCTACAATATTTAGTTTACTACAAACTCCGACGTTTGAAACTAGTTGCAGCGAAGTTAAAATTGTAATGTATGACTTCGCAATTTGTTCATTTCTTGTTAGTTTGCAGTACAGGAACTTCGAGATTTATTTACTCAATTATGTATCGGTTCCGTTTTTATTAGTGCTGCTGCTACAACTGCATTTTTTTTAATCGTTTGTCTGTAAGGTCTTACTACCCCTCATACCCTAGTGCTAGAGTTTCTAAACTGCTAATAAAATCCCTTATGTGACAAAATACAAATACTGTCCTATCCAAATTTGACGTGGTCCTTCATCATACAAAGCTGGTCCTTCAGTACGAACCCAAGACTTTACAAAATGTTCAAGTTACAAAGCCTGAGCCTGACGTCACTTTGAAGGTTAAACATTAGATAAGGACGAGCGCACGCACCTGTCCCGACTGCGCTTAAAAGCCAACTGTCAGTATAATTAAGGATTATTCGACTTCATAAAGTTTATTTCTGAAATTTGGTACGCCGTTGTGTCTACGGCCGCTGAGTTCCAAACTTCAGATAATACGCATATTCATAATAATTTTGGTAAAGCGTGGGAAGTATTTTAGGCAGATAAATTACGTGAGATGGCTTTGCGGTGTACCTGTTACAATTGTGTATTGTTACAGGAATTGTTTTTAAAGACCAAAGAATCGCCATTTAGAATGTCTTGAACTGAGAGTACGATGAATTTATAAGTCGGTTGTAAGTAACTTACTGCTACTTGTTGACATAAACATAATCATCACGCCTGTAATCCCCGAAGGGTTAGGCAGAGGTGTACCCATTAGTACACCCACATTTCGCCAGTTATTTTTTTAGTCCCATGTAATAGGGGGCGAGCCTATTGCCATCAACCGGGCACAAATCCAGACTCCGAGGCTGCTACTGAGAAATTCCTGATGGAAAAACCCAATAACACTTTGCCCGACCTGGGAATCGAACCCAAGACCTCATGCACAGCAGCCGCGCTTGCGACCACTAGACCAACGAGGCAGTCATTTCCGGGTCTGACTGTTTGTGAGTTCATAATTCATCTTTTTAAAATGAAAGAAAGTAAGAAAATTAAATTGGAATACCTTTTAAGAAGCAACAAACAACAACATAGTTTATTACACACACATAGATAGAAGTGCACACATGCATGCAGAATGTCTATTAGTTGAATAATTCGAGCACCCGCCATTGACCAAAAACTGAAACAAACGTTACTATCATAAAATCCATTATCAAAAAATTCATTATCGCTCAACACGGGCTGGCAAACACATGAATGCGTCAAACCCGTTTCCCTTCCTTTATCTTAACTTAGCTCATTCTGATAATGTTCAAAGATTGACATTTGTCTTCAAATCTCTGTCATCGTACGTGTGTGTAGTGAAAAATTAACTTGAAATAAATATGGTAATATTCAATCTCTTGTTATGATTTACATATTTTTACTCTATTCACTTCCATCTCCTGGTCCTAACTCGCCCATTTCTCGCTTCAATGAAAAGGTACAACCCTTAAACATAGTTCTGTCATGTTGACGAACCCATCTTTGACTTATTTACACCCGACCCACATGACAAAGGGTAAATACCGTGTCTTGATATACAGGCTGGCAGGGTATTGTAGTGCATTTTCGTAAGGTGTAGTTGTTTTTTCTCTCTTAGTACCAGTTGTACGGATTCATGAATATGTTCACCCCCTGAAAGATGTGCAAATTAAAGATCCAGAATGTATTTCTGGTCCTTTGATCCGCGATTAATTTACATTTTATGTACTATGCGTTCTACTGAAAATTGTGTCTATTGTGCTCAACGGTTTTAAGTACATTCAATTCTTTATTTTTTTTTAAACAATAAATAACTAATTCACATTACTAATAAAGGTATGTTTGTCTAAATATCTCTCGCCAGCAGATGCTTAAAATTTTCTGATTGCTTATTTCCCGCTCATCTTACACCACTTGACATGCAATCGCAAGCCTATAGGACTTCGGACAGGCTAACGTTTTCCCACAATAGTGTGTTCAGTGACGCGTGAGGGTATATCGTACAGCAATATGGCGCATGATGTGTTTTGCCTTATGTTTGCATGTGAGCTTTGAAAAATACATGATGCGTGCGACACTGGTATGTCCGGCGGCGTAACGCTTTGATTTATTTTTCGTTTAATATTAATCGGATCGTTTTTTCTGGTCTTTGTTGGCATATAAATATTTAAACACTGAAAGCTTTGTCAGGCTTTGTGGTAGTAGGGATTTTATTCTGATATCGTTGTAATATTCATTAGAAGGCTTTGAATATTAATACAATATTAATAATAAGAGAATTAGTCGTGTCCTGCACGCAACTAAGCCATTTTTATACAGAAAATACAAAACTTTTGGGACATTAGATTATTTACAATTTAACTGCAATCGAACTGTAAGATTAGACCCCGTTTCCACTAAACACCGTAAACATAACGCAAGCTGATTTGTAGAAGATATCTCCGCTCCTCTCCGCTTTGGTAATAACCGGCTTTAAGCCTAACAATGCAACAGCTGCGATATCCACGCTCAATAAAACGCTAACCAAGTAAGCAATCGGGACTAAAACCACAAATTAAACCAACAAACACGTACCCAACTAAATCAAAACAAAACACAATCAAACAGCAAACAAAAAATCTCCTTTCTCGGTCAAATACCGGCACGTAACAAAAAACATTCCCCAATAGGCCACGGAGTCAATGAATCAAGTACAACACTACGCAATAGTAGTAAGTGTTCATTATTCTGAGCATGCGACAAGGCTAGGAGTTGTGACCTTGGCATTGGGTAGGCGTGACCTTGGCGCGTACCCAAGCGCCAAGAAAGATGGCGTAAGTCGTAAGGGAAAGGCGTGAAAAAAGGAGTGAATGATTTGGTTAAAGTTTGTAGTTTGATATTTTTTTTTTAGTTTTTAAAAAATGTTAGTTTAAAACCTAATATAAAATAGGTAATTCACTAATACAGAAAGTGATGACCTAATAAGAATCACGGGATGTTGGTAGATGCGAAAGGCGCAGGACCGGTTCGTTAAAAAAACATTGAGAATTACCTATGCCCAGCAGTGGGGGTCTTCCGTATCACATGATGATGATAATGGCAAAAAACATTGTTTTGCGGAAATTAGGACCAGAACCGTATATTAGTTCCGATCCTATTATCCGCAAAACGAAACGAATTTAATTAGTTGCGTATTTAGTACAAATAAATTCGTATACCTAGGTAAAATGTAAATTCAAATATTTTAATGCAATTTTCAATATTGTATTTTGTACTACGACAACACGAGAGTCATATCGACCGCCCGGAGCAAAGACAGCTCCGAGACAAACAATGAAGAGATATGACTGTAAATACCCTTATTCAAATTCACCTAAATATACCTCATATCCAATTCACTCATATTTACCCTTCTCTACATCTCATAACTCACTCCAATTGTATACACTCAGACAAACAGAAGTCCTGGTTTCATTCCGACTCCAATAAAGTCAAATTCTCATGGGACTTTACCACGATATGGTCCTAAATAAATGATATTAAATGTGAGTTGTTTTACCAGTATTTGCTCTTTATTATTTACTTACCTTTGTTGCTGCTAAATCCCTGAAGTAAGCTACCCTATCTGTGGAAAGTTAAGTGTAAGGGTGAGGGTCAACAACAGAGTCTAAAATACAGTTACCCTGTTACCCTAAACCCTTCAGTGCTTAAACTTTTCGTCATTTTTAAGAAAATGCCGTTCCATACATTTAGACCTGGTATTTGCTCTTTTGTATAGAACTGTAGTTTTATTTAAAGTTACGGAAATTTTTAATGCTTGAATATCTAGAATTATGTAATCCTGGCAATTGAATTTTGGCCACGGCGGCCAATATCTATGGAAATCTATCTATGAAAGCTTCAGAACGCAGGAGGTATTTAGTGCGTGAGTGTGTGCGGAAACACAGGTGTACCTCCTCTTCCCTAACTATTATAATCCGATGGGACGACAATCCGACACGACCGGAGTGAGATCAGGCGCTTCAACCGACGGCTTTTCGAGTGACGGGGGTGTTACGTCACCAACTTCCTAAGCCCGGCGCTGCTACTGAGAAATTCCTAATAAGAAAGCCAATGGAGAATTATTCTACAGAGACACACTCACTGTTGGGCATCAGCAGCAGGCTCAAGATTTTGTAAAATAATCAATACTGCGTCTTTCGCACCCAGGAATTTTCTGAAACTCTTTTTAGGTCATCGGCTCACGTTGTAGGGGGTTTACCAACCCAGCGTTTTCCGATGCGCGGCACGATCGATAGCTGTGACAGAAAAAACTGTGCCGATAACCCCTTACTGGCCTGACCTCATTACACTCAACCCGGAGACCTGATTATTATGTAAACGATGGTTTTAAAGACTGCACTCTTTCACAATACAACCGTTCTGTTTAAATCACCCTTGATGAATTTAGGTTAAGGTGATCTATTTAATAAAAAAATAGTACCCTCTATTTCGTACGCATGGTTTTTTCACCCGCCGCGTTCAGATACGTCTTTTGTTACTCCTTCATCCCCATGGGATGTAGTGTGATGTATTATAGTCTGTACCTCATAAATCTGACTTACGTACAAGAAAAGATTTTTCCAAAACGACTGATCTGAAGGTAGCGCGTTTAAACAAACAGAATTACGTTCGCATTTAAGATATTAATATGAATTCACAAACGGACGTTTTTATTGAATGACACTGCAGCTCTATGACATCGGGCTATCCATTTTGGGAGAAAACAATAGTTTGAAAGTTATTACATGACTACAACACGGGGAGAATTCCTTATTTCAAAATTACTTGAAATGGAATTCTCTTTGATGTGGTCCAACATGTGATAAACAAACAACACATTGTCAACACACGTTGTCACATGATTTTAGAAATCAAAACTTAAATAACAATTGTCAAATTGCGTCACATAAGACGTTTAATCGATCGCCAATGCTAAATTTAAACACGTCTTTAAATAAGTTCAAAGACGCGAGTACATTTACAACGATTGGCAGCCCTAGAGATTTAAATATAGTTCATACTAGCCTATGACTGCGATTTTGCCCGTGTAAATGTCAGTTAATGACGGTGTTGTTTTATTTTGCGCGGTACCCTAATTCTATTGTTATTAAAATAACAGCTTTTAAGTAAGCGTGTATAAATGTTTTGCATTTCGAAAAATGACAAAAACAATTGCTTACATTTTAGTCTGTCTTCTTGTCTGCTTGTTTGTTACGGCTATCCTTCGAAACGGGTGGACCATTTTGACGGACGCGTCCAAATAGCAGATATTATAAGCAGTATCTCAGGCTCCGTTTTTTACCAAAATAGTTAGAATACTGCGTATTAAAAAAAATCCTCTTGTATAACCAACATTCACATGGACATAAGTTGGTCTACTAATATTATGGAGCTGAAGACTTTGTTTTTTTATTTAAACACGCTAACCTCCGGAACAAGTGATTCTGAAAATTCTTTTCAAAAAGAAAGCCATGAATATCTATGATTTTTGCTATAGTAGGAAATTTTTTCGCTGAAAAAAGCTTGATATCCATATATACTATATTTTGTTATAAAAAATAGGTTCCGTATGAAAATTTAAGCGGACTAAGTCGCGGACGAAAGCTATAGTACTTTTTTTTTGTTAGCCTTTCTGTCCCACTTCTGGGCAAAAGCCTCCCTCCACTCCTTCCATTCTTCTCGTTTCAGTGCTATAGTTAGTAGGTGTATAAAATGTCTACCTGTAACTCAGGCCTCCCTTTTAAGGAGAAGCGAGCAGTAATAAAAAACGACATAATAGTCTAAGAAATACCGAAATATTTCCCAAGAGACATAACGTTACACGTAGGTTTGAAATTGTACAGAATATTTTACATGTAATTTTTGGAATTACGTACTTATTCTATTATTCAGCTTAATTACATAGCTGGAACAAAATTTAAATTACCGTTAAAATAAAAATAAAAAAAACATTCAAATTAGGAATACATTATTAATGTTCTTTTTTTAAAACGTTCCAGTAAGCAAGCAGGTATTTTTTTCTGTGTTTTAAATTTTCAAAGAGGCAAGGTAACTTTACTTTTTATTAAAATTACGTTCTTTTTGGCAACATAAACAGTATTTTTTTTTTACATTGTCTGTGCTTGCTTTCTTTTACTACTACAAATGATTTCATAAGTCATCGTAAAGCCTATTATTCACAGCAAGTCACAATACTACTACACTGTTTAAAAATGTGAAGCTTATTTTGTACAAACAGACGGTTCAATTTATTGTTTTGTATAGATTCGTTTGTAATTTTTTAATCCACTTCTATATCTTAAACTGCCAATACATGAGAAAAGAAAACCTAATCAGAAAGCAGTAAGAAACAACGTGTTTGCTCAATTTTATTATAAGTACTTTCGACTCCAGTCCTTACTTTTAATATTGCTCAGCAAAACCTGACCTAAACCAACAACTAAAAATGTTAACGTTGTACAAATATTCCCTTGATACTTGACCATAAACCGAACAATAAGTACTTGTAAAGCGAGCGGAGTAAATATCAGCAAAACTTCGAGTTACTGATTAATAAAAAAATCTGCAAATTCGACTGACCAATCCCGAAATATAAAAAAATCAGCAGCTCCGTTCAAAAATGTACAATACCACGATTAAAATGTATGGAACTGCTGATCTACACTAATATTACAAAGAGGAAAAATTCGTATTTTGTTTGTTTGTAATGGATAAACTAAAAAAACTACTAGACCGATTTTAAAAATTATTTCCCAATTGGAAAGCTACATTATCTGAGAGTAACATAGGCTATATTTTATTTTTGCGCGGGCAGATGCTAGTAATTAATAAAATTCCTATCGAGGAATATTATAGGCTTTAAGTTATCACGCTACTGCTAACGAAGCGGAGCAGTAATCAAAGAGGAAACTTAAAGCTGGTAAAGCCGCGGGGTTACTATAAAAATAACTGTAAGTAAAATCTCTGTGAGAGAAATCTCGGACCAAAAGACCACATAAATCACGAAAATAAACAAACAAAAACACGAAAATCATGACAATCCCTTTACTCAGCAATCCGCAAATAATATTATCTTAATGTATTAAACATTCCAGCTTTAATACAACAACCGAGGGAAATCACAGAGGTGGGATTGTAACAAGAATATAATTCTTCACTTTACACAATAAATAAATAAATAGATAAAATGTGTAACCCTGGGGCTACTCGTTTGCCGGCACGTGCCTTTGTGGAGAAATGTAAGGAAGAATATTATCCGGTATAATATTTGTTTGGGGGATCTGCGGGTAGCTTCCCCAGATGGAAGAGCCGGATAAAGGTGTAATATCACGGGTAAAATAGAAGGATTTCTTTTATTGACGTTGTGTTTAACGAGAATCTCAGGGGCTGTATAGAGGTTTCACTTTTTTACAATTATGCCGTCAGAATTTACATTTCACTGAAAAGACAGCCGAGCAAAAAAAATTGGTTTGACAACAAATATTTTACACGATAGGGTTTTTTTTCTGGGACGTTACTGCCGTGAAACCATTCCCAATCGATGTGAGAACACACTGCATTATTTACAACTAGCTTTTGCCCGCGACTTCACCCGCGCATATGTCAGTTATTGCGACGCAGACGAAGTCGCAGAATAAAAAGTGCCCTATGTCTTTTATTGGTGTTCAAACTTAATCCTGTTTTTCATTAAAAACCTTGGTGTTTTGTAAGGCAAACATGGTTTTAAACAACAATCGTCATACGTCAGAACCAAACCAACTAACCGAATCCATTGTTAGTTACCAAAGGACCAGTTTTTCTTTGCAACGCAGAACAAAGGACCAATTTTCTTGTATGAAATATAAATTCTTTGTGTAGTTTTTGCGGTCTCTCGCTACCACAATCCACTACAATATGTATTATTTTCATAATTAATTAACTCAGTATATTACGTTCTCGTCATGTGTTCTTGACATATCACTATTGCGTAGAAAATGTTTTCTTATACGTATATTATTTGTTTTTTCCTGACAGTGGACTTGACATATTAATGAATAATATTCGTATCATCTGTGGGAAGTAGTTGTAATGGATAGATAACTATTTTTTTCACGCAATTCAAATATATTATTTTCTTTTAGTAAATCATAGGTTCACGAAAAAGCCATGTTAAGCTCGATTGGTCCAGAGGTCAAAGTTCCCAAAACGTCGTGAGGAACTTTTACTTACTTATAATGAAAACTAGCTTTTGCCTGGACTTCATCCGTGTAAATGTCGTGTGTGTCTTCGTCGTGTGTTCATATTAATTTTGCTGTTTAACGCTCCTACATTAATTTGCACATACCATGTTATCTCTTCACCACTTTTGGTTGACTGTTAGAGAATGCCTAAGGCATTAAATCCGCCTTTGTACTTTTGTTGCATAATGTTTAAATAAATAAATGTCGGTTATCACGGACGCAGACGAAGTCGCTGAATAAATAGTGGCCTATGTCCTTCCATGGGGTTAAACTTACCCCTTACCATGTAAGCGTAACAGATAGACAGACAAACAACAGAGTTTCTTTCGCATTTATAATAACAGTATGGTTTTTTTTTTAGTGGTATAAATTTTTAGGTGGTAAAAATCATCAAATGACTCCGCCCCGGAAGGTACTGTAAGACATTTACCGACTAAAGAACTACCCTGTTCCTTCTGTTGCCCTTTACGTTCCGAGACCACGGTATGCTGTTAAGACGTCCCGCAACCCCGGCCCCGTTGGGGGCCCCGACCCTGTGCTGACAGCTAAGTCTGAAATCGTAAATCCGTCTTGAGGAAGCGTGACGATCAATGCTCACGCCTTCTCTGTACGAAAAGAGGTCTTTGCCCTATAGTGGAACAATAATAGGCTGATACTATTATTCAACGATAAGAAATAGGTCGAAAGGGAAACTTTGTCGACAATACGTCTAGGAAATGTGTGCGGAAATTGAACGGCTGCTGACGCCTGAAGCGACGGGCGTGAGCTTATAGTCATTTATCAAGCGCGTCAAAACCACACCGGATTGGCTTAAGGCTGCTAAGTAACCGGATATTATGATAGCATGTTGCTATAAACAGTGATAAGTTAGACAGAATGTTAATTTTAATACTTTAGAGCTCCGCTATAGTTCTGCTTGTCTGCCTCGTTGGTCTTGTGTTCGATCCTTGGTCGGACAAGTGTTATTGAGTTTTTTCATCAGGAATTTCTCAGTAACAGCCTCGGAGTCTCGATTTGTGCCCGGTTACATGGAACTTAAACATAACTTGGCGAAATGTTGGTGCACTCATGGGTACACCTCTGCCTAACCCTTCGGAGATTACAGGCGTGATTATTATGTACAATCAAGATTGATTATATACAATAAGTATATTTGTAAAATAATATCACGCTTAGCTTATACCTAATTATTATAATTAAAAATAAGTTAATATCTAATTAGCTATAAACCCTATTCAACTACGGTATATCTCAATAAAAAACCTACAAAATCCATTAACCGTACTAATAATAATTTCTTTCATACACAAACCATACAAAAGTCACACAAATAAAAAATAAAATACCGATCAAACTAACGACCAAAGTACAAATAATCCCCTTTTGAATAACCGACGACATAAACCGGTTTTCTCGTTTCATGGCTGGCGAAGTAAGCGGCTTAGTAGCTGCACTTCGATTTAAACACGCGACGGACAGCAAATCCGGCGATGAAGTCGCCTTTTTCACGCGGATTTCAATTTCGAACGCGGAAAGGGAGGCACTTGAGATTTGACATTTCAATTCGAAGTGTGAAAGATGGGTTAATGGATTTTTCTTTCGGTAATAATATTTTATTGGCATCCCTCTTATTGGGGTTATAAATGTGCCAGTTACAAGTTTTTTTTATAAGCTATTTATTGCTTGTTACACGACTGCCCCAAAAAAAGGAGTGTTATGTGTTCAGGGTTAATGTATGTATGTATGTATGTATGTATGTGAGATTCTTTATTCCACCATAACTTTTAAACGCCTGAACCGATTTAGATGTTTGGGGTATCGTTAGAATCCTTGCATCGTTCCGAGTTACATAGGCTAGTTAAAAATAAAAATAATCCTCTGTGGTCACTTTAAAACGTAAATTAATACCAGCCTCAATTTTTTTTTTAAATTAATCCTGTCGTGTCTATGTTTATCGTCTAGAATTTGACAAGTAGATTTAAAAAATATATAACACTGTAAATAAAAAACGTCGTAAAAAAAACTGACGAGTAAACAAAGTACAAATATGTGCAATGTTTGCAGTCGTGTTTTTGAATTTTTTTAATTATAGTAACTTGTTACAATGGGTAAATCTTACTACTATTGTAAAACTTTGGATGGATGTTTGTTACTTATTCACGCCAGAATGGCTGAATGGATCTGGATAAAATTTGGCACGGAGATAGAATATATAAATAAATAATAATAATAATAAAAACATTTAAAAAATATATATATTTAAAAAAAATTTTTTTTTGAAAAAAACCTTTGTTGGAAATCCTAAATAAATAAATAGTCTGGAGTAGGGATAGGCTATTTATCCCGGAAAAAATTGCGGTTCCCGTGAGATAATATACTAACTTTGACAAAGTCTCGGGCCGAAGCTAGCAGATAATAATAATACTAGATGATTTTTGTCCCACTGCAGGTCAAAACCCTCTTCTCATACAGAGAAGGCACGAGCATTGATCGCCACAAGGCGGATTGGCGATTTCAGATTTATATTAATTCTATAAGTCTAGGTTTCCTCACAATGTTTTTCTTCATCGATGTCAGCGATATCCAAGACAAACTTAAAAAGCACACATGCATTCACATTAAAAAAGTCACATTGGCACTATCCCGATATCGAACCCGCAACCTTACAAAAACATATAATATTTTACTTTCCGTAGTAACGCAGAGCAAATCCATTAAAAAAAAGAAAAAAAAAAACTTTTGAAGCATCATCGATAACATTTTCTGGCATCAACATGATTTATTACCACATAAATAAATTATGGGCTCATAAATATTCTCTCGTACATAAGTACGTAATTTATAAGGCATTATCTCTGAGTAGTCTCGTAGTACGCCTACGATTCTCGTAGCTAACTGCTACGCCGCTCGTAGCAAATTGCTCCGGATATCGTAGCATCGAGCTGCTACAATCGCTACGAGGAATCTATGATTACCGACGCCTATACCTTTATTGCCGATAATGATGGTAATGAAATAAGGTTAAGATTTCATTTTTGATATGACGTCATTAATTTATTCAGTTTCAAAAGTCGATCAACACTTCATATTTTTTGAATCGCTCATCATCTTCTGCCTAGCCTTTTCCCAACTACGTTGGGGTCGGCTTCCAGTCTAACCGGATGCAGCTGAATACCAGTATTTTACATGGAGCGACTGCCTATCTGACCTCCACAACCCAGTAACTGGGTAATACGATACCCCTAGGTAAGACTGGTTGTCAGACTTTCGGGCTTCTGACGACCCGTAACGACTGTCAAAGATCCACGTACGACAGCCGGGACCAACGGCTTAACGTGCTTTCCGAGGCACGGAGGAGTCTCGGTGTGTAAAGATGGTCACCCATCCACGAACCAACCCCGGCAAGCGTAGCTTAACCTGACGGATCGACCCGTGCGGCTGTTATTACTTAGCCACGAGCTCCTTTTTTGAATCGCTATTATCAAATAAATAAAATTGTGTTTGTAATGTCAAACGACAGCTTATTACTAGATACATATACATGTTCACAAAGTTCTTATACCAAACGATGATTTTTTTAAATTGTTTTCTATCTGTCTGTTTATTCCGGCTAATCTTCAAAACGGCTGGATCGATTTTGACGGGACTTTCACTAGCAGATAGCTGATTATGAGGAGTATCTAAGACTATTATAAAAAAATATGAGTACTGCAGAAATTAATTAAAACGCCGGAGAAATCCGACATTCAAGTTGACAATACAGAATGCAAAATCAAAATAAAAATGCTGAAAATAAATGCAAAAAAAACATAACTGGCGAAATGTGGGTGTAGGTACTAATGGGCACACCTCTGCCAAACCCTTCGGGGATTACAGGCGTTATGTTATGTATGTATGAAAAGTAATGCATCGCATTATTTTGTGCCTATTTAGATATAAAAAATAACAGTGACAGTTAACTTTTCTACCTGACCATACCAATAAACAATTGAAAAGAAAACAAAACAAAATCACATCAAGTCGATATTGAAACATAATGCAATCGTCGTATTCCTTCGTTCTATTGCAATGTGGGCGAATGAAATCGCCCCGCAAACCACAAACAAAAGCCACTTTTGACACAAATTGCCAATTCTTGCGTCGTCTACTTCGGATATTGTCGGGAGATGCTCGCTCTTCATCTAATCTTATTGACGTTGATAAGTTCTAGGAAATAACTTTGAAGATTATAGAGATATTTTAATTTTGTTAGTATAATTTCAGTAACAAAATTAACAAATACGCGCCTGTACTTAGCTAGGACGTAGCTGATAATAGGCAATGTCACAGTCAAATAAATTACTTCAATAAGGCACGTTTGAACAACATCGATAAGAAAAAAAATTATGAATCTACTTGCCGCTTCCAAAAGGTAGTTTCATATGGAGAAGAAAAGGTGAAAACGTGACAAGTTGGAACTTTGAGCTTCAATATCTTCATAACTATAAGATTCCCAGGTATGGAAAATATCTCCCTTAACTATAAGGTTCCCAGTTATGGTCCAGAATAAAAACAAAACCGCAATGATGTGAAAAACACGCAATTTTCCGCTTCGTTAAATATCTTTTTACACCTAATAAGCGATTAATGAAAGCATCACCAATATTTTTGTTTCGCTGACTACTCAAACTCTTTAACCTAATCAGATTACACACACAAAAACACTCTCGATTCGATCAAACAAAACCATAAACAGCTCTCAAGCCCCGAGGTCATTGACAACCATAGCGTAATCACCCATCGCCACTTACGATCACCATAAATATCTTGATAGCCAGTAAATCTCGCTATAAAACTATGACAGTAAAATTAAATTCCCTCTTTATATGAGGACGCAGTTTAATGAAGCCGGCGATAGACGCCATGATTTTATGGGAAACAAGTCGCCGCGATTGATTGGAAATGCTTTTATCCGAACTATGACCTCTCATAATATTTGTGATGTTGTTATTTTATCGAAGGAGTGTTAGGTAGGTAACTGATCGATTCATCTAAAGTCCGCGTCACGAGAAGCTATAAGTTTCGTAAACACACATTCAGGGGATCGCAACATTTAGATCAAATACTGCGTCAACGTCAAATGACGGCCCAAATGATTACGTTTGATGTGTCAGACGCGTTCCAATACTACAAAACATTAGACAACAGCGCTATAAATAACTAAAATTATAACCGGACCAAGTGAAATTGCTCGTTCATTTCGTATTTCACGTATGTTACTTGAAGAAGTTGCGTTGTTGAATTTGGGATTATTTGTTGTCGATTGAATTGTCGTTACGTAACTTAGCAGAAGTTCTTTATTTACATAATTTATAGCTCTTCGTGACGGGGACTTTAGTGTTTTTAAGGTGCTTTCAAGCCGGCGTGGCGTGGCGTGGATTGGATAGGCGAGAATTGAAATGATGCTAACCAAAAAAAATAATTTCATATATTAAGTACAATAAAAAGCCTTCAAACAAAATCTTACAACTATTTTAAATGCGAATGTTTGGATGAGTGGATGTCTGTGTTTGGATAAAATTTGGCACAAAGATGGAAAAATTGTACGGTTTCCATGGGATAATATTTCAACTTTGACGCGGACGAAAGAAAGGGGATCAGGTAATTCAGGCCACTGACAACACACGTCATTATTGTGAGTTAGTACTACTACACTATGAAGCTAACATAACATAACATCACGCCTGTTATCCCCGAAGGGTTAGGCAGAGGTGTACCCATTAGTACACCCACATTTCGCCAGTTATGTTTTTAGTCCCATGTAATAGGGGGCGAGCCTATTGCCATCAACCGGGCACAAATCCAGACTCCGAGGCTGCTACTGAGAAATTCCTGATGGAAAAACCCAATAACACTTTGCCCGACCTGGGAATCGAACCCAAGACCTCTTGCACAGCAGTCGCGCTTGCGACCACTAGACCAACGAGGAAGCTTTCACCTATTATTTTGTAAACCACGAACCACGGCAGCGTCATACACAAATCAAATTGCCGTCAAACAATAGCTACATCATTAAAGGGGCATTGTTACCCTACGGCCCTACAAAGCTAGTGTACTGATATTCAATTCCACATGTAACGTATTGGCTGTTAGTGGCCTACGTGTTGGTTAATCATGTGGCTGACAACCCACTCCCCTACTCCTCCACCAACCCCACCATCTTCCGAATGACCACACTGCCCCGTTAATCTCGCAAACTCGACTGCAGAGCTCGGAGTCCTGGGTTCTATTTTCAGGTCTTTTTTTTCTTTTTTAAAGGCATTGGTTTGGTTTCACTAATAGAACGTAAATTCAATGATAAAAAATCTTTTTTTTTTAAAGTAAAATCTCCATTTTTCCTCAAAATTATTTCACCCTATATTACAAATTTGTAATTGGTTAAAACTTATGTAGGTAGTTTTAACGGACGGCCAGTGCAACAGGTCAACGCCCTTTACGGTGATTACGTAACTCGGGCCCATAGTATCCATGAATTTACGAACGGTGTCGGACAGTTTTTTTTTTAATTTTTGAAAGAAAACTTTGTTTGTTATTTTTAAATTCAGATAAACATTTTTTATAATAAATCAAGTACCTATGGTTTTAGTGACAACGGTGTTTACACTTACAGTCTGTATACACAAACAGCCAGACCCAGAACAATCATCTACGAGTATTTCATCTGTATAATTTGGTTTTTCCGTTGTGCAAAAATTTGTGACATTCTGTTTAAATCTTTAGAGTGGTTGCTGCGGATGACACACGTAAAGCAGTTGGTCCTGAGCCTGATCTCTTTCCGGCCGTCCCATCGGACTATGAGAGTGGGAGAAGAGGGAGTGGACTTATATTTGCGCTAATCTTCTGCTTAGGTACTTAGCTAGTCTTTATTAAGATTGGCCGCTGTCACCGAAAAACGGTCAAAAAAATATTATTATCTACGAGTATGTCACTAGCTTTTGCACGAGACAAGTTTATCTATCTTATTTCTTCATTCAAAATTTGGACTCTAGTTTTATCTACTTAGGGGTGAATTTTGAAAAATACCTTGGTGTATGCCTACGTCATGATAGAGGAGCTCGTGGCTAAGTAATAACAGCCGCACGGGTCGATCCGTCAGGTTAAGCTACGCTTGCCGGGGTTGGTCCGTGGATGTTTGACAGTCGTTATGGACAACCAGTCTTACCTAGGGGTATCATATTACCCAGTTACTGGGTTGTGGAGGTCAGATAGGCAGTCGCTCCATGTAAAATACTGATATTCAGCTGCATCCGGTTAGACTGGAAGCCGACCCCAACATAGTTGGGAAAAGGCAGATGATGATGTATGCTTAGGTCATGATAACTGTCTGCATTTCAGCGCAATCCATTCAGTGGTTTAACCTATATGTTGACAGATCAGTCAGTTCGTAATGATTGCCTTTTATTTGTATAAAAGATGTGGCCAACGTATTGGTCATATATGGCCAACGTATTGGTAGAGGTCGAGCATCGCATACAGTCATATTTGCCGGACGGTTGGACGTTAATCAATTTCGTGGCTACAGTTTGACGTGGAATTTACTCGTCCGTGAATGTTACATTTGTGAGCTGTTGTATTGGGTTGGATGAGGATGAGGAGTTAAGATACGTTGTTTGTTTATTTCATTTCTTTGCGAATCGATGATTTAAGACAGTCCCTTTTTTTTCTATAATTTTTGGGTTCAGTAGGAAGCCACGTTTATCGCGACATCAGTGCAGGTGTAGAAGCACTTTGGGCACTGTAGTAACTGGGCCATCGTCCATCGGCCATCAAGAGCACCGCACTCGCACTGAGTATCGGTGGGATCTATAATCCCCCGTTTTCCTTTATGTTTGCAGCGGCCTACTACAGGAATCGAATTTCGATACACAGTGCAGCAGCCAATCGCTCAACTACTGTGCCTACCATGTAATTTCAACTCAATTTTATTATTATATAATTTTTAGCAAAAGCTCGTTTTAAAACATTTTTCTACGTGCTTTTTTACAGAATAAATTGATATTGTTTTATATTTAAACTCACGCACGGTAAAATATACATGTGAAATAATAACTATTTTATATAAATTACATTATATAAATATTAATATAGTCGAGAAAAGACGTGGGAGTACGATACATATCAGCCTCCCCGGGCAATACAGGGGCAATGTTATGTTAACATATAACCGTATTTTATTCAATCCACAAACCAAACTTAACCCAGTCTTACCTAGTTATACATATTATACCAAAACTTTAATTGCGAATCTCTGTTAATATAATAAATTAGCGAACCACCCCGGCTTCGCACGGGCGCAAAATTGTCGACATACCCGGTGGATTTTACAAAAAAAAAAATCTGGCATAAGAACCTTGTCTGGAGAATTACGAATACAACAAATAAAGAATAAGACAAATAGGTCCAGCCGTTCTCGAGTTTTGCGCTTAGAAACACATTTAGTTATTCATTTTTTCGTTTTAATTAAAGTTAAATAATAAATAAATAAATAAATTTTTATTATAAAAATGTTATATAGATTTATTATAAGTAACTGTTGTTATTATTTTATTGTAATTCTTATTGACTGCCTCGTTGGTCTAGTGGTCGCAAAGCGCAACTGCTCCTTTTTGGGTTTAATTGTCAGGTCGGGCAGATGTTGTTTGGTCTTCCATCAGGAATTTCTTAGTAGCAGCCTCGGAGTCTGGATTTGTGCCCGGTTGATGGCAATAGGCTCGCCCCCTATTACATGGGACTAAAAAACATAACTGGCGAAATGTGGGTGTACTAATGGGTACACCTCTGCCTAACCCTTCGGCGATTACAGGCGTGATGTTATGATGTTATGTTACTAATATTATAAAGTGGAAAGATTTGTACTTTTGAGTGTATGTTTGTTGGTAATAAATAAACTCAAAAACTACTGTGCCGATTTCACCAAGCTACATTTACCCTGAGTAATATAGGCTATATCATATTTTCAAAAAAGTTAGGGATCCGTAAGAAAAATCACGCGAACAAAGTCGCGGGGAGAGTGCTAATATAAGATACAACAGAAAGCTTTTCCTGTCATTTTAAATAAAAAAGTAAAATAACTGGCAAAGACAACAGTTAGCAGCAAGGCGTATATATCAAGTATTAAAAAAAAAAACAATGAAAAGAAATTGTGCGGCATTAACCACTGTTAACACACTGTATATTCATCATCCAAGCTTTAAATAAACAATTAAAGAAAAATAAAGGCAAACGCAACAGTATTGTTACAGAGAAGCCTAGAGCGATGGTCGCGGTGCGAACAGCTGTATCGATTGATGAAACCAGGTCACCTGGGCTACTGCAACCACTCTGAACCCAATTTAATAATAATAAATAATAATAATAAATTTAGTACAATTTTTTATTCAATTAGGTCGAAGTGGTTTGTTGATGTGAAAATATTTGAATAGGTATCTTAACTTCCTAACTAATATTATAAATGCGAAAGTAAGTTTGTTTGTTTGTTACCATTTTACGCCTAAGCCACTAAACCGATCGTCCTGAAATTTTGCATATACGTTGCCAGGTGTACAGGAACAAACATTATGACCTTTAATCCCGAAAAAAAAAGTACTGTTCCCGAGAGAAATCACAATAACGTTCTTTTGACGATAGATGGCGCCACATATCTTTCGAATTATGATCGAATTTTAAACTTAATTTGCGAGCGAAGCTGCGGGCGAAAGCTAGTTACTAATAAACAGTAGTTCATTTTATGTTTAGTTTAATTTGTGTGTTAGCATCGTCTTAGAGTAATCTGTAAGATGTTGTGTTTATAAAAATGAATAAATAAATAAATAAAATTAAATAAATAAAAATCCTTGTCATCGGTGAAGGAAAACATCGGGAGAAAAATTTGGATTTAAATAATATAAAGAAATCGCCAATCCGCTTTGAGCAGGCCTGGTGATCAGTGCTCGTACCTTCTCTGTATGAAAAGAGGGCTTTGCTCTACAGTTGAACAATAATAGGCTGATATTAGTTAGTGTTATAGTAGTTAATTGCGATAAGTTTTAATGTTCATCAGATAACTTTTATGGAGCTTAGAACTATCTAACCAAGCTATATTGCGCGCGTTCCTAAGAATTTGTAGAACTGCTACACTGGTTAGTACACAACTGAAACTCGGAAAGCATTTTTTTACATCTTGCTGCAAATGTCAGCAAAAAATATAAAGATATCCTTTTACGATAGGTATACTATTAAGAAAGGGTAAACGCATGTAAGCCTGTTTCCTTTATCAGCAAAACCCAATAGTCCACGTCAGCGTTCAACCAAAAATGAGTTTCTGAACGACAGTCCAGTATGTACTTCGAACCTGATTACGCTTCAACCGCAGTTCTCCGTATCGTGTCGTCACATGTCGCCCGATTACGTGCGATCCCATTCGAATTTGGTGTTAATTAGCTCTTCTAAGGCATCGTTCAGATAGATTGACATTTGTCAGTTTGACATAATTGTACTATCTGACATATAGTTATGTCACAATAGTGAAAATATGTCGACCTGTCAAGTAGACACAAATATGCACTTTTGAAGTGCCATGGAGTTGGTTATGCAGTCAGAAACTTGAAGAACTCGTTCCAAACAGTATATTCCTATGGAGAAGAACGAGGAAGAAATTAAATGGAAACTCTTTTAAATAAATAAGATCTATAGGTACAACGTGAAAACATCAAAAGCAAAAGGTCTGGCGACCAAAAAATTTTATGAAAAATTGAATAGTCGTTAATTAAAAAAAAAAACTACAAAAGTTACTTCAATTATTGGTATAATACGCGCCACGAAAGATGAGTCTTAACAAGCGTCAGTTGGCGTCAGTGATGGGGAGCTTGTGCTGTTATGGATGTACGAAATAGTTATCCATAATTAGTGTATCTATTCAGGGATATTTCGATGAGATTTACATTAAAAAGTTTGTGTGAAGTGTCAAGTCTCATCTTTCGTGGCGTGTATTGTAATGTCTACACTTAGCAAAATTCAAAAGCGATATTCTTGAGAAATAATTGTTGTTACTTTGATAAAGGACTTATTTCATAGTAGTACTGAATTCAAAATACTATATTTCTAAAAACATGACATTTCAATCAATGTATTCGAAAAAATCGCCTTCGTCATGTTGTTAAGTATCTACTTGTTTTTGCTCGTGACTGTACAATGTGTGAACATCGAAACTAAAAAAAAAAAGACGGGTTGCACTCCGGGAGTGCCGGCAGAAGTGAAAACTTGATTATTAACGTTGAGCATGTTTGATATTTTGGAATGGTTAGGGAATAATTTTGCACCAATTGCTTTATCAGTATAAAAGTACTATCATTTATGTGGTAGAATACGATATTCATTTATTTCGCTATCGTACACAAACATGACAATTTATATTACATTAAAAATTTAACACTTTAAAACTATTACAATTATTTTACATTAAAAAGTTATACACGAACATTCGCGCAAGCGCCCTGCGCTGCCTAAACGAAACAGTAGGCCCAGGCATACATTTTCGCCGCGCCGTAGAGAGGGAATAGCTGTCTACTCTCCATCCGTCTTACGCTTTTTCGATCAGGTCACGTGTCCTGACGCGAGTTTAAGATTTTATACCCATTACAGAAAAAGTGCTCAACGCCGCTAAAGAAGTTTTCACTTCAAAAAACAATGTGAAATTTTATAGTCAGTATTACAATGATGTCAAACTGACAAGTGACCACCACCGCTTCTGTCTGGACGGCGCCTTACTGATCAACTATCACTCTGTAGAACTAGAGTCATTACGTCGCTATTATCGGTTGTATTGGTCAATTAAGCCGATGCTGACAGGGGAATAATCTCGAATGATTACGTAATGTTTCCTTCGGGAATTCTGGATATTGAGTGTTGAATGATTTATCTTGTTTTTATGAGCACCATAAATCACTCGTAATATTCGTGTTTGTAATATTTTGAGCCTGAACGAAGAAATTCTAAATTCTTTATTATTCTTCTAACAACTATAATTGAGTATGAGATTTTTATTTGTTTGTTTAAACGCGCTAATCTCTGGAACTACCCAGGCGGATTGGAAAAATTCTATTTGTACATGATAGCAAAATTTATGAAGAATATTATAGGCACATCACGCTACCACCCAGGGGAGCGGGGCAGTAAGCAAAGACGTTACCGAACGTAGGTAATACCGCAGAGTATAGCTTGCCAATGATATAACAACATACCATCACGCCTGTAATCTCCGACGGGTTAGGCAGGGGTGTGCCAGTTGTTTTTAAGTCCCATGTAATAGGGGGCGAGCCTTACCATCAACAATCAACCGTCATTTATTTATTTTAGATTATTATCAACCGGGCACAAATCCAGATTCCAAGGTTGCTACTGAGATATTTCTGATGGAAAACCCTAATAATACTTTGTCCTACCTGAGAGTCGAATTCAAGACCTCATACTCAGCAGTCGCGTTTTGCGACCACTAGACCAACGTACAATCAACAAAGTAGATAGGTAATATGCAGGGTCGTCAAATAAAATAGTGTTTTTTTTAGCAACCGATGGATGTTATCAAAAGTAATTTAATTTAAAAAATAAACAGTTTATTAATTAGGTTTCAATCGTAGACATCCATCGGTTGTTAAGAAAACCCCAACTATATCTGACGACCATGCATAAGTATCTACTTTGTTGACTGTACATAAAAACCACAAAAGTACATAATAAAAAATTAAAAAGTCACATTAACACTAGCATGAGAGGCGTGCGCCATAACCACTGGCGCCATCACGACATCCACAGACATCAAACAAGGCGGTTATCTATGGATAAATATTCACATAAATAAACAAGTCATAAATAAACTACAACTCAATCATCAAACGTGATTATTTTCTTCGGGTACTACTCGTAAATCTCAACGTAATGCTGGGACTGTATTAGCGGGCGAAGATTCGTGTCGCGTTGGCGCGCTAAAACATCGTGTATCCGCGATATTCTTGTCTATATTAGACGGGCGAAGATTCATCGTGCCGGATTATGTTGTTCTCTGTTGTGCGGCATAACGTAGGTCTTTTCAAGCGAGTATTGTCGCGACAAATCCTTTGATGCGCGCCAGTTTACCGACAGTGCCCCGATCTTCTTCTTTATTGTGTGGACAGTAAGGTCTTACGATCCCACACACCCTAGTGTCAGGGTTTCTAAACCGCCTCAAGGGCCTCTGACATGGTTTGAGTAGAACAGTAAGTCCTGGTTTCCTCACGATGTTTTCCTTAACCGATGACAGTGATAGTACATCATCTTCGCCCGAATACTACTAGTACTAGGCTACACCTACGTTACTTCAGTGTCGTCCAGATTTTGTAGCTGGTCCCCCCCCCCCTCCTCCCAATGTAAACAAGAACATCGCTTATACACGATGAATCCTCGCCCGCTAGTGTAGCCACAGCATAACACGAATATTCGCCGCAGCCCGATAATGTAGCCCCAGTATAAACATGCGGTTATATCTCAAAACAAACAGCGATCTAATAATACTGTGAAGGAAGGTCTATGCCCTGTCGGAAATAGCCACGGTGTGCCAGTGTGTGCGGTACGATGGGCCACGGCTTCCATTGTGTACAGTCAGGGAAACAGATAGGTATGCAGGGTCGTTAGATATAGATTTCAATGAAACCGAAATTTTTATTGAATGTAATTTAATTTAAAAACGTAGATAATGGTGCCGATTACCTTGGTCACAAACTAAACTAAAATTTGACTATTTCCATCTTTTTCTGTCCAATAAAACAAGAAAGAGACTAATGTAAATAAGAGCTGTCAATTTTTGGTCAATCTGACACATCCATACAGTCATAGTTGAAATCTTAAAACGCATGGATTAAAAATACGGAAAAGTTCAAGGCAAAACTAATTTGACATCGATAACTTAGTTCTTTAATGTCACCGTCCTTTCCTTTCGCTGTATGTTAGTAAGAGATGTCAATTCTCTAAATTTTGTCTAGTTTGTGAAAAAGGGAATCGGCACCATTGAACAGTTAATTAATTAAATTAAGTTTCAGTAAAATACATCCATCGACTTTTAAGAAAACTTCAACTATATCTGACGACCCTACATACCTATCTGTTTTGCTGTGTGTACATGACTGACAACTGTTGAATAAAGGAGTAGGTTCACACTGGATTATTCATGAGGTGAATAAAATTGCTGTGTGTGACCAGTGACCGAGTTATTTGGCAATGCATTGTAATTAGGTGATGTTGGGATTTTATTCCTGTTTTGCATTGGACATTGGTGGTCAAATATGGTGTTCAATTTTTGAAAGGGTTAGGCAGAGGTACACCCAAATTCCACATGTTTAAGTCCTATGTAATACGGGGCTAGCCTACTGCCGACAACCGGGCACAAATCCAGACTTCCGAAGCTGCTACTGTGAAATTCCTGATGGAAAAACTCAATAACTTTTTGCCCAACCTAGGAATTGAACTCGAGACCTCACGCTCAGCAATTGCGCTCTACAACCACTAGACTAACGAGGCAGTTACAACTAGGCACTTTTTAATCATGTTAAATGCCGGGACCGATGAAAGAAAGCCTTGCAATAGGACAGTATGGGCTGTTATAATAATAATAACCACCGGTAATTTGGACCCTATTTTCGAAACTCGCGGTGGGTTACTATTTTTGATATTATTATATGATTATATTTTTGTAATCACATTAATAAATTGTTATTTCGTCATGTATTCTTTTTTTTTTGGGCAATATTTATTTATTATTATTTTTTTATTTAAGTTCTTTCTTTTGTTAAAATACTTCTTTAAATTATAACGAACATTAAAAAAGAAAATAACCAAATCGGTCCAGGCATTCTCAAGCGATAAGCTTGCCAACAAACTGCATTTTAAACTTAAATAGAGGACAAAGCCGAACGCTGTAACTGTATTCCAAATCTTGAACAAATCACTGCTCGAAATTCTATACCCAGATCTAACTTATCAAGATTACCTGACTTCCCAAGTAACACGGATTACGTGACACCTCTAGACAGGGTTGCCAATTCTTTGTCTGTCAAAAATAGTAGTTTTAAAATAATAACCTAAAAAATATAGTTGATATTGTAAGATGAAAAAATAAATAATAAGTAGATAAAAGTGAACAAAGTGAAGTACCTTCTGTTAACTTGACATATATACCAGAATAATGTCCAGAAATAGTTATTGAAATTTCGTTTTATGCTTACATTTTTAAATAAAAAATATTGCTTTGAGTTTTATTGATGCATTTAAAAATAAAGTTGTTTTTTTTTTTTGTTGAACATAGTTGTCGGGCCTCTAAGGCACTTTGCACATAGAGCAACTATTGCAGCAACTGGCAAATGGCAATTACCTGTTTACATATATTTCAATTGGACTGCGCACACATAGCAATTCGAGTTTCGAATTCCAGTGATCGTCAACAATTATCAGTTGCTGTAATCGATGACTAAGTAAGTTCTTAGCGGCAACTAGCAACTGTTAAATATTATACCGTTAACGCTGATTGCTGCGTAGATTTAGCAACTCGGCTATGTTGCTCACAGATTGCCATAAAGTTGCGGAAACCGTAGACGTTATAGGAGCAATTATTAACTTTTTACAGAAAAAATGTTGATAGTTGCCTCAACTTATGTTGCTCCGTGTGCAAAGCGCCTAATATAGTAGGATATTAGAGGCATAGTAGGTTTGTCAACCCTACCTCTAGATAATGAACCACCTGGGGATTCACCCCAATCCCTTCGTTCCCACACGACCCTTTAATGGTTGCTGACATAATTAAATCGGCGATGTGCCTAAATATACAATTACTTAACACCTTTAGAAAATATAAAATCAAGCGACCGTTATCTGACGCTCAAAGATAGTCGCCGAAAATACGCTGTTTTCATATTTGTGAAGTACTTTAACTTTCATAGTCATGTAACATAACATCAGGCCTGTAATCCACGAAGGGTTAGTTAAAGGTGTACCCATTAGTGCACCCAGATTTTGCAAGTTATGTTTAAGTCCTATATAATAGGGAGCAAGCCTATAGCCATCACAAATCTAGACTCCGTGTTTGCTACTGATAAATACCCGATGGAAAAACCCAATGACACTTTGCCCGACCTGGGGATCGAACTCAAGACTTCATGATCGTTGCGACCACAACACGATAGTCGAGGCAGTCGAGAAAAAAAAAGATCACACACTTAATAAGCCTTCTCTAAGTAATTAAGAATTAATTTAAAAAAAACTGTTCTTAAAACTGCGTGAAACATAACGCAAAATGAGTCTTCGCTAACTGATCAAATTGCGCAGAACGTAAATTTTTCAACAGAAACATTCATGTAGCCCTAGTAAAACAGTTGGTCTGTTTCTGGGTAAAGGCAATGAACCTGTAACTCAATATCGCTTTTAACGACTAATGTGTTTCGTCTACTGACGCTAGAGATTGTTTCCGCACTGATTCGAAAAATGTTTAAGCATATTTTGTTACTATCTGCTTGTAAAGAGCGTTTACCCTGTAAAGCATTTCATACTTTTTATTTGGTCCTAGTTTCCGCGCCTTCGTCCGCGCGATCTTTTTCACCCGCGTGTGTACGGCATTTTATACAAACTTTCAAGTCCTTATTTTTTTAAATGAATGAACCGATTTTTATGTAATTTCCTACACATAGGCTGTATACATAGCTCTAAAAAGTTAGTTCAAAACACTTGAAAATTTGTATGTAGCTTATGTGTGAGGAGATGAAAACGAGACTAATGCGCATTTACATTCAAGAATTACTTCAAACTTCGGGTTGCTATTGAGAAATTCCTATTAAAAAAACCCAATGATAATGATTTATGCTGTTGTAAATATGCATGCTCAGTCGCACTAAAGACCAACGGGCGGTGGAAAATTCTGAAGAGATATAAAGTCAAAGTCAAAACATTTATTTCAATTAGAACATTTACAGACACTTTTGAATTGTCAAGAAGACGGTCAGTTAGTCCGAAAATTGAAGCTAGTTGCTCATTCCAAAATAAAGGAAGGCCTCTATGAAGAAGAACGATCAAAAAACTCCACGGCACTCTTACATTTATAATACGAACACTTTAAACTATTAGGTACATGAAGAAGAAACGTCAACTTGACACCTAATAACGTGCTAAAGACCCAACCGTAAAGGAAGAGCCTCGGCACGTCCCGAGCTCTCCGGCCGGATTATGGCCGATCAGAAACCAATTTATTTCCTCCATTAACGTCTAGATAGGAACGATACAGACAGCGGAAATTTTACTCTTGAACCGTGTTATGAAGAGGCTCTCGACGAGTATCTATAAGTAAAATTGAGAGTTCTACTGTAAATTCTATTCTTCTTGTAATTTCTATAGCAATACGTTTGTTGTTACAAAAATAAACGATGTCTATACTAATATTAAAAAGAGGAAAGATTTGATTGTTTGTTTGCATTGAATAGGCTCCGAAACTTCTAAACCGATTTGAAAAATTCTTTCACTGTTTGGAAGCTACACTATCCCCGGGTAATATAAGCTAGGTATATTTTCAAAAAAGTTAGGAATCCGTAAGGAAAATCACGCGAAGTCGCGGCGAGTGTGCTAGTAACAAATATTTAAAAGGATACAGAAAACAATGTCCCATAATTTATAATCTTAAAAAATTTGTCGCTTTTTCATCTCAACGATCATCAATATCAAAAAACAAACGTTTTTAAATAGTCCAGTAAAAAATATACAAAAACAACAAAGATAATGCCAAAAAAAATTGTGCGGTCAGGATCGAAGTATATACATACATATAAATAAATAAACCTAATAAAAGCCTTTTAAAAACAATATTTTACTGGATCGTTATTAATACACGGTTTCATAACATCATAACCAGTTTATATCCTGCATGTCATCAAATAAACTCGGGAACAAGCTCTCAATTATTAATAGAGGCAGTATATTTAACTCGAACCTCGAGTGCAAAGGTTACACGAACTAATTAGTGTGCAGAGTGTCCTCTTGTATGAGCGCGTGCAACTGTGTATAAATATTACACGTGTTCGTTGCATTCTAGGGTCGCGGACAAGCGCGGACGCACCGTTTGTAGGCACTAAGGGTTTGCCAACAAACCAAATTCGCGAAAAAATCTTATGTTGGAATTTGTTATTCTAAGTAAACACCCAAATAAAATTATTCTGTGTGTTTATACCAGCTTTTTATTTAATCAGATATGCTTTTAAACTGTAAAAGCTTCATTAAAATCGATTCAGTAGTTACGAGTCTCGTACTTGGCCGATTTTATGTGACCGTGACCACATCCTTTGTCGAGGGTTTGATCCGCATCTAGTTGTTGATTTTGTTCGAAAGAGTCCGGCCCTGGAACGCAAAGGCTATTAGGAGGAACACGGATGGGTTTTAGTCGTAACAGTCTGACACTATTCCGCTCCGCCTAGAGCAGAAGAAGTATTTGATGAATTCCCATTCTTAAAAAAAAAAACTTAATACTAATCCTAAACCTCTTGATGAAAACCGCGCGTACTCTAAAAGACCTAAGCGTACAGTCGGCGGTTTTGATATCATGTAGAGATGATTATTATTAAAAACTGCGTCACTATAAATGAATCCTATATTGACGATGCATTCACAAACAAACCCAAACCACGTATCAAGGCAACCCACACATTTGTTTGCCAAGCCAATCAGCCAATCAGACACCGCACTCTGAATTGCCGACGACATACGCACACATAAACAAAACAACATTATTCCAGTACACCATTCGTTTTGAATACACGCTGATGAAACAGTACAAAATTGCCAAGTCAAGCTTGCCACAGAGTACTTTATCAAATGAGGAACATTGACAACGCCTGTGCAATATTGGAGCCTGTAATCAATTCAGGTCGCGACGAGACCATCAATTGATGTCCTTGCTTCAATTTAGAGCCTTTTGTTGGGCTGCAAAAGTGAAGCGAATTTGTTACACTGTACATTTTAATTTGGACTCGTTTGTTGTCGATTGATGTGAAAGTAAAAGGGAAAAAGAGCAATGGAAATTGTAGTTTGTGTGGGAGTTGCCTTGTATGGGGGGTAAAAAGGCACATCACATATGTAGCCGTTAACTACGTATTCTGTCCATTAAACGTAACATTGAGCAGAAAGTATTGCTGGGAATTGTCCTTTGTTTTGGGTGTGCAAAATTACTGTTTATGGTAGAGTGCAATATAAACGTTGTCCTTATAGGTACTACACGCAATAGTACATAGGTCGTGGAGGTATTTATATTAAGCTTATTAAATGAAAAAAATACAAATAAGTTGTAAAAAAACGGAAACGAATATATCGCAATGAACAAAGATAGGAAGAATATGGAATTTTCGATTACGTTAATTGTCTTTTTACACCCATTAGGTATGTATATTTGAGAAATCGCCGTCCTATCGGACTATGTGACAAGAAATGCGCCTGTGTTTGCGCTCACACTTATGCACAATTAATCTCCTGCGAAATTCGACCAGGAAAATATTATTAATTAGCCTTACAACAAGGACAAATAATAAAGCTAAGTAAAAAACATTTATTTTAAACTTTATAAAACTTAATGCGGTCAGTTCAGTGCTTGAACTAAATACAACAACAGTAAAGCCTCCTATAATATTGATGGCGGTCCCAAATGGGAAGATACGAGTTATAAATATTCCATTTTATATATCTGGGACCGCGCTATTAAATGTTAGGACCGAAGGACCATTGAACCATCATTTGTTGGAAGAGTGAGATGGCGCTATATAAAAGTATTGTTGTCTCTGTCTCTTTCGGAAATGATGAATCTGAATTCAGATAGTGGAAAGGTTCGGTCACGTATCGATATGAAATATTATTAGAAGAGTTTTTAAAGGCGATTCTTCTATTTTTATTTTTTGGTAAAGTAAATTTTCAATAAATTATTTATTTATTTAACTTTGCCCCACACTAGGAATTTCTCCTGTATCGTGAGTGTGTTTACAAAAACAATTATCTGTAGGTCATACAAATATTTGTTCCGTGAGGAAATCAAACTCGCGACACGCAGCGTAACAGCCAATTGTTCAGCCACAGCGCCAGTTAAGAAAAGGTTCTATAAATTCTCTTCGTCAAACGTAATATTACATTCATGAACCTAAGAATCAAACTGTTGGCAAATAAATCTTCTGTTTGACTTAGTACCGAAAGTTGAAATTACGTTTCGTATTTTTCTACCGTTCCCTTGAGGAGCACTGGAATAGGCCGACTTTCATTGTACTTTAATTTAAAAGAAAAATGAGTATTTGAAACCATAATTAAGTTTGAAAAAGAAATTTGTTTGGGGTCGAGCTATTTTTATTTTATGAAGGTGTTCTTTTGGTACTTAAGTTAAATAAGGTTCTTCCCTAAATGTCACGAACGTAACCGGTTATTTAAAAATATGGGAACTTTGAAAATACCCTAAAAACAAGTGTATATGGCGCAACATTAGGTTATTTTAAAAAAAGTCAATGAACTCTAAGTCTTATAATAATAATGTTATTTCACCATTTTACAATAGTTTTATTTTTTCTTATGTAATAGAAGAAGAAGATTGACCTCAATAATGAGTTTACGAATGAATAATGTAAAATACATACGTAAGCAATCAAACCCTAGACAGCAATTTACAATCCGGATATGCTAAACCGTGACACATAACACAGAAGCCAATTTCTCGGCGACATCTGTGTGCCCATCAAATTAATCCAGCGAGAGACAAAGTCAAATACCCCAATTCACGACATCGTCTCTAAGGACCAAAATAGTTTAACCTCGACCTTCAGAGGACCAACAAAATAAACACGAAAAAATTCACGCCTGCGGAATGTACGTTAAAAGATTAACAATGCACATTAATTACATTATCAAAGACTAATCTAATATCTGCCAGATGTGCTGTTGTGGTTATTGCGTTGACTACAACGTTAGGCTATAAAGAATTTTATAGACTGTTTGTAGGAGCAATATTAAATGCCGGCCGTACCTAATTGTTTACACCTACACACGTAGTGTTTCAGTATGGTTGAATCGATTATGGTGTTTATATAGGCGTGTCAAAAAAAGCAACACATTCCTGTCGGAAAGAGTGAGGTGTTGATGAAATCTATACAAATGTAAAACTAGCTTTTGCCTGCGACTTCGTCCGCGTAAATGTCGATTAGCGCGGCCGCAGACGAAGTCGCGGAATCAAAAGTAGCCTATGTGGGGTTCAAACTAACCCCAAGTTTAAACCTCAAGGAAGGACATACATAAGCTACTTTTTATTCCGCGACTTCATCTGCGTCCGCGATGACCGACATTAACGCGGACATAGTCACGAGAAAAAAGTAGTAACATAATATGTATAAGTTTAAAATCTTCTCCGTATGAGAAGAGGCCTTTGCCCTGTAATGTGACAATAATAGGCAGGTATTATTTTATTATTATTATCACATTTATAACCTTCACCCAAAGTGTGATTGTCGGCTTTTATAACAATAACAAAAACTTGCGTGATCACTATGAATCACGACATAAAAGAAACACGACAAAATTGTAATTCTTAATGCGGTGACTTTCCATTTTCCCTGAAGTGACTCTAATTTTCCTTTCGAGCGACCTTCGCAATGAAAATTTAGTTAATGAGTAGGTACATGTGTATATTTACGTATATTCTACATTATTAAAGTAGAAAATGTGAGCAGTAGTACGTCAGAAATCAACGTTCTTTGAAATCCGATTACGTTGAGTTTGTTACGTATGTCTAATGCGGTTTTATGTTAATCTGACAAAGGCGGAATGGTCAATGGTGCAGATTAAATTTCGAATGCGAAACTGCAAGCGGTAGCGGAGAATGGGGTATGTCTATATGCTCCATTGACCTCAAATGTCAGCTGGAACGGCAGGTATGGGGTCTGCAGGAGGCGGAATACAAGTATTGTAGCGTTATTTCGAAAAGCACTATATCCAGCTTTGGTCGGCGATGGGCTAAGTTAATCGATTTTGGTCTCTTACATAAAATGATAATACCTACTCGTATCAACATAACAGAGAAGGTACGAGCATTCATCACTACGCTTGGCGGATTGGTGATTTCAGACTTATATTATTATTTTTTTGTTTTTTTTTTTATTTAATTTAAGTTTCTTTTCTCCGCGTCGTCGTCCGTAAGGTTTTTCTATGCGGAACCCAAATACCTATTTTTGTAAATTTAACATTGCTTATGATACTTGCTGATTATTTAGCTTTAATCTAGCTAGCTTAAAAATATAGCTCATAGGTTAAAGATGTTTAAATCGGTCAAATAGTTTTAGAGTTCATTTATTACAAACAAAAAAATCTTTACTCTTTATAATATTACTTTAAATAAATCCAGGCCGATTATAATAAAACAATAACGCCAACCTAACAGACCCAGAAAACCAAAACCCATTTCACAAACGTATCTAATAGAACACATTAAATTCGAAATAAATGCTACAAAACTATACAAACACAGTATTGTTTGATGTACAAACGAGATAGTACGGCGGCATTGAAGTCAATACTCGTGCGCCTACCGAACATTGATAACACAAAAACATGGCTGACAAGAGCCAGACGTTTAACGTAAACTGAGAAAAACAATACACATTGAATTAGAGATTTGTTGGAATTACTGATGGATTATGAGCTAGTGATGTGATACTGCTTGTAAAAATGTCGTGGTTGAGATGCCCGCCCCTCATGCATTTTTTTTTTTTTTAGTTGTTAAAAATCATCAAATTTGTCCTTCCGCCCTGGGTGAGGCGGAAGGGACTGTCACACTTTTACTGACTAAAAAACCACCCTGATCCTTCTGTTGCCGTTCCGGGGCTACGGTATCCTGTTATGACGTCCCGCAACCCCGGCAGGCGTTGGCCCCATTGGGGGCCCCGTCCCTGTGCTGACAGCTCTTTGAGGCGCGCGCGAACAGAACGAGCCCACAACCTTATGCATGAGGGGCATAAGGTTGTGGGCTCGTTCTGTTCGCGCGCTGTGGGCTCGAATCCGGGCAAGTACCTACCAATGTGACTTTTTCAATTCATATGTACTTTCCAAGTTTTCGAGCCTCGGAAGGCACATTAAGCTGTTGGTCCCGGCTGTCATACGTGGATCTTTGGAAGTCGTTACGGGTCGTCAGAAACCCAAATGTCTGACAATCAGTCTTACCAAGGGATATCGTATTACCCAGTTACTGGGTTGTGGAGGGGGAAGTCTGACGAGTATTACCAAGGGATATCGTATTATCCAGATACTGGGCTGTGGAGGGCAGACAGGCAGTCGCTCGATGTAAAATACTGGTATTCAGCTGCATCCGGTTAGACTGGCAACCGACCCCAACAGTAAGAAAAAGGCTAGGCAAATTGATTGATGTGGTACTGCTTGAGCTAGACTGCTCATAGCGCCGCCGTCAGAGGATTAATCAGTCATCAAAGCTTTTGGTAGCCTAGATTAGTTTGTCAAATGTAGTAGCATCAAAGTTTGTGGCAGCCTAGCTTAGTTTGTCAGACGTATTAGACCACGACATGAGCAATCTATCTTTATCTAAATATATAAAAGCGAGAGGTCACTCACTTACTCACTCACTCATCACGAAATATCGTATGAAGATGAAATTTGGCAAGGAGGTAGTTTTATAGTTAGTCGACTACCGCGAAGAAATGATTTATCAAAATTCATCCCTTAAGGGGATGAAAAGTGGGTCCAAAGTTTATATGGAGATAGACATTGACGCAGACGAAGTCGCAGACAGAAACTAGTCTATCTTAAAGCTGAAGAGTTTTTTTGATTCCTTTTTTAAAAGTGCTTCTAAAAACTATCAGCCTGATTGGACAAAAACTTAATGTATATTTACGAGGAATAGTACATAATAACATCACGCTACGACACACAGGAGCGGAGCAGTAACTAAAGAGGTAACTTAATGCGGGTGAAGAAATCCAAAGTCGCGGGCAATAAATAACTAGTTTCATATAAAGAAAAGCGTTAGGTAGAAGTTGGCGACAGTCATAAAACAAACTTCATTAAAAAGCGCAAAGCAAAGGCGAAATATAATTAGTTTGCCAACGAAAAGTAACCAGCAATTAACAGCTGCATATAAATACACTACAGAGTGCTCTGAGTCTTCTAGTTTGTGCATATTTACTGTAGTACCTAAATAAATACAAACTAGAGGTTATGTCAGATGGATGATTTTATACCGCGTTGACTTCACACACCAAGGATTACCTCTAATGATTACGAGATAACTCTTCGAGAATTCTATTCTATTCTGGTATTATAAAAACAGAACATCACGCCTGTAATCCCCGAAGGGTTAGGCAGCTGGTACCCATTAGTACACCCACATTTCGCCAGCTATGTTTAAGTCCCATGTAATAGGGGGCTAGCCTATTGCCGTCAACTAGGCAAATACTGACACAGAGGCTTTTTTTTTCCAAGGCTGCTACTTAAAAATTCCCGATGGAAAAACTCAATAACACTTTGCCCTACCCGGGAATCGAACCCAAGACCTCATGCTCAGCAGTTGCGCTTTGCGACCACCGAGGCAATAGTAAACTGTGACGACATTTTTTAGCCAAATCAAACAATTAACTTTTTATTGATTTCAAGGCAGCAAAACATCAATTTTTACTGTTTATTGAAAAATCGGGACTTTAGTGCTATACAGTGTTTTTTTTTTTAAGAAAATGTCTTTTGTTGGTTTTTAGTAAAAAGTTTAATTACCCAAATTGTCTGTCTTAACCAAAATATTTAAAAAAATAACTTTCACTAATCTCATAAGCATTGGCACATCCTTATTCCGGATACATAAAACGCAGACTTAAACATAACGTGACGTACAACTATCATTGTCGGAATGATTGGCAGCTGTTAGTTTTCGAGAAACAATCGTAAACACGATACTACGCGCACTACGATATTATTTGTTTTTTTAGTTGGAATATCCTCATCGTACGAAGATAATAAGCTCTGTTTGTCCTTGACTGCACAACCGGTCTGACGTCTGAGCAACAATATTTAGGACTCTAAAATTAGATTCTACAGACATAATTAAGTTGCAGTTTTTTCAGTTTATTTTTCAGTATGTCTGCTTCAAAATTGTTCAGGTAATACTGGGGCTACACTAGCGGGCTACGGCGAATATTCGTTTTCACGCGATGAATGTGGTCGGGTTGATCGTTGCAATGCGCAGTATTCGGGCGAAGACGATGTACTATCGAGGCACTGTCTGTAAACTGGCGCGCATCAAAGACACACATACATAATATAAACCCACGCCTTTTTCCCATGGGGGTAGACAGAAACCACAGAACAACACCTGCTACGATCCTTACATACTCCTTTCGCCTTATCGACGTTCATACATCTCAAAGGGATTGTCGCGACAATATTCGCTTAGGTGGCTACACTTACGTTACGCCGCACAACAGAGAACAACACAACCCGGTACGATGAATCTTCGCCCGTCTAATGTAAACAAAAACATCGCGTATACACGATGTCTGACGATGTTTTAGCGCGCCAACGCGACACGAATCTTCGCCAGCTAATGTAGCCCAAGCAACACAAGATAGATTTGTCGTTGATAACGACGAAAAGGACTATTCTTTTCATTTCTTTTTAAAACGAAAAGGAAGATTACAGAAAGAGATACATCACAGTATAAGGAATTTTCCTTTTTAAGCGCCGTTCAGAGGCATGACATAATTGTAGTTATCTGATATACTCGTATTATTATGATTTATCTGACATGTTATTATGTCAGATACTACAAATATGTCGTGATGACTCAGTGATTAAGGCCCGCCTCTAATGCATGAGGTAGCGGGTTTGACAACGGGCAAAATCCAAAGTGCATTTTTAAAATCATAACTTAATCATCTATCTACGAACGGGAACAGAGCGATAATAAAAAACATAGCGGGTAAAACGTATGGATCAGTTGCTTTTTTCGTGAACTCAGGTTTGTTTCCATAGTAAAAGTTGTACATAATGATGAGTACAATGACCCCTCTTATCATTTTTGGTAAACACAAAATAAACTGCCCCGCCGAGGCTGACTACCTCGTTGGTCTAGTGGGCGCAAAGCGCGACTGCTGAGCATGAAGTCTTGGATTTGATTCCCAGGTCGAGCGGTGTGATTGGGTTTGTCCATCAGGAATTTCTCAGTACCAGCCTCGGAGTCTGGATTTGCGCCCGAATGATGGCAATAGGCTCGCCCCCTATTACATGGGACTTAGAAACATAACTGGCGAAATGTGGGTGTACTAATGAACACACCTCTGCCTAATCCTTCGGGGATTACAGGCGTGTTGTTATGTTATGAAATAAGCTTTTTAAAGATACTATTCACACCAATGCCTTTTCCTTCCAGTACTCAAGCCATTACGAGAATGACAGGCACGGAAATAAAAACAAAATGGCTTCCGGGATCGTTTGTGTTTGATGTTCATGCATTATTTATTGTGTTTGCTTTCAAAATGCATGCCGTAACTTCGAATAGCGGAGAAATAATACTCTCTATGTCGTTGAAGATGGAAAATGAAAAGCTTGGATGTTAGAAAACAATATCTATAAATCTTTTTTGTAGTATTTTGTTTCAGATTTTTCATTTTACTGAAATGTTTTGCAGTCATGTTTAAAAAAGAATTGGAACAAAAATTTCGTTTTTCAAATAGTAATTGGCTGTTCTCAAAATGAGAATTTCGAAAAAGATTTTCTCATTAAAGCAGCAGTAGCAGCCTCGGAGTCTGGATTTGTGCCCAGTTGATGGCAATAGGCTCGCCCCCTATTACATGGGACTAAAAACATAACTGGCGAAATGTGGGTGTACTAATGGGTACACCTCTGCCTAACCCTTCGGGGATTACAGGCGTGATGTTATGTTATGTTATTTTCTCATTAAAAAAATTGATGATTAACTGGATTTTTGATTTTGTTTTTTTTTTAATGATTTTATTATTTTTCATTGATTTCAATTCGACGATTTTATTGAAAAAAAAAATGGCTACACCTCTGCCTAACCCTTAGGGGTTAACAGGCGTGATGTTATGTTTATTATATTTGTATACTTTTTTATTGCAACCACAAGACCCGAGAACAATCAACACCTAATAGTTTATGAATAAAGCTACAGTTTATTTGAATGCATCGACGGCGGGCGCCACACTGTGTTTGTACTTCACTCTTAATGTTTATTGTTACAGTTGCTAGTTCATGTAGTAATGGCTTAGGAAATAGATTTCCTAGTATTTCATGACGATGTTTTATTTACAGAATTACAGATATATAAATTCTTAAAACTCTTCATTGGTCTAATAAAGCTTTTGTTCGATACAATAAGTATTCTTGTGTATTGCAAAAATGTTCCTCGGTTAATTTGGGTAAAGTGAGCTTCTAAGGGGTAGCTATTAAATTACGTGAGGCGATCCTGGCGATTTTTTTAAAGAGTTTGGGACATCCTAGCGTCATGCCTGTAATTCACGAAGGGCTAGACAAGCCCGCCACACTGTTCCCACCCACTGCTACTCCTGAAAGCCAGGATCAATAGTGGAGGCCACCAGAAAAGCGTCGAGGCAATGAAGCTCGACGAGTCCCAGAGAAACGATTAACTGTCTTGGGTCCCGCAACAAAATTAATCAGAAAATAATAGCGGAGGAGTAAGCAAAAAAATAGTTTCCACTTCCCTCCATACAAGCAGGAGACAGAACAGAACTAGGCCAATAGGCACAAAGGGACGTTTGCAACTGGGAAAAGCCCAGATTGCCAAGCACCACGGATTGCAATTATTACTAAATTAATGGGTCCTAATGTGATCTGTTACTTTTGATTCAAGTAATAGGTATGGAAAAAACGCACGGAAATTTGTTCTAGTTTCTACAAGGTCATAAAGGGCTAGGCAGAGGTGCACCCACATTTCGCCAGTTATGTTTAAGTCCCATGTAATAGGGGGCGAGCTTTTTGCCATCAACAACTCCAGAGCACAAATCCAGACTCCAAGACTGAGAAATTTCTGATAGAAAAACCCAATAACACTTTGCCCGACCTGGGAATCGAACCCCAAGAACTCATGCTCAGCAGTCGCGCTTTTGCGACCACTAGACAACGAAGCAGTTTAGGAAATTCATGAGGATATTCCACAATGAATCAAAAAAAATTGGCATATCCGCAATAACCGACATTCGCGGACTAACACGCGGGTAAAACCTAGTGAAAAATAATCACTTAAAATGTTCTTTGAGAATGAAATACGATAGCAACATTCGGACGTAATAAAAGGGGCTCCATTGAGAACAATAGCTTAACATTACTCACAGCCAGTGAACGTAATTTCAAAATGAGAGAACCGGATCGGTAGTTCACTTTAAAAATGTTCTGTGGAAAGGATATTACTTAGAAATTGTGTAGTGAAGGCGACGATAACTCTCGGTTGGAGAAAGGAAACGAATAGCGGACTGTATCATCAACATCTGCCAAGCCTTTTCCCAACTACATTGTGGTCGGTTTCCAGTCTATCCGGATGCAGCTGAATACCAGTATTTTACATGGAGCGACTCCCTATCTGACTGGTCTTTGGGGTCACGTAGTGGGGCGTGCAATTGGGTGTCCAGTGTGGAGCGGACCTGGTGTGCCCATCTTATTGGGCTGCGGCCTCTTGATCGTTTGCCATCAGCCATGCCAGTTACGATTAGCTGTTCAAGGTCGTGGAATTTTTTTCTGGCTATGTGGCCAAAAAACTCAAGCACTTTGCGCGTACAGTGGATAGTCTAGCTTGATTGTCTCGCGTAAGATTGTAGATATTATTAAAGTATAGATAGAAAAAATTCGCAATCTCAGTTTATTTCAAAGAAACCATTCACAGGCACTTTTGAATTGTCAAGGAGGCAGTCAGGCAGAAAGTTGAAGCTAGATGCTCGTTCCAAACAGTAGGTTTCCATGGAACTCGTTCCCAAGAAGTTTCATTTCTAACAATATATTTAGTACAATAGCAGCCAGAGGACGAAAATTCAAAGCATAGCTACTCCCTATCTTATATTTACTTCTATCTATCTTATTATATCTATCTCTTATCTTCTATATAAATAAAATTGAATGGCTAAATGTGTTGCTAAGCGCAATACTGGAGTACAGCTGAACCAATTTGGCTGATTCTTTTTTGTTGTGTTCGTAATTTACCGGAAAAAGATTTTATGAAAGAAAATTTTCGAAATATCCACAGGAAAAGAGGAAAATTCGCACCCGTGCGAAGCCGAGGCGGTTCGCGGTATGAAATAAATAATATTGAACTGTCAAAATGAGACCAATTACGGTCACAAATGTATCACGAGAATTGGTCAACCACGAGCAAGGTAAGCGTTAATAAACCCTTGAATTATTGCCCGTCGACTGAAAAAAACACACCCGTTGTGTTTCTACTAAAAAAAGACGGGTTGCACTCCGGGAGTGCCGGCAGAAGTGAAAACTTGATTATTAACGTTGAGCATGTTTGATATTTTGGAATGGTTAGGGAATAATTTTGCACCAATTGCTTTATCAGTGTAAAAGTACTATCATTTATGTGGTAGAATACAATATTCATTTATTGCGCTATCGTACACAAACATGACAATTTATATTACATTAAAAATTTAACACTTTAAAACTATTACAATTATTTTACATTAAAAAGTTATACACGAACATTCGCGCAAGCGCCCTGCGCTGCCTAAACAAAACAGTAGGCCCAGGCATACATTTTCGCCGCGCCGTAGAGAGGGGATAGCTGTCTACTCTCCATCCGTCTTACGCTTTTTCGATCAGGTCACGTGTCCTGACGCGAGTTTAAGATTTTATACCCATTACAGAAAAAGTGCTCAACGCCGCTAAAGAAGTTTTCACTTCAAAAAACTCAATGGCAATGTCCACACCAGTGCGCCTTCATGTTCGCCTTGCGTCTTCAACTTGAAATTCCGGGCAAGTACCAACGAGACTTTTTCAATTCATGTGTACTTTCTAAAGTTTATCTTGGACGTGACTGACATGGGTGAAGGAAAACATTGTGAGGACACCTGGACTTATACTAGCCTATTACTGTCCCATTCAAATCATGTCAGAGGCCCTTGAGGCGGTTTAGAAACTCCGACACTAGGGTGTGTGGGGCCGTAAGACCTTACTATCCACACGATAAAGAAGAAGAACTTTAAATTCATCTTGATTGCCTTAGGACGTATGCAAGCTATTGTCCACACCTCTGGCCCACTGTAGACGGATCAGTGTACGCTACGGACATGCGCTGTTCTAAACTAGATTTAGCACATGCATTAATGCATGCGCTATTGTGCTTTATACATGCGTGATGCAAGAT
This sequence comes from Hoplodrina ambigua, assembly GCA_949774945.1. Classification (NCBI taxonomy): domain Eukaryota; kingdom Metazoa; phylum Arthropoda; class Insecta; order Lepidoptera; family Noctuidae; genus Hoplodrina; species Hoplodrina ambigua. The sequence goes on from OX458968.1 coordinate 13,628,592, forward strand.
GGACGTGTCATATCTTTTGTATTTTTCTACGGCAAACACACGAACTGTGTAGCCATCCGCAGGGCTTGGCGTAGCGAATGTTCGCCTTCAGTCAACGGGTTAAACTAAAACCCAAATAAGCCTCCAAAAACCGTCAGAACGAGAGCAATTTCGAGGATCGTTCTTTAAGTTAGGGATGGAAAATAATCCCATGTTTTTCAAGACTTCGCCCCTCGTTACTCACGCTTCGGAAACTTTCGGAAATGTTCGGTTGGTGTGCAACCACCCATACAATGTGCTAATATTATGATGAAGGTTCACGGGTAACAGTTTAAGGCGAGTGTCGACGCGTCTATGTTCAGTCGTGTGGAGGTAACGCGTCGCCTGAACTTATTTTCGCATAGCAATACGTTCTAAAGTAGTTACTGATATTTTGATATGAGGTTTTTTCGTTGAGGAAGGATTCTACCCTAAATGCAACAATAGGTAACATAACCAAGCTCAAGCAATTGCCCAAGGCATCAAGTCCGCCTTTGTACAGTGTATTTTTTACAGTGAATAAAGTTTAAATAAATAATTAACGTCACGCCCGTAATCCTCGAAGGACTAGACAGAGATGTATCCATTAGTACACCCACATTGCGCCAGTTATGTTTAAGACCCATGTAATAGGGGAGAACCTATCGCCATCAACCAGGCACAAATCCAGATTCCGAGATGCATCTGAGAAATTTCTGATGGAAAAACCCAATAACAGTTTGCCCGACCTGGGAATCGAACTCAAGACGTCATGCTTAGCAGTGTCTGTTATCTTATATAGGGTGGAATCCCAACATTAGTCCAATCACCTTTTGACGTAAATAAATAAAAAAGGGCGTAGACCCAACCATTAAGTCCTGAATACATTATAATCTTCAGTAATTTATACATTCAATTATTCATATCTTTATTGCTGACTTAATCGCGATAGATTATTACTGGACCCTTTATTCTTTTACTTTTTTGTTAAAATAATGTTCTAATAGTAAATTATATTGTTTTATAGCCTTTTAATGGCAGTTATTTTAATCTAGTAGACACTTTTAAAATACGAGCTGGAACTTAAGTAACGAAGTATTTTCAAGGACACATTTAAAATAAGTTCGTGAATATAAAACCTGTCTATTACGTTATAGGTACAGAAGTCAAAATTCAAACATTTATTTCCCATAGACAATTTACAGGCACTTTTAAATTGCCAAGGTAGTCCGAAAGTTGAAGCTAGTTGCTCGTTCCAAAACGGCCTCTATGAGGAAGAACGAGCAAAAATCCTTAAATGAAAAGGCGCTCTTTTCAATTAAGGTTTTACAAAATCCTGGTTACTTTATTCTCGTTTGATTCTACATGTGAAAACAATGAAGATGAGTATAAAACAGTAGTAAAAAAATAATAAAAATAAAGATGTAAGCCATAGTAGTTAAGAGATGTCCAAACCCAACTGACAGCACTCGTTCACGAGCATGACGCATGGATCAGCGCCACTTTGCTCAACTATCATCAGAAAAGGGAAAAGCATTAGTCTTGATCTTGAAACTTAAAACGGTTCATAAAAACCACGCGTTGGAAGTCGGCAGGAATAGCTAGTATTATTATATCACATCGGTGAAGGCCAAGGCCTCAACGAACATTTTCGAATATTTTAACCCTCGCAATTCTCATACAAGTTTAATAAAATATGCTAAAACAAAATGTCATTGAGGCTCGCGTCATTCATTTAAAGGGTTATTCAGTATGAGGCGATGGTGGATATTGTCAGTTTGACGTAATTGGACAATCGACATAATATCAGATAGTCCCATTCGGTGAAGCGCGATGAGGTCTTGGGTTCGATACCGACTTGTTTTTATTTTGCATTTATTTTCTTTTTATGTTATGTGCGTCATTTCCACGTGAAGAAAAGAGTTTTTCTTTTTTTTTCATTCTTTTATACATTCTCTATGAACGCGCTAACATTGACACTGACAGTGACAGTGACAGTGTCGTTACTGACACTGACAGGTGTGCATTTATAGAGAATGTATGAAAGAAAAATTTTCACGGTGACGGAACTGTGACTTCACTGATATGTGTGAATCAACCTAAAGAGTGTAATCGAAAACCCGCATAACGAAATCAAAATTCATATCCAATCGAAAAGCTAATCATAATAAAACATGGCTTATATTTAAATAATAGCACCAATCAAATCAGCGAAAGCTGTTCCGAATGATTGATTCGGGTTTATCTCTTTTTAATCGCATTTTTGCTTTTTGCACACCCCTATTGTTGCGTTCTCGGAATCAAATTGAAAGGTTTCCAGGGTTGACACAATTATTTATTTACAAAAAGAGTTGGAAGTTTTCGCGAAATTCAACTTTATTTTAGTAATTTTCTGACTTAGGTTTAATAAAATATTTGGTTTTCTTTATTTATCCGGGGAGGTAATTTGAAGATAGATTTGCATGGTACTAGTACTGTGAAAGCCAGCAATAAATATGTAGCGTAGTGATCAATGCTCGTGCATTTTCGACCGCTAGACCAACGATACATAGATTTAGATATACAGAGTGTTAGTGTAAACACCGTTATCCTTGAAACCAGTGGTTTGGTTTCACTAATAGAACATAAATTCAATGAAAAAAAAATCTTTTTTTTTTTCAAAATAAAATCTCCATTTTTCCTCAAAATTATTTCACCCTATATTACAATGATGTAATTAGTTAAAACTTATGTAGGTAGTTATGACGGACGGCCAGTTCAGCAGGTCAACGCCCTTCACGGTGATTACGTAACTCAGGCGCATATTATCCATGAATTTACGGACGGTGTCGGACAGATTTTTTTTAAATTTTTGTAAGAAAAATTTGTTTATTTATCTTTAAATTCAGATAAACATTTTTTATAATAAATCAAGTACCTATGGTTTTAGTGGCAACGGTGTTTACACTTACCGCCTGTATAGATATACATTTACACCTCGACTGGACTGCCTTGTTGGTTTAGTGGTCGCAAAGCGCGACTGCTGAGCATGAGGGATTTTCCAGTTTGAGTTTTTCCATCATGGATTTCTCAGTGGCAATCTCGGAGTCTGGATTTGTGCCCAGTTGATGGCAATAGGCTCGCCCTTTATTGCATGTGACTTAAAACATAACTGGCGAAATGTGGGTGTACTAATAAAAACCAGGATTACAGGCGTGCTGTTATGTATGTATTTACAAAAATATCACAAGACATTATAGTTCTTGGATTTCTATGCAGTCTACGTAGTAAAGATTCTTTATTACATAACATAACATAACATCACGCCTGTAATCCCCGAAGGGTTAGGCAGAGGTGTTCCCATTAGTACACCCACATTTCGCCAGTTATGTTTTTTAGTCCCATGTAATAGGGGGCGAGCCTATTGCCATCAACCGGGCACAAATCCAGACTCCGAGGCTGCTACTGAGAAATTCCTGATGGAAAAACCCAATAACACTTTGTCCGACCTGGGAATCGAACCCAAGACCTCATGCACAGCAGTCGCGCTTGCGACCACTAGACCAACGAGGCAGTCAAATTCTTTATTCTACTCAGCAAACCAAGTCTTAATAAAATAAATTGTTAAAACCCTACAAAGCCAAGTAGAAATAAACTTGAATAACATTCTAAAATCGTGGCAAAATGCGAGCGTGTAATTACGGAATAAAATTGTTGTTTTGTTATGTTCCCCTTATTCAGGAAGCCATATGAAATCTAAACTCACCTGGAAAGTTTATAATGACGTAAGAAAACAAAGCGCTATTTTTCCCAGATTTTCGCTTAAGAATTCAAAGTTATAAACTGTTTATACAACGTGTAACGGAAAGGGTATATTAAATACATACTAAGAGCAAGGCTTCTTTGGATGATAACAAACGATATGGCATGGGTTTTTTAATCCTATCTCTACATGTTCGGAAATTATGATCAACAAAGAACACCGCCTGCAGTAGGCTACTATTATGCGGTACTAGGCGCGCAGAATTACGGAAGAGATTTATCGTGATATTAGACAAGTAACGTGGAAAGTTTTTGACCCACGTAGTGCGGTTTGACACGTTTGTTATGATTTGAATTTAAGAAACGTATGAAACCGAAAATTGGTTATAATTTTTAGAGTATTTTATATTGAACTGAGACCCTTGCCATATCGTTAGTTATCATCCAAAGAAGCCTTAGTCTCTGTATGTATATACCCTTTCCGTTACACGTTGTATAAATTGTGTGCCTGTAGCTAACTAATAACAGCCGTACAGGTCGATCCATCAGGTTAAGCTACGCTTGCCGGGGTTGGTTCGTGGATGGGTGACCAGTACATAGCGAGACTCCTCCGTGCTTTAATAAGCACGCTAAGCAGTTGGTCTCGGCTGTCATACCTAACCTGTATTATCTTAGACAGTCGTTACGGGTCGTCAGAAGTACGAAAGTCTGACAATCAGTCTTAACAAGTGGTATCGTATTTACACAGTTACTGGGTTGTGGAGGTCAAATAGGCAGTCGCTCCATGTAAAATACTGGTATTTAGCTGCATCCCATTTGACTGGAAGCCGACCCGAAACCCAGATTGAAACTGTTTATAAATAAAATGTTACCTTATAACGTAACTTTTCAGACTCAAGGGGAGAAAGGGAAGCTTTTTAATGACAGAATTTAAAGAAAGAACCCCATTCTAATTTTAGCCGTGAAGCGTCTTTTAATAAAACCTCGCTATGACGTCACGTCACGGCGCGTCACGTCACGTAACGGCTGTAACATGAAGCCGAAAGTTACATGTTCTTTCCATCGGTGCGATTATTTTTTGTTATATGAGAATCTTCTGATTACAGAGATATTAAAGGTTAAAGTTCCAACTCTTTGTATATTTAAACATACCTGGTGAAATGTGGGTGTATTTATGGGTACACCTCTGCCTACCATTACTTAACTATTCATCTTCATTGTGTTCACATGTAGAATCAACAAGAATAATGTAACCAGGATTTTGTAAAAACCTAATTTAAAAGAGTGCCGTGGAGTTTCTTGCTCGTTCTTCTCCATAGAGGCCTACCTCCGTTTTGGAACGAGCAACTAGCTTCAATTTTCGGACTAACTGACAGACTCCTTGACAATTCAAAAGTGCCTGTAATCGGTCTAATTGAAATAAATGTTTTTGACTTTGACTTTGACTTAACCCTTCGGAGATTACAGGACAACTTTAAAGTGTAGGTACTTTAAATATCCACACTATCCCTTATTATACCCTTACTAATAACTATAAATGCGAAAGTAACTCTGTCTGTATTTCTGTATATCTGTTACGCTTTCACGACTAAACCGCTGGACCGATTTTGATGAAATTTGGTAAAGGATAAGTTTGAACCTCAAGAAAAGACATAGGCTACTTTTTATTCCGCAGCACCCGTCCTTTTCGAGGACGAAGTCGCGGGCAAAAGCTAGTCAAAAATAAATATCGGTTCCCGGCAATAATTTTTGCTCAAAGTTACTTTACTTAGGTTGATGGGCAGAATGCGTAATTAACGGCTATGTTATGATTCTTTTCACACCTTTTATATTACAAAGATACTTAATACATACATAACATCACGCCTGTAATCCCCGAAGGGTTAGGCAGAGGTGTACCCATTAGTACACCCATATTTCGCTAGTTCTGTTTTTAGTCCCATGTAATAGGGGGCGAGCCTATTGCCATCAACCGGACACAAATCCAGACTCCGAGGCTGCTACTGAGAAATTCCTGATGGAAAAACCCAATAATACTTTGCCCGACCTGGGAGTCGAACCTAAGACCTCATGCACACTTACTTAACACACGCATAAAAAAAAAATACAAAAAAAAAGATTAAAACGTGCCTGGCCCGATTCTCTTTTAATTTTAAACTAGGTCACACGAAGCTCGGTTTGCGGTGTTTCAAATCGGAATCGCGCCCCTTATGGGCCGTTTGGGAGCTTGTAATGTGGGCTATTGTACGATGAAACGTGGATGGAGACTGTGAAATGAGAAAACGAATGAATTTATTTTTCACAGTTTTTAAGGACATAGCAAATTAAGTACATAAGTACCTACTTTGTTATTAAAAGAACATAATTCAGAGCTTATGACAGACAAGTTACGACCCGCGACCTCGTCCGTGTGGTATTTTTTAACCGTGTTAATTTACGTCTGGTTTGCCCGACCTGGGAATCGAACCCAAGACCTCATGCACAACAGTCGCGCTTGCGACCACTAGGCCAACGAGGCAGTCGAACCGTGGTCTTATATAGTCTATATAGCCTCAAAAATCTGACTATCATATTCAAAGTTTGAAGTCTGAGTGGCTGTTCCAGAGATTACCGCGTTTAAACAAACAAAAAACTCTTTAGCTTTATTATATTAGTATATATTAGATTCCTACGATTCCCAAAGTCGGGTAAAGCGTTATTGAGTTTTTCCAAATAGGAATTTCTTAGTAGCAGCCCGGAGTTTGGAAAATGGTGTTGTGACATCTTCGTGCCTTAGAAAGGACGTAAAGCCCGTTGGTCCTGCGCTTGATTAATCTCCTGTGCGATTGCCGTCCCATCGGACTATGAGAGTAAGGAAGAGGAAGTGCACTCGTGCACTCTAATATTTCCTACGTTCTTGGCTAATCTCCACTAAATTCGGACGCTGTAACTGTAATTCGGTTGAATCAACATTATTATTATACCTAATCATAATGCTAATAGAAAAAACATTACAACAATAAGCATTATTACGAAAACAAGTATCAACGTTGATTGCCAAAAAAGTCGGAACCGACATTTGAATGTGGAATACAAAAAGACGTCGACAAAACTTTTTCCATTTTCAACTTTACTGACGAAACCTTTAAGTCGAACAAACCTGAATCAGTCTCACACACACATGCACACATTCCTTTTGTAACTAAGTCAATTGTTCCACAACACACACATCAACGAAGGCACACACACATTCTCAATTCTATTAAAAGCGTACTACTTACACATGGGCACAAAATTTCGTCTTCTTCAAACAGTTCAAAAAGTTTATCAAATGATAGGTATCTGTGATTGGTCTTTATTGAAGTAAGGGTCCCGTCATTAGATAAGATCTTTGAGTCTTTGACATGAAGTACATAGAAAGTTGGAAGAGAAAACAAAGGAAGGGTAGACGACAGAGGGCTAACATATCACGAAGTAAATATTTTAGAGATGGTTCGTTGCTCGTGATATATTTTTTTAATTTCAACACACATTCTTATCGCTTTTTTAAATAAGTTAGCATGGAACAAATATTTGTATAATATACAGATAGTTGTTCCGGGTCTAACTGTTCGTGAATGTGATTTTATATGGTTGCAAACGCAACCACGATTCAGGAGAAATTCTTAGTCAAAGTCAAAACATTTATTTAAATTAGAAATTGTCAAGAAATCGGTCAGTTAGTCCGAAAGTTGAAGCTGGTTGTGTGAGGCAAGGTTCTTTAAAAAATAAAGATACGGCGATGGATTGTAATCAAAACTTATTACTTATGCGCTGACATTTGAGCTTAGATTTGCTAAAACAGAAAATGTAACGCATTAACATATTCTATTCAGCAATAACAGTTCCAAGTACATCCCAAACTTAAGCATAAAATAAGTATAAAATGACATATTATATAATAAAAATGATTTACCTCCATTTTGTTAGAAAGTTGGCATTCTGTGGTTTCTGCCTACCCCCATGGGTAAAAGGCGTGAGTTTATGTTATGTTGTTAGAAAGGTCTCTAAAATATTTCAATGAGTACCTACTAAATATTTATTTAATCTAAACAGACGACAACCTAATGACGTCATAGGTAAATAGTCCAGTATCATGATTACGTATTTATTAAAATACTCATGTTTTGAAGGCAGTATAACATTTTTCCCCACGGGGGACATATCTCTAACGGTACCAATGCGAATTGTATTGACAGCTGTCAAAGTCACATCACTAGCAGTGACAGTATCGATAACATACTGTATATCGATATGAAATAGAGAGGAATTGCGTTAGATTTTATTTCAGAGAGCAAATAAGTTTTTATTCATTTTTTGGTTGGCGTAGACTGCCTCGTTGGTCTAGTGACTGCCTCGTTGGTCTAGTAGTCGCAAGCGCGACTGATGTGCATGAGGTCTTGGGTTACAAAGATAGGTTAAATTTTTCATATAGTTTAACATAATATGATAGTTGTTAGTGAGAGTAGTCCTTTTGTCAGATTTTGATTTTGTTTAGCTGTGTAGTATATAAGTTATTCAGTAATTTCTTTCTTTTGTTGTTTTGTTCCTGTAGGCCACTGCAGTGTCCTGTGTGAAAAGTGAAAACCTGTAATTGGCTGTCAGTCTAATTTTCTGTCACTAGTCTGTTTTCTTCTAACTGTCAGTCTTCCATGTAACTTAAATAAATAAAGTTAAAAAAATTAGCCGGGGTTGCGGGACGTCTTAAAAGCATACCGTGGTCCCGGAACGTATAGGGCAACAGAAGGAACAGGGTGGTTTTTAGTCAATAAAAGTTTGACAGTTCCTTCCGCCCCACCAAGAACGGAAGAACTGACTCATATGAGGATATTTACCAATTAAAAAATAAAATAAGTTAAAAAATTAAGGAATAAAAACCCATACCTAAAAAAATCCTTTGTATGTTTGTATAAGGCATTAAACATAGTGCTAAACCCTTGCCTTCAGTATGCGTTTCTGAATCTAGCGGTAGACTACCTACTATCCGGTTTCTGTGTAAAGTAATTAATTATACAGTTTATTAATTACTATCTAGATCTAATTAACTGACCTTAGTTCTATGACGAGTCAATGCACAATCTCTCAACATGTCAATTAATTACATCAAATTAAATCAATATGCTATTTGCATATACTATCCAGTTATGAGAGTTCAATGTACAGTCAGCAAAACAAATAGGTATCCAGGGTCATCAGATATACATTAAGTTTTCTTAGAAACTGATGGGTGTCTTCGATTGAACTTTAACTTAATTCATGAACTGTTTATAATCTACAATTGAAATTAAATTACATTAAAAACATATCATATATCTGACGACCCTGCATACCTATCACTTTTGCTGACTGTACGTCCTAAACTTATAGTTAGCATTTTACCTTACTTCTAGTTTATACTAGAAGTACTGCTAAGTAAGTTACTACTATTAGTAACTATATAAATGCGAAAGATGGATGGATGTTTGTTACTCAATCACGAAAGAACGGCTGAACGGATCTGGATGAAAGCCACAGAGATGGATTGTAGCCTGGGAATAGCACATAGGCTACTTTTTATATTATTTATAATAATAATTATTATTTAAAAAATATTAATTATATTGTATGTGTATATTCTTTACAAGTCCAAATTTAAACATCACTATGTTTTCCTTTAACGATGTCAGTGATGTCTAAGATAATCTTAGAAAATAGGTATGTATGGATTGAAAAAGTCACATTGGTTCTTCCCTGGTATATAACCTACAACCTCGAGCATAAGAAGCAGGAGTCTAAACCATTGGGCGATTACGACATCACCAGAGAATAAAAATAAGAATTTATTGCTAAGATCCGAAAATAAAAACAGGACAACATTCGGCTTTCGTCCAAAAATGTATCTTGTCGCTTCACTTGCTACAGGAGATGTCTTGACATATCAGATAGGTACTTTATCAACGCAGCGTATATAAGGACCAGCTTAAGCTTCCAGTTATGGTTAAGTCCCATATAATAGGGGGCGACCCTTTTGCTATCAACTGGGCATAAATCCAAACGAGGCTGCTACTGAGAAATTCCTGATGCAAAAAGAACCCAATAACACTTTTCCCGTCCTGGGAATCCAAAACAAGCTCAATAGTCACGCTTTGCGACCACTAGACCAACGAGGAAGTCAAAATAAACCTACCATAAGTTCATTGACCCAATCTACTTAGGTTTCTGGGTCAAGACACAACCGAAAGCATCTAAGTGCACACATTTCAATGTCAATAGAGTTGAATATATCATGTAAATCGACTAGTATGTATACTACTCAAGTTTTCAAAGTTATGTTAAGTTTGTTCATGTTCAACCAAGTTGTGAATACGACTTGCACTCAGATTACAAACAAAGTCAAAACTTAATACTAAGCAAAGTTTAAAGGAGAGAATATTATCCAAGTTTAAAACTACATCATATCAGCTTATAGCCTACTGCTGAACGTAGGCCTCTCCTAAAGAGCGCCAGCCGTAACAAACAAACAGACAGAGATTATAAAATGCAACATCTCTCTCTGATCTTGAAGCGTCTAAATAATGGCTGATGCGGCAAAGGGACTCTCTAATATAACATCTCAAAAGCCGACCTCGTTATGTTTAAAAGCATTCTCCTTTTCATTTCATTTCTCCTCTCAAAGGGGGAACTAACAGTATTTTTACAGTACTTCAAACACGGGTGGCGCGAGCTGAGCGAAACAAGAAATCGGTTGGGTTTGGTCCTTTGATTCCAAAAGGACCAACCCAGTTTAGTTGACCGCAATAATAAGCCTGCTTTGGTAAGACTTGTGGTCATTGTTAGTGCCCATTGTAGAGGTTTAAATAGAGAAGTCAGTACCTTTAGAGGGATGAGATTTACGAACTTAGTAAACTTTTACCCTGGATTATTTGTAGGGGTCTGTCTGTCCGTCTGTCACCAGGCTGTATCACATGAACCGTCATAGTTAGACAGTTGAAATTTTCACAGATGATGTATTTTTTTCTTACAAAATGGGAACGACTATACAAAAACTATTATACTACTGTCCTTATAGTTAAAGTTGTCCTGGGTATCAAACTAAACCTGCCAACTTTTAATACACTATGATGTGCATACAAATATTGCAAACATTGTATTTGTATTTGTATTTTAAAAGAGTACGAATGGAGTTTCCCCATTCTTCTACATACAAAACTACCTTTGGAAGGGGCAACTATATACAATTCCTTATATCTTTTTGTACATGACGTTCAAAAATGTCTTGTAAAAGCCTAATTGAAATAAACAAATCAAATCAAATAATTTATTGCGTTCCACAATGTAAATTAATGGTCTAATAAAACAGAGGTACAGAATCATTATGGACCCTGTCGGGCACTGCAACTTAAACTTAAGAGAGGAAGAGGGCTAAATAGCCAGAACTTAATATCTAGAATATTATTAGTAATATTAATACTATACAATATCTAAAATCTTGATTATATATTTTTATGTAAAAAGCAAATTATTATACTGCAACAATTATATATAATGAGAAATATTTATTTTGTTTTATTATATTATATTATTTATATTACTTATTACTTAATTTATTTCTAATATTATGCATTTATGTAGTTGCTACGGTGGTTGTGTGGTTGGTAAACGATTTGACTTTGACTTTATACAGAAACTCAAAAGTCTATAAACTGGGTGACAAATTATTCTGGAAGCTAACCACAACCAAGTTGATTATAAACTTAGCGACTTAACCGTATCATCACACTATCCTACACGTGTCAAGCTACGTTAAGGTGAACAAGCACGTGTAGAAATGATTAAAAATAAAACTAGGATCTAATTACGCACGTGCAATCTATTCGGAACCAGCGCTAGAGCCTTAATGGCGACGTCGAGGCCTCATTAGACGCGTAATGTGAAACCGAATCAGGTTAACACAGACCTTTATAGATGGTGCAGGAAGGATGCTGTCTATTAAAGTGGCTTTTAATGTCATTAGGTATATATTTAGATAATGTTATGGGATGAAATTGTAGGCTTCACAGCATGACATCCGATTGTTTTAGTGTCAGAGGAAATGTGGAATATTGGTTTTTAATATCCAAGGTGTTAGGTAGAATGAGGGACGTATTTTAAGGAAGAATTGTACTTATGAAGATTAACAACTTTCAATAAGGAAACAATTTTGAAATCGCAAAAAATATCAGCTGTTCCCTACATTAAGGGCCTTTCATTAATCACGTGAGGCTTGGAAGGGGGGAGGGGTTTTTGGCAGAAATCATGAAGTATCACATTAGGGAGTGTAGTAAGATATTAAGTGTATTTAATTTTCCGTCAAACGCGCGATTTATAAAGCGAAAACTTTAATTTTTATGCCAGTCAAAAATAACCAAAAACCTTTGTCTAGACATTTTTATCATGGTACTTAATTTCAAAATAAAATTAGACTAGGTACGTATACTTTATACTTGTATTTAAAGATATTAATTTTAAAATGGTAAGATTCTTTGTCGGTTAGTACCTACAAAGAATCTTGAAATAATACACATGATTTTGGGTGGGCGGTGGAGTCTTGTACTGAACAGCTGTTTTTTTTTTTTTAATACATCCCTCATTTTACCTAACACCTTGTATAATCGTGCAATAATGACGTCATAACAAGATTACTGGTTTAATACAGGGGGGGTTACGTTTACAACTGTTTGGCTGACTAGAGCGTAAAAAGGGTATGAAAGAAGGTTTATTAGATTCTATACGGGTGACGAAAGCACCATAAAGTCTCACGTCACAAAACTCTTTTCTGGTTGTAAATGTCATTATATGGGACGAGAAATATAGAGTAAGTGTGTCTGTATGATAAGGAATAATTGCGATGTATCTACTGATAGTAGGAATAGTAAAGCTTATAAACTACACATGTAGAAACAACAAGAATAATGTAACCAGTATTTTGTAAAAACCTTATTGAAAAGAGTGCCGTGGAGTTTCTTGCTCGTTTTTCTCCTTTAGCTTTTGGACTAACTGACCGACTCCCTGACAATTCAAAAGTTCTTGTAAATGGTCTAATTGAAATAAATGTTTTGATTTTGACTTTGACTTGATTATCCAGCAATATTATGCAATGTGGTCAGTAGAAACCTCAAAACTAAATGGAACCAACAATAATAAAATAATACCAGCCTAGTATTGTCCAACTGCAGTACAAAGGCCTCTTCTCATACAGAGAAGGCACGATAATCACCATGCTTGCAAAAGGCAGATTGTCGATTTGAGATAAAGTTACTATTATTTTCTAAAAACCAACAAGATTTTCTCAGATAAAATTTTAAACAAGGAAATTTCTCCCAGCAAAAAATTTTAAACAAGAAAAATTCTAACAGCAAAAAGTTTAATGTTAAACAAAAAGTTGCAACAACATCGTTACTAGAGAATATTCTCGAGCCGGCACGTGACTTGAACACGATTCCGCTACCTTCGTCCCTTGGATGTCCCTTTTGTTACGACTGCTCCTTACTAATTGTCACAATTATACCTGACTCCTTGTCTTACAGCCGTCTATTTACTAATGAGGCTTGGCTTTGGTAGCGTGCAATCACGGACTTTTATGGGGTAAGAAGACCCATCACGTAGTCTTTAATATGGATACTGACTATAAAAGTAAGATTAAGCAAATTTTTTTGCTGGGAAAAGATTTTTATTTTTGGTGTGAAAACATAACATCATGCCTGTAACCCCTAAGGGTTAGGCAGAGGTGTACTTACCCATTACCCATTTTTTATTTATTAATAGGTTAGCCAACAACTGTTTACACAAATCATTCCAAATTATATACATACATTTATGAGTGCAACAATCACTTACAGGCTAACACTTCATGCACTATTGTATGTTGTTGTTGTTATATTTAAGTCTCATGTAAAAGGGGGCGAGCCTATTGCCATCAACCGGGCCCAAATCCAGGCTCCGAGGCTGCTACTGAGAAATTACTGAGGGTAAAACCCAATAACACTTTGCCCGACCTACGAATTGGACCCAAGACCTCTTACTCAGCAGTCACGCTTTGCAGCCACTAGACCAACGAGGCAGATATAATAGCTATTAAACGTGACCAAAAGTAAAAACCTTCAATATCTCTGTAACCAAAAGTTTCCCAGGTATGGTCTAGAACTACATAAAATATCACAATGATGGGACAAAGGTTTTTTTACACTACTGCCCCAAAAAAAGGAGTGTTATGTGTTTAGGGTTAATGTATGTATGTATGTAAGTATGTATGTATGTATGTGAGATTCTTTATTCCACCATAACTTTTAAACGCCTGAACCGATTTAGGTGTATGGGGTATCGTTACAATCCTTGCAACGTTCCGAGTAACATAGGCTAGTTAAAAATAAAAAGAATCCTGTGTAGTCACTTTAAAATGTAAATTAATACCAGCCTCAATTATTTTTTTTAATGAATCTGGTCGTGTCTATGCTTATCGTCTAGAATTTGACAAGTAGATTTAAAAAATATATAACACTGTAAAGAAAAACCGTTGTAAAAAAAAACTGACGAGTAAACAAAGTACAAATATGTGCAATTTTTGCAGTCGTGTTTTTTAATTTTTTTAATTATAGTAGCTTGTTATACTCATTGTGTTTGAAGTGCTTGCATGTTTATTATTTATAAGCTCACTTGCTAATAAAAATTTAAGACATATCATACGAAATATTTAATTTATACAAGTATGTAGTACCTTTCAAGTACCTAGACGTTAATAAACATTGGATTTGGAAGCTTATCCAGACTAGCAAACCACATAATACAAAACCGACAGCCTAGACAAATTTTTAAAAGTCAGTTTCTGTGTTAAAGAACTTTATAACATTCGGAATAAAGTTCAAAATACAAAACTAGCTGGAGGTTAAAATTCGGACGAAAGTTAGAACCCGTTCTATAATGAGAGGGTAATCTAAGGCGCAGGTTCTTTGTGGCCGGACTCATGTTCATGACACCCGCTCCTGATTCCGTCGAGCGTGAAATTAACTTCATCAAAGGAATCTGGGCTTTAAATGTAATGTGGTTTAGTTTTCGTGGTTGTTGAAATCACCTGATAATGAAGTTGTTTTGGGAAACTAGAGTCACGTGGAAATCGCGTCTTTTGGCGCAGTGGCTGAGAGATTGGCTGCTGCGCTGTGGTACGTGGGTTCGATATCGCAACAAATATTTGTATGGCCATAGTATTATGCGTAGTATTACGTAGTATATTATGGTATGGCCTATAGATGGTCGTCGACTCGACTCAAATCGACTCTCTCGACTGCCTCCTTCGTCTAGTGGTTGCCAAGCGCGACTGCTAAACATAGTATTTCCATAAATTTTTCAGAAGCAGCCTCGGTGTCTGGATTTGTGCCTGGTTGATGGCAATACGCTCGCCACCTATTCGTGGAACCTAAACATAACTAGCGAAATATGGTTGTACTAATAAGTACACTTCTGCCTAACCTTTCGGGGATTACAGGTGTGATGTTATGTTATATTATGTAACGAAAATAAATTCATTATATTACTGGTCAGATTTCAATAGGATTATTTTGATCCTCACACACAAGCACAACTAATATACAGGTGCTGGTTTACAGGTGCTTAAAATTGGGGAGAGCCTATCAAAAAAAACCGATTACCAAAATATAAATCCATCCTCTTATCTCAGTTACCTACGACATTTTAATAATTAAATTCCGAAATTAAAAGAAAACAAAGTACCGCGGTTAGCATGGCCAGCTTTATTTAATAACATTGCAAATTGGGCGATCCACTTACAGTTAATTATAAAAGTCAATTAATGGACACACTTATCAGCATCGAGATAATGGGATGATTTTAATTCCCTAATAAAATTTGGTTAGCCTGTTATCTACCTGTAGTGCTATGCTGTAAAAAGTGACCGTGGTGAATTTTTAGAGGTACGAGAAACAGAGTGTCCGTTGAAAAGGAAGAATAAGAATTTATTCATCATTCAGTCATTCTCTTCTATTTACTTATATACTTACAAATAGTGCAAAATTTCTGACTTTATCGGTGGATTTTCCATGATTTTTCTTTCATACGAAACTAGTCCGTAAAATTATGAACACAACAAAAAATGAATCAGCCAAATCCGTCCAGCCGTTGTCGAGTTTTGCGCTTAGCAACACATTTTGCCATTTTATTTATATAGAAGAAGAAGATGGATAGAAGATCAGGCAACTCAAACACAAAGCTAACAACTCAGATGTTAATCGAAATTAAATTTCTTCGAAACTTGTTCAAAAAAACCAAGTTTTCAATGAAAAGAAGTGAACAAGAAGGAAGCGACTTTTCAAAAGACACTTTTTTTCAGTTTACAAAGAACAAAGAGTTCAAGAGTTAAAGGATTTGTTTGGAACTAGATCCGTCTGCGACTACTCTTGTAGTTTATTTTAATCTGCTCTAAAGCCCTCGTCTAACAACGGTGAAAATTGTAAGTAAGATTATATTGTAAAGTTTACGAAAATGGAGCCATTTTGTAAGAGGTTTTGTGTTTCAAAGTAAATAAAGGTAATGCTTTGGTGTATTTTAACGGTTCACAAGTAACAATATTTTAATTTGAAAATAGGTTTTTAGATCGTCATTATTCGTCTGTCATTATAAGAATTAATTTGGGTTTGGTGCAGTAATCTGCAGAACTACTGAAAATTCTTTAGGTATTAAAAAGCTTCGTCATTCGTGAGTACTAATAGGTTAATATAATTAAAAAAAAAATTGGATTCGTAAGAAAATTTACGTGGAAGTCGGGTACCAGTACGTATGAAATGAAAACGTCACATTGGTACTTGCCTGAATTTGAAATCACGACCCTAAATATGAGAGGCAGCGCCTTAACCACTGCGGCATCACAACCTTTAAAAGCTAATTGAAATTATTGATATACATACATACATACATAAACTCACGCCTTTTTCCCTTGGGGGTAGGCAGAAACTACAGAACGCCAACTGCTACGATCCTTACATACTCCTTTCGCTTCATCTACATTCATACATCTCGTCATACAAGCACGTCGGTTACGAGTACTCCGCACCTGACCTTTCTGAAGGACCTCACCAATAAGGTCAATGTAGGTCTTCCTAGGGCGACCCCTCCAGGCGTTGCCACTCACCTCTGCCATATAAATACCTTTTGTATAGATATTCATAAATAAATTATGTATATAATAATTTTACTCGGGCTAATTAAAATATAAATATTATGTAAAACAATTCCATACAATTATCTTTTCACTTTATATTCTAAGATTTGCTTTGTACTGATAAAATATTAATCTTTAATAAGATTAATCTCCGGTTTGTTCTGAATCATCTCTGCCAGCAATTATAAATTAATCCGGGCACCTCGCTTTACAGTACAGGATATTATTACAATCAGCAGAGATACGGTATTTTAGGCAGCGTGGAGACTCTGATTGGTTTAGCCATATCCAGCCTTATGTTATACCTACTAGCTTTTGCCCGCGTTAAGCATGTGGTTAAAAAAAGTCCTAAGACGTCCGCGATAGCATATTATATCTATCTTTTTCAGTTGACTTACCTTTTCTATGGTTAGCATGCGGTGTTAGCTTTTATGTGATTGTTGCACTCATAAATATATATTGTGTATAATTTGGAATGTATTGTGTAAACAATTGTTGGCTAATCTAATAAATAAATAGTTCCAAAATAATGGAAAATATTTTACTAGGTTTTTTCTTCAAATTAACGCCGATGAAACCGCGGGGCGCAGCTAGTATAAAAATATAACATAACATAATATCACGCCTGTAATCCCGAAGATCTAGGCAGAGATGTACCCATTAGTACATCCAAAGTTGCCAGAGGGGCAAGCCTATTGCCATTATCCGGGCACAAATCCAGACTCCGAGGCTGCTATTGACAAATTCCTGACAGAAAAACCCAATAACACTTTGACCGTCACGTTGAATCGAAGCCAAGACTTTATGCTAAGCAGTCGCGCTTTGCGACCACTGTACCAACGACGCAGTATAAAAATATAATTAGATCAATACACGAAATAGTAACTCAAAGTGTGTTTCAGTCGAATAGATTATATCCACCGGTACTGTTACTTTTTCCCACGGGTTACCGTATATAATATATAAATACGTATATATACAATGTGATCATATAAATTGAAGAAAAACACTGTTAGGGAAGTTGCCTGCGGTCACATTACAGTTTTGCCCTTATTTCAGGGACACATTTATTTTTGTATTTTTATACCAGTCTATTATTGTCTTACTGGAAGTCAAAGGCCTTTTCTCATACAGAGAAGGCACTTGCATTGATCACCACGCCTGCTCAAAGCGAATTGGCGATTTTATAACAACATCACGCGTGTAATTCCCGATAGGTTAGGCTAAGGTGTACGCCCACATTTCGCCAGTTATGTTTAAGTCCCATGTAATAGGGAGCGAGCCTATTGCCATCAACCGGGCACAAATCCAGACTCTGAGGCTGCTAGTGAGAAATTTCTAATGAAAAAATCCAATAGGTAACACTTTGCCCGACCTGGGCATCGAGTCCAAGATCTCACGCTCAGCAATCGCGACTTGCGACCACAAGACCAACGAGGCAGAGGAGCATTATTATAAGTTATAAAATTTATTATTCGTGTTAGCAACAATATAAGTAGGTCTAAGTAACCTCTTACAAAATAAGTAAAAGCCTCATCTATTCATAACCCAAACACGACAAGTAATTATAATTTAAGTAAAAATACGTACCTAATATTATTACAGAAATATTCCTTGTTGAATCCAGATTGTGTTACAAGACCACCCTCGGGCCATACACGGGTTTCAGCCTTACAAAGGGATTTTTGGGATAATAAATACAATATACCAACCTGTTGAGATAACCTTTAAGATCAGAAGGTACTTATTAAGATGTATTATCACAGAATAATATGAAATTTTTTAGATTTTTTATTTAGATAGTCTACCATTTTGAATCTGGTTGTTGATTTCAATTTTTCACTTTTGAGTGTTATATTAGGTACTTGAAATCGTTATAAAAAGCCCTTTCAAATAAAACCTCACACGATATATTTAATTTTAGAAAGAGGGAGGGGGTCGCTAGCATGATGTTATGTAGCATATATAACATCATGCTAGCGACCCCCTATTCCTCAAGAGCCTATCACAAACATTTCAAAGATAAGCGCGTTTAAACAAATAAACAAAAAATACACTCTCCCACTCTATTAAATTAGTATGGACTTTAACATATTAGGGCCTAATAAACAAAAGGGATTTTACACTCAGCAAAAAGGGTTAACCATACAGGTTAAGAAGTAGGTAGGTACAGGGTTAAAAGGGTTATTAAGGTTATTAGGATTTACGGTTTTCGGATTTATTCCTTTACTAAGTGCTACATGGCATTGCTTCTTGCCAAAATTCATGATTGTAGGTCAACGGAAAGTCCCCTATATGTTTTAATTCCCTAGCGAGCCTCAAAATACCTCAAAAGACCTTATCTTTAGATTGCGTTGACTTAGAAGTTTAATTTAGGGCAAATTTTTCAAACGTCAGCTAACTCTTAGGCGCTTTGCACACAGAGCAACTATTGCAGCAACTGGCAACTAGCCGTTACATACATTTCAATTGGACTGCGCACACAGAGCAACTCGAGTTTCGAGTTGCGGCAATCGTCAACAGTTTTCAGTTGCTGCAATCGATGACTAAGTTAGTTGCTAGTTGCCGTAACTAGCAACTTTTAAATATTGTACCGGTTTTTAAAGTTGCCGCTTTCCTCAACCGTCAATCGCAATGCTTCGGGCGATTTCACACCCTCCCTCCCTCTCCATGTCCCCGGTAATGCCAGTGGCGCTACGGCAGCGGCATACGGCAACTCGGCTATGAAAGTTGCTCACAAATTGCCAAAAAGTAGCGGCAACCGGCAACGTAATAGGAACTATCAACTTTTACAGGAAACTTTAAAGAGTTGCCAGTTGCCTCAACTTAAGTTGCTCTGTGTGCAAAGCGCTTTAACGGAGGGATAAATATGGCGGTTTGACAGCTTTTGTTTAGAAAATATGTCAAACTGTCATATTTATTCTTTGGGTAAAGTTATTAGTTAGTTTGACTGCCTCGTTGGTCTAGTGGTCGCAAGCGCGACTGCTGTGCATGAGGTCTTGGGTTCGATTCCCAGGTCGGGCAAAGTGTTATTGGGTTTTTCCATCAGGAATTTCTCAGTAGCAGCCTCGGAGTCTGGATTTGTGCCCGGCTGATGGCAATAGGCTCGCCCCCTATTACATGGGACCAAAAACATTACTGGCGAAATGTGGGTGTACTAATGGGTACACCTCTGCCTAACCCTTCGGGGATTGCAGGCGTGATGTTATGGTAAAGTTATCTGACTATTGAAAAATCAGTCTTTAAAGATATCTTCAGCTGCATACAACAAAGTCTTACTATTCTGAGATGGAACTCGATCGACTGACTTAATAGCCCTTGGATTGCTGATGCCATTTCGTCGGTCAATTTACTTCGAAACGGCCATTATGTGGCCTCTAAGGATAATGGATGGCCAGGCCATATATAGCGGTCTATCATTTGTAACCTGTTTAATCGTTTATACAAAGATCTATGGTCAGTCTAGAAAGCTGTCTTAGACATAAAAAAACTGGTCTACAACGAAACAGACTAGGCTAGATTCACAGATTGTACTTTGAGTTTGCTAAGAGTTTCAAACAAATATGAACATTATTAGTATCATATTTATGTTCATTTTTTACCAACTTCAAAAAAAGGAGCAGGTTCTATGTTCAACAGCAGTTATAATTTATTTTTTTCATGTGGTTGACTACCGACTTTCAAAAATCTTTTACTCCTGAGATGGTCCCATATTAAAGTCGTAAAGATCTGATGTAGACCTTCGGATATAAACAGTGGAACTTCACAATCAAAGCCGTCGTCTTCCAAAACCATAGGAGTTATTTTTCATTGTAGTTTTTTTTTTGTTGTATAAAACGCTTGTTTAAATTCGTTTATACGAATATAAACATTATTCATAAAGTTTTAAGAGCGGTATTCATTGAGTAACAAAATATAGCAGCAGATACCAAACATTGTTCCTCGCAAAATTAAAATTATTGCTACATTGGGTATGCTCTCATATTTCAGCGAAACAACGCTTTGATAGCTCTCCAATTAAAAAGCTGTTAGTGGCTCACTGCATTGAAAAACGTGTTTTAAATGGAAACGTAAATTAAATGAACCGGATAATTCTTTACACGTGTAACTTTAAATGAATAGTTTGAAATATGATAACATCAATATCCGGCATTATTTAAACGTTCTTTACTCTTTTTCCGACTATAGAAACGTTAAAAAGAGGATGTTGGTTTTAGCAGTATGTATGTACTGCCTCGTTGGTCTAGTGGTCTCAGAGCGCGACTTCTGAGCATGTGGTCTTAGGTTCGATTCTCAGGTCGGGTTAAGAGCAGCCTCGGAGTCCGTTTGATGGCAATGTTCACAAGTTACACCCTAAAGTAATGTATATTTTAATTGAAATAAATGATTTGGCTTTGACTTTGATTTTGACCTTGAGTTTGACTTTGATTTAGACTTACTGAAACAGAGTACCTACCCTAATCGCCAAAACCCTTTACCAAGAATATGTAGGCTTACCGAAAGTCATCAATACGCAGAAAACGAACAATGAAAAATCAAACTACCCTCGTTGACTTAAAATACAATTTCCTTTAACATGCACAAAAAATACCATACAAAGCACCAAGTTCCTCGAACTACAACGGTTTAGCTTCACAACCAATTTAATCAACATTATGATGTCATTGCCAACATTTCGAGACACGTTTCCTAGAAACCAAACTTAACTGCTTTCAAAACTGAAATCGCATTTGAATTTGAACCTTATCTTCAAGATCTTAGAGGCGTCCGGATTATTTCTGAGATGCTTACCAAAGGTGCCAGTCATTCAGTCTTCATGAAGAGATTTCAGGTGGATTATGGCTCTATGCTTTTAGTCACTTTCAGTACATAATTAGTTAAGGCTCTTATAAAAAAAGCCTTACTTTCAATTCCGTGATATAAAAAAAAAACCAGCCAATCGCGAGTCGGACTCGCACACGAAGGGTTCCGTACTACAATACATACATTATAGCCGGGGAACGGGTGTAGAGATAAACTATTAACATGGCGCTCCCCTCCATATTACTATTTCAATAATAATGAGTAATTAATGATGCCGCTAGTCAAGTAACAATGACGCTGATTTGTTTTTTTTTTTTTCGAGAGCCGTGTCAGTACGCACACATGCGTTGTGAGTCTTGTAAATACTTTTACAAATACTTTCAAACGTTTTGGATTGTGTTAGGGCGCGCCAAGTTATCGTAGTTTATCTCTAGTAAAACGCTGATGCTGGGTTTTGTAACTTTTATTTGCTAGGGTACCGTCATCACGACAAACTCATTTGCGTGCGCACACAATCATTGGCGGGTAGCAGACTATTTACTTGACAGCTGTCAGATCCTTCTAGAACAAATCCTACGGGCGCCCTCTCACGGGCGGCCGGGTAACCACTCTGGGTTGCCACGTTTGCATCTATACTGTCGCACGCTTTATCTTGTAATATATAACACAACATACAAAAAAAAACACAAGTTCATAATCGCAAACAAGTGATTATTTTGTGATGTTTTTCGGATTTATTCCTTTACTTGTGCTAAATGGCATTGCTTCTTGCCAAATTTCATGATTTTGATTCCCTATCGAGCGGCAAAAAATGTTCCATAAACGACCTAATCTAAAGATTGCGTTGACTTAGAAGTTTAATTTTTTCACTGCTACTTGCTGCACTCGCTGCACAGGGGTAGCAGCCCTGAGTATTACGTGTTTCCGAGAAATAGCGTCTTGACAGACGGACAATACAGTGAGGGTACCGTTTTTGCCGACTGCGGTACGGAACCCTGCAAAAAGGGAGTGATATTTGGCACACCTGTCAGTATGTATGTCATCGCATATAGGCTAAATGGCTGACCCGATTTGGGTCAATGAGGTGTCGTTCGATTTGTTTGGTTCTGGAGCGGATGCTCGTCAAGCGCAGGCGACGGCGCTCGATTGGTTCGCTGTTGGTTTTGTATTGTTCAAATTCGACGCAACCTTATTTGAGGGGAAATTAAAAAGTATGTTTTAATCTATCTACTAATACTATAATAAAACTGAAGAGATTTTTGTTTGTTCGTTTAAACAAGCTAATCTTTGAACTGTCAGTCAGATTGAAAAAAATTTTTTTGTGTATGATAGCCGGATTCATGAGGGATAGTACTAGTTACACTAGTTAGTAGCGTCTACCCGCGAGTTGGTCTCGTGTTTTTTCACCCGAGTTAAGTTCCGTCTTTAGTTACTACATCGCTCTCGTGTGTCGTAGCGTGATATTATATGGGTACCGCCACGAGTGGTGATCACAAATTTCACCTGCGCATTTGTAAATATTCCGGGCTCTTTGGCGGAATGAAGAAGGCGGGGGGCGCCGATCTTGCAGTCTGCTGCATGCGATTGGTTCGTCAATTGATGCTCATCGTCTATTGGTCTATCGCCTGTCATTCCGCTACTGTACACTTTTGTGCAATATTGGTGAATAAAGTTTTGAATTTTTAATAGTTTATTTTTGTTATTACGTATTAGATGTTTTTTTTTTTAATAAAGTTTAATTTTGTTATTTCGTATTTGTTGTGTTTTTGGTTTAATATAGTTCATTTTTATTATTTCGTTTTATAAATTGCTGCTTTTTTTTATTTTTTACAATACATTTAAAAGGAATATGTATTAGCCTTTATTTGGCCAAAAGTGTACATGCGCGAATTCCTACAATCTGTGTTCACGACTTGTGGCACCAATTATACGCGCTATCATCCGGCGTCCGTATCTACAATCTATGTAAAAAAAATAACTAATCAATTTTGTTCTATTCATACTCCGTCAATAATATTTTAAGGCCCATCAAAATATTCGATGCGGCTCTCTAGGGAACAAAGGGTTAGGTGCAATCACAACTAACCCGACCCACATAGAAGAGACAACAGTAGTTAACATACATTAGTAACCCAATTTGTTTAAATCAACACAGGTTGGAGTTCACCGGGAAATGGCTGAAGGCAACTAATTGTGGCTTTTAACAAGCTGCACTTAGGGTCTATTTTACAAACTTTTAAGAATAGTCAGTCGCAATTTAATCAATCTGTCAAAAATGCCTATAGTTGACTTACAGTTTTTGACATTGATTGTCGCTGAGATGAGATTGCGACTATTACTAAAACTTTATAGAGTAGACCTCTCGTACATACATACATAAACACACGCCTTTTTCCCATGTGGGTAGGCAGAAACCACAGAACGCCACCTGCTACGATCCTTACATACTCCTTTCGCCTCATCCACGACGTACCGAGACCGAGAATTAAGCTAACGTAAGCTGCACTAAAGTTCTATTTTACAAACTTTTCATTTACTTGTTTTTTTTTTTTACTTTTCATTTACTTTTTAGTAACTGGCGAAATGTGGGTGGTCTATTGGGTACACCTCTGCCTAAACCTTCGGGGATTACAGGCGTGTTGTTATGTATGTATGTATGTTTTTATTGACATTTATTGGCCTTCTAGGCTCAGTGTTAACAGAACAACTCGAGCAGTTATCATTTATTAATTGATAATGAACTATAAATATTTTACAAATAGAGCTAAATACTGTGTGCAAATTATAATTCCTCACGTCATTAATTATCTACGCAATTATACATATAATTTTCAACTCTATTGCTGGTAGGTTTTGGTTCATTATCAATTAAACAATTAAAAATGCTCGAGCATATTGACCTCGTCTGCGTAGACTTCAGAATTAAGCCAAAGTCTTAAATTATCGAATAGAAATATGCTATGTAGTAAGCTAAATCAATATCTAGATATATGTATGTGTGCCAATTTTCAGCTTAATCCGTTAAGCTGTTTATAAGTGAAAGAGTAACATTCATCCATCCCCACTACGCGTTAAAAATAATAGTAATTTTAGGATTCAGAAACTTTCTCCCTGAACATATTGCTAGGACACGTGTCGTTATATTCGCGACTTTAAGTGCTTTTGTTCCGGCAAGTGTAATGTTTACATTGTAAACGATGTGCAACACCGGTACGCAAACTCGCTCACACTTGATCGTGGAATAATAAACACTGTATAAGTGTTAGCTCACATCGAGACGCGACGCGAAACGACGCGATGAGGCGCGCACTTTTTAAGATAGCAACACAATATCGAAAAAATTTAAAGGGCCTCTAGGCGAAAAAAAAACATTTTGTGGTTCTCAGTAAGTTTTGAGTCTCTGGTAGTCTTTTAAACCTTATAGTCCTTATACAATACTGCAAAAATCATAAAAAATCAAATCAGAATTGCCTTTTTTTCTAACTGGAGCTATTTTCAAAATTTATACTAATTTTATAAATGCGAAAGTGAATTACACTTAGCTCATTGCCATCCCCTTCGAACATAACCAGTCCTATTTTGGAGTATCAAGTCCTAACAAGTCCTATCTGAGAATAAAAGTACTTCCTGGCTATAGATCTATTTTTTTATAGATGATACAAGATGATGACAAATAAAACTTTGCTGACAAAAATATAATGCCCAATCCTAACTTACTAACTAATCCTAAGTTCCTAACTAATCCTAACTTCCTAACTAATATTATAAATGCGAAAGTAAGTTTGTTTGTTGCCTTCCCACGCCTAAACTACTGAACCGATCATCCTGAATTTTTTCATATACGTTGTCAGGGGTACAGAAACAGACATAGGGTACCTTTTATTCTGATGAAAAGTACTGTTCTCAAGGGAAATCACAATAACGTTCTTATGATTATAGATGGCGCCATGTCTCACGTCATGTCTTCCGAACCTTGATTGAATTTAAAATTTAATTTGCGAGCGAAACCGCGAGCTGAATCTAGTAGTCTATAATAATGCAGTTGACAATAATCTAAAGATTCCTATTAAAAACAAGAACTTCCCCAGATATAATAACATTTCTATTCTCGTATTAGTTTCTTCTACAAAATCACGATAACCGATATTACATGACCGTGAACGAATGAATGAATAAATTAAATTAATTCACTAATTCGTATGCCGATCTGTTTCACGTCCAAGTCTTGGCGTGCTGTCTCCAGCATCAAATAGGTCAAGGTAGCCCTCGACGTAATCCAGGATGGACGATCGAAAACAAATGTAAGCCAGTAATAAACGGATCACTGAAGTTTATTCATTTTGTATGCTTTTATTTATCTTGGTTTATGTTGTAAGGTGAGGGTTAAAGTCTTGACTTTTGAGTCTTGATGCATCAGCTTAGGGTTGCCAGACGGTTTGGCTGAACGTGATTCGCTATGAGGTGTAAAGAGTACAAAAGTACACCTCTGCCTAACCCTTCGAGGATTACAGGCGTGATGTTATGTTATGTGTGTTTAGCTCTTTATTCCATACGTTGTATGATGGTGTGGGTGACACATGTCAGCAATTCATCTATGGATGTCAGAATCGCATAACTAGGTCAGTGACATTATTTAATTTATTATTTACTTACTTATCACTGATTCCGTAATTTACGACTTTGATATTAGTGTGCAGTTAAAATATTCAGTTATGATTGTAAATCGCCGTAATGTTCAAGAGTGAAAAGCAACAGTTTGATAAATGTCACCCGCACCATCCTAGAGCGTGAGAAATATAAATGAACCTATTTAGTCGTGCAAGTGTTTTTTTTACGAATTTTTAAAAGGATATTAAAAGTACACTCATCCGTTTTTACACATACACGTACATAAACTCACGACTTTTTCCCATGGGGGAGAAACTACAGAACGCCACCTGCTACGATCCTTACATACTCCTTTCGCCTCATCTACGTTCATACATCTCGTCATACAAGCACGCCGGTTACGAGTACTCCGCACCTGACCTTTCTGAAGGACCTCACCAATAAGGTCAGTGTAGGTCTTCCTAGGGCGACCCCTCCCTGCGTTGCCACTCACCTCAGCCATATAAATTCTTTTTCCGTTTTTCTATTTTTAAAAGCCCTTTTTTCCGTTATAAGGACCCAAAAACTTCTACTAGAAAAGTTTAGCTTATTCAACGGTCAAGAAAACTTACAAATTGATTTACCCGAGAAATTGTCTCTAGGTAAGGGATTACGAAAGCACTTAAGATGCTAACAGGAGTAACAAACCGTCACTCAGGACTACGACTAACCCTTGCAAAGCTACGGCCGACCAATCTGATGGACTAATTAGATTTCAACTGTTGTATAAGCCGTTGTTACAATTGTGGGTTGACATTTAGACGTTGTTAGGAAATGACTTTTGTAGCTTTGTATGTTTTTTTTTTTTAAGCTATTTGTCTGTTCTTTTCTTCTTTTTCATAAAAAAATGTTGGAACACGGAAACGCCTCTGATACGGCAGTTAACGTAGCGACTTATTGGGTTCAAACAAATTTATTTTATTATAGATAGAGAGAGGAAAGAGGAATTAGGAAGTTTTTCTGTATCGTGGGTGCGTTAACAAACATTATAAACTGCGGAACCTGTAGGCCATATAAATATTGAATTCGTGCGTTAATCGAACCCGCAACACAGAGTGCAGTAGCCAAACGCCAATGATATTGCCATGTTTTGGCAATTTTTTATATTTCAATTTTAAGTCTAAAATTAATACTGTTTCTGCTTTATTAAAATATACCTTCATAATAGTCGCCTTTTTTTGGAACAAAATGTCTAAAATAAAAACAAAATTACATGGAAAACGTTTTTATTCACTTAGCGTAAAATAAATCGTTGTTCCATAGCTCCGGACAGTAACAAATGAAAACGTCAAAAACTGAGCAATCACTCTGTGAGTGATGGCAAGACCGTTACAGAGTACAGATTCAAAAAACGAACAGCAAGTTGAAATTCAATTTCCATCGCGTACTGGCCGCAAAAACACGTTCTAAATTCGAGTATCTAGTAAAAACATAACCTTCCAATCTCTAGTGCAGGTCACCAAAAGGCGGACCATGGTCCGTATACGGATCGCCTATATTGTGCGGGCCATAAGGAAACAGTAAACTTTCATGCCTAAAACTAATATTTGAATATGTCAGAATATGGTCGCAAAGCGCGACTGCTGACCATCAGGTCTTGAGTTCGGTTCCCAGGTTGGGCAAAGTGTTATTGGGTTTTTCCGTCAGGAATTTCTCAGTAGCAGCCTCGAAGTCTAGATTTGTGCCCGGTTGATGGCAATAGGCTCGCCCCCTATTACATTGGACTTAAACATAACTGGCGGAGTGTGGCTGCACTAATGGGTATACTCGTACCTCTGCCTAAACTTTCGGGAATTACAGGCGTGATGTTATGTTATATTTAAATAACAAAATTCAAAAAAAAATATATGGTAATAGGCTCGCCCCCTATTACATGGGACAATAAACATAACTGGCGAAATGTGGGTATACTAATGGGTACACCTCTGCCTAACCCTTCGGGGATTACAGCCGTGATGTTATGTATGTATGTGTAACAAAATCCATTCATTGGTCAGAAAATCAATGCACTTTATTCTATCAAACGCTTTCTTGTTGTTGAAAATGGGACTCTTGTAAAGACAAGCTAGATGAAAGGATAGTTTTCCGGGAAACAAAGTTTTTTTTCCCGGAAAGCTGTCCTTTCATCTAGCTTGTCTTTGACATGTTGCCAGGACTGATTGATTGATATCCATAACAATAGGTGCCAGATAAACTGAAAGGGATGATTTTCAATTTCTAGGAATACGAATGTCTCGTTAGAAGCGGGAGCTTCAGCAAATCCGTTTGATTTCCAGGTCAGGTGTAGTTGTTCATACACCTTTATGGAATACACAACACGACTGCTGAACATAAGATCTTGGGTTCGATTCCCATGTCGGGCAAATTGTTATCGGGTTTTTTCATCAGGTATGTCTAAGTAACAGCCTCGTAGGATTTGTGCCCAGTTGATGGCAATAGGCTCGCGCCCTATTACTTTGGACTTAAACATAACTGGCGGAGTGTGGGCGTACTAATGGCTACACCTCTGCCTAAGCCTTCGGGGATTACAGCTAGGCCTAATGTTACACTAAACTTCCGTCACGATAAATAAATAATCGTCTACGTAAATAAAACGAATGGCTTAATGTGTTACTAAGCGCTAATCTCGAGAACTGCTGGATCGATTTGGCTGAATCTTTTTTGTTGCGTCCTTAATTTTCTGGACTGCGGCTGTAAAATCTACCTGTTGAATTTCGACCTTTATTTTCATTAAGATAAAGTTTGTTATAGTTTAAGCAAAGACTTTGTTTCATAATAAGGCTTTTCAGCTTTATAATGGTGAAATTCTTTCATCAACATCTGCCTAGCCTTTTCCCAACTATGTTGGGGTCGGCTTCCAGTCTAACCGGATGCAGCTGAATACCAGTATTTTACATGGAGCGACTGCCTATCTGACCTCCACAACCCAGTAACTGGGTAATATGATACCCCTAGGTAAGACTGGTTGTCAGACTTTCGGGCTTCTGACGACCCGTAACGACTGTCAAAGATCCACGTATGACAGCCGGGACCAACGGCTTAACGTGCTTTCCGAGGCACGGAGGAGTCTCGGTGTGTAAAGATGGTCACCCATCCACGGACCAACACCGGCAAGCGTAGCTTAACCTGACGGATCGACCCGTGCGGCTGTTATTACTTAGCCACGAGCGGTGAAATTCTTTCAGTTAAATAAAATAAACCCCCATCTGTATGTACGTATTTACCTACCTATTAAAGTGCACTACCGATTTAACGATTGTCCGATGTTAAGGGAAGCATAAAGCCGTACAACAAAAGCCGGTATTAAGCACCTATTCAGTGTGTTTACGACCGGTATATACGGGCGTAGATACTGCGCATATTGATTAACATTATACGATTATTGTACTGTTAACTATTCATACTTCGGTTAGTGTTTATAAAGATTACATGTATATAATGAAATGAGGTGAAAGTTTTCCATGGTGTTATCAGTGTGTTACATGAAAAATATCAGACGCGGTGGACAGGTCGAATAATGGTAAAAATAAGAAATAAACTTTTTATTAAATAAAAGAATGTATTGCTATTCGTGATGGCCTAATGACTAAGGCGCCTCTCAAACATAAGGTTGTCGGTTCAAATCCGGGCAAGTACCAATGTGACTTTTTTTTATTCAATCGTACTTTTTAAGTTTATCTTGGACATCACTGACATCGGTAAAGGAAAACATCGTATTGAAAAACTCATACAGAGCTAGCACGAGTATTAATCATTAATCACCATACTTGCTGAAAGCGGATCGGTGATTCCAGACTTATACAATTATAAGTCCGGTGCACTCACGATTTTTCTTTTGCTGTCGTTTGTGATGTCTAAGATAAACTTAGAAAGTACATATGAATTGAAAAAAAGTTACATTGGTACCTACTTGCCCGTTATCGAACCCGCAACCTCACGTATAAGAGATAACCTTAGCCATTGGGCCATCATGATAATCTTAAAAAAAACCTTTATTTCGGAAGTCAGCAACTTTGGTTCTGCTTGTTTTAAATTACCAACGACTTCTGCAATCAAATTAATTTAAACCTTAAAGTCATTACAAACAAAAAGGAAAATAAATCCTAACTAATAAAAGATAAAGTTTAATTTTCTTCCCTTTGACAATCGAATAACAAAGAAAATCTTCACAAGATAATCCAGCAATACACTTCGCTTAATTATTTAACACGCTGAAGTCCCAGATGACGGCGGCTCTCGTTAAGGTAACGCTTCAGATATTTACAAACAACTTGTAAGAATATAGAATTTCTGCGTTACACGTGGCGCTCGTGTAAAAGGTCATTACTTATTTATGCGAACGCTTTTAGTAAAACACTAAATAATGACTTAAAGGATGCATAAGAATTAAGTGAGGACTTAGGCTAGATTTACACTATCGTGAAAAGGAACGAAACGGCAGCCTCGACGAGCACGAATTCGTAGGATTTCGTACGATTCGATTCTCCGGAATTTGTGACAATTCAAAATATTTAAAGTCAAAGTCAAAGAATTTATTCCAATTAGATCATTATAAGGCATTTTAGAACGTTATTTACTATGAAAATAAATATTAAATCATTTCCCTATTTAAAAAGACGGTTTCGTATGCAGAAGAATAGGACCAAAAACTGTACTCTCCTTTTAATAAGTGTACAGGTATAATAGTACAATATTTATATAAATGTGTCGACGATGTACCTAATATTAAACTACTGTGTGTAATGTATGAGCTAAAATGAGAGCTTTCACAATACATGGCGACCATGCCGTGACCGCATGCATGTGAAAAGGGTCTCACATGTTAGGTATATAGAATTAGTTTGAGTTATGAATTAATGACGTCATTCATTATTCTAAGTATTTCAGTCTGTTACTTACAATTAATAAAACAAAACACGGTCATCTATAAATGCACTGCAGCATAAAACACTCTTCTAATTGCATTCATTCGTCGCTTACTCCCTTTTAGCAACACAAAGTATAATCAAATGCAAATGATCTTGTTTCACTTGCACGTGTGTATTCCCCGGACATAAGGACCAAGGGTTCGAATCATTTATTCAGTCGTTGAAGCTGTAAAAGATACACGCGTGAAAGCAGGGTACATTACATAATATTCTTATGTAATTGGTCTTTGGGTACCCTTCATTACAGGTTTGATATTATGTAGGTTTTTGTCCGAAAATGAACCTTTCCTTTTTAACATTCATGGTTTTTTATTCGGGTTAAAACCTCGACTGGTATTGAGGTGGAGCAAATGAGATAAAAATGAACCCTTCCCGATCATTATTACTAAAAAAATGTTTTTGTAATGGAAGTAAAATAACTGGTTACGTTAAAAATACATTTCCGATATATGATGATTATTTTTTTTTGTCCCAATTTCCTCGAGAGCTTTTTCCGTTGGCATTATTATATTTTGAAAACCTTTTTTTGGTATGGAAATGTAATATTGCGTGTTTTCTTACCGTTTATGACAAGAGCCCATGAAGCGTTCTAATGGATATTACGATCGCAGTATCTTGTTTTTTAAAGACAGGATGACGTTGTTTTGTGTCAAAAATAGATCAGATTTAGAATCTATACTAATGTTATAAATAGGTAAACGTTTTTTTTTATAGTACTGGTCGGATTTTGTTTTCACTAATAGTATAGCATTGCCGACTGCAATAAGTGTGTATGGTGCTGTTTTATGGTATCCATGTCTTTTAAGCGGAAAATGTCGCAAGCAGAAGCTAGTTTGCCATATTTTTATCACCAGAGACACAAGTGCAAAAAAGGACTAATTGCTCGAAGGACCAGATTTTATTTCAGCAAACCTTTACGAAATTTTAATTAAAAGCAGTATTTGAAAATGAATAATAAAAACCACCTTATCGCAGTTATTATATACTCAACGTGATTGTGATTAATTACTACTACATTTATAATAGACTCCTAGTAGAACATTTTTCTTTTCATATCATTTTTTATTTAATGGATAAAATATTGTATTTTTAATTTGTGATTTATATGCTAATTTGATTGGCAAGATAACGTATTGTTTGTAAATGGCTATTAATGCTAAATTACTTAAAAGTCATTAGTAAAATAAAATGTTACAAAAATAAATAATTGTATTAGAAAGTTAATTTATAAAAACAACATTTTATTTTGTAAAATGTTGACGCATACGTACCTGTTTTATAATAAAAAGTGGTTAACGTCAAGAAGACAGGAAAAATGAAAACGAAACGACTACTTTCAAGACGCTTATGTTATAAATCTATGTTGATGATTTTAAAAGTAATTATATAATGTTACTTTTGGTAAATACAACAATCATGGCTTGCGCACCATCTCTTTTACTTTGTACGCTACGATATACGGCTGAAAATAATAGAAAATTTTTGTATTTCAAATCTTATATGCAATGTATGTACACCATGTTTATTCAAATAATTAAACTTGCTTACTGTAATTTGAAACTTTAAAACAAAGATTGATAGAATAAATTAAATGTATGTTATTTCAATATTACGTGAGATCTCTATTAATTACTATCTGAGAATATAATCTATTAAAATAAATCCAATGCTTTCTTTGAGCGAGTTTTGAATTTTTTATAAATCTCTATTCTTGTAACTGTCATTTGCAGACCATCGTCAGTACAAATGAGCCATTAAATCGAACAAAATTATTCTAGACTAGCTGCTCTCTGCGATTGCGAACGCATGGTTTTTTTCACTCGAGTTAAGCCATGTCTTTGGTCACTACACCGCTCTTGTGATCTGTAGCCTATACTATTCCTCATGAGTCTGGCAATCATAATAAAAGATTATAATTATAATACAAGCGCCTGCGCGATTATATTACGCCGGGAGGGGTCGCCCTAAGAAGATCTACACTGACCTTATTGGTGAGGTCCTTCAGAAATGTCAGGTGCGGAGTACTCGTAACCGGCGTGCTTGTATGACGAGATGTATGAACGTAGATGAGGCGAAAGGAGTATGTAAGGATCGTAGCAGGCGGCGTTCTGTAGTTTCTGCCTACCCCCATGCGAAAAAGGCGTGAGTTTATGTATGTGTATGTATGTATAATACAAGATTTTTACAACCCGACCGGTAATTTCAGAGATTAGCGCGTTTATTCTAACACACAAACAAAAATACTCTACAGATATTATATAAAGTATAGATAACATACGTATTTGTTTTTTATATGACTTCTCTTTTTTAAGTCAACAGTTTACGCGGATCAATAAATATAAATTTCATTAATTCCATAGAGGTAATATTCACACTGCATATTATGAATATTGCAGAATAATATGAGTAGACTTGGATCTAAATTCCCAAAAGACTCATAAATATTTGTCCCGACGCTGTGCGGTTATTAAAGTTATCCGCGGACCTGAAGACCGAAAACAGATGTCAAAATATAGGTATGTTATATGAAAGGCACAACTTGCTCGAAATATATTAAATCTTACTACTATTATAAATGCTAATAGTTTGGATGGATGGATGTTTGTTACTCAATCACGCCAGAATGCTAGGGAAGGATAGATTATAGTCTGGAATAGCATATAGGCTTCTTTTATTCCCGGAAAATGTACGGTTAGCATGGAATAATATACTAACTATGACGCGGGCAAAGTTACGGGCAGAACTAAAAGAAGATAAAGAAGCGAGTAACTAAATAGTTCTCTATATTTTTTTAAAGGAAAAATTCATTTCATTATTTAACCTAGTTCATTTTTCACTAAGCTTAAATGACGACTAAGGCAAGATAGTTATAAATAAAAAAAACCTATTAAAATCGTCCCACCGCAGGACAAAGGCGTTTTCTCATACTGTGAAGAACTGAAGACACGAGCATTGATTACTACGCTTGCTGAAGGTGGATAAGAGATTTCAGATTTATTTTAAGTCCAGGTTTTTTCACGATGTTTTCTGTCACCGAAGTCAGTCCAAGATAAACTTAGTTCATATGAATTAAAAAATCACATTGGTACTTGCTCAATATCGAACCTGCAAGCTCATGCATGAGAAGCACCCACTGGGCAATCATGAAACCATATATTTTACCATATTTATTAACCATATATTTTGACGGGCCTGTTGGTCTAGTGGTTAGCGGCCCTGACTGCTAAGCCGGAGGTCGTGGGTTCGATTCCCACCCAGGACAAACTTTGTGTGATGAGCATGATTGTTAGTTCTGTGTCTGGGTGTGATTTATCTATAATATGTATGTATTTATAAATTATATAAGTATGTATATCAGTTGTCTGGTTACCATAACACAAGCTCTGCTTAGCTTGGGATCAGATAGACGTGTGTGAGTTGTCAAAAAAAAAAAAAAAATACAAAAGCCATAATTATGTATACCAACCAAAGTTCTCATAAAAAGTACATTACATCACCACATAAGGCCATTCCAATTACCTTTACCGCTACAAAATTTCTGCTATTTCATTTAGAGTTTTAAAAGCAACTCGTTACGTCACATTTTTTAATGAAATTCGTGTAACGGTCTCGCAGAAATTAGTTTAGTTTTTTGTTTCATATTCCTAATTCAAAATTACAAGTAAACACTGGTATAGCCGGGAGGCTATGCGTTATTTAATTAAGACATTAAAGGTTTTATGATCAAAGGAGGTTTGGTAACCGGCCGCTATGGCCGCTCTTTTGATGTTAAATTCTGCGTTTTGGTTATTTTGTGCCTTTAGGTTTATGAGATAGGTTAAAGTTAATAATTGTGTTTCATTTGGTAATTAAAGTTGGCGTAAATTACACACGGGTTATATTTATGACCACTTAATGATCACTGTACTGGAGTAGCGTTAAATTTACAGAGTAGAAACGTTGGTCGACAGAATATACTGAGGCTTATTAAAAAAAAAATGCTGAATTCCATATTCAAATACTAAAAGTAAAGTTGGTTTGTAAGAGGTGGCCCTGGAAGTAGTGGTTACAAAAAATATTTCACTGACAGAGAGCTACACACTATTGCCGATTCCCATAAGAAATGTTTTATGGTACATTTGACTTCCACGCGAACGAAAACGCGAATTTATAACGCTCAGCTCAGCGCCGAGAGTTGAAAATTCAACAACTGAGTAATATTAAAATGGTACTGTTTTTAAGAAATGCTGGTAGGCCCCCTGAACATGTAATAATATCACTGATAAATTACAACGTGAACGGAATATGTCGACGTCGTTCCGTTTTCGTTTCATTTCACAAAATGAGATTGAAAAACCCATTAACAAGTGTCGTATGCTTTTCACATTGTGTACTACCTAATTCCCGTGACTTTGCTTGCATGAATGTCAGTCAGCACGAGGTTTTATTGTTTTTACGCGATACCCAAATTCTTTTCTAAAATAAAATAGCCTAACTCTTTATAACATAAGTTATTTGCCAGTGAAACTCGAGTCATAATCGGTCAAGTGGCTTCGGAGATTAGCACAAACAGACAAATATTAACGTTTTTTTTTTCGTATTATTAGGTACCGTATAAAAAATCATATTTATTTTATAAAACCTTTCTTTTTGACATTACAATCGGACACTTTAATTTTATTTATTTGTATAAATAAAAACTCAAAGGGTTATCTTTGAGGGTCAAGGATGGTCCTTGTCCCTCAGTAAACAAACAAACTCTAAGATCGATATGCCAATAAACTTACGTCAAAGACTTTGGAAGATTCAATACGTGAAAACTATATCGATGTCAGAAAAAGAAATCTAAGAAACAACTGACGATCAAAATTACATACATATGAATATTATGACGTCAACATTCGAATCTAATAGCTATTAAAAAGATTAGGCAATAGATCTCTTTTAGTGTAACAATTTATTAGTAAAAAATTGTTTAAACCATTACATCTATTTAAACGTTTTATTTCTTTATAAACTCTGTGGAAGATCACACGACTATATCAACCTCTTTGACAGTTCAAAACTCCACAAAGGCCGAATAACTTTATTGCTTATTTTTAATGATTTGGCTTTGCCTACCGTACTCCAACGGTAGTGATAGGCTTCAAACAAATTACGGAACAAACTGGTTCAAGTTTGAAATGCCAGAGTTAGTTCAATTATAATTTGCATTAATAATTCCCAAATACCAATCCCAAATTCAATCTTCCTAATTGAATTGTCACTCGTCAATCCATATTGCTACGCGTTAATCGATCATTTTTACGTTCAATTTTCAAATATGTCGCACTGTTGGTAGTTGTGAGTTCTAATTTCAAAAACATATGCAGGTTCTTTTGTATAATTATATCAAATATGTTTTAATTGCATTAAAAACTTATTTAGGTATATTGTTTAGAAACTTTAGAAGTTTATTTATGATAAATTAGTAAGTTTCTGAAGCTTAGCTTTATGAGAGTATTAATTTTATCTGACAGCAAGAACCGGTACATTTCCTCTGTATAAAACAAATTGGTCCTTCTCCCCGCATTCTAGATTTGAAGTAAACTTATATTATATTTCTAATAATCAATAACATATTTATATCCTAACGTATTTCACTTGTTTTTGTCTAAAATTAAATTAAAAGATAATTTATGTGCTGTAATGCGCCAAATGTGTGAAATTACTATCCATTATACGCAGGTGTGTAGCAATGTTCATGAAAATACGTTAAATAACTGTGTCATTACAAATACATCGAAAAATGGGGGAAAAAATTACGAGTTTGTTTTATTTTGGCACTTCTAAACCCAATTTTGGACGAAAAAGTTTAATATGTTCTTTACTCATTTTGTTTACCTAGGATATTTTCCATTATACTTCTTTGTTTATTTAGGAACTTGATAAAGCGTTGTTCCACTTTTTAATATAAAAATAATCATCTTGAGTGTAGTGTTCATGCAGCTTCCAAGTCTAACGTCCCACATTTTTATTATAAAAAGTACCTTTGTATTTTTCATTTGTCGCAGTTGAGCGCCGACGTAAATTGCGGAGAGAGAACACTTGGTCCTTTTTCTTGGTATAGTGAAGCTACTAAGTGTTACATATTATTTCCATTTACTACATAAACTTTCTACATACGTTACAATTTCGAGTTGAGTTAGTAGACAGTAAGTTTACTGCGTAAAGTTATTAAATAATTTGAATTATTTTTTTACTCAAAATAGTGTAAATTATTACAGAAGTAGATAATAAATCACACATGAAATTCAAGGCTAGAAGTAGCGAGAAACTTTACAATTATTTATTGTTATTCAGATTTTCATGTTTATTTAAATAAAATTGAAGTAGGCGCAATTTATAAAGAAAGACACCTAGTACTTTAAAAACTAACCAATATTTATATTTAATTCACTCGATAATAATAATCCATCATGTGACTCGCGATGTTTGGTCCTTCGGTACAAACGTCAAAAACGACGCCAACCTGAATGAAACTTACAAAAGTATGATATCCCCTGTACAATACAAAAGTCAAGCTAATTTTCAAAAGTACTTACATCGAAAATTCTGCAGATCAGCACAGCACAGCAAAAATTGTGCAAGAGTTATCAAAATAAAAACCAGGTCAATTTTACGAAGAAACACTCACACAACACACAAAATATTTTGAAAAAGTATAGTATACACGAAGATCACTTTTAAGGCAGAGTTTATTGCGAAATAGAAAGTTTAAGATAGATTTTCATTAATGATTTAAAGGTTTTTATATCGCACCGTTTTTCGTTGCGACCGACATAGAGTGAACGTGTGTCTGTCGCAGCGCCGAAAGCGCGACTGACGATGTCTAGGCGGGTGAGGCGCCGAGCAGTCTCGGAAAAGCAGGTGTACGCCACCAACATACACAGGCATGGATGAGGCAATGCAAATTATGATGACACTGTAATACTGTCTCTTTTACGCTCACTTACCGTATCTACAATGTAAGAAAGGGATGGTAAGATGGGGTAGCCGTAGTACGCTGGCTTATCTAGTAAGATGTAGGCTTTTGTCTCCGCCCCTCTATGGCGCTACGCGGCTACAGCCCGGCGTTTAAATATTTAAGTTCAGAGTGTATTTAAACATACTGAAAGGGCATTATTTAGGCACAAGGGTCAACATTATCACTTATTCATGTGATGTGAACGATTATAGACTACTTTATTTAATCTTGAAATTATCTTTTTATTCAAATGTCTTTCGAAGTTGTATGGCTTAAAAGAGTTTAATAATAATGATAATTTTATTATCAGGCAACTGAGGCCTTTAGAAAAAATACTCAAAATAATCTTATCTCATTTCTTCTCTTATCTTTCAAAAGTTTAGTATTATTAATTTAATAAATACAATACGCATTTGTAATACATACATACATACATACATACATAAACTCACGCCTTTTTCCCATGGGGGTAGGCAGAAACTACAGAACGCCACCTGCTACGATCCTTACATACTCCTTTCGCCTCATCTACGTTCATACATCTCGTCATACAAGCACGCCGGTTACGAGTACTCCGCACCTGACCTTTCTGAAGGACCTCACCAATAAGGTCAGTGTAGGTCTTCCTAGGGCGACCCCTCCCGGCGTTGCCACTCACCTCTGCCTCTGCCTTTTGTCATTCGTCTTTCACTCATCCAGCATTTCATTTTTTTTTGCATTTAATTTTTTTTTGCTTTTCCAGTTTTTTTGCATTTTTAATAATGGTTGACATTTTTATGATCGCAATTGTCTTTTAAATTACGAACAGCAAGCGATTGTAATACGTCAATAGAGAGCTGAAAGGGCTGATAAACTTGTTGAAAACCTATTCAAGACCACCAAAGTTCAAAGAAAATGGAAAGTAAGCTAAAGTGGCATTTTTGAAACTTTTGGGAACATGACTCTGGTTGTTGTATTATGCAGTAAAGTTACTAAGAAAGTTGGAAAGTTATTGTTGGGAAACATGTTTCAACATTATAATAATTAGAATTATTTGTTTTTGAATAAATTTGGTGATGGCCCGGTGGTTAAGACAGGTTCGACATCTAACTTGCCAATGTGACTTTCAACACACATGTACTTTCAAGTTTATCTTAGACATCACTGACATCGGTGAAGGAAAACATTGTGAGAAAAACTGGACCTATTATCAATATACCTAAGTCTGAAATCGCCAATCCGCCTTGAGCAAGCGAGGTGATCAATGCTTGTGCCTTTTCTGTATAAAAAGAGGCACTGGGACAATAATAGGCTGGTATATGCGAATAGCAGTTCCAAAAACAAAGTAAAATAATAATACATAAACTTATGACGTATGTAAGTACACTCACGGACATTTTAAACAAGCCACCTTACATTTATTTTTTATATAAATTGTATTTACCATTTGAAATGGTGGTGAAATCTGGAAAAATATGTTGTCTAACCGATACCCTTCGGTAAGACTGGTTGTCAGACTTTCTGACTTCTGACTACCCGTAACGGTTGTCGAAGATTTACGAATGACAGCCGGGACTAACGGCTTTACGTGCTTTTTGAAGCATTGGGGTGTCACACCACCAATTTTTTGTTTGTTGTTATTATTTATGTAATAAAATAATAATACAGAGATGTGACTTAGTTCTAAACTTGCCAAACTTTTACGTTTGATGGCGAGAATGGAAAAATCTAATAACACTGTGTGCTACTTGGGAGTCGCACTCAGGACCTCACGAGAGCAACGGGGTACATAATTTTGGAAGAGTGATGACAGCAATAAGATGGCCAGCTTTGAAACTACATAAAAAAAGTTTTTTACTCAATATTTATTTTAATCTTTATTGCCTTTCCCATAAAATAGAAATGTTTGCTGGTTCACTTTTGGTGTCCAAAAGTGTAAGTTAGCATTCGATTCCGCAACCAAATCAATTCGGAAATAACTGTAAAGTGGGTCAAATAAGGTCATATGTAGATGTTGCATTAAGTTATCTATGGCCGGTTTAAATCGAGATGTATGTAAATAGGCCAGGCTTATATTCAGATTGGATAGGAAGCGTTATATATGGAAATTTAGATTCTATTTTAGAACTGCAGTTTAATTGATTTGCAACGTTAAGCCGAGCATGACAAGGTCAGTTATTGAATGACTATCCGTTTTTCTCTTTTAAGGAGACCTAATTAGAATAAAATTATAGGTACTTAATGAAACGTTTAATTAATTTGTAAGGTTAAGCTGTGCATGACAAGGTCAGTTATTGGATGGGTAGCCAATTTTTTTCTCTATTAAGAAGACCTAATTAGGATAACATGATAGTAGTACCTATCCTGAAAGGTTTAACTAATTTGCAAGGTTAAGCCGTGCATGACAAGGTCAGTTATTGGATGGGTGGTCGTATTTCTCTTTTAAGGAAGCGAAATAAGGATAACATGATAGGCACTTAATGAAAGGTTTAATTAATTTGCAAGGTTAAGCTGTGTATGACAAGGTCAGATATTGGAAGGGTGGGTGCATGACAAGGTCAGTTATTTGATGGGTGGTCTATTTTCTCTTTTATGAGGTATGTAAGGATCGTAGCAGGTGGCGTTTGGCGCCTAACCCCATGGGAAAAAGGAGTGAGGTTATGTATGTATGTATGATAGGTTCTTAATTAAAGGTTTAATTAATTTGCAAGGTTGAATTGTGCAGTCCATCGGTTTCGAAGAAACTTTCAACTATATCTGACGACCCTGGATACCTATCTGTTTTGTTGACTGTACATATGGTAATAAATTTCGTTACAATATCCCTTTCACACGTTACAACAAATTTAATAACAAATAATTGAATAATAAACACACCCTGTACCAAAGTTAGGGCTGTCCCATCAATCATTATGCAAAAAGAATTAAGATTGATCGAGGTGGTGACAACCCATGTAAATGATAATCCCCTAGCCATGAGTTTGAGTAATGACAAAATAATTAGAATAAAATAATATTTTGAATTTACTAGCTACTCCCTGCGACTTTGTCCGAGTGGCTTTTTTCACCTGTGTTATGCCTTTGGTTACTGCTCCGCTCCTGTGGGTCGTAGCGTGATGTTATACAGGGTCATTCAATATTTATTTATTTATTTAAACTTTATGCAACAAAAAAGTACACAGGCGATTTTAATGCCTTAGGCATTCTCTACCAGTCAACCAAAGGTGGTGAAGAGATAACAAAGCAGGTGCAAAAAATGTTATATGATTTATGTTATCAATAAAAACAAATATCTAAACAAGTTTAAACGTACACAAGTACATAAACTCGTAATATATACGATAAACACGAAACCTGTTTTTTTATCATGTTTACAGGGTTGGTCCTATAGTAAAAGTTGTTCATAATGATGAGTACAATGACCCCTTTTCAGGTTTCGGGTAAATTTTCAATGACCCTGTATGGCCTATACGATACACAAAAATATTTTTTCAAATAAGACTGCTAGGTCCAGAGACCGCGTTTAAACAAACAAATAATAATAATAAATAAATATCTTGGGACAACTCACACACGGCTATCTGATCCCAAGCAAAGCAGAGCTTGTGTTATGGTAACCAGACAACTGATATACATACTTATATAATTTATAAATACATACATATTATAGATAAATCACACCCAGACACAGAACTAACAATCATGCTCATCACACAAAGTTTGTCCTGGGTGGGAATCGAACCCACGACCTCCGGCTTAGCAGTCAGGGCCACTAACCACTAGACCGACAGGCCCGTCAAAAAAAAATAAATAAACAGATACAAAAAATCTCTTTAGCTTCATTATATTAGTATACATATTTTAAAAGACCTACAAAAAGAACACACTGTACTTTAAAACAAACAACAAAGAAATATAAAATTAAAACAGTCGTAAACTACGACCGGCGTAGACGAGCTACGAGCTCGTAGCGCGTAGCACGTAGACATAAGCCTACGCAGACAAGCCTACGTGCTACGTCTCAGTTGTTTTGCGCTCAGCTGGTTTTTTCAACAATAACGTTTCATTGGATAAAAAACCCCTCGGAGCCTGGATTTGGGCCCGGTTGATGGCAATAGGCTCGCCCCCTATTACATGGGACTTAAAACATAACTGGCGAAATGTGGGTGTACTAATGGGTACACCTCTGCCTAACCCTTCGGGGATTACAGGCGTGATGTTATGTTATGTATGTTATAATAAAAAACCTAGTTGTTTTATGCAAGAAGGTGCGTAAATAATGTACGTACAAACCCACCAGCCACCAGTCGATATGTATTCAAGCGGAAGTTGCGGATTTATTTTCAGAACAATTAGCAAGAGTTTTATCATAAACATCCTTTCTATTCTTATTATAAAATATGTATGTATTTATGAGTATGTATATATATTATATATATATATATATATTATATGGTATATATGAGTTTATATGTACTTGTGTACGTTTAAACTGGTTAAGATATTTGTTTTAATTATTTTAAAATAATTCATATCTGATTATTTCCTCATATACAATTTTTTTGCACCTGCTTTGTTTATCTCATCACCACCTTTGGTTGACTGGTAGAGAATGCCTAAGGCATTAAGTCCGCCTTTGTACTTTATTTGTTGCATAAAGTTTAAATAAATAAATACAAATATTATATAATAATAACATAGGTACAATAATATTTCAGTTCAATTTTTTGAGAAGTTCTACTTTGGCCTATCTGGCCGCCACACTGTTGTGGCAAAGTAGACTGCCTAAAATTTTGCAGTAGATTATGCCCCACTAATTTGATTTGATGTGGCAGTTCTATATTTTTTGGTAAAATCTATACTAATATTATAAAGCTGCAGTGTTTGTTTGTTTGAACGCGCTAATCTCTGGAACTACTGGTCCGATTTGAAAAATTCTTTCAGTGTTAGATAGAGTA
This sequence comes from Hoplodrina ambigua, assembly GCA_949774945.1. NCBI lineage: Eukaryota > Metazoa > Arthropoda > Insecta > Lepidoptera > Noctuidae > Hoplodrina > Hoplodrina ambigua. The sequence goes on from OX458968.1 coordinate 13,671,834, forward strand.
GTTATCGAGGAAGGCTATAGGCTATATACCATCACGCTACGAGCGGAGCAGTAACCAAAGACGCGGGTGTAACCGCGGCCGACAGCTAGTAAGTAAATATACCTATATTTTCGATACCTAATTTCGGTCACGCATAGCGGTCAAACTCAATCTCTAATCGTAGTAGGTTAATAACCGGGCACGAGCAAGTACTAATGTGACTTTTTCTATTTCATATCTATGACGTGTTTTTTAATTTGTATATTGGACATCACGGACATCGCTGAAGGAAAACATCGCGAGAAAACCTGTGCTGGCTTACTCTTGAACAAAATCGAGAATGAGATTGGAATCGACTGCATGTTTGACTACAGCGAATGACATGAGGTTGCCATACAAATGAAAACGTAAATTACCAAATTTTAAAATATTAAATAACTCGTTAATTCTATAAATAAATGTCTTATTATATTTATTGGAATTGAAAATGGATCGGATGTACATGTAATGTCGATTCCAATCTCATTCTCGATTTTGTTCAAGAGTAAGCCTACTGGTCTTACAATTAACTAGCGCCCGCCCCTGCTTCGCACGGGTGAAATGTTGATACAGTTTTTTCTAGGAATAAATATAGCCTATGTTACACAGGGATAATGTAGCATTATAATGGCGGACTTGACTGCCTCGTTGGTCTAGTGGTCGCCAGCGCGACTGCTGTGCATGAGGTCTTGGGTTCGATTCCCAGGTCGGGCAAAGTGTTATTGGGTTTTTCCATCAGGAATTTCTCAGTAGCAGCCTCGGAGTCTGGATTTGTGCCCGGTTGATGGCAATAGGCTCGCCCCCTATTACATGGGACTAAAAACATAACTGGCGAAATGTGGGTGTACTAATGGGTACACCTCTGCCTAACCCTGTGGGGATTACAGGCGTGATGTTTATGTTTTATAATGGCGGATGAATTTCTGAAATTGGTATAGTTTTTAATCTAATTAAATCAGCCTTGAGAAGCAGTCCAAACTATCGGCCGATAGAAAGTCTGTAGTCTGCGGGGGCTCTGACCCCACGCGCTAGTGAACGAGTTAATATCAGTCCTAAATCTAGGTATCCTTTGGCCGTCAGCCCCCAGAACGAATCATCGCACGAGCGTGAACGTTGCCTCCACATACGTTACAAACAAACTATTCAAACTAAACAGTTTGCTAGTATTCTTTCCTTTATTTTAAAACAAGTACTACGTATTTCTTTTTTAATTTTAAGACAATTTTATGTTTCGTCATGCAATCTACGAAAGTATTCAAAATTCCAGCTCAATCGAACACTGGAAAATGGACCTTATTTAACTTGTAATTAAGTTGGTTAAGTTCCTATGTCCACATTGTGGCTCCATCATCCGACCAGCTCTGTGGCATCATTATATTGCATTGTTATGCAAATTGCAGATTCACGCACAATTTCACGCGCAAGGGTACAGGGAGGGGCTGACCTCAAATAAATTGGAACAATAGCCAGAACAAAGAAGACGCTCGTACAATAATTTTCACCTACCATGTTATCTCTTCACCACCTTTGGTTGACTGGTAAAAAAATGCCTAAGTCCGTCCCTGTATCTTTGGTTGCATAAAGTTAAAATAAATATAACTTCATATTTATATAACGCTTTTAAAGGTCTCCTCAGCACCGGGGATACCCCACTTACGTCAATCTCGGAAATTACACTGTCGGCCATCTTGAAAAGTTTCTATTACAATATTTTGTCATTCTTCGTATCAAATAGAATGTATATTATATGTACTCGTACCTGCATGGATATGTAAAGTTGAATTCATCATTTTATGGTAATCATGTTTAATATGCTGTAAGCGATATTGGTAATATAAAAAAAGAACATCGCTGTTTTAATGCGTTATTATGCGTCCAAAACGCTTTCTGTATGAAAAAAAAATCGGAATAAACGATTTAAATTAGAGTCTTTTAGTTGCTGATTTATAGTCAGATAACTTTTAACTAAAGAATAAATACGACAGTTTTACATATTTTCTATACAAAAGCTGTCAAACCAACATATTTATCTCCCCGTTAAGAGTTTTTTGACAATTGAAAAATTAGCCCTAAGACAATAGTCACATTTTCAAAGCATTTTATTTAATAGGCATACTATATTTTCCATTATTACGTATTTAAAAACACATAAGAACACGGAATTTCCGTCGTGTAATTTCCTTTCTTTACCGCTAATATTTTTGGTTCAATTTGAACTAACTACAGGCAAAACGCCATAAGAAAAACCAGACCGGTGCCGTACCTGTGCACGCCATTGAAAAATGCACATAAAATCACTATTTGGTACTATGCATAGTACCAAATTAAACCTAAAAATAACTACACGTATTTAAAAATATATCAAACTTATAGTTCTACAACTCACGTCCTTCTCCTTGGCATAGTATAGGGTGCGCCCGCGCAGCCTGAAGTACCGGCGTTGCCATCGCTGGAAGCTGCGCGTCTGTTTCATCAGGTAACCCTCCTTGACCACGGGCTGCCGAATAAGAAAACATTAAATAATCACAAAAGACATAAACTTACATAAAATAATTTGTTAGGTACCAAACATACAAAATTATATCTGTCTTTTTGTTCCGACTAACCTCCTAAACGGCTGAACCGATTCGATAAGCATAACAAATAAAACGCCGTGATAATCGATATTCACCAATTTTATAATTTACTAGCTTCTGCCCGCGTCTTCGTCCGCGTGGAAGACAAGTGTGCCACAAAACATAGTCTATGGCACTCAGCAATTCGGTGTGTCAATGCTTTATTTTTGTTCTAAAAATAAGATCATCTCCATCGTCGACTGTTTGAGACATTCCTGTAGCACGTGAGCGAAACCGTGCGGATAATTAGCAAGACGTGCGGAAATAAAAAGAAAAACTGGTGAAGACGTAAGATATTAAAATGCCACGCTGGTGATGCGATGAGGAATGAATACTGTGGACATTTATGATTATAAAGGCTCTTTTAATTTTGGTTATGTTGTTTTTTTTTTCTTGGGTTTCGATTCCTAGGTCGGGCAAAGAGTTATTGGGTTTATTCATCAAGAATATCTCAATAGCATCTTCGGAGTTTGGATTTGTGGCCGGATGATGACAATAGGCTCACCCCCTATTACATGGGACTTAAACATATCTGGCGAAATGTAGGTTTACTAATGGGTACACCTCTGCCTAACCCTTCGGGGATTACAAGCGTGATGTTATGTTATTTATGATTATAAAGGCTATTTCAATTTATTTATTTACTAGCTTATTGCTCGCGACTTTGTCCCTTTGATCCCCAATTTGTTGAAAATAAAATATAGCTTATGATACTCGCTGATAACGGATCTGGTACACTTGCGCGAAAGACATTTCCGCGCCAGACACTTGCGCGAGTCCCTTTGCGCGCCAAGACACATGCGCGAATGGACTTTTGCGCGCCTAGACCTTTCCGCGAACAGACACTTGCGCGAATGGACATTTCCGCGCCAAGACACTTCCGCGAGTCCCTTTGCGCGCTGGCCACTTGCGCGAAAGACACTTCCGCGACAGACATATGCGCGCCTATACTTGCGCGATAGATACTTCCGCGAAATATGCGCGAAGTATATTTTTATAAAGGACAATGGACAAAATTCTTGAATTAGGGTTCCGTTACTTTTTTTACAAAATATGCGTCATGGGTGTCGTGTCCATGGTTTTCGAGGGTGCTGATGACGAAAATGAGGTCTAAAAGAAAATCCAAGATGGCGGCCGGAAAAATTTCCAAGATATCTTTCATGGGTGTCGTGTCCATGGTTTTCGGGGGTGCTAATGACGAAAACGGTGTCAAAATGAAAATCCAAGATGGCGGCCGGAAAATTTTCCAAGATATGCTTCATGGGTGTCGTGTCCATGGTTTTCGGGGGTGCTGATGACGAAAATGAGGTCAAAATGAAAATCCAATGCGATGTGAGGATGAGGAGGGGTTAAGTAAACGACGTGACGTGTGTTACTTGAGAGTCAATTGTGAGCTGCGACTCAACTGTACTCAGCTACAGTCCTCAACTGTCCTCTCTCCTTTAATAGGTGGTTTAAATATACATAGATAGTACGTGACTACGTGCTAACACTAAGCCTACGGAGAACAGTATATTTACCTTAACTTAAACCCTGAACAGTACGTGACATGCTGATGTACAACATACGTGACACGATGATGAACAACATACGTGACTTCTCATCACATCACCCCTCTTAAAGTAAAAAAAAAAACTAAATTACAGTTTTTTTTTTTTCCTACATTCTAACTCTTACAATATAATTTTGTTCTATTCTTATGAATTACATCTATCTTATTATCTTTCTTTTTTACAATGACATTTGGTGACTCGTCTTTTATAACTTCAAATGGTCCATTATAAATACATTCCAATTTATTGCCCGTTTCGTTTTTTATCAATATCCAGTCACCTTCTTTATAATCTATTGAATTAAGGTTCTTATCATAACAATTTTTCCTCGCTAACTTACTTGCTATCAAATTTTCTTTCGCATCATTTTGAGCCCTCTGCAATCTAAACTTAAATTCTAAAGGATAATCATCAAAATTGTACAATGGTTCAACACTTTCCCCTTGAAGACTACTTGGTAACCTGCAAATTTTACCGAAAACTAATTCATAAGGTGTATATTTGGTCACAGTATTAACTGTAGTGTTATATGAAAAACACCAATACGGAATCCAAGAACTCCATGACGATGGATTATTCTCCGTCTGTATCCTTAAATACGCGCCTAAAGTTTTGTGAACATTTTCCAAAGATCCTATACTCTCATGATGATATGATGTCGACAAGATTTTATTGATGCATAAGATGTTACATAGCTCTACCATCACTTTTGAAATGAACTCAGAACCCCTATCTGTAGCAATTGTCCGCGGTATTCCATATCTCAAAACAAAATTTTCTGCCAACGCTTTCGCTACCTCATTCGCGGATTTATTCTTTAATGGATACGCCTCTACAAATTTTGTAAGCTCACACTGAAGTGTCAATATATAAACATTGCCCTTTTCGTCCCTATCAAGTGGCCCCACTATATCTAAATAAATTTTCTCAAAAGATGCAGATGCAGTGGTAGTAATTGTCATTGGTTCCTTAGTATGTCTAGAATACTTTTGCTTCTTACACTTATCACATCTATTAATATATTCCGTTACATCTTTTTCAATAGAAGACCAATAATAATACTTCTTTATATTATTCACCATTCTGCGTATACCTGCATGACCACTTGTGGGTAAAATGTGGAAATCATTCAAAATAATCCTCTTCTCATCTTCCCCTTCTACTCTCTGTACATCCTTCACCACACACATTTTAAAATCTTTCGTATGTAGCGATTTACCACTATTTTCCTTTAAATATTGTGCCATTTTTGTAATAAATTCAACGTTATAACGATTTTTTAAAATAATAACTTCTTTTATGCCTTTCTCAATACAAAAATCTACTATGTCTTTCAACAACTCGTCTCGCGATGATGCTGATAAAGATTCATAGTTTACATAAATACTCGAGTTCCCTGGCACATACATTAAATTGCGCGTCTTTGAAAATATCTTTTTATAATTGTTGTTACGTAACATTTTCTCCCATTCATTTAAACATATCTCAACGTCATTTCCTTGTTTTTTAAGAACCTCCACGACCCTAAGGTGATCAGTCCCAGATACCATGGAGTCCGTACCACAAACATTCGGCTCTCTTAACCGTTTGTACTGCGCTCTCGTCATCACGGATATAGTCTTTTCGCGTATGGTTTTCAAATCCTCGCTTGTAATCACTATCCTGGAAAGTGCATCTGCTTGCACATTTTCTTTTCCCTTAATATATTCAACCTCAAAGTCGTATTCTTCCAAACACAAACGAAACTTAGTTAACCTACTTGAAGGATCTGTCATGTTAAACAAATACAACAGCGGCCGACATTGAATCTAAGATTTCAGTTATATTAGGCAAAGGGAATTTATCATCCTGAATCTTTTCGTTCAACTGCCTGTAATCTATCACCATGCGCCACTTCTTCTCCCCACTACGATCCGCTTTTTTGGGTACAACCAAAACAGGACTAGACCACTCACTAACTGTCTCCTCAATAATATTACTATCCATCATCTCCTGCACTTGCCTATCAACCTCCTTCTTCTGTACATAAGGTATTCTATATTGCCTCCTATAAACTGGAGTCACATTCTCTTTCAATCGTATAGACTGCTCATACACATTCGTGACTGATAACTTATCTCCCGGAACATGAAATATATCAGAATACTTCGCGCAAATTCGCTCAATGGACAACCGTTCCTCGGCATTCAAATAATCAAGTTTAAGCAAAGAAAATATTTCCTTAACACGCTCAACGTTCCTTTCCGACTCCGCAAAACTACAACAATCGTAACCACTTAACGGATAAACTTCTACACCGGACATACTACACACAACTTCCTCAGAGTTTGTGTTTAAAATCCTAATGGGTATCATCCCATTCCTAGGCCTAGCCACTACACTTGCCAAAAAAACACCTCCACGCAATTCTTTCCTTACCACTATACAATCTTCTGCTCTATTAACGGGAAAATACCTAACTACTTCACAACGCGGAGGAATAGTCAACAGGTAATCATACGAATTGAGCGGCATCGAAACCTTCTGCCCCTTATCACCCTTAAGAGACAACCTATTCAATGAAAAATCTATAATACCACTATATTTCTGCAAAAAATCCTGGCCTAATATGCCTACCGACTTACATGGCAACTCATCAAATATATAAAACCTATGCACGAACGTACATCGACCGTACTCCAAATTTAAATATACATAACCTATAGCTCGCAAACTACCTCCTACACCATTGATCACCAACTCTTCCTTAACCACTTTATGACACAAAGCGTTATTCGCTAAAAAAGTGTTTTTTACGGCTGATATGGACGCACCCGTATCCACTAACCATTGCGTATCTACACTATCCACCAACAAATTAACCCAGTTAATGCTATCACAAGCTAAAATATGCTTAGGCACGAAAAAACCGAGTCTCACTCAGCTGACCGCCTTCATCGTTCCGTGACATTGACACTGCGCCTGAGTCAGCATCGCCCCGCGCGTGCTCAAAACACGCTACACGCCGTCGACCTTGCTGAGTCTGGCGTCCACGACGAGCATTATCGCTGCGACCGCGCATTCCACTGCTATGCCATATCTTGACATTTTTGCGCGTACGCTCAACAGCTGTTCGATGCTGCGCGTGCCTACTCTCTACAATCTGCCGCCTGTGGTTATTTCCGTAATTTCTTACGCCCGACGAAAAACCACGCCTTGCGGGCCAGCGCTGGTACGTCAACACTTGCGACGATGAAGCACAATCCTCGTCTTCCGCTACCCTAATAGCATCTTTTAAACAAGTTAAATTGAAATTGTCGCCTTTCCGCCTACTAGGACCTAATTTCACAATACTTTCCCTTAATAATTTTAGCTGCACGAACAGCGACGTCAGTTCCACTTCCATTTAAACTTAACATACTATATGTATACTATTGTCTCTAAATTCACCGCTCGGTCATCACACACACTTAAGTTCACGTATTAATAATTAATCACTTAATCACTTACTTCTTGACGAAGGAACGTTACTTCACCCATATCTGGTCAGGCCATCTGCACAGCCTTGCGAACCTCCCGCTGGTTTAGCTGGTCCTCGATCCAACTGTGGTGACACCTTCTATACATCCGGACTGCCACACCAACGATGACAAGCGCCAAACACACCGCAATAAATAACAGCGCCGCTTGGATGGCCGTCACCTGCTCCTGCGTAACCGCTGCGGCATTCGAACCACCCGCCGCCGTCTGAGCGATGACCACTTCTTCCTTCGACGTCTTCGTCTTCGTCTTCGTCCATGGCCCGTGACCTGATGTGACGCGAAGCTCACCGAAGCCCAGTCGACTTCTGCTGCTGCGAATCCCTCGAACGGAGAACTATAACGCCGTCCAGCCGACTGGCAGGGTCGCCATGCGATGTGAGGATGAGGAGGGGTTAAGTAAACGACGTGACGTGTGTTACTTGAGAGTCAATTGTGAGCTGCGACTCAACTGTACTAAGCTACAGTCCTCAACTGTCCTCTCTCCTTTAATAGGTGGTTTAAATATACATAGATAGTACGTGACTACGTGCTAACACTAAGCCTACGGAGAACAGTATATTTACCTTAACTTAAACCCTGAACAGTACGTGACATGCTGATGTACAACATACGTGACACGATGATGAACAACATACGTGACTTCTCATCACACCAAGATGGCGGCCAGAAAATTTTCCAAGATATGCTTCATGGGTGTCGTGTCCATGGTTTTCGGGGGTGCTGATGACGAAAATAAGGTCTAAAAGAAAATCCAAGATGGCGGTCGGAAAATTTTCCAAGACATGCTTCATGGGCGTCGTGTCCATGGTTTTCAGGGGTGCTGATGACGAAAATGAGGTCAAATTGAAAATCCAAGATGGCGGCCGGAAAATTTTCCAAGATATGCTTCATGGGTGTCGTGTCCATGGTTTTCGGGGGTGCTGATGACCTGCTGATGGCAAGCCGGCCGATCACCGGGCAGGAGGCAAGGCCTGCGCCCCACCCGCCAAGGCCAGCGGTAGAGGTAGGCCCCCCGCTGCCGCCGCCACTGTCGCCGCCGTCGCTAGGGCGATTCCGCCCTCGAGGAGGGCCCTGGAGGGGGATGTAATGGAGGGCTAGTCACGGCCCCATTGCGCCTCCTCCAGGCCAATATCAACCACTGCGCCGCCGCTCAGGATCTCTTGGTCCAGAGCATGGCGCAGTGGCTGATCAACATCGCGGTGGTCGCCGAGCCGTACTTTGTCCCACCCAGGGATGACTGGGTGGCGGACCTCGACGGCTCGGTGGTCATAATCGCGTCGGCTGCCGCCGGTACCCTATCTCTCGAGAGCGTCAAGAGAGGACGGGGCTGTGTGGCAGCACGGTTCGGGGAGATCGCCGTGGTAGGCGTTTACTTCTCCCCAAACCGAACTCTCGCCGAGTTCCACGTCTCCCTTAGGGAGCTAGGAGTCGTCGTCGCCGGGTTCGGTTCCCTGTGTTGGTCCTCGGGGACTTCAATGCCAAGAACGTGGCTTGGGGTTCCCGGTACACGGACCATGCACGGGGCAAGATGGTGGAGGACTGGGCTCTGGAGACAGGCCTGGTCATCCTGAACCGGGGTTCTGTCCCCACGTGTGTACGGATGCGGGGCGAGTCGGTGGTGGACATCTCGTTCGCCAGCCTCGCTCTGTCGCCACGTGTCGTTGACTGGCGCGTAGAGGAGGGGGTGGAGACATATCCCGACCACCGGTACATCCGGTTCGACGTCTCCGCCCAGATCCCAGATACGCCGGTCCGACAGACCCCGAGTGGTCCGCGATGGGCGCTGGAGCAGCCGGACCGGGAGCTCTTCCTGGAAGCCTCGTTCGTGTAGGCCTGGGTGTCGTCACCAGACAGGCCTGCCGACGTCAACGACGAGGCGGAGTGGTTCCAGGAGGCCATGTCCGTGATCTGCGACATGGCAATGCCCCGGGCCCGGCCAGAAAGCGCCTGGCGTCAGGTGTACTGGTGGTCGCGCGAGATAACGGCACTACGCGAGGCGGTGCCGCATCCGACCTCCGAATGCGGCAGCCATTGAGGCGGAGCTGTACGAGGGGTACAGGGCGGCGAAGACCGCCCTCCGAGATGGGATGCTGCGGGCTAGGAATCTATCCCGCAGGGAGATGCTGGAGGCTCTGGACAGGGACGTCAGGCGACAGGGCGTCGGCACCCTGTTTCCTTCTCGGGGGGAACATACCCCCCCGCCCATGGCTCCGCCCCTGGTGGTGTCAGACGAAGACGCGGACCACAGCGACGGCGGCGACTACAATGCTCCGGAGGTGGCCGAGGTAGATCTGAGAGCGGCGGTACAACGGCTGAAGGCCAAGAATACCGCCCCGGGACCCGACGGCTTACCTGGGAAAGCCTGGGTCCTGGCCTCGGGGGCTCTCGGTCCTCGACTAGGGAGGCTCTTAAGCGCATGTTTAGAGAGGGGCCAGTTCCCGCTTCGTTGGAAGACGGGGAAATTGGTCCTCATCAACAAGCCGGGGCGCCCTGCGGACTCACCGTCCGCATACCGGCCCATCGTGCTGCTCGACGAGGTGGGCAAGCTCTTTGAAAGAGTAATTGCAAACCGCCTCGTCGGGCACCTGGGGAGATCCGGGCCGGACCTTGCGGAGAGCCAGTTAAGCTTCCGCAGGGGGCGCTCCACGGTGGACGCCATCATGCGCGTGAGGGCCCTCACGAAGGGGGAAGCAGTATCCCGGGGCAGGGTCGTCTTGGCGGTGTCTCTCGACATCTCCAATGCCTTCAACACCCTGGCCTGGAGTTGCATCAGGGAGGCACTCCGGTATCACCGGATGCCGACCTACCTTCGTCGTGTTGTCGAGGACTATCTGACGGATAGGGCCGTCGTCTACCCCGGCCAACGGGGAGAGTGGAACCGGCGAGAGATGTCGTGCGGTGTCCCACAGGGATCGGTCCTGGGACCGCTTCTGTGGGACATTGGATACGACTGGGTGCTGCGCGCCGACCTCCCTGACGGCGTCAGCGTAGTCTGCTACGCTGACGACATGCTCGTCCTGGCACAGGGAGAGTCGCACCAGGCGGCGGCCGACCTAGCGACGCGAGGGGTTGCGACAGTCGTCGAAAGAATCCGGCCATGTGCTTTCATGGTCTTCGGAACGCGCCACCGTCGGGTTCCCAAATAACGGTGGGAGGGGTTCACATCGGCGTCGAGGCGACGATGAAGTATCTGGGTCTCGTCCTCGACAGCCGGTGGAGCTTCAAGGAGCACTTCCGACGTCTGGCTCCGCGATTGGACAGGGCTGGGGCTGCTTTTTGGCGGCTCCTGCCCAACCTCGGGGGACCAGGCGCCTCCTACCGGAGGCTTTACGCCGGAGTCGTGCGGTCCATGGCCCTCTACGGGGCCCCTACCATCAGGCGGCGGCCACCAGCCAAGTTGGTGGCATGCCAGAGGGTCATGGCCATCCGGATGATCCGGGGATATCGCACGGTCTCCGGCGAAGCGGCAAGCCTCCTTGCCGGATTGCCGCCGTGGGATCTGGAGGCAACAGTCCTCCAGCGCGTCTACGAGTGGCGTGTGGACGCGCAGCGCCGGGGTGAAATCCCGCTGCCGCGGCAAATCGTGCACTGCGGAGTGAGCTCCGGTGCGATCTCATGGCGGGATGGGAGATGCGACTGTCGCAACCCAAGTTCGGGCACGCCGCAATCGCGGCGATAAGACCCCTCTTTGAGGTGTGGCTGGAGAGGCGCTACGGCGTCCTCACCTACCGCCTGACGCAGGTCCTCACCGGACACGGTTGTTTCGGGAGGTTCCTGTGTCGGATAGGGCGGGAGGAAACGCCCGGGTGTCACCACTGTGTGGATCGCCCGGAGGACACGGTGGAGCATACGGTGCAGGACTGCTCCGCTTGGGCAGAGCACCGCCGTGCCCTCACGGAGGTGATAGGCGGCGGCAACCTCTCGCGTCCGGACCTGGTTCAGGCCATGCTCCGGGGCGAGAGAACCACCTCACGCCCCAGCCGCCGCGGGAGACGCCCAGGGCGTCGGACGTCGCGAGGCGACATCCGGCCACCGTAGGCGCGGGCTTGCGGACGGCGAGTAATGGGTAGCTCGCCGTCCGATCAAGGACCAAGCCCGGGTCGACGGCGCGTTCTGTTCGCGCGCGCCTCAAAGAGCTGTCAGCACAGGGACGGGGCCCCGAACGGAGCCAACGCCTGCCGGGGTTGCAGGGCAACAGAAGGAACAGGGTGGTTTTTTAGTCAGTAAAAGTCTGACAGTCCTTCGTCAGTCGGAGTCATTTGATGATTTTTACCACCTCAAAAAAAAAAAAAAAAAAAAAGCATTGCTGACATCACACTCTTGGTTATTTTCCATCTTCTTCAAATAAAACACTTTTTACAAGGACGACAGTATAAATATTTCGTTGCGGGACCCAAGACAGCAAATCGTTTCCCTGGGACTCGTCGAGCTTCATTGCCTCGACGCTTTTCTGGTGGCCTCCACTGTTGATTCTGGCTTTCAGGAGTTGCAGTGGGTGGGAACAGTGTGGCGGGCTTGTCCCAAAAAAAAAAAAAAAAAAAACAAAAAAAGTATAAATATGACTCACAGAGATGTGTTCCGTCCGACGGCTCGTGCGCAACTGAGCCGCTCTGTGGCTGTCGCCTGTATTTATAGACACTAACCACGTGCTCGGCGCACGTGTTTGAGTTTTTAGGTTAGGATTCTAACTTTGTAAATAAATGATTATTTTTACAATCTTTTGGAGTAAATAAACTGATAATTAATTGAACCATACAATTATAATTAATTAATCATCAATAATAATTAATTAACCCTCAAAATAAATAACATTAACATAATTTGTGTTTTTAAACAATTAATTCGTGATCATAATTGTAATCAACTCTTAATCTAATTATTCGTTGATGTAGCTGCATCTTATATAGTTGACGAGGTTCTTTAAATAATGCACTTGCGCCGATACACATGATTACCATAATTTTGTTTTGAGCTCTATCTAGTAACGAAGATTTTGTATAAGTTGGTAATTACAATATTTGTTAAGTTACATGTTAAGACATTTTGTATATTGGTATTGTATTGACTGCCTCGTGGGTCTAGTGGTCGCAAGCGCGACTGCTGTGCATGAGGTCTTGGGTTCGATTCCCAGGTCGGGCAAAGTGTTATTGGGTTTTTCCATCACGAATTTCTCAGTAGCAGCCTCGGAGTCTGGATTTGTGCCCGGTTGATGGCAATAGGCTCGCCCCCTATTACATGGGACTAACAAAACATAACTGGCGAAATGTGGGTGTACTAATGGGAACACCTCTGCCTAACCCTTCTGAAAATGAAAATCCAAGATGGCGGCCGGAAAATTTTCCAGGATATGCTTCATGGGTGTCGTGTCCATGGTTTTCGGGGGTGCTGATGACGAAAATGAGGTCAAAATGAAAATCCAAGATGGCGGCCGGAAGAAATATCTTGGAAAATTTTCCAGCCGCCATCTTGGATTTTCATTTTGACCTCATATTCGTCATCAGCACCCCTCAAAACCATTGATACGACACCCATGAAGCATATCTTGGAAAATTTTCCGGCCGCCATCTTGGATTTTCTTTTAGACCTCATTTTCGTCATCAGCACCCCCGAAAACCATGGACACGACACCCATGAAGCATATCTTGGAAAATTTTCCGGCCGCCATCTTGGATTTTCTTTTAGGCCTCATTTTCGTCATCAGCACCCCCGAAAACCATGGACACGACACCCATGAAGCTTATCTTGGAAAATTTTTCGGCCGCCATCTTGGATTTTCTTTTAGGCCTCATTTTCGTCATCAGCACCCCCGAAAACCATGGACACGACACCCATGAAGCATATCTTGGAAAATTTTCCGGCCGCCATCTTGGATTTTCTTTTAGACCTCATTTTCGTCATCAGCACCCCCGAAAACCATGGACACGACACCCATGAAGCATATCTTGGAAAATTTTCCGGCCGCCATCTTGGATTTTCTTTTAGACCTCATTTTCGTCATCAGCACCCTCAAAAACCATGGACACGACACCCATGAAGCATATCTTGGAAAATTTTCCGGCCGCCATCTTGGATTTTCATTTTGACCTCATTTTCGTCATCAACAACCCCGAAAACCATGGACACGACACCCATGAAGCATATCTTGGAAAATTTTCCGGCCGCCATCTTGGATTTTCATTTTGACACCATTTTCGTCATTAGCACCCCCGAAAACCATGGACACGACACCCATGAAGCATATCTTGGAAATTTTTCCGGCCGCCATCTTGGATTTTCTTTTAGACCTCATTTTCGTCATCAGCACCCCCGAAAACCATGGACACGACACCCATGAAGCATATCTTGGAAATTTTTCCAGCCGCCATCTTGGATTTTCTTTTAGACCTCATTTTCGTCATCAGCACCCTCGAAAACCATGGACACGACACCCATGAAGCATATCTTGGAAAATTTTCCGGCCGCCATCTTGGATTTTCATTTTGACACCATTTTCGTCATCAGCAACCCCGAAAACCATGGACACGACACCCATGAAGCATATCTTGGAAAATTTTCCGGCCGCCATCTTGGATTTTCATTTTGACACCATTTTCGTCATTAGCACCCCCGAAAACCATGGACACGACACCCATGAAGCATATCTTGGAAATTTTTCCGGCCGCCATCTTGGATTTTCTTTTAGACCTCATTTTCGTCATCAGCACCCCCGAAAACCATGGACACGACACCCATGAAGCATATCTTGGAAATTTTTCCAGCCGCCATCTTGGATTTTCTTTTAGACCTCATTTTCGTCATCAGCACCCTCGAAAACCATGGACACGACACCCATGAAGCATATCTTGGAAAATTTTCCGGCCGCCATCTTGGATTTTCTTTTAGACTTCATTTTCGTCATCAATACCCTCGAAAACCATGGACACGACACCCATGACGCATATTTTGTAAAAAAAGTAACGGAACCCTAATTCAAGAATTTTGCCCATTGTCCTTTATAAAAATATACTTCGCGCATATTTCGCGGAAGTATCTATCGCGCAAGTATAGGCGCGCATATGTCTATCGCGGAAGTGTCTTTCGCGCAAGTGGCCAGCGCGCAAAGGGAGTCGCGGAAGTGTCTTGGCGCGGAAATGTCCATTCGCGCAAGTGTCTGTTCGCGGAAAGGTCTAGGCGCGCAAACGTCCATTCGCGCATGTGTCTTGGCGCGCAAAGGGACTCGCGCAAATGTCTGGCGCGGAAATGTCTTTCGCGCATATGTCCTGATACCGCTGATAACTATACCTATATTCGTTGATAGCCTTCGATGGGTGAAAGAATTTTTAAACCGGAGTAGTTTTTGAGTTAACATAATATTTCGTCGGTTATTAAAAAGAATCAGTTCTTCCATACATTTCATCTGATCATTTTCTGCAATACGAATTACAAAGTGACTTAATAGTTGGTTTTGTTTCGCTTAATAAACACAAAAGTTTACATGACGAACGCGTTCCTTGCAATCAGGCAATTTACAATTATCATAACAAATACCAAATAAGATAGTGCAGTTTTTTTTCCTCACTTTCACATAAGAAACAGTTTCTCTTTCTTTTCTTTTTCTATTCAAAGCTTTTATTTCGTTGCCTAGTTCGCTGCTTTCCAGTTAGTCACACAACAACACTGTCAAGATATCTACCCACGGCATCATGCCGGCTTTAAGGCGCTGCGCCACTGCGGCGCACGGGCGCGCTCGTCCGCTCGCTACGTAGTGTGGCCGTGTGTCGTTGTTACAAAGCGATGGGGGGTGTAAAGACACATTATATAGTCGTTAACAAAGTATCTATCCATCAAAATAAGTAACTTAGAGCAAATTTTTTTGCTAGAGAACGTTTTTTTTTTATGTGAACATTTTCTTTTTACGGTGCCCAATATTACGCACGCATAATATTGTACCATTGAGTGCATACAACTGTATACAGGTCGTGACAGTATAATTTAAAGTTTAGTTATAACATGTAGAACTGGTTTTTATTAAAAAAAACGTGTCAAACGTTCGATCTTTAATACCTCCGTAACCAGAAGATTCCCAGGTATGGTCTAGAAGAAATTCATGTGATTTTCGACGTTAAGCGTCTTTTTAACCGATTCAAAACAAGGAGGGTTTTATGTCGACTGTTTGTCTGTTGTTGTTTTTTGTATGTTTGTTACGCGATTACTAGACCGATATTCAAAAAATATTTTTTTGTTAGAAAGAGTATTTTTTTGAATTTGTTTCATAGAAATATCATGATTTGATGATGAACTTTTAGTTTTAGAAGTAGGTCGCAGCACAGAACAATAAACTACATCAAAGCCGCCTATCTAAAGTATTTTTTATTGTTTTTACGCATTCAATCTAGGTAGGTCTACACACTTAATTTAAAGCACGGACCCATACAGCTAGGATTGCCACCCGTACTTTATAATAAAGTATTTTACGTTATTTCGGGTAAATGTACTTTATACTTTATGAGGGCAATAAAGTACGTGAAAGTACTTTATTTTACCTATTTCGACTTTTGAAGGTTTTTTAAACGTTTACTAAGAAGAAAAACAAAAAGCTGGGCGACTTTTTGCGTGTAAGCATACGGGTCACCTCGATGCAGGATGCATAATTGATCATACTTTATTTTCAGATGCTGTAATTTATTTTATGTACCCTGGTAAATATACTCTATTTGCTTAAAAAAAAGGTGGCAGCCCTACATACAGCTAACGTGGGTGCGCCACAGTGGACCAGCGCCTTTAAGCTACTCCTAACAACTGCGACGCTAGCTTCGTGGAGCCCATTACCGGCTGCTGGTAACGAGTGCACTTAGCAGGACGAATATCATATCTTCTATGGAATGCTCTAATAGTCGCTCAGTGTAGCGTAGGCAGGAGGTGTAGGTGCATGCTACCCAACTAGCAAAACAAATGATACTAGCTGACCCGGCCACGCGTTGCTGTAGTTTGCAGTAAGTAGGTAAGATTTTTCTGCCTAGCCTTTTCCCAACAATGTTGGGGTCGGCTTCCAGTCTAACCGGATGCAGCTGAATACCAGTATTTTATATGGAGCGACTGCCTATCTGACCTCCACAACCCAGTAACTGGCTAATACCCCTTGGTAAGACTGGTTGTCTTTCAGGCTTCTGACGACCCGTAACAACTGTCAAAGATCCACGTATGACAGCCGGGACCAACGGCTTATCGTTCTTTCCAAGGCACGGGGGAGTCTCGGTGTGTAAAGATGGTCACCCATTTAAGTTGGTAAGATATTGAGGTCAATAATCGAGATACAAATTATCCTATATTTTAAGTTTGACCAAATTACACACAGTAGTCAGTAACATTTTCATAAAAAATGGTTGAGTAGTTTAGGAGTCCATCCCGGACCAACAACGTGACGCGTAATTTATATATATTAAGATATTTAATTTACATGTCTTTTAGTTGTATCTATTATTCAAATACGATAGAACTTTTTGCTAATTGGGTAGGTTGGTTTAGATTGGATGTCTTACAGGTTCCGTGCCCGAAAGGTGCCACAGTGACGCTATTACTAAGCCGCCTAACTAATTGCCCCGTTTGCCTCGAGGTTGCATGCGCGACTGCTGAGCGTAGGGTCCTGGATTTGATTCCCAGGTCGGGTGAAGTGTTATTGGGTATTTCCATGGGGAACATCCCTTCCACATGTTATATACATATAACTGTCTACTGCCTGCGAGTTCGAACGCGTTTTTATTTCTCCTGAATTTTAAGTTAGGGACATGTTTGGTAACTGCTCTGCTCCCGTGGGTCGTAGCGTGATGGTATATATTCTATTCCTTTCCAATCCGACGGAAGTTGCAGAGATTAGCGCGTTTGTACAAACAAAGGCACAAAAAATCTCTTTGAAAATCTCTTGAAGCCAGCACTGATTTTGAGAGCATGATAATGCGACTCATTTTAACCCCACCATTTTATCGCTCAAAAATATAAAGGTAAAGCATAAAATAATACATGAGCAAACAAAGCTTAAAAAGGTATGAAAGTATTCATAAAATTCATGCAGGCAGATATGCTCTAATACCCCGCTAGGCGGCGCCACCACCGCGAAATTTTTAATTACAGCCACCGAGGCACGGCGCGGCTCTGCTACGATTAAAACCATTTTCTTCTGTTTGAATACTCAACATTTTTTATTATTATTTTTAAATGTAGGTATTTTAGAATAAAAAGGTTTTACTGCGGATGTTTCGCAGCACGATTTAAACGTACCTACTAGCCGTTCACTTCAAGATGGCCATCGTTGAGTGACGTCATAGACAGAAGAAACGTGGACAATAAAAATAGTTTTTTACTGTAAAAATTTTCTAATTGTATTTTTAAGACGCAAATAACAACAAAAAAAATTAAAATGTTTATGAAGAAAAAATATCAAAAGACTCACAAAAAAACTTAAATTTACTATCCATACTAGGGAGTCTAACTTGAGGCGCAGGGTAAGCGGGACGGGAGGTACCGGCCAGCTCGAAAGGAATGCCATACTTGAAAGTACCAATCAACTGATGTACTTTTTATGACCTGTCAAATCACGAAAAATTTTGTATAGCAGTACAAAGTATGTAGGTAACTTATTGAAGCGACAATCTGACATCATCTGCAAGATATATTTGTCCAGATTCGCAGTGTTAAGTCACTACTTTATCCACATACAGAGCTATAAAATAAAAAATTACGTACAAATCTTTCCTCTTTCTAGAACTTTGATGAGAAATTAGTCGTCAAAATAATAGCCAGACTGACAGAGTTTTTTTCGCATTTACAATATTAGTATGGACATCTACCACCGAATAATAAAGAACTCAAAACTCAGCACACTAAGTTCTAAATTAGAACGAACATGACATTTAAAGCAAACAGGCGATACAGTAAGGATATCTTCCAGTGTACCACGACCGAAGAATAAAGAACTCAAAATTTAACACACTAAGTACCAAATTAGAATGAACATGATATTTAAAGCAAACAGGCAATACAGTAAGGATATCTTCCAGTGTACCACGATCGATAAAGAACTCAAAATTCAGCACACTAAGTTCTAAATTAGAACGAACATGACATTTAAAGCAAACAGGCGATACAGTAAGGTAATCTTCCAGTGTACCACGACCGAAGAATAAAGAACTCAAAACTCAGCACACTAAGTTCTAAATTAGAATGAACATGATATTTAAAGCAAACAGGTATGTACATAGGTACCAACATAACGTATCGCTTCACATAATAATAACATCATTGAAGTACAACAATGCCCTTATCTAATATTGTCTAATGGAGATAAGCCGTAAGCTTTTCATTACATGCTTCTCTGTGACGTCACCTAACAACATTCCGATCTACCGCCGAGGGAACTATTTTCAACATTACTGTGTAGGTAGGTACCTGACACACCGTTTGTTTGTTTGAGAGAGGACACATTCTTGGAAACTATTTCATACGTCGTTTACAGGAAAATGCATTATTATTGGATACTTTAACTAGCTTATGGCCGCGACATTGTCTGCACGAGTTTTTGGACAGAATCCTATTTTTTCTTTAATAAAAGCTACAAATGGTTAACTAGGGTTTTTATTTTTAAAAATAGGGTTCAGATATGCTACCTGCTAGTGATAATTTCGTCAAAATCGGTGCAGCCGTTCCGGAGATTAGCAGAAACAAAAAGACAGAAATCTGTCTGTATTCTACTTGGTGTAAAAGACACATCACATAACAGTTAACTACGCATACTGCCCATGAAACAAAGTAATTTTGAGCATTTTTTTTTTGCTGGGAAATGTAATCCTAACTAATATTATAAATGCGAAAGTAAGTTTGTTTGTTTGTTTGTTACCACTTTACGCCTAAGCCACTGAACCGATCATCCCGAAATTTTGCATAAACGTTGCCAGGTGATCAGGGACAAACATAGGGTACTTTTAATCCCGAAAAAAAGTACAGTTCCCGAGGGAAATCACAATAACGTCCTTATGACAGTAGATGGCGCCACGTGTCTATCGAATCATGATCAAATTTTAAGTTTAAGCATCTAATAAGTACATTTTGAGTCTAGACTGTCGATAGACCAGTTTCAAGTATACAACCTAGGAGTACGGAGTTGTTTGCTTAATCATTTTTTATGCCCAAAACCGCTGAAGAGCATACTGACATTTAGCATAAAGTGGCTACCAGATGGACCGACCTGCGGTTGCGGCTAACCGCAGGCCGCGGCTCCAACCGCTGTAAAAACACACCACCGCGGTCACAGTGGCGGCCTGAAGTGTTTGTGCCACAATCGGACGTCAGTCAATATGGCTAACCGTAACGTTGTCTTATTACTCCCATGACTCATTAGCCCTCTCAGAAGATGAGAAAAAAGGTAGAAAAAAAAACCGTTTATTTAAACACTTGAGGTGGTGAGTGGTGTGAGGTTATAGTAGTTTATCTCTACCTATATTATCATTAGCATCGCATATTACTCTTAGGAATAGAGAAGTGTGGGTAAAATTTAAATTATTATTTAAATTCAACTATTTCTATTACAATTTTCATATTTGGTGTCATTTTACAAAGCAGTACACGCGGCCTGTTGTTAAAATTTGCAACTGACGCGGCCGCCACAACATTTCGCGTTTGTCTGTGACCCACTTTATATACGTTGTCAGGGATACAGAAAAACTGCGTAACTGACACTGTCATCACTGTGTCGTCACTGACACTGACAGGTGTAAACGCATTCATAGAGGATGCATGGAAGAATAAAGGCGAACTTATAACACGCTCCGCCAATTGTGAATTGATTTGGATGATTCTTTTTTTGTTTATTTTTTCCGAATTGGTCCCATATAAATACTGTCATGATCTGATGATGAACTTCGGAGATATGGAACGGAATTCCTCACAGGATCACAGCAGAACTGTCGTAACAGTAAAATTGCTTTGTTTAATGCGTTTAGTCGATGACTGACTGAAGGAAGAGGTTAGTTGCTAAACTATGACCGTGACCTATGTCGATGTAGATGTGAAGACAACAGTTTTCCAACGGCAAAGTTAAGTTTGTCCCTCAGTACTGTTTATGTTTTCTTTAGAGGTATGTTCGGTGTATTTTAATGACGGTAGGTAGGTTCCTTTTTTTTTAATTGTCTCACAGCTCCAACTCAGGCAAAAGCTCTTTGCTAGCCCGAGCAAAAATTACTGCTCAATCCCCGGAATCTTCCGTTCATGCCGCATTAAGAAAGCAAGCACAACCGGAGCGACAAGCAAATTTGAGAGCTGATGAGACATTTTATTAAAGCCAGGAAAGACTGGAAAGCCAAGCCGTCCGCCCGCCAAGCTTTTCTGAGAGTGACTGAGACGCCCTTCTAAACGCAATTGCTTTTGGAGGAACAAGCCGAAAGCCAGAGAGCTGTAAGAGCAACTAAGACGCCTATTCACACACGACACACAACACACATGACTACACGACTTCGTCTCAGACAAGAAGCTCAGCCATTACAGCGACTGAAACTCCAGAACAGACGCAGGCGAGAAGGACCTCTCTTGCAGAAATGCAAACTGGACGCCGACGGACTTTTATGAGTCACAGTCTGTTGGTCCGTAGGTATTTAATAATTCTGGATCTGACCGAGCAACAAGCCGAGTACAGCCCGAATTGATTGTCAAATTCTAAACCAACGCGGGCGAAGCCGCGGGTAAAAGCTAGTCAATGATGAATGAATGAATGATGAATGTAATCTTGGTATGAAACGCATGTGACCAAGAGAGTTATGAATATGAATGTGGATAGATGGAGAGGAAGAGGACGGCCAAAGAAAAGATGGATGGCTTGTGTGAAGAATGATATGAAAGAAAAGGGAGTCAGTGATAGCATGACGGCTGACAGGACGGAATGGAAGAAGAAAACGTGTTGCGCCGACCCCAAGTAGCATGGAACAAGGTCAGGCAGATAATGATGAAAAGTACCAGGGATATTTTGGAGCTCCGCAATCGTAATCGGATATCCGACATAAAAATATATCCGCAACTATAACCGTATCCATTTCACGAGTTTCGGATAGTTTCGAATAAAGGCGGAGTCTAAATAAAACGACGTTTCGACAAGTTTTTGTGTCACCGCTCGCGCACTACGTATTTCTTGCTCTAAATAATTACTTACGTATATGACTAATTATATATAATACTAAATGATAACCTAAGCTAGATAAAAAACCTATATATAAAACCAAATGATTACTTATTATTATTCGTGTTTATATTAACTTCAATCTAATATCTGTAACCAAAACTATCCGTAACCGAAACTATCCGAACCTAACGAATAATTAGAATAAATTAAATTTCCGTAACCGTATCCGAAATCTCATATCCATGACATCTCTAAAAAGTACAACGACACCGTGAACTCGTTTTCATTTTAATTCCAAAATATAAAAAAAAACCTTGTTCAGATATACAGAAACGATATAGTAAATCAATTAGTGTCACTACGCATTACATCTTCGAGTTTTTGGAAGAACGCCAGCGAGTAAACAGGGCTTCACAGCCCACGATACAATGTATAAACTATACAAAGCATGTAGGCATGTGATGTGTGTGTACAACCCAGTACTACTGATCGGTCGTTGATCTCTTGAATCTTTTATACTAATACAGATAATGAAGCTGAAGAGATTTTTTTGTTTAAACGCGCTAATCTTTGGAACTTACAAGTCGGATTGGAAAAAAAACCTTTTTGTATATGATTTACAGATTCATGAGGAATAGTACCTATAGGCTATATAACATCACGCTACGACCTACGGGAGCGGAGTAGTGATCAAACGTAACCTAATGTATGCAAATACGTAATTTAATGCGGGTGTAAAAAATCACGTTGGTACTTGTCCGGATTTGAACCCACAACCTCATGCATGAGAGGCGGGCGCCTTAACCACTAAGCCATTACGATGACGAATAATAGCAGTAAGACACATAACATACATAACATAACTTAACATCACGCCTGTAATCCCCGAAGGGTTAGGCAGAGGTGTACCCATTAGTACAACCGCATTTCGCCAGTTATGTTTTTAGTCCCATGTAATAGGGGGCGAGCCTATTGCCATCAACCGGGCACAAATCCAGACTCTGAGGCTGCTACTGAGAAATTCCTGATGGAAAAACCCAATAACACTTTGCCCGACCTGGGAATCGAACAAGCGCTTGCGACCACTAGACCAACGAGGCAGTCAAGCAGCAAGATAGCAGAAAGATTGCAACGTAAAACAAACCAAGGCAAGTAGGTATAAAATTGCATTGCAAAAATATGATCTAGTTTAGACTAGTTCCTATCTCAGGTATAATTTGATTGCTCCGGATAAAACGCATACCTACTAAGGAAATATGCCTCTCGAGTTTCCCCCCTATCATCACACCGTTATTGCAATTCAGATTCTATCTCACATAGTACAGGGTTGATATTGCAATGAATGTCAGCTTTCAATGCCCTTGCTTTTGATTGAAGATGGATATTTTCTTTTTTTTTTGTTTAGAATCGACTGTGATGGGAATGCATTAGTTTCTATTGATTGGATGTGGATTATTAATCTGTAATGGGTATCTGAGGACATCTTTATTTATGAAAGAAAAACTATTTATTCACGCGAAAATGACGCACATAACATAAGAGAAAAAAAATTGTATACAAAAGCAAAATAAAACCAAGTTTGTATTGAGTCTAAAAAAATATGAAATACAAATAAGAAATATGCGCCACTACCGCGCGAAACGGCTGACGCTCAGCATAATGCCGTGGTCCGTATACGAAGGCACGAAAACTATGGCGCCGGTTTGGCGTGTAGTGGCTATAGATTATCACAATCACAATGGCAATGATTTGAGGAATCTGCCTCGTTGGTCAAGCATGAGGTCTTGGGTTTGATTCCCAGGTCGGGCAAATTATTATTGGGTTTTTCCTTCAGGAATTTCTCAGAAGCAGCCGCGAAGTCTGGATTTGTGCCGGGTTAATGGTAATAGGCTCGCCCCCTATTACATAGGGCCTAAACATAACTGGCGTAATGTGGGTGAACTAATGGGGGTACCTGACTATCCCTTCGGGGACTACACAGGTATGATATTGTTTGAGGAATCAACATGGAGTAGGATAGGTCGACCATTATCGGATAGGTAGTATACAAAATTCAAAAAAATCTTACGTCTTTTGCAAATTGCACCGCTGTTTTAGGTTAAATGATGACCGCATTCGACCCTAATCTCTTTAAAGCTAGTGTGAACAGGCTTCTTCTGGGTAAGCTCACTCCATCGTAGACTTTGTCTCTGTCACCTCTGACCTAGACTAGAGTCTAGAGCAAACCTATCTTATAGAAATAAAGAAAATGCTGATCAAAATTTCACATGCGGTAATTATTATTGCGAAAAGTCGGACGAATGGATGTTTGTTACTTATAACCACGCCAGAACAGCTGAATAGCTCTGGATAAAATTTGACACACAGACAGATTATAATGTGAAATATCACATAGGCTACTTCTTATCGCGAAGAGACGAACGATTCTCGTAGGATAATAAACAATAGAAAAACGTCGTGTCGTTTTAATTTTTTTGTTCATTAACCTTTTTTGTTTAAATTGTTTTCATTTTTACTTTTATATTTTTTGTAAGTCACGCTGTGTACATATATTTAGGAGTGCATTCTCGACCTAAACTTTAATGCTGTTACTCGTGTAATGTGTGGTCTGTATTCTGTTTTGTGTTCCTTAATTAAATAAATAAATAAATAGAACAAAGTCGAGGGAAGAAGCTAGTGACGCATTTATTAAATTGTTACCTTAAAGCTCTCGAAATTATATTTGATGGACGTCGTCATATTTCCACCGAAAAGTCTTATTTTCATCATATTTTTTGCAATGAATTTATTTACCTTAACGCTTTAACGCGATTCGGTAAGCGGGTCGGATGCCCTCAGGCTAGGTGGACTGACGATGTTCGTACACCACAGGTACCTACAGCTGGATAAGAGAATTCAGGGGCTAAAGACCAGTTCTCGTGATTAAAAACTTTTAAGATCTAATCGCAATCTCATCTCAGCGACAATCAATGACATGATCTTGTCAGAGATGTCTGTAGATGAGAAATGAGGATTGAGACTAAGATACGAAGCGAACATTCCTAAAAGTTACTAGAATTACCTGGAAATCTCTGGTTTCGTAAAAACTTAGGTCGCTCCGTTTATCCGTAGGCATGTAGATGGATCTATAAAAACACTAGCGGAACGCTCCTGTTTCGCCCGATTTCAAATTTCCGACTGCTCCAGTGGAATTTCCAAAAAAAATCTTACGTTTATAACTTCCCCGAAAAATTACGAACACAACAAAAAATGAATCAGCCGTATCGGTCCAGCCGTTCGCGAGTTTTGCGTTTAGCAACATTTGTCATTTATTTTCATATGTACCCACAGATAATATGTATTATCATTTTTAGTTCCTAAGTAGGTACTCATAAGAATTTAAATGTGGAACTGTAATTTATTTAAACCTAATCATATTTAAAATAAGAACTACCCTCTAGCAATTTAAAAAATGTAGGTAAAATAAATGAGTTCTGACCTCAATATTGTAGTTGAGCTATACATATAGACCTCTTCACAAAGGAGATCGAATCGAACGTACCTACCTATGCCAAGCGTAGGAAGCACAAACATACGAACTGGAACAGTCAAAAGATTGACAGCCACCGGACATCCGTGGTCGGACGCGCTATAACGTAGGGTGTCTGTAATGTTGGCATCAGGGAGACAGTGCTGACAACTGTCAAATGTGATTGGCTGATAACATTGTATGAGGGTAGTGAGTGAATTGATGTGATATGGGTGTAAGTACCCCTAAGAAATTAGGTCATATTTTACAATAATGTGACAAGCATTTTAGTGCAATCCGAGAAAAGGTACGGATCAAAAACAAATGTTACCAGTTACCAAAAGGCTTGGACAATGTATTCACAAAATTAAATAAACAACGAAAGAATCTACTCGGTTACTTAACTAATTCATGGTAATAGATTCGTGATAAATCGACCCCTTGCCCACATAAATACGTACGAAAACGCAATCCATTAGTGGAAAAGTAGTTAGTTAGGGTAAACCGCGTTTTTATGCAAATATTGGCAACAAGCGGGTCGATAACTCCTGCTAATTTATTAACTTGGAAAGGTACCTCATTATATTTTTTTGAGAACAAAAAAATACAATCCCATTGTCTTCAATAATTATTGTCTGTAACAGCAAAACGTGTAAATCTACGAAAGAAAAGCTTTCGCCGAAGAAACTCCTTAGTAATCAGTCTTCCTAAATGAACAATATTTTACCGCCAAAATCCATGGCGCTCTTATTGCCCCGAGCCATTTATCATCGTGTCGAAAACTAAGGCGGGCAAACAAAAATAGAACGCCTACTCAAACTGATTAAGATCTTTACACAGAATATTAAATAAGCTGGAGCTCTTTTATTCCATCTATTGTATTTAACAACAATTGCACCGTTCTAGCTTCGCTCAGGACGTTGAACCACCTGTCGGAGCAAGGAGATCAATAAATATGAAGGATCAACTTTGTCCTGGACAAATCATTGTCACCGTACAACCCCTCTATGCCACTCTTCGCCTCCCCAAATAGGTCAAACTCCACATCTCATTACTTGGGCACACAAAATTTAATACCGACGCAAAACAAACATTATAACTTGAAAAATTGATCTTCGAAAATTGGGTCCGGGCACATGTAGCCCCCCGCACCCCCGCACGTTTGACAGTTGGCACGCCCAAGCTTACAACAACAGATCCTTTACTATTCTCTCATTAGGATGCTACTCACGAGTCTCCCGACGCACTTGCTTGTTGATATCCTCCGAAGGAGTCTCTTCCTCTCCGTGTCATTGTCGCTGTCCGTGCTGTCCTCACAATAACCTGGTTTTTTCTCTTCCGCGGGCGCATTCCCACCGGCCACTGACATCACTCCACGGGCGTTCGCACACCACACACCCGCCACTCATTAAACACAACTACATCATACAGGATAAGCTAATAATTTACATTGTAGAAACGATTCGCTACCTCGGTGACATTTCACGCGAGCGCCATGACAATAGTGACAGTACGCCGCCGCTGAAAACAAAACAACCTGGAAGGTGGACAGCGACATCTGGCTGGTGACTGTGGAACTTTTTATTTCGTTGTATGTCAAGCGTTAACGTCTCACAGGAATAGTTGCCTGAAAATAACATTTCAGTGCGTCGTTCTAGTTCGAGCAAATTTTGTTAGATGTCGCCTCGGTAGTGGTATTTGGGATAAAATGAAGCTGTTGGCTTTTGATGGGTAAGCAGATGTTTGATTATACTAATAGATGTACGTAAACAAAATGACATAGAGTTGTTAACTCAAAATTCTGGAAAAATGCTTTCGTAATAAGAAATTAAGACTGGTTGTAAACTTTTTCACAAAAACCTATAAAAATTCTAGAATTTCATTTCAAAATTCATGGACGTCAAAACGCCAATTTCTGACTTCACTTTACTGAAATCCGACGTAAGATGCACATGGTGTAATTTTTGCGTATCGTCTTTTTTATATTTTTTTTATTAGTTTATAAGCTAATGTTAAGCATCAATTTTGAGATCACTTTAGGATATTTTTTTACGAAAAATTGACAAGTTCCTATTTATATCAGCACGATAAATTACCAAGATGAGGGAAATCATCAACATTCAGGTTGGTTCGTGCGGGAATCAGATTGGCGGAAAGGTGAGTAACTATAATTGCCATTATGTTCACCCATCATTCGTAATATCATCTGCGAAGTACCTTGGTGGAACTATCCACCAGTATTATCAGGCAAGCATAGGATTCCTACCATAGCATTACCCACCATTCACCAAAATGTTCCATTGTCCACAGTTCTGGGAAGTGATATCTGACGAGCACGGGATCGACCCGAGCGGCTGCTACCACGGCGACTCTGATCTCCAACTTGAACGCATCAACGTGTACTACAATGAGGCGTCCGGCGGCAAGTACGTCCCACGCACCATCCTTGTGGACCTCAAGCCTGCCACCATGGACGCCGTGCGCTCAGGACCCTTCGGCTGCCTCTATCGACCTGACAACTTTGTCTACGGACAAAACGGTGCCGCGAACAACTGGGCACGAGGACATTACACCGAAGGAGTGGAGATCCTAGAGTCATGCCTCGACGTTGTCAGAAGAGAAGCGGAGGGCTGCGACTGCCTCCAAGGTTTCCAAGTATCACACTCGCTAGGCGGCGGAACCGGCTCTGGCCTCGGCACACTCCTTATCAACAGAATACGCGAAGAGTATCCCGACCGAATCATCCTGTCATTCTCTGTTTTCCCTAGCCCAAGGGTTTCGGATTGCGTAGTGGAGCCGTACAATACGACACTGGCGGTGAACCAGCTGGTTGAGAATACCGACCACACATTCTGTCTCGACAATGAAGCGCTGTACGACATCTGCTTCAGGACGCTGAAGCTCACGACACCCACGTACGGCGACTTGAACCATCTTATCTGCGCCACCATGTCCGGCATCACGACATGCTTGCGCTTCCCTGGCCAGCTCAACGCGGACCTGAGAAAGCTCGCCGTCAACATGGTGCCGTTCCCAAGATTACACTTCTATACCCCCGGCTTCGCGCCGCTGACGTCACGAGGTGCGCAACAATACAGAGCGCTCACCGTTCCCGAATTAACACTTCAAATGTTTGACGCTAAGAACATGATGGTCGCCTGCGACCCAAGACACGGCAGATACCTGACCGTGGCCACGATATTCAGAGGGCGAATGTCCATGAAGGAAGTCGACGAACAACTTGTGAACATCCAGAACAAGAACAGCACATACTTTGTGGAGTGGATACCAAATAACGTAAAGATTGCAGTGTGTGACATCCCGCCACGAGGGTTGAAAATGGCGTCTACTTTCATTGGAAACACCACAGCTATCCAGAGCATATTCAAGAGGATAGCGGAACAGTTCGTGGCCATGTTCAGGAGAAAAGCTTTCCTGCACTGGTACACTGGTGAAGGTATGGATGAGATGGAGTTCACTGAGGCGGAAAGCAACATGAACGATCTAGTGTCCGAATACCAGCAGTATCAGGACGCGACGGCAGATGACGAAGGGGAGTTTGACGAAGAAGGGGAAGGCGAGGGTATGGAGTAGCAATTACTATTCGATTATGTGTTTGTGTTTGTCCTTGTGAATGTCCGAATTAAAACTAAAATTGGAATCATATGTATTAGTTTTCTTCCAATGTGTTATTACTTTCATTCATAACCGTCAGGTTTGCTTTTGAGCCAAATGAGCCACTAGCTTGTCAAAACTGTCACTACCCAAAAGGAATATTATATATCCATCGGGTCATCGATATTTAAAATCAAATTAGTACTGCGAAGCTGTTAGTGTTGTCGAAAGTTGACTTCCAAGATCCAACGTTCAGATACAGGGCGCTTTTGACAGTTTAAATGATGACTGACTCGTTGTCACACAGTGTCACTTTTTTTTTTATTTAGGTAGGTAAAACACGCATATGGAACAATGTCAGCTTATAGTACAATAATGTCAAACTGACATCAGGCCACCACTGCCTCTGTCTATGTCTTTTTGACAGCAACATATAGGCAGGTTGTCTGTCTTGAAAAAAAAAAAAAAGAAAACTGAGGGCCTCCGTCAATTATATTACTTTCCGCCTCAATGGCCTCCTTCCACGTCAGGCAATCGGTATTATATCGGTATCGGCGAATCTATGAATTCCAATATACCAACGCAGATGTCTCACAGAAAGTCGGTTCTGTGAAACTATGAATTCGAAATAAAATTGTCCGTTCTGATAATCAGTCCTACAAAGTTTGACGTTAGGTATAAGGGCCTCCGCCTACGTCAGACAATCGGTAACCGATTTTTTGTCGGGGAGAAATGGAACATAGATACTGATGGCAAATTATAGTGTGCACACTTCCTACAAAAAGTCGGTCTTACGGAACTATGAAATAATCATCCGATCCGATAATCGGTCCTACAAAAGGTCTGACGCCGGCGAAGGCCAAAATAATCGACTGGTTAAAAGACAGGCATTTCCCGATCCTTGCCGACGATCCACGAATATAAAAATCTTACACAACAAGTTCGTAGTCGTACATAGCAATTTGCCATATGAACTTATAAAAAATGGGAGATAAAACGCACAATTTAACACAAAATCTTTTTTCTTTAACTTTTTTCCACGTACTTACGTATTGACTTGATGTTATGACTGAGTGTATAATATTCTTAGTTTGGTTCGCAACCGGTTTATTCCTTATGAAATATACAAATTGGTAGCCAATTACGAAGAAAAAATGCGTTTAGTGCGTAAAAGTACGAGACGCTCCCGCTACTTTCGCGGCACGAGTGGTGAGCGCGTACCTTTATATTTACAGAACAATTTTTCAAGCAAATTAAAAAAAAGGTTTTTACAAAATCACTGACAGCAAATGCCTGGCCACCACGATTTATTGTCAAAATGACAAAAATTTCAAAAAAAGATTGAAATTTTCAATTCGATTGACAAAAGAATGCATTGATTTCATTATACACGAAAATTTTGTGCTATGCACATGCAGTAAGAAGTTACCATTTTTTTTTAATATTTTTTATTTTTATTTTAACCGTTTGATGACAAATTAAACTAAAGTGATATTTTAGTACCTGTATTTAGGCGCAAAATTCGTTGTGAACTTATAATCATGAGGGAAATCGTCCACATCCAAGCCGGGCAATGCGGTAATCAGATTGGAGCTAAGGTGAGGCACTGATGAAACTACTATCATTATATCCTAAGATCGCTTAATGTCCACGCCTCTGTCCCAGCAGCACTTTATGCAGTTTTGTTGTGCCACTTAGCACAGTACTGAGTGGAGAGTGCACGGGTGGATGAGGTAGATGCCTCCTAACGCTTTCATAATAAATCCCACTGAAATTCCAACTACGTCAAACTAAAGCACAATCCTTACAAAATTTGCCTTCGAACAGAAATAAAACGAGGTCCTTTTATCTTTTTCAGTTCTGGGAAGTAATCTCCGACGAGCACGGCATCGACGCCACCGGCGCCTACAATGGAGACTCCGATCTGCAACTCGAACGTATCAACGTGTACTACAACGAGGCATCGGGAGGCAAGTACGTGCCCCGCGCTGTCCTCGTCGATCTCGAGCCCGGCACCATGGACTCCGTGCGCTCCGGACCTTTCGGCCAAATCTTCCGCCCCGATAATTTTGTCTTCGGACAATCCGGAGCTGGAAACAACTGGGCCAAAGGACACTACACCGAGGGCGCAGAACTAGTCGACTCTGTCCTCGACGTCGTTAGGAAAGAAGCCGAAGGATGCGACTGCCTGCAAGGCTTCCAGCTTACGCACTCACTGGGTGGCGGCACCGGTTCTGGAATGGGGACCTTGCTTATTTCGAAAATCAGGGAAGAGTATCCTGACCGAATCATGAACACCTTTTCAGTAGTCCCCAGCCCGAAAGTCTCGGACACCGTAGTAGAGCCTTACAACGCGACCCTCTCTGTCCATCAACTGGTCGAAAATACTGATGAAACCTACTGCATAGATAACGAGGCTTTGTACGATATCTGCTTCCGAACTCTGAAGCTCACGACTCCGACCTACGGGGACTTGAACCACCTGGTGTCCGCGACCATGTCGGGCGTGACGACGTGTCTCCGGTTCCCTGGACAGCTGAACGCGGATCTGAGGAAGCTCGCTGTCAACATGGTACCATTCCCGAGGCTGCACTTCTTCATGCCCGGCTTCGCGCCGCTCACGTCAAGAGGAAGCCAGCAATACCGCGCCCTTACCGTGCCGGAGCTCACGCAGCAGATGTTTGATGCAAAAAACATGATGGCGGCGTGTGACCCGCGCCATGGGAGATACCTCACCGTCGCCGCAGTTTTCCGCGGTCGCATGTCCATGAAGGAAGTGGACGAGCAGATGCTCAATATCCAGAACAAGAACAGCAGTTACTTTGTCGAATGGATCCCGAACAACGTCAAGACTGCCGTCTGCGATATACCTCCCCGCGGTTTGAAGATGTCTGCCACCTTCATCGGGAACACTACAGCTATACAGGAACTGTTCAAGAGGATCTCTGAGCAGTTCACTGCCATGTTTAGAAGGAAAGCTTTCCTACATTGGTACACCGGTGAAGGTATGGATGAGATGGAGTTCACTGAGGCGGAGAGCAACATGAACGATCTAGTGTCCGAATACCAGCAGTACCAGGACGCGACGGCAGATGATGAAGGGGAATTTGATGAGGAAGTGGAAGAAGAATGATTACTGTGTGTTTGTAACTGTCCAATGTTTTGTAATGTCCATGTCCATGTTTAGTGTAGGTGTAACTATTTGTTTTGATGTTATTTAATTTAATAAAAAAACTACTATTGTGTATTTTTTCATAATTTTATTTCGGCTGTAGGTCACACCACACAAATAAGGCTTGTTTCAAATTTAACGCAATTACACAACCACACCGACTACATCGCAGTCACAATTTGGTTTTACACATACACCTATACTTTGTATTTTTGTTATTGTTTAATTACCAAAATACGTACTGCATGAAGAGTATAACCCACAAGTATAACTACTACGTAGTATTATATTATCTGTGGTATAACCAAGATATAAAATCCAAATAGTTTTGTGCACGGCTGAAACGCCGAATATAGTACCCATAGATCTTAAACTTACATTAGATACTCTACCCTTCTATACTCTTGATTCTTGAAAATAATTACGAGTATATCATTCATTCATTCATTCGTTCAATTGACTTAAAGTTGCTATTTATCTATGGTAGGTACTAAGACCATCCTTGTCCTTGGGCTATCATAGGCGCAATATTGTGTCTGTGGTTTTGTGATTTAGGTACTTTTGGCGGTAATGAAAAGATGAAGAAACTGAAGAAAGTTTAGTATGTGCCATTAGATGAGCAAACAAAATGCGTTCCTTAACCTTTTAACCGCCTACGTCGGATTAATCCGACAAATATTTTCGGGCCCATTCCGCCAGAGTCGGATTTTTACGACCAAAATATCACTGCTCGTTTAATCAGCTTTTTTATTTAATTACGCTGTATTCTATCAAAAATATGTTAATATTCGGTAAATATAGTTAACTAAGTAATCATTTACAGTTTAATACACTTTAGTCTCTTAATTAGAAGTCCTAAAAATAATGTCCAAAGTTAGATGAAATACTAACATTATTTTTAGAAAATTGTATTGATGTGCAACGCCCATGACGACAAAATCCGACATGAGGGACGGGACATATGCCAAGATTTACCGATACAAAAATAAACATAAATCAAAATAGTTCTCGTTATACTGACTAATTTACTTTAAAACAAATACAGCAATTGTTAATAAAATATTTTTTTACAAATATTTGTGAGTATTTAATTAAATTCATTTAAAATTAAGTAAATTCACTTATGAAATGTCAGCGATTGAATTGATGGTTCCCATCCCTAGCCTACATGTTCCGTAACTTACTTTGTTAGGACGCCCTGCGCCTCAGTCGGATAAAGACGACCGCTTCTTACGTCATAAACGAGTGCCGACTTCTGGAATTTTCCATCAGTGTTGTGCTTGTGCATGAAGTTTTACGTTCGTATGTCGATAAATGTACATTTTGTCATGACGACTACTGAAGAGTTAATACGAATTCTAGAAGGCGATGAAAATTGTTCGGGGTTCGGTCGGGATGGCTTGAATTATCAAGGAAACTGCATTGGACTCTTTTATAAAGATATTATTTATTTGGCACTGTACACGACATGATTCAGGTTGACGATCGAAGAGAGCGGGGGACCTCGTCCTTCCATAGACAATAACATATTTTTATAATCATAGACTACAACAAAAATATAGAATTTTTATTTTTAGACCTTGAATCAACTGTTCCCTACATTTATGTTCGTACCGAATAATTTCGTAAGGTAAGTAGTATTCAAGTAGGTAGGTACCTATATCTCCACCAAGCTAAGTTTACCCCTCGCTGGAATGCGGCGTGTACCCGTGTACCTACGTATAATATATTGTTAAAAACAAAAAATGCAAAGTAAAATCTAACAAACATTTGTTTACTTTTTTAAAGTCATAGCGAATCCTTTTTTGCAGCCCGTACCTAAGCGTCAGTGTGA
Source organism: Hoplodrina ambigua (assembly GCA_949774945.1). Lineage (NCBI taxonomy): Eukaryota > Metazoa > Arthropoda > Insecta > Lepidoptera > Noctuidae > Hoplodrina > Hoplodrina ambigua. Next base: position 13,705,810 of record OX458968.1, read on the forward strand.
CGTAAATGACGCGAGGTGCAAACTAAGCTTGGTGAGATGTAGTTGTTAGTTAACCACGCTCGCAAATGCAAATGTCGTTATTAAAACGAAATATCGACATCGCATAGTTAAATATTGCACATCCCTCTATTTTGTAGGTATTTAATTTTCGATTCACTGTGCCAGGCGCTGGGGGCACGCCAACTGTTTTGAAGTCGGGCGGTTAAAAGGTTAAATACAAAAAGTATATTTCTTGTAAGTCCAATTTACCATCATTTACCGATCCATTGCTCAGCGAAATAAGTACCATTTTGTCCAATAAAATACCTAAACTGGCACTGTTCCTTTCTGTAAAGAAAAATTACGACTTCTGTAATTGTGATGATCTTGATCATTGTCGTAACCAAGAACCAGGACAAATTGATTCGAATCAAATTAAAGAAACTAAATACAAAGATGGAAGAAATGAAGAAATTTTATCTTTGGATTTTATCATTGACGCATACCAATGGGACCGCATGCAACATATAACCAAACCCAAGCAGAGACTGTGTTTAGGTTAAAGAATGTTTTACCAAAGCATCAGTGGGCTCATCTGTTGAAAGAACAAAATTGGGAGGTTCATCCTATTGGACACAGTCGGACCTTTAAACAATATTCTATAAATAAGAATGATAAACGAACGAATGAATGATTACGTGCTCTGGCTTATAAGCAATGTAAAGCTACAGTGAAGATTAGAATTAGCTGGCCTACCGAGAAAATTTGCCCAATGCCCAATTTGACAAATTAAGTACCTACTCTACAAATGATGTTTAAACTTCAACTGGAAAAGTAAAACAACAACAGCAATAGCAACAACTGAAAATTTTCTCTTACAAAATGAATAGAAATGTCTGATGACCTCAAACATGTCAACGCTATTACATACCGCAACAGAATGACCAATAAAATTATGGATTCTAGTGATCCTGAGCCTGCTCATCCACCAATAGTAGGTACCTACCTACTTCAGGCAGTACAGTATCCGTACAGTTCAGCCGACCTGCCAGCATTTCCACGAACTGCGCGACTCGCGGCTAAACGCGCTGTCTCCTGCGCGCACGATGCGTCCCTCACTCGCCCTCGGCACTCGACAGAGCATCAAGCAAGTCAATATTTACCCGCGCTATGCATTATTGTATAAATATTTTTATGTTTGTTATTTTATATTACAATAAACATTATTAATGCTAGAGCTGTTGTTCATATTGAAGAGTTCCCTAAACTACCGATACACACACAATAAACTCTACAGTACCTACCAATTATGCCTTCGTCAAATAAAACACGAAAACATTATTATTCTGGGTAGGTATAGCGGAAAGTAGCAATTAGTAAGAAATGATTGATACAATTTACTTTTAGAATTTCTGTGTTCCTCATGCTGAACAAGCAGGCGACCATAAAAAAAATGGTAAAAAAAATAGTTATAATTCCTCTGAACATATCGTATGTAGCAATTATTAAACAAATGTAGCAAATATAAATATTGATAGGAATTCTTTAATATACTTTTAGAGCCGCTGGTTATAGGCAACCATCCATCCTGACTCTAACGTTAATCCCTGGTGGGATAACCGCTCACCTCATGCTTCACAGCGGCAGAATTTTACAAAATAGCATACCGGGTCTTAGCAAAACTACTTGTACGGTCACATACAAATAATTTATTAAATAAAATAATAAATACAGTCTATCCATCACTATCATTGGCCTCCTGACCTTCTTCTTCTTCTTCTTCAAAATCCTGGTTTTCAGCCGTCGCGTCCTGGTACTGCTGGTACTCAGATATCAAATCACTCATGTTATTATCAGCGTCAGTGAAATCCGCCTCATCCATTCCTTCAGCCATGTACCAATGAAGGAACGCTTTTCTCCTAAACATTGAAGAGAATTGCTCCGAAATTCGTTTGAAGAGCTCTTGAATAGCTGTAGTATTTCCTATGAAGGTAGCAGACATTTTTAAGCCTCTCGGAGGAATGTCACAAACAGCTGTCTTCACATTATTCGGGATCCATTCGACGAAGAAATCTTTATTTCGGTTTTGGATGTTGACCATCTGTTCGTCTACCTCCTTCATTGACATGCGACCACGGAAGATGGCAGCGACCGTCAGATACCTTCCGTGGCGAGGGTCGCAAGCCGCCATCATGTTCTTGGCGTCAAACATTTGATGCGTAAGTTCTGACACGGTCAGAGCTCGAAATTTCTGGCTTCCCCGTGAAGTCAGGGGTGTGAAGCCGGGCATGAAGAAGTGCAGCCTCGGAAACGGCACCATGTTAACAGCGAGCTTCCTCAGATCCGCGTTCAGCTGTCCGGGGAACCGGAGACACGTTGTCACGCCTGACATGGTCGCGGACACCAGGTGGTTCAAGTCGCTGTACGTCGGAGTCTTTAGCTTCAGCGTTCGGAAACAAATGTCGTACAGCGCCTCGTTGTCTATACAATAAGACTGCGTGGAATTCTCTATCAGCTGATTTACAGCTAACGTCGCGTTATAAGGCTCTACGACAGTATCTGACACTTTAGGGCTAGGTACCACGGAGTAAGTAACAGTAACCCTGTCTGGATACTCTTCGGTCAGATTCGCTAGAAGCAGCGTTCCTAATCCAGAGCCGGTGCCACCTCCGAGAGAATGCACAACTTGAAATCCTTGTAAGCAATCGCATCCTTCCGCCTCTTTTCGCACAACATCGAGAACTGATTCGAGCAAATCTGCACCCTCAGTGTAGTGTCCTTTAGCCCAATTATTGCCTGCACCTGAGGAGCCGAATACGATATTATCGGGTCTAAATATCTGTCCGTAGACGCCACCTCTTATGGCGTCCATGGTGCCGGGCTCAAGGTCGACGAGGACCGCTCTTGGGACGTATTTTGCACTTAATCCTTCATTGTAGTAGACTTGGATGCGTTCTATTTGAAGATCAGAATCGCCACTGTATATGCCGGCTGGGTCGACACCGTGCTCATCGGAAATCACCTCCCAGAACTGCAAAAAATATACCAATTGAAACTCAACCTGTGACCCATCAGCATTCAGTTCACATTAGCGTAATAAAATTGAGTATTATGTAGAACACTACGACGAACCTCTCTTAAGAACAGAAACGTTTAAAAATGCATTAGGTATTCATACCTATTTAAACGTTTGCCAAAGTGCAAATACTGTCTGATACTTACTTTAGCCCCAATTTGGTTGCCACACCTCCCAACTTGAATATGGACTATTTCTCTCATTATAAAACAGAGAATTTGTCAAAAACAAACAAACAAAAACGAAATGATCTCTTAAAAAAACTAATCAAAAAAGATTAAACTTGTTATAAACGCCTACATCTAATTATAATGAAAAATAAACTAAATAACGTTATTACAGGCGCCTTGTTTCATGGCTTAATAGTTTAAAACGGGAAGGTTATGGAGTACCAACTAGACTTTGTAAATTAGTTGAACAAATATTGCATATCTATTTAATAAAAAAGAATGGCTAAATGTGTTACTAATCGCAAAACTCAAGAATAGCTGGATCGATTTGGCTGATTCTTTTTTGTTGTGTTCGTAATTTTTCGCAAAAGGGTTATGATGAGGGAGCAACAATATGAGGTCGCCAATAACCGACATTTACGCGGACGAAGTCGCGGGTAGTAGCTAGTAGGATATAATATAATTAAAACACAATAAGACAAATTAATAAAGCGCTCTTCCTCTCTGAAAATTGATTAAAATTAATTTAATTAAAAACTTTTCGATAGGCAAATAATATCATAGGCATGTTTGTTAATAAATTATATCTGATAAAAAATATGTCTCATCAAGTTATCTGATGGGTGAAGGTCGAACTTCCACGGCTCTAGCTGAATGCAAAATAAAAGTAACTATAGCGTGCGGCAGAGTATAAATGTTCAGAGATGTGTTAAGAGGGCGCCCGCGCATAATCCTAGAAAGGTCTGACAGTTGTCAAGTAGTTGAGTCCGAGCTACGCGCGAGTTAGTTTTTGTTAAGTTGTGAGGTTGTGACTTGTGTAATTGGACATTAAACTTCATAGCACCTGCGTTTTACAACACCTTTTCGACCGTTCCTCGGCTATATAACAAAAAAAAATACCTAAATGAAAAATACATATTCAGAAATAACTTTAATCATAAAAATATAGATCACAAAACAATAATTACATCTAAATTGCGTCGTGCTTATAAAAATGCAAAATACAAATTAATTTTCTAGCTGAATATATTAATTAATTAAATACTTAATCTTCTTTATCGTGTGGGCAGTAAGGTCTTACGACCCCACACACCCTAGTGTCAGAGTTTCTAAAGGGCATCTGACATGGTTTGAGTGGGACAGAAATCACGATGTTTTCCTTCACCGATGTCAGCGATGTCCAAGATAAACTTTAGAAAGTATTTATGAATGGAAAAAGTCACATTGGTACTTGCCCACAACACCTCAAGCATGAGAGGCAGGCACCTTAACCACTGGGCCATTACGACACAATACACAATACTTAATTATTAAGTAACATCTCCTTTCGTGCTAAATATTTTAATGTTGCAAAGTAGGTACAGTTAGTGTGGCAAATTAATAAATAATATTTAATTATTATTTATATAAAATACATTACATTACGTAAAATGGAGTCCACAACCTCGATATTATTGGATTTGGATAATGGCGTTTAAAAACTTACATACCAATCAATGGTATGGTCGCTCTCAGAAAGATGTATATTGTACAAGTTGTATGAATCAATTGAATTGGCGAAAAAGTGACGTCATAGTTTCAGTTCAACATCTATGTATATTTCGACTTTTAATTTAACTCAGTAACGTTAATGTTACCTTACTACAACTAATAGTGCTGGGGTAGTGAACGATTTTGCGTAAGGAACGAATGATAAGAATGGTTTAATACCAAGTTAAGTACATTATTTAAGTTCATTCATTTTCATTCATTCTTACACCACCTCACTATCTTTTTTTGTCAAAACTTGGTAACCCTTTATGTGTCAAGTTACTAAATAGAATTAAAAAGTCGAAATATACGTTTTGACAGGTCATACAAAGTACCTGATAGTGTCAAGTACCCATTTTCCTTGATCTCGAGAATCGAATATTTTGGCCGATACATCGACCCAAAGATACCATTTTATTACATTTAAGAACACTTACAAAGAACTGCCGTAATATTATTATTGCACTAAAAACTTACAACTAATTATTATTACGACATAATTTAAACCGTTGACTGCGGGAAAACACACCTGTTGTGTTTTCACTAACAAACGCAAGTGCGGCAAACACACCGTATGTGTTTTTCTACGGCGAACACACCAAGTGTGTAGCCAGCCGTGCTACGGGCTTGGCGTAGAGATAAACTACGATAACAGTGCACGCCCCTCCAAAATTCAAAACGTTTGAAAGTATTTACAAAACTCACACCGCACGTGTGCGAACTGAGACGACCCCCAACAAAAATAAATCCAGCGATTTGTTGCTCGACTTGCAGCATCATTATTATTAGTATGGCGCTGCACTGACATACTCTAGGAAAATGACACGTGCGTTGTCTTGCGCGGTCGGCTACTTATGATTAGTTGACCAACAAATCTGCTGGAGTCGAATACTTTACAACTACATACACACTCTTTCGTAACGATGAGGCTGACATTGAAATAGTAATATGGAGGAGCGCGCAATGTTTAAGTAGTTTATCTCTAGCAAATGTTCGCCCGCAGTCAACGGATAGCATAAAATTTGTTAAATTATGACTAGCTCCGTATGCTGGTTCTATAGCTAATTCAGTGCTGTGAAGAAACATACCTGATATGTTTTATTTGACTGTACTTTGAGATTTCGTCTAGTTAAGGTACGAGTATACTGTGTCGGGCCGCAACTGTTCGGGGGGCAGCGGAAAAATCCGCTCAAGGTTAGTAGGCTCAATCTCCAAAGGGTTAGGCAGAGGTGCACCCACATTTCGCCAGTTATGTTTTTAGTCCCTTGTAATTAAGGGCGAGCCTATTGCCATCAACCGGGCACAAATCCAGACTCTAAGGCTGTTACTGAGAAATTCTTGATGGAAAAATCCAATAACACTTTGCCCGGCCTGTATTTTGTATGAATTATATAAGACACTGGCACAGCGGGTTTATTCCCCCCCCCCCACAGCAATGCGGTGTGGGGGGGGGGGGGGTGAAAGTGTGCAATACAAAGCGGTAAAGTACTGTACTATATCCGTCAATGCGCTACGGCCGGCGGCCCAGCCCGTCACTAACGTGTTAAGTACGCATTTTGCACTGCGATGCGGGTGCGGCCCGCCTCGCCCCGACATAGTATGCGCGTACCTCTATACCACAACTAACTTTAAAAACATTTAATTGAATTTTATTGCATAATTTATTTATAATTATTGAAAAAGTTCACATTCAACTCATTTATCACTCGATATTTCAACTTGACGAGTCCGAAACCATTCGGGCAGTCTCGAAACGATTTGTAAACATTTTTATAATACTAAATTTTAGTGTATTGCTTTTGATATACTAATCAATTTTAATTATGACATGGCAGTGTGTTATTATTGTATTAGAATTATTAGATTCGTATTTGCGTCAAAACAAACTATTTTCTTTCTTTCTTTCTTTCTATGTCTACTTATAACATGAACTAGACCAACCTCAATGTTTCTGGTAACATTACAACGTTGTTTAATTTTGTAATTATTTCTGATGTAAAATCATTTATTAGCACATTTGGCAGTAAAATCGACGGCATGACGCTCTCTTATTCCGTCGTGCTCTCTCTACGCTACCGCTCACGACTCGTACGCGCGTCCTTAAACACTCCGTTGCTTGTTTTTTCATTGATTTTTGGTTTTTTCACTTCATAATTTTTTTTTTTCATTTAGTGCTCGTATCACCACGGAGTGTTAGACATAAGGCGTAGTTAACGGCTGCCTTTTTATACTACTTAAAAGGAGAAAGATTACGCTGAGATACACATCGCAATCTCCCGTAGATATTCGACCCAAAATCATAACAACTGACTAACATTGGTGTAACCTCATCCTTATAATAAATAACATAATCGAATATAAAAATCTCAAAATCACTAAATACTTACTGATTCTCATTCACTCAAACATGCGATTTATTCTTCAGCAAGTACAAATTAGCGTAAACATTTTTTCTACTTGACAACACTGGCACATAGAACGCTCTGAACACTTGATGGGACTTTTTTGCGTCGAGTATGGTAACACTGGATATGACTTCCCATGAGGAATCTTTGTGGTAGGCCGGTTCTAGGGCGGATGGTTTTCCGATGTTCGAGTCTACTAGGTAGTGACATTCTTTTGGTGAGATGTATGTCCTGTTGTCTCCTTTATTGAGATCGTTGAAGTGTGGGTGGATGAGACGGGTTGCTGAAATAAGAAATGTAGAAAAGCTGATTTTTTTAATAATGAGACTTATTTTAGGTAGTGAAACTACCAACTTTGAAATTGTAGAAAACAAAAATTTGCTGTTGCTTACTTTTTATCGAAACAGTTGAACATTAATGAATAGCAAACGCTTTTTTTTCAAAGATTTCCGATTGCTTCCGATTTACAGTTCGGCTTTACGTAAAGCCTAAACTCGCGTCGCGACAGCTCGTGTTCAGCAGGAATCACGAGTGTATTCAAAGAATTGAATATGAATATAAATGACTGCTGTTTCCTAAGACTTCAAACGCGTAGTATTTTTCACCAAACAGACTTAGTTGGTGGTTTTAGAGATTAGCGCGTTTAAACAAACAAACTAGTAATCTCTTCAGCTTTATTATATGAACTGGATTTGACTTCGCTTGACTTAAAAAATTCTCTCAATTTTATTAGTATACTCGTAGATTTGACTCTGATTGACTTAAAAAAGCTTTATAAAATTCACTCACCATTATGAGTGTCCGCGTACGGCGCCGGCAGTTGTCCAGTAAACTCGCTAGATATGAACCTCACGGAGTAGCCGGGAGGCACGTGGAAGCTGGAGGGCGAGCGATGCCACTCCTTGCCGAAGCAGACGGTCAGCTCTGTGTGGTCGGGCGCTTGCGGGAGGTCGCGGAGAATCGTCATAGGACCGTGGTAGTTTGTGTAGAGTGCTGCGGTGCGGGACAGACCTGGAAGCATAGTGTTGGTTAGTTATTTATTCTATTTTTTTTTGTGCCTTCAGCCAAAGGTTGTCGCAAAGCGCGTCTGCTTAGCATGAGGTTTTAGTTTCAATTTCCAGGTCGGACAAAGTGTTATTGGGTTTTCCTTCAAGGATTTCTCAGTAGCAGCCTCGGAGTCTGAATTTGTACCCGGTTGATGGCAATAGGCTCGCCCCTTAGTACATGGAACTTAAACATAACTGGCGAAATGTGAGTGTACTACGGGGATTACAGGCGTTTTTACAGGTTTCTTTTTATATAGGATAGAAGGTCGATCGCGATCGACCGGTCAATCGCGGCAAGTCAAAAATATATTATATTATATATAAATACGTATAACTGCTACTAAGAATATATCTCAATTTTATGTTTTTCCTCTTATTTAAATTAAAAATACTACATAATTGTATACTGTTTCATTTAAAATTTAAAGAAGTAAGTCGATCTTGGTTCTAATCAAGTTGGCCACCACTGACCTAGAGGATACTGTAGTGAGCTAGACCCATTTGGCCTCGCTACGTCTGTATATTATATGCTATCTCACTCACCTGCAAGCCCGGCTATGAGCACACACATGACCATGAGCGGGCCGGTGTAAGCGAGATAGTGTCGCCTCTCTCGCTCCCTCCTCCAACGGAACAGCTCCGTACCGACGGCAAACGTCATCTTTTGCAGACAGTCCAGTGCTATGGCGCCCGCGAGGATGATCATACTGTATGCTGGGTAGAGGAATCTGAAAACAACCATATCCTATGTTTACCACATCTTGTGTACTGTAGAGACTCTGGCTAGTTGAGCCAAATGCAACTTATTCGTTTTATGAGATAAATATTACTTTTAAAATTAGAATAAAGGGACAGACCGTGTGTCGACGGTTGTCAAGCCAACAACTAGAATTCAAAATAATATAAAAGTTATTTAATGCACGAAGTTTAAAAGATTCGATTTTTTTTTCAATACGTCATTATTTCTTTATGTAGGTATTACTTGTTTTGTTTAATATATACAAGCTTATTTTTTATTTTCTAGAAGCCTAAAAAGGGGTCGTTAAGGTACAAGTTGGTAGCCGACTGCACGCAGCAGCAGCAGACGACATGTCGTCGCTTCATGTCGTCACGACACGTCGTTGCGTCATGTGGCTGCAGTCATGATTTCGAACCCGACTGCAGACGGCAACAGCAGATGGCAAATATATCTGATGTGTTCGAGAATAGTGATCGCATTTTGTTCAGAATCGGAAAAAAACTATTTTGAAAAGAAACACCGGCAGCGGCACTACTGATCTGCGGTCGGAAGACACTGCCGTCTGCCGCTCGACGGCGCGTTGCTAGCTTCAAGTCGCTAACTACGGAGGGAATTTCATAGAAATACGTAGAAACCTGTAGTGTCGCTGCGACATGTCGTCTGCTGCTGCTGCGTGCAGTCGGCTGCCAACTTGTACCTTTATACTCATCATTCTGAACCACTTTAGCCACGGGACGAACCGTGTAATTGCGAAATTGAAACAACTGTTTCGTACATTTAAAGCTGATTTAGACGGTGCGAGAAATATCATGCAACTTGTGGTACATTTCCATCGATGATCTGTCACTTTGGACACGACAGTCGCGCGGTTGCGCAATGTACGACAAATCGATCGATAGAGACTAACAAAAATAGATTTTTTATCGTTTAAATAAGTACCTTTCCTCCTTATGCGGCTGTAACATAAACACTGCCAGCCACAGTGCTAGCGGCATCAGGTCCAACCAGTACGGCGCGCAGAACGACGCGCGCGCAGTCGATCGTGACGTCATCGCCGTGCACGCTAGTAGGAAAACTGGGCAAGAGAGAGCTAGTACCTGGAACGATAGAATAAGGCTATAAAATACATAAAATGTGTAATTGTTTGAATTATATAAAAACTCATTAGTACTTATGAGTACACCTCTGCCTAACCCTTCGGGGATTACAGCCGTGATGTTATGTTATGTTATATAAAAACTAGCGACCCATCCAAGCTTTGCACGGGTGCAATTGTCGATCAAAGCTCCCGGGGCTGCTTGATTTTTTCTGACATTTTCAAAATTATCGTTATATTTCAACATTAAAATATGGTGAAAATCATTTTAAAATGTAGTGAACTTTCGTTCTATTTCAAAGGTACGCATTTTCACTTTTAAGAAATACAGACATTATAACGAACAAAGATAAAGTTTGTTTGTTTGTAAAAGGTAATCTCTGAAAATACTGTGCTGATTACAAAAACTCTCTCACTGATAGAAACTTACACTATAAGGCTCTACCGCCTACTGCAGCGGTGCACGGTTAATCGCTTTACTAAATGCCATAGAACATATTTCAATAGCATTTCTGACCTTCGCGCAGACGAAATCGCGGCCAGAAGTTATACTTAGCTATAAAATAAACACAAACTCACCCACACAATATTAAAATTCAAGAAACCATTCACGAAGTAATACGTCCATGGCTCAACTCCATACAAATCAGGTCCATGCTCTGTGAATATATTGTATGCAACAATATTACACGGAGCCACCACCAGTCTGCCGTAATGCCAGGAGTCTACCACCACAGTAGGCACCAGGATGATGACCAGGGAGATGAGAGACCATTTGATGAAGTCATACATTTGTTTCTTCATTAATATCATGTCGATAGCAATAGGTATGCCCAGGAGTGCTGTAAATGGCCAGCCTGTTGGAAAAAAGGTTGGATTATTTGATGGTAGTTTTTACCATCGATGCAAAAAGAGAGGTGCTATAAGTTTGATCTGTCTTTCTGTTACATCGTAGCTCGGAAAATACGCGCCACGAAAGATGAGATTTGACAAGCGTCAGTAATTGCGCAGGTATAGATGTCGAAATAGTTACCCATAATTTGTGTATCTATTCAGGGATATTTCAATGACAATTAAATTAAAATTCTTAACAATATTATAATATTTATTACGTTATAATAAAATTTGTGTGGTGTCAAGTCTCATCTTTCGTGGCGCGTATTGTAAACGAATAGACCGATTTTGATGCGGTTTATTTGTTTGAAAGCTGACATGATCAACATGTTTCTTAGCTATAATTAACTAAAATCTATTTTCAGATAACTCAATTTTATAGTTTGGGATTTTGTATTATTAGATCTGTGACGGCCCAGTGGCTAAGGCAGCCTCATGCATCTGTCATGCATAAGGTTCCGGGATCCATACTGTGCAAGTATCAATTTGACTTTTTCAATTCATATGTACTTTCTAAGTTTATCTTGGCCATCATTGGAAAACATAGTGAGGAAATCAATGCTGTTTTCATTCATAAAAACTTACTGAGTAAAGTCGAAGCAGCTGTCAAAAATATAGCAGGCGGGTATCTCCGTCGCCACCAGCACGCGAGCGCTCCGCTTGCTAAAGCGCTGCTCCACGCTGACGGCAGCATTGCAGCGCTGCAAGCGAACATGCCAGCCGCTGGTAATGTCATAGCTAGCCATACTCTGCCGACGTGGACACCGAATTCGTGGCATACAGCTCTGTAAGAAGAAGGAAATATTTTAATTCGTGTCTCGCCAATCTTTGGTGAGAACGGTCTATATGCCTTTGGATATGTGAGAATTAAAATATTTGTTCGTACAAAATTGAACTGTATTGCTGCAAAATAAACTATTTATTATTTTACAAAGTGGATACACAATTATCACATGAGTCGGCGCTCGCCTGCGATACTTACTTGTAAAACATAAGCTCAGCGCAAGCTGATAGCACAGCTAGCAACATTTTCAATGAGTAGAACACAGACACAGGACTCATGAACCACGACAATATCTTGGCAGGCACAGCGAACAGCCATAGAGGCATGTAGGAGCGGATCGCGTAGATAGGACTGTACTCCCATGTTTGAAGACCACTGCCGTATACTGAAAAAAAAAAAAAATTGAATCAGTATTTATTCAAAATTTGAAAAGTGAATGTCCTGTAAAAATATTTCTATCTCTTAAGGATAGCACATAGTAACCATTTTATTTATTACGCATTACTAAAAAATACTGGGTTATTTATATTTACGAAGCTATAATAAACAATACTTAGTAATAAGTTAGTAAAGAACATTTTCGAAAAGTCTTATATAAAATAAAAATGGAAATCTGTTTCTATGGAAAATGTAAATTCGCTCGAATTTTGCTGTTACACAATTTTACAAAATGTCATCTACTAACTTTTTAGACCTATGTATATTATATTGGAGGTTTCATTGAAATCGGTTAAGGTATTCATTTCGAAAAATAAGGACTTGTAAGTTTGTATGGCATCCAACACTCTTATGTTCGTAATTTTTTAATATGGTATGTAGATACGATGGCATATTGTTAGTTTATACAAATCAATAGTTTACCTAAATAATGCAACGGCTCCCAATAGTTATAAGTTTCATCACAATCAGCGACATGTCCCCAGTAAGCAGACACAATGCGGGCAGTGAGAAGTAGCCCTAGTGCCACTGCACCACCTGGGTACGCTATACTGCGCAGGTCTGATGGTGCATTTGTTACGAGGAACTCCCTGAAAACATATGTTCATGGATTATGAGGTGAAAACTTTTAGTAGTGATTATCATGTTGTCTATGCATGGAATACTTTTGAATTATTTGTGGTTTGTCTGTGGAAGTTTCATGAGTAGTGCGTAAAAAAAAACATTGAAATCTTTGAGTTTCTTTGGTAGAGTGTAAAATGTTGAATGTGATAGTTTAACATTATCATGTTCACAACTATTCTATTTATGTTGACCAAATGCACATAAAAATATTAAAACAACCCTTTACAAACATTTGATTCACAAACAAAAATTGATGCAACAAATTATCTTTGTGCTACAGTAACTGCTTATGCTTGACTGAATTACCAACAGCCAATCACAGCAAAGTAGCATCTTTTAAGAAACCGCTGGTTCTTATTATGAAATTACTTTAAAGTTAACAGATTTACTTGTCTGTAAGCAATTTCTGTTGTGACCTCTCAGTCAACTTAAATGAATTCTTAAACTATGGAAAACTGTAAAAAGGTTACAGTTCATACTTTTGTTGTTTAAAATCATAGACATCAACAACACAATCATTGGATAAAGTAAAAACAAAAAAAAACATACTTTATATGGAATAATGAGGGGAATGTTTAAAGGAAATAACATAGAAAAAAACTCAATGAACCACCATAAAAGTTATTGAATTTTTAAATATTTACAGCTCATGAAATCTGGAGAAATGGGGACAAAAAATAGGCTAAAAAATAATAATATTGTTTAAACAAAACAATATTATTATTTTTTAGCCTATTTTATTTATAGGTACTAAATATATGCCAAGCATTTATATATTCAATTTGGGAGTACAACTCATGGGTCTTAAAAAAACACAAAAGTCATTGTTCTCAAAAGTTACAAGATTCCAATAAGATTTCTGTGTAAAGTGACACAATGGAAATCTAAGAGATTGACAGAAATTACAATGAGGGCTCACGAAAAAAAATAGCACTCAAAAATAGTTTTTTGTTAGTATAGCACCATGCTGAATTAACGTCAGCGGACTGTTTTTACCTTTGTTTGAGTACGGAAACGTCTGGATAAGCGCCAAACTCTAGTACCAGCAACAAATTAGAGCATTGATGAGCCAAAATAAAAATTATTATAACCTAGATGCCAAGTGTTTTTATACCACAAAACATTAAGCAAGTTTAGAATTTAATAATAGACATTATTATAAGCGTGTATATTAATAGTAAATGGAGTAATTACGTACCCTTCGCTCGCTTTCCGCTTCCCTTTGCTGAAGCTAGTGGCCCTTTTAGCTCCGTTCTTATTGTGTATACTCCGCTGCCTTGCCGTTAGCGGCATTGTTACGTTTAAATCATTTAATTCACTATGTAATGAGTGGAAAATTAGCGTAATTGTCAATTTATTTTCAGAAATAGCATGCACATAGGTACACGATGACTATAGCGCTACGCAAGCCCTTTGCGCAAGCCGAAAGTGACAGCGACATTGACAAATTGATGCATGTTTTGACAATCAGACAGTGACGGAATTGACAGACAGAAATGGCATTAAAAGTGCGTTTATGAGCAAAGCTTTAAAAAAATATATCTTTTGGAAATGAGCTTATTTCAATGTGTTTCAAGCTAACATTTACAGCTTGACTGTTCTCCTCCTATTCTATACATTTAGTATATTAAATAATCCCAGTGACTTTTTAATGTTTCAAGTAATTTGCCAACCGGCCACACCACGTATTCAAATTATTACATTAATTACACACATTTATTGATTACCATAGTATACCGGCTAATTTATATCTTTACAAACTCACACTTGCGAATACACAAACGAAACATTGATCCTCATATTCAACAATTTGTTAAGATTATGAAAGCGCACGCCATGGTTCCAATAGCAGTATTTCATGTACTAAACATAAACACCAATGCCGTTAATATAACTGCTTAGAATATTTTTAGAACTCAACCCAATAGAAACACAAAAACTAGGCTAAAATAATCAAACATTTGTACCTATTTTATTGGAAGATCATATAATTATCAGGATGGCGTTCTGTGGTATTCTCCCTACCCTCATGGGAAAAAGGCGTGAGTTTATGTAGGTACCTATACATGTACCGGAGATCATAAAACTACTAAAATAATGAAAATAACCTTGGCGAATCATCATCTGCCTAGCCTTTTCCCAACTATGTTGGGGTCGGCTTCCAGTCTAACCGGATGCAGCTAAATACCAGTATTTTACATGGAGCGACTGCCTATCTGACCTTCACAACCCGATAACTGGGTAACACAATACCCCTACTGACTAGACTGGTTGTCAGACTCTCAAGCTTCTGACGATTCGTAACGACTGTCAAAGATCCACGAATGACAGCCGGGACCAACGGCTTAACGTGCTTTACGAGGCACGGAATGTCAGTAATGTCTAAGACAAACTTTAGAAAGTACATATGAATTGAAAAAGTCACATTGGTACTTGCCCGGATTCGAACCCACACCCTCATGCATGAGAGGCGGGCGCCTTAACCACTAGGCCATCACGACATTGGCCATGAATATTCAATGTTAATAGAGCGATATTATTATGATCTTATGAGTTAACCTTTTTGATTAGTGCCTTATTAAAAGTAATGGACGCTGTCTGGAACTCAGGATATATCATGAGGCTGAACAAAAATACGATAAATCATTTTGCATTGCTGTGGGACAAAACAGGACTTCGTATTTGAAAAGGAATGACGACGCAGTTGGCGCAGTGGCTAAGCGATAGACTGCTGCGCTGCGTCTCTCGGGTTCGATTCCCACACGGGATAATTATTTGTATGACCTACAGATAGTTGTTCCGAGTAGGTCTGTTTGTGTATATGAATTTTATATGTTAAATATCGCGGTAAATAACGCGACTAACAACTCCTAAAATATCCGTTTGGCGTCACTTATGAAGTTATGATCGAATTCGTTACGGCATATGCTGTTTTTTAATTTGTTGATTCGTCGAGCCCACCAGCCTGTACCTACATGAAGGTCAGAAAAAAACTTAAATGGTTTGATTTTTAGGAATGATCATACAAGCATAGAATAAAACAAACAGATAAACATTTATATACATATTTATTACCTGAAATATAAATACAGTATTGGTATAACACACTAGTCATACATTCTACCTAAAAGGTATCCCCACGTTAGCATTATGACATAATTATATTGCTTGTGCTGTTTTACATACCACCGAGTGGATAGTTAATGGAGTACTCAACACATCTCTATGAGTAATCAAAAAGGCTGTTAGACTATTGGAGTTGCGTATTACAGAGTTTATCAGGGGGGCAATTCGACTAACTTTTAGGATCCCAATGAGCCAATCTATTCTGTCAAAAATGTAAAAAATAAAAAATGGGTAAATTTGATCATATATTCATATGTCATATATTTTTTACATTGATTGTCGCTTAGATGAGATTGCAATTTAATTTTGAACGTTTCTCATTAGTAGAATTGGCCTTCTGATTAGCGAAAAGCTGGGTCCAGACCGGCTGAGCCACCTCATAAGTCTGTTTTATGAAACAAACGTTCGAAGGCGTATCTAACCTCTGATTAAACGCTACTAGAGTCCCGCTTGTTGCACTATCACTGACCGAGCATTTGGTTGGTAAATTTTGGGCTGACGATATTTAAACTGTTATCGACATGCTAAGAAGAAGACTGACCGAGCGTATTCATCACGAGGCAACCTTGTAAGGTGCGCATAGGCAACGCCTGGATTTGAAACACCGATTGGCCGATTTGAGATGCCTCTACACTAACTCAAGCGTTTGCTTCAGCTTGACCGGTGTGGACCCAGTTATTTGAAACTGTCTTGTAAAGCTATCAAATACATATACAAATACATCATCATTATTGTAATTCACAAGTCAAAGGAAATATTTATGATTAGGCCAGCAAATCTCTTCCGTTGTCATTGTAAGAACAGGTTAGTCCAGGGATTCGTAAATTTATTTTGGTCTACTTTGAGAATAAATTATTTTCTAGTGCCCACATTTTTTTCACCTACTTAAAAACCATTTTTTTTCTGGGTCTCTTACCGCTCTCCTTTAGGCCTGCAGCGCCCACAAGGGCCCATAATTGCCCACTTTGGGAAAGGCTGGGTTAGTCAGTTGATAAAGAAAGGTCGTTTAATATTTCCTTTGCCCAATAAATAGTACATCTACTGGGGTTATCCTACTTACCTAGTGTAGTAACATGATCGATGATACATTCAAACATCAGGGCCCTACCTAGGGTTGTTCGATATCAACAAATATCTTAACTAGTACTTACAACAGTACTTAAATCAAACGACAGAAATAATTAATGATTTACTGGTATTTTTTATTTAGCATACTACTTAAGGGCTGATATTTCAATAGTCAGATAAATTATAACTGAAGAATAAATATGGCGGTTTGACATATTTTCCATACAAAATCTGTCAAGCTATCATATTTATCCCTCGGATAATAGTTATCTAAAAAATTGCTCTAAATCAAATAAAAAATACCTGCCAAGTTATATCTCATATTTTCTATAATCAAACCAACCCTACTTATGATTTAAAACTTAACAATTCATATTTGAGCTGCTCATCATTTTGTGCTTTTCAGTGCACTTACTAAGACTAGGCAGTGAAATTCAGCATTGAAAATACCTACTAGCTAGTGTGGGTTATCTGAGACGCATTGAATGGAAATTGTATATGAATTAGTGATATAATCAAAACTATGTTTACTTAAATTGTAAGGGTCGGCGCAAATTAACGGAATGCTGTGAATTGTATAACAGTAAAATCCAACTTAATTTCCTTTCAAATAAAGCTGAAATTGGTTTAACGAAATAAAATTATGAGATTCCAGCTCCATTGGTTTGCGCCGACCAATAAACTAGTTAGCTAGACTAACAAGCTAACAGATATGTTTATAACAGTTTAAGCAGCTCAAATTTGAACAAAATTCAGCTATAAATTAAAATTTTCGTTTTAATTCCTTCTCCGCGACCGCACTACTGTCCATCCGGGGTCTCCGTCTTCATCCATTGGTTCTGGTTCTTTGCTAGATGATGATGCTGCTGCTCCATTCACGTTGTTATTAGGGCCATCATCTTCTCCACTACTGTCTGTTGAGTCGTCATCTGGGTTGCCATGGTACTGGAAAAATAACTGGCGAATTAGCCTTATTATTATGGAAAAATCTGCTTTGACATTTTAAGAATTTTATTGCCACATTTGTTTGTTATAAATAGATAACAGCTTAATTTAGTTCTCGCCAGGGTACAGGAGCGTAGGGGTAGGACGAGTACGGGGACTGCGAGAGGTGCGGGCGGCGAGTGCTCGTAACGTGATACACAAGAGTCGAAATGTGCACTGGACAGTTCTTAAGATATGTGACGTCATAGTGCTAATATTTTATTTATTTCTTGCAGGCGAGAACTCACTTAAGCGACTGAGTATACATCGCCGTCGCTAAAGCTAAAAAAAGTCTTAGGTGTGTGAACACTCCATTAGTGTTGTATTCAGTGGCAAAAAACTTTTTCTGAATAATATTAAACGATGACTGCCTCGTTGGTCTAGTGGTCGCAAGCGCGACTGCTGTGCATGAGGTCTTGGGTTCGATTCCCAGGTCGGGCAAAGTGTTATTGGGTTTTTCCATCAGGAATTTCTCAGTAGCAGCCTCGAAGTCTGTATTTACCCGGTTGATGGCAATAGGCTCGCCCCCTATTACATGGGACTAAAAACATAACTGGTGAAATGTGGGTGTACTAATGGGTACACCTCTGCCTAACCCTTCGGGGATTACAGGCGTGATGTTATGATGTAAATGATGGTTGACTAAACTTACTTGTGGTGGTACTGATTCGTGTATGGGCTGGCTTAACCATATTTGACACTTTGGCATTGCATCAATTCTAGCTCGGAGCTCATCATGACGCCCCTCTTTCAGAAGACTTAGAAACTGCAGCAGTAAAACTGCTACTTCTGTGGACAAAATTGATGGGGTTGGTGGCAAGTCCTTAATTTGTAGGTATTAACGCCGTTATTGCCAAAACATGGACGCTCAACATCTGTAAACTCAATACCTTACATGTCTGATTAGTTAGTTTATGTAACCACATGTTTGACAAATAAATTATCTTTATCTTTAAATGTTTTGAGCAGTTGCTTCCCATTTTTTGTTTTATCTATGAAAAAACATACTAATATGTTTGCATGGTGCATATGATTATTTTAATATAATTAAAAATACTTTATCTACTAAAGAGTTATGCAATTATTAAATTTATTTCTAGTGCATTTTAGTTCATAATCAATTAATCACTGAAAACTGCTGATCAGTTTGTGTGAATATTTTGGGTCTTTGGGTATTATAACAGCACAGCTCCAGCACAATACAGCAAATAGTTTGTTATTCAATTAGGGCTTTAAAATAAAATGTACAGTAAGATAAAATGTAAAAAAAAAACAATGGCCCAATAAAGAGGCTAAGTGCGGAAACAGTCCAGCTAACCTAGGGCTTTAAAATATGTACAGTAAAATACCTTTATTAATAGCAAAATAAAAAAGGTGATGGCTCCCAAGGGTGAACCAGCAGCAACAGTTGGATTTATTGAGGGGATTCCATTCTGGCCGCTACTATGACAAAGAGTGTTATAGTGAGTGAGGTTTACCTTTAGGTGAGTCATCATGACAAACAGTTTCAAACTCCTCGTCCATCAGGTCTTCTATGACTTCAATAAGATCATCTCTGTCTACCACATTTTCAACGCAGTATCTGGCTATGTACACTGACATTAGTTGTGCTGTCTGTAACATGAAAAAATGAAACTGTCGATATTTCTAACCCATCAAAAAGAGTAACAGACTAGGGAGTGACACTCTGTGTTTGTGCACTAATTATCTCCTGTATACTTAGCTAGTTTTCTTGGTTACCATGACTGAAATATAGTCAGGAGAGAATATAAATATGATGAAAAGTCACTACTTTCAGTTATAGATTTTGGTGGTATGATAAACCAGTCTGTGGCTCTTCTTAATTCAAATGTATAATTTATGGGTGACCTGTATAATGTGGCCAGTATTTTAATTTTACGAGATAACATTCAGGCTTTTAATGTTCCAAGACAAATTATTCATTTTAATTGACCCATTAAAAGGCACTTCTAAATAGCATCTAGAAGGATAAAAAATATAATCTAGTTGCCCCTTCCACAAGATAGCTTTGTATGGCCAAGAATCTTCATACTTATTGTTACGTTCAGTACATACGTAAGATAGCTTGTTTTACTGGACACTATTATGATTTGATAAACCCTATAAGCTCAGATATTTATAAACTAACAGTGTCCGTTAATGTAAACAAATGTGAACTTGGATGATAACTTTTACGTTATAATGCTCTGCTGGTACTTATTTGATAGTGTTATAAGTTTGTAAAGTTTTTAGTTTTTTTTTTTTTTTTTTAAGGAAATAGCAAATAAAATTATTCTTGTCCGTACTGCTAACTACAGTAGTATATACAGTCAATTTTTATTGTCTCCTTAGTTATCCTATATTTTGGGGTGTTATATTATATTGGTTATATTTATTATTTTGCGGAAATTACCTTTTCGCCTCCGGGCGCTCCCATTCCATGTTCTACAGCGAGCTGCAGTGCTGTCCAGTTGTTAAGCACTAAGTCCACAATCGGTTTAAAATCGTCGTACAACATTGTCACGATTTTTAGTCACTTTAACTTAATAATTATAGATAAATTGATACATCTCACATTTTTATAACCTCTCAAAGGTGTAATTTTTATATCGATTAAACACGAATGTTGACAGCTGTGATGTGGTGTCATGCTGTAGGAGGTTATGTTTGGAAACTTTAATTATTAAGTCGAAAGACCGAATGTTTTACAATTACAATTTACATCAATGGCTTCATGACATGTGTAATTAAAAGATTTACTAAAACAAAACTTCTAAAAATATCTACCTGTCGTTGCCTCAAATTTTTTGTACCATGAGTAAGGAGTTTACCAACTACCAAATTTTTGAACGAAAAATCCAAAAGTTGGCGCCAAATTCTTGTAACTTTCAACCTTCTTGCAGCCTGTTTCATTCATTCCTTAATGGTTTTTCGTTCATTTCATTCGTTCAATCAATCAAGAATTTTGTAAACAAATCACGTTGAGGTTAAAAGTTGATAATTTTATGGAAAGGATGTAATTTCACTTGTAAATAGTTCGTATTCATATTTTCGGTTATCGAGGAATCCTAACAAAATGACTGAGGATATAAGTGTTACGTTTATAATACCGAAGGATTGCCGATCTGAAAATGAATGTTCTGAGGACATGCAACTCTCTTTTGTCGTAAGTTACAAACTAGAATTTGTATAAATTATTTGCCTAAAATATTTGTTAGATCAACAATAAGATAAAGCAACTTAAGATAAGCAGAAAAGTGACTACAGATTCGACCCTGCTATTGAAATGAACTCGTATCATGATGATAAAGTTCGAACACCAACAATGCAATCTTATCGTTTCGTATAAACTTGAAAAACGAGTCACATAATATAAATAAACAAATGAATCCATTACTTTATTAACTCCTACAGTCCCAGTAATATAAAAAGTGCCCAGCAAAAATCATTTTTACCACCAAAAAAAAAAATCCAATACCTCAGAATGATTATGCTTTTACTTGTATCGTGCTTACAGACATGTGAACAGCATTGCGGCGGTGGTCTCCAAGCACAATGGGTGCATGAGAGCAAGTGGACGAAGTTTGAGGGGCTCACAAAAAGAGATGTCTTTGTACTTGCAGAGTTTGAAGGAGAGCTCTATGAAAAGTTACAGGCTACTAAGTGTTTGTAAGTTTAACAATATTGAAGTCTAGACTAGCAAATGATTGGTATATTATATTCTATTGGCCCTGAAAATGACAATGATAGAAGATAGAAAACTAATAACTACATTCTTCCCATTGAAATAACACTCCTGCAGTATTTAACTTGTAAATCAATGTTACCCAACTGCATTATGCTAAAGGTAATGTGTCTGTCAGCCTATGTGTGTTCTTTATTTCTTATTTGAACAGTTCTTCATTCACGTAATTATGCCCTGACTACATGACAGCAAAGATGTGTCATTTTTTAAGATGACACGACATAACATACTGTAAAGACACAACATTATAGTTGAAATTTCAAACAGATGTTGACATGATATGATAGCATTTGTTTTTGCAACTAACCATATATAATAATCATTGAAATTTAATCCATATTGTAATGAAGATAAGGTATACTAATATTTGTCACCTATTAATGGGTTGTAACATATTCAAAAATTATTGTCTCTAGATTGGTTGGTCCTCGCTGCCTATCATGCTGTCTGACAGAAGGCACTCCAATACCATCAGGTCCAGAGCCTGTCTTCACAGTAGCCATGAGAGGTCTGGTGGTCACTGCAAGTGGATTGTCAAAGCTACAAAAGGTAACTTAATGCTATGAGTATAAAGTTCAAAATAAATAATAGTTAATAATCTCTGCATGCATTTAAATTTTAACTCTTTTTCAGGAGGAAATAAAGAAGAAAGTCCATTGGATGGGTGGAATATACAGCTCAGTACTAACAGATGAAACTACACATTTAATATCAGATACTGTGCTCTCTGATAAATATGTTGTAAGTACTAACTTTGAGACCCTTTTGCTATACAGTGTAGAAAAGTCTAAGCCAGCCAAGATCAAAAAGTGAACCAGGAAATGATCACATAAAATGGGTGTTTGTATTATTTAATTGCTGTTGAAAAACATTTGTCGCTGGGCATTTAGTAAATGTATCGTGTACTAAAGTTTAGTATGTTCATGTAATAAAGTTAATATGTAACAATAACTTTACATATTTAAATAGAATATTATAGACAACAAAATTGTATTCATTATTGGGCTGGCATCTCTAACTCCACGTATAAGCGACGCCTTGACGTAAGTTGCGATTTTTCGAAGATAACCACATCTACATAATTTCTTCCAGAAATCAATAGAAAAGGGCATACCAGTGATGGCTATAACCTGGATCGAAGCTGTCTGGGAGACTTCCCTTCGTCTCAACGTCAGTGGGTCTTCACCAGACTTCCTCATCCACCGCCTGCCTCCTTTCACCAACCTTCAAGTGACTACTTCAGGGATACCAAAGAAAGATAAGCAGTTGATCATGAAGCTGGTTAATGAACAGGGAGGGATCTTTTCCGGGGCTTTTCAGAGTGAAACAACTGATGTTGTGGTGCTGACCAAGTTAGTATTGAGGAAAATATGTCTAAAATTTAATACAACTTAGCAGATCGACTTTATTTCGAAGGCGACAAAGTTGATATTACTTTGGCAGAAGTTAATACTTAATCTGCACTCTGTACTTTCTAGCCCATAGAAGAAATACTCTTAAACAAATGGATAACAGGCATGCAGTAAAGGTTTTTATTTTCGACTTTCCTTAGAAAGGCACAAAGTTGATATTACTTTGGTGGCAGTAAATACTTAGTCTGCACTCTCTACGTGTCTGGCTCTTGCAAGAAGTCCTCTTAAATAAGCGGATAAAGATTTTTATGTTCGACTTTGTTTCGAAAGTCACAAAGTTGATATTATATTGGCTGCTGTTAATAAGTTAAAAACTTTCAGGGAAGGTATTGGCAGTGAGAAATACAAAGCTGCTCTAGAGTATGGCAAGGCTGTGGTCTTACCGTCATGGGTGAAGGATTCAGCAGCTAAGGGTGTGGCCTTACCTTTGGCTAAATACAGAGTCGCAGGCGCATCGACCTCGTCACCTCTTGCTGAATCACGGCTGCCTGATATGAGTGAGTTGGAATGATTAGGAGAAAAATTGAACTGTATTTAAAATAGTCTTTTTTTTTTGCATGTATGTACGAGATGTTCCGACTAGAGCGTGGTGATGACTTGCGCGCGAATCAACTGTAAATAAAGCGTCACGGAAATCGAAAATCTGATCGGCTTGGCTGACTAGTTGGCCGATTAGTCGGCTTCGTTTACTTACAAAAGACAGGTGAAAATCCAGCCAAGTGAAATGTAATAATTTTGTTTTTGACAGGTTTAAATTTCTCTCGCATTACAAATTTGAGACCGCCCAGCAATTTCGTAGACGAAACCAGATCGGCAGACGCGACTATGATGTCCGGTAAAATAAAGGTATGGTATCAAATACTATGTTTAATGATACAAAAGAGATTTCGACTAAAGAGCGCTTACGCCATTTCATATAAACTTTCAATTCCTTATTTTTGATATGAATGAGAGGCGATTTAGGAACCTTCCTACTCATAAGCGGCATACATAGGCCTAAAAAGTTATCAGAGAACATTTTTGAAAAAGTGTATTTTTAAATATCTTAAAAAAAATATTCTATTTGATTACAAAAAAAGTCGGTTAACTTCAGGGCCGCAAGGATGCGTCGGCCGTATTTTATTTACATTTGAAAACTTTGTTTCAGTTTACACAAGATACGAAGAAAAATGATGTTTCCATTGACAAAGAAATAGTGACGGCGTTTGAGAACTTAGACATGAGTCTCATCAAGAAGGCGGGACCTATATTTGATGGATTCTGTGTGAGTTAGAGCAATTATTTTTTAACAGAATTTAGAGGCATGAGAAACAGGTTGTAAAGTTTCTCATCCTCCGTTGAAAAGGTCCTCCAACCAGACTGGTGTTGTGTCAGGTGACGGTTTTAAGTTCTTTCTACTCAATGCCTTCTCTGTTTGTACTAAACTGCGTTTTCACTGATACAAGCGGCCACTACCTACAGCCTAGCACTCTAAAAAAGAAAAAGGGCTTAACAAGCTGTTTATTTTGAAGTCTCATACTTAAAGTACAAGAATCCTTTGATCAACATTTAAAAGTTTAGTTTTTCGCGTTGAAATTCGCAATGTACAGATCTGGGTAACCGGTCTCGAAGGCACGTCCCGCGAGCGTGCTGCGGCGTGCGTGTCCCGGTGCGGTGGCGTGCGGTACGACGCCGCGCACCCGCGCGTCACGCACACATTAGCGGCGGGCGCAGGCGCCGCTCGTGCCGCTCTTGCTGAGCTGCCGGCGGTGCCCGTACTGTCGCCGCTGTGGCTGGTGCGTAGTGTGGAGGCGGGACGGGCGTTGGATGAGGCTCAGGTATTATTTTATTTTTATAACATTACTAGTTGAATCGGCCACGCGTTGCTGTGGTTTGAAGTAAAGATATTGAGGTCAATAATCGAGATAATACTAAGTACTCATTAGTACACCCACATTTCACCAGTTATGTTTAAGTTCCATATAATAGGTAGCGAGCCTATTGCCATCAACCGGGCACAAATCCAGACTCCGAGGTTGCTACTGTGTAATTCTTGATAGAAAAACTCAATATCACTTTGCCCGACCTAGGAAACCAACCCAAG
This sequence comes from Hoplodrina ambigua, assembly GCA_949774945.1. Classification (NCBI taxonomy): domain Eukaryota; kingdom Metazoa; phylum Arthropoda; class Insecta; order Lepidoptera; family Noctuidae; genus Hoplodrina; species Hoplodrina ambigua. Next base: position 13,731,009 of record OX458968.1, read on the forward strand.
ATCTCATGTTCAGCAGTCGCGCTTTGCGACCACTAGACCAACGAGGCAGTCATCATTTTTAATTTTCGTCCTAAAATCCCACTGTATAGCAGCACTCGAATTGTTTTACTAATGCCCTTGAGGCGGTTTGGAAACTCTTGACATTAGGGTGTGTAGGGTCGTGAGATCCTACTGCCCACACGATAAAAAAGAAGACTAATGCTAAAAATGACACTGCAACAGTTCCTAATAGACACGAAGCCGGGGACCCCGGCCAAGTCGAGCGCTCGCAAGCCGCGCCTGGAGCCAGCGTCACCCATGAGCAAACGTAACTTGGCGCTGCTCCGCCGCGGGCCGCTTGACTTGCCTCCGCCGACACCTGAAGTTGAAGAGCCTCAGGACGAGCTCGTTAATCATTATTTGAGCCGTAAGTATTGCTTTTTATTTTCTTTTTATCATCTTATCAGTCGTAGGACATCCACTGCTAAACATCGGCCTCCCCTACAGATTTCCAATAGAATCGGATGGAAGCGGCTTGCATTGTTATCATGGATATATTTAATTCTACTAAAGCTGCATTTAAAGCGCATGTAATATAAACCATAAAACAAAGACAAAACACATATTCAGGTTCTATAATCAACAGAATATAAATAGAAAAAAAAAAACTAACTGAATGGTCAATTTTGGTTCTTGTTTTTTTTAATAACTTTCAATTTATTCCAAAGAATATTTGAAACCATCATAATAATTTCTTATTTGTTTGTTACTTTTTAGTCTGCCTTACATGTTAACACGCTAAGTTCTTAATCGATAAAGTATGATAAAACGTAATAGTAACAAAATCAAATAGTATTAATGGCAAAATGTATGTCCGAATAAATAATTTTCACTCATCAGAGCATGTGTCGGAACCGGAGAGGGAGAAGACTCCGGAGCGTTCTCGTAATGTGACGGTACACGTGGAGTGCCAGCCTGACATCACGGAAGATGCGGAGGACCCCACTGAGGAGATTGAACAGATATTTAGAGGTAAGTGGTTCTATCATATTAGGGAAAGAATAAAAGAACACACCTGAAATTACAATGCCAACGTTCTTAAAATTACGGGAACACCTGGGGGTCTCAGATGTTCCCGTAATTTTAAGAACGTTGGCATTGTAATTTCAGTGTCAATGTCCAAATGCCTCTTGATTTACGTAGGTGAATTCCGTGGTGTAAAACTTGGCAAGAATTTTGATTTATGTCAATTTTTTGCAAATACCTTAATATCGTTAGAGAAAGTCAGTGTATAGATTTAGGTGTATTTAATGAATCATAATAAAAAAAAAATGTTCTTTCTTTCTTAATTGGATTTATTCCAATAACAATACCACTATCATTACAAAGTTAAACATTAAATCTATTTGTTCAGGTATAAAAATCGAAGTGCAAGGCTTAGACGAGGACGCGATATGTGAGATAGGCGCCGAGGTGTCCGCGGCGGGGGGCGCGCTCGTGGCGCCGGGCGCGGGGGGCGCGCACGTGCTCGTGCCGCTCGACTTCGAGCTGGAGGAGCTGGTCAACAAGGATGCTGAAGCTGTCACTGTGTTTTGGGTGGTAAGTAAAAAAAAAAGACGGGTTGCACTCCGGGAGTGCCGGCAGAAGTGAAAACTTGATTATTAACGTTGAGCATGTTTGATATTTTGGAATGGTTAGGGAATAATTTTGCACCAATTGCTTTATCAGTATAAAAGTACTATCATTTATGTGGTAGAATACAATATTCATTTATTGCGCTATCGTACACAAACATGACAATTTATATTACATTAAAAATTTAACACTTTAAAACTATTACAATTATTTTACATTAAAAAGTTATACACGAACATTCGCGCAAGCGCCCTGCGCTGCCTAAACGAAACAGTAGGCCCAGGCATACATTTTCGCCGCGCCGTAGAGAGGGGATAGCTGTCTACTCTCCATCCGTCTTACGCTTTTTCGATCAGGTCACGTGTCCTGACGCGAGTTTAAGATTTTATACCCATTACAGAAAAAGTGCTCAACGCTGCTAAAGAAGTTTCCACTTCAAAAAAGAAAGTTGTGAGCGTTTTAGTTTCAAGTTCAAATGAATGAACCGATTTTAATTACGATCGGTTAAAGTGATCTTCACAGCGATGTAAACAAGTTGCTACAGATACTTCATCTCTTCTAATAACCTTACACCATTTCTTACAAATTTTTGCATCTATCGGGACCGGAAAACTCTTTATCAGGCATACTCCTGATAGTGATTTTACATACAGGCTCAATGCAATACCTGTAAACTGGTTTTGGAGTTTTTTCATGGTGTAATGAGTTACGAAAGAGAACAATAACTTGTTATTAGTAAAAAATGGACCAAACTGACAGTGTCACTGTCACTAGACGTAGTATCATATGACGTCATTTCGTCAACAAATGAACGCGCCAAAATGGCGGCGTTTGAACAGCTTAAAATTAATCTCTATTTTAAATATTTTTTATAATTTAATTAAATCATTTTTAAACACTAATTATATTTTATCCAATGTTATAATGGTGTAAACAGTGAATTGAAAATATAAAAAAAATACATGCATATTCCTTATTGCACGCGGTATTTATTTTCTTGCACACAGTATGCAACTTTCCACTGTATTCCTATTTTTTTTGTTCATTAGCAATTAATAAATTCTAAAATATTGCTGCTCTCAAGACCGTTTCCTTGACTTCTATCTTCACAAAAGTTTTAATTCCTTATCTTTCAGAAAGACTGCCTCTCCCAACAAGAGCTGGTCCCCATACAGTACTACCACCGACCAGTGCGAGTACCTCCGTATCAGGGTCAGGGCCCGCTGGCCGGGGTGGTGGCCAGCCTCAGCACGTACAGCGGCGTCGAGAGAGCCTTCCTGGACGAACTGGCCAAACTATTAGGAGCCACGTGAGTAATGAAGCTTAGTTTATTATATTTTCTGTTATCTAACATAACATCACGTTTGTAATCCCGGAAGGGTTAGGCAGATGTGTACCCATAAGTACACACATTGCGCCAGTTATGTTTTAAGTCCTATGTAATAGGGGGCAAACCTATTGCCATATACCGGGCACAAATCCAGACTCCGAGGCTGCTACTGAGATATTCCTGATGGAAAAACCTAAATAACACTTAGTATTCGTAATCGACATAGATACAATTTAGCTAATTTTTTCCTTTTTAGATACGACTATGCACAAAAAAGAAGTTATTTTGTTTTCATGTTTTTTTAATGCATTTAATTACTCTCCTACGATTTACAACCATTATATTTTTATCCGCAGGACCCAACTCCGCTTTTGCAGAAGAAACACAGCGAATGCCCTCGCGTCCACGCACTTAATATGTCCCACAGCGACGGGTGACAAGTACTTGGGCGCTCTAAAGTGGGGCCTGCCCGCCGTGCAGGCCAGCTGGCTACTGGCGTGTGCGAGGGAGGGCAGGCGAGTGAGCGAGAAGGGACATCTCGTAGGAGATACTAAAGGTACTTTTAACTTTAAAGTTCTTGATAAGTGTGGTAAATTCGTGAATTAATGAATGGATGTTTGTTATTCTTTTACGAGCGGCTGAACGAATTCAGCTAAAATACAAAATTTGGCACGCAGAAATTGATCTACGATTAACAAAACTACCTTTTGGAAGGGGCAACTAGATTAAACTCTTTTTTTAAATGACGTTCAAAAGTGCCTTGTAATGGCCTAATTGAAATAAATGATTTGACTTAGACATACACACAATTTTTTATCCTGTTTTTTTTTGTGTCCCGTTAGTTCAATTAGGACTTAGCTTAATTTTGAAGACCACACAGACGGAAATCGCGGTCAAAAACTAGTTATAAATTAACATGAACAAAGAGTGTTCCACTATTGAATTTTCAACGCTCGGCTCAACGTCGAGAGTTGAAAATCCAACAGTGCATTAATATTTAGGCATCACATTTAAGTGTTGCCGTATTAGTGAAAGTTAATGAATAAAATACTACTTCTAGCGCCGCCCTCACCGCAACCACAAATAGAAGAAGTCCCAGAACCTATGGAGGTTGCTGAACCGGACCCCGAACCTGACCCAATAGACATACAAGCTAACAAGACAATGGATAAAGACAAAGAAAACGCGATGTTACCTCCAGCCGCCGCCGTGATACCGCGGCGAGGCTCTCAGCCGACGAGTAGAGAACAGACACCTAAAGGAAAAGGGAGTGGTAAGATTTTGTCTTATTATTACGTGTTGCGGAAAGTCCTTACCCCCCTATTCCGACGCCTTTTGTGGGGAGGATGGTCAATTAGCAAGCTCATCTCTTGCTATATTTCGACTCTTAATTCTATTCAGTAACTTGACAGTTAAAGGGTTACCAAGAAAAAGATAGTGAGGTGGTGTAAGAATGAACGAAATTGAATGAACTTAAATAATGTACTTAACTTGGTATTAAACTATTCTTATCATTCGTTCCTTACGCAAAATCGTTCACTGCCCCAACACTATTAGTTGTGGTATGGTAACATTTTTTTTTTTGAACTGTCAAGTTACTGAATAGTTTTAAAAGTCGAGGTATAGATCATACTCTGCACAATATGATTTGGGCACTTACCTCGTTATGTAGTCTATGTTGTTTGTTTTAAAGCGACCGTTTATTGTTTGGGCCATTTTTTGGTTTAGTAATTAGTAATAGAATTCTCAATTTGATTGGTCTCAGTTGTTGGCAAGTCAAAGTCAATTTTTCTTGGGAATTAAAGAGAATGAACATTAAAAAAAAGTTTCTTTCATAACTTTAATTGCGAGAAGGACCTGTCTTATGTTTTTTTTTCTGTTTTTCATTTAGATGTGAAAGTTTCGATTGTTTTTCGTTTCGAAAAGGTTGCATTTATGTTCTCCTTGCTTGATCTTCATTGTCAAAGAAAAATCTGTGCTTACATTATGAATAAGTCATATAGTTAACAAGTATTCTCACATACATATTTTACCTAAAACAAATGTGTCTATTTGAAAATACCACATACGAATCAGTCTCAAAAAAGTTTAATTTAATCATATTTTGTAACGGTTGCCATGTTTCGTTTTAGATGTGGACGAGATGTCTCCAGCGTCCCGGTACATAGCGATGGCGCGGCAAGGCTTGCTCGGCTGTGACTCGCAGGAGACTCCCAATCGTGTGGGCGACCTCAAGGACGATGCTAGACAAGGTATCATATTGTAGTATTGTTTATTATATACTCATCTACTTAGCCTATATGTATAAAAGCCGTGCATTATTTTCGCAAAAACTCGAAAGTAGCTTGACCGATTTGATTTTTTTGTACCTTGTGTCTTTGCTGAGTATTTCAAAGCTAACTCACGAATTTTAATGCTTGCCCGCGGCTTCGTGTGCGTTAAATTTGTAACGGATTCTTAATAATAAAACATAGCCTATGTTACTCAGGGATAACGTAGCTTTCTATTATCAGAATCGGATCAGTAGTTCCAGAGATTAGCGCGTTCAAACAAAAACGAACAAACAAACTCTTTAGCTGCTTAAGCTTTTTAATGTCTTATGTGCAGGTGGAGAATGTGCAGTAAGAACACCCACAATAGAAGACGCACTATCGAGTCCTAACCTAGCAACACTGAGCCCCACCACGCGGCGTCGCCTGCAGGCGGTGCGACGCGGCGAGATGCCCTCAGACCCTATACGAACACCCACCGACCCTTGTGAGTATAACTTCGCGTCATAATGTTTAAAGTTTAAAAAATTTAATATGTGCTTTTTGGCCATATCTTTGCAACACATGCTAGCTGCAACTGAGGTTTCCTGCATCGCGATATCGATATCATAGCTGTGGCGTTAGTATATAGGGTGACTGGTAATTTTATTAGTGTACAATATTTATACACATGATTGTACTCTAGATAAAAAACAACTTACCGAAAAAAAAAACTAAAATTAAATAAAGAAAAAAATAACACTCCATCAGTGGTAATTCAACTTAGTTGTCCCTTTTTACAAACAAAATTAATCAACTTTTAACATTTATTACTCTTTTTTTTCAATCAAATAACAACGTAAAGCGTGCACAGCTGATTCGAGCTAGGCCGGTCTATGACCCCAATTTGTTTATTTCATATTTTGTTTTTTTTTCGGTAAGTTGTTTGTTATCGTGAGTACAATCATGTGTATTAATATCGTACACTAATTACCAGACAAATAACAACAATCGTCGGGCCCACCAGACACAACACCCGTCTGGTCGGAGGACCCTCCCTTTTTAATGGACGATGAGTGTGATATGTGACCCCATACTTGTCTACAGTCGAGAGGAACCCGTCCACCCCGGACAGTGCGTTCGGCGCGGCGTTACGGCCCGGTTCCGGCCGGATGTCGCCGGACGCCAGGAAGAGACTGTGGAAGTTCGTGGACGGACTGCCGAGCAAACAGTCCGAGCCTGTCATACGTAATAAGCATACGGTGAGAAGTATGACATCTTGTTAATCTCAAAATTTTTACTTTCCAACTTAAATTAACATAAGTAAAAGTACCATTCATCGGGGTTGTGGGACGTCTTAACAGGATACCGTGGCCCCGGAACGTAAAGGGCAACAGAAGGAACAGGGTGGTTTTTTAGTCAGTAAAAGTCTGACAGTCCTGTCCGCCCCGCCCAGGGCGGAGAGACTAATTTGATGATTTTCACCAACTCAAAAAAAAAATAGCATAATACCAGCCTTATACTGCCCCACTGCAGGGCAAACGCCTCTTCTCATAAAGAGAAGGCACGACCATTGATCACCATGCCTGCTCAAAGCGGATTGGCGATTTCGGACTTACATTAATTATAAGTTCACCAACAGATTATGCAATGCAATGTACGGCGTAAAGCTACACTGATGGTACACGCCCTTGCTTGCGCCCCCAACTTTGAAAACCCCTGAACTTAAGTGTAATATAAATAGAGTTGAAAATTGCAGTTAATATAAAATAACTTTGATGATAAATATCACCTAACTGATAAATTTTTATTCACAAAGCTATCCAAGTCAAAAGGATGTGTAGTAAGTTTAATTTTACCTTTTTTTATCTGTATCAACTCTATGTCGTTAGTTTTTAACACGTAAGTAAATAATTAACACGGTTAGCGCAGTGGCTGAGCGATTGGCTGCTGTGCTGTGTGTCGTAGGTTGAATTCCAATACGGATCAAATATCCGTATACTCTGGTAGTTGTTCTGAGTCTAGCTGTTTGGGTTTGTGAATTTATATGTTTGTAAATACACCCACAATACAGGAGAAATTTCTAGTGTGGGGCAACGTTTTTTTTTTAATTTATCAATAATTGATGATTGAATTCTGTTTTGTAGCCGTTATCCGAGATCCGCAATAGATTCCTCGCCCAATTCAATGGAGATGCGCATACGCCGCCTTCTGAACACACTGTTGCACCTAGGAAACTTCAACTTCAGGTACAATTTGATCTTAATTCTGCCATAAACTGTTTATAATAGTTAAATTCATGAGGAACAGTATAGGCTATAATATAACATCATGCTACAACCAATGGGAGCGGAGCAGTAACCAAAGAAGTAATTAAACGGGTGAAGCCGCAGGATTTAGCTAGAGTAATATATGAATAAGTAATGCTGCTGTTAGAGCTGATTTATTTAAAATATATATTTTTTATATTTTCAGGATCAATGTGAGACTCCACCAGCTAAAATGGCGAAGATTACTTCAAATCAGGTGAGAAATAAAATTACGACTAGCATTAAGATGTTTCAGTTTATACGTTTGCTGCGGATGCGAATCTGGACTGCTGCGGCCCCGGAGCGGTGCGGGTGTCAACTGTATGAAAAAAGCAACCCATGTACAGTCCGAAAAATATTGATAAACTAGCTTCTGCCTGCCACTTCGATAGCGGGAACCGGACATTTTTCCGGGATAAAAAGTAGCCTATGTGCTAATAAATACGATAAACTATTTCAATCCCAAATTACATCCAGATTTGTTAAGCCGTTCTGGCATAATTGAGTATAGACTAACATTCATCCAAATATTCGTATTTATAATAGTAATCAATTGTTTTTTCACCATTTTCATCTATTTACAAGCCAGGCCCAAGCTTGTATAAAAGCGTATTCGTCTTTCCTGATGATCTTTTACCTACAGAGTCTACTAATGGTCTTTGTCCTACAGAGTCCCGGAGGTATCAGTACACCAGATCCAGAAGACAAAGACACTCCTAAGAGCGTGTCGTCAGCGAGTATCCCAGCGGGCGTGGACGCACAGCTACAGCGGCTCAACGCGGCGCTGACCGGCAGGCTGAGCTCGCAGCGCGCGCGCCGGGCGCGGGACTCCGTGCCTGCTGCACCGGCGCCTCGTAAGTGTCACTTGTAGTCGAAAATCAAAGCCAAAACATTTATTTCAATTAGACCATTTGTGCCTGTGGTGATGTACTCGGTTGATGATAATAGGATCGCCTCCTTTTACATGAGACTTAAACATAACTATAAAAAATGTGGGTTTACTAATGTGTACACTTCTGCCTAACCCTACGGGGATTACAGGCGTGAAGTTACGAAGTTATGGAAGTATTTCTTAAACAAACTGCTTATATCGCAAAGGCGTGCGCACGCGAAATAATAATAAAACAGTATATAATTGAATAATTTTGTTTATAAAAAAGCAGTTAGTACGTAATAAAAATAAACTAAGAAAACTATCAAACAACAAACTTATTTTATAAAACTTTTTTTAGCGCCAGATTCAGAACCAGCACCAGAATCTCAGCCGAACACAGTGGGCTGGGACGACACGACTCCTGCGCAGCAACAAGTGGAACCCGAACAAGAGTCCATACAATCATGTGTGATACAAATCAAGAGGTTTATGCTGTCTTCTAATGTTGATGTGTGTTTATTTACTTATTTTTTATGTTGAATAAAAGCTTTTAAAAAGGGGTACTTTTGGTTATGGCGCTTATTACAGTGTATAAATTTCGGGAAGTCGTTTAGAAGATATCCCGAAAAAAAAATTCGTATTTTTTTTTTTTGTTGTAGACTAGATATTAATCAGTCGTATTACAAAATGAGAAAATTAAATTATTTTATTTAAATAAAACGACACTTTTGAACGTCATAATTATACTAGTATAAAGAAATGAAAAAGCTTCTAACTTTAGTCAAAGTGAAACTTTTGAGTCCGTTTTCGTATTTCGAACTTACTATATTACGACGAAGATTTTTATTTCAAAATTGACTACTTAGATAGTTCTAAATTTTAAGTTCGTATTAAGAACTTTATTGTAGTCGGAATAAAGTTCAAAATACAATAAGGTTGTAATGAGATAGACTGAGACAGATTTACTGTCAGCTGTAAACATTTGATGTTTATTCCATAGAGAAATTGTTCTACAATCCTTATTGTCTTTTCCACAGAATCGCGATGAGATTATCTCAATGATAGCTCACCTCGGCGGCGAAGTATGCGAAGGTGCAGAGTTAGATCCTGAAGCGACCCACCTACTTTGTGCAGCTCCCGGACGAAGTGAGAAGATGCTGGGTTCTATTGCTGCTGGCAGATGGGTCTTGCACCCTGTATATATCGCTAAGAGTCGAGCTGCAGGAAGCTTCCTACCAGTACGTATGAAAACCAAATCTATAAAGCTATTTTCTGTCGGTTAAAACGCGCTAATCGTAGTAGGATTGAGAAAGAAAATATTCGATTCTCCAAGTTCCCATTCCAAGTTTCCGTTCTCTTTCTACACGCGAAGACTTGTGATTGGCTTCCTGTCAACTATGGTCTCCTGTTTTACTTAGTTTTTAAGCTGCAAGTCTTCCATGCTTCATTAAATAAATAAATATCAATAATAATTATAAATCTGTCTCGTTGGTCTAGTGGTCGCAAGCGCGACTGCTGTGCATGAGGTCTTGGGTTCGATTCCCAGGTCGGGCAAAGTGTTATTGGGTTTTTCCATCAGAAATTTCTCAGTAGCAGCCTCGGAGTCTGGATTTGTGCTTGATGGCAATAGGCTCGCCCCCTATTACATGGGACTAAAAATATAACTGGCGAAATGTGGGTATACTAATGGGTACCTCGGCCTAACCCTTCGGGGATTACAGGCGTGATGTTATGTAAATATCATAAGGAATATTATAGGCTATATAACATCATGCTACGATTTACGAGAGTGGAGCAGTAACCAAAGAAGTAACTAACTTAGCTAGTGTTACATAATAAGTTAATAGACACGACATCATCGTTCATACTTTAAATGAACTGTCCAAACGCAATTTCTTTATAGATTTTGTATGGTTGTTACTGTGACGTCACTTATTTTCCAACTCAATTGTCATAATTTCTCCCAACTTTTTCTAATTGATTCTAATAAGTTTATCATCAAAAATTTGACTAAAATTTCAAAATTATATAAGGATAAAATTACATGCCAATATCCTAATAGGAAGACGAATACGAATGGGGCAATCCCATAGCCACGTGCCTACCCCCCCTGTCGGGTGCAGAGCGTGTGCTGGCGCGTGCTGCTCACCGCTGGAGGCATGCGCGTGCGCAGGGCGCGGCCGGACCATTTACCGGCGTAGTGGCTCTGCTGCACGTACCTCCGCCTAGACGACGCCTTCTGGCCAGGCTCGTCACTGCGGGGGATGGAGACGCACCGGATGATGAGTGAGTTTATATTCGTTTATTCTTAGTAAAGACCCTTTTCATATTCATTTCACTTGCTTACGGTCACGGTACGGTCATCACGCTGTGTAAAGTAGAAATGCAGCACGGTCGCCGTGCCATGAATGCTCTTATTGTAGCTCATGCATTTACTTACACATTTTTAATATGATTTTTATTTGTATCATAAAAACGACACTGGCAACCAGTTTTCGAATATTACAAATGATAGGAACAAAAAATAAAACAACTACCTATCCTTTACTTTTTGATATTATTTATGGTTTTTTATTTTAATGGAGACTTCTACTGAACATTAATAATAATTATTGATAAATATTTTAAGATTTTACTTACTCTTTCCATTCATCTATTACAGGCCACCATACACGAACGATAATATAACAGTATGCTTCGCGGACATCAAGCGTTACCCGCTATCGGACCGAGACAGCGCGTGGCTCATATCTAAGAGGATACCAGTATGTGCTCCAGTTTTACTTAGTTCATACCTCACTGATGACCCACCACCGAAGCCTGAGGAACACTGCTTACCGGATTTTAGACCTTAATTGTAAGAGTATAAAGACTAACGATGTCTGAGAATATACCAGTCTGGTCGCCGAAGCATGACAAATCCTGTTTGCCAAATTCTAGGCCTAAAGTAAATTAAACAAAGTCTAAATTAGCTTGAACAGTGCGCGGCTCATATTTTGAATACCAGTATACTGTGCACTCGATCCTCTACAGAAGACTGAGAAACATTGCTTACAGGATTTAAGACCTTAAATGTAAATAAAATAGATTCCTAAATACAAGGGACAGTCAAAGCATGACAATATGTACTTTACCTACTAACATTTTAAATTAAGATATAAAATTGTAATTTAAACAATTTCAAGCCAACGATTAGCACATCACATCAGAAATACGTTATTTTACTATGTAGCTGTTCAACAATATTAAGAGGAATAAAAAACACAACGAACAAATACATCACTAATGAATTAGTCTATGCGATTTTTTTATTCGATTAACCTTTTGAACGCCTCGTCATAAAACAAAAAACGCCCTCGGCGCCAATCTACGAATTCGAAACTTTTGAATTGATATTAGTTTTAGGGCTTACTTTTCAATCGTCAGATAGCTCTTAACAGATAATATAAAAAAATGAAATAAATATGGCGGCTTGACAGTTTTTGTATAGAGAATATCAAACGTACACTTTTTTAATTTTTATTTTGGATAAGAGTTATCAGACTATTGACAAATCAGCCCTTATTAGTCATCTTATGTTTACAGATGAAATATAGAGAAATAAGTTCAACTAATATAAATTAGGAGTCAAGAAACGCAATTATCAAAGGAAAAAGAAAAGCAATGTTGTTTTATGAACTTTATTTAAGTATTTAAAGTCTGTCATTGCACAGTCAGGACACATTTGGGTCTGTCATTCATGACTGTTGCGGTCAAAAGGTTAAATAGTTAGTATTATCGTTAATTCATGCAATTTTAAGTGTATAGCGAAAAATTAATGCATTAAATCCATTTTGAAAGTGAGTTACAAAGATTTAATTGTTTATGTTAAATGTTGACTGACGTGTACATTATTAGTTACAACTACATTATTTTGTGACTATAATTATTAAAGAGTATTATTAAGTAATTGTTTTATTTTCACTCCTTCCCCTTAGTACAAATGTAAATTTTTAACGACGCCTCCAAAAATGGTGTTTTGCGACGCAAACTAACATTGATTTTAGGACGAATATGACAGCTGTCATTACTGTCAATCTGACAACACAGAGCTCCGAACCCGCCAAAACGGAAAACAAGTACCTAAATGTCAGATGAATGGACATTGATAATTTTTATATAAGCGTCTCTTTCATTTTTTACATGTATGTGTAAATTATGTATGTGTATGTATATAGGTACACGCTTTCTGTTCCGGAAACTTGATCAGGAAACCGGACGTGTGCGCCCATCCTTATGTAGGCTTAGATACCTACTTGCTCGTAGGTCTACAAAAATTTTATAAAAACATGGGTTTAAGTCAATAACGTTTATTTTTCTCTAATAACACAATAAAACAAAGTATAAACTGTTCTAGTTACAACACTATCTACTAATAACTTATCCAGTTACAACACTATCTGCTCGTATCGTGTACAATGTGTCTCATTAATATAAAACAATACTAAAAGACGATAAATTATGAATATTACACGTACTAAATTAAAATGATGATAGGTAAAAAACAAACATTAATAATCAAAAATAATTTATAACAATATTGCACCATAAACTCCGTATGTTGTTTTTTAATTATACCTATATTTAAATTAAAATCTTCTTACAACTATATTACATAGGTAATCATGTTTAAATATGTAAATATGTATGCAGTAAAAATACTAATTACTATGTAAGATTTACAACTTTTATTATTCTACGTTTCTTAAAGTAATCACTGTCAGAAATTATTACAATTTATTACACTGGGTGCCTATTATTATTCCTTAGTAACAATATATCCCTACTAATGTTCAAAAGAGGTAATTTTTTTGAGTTTGTACTTGTAGGGGGTAATCTCTGGATCTATAGAACCGATTTTGTAAATTATTTACCAAATTGGAAGCTACGTTATCACTGAGTGCTATATTTTATTATCAAAAAATTAGGGATCCACAATAAAATCATGTGAACGAAGTCGCTGGGAGAGTGCTAGTTAAATATAAAAACCTGAATTTGTACTTTGTTAAAGGTAACATTGATTAATCTAAAACAAATATGGAATGTGAACAAGTAATAGATTGAGTGTGTTAAGAAAAAATCTCAAGTACATTTTCCGACACATAACTTGGTAAGGTTTTGGAGCAATGGGGGGAGTTTGCGCATGTCCAAAAATACTAAATGTACAGACAGGCATCTAAGGTCGATTTAGTTGAAGATTTCTTAGAAACTGATGGAGGTCTTTAATTAAAACTTAACTTAATTAATGAACTGTTTATAGTCTACTTTTAAATTAAATTACATTTGAAAACATTCATCAGTTCCTAAGTAAACTTCAACTATATCTGACGACCTGGCTGGATACCTTTGTCTTTGTGTCCTGGCATAGCTGTCTCTTTTGTTGACTGTACATGGGCAAACCTCCACTACTAACTAAATCATGAAAACAAAGAAAAGACTGAGAAAGAACGAAAGATTATATACAAAAACTGACTTATAACTATTTCTAACTACTCATAATCACAATGCTTTGAGGAGCTGTATTTTATTTACATAATTATTTTACGTTTGCATTAATTATGTATTCATTATTATTATTTTATACTAAGTTTTGTACTTACATTTTTAGGTTAAATAAAATAATTGTGCTGTCTTTACAAAATTCTTAAAAGTACTTAACAAATTATAACTGTTACAGTTAAAATTTTCTAGTTTGGTGCAAAAATTAAAAAGAAAAAAGTAAAAATAAGGTACCCATTATGTAATTTGATTTATACCTACGATGCTGAAAACTTAATTGTGAGAAAATTCTCTATGGGACTAAATATTTATTATGTAGCACTTCTAGATAAGAATATACTATCTTATATTAGACCCTAACGTCTTAGTAGTTTGAATTACCGATATTGGTACCGATTCCCTTGTTCACAAACTAGACTAAATTTAGAGAATTGACATCTCTTACTAACTTACAGCGAAAGGAAAGGACGGTGATATTCCGTGACATTAAAGAACTAAGTAAGCGATGTCAAGTTTTGCCTTGAACTTTTCCATATTTTTAATCCATACGTTTTAAGATGTCAACTATAATTGTATGGATGTATCAGATTGACTAAATTTGACAGCTCTTATTTACATTAGTCTCTTTCTTGTTTTATTGGACAGAAAAAGATGGAAATAGTCTAATTTTAGTTTAGTTTGTGACCAAGAGAATCGGCACCATTAACCTTCTAAAATGGTGCCAGAAAAACGAAACGGAATATTTGCGTTCTCTTCAATTACTTATTGATGATTTTCTTTAGAGCCTTGACTACCATACGGTCTTCAGGCATCTTCATTATACCAGCCATCATTCAAACTTCTTCCCCATGACCTTGATAGCTCTGCTCTCATCTCTAGGGTAGTTAAGACCGGCTTCAGCCAGTTCCTTCAATGTTACCGTAGCGATGGTCGTGAAGCCGGCTCGAGCTGCGCTGATCTGCGACGCTGGACCAGTGAACACTGTGGATGTACCCTTAATGCCATTGTGAAGGCTCAGGGGTTTCCTGTAAATTGTAGAGGTTGGTTGGTCAGTTATTTCAAGCCTTATACAGCTAGGATTGCGGAGGCAGAGGGAGCAATTTTTGTAAGATTTAGTCTATCTTTCAGAAAAGTCTTTGTAACCAAAAACTTTTATTTATTACCCCGGCTTTACGCGGGTGTAAACTGTAAAGTTCCGACGTTACGGGTGGATTAAAAAAAATCCTTCGTAACAACTTTATGATCTACGAAAATACAAATACAAAAAAAAAAGATTCAGCCAAATCAGTCCAGCTGTTCTCGAGTTTTGCGCTTAGCACCACATTTAGCTATTTATTTTTATTTATATTGAAGAGAGTGTATTTAGATAGATCCATATAATACCTACCTACTTGTATTTGAATAATTATGGAAACCGTTCTATTCGGTACTGGTTTTTTGTATGGATAAAAAATAAGCGCCTCTAGCGAAAGTAAGGCAAACCTCCAATTCTCCATACAAAAACCATATTACTATAAAATTCGAGTCAAGAGGGGGAGAGGGGGGGCATTGACCCCATTCCCCCTTATGTAACCGCGGCTGCGTTATTATAAAATTGGTCTCGTTGTTAAGTGCGTTATCAATTTCAAGCATGAGATTATAAAGACGCATTATGCTGAACACTTGTTGATTTTTGTAATCTTATCTGCATTTCACTAGTTTATTTTTGGATTGTACAATCTATATTTGCAAAAGAGAATCACGAAATCCGCCAATTAATCTACAAACAAGTGATATTATAATGTAGATAACAATAAGATATTTTTATTGTGCAGTAAAATAACAATCTGTAATTCGTAAGATAAATAACACACTAATGTAAAACCAGATAAGGCAATGTAAGTGCATGTGTATCTGAGTTCTAACACGCTTGTTACTAAGATAGGTACCTTTTTTTGTTACCGGGGTGGAAAATCCTCATGAATGTCCACCGCCCTGGGGAGGGCGGAGGGGTCTGTCAGACTCTTACTGACAAAAAGCCGGTGTTCCCTTCTCACTCTTACGCCGGGGATCACGGGGAAGTACGCGCCTTCCGCGATCCCCTACTGGTGCCGGCCTGCCTCTGTGGGCCTCTATCTTATAATAAGGCCCTTTTCATAAGCATTCGGTCACGTCCGCTGCGCAACCGCAAGGTTAGGGACACACAATCACGGCTGTGCCATACGGTAGTTTTTGAATTATATTTAAACGGTTTTATTTAGCTCTGCACCCGTCTAACGATAATCGATTTTCGCTATCGCTTATTTCGCACTTCCCTTAACTATCAACTTTGGGTGTGATGGGATATCTGTAATCGTTTAGTATTATCTACATAATCGATACTGATAGTGGACGAAAATAATTTTATGGTGGTATAAAGGGTGTACCATTAGAATGCGATAGTCTACGCATGGGAAAGCTTAACGTAACATTATGTTTCTATTTACCGATAGATGTATGTACATTTGGCAGTTAATCACATGAAGCAAGGCTCCTAATGAACCCCTCCATCCACCGTTTTTGATTGGACGGGGGTGGCGGCGCGCGCACGCGTTTGAGTCGCCATAATAATAGCTTTGACGGAAATGAGAATCCAGGGTCTCAAGCTGTTGCGGGTCATCTTAACAGGATACCGTGGCACCGGAACGTAAAGGGCAACAGAAGGAACAGGGTGGTTTTTAGTCAGTAAAAGTCTGACAGTCCCTTCCGCCCCACCCAGGGCGGAAGGAGTCAATTGATGATTTTTAACACCTAAAAAAAAGCGTCTCAAGCTCCCCAAAGAAAATGTGAGTAACTGCTGTCTTGGCTGTATTTGGGGATGGGGCCCGCTTGACATGGCGGGCTGTTACCAAATGGGCTTACTTGAGGATGTCTTGGGCCCTGCTAATGGTAGAAAGCCACTGTTGTCCCCAGATATAGGGTTTAGATAAGACTTTTTCCATTTTCCGTAACAACTAAAAGAATTTCAGGCTTAGCCGGGTTGGGTTCATCTTCTTGGGTTGTTCAGTAGTTCACCGGTTTGGACTGGTAGACTACTAAATGAATGAAGAAGATAATCATTCTAACAAACCTTGCTTCCAGTATCCGTGATCCAAGTTTAGCTCCTCGATATTCTCTTGTCACCACCAGACCGAGAGCATACAATATCTTGTCGAGTCCTAAGAATTCGTGGGCGTCCACTTTTTTTTCAGCGTATTCCAACGCTCCGTACACGTTCTTCCAACATTCACCTTCAATCTAAAATAATATTGTAATGAAAATACAAAGTATACATAGTAAGGCCGACGTATCTTGGCAGTCCTGAAGTTAGCAGATTAGCTGCGCAGTAGACAATTTTGTTCCTAAAAGACCTATTGCGCAGCTAAACAGCTGACTTCAGAACTGGCAAGATATGTCGGCCGTATAGTAGGTACTTATTGAAGATACTTATTAAAATGAAGGAGTAATAAAAAAAACCGACACGAGTGAAGTTAATAAGGCGAAATGAAATTCAAAATCACAAGTTTTTATGTTATAAAAGATTCGAAAAAAATGTAAAAATCCATCCGGGTATCCTCCACTAAAGATAGCCACATTGACTGGTCCTGCGCTGCTTGCATCCAGCGGTTTCCTGCAACCTTTACCAGGTCTTCGGGAGATTATAGATATAAATATTTGATTAATTGTTTTCTTTAATTTTTTGTATGCACTATGGGTCTCCCAACAGTTCCCTACGTGAAATCGAACGACCTTATATTCGAGCTTATAGTTATGCGAGACTATCGAGCTAACGTTTTCGAGCAAGTGTTATTTGATCTTACGTCATTCGATGTCAAGTAGGAAACCCGTCTCCCAAATAAAATATTCTTTTTCTACTTCATCTTTTTATTTACCAGTTCCTCATGGTGTTCTCCCTTACATGTGACCAGGCACACGTTTAGCGCGACAAGTTTGCTCTTGCCGTCTTTTTCCTCGTAACAGGCTAATGACATCCTCTGTGCTAGGTATCCTCTCCAGAAGTCAGCCATGCTCCTCAAGCTTTCAGGATCGTCCATGAGGTCTGGAAGACATTACAAATGAAGTGTACCTAAATATGGAGTTTCTTTTCCATTCTTTTGTCATTCTGTTTTAATTGTCAGATTTTAAGAGCTCCCTGGAATTAACTGGTTGGGAATGGAATTATTGAAAAAAGTTCGCAGCCAGTAATAATTGCCATCGTGAGTCATAAAAAAAACTTTCTAATAACAGCCTATTATTGTCCTACTGCAGGGCAAAGGCCTCTTCGCATACAGAGATTGTACAAGCATAGATCACCACCCTTGCTCAAGACGGGTTGGCGATTTTAGACTTACTTATATACCTAGGTAGGTATAGCAAATTTGGCATGCTAGAATTCGAATCATTTTGTAGCCGTTCTATAAATTGTACTCTTAAGGCTTACGCAGACCGGCACGGCATAATTTAAAAGCATAGCAATTTGTGTCGTATTTTATAGCAATACGTTTGAATGTCCATTAGTAAAAATTTAAATCCCTTGCCGTGCCATCTTGGTCTGCGTAGGCCTTTAAGTGTCATTTTGCTTATTAAAGTAGTGCTGTCCTAAGAAATAAAAAATAACAAAGTACAAGACACGTGACATTTTAAAAATAATAGCTTATTACATCGTCGGTATTAAACCACTACGTAATAATTACCAAACAACGTACCTACTTACTTAAGTACAAGTAAAATGTAGGTATCATCGCTTACATGATTTGATACCTATCAAGTCATGTAAATGATGATAAATCTACATTTTAGTAGTTTTGACGTAATCATTTTGCTGATAACTGAAACTAACCTATACTAACTTTTTGTTTGTTTAAACGGGCTAATCTTTTTGTATTTGATAACAAAAGCAGACACATCCGAGCAAATAAATGAATATTCTATTCTATTTTATTCTATTCTATTCTATTCTAACCGGATTAATGAAGAACAGTATCCGTATAGGTGAAGCCTAGGCTTATTGGTGAGGTCCTTCAGATTACGAGTCCTTCAGATTACTCAGAGTACTCGTAACCGGCGTGCTTGTACGACGAGATGTATGAACGTAGATGAGGCGAAAGGAGTATGTAAGGTGGCGTTCTGTAGTTTCTGCCTACCTCCATGGGAAAAAGGCGCGAGTTTATGTATGTATGTATGCAGTATACGTATAAGGCCTATACCATGCCTAGGTAGGTACCTTCTGTTCCTCATAAATCTGGTAATCAATCAAGATTTTTTCCAGTCCTACTGACAGTTCCATAGATTAACGCGTTTAAACAAACAAAAAGTTAGTTTATCATGGTACGACTTATGGCGGCGGAGCAGTAACCAAAGACATAACTGAACGCCGGTCGTCTGTGGGGTTCTAGTTAGTACTAGCTAGTACCTATTTTATGTTTCATTAATAGAGTCCTGATAAACTAGTCAAAGTCAAAATGACATCATTTATAGTACCTAATATAGCTTTATTTCGGATGGCTAAGCCCCATAAAACCTTAACTCGCCACATCTGTACAAAATATGACCGTAAAAACGTGCAGCTGTTGCGTTTAAAATACCGTTGTTGCTATCCCGCATACGGCCCAGCAAGGAAGCTGCTCTTTTTGCACATGATGGCGTGGAAACCATAATTGCGCGCTTCAGCAAACATCCCAGACAAACTACACTGCCCCGGCAGACCCAACAGCATCCTGAACGCATTATTGTACCTACTGATTTATAGCTTCAATTAGAGAATGAAAATGCACTTTAGAATGTCATATACAAGAAAAAAAAAGAATTGAATCTAGTTGCCTGTCTTGTCTGTTCTTCTTGTACTTACTACTAAGAGTACACAAAGCTTCATCTGGACAGAGGTTTTCCACCAGTATCCTGATCGCTTCCTCGTCATCCTCCGGGGGCAAGTCTCGGATGACCCACGTCGTCCCATTATCTTCCCACTTGTCCCAAACTCTGGGACAGGACGAGTCCCAGACTCTTTTGAAGCCCATTTTGTTGTTTTCTGTAAATGAGGACAAGATTCATGAGGTCGTAGGTTCGATTCCTAGGTCGGGCAAAGTGTTATTGGGTTCTTCCGTTAGTAATTGCTCAGTAGCAGCCTCGGAGTCTGAATTTGTGCCTGGTTGATGGCAATAGGCTCGCCTCCTATTACATGGGATTTAAACATAACTGGCAAAATGTGAGCGTAACGTATTAATGGCACACCTCTGCCTAACCCTTCAAGGATTACAGCCGTCATATTATGTTAAATGCATATGGTTTTGTTATTATACGTAAGTATTTCACAAGCCATGACACTTACGGTATATACGTACAGTCAGCAACAAAAGTCGATTAACAATGTTACTTTTTTATATCATTTAAACAGACACTAAACACATAATGCACTAGTTTTCAGAATTTCAGGCAACAGCTAAGGGTTTATTATATAATATCTTAATTTTATATTCATTGCGTTTTACTTTTAATATTGTACTTAATAATTATAGTTTAAAAATCATAAATGTTAATCGACTTTTGTTGCTGACTGTACCTACTTGTCTGAAGTAGGTACCTATTATAAGTACCTACTTCCAAACAATTATTGTAAGACACACGTCAATTTCAAGATAATAATGTTTAATAGATATGCCACTTGCCTAGGAGTGATGCAAACATAAACAGACTAGCTTAAAACCGCGATTTCGTCTGTGTGAGAATCGGTTACCTACGGAGTTGTTTTTTTCGAGTAACACTAATTCTTTTTCTGAAATAAAAGTAGCTCTAGTTGCTTCTTATAACATCAGCTATCTGTCAGGGTAAGTCCCGTCAAAATTGATCTGACCGTTTCTTAGATTAGCCAGAACAAACAGACGGACACTTATTTGTATACTGACTTTTGCCCGCGACTTCATCCGCACAAATATCGGTTATCGCGGACGCAGATGAAGTCGCGAAATAAAAAATAGTACTAGGAATGTGTTTTCTTGGAGTTCAAACTTACCCCGTACTTTCCATCAAAATCGGTTCAATAGTTTAGTCGTGGAAGCGTTACAGACACACAGATAGATTTAAGTTGAGTAATCGTAATTCCCCGATGCCCTCGCAACACGACCATCTAGATACAACTCAAGACATACTGCATCTAGACTTTGATACTGTGCACAGAGCAATTTGCCTGTTCATACAATTGATATTCATCAATTATAATATGGGCAATGTCATTTAAAGGACGGAAAACAGAGACTACATGCAATAATTATTCTTATTCTAAAGTAAACAAAGTATTTTTTTCTCTGTTTCAAGATTTTGCCAATTTTTTTATTAATTACCTACTTTTTTAGTTGTTAATTTTATTGTGCATGCTGTGGTCTCGATTAAGAGAAGAAGAGTACATCCACATGCTACTTGTTGTTGACTATTATTCGTATGCCACTAGCAATTTGTCCCGGCATCGCACGGGTGCAATGTCAATACATAAACCTTCCTCTTGAATCACTCTATCTATTGATGAAAACGGTATTACAATCCGTTGTGTAGTTTAAAAGATCTAAGCGTACAGACGGCGGGAAGCGATTTTGTTTTATACTATGTAGAGACTAAACGAGGTTTTAAGATTTTACAAAATGTCATTATTATCACTTCGTTGTGTGTATCTTTTGTTGGAGATCCTAAATCTATCTATCTTAATCTTCAATATAAATAAAAATGAATGGCTAAATGTGTTACTCAGAATCAGCCAAATTAGTCCAGCTGTTTGTAATTTTGCGCTAAAATTACAAACAGCTGGACTAATTTGGCTGATTCTTTTTTGTAGTGTTTGTTATTTTACGGACAAGGATTATATTCAAATAAAAATGAATAGCTAAATGTGCTACTAAGCGCAAACCTCGAGAACGGCTGGACCGATTTGGCTGATTCTTTATTGCTGTGTTTGTTATTTTACGGACGTTTTTTTTTTAATAATCTACTGAAAAAGTTGGAATTCTGCACCCGTGCAAAGCCTAGCGGTTAGCTAGTACATACATACATACATAACATCACGCCTGTAATCCCCGAAGGGTTAGGCAGAGGTGTATTCATTAGTACACCCACATTTCGCCAGTATGTTTTTTGTTTTTGTTAGCTAGTAAATAAAATAAAATGAATATGAAAAAAAAACTTACCTCTAAGTATTTAAACTAGTATTTTTATTAATAACAACAATTATTTGTTTATCACAAAATTCACAGTTTTGATAAACGAAACGGTAGCACTGTGTAGTTGATAGTCGAGTGTCTGAGTACGTTTGTTTCCTGACATAAGGCTCGCCTGGCCTAGACCTGAATCAACCGGCAGTCTTTAGTGTCTGCGCTCACTGATCAACATTCACGTTGCGTTTTATGAGATTATCTATTTATCATAAGCGCGTATTTATACTGTTCTTCTATAATATAAAAATGAATCGCTGAATGTGTTGCTAAGCGCAAAACTCGAGTACTGCTGGACCGATTTAGTTGATTCTTTTTTTGTTGTGTTCGTAATTTTTCAGACAAGGTTCTTATAAAAGAACTTTTTAAGGAAATCTACCGGAATAGTCAGAATTTGCACCCGGGCGAAGCCGGGACGGGTCGCTAGAAGTTTATAAAAAAAAAAATTCAAAATGAAAGTTTAAATAATTATGAATGTTTACTTACACGGTAATTATATCAAAAAGACAAGTTTTTTGTTTGTCTGTTTTCTGGTTAATCTCAACCGATTTTGATTAGTTCTCGCAATTTCGTCCGTGTAATGTTATCGCGGCCGTAGACGAATTTGCGAAATAAAAGGCAGCCCATGTCCTTTCTTAGGGTTCAAACTTACCCGCTACCAAATTTCATTAAACTCGGTTCAGTGGTTTACTCTTGAAAGCGTAACAGACATACAGTCAAACAGAGTTACTTTTGTATATTAATAACTAGCTTTTGCCCGCGACTACGTCCGCGTGGAACTTGTTTATATCGTACTTGCATACAAATTTTCATCCTACTTTTACCGCCTTAAGGGATGACTTCCGAGATAAACAATATTTTATGTCCTCCCCCGTGTTTAAAATATCTCCATGCCAAAATCGATTCAGCGGTTTAAGCGTGAAGAGGTGACAGACAGACGCACTTTCGCATTTATAATATTAGTATGGACATTAGTATGGATTTAATAACATAACATCACGCCTGTAATCCCCGAAGGGTTAGGCAGAGGTGTACACATTAGTACACCCATATTTCGCCAGTTATGTTTTTAGTCCCATGTAATATTGGACGAGCCTATTGCCATCAACCGGGCACAAATCCAGACTCCGAGGCTGCTACTGAGAAATTCCTGATGGAAAAACCCAATAACACTTTGCCCGACCTGGAAATCGAATGGATGTGATGTGTGATCTTGATCTTGGATATTAAATCCATACACGATTTAATATCCAAGTAAAGTAGTGATCCGACGTCCAGAGATCGCTACAATACATTATGCACCTTATATTATGCAGCAAATTAAGAATGTTTAATGAAGCTTATCGCAATAATGCGGCATAATTCTTAGCTTGTATGATGAATAAAAAAAAAGATTGGTACAGATTATGTTATGTATCTGTGTATATTATCACTGTATAACTGTATGCAGTTATCTATCTATTTATGTATATAGATAAAAATGAATGACAAAATATGTTGTTTAGCGCAAAACTCAAGAACGGCTTGACCGATTTCGCTAATTCTTTCTTGTTATGTTCCTAATTTTTCGGTCAAGGTTTTTATGAAATGAATGATTTTTTTGGGAAAATCTACCGAAAAAGTTGGAAATTTGCACCCATGTGAAGCCGGGGTGGATCGCTAGTCATACTTAAATTGTTTAGCGTAAAACTCAAGAACGGCTTGACCGATTTAGCTAATTCTTTCTTGTTATGTTCCTAATTTTTCGGTCAAGGTTTTTATGAATGGTTTTTTTTTGGGAAAACATACCGAAAAAGTTGGAAATTTGCACCCATGTGAAGCCGGAGCTGTTCGCTAGTCCTAAATAAAAATAGAATATAGCATGTGAAGGAATCGTGGCCATTTTTTATAACAATTTCTAAGCTCTAAAGATAGAGTTTAGCTGGTCATGATAACACTTACTAAAAAAAGTCTAGAACCAGTCTAGATCGAGTCTAAATCTTACAGACTAGTCTTTAAGATGTTGTACTTATTGCTATGAATAAATAAATAAATATCTAGTAATGTTGAATTATTATTGTTGTTCTTATTATATGGCAGAGTTGAGTGGCAACGCAGGGAAGGGTCGCCCCAGGAAGACCTACACTCAAAGTCAAAGTCAAAACATTTATTTCAATTAGACCATTTACAGGCACTTTTGAATTGTCAAGGAGTCGGTCAGTTAGTCCGAAAGTTGAAGCTAGTTGCTCGTTCCAAAACGGAGGTAGGCCTCTATGGAGAAGAACGAGCAAGAAACTCCACGGCACTCTTTTAAATAAGGTTTTTACAAAATCCTGGTTACATAATACTCGTTGATTCTACTGACCTTATTGGTGAGGTCCTTCAGAAAGGTCAAGTGCGCAGTACTCGTAAGTAGATTTATGAACGTGGATGAGGCGAAAGGAGTAGGTAAGGATCATAGCAGGTCGCGTTTTGTGGTTTCTGCCTACCCTTATGGGAAAAAGGCGTGAGTTTATGTATGTATGTTTGTGTTGAAGTGGTGACTAAATGAACAGCAACAGTAAATGTTTATGTTGTATCGTGAACCTCGGCCTTTACAACGGCATGTTTCTTGACCTTGGTTGAGGCAATCACAACACGAGACACGGTATATAAAAGTTATATATGTAATGTATAAATATTTATGCGAGTATATAAGCGGGTTTTTGTCCATTTTGGTCAGATAACCGGTTTGCTGCAGTAGTCGCTGTACAAACATAGATTTTCTGGCTATTTTTAGGCGTTGTGTGTATTGTTGCTGTAATACCAAATTCTTAAGCACCTTAAAAATACTGCCTCGTTGGTCTAGTGGTCGTAAAGCGCGACTGCAAAGTATGAGATCTTGGATTTAATTCCCAGGCCGGGCAAAATGTTTTTGGGTTTTTCTATCAGAAATTTCTCAGTAGCAGCCTCGTAGTCTCGGTTGATGGAAATAGGCTCGCCCCCTATTATATGAGACTTAAACATAAATGGCGAAATGTGGGTGTACTAATGGGTACAGCTCTGCCTAATCCTTCGGGAATTACAGGCGTGATGTTATATTTTCAATAAATCATAATTTACGATTTAGTGTCCTTGTTAGCAACAAACTAAGTATATCAATGATAAAAATCCCTTCTAAAGTTTCGTCCCGATTTACCCCTGCATCCCTACTCACCCCATGTTATGGTTTACGGGAAAGATTCACGTCATCATGTCGGTTCATCTTCTGCTTTTCCGATCGGAGGGCAGGTCTCTATACAAGTCATAAAAAAAATATATGTATGTTTGTTGTCTTCATTAATAGCAACGCGTCGTTTGTGAAAATTGCTTTCTTGGAATTCGAAGGCGCTGTTCATCCACAGCCGTTCAGCTGTTCTGGCGTGTTTTGCGAGTAACAAACATCCATACATCCAAACTCTTGCACTTATAATAGTAGTAAAATTGTCCCATGCTACGACATCTTGTTTCGCTAACTTAGTGAAGCTTGCCATTAGACAAACTTATTCGTGTACATAGTTCACGAAAATGACGATAGATGGCGCTATTCCACCAATTTTTTTTTCCTACCAAAGATATAGTAATTTCTTCAAAGAACTACTAATAACTTTTTAGGCAGGAACGAATAACGTTTAAACAAATACTTTAAGCACCACGCAATTCGGAAGTTCACACAATGTTTTAGTCCCGTGTAATAGGGGGCGAGCCTATTGCCATCACCAGGGCACAATTTCGGACTCCAATGCTAGTACTGAGAAATTCCAGATAGAAAAACCAAATGACATTTTGCCCGACCTCAGCATCGAACCCAAGACCTCATGTTCAGCTGTCGCGTTTATTTACCACTAGGCCAACGAGGCAGACGACAGACCCACACATACATAATTTTTCGATAGTATTTTGTGATAACTTTCTACTGCCGTAGGAAGTTTCATTAAATTCGGTAAATTTATTTAAAATTTAAAGATTTGAAAGTTAGTATGAAATGCGGCGTAAGCGCTCTTAAGTTGGAACTTAGACCTTAAATAAAAATTAAAAAAAACATAAAAATTGCTTGCACCTACCATGTTATCTCTTCACCACCTCTGGTTGACTGTTAGAGAATGCCTAAGGCATTAAGTCCGCCTTTGTACATTTGTTGCATAAAGTTTAAATAAATAAATAAATAAATATCTCCGTAACCAAAAGATTCCCAGGTATGGTACGAAACAAAAAAAAAACACAATAATGGTAAGAACAAACGGTAACTTTGGTTTTGTGTCTTTTTAAAAATGTAAATTGAAATAAGTGATCCATCATCCTAAATTATGTTTCACGTCGGTCATGCGATGCTTTGATTATTTAGTAATAATTATTGTAATTATTTGTTACTAGCGGCCCGCCCCGGCTTCGCACTGGATCTAAGCCGCAGACTTTACACCTGACAAACGTGTGCGTTTACAACGAGCCTTATGTACATACTGGCTAACGTCCGCAACAGCGTCCGATAGCGTTTTTTTTTTATTTTCAGCCCTATTTCTATTTCAAAAACAAAACTAGCTTTATTACTCCTTATATCATAATTTATCTGCCAGTGCAAGTTCCGTCAAAATAAGTCTAGCCGTTAATGTACAAAACAGAAAGAGAGACAGACAAAATTACCATAAGTACTTACCTTGTAAACATTCATAAATATGTATTTAGTAAAAATTTTTTTTGCAAAAAAATAACCGTCTTCAAAAAACCCTAAAAGCACTAAAAAGTTAAAAATAATACTATAACCTACCTATATTAATAAACGTGACCTAACCTACGATTAACCTATACTAAAATTTAACAATTGTTTGGAGTCGGTGCAAGAATTTTTGAAATCGGTTGGCAAGCGACGGAGTTAAGCGCGAACAAACATTAAAAAAAAATACAAACATCCGAATTGAGAACCTCCTCCTTTTTTAGAAGTCGGTTAAAAAGCTGTTATTTTAGTATTATAAACAGACACTTCTATTACATTTATATGTAAAAAACACATACCTACCTAGTTTTTAGTACCTTGATATGGCCAAATGTCGACACCGCTTTTTGCATGTAGTTCTAAAAATCTTCATCAATTTGCTAAACACATAATTGCAAAGAGGTCGGAAGGTAATATTAGGCAAAAACATACACGAATTAGATTCAGCATTGCAACAAAAAATAAAATGTACAGAAAAACATACTGACAATTTATTAAATAAAACGTAGATAGAACAAACGGCTTTATAAACTCAAATCTAAGTTGATTCGCAATCAGTCGCGTCTTGAACTTGAACTCAAAGATCTCTTAAAAAATGTTGACAGTGATACTTGCTTGCATCATTTTTGTGTTAGCCATCGCATATGTCAAAGGCAAATACAACGAGTACTACTGGAAGAAACGTGGAGTTGCATTCTACAGTAAACATAGGACTGGTGGACCTTTATGGCAATTCGCTACAGAGGATAAATCATTCTTCCAAGTTTTAAGTGAAGTCTACTGGAGTTACGAAAAGGAGCCTGCCGTCGGTCTTGGCTCATTCTGCGACCCAGGACTGTACGTGAAGGACCCCATCAACATCCAGCACATCACACAGGGTGACTTTCAAGCTTTTAATCATAGAGGGCTTGCGTTTATCGAAGAGGACATCTTGGCGAATAATGTTCTCATATTGCACGGCCCGAAATGGAAACTGATCAGGCAGAAACTGACTCCGCTTTTCACTACCGCCAAACTCAGAAATATGTTCTACATTATCGACAAGAGCGCCCAGGATTTTGTGGATTATTTAAATAGTAATCCAGAAAGACTGACGGGTGATACCCTAGAACACTTGTGCCAGTTCTGCTCAGCTGCTATCTCGGCCGCTGTGTTTGGCATCGGAACCAAATCAATCTTCGATTCTCCGTTCCGTGAAATAGCCAGAGAGGCTCTGGTCCCTACATTCTGGACAAACATTAAGTTCGCGTTAAGTGGAATCAGTGAAAAAATGTTTAAAGCTTTAAAACTGAAGTTGTTTCAAACTCAACAAGAGGATTTCTTTATAGGAGCTATTAAACAAGTGATCAGACAACGTGAAAAGGAAAACGTAAAAAGACATGATTTTGTTGACATGTGCGTTGAACTTCAAAAGAATGGAACGATGGTAGACCATGAAACGGGTCTAAGATTAGAATCGACAGATGAACTTTTAGCTGCTCAGGCGTTCTTCTTCTTCTTAGCTGGTATTGACCCAACTGCTGCCGGAATTTTTGGAGCTATAATGGAAATGGGAAGAAATCCTGATGTCTTGAAAAAAGTACAAGAAGAAGTAGATGCACTTTTTGAGAAATATAACGGTCAACTCACCTACGATTCTATCTATGAAATGAAGTATTTAGACAACGTTCTGAACGAGAGTCTTCGGTTACATCCACCGATTGCTTTCTTAACGAGGCAATGTGTACAAGATTCTGTATTACCTGTAGGTAAAGTCCCTGTTGAGAAAGGCGTGAAGATATTTACACCTATTTTCGAATTACATCATGACCCTAAATATTTCCCTGATCCAGAAAAATTCGATCCTGGAAGATTTGAAAGGGAAGGAGAAGTGAGTGATATGACGTACATGCCATTTGGAAAAGGCAATAGATATTGTATCGGAGCAAGATATGTTCGAGTTCAGATCTTAACTGCGATTATTCACCTTCTAAAACACTATACGGTGCACACGTATGTTCAGAAAGGAGGCATAAAATATAAAAAGGAACAGTTTCAAGTAAGATTGAAGAATGTAAACGTTGAATTCGTTCCGAGGCGTCAGTGATGTTTACAAGGAATTACTGAAAATGTTAAAAGGAATTTTAAAATGAGCTGTAACGTGTACATACTTTCACACATAATTACAGCTTTGCTTTTGATCAATTTTAATTTATTATAACGCAATAAAATATAAATATTTCCCAGACAATTATGGGATGGATGTCTGGCACTCAATCACTTGAAAAAGGCTGAACGAATCTGGATAATACTTGGCACAGAGATAGATTATAGTCTGAAATGGTACAAAGGCTCCTTTTTATTTCAGAAAAATATGAGATTTCCGTGGGATAATATATCAACTATGATGCGAACGACATGTGGGTGTACTAATGGGTACACCTCTGCCTAACCCATCGGGAATTACAGGCGTGATGTTACGTGATGCGAACGAAGTCGCGGGAAGAAGCTAATAGCTATTAAAAAAAAACAAAAGTGAAATAAACAGGAGCAAAACATAATATAAAAAAGATTATTGAAACGAAGTATTACTTGCTAAAATAACAAACGATCGACCACGCAATACATGAATCATAATAAGGTATATTTATGGAATGCAATAATAAATTGAGTATTGAGTATTAAAAACATTATTTGTTTTATTTAATAAGCCAATTTAACGCCAATTACGTCACTTCTTTTCTAAATGCTTTTTAATTAGTTCTTCTTTATCTTTTTGTTCTTTTCTTCTTTTTGGTTCATTCGCTCCTTGAATCTTTTCTCTTGTGACTGTTGTGGTTGTCTGTTCTTTTACCATTTATATTTTATCTTCCCGTCTCGCTCTGTGTTTCATTTCGTCAAAACATATGAACCTACTATATTTACGTCCTGTGCAACTCATATGACTCAAGATTTGTAAATATTTCATTTTCTGCGACTTAAAAGTGCATTATTCGAAGTGCTTCATTTCGATGTTGGTAAGCTGCAGACCATGAGTCGTGAGTTCGTTTTTTATGCCAGATCTTTATGCAAATAATACTTTCTAAATCCCTTGCTTGCCTTGCAACTCTCTTCTTTTTTTTGGTAGTAATTGTTCCTCAATAAGGAACACTGCTGTTTAAGTCTGGCTTAAAATAAACCCATAAAAATACAGCTAAGTTCCCTATTTTGTATGCAAGTATTTTGGTTTAGTATTATTTTGTATTTTCCCTTTCATATTTTTGTGTATGACCTGCATATATGCCCAGATTTTTTGGGTTATTTTGAAAACACCCATTTTCGTTTTTGACGTTTATAGTTCCTCCAAGCTTACAAGTTATGTCCAGCTTCTTAGGGTTGGTGGTCATAGTGATGAAGAGGTCCAGGTTTCCCAACATTCGCAAAAAAAAAGTATTCTTGCGTTCGTCTACTGTGGACGTGCTGCTATGGTGAAAGGGAGAATCACCATCTTTCCAACGTTCTCTGCATACGTGTCTTGCTGCATTACAATTCACTTGGTTTAAACTTGAATAATTTTAATACAATTTTGAGCAACAAATTGTGATTGTATGGCAACTCTGATCGATAAGTTAACTTTCCTTTATGTCTGTTCGTCTGATTTTATTGACTAGAAACAAATGACAGCTTATATCTTAAAAGAAGACATTTTATTACCAGTCAGCTATGACGAACTACTGAACAGGTTGTATATGAATACTTCACGTACCTCAAAAGGCAAAAACAGACTCTTCTTATGATCAAGTTTCTTCCATTTCATAATAATGCTTGCGGTAACCATCGAGATCATGTTTTTTTACACAAGCCGTGTAACCGATGGGAATTCTCATTCTTCCTCAAGATCCCAAGCTGGTAGGCGGGCGGTATCCTCCCGATCGACTCCGGTCGGCTGGGAAAAATATTGCTCAACTGCGATATACAGAAGTTGGTATAGAAAATTTCGCGAATACATTCATCGAACGCCTACGCTTAACAAACGCTAGTTTGAAGAGGCTCTAAGTATTACAGACGTCTTTTACAGCAAAATGTGGCCGCGAAATACATATGAGCCACAACTAAATTAAATGTATAATAATAATGTTTATAGCGGTGGCAAGCCTAGACGAATACCTTTGGCTAACCCAAATAATGCGGTGCGGGTTAACCACCCGGCCAAAATTAATATTTTCCGACCGAATTTCGACTTATTTCTATAGAGAGACTAACTACTCAAGATATATTATAGTGCACAAGTGTGTGCGTAAACACAAGTGCACTCCCTCCTTCCCCACTCTTATAGAACGATGACATGGTAATCCGACACGATAGATCCGGATAGCCTTATTGATCTAGTGGTCGCAAACTGCTGAGCATGAGGTCTTGGGTCGAGCAAAGTGTTATTGGGTTTTTCCATCTGGAATTTCTCAGTAGCAGCCTCAGAGTCTGGATTAGTGCTCGGTTGATGGCAATAGGCTCGCCCCCTATTACATGGGACTTAAACATAACTGACGAAATGTGGGTGTACTAATGGGTACCTCTGCCTAACCTTTCGGGGATTACAGGCGTGATGTTAGATCCGGATAGATCAGGCATAGGACCAGAGGCATTTCGTGCTTTCTGTGTCATCGGGGTACCACCGCACCAACATCTAAACTCCGGGCTTTTACTGATAAGTTCGTGATGAAAAAATCAATCAAATAACACTGCGCGCCAAAGTCAGGACTCCACACACTCGGCAACAGCTCTCCTTGTGACCTCAAGATCAACAACGGGACTGTCAAAATCCGACCATAATGACAATATTCATTATGATTACACCAAGATAATAGTTAATTGCCATCAGTGGTAGCTGTTATATAATAATAGTTACTAACTCGCGATAACGATTTTTATCACTACAAATAAGAATTAGGTACATACTATTTACCAGAGAAAATCGAATAATATATAAAAGAATTCGATGTACAGTCAACAATACAGATATATAGTTGAAGTTTTCTTAGAAACCGATGGCTGTCTTCGATTGAAACTTAATTAATGAACTGTTTATTATCTACTTTTTAAATTAAACTACATCTGACTACCCTGCATACCTATCTCCTTTTTTGACTGTACCTGACATACGGAGTATACCTAAAAAGACACATCACATAGCTGTCAACTATGCATACTACCCATCAAACTAAATAACATTAGCCAAAACGTGCTGTTAAGAAACCACTTTCGGCGTGAAAAAGCTATTTCGCAATAAAACACAGCATCCAACAGTACAAAGGTTGTGGGAAATGCGTTTAATCTTATAAAACAGACGATCGTAAAAAAGTTAAAACAGGAATGGTATAGAACAAAAAAATATTCATTGATAAGACTGAGAATATGTAACCTTCGGCTACGCTTTAGGTATATCTCTTACACGTGGCTATTCCACATAATAGTTTTTTGTCGCATCATTGGTCAAATGCGTTGTTTATTATGAAACAAACAATCGCAGTGAACAAGTTCAGACTTGCTTGCAAGCAATCTTCTTCCCTCCGCGCCTCATACCGTCGCTAGCTGACATAAAAGACGTGCCATTATGAACCTTAAAGTCACATCTCAAAATTGGAAATGAGTTGTTTGAGCCTAATTCATTAGTAAAAGATTTTGATGACAGCCATGATTAAGCACAAATAGTTCGAAGATAATGTATTTGAGTCGATTAAGATGTTTGGGATATCATATTATCAGTATCATTATAGTTCAACGTAGTTATTTATTGTAAACACTGATTGGTTTATAAACAGCTGCTCCGCTAACTGTGAATCAGTCGCTTCTTGAACTTGAACTAGAAGAAACCTTCCAAAATGTTGACAACAGTACTACTAGCAAGTGTTATTTTAGTATTAGCCTTCTTATATTTAAAAGGCAAATATAACGAGAACTACTGGAAGAAACGTGGTGTCGCATTTTACGACAAAAATAAGACATTTGGACCTTTGTGGCAATTCGCTACAGAAGATAGACCGTTCTTTCAAATATTGAACGATCTCTACTGGAAATATGAAAAGGAACCCGCTGTCGGCCTTGGCTCGTTCGACAATCTTGGATTGTACGTGAAGGATCCCACCAACATCCAGCACATCACAGCTGGTGACTTCCAATCCTTCAATCATAGAGGAGCTCCATTCGTTGAAGAGGATACCCTAGCCAACAACGTACTTCTGCTGCACGGCCCGAAATGGAAGCTGATTAGGCAGAAATTAACTCCGATATTCACCACTGCCAAACTTAAAAATATGTTCTACATTATTGACAAAAGCTCACAGGATTTCGTGGAATACTTCAAACTCAATCCTGAAAAGTTGAAGGGAGATACTTATGAAAACTTGAGTCATTTCTGCTCTGCTGCTATCTCGGCCGCTGTTTTTGG
Source organism: Hoplodrina ambigua (assembly GCA_949774945.1). Taxonomy (NCBI): domain Eukaryota; kingdom Metazoa; phylum Arthropoda; class Insecta; order Lepidoptera; family Noctuidae; genus Hoplodrina; species Hoplodrina ambigua. The sequence continues at coordinate 13,764,226 of OX458968.1, forward strand.
TATCGTTACGAAATCAACATTCGATTCTCCGTTCCGTGAAATGGCAAGACAGGCGTTGATTCCCACTTTCTTGACGAATCTTAGATTTGCGATAAGCGGTGTCAGTGATACAGTCTTCAAAGCTTTAAAGCTAAAGTTGTTCTCCGGACAAGAGAAGTTTTTCATTGGAGCCATCAAACAAGTAATCAAACAACGTGTACAAGACAACGTAAAGAGACACGACTTCGTAGACATGTGTGTCGAACTTCAAAAGAATGGAACGATGGTAGACCCTGACACTGGATTAAAGTTAGAGCCGACTGATGAACTAATGGCTGCGCAGGCGTTCTTCTTCTTCTTAGCTGGTATTGATCCTACTGCCGCCGCTATTTTTGGAGCTTTAATGGAACTAGGAAGAAACCCTGATGTCTTAAAAAAGGTACATGAAGATATTGATGCACTATTTGAGAAATACAACGGCCAGCTTACCTACGATTCTATACTAGAAATGAAGTATTTGGACAACGTTTTGAACGAGAGTCTTCGGCTACATCCTCCGATTGCTTTCTTAACGAGGCAGTGTGTACAAGATTCTGTATTGCCTGTAGGTAAAGTACCTGTTGAGAAAGGCGTGAAGATATTTACACCTATTTGGGAACTGCATCATGACCCTAAACATTTTCCTGATCCAGAAAAATTCGATCCCGAACGGTTTGAAAGGGAAGGAGAGGTGAATGATATGGCGTACATGCCATTTGGAAAAGGCAATAGATATTGCATTGGAGCCAGGTATGCTCGAATTCAGCTTTTGACTTGTATGATTCATCTGCTTAGAAACTTTACAGTGCAGACAAACTTGCAGAAAGGAGGCTTACAATATAAGAAAGAACAATTCCAAGTGAGACTGAAAAATGTTGACGTTGAATTTATTCCAAGAAACAAGTGATTCTCGATTTTGTTCATAAGAAAGACAATGGTGCTGATTGCCTTGTTCTCAAACTAGACTAAATTTAGAGAATTGATATCTCGACTAACATACAGCGAACGGAAAGGACGGTGACAATAAAGAACTAAGTTAGCGATGTCAAATTAGTTTTGCCTTGAACTTTTCCGTATTTTTAATCCATATGTTTTAAGATGTCAACTATAAATTGTATGTATGTGTCAGATTGACTATATTTGACAGCTCTTATATTCGAGAAGAAGAAAGAGACCAATGTCTCTTTCTTTTTGGACAGCAAAAGATGGAAATGGTCTAATTTTAATTTAGTTTGTGACTAAGGGAATCGGCACCAATGTGTTAGACAAGGACTAAAAAAAGTTATTAATTATACTGTTAATTTAATGAACAGGTTGGTTACGAGACTCCAGGTTTTGTAAATATATTCGAAAGTGAAGCCTGTATTATAAAAATGTGCTAAATTAACTTTAAGTAGGTAAATATCGACTGACTGACTGGATTGCCTCGTTGGTCTAGTGGTCGCAAGCGCGACTGCTATGTATGAGGTCTTGGGTTCGATTCCCAGGTCGGGCAAAGTGTTATTGGGTTTTTTCCATCAGGAATTTCTCAGTAGTAGCCTCGGAGTTTGGATTTGTGCCTGGTTGATGGCAATAGGCTCTCCCCCTATTACATGGGACTAAAAAAAAACATAACTGGCGAAATGTGGGTGTACTAATGGGTACACCTCTGCCTAACCCTTCGGGGATTATAGGCGTGATGTTATGTTAGGTAAATATCGGTTCGTGTATAAACGATTAGTGTATTTTGAGTAGGAGCAACATAAGTGTACTTTACTGACATACGCAGTAAATACTTAGTTATGAAAAAAAAAAATGTTTTGTAATACCTAGATTAAATTAACTTTTTGTAAAAATGCAACCTTGACTATTTACATTGTGACTTTTTACAAGTGTTTTGTGTTTTTCAGTTCAATAAAAAAAAAGTTACTGGTTAACTCTGTGGTTTTAATAGTGTTTTAATCCTTTGTGAGAAGTTTTATCCCACTGAAAAACCGGTCAATTGCGAGTCGGACTCGCACACGAAGGGTTCCGTGTCACGTACCGCAAAAAGTATTAACAAACAAACAAGTAAGTAAGTAACAACTTGTGCTACATGGCATTGTTTCTTGTCAAACATGATTATAAGCCAACGGGAAGTCACCTGTAGGTTTTGATTCCCTAGCGAGCGTCGTAATATGCGCCATAAATTACCTTATCTTTAGATTGCGTTGACTTAGAAGTTTGATTTTTTTTACTGCTCCAATGGGTAGTGGATGGTAATTTTAGCTTTATACTTCCAAGCGTTCCTGAGAGAAAAGGTTTTGACAGACGGACAACAAAGTGATCTTATAAGGTTTCTGTTTTTGCCGACAGAGACAAGGAACCCTATAAATGGGGGCAGAATATTCAAAAGTGTAGGTTACACACATACAAAAACAGCTAGGAACAACTACCACAGGCCACGCAAATATTTGTTTCGTGCAGGAATCGTACCCTAGGCACGTGGCGCAGTAACCAATCACTCAGCCACTACGCTAACCGTTGCGTCATTTCTTATCTATTAGTTCAACTACATATAAACACGTGGCCGCTCTCAAAACTGTTATTAGATACTTATAATACTTAGTAGCGATAGGTTATCAAGAATATCGCCTCTTAATGACCAATAAGTGTAGCTTCCCCATATTTTTTGTACGGCTAGCTTTTGCCTGCGACTTTGTCTGCGTAAATGTCGACTATCGCGGACGCAGACGAAGTCGCGGAATAAAAAGTAGCTTATGTCCTTTGTTGGGGTTCAAACTTACCCTGTACCAAATTTAATTAAAATCGGTTCAGTAGTTTAGTCGTGCAACCGTAACAGACGGACAGATAGAGTTAGTTTCGCATTTATAATATTATTGCCTCGTTGGTCTAGTGGTCACAAAGCGCGACTGCTGAACATGATGTCTCAGGTTCGATTCACAGGTCGGGCAAAGTGTTATTCTGTTTTTCCATCAGGAATTTCTCAGTAGCAGCTTCGGGGTCTAGATTTGTGGCCGGTCGGTGGCAATAGGCTCGCCCCCTATTACATGGGAATGAAACGTAACTTGCGAAATGTGGGTGTACTAATGGATACACCTCTGCCTAACCCTTCGGGGATTACAGGCGTGATGTCATGTTTTAATATTACTATTTAAACCTGTCTTACAACAGCAATTAACAGAGGTTAAACTCTATACAAATTAAGTCAAAATGAACATAATTCAACTTCTTGATAACAGCAACAGGGAACTCCTACGCAGTGAACAAAAAGCATTATTATTTATTTACACTTACAAAGTTTGTGAAACATCTTTACATCAGTTCTTTCAATGAATGCTTCATTTGAAACAGGACACAGTTTGTTGATGTTAAACAACTAGAGTTCTCACAGTTATCGCGAAGACGTTAGTTTGACCAGAATCTCTGTTCGTAGTAGATCCGGGTAAAATGAGGAAATCGTTACTTATAGTGTTTGTGTTTCGAATGGTTGAATGTGAGTACGTTTCTGTTTTGTTTAAACTTAAACATGTTTATCGAACTCGATATGTTTATGTTTTTTGGCCATAACATTTTTATTTGGTGATCGAATTACATAAGGGTACATAAGTACTCTTATTTGTATCAAGTTGCCAACACATTTTTTCTTAAGAACGTTGACTTGAATATTTGCCGACTTCTTGACCATATTCAACAGAGGCTGCAATTTACAAAATATTTAACAACAACAGTAACTATTTTTATTATTATTATAACTAGCCTGTACTGTCCCACTTTGCGATTTTGCGCTTCGTCTTGCCAATTCTCAAGGAAGCCCACCAAGTCGTCCCGCCATCTCCTTCTTGGTCTGCCGCGTCCCCGTCTCCTCGTTTCGGGACACCAATCTTGGGCTCTATGGGCCCATAGATTGTTCGACATGCGGCAGACGTGTCCAGCCCAGTCCCATTTTAGCTGGGCAGCCTTTTGAGCCACGTCAATTATCTGTGTTTTAGAGCGCAGGGTGGTGTTTCGTACGCGATCTGTTAGTTTAACGCCAAGTACAGTACCTATACAGAGTGATTATTAATTTATCAAAAACCTGAAAAGAGATCATTGTTCTCATCATTTTGAACAACTTTTACTGAAATCATGATGAGTACAAAGACCTCTTTTCAAGTTTCTGGTAAATTCCCTTTATATTATTTTCAGTATAAAATAGCTTAGGCTCAGCATATTTCCTGTCACTGTCGCACAACTGTCAAACTTTAAGTGCAAGAAGAGACGGGAACATAGCTAAGCCAAAGTACGTGCTAAACAATGATTATTTATCTCAGCCAGTAGACAAAAGCTAGGCAAGACCGAAAGATACAAGAGTAACCTACTCACTTACTAACTGACCCAGCAACAATTTCGCCTCAACTGACCGAACCCTATAAAGTTGAATCCAAAATAAGATGTAGTATTACGAGTAAATTACGAGGGAGAGACCCAAGCCAAGTTCTTTGCTTCACCATTAAATATAGCCTAAAGAAATGTGACCAGTTTCGTGCCAACTAACAGCGGTGCTTTTTTCGTTTTTGGCATGTTGAGCACGCTTTGAAATATATGCTACAATATGTTTGAGATTTTTATTTTCTTTGTTTAAAAATAGAACTGGTAATTAAGTGGTACCTACTTGAGGTCTTTCTGAGAGTTTTGTCCACTGAATCTATTTCTGCTGCCAAGCGGAATTGTTTTAGTTGAATGGCCACTGCGGCTGTGCTTTTGACCTTTGCATCTAGGTGAATAGTTTAACTCGAACTTGCGTACGAAGGGTTTCGTGCCACTGTATACAATATTTAACAATACATAACATCACGCCTTTAATCCCTGAAGGGTTAGACAGAGGTGTACCCATCAGTACACCCACATTTCGACAGTTATGTTTTTAGTCCCATGTAATAGGGGGGAGCCTATTGCCATCAACCGGGCACAAATCCAGACTCCGAGGCTGCTACTGAGAAATTTCTAATGGAAAAATCCAATAACACTTCGCCCGACCTGGGAATCGACAATACATACAAAAAAAGGGCAAGTCTTGCAAAGCTATGGCTAAGGCTAGAAAAACAAGTATTTCTATTTACTGTAATAGCGGCAATCGAAAAACGCATTCTGTGAAAATTTTAACTCTCTAACTACTACGGTTAATGTAACCAGGATTTTGTAAAAACCTAAATTAAAAGAGTGCCGTGGAGTTTCCTGCTCGTTCTTCTCCATAGAGGCCTACCTCCGTTTTGGAACGAGCAACTAGCTTCAATTTTCGGACTAACTGACAGACTTCTTGACAATTCAAAAGTGCCTGTAATCGGTCTAATTGAAATAAATGTTTTTGACTTTGACTTTGGTTCATGAGATACAGCCCGCTAATATATAGACAGTCATATGGACAGGGAGCAAAGACTTAGTAACCGTTGGCATCCTTTGGCTACGGAATCCTAGCATCAACAACTTGCCTCTTGTTTCCCAAACACTGTTTTCTTGTAGGTACACATAAAGCTCTTTGTTTCAGATACCCACAGTCAATACCTCACAATTGGATCCAATCGGAAACTATCAAGGTCGGCATCATGCGACCCTTCACTCAAGTCATCATTAGTAGAACATTTCTTCAACATCATTTTTACAGAGTTTCACAGCACACCGCCCGTCTGCGTCTGTGTACAGATGTGTCCCGAACAACCAACATACTGCTATCCCAATGGTTGCCTGAAAAGAGCGGAGAAGAATAAGAAGCTCGAAGTTCCACTGCCCGTGACCAGAATCAGTGAGAATACCAAACCAATCTTCTTCATTGATGAGAAGAATGATTTCATGAATGATTTCCTTGCGAAGAATTATATTGATGATAATAATATAATAGTTGCTCCATGTAAGTCGACTGTAAAATATAAATCGTTTTTTTTCAATCCTTTAAATCTCCTTCGCGCGCACGAAGCTCATTTTCATCGTGTTTGACATCATCGTTTTTGTCACTCTATCTATATCTTACTCTCTTTTTCTCACACCTTGACGTTCTATCCTATCTTATTCTTTAAGGAATATGTACTTTTTGATAAAAACACTTGTTTTTTTCCATGTACCCATAGTCCCACGTAATAATAATTATCATACATTACGACCATTAAATATTCATTATGTTTTTAGTGTCTCCACAAACTGAAAGTGTCTTGGTACCGAATATGCGCCCTGATCCATTTAAAGACAGATACAAGATTCTCTTCAAATATAAGAAAATGCCAAAAGTGGAACTGAAGTATAATCTTGGTGAACAGGTTAAGAACATGAAGTCAGAAATGTTGAAAACTGAAAGTGTAGATGTTTCAAAAACAAGATGGCCGATGAATAAAATCGACCGCCGATTAGGTGGTGGTCGAAGGTCTGTAGAAAATCAACCACAGATTCAAAAAAGCACACCTAAGCCTAAATACTTTATGAGCATGTTCACAGATAAAGACACAAGCTACCTTCCCAAATACGCTAAAAGAGAATTATCAAACGATACGAATACAGAAAATGAGAATGTAGATATCAAAGCGATTTATGTAGTAGGAAAATCTGAATCAGAAAACAATGTTTTCTCATTAGAAAAACTAATTGATAGTTTAATTGAAAGCAGTTTCGATAAGAATGCAACGTCATCTGATGCTGGTGCGCAGACTAAACCTATAGTCAATGAAACAATTACCCAAGTTGAAGAAACAAATATTGCAGCTAAAGAGAATTCAACTAAGCGTTCGATGAATAATGAAACCACAAATACTATATCAAAGAATTTAACAAATGGACATATGGATAAGACTAAATACTTAGATTATGCTATGATGAATGACTCCAAAAACATTAGTGATATGATCGCAACTTTGTCGAAAAGGATAGAAATACAGAATAACACCAGTTTAGAAATTATGAAGCGATTAACTGGGGACTTTGAATTTGAATCATTAAATACCACATCAGAGAAACCTATAGAAACTACATCTCATACGAATGGTGAAACTCCACCTAAAGAATATACGACTTCTATACCAATTGTCTTCGGAACTAGAACTACAAGGAAGATCAGGCAAAGAGTAGTTAGAAGACTCCAAAATGGCAAACATAATAAGTAATTATAGAATAAGAATATTTATTTAGTTATGTCTGAATATTATAAATAAAAAGAAGTTTTACAGCCCATTCATTTTAAAGCTTGACAGTACCAACTGATCGTTTAAAGATGATTGCCAATTATATAAACTACCTACAAAGAATTTCACGATTGGTTTTCTATATTTTTGTAACAAAATACTTGAGTTACAAATAATTGGGATGTAATTGGCGGTTCTTCGGTATATTTTCTTTGACACAAATAATAAGCGAAAATATATGATATTTTCTAGAAATAATCTAAAGGGTGTTTAGGACACTTAACAAAGTCCAAAGTTACATGTTTCTATCATTGCAATATTTTTTGTTTGGGATTAAACCTTTTGGTCTTTTTTTTACTAAGCATGAGAAATCATCAAATGACTTTTTCCGCTCGTGGCGGAGCGAAAGGGAGTGTCAGATTCTTACAGACTAAAACCCGTCCGTGTTCCTCCTAATGTCCTTTGCGTTCCAGGGCCGCGGTAACTTTTTCGAACGAAATCCGCAGCTCTGGCAGGAACCTTCTGGTCTAACTAAACTTTAAATTACCCCACGACCCCTGGGTGCCTACCGCCATATTTTAAAACAATATTGTTTTAATATTACTTTGTGATTTTTGTTGTTGCATTCTCAACTCTCGGCGCTGAGCCAAACGTCGAAAATCCACCAGTGTGGAAGGCAAAGAAATATTAAAATAATATTGTTTTAAGAGATGGTGATAGACCTTCAGTACTGTTGGATGTATCTGTAAGCCATGTTAACTCTTCACCACCTTTGGTTGACTGTAAAGAATGCCTGAGGCATTAAGTCCGCCTTCCTACTTTTTGTTGCATAAAGTTTAAATAAATAAATAAGCAAGTTTTACAGTGATTTTTCACACCAAAAATAAAAATCGATTCTCAGTAATAACTTTTGTTCAATATTATAGGCAGTATTCATAATTAACGCGTATGTCATGTGTCGTTTTACAACCTGTACATCATAGTACTTCTAAAATCTTTCCTAACGTATTATTATTCTCAGTCACAATGTAATAATGGTAAAGGAACATTTCTACGTGTAGCAGGTTTTCCAATTACAAGGCAGAGTCAGCGTAACAGGCCGACAAAGGGGAAACGTGATGTGTCAAGCTTTTCAATACCTTTGCTTACGCCGCAGCGTATTACAATATGTGCCTTGATACTAGATGTTGATATTGGTTAAGAATTTTCTCTATCTATACTAATATTATAAAAGTGAAGAGAGATTTTGTATAAATTCGCTAATCTCGTTTAAAAATTTTATCTCTAGTTATGACGCTACGTTATCGTGTGCTTTGTAGCTATATTTTATTATCAAAAAATTAAGGATCAGTGCGAAAAGTCAAGAAGACGAAGTCGGGATCAGAAGCTAGTATTATTATGTAGATGGACGTACCTTTTTTTTTAGTAACTGTTCGTTTAACAATATCTAGCTACCGTCCATTATTAAAGGATAAGATTTTTTTTATTGGGATTGCCTTTAAGGTTTTTTTGATTTTTATGTGTTGTTTGACACCACGTTATTGCTGTATAAATAAATGTCTAAGTCAAAGTCAAAACAAACAGGCACTTTGAAATTGGTTGGCCAGTTAGTAAGTTGTAGCTGCTCGTCCCAAAAGTCGTCTGCTCGTCCCAAAGGTAGGTCTCAATTGAGAAGAACGAACCAGAAACTCCTTGATGCTGGCTACTCCTATATCAAGGTTAAATTTTACGTTTCATAAAAGGAGTAATAAAGTTTGGTCAAAACCCCAAAACAATTAAAACAGCACCATTGTGTGTTAAGAAGCGAATGATGACCTCCAATTAACCCTTCCAAATGTCACAGGCCACAGCTCAAAAAACTTATAACCAGCGTCATTGTCCAGAATTAATTCACCTCGGCGTTCGTAAATTATACGCAATGAAAACTGTAATTTTGTAGGACGATACAGTGGAATTGAGCCCAGAAAGGGTTAGACGTAATGGTGGAAAGCATCTGCGTTCGTTCTGTGAAATGTGTCGAACACGGCTTGTGTAATGCGGCTGGTTCTCAATCTTTTTTTCTAAATCCCAGGACGAAATATTTAATCTTGGTACTTTAAGATGCAGGTTAGTTCTTCTTCTTCTTCTTCTTCTTATCGAGTCGATGATTATGGACAATCCCCAAATTATAGTTTTTGTGCCCAGTAGGTGGCCACGTTTATCGCGGCATCAGTAGCATTGTTAACGTCCTCTAGGGTACAGGTGCAGGGACACTTTGGGCAATGCAGTAAGTGGGCCATCGTTTGGTCAGGAGCACCACACTCGCACTGGGTATTGGTGGGATCTATAATGCCCCATTTTGCTAGGTTATGTTTGCAGCGGCCTACTTGGGTGCGTAGTCTATTGAGCGCTTTCCATATAGGCCACTGCAAATCACAACCGAGTGGCAAGTGTTAGTTCTAACATTTACACATATATACATAAAATCACACCTTTTTCTATGGGGGTAAGCAGAAACATAACGCCACTACTCCTTTTGCCTCGTTCACGTTCATACAAGCACGCCGAGTACTCCGCACCTGACATTTCTGAAGAACCCCACAAATAAGTCAGCGTAGGTTGTTCTAGGGCGTATAAATTCCGTTTGTTAATCGCCTTTCACTCATCCTCTCAATATGGCCAAACCATCATTTGCAAATTAAATATTACACTGTACTACTTCTCCGTTACACGGGGTCGTGGCAGACCGAGGCGATGGCGGGACGTCTTGGAAAGCTTCTTCAAGAATTGGCGAGATGATACAAAACTTCGAGGGAAGTGGAAGGAATGTAGGGAAGCCTTTGCCTAGGTCTGAAACGCCAATCTTCCTTGAGCAAGCATGGTGATCAATACTCGTACTTTCTCAGGAGGTATGAGAAGAGGCCTTTGCCAATCAGTTATCAGCGAGTAACTTTGGTTACACTTAATTTTCAAAAAAATAAGGGACCGGTAAAAAAATTCACGCGGACAAAGTCGTAGACAAAAGCTAGTTCATTGATCGTTTACCAAAACTATTGGAGCGCTTGAATTGACGAATTATGACCGCGAATGACCGTTCCGGGGACGTTTTGGTAACTTGCCAATATTTGACAGTTAGACGCTCTCTACTACTCTTCCAAACCTTATAGAAAGATTGATTCAAGAGATGTCCATCATTATTTTCCCCCCAAGTAAACACAAGGATCTCTTTGAATCCAACTTGGCAACTCAAATCCCCTTTCAACATTGAGAACCGGAGCAAATGACCTCGATTAGCGCTATTATAGCGATATAAAAGTAGGATATTAACTGTAATAAGCTTTCATTGGCCTGTATAAGATTATTAGCTTTATATAGGTGTGTATTACTGTATACGTAAGTACGTCTTTTGTATCATGATTGCATTTAGAATTAAGTAGATATTCCTAGAAATTAGTCTGGTCATTTTGCCTGAGGGCACTGTCAGATGCTGTAAGTCAAAATATTTATTTCAATTAAATTATTTACAAGTACTTTTTAATTAGACCACACTATGGAATGTGTTTTGTTATGATTGACTATTAGTTAAAGCACCAGATTTTCAACCACATGACATTATCTATTTTATAAATACTTCCTAAGTTTATTTTGGATATCACTGACATCGATAAAGAAACACATTGTTAGGAAATCTAGACTTCTGCCTTGAGCAAGCGTAATGCTCAATGCCTTCTATGCACAAAAAGAGGCCTTCCCCTGCAGTGGGACAGTAATAGGCTGGTATAATTGTAATATTATGTGTTTTGTAGATTTTAACTGACTTAGGGGCAAGAAAAGTGTCAGTAAGTGCTTGTTTTAAATAAGCATGTTAAAGGCTTTCATATTTCATAAGAAAATCATAACACAATGGTGGGAATACTACCTCTTCTTTCATTTAATTAAATGGAAGCGTGCAAGATACAAAAAATAAACTCTAACTCCGATCATTAAATCACATTATTCCTTGGTTCATTAAGCAAATTAATAAGATTAGGCCATCAATAATGTCGTTTGGAAACAACTGTTAGAAAGTGAAGCAATTTTCTCTGGAGTAAAGCGAGTGCCCAGGAACAAGTCGCGAAGTGGGGGAATGACGCTGTAATAAGCGAAAGCGGACGATGAAGCGGGAAGCGGGCGATGAAACAGGGAGTGATCGATGGAGTAGGGTGCGAGCGATGAATTGAAGAGCTAGCAATGAAGTGGGAGCGAGCGATGAAACAGGGAAGCGGTCGATGATGTGGGAAACGAGCGATAAAGGTGGGTGCGAGCAATGAATTGGGGAGCTACTGATGAAGTAGGAAGTAAGCGATAAACCGGAAAGCGAGCGATGAAGTGGGGAGTAAGCGATGAAGAGGGGAGCGAGCGATAAACAGGAATATAGGTTTTCAAATTTTAATCCTGGGTACTAACTTAGAATGGTAACTATTCTATTCTTTGCAGCTAAATGCGTAGAAGGGAACGGGTTTATATATTTAATACATTTAAGTTTAAACAATTGCTTTTTCTTTTAGTTGGTATATGCAATTTCGATCTATGTGTTAAGCCCAAGTTGCTTGCAAAAGGAACGTGCGCATACTTCAATGTGCCCGTATGATCCACATTCCGTATGATGATCTCATTTTTACACGAGCCACTATTATTTCTTATTAAAATTATTCCATAATTATTTGCTCGGTCATCACTTGATTTATCTTTTATTTTGCTGAAGAAATGTCGCGGAAAAGTAACTCTAATGTGTATTGAAATAAAAGACTGTCTGTATAATTTACGCAAGTCACCATGAGTATGTTATGTTATTTAATAATTATGTCGGTAAATATATATTTGTTTATTTATATTTAGATAAAGGTTCTGTCGAATCATGCTCCATTGCATAGTTTTATGATAATGGGGTCATAATCGTAATAGTTTAGTGAAACTGATAAAAATCATGCGTTGTACCTATGAGGGTCTCCCAATGACCTCCATAATGATTTTATTATCAGTTCATTCCGATAATAATAATATTGAATGAATGATCTAATTCAATTCAAAGCTAATGATTTTAATATAGAGTTAATGTCATAATACCAGCCTATTATTATTTTTGAGTTACAGGTTTTTTACGAAATGTGGCTGTAGTAAGGGGTACACCTCTGCCTAACCCATCGGGGATTACAGGCGTGATGATGTTATGTAAGTTTTAATCAATTAACAATATAATATTAGTGCAATTTAAACACCTAAGAAATTTTGAATTTCGCTGGTTAGTTTAACGGATTGCCTCGTTGGTCTGTTGTTCGCAAAGCGCGATTGCTAAGCATGAGGTCTTGGGTTCGATGTCCAGGTCGGGCAAAGTGTTATTGAGTTTTTTCATCGGGAATTTTTCAGTAGCAGCCTCGGAGTCTGGATTTGTACTCGGATGATGGCCATAGGCTCGCCCCCGTTACATGGGACTTACAAACATAACTGCCCAAATGTGGGTGTACTTATAGGAACACGTCTGGCCACTGCCTAACCTTTCTGGAATTACAGGCGTGATGTTATGTATATAGTTTAACGGATTCCCCTTAAAAGTGATCCTTGTCGCCCGCTGTCCCCTCCACAGCAACCACACCCTTAAATTCATTCAAATAAAAGAAAAAAAAATCCAATTTGTACAGGAAACAAAGCAGGGCCATTCACAAGACTCCTTTTCTATTAAGTTGTGAGAGAAAAAAGTTTTTCCATTTGATCCATTAAGTCCGCGGCGAGACACTTCGGTTTCCACCGTATATTCTAATAATGTTCGGGCTAATACTATTTATCTACTAATAACGTTACAACTTGAGCTATGTTACACTTTATACGATTGAGTACAAGGTTGGTTTTTGAAAGGCACTTAATTGTGTTTAGTTTTGCTGTACCGAACCAACTCATGTCAGAATATTATATATATATATACATATAGATAGATAGAGAATTTACATATCTTACTAACATACAGCGAACGGAAGGGACGGTGACACTGGTGTCGGTTCCCTTGGTCACAACCTAAACTATAATTAGACTAATTCCATCTTTTTCTGTCCAATAAAACAAGAAAGAGACTAATGTAAATAAGAGCTGTCAAATTTAGCCAATCTGAAACATCCATACATTTATGTAATAGTTGACATCTTAAAACGTATGGATTAAAAATAGGGAAAAGTTCAAGGCAAAACTAATTTGACATCTCTACCTTAGTTCTTAAATGTCACCGTCATTTTTTTTCGCTGTATATTAGTAAGAGATGTCAATTCTCTAAATTTAGTCTAGTTTGTGTACAAGATAATCGGCACTAATGTCACCGTCCCTTCCGTTCGCTGTATGTTAGTAAGAGATGTCAATTCTCTAAATTTAGTCTAGTTTGTGAACAAGGGAATCGGTACCATTGTCTAATTCTACTTAGTACAAAAATAAACGTAACAATATAGAATAGAACCTCAGTATCTACTTGTGAAACCCATTAAGTTGCCCCTAAAATGTGGTAGAACTTTTTTGCGGCACCGAATTTTTGGCCAAACATCTTGATAACTCTTTTGAGCGACCCTAAATGATTTAGGGTTGTTACTTACTTCTTGTTCGGAGATAAAAACGAATGTCGCGTCTCAAATGTTTCTAAGAACTTAGGTTTGGCTGGTTTTGTTCTAGTTCTTTTGTTTTATTGTACCTAGAGGTCTGTGGAGGTAAATCTGCCGATCTATCTAGACTTATAATATAATAAAAATAAAGAGTATTTTTGTTTGTTTATTTGTTTGAACGCGCTAATCTCTGGAACTACTGGTCTTAGTAAATACAATCTTGTTTAGTATTTTATTATACAAGAAAGAAGAAGGAAAGAAATTAAAGATTTTGACGTCATTTTATTTTTATTCGATATTTGTATATTTTTGTAGCGATCATACACACTGTGAATTTAATATTACCTATTCAAAGTTCATGAGATACAGCGCGCTTATAGACAGACGGATGGACGGCGGAGGCTTACCCATTCGGATACGAAACTCTAAAAAATGAATAGCAATTTTATTTATTTTTCTAGTCTTCCATGATGTAACTGCCTTAAAGGCACTAAGCGATAGCCAAATAAAATGGTCTAGTTAGTTTAACCATGAAAACAGACCATTTTCTTTTGTATTCATATCATATCAATGAAACCAAGGTTGAGTCATCATTCATCGATATCTGTCTTGATACAGATATCCCTGATCCTGATCGGATCAGCCATCTTAGCCGATGGGCAATTTAATTGAATATTTAATGGATACTCCAGTCCTGTAATTTCACGGTTTGGATCAATCAATTAATCCCTCATTGGTAAATGGACTGCGAGGATCGATTCGGACTAAGGTTTTTGTGTTAGTTAACGATTGATTTGTTAGTGGGAAAGTTAGAAGTTAATTACTAGATAAAGGGCCTATGCCTAGCTGTGCATGAGGGAAAATTGATGAGAGGCAAATCTACTACTTCTTCTCCTCATGTCGAGGGCCATACGACTTTTGCCGGTGTGTTGCGTTGTCGCCTCGCCAAGATTTTGTTACTTGCAATGCTGCGTTCCCTTTTTTCCGGGGTTGAAAATCCTCATGGACGTATTATAATTTACCTCAACGTCGATAGATGGCGTTGTGCAAATGACGTAATTTTTTGAATCGCGGTGTCAAGATTTTCCGCCAAAACATGACTTTCCGCTTTTGTAAATTAATAAGATTCTTTCGTCCTGAGCGTGGTGTTTTCTTTAACCTTCGGCGACTTCTTAGGACTTTTTGAAACCAAACACAGATTAATGCTTACTATGCGACGTATAACTGCATATATTTCTAGCTCAAAATCTATCTGCTTTTATATTTTGTTTCGTACTCCACCAAAATTGAAACGTTATCGTAAAGCCTTGCTATCCGACTAATCCCGCCAAAAAAAAGCGAGGATAAAAAATCTATAACGTTTTATTTCAACAAATACCTATTACAATACCTTCGAGTTGCTTAAAACGTGAAAAAATATTTATTACTCTCAGAGGTGAAAATAATCATAAAATTGGTACAGTAAAATAAAATTTTATTTCGGGTGAAAGTTATTTGAATGTATGTTTGTTTGTTACATGTGAAATGCCCTGTTGATTTCGTGGCTGCAAGCGCGACTGTTGAACACGAGGTGCTGGACTTAATTCCTAGGTCAGTTAAAAAGTGTTGATCGGTTTTCCAATTGGGTTTTTTTCAGTAGCAGCTCATAGTTTGGAAGTTGGTAGTGTCTCGGAAAGCACGTACAGCATAAAACTTATCTCTATTATACAGTATTAAAACAAAATCGCTCCCTGCCGTATGTACGCTTACATCTTTTAAACTACGCAACGGATTTTAATGTGGTTCTCATCAATACAAACAGATAGAGTGATTTAAGAGGAAGGTTTATACGTATAGGTAGACTATCTACGTTACACCCATATGAAACCGGGGCCGGTTGCTAGTAAATAATGATAAAATTACAAAAAAGAAAGGAGGCAGGAGGATATATGACATAAAAAAAAACTCTTCCTCACCGCTGTCATAGGGTAACAATTAATGAATGAAAATAAATGAGCAAACCCACAGGAGTAGACATACCAATATACAAAAAAAACTGTTTACGAACCGGCGAAGGATTTCAGGTGAAATATTACGTGAAAACGATAAAAAATGGCTTAACTGAATGGATTTTTTGGAGCCGATAGGTAAGGTAGGTAGGTATACTTAACATGTAATAGGGGGCAAGCCTATTGCCATCAACCGGGCACAAATCCAGACTCCGAGGCTGCTTCTGATAAATTCCTAATGGAAAAACCCAATAACAGTTTGCCCGATCTGGGCATCGAACTAAAGACCTCATGCTCAGTAGTCGCGCTTTGCGACCACTAAACCAACGAGGCAGTCAATACAAGGATTCGCTGATACAAAGCGGGACTATTGCCAAGTACCATAAAATAATTATGTTATATTCCTCACGCTCTAGGATGGTGCGGGTGACATTTGTCAAACTGTATCTTCTCACTCTTGATCGTTACGGGGATTTACAATCATGATTGAATATTTTAACTGCACACTAATATCATAGTCGTAAAATACGGAATCAGTAAGTAAGTAATTATCTAGTAAATTAAATAACGTCACTGACCCAGTTATGCGATTCTGACATCCATAGATGAATTGCTGACATTTGTCACCCGCACCATTATAGAACGTATAGAATTTGCAAGGTATACTTCATTTCCAAGGGGACAAAGTCGCGGTCCGAAGCCAGTTTATATTAAAAGGTGACACCAGCCTTTTAAAGGTGACACCGAAGTAAGTCGTTCATTGCCTCTGAATCCCTTCAAAAACCTCAGGCTTTAAACTAAATCTTTTAATTTAAAGAAAGCAAAACGTCTCAAATTTTCAACGAAAAGTTGGACAAAAAGAAAACTCAATTTCTTTCGTGATTTGCGGATAATAAACAGATTGAGGCTTCGGTTTTTTTCGGGGAACTTCGGGAAGAATCGGATGTACGAGGAAGACGGAAGTTTGGAAGCGATTGGTTTCGGAGAATTATAGGGTAGGTAATAAAATATGTAATGGCAGTTTTATGGTTTCTATTACGATTTCGCAGTTTGTGTGTTCATTGCTAAGGTATACTTTAGATTGACGAGAAAAATGTTTTTATTAATACATTCGTGGCGCCAAAGTGTTTCGTTTGTTGTATATCTAATATATAAAAATTTCGTGTCGCTGTGTTTGTTACCAAACTCCTCCGAAACGGCTGGACGAATTTTTATGAAATTTCGTGTATATTTCGAGTAGGTTTGAGAATCGGCCAACATCTATTTTTCATACCAAAGTAATATATATAATTCTTCTGTACGAGTGTTCCTCGAAAACGGCTGGAGCGTTTTGAATGCAATTTTGTGACACATTGAGTTCCTGGACGGTTTGAAATGATGAATGATGGTTAAGATGACTGTCAAAGCTAGGCTAGGGACCCACTATCATCCATGTTCAAAATAAAATAAATTCTTAAAGCATTCAAGCTAGTATATAGCATATTTATATAGCGTATATAGCACCTAACACTAAGGTTATACACGCGTACACGTACTTAAATAATTCAGCGCTTATAATAACATACCTCTGAATGGCTGATCACACCATTTGAAACATTTATCATGCAATTATTATAATTCTACAGAGTAGACATATTTAGAGGGGTCATTTAATAGATAGACATAGTAATATATATTCGTCTCTTTCTTTCATAATTTCTGTCTCATGAGTAAGATAAAGAGAGTATTTTAAAAGTATTGTTTATTGTATACATTTAACGTGCAAAACAAATTTCAATATTTTTGCTGGTCAGATTTTTTAATTCATCATTGTTAAAGCGCGACTGCTGAGCATGAGGTCTTGGGTTTGATTTCCAGGTCGGGAACAGTGTTATTGGGTTTTTCTATCAGGAATTTCTCAGTAGCAGCCTCGGAGTCTGGATTTGAGCCCGGTTGGTGAGAATAGGCTCGCCCCCTATTACGTGGGTCTTTAACATAACTGGCGAAACGTGGGTGTACTAAAACTGTACGTGATGTTATGTTAGTTAGTATGTAAAAAAAAACAAAACAAATTATAAAATACGAGCGCCCTTCCCGCGACTTTGTTCGCGAATATAATACAGCCTATGTCACCCGGTGATAGTGTAGCTTCCCAACAGTGAAATAATTTTCCAAATCGGTTCAGTAGTTTCGGAGCCAATTCAATGTAAACAAACAAACAATCAAATCTTTCTTCTTTATAATTTTAGTACAGATTAAATTTGATTTTGTCAAGACTTTAAATTGTCCTATGGAGCAGACCTAGCCTGTCCAGACGCTAAACAGTCATTGTCTATGGTTGACGCAAGCAGCGACGACCTCTATGATAGTTATTACTCTGTAATAATTTCTAACATCATAGCGTTTCGAAAGGGCCAATTAACATCGTATACATAAGTGGCGTCGTATTGACACCTAGATAACAAGGAGATTGTTTATGTTGAATTATTAGACGTATTGAAGCATTAGATTTGCTATTAACTGTGTAATTTGAATATGGTTTAGTGGCTTCCCAACTAGCAAAATCTTACTCTACCGGGTTATTTTTAAAATACCAGAAACCTGAAAAGGGGTTATTGATTTCTTTGTGGGTTAAATAGAAAAAGTTGTTCATAATGATAAGTACAATGACCCCTTTTCAGGATTAAAAATAACGCTGTTTAAATTACGCGTCACGTTGTTTGTTCGGGATAGACTCCTAAACTACTCAAACATTTTTTATGAAATATGGCTTACTGTGTGTAATTTGGTCAAACTTAATAGATATCTACGTAGTTTTACCTTGTAATTAGGTACTGTTGTTGGATTTTCAAATCTCGGCGCTGAGCCGAGCGATGAAAATCCAACAGTGTGTAAGGCGCGACCTCGTTTGCATTTGACTGCCCTGGTGTGCTTTTGACAATGATACGCTATGTCAGTAAGAACACGAGTGCTAAAATTTTAAATTTTAATTTTTAGTTAATCGCCTATTAACGGACATAAAGAAATCAATTTAAAGCAAAACTACTATTTTAAAAAGAAAAAACAAACAAAAGAAGTAACAACATAATTGTAAAAGTAATCCCAACTTTTTAAAACACGTACAAACTGAAAATGCGACAGGAATTCGCAATTTAAACTGCGTCCGAACTCATTTACAAATGGTCACCCTAGCTGGGACGTAAACTACATTCTTTAGCGCCAAGAAACAGCTTGTTCCAGGTCCGGGCACCATGATTTACATAAAAAGTGGACAGTCCACGTTCCGTTCGCTCGTAATTGGACAATTTTGTTACTCCACTTTTTAATACTATGCGCTTTTGCAGTATTTGCTTGGTGGCAAAGAAAATATAGGATCAGAAGTATCACTTCTTGTTTTTCTACTGAATAAAATTTACTACTTATAACGTCAGCTGGTGGAAATCTGTCTAGTCAAAATCGGTCTTGCCATTTCAAAGATTAGCCGGAATAAACGGGCACACAGACAGAATTTTAAAAAAGAATAGTTTTTTTTTGTATAATAGGTACCTTGTAATACATTCACATTACTTTGTAATAAAAAGCTTTTATTTTGACATGTCAAACAGGCCCTTCAATTTTATTTATTTAAATAGATTTAACAGTCCAGACATCGAGCACTTATAAGTAAGTTTGAAATATTTTTTTATATTTTTCAGAAGTCGGGTTACACAGTTTTCTAGACATTTAATCCAATTTTAATTACCTCTTAAAACTTTAAAAAATGGACCTTCTGCGTTTCTCTTACACAGTATTTTTTGCCAGTTAGAGTCCAGTTGTTTATGCAACTTCCAGTGTTGTTTTAGCCAATCATTACTGAGACAGAAAATTGGGTGGCCATACTGTTTTTAGATCGCAGTTTTTTTTAAGGTAGTATGAATCATCATATGAGTGATGCTTTTGGTGGGAATGAGCCCTGGGTGGGGCGAAAGGGACTGTCAGCCTTTTACTGACTAAAAAACCACCCTGCTCCTTCTGCTGCCCTTTACGTTCCGGGGCCACGGTATCTTGTTAACCCTAAAGGCGTTTGGCCCTATGGGGCCCCGTCCCTGTGCTGACAGCTGACCCGGGCCTGGTCCTTGATAGGACAGCGAGCTACCCATCACTCGCCGTCCGCAAGCCCGCGCCTACGGTAGCCGGATGTCGTCTCTTGACGTCAGATCGCAGTATTGGGATCACAAATTGGATATTTCAGTGGCGATAAAAGTGATTGAGCGTTTGAGTGAGTGACTGCCTCGTTGGTCTAGTGGTCGCAAGCACGACTGCTGCGCATGAGGTCTTGGGTCTGATTCCCAGGTCAGGCGAAGTGTTATTGGGATTTCCATCAGGAATTTCTCAGTAGCAGCCTCGGAGTCTGGATTTGTGCCCGGTAGATGGCAATAGGCTCGCCCCTTATTACATGGGACTAAAAATAACTGGCGAAATGTGGGTGTACTAATGCGTACACCTCTGCCTAACCCTTCGGGGATTACAGGCGTGATGTTATGTTATGTTATAAAAGTGATTAATATTGCCATTTCCCGATGTAATTAGGGTTGCTTTTGATGGTAATTAGGACAGGGAAAGGTGTCAATTATCTTAATTGAGAAGGAAAAGTAATGTTCCTTTTACCTGTTTGTGTTTCTTTAGTGACGTCTTATTTCGTTATAGAGGGTCATAAAGTGAATTGAATTGATTTCCTGGCCGCTGTCGTTGCCACGCCATTTTATGTCATGATACCTACCTACCTATATCTTATTACTACTATTATAAATGCGTAAGTTTTGATAGATGGATGTTTGTTAACATTAAAGGCGGTATTTTTTTAATTTTTGTGCAATTAATAGTTAACATCTCACCTGTTATCCGCAAGGGGTTAGGCAGAGGTGTACCTATTAAAACACCCACATTTTGCCAGTTATGTTTAAGTTCTATGCAATCAGGGGCGAGCCTATTGCCTATTAAAATTCCTGATAGAAAAACCCAATAACACTTTGTCCGATCTGGGAATCGAACTTCCTCATTCTCAGCAGTCGCGCTTTGCGATCACATGACCAACGAAACTGTCAGAAATTGAAATATTTGAATTTGCTAAAAT
This sequence comes from Hoplodrina ambigua, assembly GCA_949774945.1. NCBI lineage: Eukaryota > Metazoa > Arthropoda > Insecta > Lepidoptera > Noctuidae > Hoplodrina > Hoplodrina ambigua. The sequence goes on from OX458968.1 coordinate 13,785,044, forward strand.
TCTTTCGATCATTATTTAATGAGATGGCACTGCACACTCTCTTTCTAACAACTTGTACCTATAGCTACAACGTGTTTTTTGCCACACCAATTTGTGCCAATCACCACCGCCTTCAGAACTTAAAATTGAATGAAATTGATTGATCATACTTTTCGACGTGTTAAAGTTCAAGAACTTTCAACTGTGGTTGAGCTCAATGAATAAAAGAATTTCTTTTGAAAAAGTTCGCGTTGCTTTAGTTTTTCTTTCACTTGTATTTTTATTAAAAGGAATGTTCGGGTATTTTTTCTTTTCATTCCTTTTTTTTTGCGCTTTCTATGAAATAAACGTGGCGTGGAAGAAAATTATACTATACTGAATGATTCTGTGTAATAGGTTTAATATTTAAATACGAATAAATACCAAAACCTAAATAACCACGGTTACTTTCAAAGAACAACGTTCTCAAGCAAAAAGGTACTTTTAAAACCAACGGTACTTTTAAAAATGGAACGTCTTAAAATATAAATTACTACTACTACTACTTCTTTTATTATTTTGTTTTTTATTGTTTTTGTAAAGCGTTCTCTTCTATGAAATTCTCCTGTATCGCGGGTTCATTTAGAAAAAAATATATTCATGTACACAAACAATCAGACCCGGAACAACTATCTGTATGCCATACAAACATTTGTTCCGCGCGGAAATCTAACTTGCGACATGCAGCATCACAGTAGTCATTAACCGGATTTCAGTAACATAATCTTTCTAATGAATGTGATAGCCCAGTGGTATCATGCATGAGGCTCGAATCCGGGCAAGTACCAGTGTGTCTTTTTCAATTCATTACTTTTTAAAGTTTATCTTGGACATTCCTGAGTGAAAGCAAATATCCTGAGAAAACCTGGGCTTGTAATTAACATAAGCCTAAAATTGCTAATCCGCCTTGAGCAAGCGTAGTGATCAATGCTCATGCCTTCTCTGTATGAGAAGAGGCATTTTCCCTGCAGGGGTACAGTAATAAGCTGGTATCATTAGGGCTAATTTTTTGATCGTCAGATAACTCTTAACGGAGGGATAAATATGGCGGTTTGACAGCTTTTGTATGGAAAATATGTCAAACTGTACATTTATATTCTTTGGAAGAGTTATCTGACTATTGAGAAATTAGCCCTAAGTAGGATTAACGTCTCTAAAACTTTTTAAACCAGAATTTGAATCTAGAATGTTCTTAAAGTATAGAAACATCGCGGTGCCAACCGGCGCTCATTACGGTGGCGGCACGTAGCACGCAGATTGCCTTAATGTCTCTATCGTAACAGTTGACTAGACCTTAACCTCAGGTGACGGGTTACAAAGATAGTTTATGGCGCAACTTTGGTCTGGGTACGTGTACACAATGGCTGGTGCTGGCTGCAGTAAGTATGAGGTGTTAGAGAAACGACAAATCCGTATTTTTGGTTTGAGACTAATAGTTTAGCAAGTTTTTGACTTTTGAAAAAATTCGAGATATATGAATGTACTTTAAATACGACCCATAACATAACATACATAACATAACATCATATCATATCATCATCATCCTATAATCCCGGAAGGGTTAGGAAGAGGTGTACCCATTAATACACCCACATTTCGCCAGTTATGTTTAAGTCCCATGTAAGTACTTATTAGGGGGTAAGCCTATTGCCATTAACCGGCCACAAATCCTCCATAATAGTCCCGAGAAGTCCGAGGCTGCTACTGAGAAATTCCTAATAAAAACTCAGAAACACTTTGCCCGACCTGAAAATCGAACCCAAGACCTCATGCTCAGCAATCATACTTTGCGACCCCTGGACCAACGAGGCAGACAAAACTGATTTAATTATTTTTAGTTTAAGAAGATGGATTTTTAGATTGAGATTAAGATACATTGTTGGTTTACGGCGTAAGACATGTCCTCAAAACTGTCTATCACTACGAAAGTTCAGTTAAAATACTTCCATACTCTTCCATACTTAGTGCGAAAAGGTTGTATTCATTAGCACGCAGCCTGTACCCAGCGCAGCTTGGTTTAATGTTCCTTGCCGTACAACTATCTTGCTCCAATTTATCGCCTCTTCGCTTGCCAGCCTTGAATAAAACTTTGCATTTATTTTTTTAGTCTTGCAATTACAGCTCGCATTTTTTTTTTAGACGAAAAAGTTTTTAAACTTTTTTTCTTTTTCATTCATTTTGTTTTTTTTTTGACAGTATATGAATAAGAATATAGCATGTCTTGGTCAGTCAGGTCATCCTCAAATCATCCTTAACTGTAAAGGCTTCTGAACTACAATGAATCAGCATTAAAAATCAGCTCACAATATTAAATTTGAAAAAGGGCTGATTCTTAGTCCAATCTTCTATACAAGGCCATTAAAAATTTTCCCGAAACCCAAAAACGGATCATTATATTCATCATTATGAACGACTTTTACATTGAGACTATTTCTGAAATCAAGAAAAATAACAGCTTTTCAGGTTTTGGGTAAATTTTTAATGACCCTGTATACCTATATAAAAGGCAACCATTCCTGTCTGACTGATCTATCAACATACAGCTTAAACCACTGAACGGATTGCGCTGAAATTTTTCATGCAGATAGTTATTTTGACCTAGGCATATGCTAAGCAAGGATTTTCCAAAATTCATCCTCCAAGAGGATGAAACGGGGGTCCAAAGTTAGATCGTCAATAACCACCGACATTTGCGCGGGCAAAGTCTTTCAAATCAGAAATTGTAACAAAAAAAATATATTTTCATTTGTTTTCTTAACTATTCTTTGCATTTCACATTGAAAAACAAACTAAAATAAATAGTCCTGTTTTATTTCATTCCGTACATAATAAATACACGCTTATAACCATTAAAAAGCTCCGAGTATCGACGCGGGAGTTATTTATTCAGCTCCAAATGGATTGAAAGTGATTGATGTGCGCCATTGCGCTGTTGGTATAAAAGTTGCTATAAATCACTTTATTGGCCAATGATGTACTGCATCGTTGGTTAAAAGAGGTTTTGTGTTTTATGCGTCTAGCTGTATAGTAAACTGGTGAAAAGTGAGTGTATTAAATACACCCCTACACACCCCTGCTTTTCACGAAAGCGTGAAGTTGCATTGTTTAATATTAAAAGTCACAGTTAAAACATTTTTTCCAATAAGATTATTAAAAGGCACTTAAAGGTGCTCCCTCATCGGGAGCATTCACGTGTATTGTAACATTATAGATTCAACTTTGAGCATTACATTACAATAATACCTCCCTGACTAACGAGCATTTGCGTGTAATGTAACATACAGATTCGACTTTGAGCATTGCATTGGAAGTGGAGCGCATTGATGTTACAAGTTGTATCAAGATATTACACATTGTATCATTACAAGGTGCGCATTGTAATGTTCGGTTCTCCTTCTTCACTGATGTAATGCTCAAATCTGTAAAGTTAAATTACACGTGAATGCTCCCGGTGAGGGAGCACCTTTAGAACGACATATACGTATAAAAAAAATCTATGTAGTTGCCTCTTTCAAAAAGTAGATTCGTATGGAGAAGAATGGGCAAGAAACTCCATACATATACTTTTTTTGTTCTTTTTTTTCTGTTAAAAGTATTCTACATTAGAATCAAGGTCATAGTCTACTGCGTGCCCTACTTCATTCAAATCCGTTCAGTTGTTCAAGCGTGATCGAGCAACAGACATACAAACTCTCAATAGTTCTAACTCTGTATCTCAAACCCCCAGTACTAAAATTCATTGATCCAACACAGAAGTACTTACGTACACGTTATGATAAGCACTAGTTCCGAACTATGCACGTGTCGGGCTAAGTTTCAGTCGAGTTGACGTGAAGTCGGTTGCCTTTAGTTATTCTAGTTACATGTTCGAGTTCGCCTATAAAGATGTTATGCTGTTACATAGATATTATAGTACTGCGGTTGAACGTTCTATGATTGGGTAATATGCAATTTGAGATCTTTGAAGTTTCTCTGATACCAAATGCAAGTATACGCAGTAGGCCCAGATTCTAGAGAGAAGAACCACATGTTAGATCCAAAAAGCCCTAGAGAGAGGCAGAGATTCACAGAGAAAGGCTTCATAGTTTAAGAACATAGAACATAGTTCTATTCTTTAGTTTTAAGACTCGGAAAGAGAGACATAAACTAAGAGATAGATACTCAGAGACAGACATCGGAACAACGACACTGAGACAGACATTCAGAGGCATAGATTTAGAGACAGAGGCTCAGAGTTCTTTATCATAGATACTGAGACAGAAAGATAAGGAATTAAAGACTCATAGTTTTTGACTCAATCAGACAGTTACAAATAGACACTCACAGTCATTAAAATAGAGACTTAAAGACAGAATTATATTTTAAATCACGAGCGTGTTATTATGTTTTAAAAATTAAAATAAAAGACAAGATCCAAAAAAATGAATGCAAATAAATTAAAAAATCTAAATGTTCCTTTCGCATCCTTCATCTGTCTTTACAAGTACAATGACATACTTCTCGAAATTGTGTACTTCAAACTTAGCATATCCTTCATTATACTTATCAACTCGTAATTAAGACAATACGTGTGCTTGTAAGACGAAACTGTTTGTTCAGGACTCAGTTATCTCAATTTTATCATAATGAGAGCTTCCTTTGTTCGGTGTTAGGCATTGTAGGAAGGCAAATAAGGACTGAAGTAATAGGATTTTGAAGAAGTTGTGTTTGTGTTGTATTTTCGCTTTTATCACGTTTAATTAAGACTGATTATGGATTTTTTTTACAAGTGATGAAGACGTCTGTTGTTAACATTTTTATAAATTAAGTCAGTATAACCTCGTTGGTCTAATGGTCATAAAGCTCGACTGCTGAGAATGAGGTCTTCGGTTCGATTCCCAGGTCGAGCGAAGTGTTAATGGGTTTTTCTCGGCCTCGGAGTCTGGAATTGTGCCCGGTTGATGGCAATAGGCTCGCCCCCTATTACATGGGACTTAAACATAACTGGCGAAATGTGGGTGTACTAATGGGTACACCTCTGCCTAACCCTTCGGGGATTACAGGCGTGATGTTATGTTATGTTATGTTATGTAATAAATACACCTCTGTCTAACCCTTCGGGGATTGCAGGCGAGATGTTATGTCAAAATAAATACAATTTCCAAAACATAACAAATACTTTAAAACGACCATGTTTACTTCGAAATAGTTTCTCGAGTTGTTAAAACATGTGTCAGCACCAATTACATTCCGTACGGCACCACAATGTGTCTACGTAACCCCCGCCCTTACTGCTCGTAGCTCGTAGCACAATGCGCTACGGCGTAGCTCGCAACTACGCAAGACGCTACGAACGACTCAAGAATATTTGGGTGATAGTTTTTAAATGTATAGCGGGAGTAAATTGACCAATCACATTTCCTAAACCCACATCCATATACATTATTATGGTATTTTTACATAATAATAATAGTAGAAAAAAAAATCATAGAATCCACTGACTAAAACTTTTAAATGTTCCAACTAAACTTTAAATACTCTAAAGAGTATCATAATTTGTGATTTTTCTCATAAAAAAAAGTTTTTTTTAAATAATTTAATCTAAAACTTACTTATTAAATACCCATTAGTACACCTACATTTCACCAGTTATGATTAAGTCCCATGTAATAGGGGGCGAGCTTACTGGGAATGGAATCCAAGACCTCATGCTCAGCAGTCGCCCTTTACGACCACTAGACCAACGAGGCAGTTTTAAAAATAATACGATTTATCTTAACCCTAAATCTATAAGTAATGGTACTCAAGATGTATAATCCTTTCCAAGCAGTAAAAAAAATGCCTCTATTTTCACACAATTTCCAACAATGTTTCAGTGATAATAGATAAAGAATATCTCATGAAAATTCCCAAGGAAAACATAAATAAAGCTGAAAATATGATACAGTGTTATGTACAGCTACATTGTAGCTCCAGTAAGCCTCTTTGGCGCAAAGTTTTTCAATTAAAAAGGTTTTACTGCGACCACGGCGAGCGATGTATGATACTGTGAACAGTTTTTGTTGTATAATAGTGTTATAGTTGATGGTTGAAGTTTTGGTGTGAGGCAAGGTACGTATGCCTTTATTTTTGACTCTCGAAAGTTCTTTTAAAAAGGACCAATTTAAGAAAATAATATATTATGCATATAATGGTACAACTTTAATATTATTACGACAATGTCAAAGTCTAATTCATTGCATTTATTTCCATTAAACCAAATAAATATTTAAACCATTTATAGGCACTTTTGAAATGTCAAGGAGTCGGTCTGTTAGTCAGAAAGTTGAGGCTACTTACTAGTAGAAACTATGCGGACACTGTTTTCAATTAAGTTTTTGCAAAATCCTGGTTACATAATTCTTCTTCTATTTTTGAAAACTGTGCCTTATATCATTCATATGTGCCATAAAGTTATTGACAAATCAACAATTGTGTTTAACAAAACCCACGAAAGAAAGGAGGTCGTCTAAATATCTTTCAAGAAACATTTGTGTTTCTTGTAAAGATATACTTTGAACTAATAAATTGAGAAAAAAAATAACTAGCTCATATAAACGTCAAAGTAATCCAGTAATACTACTAACTAATTTCAGAAAGAGCCTCTTAAAAATGGAGTAAAAATAAAATAAAATCGTCTTCGGCAATTTTCGCGAAACATCGTCAACCTTCGGCCTCCATCGCTCACCGTCGACACTGTCCCGAACGCATTCCATTTTGAATTGAGAACGTCCATGAATTGCCGTTTTTGTTACTGCTCGGTTGAACAGGCATGTACCCAAAGGGTAGATTGAAAAATTTTCGCGCGTTCTACGAAAAATGGAAGGGGACTCTGAACCTTTGACATGTTAAAATACGTTGGTACATGTTCACGATGCATTTTTATCCGACTACAGCAAAGACAAAAAGGAGGTTATGATTTTAGCAGTCTGTTTTATGTGTGTTGCATGTATGTATGCGTGTATGCATGTGTGTATGTTCCCTCATATCTTTTAAAATAAAGAAAGAAAGAAAAAAAAAACAGAGAAGCAGCACTGTTTAGCAAGATTAAGATTATTAACCAATATAGCTTAAGGCTGCGCCAAAGGGACACACCACCATTTCGCCAATAACTACTGCTGTGCTTATTGAATTATAATGTATTTTAGCTTTTTTTAATAATTTAACCCATCAGAAGAGGAACAATAGGTATACAGACTGTTAGTGTAAACACCGTTGTCACTAAAACCATAGGTACTTGATTTATTATAAAAAATGTCTATCTGAATTTAAAAATAAATAAACAAAGTTTTCTTTCAAAAATTAAAAAAAAAACTGTCCGAAACCGTCCGTAAATTCATGGATTCTATGCGCCCGAGTTACGTAATCACCACAAAGGGCGTTGACCTGCTGCACTGGCCGTCCGTTATAACTACCTACATAAGTTTTAACTAATTACATCATTGTAATATAGGGTGAAATAATTTTGAGGGAAATGGAGATTTCACTTTTAAAAAAAAGTTTTTTTTTTCATTGTATTTACGTTCTATTAGTGAAACCAAACCACTGGTTTCAAGGATAACGGTGTTTACACTAACACTCTGTATATATTTAAAATAATCTAACCGATTCTCCCAACTTTTAGATTCTAGATGAGTTAGATCAAGACAGTTTCATTTTACCCAACCAGAAAATAATTCAAATGAAATTAGACCAATCTAGCAAATGATTAAAACAAGCATAACTACAAAACTTCTTCCACTTTCATTTCAAGGCACTTACAACTTTCAAATTACTTAAAAAAATGTCAGCTTCCCACAAGAATTTCAATATAAATCCGACGCCAGACGGAACTATTTGAATAAAATCCCTTTTGTTGCGCGTAACGACACTGTCTCGACCATAACATGGAACTAGCCCGGTTGCGCGTGGAAATACTAGAGAATGACCTTTATTACAGCAAACGTGCGGTGTATGGGTATTTATTAGGTATTATTTACATTACTGTTTATGTTCAGTGGCTGTGAAATGGCCGAGGACATTAGTGGTAATGGATTTCGAAGTTTGGTTCAGAACTTTAGACAGTGTTTTTGAATTAGGTTGCGGAATTTTAAGTGGGTGTGGCTGTGTTCAATCTGTGTAGGTTTCAACATTAAAGTTTATTAGGTTCTGGAATAAATGTGGCTCAGTCTAGGCTTTGTATTTGTCGCTAGTTCTAGTTTGAATATTCAACAATTTTGGGACATTAAAGATACTTTTGACCGCGATTCCGTCCTTGTCAATGTCGGTTATTTTGGACACAGACGAAAGTAAAATAATGTAATCATCCAGATCGACTTTTTGTCTTACGATCGCATTAAGTAAATATAAAATCCTATGTTCAGCAGTGGACGTACCGCTGATATCGGCTGTACTTCCACTGCACTATTTATTCTGGACTAAACATTTCAAATCTTCTATACCAAACTGCGTAACAGTTTGTTGGCGTCAAGATCTCAGAAATGGTGATACTTAGCAAAAAAATGTACTAGCAATTTTTATACATAAATAATTGCATGATCTAAAATTTTTCTGAAACCTATTTATGATTAAACTTATCGTTCGGCTGTAAAATGCTAAAAACCCCAAAGATGGTCGATGGACACTTCACGTTTCATTTATAATGGTGTTTCCAACATTCGTATCAATTATTCGCTCTGTTAGAATCATTGTAACCTTGAATATTATTTTGACCGCAGTATAATAATGATGACAAAATGTATTACCAACGAATCACTCACCCATTTATAAATGTTTCTAAAGTTTATCTTTGACATCATTGACACCGGTGAAGGAAACCATCGTGAGGAAATCTGGACTTACTGTTCCACTCAAACCAAGTCAGAGGCCTTTGAGGCGGTTTAAAAACTCTGACACTAGGGTGTGTAGGGTCGTAAGACCTTACTGCCCACACGATAAAGAAGAAAGATTAATAAATTAAGAAATTAAACACAAATTGCAAGGTTTATTTTGTCGTAAATATTCATACCGGGACATACGCAAAATGAATTCTGATTTATTCAGAATATTATATTATTACGAGCAACCGAAACTGTGCTACATTCTGGTTTCTTTTAAAAGAGGTCAGTAACTGTTGTGCTTTAAACCAGAAATGCGACATTTTTGTTATGAATGGAATAATTGGAGCATACATTTTGAATTGCTTGTTGAGAAATGTTCTTATTCGTTTGCTAGCGTGAACAATTAATTACGTTTAACTAGCTTTTGCCTGCGACTTGGTCCGTGTAAATGTCGCTTATCGTAGACGCAGACGAAGTCGCGGAAATATAAGTAGTCTGTTGTTGGTCTAGCATGAGGTTTTGAGTTCGATTCTCAGGACGCGCAAAGTGTTATTGGGTTTTGCCATCAGGAATTTCTCTGAAGCAGCCTCGGAATCTGGATTTGTGCTCAGTTGATGGGAATCTCGCTCGATGGCTCGTCACCTATTACATGGTACTTAAACATAACTGGCGAAATATGGATACACCTCTGCCTAACCCTTCGGGGTTTACAGGCGTGATGTTATGTGATGTGTCTTTTCACCCATGTACAGGAGAAACTTATTTAAGTGTTTGTTAGTTTGTTTTTAATGTACATTTACTGGTAACATAGTAATACAAGAACATTTCTCTGCGTTCCCTTACGCGGAAATTCTAAGAATAAAAGCTAAAAACGTTCTCTGCAACAGCTGTTTATACGTACATACTGGTAAATTGCAAGAAACTGGGGAAGCGAGCGTACTTACAAGTATCTTTTTACTGAACACCGATATTACACTACGTGACTTCAAGTTTTATAGTTACTTTCAAAGGAAGCTTGTGTAATGTGTGGTACGTCATGGAAAATGCTGGAAATTGGTCTTTGTGTACAGTCGGTTACAGTTGTATTTTAATTAACCCATTCTGTCCCATTCAAAGTGTTATTGGGTTTTTCCATCAGGAATTTCTCAGTAGCAGCCTCGGAGTTTGGATTTGTGCCCGGTTGGCAATAGGCTCGCCCCCTATTACATGGGACTAAAAACATAACTGGCGAAATGTGGGTGTACTAATGTACACCTCTGCCTAACCCTTCGGGGATTACAGGCGTGATGTTATATTATGTATGTCCCATTGCTGGTCAAAGGCCTTCCTATATTCGTGTAGAAAGACGGGCGTCCGTGTCGACCTGTCATCACCTATGGGGTCTGCCGTGACATCGACTCACTATTTCGAATATAATTATCATTTTTTTATTTATTATTATGTATTTATTTAAACTTCATGCAACAAAAAGGTCCAAAGGCGGACTTAATGCCTGCCTTGCTGCCTTTTTTTTTTTTAATGATGGGAAATCTTTAAAACTTCTTTTGTTTTGAGCGGAGCAGAAGGGAGTGTCAGACTCTTACTGATTAAAATACATCCGTGTACCTCCTAATGCTTTTTGAGTTCAGGGCCGCACTAACTCTTTGAACCCTGAACTCTCACTGAACCCTGGCACGAGGGAACTATAATATCCTGCCGACCAAATTTCGGTCACGGCGCAGCGGCCTATCACAAGAATCTCCGACTATCCAAGTACGCAGGAAATATTATAGTGCTCAAGTGTATGAGCAAACAGATGAATTCCTTCTTCCGACACTCTCACAGTCCGATGGGACGGCAACGACACGACTGAGGAAAAACCAGGCGTAGGACCAACTACCTACTTTACTTTTTACTTTCCAAACTCCGGGCTGTTACTGAGAAGTCCCTATTGGAAAACTTAATGACACTTTTTGCCTGTCCTGGCAATCGCGACTCCACCACCACGGGTTCAAGAGAGGCAGTTAAAGAGGAGTTTATAGAACTAAGAGTACTTCGCAATATTGGGACACAATCATCAATAGTACAGGATAACCGACTCGCCAAGAGAATCACTTGGGCATCGTGCATTTGTCGCTTCATTTCCCAGTTTTACTTATGCAAATAAGTTTCGACAGCGGACGAAAACCTGCTGAAATGAAAGCGTTTGTTTCGACCACATAGGTGGCATAGAGTCGAAGATATTTTTGTAATATTTTTTTTCAGTAATGAACAAAAGCAATTGCCATAACTTTTGTTACACACACACAACATCACGCCTGTAATCCCCGAAGGGTTAGGCAGAAGTGTACCCATTAGTACACCCACGTTATGTTTTTAGTCCCATGTAATAGGGGGCGAGCCTATTGCCATCAACCCGGCACAAATCCAGACTCCGAGGCTGCTACTGAGAAATTCCTGATAGAAAAACCCAATAACACTTTGCCCGACCTGGGAATCGAACCCAAGACCTCATGCACAGCAGTCGCACTTGCGACCACTAGACCAACGAGGCAGTCGGCATAACTTTTGTTCTTCATTTTAATACCGTCTAAGTTTTGTATAAAATCAGGAGACCTAAATTATGTTGATTTATTAGCTGTGCGGTGCCTGGTGATGAAAAGGATGTTATGTGCAGATTCATTACTTGTGTTAATAGTATACTTCCAAAAACTTACTATTAATAAAAAAATTACGATTATTTTTTACAGTTATTTCTGCTTTTTTGTAATTAAATATTTACAAGATTTAACTGAGCGATATTAATACGATATAGCATGTATTTAAATATTTTTTGAATCTGATTTAATGAAAGCTATGTAAAATTAAAGTAACGTGTAACAAAAAATACAGCACCAACACAGCTCCATTCCCACCCCTGTTTTATGAAGGAAAACTTTTTGCAGATGCGAGAGCGTCGAGCTCTAATGACGCCGGGTCACCGGCCGCTCCGAATATCCCATAATGGACCATTGTATGTACCGCTGTTCAATGATGGATGGCCACAGACATTTTAAAAGAGAATTTATTTTTTATTCTTGGAACGGATTTTGGGTGGCGGAGAATGTTGGGAGTGTCTTGGCACAATAAGTAAAGAGTGCTTACTATAGTATTGGAACACGATTTCGTAATGAATATAAATTAGTTATGCGGCGTGATGTTATGTTTTATGCATAAAACATAACATCACGCCTGTAATCCCCGAATGGTTACGGGCACAAATCCAGACTCCGAGGCTGCGACTGAGAAATTCCTAATGGAAAAACCCAATAACACTTTGCCCGACCTGGGAATCGAACCCAAGACCTCATGCACAGCAGTCGCGCTTGCGACCACTAGACCAACGAGGCAGTCTTGTTTACATAATTAATAAATAAGATAACCTATGATAAACAAATAATAATAAAACTAAAGTTTATCTGAAATTCCTCCGCATCGGCGTCAACTGGAAATGTGCTCGAAAGACTGGCGGCATTGCCATTTTCGATGGCAATCGGCTGGTAACATGAAGTGTATGAAAAGTGGCTATTCCCAATAGGCCTTTTTTTTTTTTACCGATGGGAATTCATCAATTACTTCCCCCGCCCTGGGCGGGGCGGGAGGGAGTGTCAGACTTTTACTGACTAAAACCCATCCATGTTCCTTCTTGTGCCCTTTGCGTTCCGGGGGCGCGGTATCTCTTTCGAACAACCCGCAGCCCCGGCAGGCATCGGCCCTTAGTGGCCCCTCCAATTGTTTGCTGACATCTCTTTGAGGCGCGCGTGGAAAACGAACACGTCGTTATTCAACGAACGGACGGTGAGCTACCCATTGCTCACCGCCCACAGACCCGCGTCTACGGTGGCCGGGAGTCGTCTCGCGGCTCCCGATGCCCGGAGCGTCTCCTCCCAATAGGCCTAAAGGTATCATTTCGATGTTGGTGACTATGACAGACGACCGCGACATCGAACGCGGCTAGGTCGCGAGACTTACTACTACTACTTCTTAGGGGCCTTCTCCACGAGCGATTGTCTTATCACGTATTTCCACTTGTCGCATAAGAGAGTGTATAGAAATACGTGGCACGACGATAATATCGCTATCGCTCCTTAGTATGAATTTCGACCCCGATTACGTAATCGATTCAAGTTCGAGTCTATTTTGCAAATTGGACTACAGCATTTTGATTTAATTTAATACGACAAACACAATTAATGTATAAAGCCTTTGATACAAAACAAGGCTTCAAACCTAATAAATATTACGTGCGACACGCGTATTTCAATATAAAAAATTACCTCTAAAAATGGGAGATTTTTTTACGAAAATTATTTCATTTTGGCAGAACACATAACGACGCCTGTAATCCCCAAGGGTTTAGGCAGAGGTGTACCCTTTAGTACACCCACATTTCGCCAGCGGGCGAGCCTATTGCCATCAACCGGGCACAAATCCAGACACCGAGGCTGCTACTGAGAAATTCCTGATGGAAAAACCCAGTAACACTTTGCCTGACCTGGGAATCGAATCCAAGCCCTCATGCACAGCAGTCGCGCTAGGCGACCACTAGACTAAGGAGGCAGTCAGCGAGGCTTTGGTAGTACTAACCCCATTTATCCATTATAATCTGACTGTGTTTTTGTCTGTCTGTCTGTGTGTTTCTGTTTCTGAATGCATAAGGCATCAAGTTGAACTTTGTGCTTTTGTTGCATAGAGTTTAAATAAATGAATAAATAATCTTTTCACAGACAAATTCTACCTACGCTCCAACGTAAAACAAGCACAAAGTTCAGCTCAGTCTAAAAATACGTTAGCACGTCTCCGTAATTCGTCTTCTACAGTAGGTCGATTAGACTGAGCAACGCAGGCTAATGTGGCCCAATTCCGGACCAATGGGGAAGCGATTTGTCTCTTTAAAACATTTGCAATTTCAAAGCCTCGACGTGTTCTTGCTTTTGTGTAGCTATAGTTGGTTGTAGATTGAGTCGTTCTATACGAAGCCGAAAAATATGTTTTTTTCCTTCTATGAAGGCCTGCCATAGAGATATTCCCTGCGACTATACCCTAAACTTATAAATGTGTAAAAAGAAACTGGGTAAGGGTTGGACTCGCTCACGGAGGGTTCCGTACAGTCGATGGCGTAGGTTCAATATTTATCAATACAAACAAACGTTACGTTTATTGAATGAGGGCCCGTTTTATTTTATTTTTTTACTTTGTTTAATTTTTATTATTTGTTGATATAGCGGCCATAATACACACTCTGTGAAAATTTTAAGTGTCCACCTATTACGGTTCTTGAGATGCAGTTCGCTGACAGATAGGCGGACGAACGGCGGCCGCGGAGGTTTTGTAATAGTGTTCCGTTAGCACCGATGGGTACGGAACTATAAAAATATCTGTCAAAATGTGTCATGTCCGCCATTTTAAGTATCAGTTAATGATTGAAATAAGGTTCATATTCGTATGAAACACGTCACTACTTGCTAACTACTCCGCGGCAATTTTCTATCTCAAGGCTGCAGCTATTTTTTCGTAGCTAGAACCCGTCTATAAATACAAGTCAATGTACCAGTGAATCTTGTATGTCAACGAGCACTGACAAATGTCAATCCCAACCTCGGTAACCGGATTTTCGTATAAATCGTATTGCCACAGCTTCCGGCGATCCCGGCAGAACAACAAGCGAATAATACAGACAAAGCCCCAAGTGATACGACTATAGATAGAGGACATACAGATGGACTAACCACAAGGATTCACTATGCATGTTTTAATGCGTAACATTGCGCATAATCATTGTTTTTTTACAGCAAAAATAAAAGTCAAACAACAGCATTTTTTTTTGCTTTAGATTACTAATTTGATGAGCGGATAGCGTAGTTAATAGCTAGCTATGTGATGTGTCTATTTTATTTATTTAAACTTTATGCACATGTAAAAAAATACACTGTACAAAAGCGGACTTAATGCCTTGGGCATTTTCTACTAGTCTACCTTAGGGTGATGCAGAGACAAAACATAGTAGGTTTTAGGATAGGATAGTATTTTACATCTTGTATAAATACCAGCCTTATTTGAACGTGACTAAAGTACCTTTTGTTCCTGATACCTGAAAAAGGGTTCAGTGTTCAAACTGGCAAGTACGCATACCTTCTTAATAACATATTTCTCTATCTATCCTCAAAACGTCAGACATTTTAAAATGACGTAGGTCTGGTAACTCTGACAGTTCAGTTCATTAACTTCAAATTAGGATTCGGGACAGTTTACACCGAATTGCTTAGTGTCCCGGCTCTAACTTGATCAAAATCTCTTACAATTCATTGAGCGACAGAATTTAAGAAAAATGGCGTCTACATGGAATCGAATGCCGAAGATCTGACACTATCAGACGGAAATACTTTTTTCCTACCAACTTGTCCTTTATTTGTTCTATCCATCGAAGGGGGGAGGGGAATTTCCATCTGTTCAAATGCTTCCTTCGTTCGGAATTATTTTTCGGATTTCTGTTATTTCATCGCACGCCACTTGGGTTACAAAAAGTTTTTGCCGCCGAACAATTTTGTTAAGCAGTTTTTTTTGGAAGGTTGCAAGAAGTTGCCTTTTCATATTTTGTTCGAGTTTCGTGGAATATTTTTGTATGACATTTGGGATTTTAGAATGGACTTTTGGTAAAATATTTTTTTATATTGGGTTTGTTCTTGACTCCAGTCTAGGTCAGAGGTGACAGAGACAAAGCCTACGATGGAGTGAGCTTACCCAGAACAAGCCTGTTTACTGTAATTTTGAAGTCTTAAGAGTCGAATGCGTTCGGTAGTACAGACGTAGGTAGACAGGCTCGGATATTAGACAGAATCTGGTTCTCTGGGTAGATCACACTGACAAAATCATCAAAACGTTGCGTAACGGAGGACTTAGATCATTAAGTCGTCTGTAAGAGGATAAGAAGCAAGAGGATATTTTCTGTGCTTAGTCATATTTTCTTTGTTTAGTTTAAGTTTAGTTTATACTATTTCAACATGACGTTTTGTATGGTTATGGGCCATTTATTTCCAACTAGTACTTTAAGATAACTGTGTAAGTTCTCTTAAAAAACTAATATTAAATAAGCTTTTCTTATAAGTATGTCTATCTCTTTCTAACTTCCTTAAGAATCACTTAAGTTCAATTTTACTAAACCCAAAACCTCAGTAATTCCAACACCATTAGGTACATATTCCAACTAAAGCATCCAGCCGAACATATAGATGTAACAG
The DNA here is from genome assembly GCA_949774945.1 of Hoplodrina ambigua. NCBI lineage: Eukaryota > Metazoa > Arthropoda > Insecta > Lepidoptera > Noctuidae > Hoplodrina > Hoplodrina ambigua. The sequence goes on from OX458968.1 coordinate 13,801,155, forward strand.
GATATTACCCTAAATCCTCGCAGGCCCCATTAGACTGGACAAACGGGATTAATTAGGGATCCCACTTGGCAACTACCGACCTACTTAAACATAAGGCGGCCTCACAAATTGGTGTAAAGGTATCGATATCGGGAAATGTAAGTGCTAGGTGGTCTTAAGGAATGTAACGTTGTAGCGGGTTTAGATGAAGAAATAGAATGATATAGCGTGTTTAGATAAAGATTTGGAGCGATATAACGGGTTTAGATAAAAAAATAAGACGATATAGCAGGTTTAGATAAACACATGGCCTTATTATGTCTTTATTTTTTTAATGTTTTTAATTCTTTATATAAACCTGCTATGTCTTACTTAGAATAAGTTATGGCGCATATACCGCATTTGGATATCCTGTAATGGTATATGTAAGAAGTTATATAAATAAATAAATAATAAATTTCTTAATATAGCAGGTTTAGACATAACATAACATAACATCACGCCTGTAATCCCCGAAGGGTTAGGCAGAGGTGTACCCATTAGTACACCCACATTTCGCCAGTTATGTTTTTAGTCCCATGTAATAGGGGGCGAGCCTATTGCCATCAACCGGGTACAAATCCAGACTCCGAGGCTGCTACTGAGAAATTCCTGATGGAAAAACCCAATAACACTTTGCCCGACCTGGGAATTGAACCCAAGACCTCATGCACAGCAGTCGCGCTTGTCACCACTAGACCAACGAGGCAGTCTAATAGTTCTTAATATAGCAGATTTAAATAAAGAAATGGGGTGATAAAGCGGGTTTTTAATAAGAATTAGGCATAGTAGGTTTAGACAAACAAATAAAGTTCACATTTAGTTTATATTTGGCGTGTTTCTAATATCTAATTTCTCTGACTTGCTTGGAAATTAAAAATAGCCTATTAAAATTATAGCAGCTTTATCGTAGTCGGATAATTAAGAGCCCTCAAGCCATTGGCTTTCATGTAGGTATTGTTAATGGCATAATTAGCGGAATATGGGTGACTACGACATAGCCTACCCTTGTACCTACTTGAATGGATGCTGACGTCATGAAGCTTCGCATGTAGTTTTTTTTTGTTTTTTCATTTTATGAGACATTTTTTCAAAGTATACGTTAGTTACCTTCGTTAGTTAAATTGTCGATAAATGGCACTAAAAGTGCAGGAAAATTTTTAGCCGTTCCCAACTGGATTCTAGAATTTAAATGCAAAGTTAAATTTTTGTTGTTTATCTTCTCATTGCGCTGAATGTTTCTGGAGTATATTATACGTATTAGCTGGACAAGTAGGTAGTTGAAACCATTAAACCGCCATTGTAGTTGGAAAAAAATATTGACACAATCAATGCACACAAAAATAATATAGATGGGGGGTATCTGGTACCTAACAGTAAAATAAACACACCTGTTATCCTCGAATGGTGAAGCAGATGTGTACCCATTAGCACACCCACATGTCGCCAGTTATGTTTAAGTCCCATGTAAAAGGGGGCGAGCCTATTGCCTTTAACCGGCCACAAATCCAAACTCCGAGGCTGCTACTGAAAAATTTGTGAAGGAAAAATTCAATATCATTTTTATTATTAAATCATTTATTTCAAGTTTGCACTCATTTATGGGTTAAAACAATGTTTACCTAAAACTATGTTAACTTTGCCTGACCTTGGAATCGAACCCAAGAGCTCAGCCCAACAGTAACTGTGCAAACAAACATGGTTGTAAGATCTCACCACAAATTCAGTGTTCTGAATATCTAAATCTCGAAAAAATCTCCCTCCCCTCCCTTCATCCGACAAGCGCGCGATGCACTATATCTCCTCCATTTCACTTCTGTAAGGAAATGATTTTATAAATAATCACATGAGGGGTGTAATTGAAAAGCGAATGGGAATACATCTATAAGAAATATAAATAACCCAAGATCGAGGGAAGTGTAGACAGGAATACAGAATTTCAAAACTGCATGCATGGATGGTGAGGGTCGCTTTGAACGCGCTAGTTCACTTGCCTGATTAGAATTCAGATGAGAGTGGTTTTGTAGCTCGCTTTTATTGGTCAAGATTATTGTTATGATGCTAAGATGTGCTCTAAAACTGTCCTTTATGAATGAATTCTTGTTTAATTTGATTTTCTGGAAACTGATAGTAAGTTGTTGTGTTGTTCTGCAAAAAATTGATTCAGTGAATTTTAAATGAAGTCAGCTTGAGGTGAGGTGTGATGCTATTGATGCTAGGAATTGACAACTTATTTCACATAATTTATTGAAGAAAGATTTTAGATTATTTATAGATTTTTTTTTTCCAACCAGCAACGAAAGCAATACTATGGTGATGGACATTTTTTGTTTGTGCGCCATTTATGTACAACTATGTTTATTCAAGGAGAGGATACATACATAAACTCACGTCTTTTCCCATGGGGGTAGGCAGAAACCACGGAACGCTACCTGCTACGATCCTTACATACTCCTTTATTTAAGGTGAAAATTAACTCTTTTATTATAACCGTAACCATTTTTTTTTTAACTTCGAGAAAGCAAGCTTACTGGACTAAATTCAAACGCAGCACCATCCCGAACAGCGGGGAACCCACGGGAAATGTGGTTTTATGCGGACGCTACACAAATAAACTGGTTTTAAGAAACCCCCCCAAGTCTCGGTGAAACTTGTCCGGTACGTAAAATGGTTCGGAATTCAGTTGGAACTGAGTTGCATTCTAACTGAACAGTGAACTTGGACAAAACGTTCGTATTGGTCTTTTGTACGAATGAGGAATAATTAATTTTCTGTTACGTGATCTTTGAGTTTTGTGTTAGTTTCGAGTGAGGAGGAAGTTGTGTGGGAATTTCTATGAAAAAAAAAAAACCTACGTACTACTTACCACAGAACCTCTGGCTAAAAATGTAGAATACGCCATGTTCTTTTTAGAAGTTCAGGTTTCTGGGGCATCTTCCCTATCTTTAACTGAGTGAGTCGTTTGTAGCAGTGCTTGATGTTTCATTTTTTTTTTATGACATGCTTCTTCCTCTCTGGGCTGCGGGTAAGGGAGTGTCAGACACTTACTGACTAAAATCCATCCGTGTTCTTTTTTGAGGCGCGCGGGAAACATAACGCGCTGTTGACCCAGGCCTGGTTTTGATCGGATTGTGAGCTTTAGGTGGCTCCCAGATAATGATAATCATATTCTCTGAGCATGAGGTCTTGGGTTCGATCCCGAGGTTGGGCAAAGTGTTATTGGGTTTTTCCATCAGAAATTTCTCAGTAGCAGCCTCTAAGTGTGGATTTGTGCCCGGTGGATGGCAATAGGCTCGCTTCCTATTATATGGAACTTTAACATAGCTGGCGAAATGTGAGTTTATTAATGGATGAACTGTGTACTTACAGTACCCTTCAGAGATTACAGGCGTGATCTTATGTTATTTTAATCATACGCGTTTTCTAAGAAAACTTCAACTATATCTGACAACCCTGAATACTTTTATTCTATGTTAACTGAAAATGGATGAATTGTTTAGCAGCCGAACAGTGCCAAGAGCGTGCTATAGTGGTCGGGAGTGATAGAGTGGGATAGCATTAATAAGGTATTCGCACTTTGTTCAGCGCTCGTCGAGCCTGCAAACGTTCCAGTAATCTGACTCGGGACGAATGATGTCCCATGCAAATCTTCCGGCTTTAACATAGGAAGGGTGTGAAGCTGTGAATCGATTGTGGCAAGCGGTACTATTCTTCTTTAGTGTAGTGAGTTTGAGGTGAGTTGTCAATGACTAGTATCTTTAGGGTTACAGTTCAGCTCAACTAAATTGGATTATACAGCGATACAGCGCTATATTGCTATTTGTGCAAATATATTGTGACGTATAACGTATATTATTATACAATAAATCAATAAAATTCATTTTATTACAGGAAAGCTTGTCTTATAAAATAACATTGACTATACAATTAAATCACAATAAAGTTATAATAAGTTTAAATAAAATAAACATACAATAAAATAAATCACAAATAAAATATTAAAGGTACAATTTTTTTCCAAATAAAGATGAAATTGCCGAGCAAAATTATTGACACGTATTCTTGGTTTCTCATATTTTCTTGGTGGTGAATAAATTACAATAATATTATGTAATATAAGTACCTAAAGTTTCTGAACTTTGTTGAAACCGATGTGAGCTGCATACTTGGAGAGCCTTGAATGTTTACTGATCAACTTCGCACAGAATTCTGAATTATTAATTTTGTTTACTTTCTGGTGTCAGCGAAGTATGATGGGTAATTTAGAAGACTTTGTGAGATAAATTTTACTTGATTGTGTTTACATTTGAAGACGTCAGAAGACTCTTTACGTTGTGTAAGGGAATTATTCATAGGAAGCTGCATATATCTTACGTGTTGAGAACGTTGTTCTATTGTTTTTGTTGTTGGTTGTAATTGGCCTTTGTTTTCAACAGACATAACATCACGCCTGTAATCCCTGAAGGATTAGGCAGAGGTGTAACAAAAAGTATACCCACAATTTTTTTTTGAATCATGTTTCTACAAATAAAGGACTTACTTACTTATACATTTCACCAGTTATGTTTAGGTTCCATGTAATAGGGGACGAGCCTATTGCCATCGATCGGGCACAAATCCAGACTCCGAGGCTGCTACTGAGAAATTCCTGATGGAAAAACCCAATAACACTTTGCCCGACCTGGGTCGAAACCTACACTCTAGGTCCAAGATCAAGTATAATCACACCACTCGATCACCATTCTTCCTACCTAAAATTGAACAACAAGCAAAATGCCTTTTTCCAAATATCTTTTAATACATTTCGTTCAATTCAAACTGATCTCAAGGAAGGATATTCGTTGGAAACATTTTCTTTATCTGTTTAATTTATTGGAAGGGATATAGCCATTAGTGTGTGGTATTGGCAGCCGAGTACTGAAGGGGATTGGCTTAAAAGGTTAGGGTTATGAAGAGGGAAAGAGACGGCGATACGCAACCTGTTATCATGGATTCAGTATTATTATATTTCAATACTAGTTTCTAGTGTCGTGATGGCCCAGTAGTTAAGGCGCCCGCCTCTCATGCATGAGGTTGTGGATTCAAATCCCGGCCAGTACCAATGTGAATTTTTCAATTAATATGTACGTTCTGAAGTTTATCTTGGACTTCACTGGCTTCGGTGAAGGAAGACATCATGAGGAAACCTGGACTTACTGTTCCACTCAAACCATGTCAGAGGCCCTTAAGGCGGTTCAGTAACTCTGACACTAGGGTGGGGTCGTAAGACCTTACTGCACATACGATAAAAGAAAGAATACTAGTTTCGGAGGAAACCTGGACCTATACCAGCCTATTACTGTCCCATTCAAACCATGTCAAAGGCCCTTGAGGCGGTTTAGAAACTCTGACACTAGGGTGTGTGGGGCCGTAAGACCTTACTGTCCACATAATAAAGAAGAAGAGAACTAGTTTGTGCCCGTGACTTCATCCGCGTCAAAGTTGATTCCTTTGCGGTTTTAGGGGGCGACCCTATTGTCATCAACCGGTCACAAATCCAGACTCCGAGGCTGCTACAGAGAAATTCTCCATGAAAAAACCTAATAACACTTTGTCCGACCTAGGAATCGAACCCAAGACCTCATGCTCAGCAGTCACGCTTTGCGACTTCTAGACCAACGAGGTAGTCTAACCAGACCTCTAATATTGTTTCATCCAATCTATTGTCAATTTTCCATTACTGCTCTATAATGAGATTTCATTCATCCCTAAAATACTAATACAATATCAAAACCAAATTGTCTTTCTCATACACAAAGCAATATTCAGAAGGCCTAGCACAAATATGCGAAGTAAAGGCAACGGTAATGCGATCGATTTTTAAAATGGAAAAGACCGTTACGTTTTTTTCCATTTTAAAAATCGATTTTATTTAGTTTGAAGACTTTTTTTAGGCAAAATCGTACTTTGCTCTCTCTCTGGTCATGTAGGATTGCCCTCCCATCGGACTACGAGATTGAGGGAAGAGGGAGTGCACCTGTGTTTGCACACACACTCACGCACTATAATATCATCTACGTATTTGGCTAATCTCCATTGAGTTTAGCTGTCATAACAAATTCGATCGTGACATCGAAATTATTATTACGTTATGTATGAAATCTATCGTTATATTAAAAATAGGAAAGTAACTATGTCTCTCTATCTGCCTGATACGCTTTTACGACGAAACCATTTAACTGATTTCAGTAAAATTTGGTATGAGGTTAGTTTAAACTTTAAGAAAGGACATAGGGCTAATTTTTATTCCGCGACGATCGACATTTACGCTGGCGATATCGCGGCTAAAGATAGTTAAACCATAATGTATTTCCATTCCAAAAATGGACTGGAATAGTTATAGGTACGTTTGCATTAGTGCGCATGTGCTGTGCCTACGGTACCTGAAATACGCGGTAATTATTCAACGTACGAAGTACGTACGGCGCCTGAATATCAATAAGACGTTGCCAGATTTCCTTTTGCTAAAGAATGGTGCTTATAATAAACATATTACTATCAACCGTGGTAAGTTTCTGGAGTTGTGTGCTTTGACAGGTACATATTTTGTTTGTAATTAATAAATGACGGGCCTGAACAAAAAATAACATTACTTTAACCTTATTATAAGCTTATTTTAAGGACGTCATGGTACTAAAAGTCAAAGTAATATTATAATAATATAGTTTTAAGAGCTTGTGGTTGGCCCCCTAGTTGGTCTAGTGGTTAGCGGCCCTGACTGCTAAGCCGGAGGTAGTTCCCAGCCGGGTTCGATTCCCACCCAGGACAAACTTTGTGTGATGAGCATGATTGTTAGTTCTTTGTCTGGGTGTGATTTAACTATATTATGTATGTATTTATAAATTATATAAGTATGTATATCAGTTGTCTGGTTACCATAACACAAGCTCTGCTTAGCTTGGGATCAGATAGCCGTGTGTGAGTTGTCCCAAGATATTTATTATTATTATTTATTATTATAAATAAATTATAAAAGGGAAGATTATATAGAACTACATAGCTGACCCAAAAGACGTACCATCGTCCTTTCCGAAAAAGCAGCGCCATATTTAAAATGGTATTTTAAATTTAACATTTCCATTTTATCATTCCGACAGCAGCGCCACCTACGGGGTCCAATTATGTTTTTAAACAATCCAGGAACCCATTGATATACACACAAAATTTTATCCGAATCGGTCCAGTCGTTTAGGAGGAGTTAGTGACAATCACACATACAGAAGAATTATACATATATATTAAGATTTGTAGTTTTGTTTGTAATGGATAAACTTAAAAACTACTGAAGCGGTTTTAATTTTTTTTCCTCTTATGGAAAGGTTCCGTGCAAAAAATCCACGCCTAAATCTATCTATCAGCTCTTTTATAGTTATATAAAAGATGTAAAGTTTATCTGCAGCAATAATTTCTCATCTTTACTTAAAAACACGACGTTTTTGCATATTATTCTCAAAATAAATGTCAAGGTTCCCAGAGACCCTGTTTACGTTACAACGGACGTTCCTAAATAAAATCAACTTTCAATATTTATGACAAGCACGAACCGGTGTAAAACGTCACCAGTCATTATAAGTACAACAGATTTGCGTACTGAGGGAAATCTTCGTCAACACACCGCACCCGAGATAAAACTGAAATTAAAACAGACCTTAAACCTTATTTCACAACCATTGCTGGCTTGTAAAGACAGACGAAAATTATCTCGGTTCCAAACCGCCAATGGACGTTGGGTTAAGCGAAGTTGTAGTTTTTAAAATGTAGGTTGACAGTGTCGTGGTAGGTAGTGAGAAGTGTTTGCAAAGCAAGCTAAGCTGTCTAAGGAATTAGGAGCCTCTAAGTATTCACGGACGCTGAATAAGTGCGCGCTTTGATGTCTCACAAACTGCTGTTTGTGAAGTACGGAGGACCAGTTACTCAGGTAATGGGTTAGGGGCCTGTTTCACAACAGACATTGACACTTTCAAAATTAGAAGAGAATTTATATGGACTGCTGCTCATGCTCTGTCGCCTCTCTTTTAATTGGCTACAAAAACACGCAGACTAGACAAACAAAGAATATTGTGTAACTTTGGCACTGGTTGCAAAAACTAGGCTACCTTATGAGGTATAGACTACACTGGATGTGTTTTTACTCCACATAATTTAACTGTGACTGTCTCGTTGGTCTGTGGTCGCAAAGTGTGACTGCTGAGCATAAGGTTTTGGGCTCGATTCGGTCGGGCAAAGTGTTATTGGGTTTTTCCATCAGGAAATTCTCAGTAGCCACAGAGTCTGAATGAAATATTATTATGCCAAACCGTCATTATTACGTGTTTAAAAAAAACAGTTAAATACTAAAAGGACTGATTTTTTTATTGTAAAATCTACTCATTGTTTTTTTTTCTCTTTTAAACAAAATAAATCCGTTGCATCTAACTAGAAACATAAACTCGTAGTGCAGCAAACAATCGCTCAGACACTGCGACAATCGTGTCGTCAAATTGATTATAAAACCCTAACAAAACTATTATAGAATGCTACACAAACCGCTAACAGTGATGGTGTGACAAAGCAAGACCGTAATTCGTTAATTAAACGCAGTTAAATGTGCAACTTGAATAAGCTTATGCGGCTGCTATTACGTGTAGCCATAGAAATTAATGGTGATCGAAAGTGTCAATAGATACCTAACCTGCCCACAGAGCATTGTTGAAACGGAATTAATATGGGACTAAAAAACATAACTGGTGAAAGGTGGGTGTACTAATGGGTACACCTCTGCCTAACCCTTCGGGGATAACAGGCGTGATGTTATGAATTAAAATCTCTATTGGTGAATTTAGCTGCAGCGAGCACGAGGCGAGCTGTCATATGACTGATTGACTGATATGATGTGATCTATATCTAATATCGCTAATACATATATCAAATAGAGCTCTGATTATTAATCTTAGTTTTAGTAAGTTAACTATGTATCCAATTTTTTATGAGAAATAAAGTTGTTCTTAAACCTAATATAACTAGTTTTTGCCCGGGGCTCTGCTCGCTTTTATTTCGTATTAATCAATCAATTCGGGTTGTTAGCTAATAATTAATTAAGTGATTTTTGTTTGAATATCCTTGATTTTCTCGTGACTGTTATTGCAATACCTGTTTGATTTTATGACACCCTAGTACATTTTTTTGGGTAATCCAAACACCGGTCTATGCTTCTGGACTCATAAAAAGTATTAGGTATAATTATCCTAGCGGCATAAAATATACTTAATGACCAGCTTTTCACATACCTACTAAATATAAATAAAAAAATATATATATAAAAATCGGTCGAGCCGTTTCAGAGGAGTGTGTCCACAAACACGAGACACGAGATTTTTCTAGATAGATCCCATTTTAATCTACAAGTCGTTCAAAGAATGAAGCCACTTACTAACATAGACAAAGATGACGTCCCTAGTCTAATTACAAGCTACACATATGTTGCAGCTGCAGCAATTTCGCTTGGAATTCTGTCCAGCACTAGAGGGGGAGCAGCGTGCAGATAAAAGTAAATTATCGTGCATATTTCCCAGAGGGACAGGCAGCGTCATTGCGAGAAAGTAAAATTCTACTCGGGAATGATATTTTTTGGTGCTTGCAAAGTTTATTAATGTTGCGGTTTATTCTTGGAGATTTTGTTGAACATCTATCTGTACTAATATTATAAATGCGAAAGTAACTCTGTTTGCTTGTCTGTTACGCTTTCATGACTAAACTACTGAACCGATTTTGATGGAATTTGGTATAGGGTAAGTTTAAACCCTTCTTCTAAGTTTCCCTTAGACTAAACGTCCAAGTTTCCTCACAATGTTTTCTTTCACCAATGTCGGTGGTGTCCAAGCGAAACTTAGAAAGTACATGAGTGTATTAAAACCATCTCATTTGTACTTGTCTAAATTTTAACCCATAACCCTCGTATGAATCATGAATTTTTGACCATATGTACTTTTTGTGTAGAAATAGACGAAGGCTAGGGAAAAAAAATTGAGGAAATTATAAAAAAAAACTTTGCCTCTTATTGAATGAAGTCGAAACTATTCGCATACAGTACACGCATTTCTCATAAACTGGCTGGCGGCTAGACGCTAGATATGATAGGATAGTAATAATATGAACTTCATCGAATGCCAGCACTGCCAGCTGTAGACGTGCAGCTATTCCTTAATAGCTGTGTTTTAATGTGCAGCTGATTTGAATAAGCCTTATGTCGTATTACGTGTGCTGATAGCAATGTTTTGCAATGAAGTGCCTTGATGCGGCTTGTTAACTGGCAGAAATTGTCACGTAAGGAAAAAGCGTTATGCCCTCTCCAGGCGACCTTTCGTGTTTCTCTCTGACTCTTTCTATTATATTTCTTTTGAAGTAGATAAAGATTAAAATACAATTATTATGCCTTACGAATGGTGAGGGTCTTCAGAAAGGTTAGGTGCGCAGTACTCGTAACCAGCGTGCTTGCTGGACGAGATGTATGAACGTGGATGAGTCGAAAGAATTATGCAGGGATTGGTGGCGTTCTGTGGTTTCTGCCTACCCCCATGGGAAAAGGAGTGAGTTTATGTACGTGTATGTATATGTCTGATATTACCCAAAGCATTATAAGTGGTAGTGGTTTGATATGTTGCCGGACGTCTTAACAGGATACCGTGGCCCCGGAACGTAAAGGGCAACAGAAGGAACAGGGTGGTTTTTTAGTCAATAAAAGTCTGACAGTCCCTTCCGTCCTACAGTCCTTTCCCTACCCAGAGCAGAAGAAGTTATTTGATAATTCTGACCACCTAAAAAAAAAAACCACAACAAGTTACTATAATTTAAAAAATTCAAAAACACGACTGCAAATATTGCACATATTTGTACTTTGTTTACTCGTCAGTTTTTTTTACGACGTTTTTTATTTACAGTGTTATATATTTTTTAAATCTACTTGTCAAATTCTAGACGATAAACATAGACACAACCAGATTCATTAAAAAAAAAATTAAGGCTGGTATTATATTACGTTTTAAAGTGACCACAGAGGATTCTTTTTATTTTTAACTAGCCTATGTTACTCGGAACGATGCAAGGATTGTATCGATACCCCATACATCTAAATCGGTTCAGGCGTTCAAAAGTTATGGTGGAATAAAGAATCTCACATACATACATACATACATTAACCCTGAACACATAACACTCCTTTTTTTGGGGCAGTCGTGTAATAAAATGTTCATCCATCGAAATATCAATAGCCTCCAATTCCTATTCTCAACTGAACACGTAATAGCAGACGTGCATTTATATTAAGAGCAACACAACGTCAACCGTTGACTTAGCGCGATTGGTCTAATTGCTCGCTCTGCATGCATCCATCGCACACGTTGCTCATTGCTCCGTAGCTCCATTGCTCCGCTCAGCTAATACAATTTAAAGCGATTGCTCCTTGATCTGCTGTCTGTGGTACATTGAACACCACGCTTGCTTATTGTCTGTTCTGTCATCCAATTATCTTTCTTTGTAGCAGAGTGCTCGCGGTATGTGTATTTTGTTGCTCGTGACTAAAATCGTATTATTTTGTTAATGCTGCATTTGTCAAGATTAGTTGTTATAGTAGCTGTTTTCTCATCTCACCTCTCTATTTTAGAAAAATAATATTGTGAGGAAGTGTCCGTAAGAGAGCTTTGTTGTCGGTGTAGCATATTTGGCGGTCCAAAAAATGTGCAATAGATGCATAAAATTACTGTTTTTCTGAAAAAGATAATATAATATTTTTTTTGTGTCGGTTAAGGTTAAAATACAAGTATTGTTCCTGCTATTGCTTAACGCATTATTTTTTCTACAACTAAAAAACTGTATTTTACTATTTCTTTTAGTTTAGGTTTTACGGCAAAATGCTCCCCACGCGATTACTCACGTTTCATTGAAAGACACGAAAACTCTAGGGTTAATATAGATTGCATTCATAGACACCAGAAATCCGGATCATGAAAGGACCATTGGTCCTTTATGCCACAACCATGTGCAGAATCTACTCGAATAACTTTTTGTACCTACAACACATGTTCGGTTTTTAACTATGGGCACACTGGATTGGCTTGTAAACTTCGGCTTTAAATTTCAAAGCCTGTCAGCGTGAACACACACAATTTTATCCCTTACACAAATATTACAGGCAGGTGTGTACTTTTTCTGTGTATTCTGTGTACTGTGTTGTGTACAGAGGTTTAAACTAGGGTTAAAGGTTTGGAAGAATTGGCAGGTTGTGTATCAAAACAAATGAATGTTGTTATTGGTACCATTCAGAGTGCCCTGTTGCGTTTTTGGATTTTCTAACAGACAATATTTGTCAGTTGTACAGGCTGGTTTTATTTAGAAATTGTTTTAACTTTTTTTTTATTTTGAGTGAATAAGGACATAGAAATGCTACAAATTGGTAAAAATATTTTGTGAAAAATAAAATTTTGTTTTCGTTAAATAACAGTTATAATTTAACCGATTGGATAATTAAACAAACAGCTATTAGAAAAATACAAAATTCCAAAATCACTATCCACAAAAACACACCATTTTTGAAACGTTCTTTAATAATAATTGTCTTCCCAAAAAATCAGAACACACCACAATATTTCGTCCTGAGATCCGCAAATGAACTGCGTGACGTCATCCCCCCCAAGAGCCCCAAAATTGCCTCGTATGATTAAACGTAAGGATTTGCAAGACGAATGCTCTGCCTCGAAGACGAATCACCATTGCGTTTGTTAGAGACATTATGTTTACCTACCTTATTAGCATTTGGTGGGTAATTTCTGGTTTATTGGTCCTTCGAGTCCTGTTCTAAAAGTTTGGCCTATTCCGTCAAGATTAGGGTGTATTCTGGCGATAAATTAAGAGTATTTTTTGCTTAGAATAGGACCTAAGAGAACTATTACCAATAGTTCTACTAGATGTAATTGACTGGTAGGCTATTAGAACCTCGTTACAAAGTTTTGTTAAAAGTTTATTTTATCACTTTTCTCGTTCTTTACGTAGACAAAACGATTTAAATACAAAAGTAAAATATCGGAGATTGAAGATAACAATCTTAGTGTCTGCCACCTGCGCGAGAGTTGGTGAAACAGTTTTAAAATCATGCACACAATTTGACAAATCCTAATAATAATGATTAACTAAAACAAACTGGCATATCAACTGGCACAAGTAAATAAAAAATCCTCAGCATCGCTCTCAACTGGCAATGTGCCCAAGAGACTGGTGGCAATGCCATGTTCGATTGCAATGCTAAGCTTCTGGTCAAGGTAGAAAAGACCAGGACCACCTTGACAGGCAGCTGTTGACAGGCTACCTAAAGCCTTGTCCATCTTTATATCAAACAAAATTCATTCGCTGCTGGAGGTTCAAATGACTGATCCTGCGTTCTATTCTTAATATTACCTAAAATAATGCATATAAACCATCAAATTCTACAGAAAATCGCAGCCGAAACCAACTCCATAGTTACTTATCATTACTAACTTAACGTGTCTTACATCTGCAAGAGGTAACCCACCTCTTCCATGTACTACTGGACGCACTGCTGCACAAGTTATAATTAAGGAAAATTTAATGCACCTCCTTGGGGCTCGGATGCGCCGTCGGCAATTAAACCTTAGTTATGACGTCGCGAGGAAACCACGCAGGACATGCTAATGGATATTCTGTGCGAGAACGTTGAACGTTTTTTTAAGGAAATGCCATTTTTGTGTTCGATGTCATTCAACGATAGAATTTTTTTTCTCTATAAGTATGTTTTGTCACTGATTTGTTAACTTATTAGCTCTCAAATTAGAATAGTTACTGTTTTGGACAATATGGCTTCTTGGTAGTATTGTATCAATAGACTAGACATACGTCTATTTCTGAAAGAGGTTAATTGGCAACTAAAATATATACGTTCATAACTACATCTCTTTATTAACGTTAACATTTTCAGCTTCTTTTATGGCCCTTTTTTATTTTATTATCTTTATTTTTATTTATGGTTTTTTATTGGTTTGCGGTTTGGAAAGACACCAAACAAGTTTATGGTCTACCAATTCCTTGGGTACATCTGCCTAAGATATCTTCTACGTTGCTACTCAAGAATCTTACCTCTTTCCATAAGCTTGAACAAGCCAACGTTCAAGGCAGTCCCGTACACAATTTCTTCCCGTATATCCCCGCTGGTCACCGACACGTCGTAAATCGCGCTGTATTTTCAACTACCTCCCACTTTATTAATGTGGGGAACGAGTACAACCTTCATTTTACTCTATTAAGCGGTCACTCGAGACAGAATAGCCGGTTTACTACGTAAAAAACTTCTTTGGTGTGAATTTGGGTGATTCTTTAGATGGCATTCAAAAGTGCCTTTTAATAAAACTAATAATTTCACTTTGAATATTTGACAAGCGAATAGCTGCTACAAATTCAAATGATAAAATAAACAATAGGTTCATCAACAATGATTTGAAAAGCAACATTATAGGTATCTCATTGGCTAACAAAGCACGCTTGATAAAATGGCGTCGATATTCAGGGTTGCACGATTTGCATATCAACGGGCTCAAACGTCAATTTAATAGCGAGCTAACTGTTAACGCGTGGGTTTGCGTTAACACTTTTTATACAAAGTACAATGTGATGATGGTCTACTGGATAAGGCTCCATCAGAAGTGAGTTTTGCTTTGACCTTGGACCCACTGGTGAGTATATTTGGGTGGACCATGGAAAGGGGCATAACTATACAGGGTCATTGAAAATTTATCCGAAACCTGAAAAGGGGTCATTGTACTCATCATTTTGAACAACTTTTACTATGGGACCAACCCTAAAATCATAAAAAAATATCAGCTGTTCCCTACAAAAATGCTACATAAAAAATCGTTATGTATGGATCTGCAGATTTTTTTTTTCATGATTTCATAGTTAGTTGGTCCCATAGTGAAAGTTATTCATAATTATGAGTACAATGACCCCTTTTCAGGTTTCGGGACAATTTTCAATTACCCTGTATAGTTATGCCCAGGAATTCAAATTACGAATGAATGAACAACACTCGAAGTAGATTTTTATTCTAAAAATCATTTATCATTTTTACTCGTTCGTATATTGGATTTTTTTGTTTCCAATCGACTGTTAGTGAACAAAATGGAAGTCTGAGCTGCTTGCAGTGCCGCGTAAGCAGCTTATGAGCTTTGTTTCTTTCTGTTTGAAAACGTTATTTTCTGTGGATTGTATAATACTGACTGCTCAAACTCAAATAAGAATTATTATTTCAAACTAGTAATACTCCATGATTTTATCCACGTTAAGTAATGTATTTCTTGCCTGCCGGGGTTGCGGGACGTCTTAACAGGATACCGTGGCCTCGGAACGCAAAGGGCAACAGAAGGAACAGGGTGGATTTTAGTCAGTAAAAGTCTGACAGTCCCTTCCGCCCTACCCAGGGCGGAAGGAGTCATTTGATGATTTTTACCACCTCAAAAAAAAAAAAAAAAAAAAATAATGTATTTCTTGGATTACTGCTCCGCTCCCGTGTGATAGCGTAATGTTGTATACCTGGCTCGGTAACCGCGATTTTTTTAAATCAGACTATATTCCATACGTTCTATGATGGTGCGGGTGACATATGTCACAATTTCATCTATGGATGTCAGAATCCTATAATTATGTCAGTGACCTGTCATTATTTGTTTTAGGTACTAGTTATTTACTTACTTATTTACTGATTCCGTATTTTACGACTGTGATATTAGTGTGCAGTTAAAATATTTAATCATGATAGTAAATCCTCGTAACGTTCAAGGAAAAGCAAAAACTTAATTTGTCGTAATCCTTTTTATTGATTTTTATTTTCTATAAATATTTAAAGATGTAATTTATTTGTATGTTTATATAATTTTATTATTACTGTCTTATAATGGAGAGTTATCTACACTAATATTATAAAGAGGAAAAAGTTGTATTTTTGTTTGTTTTTAATAGATAAACTCAAAAACCAGTGGACCAATTTAAAAAAATCTTTCGCCATTAGGAAGCTACATTATCTGCAAGTAACAAGGCTATATTTTATTTTATTTTTGCGTGGACGAAGTCGCGGTTAAAAGCAATAATTAAATAATTAAATTATCTTAACCTTTTTGATGGGAACCGAATGATCCAACATGCGCCACCATCAGCGAGACATTCGAGTGGGCGGAATGCTGGCTGGTGAAAACATAAGGAGCATTATTTCTGTCCCTAAAACAAGAGATTTTAGGACAAATTCTTTTTTACGTTTTCAGCGCTTCAAAGCAAGGGCTTTAAAGCGCTACGCGTACACAATGTCTAGCACCTGGTCATTACAAATATAAGCTACATAATCATTTTCTATCCTGCCAGCAACACAGACTGCATTAGGCACTGCAATCTTCAAGCCTAGTACACACGTACGTGGCTTTAAGGCAGTATCAACAACGCTTGTTGACGCTGTTCTGTACCAAGCCTTGTTTACGAAAACGTAGTGCACGACTGTACAATGTATGTGTTCACTTGTCTACGCGAATGTACGTAATTATGTGTACATTTTCAGGTGGATACAAAGGTAGGCTTATACTAACATGGTGTCGTGTGCTTTGGTAATTGAAATTAGCGTGTGTTATTTTTTTTTCTCATTTTTGCTCATTTATTTAACTGCCTCGTTGGTCTAGTGGTCGCAAGCTCGACTGCTGTGCATGAGGTCTTGGGTTCGATTCCCAGGTCGGGCAAAGTGTTATTGAGGTTTTCCATCAGGAATTTCTCAGTAGCAGCCTCGGAGTCTGGATTTGTGCCCGGTTGATGGCAATAGGCTCGCCCCCTATTACATGGGACTAAAAACATAACTGGCGAAATGTGGGTGTACTAATTGGTACACCTCTGCCTAACCCTTCGGGGATTATAGGCCTGATGTTATGTTATTTATTAAAAGTTTTTTTTTTATAATTTAATCCTCATGGTTTAGTTATTATTTTTTTCTAGCTATTGCTCGCGACTTTGTCTGACTCAAAGTCGGTTATCGCGGACGCAGACGAAGTCGCGGAATAAAAAGTAGCTTATGTTTTTTCTTGGGTTTTGAATTTACCCCGTAACAAATTTCATCAAAATCGGTTCAGTTATTCAGTTGTAAAAGCATAACAGATAGACAGAGTTACTTTCATATTTATTATGAATATTTTTTGTAAACTCACTATTTGTACATAAAAATCTGTAAAGTAGGATTCTATAATTTAGAACAACGCTTTAGTATAATATGTAAGTGCTGTAAACTTTTATAAGTGACAAATTCACCATAATTCTTACAAATGTTCGTCTCATTATATTTATGTTATTAGTGGATAAGTAGTTAGAGTACCTATAAACAAAGCCAGTGTTAAAAAATTGCATGAGACGGGCCACCTGTTCTCAAACTTTAAACATTAAAAAGTACTCTCCAAGGAAAATAGTCCACAAACATAATCGCATAAATATTTATCTTTTTTTTTCACCCTACAAGTAACTTTTATAAGTTTGGACTTAAGTAAGTGGAATGTTATTCGATTCGCACATTGTTTATTCAAAAACTTTTATGATTAAGTCTCGGAATTGAATTTACCGAGAGCGGTAGGACGAGCTCAAGTGTTTCGGGACATACTGCTTCGAAAAATTACGGGAGACAACGGTTTTTGTACTTATTTGTCCCTTTACTCGACTCTACGAGCGAGTAGGTACGGGAAACGTGTTTGATTACGGTTGAAAGTAGCCAATGTGCGATACAGATTTTTTGCTCTGCCTTAATTCATGTGCTGGTATTTCATTTTTTATAAATGATCTAAATGAAATGTCGGTATGTCCCAGCTGTTAGGAGGCACCCCGCTTCTCATGTATGCTGTGGAATCGAATCTAAGCAAGTGCCAAAGTGAATTTGCTGCTTTTTGTTTACATAACATCATAACATCACGCCAAGACCTCATGCACAGCAGTCGCCCTTGCGACCACTAGACCAACGAGGCGTGCTTTTTGTTTATGACAGTATTTTAGAATACATCTCTTACAAAGAACAGAATCGTCTCGTTGCGTATGCGGTAGGCAGTGTCCGGCTACTATATACTCGCGCGACACAGCCACGTTCTTCCCTACTGTCTTTCACTGTTACTGTGTGTATGCGTGATCATCCTCCTGCCCAAGTCCCGCCAAAATCCAACGGCAAGATGGTTAGTTAAAATTCGAAAAGCAGCTACAAAAAGACCATTCTATTTTAACATTGATTAAATAAATAATTGGGAAAAGGCTAGGCAGATTGATTCGAGAATCACTAGCATAGTAATTATCTTATTGAATTTGACAAGAACGCAAAACTGTACCTTGAAGGTTGATCAATCTGATGATGAAGATTGTAGCTTGACAGAGGTTTTGACCAGCACCCATTAAAATGTCAGACATTAAATCATTTCGGACAGTCGTAAAGCATATACACGTCAGCCATCCTTCACGTCAATATGTCCACGCATAGCGTAGTAACTTGTTTATTGGTTCGTATTTGTCAATCCAATCGGTCGGTGTGTGTCAATAAAAAATATTTTCGTAATCCCGGGCCGATGCCGATGTTGTCCTATAAAGAATATAAAAAGAAAATGTTTAAGGAAACTGACGATGAAATATAAAAAAGTGTTTTTGTAAAACTGTGAATTTGTTGTGATTTATCGTATAAAAATATGTTGACTTATCCATAATGAGCACGCATTATGGAGGGAGACAATTTTGAGCTAGAGAATTCTAAGCACGTTATCAAAGTAACTCTGCTAGACCACTTAATAATTGAATACCTATTTTGTAGTCAAAGTCAAAGTCAATTTTTTTACAGATTATTTGGTTCGATTATTGAGAACTGATCGCGCCTATGTCAACTAAGAGAGGCAAGTACTAAATTCAGGCTCAAAATTACGCTCCGACGAACATACTTTAACAGGACATCCGTCCCCTTCTGTATACAAAATTGAATAGTAAATATCACACACGAGTGAACAAACTTAAAATAAATTCGAAACAAACAAAAACTTTCACGAAATAAAATTACCATCGCGACGCACAACTTATTACGCATCAAATTGAACAATTCAACGTTACTCAAACTTCTTCCAATTTAGACCCCCGCGGGCCTGACGCAGCGGATACATAGAATTTTCCACTCAGTATACATGTCAAATGTCTTTGTGATTCTCAAAGTTTACCCCCACGCAGTGACGGAGCGCAGAAATGATAAATGACAGCGGCTAATGAGAGCCCATCAGAAGTTACTGAATTATTTCAATGATGAAGCTGAATGTGGGGTGTGTTGTGTTCTGACTTTGAGTTGTGTTGTTATTTTCTTTTTGTGTACCGGTTTTGTTGATTGAGGGTTTTAAGTGTGTTCTATAGAGTCTTTATCTACTAACAGTCATATAAAGATTGTATAAAGATATATGACATGTTAGATTTTTATAGTCTTTATCTATTTATAGTCATATAAAAGTTGTATAAAGATGCAACAAATAGCCGTTAAGTACGTTTACAACATTAAACAAAAAATATTGTTGGGAAAATATTAAATTTTTGTTGTTAATAATCACTGTTTAAGGTGGCGCGCAATGTAATGCACGCAAAACATTTTACTTACGAGTTTAAGCAACTGTGCAGTGTTATGTTGTTTTCTTTTTTCATCTATGTCAAAATCAAAGTCAAATAATTTATTTTATTTACACTATTTAAAGGCACTTTGACGACATCATCATCATTCTCCCGAAATGACGCCATTTTGACATGTCCTATGCTTCAACGAAACCAATAATTGGTTCATAATTGGTAACAAAAAAAGATCACCGCCTTCAAAAACCACAAAATAAAAAATAACTTTAGCTAGGAAGTCGGCGGCTTTGGTTTTATTTCTTGTTATGTAGGTATTGCCACCGACTTCCAAGCTAAAGTTATTTTTTATTTTGTGGTTTTTGAAGGCGGTGATCTTTTTTTGTAAAAAAGCTTTTTATTTTTCACTTTTTAGTGCTTGTGCGTTAATGTTTGAAATCCTTACATAAAGCCCTTTCAAACAATACCTCACACGATATATTTAATTTTGGAAAGTGGTAAGAGGGGGGTTGACGTACCCCCTCCCCACTTCCTTCAGTCAGTCATGGACTACACGTTTAAACAAAGCAATTTTTCTTGTTACGGCGGTTCTGCTGTGATTTTATAAGGAGTTCCGTTCCATATCTCCAAAGTTCATCATCAGATCATGACAATATTCCTATGGGACCTATTCGGGACTATACTCTTTCAAACATAAAAAGAATCATCCAAATCGATTCATAATTGGCGGAGTAATCGTTGAACAAACACACAAAAAAAAACCGTTGGTTACGATAATTATTATCGTAACCAACGGTTTTTGATTATTACTCTTTTTTTCTCTTAATTTTGTCGTATTGGGTTTGGAAAAAATACTATTATTAAACCACACCGGCAATAATATATTATGTGACCGACAGTTCCTACAATTTTAACTATAAACCAATTTAAATTTACTCTTTACAGATTCAGCTACAAAGATCAAACAACATTTCATTTAAAACGCCTCTTTTTCAATACAGAAATTGTTTGAAACTGAGCCAAAAATTATTCAAATGACTTATATCAAGGACGTCCATTTTCAGCGAGGCTTGGCATTATCCTTTGCTTGCAAACGAGGATAAAAATAGGCTTAAGTTAAGATCACTTAGGGACATAAAGAAGGTACTGAATGTGGCCTTGATGTGCCGTGACATGGATAAGTGTCTATAGAATCTACATTTTTAATTTATCCTTCTTTCTTATTTGTGGTAAACGTTTCGTGCGTCTCGGTATGTCGTACGTAAGTTGGGCTTTTGACACTACGAATCAATTGGCATATAATATGTCAAAATGCGATTCTGTATTGCAAAAAAAAAACCTGTGACATCACTTACTGTTTAACAGTGGGTGTACTAATGGGTACTGCACCTCTGCCTATCCCTTCGGGGATTACAGGCGTGATGTTATGTATGTATGTGATTTTAAAGGAACTACCTACAAATCGAGTTTTGAACTTCAAATGAACTGAAAATTAATCGGGTTTTTAGGGTTAAATTATAAAGTATTTTTTGGGAACAATTGGTTAATGGCATAAACTAACCAATCGTCATAAGGTTTAACTTTCTAGGGACCATCCATCCAACACCACCAAAACAGAACAATCTGTTGTTTTAACACCATTCTACCACCATCTTTAAAAACAAAACCTAACCTAACAAACAGAACGCAAACTTAATTCATTATTTAAATCCAGTAATAATTCGAGAAAACCAATGTAACGCCATAATGGAATCACTCACGATTCATTCGAGATACTTCGTCCCAAATAATTATGCTTCAAAGTACTACGTCACAAGTTGTCCCAACTTTCGGGCCCGGACCGAGAAGTTTTTTATTTGTAAATCGCCAATCCGAAAGAAATTAACATTTTTTTCTGACAGCCAACAAGGATTACGTTCCCTTTATTTTCGGCGCTCTTTTGTTTACTAAAAATGCGGTTTTGGTGTTAGTTTTAATAATAAGAATGTTTTTCAAAGTTGGAAGGAACAGGAAGGTTTTCGAGATTTCACAATTTAAAAAAAAGTCGGAATGAGTTTCTTTCCCTTTCAATGCCTCATTGGTACGGCTGAGTACCAGGTCTTGGATTTATTTATTTATTTAAACTTTATGCAACAAAAAGGTACAAAGGCCGACTTAATGCCTTAGGCATTCTCTACCAGTCAACCAAAAGGGGGTGAAGAGATGACATGGCAGGTGCTGAAAAATTTTACATGAAAAAAAAGACAAAAAAGAGATTTAAAATCATTGAAAACAAATAATATTCTAAATAAATTTAGACGTACACAAGTACTAAATAACTACAATTCATGTATAATTAATGGCTATACATAAACTCATATAAACCATATATAATAAATGGGTTTGATTCCCAGGTCAGGCAAAGAGCTATCTGGTTTTTCCAGCAGGAACTTCTCTGTAACAGCCTCGGTGTCTGGCTTTGTGCCCGGTTGATGGCAATAGACTCGACCCTATGGGACTTAAATATAACTGGCGAAATGTGGGTGTACTAATGAGTACATCTCTGCCTAACCCTTCGGGGATTACAAATCGGGTCCTTGAGAAATCCTGACCTTCGCAATGTATACGGGTAACGTAATGGATATGATAAGGGAAGACCGATGTTAGTCTATCGGATTTCTAATATTTTTTCTTATTTGGTTACAAGATAGGTAAGGCATATGTTTAGCGTCGATTCATGTTACTGAATTTTTTTTTGAGGCTCTTAAATCAACATTCCCAACTACGTTGGGGTCGGCTTCCAGTCTAACCGGATTCAGCTGAATACCAGTATTTCACATAGAGCGACTGCATATCTGCCCTCCACATCCCAGTAACTGGTTAATTCGATACCCTTTGGTAAGACTGATTGTCAGACTTTCGGGCTTCTGATTACCCGTAACAACTGTCAAAATTCTACGTATGACAGCCAAGACCAACGGATTAACGTGCTTTCCGAGGCATGTAGGAATCTCGGTGTGTAAAGATAGTCACCTATCCACAGATCAACTCTGGCAAGCGTAGCTTAACCTGATGGATCGACCCGTGCGGCTGTTGTTACTTAGCTACGAACATCGTCATACATATTCATTTGCATAGTAAAACAATTATAATACGACGGGCCTGTTGGTCTAGTGGTTAGCGGCCCTGACTGCTAAGCCGGAGGTCGTGGGTTCGATTCCCACCCAGGACAAACTTTGTGTGATGAGCATAATTGTTAGTTCTGTGTCTGGGTGTGATTTATCTATAATATGTATGTATTTATAAATTATATAAGTATGTATATCAGTTGTCTGGTTACCATAACACAAGCTCTGCTTAGCTTGGGATCAGATAGCCGTGTGTGAGTTGTCCCAAGATATTTATTTATTTATTATTTATTATAAACAAAAACAAATAAACAAAACAAAAATCGTGAATTCTCATTAACCCTGCATGTTGTTATTGCATAAAACCTATTTATACTTTTCATATAAAAAAAAAGTATGAGAATTTATGTTCTATTTTATATGTCGGCAACACTGAAGAGTCATTTGTTATACAATTACAAAGTTTGTAGTGGAACTAACAAGTTTGTTTGGTGAAATTAGTTTGATACTTTTTCATTCTAACACTTTAAAATAACTGTCTTTATAACTGGAATTTCATTACTCTGTGGAAGGAATATATTTTATTCTTTGAATGTTTAAACTATGATATTATTATGTGTTTGTTTTTTTTTATACTTTTTGTTCTTGTGTTTAAATGTTCTAATGATATTTTAAACACTCCTACGACCCCTGTGATTTTGTATGCACCCATAAAGCTATGTCCACAATCAGAGCACTTTCATGTTCATCTTCCGTCTTCAATTTTTAATTCGTCTCTCGTCAAGCGCATCCAATGTTGATTGCCTTATGACGGATGCAGCTTATAGTCTCAACCTGTGCGTCCACCGTTGATTCTTCACCCTTCTTCTTTATTCTTTTTCGATTCACATTGAAAAGAAGTTTTTTTATTCAATGTTACATAGTTTCTTATGCAATATGTGTATTTTACGCCATATTGTGATGTATTGTCTCTTTTTATATGAATTAGAATTAACTCACCACGGTTGATTAATTTTTCGCAAAACAATTTTTTTTCTACAAGACTACTGTAAAACAAAATGGATGCAAAAAGTATTTCATAGCTGTAAAAATGGTTCCAGCGTCCTACTAGGTTTACAGGCAAGCGGGAGCGCCGACTTCCGATCCCACCGACGTCACTTCCGCAGCGCCCCCTCGCGGGCGAGCCTTTGTTGACTGAAAATTGTAAAATGCATGTAAATAATAAATCCTTTTGGAAAAATGAATTGTTTTTCCACGCTTTTCTCCACTTGTAGAAATGTTGACGTTTCAGTACGTAACGGTTTTTGTTTACGTCTATTTTGAAATTGGATTTTTTTTTGTCATGAGTTTGAAATGGGGTGGGAATTTTAGAAGTGGTCTTTCTATGTTACTACATTTACGTATCGCCTACTACTTCAGATCATGCGTTCGATTCCTAAGTCGGGCAGAGTGTTATTGGATTTTTTCATCAGAAATTTCTCAGTGGCAGCTTCGGAGTCTGGATTTGTGCCCGGTTGGTGGCAATAGGCTCGCCCCCTATTACATGGGACTAAAACATTACTGGCAAAATGTGAGTGTACTAATGGGTACACTTCAAAATCCTTCGGGGATTACAAACGTGATATTATGTTATGTGATACTTCAGATCCCAGACTCGCAAGAAACATGACATTTAGGCATGGCTGAAATATTGAAGATAAATAAAAGAATATCGTCAAGAGGCATGCATGCCTCAATACTGAGCCCTTTTTCAAGTATCAAATATAAAAGGTACTCATTTTATCTCGTTTTTGTGTTCCCGTGGGATCGTCTGCAGACAAAGTCTAGCTGAAGCTAGTAATTTAATAAGACAACATTATGTTAGGAAAATAACGTAAAAAGTACAATATGTCCTTTACGTTACCATTACTTACCTTTTATTATTGCTATACCAACATCAAAACCTCAACACTTTTCCTAACGGCCGTACCCACCAACAAGGCAAACCGTATATCCTTAAAATTGCAAAAAAAGCCTCTTTCACAGGTAACCAGAAACTTCCAAGAACGTATGGTCATAACGTTCAATAAAGTTTATCGCGGCTCGGAATGGGCCGACAATGAAAGCCGTGGCTGGACCGCGGCCGGACCGGGCGCCATAAAAACTAGCCGTAACCCTCGTCCGTCCGCTTTACTCCACAAACGTGGCTAAATAATGGAAGGTGGCTGCGGCAAGGGTTGGCACGTGCCGTGACGTATAATGACGAATGAAATTACGCACACTTTTAAAACATTTTGAAGGTTTTTGTTTTTATGTTTTCAGACCGTTTTAATCTAAGATTCTATCTGCGGCATGAATATTTATAATTCTGCCGACCGCGTTACAAACATAGTGACTAATTTCAATAGAGACTAGCCAATTACGTGTTTAGAATATCAACAATAAAACACGGTTTTATGATCATGTTTGCTTTAAGTTTTCAATCGTTTTAGTTTAATCTTAAAAACAATAACATAACATCACGCCTGTAATTCCCAAAGGGTTAGGCAGAGGTGCAGCCAGTTATGTTTAAGTCCCATGTAATAGGGGGCGAGCCTATTGCTACTAACCGGTCACAAATTCAGACTCCTAGGCTGCTACTGATAAATTCTTTATGGAAAATCCCAATAACACTTTGCCCTGCAAGAAAAAATGCTTTTGCAGTTGCAAAAAAAATCCAATTGTAATTCAGTCACATTTTGTTTCTATGCAGCCCTACCAATCATAACGCTTGCTAGAATAACAATAGCGAATAGAGTCTCGGTGGGCGACTGTATGACACTGTCGAGTATTTTATGAAAGAGTTTTCGATTCTTACGTCTTTTAAAATACTTACATGGTCGCAATACGTTTGTAGACTCTATTAATCAAAAATTCCAAGAGATGGCTTCTTTAAAAAAAAGCCACTTTATTTGAACCTTGAAAATTCTATAATCCTAACTTCCTAACTAATATTATAAATGCTAAAGTAAGTTTGTTTGTTACCATTTTACGCCTAAGCCACTGAACCGATCATCCTGAAATTTTGCCAGGTGTACAGGACCGAACACATACCTTTAATCCCGAAAAAAAGTACTGTTTCCGAGGGAAATCACAATAACGGTCTTATGATCATAGATGGCGCCACGTGTCGTTTCGGATCATGATTTTATGACGTGGGTAATTTTTTTCGCGACTTCGTGTGTGCCCGCGATAACCGAAAATCACGCGGACGAAGTCGCGGGCAAAAGCTAGTTTTTTAATAAATAAGAAAAAAAAATAAGATTTGCTATAGCATCAACAATGGGCATTCAATATTTGGTTTGAACATTGAATTGTGTTTCGGACAAACCCACCACACCATTCCCAACCTCTGCAACTCCTGAAAGCCAGAATCAACAGTGTCAACCACAAGAAAAGCGCCGAAGCAAAGAAACTTGACAAGTCCCGGAGAAACGATATAACTGTCTTGAACCCAGCAACGATATTAATCTTACTAATAAGATATATAATTTTACTAATATTATAAATGCAAAAGTTTGTAACGATGTTTGGATAGTTTTTATTTTTTCACGCAGAAACTACTGAACGAATCTGGATGAAATTTGGCACACACATAGATTATAACCTGGAATGACACATAATTTTTATCTCGGAAAAAAATACGGTTCTCGTGGAATAATATATCAACTTGGCACGGACGAAATCGCAGGCAGAAGCTACATACATAACATCATAACATCACGCCTGTAATCCCCGAAGGGTTAGGCAGAGGTGTACCCATTAGTACACCCACATTTCGCCAGTTATGTTTTTAGTCCCATGTAATAGGGGGCGAGCCTATTGCCATCAACTGGGCACAAATCCAGACTCCGAGGCTGCTAATGAGAAATTCCTGATGGATAAACTCAATAACACTTTGCCCGACCTGGGAATCGAACCCAAGACCAAAAGCATAACAGTCGCGCTTACGGCCACTAGACCAACGAGGCAGTCACTAGACCAACGAGGCAGTCATAATTTCTGTAACAAAAAAAAAATATTATATTGGATGAGACATTTTCAGTTGGAAGTGCTCCACCATAAGCTAGATAAACCTAAGTAATACTATTCTATTCGACAATAAAATCTAATCCCGAATATGGGCCAACGTTTCCCAAAGTTTGATATAGGTATCTAATCTTGTAAGTCGTTTCTTTCTTAGAATTATAATGAAAAGTCTTTTGATCTCGAAGACTTTTCTAGATAAAGTTCACTCAGCTTATGCGATGCGCGTACAAAGAAAATTAACATAGAGATAGTTTGAGAGACGGGGCGTTGGAGCTCGGGCTTAAATTTAGGTTCTTATAAAGATTTAGATAATGTGAAGGATAACTTGGTGCTGATTAGAAACTAATTTAGATTTTTAATTTCTAGTAAAAACATAGTTTATTATCTTATGCCCGCGACTTTGTCCGTGTGTACTTTTGAATTGTCAAAGAGTCAGTCCTGCCTCCGTTTTGGAACGAGCAACTAGCGTCAACTTTTTGATTAACTGACCGACTCCTTGACATTTCAAAAATGCATGTAATTGGTTAAATCGGTTTAAATGTTTTGACTTTGACTGTGACTTTGAGTCTATTACCTGAAAGCTTAAGCTAGTTGTCCGTTTCAAAACGGTACAGTTTAATATAGTAGAATTTATGCAAGGTATATCGCATTCATGTAATCCTGTATAATCCTGTATATTAATATTGTAAAACATTTATTTTGAAGGAGTACTTAAGTTAGAGTTCAATTCTTTTTTATTATAGACGTTCAGATGTTCCTTATAATGGTGTAACTAAGGGCTCATTTTTCAATCGTCAGATACTCTTAACGGTCGGATGAATATATTTTATAAAGGCTTGACAGCTTTTGTATAGAAATAATACTACTAACTACAGGCAAAATCCGTATATTGTGCGTGTGAGTAGGTATTTCAGTACAGTGTGCAAGCAGTTCGAATTTGATATTTTTGAAACTAGCACGAACTCGGTAAAAAGGTGTTTAACATTGAATTTTTTTAAAACTTAGATTCAACATATATATTTTTTTCTCATTGTTAACAAACCCGTCATATTTTTACGTGATAATCTATCTTCGTATTTTTATTTTATTTTATTTCTTAGCCTTATTTGGCAGTGTGTATACTTTGTTCCACAGTACTTTATACTACACAAGCTCTAGACGTGAAGACTTGTAACTGGCTGTCAGATAATCATGCTGTTATTTATCATCATTGTATTTAGCTGTAAGTCTTCCAACGTCCTTAAATATAATAAATAAATAAATCAATAATATGTCAAACTGGTCATAATTTTATAACCATTGAAAAATCAGCCCTATAATTGATTACTGACCTTGACATTTTGCAAAATAACCAGTACACGTTCTATGATTGAGCCCTTGAGACGTCTCAAATAATATTGTAATCAAAAAATAATATTGTTATAATAATAGTACTTACTAGCACAGACGTCGGCCGTGATCACAGGTCTGTCTGGTGTGATCGCGACTCGATCCATCCCAATTCCATTTGGAGATCAAATACTATCTCAAGTTTTCGTTGTAAAGTTAGAGGGTGTAACATTTCTGTGGTTTTATTTTTCGATTTTTGAAAAAGATTGTTTGTAAATTAAGCTGTTACTTTTTTTAATGGAAACATGTCAACGGCTGAGCAATCAGAACGTGGTTCTTTCCTAATTTAGTTGTAAGTAAAAACCAACTATTGTTAATCAATACTAATCATATTAAAACGCCTTCATTCACATTATTAGGCGACTAGCTTCTGCCTCGCTGGTCTAGTGGTCGCAAGCGCGACTGCTTTGCATGAGGTCTTGGGTTCGATTCCCAGGTCGGGCAAAGTGTTATTGGGATTTTACATCAGGAATTTCTCAGTAGAAGCCTCGGAGTCTGGATTTGTGCCCGTTTGATGGCAATAGGCTCGCCCCCTATTACATGGGATTAAAACATAACTGGCGAAATGTGGGTGTACTAATGGGTACACCTCTGCCTAACCCTTCAGGGATTACAGGCGTGATGTTATGTTATTTGGCGGTCCGAATTTTCGGTAAAACGGTAGTCTCCAAACTAGGCGGTGTCTGTATCTTAGAGCACCAGAGTTGTGATATAAAATAATCCTTGGCTTTCTTACATTAGAATAGATTATTCAACACTACGCGTGCTCAACATTTTCATTTTAATCGTTTTCATAACACTATCCGAGCAAATCGATACTCGATATCCATAACCCCAATTTACTGCTCGATATAAAAATGACAGTCCACCCTGTATACGCAGCACCTGCGCTCGGATCACGTTCTTATTAATTCCACAGAATAGAAATTGGATTCCCTTATTGGAGCAACGATTATTCCAATGGTTTTCATTTCGATTCGCGCGTCGTCGCATAATTTATTTCAAGTATAATTGAAGAGGGTTTCCACTGCGTTTTCGTCAATATCTTTGATTATAATCTTTTGGCAATTAGCTTTTGGTAGCTGATTTTGTTTATGGGGTTACTCTAGATATTACCTTTACAACATGACTACCTATAATAAGAGGTATGAACATACCAATCATATTTCCGAAAACCACATATTCTATCTAATAATACGATCATTTTTTTCTGCTACACCATACCTGGTCATCCACTAGTTCTGGAGATATTGAAGGTACAACTTTTCATTCGCTATTCCTTAGTTCCAACATAAACTCACGCCTTCCGCCTTCCCATGGGGATAGACAGAAACCACAGAACGCTACGATCCTTACATACTACTTTCGCCTCGTCCACGTTCACACATCTCGTCATACAAGCACGCCGGTAACGAGTACTGCGCACTTGACCTTTTTGAAGAACCTCACCAATAAGGTCAGTGTAGTTCTTCCTAGGGAGTCCCCTCCCTGTGTTGCCACTCACATCTGCCGTATAAATACCTTTTGTTTATCATCTTTCACTCATATGAAGTCATTTCATAGATAAAGTATTGTATGAATCACAAAGTCTTTGACACAAATTGAAGCAGATCATTAAAACTTATTCTTTAAAGGTTAAAACAATTAGTAAAGTTTCAAACAAATAGACTAAAAACTCTTTATTTCCCAGAAGTTTCTTTTGAGCTCTATTATTAAACCATTTTTGAAGTATCTATCTTAAAAGTTAAGCTGCCCACGTGTCGACCTATTTATTATTGTGTAAGAGAATTTACAGTAGATCCACAACGAACAAACTTAGTCCAATTAAATGCAGCAAAATTCCTACATAGGAGACATAATCTTCAAAGTCTATTATTTGCTCTGCTTTAACAGAAATATACATTATATTATCTCACGTCTTTTTCTCATGGGGATAGGCAGAAACTACACAACGCCACCTGCTACGATCCTTACATACTTCTTTTGCCTCTAACAGGAATATGTAAATGTATAGTGTGTAAATTAATTTTACATGACATAACATCACGCCTGTAATCCCCGAAGGGTTAGGCAGAGGTGTACCCATTAGTACACCCACATTTCGCCAGTTATGTTTTTAGTCCCATGTAATACGGGGCGAGCCTATTGCCATCTACTGGGCACAAATCCAGACTCCGAGGCTGTTACTGAGAAATTCCTGATGGAAAAACCCAATAACACTTTGCCCGACCTGGGAATCGAACCCAAGACCTCTCATGCACAGCAGTCGCGCTTGCGACCACTAGACCAACGAGGCAGTCTAAATAAAATCTAGTTGTTTTATTAGTCTAGTTTAAATTAATGTTACTGTTAATTAAGTAAATTAATTAATGTGTAAATATACTAACAGAAATATTTATTATTTATAGTTGTGCCAGACACTCAGACGGGTATGAGGGTCGTCACCGTCTGCCACAGTTACTGGCAGTATCGCGCGCGCGAGCCAAGTTGCTGCGAAGCGCCGCTGAGGAGTGCGCTCCGAACCCTCAACCTCATTGCTGATGATGACGACATATTCTGTTGCCCTTTGGGTGAATTCGAAAAAACAGCTTTAGAATTTGCTATGGTGCAAACAGTGAACCCATTTGAATTTTAAGTGTGCTACAATATCGCATTGGATAACCTGTAAGGATATTGGTATGTATGGAGTAAATAAATAAATAAATTAATTTGATCGAAACAGCATACATTAGCAAAAGGAAGGGAGTTAACAAACTATTGAAAAGAATTGGATATAAAACACATCCAAATGGTCGCTTGGTATTTTTTTCCTTTCCACATTCGTAATGAACCTTCTGTTCATCGTCTATAGTTAAAGTTCTCAGATTTGATCTCAGTTCAAGACTAATGAGGCCGCATCGATACTTCGATGCATAACAATAGTATGACGTAGGCGACGAACAGGTTATCAGAAAGTATTTCTATTTATATCATGATAGAATATCCTTTTACCCGAAAATAGAAAAAAAATATTGAATTGATAAAATCACACCTGTGTACATTGAAGGGTAAGGTAAAAATAGAAAATGAGAAAATATCGATGCAAACATAGTAGGCTAAGTAAAGAATAGAAAGATCTGAAAAATAATAGGTAATCGCATAAAGAAACTGATACAAAATTTATGAGATATGAGTACAAAACATTCGGGAGAATTTAAGAAGCTAGTGCGTATTAATTAGGTTTAGTATTAACACCCATCCTAACTAATATTATAACTGCGAAAGTAAGTTTGTTTGTTTGTTTGTTACCATTTTACGCCTAAGCCACTGAACCGATCATCCTGAAATTTTGTAAATACATTGCCAGGTGTACAGGAACGAACATAGGGTATCTTTAATCCCGAAAAAAAGTACTGTTTCCGAAGGAAATCACAAAAACGTTCTTATGATCATAGATTGCGCCACGTGCCGTTTCGAATCATGATTTGTCAGCGATAACCGAAATTTACGCGGACGAAGTCGCGGGCAAAAGCTAGTCTTTTTAATAATATCAAAACATTTAAACCTCATCACCGAATAATTACAAACCTCTTTGACATTCAAAAATATCCATTCCACTGACTAATACACGCTTGATTAATCTACAAATGCATCGAAGCGTGATAATACTCAATTTAAAAATACATTTGTACAAATGAATAACGCTTGAGCGACAGGAGTTCAAAGGAGAACCGCAGTAATGCATATGTGAAATAATTGAGCCTTCTTTTAGCGTCAGACGAGATAATTTGAATGGTTGGATGGGTAATTTGTCTTTTTTTAAAGTTTTAGCTTGCACAGGCTTATTTTCAGCCATTGTTGCTACCACGAATCAATTGACGTACTTTTTATAGACTGTCAAAACGCGTTTCCCCATAGATTTCGTATGCCAATATCGAACTGTGACGTCACTTATTAGCCAACTCAATTGATTAACTATTATATATATATTTATTTTAGATCAGCTAAAAAATTAATTTATTTGAAAATGGATTTGGTTTTTAGTGTTAAAATAAAATGTTCCTTTAGGGATCCCGCCGATAAACTGTTACGCAGTTTGGTAGGTGCATTGAATGTTTAAAATGTTTGGTCCAGAAAAAAAAAAATATTGTTAATTTATTTATTACCCTAATAATATCCAATCGTATCAAAGTCAAAGTCAAAAACTTTTTTTTTTCAATTAGACCATTTACAGGTACGTTTGAATTGTCAAGGAGTCGGTCAGTTAGTTCGAAAGTTGAAGCTAGTTCTCAGTGCTAGTTGTATCAGTACGTTCCCTTTAATCCTCTATCTAAACGAACGGTAAGCTATGTATGTTTAGATGTGCTGATTACATTCAGTTTCATTCTTAAAACTGTCTCAAAATATCAAAACAAAAATGTTTTTCTGAAACCAAACCGTGCGTGAAGATTAAATCCCCATAAACCACACAAATCCCAACATCATAACTCATTATTAACAATATCTAAACAGATTAAACACACAAGATTATCGTGTTGACCGCTAATATATCTTTAAGTAGACAGAATGGAAGCAAAGAAAACAATTTATATGTTGTGTGAGGTGAATAAAACATCAGTTACCGAGAAATATTACACATATAGCCAGATTAATGGTGCTAAGAGAAGACAGCCATATTGTACGGGGAGCGTGGTACAAATATAATTGGTTAATGTACCACTAATGAGATAAAGGGGCTCTGTCTTTTGTATATGCATGAATAGCAACTGTACTCAGTAATGTATGACTTGATATTATTTTGGGCAGTTAATGCGTCGTTTGAGCTGTTGGCAGGCTAAAGTAAGATGGTGAAAATAATGTTTTGAATTTGTTGGTAGAAAAATCTAATAACGCTAGATTATGATTTATTAGGTAGTTTGTATGTAGTTAAGATGGCTACCAACATAAATTATTTTTTGTCATTAAGAGTGTTTCAAGCCCTTATTTTTTTTAATGGACGAACTGATTTTAATAAAACTTCCTACGCATAAGCATGATACATAGGTCTAAAAAGTTATCAGAGATCATTTTCCAAAAATTGTGTTACGGCAATCATCATCGTCATATCAGCCGTAGGACGTCCACTGCTGAACATAGGCCTCCCCTACAGATTTCCAATAAGACCAGATGGAAGCGGCCTGCATCCAGCGCAATCCCGCAGTCTTCATCAGATCGTCGTTACGGCAATATTTGACCGATTTTAAATTTTCCACTGAAACAGAGATTTCCAATTATATTTTTTAAATAAGACATTTCTAAAATATTCTCTAACAACTTTTTAGACCTATGTATTCTACTTAAGTTTGGAAATCAAATTATAATAAATTTGTTGTTTTATAATTATATAATAAAGATTCTGTCTATCTATCTAGCACACGACTACCCCCAAAAAAAAGAGCGTTATGTTTTCAGGGTTAATGTGTGTATGTAAGTTTCTTTCACCATAACTTTTAAACGGCTGAACCGAATTAGATGTATGTGTATCGTTATAATCCTCGCATCGTTCCAAGTAACATAGGCTAGTCAAAAATAAACGAAACGGAAATCAACACCAGCCTCAATTTATTTTTTTAATAATATTTTTTTTTTAATATTTACTTTTTACTGCTTGTTCTTTGTAAAGGAATACAAAAAGAGAGATGAAATAATTACTTGGCATGCATTTCTAGAAATATATTCATCAGTGTCCTGCAGTTCAGACTCCCGGTCTATAACTTGTGCAGTCGCGACACGTGGTGCGTGCTAACAGATTTAGAACATGGCGGGCGATACGAATTATTATCATAACATACATACATAACACCACGCCTGTAATCCCCGAAGGGTTAGGCAGAGGTGTACCCATTAGTACACCCACATTTCGCCAGTTATGTTTTTTTTAAGTCCCATGTAATAGGGGGCGAGCCTATTGCCATCAACCGGGCACAAATCCAGACTCCAAGGCTGCTACTGAGAAATTCCTGATGGAAAAATCCAATAACATTTTGCCCGACTTGGGAATCGAACCCAAGACCTCATGCACAGCAGTCGCGCTTGCGACCACTAGACCAACGAGGCAGTCAAGTAAGTAAGTAAGTCAGTAATTATTATCAAGTATTATTTTTTATCCACCATGACAGATGACACGTTATGGTGGGAGTATTGTCTCTTTGAGCTGGTAAAGTGAAGAATATTATAGGATACCTACTTATATGAGGGAGTGATGTTTGCAAGTGATGTTTCTTCAAGAAAATGGGAAGGCATTTTGTTCGTTTTTACACGACTGCCCCAAAAAAAGGAGTGTTATGTGTTTAGGGTATTGTATGTATGTATGTAAGTATGTATGTATGTATGTGAGATTCTTTATTCCACCATAACTTTTAAACGCTTGAACCGATTTAGATGTATGTGGTATCGTTACAATCCTTGCAACGTTCCGAGTAACATAGGCTAGTTAAAAATAAAAAGAATCCTGTGTCACTTTAAAACTAGTCACTTTAAAATGTAAATTAATACCAGCCTCAATTATTTTTTTTAATGAATCTGGTCGTGTCTATGCTTATCGTCTAGAATTTGACAAGTAGATTTAAAAATATGTAACACTGTAAATAAAAATCGTTGTATTAAAAAACTGACGAGTAAACAAAGTACAAATATGTGCAATTTTTGCAGTCGTGTTTTTTATTTTTTTTTATTATAGTAGCTTGTTAAGTAGGCAGTGTAATCAATTTGTGAAACGTGACGATATTTGTATACGTCCCTACGTTTTAATTTATATTTCAATCGACCATTGCAAAACGGTTAGGTCTAGAAGATTCCTTTCTAGTTTTGCGAGAAATTGTAAAAGAAAAACTTAGCATTTATGTTTATTTTTGTAATACCGTAATACAAAGCGGCGCTATTAAAATTAGAAATAAATAGAGCCTTACCAAGAAAAAACAAAACAAAACAATATTTTTCAAATTATTAATTAACTAGATCTTGCCTGCGACTTCGTCCGCGTGAATGTCTTTTATCTTCCGGATTTGTTTGTTTATAAAGTGAGCTATCTGCGAGTCCCGTTAAAATCGATACAGACAGACAATATTATTTTTTGCTTTTATTATTTTATTTTTTGTACCTTGTACACATTCCTACGCATTTACTAAAAAGTTGTTATTTTGACTGGCGAAATGTGGGTGTACTAATGGGTACCTCTGCCTAACCCTTCGGGGATAACAGGCGTGATGTTATGTTATGTTTGTTATTTTGACATAACAAACAGACACCTCAGTTTTTTTATATGTGAAGACAATCGCTTTCACAGGAAAATGGTGACGGCTTCCATGAAGTCTAAAAAAAATGAACTCTCAACCATTAGATATAGTGACGATATTAAAAAAAAAGAGATAAAAAATAATCCATAACTGGAACCCACCATAACCACACAACCGCTATGAAAATTATTATGAAGTATTCTTTTTTTATCCCTCCTGATGGACGGGGTATTATGGCGAATGGCAATATAGGCCAACAGTCGCTTAGTGATTTTTTACTTTCATGGGAACATTTTGTACGCTGCCATGTTGTGTGTATGGGGTTTTTGACTGTTAGAGCACCGGCCATTTGTTGTTGAGGGCCCTGTAAACGGCTCAAATGTTCCGTTATATTTTGCTTCATTGAAGCAAGCTTTCCCTGCTGCGTATATTAATAATATATAGTCGGCTATATAGTTTTTGTATAATGTTTGGTGCTGTGTGGATAGAATTGAATCTGGCGTGTATTTTTGATTCATAATTGAATCATTAATGACATTAATTTAATTATTCGGTGTATTTGACTTTTGTTTTAATGACGTCTTCACTTCTTACATAAACTGTCAATCAACATACAGACAAAGCTAGACAGATGTCTAGCTTTGCCTGTATGTTGTGGTCGGCTTCTTGTCTAATCAGATGCAGCTGAATACCAATATTTTACATGGAGCGACTGCCTATCTGACCTCCACAACCCAATAACTGGGTTATACGATACCGCTTGGCAAGACTGGTTTGTCAGACTTTCGGGCTTCGACGAC
Organism: Hoplodrina ambigua; assembly: GCA_949774945.1. Lineage (NCBI taxonomy): Eukaryota > Metazoa > Arthropoda > Insecta > Lepidoptera > Noctuidae > Hoplodrina > Hoplodrina ambigua. The sequence goes on from OX458968.1 coordinate 13,837,434, forward strand.
CTGATAAACCCCATAAACAGTCATAAATCAAAATTAATATTCTACTAACATAAATTTATTTAGACACCCACACAAAATACCAAAAGTGGTGAGCGCACTGTCCTTAGTATTTCTACTTTTTCGGGTGATATAGGAACGGTGGGGGCCCATCTAACGATGTATATTAAAAATTTATACCCCAATAAAGTAAACACCCTTTTACAATTAATCATGAATATAACCTCGAATTAATAAAGAACAAACCCACTCATAAGCTAAAAGCCGACAAAAGTTCGTCGTAACCACCCTCAAAATATCTGAACACAAACCAAAAACTCATCAAATCTTGACGTATTTAAGGCTAATATAAAAATTTTCGACAAAAGCGGAGTCGCCGGTAAACTTTCACAATTAAGCCGTCGTGGTATCGTACCGTTCGACTTTTGTGAGCGAATTTATTAAAACCTTGCTCGCTATATTTTGTTACAGCCTTTGGGATCCTTCGAGTGGGGCTATTTGACTTTTGAAGACCTCCGTAACAATGGATATACCAACCTATGTATAGAAGAGTCATTATCCTATCTTACTCAAAATATAAATGTTAAAAATTTTTAAGATGTTTAGATGTTTGTTACTCAATCACGCGTAAACTGGGTTTGAGGTTTTTGTCCTTCAGAAAGGCCAGGTGCGGAGTACTCGTAACCGGCGTGCTTGTATGACGAGATGTATGAACGTAGATAAGGCGAAAGGAGTATGTAAGGATCGTAGCAGGTGGCGTTCTGTAGTTTTTACCTACCATAGGAAAAAGGCGTGAGTTTATGTATGTATGAGTATTTGTATAAAAATTGGCCCATAGATAGACTATTTCCTGGATTAACACATAGGAAACTTTTTATTCCAGTAATGTGTTCTCTTGGGATAACAGTTTTACTGACTAAGGAAAGTTACATTTGCCGCGGGCAGATAATAGTTATTATATATTTTTTTTTTAAGGTGGTAATATCATCAAATGATTCCTTCCGCCCTGGGTGGAGCGGAAGGGACTGTCAGACATTTACTGACTAAAAAACCACCCTGTTCCTTCTGTTGCCCTTTACGTTCCGGGGCCACGGTATCCTGTTAAGACGTCCCGCAACCTCGGACGTCCCAAAAGTGTATAGCTAATGCTCGTTGTATAAATCAACCTTTGCAGTCAATGCATAATGGCAAGTTTCATAGAAACGAAAACTTCTTGGTCAGTATAAATTAATTTCTAGTAGTTTTGTTTATGCCTCGCTGGTCGTAAAGCGCGACTGCTTGTGGTTCGATTGGGTTCGATTCCTAGGTCAGGCAAAGTGTCATTAGGTTTTCCCCATCAAGAATTTCTCAGTAGCAGCCTCGAATTCTGGATTTGTGCAAGGTTGATGGTAATAGGCTCACCCCTATTACATAGGACTTAAACATAACTGGCGAAATTTGGGTGTGTAATGGGTACATCTCTGCCTAAACTTTCAGGAATTACAGGCGTGATGTTATGTTTTTGAATAAGGCCTTTGATACGTCCAAAGATAGGAACCGTGTCCTTATTTTATTCTGTGGCCTCATTAAAGCTCATAATCGCACTCTTTTGTTGTGCCATGAAAAATATTCAGCCCTTTTATCCTGTTTCAAATATTTATCATAAATAGAACCATATAACGATAGGAGTCCCCCAGGGCTCCATCTTTGTTCCTCAACGAACTTCGGCGGTAAACAATGAGCGTCTAATTAATTTCGTCTTTGAAGGTGTGCGTGCGACTCATAACTTTACTAAATATTATATTAATTTCACGAATTTTACTTTAACATGGGGAAATTTAATTTATGAAAACACGTTAGTATGATCAGTCGGCAAGAATGTTATGTTTCTTGTGAGTTGTTCGAAAGTATTTTGGTGGGGGATTTGATGGGAAGGTATGTGCTGTGTTTGTTATGAGATCATTAATATCGTAAATCTTCAATGCAAAAAGGGAGGGGTCGCCCTAGGAAGACTTACACTGACCTTATTGGTGAGGGTCTTCAGAAAGGTCAGATGCGTAGTTCTCGTAACCGGCGTGCTTGTATGAACGTGAATGAGGCGAAAGGAATATGTAAGGATCGTAGCAGATGGCGTTATGTGGTTTCTGCCTACCCCCATGGGAAAAAGGCGTGAGTTTATATATGTATGTATAATAGTAAATCTTCCTATAATATTAATTGTTTTACGGTGAAGAGAAAGGTTTATAAGTAGTTATGTGTTACGGTTTCATCCGAGTTAAGTTACGGTTTTAGCTACTGATTAGATTATTAGCGTATATACAAGTACTAGCTTCTGCCCGCGTCTTCATTCGCGTCAAACTTTATGCACTATCCCAGGTGAACCGTAAATTTTTCCAGATGTTAAAGTAGCCACTATAATCTATCTCTGTGCTAAACATCTAGTCCCGTTCAGCCGTTCTGAGATGATTGAGTAACAAACATACATTCATCTATCCAAGCTTTTGCATTTATAATAGGACGTTGGTTTAGGTACAGTCACGAGCAAAAACAAGTATACACTTAGCAATATTACGAAGCTATTTTCTTTATTGATTAAAATTGTATTGTTTTTAGGAATATAGTATTTTGAATTCAATACTACTATGAAATAGGGTTTATACCAAAGTTACAACCATTATTTCACAATGAAAGTAGCATTTGAATTTTGCTAAGTGTATACTGGTTTTTGCTCGTGACTGTACCTAAAAATACATAATTTTATTCAAAAACATTCACATTAACAGTAGTACCTTTCTGTAAATTTATATGAAGTAACCTGAATTCTACGTTATCCATAATAAGAACAATTCTAACGTAAGACATAAAATTAAGAAATCTCTTGAGAATCGTCTTGAAAATAAGTCTAAAATTTTATTCGGAAAGTACACAACTTATCTTTCAAAAGAATGAAATACTTTAGGCCTGATCTAAGTACTTTCTTGTAAACGATATCGTAGACTTTAACTTAGACAGTTTTGCGAAGGAAATTGTTGTAATTTGAGGGCACGTAGTAATTTTAAGCTGATTAAGAAAAAAAGGGTTAAGAATTTATTGTTTAAGGGCTATGGGTAAATGTTTCGTAACAAAAATTTGATACTGTAGCAATCTTTTAGGGTCTAGTAAGAAATAACAAGGAAGGAAGGATAATTTGATTGTGAATTTAAGTAAATTAGATTAATATTGTAAATTTTTCTCATTTAGAGATCACCACATTTCAGCTATAAGTCCCGGCTGGATACGTGGATTTTTGACAGTTGTTACTGGTCGTCAGAAGCCCGAAAGTCTGACAACCAGTCTTACCAAGGGTTATCGTATTACCCAGCTACTGGGTGGTTGGCAATTCTATAAAAATAGTGCCATACCCATATCTTGTCTACAAAATTTAAAGTCAAAGTTAAATCATTTAATTCAATTAGGCCAATATAAGGCAATTTTGAACGTCATATTATACAAAAAAAAGGTTTGAATCTAGTTGCCCCTTCCAAAAGGTAGTTTTGTAAGCAAATTACTAATTAACCAAAATACAACTAAACTAACTTCTACACTGAAAGCGCTGTAAGAAAATTCTTCTTTCATAAAAACAAAAGAAAACTAAACCTAATATACCTCCATTCTTAGAGATAACAACTAGAGCTCGTCATTAGAATAAAAAAATAATATTAATTTACAAAAAATAATCTTTTTTTTTCCAATTTCGGATGGTTTCTGCGGATAATACGCAATCAGTGAAACAATTAAAGCCTGGCCAAAAAGGTCGGGACTTTTTTTTCAACCCTTTTACCTGATCCCCGGGCTAATAAATCCGTTGAGGAAAAGGTACAAGTGATAGGAAAATGGAGGGTTGTTTTTTTGTTAGATCGATGTCTTATTGTTTGTGAAGTTTCCTTAAAACATAATAAAGCATTTCCCCGCGACTACGTCCGAAAGAATTCTCTTACTGATTACATTTTTTTTTTGTACGAATTCTACGATGTGACCTTTAGTTTCAAGCTGTTACATAATCTATAATGTTATAATAAAGTTAGAAGGGGCAACTAGATTAGTGGCTCCTTCCAAAAGGTAGTTTTGTATGGAGAAGAATAGGCAAGAAACTCCATCCATCCTTTTAAAATCAATGTACAGGTCAGAGGTCAGGTCAAAGGTGTCCCGGCTATCATACGTGGATCTTTGACAGACGTTACGGGTCGTCGGAAGCCCGAAAGTCAGACAGCCAGTCTTACCAAGGGCCCCAAGGGGTATCGTATTTTCCAGTTACGGGTTGTGGAGGTCAGATAGGCAGTCGCTCCATATAAAATACTGGTATTCAGCTGCATCAGTTTAGATTGGAAGTCGACCCCAACATAGTTGGGAAAAGGCTAGGCAGATGATGATGTTTTAGGTAAAAGGTTTTAGGTTAGGTTCAGTGGTTTAGTTGTGAAAGCGTAATAGACAGACAGACAGAGTTACTTTCGCATATTAATAGTATTAGTAAGGATAAGGATTCATATTCGGTTCCCACCCAATCTTTGTGTGTTGAGCACGATGATTTGTTCTGTGTCTGGGTGTAATTTATGTATAATATGTATGTATTTAGAAATATATAAATTTCGGCAATCGCGGACACAGACTAAGTCGCGGAAAAAATTACACATGTCCTGTCATTTCCATTCGAAACGACACGTGGCGCCATCTACGATCATAAGAACGTTATTGTGATTTCCCTCGGAAACAGTAGTTTTTTTTCGGAATTAAAGATACCCTATGTTCGTTCCTGTACACCTGGCAATGTATATACAAAATTTCACGATGATCGGTTTAGTGGCTTAGGCGTAAAATGGTAACAAACAAACTTACTTTCGCATTTATAATATTAGTTAGGGTTTATCAGTTGTCTGGTTACCATAGTACAGGGTTTGCCTAGTTTCGGATCAGATGGCGATGTGTTGGTTGTCCTAAGATATTATTATATCAGTTTCCTATCAGTTTCAATACCTAGACCCGAAATTTAATATCCATAACTTCCCTGGTCTTGATATAGAACGATATTATTAGATCGAAGTTAGAAATTACCTTTGGTTCCTGTTTAATTAACTTTACAAATATGTACTACATATTGAAATTGTTATGCAAAGTTTGAGGAAGCAAATTGTTCAGAATATTGCAATAAAGTAATAGTTAGTTTGAATTAAAATTAACTATAACTTATGACAATCGTGGTTCGTGTTTTAAACATTGAATTTAGAAAAGGTGTCGCTTTATGTTGGAGTTGCGGGACTTCTAACAGGATACCGTGGCCCCGGAACGTAAAGGGCAACAGAAGGAACAGGGTGGCTTTTTAGTCAGTAAAAGTCTGACAGTCCCTTCCGCGCCACTCAGGGCGGAAGGAGTCATTTGATGAATTTTACCACCTAAAAAAAAAAGAAGTACAATTTTTTTTACATGAACATAAAGTTGAATAAATAAATGAATAAAAAAAAATGGTCCGTCTATTGATCCGAAAAGGGTTGAACCTTAGGGAAGTCGCACACTACACGGCCACGACCACCACTGGCCACAGAAACGCCACAGAAACTTTGTACAAGATCCGGACGTCCATGGCAAAGTACACAAAGTTTTGCCACAACTAGTTAGAGGGTACGTCGTGCAACCGCTCGTTGCTCGTTGCGGCCAAGTGCGTGATGCGGATTGTGTTTGTATAGTTTGTACTAGTCTAGCGACCACTGGTCGTCATTGCTTAGTGTATAAGGTCCTTTAGGCAAGTAAAGTAGTAGGCGAAGCAATAAAGCATTGTATGTATTTATTACTGCCTTGTTGGTCTTGTGGTCGCAAAGCGCAACTGCTAAGTGTTGGGATCAATCTCCTGGTCGGGCAAAGTGTTATTGGGTTTTTTCCAGGAACATCTTAGTAGCAGCTTCGGAGTCTAGATTTGTGCCCGATTGATGGCAATAGGCACGCCCTCTATTATTTATTTATTTAAATTTTATGCAACAAAAGTACAAAGGCGGACTTAATGCCTTCTTTATGCCTGCCTTTAGTTACATGGGACTTAAATATAACTGGCTAAATGTGGGTACACCTCTGCCTAACCCTCAAAGAATTGCAGGCATGATGTTATGTATGTACTCGTATATAAGTCTAAAATCGGCAATCCGCCATTAGCAAGCGTGGTGATCAATTCTCATGCTTTCTCTGTATGAGAAGAGGGCTTTTCTGCAGTGGGATATTAATAGGCTGCTATTATTTTAGATCCTGAAAAATAATGATAAATATTAAATCGCTTATTAACAAACTTGTACCACAAAAAAAAAATGGAAGGAAACGCCGACAAAGCGATATAAATGTTTTATTGTACTTTCGTAACTGAATTGCATATCAGGCTTCGTGTTTTATTAATAACGACGAGCCCAGCGTTGGGCGTGGGCTTATGCGGGCGAGTATTTTTGTGTATCGGTATTAATAACTGTGGAATAATTAAAATTTGAGGTCGACTTGTAAGTATTGTTCTCGGCTTTGTGTTGCAAATTGAAGGGATGTTTGTGCGTTGTCAGGTCAGCAGCTGTTATCATACGATTTTTATTCGTTTGATCTCCACTGGTTTAAAGTCTTTTATTTTTATTTTTTATTTTTATAAATTACCTTGGTTTATCTCGTAGAATTTATACTTAGTTATTGTACACCGGAAGAGCGGAACCACCTAACACAAGCATATTGTTGCTTAAAAGGTGCTTCCACACGCAAATTCTGTAAAACGTATAAGTTGATGAAATAAACATTTGATTTATTTTATTTATTTATTAATTTCAAACAGATTTTTGATTTTTCTCTAAGATGTTATTAAAGAGAATATACTCGTAGTATTTTTCATTTAATTGGGATTATTTTCTATCTACAATTACTAGTTAGTAATTGTATGTGGTTGTTTTCGGAAGTACTTGAGGTGCATAGGCCAAGAACCGGGCCTCCGGTGTCATCATTGAGTCCCGTCGATATGGCACAGTATACAATGGAGGAGTGCCCAGTTTCAGGATATCTTACGTGGATGTTTGACAGTCGTTACGGGTCGTCAAAATTTCAAAAGTCTGACAACCTGTCTTACCATGGGGTATCGTATTACCCAATTACTGGGTTGTAGAGGTCAGATAGGCAGTCGCTCCATGTAAAATATTGGTATTCAGCTGCAACTGGTTAGGCTGAAAGCCGATCCCAACATAGTTGGGAAAAGGCTAGGCAGATTGATTTATTTACGTTAGTCCATTTACTGTTCTATCAATGGTCATTCAAGACTTCTTTTTTTAACAAATTACATAACATTACGCCTGCAATCCCTGAAGGGCTAGGCAGAGATTTTGCCAGTTATGACCTATTTTCTAGGGAGGGCACCTATAGCTCCAAACCAAACCAATCCATACTCCGAGGCTCCTGAGAAATTCCTGATGAAAAAACCCCATTAACATTTTGCCCGACCTGGGAATCGAACCCACAACCTCACGCTCAGCAGTTGAGCTTTTACGACCACTAGACCAACGAAAACAAATTCTTGACTTTTAAACCAACTTCTTACAAACATGTCACGAATATCTCAGAGATTCTTAACGTCGTAATGTTTGAGATTTCCCTCAGCTTTGTCATGCAGCCCAGCCTTAAGTGTAAGACGGCGTATATATAAATTTTGTTTATCACTAATAGGCGAGTCTGGCGCGTCCACGGAATATAAATATGGTTACTCTATTGTCGCTAAAGCTGGTAAGAAGTATGGCTCCTTTCAGCTTTGTGAATTTAGATTTCGCCTTGAGTTTTTTTTTATTTTGAGTGATGGGTTTATTTTTTTGGTAGAAGGTTGTTTTTGCATCAATGCGTTTGGCTATTAGTTGTTGGTGAGTTAACAGTTTAGGGAATTTGAGGATTGGACAATGTTATATTATCATTGAGAATAGTGTTAACAGGTAATAAGTAAGGTTTATTGATAGGTTTTTTTATTATTTTGAGTAATGGGTGTATTTTGATGTGAGATACATACATACATACATAACATCACGCCCGTAATCCCCGAAGGGGTGTGAGATATTTTTGCTAAAAGGTTGTTGGCCTAATCAATGAACTTGGCTATGACTTGTCGGTGAGGAAACAGTTAAGATTTGAGGATTGAAAGATATCGGTAAGTCAACATTTAAGAGAATTTGAGGACTAAAAGGTTTATGTCGAATGCATAATTTTATGTCTATGAGAGTGGTGGTACCTATATGACTATAATTATGACTTTAGTGAATTTAGATTTCAAATAATTCTTAGTGTTGGCTGATGTATTTTATAATTTTTTTTAGGCGATTGTTTGATTTAATATTTTTTATTTCATATATTATATATTTAAAGTGCCTTTTTATTTTCCTATTGAAATAAATAATTTGACTTTGACTTTGCCAAATCAATATGTAATTACTTGTTGGCAATCTATAATATCTAATAATAGTTAGATAAAACTTCGTTTAGTCCTTTGAGTTTGGCATTTCAAGGTTAAGTATGCTAGACTTCGATTAGAAAAGAAAAATCTGAAAGTGACAAGCAAATAGGAACATTTCAGATTTTATATAAAGAAGAGGCTTTTCCAAGGCCTATTAGACACAAGTATTTTCGGTAATAGACCAAATTGTCTAGATTCAAATACCTAGGTCGTTAACCTAAGCTGTGTACGTGACTACTAAAATCTAGAACCCGACTTAAAGAATAACAGCCTACGAAAGAGCCTACTTTGCTCTTAACACTAAAATAAAACAGACCTTTCCCAAAAAAAAGTCTACATTAAGGTCCTAACTTGTACTTAAAAGGTCATTAACTAATTTAAAGGTAGTCTTTAAAGTCATAAACTTTTTAGTACCTTTGACGTTATTTTTTTCATGACGTCTTTTTACGAGGTCGTTCAAGAAAATGGTGCCCTCCCTTTATAGGTTTATTTAATTAGTTTTTATTTATTTTACCAATTACCTAATTATAAGGGCTGTTAGTTTTAGTAGGAAATGACGGGCAGACGGCTATATTTTTGACGTTTTTTGTTCAAATTAACGTGTGGAACTTAAAACCATTTTGCTGTACTAAACTTATTTAATATAATATAGCTGAAGAGTTTTGTTTAAACGTGCTAATCTTAAGAACTGCCAGTCAGATTGGAAAAAAAAATGTATATGATAACCAGATTTAAGAGCAATAGTATAAGCTATATAACATCACGGTACGAGTTATGGGAGCGGAGCAATAGCCAAGTACGTAACTGAGCGCGGATTAAACAGCGGCGTATAACCAGTATTGTTTATAAGTCTCGATTTGATGTATAGTTTATGAGAATGACAGCTAAATAAAGCATAAAACTTTTAATTGGTTGATTAAGTAAAGGATAATTTTCTGGATAACTCGACAGAAGGCAACCTTGAACTCGATCCTTGCGAACATAAACGATTATCAAATTCCTTTCATCTTTATGCGGACACAAGGACCGAAGGTGTGCTTAACAAGAGAAAAAGGACCAAAACTTTACAACGAAGGTCTCATTAAAAGTTTTTCCAGAGAATTAAATAACGTCTCCGAAACGAATCCGTTTACTACGTCAAGTTTTAACAAAGTTTTGTGTAAAAGTAATTTTGAAGTGGGGTTTTAGTTCTTAACCCTTTTTGTGGTATTAACTGGCAGTTTATATTTATACTGTAATTTCTGGTCCTTATTATACAATTAAGTAATATCACGCCTGTTTTTCGCGAAGGGCTAGGCAGATGTGTATGTAATGAGCCGTTGCTATTATAAAGGTTTTTGAAGGCTAGCTTTGTGTTCTGTGACCGCAAAACCATCCGGTCTATTCTGTAAAAATCTTCTCCGGTGAAGTGAGCATCATTGCGGTTATCTGTAGGGGAGGCCTATGTCCAGCAGTGGATGTCGTTCGGCTGATATGATGATGATTTTGTAACTCATCAAACGTGTTAGTTTTTTATAAATAAGTACACTACAGCTAAAATTACTTAGTTTAACAAAGTAGCGTAAATCGTATACAAAAGTACTAAGGCTCATTTGGACAAATATCACCTGATGACACCTGTTGAACCAAATACTCCTTTGCAGGTTTTCAGTCAATTAAAAGTCACACTGTGTGGACCCTGCGAAATAATGCTCTGAGTAACCCCTATTTTCTGGCCAACGGCTGTTGGAGGAACACCATAGGGTTTTCAGCCGGTAGGGGTCCGACACTTCCCTCCGCCTTCCCCGAGACGAGAGGCAGCCCATGAGGATTGCCATTTATGATAATTATTATCAAAGTGGACCCGCGTTGGCAGTACCGTGAGGTTTTAGTCAGTAGGAGTCCGGACATGCTTCTTCGCCTTCCCCGAGGCGGAGGCAGTCCATGAGGATTGCCATACGATAATAATCAGAGTGGACCCGTGTTGGCAGCTTACTCGTATTCAAAGATAACTCTCACTGGCGCAAAGCAAAATTGATAATCATTTAATAGTTCCCAGTATTTAATTGTATTTGAAAGCCAACCGCAATGCAGTTGGACATAACACGTCGAAATTAAATCGTAACGTAATTAAATGTGGAACATCGGTGGCTTTGGCGATAATTATTATCAGTGCGGTGCCATCGGGCCATGTAAACCACTTGTAACAAGTGTAAATTGACAGGTCGAAATTGTACATTACAAGATTCTTTGGTAAAAAAAAAACGCATGTACCACGTAATTTTTTTTCATTAAAAATATTGTTGAGTGTCATGACCCTTTTTTAGAGCACAAATTGCCTCATTGATTTCGTGGACTCACGCGCGAGAGTACTGGGTTTGATTTCAAGGTCAGGGGGACAGTGTATAGATTCTGATGGACTTTTTTATAAGAAACTCAGTAGCAGCCCAGTGTTTGAAAGTTGGTGATGTGGCACTCGGGCCTTGGAAGCACGTAAAGCTGGTCCTTCGCCTGATCTTTCTCCGATTTTATTGGGTTGCCGTCCCATCGGAGTACAAAAGTGAAGCAAGAGGCACAATAAATTGGTATTATTTTTGGAACTATTATAAAGGTATTAAGGTTGAAAATGGCGAATCAGCCAGACCCTCTGCGCTAGTAGCGCGTATGTAGGGTCTCATATGTATTCATAGTTATGTAGGGTAGATATTGTTTCCAGAATCATACAGAATTTTATCAATGGACTTTGCTATCAAATGATTATTAAACAGTGCTGTTTCACATCATTATATTCCTTCCAAACCAGATAATCACAACGCCCTAATTAGGCAATTGTAATTAGTTTGTACTTGTCATTGGCTTGAACAACATTATCGATGCGCGTGTAACCTTCATTATTGGAAGTAACGCAATATTGGAAACTTATTTAGTTATAATACTGATTTCATTATGTAGTAAACGTTTTACTACGAAATATATAACTACAGAAGTCCCAGAATGGTATTCGCGACTGGCATTTGTTTTATATATTCTAACATGACTGCCTCGTTGGCTAGTGGTCGCAAAGCATGAATGCTGAGCATGAGGGTCTTGGCTTCAATTCCTAGGTCGGGCAAAGTGTTATTAAGTTTTCCATCAGGAATTTCTCAGAAGCAGCCTCGGAGTCTGAATTTGTGCCCGGTTGATGGGAATAGGGTAATATATTACATGGGACTTAAACATAACTGGCGACATGTGGGTGTACTAATGGGTACATCTTTGCCTAACCTTTTCGGGGATTACAAGCGTAACGTAATGTGTAAACGTTTTACCGCAAAATAAATAGCTACAGAAAATCAGCTCGACACAGCAAACGAAAACGCACGCACACATAGACGCATGAACAGGGCGCAAATACACTCGCGATCGTCATTTGTTTGAAATATTCAAACGTGCTTTCTGTCTGTGTGCGTGGGCAAGAAATTGCTCATTGAGCCGACATTCTGTACCTACCTCTTTTGTGGTTTTACTCCAGCGAAGTACGCTAATTGAAATCCATTAGCTGACCACGCGGCGTGTTCAAAATTGCGTGGCGATTTTGATAAAGGGGATCACAGAACTGTTTGTGTCACGATAAAGTGATCTGAAGGTTATTTGTAATCATTACATAATGTTGATTGGGTGTCTAATTTGTACCTATCGTTGTGTTTAATTGTGTTTTCGACTGCCTAGAAGCCCGGATACACTGAAGTAGACAGTTGAGAGCGCGGATTCTGCAGAAGTATAAACAGACGGTGGCGCAAACGTCCGGTTTCCGGATCAGGAAGCATGTACATGCATAATACACACACATGTAAAAAAAATGTATATACGTGTAATTTATGTATGTGTGTTTATTACATAATATATTTTCCGACGTTTCCTACAGCAATCAAAGTTCCGCGTGACGTTAACATTATACAAAACCCCGACAACAACCGTCGGGCAGTAGCCCACCAGACATAACACCTGTCTGGTCTTAGGATCCTCTCTTTTCAATGGAGGATCTTTCTTCTTCTTCTTCTTTCTTTATCCCTAGTGTCAGAGTTTCTAAACCGCCTTTGCTCTGACATGGTTTGAGTAGAATAAGTACAGGTTTCCTCACGTTGTTTTAAAAGAAAGAATGGAAGATGAGAAAGTTTACACCCTGTTTCTCATATACTTAAACGTCGATAAGAAAAAGACTCCTCTAAGATCTTGGTCCTTGCATTCCTTTCCCAGCCGACAAGATGAGATAGGGTGGTAGAATTCTGGACGAGATGTTTCCTAAAGAGCTCTACTACTCCTCGTAATGCATGTTAAACTGGCCTTTACCTACCTCCGTCATACTACTTCCGATAAAAGACGGTACAGGTAGCCAGAAGATTATAAAAGGTTAATGTTCAAAATGTTTATAGATACCCTATAAACGAGCACGTTAACGTTAACACAAGTAATTGACCCGGTTATCCGGTTTGTTACGCTTTTTCTATGTAAAGTTCTTTTATTTGGAGTTTTTCCGCATCTTAATTATTATTTTACCAAAGTACTGTAAAATTAAGGTAAATCGACGATCAAAAAGTTTGTGGGCCGTTTAGCGGTCACTTTATTTTGGAGGTTACTTTCCTTTTTTTGTTAGAGTTTTTGCAATGATGATATGAAATCAGATATTGCTGGTGGTTGTTTCAGAACTATTTAAGGTCGAAGTAACACGAAGAAGCATGCTAGCGAAGGAGGAGGCGGAACGCGTGTGGGAGAGACAACGGCCACAGTAGGCGAGGGCTTGCGAACGGCGAGTGATGAGTAGCTTGCCGTCCGATCAAGGACCAAGCTCGGGTCGACGGCATGTTTTGTTCCATGCGCGCCTTAAAGAGCTGTCAACACAGGGACGGGGCCCTAGCAGGGCCAAACGAAGGGTTCGCGGGACGTCTTAACAGAATACCGTGGCCCTGGAACGCAAAGGGCAACAGAAGGAAGAGGGTGGTATTTTAGTCAGTAAAAGTCTGAAAGTCCCTTTCCTTCCCACCCAGGGCAGAAGGACTCCTTCAATGATTTTTACCAATACAAAAAAAAAAAGGCCGAAGTAACACAGGTATCATCTCCGACTCGAGAAGTTGCCCTAATAGTGTTTACAAAGAAATAAAAATAACTAGAACTACAATACATTTCTGTTTGCTAGATCCGATATAATATCCCTAAGGAACGTCTGCAAGAAATGGGTTACCTACTAAATAATTGAACGTGGCACTGTAGGTTCTTCTAGTTAATACAAAACATAGAATACAATTTGTTATAGATCTAGGTCAGTGTTCGCCAACATTTTATCAGCCGATTATATATTTAAACTGTTGTTTGAAATTTTAAATATAGAACTGTTTAGGTATGTAATTGGTGGATTGGATACTGGTGAACGCGAGCTTTCGGTATTTTGTTAGGTCTAGCCTCCTAGCTACCCGAAAGGTGCAAATCTTGTACAGACTCAACGATTATTTAATTTCATACAAATAAACGTGGATCAATTATTATCATACATATAATACAAACAAACACACATAAACTCACTCCATTTTCCCATGGTGGTAGGCAGAAACCACAGATCGCCACCTGCTACGATCCTTAACATACTTAATTTGCCTCGTCCACGTTCATACATCTGGTCATATAAGCACGCCGGCTACCGCACCCGATCCATTTTATCATTCGTCTTTTTTGTGTATAATATTTTACTCCCGTTATCGATCATCATTAACCCGTAGAAATCCTCTGTTGGATAAATGTCTCTCCAATCAAAAGTCATATGACTCGAACCTCGGCAGTTCTCACCAAATTTCTAACAGCCACCCTGCGGAGATTATCGCTCCCCCTAGCCTGACCTTCCTTTGAGTAAAATGACCAACAGACTGACCTGAAAAGGTGAAACCACGCCACTGCAAGCCACATCTCCATAAATATCAAATCAGAAATCAGTGTTCCGAATTCAAATTTCAAACACACGATTTCAATTGCCGAAGTCAGAACATTCATTATTCAGCCCCTTAATGCTTCGCTAATACTCGAACTGTAAAAGCGAAACACGACTTATCCACCATTTTATCCCACTTTAGGAGTACCAAAAAGAATAAAATGGAACGATACGAAGAAACAGGTAAGTTTTAGAAGGTCCACTACTTCTAATCCTCTAGTCAGAATATAGTGAAAAGCGAAAACTGCACTGCCTTTTTATGCTGTAAAAATCTCTTCTCTCTTTCTCTCTTTTCTCTTTGATTTATATGTACACATAAACCCACGCTTTTTCCTATGGGGGTAGGCAGAAACCACAGAACGCCACCTGCTACGATCCTTACATACTCCTTTCGCCTCATCAACGCTCATACATCTCGTCATACAAGCACGCCGGTTACTAGTACTAACGTATAAGGTCAGTGTAGGTCTTCCCAGTAGGCTAACTTTAAAGTCTTTATTTTTCGAAATGAATGAACCGATTCTAATGAAGCTTCTTATGCTGAAGAAGTACTTAAATTTTGATGCTTTGCCAGGCAGCCTATTTCTCCCTACCATGAAAAGAAATCAGGAGATCTACCGCCATATATGTGATCTGATTATAAAAGAAACATTGGTGGCAACTTGTGACATTGGTGATATTTCTTTATTGTCTATGGAATGGTAACAAACCTGCGATGCCATAATATCCAGAGGCGGTGTACTCTTGCTTGTCTGACACCCACATCTAACATTGACCAGAATCAATGTCAATTTTGCCAAAATTTTGATCGAGTCCTCTAGGCCTTCTGCACCTTCCTGCTTTGTTCCAAAACGGTGAAAGCGTGTTCGGTTCCGTGTTATCCATTCATGAATTGCTTAGCTTATCTAGTACTAATGGACTTTCCATATAACCAGTAGTGTCCTCTATGTGCTTAAAAGATTGAGTTTTTGCATCGACTGTAATAAGTGGAATTACGGTGGACATAGCACTCAGCCGTACATTTTTATGATACACTGTCTTTTTTCTAAAGGATGCTATTGAAATCGCTGTAGCCTTTTTTAAATCCGCTCTAATCTTGACCCAAAAACTACCAATGGAGCAACTGACTGTGGATGACCTTTCCCTTAACTGAACCCTCGCGGGTGAATTACATCGCAATGTAGAAGCAAAAGAAAAATCTTGTTCGGTTCAAATTCCTTTGTCGCAGCTTTGTGTGTACCCAAAGGGTAACTTCAAATTGACTAAAGATTATCAGGAGATAGCAGAACAAATTCACCATGAAAGTTAAATATACATGTCGATATATATATGTCGATGAAAGCACAGTGACTATCATTCCTACGAAAAAATTAAGGTTCCCAGATAGTAGATTTTTTGAGTTGATCACATGTTAATCTAACGTTTTGTTATTTAACTAACACGTCTCGGTTTCACAAGGGTGCAATGTATATTATAAACCATCCTCTTGAATCACTCTATCTATTGATATACCGCATTAAAATCCGTTGCGAAGTTCAAAAGATCTAAGCGAACTTTTCAGGAAGCGACTTTGTTTTATTCTACGTTCATTTTAATAATTATGATTAAAAACCTCCCTAGGTGAATAAATGTGAAGTGACCTTGAGATGAGCTGTCAATCTCTAGCACCAATTTGGCAGCTCAGTTCAAGCTCCTGCGTAAGACGAAGCTTATCTAATGTTCACCTTTGACACACAATATCTTGAATATAATTTTTAGGCGCCATAATGCATTTCTGAATCCAATCCTAAATGTTTGACTATGCAATTTCCACGTAGCTTCCCTAAACAAATAATTTGTTAATACCGTGCCCACTTTATTTTCCGCCACCTACCTGCACGAAAATAAAACTGGCAAAGATACGACCATATACAAGACCTCTTTGTTGTTAAAATACGTGATGCGGGCTCGGCCAATGGACAGGCTTAGTTCCAGGCTAGGATATGTTACAGGTCTCTAAGGCGTTCTAAAGCTAAAATAGTGGAGATAGAACATCCAACAATGATGTTATGTAAACAGTACATAACGTTGGTTCTAAATTTTCTGGATTCTTTTTCTCAAAGGCCGGACAGTTTTTGAATGTTGGTTCACAAAATTAAATTGTAGGAGCTTTTGTTGACTTGCGTTCATGAAGTGGTCGGTTTGATTAGATTGGGAGAGCGTTAATTAAAATTATTTGATAGTTAAAACAATCCCTTTTTGAAATTTGAAATATCTTAAGACAAGCTTGCGGAGTGAGAGTAACGTAAATTATGTTTAATTTTAAATTTAAATAGCCATATTGAAGATAATATTTATTTAGTTTGAAGACTTTTTCTATCAATGGGTGACATTAATTGTGCTTGTAGTATGAAATTCAACCAAATGCTTTATGAGGAAAGATGATAATCGTATTCCCAATCAGAAAACCGATTCCATGCTAATACTTCTACACCTTTGCGAGATCCGAGATAGTTGAGTCGTATCTCCGGGACTCTTCGAACATCATTGTCTCGCCGCTTTTCTGGTGGTTGCCACTGTTGATTCTGGCTTTCAGGAGGTGCAGGGAATAATGTGGTAGGTTTGTCCAAAAAGAAACAAAAGATTATAGACTTGAGTATATCGCTTTCATTTCAACTCGATACCTCCACGTGTTTCCGAGATAAAGGGTCTTGACTGACAGACACGGGCGGACAACAAAGTGATCCTATAAGGGCTCCGTTTTTTCCTTTTCAGGTACGGAACTCCATAAACTTATTCACAAGCGTACTCGTGCTAGGCCCTTCCTTAAGGACTACTTTATTTTTGTGGTAGTTAAAATCATCAAATGAGTCCTTCCTCCCTGGGTGGGGCGGAGTGAACTGTCAGACTTTTACTGACTAAAAAACCACTCTGTTCCTTCTGTTGCCGTTTGCGTTCCGGGTCCACGGTATTCTATTAAGACATCCCGCGACCTCGGTTTCTTGAGGACTTTAAGACCAGATTCGTGTTTTAATTAATTAGTACAGTTACACTTTCAATGCGATGACTCTAATTTGAATCATTGCGAGTTGCATTTTCTTAGCTACCATAGTATTTATTTTAGCTACATCAGTAAACTCACCAATGCAAACATAGGTACAAAAAATCGGTACCATCCGCATCAACATTTTTCATCCGCCCCTATATACCCGGGTAACTAGTGGAAAATAAATAGTGCTCGTTCGCGCAGTAATTAGGTTAGACGGATAAATTGGCGCCCCGGGTGTTATGTGCCCGGCTAACGAACGGACCAACCGGGCATATACACGGGCTAATCAGTATGCTCAAGTGCCGGGTAACATTGACCTTGCATTCGAGGGTTAAATTGACTTTTTGGTCATTATTGTTTCGTTTTATTGGATTACCTGGGTAATTGTCGCTAAGTGTTATTGGGTCGTTGCTCGGTTTACTGTTGGAGTTCGATTTTCAGTTCAATTTCCTTTTATTACCCAGGTGCGCTGAGGTCTCAGAAATTAGTCGGTAATACTGATTTTATTATACTCAAAATGATGATGCAATTCAACGAATTCTGTATTTGTAATTATGAAATGGAGGTTGAAAATAAAATGTACATTGCACGTAATTAATACTCATAACATAACATCACGCCTGTAATCCCCGAAGGGTTAGGTAGAGGTGTACCCATTAGTACACCCACATTTCGCCAGTTATGTGTTTAGTACCATGTAATAGGGGGCGAGCCTATTGCCATCAATCGGGCACAAATCTAGACTCCGAGGCTGCTACTGAGAAATTCCTTATGGAAAAACCCAATAACACTTTGCCCGACCTGGGAATCAAACCCAAAACCTCATGCACAACAGTCGCGCTTGCGACCACTAGACCAACGAGGAAGTAATTAATACTCGTAGCTATTAAATAGTTGATCTAATTAATGAATTGCCGAAAAGTTCGAACGCCTGACCATGAAATTGTCTATTTAATGAATATATTGAAAGGAGAAAAAGAGGTGTTCGGACTTTTTAATAATAGTCTGGGATTTTTTAGGCAGTGCCTAATGTTGTTATAAGAGAGTACTCCAGGCTCCAGACAATGGAGGTTGCATATGATTGTGATCAATGTTCGTGCCAAACAATGGACACTTTTTGCAAGATTGACGAATTTAGACACTCCAGGTTTCCTCACGTTTTCTTTTACCGATGTCAGTAATATCCTCGACAAGCTTAGAAAGTACATATGAAATATAATACGTTACATTGTTACTTGAACACAGTCTCATGAATGAAAAATGGGCGCCTTCACTACTGGAAGACAACGAGATTTTGTATAGTAATAAAAATCAGTGTGTAATTAATATAAAGTAGCATTTATTCAACTATAACCCTTAACATCAAGGCAATAAAACCTCTTGAACTTGCGATAGATTCCTCACAAGCGTTCGACTCTTTGAAGCATGGCCTCTGCGACACCCCGATAAATATTCGGCCGTCTATCATTCCGTTTGTGGCTACAAGCCAAAAAGTATCGTACACAAACTCGGTTCGCTGCCCAACTATACTTCCACTGTTTTTCTGGGAATTTACAATTTCACACACGACGGAACACAGTGCGGTAATGTATGGAGACTAGAGAGAGAATAGAGATAGGATCTTGATTAATTAGTGTCACGTTCATTGTGGCGCTTTGAACAGTTGATTACGATACTATTTTGTGATTTGTTTAGGTTTTAAATAGAGATTAAGATTTGTCCGGCGGGTCGCTTTGACCACTGTCAAGCCATATTGTCATTACCGCATCACCAAAACAAGTTGGTTGTAGGTTGAGCAATTTTTTGAGCTAATTTCGTAATTCATTTTGTTCTTTTTTGTTCTTTGGTTTCTTTAAGCGGGAACTTAAAATAAAAAAAAAACTTCTTTAAAAAAATCTAACAATAGAATCATATTTCATTTATTTATAGATAAACATACATTAAAAAAAGGTCACAAAATGGATTAATTTTGCAGAAATTAAAGGTCATTTGACGATGGTAAGTTATTTCAAAACCACCATCTTTCCGCGATCTTATGAAAACTATATGATTCGGCAATAGTGTAACTTTTTAACAGTGCAATCGAATCGGTGTTGGCGTAGTAGCTGAGTAATATATAGTTAAGATGATAGAACTTGACTTAAATATCTCTCAACTTCAGTTCATAGCGAGACGTAGGGCTTCGCAGTCCGAATGCGCTTCGATCAAATTTGGGAATACAGTTTTGTTCAACCAAAGTGAAGCGGCGTAACAACCAAGCTAGCCCTACCTTCACCTGAAGACGAGCAAACCGATTACCTGAAATAGAAAATATAATATCACGTCATATAAAATAAAAAAGGGTTTAAGGACAATGATAAAGTAAGAGTTATTATAATATACGCAAAGAGAAAGTGTCTAATGCCCGTTCTGCGCATGTGCCATTCAAACTGAGACAAATCGCCGAAGGGATAAAAGATGGATCGCACTTGCGATCTCGGAATAGGATCAATCGCTAGATAAATAAATTCACAAACAACTTATAGTAGGCACCTTTCTAAAACTGATAAGTAGACATATCAGAAAAATGTAATCTCTTAATGACGATAACGTGATTCGAAAACTGTTATCATAATCATTACTTAACGTTTTAAGATATTTACATCGTTTTGTTGTTCTTACTTATGTAATATGTTACTTAACTACATTGAAACAGACCATGATTGAAAAAGTAATTTTCAGAGGTTTGATTTATTGTTTTCAATCATGGATGTCAATGTTTTTGAACAATTTCTGAAATAATGTTATAATAAACCAAAAGTAATTAAGATAACTTACCAATACAAATACGGTTCCCTTCACCGAAAGGTAAATAAACGTAATTATTTACTCTAGAATTGTTTTCTGATGAGAACCTTTCCGGATCAAATAAATCTGGGTTAGGGTAATACTTTTCATCTCTATGAAGAGCAAACACTGGTAATAATATAATATTATCTTTTGCTACCGCTACTCCGGACGGCAGAACTGTATCATTTGTACATAATCTCTGTAGAACTCCTATTGGGGGATATTTCCTCATTGCTTCGCTCAGCACTTTGTCCAGGTACTTCATATTGTCGACATCATTATAAGTCAGCTCTTTAGCGCCACCTTCAAACACCTTGTCTATTTCTTCGTGCAATTTAGTTAAGATTTTTGGATTATTTGATAGTTCAATTAGAGTGTAATGCAGTGTGCTTGCTGATGAGTCGGCGCCAGCGATGAAGAAGAAAAATGCTTGTGCAGCTAAAATTTCATCGGTAGGTTCTAACTCGTATCCTGTGGTAAAATCCTGCATCACTCCTTGTTTTTGAAGATCCAAACAAACGTCTATGAAATCATTCCTTTTCACAGTATCGTGTCTTCTACTTTCTAGAACAGTTTTCACAGCGCCCACAAAGAATTCTTCATACAGTCCGAAGATTTTAAGTTTTAATAGTTTAAACAGAAATGGGCATACATATGACAATAAAAGAACGAGATTTTGATACATTGTTGGCTGTAGAGTTTTCCGTGACATATCTAAGAACGGTGATTCCATAGTATTTTTCGTATGAGTATCTATGCCGAACACTGCCGCTCCTATTGATGATGTAGTATATGTGTATAGAGCGTTGAATGGGTTTTGCCGTATATGAACATTATCTTCAAGAAAATCCGCAAAATCTCGGGCAGATTTGTCTAAGATGTAAAACATATTTTTTAGTTTTGCACTCGTGAATACGGGAGTGAGATTCTGCCTCAAAAGCTTCCATCTTTGAAAATCGCTGATGAATAAAATATTATCCGCCAGAAGGTCATTCGGGTTTGCTGCTACACCACGACTATGGAAGCTTAGGAAGTCACCAGCTAGTACGGCTTGAATATCTTCAGGAGTCTTTACGATCAGCGAAGGAATTGTCCCCGTAGTTAGCCCAATAACAGGTTCGTCGTACTCATTGTAAATAGTCTTCACTATTTCTGCCATCGACTGATTCCCGAACATAAACTTAAACATCAAATCACTGGTTTGCACTACATTTTGCTTCTTCCAGTAATTTTTGTGCGTAGATTTAAAATAAAACACTATTATGCCTAAAACTGCCGTTATCAGTAAAATTGTGAACATTGTGACTACGATGCGCGCTTACAAAACTCAATCTTCGGACTGGTAGATAATGTACTCAGTACCTATATTTAATCACACATATGTATTATGTAGGTAAAAAATAGATACGAATTTGCTCTTGTTTGTCTACGCATGCCAATTGGTTTCATTTATTTTCCATTTTTGTTTGTAATAGGTACAGCAAAATATATCTTCAATTCCGCTTGTCTATTAAGTGATTTAGACTTTTGGAGTGAACGAATTGTACAAATTTTTTATTGTAAAAATTTAGCAAATTTGGCAATTTTTTTTTTTTATTTTTTTATTTTTTTTTTGTCAAGTAACTTTATTTTAGTTTCAATCGAAACTAAAATAAAGTTACTTCACGTTCTACCAATAGTATAATTACGTGACGTTAAATTGATTGCGTTCTTAAAAAAGTATGGAACGAAATATAACGTGTACTACTATGCCCACTAAAACGTATCAACCGACAATAGTTGACGGTTCATGCATGGCATATCTAGACTTTTGCGACCTTTTAAAGGCATTCGATTGCATCAACCATGAGATTATTATGAAATTTGAAGCACTACGGGATTTGTAAAATACATATATCTTGGTTAACCAAGATAGACTTATGGGTAGACAGGTTGCAATTCAGGTGAACGGAGTAAACTCAATGAGGTCTGAAATGACTATGGGTGTTCCTCTAGGTTCGATATTGGGTCCATTTCTATTTCTAGTTCATGATGATTCATTTTTATTACTACAAAATCAACCAAAGAGGTGTAATTACGTCGTGCTACCTTTGAAGCGCTCACATACTACCTGCCGTGCCCGTCATGTATTTGTTTGTACATGTATGACGCTTATGAAGGTGGTTATAAAACGGCAAGGTGAAGAGTAGAATGAATGAACAAGAATTAAAATTTGTATGGGTAATAAATTTCGTTTTAACGTAATTCAACGTCTAGTCGCCGTAGAGCAACTTGACATTTTCGTATAAATCATAATAACCATAAAACTATTCACAAAGTTTTGAAACGCGACAAGCGGAGGCCTTATAAATACTAGAAAATAGAGATAAGCCAGTTAGAGAAACTTTCGTCGCTGAATAGAAACCCGATAATGTTTATTCAACAGACGTTGATACCGATGATATTTTAAGATATAGAATAATCATATCTTTTAATAAATTAAAACATCTGGCCTTTAGTCAAGCTCTTATCAAAAGTTATTAATAACATTTTAAGACGGTGTTATTTGTGCGTTGCTACACGAGTTCACGCTATCACCGCTCTTATCACAGAGACCAATATTGAAAATTGTGTTCTGTTTTGTTTACCTAGTTTGCTTATAGAAATGATTTCTTATTAATTCGATGTTAGAGTATATTTGATAGTTTTTTAAATAACAGGTGTGGTCTAATCGGTACACCTCTGCCTAACCCTTCGCGGATTACGGGCGTGATGTTATGTGTTATGCAATCCTTGTAATCATTTATTTGTTTGCGGACCGTATCCGGGACTCTCATACAGAGATATCGAAGGTCAAAGTTCCAGCTTATTTTTTACGGTACAAAATTATAAAGTAATACATATTTAAAAATACAAATCTATAACGCTTAATTACGGTGCGTAAAATAATGAATATACTGTTTTTATATGGAGCGGGCTATCAGAAACATCCTCTTAAACAAGAAGAACAACTAGAAGTGACAATAAAATAACTAAAGGAATAAAATTCATGTTTATTACTGGCATTACTGGTTTGTCCACAATGCAGTTTGTACTAATAGTAAAACTTGTGTTTTATTTCTCGCGGCGGTAAAAGCGATCATTGATGATAATGTTGTTATTAATAAACTAGTGCATTAACCGTGACCTGTGACCTTGAATATTTTTTTTGTAACAAAACAACGTTGCTGTTTTCTAGGTCAGAGTGTTGGTATGAATGCTGGCATTTGAGTTCTCGCGATCATGACATCACGCCTGTAATCCTCGAAGGGTTAGGCAGTGATACACTCACTCGCCAGTTATGTTTAAGTCCTATGTAAGGGTGAGCCTTTCGCCATCAACCGGGCACAATTCTAGATTTCGAGGCTGCTTAACGACAAACCCAATAACACTTTGCTCGACCTGGGAATCGAAACAAAAATTTTATGCTCAACAGTCGCGCTTTGCGACCACTAGACCAACGAGGCCTTACTATGTAACAAATGTTTGTTAAAAAGGATCGACTATTTTAATCTTTTAGTAATTGACATAATATTATATGAAACTACTCTTTATTATTAGCGATTTAATTAGATAATGTAGTTATAGTAACTAGCCGCATTCCAGCGAGGTGCAAATTTAGCTCGACCGGGTTGTACAGTCTCATGCAAAAACAAGTATATACTTAACAAAATACAAAAGCGATTTTCTTTACTATATTCCTAAAAACATGACATTTCAATCAATATCCCCAAAAGAAATCCCGAAAATCTGACAACCAGTCTTACTTAAGGGGTATCGTTTTACCCAGATACTGGGTTGTGAAGGTCAGATAGGCAGTCGCTCCATGTAAAATACTGGTATTGTGCTACATCTGGTTATACTGGAAGCCGACCCCAACGTAATTGGGAAAAGGCTAGGCAGATGATGATATTCGAAGGAAATACTCGTAGCTTCATAATGTTGCTAAGTGTATACATGTGATTGATCGTGACTGTACATGTATGCACCACTAGCGAGAGAATCGCGGCGATAGTGACCTCACGCCGAGCTACCAAATCATTGCCACGATGATATCACCGTGTGAAGGTTGATTCATAGTTTGAATTGAATTTAATTGTACAAGACTATCACAGCCCGACCGTGCTGATGGCGTATCAGATTGAGCCTAATATTATCATTTTATTCTCGCATACAAGGATGATTAAACTTTGTAACATGTTGACATACGGTTCAGTTTTGATTAACCTTATATCAATTTGACGGCTGTTAATAATAACAAAGGATGAGCGAAATAAAAGAGAAAACACATTAAGGTGTTTTTTATTTATACAAAAAATAATCAATTTTACTTTAAGATACTTTAAACTATTTTAAAAAAATAACATAGATCGCTTTCTGGATCCTCACTTAAATCTAAATAAAAAAATAAACAATCACACAGTCTTGACATACCTAAAAATTAAATTACTTAATACTAATTCAATATTTAATGCAGCAAAAACAGTTTAATGTTTTTGCAAAACTTATGCTTAAAAATAATAAAATAATTAGTCAGCTTTAAATATTCAAAATAATTACCATAATATTTGGTCATGGTTGGTTTGTTTTGCCGGAACTAAACCCATATTAGTTTGCAAAAAAGGTTACGGAAGAAACCGAATGAGGTCTACTGGGATACACTGACAGCTATATGTATTACTAGTTTATGCCCGCGACTGCGTCCGGGTAAGAAGTCGGGTATATTATAGTACAGAGCCTATGATATTCGGTAATAATGTAGCTTTCTATCCGTAAAAGAATTTTTGTAATCGAACCAGTACTTTCAGAGATTACCTCTATTACAAACAAAAACAAATAAACTTAATATTTTCATACTTTTAGTTAGTTATTAATAATTTGGTTCACAATCACAAAACAAACCCATATTATATTTACAATTATGCCCGCGACTTCGTCTGCGTAAAAGTCGGTTTTCTGCGATGTTTTTTTTTTGCGTGTTTTCCCTTATTCTTTTTAAAATAAAAGTAAGCCTAAGTTACTCCTTATTACATCAGCTATCTGCTAGTGAAAGTCCCGGTAAACTCGGTCCAGCCGTTCCAGAGATTTACCGGAACAAACAGACAGACAGAAAAAAAATTAAAAAAATATTTTGGCATAAGTACCGTATTTTCATTCATATGGATGTAGTAAAAAAAAATTACAAACAGACACTTCAATTTTATTTATTTTCTATAGATTAAAAAGAAAGTCACAGAATGGAATACTTGACTGAAATAAATCTTGGCTTAAATATCTCTTAACTTCAATTCATAGTAAGCAGTTGGGCTTCTCAGTCCGAAAGGACTTTTGTCAAATGTTGGAGTACACTTTTGTTCAACCAAAGTGAAGCGACGTAACAGCCAAGCTAGCCCTACCTTCACCTGAAGACGAGCAAACCGATTACCTGAAAGAGAAATTATAATATCACATCACATAAATTGAAAAACAGTAGAGGACAATAATATACGCGGTATAGAAAGACACATACTAAGTAACATTTTTCAATATTTTTTTTGCTGGGAAACGCTTTTGTTTTTGATCTGAAAAATCATTGTTATGGCAGCGCGCATTAAAACGCACTGGGGCTAAAATTACCGTGGTAGTGGACATCTAATAAAAGTTAAAATGTTTAAGGCAGGTTTTCAAAAAAGAGTTGGTACTTTGACCTTGTCAACCAATTGTAGATAAGAATCAGAACAAAAAAAAAATAACGTATTGACATGAAAAACAACTTTCGGCATCATTTTTTTCACACCCACTAGTTGGAGTAATCTTTGAGGCAAAGGTAAAAGGCCTGATGTAGGTTCCCTTCAAACTGAGGCAAATTATCAAAGGGATTGTATCAACTGCAAGTGCACGCAGTTGGCGTGGCACAGTATAGAACCTTCAGTGCTAGACAAATACATAATAGTAGACACTGTTCTAAATTTGATATAGAATATATCAGAAAAATACAATCTCTTAATGAGGATCATTGTAATTTTGATGTTATCATATTATGAATACATGCTTCAAGATGGAAATGATGGAAAAGATGCTTATAAATGCTGTAAAGGTATATAACAAATTACCGGACGTTTTTAAAGACCTACCTTTGCCCATGTTTAAAAAGAAAGTAACGCAATGGTTAAAAGACAAATGCTTTTATAATCTTAAGGAATACATGTCAGATGAGGGAAATAGGAATTAATAATATTGGTATATACCTTATAATAATTTATGGATGTTCGAATTAATTTTTATGACATTATCAATTACAATTTAGCTATTTTTTATACTTAAATTATTAATCTGACATTTTATTAAACTTTATCTCTGACGAAAATTAAATATTTGCACACCATATGTAATGGTAGAATGTAAAGGGCCCATTATAGTTAAGATCATACTTTGTAAACCTACATTCTGGCAAATAAATAGATTTTGATTTTTGATTTTGATTTTTGATGGTAATGACCATTTTGTTATTCTTAAGAAACAATCTTATCTTGCTGAAGTGAAACAGACTCTGATAATAAATAAATGTTGAGAGGTTTCAATTGTTGTTTTCAATCATAAACTGCAATGTTTTCAAGAATATCTCTAATAATTATAATTAGTCACTGATAAACAAACAGTAATTTAGATAACTTACCAATACAAATACGGTTTCCTTCACCGAAAGGTAAATAAACGTAATTATTTATTTTGGAATGGTTTTCTGATGAGAACCTTTCCGGATCAAATAAATCTGGGTTAGGGAAATATTTTTCATCCCTGTGAAGAGCAAACACTGGTAATAATACGATATTATCTTTTGCCATAGCTACTCCGGACGGCAGAACTGTGTCCTTTGTACATAGTCTCTGTATGACTCCTATTGGGGGATATTTTCTCATTGCTTCGTTTAGTACTTTATCTAGGTACTGCATTTTGTCAATGTCATTATAAGTAATTTCTTCAGCGCCACCTTCAAACACCTTGTCAATTTCTTCGTGCAATTTCGTTAAGATTTTTGGGTTATTGGATAGTTCTATTAGAGTGTAATGCATTGTGCTTGCTGATGTGTCGGCGCCAGCAATAAAGAAGAAAAATGCTTGTGCAGCTATAATTTCATCAGTAGGTTCCAATTCATATCCTGTAGTAAAATCCTGCATCACTCCGTGTTTTTGAAGCTCCAAACAAATGTCTATGAAATCATGCCTTTTAGTAGTCTCATGTCTTCTATCTTCTAAAACAGATTTCACAGCGCCCACAAAAAATTCTTCATACTCTCCGAAGATTTTCAGTTTTAATAGTTTATACAGAAAGGGGCACATATTTGCAATTGTAATAACGATATTTTGACGCATTGATGGTTCTAGAGTTTTCCATGCCATGTCTAAGAACGGTGATTCCATAGTATTTTTCGTATTAGTATCTATGCCGAACACCGCTGCTCCTATTGATGATGTAGTGTACGTATATAGAGCATTATAAGGTTTTTGCCGTATATGAATATTATCTTCGACAAAATCCACGAAATCTCTAGCACATTTGTCTAAAATGTAGAACATATTCTTTAGTTTTGAACTCGTGAACACGGGACTGAGTTTTTGCCTCAAAAGCTTCCATCTTTGAAAATTGTTGATGAATAATATATTATCAGCTAAAAGGTCGTTTGGGTTTGCTATTATACCACGGCTATGGAAGCTTTGGAAGTCACCAGCTAGCACGGCTTGAATATCTTCAGGTTTCTTTAGCATCAGCGTAGGAATTGTCCCCGTAAACAAGCCAACATAAGGTTCGTCGTACTCATTGTAAATAGTCTTCACTACTTCTGGCATCGACTGTTTCCCAAATATAAACTTAAACATCAAATCACTGCCTTGCACTATATTTTGTTTCTTCCAGTAATTTCTTTTTGGAGATTTAAAATAAAACACTACTATGCACAACACTGTTGTTATCAATAATATTATGAACATTGTGACTGCGATGCGCGCTCACGAAGGTCAAGTCACTGACTGATTGATAGCGGTACTCGACACCTATATTTAATCACACTTGTGTGTGTACAAATACATAAACTAGTTTGCTCTTGTTTGTATGCGCATTCCAATAGTTTTCGTTTAATTTCTTAATGACTTCATTTCTAATTCCAAAGTGTTATTAATTGTCTTATATCCAAAAGTACAACAAAGGGTGTTTAACCCTAATTACCCCGTTAATTAGCCTGTCTATTGAGGGATTTGGAATTTTGTTAAATGAAACGTGTACGGTACGTTTGTAATAAAATATTTGTGTCTACTCTGTATGTCATGTTTAAGAACATTAAACCAACAAATGATATGACAAAATACGTGCTCAATGTCAGTTGGTAAGTGGCTATTTTCGGGCCTCTCAATTGTATTATCATTACAATGAGATTCGTCCGGCGGGTCACTATGACCACTGTCAAGCAATGTTGTCATAACCTGATATCTAATACAAAAAGCTTGAGCAATTTATTGAGTTAATTGCGTAAATAATATTGTTTTTTCCTTCTGTTTTTCTTTGTTTTCTTTAAGCAGGAATTTCAAATTAAAACTGAGTATAATACGCTCTACGAAAAATGAGACTTAAATAAAGTTTGTACGGTATATCCCGTACAAACTTTATTATTTCGTTATAAATACTAAAATAATTTTAGGAATATTAATTTAAATGTCATCGAAAAATCCCTAAATAGATATGCACACATTACCAAACTATTTTGTACATCCAATACCTGCGCTAGCTCCCCACTATTGACGCTTGTCAAGTTTTATCTTTCGTAGCACGTATTGTAAAGTCACATCACATTCTCACACTAGGACCATTATATAGCTCAAATTTCAAATTGTATTCAATATAATCTTCTATTAAAACTACATAAACTCTAAAATTTTGTATCTTATTAGTTACCGAAAATCTATTGCTGTCTGGTTTAAACACTTCTTCCCAATTTACCCTTTTTAAACAACAAGGGAGCCAAATTAAGTCTTAGGAACTAACTCAAGCTAATTTACAGGTTTTGACATGATATTGGGACTAAATTTTGAACGTTTTTAATAAGTAGAATTCGCTGTCTGTGTTCAGCTTCTTATTTATACGTACTTACTAAAGCAAAGACTGGCAGTGTGAGTCTTCCAAATTGGGTAGAATTGGCTTCAAGGTCAACGACGCCGTCTATTAAAATGGACGATTTCGTGATTCGATTGAAAGCGTTAACATTTTATTTTATTTTAGTAATTCCCATCAACAAATACGAATGCAACTCAGTCTGTGCGTTTGTTACCTCATTGCGGTAAAATGACTAAACCGATCGTAAGTATATTTACAACAAAGTACATTAGGACCTGGACAGGAGTATAGGCTACTTTTTAATTTGTGACTTTGTCTGCGTCCAACCGGCATTCATACGAAGTCGAGGGATAAAGCTATGAATGTAATAAAAGCCGATGATAATAATAATGTTGTGAAAATCAAAAATGATAAAGGACACGAGTATCTTGACTTATCACTTGACGTTGTCGACGTCAGAGACATGGAATTATCAGTCTTTGTGGATGTAGTAATCAATACCCTTAGCGAAGAGCCTCGACAAACACACAAAGAGGTTAGCATTGGACAATTGCATCAAGAGCTAGTTGCTGATAACGGGAGGTACTTGCAGACATACCTTCAAGGTATACCTCTCTCTAGAGCCCTGATGATTAATTACAAGTTACTGACTTATATGGAATTTCTCAGTAGCAGCCTGGATTTGTGCCCGGTTGATGGCAATAGGCTCGCCCCCTATTACATGGGACTAAAAACATAACTGGCGAAATGTGGGTGTATTACTTAATGGGTATACCTCTGCCTAATCCTTCGGGGATTACAGGCGTGAAGTTATGTATGTATGACTTATATGGAAAATTTTATTCATGATAATCGTTTTGTATTATTGTACAATGTGGGTGTGGATTCAGTATGATTCTAGATGCCCAGGAGCAACCAAAAATAATAGCTATTGCATATTAAAGTGTTACGCCTACACGGTCAAAATGTAAGCAGACATTTTTCTTTTAATCACCGGTGAAACATGTGTTCTTTAATGATGAAATGAATCCATGGCAGAGAAGAAAATTGTGTATCGATGTTCCATATACCGTGTTTATAATAAAGTAAGATTTGAATAAAGATACGAGTATATCCAAAACCAACATTCCACGATCTTGAACTTTTCTTAATTAATGAACTGTTTATTATCTACATTATGAAAACATCCATCGGTTTTTTAAAAAAAACTTCAACTATATCTGATGACCCTGAATACTTATTTCTTTTGTTGACTGTACATGCCGTGTTTGTCTACGTATCCATGATGCAAGACCGATGAAAGTTGAATTCAAAAACTATTTAATCATTATTAATTGAATGTGCCTAATCATAATCATCATTAGTACATTGACGTACATCGTAATAGCTGCTTCTATTAGCACCTAAGTATTATTAGCTAAATATTAAATAATAGCTTCTGCCTGCGACTTTGTCTGCGTGGAAGTAAAATATCATCATCATACATAGGACGTCCACTTCTGAACATAAGCCTCCTCTACAGATTTCCAATAGGACCGGTTGGAAGCGGCTTGCATCCAGAAGTCAATCTGCCAGGGTTGTGGATTTTGCTCGAAAGAGTAACTGCGGCCCTGAAACACAAAAGGCATTAGGAGGAACACTTCTGCTCCGTTCAGAGCGCAAGAAGTTATTTGATGACTTCCCATGTTTAAAAAAAAAAGAAATCAGAAGTCACAAGTTTTGGTATATATTTGACTTACTTTGACATACCAAAAATTCCTATATCCTATGACATTCGGCAATAGTGTATCTTTCTATTACAAAGAACTTTTCAAAATTGGTTTAGTAGTTCCAGAGATTACCCCCTACAACCTCACAAACTTTACCTATTTATAATATTAGTAGAGACTATACTTTCGCATGGTAACAGGATATTACGACAACCACTTAACTTTGGCAGACGGGTTTATTGTTAGGTAATTATTTATTCTTGCCTCACACAAAAGGACGCCGATCTTATCAATTTGTTGACAGAACCTTTCAGAAACCTTCCAAAACAAAAACAAAAGCGTGAGAAAATTCTTTGCTTGAAAACTGAAACCCGTTTAAAGATAGCGCAAAAAAAAACAATCACCAATTAAGTTCCTACCAAAAATAATACACGAACTCCAACAAAAAAATTAAGTACGAAAACCAATTTGATTGGGAAGTATAAAAGTTCTTTTTTGTTGAACAACTTAGCTTGGCTTCGTTCCAGACAAGTTTCATGTTACATTTTTATCTCCATACAACTTTCATTTAATCTGTTTCGGCTTATAACTTCAACGTTTAGATGTAAGTGCCTTATGTAATGTATTTTCATGCTTATAAGCTTGCAGGATACAGAGAGCATTACGTGGGATATGTTACAGGATTGTCTGTGAAGAATAAGGACCAGGAAAGCATGGTGTATTAGTAGAAGAGCTGTCTGTGAATAATTTGATCCGGGTAAGACCTAAAAGTGTTGTTTTATTTCTGCTATCAGACGGCGTATCTCTTAGTTTGACATGGTTTTAAACGAGGGACGTATTTTAAAAGCTGAAGTACTGTACTGCTTACCAAGGGGTATCGTATATCGGTATTACCCAGTTACTGGGTTGTGGAGGTCAGTTAAGCAGTCGCTACATGTAAAATACTGGTATTCAGCTGCATCCGGTTAAACTGGAAGCCGACCCCAACATAGTTGGGAAAAGGCTAGGCACATAGCCTCTCATACATGGGGATCGAATCCGGGAACCCACAACCTCATGCATGAGGCGGGCGCCTTAACCGTTAGGCCATCACGACATTTTCGGACGGGCCTGTTGGTCTAGTGGTTAGCGGCCCTGACTGCTAAGCCGGAGGTCGTGGGTTCGATTCCCACCCAGGACAAACTTTGGGTGATGAGAATGATTGTTAGTTCTGTGTCTGGGTGTGATTTATCTATAATATGTATGTACTTATAAATTATATAAGTATGTATATCAGTTGTCTGGTTACCATAACACAAGCTCTGCTTAGCTTGGGATCAGATAGCCGTGTGTGAGTTGTCCCAAGATATTTTATTATTTATTATTATTATTTTACGGCGTTCACTAAAATGCATTAACAATAAAAGCCATTCGTACCAGTGACCGCAGAACCTTGGCGAATGACGTCTGAAAGTAATATGTGTCGCTCTTGAAGAGGGTTTTGCTACACTTTTGTTGGCAGCTGATTTTCATTACTGTCGGCTTGAACACCTGTCTGGCTTAGACGTAGCTCTGTCGTGATGCTGGCTTTAGGATGCGTGTTCATGATTGTAACTTGTTTTGTTGTTTTTTTTTGCGGTTTTGCTTTGTGTGAGATAGGTAGGCTTAGCGTGGTATTAGAGGACCTAACTCAAGACTCAAGTATTACTCAAATTAATGTTAACTAAGGCAATTAACACACGGCATTGTATACCGTCATGGAGGGCGGTGGCGGTATAGAGAATCGCATCGCTTGACCGCGCGGTCGGGCTGTGTACGTGTGTTAGGCATCAACGGATTTCTTAGACACAAATGCGACAGGATTTCCGCTTTACCGCTAACCGCGGCGGTACACGATGCCGTGTGTTAATCGCCTAACTATTCTAAAATATGACAACAATAAAACTGCTTTTTCATACATTTACAGGTACAGAAAACCGCTCCGACACGGCAACGCTGACTCGAGAAATCTAACTGTTAGCTACCAGCAAGCCGTCACCTATTTATCTTGTCATTATAAAATATATTTTAACACATACAATTTAAAACCCTAACTTGAATGAAAAACTATGAGCTATATCGGAGCCGTGCTATTATAATGAACGATTTCCAAAAACAGACAGTGTACCTCGCATAAGTATCGCGGTGGCATGCGACCGCGGGATTCTAGTAAGTACCTATTGATGGAGATTATGTGTGGTTTGCTACATGTTACCTAAATACAACCAAACCAACGCAAGGTCCGTCTTTGTGCAGTGTATTTTTTTGCATGAGCATAAAGTTTAAATAAATGAAGTGAAATCGTTTATTTTAATTTAACCATTAAAAGGCACATTTGATGATTTAAGAGAAAAAAAAATATGTTTTTTTTCGGATATTTGGGGCTAAAATATAATGTTTTTTTTAAGAAGTTGTGTCATGAAATGTGTCAAGTACCTAGTATAGGTACTTGACACATTTCATTATGGGTAGGCCCAATTAAGAAAAAAGACCAATATTAATTATATTTAAGTGACTCATATTTTTACAATATTGGGATGGTAGTAATTTCTCGATTCAAAGAATATCCTGATTTTCAATAACATGTAACGTACCTACTTTCAATTCGACGTCTATCCAAATCATGAAACGCCAATCAAATGATAACCCATATCAGAGTTGTCATATCTTATTCAAAGTTAGCTGGTGCCTAATATAATATGACGTCATAAAGTTAGGACTGCATTCATCGAAAGAAAAGATATACTTTAAATACAGACTTTACTGTAAAAATTACATAACATAACATCACGACTATAATTTATTTGTGTTGTATGGGCCTTAGTTGCCTGAAATAAAGGTTTATTATTATTATTATTATTCCATTTATTTATTTACTATACATAATTATTACATTTTTAAATATTAATATAAAAATATAAACATTTCAAAATATAAAAGATAGTAGCCCACCGGTGGCGGAAACAGGGTCCAAGCCACCGGCGGTCAGGGCTCCAAAGAGAGGAACCTCCTAACTATACGGGCCGTATCCAGAAGTACTGCTTTCTGGATCAAGCCCTTGATCCAGCCGCCTAACGAGAGCCTCCTAAGATGTTGGTCGAGGCTCTTGGCTATTAAGCCATTGGCTTATTATTATTATTATAATCTCCGAAAGATTAGCTAGAGGTGTACACATTTGTACACCCACATTTCGCCAGTTATGTTTTAAGACCTATGTAGTTGGGGGCGAACCTATAGCCATCAACCAGGCACAAATCCAGACTTCGAGCTGCTACTGAGATATTCTTGATAGAAAAACCTAATAACCGACGAAATCTTCGGAGACCCAGAAGTCGCACTTTGAGACCACTAGACCAACAAGACAGTCACTGTTAAATTAAATGGAGAAAAAACACATCAAGTGTAGTCTATGCCTTACAAGATATTCCTAGTTTTTGCTACCGGTGCCAAAGTTACACAATATTCTTTGTTTGTCTAGTCTGCGTATTTTTTTGTTCTTTTTTGTAGCCAATAAAAAGACAGGTGACAGAGACGGAGTGATTTGAGGTTGGAAATGTACTCCATCTTATTAAAAGGTGGGTGTTTTTGTGTTCAAGTTTTAAATATGTGGACTTAGTGTTTTGGAGGGTGTGGGTGTGTGTGTGTGTGTGTGGTGGTTTAATTCTCTTTGTTTCAGGAAGTGTTCGAATTTAGAATTGGTTTCGATGAATTCGGTTTTAGCGTAATAAAAAATTTTCTTTTTTTTTTTTAGTTTGTTTTTGTTATTGAATCGTCTATCAATTCAAACTCAATAAAAACATTTCATTTTATTTTGTTATTACAGTGATTCTTATAAAAAATACAATTCAAAGACAATTTGTTTTTAGTTCCAATAAAATGTTTGAATTTCATATTTCATCGTTGAAACTCTTATCTTATACGAGTACGAATTCGGAAAACGAAAAAAAATAAAAATTTCCTTCGAAAGACGATTTCAGTTTTTCTCGGAAGGTTCTTTAATATCATTTTCCACAGAATTCTATCCATACTAATATTATAAATGCGAAAGTAACTCTGTCTGTCTGTTACGATTTAACCACTGAACAGATTTTGATAAAAACTAAGTCATTAATTCTATAGTAGTAGTAAGTAAGTTCTAAGCAGGTGGCTAAGTAATAACAGCCGCATGTGTCGATCCGTCAAGTTAAGCTACGCTTGCCGGGGTTGGTCCGTGGATGGGTGACCATCTTTACACACCGAGACTCCTCCGTGCCTCGGAAAGCACGTTAAGCCGTTGGTCCCGGCTGTCATATGTGGATCTTTGACAGTCGTTACGGGTCGTCAGAAGCCCGAAAATCTGACAACTAGTCTCACCAAGGGGTATCGTATTACCCAGTTACTGGGTTGTGGAGGTCAGATAGGCAGTCGCTCCATGTAAAATACTGGCATTCAGCTGCATCCGGTTATACTGGAAGCCGACCCCAACATAGTTGGGAAAAGGCTAGGCAGATGATGAGTAGTAAGTAAGTAATTCTATCAATACTAACTAGTTTTTAGGGTAAATTTGAACTCCAAAGAAAGACATAGGCTACTAGATATTTATTTATTTATTTTTATACCGCGACTTTGTCTGCGTGCACGATAACCGACATTTACTCGAACAAAATCGCGGGCAAAAGCGAGTTCTAATACAAGGAAAATAAAAATCATGAAAAACTGGTCTACGGAACCCTTTTTGCAAACGGCCATATTGAATATAAAATGATAATTTTTCTATTTTCCAGTCTTGTACCGTTCCAGCTCCTGGGAATTAAATGTGTCAATATTCATACGAGCGAGGTTTTTCTTTGGAGGATTTCTCTGTGGGACGAGAAAGTATGAATAAGACGAGGTATAGAGGAAGCTAGTTTGCAGTTGTATGAATTGCTCAAAGTTCCCAAATTATTAATTCGATTCGGTATTTTACTAACGTAATAATCCGAAGAATATTGATAAATAAATAAATTAATTTAAAAAAAATTTAATTCAGACCATTTAAACCGGTTGCAAAAATAAAAAATAAAAAAATTGTGATGAAAAAAGTTAATTGTCATATTCTACACTGAAAGCACATTGAGTATTTAAAGGCAATTAAGATTTGCTGTAACTTACATAACATCACGCATGTAATTTCCGAAGGGGTAGGTAGGGGTGTACCCATTTGTATGTCCACATTTCACCAGTTATGTTTAAGTCCCATGTAATAGCATATTGCCATCAACCGGGCCCAAATCAAGACTCCGAGGCTGCTCCCAATAACACTTCACCTAACCTGGGAATCGAGCCCAAGACCCCATGCTCGGACGTCGCGCTTTCTGACCACTAGACCAACGAGGAAGTTTTTGATTTAGTAGAATAAATTTGGCCTTCTGTAATACTATTTGAGTTGATTCCTCAAAACGTTTTACAATAACTAACACCTTTTTTTTATTTTTTTTTATAATGGAAAATCATCTAATGACTTCTTCCGCTCTGAGCGGAGCGGAAGGGAGTGTCAGACTCTACTGACTAAAACCCATTCATGTTAAGCAAACACCTTACTTGCTCAATTCATACTCAAAGGTATTTCCAGAATCTCCGAAGCGCACATAAATATTTGTGCCTCGGGACAATGTATGTTTTTAGTTTGTTTTCCCATGTTTTGCAAGCTTTGAATAATTATTTATGAAATCCTCTGTTTCTGCGGGGGTTGGTCTTTTGTTTTATGGCCTGTAAATAATAGTAGACGTTTAAACTAGCTGTGTTGACATCAGAATGGAAATCCGGGGTACTTTACTTCTTCTTTCAAAAGTTCTTTGTTTGTAAGGCGCCTGAATATATTTTGTTGCAAAAGAAGTATAAAAAAAGTTGCCTTATCAAATAGTAGTGGAGTTTTTTTCGTTTCTTAAATTAATTTTATTTATTTTTTGGTTTCTCAAACACGTTCTGAGCATTGTTCCGCATCTCGGCAGGTCAATACGTACCGGTAACCGGCGGCTGTCATCCACTGACCGCACTGATTTTCTAACTACCCTCGGTCCTGTCTCTGATTGGGCAATGGACTGAACCTGACAAAACGAGAAAACCCACAGATCTTCACATATTAAATTTCTTTAATTTATTAGTTCAAACTAATTCAATACTTTACTACCCAGCAGTAATAGCTCAATGTACACTCAATAAAAGAAATAGGTATCCAGGGTCATCAGATATAGTTGAAGTTTTCTTAGAAACCTTAAATTGAATTTGAATAAATCCATCGGTTTCTAAGAAATCTTCAACTATATCTGACGATATTTTACCTATATTTTTTGTTGACTGTACATCCAAAACTTATACCTAAATTTCGACTTTTAATTATATTCAGAAACTTGACAGTTCAAAGAAAAATAATGTTACCATACTACAAGTAATAATGTTGGGGTAGTGAACGATTTAGCGTAAGGAACGAATGATAAGAATGGTTTAATACCATGTTAAGTTCATTCAATTTCATTCATTCTTACACCACCTCACTATCTTTTTTTTGTCAAAACTTGGCAACCCTTTAACTGCCAAGTTACTGAATAGAATTAAAAGTCGATATTGAAAAGAAAATCACATTAATCAGCGTTAAATATCAAAAATAATTACAATTACTCCGAAAATAAAACTAATTTTGACGTGGGTTAGTTCGATATGACACAACTAACCCCAATTAAAAACTAAAATTGGTAGTCCAGCAACGTTCAATCGACTGGACGTATCGAATAAACGCTAAAGTTAATGAGAATTGGTTAAATTAAAAGCGCCCTGTTGTTGATGTTTAGTTTAATTAAATTTTGGCTTCAATTTATGTTGGACGGCTTAGAATAATTAGTTATTAACGTGTTATTGCTTTCGGATAGATTTCATGTAATCACTTTTGTATTAATATTTTGTATGAGTAAAATTTTGGTATTAAATTGCTGATCGAAGGGTATTTCGATATGCGTGATTTTTTGGGGCGAAATACTAGTAATAATAACATGTTCAAAACACATCACACGCCTGTAATCCCTTAAGGGTTAGGCAGAGGTGCAGCCATTAGTACACACACATTTAGCCAGTTTTTAGAAGTCCCATGTAAAAGGGGGCGAGCCTATTGCCATCAACCGGGCGCAAATCCAGACTCCGAGGCTGCTACTTACTGAGAAATTTCCCGATGGAAAAACTCAAAAACACTTTGCTCGACTTCGGAATTGGATCCAAGACTGTATGCTCAGCAGTCGCACTTTGCGACTACTAGACCAACGAGGATTTCTTTTAAATTACAATACAGGCATAATGTTATTAAGTGTTTAAATAAATAGAATAAAAACGTTTACTGGGCAAATATTACTAGTTAAGTGTACATTAAAGTAAAACCAGAATACCCAAACACTATATAAACATTCACCTGCCTCGACTGCCTCGTTGGTCTAGTGGTCGCAAGCGCGACTGCTGTGCATGAGGCACATTAGCTGATGTGCTGCTGTGGGTTCGATTCCCAGGTCGGGCAAAGTGTTATTGGGTTTTTCCATCAGGAATTTCTCAGTAGCAGCTTCGGAGTCTGGATTTGTACCCGGTTAAGGGCAATAGGCTCGCCCCCTATTACATGGAACTAAAAAAAAAAACATAACTGGCGAAATGTGGGTGTAGGTACTAATGGGTACACCTCTGCCTAACCCTTCGGGGATTACAGGCGTGGTGTTATGTTATGTTAATATAAACATTCAAAAGTTTAAGTAAAAAAAAAGGTATTAATCAAACACTCAAACTAATAAACTAAAAAACGCTAAGTACCTTTATACAAATTACAATAACTTGAATTTAGAACGTTTGGCCGGGTACCAGGAAGACAGAAACTATCGGCACACTTGCGCTAAGTGTAGCCCGCACTTAGACGCGGTACAATTTATGTGTTACTTAGCAAACTGGATGGCCAAGTTCGAGTTCGGCCCTAAAACCAGCGGGAGAAGGTTGGAAGTTGACTTTTCTAGAAGTTTTTTGTTTAGTTATCATTCTTTTGTTTTTTATTGGATCCTTTTTTGCGTCAGTTTTTGCGCGGTACCCTAATTGTTTTCCTAAAATAAAAGTAGCCTTATTTGGTCAGTGGGTCGTCTTTTGTTAAAAATAAACATAGCCTAAGTTACTAAGGAGTAACTAAGATTATTTTTAATAATCAAAAAATAATAACATCAGCCGTGTTCGTAAAAGTCTGGTCAAAATCGATCCAGCCATGTTAGTGAAAGTCTGGTCAAAATAGGTCCAACCGTTTCCGATATTATCTGGAAAAAACAGACAGACAGTAAGATGGTCATTTTTTGGCCTTTTTGTAATAATAATGTAAACGTGTATTTGACATTATTTTATTTGTACAGTAATACTTAGCGTTTTATTTAATTTACCATTTTTACATACATACATACATAAACTCACACCTTTTTCCCATGGGGGTAGGCAGAAACTACAGAACGCCACCTGCTACGATCCTTACATACTCCTTTCGCCTCATCTACGTTCATACATCTCGTCATACAAGCACGCCGGTTACGAGTACTCCGCACCTGACCTTTCTGAACGACCTCACCAATAAGGTCAGTGTAGGTCTTCCTAGGGCGACCCCTCCCGGCGGTACCACTCACCTCTGCCATATTTACAAACAAATATTTAGATTTAGTATGATTTTTTTTCCTCTTTCATTCTAGCACTAAAATAATACGAAAACAAATACAGCAAATAGGTATTCCAAAAAAATATCTACAAAAATATTACATTTTTTTACAAAATACCTTTAAATCATTAAACTAGCGACATATATAACCCAACACAACAAAAATAAAAAATAAAATAAAAAAAAAACTTTCTATGGCCAGCTATTTTTATGGCTCTTACCCAAGTGTTATCAGATGGAAAAATAACATCGAAACTTTTAGCGACCAGCCGTTTAAGTGCTTGGTTTGCGACCAGCGACTTGGGTTGTCGTTGAGTAGCAGTACTGACCGCTATCGGTACTGCTACCACTACTTGAGGACCAGGATATTGTGCTGATAAAAAGTTTAAGTCTTGCTTTAGTATTCGTTTTTATTGGGCACTAACTTTTGCCAGCGAATTCGTCTGCGTGTTTAGGATACTGCTCTGCTCTTGTGGGTCGTAGGGTGATGTTTTATAGCCTATACTATTCCTCATGAATGTGGCTGTCTTATATAAAAGAATATTTCCAATCCGACTGGCAGTTTCAGAGATTAAACAGATATCAAAACAAACAAAAAATCTTTTCAGCTTTGTTTTATAGTTTTATTTTTTTTTTAATTTCAGTTTAAAGCAGCCTTTCCCAAAGTGGGGGATAACGCCCCTTGTGGGCGCTGCAGGACTAAAGGGGGGTGGAAAAAAAAAACGGGGCGTTAAATCTCCGCTAATATAGCTCACAATAATAAATTTAATTTGAAGTTATAGATGTCTGTAATTAGGTGAAAGAATGAGAGCGCTTAAAAATAATTTATTCTCAAAGTTGGTAGTAGACAAAATAAGTTTGGGGAGACCCTGGTTTAAAGGAATCGCACTCAAAACCTCATAGGAGTCGTTCTCGATCACTAGACCTAGGCAGTTCTGTTCATAAAAATAACGTACTAAAAATACAAAAAGTCAACAGAATCTCGATATTTTCGCCCTCATCACTCGCATGGGACGTGGTCTCCGCTCAGAGCCTACGACGGAGCTTTGTTTGTCTTCTCTTTGATGTCGGCGGATGATGATTTGCTTCTCCTACTTAATTAGATATGTCTTTGAGTTGGCCCCTTTTTGTTCTACTAATGGTTATTGGGATGCTTGAAGAAATTGTACGCGAAGCCTTTTGTGTTCTTGTGTCTGTACGTCTTTTCGTTAGCCCTTTGGTGAAGGACTTTATAGGTTTTGTGAGTTCTGTGTCAAATACGGAGTAATGAGCGATAAGGAATTGTCTGTTTTTGATCTTTTCAGAGTACCTCAATCGACAAAAACGGAACCCTTATAGGATCACTTTGTTCACCGACCGTCAGCAAAGACCCTGTTTCATGTTTTTCATGTTTTTTAATGTCAAATACCTACTGAGGTCGGTTACCAGAAAAAATCAAACTTCTAAGTTGCAGTCTAAAGATAAGATCGTTTATGGCGCATATTTTGATGCTCTCTAGGGCAGTCTAGGGAATCCAAATCTATAGGTCATTTCCTGTTGACCTAGAATCATGGAAATTGGCAAGAAGCAATGTAGCACAAGTAAAGAATATTACAAAAAAAATACTTTTTAATAAAAAACTTATTTTTTTTTGGTGGGAAAAGTATTTTATGGTGGTACGGAACCCTACGTGTGCGAGTTCGACTCGCATTTAGACGGTTTTTTAATATTTCTAAAGGAAAAACGCTATTTCCCCGGGCGCAATTATATTTGCCGCAAGAAAATTCACACAGACAAAGTCACGCGAAAAAGTAAGTATTCTACATTCATCTATAGCATAATATTTCACCCTTCTCTTTCTTTGAAAGTGTCAACAGGAAGTCGGAAGTTACATAATTATTTGCAGGGCCCTTTAAAAGCAAAACAATTATTTATAAGAGGCCTTGAGGACTCGCTCGAGTACATCAGTACAGACAGTTGACCAATAGTTGAAGTGGTCATTGTATTGCATGAATCGGGATTGGATATAAACAGTCAACGTTTGAACTATTTGAATTTTGAAATATGGAACGTTGTTTGTTCCCCGGCGTAAGTGTGAGAAGGGAACACCGGGGTGGTTTTTAGTCCGTAAGAGTCTGACTGACCCCTCCGCCCTCCCCGAGGTAATAAAAAAAAAGGCCTCTATCCTATTGTAGAGTTAGTATATCAAAAGACAGCTTGCCAATCTTTTCATTCATTTCCATACAAAATAAAAAAATATCGATCATAGTTATTCGTGGAACGAATCAAGCACAAACTGATTCCGATTTCCAATCGAACTCACAAAAACAAAAATCGGCGAATCTCTAATTGCTTCAAAGTGGGTTATTTTATTTATTTAAACACACTCAGCCCTCCGCCCGCGTATTGATGGTCCTCTTTGTAGAACAATACAACGTTAGCAATATATCACCTATAACCCTTATTTTAGAAGCACTAGAGTTCAATTTACAGTGTATTAGTGTAACGTTTAAGTTTGTACACGTCTCTCTTGAATAGATTTATATTCAATTTAACTTTTCGCTGTTAGGTTCCCATTGGTTACAATAAATAAGGCGGTGATAGGTCGGTTCGTTGTTACGGATGTTTAAAGGTGTTAGTTTGCGTCGGTGGATGCGAATATACGGCCCTGGATGTTTGCAACATTACTTAATGGGCACTTACATCCTGTTTTGGGTAGCATACATATTTATATACACTCAAATACCTTTTTTTAGGGTTCTGTATCTAAAGGACTGCCTCGTTGGTGTAGTGATCGCAAAGCGCGACTGCTGAGCATGAGGTCTTGTGTTCGATTTCTAGGTCGGGCAAAGTGTTGTTGGGTTTTTCCATCAGGAATTTCTCAGCAGCCTCGAAGTCTGGATTTGTGCCCGGTTAATGGCAAAAGGCTCGCCCTCTAGTACATGGGGCTTGAATATAACTGGCGAAATGTGGGGGCACTATTTGGTACACCTCTGCCTAACCCTCCGGGGATTACAGGCGTGATGTTATGTGAGTTTGTGTATTGCCTACGCCGTCTGTCTGTTTCTGTCTATCTGTTTGGCACAGGATGTATTTTAAGAGGAACGAAATGACATCGCAGTTCATACAAAGATAGTCTAGAAGTTTTGTAGACAGGAATGCTTGTAGTAATAGTTCCCCAGTTAAACTCAAAATGTTGTACGAGTCTTTGGGTTAAGTCAGCCTGTGACAAGCCTTTGTATTAGTGCCCATGCTTTCATCAAAATTTCTACGTTTTCCATGGAGGCGCGTTGTCAGTAAAGTTCTTTTTGGAAAGAGCAACTGGCTTTAACTTTCTGCCTAACTGACCGACTCTTTGACAATTCTAAAGCGCCTGTCTAATTAAAATAAATATTTTGACTTTGACCTGTAAAAACCGCTTTACCTTCGATTCATCTAGCTTTTAAACCGTGGTAAGTACTCTAATTACACAGAGTGTTAGTGTAAACACCGTTATCCTTGAAACCAGTGGTTTGGTTTTCCAATTGAACTTAAATTCAAAGAAAAAAAAAAATTTTTTTTTTTTTTTAAGTAAAATCTCCCGGTTGATGGCAATAGGCTCGCCCCCTATTACATGGGACTTAAACATAACTGGCGAAATGTGGGTGTACTAATGGGTACACCTCTGCCTAATCCTTCGGGGATTATAGGCGTGATGTTATGTGTTAAAATCTCCATTTTTCCTCAAAATTATTTCACCCTATATTACAATGATGTAATATAGGGTGAAATTATTTACTTAAAACTTATGTAGGTAGTAATAACGGACGGCCAGTGCAGCAGGTCAACACTCTTTGCGGTGATTACGTAACTCGGGCGCATAGTATCCATGAATTTACGGACGGTGTCGGACAGATGTTTTTTTTTTAATTTTTGAAAGAAAACTTTGTTTGTTTATTTTTAAATTGAGATAAACATTTATTATAATAAATCAAGTACCTGTGGTTTTAGTGACAACGGTGTTTACACTTACAGCCTTTAAACATTCAATGATATGTAAGAAAACTATGATATTTTTGATGTAACGGAACCCTTACTACGCAACCCCGATTCGCGCTTAGGCGGCTTTTTTTTAATGTAGTCAGTACTTAATATAATGTACCCAAAGTAGGTCATATCACCTTTTTATGGTACTTAGGTACCAAACGTAGGCGATGATGGGTTTATATCGGGTGAATGTATCCATTACTCTAGATCAGGGCTGTACAAAGCAGACACAATCTCGGGCCAATAAAAATAAATAAAATGATTGGAGGGTCGCAGAAAGAAAGGCTTTAATATAACATCACGCCTGTAATGCTCGAAGGGTTAGGTATACCCAGTAGAACACCCTTATTTTGACAGTTATGTTTCAGTCCCCATGTCATATGTGTGTAGGGCGAGTCTTTTGCTATTAATCGGGCACAAATCCAGACTCCGGGTCTGCTACTCAGGAATATCTGATGGAAAACCCCGATAACACTTGACTCGAACTAAGACTTCATCCTCAGCAGTCGCGCTTTGCGACCACTAGACCAACGAGGCAGTCCATAAACAGGCATCTTCAGGTCTTTTTGACAAAAAGGCATTAAATTTAAAAACACCTATTTAAGCTGACGCAACAAAACGCACACGTATACGCAGTTCGGGAATTCCCCGGAGTGACAGAAATCTTCTTGCCATACAAACAAATATTTCATTAATTTATTTAGAAAGTCATAAAAAAAGTATAAAGAAAAGTACAAATAAAATAAGTTTAAATTACCAGAATAAAATTAACTATTACTTTAATTTATTTAGAAAGCATAAAAAGTAATGTAAAATACAAATAAAAT
This sequence comes from Hoplodrina ambigua, assembly GCA_949774945.1. Lineage (NCBI taxonomy): Eukaryota > Metazoa > Arthropoda > Insecta > Lepidoptera > Noctuidae > Hoplodrina > Hoplodrina ambigua. The sequence goes on from OX458968.1 coordinate 13,882,010, forward strand.
AAGTTTAAATTACAAGAATTATTAAATTATTAAATGTCTGTTTTTTGTTTTCGCGGTTGATAGAAAAATACATCATGGGCTACATATAAGCCACAGGCCTAACTTTGAACAGCTCTGCACTAGATAAATATTAGGACATGATACTAAAATAAAATGGAAGATATGTGTGCTGAATAAAAAACTAATGGTTACTTTCAACGTTAAAAAAGAATATGATAAATGTTTAGTATAACATGATATGACGTCACGCTTGTTTTTTTACGCAGGCAGAGATATACCTATAGTACTTTAGAAACGGGCTGTCTAGAATTTTTTAAGTGTGTTTTCGCTCAAAATGGCGGCGTCACCTGAGCGGTTAAGTGTGATTTCGCTCTTTCCAAAATCCAAAGTAACCAAGCCAATAATACATATTATATATTCTCTAGATCGATTTCTGCCACGGTGGCCAAACTCATTGGAGGCTAGAAATCTCCAGGCTATTGAGAAATTCCTAATGGAAAAACCCAATAACACACTTTTTGACCGATTTGGGAATCGAACCTAGGATCCCACGACCAGCAGTCGCGCTTGCAACTACGAGACCAAACGGTGAGTTACACCCAACCAAGACAATATCTATCTACTTCTTCAGCTAATCCCCTAAATTCTCAACCGATTCTAGCCTCTCTAAATATTCAACACAATTTGAATAAGATCTTTGGTCTAAAATTATCTACAATACGTACTAATATAGAACGTTAATTTCTCGTATGGTATACAACCGAGAGTCAAACTTCGGAAGCCGCAGCTGCTGCACCAAGATTCCAATGCTAATGAACTGAAGTTATACCATAAAAGCATATCAAGATATTTGCATTTTGAGTAGGTTTCTTCCGCGAGGTATGAGGAGGCTCGCATCGGAAGTTAGGCTTCGAAAAGTGTGTCGTAAAATGGAACGGTTATGTTAAACCTACGTAATGTTTGAAAAATTGACTGACTTAAGAAATTGAGCTTAAATGTATGCAAAAAGGGAAGAGTTCTTTCGGCCCTATCGGTCTTTGTCTTGTACTTAGTGGATTATGCTAAAGTCAATTTACACTGAGGTGTGCCACAAACGGCGCCCTTATCAGATAATACATAAATAATAATTATTATTACACCAGTTGTTGTTGGACTGCCTCGTTGGTCTAGTGGTCACAAGCGCGACTGCTGTGCATGAGGTCTTGGGTTCGATTCCCAGGTCAGGCAAAGTGTTATTGGGTTTTTCCATCGGGAATTTCTCAGTAGCAGCCTCGGAGTCTGGATTTGTGCCCGGTTGATGGCAATAGGCTCGCCCCCTATTATAAAAACATAACTGGCGAAATGTGGGTATACTAATGGGTACACCTCTAACCCTTCGGGGATTTCAGGCGTGATATTATGTTATTACACCAGTCTATTACCAGTGAGAATAGGGTGCTCCAGATCAGACGATGGTCCACTTACTTCAGCGCCAAAAGTGTCCCTATAACTGAACTTTACAGGACGTTAACAACGCTATTGATGCGGCGATTAACGTGGCCACCGTTAGGCCCCAAAAACTAAAGAAAATTAAAATTGCCTTAAATCATTAACTTGAAAACAAGAAGACTGTGCAAAAACCTCTTCTCATACAGAGAAGGCATGAACATTGATCACCACGCTTGCTCAAGGCGGATTAGCGATTTCAGACTTATAATTATTATAAGTCCAGATTTATTTACGATGTTTTGTTTAAGTCAGTGATGTCCAAGATCAACTTGAAAAGTACAGGTAGGTACATATGAATTGAAAAGTCACTATAGTACTGGTTCAGTATTGAACTCGTACCCTCATGCATAAGATGCTGCCGTATGACCCCAGGGTCATCACAACACACAAAACAGGTAATAAATAAGCCTGAAATAGTATCTCACGACGCACAGCACCACTTCGCATCACGTTTCCGTATGAACCTACCCTTCATCCCAAGTTTTTTGATCAAAACTTTTGAAAAGGGACAACGTTTAAGAAACTTAACGCATTCATTTGTTTTTTGACTTACCGGTGAATTTCATTCGAAGATTTTTCCGGGTATGTTAGAGCAATTGTCAAGACTGTGATGTGTCATTAAAACCTTGAAAGTTTAATCTTTATAAAACAAAGTCTCTTCTCGCCGTTTGTACGCTTAGATTTTTTAAACTACGCAACGGATTTTAATGCGGTTTTCATCAATGGATAGAGTGATTCAAGAGGAAGGTTTATGTATAAGAGCTGCCGAAGCAGAACGCTAGTTAATAAAAGTAGTAATACTTATAACATCAGCTATCTGCCAGTGAATCCCGTCATCATCGGCCCAGCCATTTTGGAGATAAGCGGGAACGAATAGACAGGCAGAAAGACAAAATAAAAATAGAGTAATTTCTACGTTACAAAGGATTTAATTAGATTGGTTTTGCAGAGCAGTTCTCTTAATCTGTTCGGACACAGAGCTGACCTAAACATAGTTCAGCAAAATTCTTAGTATCTGAAGACTGCATATACCGCATTGTATACTATTAAAGTAACTGCCAACTTTTAGTTTAACAAGGTTGGGATAAACTGAATCTATTTACGTTAGAGCGGAGCTTTTTGCCCAAGTTTCCTTGAAACTTCAGTTCTTTGCCATAGGAGAGAACAAGATAAGTATACAAGCATAGCCTTACAAAAATACTTACTATTTATCTTGTTGGTCGTTGTAATTTGTACAATTTATGGATCAGCTTACACTGAGACGAGACACGACGCGACTTGACGATGCTTGAAGAGGCACGACACCGCGATCATGAATTCGCGTGATTTTTTCTGGAGGAAGTGGTATCGTGAGACGCTGGCTTATGTGGCTCTTGTACGTCACCCTTTTACCGGCGAAGTATCGAGGCGTCGCGCTACACCGCGTGGTGTGTTCGAATAGTCTTAATTTTCTGACAGCAATTTTGTAGATAAGATAAATGCTAATCTGTAATCCTTCAAATTACTGAATTTTAAAATAATAATGATTTTTAACTCTCGTACCTAATTTTGAACTGCGTATCATTTTTAAAATAAGTTAGGTACTTCAAGTGAATCTGACTAACAACAAGCCAAGAAATGAGTACCCTTATGTTACCTACACAACATTCCATCGACTTTAATCAGTGATTGACCAACATGTAACAATCTTGTTATATGTTGGTCAATAACTGATTAAAGTGGCAAGGAGCTAGGGGACATCCTAGGAAGACCTTCTCTGACCCTGTTGGTGAAGTTCTTCAGAAAGGTCAGGTGTGCAGTACTCGTAGCCGGCGTACTTGTATGACGAGATGTATGAACGTGGCCGAGACGAAACGAGTATGTAAGGACCGTAGCAGATCCGTGTTTTCTGCTTACCACCATAGGAAGAAGGCGTAAGGTTATGTAAGTATTTGTGTATAATTATAACTAGATTACTTCAGCATAGGAAAAACTGTCGGAAAAATCCCATAATTGCCAGTAATTTTTATCGTTCGCATCCTCAAGCATTTCGAAACACATTTCCACTCTCTCGACATAATTCTTTAAAACAAACACAAAGAAACACGACTGCAAAAGTCCCGTACAAACACAAACATTCTCCCTATCCGTTCGCGAGTCAGCAAAAACAAGGCGCCACTTAAATTTCTCAAGTTAATTGGACGTTGTTTACGCAGAACTAATTAATACATTATCATTAGAAGACAGCTTCCATCTGCTTTCGAGAAAGGGGAACAATGATTGAGGACTCGCTGATTAGAAGTTGTTTGGATGAGAGAGAGTTTTTAGAGGACACTTCAGGGGTATAAGCGGTTTTTAAGTCAAGTAGGCTAAGGAAGGCTATTGACGTTATTGTATTAGAAAATTTGAAAGAGGATTGCTCTCAATTGGAGGGACATGATCAATTTGAACGTCGTTTATGTTTTTAAGTAATCATTGAATTTGACATGTAATTGGTTCGTTTGAATGGAGAAGACTTTTAAAATGTTGGGAGATTATTTATTGGTTTTCAAAATTGATCTAAATGGAGCCTTTTATGTATTTACAATATTTAATACATACATAAACACGTATATAAACTCACGCCTTTTTCCTATAGGGGCAGGCAGTAACCACAGAACGCCACCTGCTATGATCCTTACATACTCCTTTTGAAAAAGAATTAAATCTACTACTAATAGTACTTACTACTATTACATACTATTACATAACTAACAAACTGCCTTTCCACCAAATTTCGTATTTTTACATCAAGCGGTATTCAATGTTTCGTGATAAGTGAGTTTATGACCTTTCTCCTTTACCAAATGGGCTTCGACGTCGCACCTCACGTGGTGAAGCGCGACTAGTAAAGTCACATTGTTTAGAGGCCCCGACTCTTGGGGCTCCACAGTGAGCATATCCTTGCCGTAGTATATTTAAAGGAGATCAATAGTAGCTGCCCAATTTTGTACAAAAGGTACACTTAGTGGCATAAAATACACTAGATTACACTGAATAATATTGTACTCTTAAATTATTTGTATAGTTGTCCGGGGAAGATAATAAAATATCTTTTAATCGTAATAAACAGCACGCCGTTTCGGCACTCTAGTAAATAAGCACCTAAAACAAACTGTTAAGTTGACAGACGAGTACTCCGAAACGCATAAACGAACGGAATGACATGTGTCAAGTGTCAACAAAAGCAAAACAAAATGACATTTACGAAATGTCAACCCGCGTGAAAACCAATTAAAACGCAATCGTACATGCAATGTTGCCACATATTTTAATTGTATTACAGGTTATTAGGTTATATTTGAATAATTTATTAAAAAGTTAAAAATTATTTATGAATAAAAGTAAAATTATTTTCGAATTCCTCTATTTTTTCTCTACGATTTGGTGCATGTGTACCTCGAGGTACATATTTAGGCAAAGTTGTATGGGATTTTGTTGACCTCCTTTATTAGACACGTCAATTATATAAACACAAAAAGTTCATTAGCATGTAGGGACTAAGTGACTTAATCCTATCCGGAAAACATCTAACTTAATAAATTATTGACCAAAATAGGACTAGACTACTTTCTCTTCGACCTTAAGAGTTAGTCGTTAAAGTAGGTCAGATAACTCCTTAATTGCTACGAAACCAAATTCTTATCGCGTCGGATCTTTGTAAAAAGTTATTTTAGATAATAACTTCAATGGCTTTGTAAAAGGTTCAAGACAAGATTTGTGATAAGACGTCAAGTTTTCTTGTATCTTTTGATCAGTTCAGCCATTAGTTTGTGGAAGCATTTTTTTTGGATTTAGTGTGACTGCCTCGTTGGTCTAGTGGTCGCAAGCGCGACTGCTGTGCTTGAGGTCTTGGGTTCGATTCCCAAGTCGGGCAAAGTGTTATTGGGTTTTTCCATCAGGAATTTCTCAGTAGCAGCCTCGGAGTCTGGATTTGTGCCCGGTTGATGACAATAGGCTCGCCCCCTTACATGGGACTAAAAACATAACTGGCGAAATGTGGGTGTACTACTTAATGGGTACACCTCTGCCTAACCCTTTGGGGATTACAGGCGTGATGATATGTATGTAGTGTGACTGCTATTTTCAACCGACTTCAAAAAGGAGGAGGTTCTCAATTCGACGCGTATGTTTTTTTTTTTTTTTTGTTTTTTTTTGTTTTTTTTTTGTGTGTTTGTTCAACGATTACTCCGCCAATTATGAATCGATTTAGATGATTCTTTTTTTGTTTGAAAGAGTATAGTTCCGAATAGGTCCCATAGGAATATTGTCATGATCTGATGATGAACTTTGGAGATATTGAACGGAACTCCTTATAAAATCACAGCAGAACCGCCGTAACAAGACAAATTGCTTTGTTTATACGTGTAGTCGATGACTGACTGAAGGAAGTGGGGAGGGGGTACGTCAACCCCCCTCCTACCACTTTCCAAAATTTAATATATCGTGTGAGGTATTGTTTGAAAGGGCTTTATGTAAGGATTTCAAACATTAACACACAAGCACTAAAAAGTTTGGCTTTGGTTTTGTTTCTTGTTATGTAGGTATTGCCACCGACTTCCAAGCTAAAGTTATTTTTTTTATTTTGTAGTTTTTGAAGGCGGTCATATTTTTTTGTAAAAAAGCTTTTTTGTGGTCTCCATTTGATGGCACGGTTGGCGCAGTGGCTGAGGGCTGCGTGTCGCAGGTATGATTCCCGTAAGGAACAGATTTTTGTGTGGCCTGATTTTGGGTCTAGTTATTTGTGTCGTTTATGTTTGTGAACGCACAAACAGTACAGGAGAAATAACTAGGACGGAGCAGCGTCCTTTTAAAAAAATAACAATTTACAAGCACTTTTGAATTGTCAAAGAGTCTGTTATAGCTTGTTGCCTGTTCTAAAAGGTAGGCAGGTTTCTTTGAAGAAGAACGAAAAAGCTGATGTTTCATTTAATTGCGACACGATCTATTAATGAAAAAAATCATGAGTTTATGAGTTCATGAGTTTATGTACTTGTGTACGTTTAAACTTGTTCAGATATTTGTTTTTAATGAATTCAAAATTTCATATTTGATTATTTCCTCATATACAATTTTTTGCACCTGCTTTGTATATCTCTTCACCACCTTTGGTTGACTGGTAGTGAATGCCTAAGGCATTAAGTCCGCCTTTGTACTTTATTTGTTGCAGTTTAAATAAATAAAATCTCAACCAGAAAAAAAATTAAACTAAATTCACAGCACTTCAAGTGTCAGTACAAAACATACCTGCTGTACCTTAAAATATTTTGACTCAAAAAATATATTCGTACGCACCCAGGAATATTTTAAACCAGCCTAACTTAGACACCCGCAAAGTGAGCTTACAGATCACCTCATTGTGCCCTAGCCTGAAGAGTTATGAAGCTATGTATAAACTATGAAAGATCACATATTTCTTGAGGCACGGTGGAAATATACGCACACATATTTCTGCCGTGGCTAAGCATAAATATGTTGAACTTATGAGGTGTGGAACGTGAAATAAATAAGCGTTATATATTTAGTATGTACTTACGTGGCGGCTTGAAGGTTCACCTGATCTTTTGTGAGTTCAAGTAATATTTAATTTTATAATAACACTAGTCTATAATTTTTTCCACTGCAGGGCAAAGGTTGCTTCTTATTGAGAGAAGGCACGAGCATTGATCACCACGCTTTCTCAAGGCAATTCCAAGAGCGAAAATGAAACCAACAAAATCTGATGCAAGGAAGTATATCTTAAAGTATACAAAATAAGTCTAGACACACATGGGGGTGTTTTGCGAAGCCTAAAAAGAGAGGCTTCCAAAATTTGGACTTTTGGACTTTGGGAACTGGCCTTTCCATTTATGTGATAAAGAGAGAGAGAGAGAAGAGTCATATCGTGACAATACCTACCGGGGTTTGAAGAATATTCATAGCGACACTCGTGGCCAGCCAAAGGTAAGAGGAACACCCTGGGGTTTAAGTCTGTAGGAGTCCGACACACCCCACCGCTGTCCCCGAGGCGGATGCAGTCCATGAGGACTACCCAAAAATAAAGGGTCATATAAAACAATAAGCCATAGCAATGAAGAGAAGACTACCAACAGCTGACAGCGCTCATTCACGATCATACCGCATGGATCAACAATATTTGGTACCATTAATATTCAAATATAATATTATACAAAACAAAATTTACTTACAAAAAAATACGACGAATAAAAAAGCTTTTTATTTTTCACTTTTTAGTGCTTGTGTGTTAATTTTTGAAATCCTTACATAAAGCCCTTTCAAACAATACCTCACACGATATATTAAATTTTGGAAAGTGGTAGGAGGGGGGTTGACGTACCCCCTCCCCACTTCCTTCAGTCAGTCATCGACTACATGTATAAACAAAGCAATTTGTCTTGTTACGGGGGTTTTGCTGTGATTTTATAAGGAGTTCCGTTCCATATCTCCAAAGTTCATCATCAGATCATGACAATATTCCTATGGGACCTATTCGGAACTATACTCTTTCAAACAAAAAAAGAATCATCCAAATCGATTCCTAATTGGCGGAGTAATCGTAGAACAAACACAAAAAAAAAAAAAACATACGGGTCGAATTGAGAACCTCCTCCTTTTTGAAGTCGGTTGAAAACAAAATAGCTTTTCTCAGCTTTTTTTTTTCTTTTTCTTTTCACAAAAAAAAAGCTAAAAAAAGCTAACTTTTTTTTAGCTTTTTGGTCTTGGGTTCGATTCCCAGGTCGGGCAAAGTGTTATTGGGTTTTTCCATCAGGATTTTCTCGGTAGCAGCCTCGGAGTCTGGATCTGTGCCCGGTTGATGGCAATAGGCTCGCCCCCTTTTACATGGGCCTAAAAACATAACTGGCGAAATGTGGGTGTACTAATGGGTGCACCTCTGCCTAACCCTTCGGGGATTACAGGCGTGATGTTATGTGTAAAATAGCTTTTCTTTCTACACCAATATTTTCTGTAAATAAAATCTCCACAGAATCCTGGTACAGTACGTAAGCTAGTTATTTTGGTTCCGTCGGCTCGTGACCGGAGCGGTAATGCTCACAATATCCCTCGGTTTATGCGAGCCGTCGATCAGTCAAGGTGTCAAGACTATTCTTTTGGGAATTTTACGGCTACTACGTCTGAACACGGTGTTCAAGTAAGTGAAGATGTTTGGTATTTTTTTTGAATATGACCCATTTGAATTGTAGATCACAAAATAAACACATTTATCCCTTTTTTTACCAGCTTTTATTTAGCTTGCACAGTTCGTACGTTTGTATGTAAGATGTCCTTTCAAAATTTGCAAACCATTTTTCGACTTGTTGGTATCCGATTGGGCTGAAATACACACACCTTTAGTTCTGATGACAATACAATGTCCAATGCTCAATACTTTGAGTATTGTAATTAATACAGTAGTATTAATTTTAAATTAAAGCTTGTTTTAATTTTGTTAACGTTGGGAAAATCATCAAATGACTTCTTCTGTTCTGGGAAGAATTTATTTGATGATTTCTTTTTGGAACGAAGTTTCCTAACGCCGCTTGCGGTACGAGTTAACTGACAGAAATCGTTACGTAAGGAAAAAGCGTTATGCCCCTCTAGGCGACCTTCCCTGTCATTCTCTTTATCTCCTTTTTTATATACATGTGTGCATTATAGGCCGTCCGAACGAATTTTCTTTAAAAAAAATAATCGTGGCCACACACTAGGAATTTCTCCTGTGTTTTACTGTAAACTTACATTTAAAAGATTAAAATCGGAACTTTATGTAGGCAGAAATCGTTTCTTTAAGAAAGTTGTTTGTTATCATGATTACAATCACATAACATAATATCACGCCTGTGATCCCCAAAGGGTAAGACAGAGGTGTACCCATTAGTACACCCACATTTCGCCAGTTATGTTTTTAGTCCCATGTAATAGGGGGCGAGCCTATTGCCATCTACCGGTCACAAATCCAGACTCCGAGGCTGCTACTGAGAAATTCCTGATGGAAAAACCCAATAACACTTTGCCCGACCTGGGAATCGAACCCAAGACCTCATGCACAGCAGTCGCGCTTGCGACCACTTGCTTATGTTTATGTATCAGTCACTATTTACCTGTCACCCTATAGTCTAGAGAATGTCTGCCTATTTTTTTTTTTTGAGGTGGTAAAAATCATCAAATGACTCCTTTCGCCCTGGGTGGGGCGGAAGGGACTGTCAGACTTTTACTGACTAAAAAAACCACCCTGTTCCTTCTGTTGCCCTTTGCGTTCCGGGGCCACGGTATCCTGTTAAGACGTCCCGCAACAAAGAATGTCTGCCTAAGTGCTTAGGTACCCATTAAAGCGAATTTCTATACAATTAAGCCTTGATTTTGCTAAGTACCAAGTGAACTCAAGTTCCTAATACCGTGTATGAGACCGCCTAAGCCTAACACCGTGTTCTTGTACACGTCATTCAATGTCGATATGATCGTTATTTGGGTAACAACTTAATGTAACAGACAGCTAAAGTACCTTTTACCCTTTTGAGAATTATACGATATTATAAACGTAATGGCTCACTCACACTGGGTAAACTCAGTGAAAATGAGCCATAAGTCTTTTTCAAGGTCACGGTTTAAGTTAAGAGGTTGTCCGTGTGGTGCTTTAAAAATTAAGACAGGGCGTCAAACTAACAAAAAAAACAAATAAAAATGAATGTAAAAATAAAATAAAAATACGGCTATTATGATTAAATTATCACGTAACTGAAAAAATAATTGAAGTGGTAAGGTAGTTTTATGTTTGTATAACACATATATATACGTGCTATGCATGCTACATATATATTTATATAGCATGCATACCACGTATATTGAAACACACACAAACACACATACACCTACATACACACACATTTAACATGTACCTACCCGCTGACTTATACTTAGCATAAAATATTATGTGATGGGGGGCCTGGAGTTCTATAGTACAGGCCTAGGCTTAGTTTAGACTCCAGATTTCCCACAAATTACATTTACGTAACTCTCAACTTGTATATTTAACTTTAAGATTGTCCTCGTACAAAAAGTGTAATTTGTGGAGATGAATTATATATTGTAATATTTTTATATTATTATTAAACTTATGAACAAATAAGCGACTACAAGTCGCTGGAGTCATCGCTGGAGGACAGGAAGGGGTTAGACTGCATCTTATTTAGTACTTTCTTATTTAGAAGGTTTAATAACGGGTATCAAAAAACACTAAACGAAACCGAAGATAACTTTTATTTATTTATTTGTTTATTTATCTTCTTACCATTACAGGATGTCCCAATGCGGTAAATATGTCCTAATTTATCCTAACATATTATACATAACATCACGCCTCTAATCCCCGAAGGGTTAGGCAGAGATGTACCTATTAGTAACTCCTGCACCTGTTCAAACTGTGGGGCAATTAGTAAAGGTTGACATAATTTTTATGTAATCCCCGAAGGGTTAGGCAGAGGTGTACCCATTAGTACACCCACATTTCGCCAGTTTTGTTTTTAGTCCCATGTAATAGGGGGCGAGCCTATTGCCATCAACCGGGCACAAATCCAGACTCCGAGGCTGCTACTGAGAAATTCCTGATGGAAAAATCCAATAACACTTTGCCCGACCTGGGAATCGAACCCAAGACCTCATGCACAGCAGTCGCGCTTGCGACCACTAGACCAACGAGGCAGTCTAGTGGTCGAGGATATAAGAGTACTTTTTTTTTTTTTTTTTTTGAGGTGGTAAAAATCATCAAATGACTCCTTCCGCCCTGGGTGGGGCGGAAGGGACTGTCAGACTTTTACTGACTAAAAAACCACCCTGTTCCTTCTGTTGCCCTTTACGTTCCGGGGCCACGGTATCCTGTTAAGACGTCCCGCAACCCCGGCAGGCGTTGGCCACGTTGGGGGCCCCGTCCCTGTGCTGACAGCTCTTTGAGGCGCGCGCGAACAGAACGCGCCGTCGACCCGGGCTTGGTCCTTGATCGGACGGCGAGCTACCCATTACTCGCCGTCCGCAAGCCCGCGCCTACGGTGGCCGGATGTCGCCTCGCGACGTCCGACGCCCTGGGCGTCTCCCGCGGCGGCTGGGGCGTGAGGTGGTTCTCTCCCTCACGCGGCCCGCCTCCTCCTTCGCTAGCATTACAGCTTCGCAGAAGGAGGTGACTGCATCCCATTCCCTCTCGCCCCGGAGCATGGCCTGAACCAGGTCCGGACGCGAGAGGTCGCCGCCGCCTATCGCCTCCGTGAGGACACGGCGGTGCTCTGCCCAAGCGGGGCAGTCCTGCACCGTATGCTCCACCGTGTCCTCCGGGCGATCCACACAGTGGTGACACCCGGGCGTTTCCTCCCGCCCTATCCGACACAGGAACCTCCCGAAACTACCGTGTCCGGTGAGGACCTGCGTCAGGCGGTAGGTGAGGACGCCGTAGCGCCTCTCCAGCCACTCCTCAAAGAGGGGTCTTATCGCCGCGATTGCGGCGTGCCCGAACTTGGGTTGCGACAGTCGCATCTCCCATTCCGCCATGAGATCGCACCGGAGCTCACTCCGCAGTGCCGCGATTTGCCGCGGCAGCGGGGCTTCACCCCGGCGCTGCGCGTCCACACGCCACTCGTAGACGCGCTGGAGGACTGTTGCCTCCAGATCCCACGGCGGCAATCCGGCAAGGAGGCTTGCCGCTTCGCCGGAGACCGTGCGATATCCCCGGATCATCCGGATGGCCATGACCCTCTGGCATGCCACCAACTTGGCTGGTGGCCGCCGCCTGATGGTAGGGGCCCACACAGGGGCCCCGTAGAGGGCCATGGACCGCACGACTCCGGCGTAAAGCCTCCGGCAGGAGGCGCCTGGTCCCCCGAGGTTGGGCAGGAGCCGCCAAAAAGCAGCCCCAGCCCTGTCCAATCGCGGAGCCAGACGTCGGAAATGCTCCTTGAAGCTCCACCGGCTGTCGAGGACGAGACCCAGATACTTCATCGTCGCCTCGACGCCGATGTGAACCCCTCCCACCGTTATTTGGGAACCCGACGGTGGCGCGTTCCGAAGACCATGAAAGCACATGGCCTCGGATTTGTGCAATGCCACCTCGAGTCCCAATTGCCGGATCCTTTCGACGACTGTCGCAACCCCTCGCGTCGCTAGGTCGGCCGCCGCCTGGTGCGACACTCCCTGTGCCAGGACGAGCGTGTCGTCAGCGTAGCAGACCACGCTGACGCCGTCAGGGAGGTCAGCGCGCAGCACCCAGTCGTATCCGATGTCCCACAGAAGCGGTCCCAGGACCGATCCCTGTGGGACACCGCACGACATCTCTCGCCGGTTCCACTCTCCCCGTTGTCCGGGGTAGATGACGGCCCTGTCCGTCAGATAGTCCTCGACAACTCGACGAAGGTAGGTCGGCATCCGGTGATACCGGAGTGCCTCCCTGATGCAACTCCAGGGCAGGGTGTTGAATGCATTGGAGATGTCGATAGACACCGCCAAGACGACCCTGCCCCGGGATACTGCTTCCCCCGTCGTGAGGGCCCTCACGCGCATGATGGCGTCCACCGTGGAGCGCCCCCTGCGGAAGCCGAACTGGCTCTCCGCAAGGTCCGGCCCGGATCTCCCCAGGTGCCCGACGAGGCGGTTTGCAATTACTCTTTCAAAGAGCTTGCCCACCTCGTCGAGCAGCACGATGGGCCGGTATGCGGACGGTGAGTCCACAGGGCGCCCCGGCTTCTTGATGAGGACCAGTTTCCCCGTCTTCCAACGAAGCGGGAACTGGCCCCTCTCTAAACATGCGCTTAAGAGCCCCCCTAGTCGAGGACCGAGAGCCCCCGAGGCCAGGACCCAGGCTTTCCCAGGTAAGCCGTCGGGTCCCGGGGCGGTATTCTTGGCCTTCAGCCGTTCTACCGCCACTCTCAGATCTACCTCGGCCACCTCCGGAGCATTGTAGTCGCCGCCGTCGCTGTGGTCCGCGTCTTCGTCTGACACCGCCAGGGGCGGAGCCATGGGCGGAGGGGTATGTTCCCCCCGAGAAGGAAACAGGGCGCTCACGACGCCCTCCACGAGTTGGGGCCGGAGACTCTGCGTCAACGGGGGAGCCCAGGGGCGGGATTTGTCCCGCACCCATTTGTACGGGCGCCCCCATGGGTCCCTGTCCAGAGCCTCCAGCATCTCCCTGCGGTATAGATCCCTAGCCCGCAGCATCCCATCTCGGATATAAGAGTACTTAACCTCAAAATGGACAGAACAGACGCGGTAAACCAGCCTCAAATATAAACGTAGGTAGTAATTTCCAAGTAATATGACTATTAATTACACCTAGGTTAGGTTTGTTTGTATTTTGGTTGAGTAAGTTCGACGAAGTGTTTGTTATGTGTTAGTAATATATGAGGTTTAATATGTAAGGGTAGGTAAGGGTTCGTTTTTGGAGTCGCCTTGGAAATTACTTCAAATTTTCAATGGCATTTGCAGGGTTGACGCACCGGGCACGCCGCAATCGCGGGGGTAAGACCCCTCTTTGAGGAGTGGCTGGAGAGGCGCTACGGCGTCCTCACCTACCGCCTGACGCAGGTCCTCACCGGACACGGTAGTTTCGGGAGGTTCCTGTGTCGGATAGGGCGGGAGGAAACGCCCGGGTGTCACCACTGTGTGGATCGCCCGGAGGACACGGTGGAGCATACGGTGTAGGACTGCCCCGCTTGGGCAGACCACCGCCGTGTCCTCACGGAGGCGATAGGCGGCGGCGACCTCTCGCGTCCGGACCTGGTTCAGGCCATGCTCCGGGGCGAGAGGGAATGGGATGCAGTCACCTCCTTCTGCGAAGCAGTAATGCTAGAGAAGGAGGAGGCGGGCCGCGTGAGGGAGAGAACCACCTCACGCCCCAGCCGCCGCGGGAGACGCCCAGGGCGTCGGACGTCGCGAGGCGACATCCGGCCACCGTAGGCGCGGGCTTGCGGACGGCGAGTAATGGGTAGCTCGCCGTCCGATCAAGGACCAAGCCCGGGTCGACGGCGCGTTCTGTTCGCGCGCGCCTCAAAGAGCTGTCAGCACAGGGACGGGGCCCCCAACGGGGCCAACGCCTGCCGGGGTTGCGGGACGTCTTAACAGAATACCGTGGCCCCGGAACGTAAAGGGCAACAGAAGGAACAGGGTGGTTTTTTAGTCAGTAAAAGTCTGACAGTCCCTTCCGCCCCACCCAGGGCGGAAGGAGTCAGTTGATGATTTTTACCACCTGAAAAAAAAAAAAAAAAAAAAAAAAAGGGTTGACGCACGGGCCTAGCTTAAGTTACGTATACACAGGCATTTTGACTGTTATCAAAAAATACGTAATAAATAAATTATATCAGCCTATTGCTGTACCTGCAGGGCAAACGCCTCTTCTCAAACAAAGAAGGCACGAGCATTGATCGCCACCCTTGCTCAAGGTGGATTGGCGATTTCAGACTTGTATTAACCTTAGTCCAGGTTTCCTTTTTATCAAAGTCAAAGCCAAATCATTTATTTCAATAACGCCATTATATGGCACTTTCGAACGTCATTCACAAAAGTTTATATTAAATCTTTTTGCCCATTCCACAAGGTAGTTTTCGTATGGTGAAAAAATAGCAAGAAACTAAATACATACTCCTTTTAAAATTCTTTTTTAGAAAAGTTTTCCTTCATCGATGCCAGTGATGTTCAAGATGAATTCAAAATGTCATATAGGTACTTGACCCGCAATTTCTTGTATGAAAGCCGAGCGTCTTAAACGTCACGACTGTTTTAAATTTCCCTGCACTAGTAAATTTCCACACGTGTCTTAGGTATATTTTCCTATATTATTATGTTGTCACATAGGTAACGACTACATCCATAACATCCATAAAACTTTAACTTTACTGTCGCCCTCGTTATTAAATAATCGCACTATATTTATGAAACTGCGTTGAAATAAAAATAAATTATGCAATTTTCTTTACACCTTCCTTCCGCGGTGTGGCGGAGTGCAATCTAATTATGTGAAGCAACTCGCCGCTTGCGGGCGCAATCTACTACTGCTGAGGACGTCTTGCTTTGGATGTGGCATTTTAGAATAATAATAACAGCCTATTATTGTCCATCTATGTAATAGCACCAATGTGAATTGTTCAATTCATATGTGCATTCCCAACTAGCAAAAAGTTGTATAGTAATTGAATCATGCAACTAAGAACAACAACTAACTGTTAACTGCTACAAAACCATTATAAAACCTTTAAATGTCGCAAAGGTTTTATAATAGTTTTGTAGCAGTTAACAGTTTTATAGTAGTGTTCATTTCTACTCTTTAGTTATAAAATATTTATTTTGCTAGTTGGGTTCTTAGTTGATCTTGGACATCACTGACATTGGTGAAGGAAGACATCGTGAGGAAACCTGGACTAATAATAAAATAATATAAGTCTGAAATCAAGTTACTGAAACTCGGTCTGGGGATTAATATATTACTAGTTTCCGCTTGCGGCTTCGCTCGCAAATTAAATTTAAAATTCGATCATGATTCGAAAGGCATGTGGTGCCATCTATCATCATAAGAACGTTATTGTGATTTCCCTTGAGAATAGTTTTAGTTGAAAGGTACCCACCCTTGCTCGTTTCTGTACACCTGACACCGTATATGTAAAATTGCAGGTGATCGGTTCAGTAGTTTAGCCGTGGGAAGGTAACAAACAAACAAACTTACTTTCGCATTTATTATATTAGTTAGAATTATCATCTAAGTTGTAGATTATTTTCAAAATGCTACAACTAGGCTTTCTTTCTTCTAAAAGTCTTACAATAAATGCCACATCCGAAAAAACTTACCCTTACTATGTGCACGATGATTCCACAACCTCGAGTCGCAATACGAATAAAAAAAGTTGTTTTTTTATTACAACGACGCTTGTTGGTTCAATTTCGAAATTCAATTAAGATTTAACTTAAAGCTAAAATGTCCTTTGAAGCACTCGTCCAGTGTTGTACTAAATGAACTGTGTAAGTGCAGCGAAGCCTTTTTCAATTTATTTATGAGGTTGGTCTACGTTTCCCGATATTTAGGTATGACTTAGGAGTTTTCAAGATAAACATAACATTACGCCTATAGGTAATACACGAAGGGTTAGGCAGAGGTCTACTCATTAGTACACCTACTGGGTAATACGATACCCCTTGGTGAGACTTTCGGGCTTCTGACGACCCGTAACGACTGTCAAAGATCCACGTATGACAACCAGGATTAACGACATTATTTTCCGAAGCACGGAGGAGTCTCGGTGTGTAAAGATGGTCTCCCATCCACGGACTTACCACGGCAAGTGTAGCTTAATCTGATGAATTCGCCCGTGAGGCTGTTATTACTTAGCCACGAGCTCTAAGAACAAAATAATAAATTTAAATTCTGTAAAAGTTCACAAGAAATCCTTCTCCAATTCACAGCCAACGTTTGTAAAACCAGAACCTAATTCTTTTCATTTCGTTAAAAGTGTTCCGTCATTTCGGTATTATGAGCTTGCTGGACGAAATTTAATAAATTCCCCTTCGTTGACGGCGAAGAAATAAATGACATTTAATGACAATAATAATGTATATTGAAAAATGAAGAGAGTAATGACAATGAGATTTTCTTTTTTGTCCGTAATGAGTTTTTCGAGGGAGAGTGAGAAAGATTGGTCGGTTTCTAAGTATTTTGTGGGCTAGCCTTGATTTTTTGTTGTATACATAACACATACCATCACGCCTGTAATCCTAGTCAGGCAGAGGTGTACCCATTAGTACACTCACATTTCGTCAGTTATGTTTACGTCCCATGTAATAAGGGGCGATCCTATTGCTATCAATCGGACACAAATCCAGACTCCGAGGCTGCTACTGAGAAATCCCTGATGGAAAAACCCAATAACACTGTCCGTTTGTTTTATACCTACCTATACATAGAAGTGTTATTTAAATTAGAGACAGGGAAGTGTTATTTTTACCTGGCTGTGCGACGCAATGGGTTTTATCAGCCTATTGGCGCCAGTAGCATGCATGGGATGCAATTGCACTCCTCTGTCGTGAAAGGAAATACATAGAAAACATTACGATGATTTTTTATTAAGTTACTTAAGGCATACTAGGTTGAAATGTCCAAATAACTTAATTCAAATAACATTCGTATAGATTTTAAAATCTATATTTTATTCGTTAATAATAATATATTAGTTGTGTAGTTGTAGATGCACCTTCCCGACTGTTACTTGTCAGAATTCTAGGCTACTGGAATTGTCTTTTCCTATTAAGTTTTTAAAGTCAATAAGTCATCAATAAGTTTTTATAGGACATACAAACTTTAAGTTTGTATGTCCTATAGATAAATTGCCGGGTATTTTGGACAGTAGTATATAAAACGATCATTTAGTGGTAATAGGAACCGCTATATCACCATTACACAACCTTCTAAAACCCAACACCAAAGTTCTTTAACAATAAATAACGACTTTAATCTCCAAAGAAAACGCAAAACAAAGTCCGAACACTGTGTTTTAAACTAGCTGAACAAATTATATTTTCATTAACTTAGCTGGGAACATTTTTCTCAATGTTTAGAGTAAAATATGATTTACCTTCGTCTGTATGCATTTTTGTGGCGACAATTTTACGTCGTTAGCACACTGTGCGAGTTTTTGTGGAAAACCTTTAAAGTTATGCGTTGTTAGAGTTCGTTAGAAGATTTTTGTGTGAAATATTTTGCACTATATGAAAATTTTATTCAGTGGGAATTATGTTAAAGTGGTTTTACTGTTGTGTGATGTTGGCTTTATTATTGCTGGTGTTTATTGGACTTGTTTTAATTTAAATTTACGGTAGCTACGTTTTATGTTGTTCTTTTTTTATTGTACACACACCTCTACACCTCTGCCTAACCCTTCGGGGATTACAAGCGTGATATTGTGTCTTTAGTGCTGCCAATTCTATTTAAGTTCTAAAAATATAATAGTATAATCAAAGCCGCACGCGCCTCTTTCATCAATAACTCTCAATCAAGAAACCCACCCAAGCGCAGCTTGGTCTCAAAATTATACCAAACTCTAACCTAGAAGAACGTGCCTAAACATAACTAGACGACTTAACTAAGTGAACGCTAACAGCTGTCAAGTTGAAACGTGTGTCTAGCGCTGTGCCACTAAATAGGTAGTTTTATTGAAACGAGCAATAATATTTTATAAACACATTAATAATAATCACGCCTCGTTGCCTCGTTGGTCTAGTGGTCGCAAAGTGCGACTGCTGAGTATGAGGTTTTGGATTCGATTCCCAGGTCGAGCAAAATGTTATTGGGTTTTTCCAAAAGGAATTTCTCAGTAGCAGTATCGGAGTCTGGATTTGTGCCCGGTTGATGACAATGGGTTCGCCCCCTATTACATGGGACTTAAACATAACTGGCGAAATGTGGGTGTACTAATGGATACACCTCTGCCTAACCCTTCGGGAATTACAGGCGTGATGTTATGTGTTATGTTACATTAATAATAATATTCTCCTTAACGATTTCGAGACAAGCCAATTACTCAGGAGGTACACAAGTGTGTACAAAACACTGTGCTAGTTTTAATACTGGGCCCTGGTATAGGTATAGTTAAGCGCATACCGGGCTCGCTATTCATGGCAGCAGAAGTAAATGTGGGGTTAAGCTAGTAAAAGTCCGAGCACGCCGCAATCGCGGCGGTAAGATCCTTCTTTGAGGAGTGGCTGGAGAGGCGCTACGGCAACCTCACCCACCGCCTGACGCAGGTCCTCACCGGACACGGTTGTTTTGGGAGGTTCCTGTGTCGGATAGGGCGGGAGGAAACGCCCGGGTGTCACCACTGTGTGGATCGCCCGGAGGACACGGTGGAGCATACGGTGCAGGACTAAACATAAAAAAAGCTAGTAAAAGTCCGACATAACTCTCCATCTCCATTCTTCCCAAAGAAAAGAAAGCGATAAGGATATCCTAAAAAAAAGAGTAAAAAGGCTAAACAACTAGATCGAAATCGAAAATCACAAACACAAGAAAAAACAACGGCCTTTTCCTAATATGTTGGGATCTGCTTCCATTG
Source organism: Hoplodrina ambigua (assembly GCA_949774945.1). Lineage (NCBI taxonomy): Eukaryota > Metazoa > Arthropoda > Insecta > Lepidoptera > Noctuidae > Hoplodrina > Hoplodrina ambigua. Next base: position 13,901,581 of record OX458968.1, read on the forward strand.
TAACCTGCACCTTGTATGTTTACTTGCATTTTTGATCGCTGTATGGAGTTTACCTTCTGTACTGATTATTTTGTGGTCAACTTGTATACGTAGAGTAGCAAGCTTCCCTGATTGGTGGTAATCTTCGGTATAATGTCATGCAGGATGTGTCTAAGAATTTGTATGGAAATAGGATATTCAGTGTGTTATTATTAGGAAGTTGGGTGTTTGTCTCTCTGTTAATTATTCCTTTGAAACTATTGGGTAGATTTTGATGCTACTTGAGTTAAAAAAGTTTGTATGTGAGTCAAATTTTTATTTCACAAAATAACAAAACATAACATCGCGCCTGTAATCCCCGAAAGCTTGGGCAGAGGTGTACCTATTAGTACGCTCATTACACATTTCGCCAGTTATGTTTAAGTGTCATGTAATATTGCGCGAGCCTATTGCCATCAAGCGGGAACAAATCCAGATCACAAGGCTCCTTTCCTAGTTGATGCCAATAGGTTTGCCCCCTATTACATAGAACTTAAACATAACGAGCGAAATGTGAGTGTACTGGTTACACCTCTGCCTAGCCCTTCGGGGATTACGTGCGTGATGTTGTTATGTTTATGTTTTTAATCCACCGTTCGTATGTAAAACGTGTTATTAAGTAAAGCTTCAGTATTAACCGAGTACTTAACTATTAAGTATTTTCAGCAAGATTTTGAACATGTTTGCTTACTTTAACATTTGCATATTAATGGTCGTAAATTTAGAACAAAAATAAACAGGGTATAGACTTAAGAAAGAGAGTTTATATACTATATTGTATGCTAGCCTTTTTTTGTATTGGGAATACGGCCAAGTACCAATGTGACTTTTTCAATTCATATGTACTTTCTAAGTGTATCTTAGACATCATTGACATCGGTCCGTGCCTCGGAAAGCATGTTAAGCTGTTGATTCCGGCTGCACGTTGATCTTTGACAGTCATTACGGGTCGTCAGAGGCCCGAAAGTCTGACAACCAGTCTTACCAAGAGGTATCGTATTACCCAGTTACTGGGTTGTGGAGGTCAGATAGGCAGTCGCTCCATGTAAAATACTGGTATTTAGCTGTATCCGGTTGGACTGGAAGCGGACCACAACATAGTTGGGAAAAGGCTAGGCAGATGATGATGTAAGCTAGCTTTTGCCCGCGACTACGTCCGAGTTTCTATGTCCACACAGCATATTTTTACTCGCATTTAGTCACGTCTTTAGTTACTGCTCCGCTCCCGAGGGTAGTAGCTTAATGTTTATAGTGTATGGATTGTCGAGGTCAGATAGGCAGTCACTCTATGTAAAATACTGGTATGCAGCTGCTGCATTCGCTTAAGCCAGAAGCCTAGGCAGATGATCTTCTTCTTATCGTGTGGGTAGTAAGGCCTTACGACCCTACACACCCTAGTGTCAGAGTTTCTAAACCGCCTCAAGGGCCTCTGACATGGTTTGAGTGGAACAGTAAGTCCAGGTTTCCTTACGATGTTTTCCTTCACCGATGCCAGTGATGTCCAAGATAAACTTAAGAAAGTACATATGAATTGATAAAATCACATTGGTACTTGCCCGGATTAGAACTCACAACCTCATGCATAAGAGGCGGGCGCCTTAACCACTGGGCCATAACGATGATTATAACGAAATATAAGTGTAAATTATACTACAACAAAATTTCGACAGGCACATATCCAATTAAATTGGTCGCATAAACCAGGCGGCGTCCACACTCATCTATCAGCGCGAGCCTGTAATGTACGATGCTCATTAATAAAGCCAATCGGGTGTGTTTTCCGCCTTCGCTAGACACGTCCCTGGATGTGACAGTTGACGGCCGATTGGCCAATGTTTCAGACTAGCGTGGCGTGTCTAGTTTAGATTTTTTGTGGTCTGTGATTTGGGGGTTTAGTTGACTTCGTTCGTTATATCGCCGAGTAGAATAGAACGTTCATTTACATGACAGAAGCAATAGAGGCCCAAATACAAGAGCGTGGAGTAAACCTAACTCAATAATTATCTTATTTTATACTTACGTATTAAAACACTGCCTCGTTTGACCTAGTACTCACAAAACGCGACTGAAGAGCATGAGATCTTAGGTTCGATTCTCAGGTTGGGCAGTGGTATTGGGATTTTCCATCAGGAATTTCTCAGTAGCAGCGTCGCAGTCTGGATTTGTACCCGGTTGATGGCAATATCCTCGCCCCCTATTATATGGGACGTAAACATAAACAACATCACGACTGTAATCTCTGAAGGGTTAGGTAGAGGTGTACCCATTAGTATACCCACATTCCGCCAGTTAAGTCCCACGTAATAGAACCATTAAACGCACCCCAATATAGAAAAAAATATCCCAATAATGACCCCTATTGTGTTAAGTCCATTTATAATTAGTGCCAAATTATATATTAAAACCACATTTGGCACAGCAGCGGCGTATTAAAAGGTGATAAAACCGCAGCGTGTACCGACAGCTTGCCAACTGAAACCTATCTACGAATAATCGTTGGTAGCGGTTGAAGTTATGGTTGCAGACTGTTATCAACGGATATGAAACATAACCCTTTCCTTGCAGTCAGGTTCTTTCTTTATCGTGTGGCCAGTAAGGTCTTACGACCCGGATCTTTTTTTTAGGTGGTAGAAATCACCAAATGACTCCTTCCGCCCTGAGTGGGGCGGAAGGTACTGTCAGACTTTTACTGACTAAAAAACCACCCTGTTCCTTACGTGCCCTTTACGTTCCTAGGCCACGGTCGCCCCTCACACCCTAGTGTCAGAGTTTCTAAACCGCCTCAAGGGCCCCTGACGTGGTTTGAGTGGGACAGTAATAGGCTGTAAGTCCAGGTTTTCTCACGATGTTTTCCTTCACCGATGACAGTGATGTCCAAAATTAGAAAGTACTTATGAATTGAAAACGTCACATTGGTACTTGCTCGGATTTGAACTTACAATCTAGAGCATGAGAGACGGGCGCCTTAACCACTGAGCCAGCACGACAGTTTCTAGTGCAGTTGGGTAAAAAGATACTTAACAAAGCCGAAAGCTATATTTTCTTTTTACCATTGCGATATTGTTTTTTTGTTTTTAACCATACCCTCGAGTGCCTCATTGGTCTAGTGGTCTAGAGATCTTGGGTTCGATTCTCTGATTGGACAAAGTGTTATTGGGTTTTTCCATCAAGAGTATCTCGATAGGAGCCTCAAAGTCTGGAATAAGGCGTAAGTTTATAGATGTATGTGTTCAAAAGAAATAGATAGGTACGATATTATGAATGTATGTGTTTAGGTATTCAAAAGAAATAGATACATTATAAATTAATATGTGTCAAGATACTGTCATAGTTATGAACTATCTAACCCGTAGAGCTCGATTGTGAGTTGCATAGTTATTATTCGTAAGACAAGCAGTAACTTGAATTAGTACTGCAGTGTGGTGCATGTTAAGAGAAGAAAGCGTGTTTATAATTATAACTTTTTTTTTCCTAATCTTGTTCAAACAGAAATCTTCACATGTTAACTTTAGGTTAATGTTTAAATTAAATTATCTGTCTTTGACTGCCTCGTTGGTCTAGTGGTCGCAAGCGCGACTGCTGTGCATGAGGTCTTGGGTTCGATTCCCAGGTCGGGTAAAGTGTTATTGGGTTTTTCCATCAGGAATTTCTCAGCAGCAGCCCCGGAGTCTGGATTTGTACCCGGTTGATGGCAATAGGCTCGCCCCCTATTAAATGGGACTAAAAACATAACTGGCGAAATGTGGGAGTACTAATGTGTACACCTCTGCCTAACCCTTCGGGGATTACAGACGTGATGTTATGATTTATGTTTTCTGTCTTTGAAATATTTATCCTGTATCGAGTGAACTGCCAGTGTTGTGGTTTTTGATCGAAAGAGTCACCGCCCTGGAATGCTAAGAGCTTTACGAGGAACAAGAATATCAGAGACATTGTAAGGTCAAACCAGACACAAAACTGAAAATATTTCATGAGCCTGTAGCCTGATTATACCGGTTCTCATAATCTTCAAAATTATATAAGAAAAAAAGTGGATCAAAGAAGAATCGCTACAAATTCATCACTTGCACCACAACCAAAGGTACCAGGTACATACAAACTGTCACAGCAGAACGGAATCTGCATCTCCCTGCTCATTACATAATGAGGTTTGTATACCGTGTAACCTTTATGAAATATTCACGTCGCTCACGTTCGAAAATGAATCTAATTACAAACACAAAGGGTTCACAATCGTTTGTGTATAACATTTGTGCAAATGCGAGTCAGCCTCATTGAACATAAGCTGTTTTAGTTCATTGTACCTACAGACAGGTTAAGTGTTGAATGAAATTTTATTACCCGTGTATTCAGCGTGTGTGTAGTGATTGTTAATTTCCCAGAAACCTGAAAAGGCGTCATTATACTCATAGTTATGAACAACTTTATAACTAATTTTATAACTAGGCAAAAGATAATAAAAAAATAGTAAGCTAGAACTGACATAACATAACATCACGCCTATAATCCCCGAAGGGTTAGGCAGAGGTGTACCCATTAGTACACCCACATTTCGCCAGTTATGTTTTTAGTTCCATGTAATAGGGGTCGAGCCTATTGCCATCAACCGGGCACAAATCCAGACTCCGAGGCTGCTACTGAGGAATTCCTGATGGAAAAACCCAATAACACTTTGCCCGACCTGGGAATCGAACTCAAGACCTCATGCACAGCAGTCGCGCTTGCGACCACTAGACCAACGAGGCAGTTATTAACTAGAAGTTAATAGTCACTAATAAGTAATTAAAATAAAGTTTGAAATAAAACGAGCGACTAGGTGGTGCTGGCCGGTTGGCTGGCCTTGAATGACCTTAACTTAATTTCACTTAAAAAGAACAAATACATATTAATTTCTGTAAGGAAAACTAAACATAATACTTAATAAGTTGAGCAACCTTTTCGTTGAGGAAAATGTAAGTAAATACAAGTTTTAAAAACAATTGGAAAAAAATAAAACCTAACATAATATTTGGAAGATATTGTTTTAATAACCTTTTGAAAGTTAGAAGTGATTTGATTTCGGGACATCGCCAAGCGATTGGTCGACTCTTCACATGACCAGAGGGTTAGTCTTTTCTTAGGCTAAACAATCAGTATTGCCATACAACGTGGCAATGCTGTCAGCCACATTGACAGCGATGCGGATAATTTTTGATGCCCTATAAGGTTCCTTCTTTCTTTCTTTTTTATTTTTATATATTGTACATAATTACTTTATAATTTTTCTTAGGTTTTATTTCATAGTTATTTTTCTCTTTCTACTGATCATGTTTCGAAAAAATGTTGACTGAATTTTCTTTTACTTACATTAGAAATTTGTTTTATTTTATTTTACTATTACAAGCGGTCATGCCTCTCATGCAAGAGGTTGTAAGTCAGTTATCGGGCAAGTACTATTATGAATTTTTGAATTCATAGGTATGTACTTTCTAAGTTAATGATGTTCCAACATCATTGATAATGGTTAAGGCAAACATCGATAGGAAACCTGGGCTTATAATACTCATATACTAGCTTCAGCCTGCGACTTCGTCTACGCCAAAGTTGATTTGTTCGATGCTAACCGACATTCCAAAAGTTTATTTAAAGCTTCTGGAATGTTGGGGTCACTTTCCCATTAAAAATGATGGCGTAGATAAGCGATACACCGACATATAGGCCCTCATAGGCCATAGAGTTCGGTCATGCGAGCTATTGCCAATTTATCAGATCGTTTGGATCAAAGCTGCAATAGCTCTAACGTTAAAATATCAATGTTTGCTTTGAGCTTATAATCTTCAAATCAGTTTCGAACTGAACTAAACAGTTTTTCAAAGTACATTTTGATTTACAGTAACAAAGAATCAGCCCGCGAGATTTGTGTGTATTTTTTTGTCCGTATTAAGTTACGTCTTTGGATACTACTCCGCTCCTGTGGAGTGTAGCGTAATGTTATATAGCCTATACTATTCCTTATGAATTTATCTATCATATACAAAAAGAAATTTACCAATCCGACTGATAGTTTTAGAGATTGGCGCGTTTTAAAAACAAACAAACATAAAAAAAAGATATAAAAAGTTTTATGTTATTGGTATAGATTCTTGATAAATATCGGTGCTAAGGTCATTAAAGTCTTCTATGTACTTGAAAATGAACCTATTCACCTTAAAATTATTGTTCATTTTTGCGCAAAATGTGTTTAATATTTCTAAGTTTACAAAACAACACAAAGCAACTTTGAATTCTGTTTTAGAGCCTGAAAATTTCAGTTACCACATTTCAATGCGCAACCATATTACCAATGGTATTCATGATGGAAATTCCTGATTAATTCTCCTCATAGACGAAATACTATGTCTTTATAAACTGTGATCATTTTGAGCAATGCTAATGAATATCTATACATATTAAATACTAGCATCTGCCCATGACTTTGTCCGTGTTGCTTTATTCACTCAAGTTATGTCTTTGGTCACTACTCCGCCTCCGTGAGTCGTAGCGTGATATCATATAGCCTTTATTATATCGCATGAATCTAGTTATCATATACAAAGAGAATTTGATATTTTCCAATCCGACTGGTACTTCCAGAGATTTAAAACAAACAAACAAACAATAGAAAATACTCTTTAGCTCTATTGAGTTAGATCCTTATACGGTAAATCTAACATTATCATCATATGATCTTTAGGGGAGGCCTATATCCAGCAGTGGATGTCATTTGGCTGACCACAATGGCCAGTCCTGCGCTGCCCGTATCCAGTGGTTTCCTGCGACCTTTACCTGGTCGTCAGTCCACTTCATCGGGGGCCTCTCCACCCTGGAAATCTAACATAATTATCTCCAACAAATCAATCATTTATTTTGTAAAGCATAGGTGGTAGGTATAATGATCCAAATATGCTGACTATGTTTCGCCAATATATGGCGTACAAAATTGAGGCAAACACAAGCAAATTACATAATTTTCAATCAGGTAGGTACTTATGTCAATGAAATACGGTAACATATTCAAACTTACAATTTAATTCACTGTTACTTACTTTGTCAATTGGGTAAATATAGGGTCGTTATAATTTTCCAAAAATTTCAATTCATATTCACATAATAAGTATTTTTTTCAAATTCATACATTATTTACATTCATTGATTACAAAATGAATTTACTGCCTCGTTGGTCTAGTGATCGCTTAGCGCGACTGCTGTGCATTAGGCCTTGCCTTAAATTCCTAGGTCGGGCAAAGTGTTATTGGATTTTTCCATCAGGAATTTCTCAGTAGCAGCCTCGGAGCCAGGATTTATGCCCGGTTGATGACAATAGGCTGCATGGGACTTAAACATAACTGGCGAAATGTGGATGTACTAATGGGCAAGTATACCTCTGCCTAACCCTTTACGGATTACAGTCGTTATGTTACGTGTGTCCCTATTTCAATATTCTAGATGCACATTTGTGCCAGCATTAAGAGTATTCTCCATCCTTAACCACTGTACCCACTGCTAAAGCAATCACTTCTCCGTTCACATTTCCACCCAAATCGAAGTCCAAATTATCAATAGTCTTAATGATCCAAAATCCCTTGAAAGCGGAACAGCGGTGCCTTAATAAACCTCGATCATTATTAGCTGTGCTAACGAAGTGGCCAGCTAGCTCATCCAATTATACGCTGATCCCGCCGGGGTATAACTAACATAATTGGTGTTACGTTGAGCTTGCTAACTTTTCAGTTATGTTACTTTATTGATATGGCAAGTTTTGATGACGTCGTTTGATTTTGATGTGTTTAGAAGTCCGGTTCCTTTAACGGTGAGTCGCGATTTTTTTTATGAGTTTTGAGTAGTTTTCAATGACTTGGAAGTGCAAAATATGATGGAATGTATGATCCTGGACGATACGAAAGGAGTATGTAAGGATCGTAGCAGGTGGCGTTCTGTGTTTTCTGCCTATCCTCATGTGAAAAAGGCGTTAATTTATGTATGTATGACTTGTAAGTGGAAATTATTTGGACTTCGATATGGACCATTCTGTATTTACTAAATTATGATGACGATTCGTTCTTTCTTATGCATTTTCTTTGTCTCTAAATTATACACGTTTTTATATCATGAAACTGTTTAGTAACAAGAATTATGATCAATGCAAATACAAAATATGCTAGAGAGCTTTTAATAATTTCAATCTATTTTCTAAGTTCATCTTAAAACATCGACATGTATAAAGAACTTGGGCCTTCCAAATGAAATGAATGTTAGTATAAATTGTTGCTAACTACCATGCTTCGTACATAGGTCGGTTGTCTTGTTTATTCTGACATTAACCATTTCTCTTCCGAACCAAAACTATTTTATTCCGACCACGTATCCTTACGCTATCTAGATATCCCTTACAAACTACAAACCATTATGATAATCATGTCACCATAAATACAATAAGGTAAACATAAAAAATAATTCAGTACGTCGTTACACCGCAAGATGGCGTTATAAATAAAAGAATATCGACACTATTTTTCAAGGAAAAGGCTGCGTTAAAATATTTAGCGGCCATTATTTGGTTCTGAAAAATGCGTGTCCCTTCCGTGTCCGTACTTTGTATGCAAATATGACTGGGTTAGGTGGGAACATACGGGAGTGTAGTTTGTAAGTAAAGGTGTGATGAGCTAAAAACACGATTAAAATATCTTCTTTTGTATATATCTTTTTTTGTAAAAAAGCTTTTTATTTTTCACTTTTTAGTGCTTGTGTGTTAATGTTTGAAATCCTTACATAAAGCCCTTTCAAACAATACCCCACACGATATATTTAATTTAAGAAAGTAGTAGGAGTGGGGTTGACGTACCCCCTTCCCACTTCCTTCAGTTAGTCATCGAGTACACGTTTAGACAAAGCATTTTTACCTTGTTACGGCGGTTCTGCTGTGATTTTATAAGGAGTTCCGTTCCATATCTCCAAAGTTCATCATCAGATCATGACAATATTCTTATGGGACCTATTCGGAACTATACTATTTCAAACAAAAAAAGAGTCATCCAAATCGATTCCTAATTGGCGGAGTAAGCGTAGAAAAAATATACAAAAAAAAAAACATACGCGTCGAATTGAGAACCTCTTCCTTTTTGAAGTCGGTTGAAAATAATCTGGGGACACAGTAGTGCCCCCGCCAAGACGAGCCAAGCGAAGCGCAAGTTCACTACCTACCTTTTCTCGAATTTTACATATCAGTAAAAATGTATGGCTTAGCTGTTTCGATACTTACTTCAGAAACTAAATATTCGCATCACCTCCACAACGGTAGCGAAACGGCGAAGCTATAAATTTTTACTGATATGTAGAATTTGTGAAGTTAGGGTCGGTAGAGTCAGGCCGTGCAGATTCAGAAGCTTAGTTCTTCATGAGATCTGATATCTTTTTCACGGGGCAAACCTTATGTGGTCGTCTTGGCAACATTTTACATGAAATGTTTTTGGTGGGATATTTGTATTCCGAATACTAACTAGTATTTTTAAACCTAATACTTATTAGGAAAATACGTATTAATAAAGAAAAATACCGTACAAAATTATAATTTAAAAAAATATTAGCTTGAGAAGTTGAACATTCGGGAACATTCAGGAGCGCAAACTACGCTCCCATGTTTTCATGTTAAAAAATAATTATGATGAGTTGATAAAATATGGGATAATTTAAAATAATTAAATGTATTAGTATTCCGAAAACTACTCTTTTGTTTACCTAATATGTATTAAGTAAATACGCATTAAAAAAATAACATACGTATATAAAAAAAGTACATAAAATACTATTTTAGTCTTTGTTTATTAATATTAAAACTTATTTTAATATAACTTAGCAATCGTCAGAATTTAATATTCACAGGTGATTAAAATTCATAAATTAAACACCATATTTTGAGACGATTTTCTATTAAATAATACAAGTGCTACACTTTAATCCTTAAAATAAATAGATCAAAGACATTCTCAAGATTAAAACTAAAACTATTTACGAGACACAATATGGTACCTTCAAAGTTTTATTTAATATTATTAAATTAGAAAATTTGCCATGTTTTGCTCGAAACGTTTTATTAAATGAAATATTCGATAGAAAATATTATTAGTTATTCTTTCTAGGGTTCGTGCCTGAAAAGGAATAAGAATTCCTAGAATCTAAGAATATCTTTATAAGTTTTTCGTCCATAAGGTGAATGTGGTTAGATATTTTATGAAACTGCTTATCAGATAGCAAAATGATATTTAACATAACATAAAATCACGCCTGTAATCCCCGAAGGGTTAGGCAGAGGTGTACCCATTAGTACACCCACATTTCGTCAGTTATGTAGTCCCATGTAATAAGGGGGGAGCCTATTGCCGTGTCGCGTTTTGCGAACACTAGACCAACGAGGCAGTCCAAAAAAAAAAAGAAAAAAAAATGCAATATGATATTTATAAATAAAATAATAATGTTGACTTGATGTTAAAATAATAATTACCTAGAACTTGAAATCCGACACGACCGGAGAGAGATTAGGACGAACGCAGTAGCGATAAAAAGCTAGTTTATAACATAAACTTCAAAACAATAATGTTAACATGATTGGAGTATAAAATAGAAACAAACTATAGTTAGTTGCAAAGTAAAAGTGACGCTACAGTAAGTGTCAACATTACTTGTTGATTTCTACAACAAATATTGCGGACAATTGCTTTAATGGCTCCGCGATGTGTTCGCTGCTTCGTAGCGAGTCTTAAAGAGTGCATTGAGAAATTAAACTATTATGTTGTTTTCAAGAACTTGGTACATTTAAAGATGTCTATTCTGTTACTAAGTGTTTGTTTATTTTAAACAACTTTTGAATGTTTTGCTTGATTTTTTTTTGTTGGTGAAACATCTATGAGTACGGCATGACCCTCTGTAGTGTTAATAATACCAAAAAGTACTCAGAGGTCAAACAGTTTTTAATTCAATAGGCTGAAACAAGAAAAAAAATAGACTATTCAAATAATGTTTTAGGAGTGGGTTCAAGACAAATTGTAAAATGTTAAGCTAATATCGCTATATACAGCCAACAAAAGAGATATGTATATAAATGATATGGTCATCAGATATAGTTCAAGTTTTCTTAGAAAGTGATAGATGTCTTATATTGAAACTGAACTTAATTAATTAACTATTTGATACCTACTTTTTATGCCATTTAGTTTTAATTCCTTTTTTTATTCTGATTGTTTTTTTTTTGTTTTTTTCTTTTGTAAATAAGCCTGTATATTTTGTACAATTAATTAAATAATGTTTTTTAAATTAGAAAACATCAATCGGTTTCTGAGAAAACTTCAACAGGATATATCCGACATCCCTGCACACCTATATATTTGTTGACTTTACTTATTTTTCTAAAATTCCAACAGTCGCGCCCACAATACACCTCCGTATGTTTACAGCAAGGACTAGGTATTGTCATGCGTTTTACGTAACGCGTCAAGAAAGGATTACAATAGTGTGTGTGATAGATAATACTTTGATCTTTTAAGGTGTTTGCATAATGTACCGAGTTTATATTGTCTACTATCTAAACGAATCTTCAGGTCTTTCTTTATTCTCCCAAGTCATAAAAAATCATGACTTTAATACGTTGTATACACGAGGCCAGTTTTAGACTCGGTCGCCACTAAAGCGGAGAGGAGAGGATAGGAGATGTCTTGTAAAATAAAAGTAGGATATGCTTTCTTTTTTTGAAAAATATTGAAGGTTGTAAAGAGAATTTTATAACGTGGATTACCTACGTTATAAAATTCTCTTTACAGACATTTAAATTACATTTTGTATAGAAATAAAAACATTTAAAAAAGCTCTAACAGTATTGTCTAAGCTACAGGCGGTCAAGTCTCCAGAGAAAGAGAAACCGAATGATAAATAGTATTTTGGTCGTATTGTAGTGCATAATTTATACAATTATATCTTGCACAAAATATTTAAATCAATCAACTTCATTCGTATTGTAAGCCTTTTCAATCTTTCTGTTAAATTTTATACATAGGTATCTTTACTTTATATTACCTTTTTTTTAGCCAAACGTCGTCCACTGCTAGACACACAAGATCACCACAATGATCGCTCCTACGCGGACCGCTTCTTGAAGTTTCTCGCGACCTTCACCATGTTGTTGGTCCACCTTGGGGGGCCTTCTTCTCCAGACGACCATTGGGATCGTACCCAATGGTCGTCTAGTCTAAGAGCTATGTGCCCTGCCCATTGCCACTTGAGTTTCGCAGTTCTGAGAGCTAGGTCGGTTACCTAAGTTCTTCTGCGGATCACCTCATTTCTGATTCGATTTCTGGGAGAGATCCTGAGCATAGTCGTCTCCGTTGCTCTCTGAAGCTAGTAAAGTATAAAAGTGACGGTAACTCCTCATTTCATAACACTTACGTATATTTTTGTCACGGAGACAAAGTTTCCTACGCAGTTTTATTTTAAGGGTAAGTTCAGACTGTTGCGCTATGAGCTACAAGCATAAAAAATTAAGTAAAAAGACTAAAAGCTGACTACGAAAAAACTTCCAGCTTTAAACAAGATTTCAAACTGATACATTGATGTCTTTTTAATTAAAAAAATCACACACACAAAAAGCACACCCAAACGGCGGTATCAAAATCAAAGTGCTATCTAATTCGATCCCAACGCCATCATAGGAGAAACGCGGTACTAATATTCCAAAAATATTATTTTGGGTAAGTAATTGCGCTATTGTTTTGCTTCCCGTTTAAACATACACATAAACGATTATTTTAAATCATATCTTTCCTTTTGGTTTTGCCGTAGTCTCGTAGAAAAAGGCTTCGCGTGAGAAAGCGTTCGTGTGAACGATCACTGAAACTATTAAAAAAATAATATTCATTAACTAATCATAACGCTACACTTAACTCACTGTACTTTTTAATGTACGTTACATGTTTTCGTAGACTTTCACAAACTACATTTGGTCAGATAAGGTAACTAGAAGCATTTTAGGGTTGCGTAATCAAAAGGTGCTTAACAGAATCCTATTACAATAACTTCGTTGTCTGTCTGTGTGTCATAGGGCTGTGTGTTTCGAACCGTATAGGTAGGTAGGTAGACACTTAAAATTTTCACAGAGTATGTATTGCTATGATTGTTATAACAACAAATAAATAACTGCCTCGTTGGTCTAGTGATCGCAAGCGCGACTGCTGTGCATGAGGTCTTGGGTTCGATTCCCAGGTCAGGCAAAGTGTTATTGGGTTTTTCCATCAGAATTTCTCAGTAGCAGCCTCGGAGTCTGGATTTATGCCCGATGAATGGCAATAGGCTCGCCCTCTATTACATGGGACTAAAAACATAACTGGCGAAATGTGGGTGTACTAATAGGTATACCTCTGCCTAACCCTTCGGGGATTACAGGCGTGAAACAAATGAATAAAAATGATAAAACAAATTTAATGGGGTACCCACACTAGAAATGTGTATTTTTGTATGTCGTGTGTAAGCATTTAAACTAAATCGTGAAGAAACCTGGACTTATTCATATAAGTCGCCGATTGCCGTCACCATGTTTGATCACTATCAATGCTAGTGTCTTCTCTGTATGAGAAGAGGCCTTTGTCCTGCGGTGTCAGAATTTTAGCTTGATAATAATTTAATAGTGTTCAATATTGTATGGTAATACGGAACCCTGTGCAATTTCAGACGCATTTAGTCAGTTTTTAAAGCAAACAAGCAGTAATCACCGATAATAACCGCACCGCAACAGTCTGAACCTAGCCTAACACAGCTCTGAGAAAGTGTGAGATAATACCTCGTTTACGAGTTCGCCTGATGTATTACCTGGTGTGACGTCAAACAAAATAATACCTACCTATTGTTCTTTATATATTTTCAGCCTATTATTCACTTTATGTGCCGTGTCAGGTGGCTTTTCCAAGTATCTCAGGTAGGCGGTAACCGTTTCGTGCGATGTGGGTTTTTTAGTATATTAAGGCATAGAATATTTTCGTCGTGCTATAAAATTTTGTAGGCCTGAAACAAGTGCGTTACGATAAGTATTTGAGTCAATTTTTGAATTAGACAGTTAAGTTAAAGCAAAGGTTAAGGCGTACACGTCTCATGCACGAGGTTGTGGGTTCGCATCCGGGCACGACATCACATACATAACATCACGCCTGTAATCCCCGAAGGGTTAGGCAGAGGCGTAGCCATTAGTACACCCACATTTCGCCAGTTATGTTTAAGTCCCATGTAATAGGGGGCGAGCCTATTGCCATCAACCGGGCACAAATCCAGACTCCAAGGCAGCTACTGAGAAATTCCAGATGAAAAAACCCAATAACACTGCCTGACCTGGGAATCGAACCCAAGACCTCTTGCTCAGCAGTCGCGCTTTGCGACCACTAGACCAACGAGGCAGTCCATCCGGGCACGAGCAAGTCTTTAAATCTTAGACATCTCTAACATCGATAATGGAATACATCATGAGGAAATCTGGACTCAAACTTTACTAGCTGACCGGCCCACGTGTTGCAGTGGATCAGGTATGCAATAAAAAAATATTAAGACCAATAATTGAAATAAAAACTATCCTATCTTTCAAGTTGGATCAAACTGCACACGGTGTGCAAAGATTCAAATCGGTTTAGTAGTTTAGGAGTCCATCCCGGACAAACAACGTGACTCATAATTTATACATAATATATTAAGATAACAATATAAGTCTGAAATTGCCAATCCGCCTTGCACAGTACCTACACTATTAAACAGTGTTTTTTTATACAAAAAATAAAAGTAGTTTTCGTTCAATAATTTTTGCTCAAAGTTACTTACTTGGTTTGATGGGAAATATGCTCAGTTAACGTAAGCAGTAAGCTATGTGTTATATCTTTTTACTCCCTATACATAGGAACATCGAAGAAAGCGTTAAATAATGTTTATTTATCTCGACCTCAGTGTTTTGTCGTGTTCTTTCAGAAGAAGCGGTACTATTGTCTCCATTTTATGGTAAAATCTAAAGTTTTCCATACTGTTCGATGGCAGTTTATTTTCGGATCTGGTAACGAAATAGGATCTTTACAGCTAAAATGGAAATTAGACGAAGATTTTGGGTTTTGATACTACAAAAGGCAATACAAAATGGGTGTTTAATACTTAGGGTTTCGGAGTTTTAGTGGGAATGGACACTTCAAGATAACTTTGGGAGATTCAATTTCAAACTTTAAAAGTACTTAATAAAGACTATTGTGGCTTGAGATATAAATTGATTTGAAACAATTTTGTTATTATTTTTAAAGGGTTATTGATTATATCTTTTTTTTTTCTTTTGTCATGCGTTTTTTGTTTGTTATACCTTTCTTCCATACAAAGTCATCATCATCATCTGCCTAGCCTTTTCCCAACTATGTTGGGGTCGGCTTCCAGTCTAACCGGATGCAGCTGAATACCAGCATTTTACATGGAGCGACTGCCTATCTGACCTCCACAACCCAGTAACTGGGTGGCTGGTTCTTCCATACAAAGTAATAGACTGAAATCCCAAACCTACAGGATTTTCGTCACTTTAACATCACGCCTGTAATCTTCGAAGGGTTAGTCAGAGGTGTACCCAATAGTACACCCACATTTCGCCAGTTATGTTTAAGTCCCATACAACAGTGGTCGAGCCTATTGCCATCAACCGGCCACAAATCCAGTCTCCGAGGCTGCTACGGAGATAAGATGAGCACAATTACTCCTTTTTAGGTTTTTGGTAGATTAACAATCATTCCTGTATCTTCTTCTTCTTTATCGTGTGGGCAGTAAGGCCTTACGACTCCACTTACCCTAATGTCAGAGTTTCTAAACCGCCTCAAAGACCTCCTGTATGGTAAAGATTTATACGAAAAGACGAAGAAGTACAAATTTTTCATGCCAAATGGGAGAATGTTATGTGGGAAGTTCCAGATAAATTCTCCCCTACTCTGTAATTTGTGACATTTACCCTGTAAAGCAAATCCCATTAAAAGCAAGATAAATTTATTCTGTTCTATTCTAATAGATCTTTCTTTTAATAAACCAGTCTGGGCAGGTTACCTTAAAATAGCCGGCCTGTAGCTCCACCCACTCCTTTCAGTAAATAGCGTGAAGCTAAGATTAAAATGGCGGCGCAAACACGCGCCGCTTGCGTGGTCGGCGGTAATATACGACGGTCAGCTTATGTGGTCTCTTTTCACACCGAAGCGTAACAATTGAAGAATTATTTTTTTATTTGTTCCGGTTATACGTGTTTAAACACGTCGTCAGAAACTTGAAAGTCTGACAACCAGTCTTACCTAGGGTATCGTATTACCCAGTTACTGAGTTGTGGAGGTCAGATAGGCAGTCGCTCCATGTAAAATACTGGTATTGAGCTGCATCCGGTTAGACTGGAAGCCGACCCCAACATAGTTGGGAAAAGGCTAGGCAGATGATGACGTGTTTAAACACGTACAACCGAATATTCAAGTATTTTTTCAGTATTTCAGAATATACCTCTTGTGAAGAACATAATTGCCCCGTTGCGTATTAGGTAGGCAGTAACTCGCGACTATATAACTGTGTGCGTGCCCACCTACGCCTGTTTTAACCCAACAGCAAGATGACTATAGATATAGTTCGAATTCGACCTAAAACCTATCAAAAAATTAAAAGAAAAAAAAAAGTTTTTAAAAACAAGCTTTTATTACCCATGCCATTAAAAAGCACAAAAAAAAACAAAATAATTTAATTCAGATAAGAGTAGTCTGGTAAGAAACAGTCCCAATTTTTTTAATAAAAGCGTGTTACACTAATACGTTACGTTCTAAATCAGCAAGGTGTCAATCAAACGGTTTTATTACCGGGTTCCTATGGCCACCTTCAAGCTCCATCATCAGATCAGCTCCATGTCATAATATTATTAAAATGTTCTCCGATGACGACATGCATGCAAAATTTCACACAAAAAACACACAAGTGAAACTAAATAAAAGCTTGTAATAAAATTATCTGTGGATGACATTTGTGTAACTTGTTATTATTACTCTGCCTTTTTTTTGTGAGGTGTAGGATGTTCTCACGCGGCCCGCCTCCTCCTTCGCTAGCATTACTGCTTCGCAGAAGAAGGTGACTGCATCCCATTCCCTCTCACTCCGGAGTATGGCCTGAACCAGGGCTGGACGCCAGAGGTCTGTCTACGCTCAATAACAGCGGTAAAAGTGCTTAGCTGGTAGCATATACCTATTATATATTTTCAATGAAGGCCATTAACGACCAGCTTAAACGCACGCTTCGGTGTGATTGCGGTCTGTTAATCTGACGTCGCAACATTTTTCCAATAGCTTACATTCATGTCGGATAGCTATGAGAACTTATAGACACATGTACGTAACATTGAAGGGGGAAAATTTTGAAATATAACGTTATTAAATATAAATAGTTATTGCTCGTAACTTCGTCCGCGTGGATGTCAAGGATTTCTTGATTTCGGCCATGTTGTAAAATCCGTTCATTGCTGTTGACGTCTCCTAGCAATTAACTTAAAAGTTTATTTATAGGTTGAGTATATGTTATTAAATCTTAACTTCAATACTAATATTATAAAGAGGTAACTTTTGTCAGTTTGTGAGGTTGTAGGGGGTATTCTCTGGATCTACTGAACCGATTTTGATTTTTTTTTCGCAAATTGGAAGTTAAGTTATCACTGAGTGCTATATTTTATTATCAAATAATAAGAGATAAGATCAAGCAAACGAAGTCGCGGTGAGAGTGCTAGTGAACAATACGGGGTAGGTATACAGACACACAACATATTTTATTTGTATATATAACATCAGGCCTGTAATCCCCGAAGGGTTAGGCAGAGGTGTACCCATTAGTACACCCACATTTCGCCAATTATGTTTTTAATCCCATGTAATAGGGGGCGAGCCTATTGCCTTCAACCGGGCACAAATCCAGACTCCGAGATTGCTACTGAGAAATTACTGATGGAAAAACCCAATAACACTTTGCCCGACCTGGGAATCGAACCCAAGACCTCATGCACAGCAGTCGCGCTTGCGACCACTAGACCAACGAGGCAGTCAACATATTTTATATATACGTTTTTGTTCGTCCGTGCGTACCCAGCTTTATATTGTCAAAAGTCAAAGAGTAAAAGTAATAAAACACGTTTTATTTATAAAATCTGTAAATGTACATAAATAGAACGAAGTACTAACTGAACTTTGAACAACGTTACACCCTACAATCTTCTCTATAGCATAATTAAATATCAACATCAAAGAACTTACATTTCTGGCAAAACGACTTCAAAAGTCGACACAATTTCAAAAGCTGTAATAATTCGTAGACATTTATCAAGTTGAGAGAATTCTCAAGACTAAACAAGTTCGCATCGCAACTATGTAGATGAAGGGACCCTGCCCGGGGCACTTTATTATATTCATAGAATTTCGTCAAAAGTGTCATTCGAGATTTCATTTTGTTGTCTATTTGCAGTATTATGAAACACTGTCATTTCAGAATCATCATCATCTGCCTAGCCTTTTCCCAACCATATTGGGGTCGGCTTCCAGTCTAACCGGATGCAGCTGAATACCAGTATTTTACATGGAGCGACTGCCTATCTGACCTCCACCCAGCAACTGGGTAATACGATACCCCTAGGTAAGACTGGTTGTCAGACTTTCAAGCTTCTGACGACTCGTAACGACTGTCAAAGATCCACGTATGATAGCCGGGACCAACAGCTTAACGTGCTTTCCGAGGCACGGAATGATGTCAGTAATGTCTAAGATAAACTTTAGAAAGTACATATGAATTGAAAAAGTCACATTGGTACTTGCCCGGATTCGAACCCATAACCTCATGCATGGGAGGCCTTAACCGCTAGGCCATTACGACATTTCAGAATATACCTCTTTTAAAGAACAGAATCGCCCTGTTGTGTTTGCGGTAGGCAGTGTCGTGCGACTATATCACTGTGTGCGTGTGGGTTCATCGCCTCGCCTGTCTAAACGCAGCAGCAAGATGGCAGAACGAATTCGAAAATCAAAAACTAAAAAAAAACTTCTTTATTTTATTATTGACTAACTTCTCCCCGCGACTTCGTCTGCGTAGATTTTAGAATTAAGCAAAAGAGAACCTTTTGCGTAAAATAATTCCACGGGAACCGTACATATTTTTGGAATAAAAAGTAGCCCATTTGTTATTCTAATGTATTACCTATATTACTGTAAAGTTTCATCAAAATCGGTGCCGTAGTTTTTGCGTGAAAGAGAAAAGCTTGATTCACACATATTAGTGAAATCACAGTTCCGGCACCGTCCCGTATCAGTGATAAATTATTCTTTCATAAATTTCGTGTCGAAACTGTATCGGAACTGTGACTTCACTGATTTGTGATTCAACCTTAAAAAATATATTCATCCATACCAGTTTTCGCAATTAAAAATATTGGTAGGATTCGTGATGAGAATCACTAGCTACCTTTTCGAATTTGACGAGTAAAACTGCACCTTTTATAAATGCTCGCCGTACAAGTTTCAGTTGATTCACAAGCGGTCACCCGTTCATTCAATGATCACGGTCGAGTGCGTCGCTCGACTCAGTGCCCGCCGACTTGTTGATACATGGTCGGTTTTAACTCACCGTAAATAGTCGGGCAGGTGTACTAGTTTCAACAAGCAAGATTGAACGTCACTCAGTACTGACGTGAAGTGATTGTTTGGGCTAGACACTGGCAATCTCAATTGAGACTAGCCTGTGAGATACAGCTGCATATTATTCTGTCTTGTCTTGGGCAAGTTTTTATTGGTTTTTTCCATTAAGAATTTCTCAGTAGCAGCCTTGGAGTCTGGATTTGTGCCCGGTTGATGACAATAGGCTCGCCCCCACATGGGACTACAACTAACTGGCGAAATGTGGGGGTACCTATGCCTAACCCTTCGGGAATTTGATGAGTGTCTTATCTAACTGTAAGTTTATACTTACAAATGACACAAAAATATGCAGAAAATTTTGATAGCTTCCTCCATTTCCGAAGACGATTTTCAAATAGATGAAGTTGAAGTATATTGAAAATCTGTAAGCTCACACACACATAATGCAATCGCAGAGATGTCGACAACACGTACGGTAATACATTCAACTGTAAACTACGTGCCTGGACTGCACGACTGTGCCGTGCACGCTGATTCTACAGAAGTAGCATTTATTCAATCGATTTTTAGGTTTCCTTAACTATCTCGGTTGATGGTAATAGATTTAAACATAACTGGCGAAATGTGGGTGTACTAATCGGGTCGCCTCTGCCTAACCCTTTTGAGTTTACAGGCGTGATGTCATGTACCTATCTCGGCAAAAACGGTACCCTTATAGGATTACTTTGTTGTCCCTCTGTCTGTCCGACTATCAAGACCCTTTTTCTCAGGAACGTGTGGAGGTGTCAAACTGAAATTAATGACTAATACTTAAGTTGGCTATCCATTGAAACGCAGTCTAAAGATAAGGTCGTTTATGGTGCATAATTATTTGGAAGTTCGCTGAGGAATCAAAACCTATAGAGGTTTGATTCCTCTAACCAAGATCCGAGATCCAGTGATCCCAGTGATGTGCAAGATAAACTTAAGAAAGTTCATATCAAATTAAAAAAGTAAACTTGACATAATAATATGCTCGCATAATCAATATAGTATAATGACATACAAAACTTATACAATACCATTACCAATACGTTACAAACACAACATTTTATTCTGTTTTAAATAAAATTGTTATGTAGTACATTCCAACGTAATTTGTATAAAGCAGCGTTCGGTTCAGAGAAACATACGTTAGAACGTCGCTTTTCATGTATACTACAAAATTACCTTTTACTACTCGTTTGCCTAGCATAGCTCTGTGAACAAAATGTAGTATCAAAGGTAATTGGCAAAAACCACGTTGTTCAAACATGTTCCGCGAATATTTACAGGAAAACAAGTGAAAAACCGACGTTTATGCATTGTTTTGCTTGCAGTTAGTAAACTAGACGTTTGCAGTTCGTCTGTTTATTGTGGAATCACTTTGTTAGGGCCTTATCACACAAGCGGTTTGCGAGCTGCAGCGAATTCATCGCGAACACGCCGCGGCTGCACAGCGAAGACGTCGCAGACGCGTGGCATATTCGCAACGTTTTCGTCGCGTGTTTGTTGGCGGGGCGGACGGGCTAGCGTTTGTACGAAACAGTACAAAATGGCGTCCGTGCGTGGAAGATGAGTGAGTGAGTGAATGACCTTTCGCTTTTTATATTTAGAAATAAGGGTAGTTCCCTTATTTCTAAATATAAAAAACCGGACACCGAGATGCTTCTAACAAATTCCTGATGGACAAATCACGTCTTAGATACCTCCTGGTTATCTCAGTTCCAACACCTCAGTTCTCAATTCCTGACGGTCACAATACGTCAGGAATTTCTCAAAATTCCTGACGTATTGTGGCCGACAGGAATTTTTCAGTAACAGCCTGATTACGGAAACTTGTGCTGAAACGACCCAAAACACACAATAAGCCTCACTGCGCATTTCTTCTCTCTACAATAATCTTTTGCGCTGCAGTATGAGAACACAAGAGAAGACTAAGGTGTGGCTATGTATACTGATAATATTCAGAACGTATTCGGTATTTATATGTCAGAGGTGAGTGGCAACGTAGGGAGGGGTTGCCCTAGGAAGACTAACACTGACCATATTGGTGAGGCAGTACTCGTAACCGGCGTGCTTGTGTGATGAGATGTATGAACGTGGATGAGGCAAAAGGAGTATGTAAGGATCGTAGCAGGTCGCGTTCTGTGGTTTCTGCCTACCCCCATGGGAAAAAGGTGTGAGTTTATGTATGTGCATGTATTCGATATATAACATCCTTAGTCTACATCAGTGAGCTCATAAAAACGTAATCGGCCAAAAGTCGAGCTAATCCTTGATGTTGGTATCAAAAATGGTCGATGAAGTCATCCGTGAAATGTTCAGTACTCCGTAAATAATAGGACATGCCTACTCAAAGCTGATGTATGTTGTAACATAACATCACGCCTGTAATCCCCGAAGGGTTAGGCAGAGGTGTACCCATTAGTACACCCACATTTCGACAGTTATGTTTTAAGTTCCATGTAATAGGGGGCGCGCCTATTGCCATCAACCACTTTGCCCGACCTGGGAATCGAATCCAATACCTCATGCTCAGCAGTCGCGCTTTGCGACCTCTAGACCAACGAGGCAGAAAAAGCACAAAGTATCAAAGTTAAAGTATTCAATTATTCAGTTATTACGAATATATCTGATTTAAAAAGCCGCGGCATTAAAATGGCTGTCAAAAATGATTATAATAAATGACTGAACCGATTTGGTTAATGTTGAAGTTTAAATTCATTTAACCCTTAATCGTTCACGCGAAGGTATGCACGACCATGCGTGCATTTTGCGAATATTATTAAGACTAAGGATCGTTACACACGCTACGTTTTTTAGTTTTAACAAAAAATAATTTAGTAGGTACGGAATGTTGTTAAGCATGACATAATGTTAATTAATGTTCTATTTGCTGTAAATAAAGGATTTGTTTTAAGATTTAAGATAATAACGTAATATAATTTTTGACACAAGGCAGTCAAAATAAACTGTTCGATTATAATTTGTTCCACCTTGATCTCGCCCGTATACCCACATTTACATGTGGTATATAGCTACTTGTGCTATGTATGTGTGTGGAGTTATGTGGACTATGTTGTCTTGCGTGGGAATTCGATGCAGGCATGTGAAGTGAATACATAAATGATCGAGCAATTATAAGCCTATTCGACTGATTGATAATTGTCGTCTGCATAGACAAGTTGGAGAAGGCTTTTGAAGGAATATTAACTAATTTATAAAAGACTTGCTTCTGCTGATGTGGAAATCAAGTATATACTTACCATTAAACATATCCTATGACACTTGGCAGTAGTGTAGCTTTCTATCATATTTTTTTTCGTAATCGAGCTAGTACTTTCGTAGAACATCGCTTACAATAAAGTATTTTGTTGCTTCTTTTTAATAATTAGTTAGTCAATTGAGTTGGCAAAAAAATGACGTCAATGTTTACTTTGGCTTTAGAAATTCTTTAGGAGAATCGTGTTTTGACAGTTCATAAAAATTATGTCAATTCACTGGTAGTGTCTAGACTACCTAATCTAAACAAATGAATTTAAAAAATGCTTTGTCCTGAATGACTGACGGATCAACGCACAGTCTAAACCGCTGATCGTACAGACCTGAAACTTGGAAGGTGTGTTCTCTGTATGATGTAGGCATCCGATAAGAAAGGATCTGCCAAAATTCACTACTTAAGGGGATAAAATGGGGATTCAAAGTTTGTATGGGACAACGTGATTCCTTAGTCCAACCTACTTTAAATTTTACATAACATAATATCACGCCTGTAATCCCCGAAGGGTTAGGCAGAGGTGTACCCATTAGTACACCCACATTTCGCCAGTTATGTTTTTAGTCCCATGTAATAGGGGGCGAGCCTATTGCCATCAACCGGACACAAATCCAGACTCCGAGGCTGATACTGAGAAATTCCTGATGGAAAAACCCAATAACACTTTGCCCGACCTGGGAATCGAACCCAAGACCTCATGCACAGCAGTCGCGCTTGCGACCACTAGATCAACGAGGCAGTCGAGGTGTTTAAATTTTACATAAACATTTTTACAGAATTTATGGAAAACGACGAAGATTTTATTGAAATTAATCCCCTAACGGGGTTGCAAAGGGGTAGAAAGTTATAAAATCCTATCAAAACCATTTTCAACTCCTACGCGGACGAAGTCGCGGGCAAAAACCAGTTGTCTAATTAAAGATGGATAACGATACCGCACTTTGCCCTCAAATCAAACCTGACTTGTAACAGCCAAAATAAAAATAAATGTAGGCAATTATTCGGCAAACGTTAAGTTACACAGACAGAATCGCCAATAAAAAGTCCAATTATCGAGGCTCGCGGAGATCGCAACTTGTTGCGGTGTGAGAGCCAATTTTGAAATCAGATAGATTGTGTTAAGGGTAAGTATGATAGAGAAAAGAAATTATTTTTTTGGCGGTTTTTTTTTTGCATTCACTTTTTTGGTAAAAAAGTATGCTATCGATATAATTATTCATACATTGAGCTAAGTTTACCTGAACGAATCAACCTGTAATCTATACTAATTTTTAAATAAAAACTAAAGAAATATTTGTTTGATTAATCGCGCTAATCTCAGGAACTACTAGTCGGGTTAGAAAAATATTTTTGTTTATGACAGCTAAATTCATGATGAATAGTATATACGCGGGTGATTAAAGCTGCTGGTGTTGTTGAGGGTAGAAACTGGTCTCACAATATTTAAATTAATTATCTCAAACTAATAAAAAGCTTAGAAAGCAAAACTAGATCTAATATTGTTTTTAAAACGAAAAAAAAAAGAATTTTGTGGGCAATACATCTACAAGATGAGTATGTATGAGCTCGGAAAAGAGCATCCCAGTAAACTCGAGATGCTTTTTATTATTGAAACAATCATCGATCACCATTTTCTCAACTATTATTGAATATTTCCCTTGTGACCTATCAATCAGCCTACAGTTTATTTAGCAATTTCGTTTACAAGCTATATAAGTATAGCTTGTAAACGAAATTGCTTATTTATTTATTTATTTAAACTTTATGCAACAAAAAAAGTACAAAGGCGGACTTAATGCCTAAGGCATTCTCTACCAGTCAACCAAAGGTGGTGAAGAGATAACAAAGCAGGTGCAAAAAATTGTACATGAGGAAATAATCAGATAAGAAATTTTAAAATAATTGAAAACAAATATCTAAACAAGTTTAATCGTACACAAGTACATAAGCTTTATATTTCTCTAGCAAAAATAAAAAAGTACTGAAGGAATATACCCCTTAAGTGACGAACTATTTGCATTTAGTTTGGATTGGCAAACGAGCCCCCGAACGCCGTAACGATTTCACTGTATTGGCGATTTTCCGACCTAAAGCATATCTATCGGAAAATAAACAGACTACCAATCTGTGTAAAGGTCGTTGCCATGTCAATTTAATGGTAACATAGTATGATGTACGTACTAGCCTTTTCATTGTT
Organism: Hoplodrina ambigua; assembly: GCA_949774945.1. NCBI lineage: Eukaryota > Metazoa > Arthropoda > Insecta > Lepidoptera > Noctuidae > Hoplodrina > Hoplodrina ambigua. The sequence goes on from OX458968.1 coordinate 13,926,785, forward strand.
AGTATACTTACTTATGTACCTAAACTGTCGATATCAGAATTCCTTCACTGATAATATAATTGCAATGTTTGTAATAGGCTTCTAAGTCATAAATACTAACATAACACTAACTTTATATACTTAGTTCGCAATAAACGTTTTGACTTTGACTTTGACTAATAATCAAATTCTATTAATTTAATTCGTTCAATATCTAGTTGCAATCTCACCTCAGCGACAATCAATTTCACAATATGTAGGTTAATTAAAGAAATGTTTAATAGATTGAGACTGACCCGTTAATTTTCAAGTTTTGGCAGTCAAAGTAAGTTCTGAAACACAATTACTGAGATCAGAATGTGAAACGTTCATAAAATAATGAATTACTCTACATTTTTGTTTTTTTTTTTATTTAGTAGTAATAGTAATTTATAAATAATAAGTAGTAATACTAAGTAAGTAAATAGTGAGTGTAGTAGTAATAGTAATAAGTGGGACAAAACAGGCGTTTCGTCCCACTACTGGTCAAAAACCCCCTCCACTGCTTTTAAAAACATAGAAATAAAAACTCACGCCTTTTTCCCATGGTAGTAGGCAAAGAAACCTTTTAAGTAATGATACAAAGTCATAAAAAGTTACAACGAAACTTTTCTTTAAGTACTAGGACCCCATAACATGTAAAGAGCAGACATTGAATCGGAACTATCAGTAGACCCTTTTCCAATATGGCGGAAAATCTGGTCCACAAATAAGTCGTACTTCCTGACAACACGCTAGGAAATCTGATAGCATCTACCAATAGATTGATTGTGCGTATGTTTGGTAACTGTATCCGTCGCAGAAATACTTAGTTCCTAGGATTATGGGACCACTAATGTGTTAGGGTGGATACACTTAAGCGGGTCGGTTTATTCGGTTCGGCATTTGTCGGTGGGATATATCAATTTTATCGTGAATGAAATCGCGAAGAAACTAGTATTTAATATTTGTGGTAATTCGTGATACGTCAGCCTAATATTTGTACTTATGTGTTCGATATCTTATTGTATCAGTTCAAAGAAAAATAATCTTTATTACCTAGTCCGATAGAATAAAAAATGTACAGTCTTTCCTAGATAGTAAAGTAGATTATAATGTGACAGATTCTAATAAATAGACTTTTTCTTATTCGTAGGTAATTCAGAAAACATATATCAAGTAGTAGGTACAAAGACAAAATATTTTGTTCGCGTACTAACATAAAATAAAGGTATCTTTTTATTACACTACGATCTATATTTCATCAAACTTTATTAAGACGTTGACATTAGCTTAACCGAGGTCACTGTCACTGCAAATGAAAGAAAGAAACGTACGGTGTAAAGAATGAGTTATGTCTATGTGAGAAAGGTGTATTTTTGTGTTGCATTTTAATAGTATCAAACAAGACATTTAATTTTTACAAGTAACTTATTAGAAATTGAGGCATCAGCATTCAATAAAAATAAAATAGAAAAGTGCGATGACACTACAAGTGCGATGTCCTTCAAAATAAGTTGGTTAATCAAAAACAAAAAACAATCAAGTTAGATGAAAATTAAATAATAATATGATACGTCGATTGTCATTCGATTTGACGACAATAAATGAGTAGTACATATTTTTGCTGAAAGTTAAGAAATTACCTACATTAAATTGTTTTTGTATCGAAAATCATCATCTGCCTAGCCTTTTCCCAACTATGTTGGGGTCAGCTTCCAGTCTAACCGGATGCAGCTGAATACCAGTATTTTACATGGAGCGACTGCCTATCTGACCTTCACAACCCAGAAACTGGGTAATATGATACCCCTAGGTAAGACTGGTTGTCAGACTTTCGGGCTTCTGACGACCCGTAACGACTGTCAAAGATCCACGTATGACAGCCGGGACCAACGGCTTAACGTGCTTTCCGAGGCATGGAGGAGTCTCGGTGTGTAAAGATGGTCACCCATCTACGGACCAACCCCGGCAAGCGTAGCTTAACCTGACGGACCGACCCGTGCGGCTATTATTTCTTGGCCATGAACTCCTCCACGAGCTCCACGAGCTTTGTATCGAAAATAAAAAAAGAAATTGTTTTCAAAACTACACAGTTCCAAGAAAAATGTTCAAGATTAACATTATTTTCTTCTGCTTCCACAAACTCAATAGTGAAATATTAATAAGATGAGTATTCGACCCAAATATGTCAAAAATATTTCGAGTATTCGTATTCGGGCCTTGTCAGCGTCTTAACTAGGCTATAAACTTTGAATAGAACAAAGAAAATATGAAGACCTTGTAAGTTAGAAATAACAAAAACTAATATAAGTGTGGAAAACCAATGAATCAATCATCCGTGTCTATAGCTGAAAGTTTTGTGAAGAAAAAACGTTCCTCTGTTCATACTTTGTTATTTGACATTGTACTGTGAGATATTTCTGAACATTGACGTGTCTGCGTAGGCTTGGCATGTTCAATATGAGAAATATTACACAGCGCATTGGCGTAATGGGCCAGTGGTTAAGACGCCTGCCAATAAATTAATATAATAATATTATAAGAATAAAATATTATAATATTATTATAATATTTTATATTTTATATTATTTGTGTATAATATTATAATATTATGCACAAGGCTGTGGGTTAACAACCTGACAAAGTGTGTGACTTTAAGTAAGTTTATTTTGGACATCACTGACATCGGTAAAGGAAACCATTGTCAGGAAACATGAGTTAATGAATATAAGACTGAAATCGTCAATGAGTCTTGTCCAAGCGTGGTGATCATTGCTCGTGCCTTCTCTGTATAAGAAGAGGGCTTTACCCCACAGTGGGACAATATAGGGCTGGTAGCCAAAGCCACACATGTGAACATTTTTGTTTAGAATGAAAAATATTTAATTCATAACTTATAATAAATCGTACAAAATGATAAAAGTGAGGGCATAATAGTATTATTAGCTTAGCGTGTATGTCTGTTAAATATTAGATGCAAACGAAGTCGCGAATTAAAAAGTAGCCTATGCTATTTTCCGAGGTTCAATCTTACTCTGTACCAAACTACATCAACATCGGTTCAGTGGATTAGTCGTGAAAGAGTAACAGACAGACATAGATACTTTACATTCATTAGTTGAAGTGACCATTTAGACGACAGCTCAATCTCACTTCACCTAAATGTAGCGAGCGAGACTTTTACAGAATAGCCTGATTACTATCAACACACCCAATTTATTAATTATGAACTTGCAAACATCACTAGATCAAACAGTCATTAGGTAATGACACTTTGACATTCATGTTTCCACAACCAATAACAATTTGCCTGAAATTCCATGAAAGGACTATTTCAAATAGCACGCACAAATACATAGACATACATTGATTAAACAGACTTTATCAGTCAACACTCGACTTTAATGCAACTCAAATATTAAGGTGCTGTTCCGCTGCTGTGCACGCGGTCCACGATGTGCACGCCCACGCTAGCTGCATGGATCCGTGATTCGGGTACGTGTGTGGTATTTATTTGATTGGATTTTCTGTTTACATTTCCATTTTTTGTCTACATTGAATGCTAAATGTTTATGGTCATACACGGCCACGCTACATACGGATGAGTTGCTTTAAGATGTCACCGACATTATAATATAGACAACGTCTAATAGACGACTGTCTGCTAGAATATGGACTTACGCTTCTAACGTGCGGAGCTTTTGCATCCACATCTTTGCAGCAACTGTGGGCACCGTGTATAGCGTGCGCCGCGTAGGTGACATATCCAAGAAAACTACGTACCCACGTAGCTTGATCAATGACATTACCAACCACGTAGCGTTTTTGTGGGCTGCAGTTGACTTATTACATACATTTTTATTTAAAGCGAAGCTAAATAAACATGTGAGCAGCGTGGCCGTGCGCCGCAGTGGAACAAACACTTTCATCCGCACACAAGCGCCATTTTGGAACTATCAAAAGCTTTTGACATCTAATCTGTCGCTACATAATGATACACGCGTCACTCCCAATAATGACATCACAAAATTAAACCGTAAATCATAGGCATTAGAGGCTTCTGTTATTAACGAGCACATGATTTTAGCGTTTTATCAAATAATTTGTGAATATCCCCATTTGACAGGTTTGATTTCATTACGATACTGCCATTTAATGCGGCTGTAGTAGGCTGATTAAATTTTGGGAAGAGGGATGGGTGTATGTGGATCGGGGTGCGTGTAAAAGAGATAGCAATAGAATATGTATTAGGCATATAGGTTGTGAGTAGTACGGTGATCTCTTGTGGGTAGTTAGTTTTCAGACTAATATATTGATTATAGTTGATCTGAGACCTTTATGTAAACGTAACAAAAGAAAGGAATAAAACCTTACTTGCCAAGCGAAAGTTAGCTTTATATCTCTGGCAGATAGCTAATGGATTAAGGCTTGGGGCTGATTTTTCAATAGTCAGAATTTTTTTATTTTCTATACAAAAGCTGTCAAATCGCCATGTTTATCCCTCCAATAAGAGTTATATGACGATTAAAAATTGAGCCCTTAGGCTACATTTATTTTGCAAAGAATTAGGGTACCGCGCAAAAAAAAATTGATAACTGACATTTACGCGAACAAAGACGCGTGCATAACAAAGTAATAATATTACAATTTTTGTTTGTAATTGATAAAGCCAAATAAATAATATATATAACCCGTTTTAAAAATTTATTCGTTTTTGTAAAGCATGTTTGGTAAAATTTGGAATCCATTAGAAAATTCATACGGACTAACTTGCATGCATAAGCTAGTACAGATATACAGAACAGCACAGCTGATACTGTATTAAGATGCCCCACCTTTCATAATACTATCTTCCTTCGCATCTTGAACCCAAAACCCATAATCCCCTGAACCGAAGCATAGGTGTACTACATAAATATCGGAGGAGTAGCCTCCGGCACCGCAGCTTAATTCAATGGCACCCAAGGGGCAGCAACTAACACTGTTTGCCCGGAGAAGGTAAATATTTTAACTCCAACTAACGTGGGGTTTGTTTTCCAAAATTATTCCTCTATGGTGTGTTTGAATTATGATTATAATAATACAAGCTTAATATTGCCTGGTCGCAAAGCGCGACTGCTGAGCTTAAGGTCTTGGGTTCGCTTCCAAGGTCGGGCAAAGTGATTTTGGGTTTTTCCATTAGGAATTTCTCAGTAGCAGTCTTGGGGTCTGGATTTGTGCCCGGTTGATGTCAATAGGCTCGCCCCTTATTACATGGGACTTAAAAATTACTGGCGAAATGTAAGGAAATGTGGGTAACCTCTGCCTTATCCTTCGGGGATTACAGGCGTGATGTTGCGTTACGTTATTATTGTCTCTCTGCAGAGAAAAGACCTCTACTTAAACGGAGAAGGCATGCCATTTAATATTCAAATAAAAAAAGACCGTCGTAGCCGAGCTTTTGTCAGAATGTTAGAATGTCAGAACGATAGCCAATTGAATTGAGACAAGCCAAATACACTAGAAATATTGTAGTGCACGAGTGCCGCGCGAACACAATTGCGCTCCCTCTTGCCTAACTCTAATAGTCCGATGGAACGGCAATCCGACACAGGACACAGGAGATCAGGCGCAGGACCAACCACCTTATGTGATTTTCGAAGCACGTGGGAGTCACACTTTCAACTACCATTTGAAAACTCCGGGCTTCTACTGACTAAAATCCTAAATAGGAAAGCCCAGTAAGACTTTGACCGACCTAAAAGTTGAACTGACCGCGACCTGCGACCACGAGACCTATCAAACAATCTCTTTTGTTTGTACTTGTAGTACTTTGAAATGTATCCCCTAGGACATTCACATCCAACATCTCATGTCCACAGAATTCTCCTGTTTGCTTGAGAAATACAAACCGAACTCACACAGCCACACAGCGTACAGTCGGTAACAAAATCTTCTACCCTGATGTATCTATTGCCTGATATTTTGGTCCTTCGTCTAGCCAGGACAGACGTGCGACGTTTTGACGTGACGTCACACAGCTTGATGTTTGCCCAGATTGTTTCCTTGATAGAAGTTCTGTTAGGGATAAGTAGTTTTGTGGAGATATTTTTAGGGTATCTGTAGAAAATGTTTTGGAAGATTGTTGGTTGGAAATCTTTTAGTTTCGGTTTGTTATTGGTTACATAGAAACTGCTCGATTGATTTAAGGTATTTTGTTGTATTACTTAACTTTCTGTATCCGTTTTTTTTTGTATCAATTTATTATATTCTTATTGGGTCCTACTAAACATAGTGTTGTTAGAATCAATTATTGTACTTTTACAAGCTTTTATTTAGCTTGCACTGTTCGTATGTATGTAAGTGGTAATTTCAAAATTTGCAAACCATTTCTCGACCATTTCTTGGTCTCCGATTGCGCTGAAATTTTGCATACACCTTTGCGATGACAATACAATGTCCAATAATACATATTGTAATAATTTTAAATTAAAGCTTGTTTTTAAAAATATGTTTTAGTTTGATTTTTTATCTTAGTAACGCTGTGTAAGTACATATACATATTTATCCCACAATTGGTAACGCATATGTTTGTGAGACCAGAGGATTAAAAAGTCTAATAACTTTTTTATCTGCTGTCGATTTATGCTGTGATTTCCAGTCGCAGCCTCATTGCACGTCTCGTATAGGCTACCTTATATAGCGACTGCGATACGAGCGCTCAATTTGGAGATTTGGTAGATACCCGATGCATGAGACCATGTCACCCGTGGCGGGTTAGAAATACAGTCTTGACTTGGAAAGTAAGAAAACACTATTCTTCAATTAAATATAATTATATTAGCTGTAAAATAGCGTGCTCACATTTTGAGCCCAGGTAAACTGCCCAATGTAAAAAAAAACCCCATCGTCTATAATTTTTTTAATTTAAATCCCTTATGAAATTCGGCTGAGTGTTAAAATACTGTTAAACTTTTCAACCAGGTTGCTGCAACCAGATGATAATAGTTAATGCATTAGCGCGTCCATAATCCAAAACAATTCGTTACCCTACAAACTTTATTACACTTTCGGCCAGATAAAGTAGTGCGCCCAAAGAAGATTATAATAATCCCTATACGAACTTAATATAGACCAAAACGTTGGCTAATGACAAGGGTACGACAATGACAAATTGGGTTTACGGACACACTGTACTTATAGGTGCAACTAATTAATAGGTACAAGTTGCTGGTCTAGCGAACATACCAGACAAACCTAGCTACTAAATCCATTTATCCCGACATTTTAGAAAACATTAAGTTCATGTTCACTTGTGTCTCGTTGGAAGTGTGGGGTAAGGTTGAGAGGATGGGCAGTGTTCCCAATACCAATTAGATTGTTGAATTTTTTTTTTGTGATAAATATAAATATCATAATATAAGTTTTATAACAAAACTATTTTTTATTTTCGCAATAAAACTTATTTCAGAATAAAAAATTCCTTTTGAATCCAGTACCGAAAACACGCCGCAGCTCCCGAATAAACACGAGCACGTGTGACGTCATAATGTGTAGCTGTCCGATGATTACATCATTCATTCATCATTCTTTAGTTCTTCTTCTTCAACTATGGTGCATCGACATTGCGCATTTAGTTGTATGTAGCGCGTTTATAGTTACGTAGTCATATTTTTTTAAATTGTATCAATTTAATTCTTGTTTATAATTATTCATTAAAAAAAAAGTAAATAAGTGAGAATAATTAAATGTGAATATTATTAATATTAAAGTTTTTAAATACATTTAAAAACAACTTTTTTTTTTTCATTACAAATGGATTATATGTACTTATTTAATTGTTCTTATCAAACCACGATGAAGTCACATAAATTAATAAAATGTATTTTAGTTTGTTAACAACACTGATCGTTTTTTGTTCAGATGACCCTAGCACAAGCGGAGAGCAATGCAAAATAGATCGATTTTTAAATTGAAACCGTTTTTCACGTAATTGGCCTTATTTATGTCAATTAATTGGTTATAAGTCTTTCCATTATGAGATAAAACGTTTTTTGCGAAGTAAAACAACACACAACAAACCACATCAACATTGGTACAACAATTAAACCAAAATGATATGGGATAATCGTACTTCCAATAAAAAATTGACTCAAAGAATTATATGTCAGTGCGTTCGTGCTAATTAAGCTACAGAACCCGTTCTTTTCTCACCTTTGTATACGTTTTTATTGGAAAATGTCGTGATCACCTAGCGGTTCAGGTGCCCGCCTCTCATGCATGAGGTTGTGGGTTCGAATCCGGGCAAGTACCAATGTGACTTTTTCAATTCATATGTACTTTCTAAAGTTTATCTTAGACATTACTGACATCATTCCGTGCCTCGGAATGCACGTTAAGCTGTTGGTCCCGGCTGTCATACGTAGATCTTTGACAGTCGTTACGAGTCGTCAGAACCTATACTTAAAAGTCTGACAACCAGTCATACCTATGGGTATCGTATTACCCAGTTGCTGGGTTGTGGAGGTCAGATAGTTGGCAGTCGCTCCATGTAAAATATTGGCATGCAGCTGCATCCGGTTAGACTGGGAGCCGACCCCAACATAGTTGAGATGAGCTAGGCAAATGATGATGATGATGTATACGTTTTTATTGATGAGGCAGTCCACAACCAACTCTAAGAAATCATTAGTCAAATATAAATTCCGTAACACACACACATCTACATAATAAAAAAAGGCACTCTAAAAAAATCCACAAAAATGGAACTGTTTTAAGAGCAAACTCATTTTACACTGAATAAAAAATAAACTGGCCATTCGAGGCTTTTTTACACAAAGAAATCTTAAAGGAACCTTTGCACAATGCTAAGTTATGAAGTCCCTCTATTTAAAGCTAACGTTTCTATTATTTATCGCGGCCCGTTATCTTTTGAATTAATTCGGGGACCCACTTACTTTGGCCAGAAGTGGACTTTATCAGGACCGAATTTAACTAAATTTGTTATTTTATGAGAAATTGCTTCTTTGCTTCGTTTCTGTGTTTATTTTGTTACGTCTGTTATCTGACTGTCTTGAGTACCTGAATTATGCTTTGTTATGTTTCTGAATAATTGTAATTGAAGGTATTCAAGAGACTAATTCATGATTCATTTGGTAATTTAAAAACTGACAACACATTATTGAATCGAATCTCGTTTTAATAATATTATAATAGGTACACACCGAATAAATTACAAATAAGGGCTTTAATAGTCTTATTTTATTTATTTATTCAGGTTTTCTAACAACTCCTGTATACATAAGATCATAATATTTCGATTTCTGGTTTAGTTCTTTTACAGTCGCCAATAACAGGCTAACCAGCATGTCTGCCATGTTTATTTTTTTTTCTTTATTTTGTCTTTTTGTGTTTTGTGTGTGTTTTTGTTTTGTCTTGTAGCTTTTGCCTGCGACTTCGCTCGTTTAGAAGTCAAATTCTAAGTGAAATCGGTTTTTAGCTGATGCTGATAGCTCCGGCTTTTAAACTACATACACCAATTTGTTTTTATTCTGAGCTTTTCTAAACAACAATTTGTATCTATGCGCGTCATTTTCTCGTGAATAAACAGTTTTCTTTTTTTACTTTCTTTCTACAAAGGTTTAGTAGTTTAGTAGTTAGAGAACCTTCGCTTTTTCTATATTAAAATTATAAAGCGGAAAAATTATTTGTTAGTTTGTATTATGAAATCTTTAGTACCTAGTTCTAGTCGAATTATAAAAAAATATTTAAGTGGTAGAAAGCGACACTATAGTCGACTGTCATTGAATATTTTTTATTCATTTCCACGCGGACTAAGTTACTTGCAGAAGCTAGTATGAGTCCTTGTATTAACGTGAACATAATAATAGTCTTGGTTACGGAACCAACTCATCAGCAAGCTTACACGAAGATAATAGTAAACACCAATTATAGTCAGTGAGATCTAATTTCAACGCAACACTAATTAAGGGGCCACATTCAGCTGAGTTATCAGCATCGAACAGTGCGTCCGACCGTGTGTACTTAGCTTAATGTATGTACAACCCACATGCACGCAAGTTTGTACGTTGGCCTTGTGGTTGCATTGCCAGGTTGGGCAAAAAGTGTGATTGGGTTTTTTCCATTAGGGAATTTCTCAGTAGCAACCCGGAGCTTGGAAGTTGGTGGTGTGACACTCTTGTTTTTTTTACGGTGGTAAAAATCATCAAATGACTCCTTCCTCCTTGGGTGGGGCGGAAGGGACTGTAACACTTTTACTGATTAAAAAACCACCCTGTTCCTTCTGTTGCCCTTTACGTTCCGGGGCCACGGTATCCTGTTAAGACGTCCCGCAACCCCGGCAGGCGTTGGCCCCGTTGGGGGCCCCGTCACTGTGCTGACAGCTCTTTGAGGCGCGCGCGAACAGAACGCGCCGTCGACCCGGGCTTGGTCCTTGATCGGACGGTGAGCTACCCATTACCCGCCGTCCGCTACCCCGCGCCTACGGTGGCCGTGACACCCTTGTGCTTCGGAAAGCAGGTAAAGCTATTGGTCCTGCGTCTGATCTCTTCACGGTACTATAATTATAAGTGTTTTAGATTGCAAGCAGTGATCGTCTACGATCACAATATTGTAAACATGTGAGCACTATGTATCTATAAACATAATTATTTTACTTTCTTTTTTTAATTTATAGCACTTGGTAATTGTTGAATTAATGTAGGTAGCTGTACAAATTATTGTAACACATTTTTTTAAAGAGTTAGTATGGAGTTCCTTGCCCATTCTTCTTCATACAAAATTGCCTTTTTGTACAGGGTAACTAGATTTTTTTTTCTTGTTAATTACCTGTATGTGAAGAGGCTTTTGCCCTGTAGTGGGACAGCAATAGTCTGGTTTTATTATTATTATAATTCTCAAAAAAGCCTTTTACTGGTCTTATTAAAATAAATGACTTGACAATGCTCATGCCTTTTCTGGATGAAAAGTTAAGCCTTTATCCTGTAGTGGGACAATAAAGGCCTATAATGATAGTTTTTTTTTTTTATTAATAAATCACTGTAAATTACAGTTTTTTACACCAAAACCAATTTTTCACTAACCCATAATGAGAATAGATTACCATACTAAATAAAAGCTTAAAAGAATAATGTTGGAGGTATAATCAATGTGATTTTAATCTACACTTAGAAGAGGCATTAAAAAATACGTCTTTTACCCAAAACGGCTATTTAAAACAATCGCCGTGAACCCTCGTCTAAGCCAATGGATGGCCTTGTTTCGTTACGGCAAATTGAACTTTATGTTTTAAGGAATAGGGGAGTTTATCGATAAGTGATTAAGTCGATAATTGGAAGCACAAGTGATGTTTTTTTGGGGATATAGTGTAAGATACATCGGTTTTAATTCTCTGTTAAAAAATAGGCTTTACATTTCATTAGGGATCAGCGGAAATACTCAGGCAATATGTTTGAACCGTTTGCACTGATTAATTGAACCAAAAAACGACGTGAATAGAGTTTACAATCGCATAAATTACAAACAACAATAATATGCGTACCTATAGAATTGCATCATGCACTTAATTTTCAACTCTACTTCTGTCGTGTTTTAGTATATTATATCAATTATCGAGGGAGATTGGAGACCGGCTGAAATAATTTTTTTAATGGAGAAGTTGATTTGTATGGCATTTTTGTACGAATATCTAAAAATAAAAAAGGAATACGTTTAGTAAATTACACCCGCGCGAAACCGGGGCCAGACGCCAGTGAAAACTTATGGAAAATCCACTGGAAAGGTTGCATGGTATTTTAGAATGACAATCTCAAACAAGCTACTACAATTTAAAAAATTCTAAAACACGACTGCAAAAATTGCACATATTTGTACTTTGTTTACTCGACAGTTTTTTTTACGACGTTTTTTATTTATAGTGTTATATATTTTTTAAATCTACTTGTCAAATTCTAGACGATAAACATAGACACGATCAGTTTCATGAAAAAAAAAAATTGAGGCTGGTATTAATTTACGTTTTAAAGTGACCACACAGGATTCTTTTTATTTTTAACTAGCCTATGTTACTCGGAACGATGCAAGGATTGTAACGATATCCCATACATCGAAATCGGTTCAGGCGTTTAAAAGTTATGGTGGAATAAAGAATCTCACATACATACATACATACATACATACATACATTAACCCTGAACACATAACACTCCTTTTTTGGGGCAGTCGTGTAAAAACCTTGAAAAGTAAATTGCATCTGTGCGATACCCAGGTGGTTTTCCAAACAATTAATAAATCATAATCATATCATAATCAGTAATACATTTGCGAACATAAATACAAAAGAAAAGGTCTTAAAATACAACAAAAGTGTCCATTAGCCATATCCTGATGATGCAAAAAATTAAAACCACTCAGTCATATTGCTGATCTTTTAAAATGACCAAATTCAGCGTCGACCGAACTGCTTACCCGACACGGCTGTCCTTCCTCTCCACAAAGTAGAACTTCTGAAATTGCCTGTCAAATGGGAAGGCATGTGTCCCCTTGTTAGAAGAGCACCTTTCATTGTGGAAACGAGCCAACACCATGGGATTCGAATGGGAATTCCTAGTGTTAGTTTAGGCTTGGCCCTGGCACTGTTCCGTGCATTGAAAATGATCTATTGTAATTACGGTTGACGGTTTGTGTGGGAGTGTGGAGAGAGATATTCGACCTTTGAATTCTGGCATTCATTTTGGTGGTTTATATCTTACAGCGATTCTTCCTTCTGATTTAGTTTAATACTATACTAACTTAGGCATGCTATTTCGTTTGCATAGATTTTAGAATAAGGTCTAAGTCCTAAATTATTCCAAGGATATTTTTTTTAAATTAGAAATTAATATTATACACGATCACTTTTAGGTCGTCCTGGAACCGAAAGCCATAAACTCGATCATCAAGCTCGAAATGATTGGGATCATTTTTTTCAAAAAGTAACAATAGAAAAAATCTGCTATTCAGTACACTTTGACGAGTTAAACGAACGTAAATGTACTGAAAAGCTGATTTTTTTTATTGTTACTTTTTGAAGAAAATGGTCCCAATCGTTTCGAGTTTGATGATCGAGTTTATGGCTTTCGGTTCCAGGATGACCTAAAAGTAACCGTGTATATTATTATTTTCATAATTTTTTAATTTTTTTAGCTAATTTTGCTCAGCCGATTCAGCGTGAAAGAGTAACAAACAAACATCAATTCATCCATCCTCACAACCTTTTGCGTTTATTATAGGTAGTAGTAGGAAAAATAGGGAAACTCAAAGTATTTAGTAGGATTCGCGCGTCACCATTAAGATACATAGTATTCCTTATTGCATACTCAGACAAGCTATTCAATGGTTTAGAGATCTGCCTCTCATGCATGACGTTGCGAATCCGACACCGTCACCTATCAATGTGCACTTTCTAAATTTATTTTAGACATCACTGACATCGGTGGAGGAAAAACATCGTGAGAAAACCTTTTTTTTAGACGGTAAAACTCACCAAATGAGCCCTTCTGCCCTGGGTGGGGCGGAAGGGACTGTCAGACTTTTACTGACGAAAAAACCAGCCTGTTCCTTCTGTTGTCCTTTACGATCCGGGGCTACGGTATCCTGTTAAGACGTCCCACAACCCCGTCGTGAGGAAACCTGGACTTAAAATATGTAGGAAAAAAGGTCTTTCCGCAATGGGACAATAATGGTCCATAATTAAAGTTTGTTTAAGTTCATATTTAAAAAACATTATCATCTAAATGCTTGACTGGCGAGAAATTTATTTATTTGTAAACGAACCAGTATTTTCAAAGATACAAACAAAACAATTTAACCTCGTTACAATATCAATATAGTAAACTTTCTCACATTAATTCAACACACGCAAGGCCGTTGTCAAGACATTAATATCGGTAAGCAGCAACTTGTATTCAGGAGAGAATACGCTAATTACAAACTAATCAGTTCTAAGCCTGCGTTGGTAAACATCGCTTTGCTAATACATTACCTAGGTAATAGGGTAGGTTTAAGTTAATTGATTTTGGTTAGCACAGTCAGATAAATATTTTAATGGGTGGAAGGGACATTGTAATGTTATTTTTTATATACATATCATCACACCTGTAATCCCTAAAGGGTTAGGTAGAGGCGTACTCATAGGCGTACAGGCGTACACCTACATTGCCAGTTATGTTTAAGTCCCATGTAATAAGGAGCGAGCCTATTGCCATTAACCGGGCACAAATACTCCGAGGCTGTTACTGAGAAATTCCTAATGGAAAAATCCAATAACATTTTGCCCGATCTGGGAATGGAAACCCAAGATCTAATGCTCAGCAGTCGCACTTTGTGACCACAAGACCAACGAGGCAGTTGAGGCAGTTTTTTGTTTGTTTTACTCTTGTAAAATAATTAAACTAGACTGACTAGACTGACTGATTGGTAAAATGGAAGAAAATGCCCAAGGCATTAAGTCCGCCTTTGTGCAGTGTATTTTTTTCCTATGCACATGGAAAAAAAAGTTTAAATAAATAAATAATAATTCGCACCTGCCATGTTATCTCTTCACCAGCTTTGGTTGACTGGTAGAGAATGCCTGAGGTTTTGCGTCCGCCTTTGTACTTTTTTGTTGCTTAAGGTTTAAAAATAAATAAATAACGTCAACTTTTGTGGTGGGTTCAGTACAGTACGTGGTTGTAGACGCCTCAGGGTTAACATTTTTTGTCGATTATTGAAAACAATGATGAAAAACATGAAACTCTTGATTTATTTTTTCTAATAATGTACTTCCAGTTCATTTCTCAGTAGCAGCCTCGGAGTCTGGATTTGTGCCCGGTTGATGGCAATAGGCTCGCCCCCTATTACGTGGGACTTAAACATAACTAGCGAAATGTGGGTGTATTAATGGGTACACCTCTGGCTAACCCTTCGGGGATTACAGGCGTGATGTTATGTTTATGTACTTCCAATTTCATTGCTGGGGGTGTATAGTCATAATGGTATGGGATTCAAGACATTTTATTAGTTACATCAGGTCATTTCAGCTACTTGATAAAGCTACTTTTCGAGTTATCAAAACAATAGTAATACGCTCCATATCTACTCTTAAAGTGAATAGTTTAGCCTTGTTTTGCCAAGAGAGATCCAATTTGCACACCCTACAATTTCGACGATGACGTCACGCTTAAATCTATCTAGGTTTCATTGTGGAACCTAAGCTTAGTCCACACTAAGTCACATTTGTATTAACGGCACAAAATCCTTCATTCGAAGATCCGTCTAACCAAAAATTTCTGAAATATTATGCCGTGTTGTGGACAAGGCTTTACAGCTATGACGTCACAGCGAGAAACTTTATTATATAAGGTATCTGATGTCAAGCTCCCAGGCCGACCCTTACGCGTAATTAACTGAGCTAAATTGGCTATCCTATCCGATCTTAAAGTGACAAAGAGTATTGTGATTATTATATTAAATGCTAGAGACTAGCTTACGGGAACAATTTACAAGTATGACGACAAGTATGACGTCAATAGGCTCGCCCCCTATTACATGGGACTAAAAACATAACTGGCGGAATGTGGGTGTACCTACTTATGGGTACACCTCTGCCTAACCCTTCGGGGATTACAGGCGTGATGTTATGTTATGTATGACGACAAGTCGAACATTAAAATTTCTGAACCTATTATCGAAGGTAAGGAAGAAGAAAATATTCGTGTAATATATACGCCTTTTGGAATAAACTATCTAAATTATGGTGTGGAAATCGAATAAACATCTATTGCGAATGAAGCAATCAACAGACACACAAGTAAAAATACTTGGTTTTATATTATTTTTAGACTAGATATAGATGACAGCGTATGCTGTAGTGGATGAATGAAGAATTTTAGTAGAAATGATGAAATCTCACTCTTAGTCTGTGTTTTTTTTTTAATGGTATCTCATATTTGATCCTGGAAAGATGTACGCGTTAATTCGGGAAAAATGGTATGGCGGTTTTTAGTCAGTAAGAGAAAAGAAGATCCCTTTCTCGCCTCCCCAAGGCGGAAAATAACCATGAGAATTTACCGCGCTGGCAACAAAATGAAAAGGAGGATGTTGGCTGCAGATGTAAGGACTCCAGCCAGCGTATAACGCATTATAAACTAAACTGCTCCACGCTAAGGATATAAAGAGAGTTTAGCTTAGAATTTCGCTGAAGGAAGAACAGCAAGAGACGGACTGAATTGGATTTAACACCCCTGCTTCTGTGTTTTCTTCCACCAAACACTAACCACGCCTCATCATTGCATCACTAATCCTCTTACCAGCATCATTAGCGCTACAGAAACAGTAATTAAACACCGTTGTGTTCACAATCCCGCCCAATTCCGAACAGCACAGCATTCCCAAAACCGTTTGTAATACAGTACCTACTAGTGAACAGCTTAGTACGTTTCGTAGGAATACTCTACAATGAAATCCAGATGGGTAGTTCCACTTTACCCCATCAAGTCGCCACCCTGCTGTGGCAAAGTAGACTGCCTTAAATTTTGCGTTGGAATATGCCCCACTAATTAGATTTAATGGGGCAGATTTAACTTTATACAACTAATAAATAATACAAAATAGTAAAGAAAAATGTACAATATGTTCATGCTCTTATTTAAAATACTTCTTTTTACTTAATCTAAGTTTCCAATACGACTAACGTTTTACTTAAAAATATGTGGGCCAATACATGTTTTTTTTTACAAACAAATACATATAAGAGCAAACCTACCTGCTCAAATTCTGAGGTGCCAAGTGAGGCAGAATTCCACAAAGATTTCAAACTAATGAAATCTATCCCATTAAAACTAATACATACATACATACACATACATAAACTCTCGCCTTTTTCCCATGGGGGTAGGCAGAAACTATAGAACGCCACCTGCTACGATCCTTACATACTCCTTTCGCCTCATCTACGTTCATACATCTCGTCATACAAGCACGCCGGTTACGAGTACTCCGCACCTGACCTTTCTGAAGGACCTCACTAATAAGGTCAGTGTAGGTCTTCCTAGGGCGACCCCTCCCGGCGTTGCCACTCACCTCTGCCATATAAATACCTTTTGTCAATCGTCTTTCACTCATCCTCTCAACATGACCGAACCATCTAAGCATACCCTTTTCTATCTTTGTCACTACATCTTCTTTTAATCCGCAACGGTCCCGTATAACCTCTATCGTTCAATGTTAAGTGGGGCATATTCCACTGCAAAATTTTGGGCAGTCTGCCACAGAAAGGTGGCAGTTTGATGGGGCAAAGTGGAACTACTCATCCAGAGAGAATCCAGATGCGATAATCAGATAACTGTATGGTTTAATATAGGTACCGTTTAGTGGTATCGTGTGAAATTTAATCTGTTGTTTAATCTCATGTAACTGACTGTGGGTGTGCCGATATTATTAGTTAACAAATCGTATTAAAGCTAATATCAGATTTAACAGCACATTTGCTGGGGATAAATTCTATTTACATTTAGGAACGATCGCAATCTAATCTCTACCTAAATCTGTCGAATTTTGAAATGAAAATCGATCGACAATTAACTGGAAAATTGGTGAAATTTTTTAAAACATAACATCACGCCTGTGATCCCCGAAGGGTAAGGCAGAGGTGTACCTATTAGTACACTCACATTTCGCCAGTTATGTTTAAGTCCCATGTAATAGGGGCGAGCCTATTGCTATCAACCGGGAACAAATCCAGACTCCGACGTTGCTACGGAGAATTCCTTATGGAAAAACCTATTAACTCTAAGTCCAACCCGGTAATCGAAACCAGGCTTGCAATCACTAGGCCAACGAGGCAGTCAGTGAAAATACATAAAATATAAATTCATACAGCCGAACATAGAACTTCCTCCTTTTTTTGAAGTCGGTTAAAAAGTAATCACAAACTGCATAGATGGGAATATAACATAACATTTGACTTTCGTCTTTTTACATGTTCGTGAAATACCAGACACAAAATTCATTTTTAGGAAAACGGAACTGATGGTTATCCTAAATTGAATCTGAGTTATCAGTGGAAATGTTGAGCTTATAATAAATTTGGGTGCCATTTAAATCACAACAGATTTCGGAAGCATCAGAACGTTTGGTGCAATTCATTAAATGGACCAATGTGTCTGAATGTGCTTGATATATGACCAAAGGACTGTTTTGCGTGTGGTCTAAGTGATGGAAGACAGCGGTTTTATATTGGGTGGCATGAAACGACAACAAAAATAATATTTTGAAAGCCATTCTCCGTAGAAACCTCAAGTCATGTCAATGTATGTTCAGGGATTAGTTATGGCTGGGAAAATTTAAAGTGGTGTCTTAGAAATATTTTTTTGCTCTTTGATACATCACATAGCCATTTAATACGCTTAAACGGCTATGTGATGTTTCTTGTTATTCTCCATAATATGAAAATAGTATGAGATTTTGTACATGTTAATGGTACATAACCACATAAAGGGTGTAAAACACTAACATTCTTATTAGTATGTTTTTGCCATCATTGCGTTTTATTTTCTTCGGGACGATAGGTCCCTGGAAATCTTTTGGTCACAGATATGTTCAAGTTTTTGTTTATGTCGAATTATTTTTTTTGCTTAAAGTTACTTAGTTTAATGGACAGAATACATCGTTAACGGCTATCTAAGTAATGTGTATTTCATACCCCATATATCAAATGCTGATGATTAACAAAACATTATCAGCTCATAACTTGTACCAACAATCACATAGTGATTTGTAGTTGGAAACGCAGCGTGATCGCTTGATTCACTCGCGCCTGTTAATTATTAAAAGCAATTACTGAATACCGTACTTTGTTTTATTTTCCAATTGTTTTTTTTTCCAAACGTTTACTGTTGCTGGTTTGAATAGAAAGGGCATGCGTGGTATTGTTTGGTGGTAAGGCATTAAAATGTTCGAGTGTGTTTTGTTTCTTTGTGTGGTTTGATCAGGGTGTTTGTATGAAATTGTTACGTGGATATGTAAAACTATGATAAAATCAAAGTCAATATCAAAACATTTATTTCATAACAAAACAACATAACATAACATCACGCCTGTAATCCCCGAAGGGTTAGGCAGAGGTGTACCCATTAGTACACCCACATTTCGCCAGTTATGTTTTTAGTCCCATGTAATAGGGGGCGAGCCTATTGCCATCAACCGGGCACAAATCCAGACTCCGAGGCTGCTACTGAGAAATTCCTGATGGAAAAACCCAATAACATTTTGCCCGACCTGGGAATCGAACCCAAGACCTCATGCACAGCAGTCGCGCTTGCAACCACTAGACCAACGAGGCAGTCATTCAGACATTTATTTCAATTAGACCATTTACAGGCACTTTTGAATTGTCAGGGATAAGATAAGAGAGAGATAAGATAGTAAAATGTATCTGTTTTTAGATGCCTAGTGGTTTCGTCCTCTCGTGCATGAGTTTGTGGATTCGACTGAACAAGAACTAATATGACTTTATCAATTCATTTTGTACTTTTTATCTTGGACATCACTGACATCGGAGATGGAAAATTTTATTTATAATACCCATTACAAGTATGAAATCGCCTATCCGCCGTGAGCAAGCGTGGTGGCCAATACTGGTGCCTTCTCTGTATGAGAAGAGGCTTTTGTCCTGCAGTGGGACAGTAAATAGGTTGACTTTATTAAATCATTAATTTCAATTAGACCATTAAAAGGCACATTCAATCGTTTATTATTAGAAAAATAAATAGAATTCAGTCACTCCTTCCTCAAATATTGAATCTAGTCGGTAATAACGTAACTTTACATGTAACGTCGGACTGCCTCGTTGGTCTAGTGGTCGCAAGCGCGGCTGCTGTGCATGAGGTCTTGGGTTCGATTCCCAGGTCGGGCAAAGTGTTATTGGGTGTTTCCATCAGGAATTTCTCAGTAGCAGCCTCGGAGTCTGGATTTGTGCCCGGTTGATGGCAATAGGCTCGCCCCCTATTACATGGGACTAAAAACATAACTGGCGAAATGTGGGTGTACTAATGGGTGCACCTCTGCCTAACCCTGTGGGGATTACAGGCGTGATGTTATGTATGTTATGTGGGACAGTAAATAGGTTGACTTTATTAAATCATTCATTTTAATTAGACCATTAAAAGGCACATTTAATGGTTATTTACAAAAAAATAAATTGAATCCAGTCACTCCTTTCTCAAATATTGAATCTAGTCGGTAGTAACGTGACTTTACATGTAACGTTAGAGATATTTTCCCTCATCCCTCAACATCTCATTACGTTACCAACAGTACTTACTGAAGGTATCTTAGTAATCATGCTACCTCATCAAGTTCTGAATAATGTACCCATAATATTCATGTGTATTTTGAGATTCAGCCTTCGCTATCTACAAAACAAAGACTTCAGCAATCTACACTGAGTTACCCAAACTTGTCGAATTATCACATTCAGACACATCACTCCCAAAGCAAACATATCCAAACTAAATTCAAATAAGCCCAGCAAATACGGCGTCATTAGAAATACGTAACGCGTAAGGGTACGTTCAGATGACAAACGCTTAACGATTGATGCTTGAACAATGATTTCAAAGTGCGTGCTGACGCGCGCTGACAACACTGCAATCGAGCGCTAGCACGGTCGGATGTCGCGAGACGATTTTCGGCCACCGTAGGCACGGGCTTGCGGACGGCGAGTGATGGGTAGCTCGCCGTCCGATCAAGGACCAGGCCCGGGTCGACGCGGCGTCAGCGTGTTTTGTTCCACGCGCGCCTCAAAGAGTTGTCAGTACAGGGACGGGGCCCCAACAAGGCCAAACGCCTGCCGGGGTCGCGGGACGTCTTAACAGGATACCGTGGCCCCGAAACGCAAAGGGCTACAGAAGGAACAGGGTGGTTTTTTAGTCAGTAAAAGTCTGACAGTCCCAGCTTTCACCCCACCTATGGTGGAAGGACACATTTGTTGATTTTTACCAACCCAAAAAAAGCGCTTGTCAAGTGAACCTGCTCTAATACAACATCCATTACCTTTACAATGGAGATTAGTTCGCAGAAAGAATTATGTAAACCAGATATGTATGACTGGCATGAAAATTTAAACGTTCAAATGTTTTTTAAGTGGGTGATGAATTTTAAAGTAGCCGTGAGCTCTTTTTCGTCGGGTCGGAAGTGGGTTTCAAGTTTTGATACAGTTTTGTGGTGAAAGGGTCTTCGGTATGGAAATAATGATGCGATGGTCTTATTATAATCACGAATTCGAAAGAATATCTACAGTTTCATTATATTTGTAAATACATAACTATTTTTTATTGTCTTTGAACATAATTTCTTAGTTTGTAATTCTTTGTAATTCTTTGACGGGCCTGTTGGTCTAGTAGTTAGCGGCCCTGACTGCTAAGCCGAAGGTCGTGGGTTCGATTCCCACCCCGGACAAACTTTGTGTGATGAGCATGATTGTTAGTTCTGTGTCTGGGTGTGATTTATCTATAATATGTATGTATTTATAAATTATATAAGTATGTATATCAGTTGTCTGGTTACCATAACACAAGCTCTGCTTAGCTTGGGATCAGATAGCCGTGTGTGAGTTGTCCCAAGATATTTATTTATTTATTATTTATTTGTACCACTTTACTTGTTTGTTTGTTACTCAATCACGCTAGAACTGCTGAACGGATCTAGATAAAATTTGGTAAAGAGATAGATTATAGTCTGGAATAGGATATAGGCTACTTTTTATCCTGGAAAAATTCGCAGTTTCCATGGAATGATAAACTTTGATGGGGATGAAGTCGCATGCGGATGCTACTATTAAAGATAACTAGCTTTTAATCGTAACTTCGTCCACGTAAAGGTTTTTGCAGACACAGACGAAGACGCGAAATAAAAAGTAGCTTTCTTGGGGTCAAACTTACTTGTACCAAATTGCATCAAAATCGGTTCAGTGTTTTAGTCGTGAAAGCGTTACAGAATAAGAGAGTTACTTTCACGTTTATAATATTAAGTATGGATACAGTATACATAACATCACATTACATCACGCCTGTAATCCCCGAAGGGTTAGGCAGAGGTTTACCCATTAGTATACCCACATTTCGCCAGTTATGTTTAAGTCCCATGTAATAGGGGGCGAGCCTATTGCCATCAACCGGGCACATATCCAGACTCCGAAGCTGCTACTGAGAAATTCCTGATGGAAAAACCCAATAATAGAGTAGTAGTAGTGTACATAGTAGTTTATATGCAAAGTATATCTTATTCACTTGTAATCCTGTATGATCTGGTATACAAAACATTGAAAATATTATTTTTAAAAGAACAACCGAGCTAGTGTTTTGCAGAATAGAACAACCAAAAAACTTTATGCCATAATAATATAATTATTTTGGACGTCATCATACATAAGTTTGTATGTATAAATAGTACAGAGTAGGAGCCGTCAAATTGGCGCCAAGTGGCTTAGTCGTCCATACGTGGTTTGCTTACGTAACCACACTCCAACTATTTGGTTTCAATTCGTCGTATAAGCATATTGTTATGTCTGTATGTTGATATGGGCTATGTTTTACTACAAAATCAGCTGTAATGGGCTCTGGACTTGAAAAAACGGGGAGAAAGACAATTCATATTGCCATTGAGCGTTCAAAAATGTTGGATCTTTGACCTACAATATCTCTGTAACCAGAAGGTTTTAAGGTTTGGCTCTGAAAAAAAAAGATTAGATCAGCTCTACTCTAACTTGTTCTTTTTTTTAAAAAACGTTGCTTTCATTTGGATTTTTTCCTGTATCGTGGGTACTTTTACAAACAAATGAATTGACATACATAAACAGACTAGATCCAGAACATTAATCTGTAGGCTAATACAAATATTTGTAACGTACGATAATCGAACACGCGGCACACAGCGTAGCAGTCAATCGCTCAACCGTATCGTCAACATATGTCCATACGAAACTATCTTTTGGAATAGGCAACTAGATTCATTATTCTATTTTTTCTTTTCTCTTGTAAATGACGTTCAAAAGTGCCTTTTAATGGTCTAATTGAAATTAATGATTTGACTTTGACTTTGAACATGCAATGATGTGAAGTATTATGTAATTTTCTACTTAGTGTATTTTTAGTAGCTAGTATAAAAAGTAATTTAAATTACCTACCATTTATTTTTAAAACTAATGCTTTCTATCCTCCATTAATCTGTAAAAATATTTTAAAAATAAATGTATTTACATTTCCATAATGTGCATTCAAATTGATTAACGTGTAATTAACTTCGCAATTAAAATAATGAATTAATTAATTGCAACAATTACTTATGTCCACTCCGCAATTTATTGTTAAAATTATGTACTATGTTAGTATTCAAATAATGTGTGTTTATGAAATGTTTGTAAACCACAAAGGAATTAAAATTTAACAAAGTTCAAAATATGTTGATTATTTTATTTTGTGCTAGCTTTGCGTTTTTGTGACATTCTATATTAATAATATAATTATGCATGAATATTAAAAAAAAAATAACAAAACGTAAAGTGAGCAGTGTGAGCTCTCGATAGTGACAAGCCGCGAGTGATTGACACTCGATACCGACAAGTAGCGAGACGATCTGTCATTCAATAGTGCAAAGTCGCAATTATATCTGTTATTCCATAGTGACAAATTACGAGTGTCAAACATTCGATTGCGACAAGTTGCGAGTAGGTACATCTGCCATTCAATAGTGACAAGTCGCGAGTATAACTGTCATTTGATAGTGACAAGTTGTGAGTGTCTAACATTCAATTGCGATAAGTGGCGAGTAGGTGCATCTGCCATTCAATAGTGACAAGTCGCGAGTATAACTGTCATTCGATAGTGACAAGTTGCGAGTGTCTAACATTCAAATGCGATAAGTAGCGTGTCGATCTGTCATTCAATAGTGCAAAGTCGCAATTATATTTGGTATTCGATAGTGACAAGTTGCGAGTGTCTAACATTCAATTGCGATAAGTTGCGAGTAGGTAGGTACATCTGCCATTGAATAGTGAAAAGTCGCGAGTATAACTGTCATTCGATAGTGACAAGTTGCGAGTGACTAACATTCAATTGCGATAAGTATCGAGACGATCTGTCATTCAATAGTGCAATGTCGCAATTATAACTGTCATTCGATAGTGACAAGTTGCGAGTGTCTAACATTCGATTGCGACAAGTTGCGAGTAGGTACATCTGCCATTCAATAGTGACAAGTCGCGAGTATAACTGTCATTCGATAATGACAAGTTGCGAGTGTCTAACATTCGATTGCGACAAGTTGCGAGTAGGTACATCTGCCATTCAATAGTGACAAGTCGCGAGTATAACCGTCATTCGATAGTGACAAGTTGCGAGTGTCTAACATTTGATTGCGACAAGTTGCGAGTAGGTACATCTGTTATTTAATAGTGACAGATTGCCAGTATATCAGTCATACGACAGTGACAAGTTAAGAGTGTATAACACTCGCTAAGTCAAGAGTAAAATCAATCAAAATCAAGCAGTGGCAATGCGGCCAGTCTTTTGGGCACATTTCGAGTGGACAGCGATGAATTTTTTAATGCCATTTAGTTTTAGTATGCCTTTTTTGTATTCTGGTTGTTTTTTATTTTATTTTTATTATTAAGCTTGTAAATAATGTATACATTAATTAAGTCTTATTATGAAATAAAACATAAAATGCAGTAAAAAAAAGAGTAAAATCTGTCATTTATTAGTGATAAGTCCTGAGTACATCCGCCATACGCCATATATTGACACGTCAGAAAGGAAAATGATAAGTATCTGGCATTTTTTATCTGACAGCGCTCAACCTTTGTTTACCAAGAATCGTAAAACCCAAGTGATCATAAAGCCTTAATTCTACAAATTCAAATTTTATCTAAAACCCTTCAACAAATAATATGACAAGCTTACCTTACTATTAATCTAACTTAGCATTCCTAAAACAATATATATTTTAGGCCTGGATAAGCTGACTTTGTTATGACTTTGAACTAAAACTAAATTGTATTATAACGGGTCATAGTGATTTTTTGAAGGTTGAATAAGGGTTGTCGCTTATTACTATTGATCGTAGAAAAACATCTGGAGGCTAATTCGATTATTTTTAAGAACGTTCGCATGCATTTATTTAGGGCACCTTCAAAATTGCTGCATAATGCAGCGCTGTGGCCGCGCTGCTGTCGCCAGGTTCCAGGATAAATAAAAAACCTTAGAAACATAACATCACGGCCGTAATCCCCAAAGGTTTAAGCAGATGTGTAGTACACCCAAATTTCGCCAGTTATGTTTAAGTTCCATGTGATAGGGGGCGAGCCTATGGCCATCAACTGGGTACAAATCTAGACTCCGAGGCTGCTACTAAGAAAACCTCATCCTGATGGAAAAACCCGATACCAATTTGCCCGACCTGGAAATCCAACCGAAGTCCTCATGCTCAGCAGTCACGCTTTGCGACCACTAGTGGTCTAGACCAAGGAGACAGTCAAACTTAGAAACATACATACATACATAAACTCACGCCTTTTTCCCATGGGGGTAGGCAGAAACTATAGAACGCCACCTGCTACGATCCTTACATACTCCTTTCGCCTCATCTATGTTCATACATCTCGTCATACAAGCACGCCGGTTACGAGTACTCCGCACCTGACCTTTCTGAAGGACCTCACCAATAAGGTCAGTGGTGGTGTAAACTCAGAAAGTACCTACATTATGAAAATAGAAAAAGTCAGATTGGTACTTGCCCGATCAGATGGTAGGTACTCGTACCTGGTTGACAAACCACATATGTACCACCATATGTATGTATTTATGAGTATGTATATATTGTATATATATATTATATTTGCTATATATGAGTTTATGTACTTGTGTACGTTTAAACTAGTTTAGATATTTGTTTTTAATGATTTTAAAATTTCATATTTGATTATTTTCTTATATACAATTTTTTGCACCTGCTTTGTTATCTCTTCACCACCTTAGGTTGACTTGTAGAGACTGCCTAAGGCATTAAGTCCGCCTGTGTGCTTTTTTGTTGCATAAAGTTTAAATAAATAAATAAACCACAACCTGGTGCAACAGAGGTAGCTTAACCAAAGATATACATAAAATTTTGATATTGTTGATATTAAAATAAAATAAAACTTTTGTTAATGTACTTTATTAAAGTTAATTTAATTTGTATTCATACTAAAAAATAGTAGCACATTAATTCAGTCTATGAAAGGCCAACTAAAAAAGTGCGGCGGCCCTACTTTGAATAACGTTACTTGATTTTTCATATTTTCACGGTTCGTTTACACAAAGCTCTCCACTTTTGTGAAAAGTATTTTAATTCACTTGAAAGTAATTTCATTATACAATTTATTGTTTAAAGTACACTAGAATCAGTGTTTTAGGGTATTTTATTAAAATATATTTTTTAAAGTCAACCTGAGGGAATTAATATGGCAAATTTGATTATTGAAATACCAGCGACCCGCTTGCAATGTAGATACATAAACCTACTTGAAGATGAAAACCGTATGAAAATCCATTGCTTAGTTTATAAAAATATTTAAACCTCCAACGGCAGCCATCTTAGACTGATTGTCATGAAACAAAGCTAAAAACACGCCTGACTGATTCACGTTTTAAACAAAAGACAAAGTCAAACTCAAATCATTTATTTCAATTAGGCCAATAAGGCACTTTTGAACGTCAAACACAAAAAACAAGATTTCTATCTTGTTTTTTGTGTTTACAAAACTACCTTTTGGAAGGGGCAACTAGATTCAATTCTTTGAATCTAGTTTCCCCTTCCAAAAGGTAGTTTTGTATGGAGAAGAATGGGCAAGAAACTCCATACGTACTCTTTTAAATCAATGTTTACAACATTTGTTTACAGAATCATACACGACATGGCACGTAAAAGTAATGTATGTACCCTATAAAAAAGAACTAATACAACACAAGCAAAATCGGTTCATCCATTCGGGAGGTACGATGTAGTACATAAACACACACTCACACCCTGGCACGTCAAGCCCGTGATTTTGCGTCGGGGGTTAAAGAGTCTAAGCGCACAGATGGCGGGAAGCGACATTGTTTTATTCGAGTGTGTAGAAGCATGTATTAATAATTAAGAACGTTAACGTAATACAAAAATAGACGTTAAAGTACTTTATTTATTTATTTAAACATTATGCAACAAAAAAGTACAAAGGCGGACTTAATGCCTTAGGCATTCTCTACCAGTCAACCAAAGGTGAGGTACTTTTCATACATTTTAATGGTTTCTGGACACGAGACCAGTTTGCGAGTCAGTCCAGCTGATAGTTCAGTTATTGGCCTTTCGCTGATAAATTAGTTCATAGTTTATTGGATAAATAATGTTTAATCAACAAAAAAAAAATATGCAGGGTGTAAAAGCGATGTATGTTTTCAAATGTAATTTTATTTATAAATTAGATATTAAACAGTACATTAATTAAGTTTAATCGAAGACATTCATCGGTTTATAAGAAAACTTGAACTATATTGGACGACCCTGCATACCTATTTCTTTTGTTGTGTACGCGTCATTCAACGGGCCTGACTCACTGTAGTGGCCTTGTGTCCAGTACCAACTCACTTCGAGTTTCTAAACCGCCTCAAAGGTCTGACACTAGGGTGTGTGGGGTCGCAAGACCTTACTTCCCACACGATGAAGAAGAAAGACCTACTTCGTACTTCCTACATCCTTTAAAATCTGTCATAAAAAGTACTAAAAAAGAATAAAAGAAACAAACTCTTTGAAGATCCAAATATTTACCTCTGTTTACTACATAAAAAAGTACGACAATAATACTAAATTTCAGATCAAGGTGGATAACCAAATATCTATATAAATAAATAAAATTGAAGTGTCCGTTTGTAATGTCAAGAAAACAGAGTTTTACAATATAAATATGGATGTTGAATTTTTAATATTTTGTCTGTCTGTCTGTTTGTTTGTTACGGTTAATCTTCGAAAAGGCTGTCCCGAGTTTGACAGGATTTTTAACGACGATTATTTCGACGCTAATGTTGTAAGGAGTCGAGCCTATTGCCATCAACCGGGCACAACTCCAGGGTCTGAGGCTGTAACTGAGAAATTCCAGATGGAAAAACCCAATAACACTTTGCCCGACTTAGGAATCGAACGCAAAACCTCATGCACAGCAGTCGCTTTGCGATCACAAGACCAACGAGGCAGTTCGGTTTGTTAAGAAAAAAACATAATATCAAATAAACATTTCGACTTGAAACTTGAAACTTTGTAGAACACACTTAAAAACAAGTAAAAACGTAGGTATGTCATAAACAGAGAAAGGCGCGGGCCAAAGCTTGTTAAAAGTAAAGCCTGAAAATATTTTTGGAATACGCGTGGGTATAAAGCAAAGCTTAATGTATCGCCCACGTTTATTGCTAAGGGCTTAAATTATAAAAAAAATAGTTCCCCAGTACCATTTACAAAAGGTTGACACATATAGCTTGCGGCTGAAATAGGATTCCAAATAATTTTGTTTGTGTTGTGTGTTTTACAAAGATAAAGTACACAAAGTACAGAGGTACTTTAAGTAGGTACGTGAGGTGATTTTGTTTTTTGTTAGTAAGTAGTTTAGGTAAGGCGCTTTGCACACGGAGCAACTATTGCAGCAACTGGCAACTAGCTGTTTATATATATTTCAATTAGACTCACACATAGCAACTCGAGTTTCGAGTTGTGGCAATCGTCAACAGTTTTCAGTTGCTGCAATCGATGACTAATTTAGTTCCTAATTGCCGCAACTAGCAACTGTTAAATATTATACCGTTAACGCTGATCGTTGATTGAGCAACTCGGCTATGAAAATTGCTCACATATTGCCATAAAGTTGCGGCAACCGTAAACGTTTAAGCAACTATCAACTTTTACAGGAAACTTTTAAATAGTTGATAGTTGCCTCAACTTAAGTTGCTCCGTGTGTAAAGCGCCTATTTTTTTTCCTGTACCTACCTGTGTCGTAACGGCCAAGTACCAATATGATTGTTCCATTCATACGTAATTTCTGAGTTTATCTTGGACATCATTGGGGAGAAGCTTGACTTACAATTAATATAAGTTTGAAATTGCCGATCCGCCTTGAAATACGATACTACCTTTTCGAAGGGTCAACTAGATAAAATTGATTTTTTCTTGTATAAGACTTTCAAAAGTGACTTTTAACGGTTTAATGGCTTAATTGACATACATTATTTGATTTTGACTTTGAGCAAGCGTGGTTACTCGTGATTTCTCTGTACCACAAGAGACCTTTGCACTGCAGTAAAGACAGTAATAGGATAGTATTATTATTTAAGTGGGTAGTAGGTACGTTACCAAGTCATCATCATCTGCCTAGCCTTTTCCCAATTATGTTTGGGTCGGCTTCCAGTCTAACCCGATGCAGCTGAATACCAGTATTTTATATGGAGCGGCTGCCTATCTGACCTCCACAACCCAGTAACTGGGTAATATGATACCCCTTGGTAAAACTAGTTGAGTGGTTGTATGTTACCAAGTAACGTCAACAAAACAATCACACGTGACGCCATTGGCAAAATCATTTAAACCTGAATGATTGTAATAAGGCTAGCAAGTGCTTCAGTTAACAAACTTGTACTAACATCATTGTCGGCTAGTTCCTAGTACCTACTAATGGCAGAGGATCAATGTTATTTGACTTCGGCGACTTTGAAGGAACTTTTGATAGTCATCACGATTGGTTTTAGTAGTCTGTAATGGTCCAAAATCTAGGAGTCGCCAGACGTCATCTTAGTGTGGTCAAGAAATCCCGTATGATTTAAAACAAAAAAAAAAGTAATATCACGCCTGTTATCCTCGAAGGGTTAGGCAGAGGTGTACCCAATAATACACCCACATTTCTCCAGTTATGTTCAAGCCCCATGTAATACCTAAGGGGCGAGCCTATTGCCATCAACCGGGCACAAATCCAGACTCCGAGCTGCTATTTATCACTATGCAATGGCGCGATAATAGAATTTAATCTTCTTATGCAACTGTTCATTTTAGTAAACTCACATAGTCATTGAATATGAAAATTTTAACATCTTAAAATTCAACACAACAGCTGTCGGTTGTATTCTTTAAAAACGCTGGCGAAATGATATCCAAATTCACTTAAACTCTGAACAACAGATGCAGCGGAAATCCTTGCCAAAATCCGATTTAGAACAGTTTAAAATTATAAATTATACTTGAGAATAACAAGGGTGCTTCTCTAGTTAACGTTGTGAATTCTCGTTGGAAATGAGAGAGAATAAGTTCTCTTTTTAATTCAAAAATGGACTAAATAAGTTGGCGAATAAGCTGACGGTTTGTGGCGAAACCGTTAAGTTCTTAATTTCTCATAAACATTCCATGTTTTTTGTTTTAATAGTATTAGTATTTTTATTTCGTACAGGCGTCATGACGGACCCTGCCTGATCGACTATCCCGTTGGTTACCGAGGTTGCAAACACGACTTCTGAGCAAGGGTCCTGGGGTCATTGGCGATTCAATACCAGTCAGGACGCAGATCATACGTCAAGCGAATACCAGGCTCCCGACTCATCGTAGGAAGAGGAACAGTGCGGTCGTAAAAAAAGGTAGGTATAGCAAAATGTTATTGGGTGTTTTCAACACTTGAATTTTTCAATAGCAGCCTAGAGTGCAAGTAAGTCGTGTCACAGGAGTGTGACACGACTAACTACTATTTTCAACCGACTTCAAAAAGGAGGAGGTTCTCAATTCGACGCGTATGTTTTTTTTTTTTTTTTTTTTTGTGGCTTTGTTCAACGATTACTCCGCCAATTACGAATCGATTTGGATGATTCTTTTTTTGTTTGAAAGAGTATAGTCGCGAATAGGTCCCATAGGAATATTGTCATGATCTGATGATGAACTTTGGAGATATGGAACGGAACTCCTTGTAAAATCACAGCAGAACCGCCGTAACAAGAAAAATTGCTTTGTTTATACGTGTAGTCGATGACTGACTAAAGGAAGTGGGGAGAGGGTACGTCAACCCCCCTCCTACCACTTTCCAAAATTAAATATATCGTATGAGGTATTGTTTGAAAAGGCTTTATGTAAGGATTTCAAACATTACCACACAAGCACTAAAAAGTGTAAAATAAAAAGCTTTTTTACAAAAAAAGATCACCGCCTTCAAAAATCACAAAATAACTTTAGCTTGGAAGTCGGTGGCAATACCTACACAACAAGAAACAAAACCAAAGCCGCCGAATTCCAAGCTAAAGTTATTTTGTGATTTTTGAAGGCGGTGATCTTTTTTTGTAAAAAAGCTTTTTCGAAAATACATAAAAGCCAATCCGACTAAGAAAGTGAGGCAGAAAACAGTACTTCTGTGGACCAACTCTTAAATGGTCTTAAAGAAAACCAGCTGACCCATACATTTATTTTCGCAAAATTCGACAAAATGATAAGCAAATTATTTTGTTGGTCCTTATGTAAAAATTGCTCATAATAAAGAGTACAATGACCCCTTTTCAGGTTTCTGGTAAACAAAAACAAAACTTATTTATAGATAACTAAAGTACCAATATCTTTTGTATCCTCCAGTGGCATCAATTATCCCATACATTGCCACTAAAACGCATTGAAGCGAAATAAACGACCAAGTAATGAGAAAAGTTAGCTCAACTAACAGCAACACTTTATTATCGGGTTTTCATTGGATTTGCGTGGATTTGTAACTACTGGATTTTAAATTAATTGCTTGTAGGTAATTCTATTAGCCTATGAATATTGTATTGGATTGTGGTGGCCAAGCAACAGGCAAGTTTTATTCTGTATTGTTTTAGAGCTGGTGCAAACTATATACTAGCTTTTGTCCGTGACTTTGTCCGCGTTTTTAGTTATCGCGGATGGAGATAAAGTCGCGGAAGAAGTAGCCATTTCGATAGAAGCGTGGCGCCATCTATTGTCATAAGAAAGTTGTTGTTGTTTTCCTCAGAACAGTACTTTTTTCGAATGAAAGGTATTTAAATGGCAGAGGTGAGTGGCAACGCAGGGAGGGGTCGTCTTAGGAAGACCTACATTGACCTTATTGGTGAGGTTCTTCAGAAATATCAGGTGCGGAGCACTCGTTACCGGCGTGCTTGTATGATGAGATGTATGAACGTAGATAAGGCGAAAGGAGTATGTAAGGATCGTAGCAAGTGGCGTTCTGTAGTTTCTGCCTACCCCCATGGGAAAAAGGCGTTAGTTTATGTATGTATGTATGTAAAGGTACCCTATGTCCGTTTATACACCTGACAACGTATATGCAAAATATTAGGATGATCGGTTCATTGGTTTAGGCTTAAAAAGGTTACAAACAAACTTACTTTCGTCATTCTAATATTGGTTAGGAAGTTAGGATGTTACTGCATTGTACGTGGAACATCCTCTTTTTTTGACGTATTGCTACTGTTTTGAAGTGAAAACTTGAAGCATGTTGAGTGATTTTCAGTAGGGGTTACTCATGGCGGCGGATATTAGGTCAGTCTGTCGCCCGAACAGAGACAGGCCCGAGAGTAAGGTTACTATTAAAGTAAGTAAGTAAGTTTCGACGGGCCTGTTGGTCTAGTGGTTAGCGGCCCTGACTGCTAAGCCGGAGGTCGTGGGTTCGATTCCCACCCAGGACAAACTTTGTGTGATGAGCATGATCGTTAGTTCCGTGTCTGTGATTTATCAATAATATGTATGTATTTTTATATTATATAAGTATGTATATCAGTTGTCTGGTTACCATAACATAAGCTCTGCTTAGCTTAGGATCAGATAGCCGTGTGTGAGTTGTCCCAAGATATTTATTTATTTATTAAAGTTATTGTTAAATTGCTGTTAAGCATGAGTTCTTAGGCTCGATTCCCAGGTCGGGCAAAGTGTTATTGGGTTTTTCCATCAGGAAGTTCCCAGCAGCATCCCTGAAGTCTTAATTTGTGCCCGGTTTAGAGCAATAAGCTCGCCCCCTATTACATGGGATTTAGACATAACTGGCAAAATGTGGGTGTACTAATGGTTACATCTCTGCCTAACCCTTAGGGGATTACAGACGTGATGCTGTGTTATGTTAAATTTAATTAACATTAAAATTTTACCACAAGCATGGCAGGGGCAAATTAAACTCCTTTAATGTTTCCCTTCACTATTTAATTATTTAAAAGCAGATAAGTAAAGGTTCCAAGCAAACCGGTCGGGTTGAACTTATTTTTTTTTAAGGGGATGTAGCGCTGTCATTTTCACCTGAATAAATAGTCTTTCTTTCTTCTTTCATTCTTTCTGTCCCTTGATCACTGTGTAATATAATATACGCATGTCTCTGCATTTTATTCGCAGAATTTAAACTTTAAATTTCAACAACGATCTTTGTATGTTTAATGCCTAAATATTTTGGGAAAGCTTAACTTAATGTTAACTCAATCGCGCTAGAACGGCTGAACGGATCTGGATAATTGGCACAGAGATAGATTATAGTATAGTCTAGAACTCTAGAATAGCATGAAGGCGTTTAGCCAAGACTATCTTTTGCCTGCGACTTCGTTCGCCCAAAAATCAAGTAAAATATAGCCTATATTACTCGCAGATAATGTAGCTTTCTAATGGTGAAAGAATTTCTAAAATCGATCCAGTAGTTTTTGAATTTATCCATTACAAACAAACAAAAATACCAATTTTTCCTCTTTATAATATTAGTGTAGAACTTTCACGCAGAAGAAGTCGCGGGCAGAACCTATTTTTAAAATGAAAAGAATATACCTATTTAAACCTCTTTCAAATCTTTAAAAATCATTTCACAATTGCTTCAGAGCGCTCACCTGCAGACCTAATAAACGAAAAGCCGTGAAAATAAGTTTCAGTATCAAGAGAAACAATCGGAAAGCTTAAAGAAAAACCCATAATCACACGCATACCCACCCACTTTCTCTCACACATACGCACACCTACATCTTTGTACACACACGACAATAGGTGTCCCACACACGGAAATTCTTACAATTTCGATTCAATTTAGATTTCTTGCTGGCGCCTTTACAGGGTGTCCTTTTTTGGAAATCGAATTTCAGTCTCGTGTGAAGTTAGTGTGGAGTCTTTGGATATTATTTGTATTTTTTTTTGTAAGAGTTTGTTGTATTGTATAGAGTAGGTTTGTTTTTTTTTAAGACATTGACTTTTTTTACACTTACCATTTAAATAATTAAAAGAATTAAAAAACACGACTGCAACATTTGCACATATTTGTACTTTGTTTAGTCGTCAGATTTTTACGACGTTTTTTATTTACAGTGTTATATATTTTTTAAATCTACTTGTCAAATTCTAGACGATAAACATAGACACGACCAGATTCATTAAAAAAAATAATTGAGTCTGATATTAATTAACGTTTTAAAGTGACCACACATGATTCTTTTTATTTTTCACTATGTTACTCGGAGCGATGCAAGAATTGTAACGATACCCCATACATCTAAATCGGTTCAGGCGTTTAAATGTTATGGTGGAATAAAGAATCTCACATACATACATACATTAACCCTGAACACATAACACTCCTTTTTTTGGGGCAGTCGTGTAAAAAAAGGACTATACATGTTATATCCGTTTCTTTACTATTTTAGTTGTAATCAACGTGCCCGATAGGGTCATACTCTTTCCACCATTGCAATCATTCTTTGTTCTGGAGTCAAGAACAAAAAAAAAGTTTAGTTAGAACATTTCAAACTTTACTTACTAGAACATTTAAAAAAGTTGGAACTTTGACCTTCAATATCTCCGTAAGCAGGTAGGGCAGGTAGGCAGGTATAGACCATACCTGGGAATGTCACAAGTTTTAAATGTTATAACTAAACTTTAAATACTGCTACGACCCCAGTACACCCAAAAGTACAATGTTACGTATTACATTGCGCAAAACCGTAGACAGTGACAGTGACAGTATACGTAATTAAGGCGGTTCCCTGACCAAACGACCTTGAGCATTAGCTCACTCTTTGCCGCACGACACTTTCTCATCTCATCTCTTTCCCACCTTTCTCGTTTTCACTCAATTTTTCGGAATTATTTTAATTTAAAATACAAGGCGAGCTTTTTAAATAAAATAAATCTTGCATTATTTAGATTTTTTAAATATCTAATGATTAGTGCAATTCACAAATTAATAGCACGTTGCATTAAGCAAGAGATGCAAATAATCGAAAATTTTAGTCTTCATGTTGCAAGGAGATATTAAATGTATTATTAACACATTAAAAAAAAAATGATCTTGCAATGTAATGATAAGATATCAAACATTATTATAATGCTTTTAGATGTCGTTTATTTCCCTTAATTAATGAGATAATAGCCTCTGAAAAACTACTAAAAACAAGGTTTTGGTCGGGGTATCGCCTTAACGGCTATGCATTACTAACTGCTAACGCATTACCCACTGGTTTCTCATCTCATTTTAATCTAACAAAATCTTAATTTTATTTGCACAATAAATTATCACGAACAATAATATCTTACAATTCACCATTTCCAGCAGGACACGCAAAATGGACAAAACACGATTGCTAACCAATCTGTTCGTAACATTAATTTACTTAAAACAAAACGCTTAATTTAATGTTCTTAAGCACGCAAAACGATGTTTAAATGTTAATTAAATGAAAATTATTTACACTTTGAGTCCTTATCGTACTATTTGTATTGATGTGAATCTTATCTTAATATTATGTTTACGTAATAAAATTGTGACAGTGAAATTGACAAAAAAATCCTTGTATTTTTTACACGACTGCCCCAAAAAAAAAGGAGTGTTATGTGTTCAGGGTTAATGTATGTATGTATGTATGTATGTATGTATGTATGTGAGATTCTTTATTCCACCATAACTTTTAAACGCCTGAACCGATTTAGATGTATGGGGTATCGTTACAATCCTTGCATCGTTCCGAGTAACATAGACTAGTTAAAAATAAAAAAGAATCCTGTGTGGTCACTTTAAAACGTAAATTAAACCCAGTCTCAAATATATTTTTTTAAGAATCTGGTCGAGTCTATGTTTGTCGTCTAGAATTTGACAAGTAGATTTAAAAAATATATAATACTGTAAATAAAAAACGTCGTAATAAAAACTGACGAGTAAACAAAGTACAAATATGTGCAATTTTTGCAGTCGTGTTTTTTAATGTTTTTAATTATAGAAGCTTGTTTTTACAAGTGACCTATTACTTTTTAACATAATTATATAAACTTTGTATATTTTTCTACTATCTTATAATTCTTTCTTCTCAGTAGCAGCCTCGGAGTCTGGATTTATGCCCGGTTGATGGCAATAGGCTCGCCAACGATTACATGGGACTAAAAACATAACTGGCGAAATGTGGTTGTACTAATGGGTACACCTCTGCCTAACCCTTCGGGGATTACAGGCGTGATGTTATCTGTTATGTTATCTTACAATGAATACGACTAGAACACGTAAAATATTTATTATAAAAAAATGTAAAATAGCATTCATTTATAATATTTAAAGGACATCTACAATGTCAATGTTAAATGACGTCCACGACTCATTTATTTTCACCTTCTCCACATTTTTAATCAACTCCTACATAAAACATCTTAACAAAGTAAGTACCACCAAACCCTCGTCAGGCGTTTGTTTTATTTTAATTAAATTAATTAGCAAGTTTAAGTAACTTCGGAGCACCCTGTATGTCACCTGTCCCAAGAGATAAAGTTGAGTGTTTCCTACATCGAAGGTGTCGAATACTCGAACGAACGAATGAAATGATCTAAAGACGGTATTCATCAACCTTTTGTAACTGCAAACAATAGATTTTAAACCTTATTGTCTTTGAGATAAAGTTTCGTTTTACACGTCACTCTTGTGAAGAATTTTCAAGTTTGATCTTCGGACGGAGTGTTAATTTTGAGAGCTTTAAACTGAAGACAGTTTGAAAATTTTATACGTTCATAAAAGGTTTGTTTTCCAAGTCTAATTTGAGATTATGTGAATACCTATGTGACGTCACTGGCAATGAAAAGGCATCACATTTGTCTGTGGGTGTCAAGATGTCTGGGAGTGTAGGTGTGTCAAGTATATGTGGTGACGTACGTATTTTTTTATCCATTTATTGTAGAAGGCTCAAATGTAACCTCAAT
This sequence comes from Hoplodrina ambigua, assembly GCA_949774945.1. Classification (NCBI taxonomy): domain Eukaryota; kingdom Metazoa; phylum Arthropoda; class Insecta; order Lepidoptera; family Noctuidae; genus Hoplodrina; species Hoplodrina ambigua. The sequence goes on from OX458968.1 coordinate 13,964,033, forward strand.
AACCAGGTCTAGTGACAATGTCTAGGGTATCCAATCGTTCTGCTGATATGATGATCATCATCTTCCTGGCCTTGTCCCATGTTACTTGGGGTCGGCGCAACAAGTTTTCCTCTTCCACTCTGTCCTGTCAGCCGTCATGCAATCACTGACTCCCCTTTCATTCATATTCTTCTTCACACAATCCATCCATCTTTTCTTTGTCTTCCTCTTGCTCTCCATCCATCCACATTCATATTCATAACTCTCCTGGTCACATCCGTTTACGTTTGCTGATATGATGATAATGATGAATAAACCGTTTGTCTAGTTTGACGTGTCTGAAGGTGTGTCTGTCTGTGGCATCGTAGCTCCCGAACGGATGAACCGATTTTGAATTTGTGTTTTTTTTTGTTTGAAAAGTGAATTAATCCTATGTGTTGTGTTCAAGCTATGTTTGATGAAAATCGGTTCAAGATGACCGCCAGAAAACACCCTCAAAATGGGTATCAAAAGAAAGGGCTTGACTAGTGGAATACTATACACCGTGACAAAGTTGAAATCCAAGATGGCCGCCACTATAAAATGGCGAATTACTTTTTTTTTCGCAACTTTAAATAGCTTATTCTTTCTTTCTTTCTTAATACTGTTTTATGAGATGACAGTAGGCCCCTTATACAATACAGATAGATTAAATAACTATCACAATGATAGGTTTGATAATACAAACGGTTGAAGTTCAACCATTTGATCAGCTACAGCCAGCTACCTCCATTAAACATTATAAACAAAATGCCCAATATATTATCACAGCGGTCAAGTTATTGGGGACAGCGTTACATCCCCCGTCATGTGAGGATTATCTCGCGTGTACTGTGGTGTGTCGGCGACCAGGTGGACAACAATCGGCCGGCGATTATCGCTGTGATTGGCAGATACATGTGTCGTGTTACCTGTGAATACCTGTATAGGAGTTAAGTTGTGCTATGATTTAGATAATTAATTTATAGATATAAAATGCTTTGTCTTGAATGACTGACTGACTGACGAAGTATTCTCGTTTGAGGACCTATTTCTTGAGCACCAAAGGTATTCCTATTTGATTGGTGCTCTAACTCCACGTTAGAATATTGATTGGTGCTCAATGCATAGGTGCTCAAACGGGAATACTTCTGACTGACGAATCAACGTACACCCTAAACCGCTGATCGTAGAGACCTGAAACTTGGTGGGTGTGTTCTTTGTATGACGTAGGCAACTCATAAGAAATGATTTACCGAAATACCTCTTAAAGGGTAGCAAAGAGAAATCAACTTTGTCAAGGACAAAGTCGCGAGCAGAAGCTAGTCTATACTAATATTACAATGCTGCTTGGTTGGTCGCAAGGCGCGTCTGCTGAGTATGAGTTTTTGGGTTTGATTCCTAGTTTCCTAGGGCAAAGTGTAATTGGGTTTTACCATAAGAAATTTCTTAGTAGCATCCTCGGAATCTGGATTTGTGCCCGGTTGAAGGCTGTAGGCTCGCTTCCTATCATATGGGAATTAAACATAACTGGCGAAATGTGGGTGTACTAATGTGTACTCATCTGCCTAACGCTTCGAGGATTACAGGCCTGATGTTCCGTAATGTTTTAGAAAATTTTGGTTGTGTTGTGTATTTATTTATTCTTTAACATCCTCGAAGTACACAATCCACCTGTCCGGTGTAAGCTATACCAAACTATAAAACGTATTATTTTTATCCGTGGAGGTCGGCATCTGGTCACGTCGTATCTGCCTTAGTATCCGCTTTAATTTCCGAACGGCATTTAACGTGATTTCGTGCTCTAACGACTGGTAGGGATGTGGTCGTGTCGATAGTTTAGTGTCGATAACGTTGGTATTTGGTTACGGTTACCGTTGTGTTTATGTTTGGTATGTTGACAGATGTGTGGTATGTTGATAGTTGTAATTTAGATGTTTGTTGCTAAAAGCTGTTTTAATAAATGACGGTAGATTGTTGCTGCTCATTTTAAGTGTTTGAAATTTAGTAGTGTTTATGTGTAAAGAATATGAATACAAAATATATTATACAAACCATTTTTGGTTTACTTGTACAAAATTAACTTTAAATTGTTTTATTTTTGTATAAATAATTTCTATGGGAAAATAGGTTGAATGTTGTCAGTGATAATTTAGTATTTTATTACTTGGAGCCATTTTGATTTAGACTAGTCTTTTCATTGGAGTTCATTATTTATATGAGGATTTCATGAGTAAAGCAAACTCGAATGTCGATATTTTCAGTTCAAAAAGACTGGAAGATCTGTGAATAGGCAGAATAAAAGGTCTTTTTTAGAATAACAATATAGTAGCTATTGAGTTGCACGCGTTCAGTATAACTTTAAAAGGTAGAGAGAAATTCTACCCTTTTCCTTTTTTTTCTATTTGGAAAGGTAGAATCAAGTTTGCAAGCCAATTCTACATAATAAGTAGTAGTTGAAGTGTAAGTAGTTCAAAATTTAGTCATAATCTCAAAATGTTGGTATATTAGAGGCATTTTTAATAGATTAGATTGCGAGCGTTCCTAGAAGTGAGTTGAATTAACACATGCATAATATCACGCTTGTAATCCGCGGAGGGTTATACAGAGGTGTACCCATTAGTTGATTTACCCTGCTATAAAAATATAAAAAAATAAAATAAATAAAATCGACTCACTATCGATACGATATCAGCACATCCCTACCGTTCACGGAACAAAATGAGACCAGCGAAAAAGTTACAGAACAGAAGCGTATTATAATTTAATTGCCTTCTTTAATTACGTATCGACGTAAATCTCTTTTAATTTCTAACTTAATTAGCAAACGAAGTAGAACTTTTTTATGGACGGAGACGTTGTATAAGTATACTTAATTGGACATTAAAAGTTTTGAACGATGACTTTGGAACATTAGCAAGGGAACAGATTTATACTTGAATGTATGGTACTGGTTTTATGAGACAAAATGTATATAGGGTGTCGAAATATCACATAACTGTTAATTATGTTTGATACCCATAATACTTATGTCAACTTATCCGTACCAATATCATACTTTACTATTTGTGCAAAAAATTGTACTTACGATTAACAACTTTTCCAAAAAAACATGGTAAATGCGGGTTACTTTAACCTTGAAGGGAAACTTGAAAAAATGTTTGACATGAACTTTCCGCTTATCTTCAATAAACCTTCTTCTTCGAGATACTTATTATTTTTTAGTTTCAGTCATATTAACTACTATTTGTGTAGTTTATCAAGGGATGAGAAGATGGTTTTTCCGTTTTGAGCTAAAGTTTTCCTACGGGGTTAAAGTAACTCGCATTTACGGCATGTATTTAATTTGCATAGTGCGTGTGTAGGTATTTGATGTTGGAACGTAGAAGAATTTTTCTTACGGTCCAATGGCAAGCGGGTTATTTGATTAGGGGCGTGCCGACTCAATATACATAAAATAATACACAAAGAGCTGTAATTTTATTTAGTTTTTATCCTCTTTACAAACATAACTATTCCACTTTTACCTTGCATACAATTCCATACAGAATATGCGCGTGCTCTCGGCTTTGGGTGATTGTAAGAGCACAATCAATGATTCACTTAATTATTACCAGCCACTCTAATATCTATAATTTTTTTTAATCTCGTATGTGAAAGGTGAAACACTCCGTTTTTCCCCAAATCAATCAATTCTACGTGTTGTTTTAACCCCACGATCTCCTAAACTTATAACCACTGCCTCTTTCCCAAAAATAAATTCGTTTATACAATGAAAACATAACATAAATCATAAGTAACATACGAAAAAATGCAGATACGATAAGTATACGGATTCGTGAACAGGCTCGCGGAATTATGATGAATGTTATAGTTGCGTGCCCCGAGGCTTGAAAGGGGTGTAGGGCTGCTTGTGGGGCGAATTTAGGGCGAATAATTCGGCCTAAAAATTGAAAATAAGATTACGTTCCGTTAATAAAACGTCGTTATTTATTTATTTAAAAACAACCAACTTACACTTACGGTGTGCACCAGACGTACAAGTTTTTGGCTAATAAGCTGACTAATTGAAAATTCGTTTATAGGAAACTAGTTATTCCTCGCTGTTTTACGTCTTCGGTTACTGTTTTGCTTGCTTGGGTCGTAGCGTGATGTTATATTAAAGCTTATTATAATAAACTTCTTCGATTATGGGCCTACGTGTTACGTGGCCTATTTTGAACAAAAATCTTTACTCTCTCTTGAAGTTTTCTGTAGCCTGCAGCGGAAAGTCCACAAAATCTAATTAATCATCAAAATATAATAAATAAAATATTTTATTTCTCTAGAACTTTTTATTGTTGCTGTATGGAAATCATCATGGATTTCCTCCGCTCTGGGGTAGGCAGAAGAGTCTGTCAAACTCTTATTGACTATAAACCACCCCAGTGTTCCTTTCCACACTGCCGCCCGGCCCTACTAGCCAATGACCTCCCTTAAGTCCTGCCAGATACTCATTTCCCGAGCCACTAGGAACTAGCCTTTGTGGTATAAATCCAGGAAAACCCTACCTACTTATCAATTTTCTCAAATAAAGAACCTGTAATTCTGACTTCTATAACATCGAAAATAAAACTATTAGCCAAGTAATTAATGTAAGTTAAATCTGGCCTGTAATATTCGTTTTTCAGGTACCTAAGCAAGCTTTCAGGGTTAGCAATTACTCTTATCTTGAAGTACTATTGTTCGTAGTTCAAGGAGATCTTATTATAGTTTGTGTATCTCGGTTCTGAGTAAGAATGAATAGATAGTACGTACCTATTTATTAAGAAAAGAGATTTTTTCCATCGTAAAATTTTTGTATCTGATCTCATTAAGATTTTTAATACCGTAGCAGTTTTATTAACATTTTATCTTGTTGTTAGATTGTTTTTAAAGGTTTTATCTATACTAATATTATAAAACCGAAGAGTTGGCTCGTTTGTTTGAAAGAGTTAATCTAAAAAAAAAAAAAAATGATTTTCATTCTCGTAGGTGATTTTCTAATTTGAACTAGCTATCTTGCCGAAGGGTTTAGGCAAGCGGGGCGATTAACCTGCACGCACACAGTGATATAGTCGCGCGATACTGCCAACTGCATACATAACGGGGCGATTCTATTCTTTGAAAGAGGTGTATTCTGAAATACTGTCAAATAAAAACAACTAATAACACAAGACTGCCTCGTTAGTCTAGTGGTCCCTAAGCGCGACTGCTGAGCATGACATCTTGGGTTCGATTTCCATGTCGGACAAAGTGTTTTTGGATTTTTCCTTCAGGAATTTCTCAGTAGCAGACTCGGAGTCTTAATGTGTGCCCGGTTGATGGCAATAGGTTCGCCCCCTATTACATGGGACTTAAACATAACTGGCGAAATGTGGGTGTAATAACGGGTACACCTCTGCCTCACACTTACAAGCGTGATTTTATGTTTTCCTGTTTGACGACGATGCAGAACTGCACCTTGTATTGGATGGAAAATTAATAAATGAAAACTGCTCGAGCATATTGTCTTTCAATTTACGTTGACTCTAAATAGCCCTCTAACCCAACCCTCTCTCAGCAGAATTAACAGATTGACAGCACATATTACATTTAATACAACACAATTTACGACCAACCCTACGCTGCGGGGCTCAAAAGAAAATATATTATTTGCAACATAATATTAATTATGCTAGCAACTGTTTCTACCTAAAATTATTACAGGCTAAGTAGAAAATTAATTATTGTAATACTAGAGGCCGCGGTGTAATGCAGATTTTGACAGGTTAGGTTGGTAACACACGCGATCGTTTCAATGTACGGACAATTTGTCGGCATTTTGTGTTCAAGCGGCACATGTACTTGTATGGTTATGTTGTTAGTCTATTATGGTAATGAGTTCAAAGTTCCAGGTAGCATTTTGTACGTAACAAGTTGTTAGCTTAACTGGTTCGGTTAATGTCTGTGGTTAATGATTTACTGCATTGCCGCATTGGCTCTAATCTTCGGTTTACGGAAAAAAAAACATCGAAATCGCTTATCGGTTTACTCCTAATTTATTTTTAATGCGCGTCCTTTTGCGGTTTAATATAATGTTTTTATGTTACGCTTTTTATTTTTACTATACTTGCCGATTTGTGTGCATTTGTCAAAATGTATTTAAATTTTTTCTTAAATATTAAAACTTACTTTTTTGCAGCAAATAATACATTAAAAATCAATTATGTCATGTTTAACAAAATTCCATTCTAAATTATTTTTTGCTAAAACTAAAAAAAACGTAGCGTGTGTAACAATCCTTAGTCTTATATTCGCAAAATGCACGCATGGTCGTGCATACCTTCGCGTGAACGATTAAGGGTTAAATGAATTTAAACTTCAGCATTAACCAAATCGGTTCAGTCATTTATTATAATCATTTTTGACAGCCATTTTAATGCCGCGGCTTTTTAAATCAGATATACTCGTAATAACTGAATAATTGAATACTTTAACTTTGATACTTTGTGCTTTTTCTGCCTCGTTGGTCTAGTGGTCGCAAGCTCGACTGCTGTGCATGAGGTCATGGGTTCGATTCCCAGGTCGGGCAAAGTGTTATTGGGTTTTTCCATCAGGAATTTCTCAGTAGCAGCCTCGGAGTCTGGATTTGTGTCCGGTTGATGGCAATAGGCTCGCCCCCTATTACATGGGACTAAAAACATAACTGGACGAAGTGGAAGTTAGTATTATATAATATAACATGTATGTCGATAAATTCACGATATTATTCAAAGCCGAAATCGTCGAGCAATCATTGTTATGTATGCTCAGTTTAAATATTTAATCAGTTTCATTAATTAATCGCCTCTCCGCACTGCAGCTAAGAGAATATGAGATATAATTCATAATTAAACTGCTGAACTTGCAAAGTGGAGTCATTTTATTAATATTTAAAACGGTTGGATGCTGGGAAATATTATCTTTCATTTTGTATTTTGTGGTTTATTATTAAATTTTGTGCCACAGTAACATGCTTGTTTTCGAAATGTGATTTTCCTAAAACAAAAATAGCGTCAGTCCCGACTACCAAGCCCCAAGAACATCGCCCCCCCGATTCGTGGTCAGCAGAGATCTGGAATGCACTTAATCAACTGCGCAAGTCATTTGGCGAAATGGGGCATAATTATAGGGATCTGACACCAAGTGCGATTGCGTAGCTTCTGATTAGAGTATCTCTACATAGTATTCAACGTGGCAATGCGGCCAGCCTTTTGGGCACATTTCCAGTGGATAGCGATGCGGATGAATTTTTTGATGCCATTTAATTTTAGTTTCTCTTTTTTTTCTGGTTGTTTTTTGTTTTATTTTTATTATTAAGCTTGTAAATAATGTATATATTAATTAAGTCTCTTTTGAATCAATAATGAATGAATATAATTTTGTATCTTCAATAAATATGTGTAAAACACATCCGCCGTCTGTACCTTACATCTTTTTAACTACGCAACCGATTTAAGTGCGGTTTTTATCAATAGATAGAGTGATTCAAGGTAAAGGTTTATATGATGTATAGTATAGGGCCAGGGCGGGACGCTAGTCTATATGCTAAAGTGTCCCAAATATCCGTTTACCTGCACCGTTGACGGTCTGAACGTGGCAATAAACGTGGCCGTCTAGTGGACCCAAGTAAGAATAAATTATTATAGACTTGCTATTGTCAGTGACTTCGTATGTGTAAATGTCGGTTATCGCGGACGCACAGGAAGTCGAAGTCGAAATTGAATAAAAGTAGCCTTTATTTCTCGATTTGAAAGCCTTCAAAACAAAGTCGCGGGCGAAAGTTAGTTTTTTAAACAATTCCATCTGTATACAAACCGTTAGTGTAAACACCGTTATCCTTGAAACCAGTGGTTTGGTTTTACAAATAGAACGTAATATTCAATGAAAAAAATATCTTTTTTTTTAAAGTAAAATCTTAATTTTTCCTCAAAATTATTTCACCCTATATTACAATGATGTAAATAGTTAAAACTTAAGTTCAACGCCCTTTGCGGTGATTACGTAACTCGGGCGCATAGTATCCATGAATTTACGGACGGTGTCGGACAGATTTTTTTAATTTTTTTTTTTTTATAAGAAGTCTTTGTTTATTTATTTTTAAATTCAGATAAACATTTTTTATAAAAAATCAAGTACCTGTGGTTTTGGTGACAACGGTGTTTACACTTACAGCCTGTATATACAATATATGAATAAAAACTTTACATACTTGTACACACCAAACTCCACATAAAAAAAGCCTTGTATAATATCGTCTCCATCCCTTCCCAATCTGTACTGAAATCCAAAGAAATCTCGCATCTGAAACTCGCGCTTTTCACAGTAAAGTGACATCTTAAAGTATGTTTATAGCCCGTTCCGAAGCTTCTAAAGATGGCATAAAAGCAGTATTAGATACACTGTAAATAAATTCACTCTCACAGTAATAAAATGTTCGCCTCGCATCGGGTAACTGTTGTATGTAGGGAGGAACCAGGTTCCTTCCTGAATCGTAACATTTTAAATGAGATTTTTATTGGTGAAACAATAGTGTAACTGTGTTAAGAGATTTTGGGTGTTATCTTGATTTGTAATATTAAAAATTGCTTTCTAAGTTTATCTTGAACATCATTGACATTGGTTAAGGAAAACATCGTGAGGAAATCTTTACTTAAAATTATAAGTTTATCAATGCTTGTGTGTTTTCTGTGTGAGAAGAGGTCTTTGACCTGCAGTAGGACAATAATAAGCCTAAACATAAGTTTTAAACATAAGTTGTTATAATAATAATAACTTATTTTTTAAACACATTTTTAGCCATTGGCTCGCCCCCTATTACATGGGACTTAAACATAACTGGCGAAATGTGGGTGGACTACATAACGTAACATCACGCCTGTAATCTCACAAGGGTTAAGCAGAGGTGCACCCATTAGTACACCCACACTTCGCCAGTTATGTTTAAGTTCCATGTAATAGGGGGCGAGCCTATTGCCATCAACCGGGTACAAATCCAGAATCCGAGGCTGCTACTGAGAATCGTCGCATAATTATAATTATTCTAACCGAAACGTTCTAATTTTGCTTTCTACATGCAACTGTTGTATTCATAGCCCATGTCCTCCTCTAATGTGTAACTGTCCTACATCGCTTAACCCTCTCACGTCCACAATGAAGCGAAGTGGCCGCGGGCGTAAATATTGTGTGAAATAAGCTTTATATTCCTCTATCTTCATATTACTCTATAAGATACGTCTTTTTTTTGACTTTACAGAGCTGAAATATTTGGAAAGAAGAAAATAATATAGAACATCTTTTTGAAAATAAGTTGGTACGGTTGAAGTGACAAATATTACTAACTAAACAGAGTTCTGCTAGGGACTTCTTTTGTGTGGTTTGTTTTTACCCACGTTAAATTGTCTTTGGTTACTGCTCTGCTTTCGTAGGTCATAGCGTGATGTTATATATATATATAGCTTGTACTTACCTCTATAATTTTCTACATGAATCTAGCTATGATTTACAAAAGTAATTTTTCTAATCCGACGGGTAGTTCTGGAGATTTGCGTGCATAAAAAATTAAAAATAAAATTTTCTGCTTTATTATACTTTTATAGAAGATGACGTTCAAAAAGTGTCCAAAAGGCCAATTTATATAACTAAAAATGTCGCAATCGTTTGTCAAAATCTTGTTAACAATATAGGCAAATTAAAAGGTATTTTCGACAAATTCAGACTGAAATTTCAATGTTTTTTAATCTAACACTATCAAGTCATTGACCTTACATGCCTACCAATATTATTTTACGTATACACAACAAGTGAAGCACAAACACAAATGCACCTAACACACACATGCACATAAACCACATTACATAACAAATAAACAATGCCATCAAAATAAAAACTCGTCTCCTTGCGCTACGAAGTGCTACAATATCGTAGTCTCGTAGACAATTTGTAGACGCTGCTACGAGCATTTACTTTAAAGCTCCATTGAATATAACAAAGGCTTACCGACCAAGAAATATGAACTGATATGAGAGACTGCAGTTTTTACGACTGATGTTTTTAATAGTATTTTTATTTGAGTTTAAACAACTTTCGAACGTGACTACTTGTGTTTAGTGTTCACGTTTAAATAGCTGCATTTTTAATTTTCAAGTGCATAATGTTGCAATACATTGCAATGCAAGTATAAAGGACAAAAGCTGTAAGAGGCAATGAACTATGATTGGCAATCTGTATGCAGACGAATCGTGGATTACGACCAAAGGGTTTGTGGTTCAAATTTTTCATATTACTAGCTTTTGTCTGTGACTTTGTCTGTGTTAATGCGGACGTAGACTAAGTCTCGGTTTAAAAAGTAGCCTATATACTTTCTCAGATCCCAAGCTACCGCTTTGTCAAATTTCTTAATGATCAGTTTAGTAGTTTTGGCGTGATGAGCGAACAAACATACAGGCAGATACAGACATTTGTAATATTAGTGTGGATGGTTTTGGATTGTCTTTATAAAATTGTCACTCGTGGCATCAAAGGAAAATCCGCCAATTTATATAAATAAATAAAATTGTAGTGTCTGTCTGAGTGAGAGAGTGAGCTCTTTTAAAAATATATATAAAAGCAGTATTTAAATGAAAAACACTATTTTAAAATTTTTGTTGCTTTTTTGTTTTGATTGTTCATCTCCAAAATGGCAGGACCTATTTTGACGGGAATTTCACTAGCATTTTAATATTGAAAAACAGTTAAAGATGTAATCGACTCGCCCCCTATTACATGGTACTTAACCATAACTGGCGAAATGCGGTTGTACTAATACCTAACCCTTCGGGGATTACAAGCGTGATGTTATGGTACGTAAAAGGCCCGCGCAAAAAAAAAAACAATATTCAAAGCATGACATCAACATCACATTAGATACCACCGTATACCCTTATGTAGATAGGTGTGTGTCGGATCGCTAGGCGGACTGCAAACATGTCTGTTTGCTAAAGTCTATGTTAGCTCTATGGAACTACTCTGAGCGGAGTCTCCGTATGCTATTCCCTCTATACTAATAGGATAGAGAGGTACAATTATTTGTTTGTGTGTAAGAGGTAATCTCTGGAAGTACTGGTCCGGTAACAAAGAAACTTTTATTGACAGAAAGCTAGAATATTTTCGAATGTAACAGAATTTATTTTATGGTTTTTTGACTTAGATATAATGAGATCACGCCTGTAATCCCTGATGGGTTAGGCAAAGGTGTACCCATTAGTACACCCACATTTCGAAATGTGGGTGTACTAAGGCTCGTCCCATACTAATATAATGAATATGAAAGTTTGTAAAGATGTTTGTTACTCAATCACGAGTAAACCGCTGAACAGATTTGGATGAAAATTGGCACACATAAGTACTGATTCTTGGATTAACACAGGTCTAGAGATAATAGTTCAACTTACTTTACGGAAAGTTATTATTTACGTGGGCGAAGCCGCGGTCAGAAGCTAGTCTTCTCATAAAACATTGCGATTAATTTCGCATTCGTGGAGAGTGTCACAATACTCTCGGCGACGCGACGGAGACAATATCCCTGTATAGTGATCCCGGCTGTATGAGCTCTTGTACATTATTGGTCGCTAGATGCGCGTCTTGGTCGCAGTTTGTGTTACGTCCCTTTTCATAAGGGACTTAGGCTTTGTTATACTTATAGTCCAAGATCTCAAAGTCGCCAGATCTAAGTTAAGTATGCCTGAAATAGAAAAAGTGTATTATGAAGTTAAGAAGGTGTGGCAAATAAACGTGCTAAAGCTGTTGTTTTTAATTTCGAATGACCATTAAATATATAACGATCTTCCTTATTGTAATACGCCTTTGAACTGATATGGCAACTTAAATTCACACCTGGTTCCTGGTTCCACACACATATTCAGGCATTCTTAAAACACATGCTTGAATTTGAAAATGAGGAGTAAGTATGCAGCTAAGAACGTTTGTCGTGCCTCATATTGCGGACCACTGTAAACAGTGATTTATGTCACCCAAAATAAAACTCGTTTTCCAGCAAAAGTGTTTCGTCAAAGTAATTTAGTTTGATGGGCAATCCTACTTTTTAATATAATGTAAGAATAGAATACTTGAATGTTGCGGGACGTCTTAACAGGATACCGTGGACCCGGAACGTAAAGGGCAACAGAACGAACAGGGTGGTTTTTTAGTCAGTAAAAGTCTGATAGTCCCTTGGGCGGAAGGAGTCATTTGATGATTTTTACCACCGTAAATAAAGGCTACTTGAATATTATCTTGTATCTTAAACATAACATAACATAACATCACGCCTGTATTCCCCGATGGGTTTCGCAGAGGTGTACCCATTAGCACACCCACATTTCGCCAGTTATGTTTTGTTTGGTTGTTATCTTGTATTTTGACTGCCTCGTTGGTATAGTGGTCGCAAGCGTGACTGCTGTGCATGAGGTCTTGGGTTCGATTCCCAGGTCGGGCAAAATGTTATTGGGTTTTTCCATCAGGAATTTCTCAGTAGCAGCCTCGGAGTCTGGATTTGTGCCCGGTTGATGGCTATAGGCTCGCCCCCTATTACATGGGACTAAAAACATAACTGGCGAAATGTGGGTTTACTAATGGGTACACCTCTGCCTAACCCTTCGGGGATTACAGGCGTGATGATGTTATGTTGAATATAAATAATATAATAAAAGTGATGTTCTAATCTCTTCTAACAGTACCCACACAATACCACAAACAACACTATCAACAAACATAAACTACACATACGTCACACCGCACACACGTCTACCTTCCCTATAGTTCCACCCTGTGTATAGGTAGTACCTACGTCCCAACCCTTTTACCTCCACCCTCATCAAAACAAGCACAGTGACGTGGACACGTCGCGTCTTGTTCAATGGCGAAATTGTAACAGGAACTAAAGTGGACCGGTTTTGTTACGTGGACATTTTAAGAGTTAAAAGGGTCTTTTTGACCTTGAATTTTTCAGGTAAGTGTTATGTTTGTCTATCTATTCTGACAGACGACTTTCAAACTTAAGAATCCTATCCTAACTAATATTATAAATGCGAAAGTAAGTTTGTTTGTTTGTTTGTTACCATTTCACGCCTAAGCCACTGAACCGATCATCCTGAAATTTTGCATATACGTTGCCAGGTGTATAGGAACGAACATAAGGTACCTTTAATCTCGAAAAAAAAACTGTTTCCGAGGGAAATCACAATAACGTTCTTATGAACATAGATGGCACCACGTGTCGTTTCGAATCACGATTTGAACTAAATAATAATTGAAATGACATAATTATTGAAATGACAGGACATGGAAAACTTTTTCCGCAACTTCTTCTGTGTCCGCGATAACCGAAATTTACGCGGACGAAGTCGCGGACAAAAGCTAGCATTAGAATAAGTATTAGGATAATTTGTTGTTACATCTAGAAAAAAACTCAACAGCTGGGTCAAGAGTCAGATGCAGAAGATGTCTTGGATATAAGTATAAAAATATATCTCTACTATGATAATACAATTTTATATACCTTTTTACCAATAAGATTAATATGATAAGTGGTTATTAAATCAATTAATTATTTGACTGCTTCGTTGGTCTAGTGGTCGCCAAGCGCGACTGCTGAGCATGAGATCTTGAATTAACTTCCTAGGTCAGGCAAAGTGCTATTGGATTTTTCCTTCAAGAATTTCTCAGTAGTACCATTGAAGTCTGGATTTGTGCCCGGCAGATGGCAATAGGCTCGCCCTTTATTACATGGGACTTAAACATAACTGGCGAAATGTGTGTACTTATGGGTACACCTCTGCTAAACCCTTTGAGGATTGCAGACGTGATGTTATGTAGTTTCTTCCTTCTATCCTCTTTTATCAGATGCCCAAGTCATACAAAGAACACACCCTCCAAGTTTCAAGTATCTACGATCAGCGGTGTAGGCTGTGCGTTGATCCGTCAGTCAGTCATTCAGGACAAACAACTTTGTATGTATAGACAGAAGACAGATTATCATTTTGACACCACGAAGCAACGCATCGAAAAACTTTTTTTACGTGAAAGGTCTAACAACCTTCCATAACAATATTTTTATCGACATTTTAAGGATCTTGTTTTAGAGGCATTTATTATTTTTGCAGTCGTAAGCGGTCATAAATGATCATAAGTCTTCACATTTCGTGTCATGTAAGATTTCAGTGTTATTTTTAGGGGTACCCAAAGAAAGCAACCATTGCTAAGATTCCTCTTTGTCTGTCCGTCAATCTATCACAAGTCCGTAATAGCTATAAACACTTAAAACATTTTCAGAGTGTACTGTGTTAATTACACCAGAAAATATCATTGAAAAAAAGTTAAAATTAAAGGGTATACAAGAAACGTGTTTTTTTTAAATATGAAGTGTTAAAAATATTTTATGGTTTTAAACACAATCTGTGAAAATTTTAACTCTCTACCAACGGACGGGCAGCGGAGGCTTAGTAATGGAGTCCTGTTTGCACTTTTCGGGTACTGAACCAACTACGTTTTGACCGAATAACTAGCTTCAACTTTCTGACTAACTGACCAACCCCTTGACAGTTCAAAAGTGCCTGTTAATAGTTTTATTGAAACGAATACTTTGACTTTGACTTTCAACTATATAAACATAGATTATATTTTGTCCTGTTATGTAAAATATTTTTTTTTACGCTATGACAGGTAAAACATGCTTCGTTCTTCTTGCATGCTTTAATTTGTATGTAAACACATGTTTTGACAAATAAATTTAATAATCTTTATCTTTAACAAATGACGATGACGTGTAAACCTCGTTAACTCTGGATATTATCAGAGTAAAGATTCCATTAACAAGTAATGTATGAGACAGAGAATTAATTTCGAATACATAGCAGAACAAAGGAACTGACGCGGTATAAATAACTATAATATTAATCATGTCTGTAACTTGCGAGAACTTGGCACGACGTAGTGACGTCATGTACACAGGAAATTACTTGAAGTTTCTTAAAACGTTGTTACTGTTTAAATTATGATGAGAGAAACATCAAAATAGAAATGTTCGTAATTATGACGTTTTGGCTTCGTAGTTCAGTTAGTCAACGTTATGACGTCATCAGTATAATGATATCCTCCCGGCACTTGTGCAGATTCTGCGTACTTGGCTAGTCTGTAGTGTCTGTCGGATTGCCGTCTTATCTGACTACGAGAGTGAGGGAAGATGGAGTGCATCTGTGTTTGGGGACGCACCTGTGCCCTATGATATTGGTGCCGATTCCCTTGTTTACAAACTAGACTAAATTTAGAGAATTCACATCTCTTACTAATATACAGCGAAAGGAAAGGACGGTGACATTAAAGAACTAAGTTAGCGATGTCAAATTAGTTTTGCCTTGAAGTTCTCCTTATTTTTAATCCATACGTTTTAAGATGTCAACTATAAATGTATGGATGTGTCAGATTGACTAAATTTGACAGCTGTTATTTACATTTGTCTCTTTCTTATTTTATTCCCTAGAAAAAGATAGAAATAGTCTAATTTTAGTTTAGTTTGTGACCAAGGGAATCGGCACCATTGCCTGTGTAATTAGCTACTACATTAATTAAGATTTCATGATAGAAATACGGCAGGATTTTTTTTTTAAGGAATAGCACTGTATAAGCTTAACTTTTATGATAATGATTAATAATGATCAATTTACAACTGATATTATACTGAAACTATCTTTCAATTTATTTTCCTAAAATTGAACAAACTGCAAAACAGCATAACAAAATGTAAAATCCGACAGTACAATCAGTCTAGCGAAGCCCTCATCGGCATCGGGGTATTGGCAGGGTATGCAGGGGTTAGAGGTCAAAGGTCAGGAAACCACAGAGAACTTCATTCAGAGTGAACAACTGGAAATGGACGCCCTTTGTTAGAATTTAAAAGAATATGAGATAAAATCTTTTCAGGGTTTTTGGATTATACTACTGATCCTATTCTATTCTACTAATATTATAAATGCGAAAGATTGCGAAGATGGATGGATGTTTGAAACTCTTTCACGCAAAATATTGATTGAACAGTAGCCTATGTCCTATGTAGCCTATTTTTTGGGGTTCAAATTTACCCAGTACAAAATTTCATCAAAATCGGTTCAGTAGTTTAGCCGTGAAAATGAACGTAACAGATAAACACAGAGTGTTACTTTCGCATTTTTTTAATATAAGCATGGATTATCTTTAGGTACTAATATTATGAAGAGGAAAATTGAGAGGTAGGGGGTAATCTCTGGATATTCTGAACCGATTTTGAAAATTCTTTCACAAATTGGAAGCTACGTTATCACTGCATGCTACGAACTATATTTAATTATCAAAAAATTAAGGATCTGTAAGAAAAATCACGCGAACGAAGTGGCGAGGAGACCGCTAGTTTGGAAAAATTCTTCCTATTTCCAAGCAACGTCTGCTTAAAGTGCGGCCCACTGAAAGTGTCTGAAAATAACGAATAATAGGTAGTTTAACAATAAATTTAAACATGAAAACAAAAAACCAGCTGTCACACTTGAATGTAAGTGAGTAAGGTGCCTTTTAAACCTGATACCTGAAAAAGGGTTCAGCATTAAAGCTAGCACGTACGCGTACCTCCTTAACAACATGTTCCTTTGTCTTTGGAGTCCACGTTAGGACCAATATGTGAAGCAATCGGTAACATACACAAACATTGGTCAATTCATCTTCAGGCTTTCACAATGTGGGTCGTGGAAAATGTCTAGTGACATTGCGACAGACCCAGGTGAAGATGGCGGGATGACCTTGAGGCTTACACGCAGGATTGGTCCACACTAGTTCAGGATAGAGAGAATTGGAAAGGAGATGGGAAGACTTTGGCCTTGTAATGTTACATAGTACCAGAATTTTGTAAAATGTTAATTTTAATAAAGTATAATAATATAAAAAATAAAAAATAAAAAAAAAATTAATTGAATATTTCGTTAGTCTAGTGGTCGCTTAGCGCGACTGCTGAGCATGAGGTCTTAGGTTCGATTCCCAGGTCAAGAGTAGTACTAATGGGTTTTTCCATCAGGAATTTCTTAGTAGCAACCTCGGAGTTTTGATTTGTGCCCAGTTGATGGCAATACGCTTGCCCCCATTATATTACATGGATCTTGAACATTTATCTAGCGGAATGTGGGTGTACTAATGTGTACACCCTTGCCTAACCTTTTGGGATTATTGGCGTGATGTTATGATTTCATAGAAGAATTGCTTTGACCTTGACAACACAGGCTAAAGATAAATAAAGAAATAGTTTGCTTTTGCAAAAATCTAACCAATGTATATAGGAATAAGATATTTTTTCCTGTTAATCTTCTACTAAAGAACAAACCATTAATCCACTTATTTACTTGTAATAGTGGTAGTTGTAAATCTCGTGGAGTGAGGTACCGCACTTCGGGTGCCCGTGCATTTGTCAGGGAGAGCGTCCCTTGTCGCTTCAGGGAACGTCCAAGCAACTTAAATTAATAATAAATAGTCTTTAGTTTGCTTTTGTTTAAGTACGTATTAAGTATACATTTGGGTAAATACTGGTTGTTTTATATTAAAAATGAAGTAACGAGTTTATTACCAAACAACACATAAACATCACGCCTGTAATCCCCCAAGGGTAAGACAGAGGTGTACGTATTAGTACAACCATATTTCGCCAGCTATGTTTGAGTCCCATGTAATAGGGGGCGAGCCTATTGCCATCGATCGGGCACAAATCTAGACTCCGAGGCTGCTACTGAGAAATTCCTGATGGAAAAACCCAATAACACTTTGCCCGACCTGGGAATTGGATCTAAGACCTTATGCTCAGCAGTCGCGCATTGTGACCAGTAGACTAACGAAGCCCGTCAAGTATTACTTAACCTTGTGATTAAAAATAGTTATCTGAATCTGGGTACTAAAGAAAATAATTAATTATTTTAAAATTAAGAGACACTTGGTGTTCTATTTCTAAATGCTAAAATGAAGATAAAGTATGGGAGCATTAAGGATAGGATAATCAAATGCATATTTGATATTAGATTTTAGATGTTAGCTTAGTATGGAATGGACTTTAGTATTGAAACTTGTAAATTGTAAGACAACATTTTTTATGATTTGGATGCGCTTTTTATCGGCATTTACATGAGAAATAGGGAGGCATCTAGATTCATTTATATAATTACAAAAGATAGTTATGTATCCAGAAGAATGAGTAAGAAAATCCACACGTAATCTTAAAAACAAAAATAGTTTGTTATATTAATTTTATAAATAATGAATGTGAAGAGGAACTTATAGCAGTCACTTTCAGGCAGTAACATTATAATTCCAAAGAAAAAAAATAAACCTGCACAAAATTGTCTATGCCTTCAACGTTTGTGCTGATTGTGCACGTGACAACGAAGTTCAAATTCTCCTGTAGAGACGTTTGGCCATCTGCCAAAAAATCTTCTCAATTCAAAAGAGAGAAAATTATTCAGAATTCAAATTGTCAATTCCAATCATTGATGGCCGCTCTGTGGTTTGGACTGCAAGTGTGAATTTTTTGAATTAAGTTTTTCTGTTTTGCTGATCGTTCCTAAAAGTTACTAGAATTATCCAGAAAAGGTTAAGAAAAATATCTTAACGAAAACATTATCTGCCTTATGACAAGACTAAGTTTAAGATTTTTAAGCCTTATAAGTTTTAGCTTTGAGTTTTCTTCCGTCTAGCCGTCTAAATATTTGAATATAAAATTGACATTTGAAAACATAGTAAGACGAAAATGACAAAAGACTTGATGCTTCAGATGCAGATACCTCGTAATCCCTGTACCTTTTTTTTAAGGTTCTACATAACATAACATCACGCCTGTAATCCCCGAAGGGTTAGGCAGAGGTGTACTCATTAGTACACCCACATTTCGCCAGTTATGTTTTATTAGTCCCATGTAATAGGGGGCGAGCCTATTGCCAACAACCGGGCACAAATCTAGACTCCGAGGCTGCTACTGAGAAATTCCTGATGGGAAAACCCAATAACACTTTACCCGACCTGGGAATCGAAGCCAAGACCTCATGCACAGCAGTCGCGCTTGCGACCACTAGACCAACGAGGCAGTCAAGTCAGTCAGTTTTTAAGGTTCTGATTTCCCAAATCATTAGATGACTTCTTCCGCTCTGGGCGGAACGGAACGGAGTGCCAGACTTACAGATTAAAACCCATCCGCGTTCCTTCTTTAATAATTATTTCATACTATAAGCACCATGTATTTGGGAGGAAGAAACTGACTCCTGAAATACAGATATTATTTATCTAGCCCTGGAATCAGGGCTTCACTTAAACTGTAACGAATATTATGCAAATAAACAATTCTTGTTCTTATATTCTATTCTTCTAATACCCTTTTCGTTCTAGAGCCACGGAAACTCTTTTGAACAAATTCCGCAACCCTGGCAGGCACTGGCCATACCGTGTTCCATCTACATTCTTGTACATAGTTCAGTGTACCTCGACAGTGTAACAACAGTGACACACAATAGCACTCAATACACACCCTTGTCAATGGCGTAGACGTTGCAGAATAAGGGGAACTACCATGTGGTACGTGTGCGGAATATAAGAAGACGTACTTTGTATTTTTTTGTAAAGTATGGGGAAAAGTATTGTTCATTTGATGACAATGCAGAATATATTGAAAGCTTTTTCTTTCTTTGGTATTGTTTTAAAATGATATGAAACAGTGACGTAGGTTTCGACCCCTATCACGTTTACGTCACCATTAATTTTGTGACGTTATGGGAATATGTGATTTATGTAATAAAATAATAATAATAGGTTTTGCTCACCTCGTTGGTCTAGTGGTCGCAAGCACGACTGCTGTGCATGAGGTCTTGGGTTCGATTCCCAGGTCGGGCAAAGTGTTATTGGGTTTTTCCATCAGGAAATTTCTCAGTAGCAAGCAGCCTCGGAGTCTGGATTTATGCCCGGTTGACGGCAATAGGCTCGCCCCCTTTTACATGGGACTAAAAACATAACTGGCGAAATGTGGGTGTACCTCTGCCTAACCCTTCGTTGATTAAAGGCGTGATGTTATGTTATGTAATAGGTTTTGCTCGCGACCTCGTTTGCATAGACTTAAGAGTTACAACTAGGTCCTAAATTATCTCATATGTAACATTAAAACGGGATAATACTTTCACGCGTTTAGCTAAATAATAACTGTACTTATTTGTGCCAAATAAGTAATTTCGTTCAGCCGTTTAATTGTAAAAAAACAACAAACATAAAAAAATCGTGTTTATAATAATTTAGTTAGGAAGAAATAGGATCGGATTTGGGTCAAACCAAACTGTTGCAGCGTAATTTGAAATTCTCCTATAAAATCTAAATTTTTCGGCGATAGTTCAATATTTTTATTAAGCTGTAATCTACGTTTATATAATAGTTTGACAGCGCGCACCAAGACGCGTGTTTTCATACCTCACACGTACTGTAGAACTTCAATAAATTAACTCAAAACATTTGACAATCCCAGTCCTAGAGCCCGACCTTGTTTTATTCCATTCCTATCTCCAAAATCTGTAGCAAACAGCTTCCGAATTCAGACGCTTGTTGCTCACATGGGCCAAATAAATCCCTCTCTCATGTAAGCCTCTATACGTCACAAAGACCCCTGTCATTTGTGTTGGTATCGCTTCACACTGTGTCGCTACGTGGACGCAATATTGAAGCTGTAAGATCTCAATCGGGCACTTGATTATTGTGTTTTTCGTGTAGTGGAGGCAGTTACGTGTGTGAGTGGATCGCTGGTTTTTGTAGTGTTTCATGACGATTGACGTTGAATTTGGGATTGAAGAATTTGAAGTCTTTGAGAATCGCAAGCGAATTGATGAGTCGGTTTGTATTGTCTCACGGTTGGGTAAAGGCTTCTTTTCATACAGAGAAGGCTTGATCATCGAACTTGTTCAAGGCGGATTGGTGTTTCATTCTTATACCTTGCACAGTAACCAAGAGGAAGTACGTCCTAATAGATTAAAAAAAAAAGACACAGCTCCATAAAATGTAATCCCCGAAGGGTTAGGCAGAGGTGTACCCATTAGTACATCCACATTTCGCCAGTTATGTTTTTAGTCCCATGTAATAGGGGGCGAGCCTATTGCCATCTACCGGGCACAAGTCCAGACTCCGAGGCTGCTACTGAGAAATTCCTGATGGAAAAACCCAATAACACTTTGCCCGACCTGGGAATTGAACCCAAGACCTCATGCACAGCAGTCGCGCTTGCGGCCACTAGACTAACGAGGCAGTCAAAAACAGTAAAAAAGAAAAAAAAAAAACAAAACAAACAAGTCAGCAGCATATAAGTCTAGGTTTCGTCACGTTGTTTATATGATACTTGGTTGTACCCGGTGGCAAACTCACAACAGCAGACGGACAGACAGACGGACATGGAGAAACTATAACCGCTTTATTATAAAACAAAGTCTATGCTTTCAGCCAGTTTTTGAATTACAAACTTTATTTTGATAAAAATAAAGTTTGTATTACAAAAATTGTCTCAATGGTTTAACTCGGTTAAGGCAAAGACTTTGTTTTACAATAAGGCCTTAAGGTTTCCTTGTTGACTACGGCACCCTAAAAACTACAGCTATCACATACCAACGTACCAAAGCACTTTTAGTACCAGTTACCTTGACGGGCCTGTTGGTCTAGTGGTTAGCGGCCCTGACTGCTAAGCCGGAGGTCGTGGGTTCGATTCCCACCCAGGACAAACTTTGTGTGATGAGCATGATTGTTAGTTCTGTGTCTGGGTGTGATTTATCTATAATATGTATGTATTTATAAATTATATAAGTATGAATATCAGTTGTCTGGTTACCATAACACAAGCTCTGCTTAGCTTGGGATCAGATAGCCGTGTGTGAGTTGTCCCAAGATATTTATTAAAAAAAAAAAAAAAAAAAAAAAAAGTTACCTGAAAATTGTCCCAACTAAAGCAGAATACAAAAAAAAAAAAAACAATACCGAAATCAAAAAAAGAACACAACCTCTATTTACGTCTACACATGTATCTACAATGTTTGCCCCAATACGGAAACAGCTGAGCAAACCTCGCAATAACGTAACACAGGAAATAGAGCGTAATCAATTTACCGGAGTACAGAAAGTAAACGTCACATTGTCAATGGGTAAGGGTCACTATTTTTGGGACACGCAGGGGAGAAATAAAAGATGGCGGCGATGTCGCTTGAACTGTCAGTTTGGGGTTTAATTTTTTTACACGACTGCCCCAAAAAAAGGAGTGTTATGTGTTTAGGGTTAATGTATGTATGTATGTAAGTATGTATGTATGTATGTGAGATTCTTTATTCCACCATAACTTTTAAACGCCTGAACCGATTTAGATGTATGGGGTATCGTTACAATCCTTGCATCGTTCCGAGTAACATAGGCTAGTTAAAAATAAAAAGAATCCTGTGTGGTCACTTTAAAACGTAAATTAATACCAGCCTCAATTAATTTTTTTCATGAATTTGATCGTGTCTATGTTTATCGTCTATAATTTGACAAGTAGATTTCAAAAATATATAACACTGTAAATAAAAAACGTCGTAAAAAAAAACTGTCGAGTAAACAAAGTACAAATATGTGCAATTTTTGCAGTCGTGTTATTGATTTTTTTAAATTATAGTAGCTTGTTTGCGTATTTTTATGGGTTTTTGCTATGAAGGCTTCTTGGTTATAACGCCCGCTACACGAGCATGAGGTTGTGTATTTGAATCTGTGGAAGGAGCAACGTAACATAACACCATGCCTAATCCACAATGACTTGCCTTGCCTTGACTTATTATTATAAAGTCTAGCTGACCGGAGACTGCCTCGTTGGTCTAGTAGTCGCAAGCGCGACTGCTGTGCATGAGGTCTTGGGTTCGATTCCCAGGTCGGGTAAAGTTTTATTGGGTTTTTCCATCAGGAATTTCTCAGTAGCAGCCTCGGAGTCTGGATTTGTGCCCGGTTAATGGCAATAGGCTCGCCCCCTATTACATGGGACTAAAAACATAACTGGTGAAATATGGGTGTACTAATGGGTACACCTCTGCCTAACCCTTCGGGGATTACAGGCGTGATGTTATGTTATGTCTAGCTGACCGGCCCACGCGTTGATATGGCTCAGGTTTGTAATAAAAAAATATTAAGACCAATATTTCAGATAAAAACAGACTTTCAAGTTGGATCAAACTGCTCACAGTGTGCAAATTGTATTCAAATCGGTTAAGTAGTTTAGGAGTCTAAGCCGGACAAACAACGTGACGCGTATTTTTATATTTTATAAGATAAACAAATATTTTTCACATTAAAAATAAAAGCGGTTTTCTAGCAATCATTTTTACTTATTACTTAATGTACAGAATGCGTAATTAACGGTTATTTGCTGTGCCTTAATACATCCCATAATTATATGCCTGTTAGTCATTGACGTATCAACGTCTAAATGGATTTAGATAAAATTGGACACAGAGGTAGAAAATAATTTGAATTAGGACCTAGGGTACTTTTTAACCCGACAGTAAATTAACGCAGTAAATACTCGCGGACAAAACCGCAGACAAAAGCTAGTTTCACATACATTTAACCAGCAACGATTAAATTGTCATTGCCAATAATGTTGTACTATATTTCAACTAAACCTAACTACGCTAATTGTGCTTCCAATTAGCAATACAGTATGCAATGTGATACAAAATGCTTTTCAATGTGGAAACCGTATGTAATTAGGTATAATTAATTATGCACAAAGTAAATATACAGAGGTGATGTGTTTCTACATACAAACATAAACTCACGCCTTTTTCCCATGGGGGTAGGCAGAAACTACAGAACGCCACCTGCTACGATCCTTACATACGCCTTTCGCCTCATACTCTTTTCTAAATAATGATGCCGCTAGTCAAGCAACAATGACACGCTAATTCGTATTTGTTTCGAGAGTCGTCTCGGTACGCACACATGCGTTGTGAGTCTTGTAAATACTTTTACAAATTCCTTTAAACGTTTTGATTTGTTCGAATGTAAGTACATAGTTTTGCGATTAAACTGCGCTATTTCTTTGTTTACTTTATTCCGGTTTTTTAAAAAGTGTTACTGTATTTTTCCATCATGAATTTCTCTGTAGTAGTTTCGGGGTCTAGATTTATGACCGGTTGATGGCAATAGGCTTGTCCCCTATTTCATGGGACTTAAAAATAACTGTTTTTTTTTTTTAGGTGTCATCATCAAAAGTCATCAAATGACTCAGAGAAATGACTCAACAAAGGACTGTCAGACTTTTACTGAATAAAAAACCACCCTGTTCCTTCTGTTGCCCTTTACGTTACGGGGCCACGGTATCCTGTTAAGATGTCCCGAGGATTATAAGCGTGACGTTATGTTATGTGATTACTTATTGTCCTAAATATGACTAGACTATTAATGTACGGAGTGCACTGTCAATAGTCTCCCTAAACATAGTTGCAAATTGCCTGCCTGTATACCAAATGTTTTGTTCAACTGTACAATTACTGCCAGTTTTAAAGTTCCACATATTTCACGCATTGTTACAACCTATTCTGCTCACCTCGTAACATAAATATGGTCATGAACATAAAACAACAATGGAATTACCGAAGAGGATTTTTAAACGCGCATAAAATATGTTAGGAACTGATAAAGTGGAATCTAAAAGTTATAACGGTAATATATTGAATTCCTTATAATATGGCCGCTTGTTACACCGTTTTAGTGATCACAATAATTTTTTTCGGACTAGGTTGTTGTTTCAAAAATAATATATTTTGTATGTTTACATTTACAAATATTAAATTAATCTTTAATTAAAAATGCAACAGTTACTTACTAAGGCTGCAAATAACAAATATATGTTGTTACTTATTTAAAAAATACATTAAATCATTTTTTTTTCTTGGAGCACTTATTTTGTGAATACTATTTCTCCTTGACTTTTTCTGTCATTTTTTTTTAAGTATAAGTAAAAGAATGTAGGTTTGGTAAAAATCTAAATTAAAAAAAAGTTGCGTAGCGGTCAAATAATTGCATAAAACCTTCGTCTTGCCTTTAAAATATGTTTTTTTTAAATACAAAGCCAAGATATACTTTCAGAGTCGTTGTATAGGATGCACTGACCTCATGTAGTTTATAATTGACGCGTCAAAAATGTATACTTAACCTACTCAGCTAAACCTAAGCAGGTGTACTGTGCCGCTTGTATGACGACATATATGAACGTGATTGAGGCGAAAGGTGTATGTAAGGATAGTAGCAGGTGGCGTTCTGTGATTTCTGCTTAATTCCATTGGAAAAAGGCGTGAGTTAATGTATGTATGTTATGTATGTGTACTGTACACTTTGACATTCAGCCGTAACAAATTTTTGGGCCTTTTGCCCCTTACAGTACGGTGTAATAGGCACCCGACATTGTCTCTACGAGATTTAAAATCACTTTTGTTGAATTTCCTCATCTCACACGGCTATTCATAGAACCATATGATATGTAATAGTATTTGTAGTAAGAGTAATAAATTCTCTTTGTTGAACCTTGATAGTATTAGGAAGGATTTCAGGAACTGTTCGCTGTTAGCTTCAGAATTGTTACAACCTTTTATTATTTTATTATTCCTTTGACCTTTCATTATAGTGCGAGTCCAGCTCGAGTTTTGTTATTCAGTTTATTATTCATCTTTCCATTTTTATCATTTATCGTTCGTCATGTTTGTTGATCACTTTTAAGTCAATTAAGGATAAAGATTTTTTTTTCAACCGACTTAAAAAAAGGAGGTTCTGAATTCGACGCGTATGTTTTTTTTTTGTAATTTAACATGACTTTAAAAGTAGCTGATGCATAAGTATACGAGTAGACTGTAAAACCTTCAGAAAAAAAAAATACAAAGGTATTAAAAACTAATAAAACAAGCTACTATAATTTAAAAAAATAAAAAATAAAGAACTTGACTGTATAAATTGCACATATTTGTACTTTGTATACTCGTCAGTTTTTTTACAACGGTTTTTTTATTTACAGTGTGAATTTTTTATTTATCTTTTTATTTTTAACTAGCCTATGTTACTCGAAACGATGCAAGGATTGTAACGATACCCCATACATCTAAATTCAGGTTCAGGCGTTTAAAAGTTATGGTGGAATAAATATTCTCACATACATACATACATTTGATTAACCCTGAACACATAACACTCCTTTTTTTGCGGTAGTCGTGTAATAAATAATTATTTTTGTTGATCATCCATCATGGCTTTAGAATGGTTAGACATGAAGATTTTTATTTTTTCGGAGATGTTGAATAAAATCCACGTTAATACCTATTTAAAAAAATATATATAAAAATTAGTACGTTAGTCATCTAGGCGGCTATCACAGCATAAGCGTCGTTTTCTAACAAGAAACTTTCAAGTAATTTTACTTACATGACCTGGGCGGAGTCGCAGTGTACAGCAATATTACTGAACGGGTAAAAACGATAGCGGAAATCACCATAACCACAACAGCGCAAGTTTTGATACATTGTTGTGGGCTCCAACTTATACCCACAAAATGGTTGAGTTTGATCCCAAAAGTACTATATATTTTTCAGCAATATTTATGTGCATAATTCAGCACTCTTTATGGTGTTGCTCATGTTACGTAGGACCGTCCCACATCCTCCCATGGGGGCTGTTGGCAACTAAATGATGGTGAAGGGATAACCAGTAGAAACTAGGTAGTGACATTGATTAAAAAAACCGTATAAAACTGACACTCAAGTGCAATCGCTGACTAAATCGATTAAACACCTTAAGGTCAATCACCATGCACGAGTTAAATAGGTTTTTTTTTCCAACAAAATAATGAATGTAAACTATAGATACTTGAAAAGACGTAGCCCAGTCCCGATCGATGGAAAGAATGGAGGGAGGCATTTGCCCAGCATTATAAAAATAAAAAGAATACTTGGAAAAGGTAGTTATTTGACATTTGTTCAGTGATTTTGTTATTATTCCGGTACTTGGAATGCAACAATAATATCCTTTGTTGAACGTTTATACTAATTATACCTACATACACTATTATTATTTTAAAATAATTATCAATATTTTTAGAATAATCAATTATGGACGGGCCTGTTGGTCTAGTGGTTAGCGGCCCTGACTGCTAAGCCGGAGGTCGTGGGTTCGATTCCCACCCAGGACAAACTTTGTGTGATGAGCATGATTGTTAGTTCTGTGTCTGGGTGTGATTTATCTATAATATGTATGTATTTATAAATTATATAAGTATGTATATGAGTTGTCTGGTTACCATAACACAAGCTCTGCTTAGCTTGGGATCAGATAGCCGTGTGTGAGTTGTCCCAAGATATTTATTATTGTTATTATTTATTATTATTCTTTAAATGAATATGAAATGAAATGAATTTGGAGTGGTATTGTCGCTTCTATACATTTCTATTCTATGGTAATGAGTTTATATTGGCAAACTGTACCGTCAGTGATGTATAGCTTACCTGCCACGTTGGAACTAAACTATTGGTCATTTATTTACTTGATTGGACTATTGTGCATACTAAATGTTGATAGTATTCGCAGGTATGCATCTACAGACTAATGGTATTGTTAGGGCTTTCTATACAAGCTGACTTTTAATTCACCGGCCATCGTTGAAATGGTCAAAGAACTTCCAAATACGAACAACTTTTATAATGATACTAACTCTGAAATACGAGTATGAAAAAAAAAACACTTCCCTACAAAAAAGAAATGAATTTTCAATTTTTAATCATTTAATTTTATTGAATTAAAATTTAAATTTGGTATGGAGTTTCTTTTCCGTTCCAAAAACTCCGCTTTGGAAGGGGCAACTAGATTAAATTACGTTTTCTTGGAAGTACCGTTTAAAAAAGAGCTTTTTAATGGTCTAATATTGAAATTAATAAAATTTGACTTTCATTTACGGTTAGCACCAATGTGACTTTTTCAATAACATGTGCTTATGTATATAATAATATGTACTTTCTAAGCTTATCTTGGACATCACTGACATCGGCGAAGGCGATGCTTAGTGAGTTATCCTGGGCGCCTACCGCCATCTCTTATAACAATATTATTTTAATATTACTTTGTAATTTCTGTTGTTGCATTTTCAACTTTCGGCGCTGATCCGAGCGTTGAAAATCCAACAGTGTGGAAG
This sequence comes from Hoplodrina ambigua, assembly GCA_949774945.1. Lineage (NCBI taxonomy): Eukaryota > Metazoa > Arthropoda > Insecta > Lepidoptera > Noctuidae > Hoplodrina > Hoplodrina ambigua. The sequence goes on from OX458968.1 coordinate 13,992,312, forward strand.
GCAAAGTAATATTAGAATAATATTGTTTTAAGAGCTTGTGGTTGGCCCCCTGGACGTATAATGAATATTAACCTGTAATCACCAACCTGCCTTGAGCAAGCGTGGTGATTAATACTCGTGTCTTTTCTATACAAAAAAAAATAACTTAACCCTGCAGTGGGCCAATAAATAATCGTCTAATATTATTATAACTTTGAAGAACGATTGCAGCTTTACTTGTCTAGACGAAGCATTACAAAAGAAGCTCTGTTTAAGAGCATTTAGAAGCGATGTAATAATAAATATTCTCTGTAGCCTATTTCGCCTACAAAGCGTAAGTAAAGCGTTAAAGATACAAAAATACAAGAAATTATTTCAAGAAACAACTTAGCACAGTCTTTTGAACGCATTCTTGACCTTCAAAAGAGAGTCAAACAATCGTCTCGTCGTTCAAATCTCTACATAATACAAGTCGGCTCTACTCAACTCAACGTAGAGTCAAAAAGTACTTTTATAACAAAAGAATCGTATACGTTTCAGTTCGCGAAGCTATTTGCAGTTTTACGAAAGCCTTTGACCCAAAATGCGAATTTTAATATAAATGTATCGGGTTATACGGTTTGAGAGCCGAAAACAAGGGTAAAGGTAGAAGTGGGGGGTGTATTATTGTATTGAAAGATATAAAATATATCGACGATCGATTTTTTTTAAGTAATCTTTATTTATTAAAGCGGATAGTCGAGATATATGCCTTTGGTCGACTGTTAGAGAATGCCTAAGGCATTAAGTCCGCCTTTGTGCTTTTGTTGCATAATGTTTAATTAAATAAATGTGGACGATATAATGCAACACCTCACGACTTCAGGACCCAGTAATCTAATAATAATTGCATTCCATGGTGCTAGGCAATCTGGGCTTCTCCCAGTTGCAAACATCCCGTTGTGCCTAGAGGCCTAGTTTTGTTCTGTCTCCTGCTTGTTTAGAGGGAAGTGGAAATGATATTTTCTTACTCCTCCGCTGTTCTTTTCTGATTAAATTCGTTGCGGGATCCAATACAGTTGAATCTTTTTCCGGGACTCATCGAGCTTCATTGCCTCGGCGCTATTCTGGCGGTTTCCACTGTTGTTTCTGGCTTTCAGAAGATGCAGTAAAAAATATACAGAAATAAAACTAAATTGACGTATATCTAACGGATAAAATACATGATACATTATAATACTTTTGAAGGACAACATCGTGAGGAAACGCAACTTAATTTCAACAGTTCTAATGAAATGAAAACAACACACAGTGGATTTAAAAAAAGTGTTATTTCACTCCACTTTAAACGGAACACTTTTAATTCCCGAATAATAACTGGCTGGAAGCATATCAAAGAACAATGGAAATAAAAAAAAAAATCTGAATACCATACTACGGAGTATATCCATTCTGGCATCTGTCCAAAAAGTTCTGGAGAGATAATCTTGAAAATTTAGCTGCTCGTACAGACGAGTTGGCGAATGGAAGTCACGTATGTGTGACGTGATGTGCATTCCAGGTAGCCTGGATGGCCAGGGTAAGGAGACTACCCAAGTGTGGGATACCTAGTGGGATTAGCCAGAGAATTGATTAAGTGTTGAGTCCTGGATTGGGTCTTGATTGTGGGAAAATGGATTGTTTTATTTGGTAGATAGCTTTTTTTATAATTCCTAAACGGAACTCATTGCTAGTAGTAAGATAGTTCCCTTTTGCTCATTATTACTTCTCCGTTTTACGTTTCTCTTGGGCTCACTTAAGCCGAAAACTACACACGAGATTAATAAAAAAATATGTCAAACATAATGAACAAAATAAGGTCCATTTTAAAGTTATTCATTTTTTCTAGGAAAAAATGAAAAAAATGCCTGTTTTCAATGAAAATCAATAATTTTTCACAGATTTGATTTAAAGCTCACACATTACAATACAAAAACTTAGCGGACCCGTTGGTCAACTCAGCAGACAGCCAATCGTTGTGGTTGCACACAAAACGCTGTTGTTGTTGACCTGGGTTCAATTTCTAGCAAATCGTTGTTGGGTTGTTCCATTAGGCAGTTGGTGGTATGACACCCCAGTGTCTCAAACAGCACATAAAACCGTTAATACTGCGCCTGATCCCTCCCTAAACGTGTCGACTTGCCGTCAGATCGGACTATGTCAGTGATGGAATAGGGAATGCATCTAAGTTTACGCACACACTTGTGCACTACAATATCCGTATATACAGCTTTCATAACTAGTACTAGTAGTTGAAGTGTCGTGATGGCCCAGTGTTTAAGGCGCCCGCCTCTCATGCATGAGGTTGTGTGTTCAAATCCGGGCAAGTACCAATGTGATTTTTTCAATTCATATGTACTTTCTAAAGTTTATCTTGGACATCATTGGCATCGGTGAAGGAAAAACATCGTGAGGAAACCTGGACTTACCGTTCCACTCAAACCATGTCAGAGGCCCTTGTGGCGGTTTAGAAACTCTGACACAAGGGTGTGTGGGGTCCTAAGGCCTTACTACCCACACGATAAGAAGAAGACATAACTAGTCTCCATTGCCTTTGTGCAAGAAATTCAGTCGAAATAATATATTATATACAAAACGTTTCACGACTTTAGAAATACACCCCTCGAAACATTTGACAAAAAAAAAACCACATTTATCGATATAGCTGATCGGTCCGGTCCCGCCGCCATTTTAGGGAACCGCACATTAAAAGAATGTAACTCAGGTAAATATTTGAATTGGATTCGATACGCAGGACCAAGTAATGTGTTTGATTGATAAAATATTCGGGTTGAAGCACGAATAATTGCTTGAATTTTTCGATACAGTTTTTTCTGTATCGTGTGTGTTTTTATTTTGACGTATTTTTGGCTTGTTTGGTTTAGATTGTCTGTTGATTGCTTTTTCTATTGATACTGATGAAATTTTTTGTTTTTTTTTCATTCATGATTGAGATGGGATTTGGATAAGAATGTTACTATTCAGTTTTACGGTTTCATGGTTTATTGTTTTAATCACTAACTGTTAAAGGTAGTAAACGTGGTGTAAAAAAACACAACACTTAACTATAAATGACGCATACTGTCATTATCATTGGATAAAAAATATCGTTGCAAAAAAACTTTTATTTTTTGAATAAAAAGCGCTATTAATGTATATGTAACTTCGGCTTCGTTAAGGGTCCGATCACACTGTCTGCTAATTGTTAATGTTGTACAACACGCGAAACGCGCGGTTCACGCGTGCTGAATGTTTTTGCACAAAAAGATGACACAATAAGAGAAAATTTGTTTGCCAGGCAAATATATTCAATTTTATTTTAAATCGTATCGCAGGACATACATGGGAAGGGGAGGGGAGAGGTTTGAGAAGCCCAACTTGCTGCTTTGACCTTCAAAATTTAAAAAAGTCACATTGATACATGCTCTGGCCATCTACACGACATTTTGTGTAATGAACAGAAAATCTAATTAAACAACAATAATAACACCAACTTAATAAAATAAAATTTGCCCAGCAAAGTCTCTAAAAGTACACAAACAAACCAAAAACCAGCCCTTTTTAACACATTGCAGTCGGGTATCCAACGACGCGTGACGACACGCAGTCATTTGGGAAACTAACGTTGCGTCAGAAAAACTCATCCCGAAAATGTTTCCCACAGTACAGTTTACTACTCAGTTGTACATACAGCAAAATAGTTTGGTATGAAGAGAATAAAACAAAATGCGTGCAGGTATTACCTGCGAAAATATTTTTTTTATTGCCAAATGCTTCTAATTACACGACTGCCCCAATAAAAGAGTGTTATGTGTTCAGGGTTAATGTATGTTTGTATGTATGTGAGATTCTTTATTCCACCATAACTTTTAAACGCCTGAACCGATTTAGATGTATGGGGTATCGTTACAATCCTTTCATCGTTCCGAATAACATAGGCTAGTTAAAAATAAAAAGAATCCGGTGTGGTCACCGGATTCGTTCACGGATTAAAACGTAAATTAATACCAGCCTCAATTATTATTTTTTTATGACTCTATTCGTGTCTATGTTTATCGTCTAGAATTTGACAAGTAGATTTAAAAAATATAAAACACTGTAAATGAAAGACGTCGTAAAAAAAACTAACGAGTAAACAAAGTACAAATATGTGCAATTTTTGCAGTCGTGTTTTTTAATTCTTTTAATTATTGAAGCTTGTTTACTTACATTTTTGACATTGATTGTCGCTAAGATGAGTTTGAAACTATACATATTTTGATAGTTTCAAAAAACTGGAATTGCCTTTCTGAAATGTTTTGAGGTTATGTTGTTCCGACACATTCGCTGTTTTTTTTTTACTTTTGTTGCGGGATCCTTGTTAGTTGAATAGCTTTTGCAGGACTCGATTAGCTTCATTTCTTTTGCCCTTTTCTCCATAGCTTTTCCCACCATTCCCCATACCCTTAATGTTACCTTCAATAATGCTGAGTTTTTAATTCACAAGTAAAATATTAAATAAACTACGGCAGTACAGCGTGTGCCATTATCAACTGCACGAGACGGATTTTTTTTCTATTAAAAAACTGCTCAAACAAGAAAAAAAAAATACATTACTCCACGATCATAATATTCAAAGTTGCATTCATAATGTAAATTATATATTACATTAACATGACTCCCTTCAACTTTAAAAGATGCGCAGTGAATTAAAAATCAACCTGTAAAACAAAACTGGTACTTAGTTGCCTCTCCACTTTTCCTTTTTGTCGTGTGTACCTGCACTCCGTATACGGGCCCCAAAAAAGGCACGACTGCATGGAAACTTTACCTTCAATGTATCGCAAGCGGCGCGTTTGAGAACAAAATGCACTTCTCTAGTATCCTTTTTTTTCGATTTAGGCGCTAGCGAGTTCGGCAGCTTTGTAAGTTTAGGAAAGGAAGGAAGAGGTCTTATTTTTGAGAATTTTATGAAGTGTTGAGTGTGTTTTGATGTAAGGAATTTTGTGAGATGTTTTTATGTGTTTTCGCCCGCGTTTCATGCATAAGTATTCATGTACTTCCTGACATCGGTAAGGGAAAACATTATAAGAAAACTTGGACTTACGAGTATTATTAAAATTAGTCCAAAAAGCGTCAATCCACTTTGAGCAAGCGCTCTCAATAAAACAAATTTCTCAATTAAGAACATAACCGTATCGAAAGCCGCGATGATATCTAGTGTTAAAGTGTCCCTATTAACACTGGTGTCAGTCTGCAACCAATACTTGAGACGCTTGCGCGCTGATATTCCATACTGTTGAATTACTATGGCGTACCTATTGAAAGTTAGTTTAGAGAGCAGAAGAGATTATATTTTTTTATATTCTGGAAAACTTACAGATCTATTCTATATATTACCTTTATTGGCAGATGTTGTAGGTTATTATTTTCAAGATAATGATTTATTAAATTCATTTATATTATGATCATAATTACCGCATAAGAATCATTTCCATTCTCCATTAGGAATTTCTCATTAGCAGCCTTTGATTCTGGATTTGTGCCCGGTAGATGGCAATAGGCTCGCCTCCTAATACATTGTGCAATAGGCTCGCTCATGGACATGGGAGTTAAAATTAACTGGCGAAATGCGGGTGTACTAATGGGTACACCTCTGCCTGACCCTTCGGGGATTACAGGCGTGATGTTATGTATGTAGAATCATGACGGGCCTGTTGGTCTAGCGGTTAATGGCCCTAACTGCTAAGCCGGAGGTCGTGGGTTCGATTCCCACCCGGGACAAACTTTGTGTGATGAGCATGATTGTTAGTTCTGTGTCTGGGTGTGATTTATCTATAATATGTATGTATTTATAAATTATATAAGTATGTATATCAGTTGTCTGGTTACCATAACACAAGCTCTGCTTAGCTTGGGATCAGATAGCCGTGTGTGAGTTGTCCCAAGATATTTATTTATTTATATTTATTATTTCAAAGACACTATTTTAGTAAGTCTGTCCTCTACACAATACACCATGCACTTTTGAACGTCACTCTAGAAGAAGAATTTAGTTGCCCCTACCAAAAGATAGTTGGAAATCGAATGGAGAAACTCCATACGTAGTTTTAAAAACATTATTTTGTATATTTTCAACGATATAGTTCCCGCCACACTCCCGCTCGCCAAACTATAGCCCCGTATTGTCCAACATCTAAACTCTAAGATACTATCAAAGTTTCCAATGCAGTTGAGTCGGTAACTTAGGTAACTTGATAAATAACTGTATAATACTCAGTAGCGGAGTGTTACGACTAACTTAGTGATGGTCAGTTAGTCTTACACTTCATTGAGTTTAAATTGGTAGCGTATTGAGTTTGTTGGTTTGTGTTAAAATTATAACAAAGTTTGTGACGATTTAAGATAGTAAATCGTCTTGTCGTCAATCGTCGTAATCGTCATCTAATTGATTAGATTTTAGGTGAGAGCTTAGTGCTCAGTAAGTCTATATTTTACATTGTTCGATCTTCCTGAGGTCACTTAGATGCGATTTCCTTCTGATGAAGTAGTAGTAGTATTTCTCAGTAGCAGCCTCGGAGTCTGGATTTGTGCCCGGTTGATGGCAATAGGCTCGCCCCCTATTACATGGGACTTAAAACATAACTGGCGAAATGTGGGTGTACTAATGGGTACACCTCTGCCTAACCCTTCGGGGATAACAGGCGTGATGTTATGTTATGTTATGAAGTAGTAGTACCCTAAACTAGGTACTTTACAGACGAAACAACTTTGATCTCCGAATAGTAGCAATATGCAACTCACACGAAACTGTTTATGACTATTTAAAAATGGTGTACAGGCTAGACATTTTTAAATAGTTGACATTTCCACAGAGTATATTTATCTATTGTTGCTAAAACAAAAATTTAATTAAGTTTATTAGGCTGTTCCCATCCAAGAAATGGGTTTTTTCCTATGTTGTATTAAACATTTTACGGCGGTACGGAACCCTTCGTGTACGAGTCCAACTCGCACTTGTACCGTTTTAAAACCTTATAAACAGAAGAGAAAACAGATCTTTTCATAGCAACAACCACTCTATTACCATCATTAGCGCCATGACACCCGGTAAAAATGAGTCCACATATTTTAACTCACGTACACAAGGCAAAATCTAGTTACATTAAGCGGCTACTAAAACAAAATGGCGCTGACCATAATCCCTTTGTATGTATGACAGATGTAAGCATGGTTTTAGTATAATGGGACATAAGACAAGAAGATTTAGTAATAGTGGTCGTTAGGAAAGACGGTGATAGTCTTTTGTTTTGTAAGAGGAAAATTGTTTGGAGAAAGTTTTCTATGTCAGAACGTTGTGCTTGATTTCCCCGGCGGTATAAGCAGAGACACTTGTATACGTTTCGCCAGTTCTCTTTAAGGAATAAGCGGCAGATTTTTCCACACAATAGTCACAGTCACATAAGTTGTTCGGATCCGAAGGTTGGGACCGTAGATAAAAAAATATATAATGAAAATAATACCTATAATTTATTAAAATATTTTGGTATTTCATGCAAAACGGTTCGTATGATTATCTAGGATAGTGCTTAATCTTTTGAAAGTAAGATTATGTGCACTATCACTTTAAAGTTCAGATCCGATGGTCGGGTCCGATGGTTGGATCCGATGGTTAGATCCGATGGTTGGATCCGATGGTCGGATCCGATGGTCGGATCCGATGGTTGGATCCGATGGTCGGATACGATGGTTGGATCCGATGGTCGGATCCGATGGTTGGATCCGATGGTCGGATCCGATGGTTGGATCCGATGGTCGGATCCGATGGTTGGATCCGATGGTCGGATCCGATGGTTGGATCCGATGGTTGGATCCGATGGTTGGATCCGATGGTTGGATCCGATGGTTGGATCCGATGGTTGGATCCGATGGTCGAATCCAATAGTCTTATCCGTTAATCGAAAATTCAGTGCAAATGAATTGTAGTAAAGCTTTCTATCAGTAAAAGATTTGTAAACGAACCAGTACTTTACCAGTCTTTACAACTGTAAACAATGAACAAAAATAGTTCACACAACATACCACAAAAATAATACGGTGTACACAACGACACATCCATTCAAAAATTTTAACCTTCATTCATTCACTCGTTCGTTCAACCAACCAATCTATTCAGTTCACCGACCAACCCCACAAAAATAAACTAATAACACCAATTCAAAAGCACACCACATTCAAATTAATTTCAAACAATTCTGAACAAAACAATAAATTAAATGGCGTTGGACTTAAATGAGCAAACCGCAAACATTTAAATGCTTAGCTAACTTGCAGTAACGACCGGTTGTTGTAACCAATGATTGTGATTGTAGCGTTTAGTTGAAGTAAACATACATTAGTTTATAGATAGGCTATAATACGCGCCACGAAATATTAGACTTGACAAGCGTCAGTATTGGACAGGTTGCGCAGGTATGGATTTAGGAAATAGTTATCCATAGTTTGTGTGTCTATTTAGAGATTTTTCGATGACTTCGTCCGTGTAAATACCGGTCAACGTAGATGAAAAATAGCCTATGTTCTTTCTTGGGGTTCAAACTTGCCCTGTACCCAATTTTATCAAAAACAGTGCAGTAGTTATTTGTGACAGCGTAATGGACAGAGTTATTTTCGCTTTATAACATTAGCTTTTGCAGGTGACTTTGTACGCATGAATGTCGATTATCACAGGCGAGGAATAAAAAAGTAGCCTATGTCCTTTCTTGGGGTTTAAACTTATACCGTACCAAATTTCATCATAATCGGTGCAGAGGTTTAGCTGAAACCGACGGACATATATATGTTACTTTCGCTTTTATAATATAAAAGTATTAATAGCAATACTGGTTTGTAATCCGTCTCCAAAATGTACTCGAAGTCTTTTTAAGTGCCTTTTATATACACGCGTCTCTAAGGACCAGCGGATATGAAGATTACATTCAATGTAGTCTCACAGAAACTTTAAAAAGCCGTCTCTCTCAAGTCTTAAAACGACCTTGTAAGATATCCTACTTCTAGGTAATTAAAATTAAAACACTTTCTTGCTCCAAGAAGCGCTACGTAATACACGTACTCGTAGCTACTGCTACGCGTATCGTAGCTGCTACGAAATTAAGTCTCTTTGGCGTAGCACGCTCGTAGCGTTGAAATTAGTTTTAAATGCTACATAAAACTTGGTTCAGGGCTTTTTGATGAAAAATTGGATTGGAAAAATGCATTTATCAGTGATGGGTTCCTGTCAAATGTGTGCATCGCCGCGTTGTTACTGATGGTTATTGATCTATCCATCAGACTGTTTTTTTTTTGTTAGGAACTATTTTATAGAATGTTTTAAAAAAAAAAATGTTATATATCAAGAATATTTGGTTTGTTCTTTTATTGGTAAAGTGTAAATTATAGTTTATTATAAGTTCATAAATTACATTTTTTTTAGTTAATTATGACCAGATTCATGATGGGGAATAGGTTTTAGGCTATATGACCCAAGGGAGTGGAACAGTACCTAAAAAATTACCTCAACGCGGGTGAAAAATCACGCAGACGAAGTCGCGGGTAGAAGCCAGTATAGAATAGTGCTGTAAGGAACCATGAACTCAATAAATTTAATATTATTATAAATATATTATATAAATTTAAATTATATATTTTTTTTTACTAAAATAATATTATAATTTTTTTTATAAAATTACATTATTAAATTGGGACTGTACCTAACATAGTTTGTTAAATGGCTATACTAACATTAATAAGGGCTAAGTATGTCCAATAAAAAGAAACGAGTTTTTATTTATATTTATTTTTTCTATAAAAAAAATCCTTGCCTAGAAAAATACACCCTGTATACACTATCACATTATCCTATATTTTAACATGCATCATTACACCAAATACACAATCAACACTCACCTTTAATAAAAAAGTACTTCAAGCAAGATGTACAGTCAGCAAAAGAGATAGGTATGCAGGCTCGTCAGAGACAGTTAAAGTTTTCTTAGAAACCGATGGCTGTTTTCAAACGTAATTTAATTTAAAAAGTAAATAATAAACAGTTCATTAATTAAGTTAAGTTTCAATCGAAGACATCCAACGGTTTCTAAGAAAACTTTAACTATATCTGACAACCCTGGACACTTATCTGTTTTGCTGACTCGCAAGCTACGCTGCATAAAATATTTAAGGTAGTGTACCCAAGTTACTTGACGACACACACATAAATATTAAACAACATGGAAGTAATATAGCGTGCATCTCATAATAGATGGAGTATCTTGCCGAGGACTAGCTAAATTTCCTTTGCCCTGTTAGGGGGCCATCCATAAAGTACGTCACATGAATATTATAATTTCCCCCTGTCCTTATCACTGGTGATCCTATTCTTGAAAATAACATAAAATAAATTAAAATAAAATAAAATGTGTTTTCCCCTTTTATGAGGCATTTTGTGGAGAAACTGGTTTCGTTAGTGACTCATACTCAAATTCTTGTCTTAATTTATGTATATACATATTGTGTATATACAATATGTATGTAAAAAAAATATGTATTTTGTTTAATTATAATAATATGTATGTAAATATTGTTAGTAAAGTACCTTATAAGGTACTTTACTAACAATATGGATCTCTGTCATCTGATTATTTAAAATAAATTATTATAAAATTATTAAATTCATGAGTCGACCCCTGTGATGTGACATCACATATTTAAAACTGATGTTTAATTGATAAATATAAAACATCAGTTAAAATTTTTTAAATTCATTTTTTTAGTTTTAATTCGTAACTGACGTGGTTGATGGCAAACGACCAAGAGGCTACAGCCCAAAAAGTTAGGCAGATTAGATAGATACGCTCCATACTGGACACCAAATTGCACGTTGCACTACATGACTACATGAAATATCCAATGGGAATCTCGCGACCCTCAGTCATGAGCAATACAATGCGAGGGGCAGAATAAATCCTCCATAAAGTCAAACAATTTAATTTTTTTAGTTTTTTGCTATACTGTTAAAGTTTTACGTTTTAATACTTCAAATATTGTCATGTAACGTCACGAAACTTAGGAACCTCCCATCCCTTGTTACACAATGTGACACTTCGTTGACCCCCTCCCCTTCCCTTGACGTGTGACGTAATTTATGAACGGCCCCTTATATTATACCTTAATGAATGTTAGAGAAGCTGAATATTGTAAACAGCAGCTTATTCTTTGTCAACGTTAATCCTTGTCTGTGGTCACTTTTTTGCTTTTTTTGTAGCTTGAAAGAGATGGTCTGAAAGATATTAAAATTCATTTTTGTACGGAATAAGTAAGTGGACCATAGGCGTTCAAATTAATTATAATATATATTATAGTTATAGTTTTTGGACTTAAAATAATTAAGTCTTGGTATTTGCTTCTTTTAAGTCCGAGATAAACTAAGAAAGTACTTCGAAACCGATGGGCCATCACGACACTTTTAGAATTAAAAAAAAAAGCTTCAACTTTTAGAATAATTACTATAGATTTAAAAATTTTACACCAACGTTGATCAGTATCATCCAAAACACTAGACAGTGCAATTACTTCGACCACTTACAACTCTGCCCACCCCAGTTGGTACGAGGCGTGACAAATAGCACTAATTCCAGTGAGGTTGGGAGCAACCGCGCCATTACGATGAAGAGTGTGTGAGCGAGCGCATTTGTCAATCGTGCTGATAGAAGACGGCATTTATGATTTTTTGGGTATTTTTTTCGAAAAAGGGACGAAATTTAATTATTACCGATATCATTTTTCCCGAAATACAGAGGAATTCTCCTCCCTTACCAATTGGTAGAAGAATTGTGTTGGTTTTCTAACTAATATTCTATATTAATACCCTAAAAAAAAGATCACCTCGCCGCACTAAGACCACCTATTACCACGCCGACCACACCACACCACTATCATCACCAACACTCATAACTATTCATCCCCACTCATTCAATAATCCCCACTCGATCACTTACACATGATTTCTCGAACAAAAAAATATATTTGACAATCGCACATAAGCTGCTGTCATTGGTTATTAATGTTTCAGTCAACCAATCAACCAAGTGTCGTGATGGCCCAGTGGTTAAGGCGCCCGCCTCTGATGTATGAGGTTGTGGGATCAAATCCGGGCAAGTACCAATGTGAATTTTCCAATTCATATCTACTTTATAAAGTTTATCTTGGACATGACTGGCATCGGTGAAGGAAAACATCGTGAGGAAACCTGGACTTACTGTTCCACTCAAACCATGTCAGAGGCCCTTGAGGCTGTTTAGAAACTCTGCAATAGGATGTGTGGGGTCGTAAGACCTTACTACCCACACGGTAAAGAAAGAAAAGTCAACCAATCACAGCAATTTCAGTCATTAAGATCAAGAGTGTATTTTAGCACTCAAACAGCAACTTGTTTCAATTTCACTAATGCAGTTACGTCTAGTTGAACTTACTCATCATCATCTGCCTAGCCTTTTCCCAACTATGTTTGGGTCGGCTTCCAGTCTAATCGGATGCAGCTGAATACCAGTATTTTACATGGAGCGACTGACTATCTAACCTCCACAACTCAGTAACTGGGTAATACGATACCCCTAGGTAAGACTGGTTGTCAGAGTTTCAAGCTTCTGATGACTCGTAACGACTGTCAAAGATCAACGTATGACAGCCGGGACCAACAGCTTAACGTGCTTTCCGGTGCACGGAATGATGTCAGTAATGCCTAAGATAAACTTTAGAAAGTACATATGAATTGAAAAGTGACATTGGTTAGTTGAACTTACCACATCTCTGAATTATTTACAGCCAGTCGTTAACCGCTTTGAGTAATACCAGTGCAATGATTGTTATCGCTTAACAAAAACCGAGCTAGGTACAAATTGCACTCATTTGAGTGCGGTTAAGAGGAGCACCGTGCTATAACATTGTAATGGGGGGTGAGAACGAATTTGTCGAACGCGATTTAAAAGTATAACCTTTTGGAGGCGGTTAAATAAACGGATTTTGTTATTACGACTAGCTTTCGACCGTGTAAAATTTCTTACGGATCTCCAATTTTTACAATAGTCAAATATAGCCTATAGCAGGCAAGGGTAACGAAGCTTCGTATTAGTTAAAGAATTTTCCAGAGATTAAGGCGTTCAAACAAATAGACTCTTCAGCTGTATAATATTAAGGGCTAATTTTTCAATCGTCAGATATCTCCTAACGGAAGGATAAAAATGGCGATTTGACAGCTTTTGTATAAAAAATGTGTCAAAATGTCATATTTATTCTTTGAATTAAAGTTAGTTGACTATTGAAAAATCAGCCTTAAGTATACAAGTATAGATTTGCAAAATTGACATTCATAGTCTTAAAACTAATTAAAACGTGTGTTTTTTTTTGTATAAAGACGGGCGTTGCCTAGTCTTTAATAAGCTGACAGTCGCTAGATAAAAAATACTGTTAAACTACGCCTGGAAGCAGACCCTAACATAATTATCAAAGGCGCTACTAATGATACTAATCCTCTTATCACTAAACAAAAAAGGTAATATCTCAACATTGCCAGATACATGTACAACTCTGCCAACAGCCAATATAATTATATAAGGTACTTACAATCCTGCAACAAATTTGCCATTACCAAAAATTTGTAGGTACAAATTGCACTCATTCAAGCGTGGTTAAGAGCAGTGCTATACATTCGAAGGTACCTACCTAATATAACATTGTAATGTGCGGTGTGAACGCATTTGTCAGACGCGATGGGTGAGGTTTTCGCTGAGTGGCGCAAAAATGGCGCATTATTTTTTACGCGATTATGTTGTATGTGTTTTGGGGTGATGCGTAGGTATTTTTTACATGATGTGTAACTAGGTACTTTAAGTTTGAAAGGGTTTTTTTATCATAATTCCTGAGGAAACCCAGACTGAATATCACACACTCATGATATTAATCGAAAAACGAAAAGCGAATTGAAAATGGCGCCGCTTAAGACGCCCTCTCTTTTTTTCTAAACTGTACTATTGAAATACCGTCACACACTTCTTTGTTTGGCCACCATTTTGAATGATTTACTAAAATGGCGCCAGTTATACCCACGTGTTTTAAACGCTTAATACGAAGTTTTAAAACCCTACTTTTAATAGACTACCCTCTGGAAAAGACATACGTCATAACAATTAAAACAAAATGGCATCACAGAAAACAAAAGCACAAAAATATAATTACGTTCAAAGCATACAACTCATAACACATGTTATTCCACACAAAGATTTAGACAACACACCTTTATATAAAATTAACGTAGCGCTGTAAAATGTAAAATTTAATCCTCTGAGCTGGATTAAATTGTACATACGAAACAACAATGTCGAAATGGGCAAATCCGGAGATGTGAGAGCAAAATCTGGGCAAAACCTGCCTAAATTTACCAGTCATTGGAGGCAAAAAAAAAAACAGTTATAAATGATCATTAAAGTGATGAGCATGCAAAAAACCGTGAACAATATGTTGTATGTTTTTTGTTAGCCTAAACTGAATTTTATTTTTTCACAATTAGGTTCCATTATACATTCAATAATTTCCAGTATCCATTATTTGTCGACACGAACTAAACCATATCGAAATATATGTAATTTTTATTTGTCGCCGATTCATTTAAAATCCATTCTCTTATGTTAGTTTGAACCGTGTGCATAGAACTGTTATATGAATATAGAATTAGTTTGGCATAATTATTTAGAGGATGTTAGTAAGTTCATTTAGCAGAATTATGCTCTTATAAACAAATAAATCGCTCGTTTCAACAAGAAACTCCACAAATATAAAATACCACGATTTTTGCATCCAAGCTCAGTTTTCCACAATAAGAACTTATTTCTAACAAGACTCATACACAAACGTCCTCTATCAAATCTTATAGCCTTTTACATAGCATACACAGATTACCCAATCGCATTCACTCAAGTTAGGGATGGTCAACCTTTGGTAGAATTACCATAAATAGAGAATAATGAAACAAAATAAAAAGTGTATTTTATAGACATCTTTGTATTAAATTGGAATAGTTGGTTCTAAATTCAAATATTTTTTTAGGTAGTCATATTTTGTTAAAATGTTTATATGCTTTTGTTATGACAATATTGAATTTATGTTATTACTTTTTATTTTAGCTCAACATTACTTTAAGCAAAATATAGCTAAGTAATTCATAATAACTAAAAATACGTCGACTTTTTTTACAAGTTAACGCATTCATTCTTTTTCCATAAAAGTCGAAAGCTACCTAACAAAGTGTCAAAGCATATTAATGGATACTTCAAGAAGTGAAATCATCTAGTTACTATTTTTGTCTCTTATAATTATGAAGTCCAAAGACTGTTTTTTAATATCCTAATAAATTTAAATAAATAATCTGACTTTGACTTAAACCAATAAAAAAGATTGACCATCCCTGCAAGACGAAATACAAACAAAAAAAAAATCTCCTTTAATAATACTTCTAAGAGAAATTGGGTCAATGCTCACATTTGGTCAGACACACGCGATTCCCTACTAATGCTGGCATTATGCTGATTGCTTGCTCTTTCTATGTTGAATAAAAACTTAGTATTTCTAAAGGAATATTTTTTTGGGGTAAAAAGGAACGTTTTTTGTAACAGCTGTTGCCTTAGGGACTGTTTTGGGGAGATAGTCTGGGTTGTGTGTGTTATTGAGTTCCTTTTTAGGTTATTCAGACTCTTTAATATAAGCTTTATAGATCTTGATAAAAAAGGATATCGTGTTTGTAATCTAAGGGATGTACTACAAATATTATGAAGTAGTGTCTTAACATAACATCACGCCCGCACGCACGCACCCTTGGTGTGTACTGTAGTCACTTGGCGTGACCTGGTACCGGGATATATAATTATTATTAAAAGACTTATTGTTCATCCAACTTCGTGTATTCACTTTTAATTAAATTATCTTTATTAATACTAAATCTATGTCTAGGCTTGACAGCCGCTGACACCCGGTCTGTCTCTATTCTAAAATCAAAGTCATACTTATCTCATATTAAGTAGTTTTTATATGGCTCAACCAGCCAGGGTCTCTACAGTACCTATTAGTATGTTTAAGTCCCGTGTAACAGGGGCAAGCCTACTGCCATCGACCGAGCACAAATCCAGACACCGAGGCTGGTACAGAGAAATTCCTGATTGGAATACCCACTAACACTTTGCCCGACCTGTAAATTGAACCCAAAACCTCATACTCAGCAGCCACGCTTTGCTATTACTAGATCAACGAGGCTGTCAACGAGGCATCGAGGGTTTATCTATATATTCAATAAAGTAGAGAGGAATGCAGGGTCGTCAGATATAGTTGTAATTTTCTTAGAAACTGATGGATGTCTTTGATTAAAACGTAACTTAAGTAATTAATTTTTTATTATCTACTTTCTAAATTAAATTACATTTGAAAACATTCATCGGTTTCTAAGAAAACCCCAACTATATCTAACGACCCTGCATACCTATTTCTTTTGTTGGCTGTACCTATTAAATACATAAACTCACGCCTTTTTCCCATGGGGGTAGGCAGATACAGAACGCCACCTGCTACGATCCTTACATACTCCTTTCGCCTCATCTACGTTCATACATCTCGTCATACAAGCACGCTGGTTACGAGTACTCCTACTACCTATTAATATTTGAAAAAATATTTTAATTTCTATATCATACTCATCATCTTTGAGTTATACGCCCTAGCCTAGAAACTATGAACAACTTGACTGTAGGCCTCGCCAACGTGATCCTCCTCTCAAATTACGAGATCAATATTCCGAAGTATCCAGAAAATGTTATATCTGCCTAAGACGTTAACATCTTTCTTCGACAACGATATCAAATATCAGTGATCAAAGCCTGGATAAGTGTTCGTTAAATGTAATTAATTAATTAATTAATATTACATCATCTGTGAACGCTTCAGATATCACGGAAAGAGGATGCTGTTTGATCAAACGAGATTATGTGATGTGTCAAGTGGTTTTGCGCAGCTTAAATATGGGGGTGTAAATATGGGGTGTAAACAGATACATTACATAGCATAGAATAATTATAATAATAATTTACACCTGCCATGCCAGGTTATCTTTTTGCCACCTTCGGTTGACTGTTATAGAATGCTTAAGGCATTAAGTCCGCCTTTGTAATTTTAGTTACATAAAGTTTTAATAAATCAAGAAATAGCCGTTAACTACGCCAACTGCCTATTAATATAGGTAACATAACATCACGTCTGTAATCCCCGAAGGATTAGGTAGAGGTGTACGCATTAGTACATCCAAATTTCGACGATATGTTTAAGTCCCATATTATAGTATGCAATATAAGTAATTTTGGGCGCAAAAAGACTAGATAGGGAGGTAGTTTATAGTTAGTAGACGTCAGCTATGAAAGGATTTTCCAAAATTCACCCCCTAAGGGGATAAAACGGGGGTTCAAAGTTTGTATGGAGAAACCTACTTTGACGAGGACGAAGTCGCGGGCAGAAGCTAGTAAGTAACATTAAGCAAAAAAATATATATTTTTTTGATGCTTAGAATGTTTTTGGTATTTAAATTTTGGTTATAGGTAACGTTCAAAACTTGGTACAAAGAAATTGGAAAGACCTTCACTTACCTACTACAAAAACGATTGCAATGATGGAAAGAACAATCATGCCCCCAACGGGGCCAACGCCTGCCGGGGTTGCGGGACGTCTTAACAGGATACCGTGGCCCCGGAACGTAAAGGGCAACAGAATGAACAGGGTGGTTTTTTAGTCAGTAAAAGTCTGACAGTCCCTTCCGCCCCACCCAGAGCGGAAGGAGTCATTTGATGATTTTTACCACCTCAAAAAAAAAAAAAAAAAAATGATGGAAAGAACAATCATGTAATCTTTAAAAAGTGTATTTTTTCACCTGATTTATGTACTACAACAATAGTAAATATTTTACCTTTCATCTTTAACTGCAGATGCAACTGAATCAGCCCGACTATAAGACAAGGGACAAAATATAATTTGCTTTACCTTGATTTCAATTAAAAACTAAAAATTCCTTTTCGTTTGTTCCTGTGTCGCTACTGCATAAAACTGTCCAATACAGTTTGTATGCTGGTCCATCCGACGCGCAGTGAAAGCATTTCATTCATTACTATCTTTTGATGAACGCCATTCCGTGTAGCGTCACTTGCTTGTCCCTATCACACAATAGAGACAGTTCAGTTTTAAATATGGCTCAGGTAAAGTTTGTAGTTTTAAGTTTTAACTGTGTTTTACGAGTAGTTGTTAGTTTTGCTAAAAGGTTTTAAAAATATTTTTTGTTTTGTGTGCTGTGACGTTTTCGAGGTTAAAAATATGGTTTTCGATAAACTGATACTGATACGTATTATTAGTGCACAGTTGTGTGCGCAAACACAGGTACACTCCTTCTTTTCTCACTCTCATAGTCCGATGAGATGGCGATCCGGTACGACCGGGTTTAACCTCCAATTCTAAGCCTCGACTGCCACGTTGGTCTAGTGGTAGCAAAACGCAACTGCTGAGCATGATTTCTTGGGTTCGAATCCTAGGTCGGGCAAAGTGTTATCGGGTTTTCCATCAGGAATTTCTCAGTAGCAGCTCCGGAATCTGGATTTGTGCCCGTGTGATGGCAATAGGCTCGCCCCCTTTTACATGGGACTTAAACATAACTGGCGAAATGTGGGCGAATTAATTGGTACACCTCCGCCTAACCCTTTGGGTATTATAGGCGTGATGTTATGTAATTCTAAGCCAATCCTATCAATTAAAAACATTTAAAATCTAGTCGCGATCTCATCACAGCGACAATCAATGTCAAAAAATGCTGGAAAATTAGATACCTACATTTTTAACAGAGATTTATTAGATTGCGAACGTTCCTTAAAGTTTGTAGATTTATCCCATAGGCGTATGATTGTCCTACAACAAATGTGCTCAAGGTCAAGAAAATCAGCCGTCAAGCCAATAGATTCTACCATTTAATACTGTCAATCAATCCTTCAATAAAATCAATCGCTTTCTATTAATTCTTGATTGACAATTCGAATCCAGACGCGTCTGGAATCTAGAATAATCTTGAGTTCTAGACAAAATATCACACTAAGTAGTCTTGACAAATGAGAACTGTACTTGGTATGAAATGCCGTCTAATTGGTTCCATCAGACGCTTGCTGAGCTGTCAAACGATTTTTGGTCGAATAAGTACTAATTGTGTGGATTATAGGGTTCAATTTATCGAGTCAATTTTGAGTGACAATGCTTTTGATTATATGATTGACATGCAATCACGAGAACATGCATTTATCGTATTAAATATTCTGTCAGTGAAACTGGTTAATGTTTCAACTGCGTTTTCGTTCAGATTTCATTTTAGTCAGAGGTCGTTACTGCATATCATTACGACTGTAATCCCCGAAGGGCTAGGCAGAGGTGCACCGATTAGTAAGCCCATATTTCACCGGCTATATTTAAGTCCCATGTAGTCCCCAAAGGGGCGAGCCTTTTGCCAAAATGGAACTCATCCTCTATAATATGTGTATATTCATACTTAACCATATTAATCCTTAGTAATATCATAAATGCGAAAGTAACTCTAAGTAAGTCTGTCTGTTTGTCAGTCTGTTCTGCTTTCACGCCTAAACCATTGACTGATTTTTATGAAATTTGGTACGAGATAAATTTGAACCCCAAAAAATGACATCGGCTACTTTTCATTAAGCAACTTCATCTGTGTCCGCGATAACCGACTTTTTCACGGACGAAGTCGAAGGCAAAAGCAAGTTCTCGATAAACAGACAAGTTTCCATATAATTCTAAGGTCCTTTTAGATCAATAACATCATATTAGTTACAACATTTGTACATAAAGGTGTGTTCGACAAAGGTCAAGGTCAAACCAAGCTTAAAATATAATGTGGAATGTTAATCCATATCTAGATGGAGTCCTACTCTTGAACTTGTAGCCAATAAGTAATTGGCTTGATTGAATGGCTCATTCTGAGAATACAAGAGAGCTTAACATTGAAGTTTTAATTGGTATTAATAAGACCTAGCTTTTACATACATACATACATAAACTCACGCCTTTTTCCCAAGGGGGTAGGCAGAAACTACAGAACGCCACCTGCTACGATACTTACATACTCCTTTCGCCTCATCCACGCTCATACATCTCGTTATACAAGCACCTAGCTTTTGTTAAAGTTTAGTCGAAACGTTTGACTGCCTCGTTGGTCTGGTGGTCGCAAGCGCGACTGCTGTGCATGAGGTCTTAGGTTCGATTCTCAAGTCGGGCAAAGTGTTATTGGGTTTTTCCATCAGGAATTTCTCAGTAGCAGCCTCGGAGTTTGGATTTGTGCCCGGTTGATGGCAATAGGCTCGCCCCCTATTACATGAGACTAAAAAAAAAACATAACTGGCGAAATGTGGGTGTACTAATGGGTACACCTCTGCCTCTGCCTTCGGGGATTACAGGCGTGATGTTATGTTTTAGTCGAAAATCTAAATTATGGTAGGTATAAGATTGGTTCTTTGTTTTTCGAATGTCTTTCCAAGGTATAAGGTAAATGTTAATGCAAATATGACTATAAATGATAGAAGCACTACCGTCAATTTTTCTAATCAATTTTGGAAATATTTGTGTGTTTCGTCAGCAAAGAGTTGTCAGACATTACATAAACTATTCATATTTAATACTGCTTCATTGGTCTAGTGGCTGCAAAGCGCGACTATTGAGCATGAGGTCTTGGGTTCGATTCCCAGGTCGGGCTAAATGTTATTGGGATTTTCTGTCAGGAATTTCTCAGTAGCAGTCTTGGAGTCGGAATTGTGCCCGGTTTATGGCAGTAGGCTTGCTTTAAAAAAATATAACTGGCGAAATGTGGGTGTACCTACTAATGGTTACACCTCTGCCTTACTCTTCGGGGATTATAAGCGTGATGTTATATGTTATAAGTGGCTTTTCCTTTACCACTAAATATCAAAGAGACCAACACTATGTGTTCACTAACGTCCAACAAAAAGCCATTAACAATATCACTTACAAACAATTACTAAACAAAAGTACAAGTCTGAAGCCAACCACCTTATAGAACATTAAATGTTCAAAACCAAGCCACAAATCATCCATAATTACCAATAACAGTCTATAACCACTGCAAAAGGATCCTTTGTATCGCCTTACCAATTATGGAAGAGGAAAACAGTCTCAAAAATAATAACAAGTAAGAAACAGACGGACATAAGACACTCACCGAAGGGAAGATATTAAAACGAAACCCTTAGCCTTTTATTGTCACATGTTAGAGATAAGGACGGTTGCAAGCGAACGATTTTGTGACCGCGAATGTCCGATATTGTCGGTGATTTTAATATTACGTTTGATCGCGTTAGACTGTAAGGAGGCCATTGTACTGTCTTCAGCAATTTTTCAAACACTATGCAGGGTCATTGAAAATTAACCAGAAACCTGAAAATTCATTTTACTCATCATTATTAACAACTTTTACTATGAGATAACAGAACCGTGAAATCGTGAAAAAAAACAGCTGTTTCATACAATTACGAGCGTGTTGTAAAGCATTTTTGTAGGAAGCTGCTGATTTAAAAAAGAAAAATAAAGGTTTGTTAACACGATGTGTCTTTAAACATCATTTTGCAGTGAGTTTAAATTTATAATACTTTTTACAAATTATGCTAAAGTAGTATTTATACTAGGTTCATCGCATTCACGTGGAATCCTTTATAATCCTGTATAAAAATAAATAAATAAATAAAACATTTATTTCAAATTAAAAGAGTAAGTATGGAGTTTCTTGCCCATTTTTCTCCGAAACTGCCTTTTAATAGGAACAGCTCTGCATCTCACCACAGAGCTATCTACGTTTTGGAACAGGCAACTAGCTTCAACTTTTTGACTAACTGCCTGACGTGTCAGTTCAAAACTGTCTGGAAATGTTTAGATTGAAAATAAATTCCTGGAACCAGGTGCAATTAAAATGACTGATAGTGAGAACTTGTATTTCAAGAATGTCAGCGTACCTCCAAAGAATCTGACAACCAAACCGGAATGTCGACTAAGCGCGACAAGACATCAAATGCTTTTGACATGCCAAGCAGTCCATTTCAAATATTTGATGTTTGCAATAAGCTAGTGCTGCATTTAAAGAATCCATTCAGTCAGTTTACAAAATCCACTATTTGCTAGTGAAAGTCCCGTCAAATCAGTCCAGCTTTTTTGGAGCAACAGACAGATAGGTAGGCAGGAAGAAAAAATGTTTTAAAGCATTTATATTTATTTGCATGTATTGAGTATTATTTTAGATGTTGCACTTCGTTTTCTTGATACTTACAGCAACAGTTGTTTAGGTACTTAAAAGTGCTATCATATGATTTTCTTCTTTTTTGCCGTGGAAATCCTCATAGACTTCCTCTGTTGTGGGGATAATGGAGGGGCCCGCCGTGTCTCTGCTTATGACCGGGATGCGAGTACTGTTGTTCGTCAATTTATAAACATGTATTTCTCACAATAAGTGAATCGTGACTGCCTCGTTGGTATAGCGGTCGCAAGCGCGACTGCTGTGCATGAGGTCTTGGGTTCAATTCCCAGGTCGGGCAAAGTGTCATTGGGTTTTTCCATCAGGAATTTCTCAGTAGCAGCCTCGGAGTCTGGATTTGTGCCCAGTTGATGGCAATAGGCTCGCCCCCTATTACATGGGACTAAAAACATAACTGGCGAAATGTGGGTGTACTAATGGGTACACCTCTGCCTAACCCTTCGGGGATTACAGGCGTGATGTTATGATGTTATGTTATGTAAGTGAATCGTATTTTTACTTTTAAGAAACAAATGTCTCAAACCGTAGATAACAAAAATCTATCGTGTGCGTATGTCCTAAAAGAAGGGTACCCTTCAATCCTTATACAGTTTTTGGGCGTGTGAAAGAACATGGAAGGTTTCTTTTAATATCTGACGGGTTGATCTGGGTATTGGATCATTGTAGATGTTTTTGACATGAGCGGCATTGTATGGGTTGAAACTGACAATAGCTTATTTATATTTAAGCCATTATGTTTTGGACATGTATGGTCTGTATCAGTAATAACCTTTGACGAATTATTATTTCCAAACTTAATAATATAATACCAGCCTACTATTGTCCCAGTGTAGGGCAACGGGCTTTTTTTTCATACAGAGAAGACACGAGCATTGATCATCACGCTTACTTAAAGCAGATTGGCGATTGGCGACTTCTGTTAACTACAAGTTGCTTTCAAAGATGTCCATGATATCCAAAATAAATCCACATATGATTTAAAAAGTCACATTGGTACTTGCCCGGTATCGGATCCGCAACCATGCATCAGAGGCGCCGCCTTAACCACTGGGACATCACGATAAACGATCACGATTTTTAAATATAAAGCTCAGTAGCAGTGACTTCGTATTCTTCTTCTTCTTCGTGATCGTCATCTTTCTGCCCTTGTCTCATGTTCCTTAGAGTCAGTGCAACACGTTTTCTTCTTTCATTGCATCCAGTCAGCCGTCATGCTATCACTGACTTCCTTTTCTTTCATATCATTCTTCACGAAGTCCATCCATCTTTCCTTTGGCCTCCCTCTTTCTCTCTCTCCATCCATCCACATTCATATTCATAAGTCTTTACAGTGAACTCTTGAAAAAAAAAATAAAACAGTCTAAAAATATTTCAAAACCGAAATTGGATCACTCGTCACCATAGTCCCTAAACGAAGCTTAAACGACTTGATAAAAACTGTTCACCCAGCACGTTCTACCGGAAAAAACATCCCCTTCAAAGTTATACGCATATAAATATGAATATGTCCCATAAAACATGACACCAATAATTCTGAGTTAGCCACATCGAATCTTTGCTATAAATCTGCCAAGCTGATGGCGTGCGGTTACTCCTAAATTATGACTGCGGTCCACGGAGGATTAATTTTACGTTTTAAAATCAGATCCTGGCTGGAAAGGTTTCTGTTTGTTCGGTTTAAGGCATCTGTTATATCGCTAACGAGGAAGTGAGAAGCTAACGACTATTTTCTCGCTTAAAAACGTACAAGAGGTTTAGATACTGTGTTAATAAAAGAGATATTTATGGACATTAATAGTTGATTGCCGAATGTTCACGCTGCTCTCTTTCTTCTCTTCTCTTACTTCTCTTTTCTGTCTCTTCGTTTGTCGCAGTGAGAAGAGCTATTCAAAAAATAACTCGCTCGGCGATACTCGTTTGGCTGTAAGATCACTTGCTTTTAAATGTTGCTGTGCTTGATAGGATTTATAATTGATTTGTAAGTGATAAGTAAGTGACTATTTATAAATACATACCGCTTAATATGTTCTCATTATGGATTACAATAAAGATTTGATATTTGAGATTAAACTCTTGCTTGGTACATACATTCGCTATAAGTACAATGTTTTGCGTGGATCAAAGCATGGTTTTTCACAACAAAAATCTTTGCTCAAAATAACTTTATTTTATGGTCAGTATAGGTAGGTAGTTATGATGTGTATAGTTATAACTCTATATCCACTCCTCACGGTTGGTTATACCATTAACACAATATAACTTCCAGTTGAAAAGTTACCCCTCATTTTTTAAAGGAAGTGACGGTGACCGTAAAAGTGAATGATTTACGAACTGTGAATTTATAGGCAAAAAATGATGGGATAAGGAGGTGGTAGAATGTGTTGGGAGCTCTATACCTCATGGTGTGGTAACTGAACGATGAACTTTTATTTTCGTTGTTAAATTCAGTTTCATGTGGACGTACATACATACATGACATCATCTATTAGTACACCTACATTTCGCCAGTTAGATTTAAGTCTCTTGTTATAGGGAGCGAGCCTATTTTCATCATCCGGGCAAAATGGAATTGAGCTTAATTTCGCTAAAATAAGCCAACCCACAATCTCTCTCTCTACTTTTACTAGGTCATCTGTCTACCACGTGAGAGGTATTTCCACACTACGCCTCCAATCAACTTTGAGAATCACTGGTTGATGCATTCACACAAATTACTGTGACTACAAATTCCGCGTCGTTATTCAAAACGATGTATGAAAGTGACTCATTTACAACAATGGACGACTTAAAGCTGAAATGTATTGAAGTTCTTCAAGCAATCCCAAGATTGTTTCACAATACAATGACAAAACCGCCCTTGAATTTATAAAACGAGCCAAAACGCTCATATTTCGTCCGAAAATCGACTCTAAACCTCACACTTAAGACTGTTATCTCATATTATTTAGAGGATATCCCAAAATTCCGCGCATACTCCTTGATCCAGATAATTCTCAAAACTTATCCGATGTCAGATTAAGGAAGGCGAGAATCCGAAATTCTTAGTGTGGTTGCAGAACAAGGCTTGGGCGTATTCCATACTGGAGAAAAGCGAGCTGAGCGAAATCGAGACATGTTATTAAACTCATTCAAATTTCAACCTTATCTTCTAAAGTATAAGATTGAAAATTGAATGTGAACTTAAATTTTACAGGATATTGAAGCAGACGCTAGTTACCACGAGTTCAGCCGCGTATTTTAATTCAGAAAGGAATTTAAAGTTGATAGGAGATATGATTTTTAAGCTGGTGTTTGAAAATGGGTGTAGATTTATGGTGTAATTTAAAATGAGCTTTATTGCCTTCAACTTTAGGTATGTATGTTTTAAAATGATTATGGTAAAACGGTACAGTATTCTTTCACACTCATATTATGCAATTTAACTACTGGATGGATGTTTGTTGCTCAATCACGCCAGAATATTTGAACAAATCTGGTCAAAATTTCGCATATAGATTATAGTCTGGAATAGCATATAGGTTACTTTTTATTCCGGAAAATGTACTGCTTCCGTGGGATAACATGTCGACCTTGACGCGGACGAAGTCGCGAGCAGAAGCTAGTTTATAAATAAAAGATAAAAAGATCAAACAAATCTTTACGTCAACAGTTATGACGTGTGACTAAGAAAAGTGTGAATAAATAATTTTTCCCCAAAAAATTTACTGTAGAATGTTAACTGTAGGTTCTACTATTTTAAAAGCGTAAGAAAACCTTTATTTTCTATTTCTAAGCTCCACATTCGCTGTTGTGTAATCCGCCTAAAACCCTCAAACCCTCGACCGTCTGAAAACTATTACTTAAGGTTTAGTTACCGAATCAAGTTTTTGAAAGTTTTCATGAGGCTCAGTACGTGTGAAGTGGGACGGTTTGTGGAAATACCGCGTTAAACGTCGGTTAGGAGAGGCGAAAAGAGGGGAGAAGATTGGGAGGAGAGGTTGACGAAGTACGAGGGGTGATTTTGGCGTTAGCACCAACTTATTAAAATAAGATATGATTTCTAGGGCTGCCCCGTTGGTCTCGTGATCACAAACGCGATTGCTAAGTGTGGGGGTCGTAAGTTCGATTCCCGGAAGGAGCAAAAAATGTTATTAGGCTTGTCCAATAGGAATTTCTCAGTGGCAGCCCGGAGTTTGAATGTTACACCCTCGTGCCACGGAAAGCTCGTCAAATCGTTGGTCCCGGCTGTCATTCATAGATCTTTGACTGTAAATGTAGGTAGTCGTAGAACATCTGACAACCAGTCTAACAAAGGGGTATTGTGTTCCCAGTAACTGGGTTTTGGACGTCACTTTTGTAGTCGCTCCATGTAAAACGGTAGTGTTCAGCTCGGCTAGCCTGGAAGCCGAACCTAAAATAGTTAGACTTAGTTTTTAAGCACTATGTCACTAACCCTATATGAGCCTACCCTCGAAATAACATAACATAACATGACGCCTATAATCCCCGAAGGGTTAAGCAGAGGTGAACCCATTAGTACACCCACATTTCGCCAGTTATGTTTTTAGTCCCATGTAATAGGGGGCGAGCCTATTGCCATCAACCGGGCACAAATCCAGACTCCGAGGCTGCTACTGAGAAATTCCTGATGGAAAAACCCAATAACACTTTGCCCGACCTGGAAATCGAACCAAGACCTCATGCACAGCAGTCGCGCTTGCGACCACTAGACCAACGAGGCTTCGAAATAAAGAATTTGAATTTAACGCAACCTGGATACTATTTTCCGGGAATTATACAAATAAATTGGATATGTATAACTTGTCGTATAAATAATGGGAAAAAATCCTATAAACCAACCCATTCCGGATTAAACATAACCTATTACACGTTATACAAAACTGGAACACGGAATCCCTTTACCCGTTGGACCTATCAATTTTACGATTAAACGTAAACGGTAGCGAGCACAGTTTACGATTCACGATCCGACTTGCGTACATACGTAGGTATAGCCGTAAACAAAGATGGATGTCACCTGCTTTGTTAGAGAATGGTGTAAGGAAATTGGTTCGGGGGCTTAAAATTTTATGCTGGCAATGTTTCGAAGAACATTTAAAAAAAGAATGTTTTTCTTTGAGAGGATGAGTTATTCATATGGCAGAGGTGAGTGGCAACGCAAGTAGGCGTCGCCCTAGGAAGACCTACACTGACTGACTGAGGTTCTTCAGAAATGTCAGGTTCGCAGTACTCGTAACCGGCGTGCTTGTATGACGAGATTTATGAACGTGGATGAGGCGAAAGGAGAATGTAAGGATCGTAGCAGGTGGTGTTCTATGGTTTCTGCCTACCCCTATGGGAATAAGGGGTGAGTGTATGTTTGTTGTTTTTTTTTCATCGCAAAAACGATGGGGTGTTATAAGTTTGACGTGTCTGTTTGTGTGTCTGTCTGTGGCATCGTAACTCTCGAACGGATGAACCGATATTGATTTTGTTTTTTTTTTGTTTGAGAGGTAAATTTGGCGGGAGTGTTCTTAGCTATATTTAATGAAAATTGGTCCAAGATGGCCGCCATTGGGGTTTTTTTTTTAAATTACCTTTCTGAATAACGTAAATTGATACGTTTTGCTGGTCCGGCAGTAAGGGACTTGCCTTACATGCATGTAAGTAACACAACATAACATCACGTCTGTAATTCTCGAAGGGTTAGGCAGAGATGTACCAATTAGAACACTCATATTTCGGCAGTTATGTTTAGGTTCCAAATAAAAGGGGGCGAGCCTATTGCAATCAACCGGACACAAATCCAAACTCCGAGGCTGCTACTGAGAAATTCCTGATGAAAAAGATTTATTTTGTAAAAATCAGCTATTTTAACATGACAAACAGACACATCAATTGTATTAATTTGTATGTATTAACCTTAAAAAATTACGAGAAATAATACAAATTCAACCGTAAAAGAAATACCGAGATTTATTATGAGGAATAATAAATTCTCCATAAACATACAAGGTTTTTATTATCCAAATCAACATGAGAAATAACACCAGTTGGTATCTACGTCGTGTGCCTTTTAGTAGGCATGTTCATATGGCACTATGCTACATTGTAGCAAGTAGGGCAATAAAAAACTTTTATTTACAGACGCCATATTGTGTGTCAAATAAAAACGACGAGTAAAATTGTGGACGTATAATAAAAGTAAAAATATTTTTACTGAATATCTGTACTGCCTCGTTGGTCTAGTGGTCGCAAGCGCGACTGCTGTGCATGAGGTCTTGGGTTTGATTCCCAGGTCGGGCAAGGTGTTATTGGGTTTTTCTAACAGGAATTTCTCAGTAGCAGCCTCAGAGTCTGGATTTGTGCCCGGTTGATGGCAATAGGCTCGCCCCCTATTACATGGGACTAAAAACATAACTGGCGAAATGTGGTTGTACTAATGGGTACACCTCTGCCTAACCCTTCGGGGATTACAGGCGTGATGTTATGTTATGTTTATTGGGGATAAATTGACAGCATGGAATTTATAATTAAGGTATTCAGGCGGTATTTAAATAACTGCATGCCAATAAAAAATCATAAAAAAATAATAACTTGCAGCGCAATAATTTACAGCGCTTGCATTCACTTTACGTAGAAGCTTGTCAATGTGTGCGTGCGTTTTCGCTCGTTGTATGAAGCCGATCTTCGGTACCGATTTATTGTAATAGGTGCCCGGTTAACGGAAACATTATTCATCTCCAGAACACTGGAAATGCAGTGAGTTAGGTCCTAGATGGTATAGAATTCAATTGAACTTTGTTTAGTCAAAGCGAGCCAACAAACAATCGGTTAGCAGTAAAATTAATGACGACAAAATAATTTGTTTTGCTCAATGTGTTACATTACTATACAGTAAAAACAGTTTAATGTACCTAAGTCCAAAACATTTGCTGCAAATAGATACTTTGTCTAGAGTCTTTTGAGCACATTTTCAGTTGACGGCGATGCGGAGGAATTTTTAGATGCCATTTTGTTTTACTTTCTTTTTTATTATTATTTGGTTATCTTATTTATTAAGTCGGTAATTATTGTACATATAATATATTACAAATACTTTGAAGATTCAGATAAAATTTAAAGTAAGTTGATTCGTTTTCGCAGTTATAATACTAATAGTGGGTTTTATTTTCGTACTAGCACTTTCCCTGCGACGTGATTTTTTTTCACAAAACTCTACACATATATACATATAACATCACGCCTATAATCCCCGAAGGGTTAGGCAGAGGGTTATGTGGGTGTACCCATTAGTACACCCACATTTCGCCAGTTATGTTTTAGTCCCATGTAATAGGGGGCGAGCCTATTGCCATCAACCGGGCACAAATCCAGACTCCGAGGCTGCTACTGAGAAATTCCTGATGGAAAAACCCAATAACACTTTGCCCGACCTGGGAATCGAACCCAAGACCTCATGCACAGCAGCCGCGCTTGCGACCACTAGACCAACGAGGCAGTCACAAAACTCTATTTTTTTTGATAATAAAATATAGCCTATAGCACTCAGTGATAACGTAGCTTTAAATTGGCGAAATCATTTTCAAAATCAGTTCAGTAAATCCAGAGATTACCTCATACAACCTGACAAACTCACAAACTGTACCTCTTTATATTATTAGTACAGAACTATAGACTTAGGTACCAGTAGCTTTCTGAAGAGTCATTTAAAATGACTAAGGGAATTCATTATAATCTAGACACAAGTTATTAATTGCTGTTTCGCGTGTTTATTAAGGTAAATCATCTGAACTAATCTACGTAGAGATTTGACTGATAGTACCTAGGCCCTTTTTTTTAGCCGACTTCATAAAAAGTAGTAGTTTCTCAATTCGACCCCTATCGGGGGTCTATAAAGATACTTGACGATGCCGTTTACATATTCTTACCATCACTGAGATTTTTTTTTTTTTAATTTTGGACCATACCTTTCATTTTTTGACTATAAAATATCACTGTGTGCGTGTGCTCATCGCATTGATGAATGAGTGTATGACTTTTCGCTTTTATACTTAAGACTAGCTTCAGCCCTCGACTTCGTCCGCGTCAAAGTTGGTTTCTCCATACAAACTTCGAACTTTAGAAAATCCTTTCTTATCAAACGCCTACGTCATACAAAGAACACACCCTCCAAGTTTCAGGTTCTTACGATCAGCGGTTTAGGCTGTGCATTCAGGACGATTTTACATGTATAATAGAAGATAGTGTAGATATAGATACAAACTTTTTATCCTTATGTAAAAGTAAGTAAATGCCAAACCCAGCTTAGCAAGCGCGAACTATAAATAGTTCTTCATTTACACCCTAATCCGAAGGTAAACGCAACTCGGTCACCAAGCAAACATGTAGTAGGTAATGAAGTAATTACTTGTTAGCCAGTCGGTTAAGAAAGTTATAACGAGTATCAAACTATGAACTGAAACTTTTAGAGTTTGTAACATCGATTTAAGTTAGCTTGCCTTGTTCAGGAAATATTTTCTGAGGCGTAAAAACTTGGTATGAAGACTGTTTAGGTGAGAATTTTCTTCGTAGTTCTTGTTGGAGGTTATTAAAGGGTAGTTAGAAATTGGGTTACATTAATAGAAATCTATGTATGGTATGGTAAAAATGGCCTCTAACCAGGCATGGCCAAGAATCTATGTCATATGTACTTCCTACGTTTGTCTTGTAATATCAATATTTAAAACCTTTTAGTTATTTTTATTAACAGACGTAATAAAAACTTGTTTCTTGTAAATAACGTTTAAAAGCGCCTTTTAACGGTCTAATTGAGATAAACGAATTGGACTTTGATTTTGGACTTCGTTAGAAAAACAGAAAACAGAAACTAAAATAAAAATATATTTTTAAGTCAAGCTTTAATATAAAATTATTTCAATATTGAATATTGGACATTGTATTGTCATCAGAACAAAAGTTGTATGCAAAGTTTCAGCTCAATCGGATATCAACAAATGGTCGAAAAATGGTTTAAAAAAATATGAAAGGACAACTTATTTACATACAGTACATAAATACGAACAGTGCAAGCTAAATAAAATCTTGTAAAAAGAAATCAGGCTCCCTAACAAACCAATCAAAACTTCAAATCCAAGATTCGCAAGCAATACCAACATAAAAGAGCAGAAATATCATAACACCAACATTTTATGTAAACCAAGACATAGTAACAAAACTTTGACTGGTGTCGTTAAAAAGTTCTCTAGTAACAGTTACGTCTCTAGAGAAATAAAAGTAATACACGTTACGTTTCTAACTTCTAACTGCTTGGTTCAGTAGCAGTTTGGTTTGTTACTTATTTCTACTAAAGTATTGAAAGCATTTGTGATGTTTGTACATGGATGATTGGGTTTTAGTAACTTTTACTTGTTAATGTTTGAGTAACGTTCTCGGGATTTTTTTTTTTTGGTAATTTTGTCGTCGAATATTATTTAACTATAATAATATTATAAAGAGGTAAAGTTTGTGAGTTTGCGAGATTGTAGAGGGTAATCTCTGGATCCATTAAACCGGTTATAAAATTCTTATATATAGGCTATATTTTATTATCAAAAAATTAGGGTTCGTAAGAATTCTGTAAAAAAAAATCTTGTCAATACAGGACGTAAATATACACATAGCATATAAAACATAGTGTGTATACGAGTACATGCAACAATAATAGGGACAATAGGGAATGTTGGGGAATAAAAAAATGTAACTTTGACCTCTGAAATCATTCCTTTGACCTTGACCTTGACCTTTGAAATTTGAAAGAAATTATCGTTTAAGAAAGCATATTTTTGCAAATCCCCCTTCATTGTCGCCTTCTCGAAGTAGGAATGGTCACTTAAAATAAATGTTACTTGCCAAGTTCTGTTATTAGTTTTGAAAAGGTCTTTCCGTGGTCGTTAGGAAAATGTTAAAAGTAATAATCTCAAAATTATTATAAGCATTGTTATATGATTACCTACCTATCGTATTTTTAGAATGTTGCATGTTGAATGTTGTTACTCTTGCGCATTTCGTTAGCAGTTAGTGAAATCTACAAAATTATTTTGAACAAACATCTGCCCCGCAACTTTATCTGCAAAAGTCAAAGTCAAATCTAAGGAATTCAAGGAAAAAATTAAACCTAGTTGCCTTCCAAAAGATAGTTTCGTATACAGAAAAATGGCTACTAAACACAAAATTACTAAAGAATTACTTAACTATTCCGCGGGTACTCAAAAAGGGAATAAAAAAAAGAAATTCTTAAAATATCAAAAGTAGTAAAAACGAAAATTCTCATTTATTCAGTTCAATAAACACATAACACATAACATCACGCCTGTAATCCCCGAAGGGTTAGGCAGAGGTGTACCCATTAGTACACCCACATTTCGCCAGTTATGTTTTTAGTCCTATGTAATAGGGGGCGAGCCTATTGCCATCAACCGGGCACAAATCCAGAATCCGAGGCTGCTACTGAGAAATTCCTGATGGAAAAACCCAATAACACTTTGCTCGACCTGGGAATCGAACCCAAGACCTCATACACAGCAGTCGCGCTTGCGACCACTAGACCAACGAGGCAGTCCACAGTCAGTTCAATAAACTAAATCGAGACCCCATTAAGAACCAAGAAACCGTAGCAAATAAATCGAAAATAACAAAATTAAACATCATAAAACCCAGACGTTACAAAAAGACGTCATCCAAACGAGAGCCAACGATGCTGAACTGCTAAAGTTCACTGAAATAGCAATTGAATAAGCAGGTTTACTCATAAATGTAACGATGCCTCGCTTGCACGACGCTGAGAGGAATATTGAAGTTATACTGTGGTTGCAATTGATAAACCACACATTGAAGATAGCATTGTTTAAATGTACAGTCTA
This sequence comes from Hoplodrina ambigua, assembly GCA_949774945.1. Lineage (NCBI taxonomy): Eukaryota > Metazoa > Arthropoda > Insecta > Lepidoptera > Noctuidae > Hoplodrina > Hoplodrina ambigua. The sequence continues at coordinate 14,025,597 of OX458968.1, forward strand.
AAATTCACTCGAAAAGGAAAACACTGTAGCATAGTCAACAAAAGAGATAGATATGCAGGCTCTTCAGATATAGTTGAAGTTTTCTTAGAAACCGATGGATGATATCAAATGTAATTTAAATTGAAAAGTAGATAATAAACTGTTCGTTAATTATGTTTACGTTTTTCCATCAGGAATTGGTCAGTAGCACCTTCGGAGTCTGGATTTGTGCCCGGTTGATGGCAGTAGGCTCGCCCCCTATTATATGGGACTTAAATTTAACGGGCGAAATGTGGGTGTACTAATAGGTACACCTCTGCCTAACCCTACGGGGATTACAGGCGCGATGTTATGCTGTTATGTTAATTACGTTAAGTTTCAATCGAAGACATCCATCGGTTTCTAAGAAAACTTCAACTATGTCTGACGAGCCTGGATATCTGTTTTGTTTGAACTCATATTTCGAAGCAAGCAATGCAGTTATTCTTCGATTGAAAAAACAATTAAGAATTCAGAAAATACATTACCAATATCCATAATTTCGTAATCAATCAATTTAAACACTTATTCATAAAACCACAGAGTTCTTATTATCTCCTATATCTACTATCTTATTCTTATCTAAATCTAAACACCACACAACAAACACCAACAGGGCTGGTAATCCGAAGGTTATGAGACCAGTATTACAGCATATGTAGACACAGGGAATCCGCAATTTGCAAGCCGATGCATCCAACATCCCTATTCAGTGACCAGGCATTTACATAGCGTTTGTGAAGCTTAGGGCTGTGCCTACACTCCTTTTTGTAGAAAAAAGTTCGTTTTGGAGGTAAGTGAATGGTTTTTTGTCGGATAGAATTTGAATTTTTAGCGGTGGAGTGAAAAGTACAGATGGTGGACAGTGGTTTGGAATACTCATCTCTTGCATTTTGATTGAATTTGGGGAGCCAAGGCACGTCAAAATTTTTCCCTTTTTTCATAACGGCTCATAATAACTTAATATGTAATGACACTAGAGCTAATAATATATAATGACTCTAGCCTTTTGCTGCTAGCCATGATGCCTTTTCCCACGCCACCCTAACCAGCTCCCCTGGTCTGCCTGGCAGAACATCTAGCCACATCTTTCAGGGCCGTCTTCAGCGACACCGTCCATCTCCAGACACTCATTGTGTTGAAACTCTTGTCCAGCAGCACGTGAGGCGTTTTTTAGTAGTTTTTGCCTGCGACTTCTATGCATTATCCCACCAAAACCGTAAGTTGATTTTAAATAAAAAGAAGCCTTTTTGCTATTCTAGATTTATATCTATGCTTGTGTCAAATTTTATACAAGTCTATTGAATGAGTAACAAACATCCGTCCAAACTGTAGCATTTATAAAGTAGTAAGATTTGGAAAAAAATGCTAGATGACATTTTGACCTTTTAACTACCGGTCAACGTCATTGGTCTAGACGCAAGAACGATTGCTTTTTGCCATGAGTTCGTTTCCTTAGTCGGTCAAGTGTAATTAGGTTTTCAATCAAGAAACTGACAGTAGCAACCCGGAGTCTGGATTTATGTCCGCCGGTTGATGGCAATAGGCTTACCTCCGATTACATAAGACTTATGACGTAGCTGGTGAAATATCGATGTACTGTATATGGGCATTACGTTTTGTGTCACGCATTTAAAGGAGAAAGATTTATATTGCAAACATTTCTAACCAATTAACAAACAAGCAAGAACATAATTATTAAGCTGTTGGTTCAAACAAATTAGTTTTATAAACAAAATATTGAACTTATATTCCCTTCCAGCATTACTTTAGAGCCAGAAACTCCTTCAGCCATGTTTTTTCTTCTGAATAAGTTGGTCGCTGGTTCCGAGACAGTTTAATATTTCTTCAAACTTTTAGTAAGCGTTTTTATTCAATGTTTATTGGTCACTGCGGAAAATGTTGAATTATTTATGTATTAAGGCCCGATTATGGAAACAGTTGGTACCATGATTTTAATCGCTGGATCTGACCTCACCGTACACATGTCATGTTAAAATGACAATTAAAAGAGCTAGCTTACGTATTTTGTTTTAATAAAATTTACGTCATCATGATCGGATAAAATAATACAACGTGACGCGCAAGAGTACAACTAACAACTTTAAATCTTTGATGCAAAGTAATCAGTCTAAAAAATTTACAACACCAAAATGAATGTAACAGCTGATTTCTTTATTAAAAAACTTACGAAATAAAATTTACGCTGAGGGAGGGACACAGACATACATACAGGGGGGCGGATGCTGATGCAGATGTCCAAATTAATGTCGAAGCTCCGTAATTGTGGATACGGATACGAGTATTTGCAACATCCCCAGTTGATAGCACGGTACGGGTTAATGGGCACAGAGCTTTATCATCGCCAGCACACAAGAGGCCGGCCCTCCTCACCTATTGCTCCAATTAATTTTGCAAACACAATATTATACCAGCTGTAGATTCCATACCATTATCTAATCCAATAGATCGCTTATCTCTATTCGCCCGCAAGGGAATTATGTAGACGTTGCCATGATGAATGATAATGATAGCCGCTAGCGACGGATAGAATAGCAACGGTTAAACTGTGACTCAATTTGATTGCGCCTTGAGCCTTTTCCACAGATTAGCAGTAAAGGGAAATGGTTATTATTTTAGCGAGATATTCTTGATGGGAATGTATATGAATGAATAAAATTGAAGTGTCTGTTTGTAACAGCATTTTACATTACAAAATAAATATGGAAAATGTTTACACGTAAGCTACTTACAATTTTTAAAGCGTTTGTCTGTCTGATATATGGTTCCGGCTCTCTCTGATACGGTTGGGTTTTGGTAATTTTGACCGACCTTTGACTGGCAGAGAGCTGATGCTATCAGTAATAACTAAGGCTACTTTTATTTCAGAAAAACAATTAGGGTTTCCTACCAAAATAAAAATCTCCCAATTAACCATCACTTGGACAAAATCGTGAGCATAAGTCAATTTGTTTTAAAGATATTTTAGGAGCCTCTGCTCCTCCGGCCCCTCGTACGCTTTCCAAAGGTCCTGGACCACAGGGCCCCGAGATACATAAAATTAAATTAAATGTTTTCCTAATAAAACACTTATAATAACAACCAATTACAGATCTACGGCCGTAGGCACACGGCGTATTTTAAACGCACAGACGACACGCAGATGACTGGTGTATACGCGCTTCAAACGGGTTTCAAAGGCAACCTTGTAACCTACGGAGAAGGGTCGATTGTGAGTCTCGCCTCTACTACGCGTATACACGTAGTTACAGCCATTCATACGTGCTGTGGTCGTTCGTAGCTTCCGCGTTTTGATCAGAGATTCTTCTTCTTCAATTGTACAATGGCCCCTCCACCGCCCCTTTGTACGAGCTTATATGCGCGTTTGTATTATCAATACAAAAGCAACAATCAGAATCTACAGCTGAAAACGTGCATTCTCAAAAAGCGCGTTTTCTGCGCGTTTGAAATACGCCGTGTGCTAACGGTCTAAGGCGGGTTTTTAAAAGCCACTTCAGAACAACTTGTAAAATAAACAATTTTTGACATCAGCTTTCTTCCAAAATTATTTCCTCTAAGAGGCTTTTTAATTATGGAAAATGTTATTATGGAATATTGTCGTACTTTCTTTTTTTGAATTCGCGGTATCATATCTACTTTGTAATGTTATTTTGTCATTCAAAGTACTTGTTGACCTCCGGGTTGCTTGTAATTTTCCGTCAAACTCGATAATGGAATCAGCACGAGTACTATTTCTCCTTATGTACGACTAAGGAAATCTCTTCTTCATTGGGAACAAGCATTGGTTCCATTGAGATGTAATATAGTCTGGTAACCGGACTTTTAAAAACCTGCACGTTTTTAACGAACCGTACACGTTTTGTAATTTGGTTACTGTATTGAAATTCAAAGACAATTTCTGGTTAATTAATTGTTCGAGTCGAATCGACTCGACTAGTCCTCTTGTTGGTTCCTATGAAAATAAAATAACTATCATGGTCTACGGAGAACTCATGAAACTCCACACGACGGTCTTTCCTTACGTGATGAGCAAGGTACGTTAAGGAACATCGTTCCAAAAAAAGCAAAATAAATCGAAGACAAAATCATTACACTACGGAAAAACAACTAACAATATTACACGATGTACATATATCTATACGTTTCCAAATTTAAATTTCCTTTGCCTATTACGTGTATCAGAAACCACAGTAGCAGGCACCCACAGGAGACTGAGTACCAACATTAACATAGCACAGGTTTGATTTATTCATAGTCGGGTAGGTCACGTCTCTAATGTTAATACTGAGGGCCGTTTGAGAGACTTCGTATCAAAGAATTTTGACGCCCGATAGCATTGTACGTGATTGTACTAAATTCTTGGCAGTGATATAACATTATTAAGTGATAAAGTAGGTAAGTATATAGGTTCAGATAGTATGAAATACCTTCTTTAATAAGGATCTCATTTTTATTGGCAATGTTGCCAGATTTTTAGGCACTTGTCCAATTGAGATGCGGATGAGTTTTTTGATGGACTATTTTCTTTCCCCTTTTTTTAATTCGTTGTGAAGAGATGTCTGACGGTACAAAAATAAGCATTAAAAAAAATAGAAATTAGATTCTTAATTTATTAAACCAAATCCTTGTAATATTCTGCATACTAAAAGTTGGCCAAATGAAAAGATGCGTACTGAAATCATTCTAATTATTGCTTTGATAGAAAAAGGTTGCCAAAATTTATTTTAACAAAAAAATTTTGTCAAAATAAATTTGGCAAAACGGCATGATCCCTCATTTTCACACAAAAAAAGTCGTTTTTCAGGAATATTTTTTGCTAAAACTTACTTAGTTTGACGGATGCATAGTAAAATGGATAAGTGATTTGTTTTTAACACCTCTTTGATATAGTCAAAACATAATTCAGTTCAGCGTAACATAAAATCACGCCTGTAATCCCCGAGGGGTCAGTTAGAGTTGTCCGCATTAGTACATCCACATTTCAATCCATAACTTCATTCACGCGACCACTTGACCAACGAGGCAGTCAGAAGAAATAGTCGATTCAGTTCAGATTTGACCAAAAAGTTCAAGAAATAAACACACGTCACATTATTCGGATCACATACGAATCTGATTCGCCGTGGGCCTGTTTCTCGCATGATTTGTACCAGGGCTGCAGTAGACATTCATTTGCATACCAAATACCATTTGGATAGGGGATTTCATTGGGTTAGAATTTCAATGCCTATGGATTCTGTGAACTATCCTGTGTTATTAGGACCTGTGTTTTGATATGGGGTCGGAAATGAAGTGAGCTTTGATTTAGTGTTTAATGAAATGGTCTACATAGTAATAATCTTATTGTCTTTGTACCCATAAGGACCTTGTATGTGGTACGGTATCTCATTCAAACATTTAAGAAAAAAATCTTGGAATCATTAACAATTTTTTTTTATTTAAGAGCGTTTGCTAGTAGCTATTTTTCCATGCACACGTATTACTAATTTTCAACCGACTTCAAAAAGGAGGAGGTTCTCAATTCGACGCGTATGTATTTTTTTTTTTGTATATTTTTTCTACGATTACTCCGTCAATTATGAATCGATGTGGATGATTCTTTTTTTGTTTGAAAGAGTATAGTTCCGAATAGGTCCCATAGGATTATTGTCATGATCTGATGATGAACTTTGGAGATATGGAACGGAACTCCTTATAAAATCACAGCAGAACCGCCGTAACAAGAAAAATTGCTTTGTTTATACGTGTAGTCGATGACTGACTGAAGGAAGTGGGGAGGGGGTACGTCAATCCTACCACTTTCCAAAATTAAATATATCGTGTGAGGTATTGTTTAAAAGGGCTTTATGTAAGGATTTCAAACATTAACACACAAGCACTAAAAAGTGAAAAATAAAAACCTTTTTTAAAAAAAAATATGACCGCCTTCCTTCTTTGTAGTTTTTGAAGGCGGTCATTTTTTTTTTCTTTCTAGATTTTAAGACTAGAGCAACAATATTTCACCCGATATTTATCAGTCATGACTATGACTTTGTAGGCAATATTAGTTAGTATAGATACAACATTTAGGTTTTTTTTTTTAATATTTACACACAATGTTAATTGATACTGAATAAATTTAATATAATTGATAATTGACGGAAGCTTTATTTTGACTTCGGCATTCCTCTCTGTCTTCCCAATCACATGTAACGTCAGAATAAAACTGTCAAAATTATATACTAGCTTCTGCCGCGACTTCGTCCGCATGAATGTCGGTTATCACGGATTAATTATTTGCATGTATAGAGTATAGATCTCGCAAGTAGTTACCATCAGAATATTCCAGAGAGTAGCGAGTTGATAAAATTGATGAAAAAACTTTCTCTTACCTCATCCGATAAGCTACTTACCTCGACCTGAATAAAACTAAAATCAGACAGCCATTTTTAATTTCATACAGTTAAATAAACAGCCGCCATATTTCTACCTCATTTTACGTCATTACTTTGACATTTTACTTATTTTTAGATCTCGGCATTTACGCAGTACGACAAGCGGCTAATACGACACAAAAATATGAAACATTTTTACTTCCAAGTAACTCAGTTTCATAATAAAACGAATATTACACAAGTATGTCGGCGAATTTAGGCGCATTTTTTTTTATTAACAATCTTTATGTCTCTTTTTACGAGGAAAACATGATTTTATTTTGTGTTCATGTATGTTCAAGACACGGATAATTATGTTCCAATCTAAACGTTAAGGGCTATGGAATGTAATGAAACAATTTTTATTCTTTCAAGAATGGTTTTTCGTGAAGAGAAAATTGTCTCTTTTATACGTATAAATGTTGTTGCTAGGAAGTTAAGAAGAATAACACAATTTACTAAGTTAACGTCCTTAAAAAATATTTCGTTTTGTTTTTTGAGTAAGTTTTTGTAGTGAATATTTTATAGAGAATCACTTAAAATTCTGGAATACCTCTGAATTAAAAAAAGACATTTACTTGTTTTGTCTAGAACATAAACTCAATCAAGGACAAACTCTATTACAAACTGTTTATTACACAAATTGCACTGTTATTGCCAGAACATTCTATTATTAAAAAAAATATTATCTAATTATTAATAAAATGAAAGATTTAAATAGTAAAAACAAAAATTAAATCAATAATAAAATGAAATCAATAGTATAAAATGTGGTAAAAAAAATTACAGAAACAAAAAACAAAATAATAAATAATTAAGTTAAATAAAGAATTGATTAGCAATGTCTAATATCCTCTCATACTTCTCCTAATTTGAACTTTTAATCGTCCATAGCCTTACGCTATCCCCAATCTAGAGTTTACCTACTACAATTTTACATTAAAAAATGTAACATACATCACCAAAAATGAATGAACTAGATCTCGCAAAGCATAACCACGTCGTGAGGGCGTTCGCACACGTCATTCAGGCGTGCGCTGCGTGCATGTTGCGAGTAATGCGAGACGTGCCGAGCGCATAACTGCGAAGTCGATTGCTCATTGTGGAATAGCTGCACACACGCCTCACCATTGTCACAGCACATGCGGATTGCGTGACGCGACGAGAATATCGCTGTTGGTACATAGTGACTTGTGTCCTGCTTATTTTTTTATTTATGATATACAAGCATGATCCCTACCCGCCCTATTTTTGCGGGATCTAAGACAGTTGAATCGTTTGTCAGAGGCTCGATGTGGTTCATTGCTTCGACCCCTTTTTGTTAGTCGCTACTCTTGATTCTGGTTTTTAGGAGTTACAGTGTTTGGAGAAAAACGACAAAGGCAGGCTTGTTCCTAAAAAAAAACCGATCTACCTGATGCGTTCATAGATAGCAAGTCGCAACCTCAAACAAATAAAAATAATTATTCAGATTTTTACGAAAAGCTAGAATGATTACAGCGCAGAAAACCCTTCGTAAATTAAGTAATCAGACGCACCGATACGGCTTTGAACATTCGAACAGCTCCCAACAGCTTTATAAGAGCAGTATGTTAAGAACTACTGTAGTCTCGCAAAAATCTCCCTATGAAGGGAATTCTCTTTACCTAAATTCCTCGTCAAACGATCATCCAAGCAAACGCTCTACGCGCAAGTGACTTTCAGACAATCGTAACGAACTCATCAAAATAACATACCAAAAATCGCACACTATGTAGTTTATATTTCAACACTATCCTTCACAATAACAAATACCCAGACCAAAAAGCAAGCGACAGCCTATTTACACACACCAAGCGATACCATTGTGAAAGTTGTCCGGATCTCCACAATCGTGAAGTTTCAACAAAAGAGAACAGGCGGGGGACAGAACAAACTTGTCCGTTCAACTAAAAGCGCGAATCCTTCTAAAAGTTGTGCATTATCATAATGTTGGTGGATGTTAACTACAGGGTGAGTTTGGTTGGTTTTAACAGTGGTTGGATGTTGTGGGGTGTGTGAGAATTTATTCGTACTAATTTTGCAAAAAGAAGAGGATTTTTTTATTGAAATTGCATCTTTCTCAATGTCGGTTGAGAGTGTCGGCTGCTTATCTGGACTTTCCTGTGGTCAAAGTCAAAGTCAAAATTATTTATTTGCGTTAAATATGGTATGTACAAAGATGGAAAATATAAATAAAAGTTCAAACACATTTCGCCATAAAAATGGCATGGTGCATTCAGGCTTCAAACTTAAGCTAAGTAACTATACGTTATAGCCACTTCCTGTGAGTGGGGTACCGACTTCCAATTTGGAAGTCATTGGAGGAAGACAGCAAGGGGACAGGCTGGATCAGAGAGCTAAGTGTGAGTTTTTTCACTCACGTTCGATTGCGAGCGCATTAGAATTTGATATGGGAAAAGCTATAGCGCCATCTGGTGGTCACTAGGAGAAACCTAATTTCTCATACAAAATACTAATGTGCTCGCAATCGAACGTCACACTTACCACCCAGATCTCCGATAAATTACGTATAATTTTCTTAGAGTAATAGTATTAAGGACCCAGCAGGAGCACGCGGAGAATAAAGATGCGGATATTGACAGCTTGATTTTCGAATATTTATGATCTCATTATGCTATTTTTAAATCACCCTATATTTCACCCGGAAGCCTACTGACCTTTGTCAGGTTCTTGATGATATTATGAACGCTATTGTTTTAAAATAAAGTTGCCCAACTTATTATTTTGTATACCTCTTAACTGAGAAGTTATTAAGAAGTTTCGTGGTTTAAGATCAAGCATATCTTTATTGTTGTTCCTTAAATAGATTACGTTGGCAACACCAACCAAAATTACAAGTTTGGCAACATTGCGCTCGGGAATCTTGTGGGGCTGTCAGTGAGATGCAACGTAGTTTTGTGTGTAAAGAATATAAATTGTTTTAGTAAGAAACTTAGACCTGTTTCAACTTAGACCTGGGGGCCTACCGCTACCTCTTTAAACAACTTTATTTTACTATTACTTTGTAATTTCTGTTGTTGGATTTTCAACTCTCGGCGCTGAGCCGAGCGTTGGAATTCTAACTGTGCGGAAGGCAAAGTAATATCAAAATAACATTGTTTTAAGAGATGAGGGTAAGCCCCATGGACGCTCATCGAGTCACAAAAGTGTCGACTTGGAGTGTGCCAAAGAGTAATGGAGCACAGCATTCTGGGTATAAGAAGAACACACAGAATACAAACCTCGGTTGAAAAAAACTACACGAACGAAGTCAAAGGCAGAACCTAGTAATGAATATAAGGACACCGATGGCATCTTTACCATTAATTTGATGGATAACTGATGAAAGACTAAAGAAGAAAAGATAAATGAATTTTGTAACCAATAATATGTATAATGTGAAAGAGAAAAGAGGGAATGAAAGCGTGACGGTAGAAAGGGGAGAATGAAAGAAAAACACATGTTGCGATAACCCCATGTAACATGGAACATGGGCTGGAAGATTTATGGGACACGTGTCGACTATATACACGTAGGTATATTCACAACTACAGACAACTACCTGGGAAAATAACCACGTTTAAAGGCCCGGGTATACCGGAGCGGACAAGTTACGGGTGCGGTCAGATACTGTAGTAGTGTTAATCTGAACGGGTCCACACCAACGTAGGCAGGAGCTGCATATACCGTGCTCGCAAGTTTGTCCGCTCCGGTGTAGCTAAGCCTTAAGTTTAAGATGGTTATTTTCGTTTTAACCCATCTCTAAGTAACTGGGTTTATATCTATTAATGTCTGGGTTTGTACCCTTCTGGAAATAGAAACAAGTTGTTTTGTATGTGAGATTCTAAAGTGATTGATTTTAATACGGTCGTTGTATCTGCGGCACAATTTTGTCTTGGTCTTAAATGTGTTTTCTCCTTGTAGTAAGGTTACTACCGATCTGTGCAGTACATATTTCCTACATCATGCATACATATATTCTTGTAATAGACATATGATCGACCTAGTAAGAGTTGAGACGCTGAGATGATATTGCGACTTAATTTTAAACGCAGCTTTCATCGTGGAAAATTTCGAAATAAAACCTCAATTATTTTTAAATTTCGAACGACTAAAATAATTCGAAACATTTTCGACGAAAATGAAACTAAAAACCAGCGACCCTCAGGCGAAATAATATTTTATTAATATGGAACATATTCGCTACGACATAGTACACAATTTCGAGGGGCACCGACATATTGCAAGAAACTACACATCAAATAATCGTAAAATGAAATCAAACGGAATAAATAACTTTTGATCAGATATTTTTACGACGATATTTTACTATTATGGTATAGTTTTGTATTGCGCTTGTACACAATATAAAACGTTGGGTATCTAGCTTCGAATTTTATACTATCGGGTTGCAAACTTTTGCTGCTGAATTATGTTTATTTGGCCTTTAGTAATAAGGGGAGTAAAAACACACATTATATAGCTATTAACTACACATACTCCTAAGGTATATTTTACATAAGATATACATTTAAATTCGATATTTCTTAGAATTGGGAAACAAAGGGCCTAGACTAGATCCCTGGGGTACGTCTGAATACAAAAGTTTGATTGAAAAGACTGTCCAATCGTACGATTACAAACTATAGCAACCCCAAGTAACGTTACGTCGGAATATTGCTAGGTAACATTTTTTATTTTTAGTGTAAAAATAGTGGTTATAATAACATGACATAACATCACGCCTGTAATACCCGAAGGGTTGAAGAAGCAAAGTTAAGGGGCAAAGGAGTACCTATTAATACACCCACATTTGATAGAACGACATTATTTTGATAGAATAAAATAAACTTGTATCGAATCTAGTTGCCCACTGTCACTGTCTGTTGTCCAGTTGGTACTCACTAATAATTATACATACATACATACTTACATAAACTCACGCCTTTTCCTCACGGGGGTAGGAAGAATCTAAAGAACGCCACCCGCTACGATCCTTAGATACTCTTTTCGCCTCATCTACGTTCAAACATCTCGTCATACAAGCACGCCGGTTACGAGTACTCCGCATCTGACCTTTCTGAAGGACCTTCTAATTATATTCAACACTTAATTATATGAATGTGAAGACGATGTACCAAAATAAAAAAATGGTAACCGTGTTGGTACCCGAGATACAGGCTTGCTTATTTTGGGGCCAATGTGAAAACATTGTATATCTTAATATTTTTTTATTAATTCTTATTTATAACCAACTACAAGCAAGAAGTGTCACACAGTAATAGCAGTTTTGTGAATACTGCCATAATTTAGCTTTCACAACTTTAGTAGGTAATTATCATAGCTTAAAAGAAATCGAAATGGTATAAAATAATCATAATGTAAAACTCGTGACGTTAGTTGATTCTCATTATTCACTTGAAAAAATTACACGTTAATAGACTTCTGAAGACAATAATTACAAGATAATAGACGTTCGAGTACAATAATTACATGATAATAGATATTAGAGAATCGAATTAATCACATAGAAAAAGTGTAAATGGAAATGTTCGTGACGTAGTTAAATAGATTAAGTGCTGCTCTGTTGGTCTTGTGGTTCAAGGTCGGGCATAAAGTATCATTGGGTTTTTGGAATTTCTCAGTAGCAGTCAGGGGTTTTGAAGTTTAGAAGTTTATGATACCCCTGTGCCTTGGAAAGCACGTAAAGCCGCTGGTACTGCGCCTTTTCTCTCCCCGGTCGTGTCGGATTACCGTCCCATCGGAGTATAAGGTTTAGTAGGGAGTTCATCTGTGTTTGCGCACACACTTGTACACTGTTCAAACTAAACTGTTCTGAACTTGTTCTGTTTATTTAATTATTTAAACTTTATGCACATGTAAAAAATACAATGTACAAAGGCGGACTTAATGCCTTGGGCAATTTCTACCAGTCTACCTTAGGGTGATGCAGAGACAAAACGTAGTAGGTGCAGAAAATACAGAAAAATTACGATATTAAAATATAAAAAATATAAGAATAAATACATATATACATACATACAAACAAAATATATAGGGTAGAGAGAGATAAAAAATAAATAGGTGGTGAAGTACGACAAATTAATTGTGGGACGAGTCTGCCAACTTCTTACGTAAGTGTTCGCGAGCTTTTACCTTAAAAGTGAACCGACTGGTGGCCATCCTGATATTCTGAGGGAGTTCATTCCATAAGAAAACCACCTGGACTAGTAAAGAAGATTTGAGAAAACCAGAGCGGTGGGAAGGACATCGCAGAATACGATTATTAGTGGAACGAAGATTCTTGGTGTGCGCAGAGCATAAATAATTGAAAGTGAGAAGTCAGGTAAGAAGGAGAACTAGGTTTTTCAAGGAGAAAATAAGAACAAGAAAATAAGAAGATAATTCTGTTCTTTGTTCCATGAATCAAAGTCAAAGCATTTATTTAAATTGGACCATTTACAGGCATTTATGAATTGTCAAGGAATCGGTCAGTTAGTCAGTCAAAATCTGGCTACCATACACAAAACACATAATATTTTTATTATATTTTTTCAAAAGGTACTTAAAGATAAGCGCGTTTAAGAGATTTTTAATTACTTCGCTCACGTCCCTTCTTGATATTATTAATCTATGTTCACACCTTCGTTAGATTACATCTGGGGTATCGCCACACGCTATGATTGCAATCGTGCACGTTTCCCTGTTTGGCATGTGTCCAGTTATTTTACATTTAGTTAAATTTCTTGTATGCTGTACATATGATTTCCAGTTACGACTAGTCTTTATTTTACAGATAGTAATTTATCTAGCGTTTCAAGAAAATATGAGTGAAATCTATATTATTCTGGAACAAGATGAATGATTTCATATATTGCAGGCGATAAATAAATAAAGATATATGTCAAAGATGTGTGAATGATGAATGATGATGAAAAGACGAAGAGTCGTGATGAGCCAGTGCTTAAGCCTCTCATATATTAGGTGAGGTCAATGCCGGAAAAGTTGCGATGTGACTTTTTCAATGCATATGTTCTTTCTAAGCTATCTTTCAACCAAGTTTTTCTTATTTTAAACAGTGAATAGAAATCTTACTGCCGTTATGAATGCGAAAATTTGGATGGATGGACATTTGTTACTCAATCACGCCAGGATGGCTGGATGTATCTGGACGAAAGGCACAGAGATTGATTATATTCTGATAATTTTGTCTTGGAAAAATGTACGATTCTCGTGGGACAACATATCAACTTTGACGCGTACGAAGTCGCGGATAGAAGCTAGTTTCCTTCCAAAAGGTTGTAATGTATATGGCTCAACTAGCCAGAGTCTCTAAAGTAACTTCGCTTGAATATCTGACGAATGGTTTCACAAGCCGCTTCGATTGCGTTCACAGTTCTCTTTTGGCATCTGTCCAGTGTTCTAAGACCGCCATATTTGTTTGATTGCCGAGCTCGTATCCTATTACTGATAACTTGTATGCACGTTCGTTTGTTTTCGGAGTCAGCAGTGAAATGAATCAGACTTGGCAGAAATCGTATACCTTTTTGCTTTTAGGAGCAGGTTTATAGTTTTATAGATTACGATGCTGACGGCAGCTAAAGTGGGGTCACTGTCAGACTGCATAGAAAAGAAAGAGAAGCATGATGACACAGCATATCATACCACATCAGAAGAACGACGTCCACTGCAGGACATAGTCCTCCCCTAAAGATAGCCACAATAACCGATCCTATTCTGCCCGCATCCAGTGGCTTCTCGCGACCTATATCAGGTGGTCGGTCTATCTCATGGGAATCCACACTTTACCTTACAGTACATTCCTTCTCATTACTCAATTTCCACGTAATGAGACACAATTGATTTTCTATTGTTCTGTAATACCGGTAAGACAGTCAGGGTTTGACCGATTAATCGGTTAACCGGTATATCTTCTTACGTGGGACTTGAGTAATTAATACAAGAAGATAAACCTAACTACTTTTAGATAGGTTGTTAACTTACTGAATAACAAGGCAACCAGGTGAATAATAAGTCAACCAAATTTCCTTTAATATTTAGTTAGGTATAGTATGTAAATAGAAAAATCTCAAGTTTTAAAATATATTACAAAACACTGGGATTTCCTAGACCTAAATGGCAAATAGGATTTGGTAAATAAGTCAAATATTAGAAATTCTGTTTTCAGTTGCTTTTAGGAGCTTAGTTCCTTTTAACTGCTACTTCAAAAAGCCGAGATCACAAATTCGATTTCGGGGTCAAGTTGAGTCAACAGAAAAATTAATTAGCACCGGTCCTGGATGAAAACGGGTTAAATATTTTAGCCCTTACAGCGATCAAGTATGGGCTTTTAATACCCAGATTATGAAACATTTATTTGAATGGTCTGACTCTTTTGTTTTAAATATTTAAGTAAAATTTGTTTACTGATCATAACGTTTCATTTCGTGGAATTTTTGGCGTGGGTTTTGTTACGAGTGCTTTTTGATTTCAAATGAATACAAAGTATTTATAATAATTATTTATTATAAAACATCACGTCTGTAATCCCCGAGGGGTTAGGCAGAGGTGTATGCATTAGTAGGATTATTAGGTGGATTGGTAACACGTACAATCTCGCAGATAAGCGAAAGTTTGTGCGTAACTTTTTTGACAGAGAATTTTGTTTAGGTAGATGAAATTATGACAACTTTTTCCTTTACGCGATAGAATGGAACTTTGAAAAAAAAATGATATAATTAGCAGTACCTATTATTCTGTAACATCAAAAATATGACATCTCACGTGTAATCTCCGAGGGGTTAGGCAGAGGAGTACCCATTTGTACACCCACATTTCGCCAGTTACGTTTAAGCCCCATGTAATAGGGGGCGAGCCTATTGCCATCAAATGGGCACAATAATCCAGACTGCTACTAAGAAATTCTTGAGCCATTTCGCCAGTATTTATAAACCGTTTTTGCCATAATTCCAAGCAAAACATGAACCTGCGTTCATAAATGTGTAGATATGATTAGCTAAAAGCGAAACCGTTCCAAACTCGATCAGATTAGTTCAATCCAAGTTGTCAAGTACGAACTTCTACATTAGATCTTTCCTTATTAATGTTAAAGTAACTTTTACGGGAAAATCTTTGAAAACATTAATGTATTTTGCACCTAATGTTGATTTTTTAGGTGTTATACCTATTTAGGTTTGCTTGCACTATACGACACTTTTTTTTTATTACTTGCTTCTGACTTGCCTGCGATTTTATCTGCGTGTTTTTGTTACTACTTCGATCCCGTGTGTCGCAGCGTGATGTTATATAGCCTAATTATTCCTCATAAAAATGACTATCATATAAAAAAAATCCGATCCGACTTGTACTGCCAGAAATTAGCGCGATTAAACAAACAAACAAAAATCTTTTCTGATTTATTATATCTACACTAATATTATAATGAGGAAAAACTTGTATTTTTGTTTGTTTGTTTGTAATGGATAAACTTAAAAACTACTGGACCGATTTTAAAAAATCTTTCACGTTTAGAAAGCTCCATCATCTGCGAGTAAAATAGCCTATATTTTATTTTATTTTTGTGCGGACGAGGTCGCGGACAAAAGCTAGTTAAGTATAAATAGCTTGTGTTGTTCCACTGCTTCTCTTTTCTGTCTTCTTCTCTTCTTCAACCCTCTCTATCCTGAGCTAGTGTGAACCAAATAAACCAACCGACAAAGTCAATATTACTACTCAAGAGAATTGAAAAGCAAACTAAAATAATCGAAACATGCTCACTCAAGTTTTACATAAAAGGCTTTTAAACAATATATCTGTCCATTAGTCTCTGACTGCCGTGAAAGCGGAATACGAGAAAAAATAAAATCTCGCTTTTACGCTCAGCCTGAGCGTTGC
Source organism: Hoplodrina ambigua (assembly GCA_949774945.1). Lineage (NCBI taxonomy): Eukaryota > Metazoa > Arthropoda > Insecta > Lepidoptera > Noctuidae > Hoplodrina > Hoplodrina ambigua. Next base: position 14,041,964 of record OX458968.1, read on the forward strand.
AGATCGATTTGGAAGTCTGTACAAAAATATACCGGGCTTCAGTTAGCTTGTATGGATTTGCTGTTGCGTTTTATCTTTTATGTGTTTTTTAGTATGTTATGTGTAGTTTTGATAGTGTAGATATTGCTTTATATCGTTAGTCTATACTAATATTACAAAGGGCTACAGTTAAAAAAAAAAATGGTTTTAGTCCGTAATAATATTATGTTGTTTTGTTTGACAACTACTACTTAACACTACTAACAGCTACTTTATGCTCAATTGGCCGGCGAGGACGCTGGCACCCTAATCACAACACATGAAGGCCAGAGGTCATCGTGAACAGTTACACTGTTTGTGAAGCATAGTAGTGTAATTTTAAGTGTTTATGTACAAACTAAAGGTAATAAATATTTTTTTTTTTTAAGTTTGGGAGTAATCTCTAGATTTACTGAACCGATTTTAAAATTCTTTTACCAATAGAAAGCCTATGTTATTTATGAGTGTCATAGGCTGTATTTTAGTGTCAAAAAAATCGGGAAGCGTAAGAAAAATCACGCTATCGATGTCGTGTCTGACAGACGATGTACTTGCGTACTTCTATGCCAAACCACTTGGGCAAAGTCAGCAGAATTGTGATGAACATTTCACTCTATAAAAAGATACGTAAATTTTACTCGTCACTACTAAAGCTACCACAACCATATTTTTTAACACATCATTAACAATAACAATTCCACGTAGAACCAGCGTAAAGCTAATAATACATCTCCCAAAAACAGCCTACTTCACATGACCTCGCATTTAAATTCATGCAAATAATGGTACCAACCACAGCATAGATTAAAAAATATTACTACGTGTAGAAGCGAAACTTTAACTTTCTATTCTCTTTCCGCTAAAGGTCAAATATTTGACAGAATATATGTCATCGTGTTCTCGTTGCTAATTTAGATAGAAAAATAACATAACATCCCGTCTGTTATCCCCAAAGGATGCCCAGGTCAGGCAAAGTGATATTGGGTATTTCCATTAGGAATTTCTCAGTAGCACCCCCAGAGTCTTGATTTGTTCCTGGTTGGTGGCAATAGGCTCGACCCCTATTACATGGGACTTAAACATGACTGGCGATATGTGGGTGTTCTAAAGGGTGCATCTCTGCCTAACCCTTCGGAGATTACAGGCGTGATATTATGTTGAACACGAACAATTTCAACATAACTGACATCTAGTAATCACGACCCGTACAGACTTTTGGGTACGAGATTATATCGCTTGATCAACTTAGGTAGGTACAAACCAAGTCAAGAAGCTTCGCGTCTACAAATTATTGTTACTCTATGACCACAGCGCCAGAACAGAATCAAAAATGTTATGTTCATTTGATAATAATTATGATGAAACTGGAAACTTTGCACAGCTTGCGGTAACCCTAATGAACTTTATACAGAAATGTTTTAGTAAAAAATAATTATTTTGGCGCGAGTCTGTGCTAATAAAAGATATTTGTTTTCGGATATGTTACCAAAATAATTGTATTATATTTAAGTCTAACCAAAATATTTATTTGATGAAACATGTCACATAATGTATTACAGTTAATTAAGGTGAACTAAGAGGTCAACACACCTGCCAGAATTGCGGATCTGCCAGGGCTGCGGATTTTATTCGAAAGAGAAGAGAACACGTGTGGGTTTTAGACAGTAAGAGTCTGAAATCAGTACATAAGAGGGAAAAAAGTGGCGCCAGTGATAGAAAGGTTGAAAGGGAAGGTTGTTTTGGTATGGGCATGTTAAGAGGAGGGATGAAATGCATGTGACCATGAGAGTTGTGAATGAGAATGGATGGAAAGTAAGAGGAAGGCCAAAGAAAAGATGGATGGATTGTGTGAAGAATTATATAAAAGAAAAGGGAGTCAGTGATAACATGACGGCTGAGAACGGAATGGAAGAAGAAAACGTGTTGCGCCGACCCCAAATAACCTTGGACAAGGGCAGGAAGATGATGATGTTGATGATGATGTTGACGATTATGATGATGATGATGATAAATCTGACACAAATGACTTCACATAATAAAAAAAGAGATCAAATCAGACAGACACGAAATTCGATCGCTAGTACAACATTAAAAACTTTTGAAGGCACACAAGAGTCTTAACAAACTTCAATTTAATTTGTGAAACATTAACTCACATGAATACAAAGTTAACAACAAAATTAATTTCCCCTCCGTAACATTTTCGTATACAAGTTAATATTTTCCAGTGATGTAACTCAATTCATTATGAAATTACGACATTTTTTCAGTGATGTACGAAATTGCTAATTATTTCATGTTTGAAGGGGATTCTGCCCATCTGTTTCATGGAACTCGTGTTTAAATTAGGGGGAATTAAAATGCCGTTACTAATCTTGTAAGGGGAATGGAAGTGGGGGAGATATTAATTTGGCATGTAGGTCAAGTTTTTATAGCTGTTAAGATGTTAAATGAGATATTCTTTTTTTAAATTCTGGCTGACTTTTATCTCCTGGTCATTTTAGGGGGTGTAATTACTCCTAAATATGAACAACATTTACTGTGAGACCAACTTAGAAGAAACATTTAAAAAATTTGCTATTCCTTACAAAACTATTTTATTACTATAATATCATTAAAATATGTGGAACAGCGAATTATTTTGTATAATTCTGGGTTGATTACTTTTAAAGGACAAGTTGCATTTTATGCGCTCTGATATGGCATATATCAGCCATGTTTTTAATGTGAAAAATATTCAATTTTCAATTGGTCTTCGCTGCGATTAAGTAGAAAGGCCCCCAACAAATTTTAGAGGGGCCCGTTTGGCCCAAGCTACGCCACTGACTACGTCCCTGTCCTAATTTAACACCCCCAGTTTATGTTGCCTTAGTAATCACGGGAATACTTCAACCATGCCTTATAAGGCAAATAAACCCAGGACCAAACGCCACAACAAAAAGTTACAACTTCATTTACAAATCCAGGTAGCGGAATGGTGGACATGACCAAATCGTTCTATTCACTGTTCGCAAATAAAAAATACGGGCCATTTAAGGTGTTATGGGGTACTAAAGCCCTGGTTCAATTTCTTGTTTTATCACTTGTTAGGGTATACTCGCGGATTTGCCTTCCGGGATTTGATTAACATTTTTGTTTTGGAATGAGGTATAAGGAATGAGATATGAGGCCCCTTATATTCCCGCAAGAACCTTAACTTTTTCTACTTTTACCCTCAGATTCAACGGAGAGACAGTTAGTGGAGTTACAGATACTGTCTTTGTTTCTTGTTTCTTTTCTGACTTGCTTGTAAGCTAATTGGTAAGGACAATTAGATTAGAATTCATCGGTCAAGCCCCGACTGACTTACCGGTATGACAGATCAATAGAAAATCAATTGTGTCTCATTACGTGGAACTCGAGAAATTAAATAAATTCACTCTTGCTTTCGACATGTTTCTAAACTTTTGGTCAAAATGAACATAATATTTCTTATTATAATAATACTAGTTAATATTTTTCACTATCCATACAAATAATATTGTCTGTTCGTAATATGAAAATAACATCTTTTTACTAATAATTAATAGATATTACGAATGCTTACACAATAATCAAACAAGAAAAACAATTTAACATTTTTGTCTGTCTGTTTTTCCGGCTAATCTCCGAAACGGCTAAGCCGATTGTAATAGGACTTCACTGGCAGATAGCTGATGTTATAAGGAGTAACTTAGGCTAGATTTATTTTAGAAAAAGAATAATAAGTCCGAAGGAAACCGCCCTTCACACGAACAAAGTCGCGGGCATATGTTAGTTTTTCTATAATATTATTATACGAGTAATAACTGTTTTTATATGAGTTCATTCACTACATCTTAATTTTCTTACGGTCTTGCAAAATTTCTTAATGAAACGTTTAAAATGAATTTTATACGAAGTAACTGAACTTTGTATATTATCATTATTACACTTTAAGTAATGAGAAGATTAGGGCGGGTATTTGTTTAAAATGTTAAATTTAAACAACAAAATTAATTTAGTTTTTGTAGTACATAAAATGTATTTTAGGGGGACACGGTGGAGCATACGGTGCAGGACTGCCCCGCTTGGGCAGAGCACCGCCGTGTCCTCAAGGAGGCGATACGCGGTGGCGACCTCTCGCGTCCGGACCTAGTTCAGGCCATGCTCCGGGGCGAGAGGGAATGGGATGCAGTCACCTCCTTCTGCGAAGCAGTAATGCTAGCGAAGGAGGAGGCGGGCCGCGTGAGGGAGAGAACCACCTCACGCCCTAGCCGCCGCGGGAGACGCCCAGGGCGTCGGACGTCGCGAGGCGACATCCGGCCACCGTAGGCGCGGGCTTGCGGACGGCGAGTAATTGGTAGCTCGCCGTCCGATCAAGGACCAAGCCCGGGTCGACGGCGCGTTCTGTTCGCGCGCGCCTCAAAGAGCTGTCAGCACAGGGTCGGGGCCCCCAACGGGGCCAACGCCTGCCGGGGTTGCGGGACGTCTTAACAGGATACCGTGGCCCCGGAACGTAAAGGGCAACAGAAGGAACAGGGTGGTTTTTTTGTCAGTAAAAGTCTGACAGTCCCTTCCGCCTCACCCAGGGCGGAATCATTTGATGATTTTTACCACCTAAAAAAAAAGGTACCTACTTTGAAAAATTTAAAATCTCCTTTACTCGTGTTTTACAAAAGAAACAGGAATATGTATCGTTTTCTATATTAAAAAAAAAGGTAGTCCTTAGACATATAACTTTCGACATTGCTAACTGTCTTTTTACACTCGATATGTTCCTATTATTATCCGCCTGTTATTTATACCTTTACGCCATTTATATTATTATATCAAAATTATGTTAATTTATATTAAAGGAGATGTTTAACACCGAAGTTAATATTTATACGGTCCCCAATGTTACAGTAACTTACAAGCCTGAATAAATGTATTACACCCGTTATACATAAAGTTTTAAATCACCTGTTTATTTTTCGGTCATAATTGAGTTGGGTCGCTAATATGCTGCTTACATTATTTGTTCTGGATGATGTATGTGGTGATGAAATAAATAAAATGCAGCATTTTAACGGTCCCCAATATTTGAGTGGAAAATTCGGTCAGCAAATTTTGTTAAGCACTTCCGATACTTAAGTAGTAATTTACACACATAACATAACATCACGCCTGTAATCCCCGAAAGGTTAGACAGAGGTGTACCCGTTAGATAACCCACATTTCGCCAGTTATGTTTTTAGTCCCATGTAATGTAATAGGGGGCGAGCCTATTGCCATCAACCGGGCACAACTCCAGACTCCGAGGCTGCTAAGTAGTAATTTTAGAGTATAATAATGACGGACATACGGAATGAATGTTTAATCAAGATGAAATAAACTCTTACTTATTACCTGAAACGTTAAAAAGCAGCATCGTATTACTTGAAAGTCAAAGTCAAAATCAAATCATTTATTTCAATTAGGCCAATATAAGGCACTTTTGAACGTCATTCTTCTTTAATTATATGACATGTGTTGCCATCTCAGAAACCAAATTAAAATGTCCCATGTGCCATTAATTACACCGGTACCTCTACTCTTCAAACCAACAGATGACCTCGTCCATACAATATATCTATACAACACATTTATAACATACGTAACATCACGCCAGTAATCTCCGAAGGGTTGGGCAGAGGTGTGCCTATTAATTAGTACATCCACCAAAATCCAAAAGCTAGTACGTAATATATAGTAGTATAATAGATAGTATAGATACTAACAAAATGTAGTTACGTAATGATATTATACTATTTTCTCATCTCAACTTGACCCAATAGACCCTAGCCTGTTCTCCATTCAGTAGATCTAAAAAATACTCTAAAAATAAAATCCTACGTTTCGTTTTCAAGTTTCTAATTAGTCGGCTACTTAAGCTGTATCTACTTGCTTTCATTGGGGACAAGACTCAACGAAAAATGCTACTGAGATTCGGGCTTCGACAGTACACAAAAAACTGGCAAAAGGTTCCGTACTATAGGAATATAACGCTACGTATTAAAAAAAACACTGTAAGAAATAAAATTAAAATAAATTGAATGAAATTCATACGTGTTAAGAATTGAGGTTATTCAGCCGGCCGCGCACAATGCTTGCTGCTCGAATCTTGGTACTCGTACGAGTGTTCCTGTTTAATAGAATAAGACAGAATACATAACCCTTTTCTTGCAGTCGGGTATAAAATGAGAAGGAGAGGAAAGGTCGCATGTAGGGAGCAAAACGCTTTTTCCTTACGTGACGATATCTGTCCGTTAACTCCTACCACCGAACTCCATTCCAAAAAACATGTTTCTTGTATGGAACCCCTTTAGTTTTTTTATTTATTTTATTTTTATTATTTAAAGCGGCTATAAAATTTCAACTCTCTACCTGTTACGGTTCGTGAGATACAACCCGATAGACAGACGGACGGACAGTGGAGGCTTAGTAACAGGGTGCCGTCACCCCCCTCGAGTACGGAACCCTAAAAATATCTTGTCATGGTGGCCAAGTTTTAAGAGTTCCTAAGAGAAAACGGGTCGTTTTGATGTCGGGAAGTTTTTGAAACGTTTCCATTTTGTTAGTTGAAATACTGCGTTGTGTTTTTGTATCTTAGGCCGGAATAAATAAATGTTATTTTAGCACGTGCTTAGCATTATTTCTGTCACTGTCAAAATACGAGAGCAAGATAGAGACGATAGGATATACAGGCTGTTTGGATTATTTTTGTTGACAAATCTCAAAATTATACAGTTAGTTGCAAATAATGGCTGGTTTGAAAGATATATCATTTATTTGTACTTTATGTATTGTAATGTGTAAATCATCAAATACAATATTATTTAGGCATCTTTTTTTCATATTTGAAGTCAATGATGATTTGCAATAAACTGGAAAAAAAATGCAACTGCTTTGTTTATTTTTTGGCAATAAGCACGCCCCCTTTTACGTGGGAGTTAAAAAAACATTACTGGCGAATTATGGACAACTCTTCCCTACCCTTTGGGGTTTATAGGCGTGAGTTCACGTAATTATTCGTAAGAAAGAAAAAACAAAAAATAGTATAGTAACACTTCGTTTAAGACAAGTTTGATTTAAATGGTTCTAAATAGTCTATAAAAGCTCCAATTTACGGCTTTGTATCGAGTTTCCAAAAACACCCTGTATATAAGCGGATAGATTTTGATTTTCAGTTACAAAAAATCACAATCCCCTTTCCAATACCAATCAAAATCCAAACTATTACTGCTACGTTTATCTCGCCTTCATAAACGTTGAATTCTGTCGAAAGAAAAATGAAAAGTCCAAAACTAAAAAGTGCTCAAACGTTCTTTCATCCGTAAATACCTAACCACCGGTAACGTCGGACAAGTCGCTAATATCGTAAGCGAGCTATACGTGACGAATACCCGACACACGTTAGACACGTTAAGTGCTGAAATGACTCTTGTAGCTCCTTTCATATTTTTAGGGGTGGCGCAACGGAATATTAGCATTTTTAGAAACTGTATACTATTTTTTAAATTTCTCTCTAGGTTTATTTAGATGAAGTGAGTTTGAAGTGAGATTTTGAACCATATAATGCTGTGAAAGTTCACGTCAATCTCAATACATCCAAATTCGTTGTTGGAGATTTTTACAGAATAATAATAAAAAAAACACAATAACACGACTATATAATAACAAACATAATTCGCGTGGGTGTGCAAATGGGTACACCTCTGCTTAACATAACATCACGCCTGTAATCCCCGAAGGGTTAGGCAGAGGTGTACCCATTAGTACACCCACATTTCGCCAGTTATGTTTTTAGTCCCATGTAATAGGGGGCGAGCTTATTGCCATCAACCGAGCACAAATCCAGACTCCGAGGCTGCTACTGAGAAATTCCTGATGGAAAAACCGAATAACACTTTGCCCGACGTGGGAATCGAACCCAAGACCTCATGCACAGCAGTCGCGCTTGCGACCACCAACGAGGCAGTCCTCTGCTTAAATCTTCGGAAATTACACGTAAGATGTTAAATTTTTGATGTTATAGATTAATAGGTACTGTTAAATATACGATATTTTTTTAAGTTCCATTCAATTACTTGATTTTGAAGGTACAGGCTATAGAAAAAAGTTGTCATAATTTCAACTAACTACATAAAATTCTCCATCAAAAAAGTCACGCAAAAACATTCGCTTGTCTGCGAGACTGTACGTGTTCCCAATCTACCTAATAATCCCTTCACACCGTCTGCGAAACCCCGTTCACATAAATAATAACAACATAATTGCTTTTATATGATAATATTGTTGGTTTATTACTTCCTTCCCGACGCTGACGGCTATAACAGCCGCAATTATAACGAGCCGCCGACATGTCTGCAAGTCGTCTTATTACAATTTATCTGTATCAGCGATATTCTCTTCATTTGCAAGGATTATGTTTGCAAGTTTGTTTAGTTACAAACTTATAAACAAAAAACAAAAAGTGCCTCGTTGGTTTAGCGATTGCAAAGCGCGACTGCTAAGAAAATTCGGGCGAAATGTTGTAGGGTTTTTCCACTAGGAATTTCTCAGTAGCAACCTCGGAGACTGGATTTGTGCCCTGAGCCATGAGCCTATTGCTATCAACCGGGCACAACGAGGCAATCAACAACAAGCACCTAAATCGTTAAGATGACAGCTCACCTTAAGTTCACTTAACTCAAATTCACCAAGGAAGATTTTAACAAAATCTGCCTGGTCTTCTACCCGAAGTTGCACCTAGACCTTTCAATTCTTAGCATTCGTTGGGAAGGCTGCACACCTCAAGCTAATTTCACCAAAATTCACATCGTGGAAGATTTTAAGCAGAATACACCTGCTGGTCTGTATTCTCTCACCTAAAGCTGTCAGTTCACCTCCACCACGCTTCACCTTAATTCACCAGCGTCTGATGTTCTCGGAAGCCATTACCACAAAGGGTCCTATAATAGTCCTATTATGATTTCCTAGAACAGTTCAAACTAATTAGTTACTGAATAGAAACTGTACCGAATTGATTGGTCAGTTCACTCAGTTCGAACTGTGATATTGATGACATGAATAGACCGATTCATTGGCAATTCTGTCTCCTTGGCGGTTCAAAACTGCCTATTTAATTGAAATATATGCTTTTACTTTCAATTTAAGGTGAAGACATGAAGTCCTGTTTAGTTAAAAAAAAAACGACTATGAAGTCGTTAATTTTTTTTTTCTTTTTCGTTAAAGGAGTTGGTTCTCAATTTAACTGTACATTTTTTTTTATGCGACTTCTCAGTCAGTTGTGGATCAATTTTGTTAGAAAGAGTATACTTCCTAATTGGTCACATATAAATATTGTCATGCTCTGATAATGAACTTCGGATAAATGGAACGGAACTCCTCAAAAGATCATAGCAGATGTCGTAACAAATAAAATTGCTTGACTGACGGATATTTAAAGTTTAAAAGTGGTAGAACGTACCTCCCCAATTACGTTCTACCACTTTCAAATTTTAAATATATCTCAACTGCCATCGGCCAGCCCTACCCGATGTTGCATACGCTGTGGCGATGCGATGGTGAGAGCCCTCCAGTGCGCCCGAGGGCTCCGTAATTTGGGTCAGCGGACGCAAAAGTTTCTGTCTAGCAAAATTTTTAATTTGATTAGACTTCATTTCTGGAGTTTTGAGTTCATTTCAGATGCTGTTATTGTAGCTTTGGTTGAATTCAGAGATACTACTTGAGATTTGAGACCTTTTTAAAGTGGAGATACAATAAAATCACGCCTGTAATACCAGAGGGGTTAGGCAGAGATGTACACATTCTTACAGCCATATTTCGCCAGATATGTTTAAGTCCCATGTAATAGAGGGCGAGCATATTGCCATCAACTTAGGCAAATGTGTACCCATAACTACAGCCACATTTCGCCAGTTATGTTTAAGTCCCATGTAATAGAGGGTGAGCATATTGCCATCAACTGGGCACAAATCCAGACTCAGAGGCTGATACTTAGAAACTTCTGATGAAAAAGCCCAATAACACTTTGCCCGACCTAAGAATCGAACCCAAGCAACCCAAAATTAATATTTTATAACATAGAACCTCTTCACACTATCTTCACTTTTAATAAGTCTAGGTATTATCCATATCGTGTCACTTTGAAGATTTTAATGGCCGATAAAAATCTGCAATGTGGAATGGCTCTAAAGAAAATGGGTCATACTCGTTAAGTGATGGGATAGTAAACTGTCGCCATTTATAAAGAGTTATGATTTTCAAACTTATCTTTATTACGTTTTTAAGTTAAGTAGGTACAATGTTTTACAAAATGGTAACGTCATTAAATAAATTTTATTCAAATGCAAATTGAAATAAACATTGTTAGTAGATATGGAAACTTCGCCCCTTATTACATGAGACTAAAACATAACCAGCGAAATATGGGTGTACTAATGGGTACACCTATGCCTAACCCTTTGGGGATTACAAGCACGATGTTTTATGATAATACCAGCCCACTGCAGAGAAGACACAAGCATTGATGACCACGCTTGCTCAAGGCTGGTTGGCGATTTCAGACCTCTATTAATTATAAGTCCAGGTTTCTTCACGATGTTTTCTTTAACTGATTTCTGTGAAGTCCAAGATAAACTTAGAAAGTATGTATGAATTAATAAAGTCACATTGTTACTTATCCGGAATATAACTCGCAACTACACTTACGAGAGGTGGATGGCTAATAAAGACGACAGCCCATCAAGATCTGCCACGTAGGACTCTTCGACTTGAGTATTTCGATAAGCAGTCTCTGCGACCTAAATATATCAGGAGATGCTTAGTAAAATTCTGCTAATTAAAATGCTTAAAAATCATCTGCTTAGCCTTTTCCCAATTATGTTAGGGCCGGCTTTCAGTCCAACCAGATGCAGCTGTACACCACTGTTTTACATGGAACGACTGCCTATCTGACCTCCACAACCCAGTAACTAAGCAACGATACCCCTTCGGTAAGACTGGTAGTCAAACTTTCGGGCGTCTGACGACCCGTAACGACTGTCAAAGATCCACGTATGACAGCCGGGACCAACGGCAATCTCATCTCAGTGTCAATCAATGACAAAACATGTAGGTAAATAAAGACTAAATTTTTACAGAATGAGACTGATATAAGATTGCGATCGTTCCTAAAAGTTTGCAGCATTGCCACCTAAATATCACCAGCGAGCAACAACCCTCACTACATAAAAAGTACTATGACCCAAATCTCTCTCATCAACAAAATGTACAAGCAACAAGCCCTTTTCGTGTCGTCATGCCAAAAATTACCACCACATCTAACATTACGTTATAAAAATAAAAAAGAGACTATGAAGCAGTCATATTTTACATCCCTAAACCATACTAGGTGTTTACTAGGTGTACAGTCACGAGCAAAAACAAGTATACACTTGGCAACACCACGAAACTAAATTAACAAAATTACATAACATCACGCCTGTAATCCCCGAAGGGTTGGGCAGAGGTGTACCCATTAGTGCACCCACATTTCGCCAGTTATGTTTTTAGTCCTATGTAATAAGGGGCGAGCCTATTGCCATCAACCGGGCACAAATCCAGACTCCGAGGCTGCTACTGAGAAATTCCTGAAGGAAAAACCCAATAACACTTTGCCCGACCTGGGAATCGAACCCAAGACCTCATGCACAGCAGTCGCGTTTGCGACCACTAGACCAACGAGGCAGATTAATAAAATTAATTATTTGATTTATTGATTGAAATGACATGTTTTCAGGAATCCAGTATTTGGAATTCAATACTAGTATGAAATAGGTCTTATATCAAAGTTACAACCATTATAACATAACATAACATAACATCACGCCTGTAATCCCCGAAGAGTTAGGCAGAGGTGTACCCATTAGTACACCCACATTTCGCCAGTTATGTTTTTAGTCCCATGTAATAGGGGGCGAGCCTATTGACACAACCAACACAACCACACCACCACAACCATTACAACCATTATATGACAAGAAAATCTTTGAAATTTCTAAAATTGTGCGATGTTGCCTGTATGATAAAAGGAAAAAAAATACGCTATTCCCTATAACAATGCTACACAACACGATCATAATGAATGGAACAGTTAAATTTATTTCCTGATTTCAGGGTTGGTCCCATAGTAAAAGTTGTTCATAATGATGAGTACAATGACACCTTTTCAGGTTTCTGGTATTTTTTCAATGACCCTGTATAATTTGAGAAGAAAATCGCTTTTGAATTTTGCAAAGTGTATACTTGTTTTTGCTCGTGACTGTACGTTACGTGAACTATGAAAAAGATGAGCATAGATAACTTCGTCAAAGGTGACTCTTTATGGAGATACGTATCCTTTGCTGCTAAAAAGCATTGGAGTTCCTTTCAAAAGAAAATGGCTATTCGCTTTTAGTCTTGCCTCTTGGCGACCTTTTAGAAACGTTTTTACAACAGTTAGTAAATGTTCCAACTAATGTTTTTGGGCATTTTCAAAGTGCTTTTCAGTTACGTTAGAACTGTTTGGATTTTGTGTTATTGTGATTGGATTTTGGGTAGGCAGACTGGAATGGCGTTTTATTTTTTCTTTGTATTTATGTTGCATGATATTTTGTATAATCTTTTAAGTACAAAAAATTAGATTTAATTAAAGTAGACTAGTTTGAACAAGATACACCTGTTCAGGAACATTTTGAAATATATTTTTAATAATAACACAATACAATAATTGGACAATTTTATATTTCTAACCTGTATTATTATTTTTGCACATATGTTATAAAACTCAATGGACTTGTAACACCTTGCATGTACTTTTTTCTATGTAATTGTATGTACAGTCATGTTTGAGCAAATAAGAATCTGATATGAATAATAATTATATTATATATTATTTAAATAGTATTTTATTTAAAAATAATAAAACAATTTCAAAAAATAATTAGGGTGTTTTCCATTTAAAAATTATACTTATTTAATCTTTCACCTGAATGAGGTCAAGCGAAGGTAGATAATTTAATCTATTCTTATTATACATCCCTATTATTACAGATAATTATTATCAGTAGGTATTGATCAGTCACTCCATTTATACGAGCTGACTTTAATATAAAAAAAAAATAATATTCCGCGTACCAATTTCGGTCACGGTGGCCAATCTCATTGGAGACTAGCCAAGAATGCAGGAGATATTATAGTGCACCAGTGTTTGCGCAAACACAGGTGCACTCCCTCTTCCCTCAATCTCATAGTCTGAAGGTACGGCAATCCGACACAACCGGAAAGAGACCAGGCGCAGGAACAACGGCTTGACATGGCGCGGGGGTGTCACACCACTAACTTCCAAACTCCGGCTGCTACTGAGAAATCCCTAATGGTTAAAACCCAATAACACTGCCCGACCTGGGAATCGAATCCAAGACCTCACGCTCATCAGTCGCACTTCGCGACTAGACCAACGAGGCGGTCAATATAATAGTATAGTATACTTAGTACAGTATAATAGTTTTATTATAAACCTATGTATATTAATTTAGATAGATAAACAATTACAAAGACATTTTATTAATCACTAAAATAAAATGAAGTGTCAGTACATTAACCTACCGCATCATAAAACTATTAACCACAAGATACACTGAATACCACATTCAATTTAAACTTCTAAACCTACTATGTATAAAGTATATTTTGCTGCAAACTATCAAACTTAGTTTTAAATTTTGAGACAGGCATCTGTGCCAGTAATGTCACCCTAATCGACTTATAAGGATGAAAAGTTGTGCCTAAACTTTTATGTCCTTAGTCAGAATTCTGGAACTTTCATAGACCTAGAAAACGGTGGCAAGATGTCGATGAGGGTTTCGTAGGACTTGAGAGAGGTATTTTGCCCAGCAGTGGGATAGTTATAGCAAAAAAGGCACACATACTTATCTTTTATTATGCCCAAGCCTGCATTGTTTGCTAAAAGCGCGCCGCTCGCGAGCTGTCACCTTTTTGTCTTGTTATTGTAAAAATTACTTTAACGCACACGACTTAAAGTAAAAAAAAAACGTAAAGTGAGGAGCTCGTGGCTAAGTAATAACAGCCGCATGGGTCGATCCGTCAGGTTAAGCTACGCTTGCCGGGGTCGGTCTGTGGATGGGTGACCATCTTTACACACCGAGACTCCCCCGTGCCTCGGAAAGCACGTTAAGCCGTTGGTCCCGGCTGTCATATGTGGATCTTTGACAGTCGTTACGGGTCGTCAGAAGCCCGAAAATCTGACAGTCACACTAAGGGGTATCATATTACCCAGTTACTAGGTTTTGGAGGTCAGATAGGCAGTCGCTCCATGTAAAATACTGGTATTCAGCTGCATCCGGTTAGACTGAAAGCCGACCCCAACATAGTTGGGAAAAGGCTAAGCAGATGATGACACGACTTAAAGTCCCATCTTGAAAATCAGCCAAATTAATTGCTGGATTGGAGCCCCAAAATCATTCTATTATCATGGAGTCAGTACACACATATCTACTTTGTCGCTTTGTCAGTGTTTTGTAAATCAACTTACCGTCCCTAATTACATAATCGGCAACGTCATCAGCATTTACCACAATACCACAACATACTTTCTCCATTAGCATTCAGTCTCATTTAGTATTGGAATCATAAAACAAATGAACGCCATATTTTTACGAGCGCGTAAACCGAGACGGGGTCACGGCCGGTCAATGGTCGATCGATCATGAAACGGTCAAAAGTTTCGTAATGTTTCTCATACATTACTGGGTTTTATACATTTTATTTCAGTGTAGCTCCTTGTGGAGCAGACTGCTTTAGCTACTTCTTGTCTAACGTAAACATTCGTTTGTGATCGTAAACGAAAAGTTTTGTGACAGATTATAAACACGCTTTTGTAATTAAGTACTTGACACCCCTAATCAATTGACATACTTTTAATGACTTGTCAAAACGCGATTTTCACATAAATTTTGTATGGTACCTAATACTACATTGTGACGTTACTCATTCGTCAACTCGATTAAATAACTATTTATTGATTTTAAAGCAACTAAAAATCTAAATTTACAGTTAATTCATTAATTCATAAATATATTTTTTATGCAATTAGTAAAAAGCTGACATTTTGACATTGCAAATAGACCCTTTTATTTTTTTTATTTGAATAGGTTATAACAATGTCCCAGAATTTTGTTAAAAAACAAGATTAGTGTAACAGAGCTCAATGCTTAGAGTGAGATGGACGTATAATATAATATAATCAGTTCATAATATCCCAATAATATTTAAACAACAAAATCATTTAGTTAGTAAGTGGCACTACAATTTGCTGTACACAATAACCTATCCTAGTGGCGCTGAATACTGAATTGTATTTACTTAAGTACTTGTTTTTAATATTTTATATTTAATACCAGCTTTTTTTTATTTTGTTTTTGTATTCAATTACTTTTATGTTATGTGCATCAAATACGCATGAATTTTTGAAAACGGTTTTTCATTCTTTCTTTCCTATAGTTTTAACCTATTTGTTTACATTTTCATCAAATTGTTATTGAACAGGATGTAATAAGGTACACAAGGAGCTGTCTCAAAGTTATTAACAGATAATTTGAGCCCGCCCTTGTTGACCGAGTCCCCTAAAGTTATCTTTTGCGGCACCCACGATTGCGAAGTAACGCGAGGGTTAAAACAGTTGACAGGCTTAGCACAACCCCTACATCTGTGTAAGGATTAACATGCACGACAACTGAGTTACCTCGTAAAATGGACCATGACAATTTATAATTAGCCGAAAAGTATTTTTGTTTGCATGTTTGTTTAAACACATTAATCTCTAGAATTACCCGTCAGATTAGAAAAAATCTTTATGTGTATGATAGCCATATTATTGAACAATAATATATGCTATAACATCACGCTTTAATCTACGGGAGAGGAACAGTAACTAAAGATGTAACTGACCGCGCGTGAAACCGCGGAGTAAAAATATAGGTACTAGCGTGGAAAGACCATGATTCCGTCCTCCTTAAAGTCAAGTATACTGTAAAATATACCCTATGATACTTAGCAATAGAGTGGCTTTCTATCAGTAACATAATTTTTGTAATCAATCCAGTACTTTTAAAGTCAAATGTATTGCTCAGCGCAAAACTCGAGAACGACTGGACTGATTTGGCTGATGTTTTTTTGTTGTGCACGTTACTTGTAAATTTTTACTCGTGTAAAGTCGGGCGGTTCGCTAGTATTTGTATAAAAAAATAAGTAACATACATAAACAAATGCCAACCAAATCTTTACATATATATTCATGAAACAATATTTTTACTGTATTCGTTTTATATAAAAGCGTTTTTATCCCCATTGATCAAGGCTTAACTTTGAAAATAATGTTTTATCGGAGTAATCGTACAACTGAGTTATTCCAGGCTTTAGGAGGCTCTAGAATTTATATCAAAGTATAAAGTTTTGAAAAGCCCCATTTTTTCTATATCTATATAAAAATAAAATTTAAGTGTCTGTTTGTAATGACAAAATAAAAGCTTTTACAAAATAAATATTAATGTTTACGCAGTACGAATAAACCAATTTTTCAATTTTAGGTCTGTTTGTTTGTTCCGGTTAAGCTCACAAACGGCTACACTGATTTTGACGTAACTTTCACTGGTGACATAACTTTAGCTGATGCTACAAGGTGTAACTTAGGCTACTTTCAAAGTTTCTCCCAAAACAGAAACCCCGTGATAAGGTTATTCACACGAATGCAGTCGCGGACATAAACTAGTGAAGTTATGAAAGCCTCATTTTTTTGTATTGCAAAGTTATTGCGAAATAATTGTGAATGACGCAGGTGGTCTGATAGACATAAATATATTGTTTGTAGATTTAGTAGAGTGCTTTTATATTTTTATTGAAATACTGATAAAATTCACAGACAGTCCACCTGATGTTCAACAGTGAGCTGTAGTCGGTGGCGTAGCTAGCATGGGTGGCACCCGGTGCGCAAAATTGTGATGTCATCCAAGAATGAACATTAAAAATTAATAAACATCCGACAAACGTAAAATACGAATTTGTTCAATTATTACAAATGAGTCTTTCATATATATTTTTTTGATTTTAAAAGTATTGGTAACTGATCGCATTCGAAACACCACCCTGCGCTCCAAAACACAGGTAATTAACGTGGCTCAAAAGGCTGCCCAGCTAAAATGGGACTGGGCTGGACATGTCTGCCGCTTGTCGAACAATCTATGGGCTCGTAGAGCCCAAGATTGGTGTCCCGAAACGACCAGACGGGGACGCGGCAGACCAAGAAGGAGATGGCGGGACGACTTGGTGGGCTTCCTTGAGAGTTGGAAAGACGAAGCGCAAAATCGCGAGAAATTGAAGGAATGGAGGAAGGCCTTTGCCCAGCAGTGGGACAGTACAGGCTAGTTATATTAATAATAATAACTATTGTGGTAATCTAAGTATAACTAAATGTAATTTTTGTCACAGAGATGCTTAAAATGGAAATTTGGGTATGGCAATAAATGAATAAGATTAGAATCAATGTACTTGTATATCACTTAGTTATTTGAGCGAGTACGACTTATTTTAAGAGTAGTTTATGAGTGAACACCTGAACATACTTACATAGACATAGTCTGTAATAATAGGGTATGGTTGCCTGTGTATTTCAGGCACTTGAGACATTATTCTACTCTGTGTCTGGGATGGCAACGCATCTGCAAGTCCTCTGGTATAACTGGCAGCAGTGACCAGGTCAACTGGGCCATTAAAAAAACCTTTACCTCATTTTGTGTATGCCGTAGTAGGCTAAAAAAAACAAAATCAAAGAGGTTTTCTCACGAATTTTATTCTGTCTTATTTTTTTAAATTTTGATACTTGTCATAAGATTTCATAGTAACGGTTAGATAACTTGTTATCTTATAAATTCCCAACATATTATGATAATTACCAAGTTAATAATTTTATGATCTTTACATAAATAAATTGAGGAAACGTTCATTACAAAAACTTATGTGAACGGAAAATGTGGCACAGTACCTTTCCTTATTACGACATTGTTTTTGAACTCAATTAAAGATGGAAAACATTTGAATACTCGCAAAAAAAATCACCAATAAAACTAAGCATGAAGTATTTACATACAATTAAAATATGATTACAATACGTCGTAATAAGCAAAGAGCTAGTGTCACAACAAAAACCGTATGATATTATAGTACAATAGTCCATACATCATAAAAAATACATCAATATAAAATACGGAACACGAGTTAAAAAAACACGACCATATTTAGAACATGCGACACAGATTTATCAAAATATTTTTCAGATAAAAACGAATGTTACGCTAAAAAAGTTATTTAGGGTTATTTTTAGAAACATAACTCTGTTTTTTTTGTGATTTTTTTATTAGTGACGGTAGTCGATTAAATTGCGTGTGTTGTATTTTTATTCCGATAACTAAATTGGTTTTTTCATTCTTCGGATTCGAAAAAGGAATGTGTGATATCGAGCCCAGAGCGCAGTGTAAAAGTAATATAAATTCGACTGATTTTAAAATTGGAAATACTTGTATCTCACATACGTATCCAAATTTTATTTAGTTTAATTTATTTTTATTGTTTGCGTAAAGTTCGGCTTGTCGCACGAAGTCGCGGAATAAAAAGAAGCCTATGTACTTTATTGGGGTTCATTTTTACCCCGTACCAAAGTTCATCATAACCGGTTCAGTGGTTTGGTCAATCACTCACGCTCATCACAAAATATCGAAAACCGCTTGACATAATACAGATGGAATTTAGGAGGCAGGTGGGTTATAGTTAGTACACGTCCGATAAGAAAGGATTTTCCAAAATGAACCGAATGGGTGAAACGGGAGTCTAAAGTTTGGATGGAGAAATCAACTTTGACGCGGACGAAGTCGCGAGCAAGAGCAAGTCTAAATATTAGTAAGGATAAAAATATTTTTTGTGAACTAGACTGGTTAATGAATGTCAACCACGAACCTCGTTAAAAACATGACGAATTAACAAAACCAACGTTCGTTACAAAACCACATTTTACAACTATGACAAAACAGTAATTCAAGCAAAAATTGGTCATGCGTGAGCCCTAAATCGCGATGTATGTAACATGTACAGTCGCCGACCTCGGGACTTTAACCCAGCAGCCATTCACTGAACCCCAGCTAGTTTATAGCTAGATTTCCTGACCTCATAAACTCCGCGTGTTGATATTAAAGCCTCTCTGATTCGCAATGTGAAATATTTCGCTCTTTTTTTTTCATATATATTTTTTTTCACTGATCCGGGTAGGTAGGTCTGTTTGAAAATGTGCGCTGTTTTTGATAAAAATACTGGCGCGCTAATATTCGTGTGAAGTGTGCGTACTCTAATATGGTTGGTGATGGAAAATTGGACGCAGTTTTCATGAAGAGTAAAATTACTTTTGGGTTAGTTTCAGCAGGACTGTGTTGGGTGCGCTGATTGTATAATTTTTTCTCTTTTATTTGTTTAAATAAACAAGGTTTTATGCTGACATTTTTACTAGCCACATTATAATTTTACTATGTTTAAAGTTAATAAGTTTAAAAATTTTAAACGTGACGAGATTACCAAACAATACACCTCAAAAAGGGAGGGAGGGAGTGAATAACTAAGCACAAACTTACTTTCATTTTCACTGACACTAAATGACACCGCGTGCTGGATTTTTATCGCTTGTCTCATCGTTGATAGTTGAAAATCCATCAGTGTGATATATCACTTCTAAGTGTCACTCAGTGTCTTTTCTTTTACATTGGACAGGTCCGCTACACTATTTCGTACACCTGCATCTCTTGAAGGCTTGAATGCCAGAAGGCAGTGAAGGTCGGAGAGTTCCAGAGACACGATAGAAACTGTATTGGATCCCACAACGAAATTAATTAGAATAGATCTTATCTTTCTCGTTAAAAGATTTTCAAAAGCATCTAATCTCAAACTCACTAAAGATTTCCATCATCACGACTGATCCGAACTAAACCAAAAAACGTAATCCCTAAAGGCACACAGAATCCAAATACAGAATATTTCAATACACGAAAGCCCATTACAATTTCGTCGACCGCTGCACACGGCAGAAACAAAATGGCGCAAAACTCCCAAACTCGCGATGAACACGATTTTATTGATGACAATACCGATTGTTTTTTCCCCTTTTGTCGATTTTCTTTTTATGCAAAGTCGTAAAGTTCGTTTCAGGGACATTTTTAATCATGTATTGTTTCAGGATTTGGTGAAAGTACACCTATCTATAAATCATGATCGAACCTTTTGTTTGAACGATAAGTTAAAACAGTTCACTTATGCATGAAAGGTAAAGTGTTGTTTGTTTTAGACATTGCTTTGTCTGATTGGCTTTGTGGGTTCAAATGTTTTGTAACAATAAATGGAAACCAACTTTACGAAAATGTTATTTGTGTTCCATTAAATATTGATTGTAGTCTGACTGTTTTAAGTGGGTCTACTGTAGATGTATTCAGGCTTTCGAAAGCTGCTGACCTATAATAATATGTAGTCTCATAGAACTTTATAGAATTATTAGCTGACTCGGCCACGCGTTACTGTGGCTTGAAGTAAGTAAAGATATTGAGGTTAATAATCGAGATAAAAACTATCCTTTATCTTGAAGTTTGACCAAATTATACACAGTAAGTCATATTTCATAAAAAAAATAGTTGAGTAGTTTAGGAGTCTATCCAGGACAAACAACGTGACGCGTTATTTATATATATTGACAAGTTTTTATTCGCAACTTCGTCCGCGTAAATTTTGGACTCCGTTTCATCTTCTTGTGGGGTGAATTTTGGAAAATCCATTCTTAGTGGACGTCTACTAACTATAGATATGCCGAATTTCATTTATATACGTCAAGCGTTTTTCGATATCTTGTCATGAGTGAGTGAGTAAGTAACATTTGGCTTTTATATATTTAGATTTAAATGTGTCAATTTTTAAACTTTATTTAAAAATATAATTTATACGCATGAATAAACGAAATAATAGAGATTATCCATTAAATTAAACATCTCCAGTTAAACAAACATCAAACTCCTAAAGCCTTCTCCTTTGCTGAAATATATTTTATTTCACGTTAAAGTTTCTCGTTTTCTAGGTGCTCAATTTAATACTCCGTTAGGTTCTCCGTGTAAATGAAACAAATTACTTTTTTTTGTTCGAAAAACTTCCAAGAACGTTCTGGGACGAGAAAAAAATAAAGATAATTTTGCCGTCTTAAAAACTTCTTAATGCCGACACTTTAGCATTCCAAAGTAATTCTTATTCTCACTCCAACAAAGTCGTTAATGATCTGTGTCACATGGTCCTTTGAACTGAAAATATCTTATTTTAAGTATACAGTCTTTAAGATTCTAATTTATTTACAATAATAGTCATTTTCAATGACAGGACTATGGGAAGTAACAATATGTTTGTAATTTTTGCTGCATGATTTTATTGACCCATTAGATGTAAATTTTTATTCGAGTTATTTTCTCATTTTACATCCTTATTTATTCTGTTAGTTAATATAAGGTTGTCAAGCTTGTTATCAAATTACCTCCTTCTGTCATCCATTTTGAATGGCGATGATATTACAATAATAATAATAATATTTACATTATCAACGGAAAGTTCAAACTTTACAGATTTATCTCTTACAACGATTTCTGAAAAATTGAATTATCCTTTTAAAAAAATGACAATTCATTCAGAAACCTATAAATTACAGTTACAACTATGAATACTTAAAACGTTACCTGTATTACATATTACATTAATTTAACATCGTATATACACTGCTTTAGTCCGATATTTACAACCATGCCTTGTCCTGTGACACACACTAAATGTTCCCAACGTCACTTTACACATAATTGTAAATATCTTCCATGTCTCATACGTTCATCTCGGACATCGCTGCTTGGGGGACCCTAGACTGCGAGAAGTGCTGAGAGGGGGGCGACGACGGAGGGGGGAGGGCAGACCCATTCCCGGGCCCTTGAGACTGGCCCGTCTGAGCTTGCACGTCAGGCAAATTCCCCGCACTGCTCATAAAAGTCGCGTTCTTCGGAAGCGTCATACAATTGGACGCGTTACATATCTGATTCTGCTGATAACTGAACCCCACTTTTCTCGGCAATGTCGTACATTGTCCCCTATTTGTTGGCGGACTCGATTTCTGCGACAAATTCGACATTTGTATCCCCGTGTGACAAACGTTCGGGCAGTTCGCTGTAGTGAAGTGGGGAACTCGATTTGTCATTGCGATTATCGCGTTTTTGTCCTGATGATCGATGTCGACAATCGTACTCGAGCTTTGCGAATGTCCAACGAAGTAATGGGGATGCTTCGACGATACGCTATCGAACGTTGAGTTATGGTTCCTTTTCTGTTGCTGCTGGAGAGCTTTTACTTGGAGTCTGGTTTTATCTCTTTGGTAGTAAACTCCGGCGAATATAAGTACGTTGAGAATTAGTAGGGAGCATCCTATAGCTATTGTTACACTTAGGGCTGTGCTGTAGGCGGTATACCCTGCTACTTCTAAATTAGATACGTCCTGTGTGTGCGTATTATTCGGAACTTGACTCTGTGTGACGGCAGACCCTGGCCGCGCGGACATCACACTAATACACGTTGTGACGTAAGTGTCCATTGTAGTGGAGGGTATATCTAATGTGAGGTTGTAGGTCGGTTTGCGGTATAGCTCCATCGTGGGATCAAAATAGTTGGCGCGTGTGAGAGGGTCCGGCCTGACCAGTCCGTCGTACAGCTCCGGGTCGTTGTGGTTCCTAAAAAGGTTGTGTTTAGCAACCACGTCTTTCATCCCGGCGCGGTGGATTTCCGGGATCAACCGTAACCATACGGACAGCTGATGGGCCCTGTAATGGTTTTTCATCCGCGGTTTCATGCCTGCAATGAAATTTTTAATTGTGTAACGGGTTACGGTATTTTCGGCTCGAAATTGAACCGCGAATTAATGGAGAGTCGACGTAATTAACTTTCGGAATTGATATTACTAGCGGTCGTGAGGTGAGGCTGATAAGATTTTGTCTTTTGGAGATTAATGTGAGGGTAAGGTTCCTGCTATTAGATTTTTAGATAAGGACGTTTGTTGGGATATTGAGTGGAAAGAAAATGATCTCATTGAGTAACTAAGCAATTTAGGTTTTCAAAGAAAAAACGTCGCAAGTGTTCGACACTCGGAGATGGCGTGTCGCAAGTGTCAGACACTCGAAGATGAAATGTCAGGAGTGTCTGGCTAGTGTGTCACAAATTAAATTGATGTCACACTATGCCAATGACGTCACGCATCATAGTAAGTACTGTTCAGTTCTGCTTACCGATTTCCAAATACTTCTGGTATAGAGTGTCATACTCGTCCCACATTATGCTCTTGTATTTATTCCTCTCTCTTGATATTGGCAACACTGACTCTTGACGATGAACTTCATTCGGGTTTCTGGACAAACAAAAGACAATCGTGAATAATACAAATTAGTTTTTTCATAAAAAATAATTTAATAGGTAAATTTAATAAAAAGACGGGCCAATTTGATAAAACGGTAAACACGAAGAGCATTGAAGAGCATCGCAAAATGAGAGCGAATTTTCAGAGCAAAACAGCCCATTTTAATGGAAATTGAACGTTCAATAAACGTTAACCTTGACGGTATCCCCAACGACTAGATAATCCTAGCTATCGTGTCTATGAATTTCACGTTAAATTAATTCATTATTCACGATTCTAAAACTTCAAGCGGAGCGTATAAGTTTTAAAATTATGAACAACTCAACGTCTGTCTCATAATAGTTATGAACAATAACATTATTTTAAACTTTGTTAGCGACTAGTTGAGAAATATTACAGTTATTTAAATTAAAATTGAATACAAACAAATGGTACTGGCAATAAAGTTTCTCTGTTGGAAAATTTACAGGAATACGCCGAAATATTATATCTACTTAGTGAGCTTTTTAATGGGTTTCTCGTTAAAACATTAATAATTATGCTGTATTTTGTTCACAATTTGTTCGTAGTTACTTTTTACTTTCGTATGTAACATTTAGAGTTATTGTTATCAGAAATATTTAAACGAATTGAGCTGTTATACCATTTTGAACGGTATGTGCACATAAAGTTGCGGTGGACTATTAATGTTACTTGAAGATTTTTGAACTTTTTTATTTTTTTACATTTTCTAGATCGAGTGAGATCGGGGGTCTAATAATCAAATACAAATTTCAATTACACATATTTTGCTTATAATTTTGAATATAGTAACCGCGGTAATTAAAATATCACGCACCCTAAAGGTCATAGCTCTTTACAGTCTACTAGGTTACTATTCTTTGCATGGAGTACTATGGGTATACGCTAACTATACCAACTCCGGAGCGCCTCGGCGTCGACAACGAGAGACGAGGTTGTGCTGGTCGGGTGGGCCTAATGCCTTTATATTCACATAAAAAAAATTACAACATTTTTAATAATAGTCTGACATTCTACAATGTTTAAAATTTTGAGGATAATTAAAAGAATAACTTGTTAAAATCACGGCCCATCAAATTTACAAAAAAAAAAATGTTCGCCATCCATACTAATAATATTATAAATGCGAAAGTGTGTCTGTCTGTCTGTCTGTCTGTTACCTCTTCACGCTTAAACCGTTGAACCGATTTAAGTGAAATTTTGTATAGAGATAGTTTCAGACCCGGGGGAAAGGACATAGCATAGTTTTTATCCCGGAAATCACCCCCTAAGGCGGTGAGGGGGTGGAAGTTTGTATACAAGTATGATATAAATAAGTTCCACGCGGACGTAGTCGCGGGCAAAAGCTAGTATTGAATAAATGTCACTGTGTACACGTGCCAGCTACGCATTACTTACACGTAGGTCACAGAAAAACGTTAGTCTCATGTTTACTAAACCCGAGAAAATAATGACACACTATTTTATCACGTTTCTTTTGATTTATGTTCTGTCGTGAGGAATAAAACAAATTATGTATCATTAGGTATAAATATTTACTATAGATTCTCCTATCTGTTCTCAGATTGTCAGCCATACTAAAACGATGGTCGGGAAACTATAAGATTTTATAATTATAATCTTTTTTTTTAAGTGGTGAAAATCATCAAATGACTCCTTCCGCCCTGGGCGGGGCGGAAGGGACTGTCAGACTTTTACTGACTAAAAAACCACCCTGTTCCTTCTGTTGCCCTTTACGTTCCGGGGCTACGGTATCCTGTTAAGACGTCTCGCAACCCCGGCAAGCGATAATTATCATCTTGCTTGCAATTGAACATAAGTGACCATGGCAACTGAGATATCAAAAGTATCACAGGGAAAATAAAAATGTTCGTCATCAATACTAATAAAATAAATCTGAAGAGCTTTTGTTCGTTTCTTTGTTTGTTTAAAAACGCTGATCTTGGGAGCTACCAGTCAGATTAAAAAATGTATTTGTACATGATAGCCAGATTCATAAGGCTAAGCTATATAACATTACGCCACGACCCACAGAAGTGAAGCAGTAACAAATACACAAGTAACATAATGCGTCCCTAATAATATTATAAATCTACAGAGATTTTTTGATTTGTTTGTTTGTTTAAACACGCTAATCTCTGGAACTACTAATCGGATTGTGAAAACTATTTATGTATCTGATAGCCAGATTCATGAAGAACAGTATATGCTAAATACCATCACGCTACGACCCATAGGTGTCAATTAGAAAGCAAAGACGTAACATAACGCTTCTCTAATATAATAAAGCTGAAGATATTTTTATTTGTTTGTTTAAACGCACTAATTTCTGGAATTACTAGTCGGATTGTGAAAACTA
Organism: Hoplodrina ambigua; assembly: GCA_949774945.1. Taxonomy (NCBI): domain Eukaryota; kingdom Metazoa; phylum Arthropoda; class Insecta; order Lepidoptera; family Noctuidae; genus Hoplodrina; species Hoplodrina ambigua. Next base: position 14,067,934 of record OX458968.1, read on the forward strand.
TTTATGTATCTGATAGCCAGATTCATGAGGAATAGTATAGGCTAGATACCATCACGCTACGATCCATAGGTGTTGAGCAGATACCAAAGACATGACATAACGCGGACCAGTTCATAGGAAAACGTCAGTTAGTGTCATGTTTACTAAACCCGAGAAAATAAATGACACACTATTTTGTTATATTTCTCTTGATTTATGTTCTGTCGTGAGAAATAATGTTCACGCTTAAGTGGTGCGACGGATATGAATTTGTTACACACGCAATTCTGTTTTAGGTGGAGGTGTTATTGATTTTGTTTTAGTGAGAATTGGTGGGTGTAAACGGTTTTTTTATTGTTTGTAGTTAACCTTGTAGCTTTAACTTTGTAATAATTGTAGAGTGTGTTAAAACTTGTGAACTTTTTGAACGTGAACTTTGAAGTCCTTGAATTTCAAATTGTTTGAACCGATTTTTATGAAACTTCGTACACATAAGCAGAATTCATGCGTCTAAAAAGTTATCAGATAAAATTAAAAAGAAGGTATTTAAAAATGTCTGTTTCTATTGAAAACTTAAAGTTGGTCGAATTTAGCCGTAGTACAAAATATTTTTTTCGATCATAATGTTGTATATTATAGCTAGATTCATGGGAAATAGTATAAGCTATATATCAACGCGCTACGACCGATTGGAGCGGAGCAGTAACTAAAGATATAACTGAACGCGAAATCACAGGATATAGCTAGCGCATATATCTCTAACACCCAACCCTAACCTGCCACAATGTGGTTCCATCACCTACTCAGCAGTAACCGCTGTGACTGACAGTCAATTAAGCACATACCTACCTACTAACTAAGTACAAGATCGGTCAAGCATGGAATTAGCTGAGTTCCTAAGTACATACATTCATCAATGTACCTAACAATTGAACTTAGTTCAACCAAAATAAGCAATCAGCGGCAGAAAATCTCAAACTGCGAAAGTATACCTTATTGGTTTTTATATATGTTTTATTATGCCATGATATGTGATCCTAAATGAAGTGTAGTGTAGTTGTGTCTTTATACAAATAAAAATCGATGATTACAATTTTCACCCGCCATGTTATATCTTCACCACCTTTGGTTGACTGGTAGAAAATGACTAAAGCATTAAGTCCGCCAATGCAATTTTTTGTTGCATAAAAATCCAATTGTAATTAATGTATCTACCTAACACTTTAAAAGTTATTTAAACTATTACAATCCCAAAGGATAAAAACTTCAACTAGTTAATCTCCAAAAACAACGCTCTGATATTTCCAAAACTACGACATAAAGTACTAGCCGTTGGATACACAGAAAAGGCAATTTAAACAAACAAATTCCCGTATTCAACAGAACATCTCGAACAAACTCACCCGGTTCTCGCAAAATTAGCCATATAAAGTATGAATGCTTCTGACAACGCCACTTCAGACTTGGTATAGTTTCGCGGGAAATGGCCAAGCCCCTCCACTAATGGGGCTCCGAATAAGTACGGAAGCTCTTCACCGTGGACTGACCCCATCCGCTGCAATAGAAAAAAGTATTAGTACTACAATTTTTATTTGGTTAGAAGAAGATGATTGGAATTGAAAAGATGAGGGAATCAGCGGCTTTTTATAATGATATGGCTATAAAAGATGTCTATTGATTTGAAATGGTTTTGATTTTTTGAAGTGAAAGCTTCTTTAGCCACTTTGATCGATTTTTGGCAGGGTCATAGCTTAAGGGCTCGTGTCATCAATATACTAATGTTAGACAGCGTCACCGACATACGAATGTGACGTTCAGTTTTCACATCCAAGCAGTCCCCATGACTGCATTTTTTTTTAAGAATATACAAAATTAAATGATTTTGTTCTAACATTGTTATACATGATGGAGGGCATAATAAAATGTGTTAAAGAGACATCGTAATGTACCTATGTGTGTAAACTATGTACCACGGTTTCAGTAGGTACTTGATTATAAATCTCTCAAGAAAAACATATATCGTCGATTTTAAAAAATGAAATGTTTCAAAGAAAAATTGCATCACTTATACGGTCAAAATGTTTAGGACAGCTGATTTTTATTTTTAATTACTGACGAAAAATGACATTTTTACCCGCTACATAATGCTCATAAGTCGCGGTTGCGACCAGAAAACCAATGGGGCGGTTTAAATAAATAAATAAATATCTTGGGACAACTCACACACGGCTATCTGATCCCAAGCTAAGCAGAGCTTGTGTTATGGTAACCAGACAACTGATATACATACTTATACAACGTGGCGCTACCATGGTGACATTAATTTAACACACGTATAGGGTTACGCATTTTTGTTTTATATAAAAAAGAAAAAACCATAAAACGTTATTAATTAATGAGTTATTTCAAATTTTAGAAAATAGCATCTTGGAGCAACCTGTATTTAAAGAACTCTAGCCCAGCGGTCATTTGCCGGGGTCACGGATACTAGCATCGTATCAATGAAATTAAAACGAATAAGCAATACTAAAAAGATGAAACAAATGCAAAGAGTAGGCTAATTGAAGGAAAGAGAGATCCCTTTGTCGGCGAGTATCGTAGGCGACGCAGACGCAGGCGTCGGGTGTCGTCGTCCCTTCCCCCGCAACCCGCGGATCCTTTTTATTTTTTAGTGCTCGTCGGACCCATGCCCTTGACACACTTATTGATGTGATTACTCGTGCGCATAATAATCGTATTTATTTTCGTGAATGTTTCCGCGAAAAAGACGCTTGCTTATTTTATTTATTTATTTTTATGTAATTAGGATAATTGTTAGATCATGGTACTGCGATAAAGACGCTTTGCTTTGTTTTCGTTAGTTTTCTTTCTTATTACGATAGGTACTTACATCTTTGGCAATAAGGATGTTTTTATTTGTGTTATTAGTGCTTGTGTAAACCTGTGATCGTGATGGCAAATACTCATCCTAACTACACGGCAGCTCCACCTACTATTGTAGAAGCTCTTTAGCGCATCCGCGAAAACCAGCCAGTGGATCCTAGGTCTCAACGCCCATATCAACCGTCTACACATTAAGACCCAATACAATAAAATGAAAATGTGCTACATTATTTTCAAAATCAGCCCAATACTAGCCTTCGTCAGAATGAGGGAAATGGCTGTAAGGGACAATTTATTTTCAAAAGTGCGGGAGAACATGAAGCGCCCTTTAGCCCTTTGTAGGTATCCGCCAACAAGGTGGTCTCCTTAAAAATTTAAAACACTTAAATACTATTAAATAAAAGTGAATTTGATTAGTGATGATGGTGATAATAACAAACAGTAATCTCTCAAAACTTGGCAATTCCTTTAAAAGTCAGTCTGTATATCTGACATCCCTGATCACCTATCTCTTTTATCGACGATACAAGAAGAATGAAGGGTTAACGAAAAAAAGTATTAATTAAAAACATTCTAACCCTCACCTGAGGATAATCCCCATCCTTGGTCTGGTAATCGAACACGTAGAAGAAGGTCCTGGGCGAGGTGTCAGGGGAACTGAGGAAGTCTCCAGTCTGGACCAGGGGCGCTACGTATTGGGCATCGGACAGCGCCAGTACTGCTGCGTCTCGCGTGTTGATTGGATGCTGGTAGAAAAAAGAAATGCGGTTATACATAAAGTCTAAAACTAAGAAACAGTAGTACCGTTAAATAAAATATATATCTAAAAATTGACGCGGAATTTTGGTAAAAATTTGAAATGTGAATTTCGATGATGTGAGTTTGAGGTAACCTGTAAATATCTAGCATCTAGCACTTTACTTAAATTCTTCGAAGGTGATTATTACAGAATAGACCCGTGTTCATTTCTTGTTAGCATTTAGTATTCAATTGCAAAGTTAGAGCCTCTAATACCTTTCCCAATTCTACTAATTCAAAAAATGTAATGCGACACTCAATGTCGAAAAATGTAAGTAAGTTATAGTCATTTTTGACACATTCAGAATGAGATTAGATTGCGACCGTTCAAAAATATTACTACAATTGCTCCCCAGTTCAAAATTCTGGAACTATGTACACTAACTCCAGCAATTCTAAACTAAAACATCATATCATTTCTAAACTATAAACAAAGTGTGAGACATTCTACTGGCTGCCAAAATTTAAACCACTTCACTTTGATCGAATCCCAAACCAAAATTAACGAGGTCCTTTATTAAAATTCCTTTGAAATTCTTAAGCTGAATGTTTGTAAGTCCAACTTACTGAACCGTGTCTGAACCGGTGACCTTTCGATTAGCGGTCAACACCCTACCGCTTGTGCTATATTTATAATTCATTCACTTGTTATAACGCGCTCACGTGCGATGTGTTCCGCTCATATGGTTGAAACAGTGTGGGACAATGACCGGTTGACATCTTGGTATAAAAGGAGGTTTAATAATAGAGACTTAATATAGTATAGTACCTAGGCATAGATGTTTTGAACTACGCAACGGTTTTCGTCAATAGATAGAGTGATTCGAGAGGAAAGTTAAGGTATCTATATTGCATCTGTGCAAAGCCGGGCGGGTCGCTAGTATATTTATTTAAACAATTGAATGTAGTAGATTCGAGGGTTAAAAATATTTTTAACAATAAAATTCAAGTAGAACAGAAACTGTTAGATAGAAAAATGAAACCAAATTATGACCTCAACTAAAATTATGCTATTAACATTGAGACGCAACACTAATATAATAAAGTAAAATAGTTGTTGTTTGTTTTAATGCGGTTATCTCTAGAACTACCGGTTGGATTAGATAAAAATGTTTCTGTAAATGCTAGCCAAATTCATAAGAAATAGTAAAGGCTATAACATTACGCTACGAGAGCGGAGCAATAACCAAAGACGTAACTAAACGCGGGTAAAACCACGCAATAACCTAGCAATCTTTCATAAAACCGAACACAATGTTAAACTAAAACACGCACATAGAACCACAGAAACACGCACAGAAGAATTCCAACGAACAACAACAGAGGAAAATCATAATGAAAATGAAACACCATAAATCGTGAGAATTCAGCGAACTATTCAAAACTTATCCTATAAAGTATATCCGGGGACTCTCAATACGATTTCGCTTGAACTCGGAAACAGTGGGAATTTGGCAGTGGCAGGAATTTAGTGGCAAGTGCCAAACGCGCCTTCTGGTGGCACTGCCAAGTCATCATAAACGTGTTTCGTCTAAACGTGGGAGTATGTGGGTCAAGTTGATGCTACTTTTGGTAATGTTTCATCGAATTCGAAAGCTTTTGAGGAAAATAAAGGAAGAAGGTTTGTGTTATGTGAATTGAATGTTTTGGTATTGAATTCATCATATTTTTCTTTTTCTAACCATATGTTAGGTCTAACATAGTTTTTATCATACGTATTCTATATTCTTTAAGAAGGATATAGAATACGAACTATAAATGAATGCCATGTAAGCATGGCATGGTAATGTACAAAGTTTTGAGTCCCATTATCTTGGATATTTATGAACTGATTATCTTTAGACTTGAAACGTAAATCTTAAAGGTATAATTTCTTACTCTTTTTCCAAAAACGTTCTTTACTTATACATGCTAATAATAATATGAAAGTAACTTTGTATGTCTGTCTGCCTTTCTGCTTGTCTGTTATAAAATGTGATTTGTATGTCATCAAGTCCATTACTTCACTTCTCAATGATCCAAAAGACAATTCTTCTATTAAAAATATTCAAATTCTAGTCTCAATCTAATCTCAGCGGCAATCAATGACATAAAAAGTAGGAAAATTAGAGGCATTTTCGAGAGATTGAGACTGAATTTAAATTGTGATCTTTCCTTGAAGTTAGTAGAATTTCCTTATGTTATCTTGTACATAAAAATGTAATAATTTGATAATCATAAATACTTTTTGTTGTACATTTCAACAAACTCATTTGCATTACATGCAAATATATTAATCTATCTTTAACGCTTCTAATTTCTTTTTTTGTGTCAAAATTACTTTTTAACTTTGTAGCATATTTAAGAGAGTAATGGAAAGTAGTAAATTGCACTTATAATGCATATATACCAAATAGCTTTTTCGACTGTACATAAATGTGGTACATATAGGAAGCACATTCACAATTTAATTGGCCAATAATGAGAATGAACAAGTAATAAAGTTCATCGTGAATAAATTATTGAACCAATAAATAATTTTAATTACCTGAACAGTCCTCTCCCAGTCTGTATATTCGTTCACGATTGTGAAGAATATTTCACTCAAATGATATGTGTATGCGTTTCTGACGTAGGTCCTGAAATGATAAAAATGTTTAGTAATCGAGAAAGTACAGCTTTTATTTTAGAGTGAACTCAAGTAACCTTAAATAACCTAGCATAGTGGGGCCTATAGATCTCATCGACAAGAGAACAAGGATATTGAAATCGCCACAGATGCAGTGATAAACGTGATTTAATTGGTCCAAGTACCTACTTTAACAAAAAAAATAATACTTATAGCACTAATTCGTAAAGAAAAAACAGCACATATAAGTACCTAATGTATGTGCATGATAATTTATTATAGCAAGGGTGGTCTCAGGAAAAGCATTTTATTGTTTTTAATGGAAAGTGAATTTTTCCAGTGAATTAACGACTTCCATAACCACTTTATTATTTCCAGTGAATCCACAGTTATGTATAATTTGAATTGTTCGTAAAAGGAAAAAAATAATAATATTGTATTCATACGTTTATGACAAAAAGCCAATTAAAGAAGTTCAAAATCTAGATGCATTTTCATATTAGCGACAGTCAATTCCAAAAAATTGTTATTGTTCCTTAAAAAAAATCTTTCTTATTATCTCAAGCATACCTCTTCTATCTCACTCACACTTGCAAGTCTAGCTCTTTCATGCAGTCAGACGTCATCAAATGTTCAATTCCTAATTTTATTTAATAAATACTTTATTGTACCACATAACGAACATTTCGCAGTTATCGACTGAACATAATACCTGAACCTTATAGTTATTACATGGAAGTGAACGTGAATCGGTTTAGATTGTTCTACTCATAGGTACTTGACGGCAATGGGCCAATAAGCTGTCAGTGTTCATTCGTATTACTGACCCTTACACAAATAATATGTAACCGTTCGGTAGTTTGCTGAAATATTTAGACGAAAAAATATATATGGAGCAGGTAGTTTTGATAACATGTTTTTAATAACGTTTGGAGCATTGTAATGGAAACTTTTACCATTTATTCAGTACATAGTTTGAAATTTCCCAGCGTTACCACTATCGTCGGTTACAAAAAAAAAACTGATTTGTTTATGATAAAATTACCGACGCTCGGATCTATAAACATGTAGGTACTAATCCATACTATGTCTTTTATACCCTGTATACGATTTATCAGGATGTATGTATTTGATCCTGTATTTTTAAGAATGTTTGCATTCTTATTTCAATGTGTCAAAAATACGTTTAATGTGTCTTTATTTTTGACAAGATTTTTACATTAATTTGTCGGCGAGATGAGATTGCGACACAATCTACAATAACTAACAATAACTAACAAGACTACATTTTGAACATTTTTAGTTACGGACATTGGCCTTCTTAACTTGTATAAGAAATGAGTTTGAAGTCATCAATGTGCCATGAGCAAACGTGGTGTTCAATGCCTTCTCTGAATAAAAAGGACTATAATATTCTGGTACTTATTACTACCAATAAAAAAAAAACAAAAACAAAAAAATATTGAGCTTATTCAAAAATGAATATTTTTTTTTTATTTCAATAAAATCTCGTATCGTACCGAAACAATTTTATAAAAGAACAAAATGAAGTATTGCCTGATAAATGAAAACCGAACAAAGAAATACGTCATCGAAATATTTATTATTACGTTTTTAAAATAATTTAATTCGTCACACAGAGTCTCACACAAAAGCTCACATCAAAAGACTGCTTTTTTTAATAAACCCCTTTTGGCTTTTGCAACGAATAAGCCTGTTATTGGTGTGTCTGTAAAAACTGCAAAGGGGACGCTCGTATGGCGTGACACGCGAATTAAAATGAGAATTTATAATGCTCGCATTTTTTTTTTTATAAAAACCGGCCTGCGGCATATGGGTCGGAAAATAATTTTAACGTTTTTGATGTACGATTTCGTTTGAGGAATTATTATTGTGAGTATTTAATTGGATTAAGTTGTAAAAAGGTTGTTTTTAAACCCTTTGTAAAATACTTCTCTAATTAATCAGTTTTGTTAAGTTCTTTATGAAATTATCTCATATCACATCCGAATTATGACGAATTTAAGACTTCGTCTCGCTTACGAATGCATATTTATGAATCCTTTTATTATAATTACGCAGAAGTTTTTGAAGATGCATGTATAGACGGATGTTTGTTACTCTTGAAATTGACTGACATAACATATATTTTTATATTGATCTACTTTTTCACATAAAATAATTAAATATTTTGTTACGCCGTTTTCCTGTTCCCGTTGGATAATTTAGTACTTTGGCCTAATTTTGAAATGTACGCAGACAGAGTTTCGGGTAGAAGCTTGCAATTTATTTTACACGTGCCGTCTCCATAGTATCTTATAAACAAATATTCAAGAACACCTCAGACATACGAGTATACCTACCTACTATATAACTTGACTATTCAATTCTACCAAAAAATATTTCACCTTCAATATCCAATACGTTTGATTACATCCATTCACAAGGAGACGTCCTATGACCGTAGTTCAAACACCAATTTGCTGAATAAACATCGACCTCACCTTATTATTCTATCCCTCCTTTCGCCTTCGAACCCATTTTGTATATCCTGAGCCGAAAATTTCCAGAGTGCTTCACTGGTGACTACTCCGAAGAGGAGATCATACTTATTTTGTCCACCCCTGATCCCAAACATTCTCTCCCCGCTTCTTTTATCAGCTTTAAGGTTGTTTACTCCTGACACGCTTGAGAAACCTTGAAGGTCATTCGGTATGAAAAATGTTAGCAGTTCCTTTGCATAGTCAGTTTTAACAACAACACCGTCAACGGATGGGCCGAACGCTGTCAAATAACTTGGTGTGCTAATCTCGGCTGACATTAGTTCATCGAGTGGCACTTCTCTGAGGCAGTCTACTATGAGCTCATGGTCTTTGACGATGTCTTCTGGGAGCGTGCAGTTAGCCTGTTTTGCTAATTGGACGGAAAAGCTGACAGGGTCCTCGACTAAAGCCCAGGAGCTTAGTGCTGACCCTGACAAGAGGATCGAGCGATGGAAGAGACCTGCAACAAAGTTTATAGATAATAATTTCTGCATAACATAATATAACATCACGCCTGTAATCCCCAAAGGGTTAGGCAGAGGTGTACCCATTAGTACACCCTCATTTCCCCATTATGTCCCATGTAACAGGGGGCGAGCATATTGCCATCAACCGGGCACAAATCCAGATTCCTAGGCTGCTACTGAGAAATTCCTAATGTAAAAACCCAATAACACTTTTCCCGACCTGGGAATCGAACTAAAGACCTCATGGTCTGCGACCACTAGACCAACGAGGCGATACAAAAAAAAAATGTTTTTTATTTGGTATTTCTGATTTATCATTAAAAATTGAAACTGAAATACATAAACCCTTATTAAACTCCCGTATGAGTGCTGGCTGTAATCGAATACATTATCTTTTTTAACACCTTGTGTCGCAGCAAATAATATTCCCAATACGGCTATAAAAAGTTTGGTTCAAATGGAACCTGATTTTGTAACGTAACAGCGCAGTGCGCTGTAATCAAGAGTTTTTTTGTTTGTTTGTTTAAACGCGTTCATCTTCGGAACTTCTAGTCTGATTGAAAAAAACCTTTTTGTAAATGATAGCCAGATTCATGAGGAACAGTATAAGCTATATAACATCACGCTACGACCAACAGGAGCGACGCAGTAACCAAAGACGTAAATTAACGCAGGTCGACAAAAATCCGGCATATGAAGTCTCGGTAAGAAAATATTTTACTTATACAAACCATAGTCGCCAGATGTACACAAAAATTTTAGCATGGCTGAAAATTTTGCCAGTGCTGTAATACAGTTTAGAAGGCTTGCTAGCTAAAATTTGCTTTTCAGGTATCGAATACTATAGGTAAGTAAAAAACCTTGTATTTCGGGACATAGACAAGCGACTGGGCGACTCTTTACGTGACGAGAGGGCTGACATTTTCTTGGTTCTCAAAATTTCTTCTACGCTAAAATAACGTAAGTCTTGGGCCTCTGGGATCTATGTATACCTAACTGTCGGTCTTCTTAAAGTTAAAAAGTTTCTTTATAACCTTACTTATAAAAATAAAGTCTCAAGAATTTATAAAAAAGATGAAATACAGGATTTTTCATAAATTCTTGAGATTAACTACCTGAAAATTTAATTAGAACATCTTACAGTTTATATTGTAATAAAGATGGTAAAGGTTGAGTTTCGTGCTTATTATTATAGTATTTATGTATATTAAAACATTTTTAATTGCCTCGTTGGTCTAATGGTGGCGCGACTGCTGAGCATGAGGTCTTGGGTCGGGCAAAGTGTTATTGTATTTTTCCATAAGGATTTATTTAGTAGCAGCCTCGGAGTCTGGATTGTGCCCGGTTGATGGCAAAAGGCTCGCCACATATTACATGAGACTTAAACGAAACTGGGGAAATGTAGGTGTACTAAAGGGTAAACCTCTGCCTACATCTTTGCGGATTATAAGCGTGATGTTATGTAATGATTACGAGTTACGTTTTCAGTCTCTATGTAAAATATTCTGCCCAAAGGCATACCAACTTTCCAAAAATAACATATTGATCGAAATAGGCAAGTTCATTGATAATTCTAGTTTCCACGTTCGGAATAAATTTCAAATCCCAAAAGGACACTAATTGTAAAAGTGAGGGAATAAATTTCAGGTTCAATTTTGTCGAATTTGTGCCCGGCAAAGCGACTGATGATTACTTTGGGAAAACGCGCACTTTGCATGTATGTAATCGAGTATCAATTTGGAATCAGATACCCCCAGCACGGGTTCTCTATACGAAACTTCCTTGTGGAAGGGAAAAAATTCAATTCTATTTTCTTGTATATTATGACTTTCAAAAGGGCCTGTAATACTCGAAGGGTTAGGCATAGGTGTACCAATTACAACACTCACATTTTGCCAGGTATGTTTAAGACCCATGTAATAGAGGGCAAGCCTATAGCCAACGACCGGGCAGAAATCCAGACTACGAGGCTGCTACTGAGAAACTGCTAATGGAAAATTCCAAAAACATTTTCATTTTCATTTTCATTGTCAGCACTCGAGCTTCGCGACCACTAGATCAAAGAATCAATAAAAAAAAATACAAACATAATGTTATATCTTGTACGATGTTAAGTTCGTGAATAAGTTTGAATCGCATTTCACTGATTTTTAAACATTTTGATTCTAAAAATATCACTTACCTGGCATAACAGTAGGTGAAATCATGAGAAAATTTATACAGGCTGCTCCAGATCCATGACCCAGCATGGTAACATTGCCAGCGTCCCCACCAAACAGGGCGATGTTCTGTTGCACCCAATGTAAGGCCGCTATCTGATCCATTAAGCCGTAGTTCGCTACCCGGGCTTTTAGATGCGGTATTGGGTTTGCGTTTAGGAAACCTGTTGGAGAAATTAGGAGAGAAATTATTGGATGACTTTCGTATTCTTAATGTGTAAACAGAACAGAGATTCTTCCTCGATGTCTAAACGACATTGAGGCAGAATCTCTGAAGTTCTGTTTTCGAATTCTATGAATTATTTTTTTAGATCTTATTATGTTTTTAAATCTCGTGATGGCCTAGTAGTTGATAGCCTTCTCATATTTAAAGTTATAGATCCGATACCAGAGAGAGTACCAATTGGTGACTTTAACAATGTATAATGTACTTTCTAAGTTTATCTTGGACATCACTAGGAAAACACCGTAAGGAAACCTTGAGTTATAATTAATATAAGTCTGAAATCGCCAATCCGCCTTGAGCAAGCGTGGTGCTCAATGCTAGAGCCTTCTCTGTATGAGAAGAGGCCTTGCAGTGGGACAGTAATACGAGTAATATTCATTATCATACTGGTTTATTGATAAGTGTTACTACAGTTTCAGCAAAGGAAATCTATGAGCACTTTCATTGAGTTAAGAGTTTATTATGCTAACTCGTATAATCTGTGACTCGATTTCATCTCATCTGCTAAAAGGAACTTGTTTAGAATATTTCTCTTTCATCTGTAGTCAAACCTAAGACTACATAATTACATTTATCCATACCAAGCGCTCTCAGAGATAATCTCCTTACCAACAACTCAGATTCATCTAACATTTCCTATCAACTTACGCTCATTTACCGATTCTATTTCATCTGAAACTAAATATATTTCCCCAAAGCCATTAAGTAGTTCTGTTTTCATACAATCTAATTATTTGACTAGCTCCGCAGCCTTACTTTCGTCACGTACCACTCTTCCTAATTAAACATTACTCATGGAAATTGGTACACCGTTTGCTTCATTGAATTATGAACTTTATTACTGATGCTGTATGTATGATTTTTGGTTTATGTGAGAGAGCGAGCTAATTATTTTTGCTAAGTTTGGGGTTTTCAGTGATTCTGAATTTATGTCATTTATTATTTACTGGTTTTAGGACGTGATTTTGTTGGAATTCGAACCTTTGAATTTTGTTTCATTGAAACGAACTATTTGAAATCGTAATGCTACATACCTAAATAAGACGTTGCCTAATAAGTTTGCTAGACTTCTGAAACCCTTGTTTTTCTGTGTGAATATCGCAGAGTTTCATTTTGTTTGCACACGACCCAAAGTATTTTTATAGAATAAAAGAAGCCTAAGTTATTCCTTATAATACCTATCAGCTCTCTGCCAGTAAAAATCGGTCCCATCAAAATCGGTCTAGCCTTTTTGGAAGTTAGCCGAAATTAATAGACAGGCTTAAAATTTAAAAGTTGTTTTTTTGGCCTTAGTACCTCTATTTATTAAAAGATTATTATTTTGTGGATTTAGTAGGTACTATTTGTCTGACCTGAAAATAATAAATGTTTTTCAGATAATAATTATAATTAAAGAGAAAATCTTTATCACCTCATTATTAACATATATTGATCCGTTATCTATTTCTAAAGTTAATGATCATAGCCTTGAGTTAGGCTTACTAAGAGAAAATCTTACGCAACCGATACTTCAATTTATTTGGTCTGTCTAATACTACTTTCTGTAACTTGGGAATCAAAGATAATTAGGTTCTTACTTGTATATATAAAATGAACAAGATTATGTCTCGTGTTTGTCTATATGAGCTTAGTAACTTACATTAGTAGAAGTCTGTGATTAGATAAAAGATTTTTTTTTCTTTTTTGTTAAAAATATTTATCTACTATTATTTGCAATATAATAATACCAGCCTATTATTGTCCCACTGCTAATAAAAGCATCTTATCATACATAGGAGGCATGAGCATTGATTACCACGCTTGCTCAAGGCGGATTGGCGATTTCAGAATTTCAATCATTATAACTCCAGGTTTCCTCACGATGTTTTCCTTTGCCGATATCAGTTATGACCAAGATAAACTTAGAAAGTACGGATGAATCGAAAAACACGCATTGATACTTACTCGGTATCAAGTCCATGACCTCATATGATATGCAGGCGTTTTAACCACAGAGCCATGATCATGATGAGCCATGCTTAAAGGATAATAATGAAGAATCACTCACCCAAAATGCCCAGCCGATAGTTGATGGTTATAACAACCATGCCACCATAGCTGGCTAGGACAGATCCGTCGTACACATTGCCTGAGTTCCACTCAAACGATTCACCGTGTATGAAGATGACAACAGGGTACTTTGCTTGTAGTGTAGGTCCAACTGAAACAAAACTTTGGATTAGTAATGAATATCCAAATGATTTTAAAACGCCATTTGTATATCATGTGTATATCCACATAACAGTTAACGCGAATACAGTACTGTTTATATATCAACAAGTCATCAAGAATTCTAATTGTACCCCACTACTAGGTCCGGGGCACGGGATGTCTTAACAGGATACCGTGGCCCCAGAGCGTAAAGGGCAACAGAAGGAACAGGGTGGTATTTTAGTCAGTTTCCTTGACAGCGCCTTCCGCCCCACCCGAGGCGACTCATTTGATGTTTTTTAACACCAAAAAAAAAACCACTAATAGGTAATTCTTAATTTATATCAGTGACTATGGGTTCTGGACTATATAATACAAAACTTCATTTTGCAGTTTTACATTCTCGTCAAATTCAAGAAGGTAAGCTATATAGTCGCACGACACTGTCTAACGCATATGCAACGGGGCGATTCTGTCCTATGAAAGAGTTGTATTCTGAAATACTGTCAAATATAAACAACACATCAAAAAACCAGTATTTATAAATTACTAGCTTTTGCCCGCGACTTCGTCCGCGTCAAAGTTGATTTCTCCATACAAACTTTGGACCCCCGTTTCATTCTGTCAAGGGGTAACTTTTAGAAAATCATTTCTTAGCGGTCGTCTACTAACTATGAACTACCTTCCTGCCAAACATCTTTATATGTCAAGGGATTTTAGATTTTTCTTGATGAGTGAGTGACTCATCACTCATCAAGAAATACTGTCGCTATTATATAGATTGATCAGGTTTATGTCTTTATGACAACTTATCTTGAAAGTCTTCTTGAAAATTTTCTTGAAAGACATTGGTGCCGATTCCCTTGGTCACAAATTAGACTATTTCCATCTTTTTCTGTCCAATAAAATAAGAAAGAGACTAATGTAAATAAGAGCTGTAAAATTTAGTCCATCTGACATATCCATACAGTTATAGTTGACATCTTAAAACGTGTGGATTAAAAATACGGAGAAGTTCAAGGCAAAACAAATTTGACATCTCTAATTTAGTTCTTTAATGCCACAGAATGTCACCGTCCTTTCCTTTCGCTGCATGTAAGTAAGAGATGATAATTCTCTAAATTTTGTCTAGTTTGTGAACAAGGGAATCGGCACCATTATCAAAGTTCAACCAACGCTTCGCTTGCTTGTTCTTAAGCAGAACATTATAGTTCACGAGCTCATTTCTTTTGTACACCACAATGTATACTATTTGTCTCTGACTTCCATAACAGGACAAGTGAACAACATCATGTTTCCGTTATTTTTCCTTCTTTCTTAGTAACCTTTGACCGCAGCCTATCTATAATTCTTTTATTATCATTTTGGGTATATTGACTTACATAATAATTTTTTTGTTTTAGTATATTAAAGAGAGGAATATTTCTGTCACTGTCACACAACTGTGAAACTATGATTGTATGAAAGAGATGGGAACATAGCATAGCCAAAGTACGTGCCAATATTATAACGTCTATAATATTGGCCCTAGAGTCTGCACAAAGTTGTTTTTTTTTTTTCAAAGCAAAAAATAGCCTGTACCCAAATAGGTGTCAAAATTTTCTTTGAAAAAAAAAAAACAGCGGCGGTGTTAAAGTCAAATGAAATAAATCAACAACATCTAATTTAACAGAAACTGTTGCAAGCAAAGCGATAATAAATCAATCACCCACCAACAGCTATGGTAGGAAGGCAACAAAATTCAAATCGTTTCTCAAAAGCGATCGTTCGCCTTTTCCGCTACTTTTGTTTATGTTATCAAGTTTTCGCATGACGGCTCGTTGTGCACGGTAGATAAAGTCAGAACATTGGATATGTGCCAACGGATAAGAATTATATTTTTATCATTGAATATATAATATGCATGTGAGTTTTATCCGAATAAATGGTTCTAGGTTTTCATGAAGGTACCCCATAGTCAGCTGTGTAGATTTTTGTTATTTTATTCTTTCTTTCTTTATCGCGTGGGCAGCAAGGTCTTACGACCCCTGACACCCTAGTGTCAGAGTTTCTAAACCGCCTCTGATATGGTTATGGTTATAATGTAATACGTAGATAATGTATATATTCATGAGTTGAAAATACTTGAACAATGTACGTAAATTTTGAGACATTTTTTTTTAATGAATTTTGCTGCACCTTTTGAATTTCTCTTGTATTGTGGGTGCGTTTACAATCATATAAACTCATCTACACACCCATCGGAAAAAACGGAAAACCTAGGTGATTTTTCCGGGTTCTAGGTCATACAAACGCCTGTTCCAAGCGAATATCTTATATAAATATAATATTATAGTCTTATAAATATCAAAACACAAGAACACAAAACGTTTTGTGTTCATGATTATCCAAGTGGTTTAACGAAATAGAATACCACCTAACCTCCATCCCTTAAGGAAACAAAATTATCATAGCATGAATAGAAATACGTTGCATTATTCAATGATGCATAACTTTGCTATTACAACGAACTTTGCTACAATCAAGGCTAAATACCCACCCATTTCCCTAAGAGAATTCAGTTTTATCAGTTTTATAACAGCTAGGATATCAAAGCATTCTTCACATCGATAAAATACTAATAAGACACAATTTACTGCAATCTCCGCTTCCCTAACATAGATTTAAAACTGCAGCTCGAACTTTGAACCGAATCACAAATCGCAATGTATTTCCAACCCTAGTAATATTATACTGAGAGGCGATATCAATTCGAGTTCCTCCCAGAAATATATCGTGTTGGATTCTCGAATAACTAGTATTTTCGTATCGAATTCACAAGTCACTGGAGTAATAACATCGATAACGTTTCGCTGTAACAGTCGTGCCACTGCTGCGGATTTACAAGGTACGGAATTTATTTTATCGTGTTTAGTATTAATAAAATTGAAGAATGAAATGCGGTTGCCAGTAATACAGGGTTAGTAGAGAAATCAAAATCGATAGTGAATTTGATCGACGAATTGTTGGATGATGAGACAGACTTTGTGAAAAGTGGTAATAAACAATTAAAAGAGGAACACACAGAATCAGATGAAATGGTAAAAAAAGAGGTCTAAACCCAGAAGTGGGTGATAAAGAACTGAAAAACGATAATGCAATAAATGGAAACAATGACTTACAGATAAACAATATGCAAAATGAGAATCCAATTAAAACAATGAACATTCATTAACAGTATAAGGCCTGTCTTAACAGATATTGTTCACAGATATTTAATTATTTAGAACACTCAATAGCCGGCCGTTTGTTGGAACAAACAAATTAGTTATTAAGTACTTAGTGAAGTAAAAGATAAAGTATTTTATTGAAGTAAGCCTTTTGAAATGAAGCCAGATCTTATTATGCCCACTGTAAACTTTTTAAGTAATGGATGACAAAATACATTGTATTTCAAATAAAATATTAGTAATTAGAATATTGCGAATTAGAATAAAAAGGAAATACAACATGATATTGACTTTGTAGTACTTTAATATTTTTATTACTACTTAGAATTTAGATCTTTCAATATACCTAGCAACTTCTGAAGATTGAAATTAACAGTGTTAGTTCTAATTTTGTTTGACTCTAAGTTTATTCTTACTAAATGTAATATCAAATTGAGTATTATCAAAATTGAAGTGGTAAAATTGTTTCTGTGTTTAGTTGTCTGATAGAAAGATATAATATCGGAGTAAATACAGGATATGGTTGATAGTATACTTGATTTCTACAAGGACGCAGTCATAATTAGAAAAGTAATTCAAATAATGATAATTCTATTACTATTACTTAAATAACTATTATTAACTACTATAATATAGTAGTCATTCTAATATTAGAGCAATCATTCTAATATAGTAGTCATTCAATTAATATTTAGTTGAGTCTTAATCATCATTAATTAATGACTTATTATCGTCATTGAAGAAAATATTATGGAAATATTAACAGCTTCGCACAACGAAACAATTTACTTTACGCCAATTTCTATAGCCCAAATTCATTTTACCTCAATCCAAAATATTACATCTCCAAAACAAGCCAGTGGTGCTATTTATATCAAGATTCCCATTTGCAGCGTACTCTCGCATACCAAGTATAAAGGCAATTGAGAATATAGAGAGCTCGGGTAAAAATATTCCAGTTTAAAATAACATTATGCTCGTTTCACCCACTCCAAAGGTTATGGAATGCATTCAATTCTGGAATACATTAGTATAAGGTATTCAGTCGACATATTCAATGGAAAGAATTTGCATTTCGCTTCCCAATATGTCGGTCACATTGCTTCAATGAAAATTTGCTGAACAAATATTTATTTAGAATTTTTATTGGCTTTGCAGTGGAATTGTGGCTTGGAACGCCATTAATGTGGTTTGAGGAGGGAAATACAATTTACAAACATACTTTTGAATGGTTATGTGGGTTAATTATTAAACTTTTAATTAATACCAATTCATTATATACAATATTTACAAGCTTAATAATAAAAATAAAATAAAAAACAACCAGAATATAAAAAAAAGAGAAACTAAAATTAAATGGCATCAAAAAATTCATCCGCATCGCTGTCTACTGGAAATGTGCCCAAAAGACTGGCCGCATTGCCACGTTGAATGGCAATGCTTAACCTCTGGCCAAGGTAAAAACCAGCCCTTGGGTCAGTTGGTTATGTTGAGTTTTTTCTATAACAACACAATCTAACAACATTGTAGGTTAATTATTAAATTATATAAGTTTTGCCTGACGAGCTTTTCTATTTGTGGCTAGTTAATTATGCTAAAATTTAATATTTCTAATGTCCTTGTTACCTATATTTAAACATACATGATTTAACATAATGACTCCTATTAAGTTTACAGTCACCATAAATATACACTTAGTAACTTCCATTAATCATCAGCCTATTCCAATACTTTCTTTACCTAGATGAATTTAGGAGAATAAAATTGAGCTCGAGATGAGCTATCATTTTCACACACATTTTAGGAATTGATAGCTTATCTAAAATTCACTTCACCGAAGAAACATTTGTATAGAATACCAGCACGTTATATAACATGGTTATTTATGATTACCTTAATAAGTCAATCAACTTTAATTAATACATCTTTACGAAATCATGACAAATATGATTGTTCCTTTATATATTGGAGTCACATCAATAAGAAGTATTTCCATGGCGTCGTGTTTTGTACATCCGCACTGCCTTGTCTTCCAAGAAATATATTGTGCAAATATTTGTTCTGCATCCACCGATGTGACGTCGGAACTCTTTGAAAGGGGGTATAATAAATTTTTCAAACATGATAGGTATGTTGTGTTTGGGCTCTTTATCTTGGATGTCATGAGCGGTAAATGACTTCGCTTATAGGAGAGAGTAATGGGATAAAGGTGTATGCTGTAGAACGTTAAATGGAGCTAAAATTGTGAAACAATGTAATATGGTAATATAATATGTCATCATTTTCCAAGTCTTTTCCCAAATATGTTGGAGTCGGTTTCCAGTCTAACCAGAAAAGGCTGAATGAAGGTATTTTACATGGAGCGAATACCTATTTGACTTACATAACCCAGTTACTAGATAACATAATAAGATTGGTAGTCAGACTTTCGGGATCCTGACTACTTACGTGTAATATAATAATATGTGGCACTTAATAATTATGTGTACTAAATGCAATGTATCAATAAAACCATACTGTAACGGTGGCTGACCTAGAAACACAAGCTCACATGTCACGACATCATCCATATCTTATAAATAAATATATTGGTCACTTTTCAATAAAATATCAGAGATGTATTAACTTTTAACACATGAAATATTACTTTCTTTCCATTTTAACATCCAAGCAATATTTTACAAAGTTTAAAATGGAATTTGAGATAAGTTTTCGAAATTAATTTGAATACCAGCATTTGATGGTAGCACAACGACTGCTCATAACCATAAAGTTAAACAATTTGTTATTTAACTGGCAGATAACGGAAGATAATGAACGTTTGCGACAGACTGGAATTAGATTGCTGAGCATTTGCCTTAAGTTTCAAGTAATAGACTCAATAATGAACACTTTCAACGATTTGTTGATAAAGGAAAATATTTTTGATTACGAAAGTCAACATTTTAGCTTTAACTAATCTTGTTATCTTGTTCTTAGAATCTTAACTTCAAGCTCTGTAATTAAAGTTCAGAACAGCTCAAAGAAATATGTTGTTACACATACAAATATTCAGACATGTTCTGAGAATCATGTACATAATAAAACGAGGAATAATTTTAACAAGATAGCGAGAAACGAACTAACCTATGAGACAATTTCTGTCAGTATAACTTTTTCATAAATATAAATTTTCTCAGCGTAACATTATTCCACAGCTAAACGGGTGTGAGTAGACACTTAACAAAGCCGAACATTGCATGGTCTTTCCATCATATGGATCATTTTTTGGTGCTAAATCATACATGGTTTGGTTCCGGAGATATTGAAAGTCAAAGTTTAAATAATTTTTTACGAAAATCTGTATAAATATAAGAATTAAACTTTAAAAAACCCTACGGTCTCTTTATTGCTGCATGCATCAATAAGCACAATATTTTGTGTGCACTACAACGTGTCATAAACAGTGATTTTTCGCACCAAAAAGTCAATAGTATTTTTTTTGCTCAATGTTATGTAGTTTCATCAGCAATATGCGCAGATAAAGGAATTAGATACTAATTTGAGATGTGTCTTCTTCATCTACGTCTTAACCATAATAGTTCTCATAATTTAGTTTTATTAAACCTGTAACCTAATTTCTCATTTCTCCACTTTATAATACAATAACATTTAGAGTCTCGTTTAAAACTTTGCCGTTCATAAAGTGCATGGAGAGATAGAAGTTCTTAACTCCAGCGGATAAAAGATAGCTTGTTTCGTCGGCACACTTTACAAAAGGTGTATTATCCTCTTTATTTTATGAAAACTTAAAGTTAGTATAGCGGCATTGTTCGTTTTGTTTACTATCTACGGTATTTTAATACTTGGAAATGAATTCTTCTATGCATTGTTTTAAATTTTTTCATGTAGTGATTTTACATGGATTTATAACATTTCTTTGTTACGTTTGGTCGCTATATTGTCACTTTTGATGGGGAATTTTACGTACATAGATATCTGTTTTATTTTTTCTTTCGAAGGTAGTTAATTATCTGTTCAGTGTTTTTTTTTATAATAGTAATTTCTAGAATAAATATAATTTTATTGCTATTACGTCATTGTATTTAGATGGTGTTGTATTTCTACAAAATTCACTAACAAAATTATATGCTTCCTCGCATTTGGAGGATATAAAATTATACTCAATTTTATTGCTGCTGTATATTCTTGAGTGTTATAAGGAAAACGGAACACAGAGATATAATAAAAAGAAAACAAACGTGCCAAACAACGATGATATGATCACAAAGGAAAGTGATTGAAGAAATGAGAAAACAGATAACGATATAATAAATAAGCCAAAATATACAACAGAAATAAAAAAATAAAATAGATTAAAATAATATATGAAGATGATGATGAAGTCGAACTTAAATATAAAGCAATTTTCGAATAAGAAATAGAAACTCTAATCTTTAGGAAATAAAATAGAAACTAAATTACACACTAAATATTTTTACGACGAAAGATACTACAAACCAGAACCGTTTACAGCTTTTTATCATAGCCCGCAAGTTGTAAATATTAACTGTGGGAAATGGTCTACTGCTGTGGTCGTAAACGATGGGTTAGCAACCCTTCTAGTAAATAAGTACACATCACAATCTAAAATATTGCGTAGAATATCTAATAAGACCGAACCTAGTAGTTAACTAGTTAGGTTTATTTAAAACTAGTTACTACCCTTGACTTCGTCTGCGTAGACTTTAGAATCAAGGCCAAAGTCCTAAATTATCACGCGGGAAAATATTTTGTGTTAAGCTAGATCAGTATGTACGAGTATGTGTATGTGTCAGCTAATTCCGTTTAGCCGTTTAAGCGTGAAAGAGTAACAGACATCCATTCATCCATTCTTATATTATTTGATTCCAACGACTGAGTTCTGAAATTAAAACTAATGCTATCATTATCATGATATTATTACTATAGGACTATAAACGTGAATCGCTGTGCATTGCCTCCAATCATAAACCACTGCAATTAACGATTTGGTTGGTTATTGGTATAATTAATACGCATGACCGCATACGACAATATCATTAAATTGATTTTATTATCAATTTATTTGCAATTTGGGCATGTTTTTTAATTTTTCTCTATTGGCCGCCATTTTTAGTGTTTCGTACTAAAATGATACTAACGGGACCTTATTATTACTAAGCCTCCGCTGTCCGTTCGTCTGTTCGGCTGTATCTTATAAACGATATTACCGTTCATAAGATAGAGATAGAGAGTTGAAATTTTAACAGAGATTTTATTAATATTGATGCTTTAACAACAAATGATAAAAAACCAAGACGGCAAATTCCAAAATGGCCGCCAAGAAAATTAAAAATAAAAACGATTATTCTGTTTTCGGAATAAAAATAGCCTATGTGATATACTTGTAGACTCTAATATTATCTTTGTGCTAAATTTCACCCAGATCCGTTCAGCCCTTCTGGCGTGGTCCAGTAACAACAACGTAGTAAGATTGCAGCACCTCTCTCTCTCAGTGTTATTGGGTTTTTCCATCAGGAATTTCTCAGTAGCAGCCTCGGAGTTTGGATTTGTGCCCGGTTGCTGGCAATAGGCTTGCCCCCCTATTACATGCGACTAAAAACATAACTGGCGAAATGTGGGTGTACTAATGGGTACACCTCTGCCTAACCCTTTAGGGATTACAGGCGTGATGTTATGTTTATTGTGGAAAATTGACAGCATGGAATTTATAATTAAGGTATTCAGGTGGTATTTAAATAACTGTATGCCAATAAAAATTCATAAAAAAATAATAACTTGCAGCGCAATAATTTACAGCTCTCATTTTACCAAAAAATATGCCAAACATCATGAAATTCCATCTCAATCATTATCCTACATCCATTCCTTTCTTTATTACATTCCCGGAGTCACAACCTCCATATTTGTTCGAATCTTTTATCAATATCCACAAAAGCACAATCCGCTCTAACGTTAATAATTTCTTCACAAATACTTTCCTCACAATCTTGCGCGTCTCACGTGGCTATTGTTGCTGGCGAACAAAGGACTATCGTAACAAAACTATCCAGATGAAAAAGGGGACAAACCATTGCAAACTGTGATTAAAATGTTCGAGTCAAACTTGAGCTCCAGTTTCGTCGTTATGGATGGTCATTGATGCAAAATGGTCTTTTTTATTACTACCAATAGAAGTTTCAATTGTAAATTTCACGCTTGTAATCCCAAAAGTGTTAGGCAGAGGTGTACAGTACACCCACAGTTTGCCAGTTATGTTTAGGTCCCATTTAACAGGGGTGAGCCTATTGCAAACGACCAAGCACAAATCCATACTCCGCTGCTACTAAGAAATTCCTGGTGGAAAAACCCAATAACACTTTGCCCGACCTGCAAATCAAATCCAAGACCTCATGCTCATGCTAAATAATAAAAAGCGAGTACTATGGAACTCTTGCCAAATTGTATTTCTAATTTAATAAAAAATAATCCTTTGAGTCACATTACAAATGCAATAACAACGTGAACTTTCAACATACCGCGAATGCACTTTCCGAATAAATTGCATGAAAATATGAAGTCAAACATTCTCTTTTCGAACTTAACTCGATTTTACTGCATTTTCGTTTCGCATTCCGACAAAATTTCGTCGTATCAAACGGTAATTGAATGCTAGTAAAGATTTGTATTCCACCATTGTACTTTGTAGTTATTAAATAACCATAATTTGCATAATATTCTACGATTGTTACATAATTCCGGTTCTATTTCTGATTTGTGTCTTCGCTATTATTCAAGTTTGATTGTATCGGGGACTTTAAATCATTCATGACTCAATTCGTTAATCTGATCGAGAACGTGGTTTGATTCCGCCGTTCTATGCCTTTTACGTGAACTATTTTAATAATAGGAAGAATTTTGTTCTTATGAAAGACGTAACAAGTTATCACGAGATATATGAACGTGGAAGAGGCGAAAGGAGTATGTAAGGATCGTAGCAGGTGGCGTTCTGTGGTTTCTGCCTTCCCTCATAAAAAAAGGCGTGAGTTTATTATGTATGTATGTGTATGAAAGAAGTATGTTCTATGTACAGTCAACAAAAGAAATAGGTATGCAGGGTCGTTAGATATAGTTGTAGTTTGCTTAGAAAGTGATGGATATTTTTGACTGCCTCGTTGGTCTAGTGGTCGCAAGCGCGACTGCTGAGCATGAGGTCTTGGGTTCGATTCCCAGGTCGGGCAAAATATTATTGGGTTTTCCATTAGGAATTTCTCAGTAGCAGCCTCGGAGACTGGATTTGTGCCCGGTTGATGGCAATAGACTCGCCCCCTATTACAGGGGACTTAAAAACATAACTGGCGAAATGTGGGTGTACTAATGGGTACACCTCTGCCTAACCCTTCGGGGATTACAGGCGTGATGTTATGTTATGATGGATATTTTTAAATGTAATTTAATTTAAAAAGTAAAGTATAAAATATAACAGTTCTTTTAGTTATGTTTCTATATGTTTGTTTAAGTTATATGTTTCTATTACCTATCTCTTTTGTTGACTGTACCTATCAAGAATTTAATGAAAAGACGATAAATAAATACAAGGTATTCCAGATCCCGAAGTCCAAAAGAAAAAAAAGCGATATTTTAGTTTTGAAGTGAAAGTTGATGAAAATGAATTATAACAAACTTTTATCAAGTTTTCATTGCAAAACGAGCTCGGTAAAAAAATTGTTTCATTAAAAAAGTTGCTAGTAACTTTCCTTTAAACAATTTTAAATTTAATAAGCTTATGACTCCAGTCATCCTAACAGAATATTGAGAAACAAAAATAAAAATTTCAAAGGCGAATCAACTTTTACCATGTACTGCACTAGTTTCGTTGAATAACCTAGTGATAACGATATAAAGTCGTTTCTTTTGAAAAAGATTCTTATTATCAATGCCTACAGGGTGTTGTTGGGGCTGCCTCGGTACTGCTGTGCGTCTGGGATGTTCGCCGAGTCACGCATCGACTGCTTCTATGTGACTATGCGGAAACGGTGCACGTCCTTGGTACTGTAGAGACCCTGGCTGGTTGAGCCATATGCAAACTATTTGATATGAGATAAATATGACTTTGATTTTAGAATAGAAGCAGACCGCGTGTCAGCGTCTGTCAAGCCTAGACTAAGATTCAGAATTAACAAATATAATTTAATTTAAAGCGAATACACAAAGTTTAAAGACTATTAAGTGTTTAAATCAAGTAAATTGATAAATAGGTACCACGTCACGTCACAGTGACGACAGTACACAGGGTCCGCGCCAGCCCCAACAGCATCCTAAGGATGATGGCTGAGAGATTCGACTGTCACTACATTAGCCATTGTTGTATGCTTCATGTAGTAACACTATAATTTAGTTTAGTGTAAGTACATATTTTAATGACTATGTTTATTTTTCTTTTTTATTTAATTCTATAATAAATAATGTAATGTAATTTATTTAATTGATTTAATTTTATGTTTTATTTTTAAAATTATGTTATGTTTATGGATTTGGGAATAATCTCCTGAAACAAATTATTATTATTATTATTATCTTGAAAACAATCATGTGTCAAGATCGATCAACGCTTTTTTAAATCGGTGCAGTACTTTCTGAGATTAGCGCTCAAACAACAAACTCTTCAGCTTTATGATATTAGTATAGATGTAGTTCTTATAGTTATCCTATAGAAAAAGACGATAAGGATAAAGTTCGATATAATTTTCAGCAACACCAAACGTCGTAATACAAAAACATCAATAAACAAATAATATTTCGAACCAATTTGGCTTCTGGAGAAAAATCGGATGACGCCACCGAAAACCGAAATACATTTTCCTATATACAAAACCATATAGAGCAGGGGTTCCCTAACTTATTTACGAGGCACCCCCCCTCTACCCTTTCTACAAAGAAAAAATATTCGCGCGCCCCTGCTCGAGCATATAATTTTAGGTTACTATGAAAGATTACACAGACAGAAAAAAAAAGTTTTTATTGCAATAATGTTTAAATGTCTCACTTTAAAACCTAAGTATGAATGTACTTTTAAACGCTCGTAATCTTTAAATAAGATTCTTAACACTGGTGGTTTACGCCCCCGTCTACTAGTCACTGCGACCCCGTGGGGTCCGCTCGCCCCCCATTTGAAAACCCCTGATATTGAGGCTTGTATCTGGGCAACTACGCGTAAGGATAGTAAGCTTACATTTAGATGCAATGAACCGATGTATAGATGCATTGCGCGGAAACTGATTTATGACCCTTCATGATTAGTTTCGCCGGATAATCCCGAAGATCAGATTTTGGAAGATGGACGGTTTATGTTGTAGAGAGCAATTTTATTAATATTGAGTTTGAATGATGAAGGACTTGAAGAGGATGAGTTTTTGTGAGATTTATTGTGAAAATTTAGTTAACAGAAATTGAGAAACTTCCAATCATTAAAGTTCATATTGTTGTCTGTCGGTCTGTCTGTTTGTTCTGGCTAATCTCTGGTATGGTAGGACAAATTTTGACGGGACTATCACTGACAGATACCGCAACAGACGCGCAACGCATCGCATCGCATCGACGCTTCATTCACTAATAAAGCGTTGAATATTTTAGAAAAATATTGGATTCCACGCAAAATATAAAACCTTGCAGTTAACCGATATTCATGCGAGCGTAATTGTAACTTAAAGCTCAATACATAAGGATGGTTTTCAATTGATACTAACACCAATTGAAATTACGTAAAGGTCTTGATGAATAAATAAAATTCGCCAACACAATTTACCAAACTCCATTGCCCGCATAAAGATCTCTGCCATCAAATACCCATCCTAAATTATCTCAAACGTTACGAAAAAGGCTTTTGTCAACAGGATTACGTAAGCAATAAAGGGGAAATTGGGTCAAAACTGGGACGAACGTGCTTTGAGTACTAAATAATCTACTTTTGGTCACATATACCCACACGTAAGAATGACAAAGCATTTGCACAGATGCAAGCTTAATCATAATCGAAGGAAATTAGAATCTATGAATAGGGTTCCAAAGACCATAATGGTATAGCAACAGATTGTCGGAAAGCGTAGGAGATAGTATGATGTGATATTTCCTGGTTACTTTGACTTTCTTCTTTCTTCAAAGAGAAAGTAAGGCTTTGTATTAAATGACACTGACACAACTTTTTTTCTGATAATTACAATCAGAAAATATCTTTGGTAGATCATTTTTTTTTAGTTACAGTAAAGTATATCCTTTTGTGTATGTGGGTATGAATGTTTGTAAACGCACCCACAATACAGGTAAAATTCCAAGTGTTGGGCGATAAGATTCTTAAAAAAGACAATGGCCTCTTCTCATACGGAGAAGGCACGAGCATTGATCAACACGCTTGCTCAAAGCGGATAAGCGATTTCAGACTTATATTAATGTTGTTATAATTATGAGGTTTTCCTTCACCGATGTCAATGATGTCCAAGATAAAGGAAAGTAAACAAGAAATAGAAAAAGTCACATTGGTACTTGCCTGTGACCGTTTATGAACCCCCAGCCTCGTGAAAGAGAAGCGAATGCACTAACCACTTGGCCATAACTATAACAGTGACATATAAAAGTGTTATTTTTACTACAAATTCCGAAAAGTGCTCCACTTTAATCTAGAGATGGAGGGAAAGAGTGCGCGATGACCATTTACCATCTTGTGCAATTTGTTAAAGTCAACTGGAGTAACGTTGCTGCACTCTTTGATAAAGCACGTGCATTCCGTCTGTTGCCCCTTGTGTAATTTTCAATTCAACGTAATTGGATGTGCTGATATTACTACTAAAGACAAGATGTTGAAGAAACATCATACATACATTCATAAACTCATGCCTTCATCCAATGGGGGAAGTGAGAAACCACAGAACGAGCAACTTCCACTACCATCTATGATCCTTTTCGCCGCGTCCACGTTCATGCATATGCCGAGAAGACATTATCTTCCAAACTTTTACCGTTGCGGTAAGACCCCTCTTTGAGGAGTGGCTGGAGAGGCGCTACGGCGTCCTCACCTACCGCCTGACGCAGGTCCTCACCGGACACGGTAGTTTCGGGAGGTTCCTGTGTCGGATAGGGCGGGAGGAAACGCCCGGGTGTCACCACTGTGTGGATCGCCCGGAGGACACGGTGGAGCATACGGTGCAGGACTGCCCCGCTTGGGCAGATCACCGCCGTGTCCTCACGGAGGCGATAGGCGGCGGCGACCTCCTTCTGCGAAGCAGTAATGCTAGCGAAGGAGGAGGCGGGCCGCGTGAGGGAGAGAACCACCTCACGCCCCAGCCGCCGCGGGAGACGCCCAGGGCGTCGGACGTCGCGAGGCGACATCCGGCCACCGTAGGCGCGGGCTTGCGGACGGCGAGTAATGGATAGCTCGCCGTCCGATCAAGGACCAAGCCCGGGTCGACGGCGCGTTTTGTTCGCGCGCGCCTCAAAGAGCTGTCAGCACAGGGACGGGGCCCCCAACGGGGCCAACGCCTGCCGGGGTTGCGGGACGTCTTAACAGGATACCGTGGCCCCGGAACGTAAAGGGCAACAGAAGGAACAGGGTGGTTTTTTAGTCAGTAAAAGTCTGACAGTCCCTTCCGCCCCACCCAGGGCGGAAGGAGTCATTTGATGATTTTTACCACCTCAAAAAAAAAAAAAAAACCTTTTGCCCTTAGAGTAAACAATTTAGTCGCTCATTTTTTGAGCTGTTTCTTACAAAAGTACAATAACTGCTAGTCAAAATGTATGAAACAGCTGACTATTTTTAAATGAACAACGAACAATTTCAAGGTTAGAAGGTCTACAATGATGTACGTCTTGAATACTTGATAACAGGCTTGTTAATGTCTTGAGATTTATTTAATTATGGCCAGTAATTTTTTGGGAGAACCATACAATTTTCAACCACTTCAGAAAAGCAGAAACCACGGTAGCGACTATAAAAAAAAATGCCGAAGTAATGAAGCATGACTAGTCCCGCTGAAATGATTCAACGGTCTTGGATACCGTTACGAAATCAGAAAATTTCAACGAAGGAGTAAAAAAAGGACACGTATTTTTCATTTTCCTCCATCTACATATATCAAGCAGTAGACAGAACAGACTAGACCACTAGAGACAAAGCTTCCTAATAAGAAGGTAAAAAAAAGCTAGTACTTTTTTTAATGGCCGTACCGTAAAACCATAATTTTCCTTCTTAAATGGTAATCCCAGACTGAACATCGCCATGAAACAGAAGTTCAATATTTACATTCGATCTATAAAGATTCCTTAGCTACCGGGCCAGCTTAAGCCATTTCCAACTTTAAGAGCTAGAAATGCAACCGACAAAGAAAATATTGCTTTTCCTTCCGATAGACTTCCTTACAAAGTTATTTCTGCCCGGCGACGGGACCTTGTTGAACGATTGACGACAAATACGACGTCTGGGTACTATCAATGGATATATAAAAAAACGGTCAAGTACGAGTCGGAATCGTACATGAAGGTTTCTGTAAAGATAAATTACAATAACTTGGCGCGCCCCTCCAGAATTCAAAATGTTTGAAAGTATTTACAAGACTCACAATGCGTTCTGAGACGGCTCTCGAAACAAAAATAAATCAGCGTGTCATTGTTGCTCGACTAGCGGCATTATTAATTACTCATTATTATTATTGACTGCCTCGTTGGCCTAGTGGTCGCAAGCGCGACTGCTGTGCATGAGGTCTTGGGTTCGATTCCCAGGTCGGGCAAAGTGTTATTGGGTTTTCCATCAGGAATTTCTCAGTAGCAGCCTCGGAGTCTGGATTTGTGCCCGGTTGATGGCAATAGGCTCGCCTCCTATTACATGAGATTTAAACATAACTGGCGAAATATGGGTGTACTAATGGGTACACCTCTGCCTAACCCTTCGGGCATTACAGGCGTGATGATGTTATGTTTATGTTATGTTGAAAGTATTTACAAGACTCACAATGCGTACTGAGACGGCTCTCGAAACAAAAATAAATTAGCGTGTCATTGTCGCTCGACTAGCGGCGTCATTAATTACTCATTAATATTGAAATAGTAATATAGGCGCGCCCCGTGTTATAGTAGTTTATCTATACCAAACTTAAAACTCAGAGTGGACTGTATAAATAAGTGTACTGTAATTATACTGACAAGCAAATACAAGACCGTCGTTGCCGGGAACTGAATATAAAGGTAGAAACATAATATTCCATAATGTGGGTATTAACCCAATGCTGAATATAAACAGTGTCCAGCCTGTCTAATATAACAGCATGTCTGCTAAGCAGCGCAGCGCTTGCGGAGCACGGCACGGAAACCGCCTACAAAAACCCTTTTTTTTATCATTCCGTGTTTCGAATAGCACTTTAAGCTGTTGGTCCCGACTGTCATACGTGGATCTTTGACAGTCGCTACGAGTCGTCATAAGCTTGAAAGTCTGACAACCAGTCTTACCTCGGGGGATCGTATTACTCAGTTACCGGGTTGTGGAGGTAAGATAGGCAGTCGCTCCATTAAAAACACTGGTACTCAGCTGCATCCGGTTAGACTGGAAGCCAAGCCATAGCCGACCCCAATATTTTTTTTAAAGCATTCCTATTTTTATAGCAGCCATAGTAATTACACAAAAAATTGTTAAATTTTCAAATGTCTATCGATATTACGGTTACACACATACCATCCTAGTGGACATATTATACCATCCTATTACTGTCCCACTCAAACCATGTCAGAGGCCCTTGAGGTGGTTTAGAAACTCTGACACAAGGGTGTGTAGGGTCGTAAGACCTTACTGCCCACACGATAAAGAAGAAGACGTTTCAAAAGATACCGCTAGACAGACACCAGAGTCTTAGTAATTTGGTTCCGTTTATCATCATTTTAGTACGGAACCATAAAAATATGTCCGTATCTAGCCACAAGGGACCCGATATCCGATGTTGTAATGCGATGCCGTAAACCAGGATAAAAATTGGGAAAAATAAGCAAAATGAGAATTGGGTATAGCTCTGTACCTCGGTTCGGTTGTCTGAGAAAATGTTCACCTTCGGCTCGAGATAAGCCTTATCTGAAGGTTTCAAGATGGCGGATTTTGATAATATAAAGATAACTTACAAAGCGAGTCTAATTAAAATTTGATAAAGTATATTTGAATTGATGAGTCCTTTTATAAGGGTTTTCTGGGTTATCGTTTATAGCCAAAAATAGCTTTATTCTGAGATCGAAAAGCTGGCAGAAATAAGTGTTCATTTTGCTCTTAAGTTTCGTCTTAATATTTCAGTGCCTGTCTTATTTTTAGAAAGCTTTAATGGCCACTGTTTTGTGAAAAAGAATGAGATATTTTATTTTAATTTATTTTTTAAACATTTTTTTTTGCCCCCCTAGATTTCGGGTTTATATTGAGTAAATCGTTAGTTTTGCAACATTTTAGTTTTCATAGTGGATTATCATAGAATATGATGAACGATTCTCGATTTTTCATAATTTTTATGACAGACGTTTTGTCTTCAGCATTATAAACGATCTAAGTTTTATTATCAGTGTGTTGAGTCTTGGTTTCTCGAATAAATAAAATTCTATTCTATTTATTTATTTATTTAAACTTTATGCAACAAAAAAGTACAAAGGCGGACTTAATGCCTTAGGCATTCTCTATCAGTCAACCAAAGGTGGTGAAAAGATAACAAAGCAGGTGCAAAAAATATCTATCTATCTATTTATCTATATCTATTCTATAACACTTTTTTTATTACCCATGAATGGATAAATATAATACATACCCCTCTAAAAATTACATGAAAAGGTTTTTTTTTATTTAAGTTTATTTTTCCGTGGTTATATTAAAATATTACACGATATTATTATACGATTAACTCGTTGTCCTCATTATAAATGAAACGTCATTCATATGTCCAATTAATTTTTACCACAGAAAGTTATTTATTCAACAGATTATAACCCTTGTAACATTATATTATATTACCTACCTTTACAGAGTGGCATGGGTAGGGATAATAAAAACCAAGAGTTATATTCAGAGCAATTATCCAACCTTTTGTGTCAGGGCTCAGAACATTTGGACTTAACTTATGAACAAAATGCACACAATGTTTTCGCTTAACGTCGGTACAATACGTTTTCTGACTGTCAGATATTGGTGCTGATTCTGTTGTTCACAAACACGTGCGTGGGCCACGGCATTATGCTGAGCGCCGGCCGTTTCGCGACACTTAATTTTTTATTTTCTATTATGTATTTAGTTTATATTTATATTGTAGATTATTTGGATATTATTGTGTATTTTGCGTCACTTTCACATGAATAAAAAGTTTTTCTTTCTTTCTTTCTTAAACTAAACTAAAATTAGACTATTTATATCTTTTTTTGTCCAATAAAACAAGAAAGTGTCGGAAATAAATTAGACTTGTCAATTTTAAGTCAACGGCATTCCCTTGAAAGTGTCGAAATATACGTTTTTTGCGGCATAAACGTCCGTGTCTTGACAGACAGACAGACGGATAGACAACAAAGTAATCC
Source organism: Hoplodrina ambigua (assembly GCA_949774945.1). Taxonomy (NCBI): domain Eukaryota; kingdom Metazoa; phylum Arthropoda; class Insecta; order Lepidoptera; family Noctuidae; genus Hoplodrina; species Hoplodrina ambigua. The sequence goes on from OX458968.1 coordinate 14,100,629, forward strand.
TATAAAGGTGGCAAATTTTTCCTTTTGATATACTGAACCTTAAAAACAAGTATTTTATGACAACCTCCTGAAATTCGTTGAAGATGCAAAACTGCACCTTATTTAAAGTGTGTTAGATTGTATTTTGAACTTACCTTGCACAGGCGTATAAATGTTCATATAAAGACAGTCTTCGCTCTGGTTCTTTAGCCGTGGCAGCAGTCTCCTCAAATACTCCAGCCTGCCTTTGGGCATCTTCTCCAAAGCCAACGTCTCATTCGAGATGTCAGGCAATCTTTGAGGACAGACCGGACCCATTTGATCAACCGTCTTCACGTCGTCCCAAGGAGCTGGCGCTCGTGTTGGCGCAAACCTAAAGACAAACATTGGATCAAAATGTCGGTTCATCATTTCTAAAATATTTGATTTGATTTATTCAAATCCAGTTTCTGTCGAAAAGTTATTGAATTAATAATATATTTAAATAAGTACAGATTTATTCGATAATTTCGAACAGGACAAAAGCGTTAAATTATATCGTAAATATGAAAAGTTTTCAGTTAATTATGTACATAAATTAATACGCAACAACGCCGGATTCATAATTACTCAATTCATAAAATTATATTGTCCCCAAAGTTCCTCATAATAAAGGATTCTGCTTATTTGATGTCATACTAACTAATAATTTATAATAGCATTATTTATTAACGATTTATTTACCACGCTGGTATTTAATTTAACAACATATAAGTAAGTAAATGATTAATTTTTAAACACACTAGCTCGTAAAATGGTTCTTATTGCATCGCTTTTAAGATCATAATACAGTGGCTGGATATTGACCACGGCTCTACTTTGACCATTTTTGTACCTTTACGTTTCTGGATTTTTATTTGAATTATTTTCTTGTTTCGTCCTTTTTTATGTAGTTTTTACTGACTATAGAAAGTCCCCTTTTACTGAATTGTGAATTTCTAGGGGACGTCCGAAAACTACACGGAAGAAGTCACGAGCTAGTACTAGTCAACAATTAACATAATTTCCTCATTATTTCAATTAATGACGTCAAAAGCCGTACTAATAACATTTACCAGCACAAAGGAAAAAAAAACACAGCAATTTTTTTTTAAGTTATTAAAAGTCTCAACAGAGTCTCACTCCGTTAATGAGTTCTCTGTTTTGACTTTGTCCTCGAAAGCTGCAACTGAAATAAGGAACTGTTTCCTCAAATTAATTTTTCCACTAATTGGACGTTTTCTGTGTAATTTCAAGTGGTATATATATAAAATTACGCCTGTAATACCCGAAGGGTTAGGCAGAGGAGTACCCATTAGTACACCCACATTTCGCCAGTTATGTTTTTAGTCCCATGTAATAGGGAGCGAGCCTATTGCCATCTACCGGGCACAAATCCAGACTCCAAGGCTGCTACTGAGAAATTCCTGATGGAAAAACCCAATAACACTTTGCCCGACCTGGGAATCGAACCCAAGACCTCATGCACAGCAGTCGCGCTTGCGACCAACGAGGCGCAGAAACTAGTATTCTATATATTATAAAAAGCAACCGTTACTGGCTGACTGATCTATCAACACACAGCATAAACCACTGAACGGATTGCGCTGCATTTTTCTAATAGTTATCATGATGTAGACATGCGCTAAGAAAGAATTTTCCAAAATTCATCCCAAAAGGATATGAAACGGGGGTTCAAATTTGTTATCCAAACTACACGGACGAATCTACTAGTGATATACTAAACTAACCAGCCGAAATGACGTCAGTAGATGTTAAAACAAATACACGTTTTTCGTCAATTTCGTCAGAACATTTTTGTTGCTCATTAATAATGATTCGCGAAACTTCTTTTCAGGCAAAATGTACGTTCATTTTTATTATACAAACATTTTGCGTTTGCCTTGCCGTAAGGCTCTGGTTTTGTATAACTGGGTTTATTATCTGTTATAATAATTACACAACTAGAACAACAAAATTGTAGCTTTATGTTTTCTATGTAATAGCTTTGTGAGATAAAATTACTGTTTTCTCTTTGTTATTCATAGACTGTAAATTCAACATACAACTTGAAACCTTGTATCTTTGTACACATGACACACATTGTTTTATCTGACACAGCACAGTGAAATTGCAATAACATTTCTCTACAAGTTCTGATCATTACAAAGCGACACTGTAACTCCAACTATTCTAACTTTACCTACAACTGAAATAATATTCTAAACTCGTCTCGTGTCCACATGAGAGCTACTACTGAGCTAGGGTTGTCACAGAGCGCCGAAGTCAAAGTCAAAGTTAAAGTCAAATCATTAATTACAAATAGGCCATTAAATATCACTTTTGCACATGTGATGACAATTCAAAATCTCGACAACAACCGTCGGGCAGTAGCCCGCTAAACATTGCACCCGTCTTGTGGGAAGGATGAGAAACTTTACACCCTATTCTCATACTACTAAAAACATCAAATACAAGAAAAAAAAAATGAATTGTATCTAGTTACCCCTTCCAAAAACTAATTTCGTAAGGAGAAGAAAGGACAAAAAACTCCATACATACTCTTTTAAAATCAATGTTTTACAATATTTGTACACAGCATCAGACAGAATTCGTAAATGCGGAACTTTAGCAAGAAATTGTAACTCCGCCGCCGCATCCGCGTTCGCAAATTTTTTGCGAAGGTGTGTATCTAACGAAGTTTTAATTACGTTGACATATAAAGCCAGAAAGGCAAAGCCCTTTACCTCCGCATCCACCTCTGCCTCCGCAAAGAAGTCCTTCGTTACAACCCTACACAGAACTCCCACGTCTCACAAATAAATTCGTTCTTAGAACACGATCTGTACATTCGACATTTCCACTTTAGCTACACGTCGAAGCCTAGCCAAGCGTTTAATAAGATGGAGTTGACCGACCATAAAATAGAGGACATACCTGTTTGACCCCGTTGGTGGCGTGGCATAAGGAACCCCGAGGTACGCCTCGACTGGCTTCAAGTACTTATGTTGATCCATCGGCAGTATCACCCCTTGGAGCTTCCCGTATCGAGTTCCAATCACTCTTGTTCTTAGCATCGAGTTTCTGCCACCGAATCCGTTGCAATCTGAGTTCTCTGTCATAAGTAATATGAGCAAAATTACTAGTTTTAACCTCGCCTGCAATCCCAATTTCAACGCTAACCTCTTTTTCTGTTCGGTTATCTTCCGATAATGTATCTTTAGTATTCGTGAAACTATTTCTATGTTTATCATATACTGTTTTATTGAATTGCAAATGTGTAATGGCAGTTTATGGGTGTCCATTTTCTGTGAATATCACCTTTGTACACCCATCTCTTTATTATGTTTCTCTTTTATTTTCTTTGTAATTCATTTGATTTGTTGTGTTGGCATTCTTGGTTAGGGTTGTCTTTGGCACAGTATTACCGCAGCCATTTTGTTATCTGAAACAAAGAGATATCGTTGTTATTCAATGTTTTTAGAATCATGTTTATAGTAGATTTAATTATGTTTAAAATTAGACCAAAAGCTTCATTATTCAAAATTTAATTAATATTTGAAACATAATTAAAACAGATTTGCTAACGATTCCCAAATATAATGACGTAACGTTCTAATATTCAGACGAAGGGAATTTGAGAGACGATAATGAAACGTAAACATTTTCACTGTAATGCGATTATCATTTGTTTCTTTTTATCGATTATTTGAAAGCTTCTCTTTGTATTTCTAGAACAGTGCGAAACAAATGACGATTTAGGGGCATCCCAAAATGTTGGCTGTGAACAAATAAAAAAGAAGTCTATGAACAAAGCGTGTTAAATGGCTTTTAAAAACTGAGCACAATATGAAACATCTTATAATTATGTTTATTTATTTACTTTAATTATAACAATAATCAAAGACACATAAAACTAATAAAAACTTAAAAAATATTAAAAAGAAATGGCTATAATCCCCTAAGGGTAAAACAGAGGTGTACCCATTAGTATACGCACATTTCGCCACTATGATTAAGTTCCATGTAATAGGAGGCGAGCCTATTACCACTGCCAGGCTGCTACTGAAAAATTAATGATAGAAAAACCCCAATAACACTTTGCCTAACCTTTGAATCGGACCCAACACCTTATGCTCAGCAGACGCCCTTTGCGACCACTAGACCAACGAAGCAGTCGTTACTAAAATGAACGTCTATATTTTAATCTAAAGAAAATCTTGAACATATTTCTTGAAGACTTAATAAATTGTAAATAACTAAATTATTCTGATATAAGTATTCAGTCTTGAAGGCGTGCTTAACGAACTTCTGTTATTCTAGCTAAAGAAAATATTTTTATAGCGCAAACTTAGTTTCATTCAATTTACTTTATACCTATTCATTAGTATTTTTCTTGGCGTCTGAAATTCTGTGATACTCAGAACTTTTTAAACTGTCAATTGTTTTCAGGGGTGCACGAGAAGGTAAAAACGTATTTTATTAGTAACCATACTAATATTGCGTGTGTCGTGATGGCCCAGTGGTTAAGGCGCCCGCCTCTCATGCATGAGGTTGTGGGTTCAAATCCGGGCAAGTACCAATGTGAATTTTTCAATTCATATGTACTTTCTAAAGTTTATCTTGGACATCACTGGCATCGGTGAAGGAAAACATCGTGAGGAAACCTGGACTTACTGTTCCACTCAAACCATGTCAGAGGCCCTTGAGGCGGTTTAGAAACTCTGACACTAGGGTGTGTAGGGTCGTAAGGCCTTACTACCCACACGATAAGAAGAAGAAGAATATTGGGTTTCATATTGGGTCTGATACATAAGTGTGGTGGAACATTTCAATGTGAACAATTCAATAGACATTTCTTAGTATCAATTTGAAGTTTGACAAAGGGTTCCAAGGATGGCCTATAACAAATTTTATTGGAATCGATGTATCGATGTGTGTGTGCTGATTATTGGACAGCTCCAACAGTGGCTTAAGAATGGTTGCCAGTCGCCTGGACTGTGAGTATGTGGGTCGCTGTTGTGCCGTCTCACATGGGGTGTTGCAACAGTGACCAAACGTTATTTCTTGTTTTGTTATTCTTTTATTTTTTGTTTATTGTCAGTGCTTACTAACGTAGATCTAAGTTTTACTGACAGTGTGTTAAGTCTTGGTTACTCGAATGAATAAAATTCTATTCTGTTCTATAATATTTTTAGAGTACCTGACTACAGAGAAAGTACGGGCATTCCACGCTTGCTCAAGGCAGATTAGCGATTGATTTGTAGATCAAGAACTGAATATTTATTTTTTTACTGCTTATTTTATGTGAGCTATATATAAATCGAAGTTTTTTCCTTAAAAGGAAAATGAGTACCTTGTTGTAGTAAAACCTCATTTCCGTAGTAATGTTCAAATCCCTTTGGGCAAAGCTAAGTAGGCAAAATCTAAAAATATATTTTGTTTCTGCCTCGTTGGTGTAGTCGCCGCCAAGCATGACTGCTGAGCATAAGGTCTTGGGTTTGATTTCCAGATCGGGCAAAATGTTATTGGGTTTTTTCATCAGGATTTTCTCTTTAGCAGTCACGGAGTCTGGATTTGTGCCCGGTTGATGGCAATAGGCTTGCCCCCTATTACGTAATATAAAACTTAATCATAACTGGCGAAATGTAGGTGTATTAATGGGTACACCTCTGCCTAACCCTTCCAGGGAGCATTCCAGGTGTTATATTATGTGTATTTTGTTTAAAATATTACAAGCTTATAAAAAGAATATGAATACAGCGTGTTAACTGAGTCCAATTAATTAAAAAGTCAGATAACCACACAAATATAAAAGTAATTAGTTTATCCGGGATAAAATAGCCAACATCAAAAAGAGGCTGATTAAATTCCATGGCACGTGTCATAACGACTAAAAAACACAAGTTCGTGTCGTTGCCGGGTGATGATATTTGACCGTTTTCATCCGGCCGTAACCGGATAACCTTTGCCCCCTTTGCCCCACATCTCGTTAATATGAATTAATAATACTGCTCGGGCAAAAATGTTCCCTTTAACTAAACAATATTGATATTGAATGCGGAAAAAGGCCGATATTTTCCGGGTTGCTGGAGGATTCGTTTATAGAACATTTTGTTTGAAAAACATAATTCATTTAAATTAAATGTTTTTTTAGGCTCACTCCCTATTACATGGGTCTTAAACATAAATGGAGAAATGTGGGTGTACTAATGGGTACAGCTCTGCCTTGCCGTTCGGGGATTAAAGGCGTGATGTTATGTGTTAAATGTTTTTTAGGTTTCCTATCTGAAGGGTGCCAACGGAATCCTATTAGTAAGCCTCCCCTGTTCATCCGCCTGTCTGTCTGTGAGTTGTATCTCATGAATCATAATGGGATGAGTTGAAATTTTTACCGAGTGTGTATTAGTAAGGAAAACATCTTGAGGAAACCTAAACTTACACCAGCCTATTACTGTCCCACTCAAATCATGTCAGAGGCCCTTGAAGCGGTTTAGAAACTCTGACACTAGGATGTGTAGGGTTGTAAGACCTTACTGCCCACACGGTAAAGAAAAGAAAACTATGGCCACTATAATACCAATAATAAAAACATAATCTCTACGTATAAAACAAAGTCGCTTACCGCTGTCTGTATGCTTAGATCTTTAAAACTACGCAACGAATTTTTATGCGGTTTTCAATAATAGATAGAGTGAATTAAGAGGAAGGTTTATGTATCTATATTTCATGCGAAGCTGGGGCGGGTTGCTAGTCTATACTTAAATTATAAAGAGGAAAGATTTAATTGTTTGTTTGCGGATTTAATAGGCTACGAAACTAATGAACCGATTTGTAAAATACTTTCACTATTGGGAAGCTACACTATCCCCGGGTAACATAGGCTATATTATAGGCTATATTTTATAATAAAGAAATTAGGGATCCGCAAGAAACATCACGCGAATTAGGGTTTAATATGGCACGGTACTACAGAACCATTTGTGAAACAGACTCGTGTTTGGGACGTTTTTCCTCTGTTGTCTACATTTCGAATTAATATTTTAACAATGAATTTAGTACCTTTTGATGTGTAAATGAGTGTACAAATTGTTTTGTTTATGTATAATTGGGGTGACGTCAAAAGACAGACGTACATAGGTACCTATTTGTACCACAGTGGATGAAAGAGGGACATGTTTAGATTTTTCTTTGTAGTTTAAAATTAATATGCCGTTTGTTGGTTACCGTTAATTTTTTAGTACTCTTTTATCCCGAAATTATGAAGGTAGTAGGTAGGTACAATTTTTTTATAATTTAGTACATTTTTTTTCGAACGTTTTTTTTATAACCGTCCCTCACCAATAATTTCTTCTGTATTGTGCCTGTCTGCCTGTATATGCCTTTATAAACATGTATAAGCTCACATAATATAAACAAGCAAACCTGGAACTACATCGTAAGCCATACAATTTATAAAAGTGTAACATTAACTGAAAATTTGAAAGGGAGTATTCAATTCATCATTATGAACAACTTTTACTACGGGACTAACCTTGAAATCATTAAAGAAAATTAGCTGATCAATATAGGTACATACACTTTATTGAGCTACATCAAACATTATATCTGTACGGGTAAGCTGACTTTTTTCGAGTTTCAGTTAATTTGATTACACCTTGTATGTTCATCAAATCCGCGATATGCAGCGCAGCAGTTACTGTTTTCTTTTTTGGAAAAAATAAAACTGTGTAACCGGAGTTGCGGGACGTCTTAACAGGATACCGTGGCCCCGGAACGTAAAGGGCAACAGAAGGAACAGGGTGGTTTTTTATTCAGTAAAAGTCTGACAGTCCCTTCCGCCCCACCCAGGACGGAAAGAGTCCTTTAATGATTTTTACCACCTTAAAAAAAAAACCTGTTACTGTGCCAAACGTGCTTTAACCTTAACTACAAAAAGCATGTAACAGTCTTGAAACAAAAAATACTCAAAGATACGAAAATTCTAAACAACCCAAAAGCAAATTCAATTTACTCCGTTCGTTCTACATCGAATATTCCAGATTACTTTTTACATATACTCCACAATAAAGTAACACCGTTCCACCGATTTACTATTCGCGTCAAGCCGATCCGTTAACAAACAATTTTCACACTTCCCCCACTTCGGCCCAGATCCACAAAAAAAAACTAAAAAACACCGTTGCCCAAGCATCGTTTGACAAAAGCGATAGTCTCAATATCAAAAGCACTTAAGCGCTAAAAACTAGCTCCCACAAAGCTGAATAACGAAGTATTGCAGATACCCTACATTCATGCGTAAAGCGATCCAGCGCTTTAATGCTTGCAGTTCATTATACGTCTTTATTTTCTCATCAGTATTCATCTTCTTTAATGGTACATTTATTGATTTATAGGAAGCGTTCGCTACGAATATAGAATGAGTCATTTGTCATCTTTTTTAATGTCTCTAGAGGTTAAATCGATTGGATGCTGCAGTTTGTATGTAGATTCTTGCGTATCGGGAGCATACCTCTCATTTTTTGCAGTGGATTTATGGGAAACTGGATTGAAAGAGAAATAGCCAATTAGCTTTTGTATCTAGGATTTATAGCATTCTGAGAGTTAGTTTTTGACGCTTTTGATGATAAAATTACATATTGAAAGAAAAACCTTGGACAATATTTTCTACAGGATATCTCGCGAGACCGTGGCCCCGACACGTAATAGGCAACAGAAGGAATACTAGGTTGGTTTTTTTGTCAGTAAAAGTCTGACAGTCCCAATTTTTACTACCTCAAAAAAAGAACTAGAAAAAAAATATACAGGATATCTCTCATGTTGATTAAGAGAAAATGGTTAAGCTGCGTTTATACTTCACCAGCCCCGCGTGTCGCCACGCGTGGGAATCCTATCGGTTTCATACATTTAGTACAGGACTGATCGCATTAGTCCCGCCCCACGTGGCGTGGAGCTACCTGCTAAATGTATGATACCGATAGCTTTCCCACGCGTGGCAATACGCGGGCCTGGTTAAGTATAAACGGTGCTTTACTCATATTTGATAAGAACATGTCGTGTGATGAGACCTGCCAAAAAATTGACATCGATGGCTTTAATACCGGAGAACTTAAATGAAATAGGACTCTATATGGTAATGTTCTAGATATCTTTTCATTTATTTTTTATATGTATCTATGTTTGAGTGTTAGCTATAACATGATATTATGCCTGTAATCCCCGAAGGGTTAGGCAGAGGTGTACCCATTAGTACACCCACATTTCGCCAGTTATGTTTTTAGTCCCCTGTAATAGGGGGCGAGCCTATTGCCATCAACTGGGCGCAAATCCAGACTCCGAGGCTGCTACTGAGAAATTCCTGATGGAAATACCCAATAACACTTTGCTCGACCTGGGAATCGAACCCAAGACCTCATGCACAGCAGTCGCGCTTGCGACCACTAGACCAACGAGGCAGTCAGCTAGCTATAAGTTAGTATTAGCTATAAGTTTTTTCCTAATAAAATATACAAATAAAGGTTATCAACTATCTTCCTGATCGCTTTATGTTTATTATAGTTTGTTCAAGTATTTCAGTCAAACCATTTTAGCTTCCACTAACTTTAATGTTATTGCTACAGTAGATTTCGAATAGAACACCATTAATATTGATAATGTCTTTCCATTTGTCATCATTAACTAAATAATGGCCGTCTTCAGTATCACATTTTCGTCTCATCTTAAGTCAGTATGTTTACAAGATTACTTCGCATATTGATATATACATCAAGTCTTTATTTATTCAAATAATCTGTATCAGTATTTGAAAAATGAGGTCTTCAAAGGTACATGACGTCATCGGGATCATAAAATATTAACCCAAGGGTATAGGCTCGATGAAAAGTAGCGTTATCCATCATATAAATATGAGAGTAATCTTGAAATTGTAGCACGTACGGATTTTGACTTTAATTTGGTATTTGGTTTCGTAGATGAGGCGAAAGGAGTATGTAGGGATCGTAGCAGATGGCGTTGTAGTTTCTGCCTACCCCCATGGGAAAAGGGTGTGAGTTTATGTATGGGCTTGGTAGCAAGTAAAACATGTAACACTGCCGACTGGCCTGTTGGTCTAGTAGTTAGTGACCCTGACTGCTAGAACGGAGGTCGTGGGTTCGATTCCCACCCAGGACAAATCTTTGTGTGATGAGCACGATGATTTGTTCTGTGTCTGGGTGTAATTTATCTATATTATGTATGTATTTAGAAATATATAAGTATATTTATCAGTTGTCTGGTTACCATAGTACAGGCTTTGCCTAGTTTGGGATCAGATGGCGATGTGTTGGTTGTATTTTACTGCGATTTCGGACTTCGTTTTTACCTACATTAAGTTGCGTGTTCGGTTACTGCTCCACTCCCATCATTCGTAGCGTGATGTTATATAGCCTATACTATTCTCTATGAATCTGGCTATCATATACAAAAAGATTTTTTGCAATCCGACTGGAAGTTCCAGAGAACTAACAAACAAGAAATCTTTTGCCCACGGCTTTGCCCCTGAAAAATCAACTTTACGTAAAGTAGGTTAAACTATTATTCCAAGGGAATGTAATTACCGATATGAAAAGAAGGTGCCCTATGTGTTAATCTAGGAAATGGTTTATCTATAACATCACGCCTGTAATCCCCGAAGGGTTAGGCAGAGGTGTACCCATTAGTACACCCACATTTCAACAGTTATGTTTTTAGTCCCATGTAATAGGGGGCGAGCCTATTGCCATCAACCGGGCACAAACGCAGACTCCGAGGCTGTTACTGAGAAATTCCTGGTGGAAATGGTTTATCTATGTCCCAATTTTCATCCAAATCTCTTCAACGGTTTACGCGTGATTGGGTAACAAACATTTGAACATTTCAACATACTTTCACATTTATAATTTCTAGTAAGATATAGATTTTCTTACCATTTTCTATTAAAACAAGTGATGGGAGTACGAGCAACATGGGTCCCGGATAATAATTGTGCATAAATAATGAATAGGATTGCTGGCATCGTTTATGGGTAACGTTATGACCCACTTCTTTGGCCCCTTTCCTATGCATGTTGAATGGTAAGTAGGTAGATCACCATGCTCGGGATTTTCTATAAATTTGTGTTCGCCTGCTAACGCTCATTGTGGAGCATTCGCTTTAACAATTTTGGAGAACACAAATTTTGTAAACTAATTGAAAGTATTTATTTCTCTGGGAATTGCACTATTAGGAGGATAATTTTATTATTCTTTTGAAAAAAAAAATAAACGAATAAAAATATGTTAAAAAATTAAGTGCCTTTTTGATAGATTGCGACTGTTCCTAAAAAGATTGCGATTGTTCCGAGTAGATTTGCCCCCATGTCAACATAATTTTATGCAAGAAAAACCTATTTTACAAAATTGGGGTGGTTCGGATTCAAATAATTAAAATCTCGTTTTCAAAAAAAGAATATGAATACCTAACCCAAAATATTAGCGAAACCGTTCAAAAACTAAAATGGCATCCTTATTCTTTAGCCTAGCAAAATTATAATAACCACAAACTTCATGAAAGAAATATTTACATGTCTATCAGTTTTGTATGCAAAATACAGACTACGTAGTGAATGCAGAATGGATCACGTTTTGCTCATAAATCCATAGAGCCAAGTTATATCGAGCTAGCGAACTATTGGAGACTAAGTTTCGCACGTTGCTTTGCTCACTGTATCTGAGTTTGTGTGTTCGTAAGTACCAAGTTTTAAGAGAACATCTGCGAGGTAACATTGTGTTAATTTACTGCATTTGAGTTTTGCAGGAAATTTCAAATGGTTTGGATTTGTCTTCGATTTATTTCGGAATTTTATGCAAAAATTGGGGCAAAGTCCCTTTCACTTTGCCCCGATTTTAACAGACTCTTACTTCATATCTCTAAGCGTCTAAAGTTTTCGTCGCTTACCACTTAATATAAATGCGAGTGGACACACTTGGAACTTAATGTGGGTGTACTATTCGGTACACCTCTGCCTAACCCTTCGTGGATTACAGGCGTGACATTATGTTATGTTACAAACATGAATTTATTAAACCGAGGTATCAAACCTCAATTTAATATAGCTCACAACATTCGTGAACCACAGAATTGGCTCGAAATCTATGCGATGTGTTAAACTAATTATTTAGTTCACACTCCATTGATTTGTACAAACCACATTCGACTACACCACGAGCAAGATTTCACAGCCTCAATACACACGTGTGTTGTTTATTCAATTGAAATAATTTTGATAATTTCATTTGGTTAGGTATCTGACAGTAGGAAATATCCTTCATCCACTTGTTAGTAAGTGGGATTGTTTGCTTTAACAGTTAGATCTCCCGAATCTGGACGTGTGGTTGCGAGGAACTTGTGGTCAATTAACTGTCTCACAAATTGACAGAGTTAGTAAGCCCGGTACATTGATCTGTGCGCTTAAGCCCGGTTGTGTTACTGTCAGGTTTAATTTGGCTACGTGTAACATTGTTACTATGAGGTATTGAGACTTAAATCTTTGGTTATTTGTTGTCTTACTCTGAGTATTTTGTGATGGGTTGGTGAAAATATTCTGATTTTTTAATATTTATCTATAGAATTAGATTTTTTTTTAATCTATAGAATTAGTTTTAAATTTTTGATAACTTTCTTTAAAAGTGGGGGTCTGATACAATAAACAATTAGCCATTTAGCCATTTAGCCATTAGGTTTTACGAGAACGTTGCGTAATAAAAGAGGATGTAATGACAAAGACTGAAAAGAGTATTATGCTGAAAGGTTCGGTCATGTTGAGAGGATGAGTGAAGGGAAAAAACAAAAAGAATTTACGTGGCAAATGCGAGTGGCAACGTAGGTAGGGGACGCCCTAGAGAGACCTACACTGACCTTATTGGTGAAGATCTTCAGAAAGGTCAGGTGCGGAGTACTCGTAACCGGCGCGCTGTATGACCAGATGTATGAACGTGGACGAGGCAAAAGTAGTATGTAAGGATTCTGCCTATTCCCATGGGAAAAAGGCGTGAGTTTATGTAAGTATATTGTTACTTAGTTTGTTGGACAGTATGCGTATTTACTGGCTATGTGATGTGTCTTTTTACAACTCAAAGGTACTCATATCAACAAATGAAACAGGTACTCTAAAGATATTATACATCGATTCCAATAAAATTTGTTATAGGCTATCCTTGGAACCCTTTGTCAAACTTCACATTGATACTAAGAAATGTCTATTGAATTGTTCACATATTATTTCATCTCTTTGTAGGTACCTGATATTATATTATGTACACTTGTGTATCAAGACCCAATATGAAAATTGGGATGCTTACAAACTGAGCAGACGACACAACTTCAGAGATCCGATGAAACTTTTATCACGAAATGGGATGAGAGGAGGGGAAGGGGGAGGGGGGGGAGGTTGGGGGGGAGGTGATGAAAAAGCATATCTAGGGCATACAAAAACTTTTAATACCAAACACAATTTTGAATGGAGATCTCATCAAGGTATTTCAGATAGGAGATGTATTCGTACCTACATGTTAGTCAAGTGAATCAGTTAGTCTTATTAGGTACTCGTTAGAAAAGTTGTCAGAATTTCTTGTTATACTAGTTAGGTATTCACAATTTTATTGACTGTAATGCTAAAAACGGCTAAATCTTGATATTGTATATAATTTTGTATAAACTCCTTCTTTTCGAATTGTATCGACTGCTTCTTTGGTCTAGGCTCACGCACCAACCCTTTTGCGTTTAGTGCCAGGGGGGCCAACCACAAGCTCTTAAAACAGTATTATTATAATATTACTTTGCCTTCCACACTGTTGGATTTTCAACGCTCTGATCAGCGCCGAGAGTTGAAAATGCAACAACAGAAATTACAAAGTAATATTAAAATAATATTGTTATAAGAGATGGCGGTAGGCGCCCAGGTCGGGCAAAGTGTTACTGGGTTTTTAAATCAGGAATTTCTCAGCAGCAGTTTCGGAGTCTGGTTTTGTGCCCGGTTATTTATTTATAGTTAATTAAAACGGTTACAAACCAATTACAATAATTAACCTAGAACCTTAATAAATAACAGTGGATATTCTCTCATACTTTCTCTCGCAAAACTTCAGACACACTCGCATTATCTCTCTCCATTCATCGGCAAACAGATTACAATCAGGATTGACTGCCAGGAGGGCATTGAGGGTTTCGGTTGATGGTAATAGGCTCGTTCCTATTACATGACTTCAACATAACTGGCGAAATGTCGGTGTACTAATGGTACACTTCTGCCTAACCCTTCGGGGATTACAGGCGTGATGTTATGTTTATTGATCTAGTTTAACACATAGCATATGTTTTATCCCATTCTTGTGTTCCCGTACGCTAATCTAAGATTTCGGTTTAATTTTGTATTCAAAGACAAAGCAAGAGCAAAAGCTAGTAGTCCACATATTCCTAGGAAAAACATTGCAAGCAACTGATACCTTTACCTTTTAAAAGCTTTCTTGGAGAAAGAATAATTATGTTTTTCTTTTTCCTTACTTCAAAAGAACAAGAACATTCACAAACTAAAATAACTTACCTGTGCGGCACATTTGCCGCAAAATTGTAGAACTTTGGAATTTAAATTAAAGTTTGTAATAAGAAAAAGAATATTATAGATGAACGATTTATTGCCGTGAGGGACAAAATTAATGTTATTTTAAAACATACTTTCCTGGTCAGACTCGTGCACCTGTTCCTCCGCCTACGATTAATGAGAAGCGAGTAAAGCTAGAAACTAGTAGCGAGAAGCGAGTTTGTAGTTTCGATAATTTGATCTGTAAGCTACAAGCAAGTGTGTGAGTGCAACAGGCGATTACTCGCATCATTCGCTCGGCCACCATTACTGGTACGCATGTGAAATAAGTCCCGGCTATCATACATGTCTTTGGCAGTCGTTACGGGTCGTCAGAAGCCCGAAAATCTGACAACCAGTCTTACCAAGGGGTATCGTATTACCCATTTACTGGGTTGTGGAAGTCAGATAGGTAGTCGCATCCGGTTAGACTAGAAGCCGACCCCAACATAGTTGGAAAATGCTAGGAAGATGATGATGTGAAGTAAGTCGCTTTGCTATGAGTGTGTTAATGCAACAGGCTATTGCTTGCATTACTCGCTCGGCCACCACCGTTGGTATATTGGTGTACAAAGCGAGATTCTCGGCGAGCGTTCTGACAGCGAAGCGAACAACGCGGAGCTAGTTTTTCTTTGATATCTGTTGTGCTGGCAATGTAAACTGTAAGCGATCAACTATCAATATACCTACGTAATCATTATTATTTATGTTTTAACTATCGGGTGCGCAGTACTCGTAGCCGGCGTGCTTGTATGGCTACATGTATGAACGTGGACGTACCGAAAGGAGTATGTAAGGATCGTAGTAGATGGCGTTCTGTGGTTTCTACCTAACCCCATGGAAAAAAAGGAGTGAGTTTATGTATGTATGTAATTATAACAGTCACGATTGTAATAAAATTAATTAAAGACATGTGGGATTATATGGCAAAATAAACGAGAAATACTTTTAAAAACTTTTATTTATTGACACACCAGAAAAAAGATCGCCGTTACACCGTACGTCTGTCGTAAGACTGCGTCATCTCGCTGTTACACTCACACACATACTTCCCTCTCTTTCATCCGCTGCGTTCCGCTTTGACAATATTATGCTGCATTCATACTTAAGCTTGATACAAAATCATTATCCCACAGTCGGCCATCCTGATTCATGTCTGTCCTCAGACATGCACCCGAACATACGTCGCTAACTTTCATCTTATTTTTAACAGAACTACTAATACAACAATACACTAATACAACATCAGAGTAACAGCATAACATCACATAGTTACAGTTTTATTTTAAAGGGGACATCATAAAATAATAATTCAAAGAGACAACATAACATTGTTAATGTTCCTAAAAAAATGTTTACACACTGACATTTATCGTTGCAGTAGGTACAGTAAAGATACAAATACAGATCTCTTAACTCTTAATAACAATAGACTAAGCTTACATCTAACAAAACACAGTGTTTAACAAAACATTGCACACAACCTTTCATACACAAACCTGAAACAAGAAAAAATTAACAAGCAACTCTCACCTATTAGGTTAATGAGTTCACAGCTGGCCACACCTTCATGTAATCTGCTGAACTAGAGGTTACGCTAGGTCCTTCAGTATTCGGGTTGAGCTTTTTCACATCATACCTGTTGTTTCTCTTTGCTTTTACGACTTGATAGGGGCCAAGATATTTAGCTTTAAGCTTCATTCCCGAGCCGAATTGCGTGCGTTTTATTGCTACCAAGTCTCCTTCATTGTACTTCATACTTTCTTTTCTATTCTTATTAAAATTTCTTATATTTTCTTCTTGAACTTGTAGAATTTGCTCTTTAGCTTTCTCTCTAAGTTTTTCTCTCTCCTCTGAATAGCTTTCCCTTTCTTCTTCTGAAAGCAAATCATAAATCTCGATGTCTTCCTTCATTCTCATCTTTGTCCCAATCAATAGTTGATAGGGTGTAGTGTTTATGCTTCGCTGGAAAGTACTATTTAGAGAACGCTGTAATCTACTTACATGCCTATACCAGAGAGCAGGGTTCTCCATGCACATCTTGGTAAGTACAGAGATTATAGTGCGATGGACTCTTTCCACTTGGCCATTTCCTCGAGGCACACCCGTCGTAATTTTGATGTGTTGTATATTTTCGTCTTTACAATACTCTTGAAACTCAGTGCTCGTATAAGCCGTTCCTCGATCAGTTATAAATCTGGTTGGATTGCCAAAATGTTGTTGGTGAATTTTCAACTTTTCTATTGTTTCTCGACTTGTGGTGCTTTTAGTGGGAAATATCCAAGTGAACTTCGTAAATGCGTCAACAATCGTGAGGATATGGTTATACTGCTTCTTCGTCTCCGTCATTGGACCAATGTGATCCAAATGCAGTGTATGTAGCGGTGACTCTTCCTTTTCAATCGGAGTTAGGAATCCTTCTTGTTTTCCCTCTTTACGCGTAGCTAATAGACATGGAATGCAACTTGTAATAAACTCTTCAATTTTCTTATCAAGGTTCTTAATAAAATAGTCTTTACCAATTAATTCAATCATCTTCCTTTTGGAAAAATGTCCATTTGCATGTGCTCTTTTAATGATTTCATTTTCCATAGACTTTGGGATCACTAAGTGCTTTTCCACCCCTTTGTAAAGCAATCCATTATCAGTATAATAATCACCGTATGTTCTCTCCCGTAAAATCTGTAATATAGCTTTTAGACCATCATCCAACTGTTGTGCTCTTCTGATCTCATCGTGCAACGTTACTACAGCTACATATGGGTTTCGGCTTAATGCATCAGTATGCTTCATCCTCGTTCCTGGCCGATGTTCAACCACAAAGTCAAACTCCTGCAGAAGCAATGCCCATCTTGCAACCCTTGTACTCAAGTCTTTCTTCTTAAGCGTCATCTGGAATGCTTGGCAATCAGTAACAATCTTAAATCTTATACCATATAAGTAGTGCCTAAATTTCTTTACCCCTTCAATAATAGCCAGACTTTCCAGTTCATAACTGGTGTACTTTTTTTCCGCATCATTGGTTTTACGACTCATGAAATATACTGGATGTAGTCCACCGTCATCATCAGATCGCTGCATGAGTATAGCTGCGTAAGCCAGAAGTGATGCGTCTGTATGCATTTCTGTCTCCAATCTTGGATTAAATATTTGTAAAACTGGTTTAGTAGTCAAACGCTCCTTCAAACAATTAAATGCACACCGTTGTTCATCATTGAATTCAAAATTGACATCTTTCTTAAGTAAATCTGTAAGCGGCTGTGCTATTGATGCAAAATTCTGGACATACTTCCTAAAATACGACGCTAACCCAATAAAACTTTGCAATTGCTTAATTGTTCTGGGTTCTGGAAACTTTGTAACGGCATCAATCTTTTCACTGGCAGGCCTTACTTGTCCATTCTCAATCGTATGACCTAAATAGGTTATGCTTCGACATATCAGCTGTGCTTTTTTCCAATTTATTTGCAGGCCATATTCAGACGCCACTCTTAAAACTTCCCTTAATCTATCAACGGCTTCCTGTTCATCTTTTGCTGGAATAAGAATATCATCAACAAATATTAGAACAATCCCTTTAGATATTAGTTCTCTGAAGATTATGGTCACAAATCTCATGAAATAGTTAGGGCAAACAGACAAGCCAAATGGAGCTTTCAAAAACTCGAACTGACCATGATGTGTAACAAATGCAGTATATTTTACCGACTCACTGCTGACACTCAGATGGAAAAATCCATTTTTTAAATCCAGTACACTAAATACTTTTGCCTCAGCCAACTTGTCAATGTAATCCTCAATAATGGGCAATGGAAACTCATCTTTTACAATTTTACTATTTAATTTTCTATAGTCAACGCACACCCTTGTAGTACCGTCTCTTTTGCGAACAAGAACCAATGGACTGGCATATTCAGAATAACTTACACGTACAATTCCTTGCTCGAGCCACTCCGCAACTTGTTCTTCAACAACCACCTGCTCCTTCAGTGATATGCGCCGTGGACGTTGCACCACCGGGACATCATCTTTCACAATTATTTTCAACTGGATAGGAGCTTCTTTAATTTGGCATGGTTGATAGCTCTCAACCATCTGAACAACCTCTTCTTTAAGGTAAGTATTAGTTACATGGCCAACCTCAACACTGCAACAAAAACAATTAATTTCGTTCATCCATTCCACAGGTTTCATCCACACAGCACTACCATTCATAACCGTTATAACATTCTTAAGAAATTCGTGACCTATGATTACATCAAAAGGCATACAGTCCTTAGGTACCACATAGAATGACACATCGTCGTATTTCGTACCGTCGATCACAACATTTGTCGATAGACGACCTAATGACTCCACTTTAGCGGATCCAAGTCCAGACAGTGTTATGTTATTGTTCAGCACTTTACTGACGTTAGCACAAAACTCGGAAGATACTAAGTTCACATCACTACCCGAATCAATAAGCGCACTTGTCGTTTTTCCACATAATTCTACGATTTTTAAAGGTTTTTCCCGTCGCGAATGTTTGTTTACATCGCAAATGTCAGATCCGATTTGACTTTGACATTTGCTGTCTATGTCGTCATCTGTCATCTTGACACTGTCATTCTGTGAGTGTGACGTATTATCCGCGTTGTTGAACGATGATTGACCGAACATTGCTTGCTTGGTCGTCGTACGTTCGCCGCTCCCGCTCCCACTTGTCGATGCGCCGTTGTTTTCTTTCTTATCGCCGGAACCGGAACTACGCCATCTTGATGAGCTCGTATCTTCCTTACGGCCGGCTACCGCCGCCATATTTTTCTTATGCGGGCACTTCGGTGAAATATGACCGTATTCGTTGCAGTTAAAGCACTTTGGACCTTGTGCCTTCTGCGGACAGTCTTCCGACACATGATCGCCGTCACCACAGTTATAGCACCTTTTCAACGTTTTTTCGTGTCGCATGATGCCGCGTTTTTCATTTTTGTAGGTACTTCTAGAATGTTCCAGTTTCATCTTTTCCTTAACAGTCTCGTAGATTTTAAATTTTTCTTTCAGATCAGGATACGTCGTTACACCGTATAGCATGATTTTGTTAGTCTCGTGGTCGACTATGCCATCAACAATATATTTAATAGCCACGTAATCGGGTATCTTACCCCGTTTCCCCAACTCCTTCATGACCAACATATAGTCAATACAACTCTCGTCACGTCTTTTCTTTCGTTGGCTCAGAAGCTCGTGTATTGTTTTGATGTCGACGCTGTCGGGGAACTCTTTACTCAGGGCCGCCTTCAGTTCTTCCCATGACTTGTGAGGGCGTTCAGCTTGCATCCAAAGCTGTGCGGTGCCTGATAAGGATCTCCGTGCCATCAGCAGCTGTTGTAACGGTGTCCAACCACATATTTCTCCATTTTCCTCCACGTCTTGTATCCATCGCGCCACTGGATACGTCTTATCTTGACCGGTGAATTTAGGTATTATGTCCGAAGTTAGGTACAACATCGAGTTTAGGCCCGTACGTGATTCGTCTTTCGTCATTTTCGAATTAGTTTTTTATCTCCGTTATCGTCAGCTCACCGTTCGCCGATACCGTCGTAATTATCGTCGGCCGCCGTTGATTTTTTGAATAGGTACCGTTCGTCGTTCGTCGCCGTTGACCACGCCACGTGCCGGCCTCCGTCGTCCGTTGTTTATTCACTTGTTAAACTCGAACTCGTGTCGTTATTTTGCCAATCCCGGACGAGCCCCCAAATTTGTGGGATTATATGGCAAAATAAACGAGAAATACTTTTAAAAACTTTTATTTATTGACACACCAGAAAAAAGATCGCCGTTACACCGTACGTCTGTCGTAAGACTGCGTCATCTCGCTGTTACACTCACACACATACTTCCCTCTCTTTCATCCGCTGCGTTCCGCTTTGACAATATTATGCTGCATTCATACTTAAGCTTGATACAAAATCATTATCCCACAGACATAACAAAAAGAAATATAAATATACACAGTCATATAAAAGATACAAACAAAGTCATCCTTTTCATAAATTCCTCTCTCAGTACTTCCGACATACCAATAAACTTTTTGTCCATTCATCCGCAAACACATCGTTTGTTGGATCGGAATTCAAGAGATTATTAAGTACTGTCACAGTGCGTGGTACCTATTAATATGTAAATAGCCATTTAAGCCATTTATATTCTGTTTAAAGAAATTTATTTCTCAAAAAGAACATACAAATACATAGTTCACTTAAATATGAGAAACTTAAACTTAAAAAAATATGTTATCTTAAGTACATAGTTGTGTGCGTTGTTGTGTTGTGTGTTATTGTTGTGTGTTGTTGTTGTAGTTGTAGTTGTTGGCATATTAATATTATAAAGTTGAAGAGTTTATTTTAACGTGCTGATATCCGAAACATCTGGTCTGATTTTAATAAAAAAATTAATGCTTTATATAGCCACTTTATCGAGGAAGGTTATAGGCAATATTACATCACGATAAACAGTTATTAAGGACGTAACTTAACACAGGTTAAGGATTTGAATAAAATAATTTAAAAAAAAGAATCTTAGTTTTATCCCTCTGATAAAGTAATTCAAATACCAATTTTCTTATTTTGTATTCAAATACCAATTTTCTTATTTTGTATCATATTAAGGACGTAACTTAACACAGGTTAAGGATTTGAATAAAATAATTTAAAAAAAAGAATCTTAGTTTTATCCCTCTGATAAACTAATTCAAATACCAATTTTCTTATTTTGTATCAAAAGAGATTTTAGTCAAAAATAATTTGTTATTCAATCATATTTACTAAATTGTTTAAAATTAATTAAAGTTTAAGTTTTCACTAGGTTTTCTTAATTACACTTCAAACTACAATATCAATTAGCAACAATGATATCAACGCTAACACAATTAAACTTACATCAGTCTCTCGAAACTTAAACAATAATCTAAGTATTACTCTTAATTAAATCACAACTATGGTAACTACAAACATTTTTTTTTAAATTCTGCAACAAATTATTTGGATTTGAATTAATATCTCCCTGTTTTTCTTTGTAACTAAAAACACTTTATTATAGCCCTGAAATTCCGATTTATTTTGTGTAAACTGTAAAATTCGATTTTTAGTTGCTTTGAACTAAATAAATAGTTAGTCTTTTGAGTTGGCAAATGAGCGACGTCATAGTTTGCTATTTCCATATAAAATCTTTAGGGAAATCTCATTTTGAAAAGCTCATAAAAAGTATGTCAATTGATTAGGTTAGGTTTAAAGAATTTATTCTCATAAGAACAATAGGTTCACTTATAATGAGATACAAATATCTTATATCTAAACAAATACATTTTGCCTTCGTTGCGCGCTGATAAAGTTATATAAACAAAGAATTAGGTAGATGTGTAGTTGCTAATATTATATTCGGTATGACTACATTTCATAAACATGATTTCTTAGTTTCCGTTTGAATGTATTGATACTATCACAATCTTTTATATCATTTGGTAGGTCGTTAAACAGCTGTGCTCCTTCGAACAGTATGGTTTTTTTACCGTAGTTTGTCCGAGCTTGTCTTCGATGTAATTTATTTTTATTTCTTAGGTTGTGCGATATTGTTTTTTTATGAAATTGTAAATTTGATAGTACGTTGTTTGACATGATTTTTTTTATTAGTATGCAGGTGCCGTATGTGTACAGTTGTGTGAGATTTAATAATTTAGTCCTTTTAAATATTGTTTTTGTTGGAGTAAGGTATTGGTAGTGATACAGAGTTTTTATAATTTTGTTCTGGGTTCTTTGTAAAGGCATCAGGATAGTTTTTGCGGCAGATCCCCATACTTCGATGAGGTACTCGAGATGTGATTTTACCAGTGAGTTATAAATAATTGTACGTATTTTCCTTGGGATACAATTTGAAATTTTACGTAAAGATGCTAGTAATGACATTAATT
This sequence comes from Hoplodrina ambigua, assembly GCA_949774945.1. NCBI lineage: Eukaryota > Metazoa > Arthropoda > Insecta > Lepidoptera > Noctuidae > Hoplodrina > Hoplodrina ambigua. Next base: position 14,123,206 of record OX458968.1, read on the forward strand.
TGGTTTTTAGATGTTCAATGTGCAATTTCCATGTGAGTTTGTCATCTACCCTCAGACCGAGATACTTTTCGTGACTTGATCTTTTTATGATATCATTGTTTACTGTAAGAGGCGGGTATTCTGGTAGTGGTTTATTTTTTGCTGTAAAAATCATGTATCTACTCAATTATTCATTTAGCGAGCCTGTAAATTACTTAGCCCCTACTTACCTTCTTCATGATGTTTAACACCTGAAACCTGACATCTGACAGCTAAGTCAAAGACAGAGTCAAAGCATATATTGAATTAGATCATTTTTACAGGCACTTTCGAATCGTCAAAGATCGGTCAGTTAGTCAGAAAGTTGAAGCTAGTTGCTCGTTCTAAAACGGAGGTAGGCCTAGCATCTGACACCTAGTATTGGACACTTAGCATCTGAAAGCTAGCATCCAACACCTACCTGATACAACATAACAATAGCGTCTGACATTTCGCATTTGATACTGAGTATCTGACACTTAGCATTTCGCATCTGACACTTAGCATCTTTCTGTCATCTATCATCTGACATCTACCACCTGTCACTGAAAATTATAATATTTACTCAGTGAATCTCCTAGCTGGCTTCGGTCTTAATAGACGACATTGTCTGACATGGTGACCTTTGCGCGCTCTATTCATAATAGTTGAAACTAAATACAAACTAATGGATCGATGTAATACATCTTTGTCGAATCGTTCGGCTGACATTTGTATTAATGGTGACTGTAATTGAGGCGGTAGGAGTTAGAATGTGTTTTATGTTTAGAAAGGTTATTTGTCTTTAAGTGAAGATAATTTAGTTAGTTAGATAATTAGTATTTGAGATATTAATCTATACTAATTACCTCACTACCTCGTCCGTCTAGTGGTCGTAAAGCGTGATTGCTGAGCATGAGGTCTTGGATTCGGTTCCCAAGTCGGGCAAAGTGTTATTGGATTTTTCCATCAGGAATTTCTCAGTAGTAGCCTCGGAGTCTGGATTTGTGGTGGCAATAGGCTCGTCTCCTATTACATGGGACTTAAAGACAAGTGAGAAAATGTGGGTGTAATAATGGGTACACCTCTGCCTAACCATTCGGGGAGTTTTTTGTTTGTTTGAACGCGCTAATCTCTGGAAATACCAGTCGGATAAAAAAAACCCTTTTTGTACAAATGATAGCCACATTCATGAGGACTACCTATTAGCTATGTAACATCACGCTTCGACTCATGGGGACGGGACTGTAACCAAAGACGTAACTTATCGAGAGTAAAAAAACCAGACGAAGCCACAGACAGAAGCTAGTTAAGTAATAAATAAAACTGGTCGTCCATATCGCGGCTCTATTTACGCTTGAGGTGCTATCAAAAATTTCTACGAGAAATTCTTATCAGTAGGTAATAAGACCAAATTCCGAATAAAAAAATAATTCCTGTTTTATTAAAGTGCTTTTCCAATAAAGATTTCTCATAACCTTGACAAAGGTAAGGTCTGGTCTTACTAAAAGCCTTAAAATTCAGGTACTAACTAAACTTAATAAGGCCCGTCTTTCATTTGGGACAGAAAGTGTGTGAGGAATCTTAATTGTTTTAGAAATAGTGTTTCTTTCTTATTTTAGTTTTGTACGAGGTATTGGTGCCGATGCTCTTGTTCACAAACAAGACCAAAATTAGGGAATTGTCATCTCTTACTAACATACAGCGATCGGAAAGGATGGTGACATTAAAGAACTAAGTTAGCGATGTCAAATTAGTTTTGCCTTAAACTTTCCGTATTTTTAATCCACTTGTTTTAAGATGTCAACTATAATTGTATGGATGTGTCAGATTGACTAAATTTGACAACTCTTATTTACATTAGTCTCTTTCTTGTTTTATTGGACACAAAAAGATGGAAATAGTTTAATTTAACAGTTTAGTTTGTGACCAAGAGAATCGGCACCATTGGTGCCTATCGCCTTGTTCTCAAAATTAGAGTATTACCATCTCTTACTGAGATACAGTGAAAGAAAAATACGGAGACACCTTAGAACTAAGTTAGAGATGTCAAATAAGTTTTGACTAGAGTTTTTCTGTGTTTTTGATCAAAACATTCTCATAGTAAGTCAACTATAATAGTATGGAAGTTTTAGATCGACTAAAATTGACAGCTCCTATTTATCTCTGTCCCTTTCTGGTTTTATTAGAGAGAAAAGGATAGAAGTAATCTAGAAGTACAGTCCTTTTGTAAAAATTTTTTCACTGATAGTAACATCACTACAGCATAGTAGGGTACTATATAACTAGCCAACTAAAGAGCCTATAATGATTCACTTATAGGCTATGTTTTATGGAACACTTGCCACAAACACAGACAAAGTTGCGGGCAGAAACTAGTTATTTTTAATCACTAACACCCTAGCATTATTTAAAGTATCTATTTAGCATTTTCTATTTACAAAGCGCTGGACCTATATTTGCTATGCTGTCAACAAAGTCCCAAGCGATAGTAACACGTTGCATAATACAGGGTCTCGACTAACTAGTCTATTCTAGACCTAGGCATCCTCTACGGTCACTACATAGTTAATTATTTCGGTCTGAACTTTCTAAGCATGATTTTAGTTTAACTAAGTATCGGTGTACGTGTATTATAAGTAGGTGATTGTGTTTTGTTTTCTTAATTATAAAAATACCAGCTACTGCCTGCGACTTTGTAGCTGTATGAAATATACATACTTTACATAATATACACCAATAAAAAATTAACAACTAAATTGGTCGAGCCGTTTCAAAGTATTGCGACCACAAACACTGTGACACCACCGTTTTACATATACAGATAGGATCAAAGAGACGTGCAATACTCACTTACCTAACCATGGGTCCAGTACATGATCTTAGAGATCCGAGATCTTTACGCTTAAACTAGGCAACTGATTTTAAGGTGGTTTTCATCAATATTTAAGAGGAAGGTTTATACGAATAGTCAGTATCTACATTGCATCCGTGAGAAGCCAGGATGGGTTGCAGGTTATCTGTATAACCATATCTTTAAGTGCAACAGCTGGATATACTCCTCGACAAAAGAACAGTACATATATGTAAATATATATAGGATCCTGACCGATTTCGGACACAGCGACTTGGATCTTCCTATTAAGAACATCGTTGGTGTGCTCTCAGGTGGCTGATATAGCCAATTTTTGCAGTGAAGGTGCGTCCACATTCACTGCAAGCCAGCACCCCTCCGATATAATTATATTGAATGGCAACGATATTACAGTACATAACACCATTAAGTAAATAACAAAAATGGGGTAAGATACCCACCAAATATATAATCTTTATCACCCTTAACTAACATCATTAGAAGACCCCACGTTTTACTCCATGCTCCTCATCAAAAATAAAACGTACCAGGAAAAAGTTCAAGTAAGTCAAAGGTACCTCCCTCGCAACGTGACTCAAAGTACTTACAGGTGAAATAAATTACAAACGATATTTTTTCCCGTATTTTAGACTTCGAAGAGGGAAACACCTAAAGAAGGAGGTTGTGGCAATCAATTGTTTTAAAGTTTTTAATTTTCCTTCGTTTTTTAGGGTTCCGTGCTTAGCAGGTGTCAAACGTAACTCTATTACAATACGCGACACGAAAGATGAGACTTAACACACTACATAAACTTTATTATTTCGTAGTAAATAATATTATAATATTAGTTTACGTTTTACTCTTAGGACTGCCTCGTTGGTCTAGTGGTCGCAAGCGCGACTGCTGTGCATGAGGTCTTGGGTTCGATTCCCAGGTCAGGCAAAATGTTATTGGGTTTTTCCATCAGGAATTTCTCAGTAGCAGCCTCGGAGTCTGGATTTGTGCCCAGTTGATGGCAATAGGCTCGGCCCCTATTACATGGGACTAAAAAAAAAAAAAAAAACATAACTGGCGAAATGTGGGTGTACTAATGGGTACACCTCTGCCTAACCCTTCGGGGATTACAGGCGTGATGTTATGTATATGTTATGTATGTTATGTTTACGTTTTAAGATTCCATCTAAAATTGTATGACACATAACATCACGCCTGTAATCCCCGAAGGGTTAGGCAGAGGCGTACCCATTAGTACACCCACATTTCGCCAGTTATGATTAAGTTCCATGTAATAGGAGGCGAGCCTATTGCTATCAACCGGGCACAAATTCAGACTCTGAGACTGCTACTGAGAAATTCCCGATGAAAACACCCAATAACACTTTGCTCGACCTGGGAATCCGACCTTATGCTCAGCAGTCGCGCTTTGCGACCACTAGACCAACGAGGCAATCATATTTTAATGTAAAAATAAATTTATTATTATATTGTAGGTGCACATAAACAAATATTTTTAAAGCAAACATGATAGATGGAATTTTAGTTTTCGCAATTATTATGTGTTGCTATGATGAATGTTTAAAAATCAAAAATTAAAAGGCCTCAAGCAAAAAATGTGTTTATTTTTGCATCTGGTGTTAAATATTGTACGGAACCCTTGGTGTGCGTGTTCGTTGATTTATATTTTCCTTGACGCTTTCTTACGTTAGCTGACCTACCTTCCTCTGGCATTTCTAAGTTTGTCACGTTTTAATCTACCTCAGAGAAAATTTTATAAGGTGTACTTTGGTAATTGTTTAATTAAGGTTCTTGTACTTTTTTTGTACTTTTTTGTACGTTTTTGTAAAGTGCCGATGCTCATAGAGGAAAAATGAAAAAGAATGTTAAGTCTTTAATTGTAAAAAAATATTCATTTAAAAGCCTGTTTCCATAATTTAGGATCTGTGTGCCTAATGTGAGTTTTTAAACCTTACTCCTCAACTATCGTACTCTTATGTCCATTTGCATCGATTATTGTGTTTCCCATTGTCGTGACTAGATGGCGCTATTTCAATTTCAGTATAAATAAAAGTTTAATTTTATGTCTATCACGCTACGACTCACGGGAGCGGAGCAGAGACAAAAATGTAATTTGAGGCGGGCGAAGTCACAGGCAAAAGCTAGTTAACTTATAACCTTCATTTTCTATTAATACTTTCATAGCCACACAATGCAAGCTAAAGAAACCCTCCTACAATGTTCAGTAGACACAGCAAAGAAAAACAAACGTAGAAAAACAAAAGAAAACAATACACTGACAGGAACAGACAGAAAACCTATCAGGCCGTATTTGATATCCAAAGGGAATAAAAAATCGCCTCACACCAACCCATGTTCCGTTCCTCCAAGATATATGGGTAATTGAATCGATGCACGGCACCGTAAAGGTCATGTCATGGACGAAGATGAGCGAAAATGATATTGCAGGGCTAGATGAGCGAAATTTCATTGCGGTATTTCAAGATTCGACTGGTTCAATTATTTTCATAGATTCAATATGAATGATGAACCTATAGTTGGTTTCTTTTTTATTGACAATGGAGTTTCTTGCTCTATAGAAATCTACGGCTAAAAATGAGCTCCAGCTTTCTAACTGACAGACTCCCTAACTATTCAAAAGTGCCTGTTTATTTCAAGTACTGAAGACTAAATGCTTCATGATATTTTTTTTAAGACAATAATAACAACTTCAAATAAGAGATACCAAAGCAACTATAACTTACAAACGAATGTACTTAAGTGAATTTAGATAGTGGATAAGCACATTACAATGAAGAATTGCTCCAAAAACGATGTCAATATCAGACTCTACGACCACTTAAAGTTCATTTTCTCGTAAGTGGACATTAATCTTACTTATCTACCGTAATTTATACCTCATTTGGGTGCAACCTCGCTCTCGCTTAGCCACCAACGTGTCCTCACCCGAACGTCTATGATGTATGGAAGCAATTCTGTTTAAACGCCTTTTGTGATCCTCCGCAGCGTTAGATATGAGAATTGTTGTGAAATTACCGAATAATTTGTTTATGGAATTTAGATGGGGATAGAAATTTAATTTGTCAGTGTTGAAGCAGCTACGTGAGATGATGCTGGCAATCTTGATGAAGGCAATATGTGAGGATGTATTACATCACAGGCTGAAGATATTGTTTACGATATTGCCTTAAGATATGGTCGACTAGAGGGTAATATAGATTCTATACCAGGGGTTACCAAATCGTACGCCCTGAAGCGTCGTAGAGCTGTTCTAAGGAATTTAGTAGGCATTTAGTAGATAGTCATCTACTAAATGTATAAACAAAGCAATTTTACTTTTAAGACACTTAGACTTTTAAGACTTAAGAAAGAGGGAGAGGTGGTACGTCAACCTCCACTCCTACCACTTTTTTAATAAATAGTGATCATTTTTGATAATCTTAATTACTGCTAGCGTTACACAATAATCTTTTTATAAAAAAGCGTCGCACACAACCTGTACAGGTAGCCACAGTATAAAAAGATTGGGAACCCCTGCTATATACATTTTATGTTTAAGGATGTAAGACCTAACTGAGACCTTTGTATTCCCTGAAGTGATCTCCGGTATCTTGTCATCTTAGAGTTTCATGAAGAAGGGTATAATGGCCCTATTTCGACCCAAGTACCCAAGTTTAAATTTGAATAAACCATCTTGGACCAAATTGGAATATAGACTTAAAACGTTAATATTTAAAACAGTAGTTAAATAACGTGCTATGGAGCGCAGCATACTTGGCGTAAAACTAATAGATCGCATACGAAACACCACCCTGCGCTCCAAAACACAAATAATTGACGTGGCTCAAAAGGCTGCCCAGCTAAAATGGGACTGGGCTGGACACGTCTGCCGCATGTCGAACAATCTATGGGCTCGTAGAGCCCAAGATTGGTGTCCCGAAACGACGAGACGGGGACGCGGCAGACCAAGAAGGAGATGGCGGGACGACTTGGTGGGCTTCCTTGAGAATTGGCAAGACGAAGCGCAAAATCGCGAGAAATGGAAGGAATGGAGGAAGGCCTTTGGCCAGCAGTGGGACAGTACAGGCTAGATTAGGTTAGGACCCATTAATTTTGTAATAATTGCAATCCGTGGTGCTTGGCAATCTGGGCTTTTCCCAGTTGCAAACGTCCCTTTGTGCCTATTGGCCTAGTTCTGTTCTGTCTCCTGCTTGTATGGAGGGAAGTGGAAACTATTTTTTTCTTACTCCTCCGCTATTATTTTCTGATTAATTTCGTTGCGGGACCCAAGACAGTTATACGTTTCTCTGGGACTCGTCGAGCTTCATTGCCTCGACGCTTTTCTGGTGGCCTCCACTGTTGATTCTGGCTTTCAGGAGTTGCTGTGGGTGGGAAAAGTGTGGCGGGCTTGTCCCAAAAAAAAAAAAAAAAAAAAAGTATAGGCTAGATACAAAAAAAAAAAAAACGAAAAGTTAAATATGTTTATCACACACTCACACTCTACACTCACACATGTCACACTCCATTTGCCGTGTTAACAATCATCAATAGAATTAGCGACCTATCCCGGCTTTGTACGGGTGCAGTGTAGATACATAAACTTTTATCTTGAATCAATCTATCTATTGATCAAAACCGCATTAAAATCCGTTGCTTTGTTTATAAGATCTAAGTTTTATACTGTGCAAAGAAGCCGCAAAAAGTTTAGAATACCGGTAAGCTGATAATCATTTTTAACTTTGACGAACGACCTACTGTTTCCATAATAACATGTTATGTATAACTGTGTTGTTGTTTTTACGTCTCCTCATTGCAATAATTTTCTTGCTGAAGATCTAGCTGGGAACCTTTTAGTTACGGAAATATTGAAGGTCAAAATATTTCTACTTGTTCCAACTATTTGATACTAGAATTTTTTACGAGAATCAGTTTTAATGATATAGGTAACTAAACTTTAAATACTGCCCCGACTACTATAATATTGCATGTGTTAGATTAATAAATATGGATTTATGATTAATTTCCGATTATATTGTGAAAGGAATAAAGCAAATATTGTTATAAATACGTAAAGTAACCAAATAAAGAAACCTACGTAGTTTCTGACTCACAAATAGTGTCACGTGTTGTTTGTCTGTTTGAAACGAAGTGGGGGTCGCCTTATAAAAGAGCTCCGATCCGTCAGAGCGGCACTTTTGCCCGAGACGCCGACGGTGAAGGACTACTTGCCATTAAAGCTAAGTAACTATCAATTATGTGTTGCTTTGTAAATATGATTATTTTTATTATGTATTATTGTGTAATAAATATATTGGATATAATTATCTAATGTATTAAATGATAAATAAATGTGATTATGTAAGAATAATAAATATGAATTTCTGATTAATAAATATGTATTGTTTTCTTCCAAGACTACTTGTCATGTACTTTATTTTAGGGTTTTAATAAGTATATATACATGGTTTTGATATTAGATACTTAAACTATTGCTATATAACAGAAAATATATGGTTTATCATAAGAAGTTATGGCTTTTCTTTTACATAATCCTATTTATAAATATTCCTTTATTACAACTGTTTAGTCTAAATACATATACACATCTGTGATACATTAAAAATCTAACACATGCATCCGAAAATACGATATTTTGCGTACGTTACATTGTACATTACAATATAGACTTTTTTAAAAAAAAAAAAGATTTTCTAAACAAAAAAAATGTCGTTTCCCAGAAATATTTTTTGCTCAAAGTTACCTACTTAGACAACACAACTGGCGAAATGTGGATGTACTAATGAGTACGCCTCTGCCTAACCCTTCGGGGATTACAGGCGTGATGTTATGTTATGTTTCCTACTTAGTTTGATGGGAAGCGTAGTTAATGGTTATGTGATGCTTTTTACAACCTGTACTTATATAATTTTGAAATAGCAAAACAAAACCGTTATGTGGATAATAACTAAAACACTTTATCACTTAATTATCAATACCATTCCTTAATCACATATTGAAATAAGCGAACAAACCGCGCTCAACTAACAGCAACGTTTCAAACTTACATAACAGCCGAATTACGCTTACAACACAGGTAAACAGCCAGGGGAAATTACACAATTTCACGCATTTGAAAATTCATTGCGTCACAAACATTCAAGTGTAACAACGATACTAAAACAAAACCAGCATTGTAAGAAAAACAAATTCCCCCACTACGTAACCTTCAAAATATACACACGCTAAAATATTTCACGGTGTTAACGCACACGTGGAATGGGGCTCGCTGATTGGTTCGCTCACGAGGTAGTTGCTACTAAAATATTTAAACACATACAAAGCATTTTAAACTGCAATGTTTCCCAAAGGACGGGCCTTAATTTGTGGTTTGAAGTATAGTGTTACAGGCGGTCAAGTGCGTGTTGTTATGAGAGCCACATTTAAAATGTAATTGGTTATATTTTTATGGCGGACACGACACAGTGTTAAAATGGGCGACCCCTTGTTTCGCAGACAGAAGTTTCATAGAATTCCGTTTCGCAGAAAATGTTTCTTAATATTCTTGTATTTTTACTTCGAATAATATTTGTTTTAAGGTATAATTTGAATAATATAATTAATGTCAATTTAGTGTGTATCAGTTTTCTTTGTAATCTATATATTATTTATGTAGGTTAGTGCTTTGCAAACAATAGGTATACGTACTTAATATTATCACAAAGAGGTAAAGTTTGTGTGTTAGTGAGGTTGTAGGAAGTTATCTCTGGATCTACTGAACCTGATTTTGAAAATACTTTGGCAAATTTGTAGCTACGTTATCACTATACAGAGTGTTAGTGTAAACACCGTTATCCTTGAAACCAGTGGTTTGGTTTCACTAATAGCACGTAAATTCAATGAAAAAAAAATATCTTTTTTTTTTAAAGTCTCCATTTTTCCATTTTTTTTTTTTTCATTTTAAAACATAACTGGCGAAATGTGGGTGTACTAATGGGTACACCTCTGCCTAACCCTTCGGGGATTACAGGCGTGATGTTATGTATGTATGTATTTTTCCTCAAAATTATTTCACCCTATATTACAATGATGTAATTAGTTAAAACTTATGTAGGTAGTTATTAACGGAGGGCCAGTGCAGCAGGTCAACGCCCTTTGCGGTGATTACGTAACTCGGGCGCAAAGTGTATATCCATGAATTTACGGACGGTGTCGGACAGATTTTTTTTAAATTTTTGAAAGAAAACTTTGTTTATTTATCTTTAAATTCAGATAAACATTTTTTATATTAAATCAAGTACCTATGGTTTTAGTGACAGCGGTGTTTACACTAACAGTCTGTATTTATTATAAAAACATCAGGTGATTACTTAGCATAAGGTCTTTCTTGGGTACGATTCCCAGGTCGAGCAAAGTGTCATTGGCTTTTCCATAAGGGAATTCTCATTAGCTGCTTCGGAGTCTTTACTTGTGCCCGTTTGATGGCAATAGGCTCGCCCCTTATTACATGGGACTTAAAATCATAACTGGCGAATTGTAGGAGTACTAACGGGTGCACCTCTGCCTAACCCTTCGAAGATTACAGGCGTGATATTTATGTATGTGTTAAATTATAAATAACAGTAGTAAAATTGAATTTATTTAATACATAAATACTTGACAGAACGCAAAATAAGCTACCTACTTTATCAATTCAACAGTATCAATACTAAAAGCCCAAAAATCTCTGAAACATTAAAATTATGTAAATGTATATAGCAAATGGATATTAAACAGTGTTTTGGTTAATCTAAATTTCATTACTATGAAAATGAATGATTAGTCGCTAGGTCATTAGTGTAACCGTTAGGCTGCCTACAGCGCGGCGGTTGGAACGCGCGGTTGTTTTAAATTAAATACTCGTTGGTAACTATGAATTGTTATCGTTGGCCTAACGAGGACTGCGCGCTGCTGTTAAAATGAATGTCGGAGTATTATATTTTAGCGGCTCGTTTTTTACTTCTTCATCAACATAACATAACATGACGCCTGTAATTCCCGAAGGGTTAGGCAGAGGTGTATCCATTAGTACACCCACATTTCGCCAGTTATGTTTTAGTCTCATTTAATAGGAGGCGAGCCTATTGCCACCAACCAGGCACAAATCCAGACTCCGAAGCTGCTACTGAGAAATTCCTGATGGAAAAACCCAATAACACTTTGCCCGACCTGGGAATCGAACCCAAGACCTCATGCACAGCAGCCGCGCTTGCGACCACTAGACCAACGAGGCAGTTCTTCTTCATTATTTTTTTGTAAAATTGTACATAATGTCGGACGAAGGTGGATTTTAAAAATTGCGCTGAGAAATAGTTGTACTGGCGTCAGTTTGGGAATTACTGTGTAGATTTTAGAATAAAGTCTGAAAAATCGATGAGCATTTTTGAATTTGAATTTAAATACTCAATATCTTTATTGATTTTCATGAGTATTCTCAGGTGGAAACTTTATAATTGAGACTTTTATGAACCCTGTAGGGCACAAAATTAAGGAATTTCTTAAATTAACTACGCGTACACAAACATAGGATAATAATTATCCTATATTAACCAAACTGTGCCAAATTTTAGCTCATTTCGTCCAGCAGTTTTTATGTGAAAGATTAACAAACATCCATCCATCCACCTATCAATCTGTCCTTGCAAACTTTCGCGTTTATATTTAATAGTTTACAGAAAACTACATTACCAATCAATTCTGTAATTCAAAAAAACATAGTTCAATATTTCAAGTAAGTCAAATGTATTGTCCGTAAATAAAATTCCCAGTAAAATGTTGGGACAAAATTTGGCACTCATAAAAAAACCGGATCTTTATTGTTGAACTGTGACCTTTTAGCGGACTTTGGCAACCCGTCGATTTTGTTTTCACAGGCATCAATTTTTTGTAATTAACCTACCTCCGTACGCATTTTACGATAATGGACTGTAACGCATAAAAAAAAGTTTTCAGTTTTTTGTAGGTTAAAGCAAAATCGGTGTTGCCGTTATTTAATAAAAATTATACAATAACTTCCTCATGAAAAATGGTACGATTTAAAATAACATACAAACAAACATAACCTCTTTCCTTTTTCCCATGGGGGTAGGCAGAAACCACAGAACGCTACTTGCTACGATCCTTAGATACTCCTTTCGCCTCGTTCACGTTCCTACATCTGGTCATACAAGCACGCCAGTTACGAGCACTGCGCACCTGACCTTTCTGAAGAACCTCTCCAATAAGGTCAGTGTAGGTTCTTTCTAAAAAATCTGTTACATAATTTAAAAATTACATAAACAAATATTGCGCAGTACTCGTAACCGGCGGGCTTGTATGACGAGATGTATTAACGTGGATGAGGCGAAAGGACTATGTAAGGATCGTAGCAGGTGGCATTCTGTGGTTTCTGCCTATCCCCATGGGAAAAAGGCGTGAGTTTATGTATGTGTACAAAAATATTGGGCTGTTACAAAACCGCTGGCTTAAAGTCAGCCTAAGCAATTAAGTGAAACATTTTTTTGTCCACAAATAAACTTGAAAGTTCAGTCACGAAGGTTAATTTTTCTTTACATTTCATTGCTTTTTGGTGGCCTACATTATTTTTACAAAAGGTGAAAGGTTAAAGGTTAAACCAAAGTAGTTCTATGAAGAAAATTGTAGATAAATTGAACGATTGTGACTATATTACGAGTGTTATAAAGTTTCATAGAGAACTGCCTCGTAGGTCTAGTGGTTGCAAAGCGCGACTGCTGGCCATGAGGTCTTGGGTTCGATTCCCAGGTCAGGCAAAATGTTATTGGGTATATCTATCAAGAATTTCTGAGTAACGGCCTCGGAGTCTGGATTTGTGCCTGGTTGATGACCTTAGTCTCGCCCGCTATTTCATGGGACTTAAACATAGCCGGTGAAAAGTTAGAATCCTTCGGAGATTATAGGCGTGATGCTATGTTATCATATGTATTCATAGACAAGTCTGTTCTATTTATAGTGTAGGTACTGTCCGTTATTGAGGAGTTCCATTATGTAGGTATTTCCGAAGGTTAGATAATTTCCGTAAGTTTGACAACGACCGCATTCTAATCTTGGTCTCTATTTGTCAAAACTACCTCTAATTTGCTTTAGCATTGACATTTTTGACATTGATTGTCGTTGAGATGAGATTGCGACTAGAATTTGAACTGCTTAGACTACGGGAATTAGTATTTTTGACACTAAGACTACATTGTGACTTGAATGTAAGTGTAGGTATTATAATTATTTTGAAGGTATATTTCACCATTTATTTAAGTGATTATTAAGAGTATATTTTTTTACAAAATTGTTTTATTCTGGTACCTACAATAATTTTCACCTGCCATGTTATCTCTTCACCACCTTTGGTTAACTGGTAGAGAATAACTAAGCCGTTAATTCCGCCTTTGAACCCTTTGTTGCATAAAGTTTAAATAAATAAAGCAATATGAACTCGGTTTTCAATTAGACTACCACTCAAGCCGCGGCTGTCATACCGGCATGACAGAACAATAGACAATCAATTGTGTCTCATTAAGAGGACTAATCGTCGTGATGACCTAGCGGTTAAGAGGCCCGCCGCTCATGCATGAGGTTGTCGGTTCGAATCCGGGCAAGTACCAATGCTACATTTCCAATTCATATGTACTTTCTAAAGTTTATCTTAGACATTACTGACATCATTCCGTGCCTCGGAAAGCACGTTAAATCGTTGATTCCGGCTGTCATACGTGGATCTCTGATAGTCATTAGGGGTCGCCAGAAGCCTGAAAGTCTGACAACCAGTCTTACCTAGGAGTATCCCCAGTTACTGGGTTGTGGAGGTCATCCAGTAAGATTGGTAGCCGACCCCAACATAATTGAGAAAAAGCTAGGCAGATGATGTGTCTCATTACGTGGGACTTGAAGTATTAAATTAAAAGCTTCTTTAAAAACAATTTGACACTACTTACATAAGATCCAATGACACATCGTAACCTACCAAATAAAATAGGGTCATTATTGTCATCCCCATGTGGTCGTTTTATTACTACTTCTGTCCCATTACTCGTAAGGGTGTCGTCTAACGTGCGTTTCTCACGTCGCGTTTCCTTATTCGGTAATAAAACTAGGGTTGTGTCGCTAGCATGTGCGACTCACGACCATCGTGAGGAAATCGATAGGAGTTACAGTTTTGGCATTGTTTGAAGAGGTTTTCATGGAGATTTGGGTATTAATATTTGCTTGGAGGTAGTAAAAAGGTAATGTTAGATGTACGTCGTAAATAATGCTAGTTGTGGATGGTTTATAGTTTTCTGTTCTATTTCTGTGAGGAGAATATTTTACCTTATTGTAGTAATGGGTGTAATAGGACACGACGCTTTCTTATTATGTTTTTTGAAGTGAAAACTTCTTTAGCGGCGTTGAGCACTTTTTCTGTAATGGGTATAAAATCTTAAACTCGCGTCAGGACACGTGACCTGATCGAAAAAGCGTAAGACTGATGGAGAGTAGACAGCTATCCCCTCTCTACGGCGCGGCGAAAATGTATGCCTGGGCCTACTGTTTCGTTTAGGCAGCGCAGGGCGCTTGCGCGAATGTTCGTGTATAACTTTTTAATGTAAAATAATTGTAATAGTTTTAAAGTGTTAAATCTTTAATGTAATATAAATTGTCATGTTTGTGTACGATAGCGCAATAAATGAATATTGTTTTCTACCACATAAATGATAGTACTTTTATACTGATAAAGCAATTGGTGCAAAATTATTCCCTAACCATTCCAAAATATCAAACATGCTCAACGTTAATAATCTAGTTTTCACTTCTGCCGGCACTCCCGGAGTGCAACCCGTCTTTTTTTTTCATTATAGAAATTATTTTTTGGACCAAATCTGAGAGACTGACTGGTTACTGAAATTTCGAAGGTCAAAGTTTTTATTTTGTTAGAAATACAAAATTTAAATATTATATAAACTAACCTTTGAATACTTCGACGACTCTTGTTTTGCGTATGTTATATTGAGTTTTACCGTAAATTACAGTCATTTTTCAAACCAAAAACAGAAGTCGTTTCCAACAATATTTCTTGGTCGATGTTTGACAAACAATAAGACGATAAAATTAAAAAAAAAATAGCATAACATAACATCACGCATGTAGGCAATTCCCGAAGGGTAAGGCAGAGGTGTACCCATTAGTAAACTCACATTTCGCCAGTTATGTTTAAGTTCCATGTAATAATGCGCGGGTCTATTGCCATTAACCGGGCACAAAATCAGTCTTCGAGGCTGCTACTAAATTCCTGATGGAAAAACCCAATAACATTTTGTCCAACCTTGGAAAGGAACTCAAGACCTTATGCTCAGCAGTCACGCTTTGCAACCACTAGACCAACGAAGCAGTTAAAAAAGTGTAAATAATCGTAAAATAAAATTCATAAAAAAAACTATTATTATAACATTACAAACAGACACTTTATTTATTTTTTATTTGTATAAAATCACTTTCTCACCTGTCGTAGCTAAATACAACTTGTTTCCCATCGATTTGACGTCTTAATTAAACCCTTAATACATGTAAATACAAGTCATTGATATATTAACGAGGCTCAATCTTTGTGCGTGTTTAATAGCTGTCACGCTTTTCAAAAGCACCTATCAGTCAAGCCCTGGGTATAAAGAGCGTGATTAATATGCCCTTCAGACCTTTACTGAAGCGAAAGTAGGTTTTCTTCACAAAATAGAACATTTAGGTACGCTAAATCATTATTTGCTAGAAAGCGCTTTTTGGCTGAAAGGTAAAAAGTATTGAAATAAATTTTCTTATTCGATGCAAGAAGCTCTAAGGTAATTATGTAAAGTTGACAATAGATTTTTAATCATAAAATAAAACATTTAAGTGTATCAAATCATCAGTTGCTGGAAAGTGCTTTTTGGCTGAGAGGTAAAAAGTAAGTATTAAGATAAGTAATTTTCTTATTCGATGCAAGAAGCTCTTAGGTGTATGTAAAGTTAACACGGTGACGATTCCTTTGTTCACAAACTAGACTAAATTTAGAGAATTGACATCTCTTACTAACATACAGCGAACGGAAAGGACGGTGACATTAAAGAATTAAGATAGCGATGTCAAATTAGTTTTTCCTTGAACTTCTCCGTATTTTTAATACATACGTTTAAAGATGTCAACTATTATTGTATGTATTATTGTATCAGATTGACTAAATTTGACAGTTCTTATTTACATTAGTCTCTTTCTTGTTTTATTGGACAAAAAAAGATGGAAATAGTCTAATTTTAATTTAGTTTGTGACCAAGAGAATCGGCACCGTTATGTTTTTAATCACAAGGTAGAACATTTTAAGTACACTGAATCATTATTTATTTTTCTAGAAAGATCTTTTTAGTAAAAAGATAAAATAAATAATCACATAATTATTTTATTAGGTTCTTAAAAATAATCTTCAATTTATTCATATTAAAATAAAAATTACTAATTGTAAGTAAACTATTATTAATGAAGACGTGGATAGGTACTGATTTTGTAATTGGTAGATCGCACAGTCCGGTCAGTAAAAAGTCGATCTTGGAACTTTTTAAGTTGGCAACCCCTGGCCTGTATTATTCCTCATAAAAGCGATATGCAAAGTTTACTAGTCCTCAAAATTAATCAAACAGGCAAAGTTGTCAGCATAAAAAAAATTGTAAACTAGGTTCCCTTCAATACTGTAATCACCTTGCCAACTCTGCCGTCACTAACATCTTGACCTGTTTCTGGCCGCCCAGGAGAGGGGGGGAGGAGCATTACTTTGCAGATTTCTGCCGCTTAGCAACGGCGAACGAGTTTTTCTCTCCAGATATTAAACTTGAAACTTTGTTGAGTCACAAATGAGGTGACAATAGTATTTAATGTTGGGGGACAGAAGATTCAAAAATATCGAAATTATTTTTTTCTACTGATACTTATTAATTACATAACATAACATCACGCCTGTAATTCCCGATGGGTTAGGCAGTGGTATACCTTTTACTACGCCCACATTTCGCCAGTTATATTTTTAGTCCCATGTAAGGGGGCGAGCCTATTGCCATCAACCGGGCACAAATCTAGACTCCGAGGCTGCTACCGAGAAATTCCTGATGGAAAAGCCCAATAACACTTTGCTCGACCTGGGAATCGAGCCCAAAACCTCATGCATAACAGTCGCGCTTGCAACCACTAGACCATCGAGGCATCAACATTTTTATTTAATTATAATAACCCTAACAACTATCATTACGGGATTAACTTAATCAATTAACATCAACATCACGCTTTAACATCACGCTACGATCCACGGAAGCAGTAAGCAGTAACCAAAGTCACGGGCAAAAGCTAGTCCATTATAACACTTGAACAAACAGAACTTACAGTTCGGCGGCTATTTAAGATTAAACAAAAGCCGCCGAACTGTAAGTAAAAGGCCAAAGATGGTGATGACACCTTAAAACAGATGAAAGCATCTTTCATCCATGTGATCTAATCTCCTAACCCGCTTCACCGTACAATTACTTAAACAAGATTTAATTAACACAAACTTGGAGTTTGATAAAACATTCAGCTAGTTGGCGGAATACTAAAACAACTGGTGAGAATAGAAATTACCCCAGTTTGCGTAATGCCGTAACATTATTATAATGAATTCGGGAAATCTATTTCGTATTTAAATATGTGATAATAAGTTCTTCCACTTAATATGAATATCGTTTAGTATTTTGAGTTTTAAAGTGTGCATGGGTAGAAACAATCTTTACTAGCATTATAAATGTGAAAGTAACTCTGTTTAGCTTTAACGATTAAACCACTGAGCCGATATTTATGAAATTTTGTACATGCTCGAACCCCAAGAAAGGACATAGGTTACTTTTTATTCCGCGACTCGGTCTGCATCCGCGATAACCGACATTTACGCAGACGAAGTCGCGTTCAGAAGATACTATTAAATGTCTTGTAGCAATACATCGTGCTTAAGCACGAGCTTATGGCGGTGGCCGTCACTTGTCAATTTGACGTAATTGTACAAGAACACATAAAAGTATACCTAAAATACCCTTAACTTCTCAAAGTATGTAGAAAATATCTGCCAAAACGTGGCAAGGCCGCCATTTTTAGTACCAGTTATCTTTCGAATTATGGTTCGTTTTAGTATGAAACACGCCAAAGCACGTATTCGACGGCCATTTTGTGTTTCAAAACGGTAGCCTTTTGGAACAAATTGATTCGCATACAACATAGGACTTAGCAATAAAGCAGTTTTTCGTAATTTTCATAATTATGTGACATATAGTATAACTTCTATTATTAATTATGAAGCCAAGTCAAGGTACCTATTCATTTGAATGTTTTACCTTCCTATATTATGTCTCTTCTGCATTATCCTCGAATGCGTACCAATTTATGATATGGGAATGCAGAGACAATGGAAATTAAACTACATTACACATGTTTAAATACGCTGTAAGTTGTTTCCGTACAAACATACCGAATATTATGTTTATTATGTAAAATTCTCGTTATGCAGGTCAAGCTTGTTGTTGAGTTTTTAAACCATATAAACTTTGGGTGTCTCGGACTGAATTATTATTTATTTTTAGAAATAAACATAATATATATATATTGTTTTTTTGACTGCCTCGTTGGTCTAGTGGTCGCAAAGCGCGACTGCTGAGTATGAGGTCTTGGGTTCGATTCCCAGGTCGGGCAAAGTGCTATTGGGTTTCGAATCGGCACCATTATCAATTTAGCCTAAATTTTAAGATAATAATAAATAATAATATCTTAGGACAACCAACACATAGCCATCTGATCCCGCACTAGGCAGAGCCTGTTCTATGGTAACCAGACAACTGATAAATATACTTATATATTTCTAAATACATACATATCTAGATAAAAATAAAATATTAAAATCATTTTCAAAAACAAAACCTTTCAGGCTTTATAAACGACATTTAATTTTATCCAGTGTTCAACTAATTAAGTTTTAAAGTCTTCGTAACACTTTCAAACACCATAATGCGACTTCACTCAGGCACAAAGAACATCGCTAATCCTTTAAGGCACAAACACACCCCCTCTCACGCACACACACACACCCTACATCTCTTAACCGTAACAAGAGACGTGCAACACAAACAACAGTATTATGCAGTGTAAAGTATGTTCCATTTAACAGACAGCTATCATATTACTGAGAGTCCATTAGAGAACAAAGAACGTCTTACATATTTCATGGAAAAGCGATTTTAATTATATATTGTGAGAACAATGGGTGTGTGTTGTGTTTTGTTTTAAGTGTGTGTGAAATACTTGTATATTGTAGGATGTGCAATTATGTCGACAGCGCACTGCTACTCATGCCATATAATATTTTATGAAATTAATGCTTTATATGAAACAGATGATAGGTTTTTAGGTTTGTGTTTAGGTGGTGGTTTGGTTAGTGGTTTTTTTTTATGTTTTTGTTTTTTTTTAATAGGCTCGCCCCCCATTACATGCGACTAAAAACATAACTGGCGAAATGTGGGTGTACTAATGGGTACACCTCTGCATAACCCTTCGGGGATTACAGGGGTGATGTTATGTTATGATAGGTTTTTTTCTGTTGTATAGGATACAGGATATTGCCTCATTGGACTCATTCCGCAAAGACAACAGTTAAGTGTGAAATCCGATTCCCAGGTCGGGCAAAGCGATTTTTTTTCCTTACAGACCGGAGTTTGTAACGTTATTGTGTGACACCCTCGTGCCTCGGAAAGCATGTAAAACCTGGCTGTGATTCTTAGATCTTTCACAGTCATTACGGATAGTCAGAAGCTCGGAAGTCTGACAACCAGTTTTACCAAGGGGTATCCTGTTACCCAGTAACAGGATTGTGGAGATTATATAGGCAGTGGCTCCATGTAAAACACTGGTATTCAGCTGCATGCGGTTAGACATAATTGGAAAAAGGCTAGGTAGGTGATGATGTCAGAAAACAAGGTGACAGTCCACGTAATAGGAAGTCGGTACCATAATGTATGAAAAGTTGAAACATCCAGGCTATTACCCCTGCTTTTCCAATCTTGTAAAAGACCTTACTACGCTTTTACCTGCGTCAAAGCCGCCGCATGAGCTCATTTAATACTGAAAATATAATTTGCACGAAAATACCCGCTCACCTCAACGTGTTATAACAAAGAGAAACTATTCGTTAGTTAATCCTACTAGCCTCATATATAAACGACAAAGTTTGTGAGGATGCATGGGAGAATGGATGGATGTTTGTTAGGTACTGTTTCATGCTTGAAAGGCTGGACGGAGTTAGCTAAAATTTGACTCACATATTATCATCGATTTAACTAACTGCTCAGATTTTTTATCCCCATTATTGCGTTCTTGTAGCATAAATTCGGACTTTGGTTTTGTTCTGTACTATATATGTATAATATAAAATTACAATGACAGTTTTAAAAAAGTGGTTGGTTGGTCTAGAAGTTTGAAGTTGGTCTAGTGGTCGCAGAGCCGACTGCTGTGCATGAGGTCTTGGGTTCGATTCCCAGGTCGGGCAAAGTGTTATTGGGTTTTTCCATCAGGAATTTTCTCAGTAGCAGCCTCGGAGTTTGGATTTGTGCCCGGTTGATGGCAATAGGCTCGCCCCCTATTACATGGGACTAAAAACATAACTGGCGAAATGTGGGTGTACTAATGGGTACACCTCTACCTAACCCTTCGGGGATTACAGGCGTGATGTAGTTTTTAAAAAGTTAAAATTTTAGTTAAAAAAAACCAGTTGAACTATCTCCGGTTTCTCAAACGAAAAATCAATTTGATTAACTATCGAGCGCGTAAGCTTTTGTGAACCAATTACAGCACCTTACGCCCATTTGACAATTTTCAAATTTTCATTCAAGAAAACCTGAGGTGCGTTTCCCACCACAACGACAATAAGGAAAACATTGGAACAGACATATAACACACCATACAAAAAGACACGATCATAAAAACATTCAGTCACACAGGTATCAAACACAAAGCGAGCAAACCGGAGCACCTCCTTACGTCAATCATCATTACGCATTTCGTCACGAACGGCCTCAAATACTTCGTAACAAAAACCTTTAATTTCAGCGTGCTTTCACAAACTCGTAAAAAAAACGCGAGGACATTTACCGATTCTATCTAAACAGTAAAAAAAGTCTTTTTGCACATAAAACGCGGCAGATTCATATCGGTTGTTTCTCCTTTTACGAAATTGTTCTACTTGATTGAGTTAAATTTAACTTTTCTAAGACGCGCGCTCATAAAGCTTGGTTGTTTAGCGAAATTTGTGGCTTTAAGAGCAGAAGGAATTTATTAGGCTTTAATGGCAGAGTTTGGCGGAGTTTTAAGGAAAACTTTACGGGTAAATTATTGATAATTATGGCTTCTTTTTCCTTGGTGGGCTGAATGTAATCAGTTTGTTTGGATTGAGAAAATATTTCAAATCAAATAGAGTGTAAAAGTATGATTTTCAACCTAATATAAAACATACTTTACACGAATGAAAAATCGACGTAAAATTATCAATTGGAAATCTGTAGGGGAGGCCTAATGTTCAGCAGTGCACATTCTACGGCTGATACAATAATGGTGATGAGAAACAGGGTAGAAAGTTTCTCATCCTTCATTGCAAAGGAAGAATCTTCCAACCAGACGGGTATTGTGTCTGGTGGGCTACTGCCCGATGGTTGTTGTCGAGATTTTGTGTATAATTAGTTATGCTAACTTCACGAAGAACTTTCATTGCGGGATGTAATAAACGTCAGTTGTATTTCGCATGTTGTACGTTAGATGTCGCTACAAAATTATAATCGTAAACAAACAATATTTTTTTGAAATTTTTGCTTTTTGATTTTGTTTACCTGTGTAGTATATAAGGTATTCATTAATTTCTTTCTTTTGTTATTTGGTTCCTGTAGGCAACTGCAGTGTCCACAGAAGATAGTATTATTCTGTATCTTATAAGTGAAGACCCGTAATTGGCCGTCAGTCTAATTTTCTGTCACTAGTCTGTTTTCTTCTAGCTGTCGGTCTTCCATGTTACTTAAATAAATAAATAAATAAAAATACTGTTCAGCGGAGAAAAAAATAATAAATCTGTAATATTAGAATAACTCAATAATAATTAGATCAACAGTCTCCATATAAGATATTTACCTAATTCCTTTATCCAGAAAATCATTTTATTTTTATCAAGACGGGATTATGTTTACTGAAACTCTCGAATTGTCAAAAATATTACAATGATTGACATAAAGCTTTACTCATTGGAAATAATATAAACAAAAATATTATTCCAAGACGTGTTCCGTAATGAAATAATATTTCAAGAAGATGCGGAGAAAACATTAGGGAATACTGCTCTAAGTGAACAAGAAAATATATCAAGAACTGCCAAAACCAATAACGTTATTTTTATCTTAAAACTTTACTAAAAGATGGCGAATATTGGGATGAAATATGAGATATTTCTGGCCAAGGACGAAGCTCGTGGTAAAAATTTCACACAACCCGAAAAATATTGCTCAAAAATGTTGGTCCCAAAATTTCTGTGTAAGGTAAAAACTAGGGCCATAATACACGTAGATTATTTCACATAACAAAGAATCCAGTAAAGAATTTTGGCGAGAACAAATTCTTATCTACCACATCATTCTTCAACGAAGGTCGACGAAGTAAATGTCCCATTTATATTTTGCACAACCCTTAAAATAGGCTCTACTATGTGGCGTCTACTCACTCATTTGTCGCTTGTGTTTTATGATAGCAAAAAACGGTCTTTAGTCTTGAGGAAGGACCAGTTTTTTGCGTTTAAAAGTAATGTAATGTGAGTAAGAAGAGGGTTGAAGGATAAGGTATTTTCGGCTTAATTATACGGGACTTGACCTTAATTACTGAGTTAATTCAAATGCCAAAAAAAGGTTGAAGCAAAAAAGGTAAATACAAGAAGCTTAAGTAATAAAGAAAGCATTGGGGTCACTAGGAAATCCATGCCTAGAAGTCATACTCTTGGTTTCTCAAACGAAAAATGTATGTGGCAAATTTTCGAGAGCTCGTAAATTGCTGTGATTTGTGAATTGAATGAACAGTAACCAATCACTGCAGGGTACGCCCACTTGATAATTTGTTAAATTATTCCATTTGAAAAATTAACAATTTTAAAGTGATTCATCAATCGGTCTAAAAAAAAATATTTTCTTATTTCTTCATTACATAAAAAATTTCAATCATATAATATTGTAGGTACGTCTTTTTTGAGTAGAAAATAAGGTAACAAACTGACCTAATCATGTATGTGCATAATATTAGACTAGGTACTCGAAACCTCAACCAACCTCCAATACTGACCCTAACGGTCACACATTTCAATATAACATTACCAAAGGCTGTAATGAGAATTCCGAACCGAATAAACCGACCCGATTAAGTGCACCGATCCATACACGTTGTAACATAAGTTACAAAGTTGAAATCTCATTCAAGTGTTTGACGTTCTCCAACTTTACTACTACTAAAGATTCCTATGGAGCCTCAAATAAAATTTGCATCATTCCTTTAACAGAATTATTGCTACTCGTAAAAATAAACCAAAGCCTACGTGAACAAAACTCAAAACGCTGTCGTGAATTCGAGTACCCGTAGTATATACTAAAACGTAAGAGATCCATTCTCCCTTAGCAACACAACTGTACCGCAGCAATTTTGAATGAAAAACCGCCACCGCCGTTGCGTACTTTAATTTATTACTTAATTTATTAGAACAACGACCTCTGGGTAAACAAAAATGAAGTATGTATTGATGATTAGAGTGTGTTCGATGGCTCAGTGTTTATGGACTCTCATAGTCAAAACCGGGTAACTACCAATGTGACTTGTTCTATTCATAATTATGTCCTTTTTCAGGTTATTATGGATATCTCTGACATTGTCAAAAGAAAATATTGTAAGGAAACTTGGACTTGAAATTAAATATGAGTCTAAATTCGCCAATCCTCCTTGAGGAAGTGTTTATGATGATGGTGAATGATCAATGCTTGTGCAGGCTTGTGAAGAAGCCTTCACTTTGCAGTGGGACAATAATAGGATGGTATTGTTATCATACTAAGCAACACCGCAAAGCTAGGCCGGGTTAAGCAAGTAGAGGGTATATTTCTGTTATAAACATAGTTTTCTATTTAAAATATTTGTTGGCATCAAGTTTGTCTAAATGATTCTGGCTGGCATTTGCTAGAAAAAAAAAACATGACTGCCTCGTTGGTCTAGTGGTCGCATGCGCGACTGCTGTGCATGAGGTCTTGGATTCGATTCACAGGTCAGGCAAAGTATTATTGGGTTTTTCCATCAGGAATTTCTCAGTAGCAGCCTCGGAGTCTGGATTTGTGCCCGGTTGATGTCAATAGGCTCGCCCCCTATTACATGGGACTAAAAACATAACCCTTCGAGGATTACAGGCGTGATGTTATGTTAAAAAACATGAAAGCTCTTTAGTAAGAAGCAGCTGACTTTTTAAAACCGACGAAAAATTAATCGCTGTTGTTCTAGAAACATTTAATAAAACCATTGTATAAGATTTAGTTACGAAGTCCCTTCCATTTCGTACGATCCACGTGTAAAGATTCTCCCTAATTATTTTACTAACTATACAAGCTGACTTAGGGATGATTCTCATTAGAGCGTGCCGTGCCCGGACCGGGGCGTGGACGAGCCGACGTGGTATTGAAGTGCGTCGAGAGGGCCCGGACGGGACACGGATAATGCACTGTGTAATATAAATTGATTCATACAAAATATATGTAACAGATTTAAAACCGTGCCCCGTCCGTGCCCCGTCCGGGCCCCGCCCCGCGCACGGCACGCTCTAATGAGAATCATCCCTTACTCGCTTTAGTACCGCGTTTCACTTCCTACACAACGAGGTTAAAACCCAACCCCAGAGGCACTGAACAAAAGTACTTTCCCATACTTTTAAAACTATTTTCCTTCATATTTAGGCTTGCGTGTTACATGGCTCGTGTCTAGATAATAATGTTTGTTTCTTATGGTGTTCATTTTTGTATCACGAAGGGGAAATGTTTATGGGGAATCGATATGGCGTATGCGAGAGATTTGGAATGTATTGTATGTATTTGGTTATATATTATTGGTATGAAGCTAAAGATACTGAGACTGCCTCGTTGATCTAGTGGTCGCAAGCGCGACTGCTGTGCATGAGGTCTTGGGTTCGATTCCCAGGTCGGTCAAAATGTTATTGGGTTTTTCCATCAGGAATTCCTCAGTAGCAGCCTCGGAGTCTGGATTTGTGCCAGGTTGATGGCAATAGGCTCGCACCCTATTACATGGGAGTAAAAAAAAACATAACTGGCGAATTGTGGGTGTACGAATGGGTACACCTCTGCCTAAACCTTCGGGGATTACAGGCGTGATGTTATGTTATGTTATGAAGCTAAAGATTTGAGAGAGTAATTTAATCTGAATAATATAATATGAAGAGGTAAAACTTATTGCTAGTTTGTTTGTAAGAGGTAATCTCTTAAAGTCCTGAACTGATTACAAACAATCTTAAAATTAAAGAAAGCTTGACTCAAGATGCGTGCCTTAGAATATGTTTTATACTTGATTTCGTCACGGACAAAGTTAGGCAGAAACTACTATGCATTTACACTATGTATTTTTTTTATAGCCATCTACACAAAACTACTTATAATAAAAATAATTAAATTTTGTGCAAAGGATAGGCACTAATATTTATTGATTAATTAGTTTACCGTCAGGCAACTTAATATCAAAAAGAAAATTATTTTCAATTCTCCTACAAAAATACTCCAAGATCTAAAACCAGTTTATTCATAAAATAATAACAAAGTAAAATATTATTTTTCTATTTTCGAATAATTCTATAGAACGGCATATTGATTTAAGAAAAATATTTTTAGCAAAAATAAGTAAGTACCCATTATATTGAACAAAGTACATCGCTTCAGGGTTACAAGTGGGTAGGTAGCTAAATTACAGAAGAATATACATTATATAAAAATTCTTATTATAACTTCAAGTGGATTCTTTTATACGTAATGGAAATGGGGGAGTAATTGAGTGGGGATGCCTATTTTTACAACGTAGTTAGAGCTTTGAATATTATGTTTCCAATTTGGTAAAAAGTATACTCTGTTCTTAAAAGGAATAATTAGGTAAGTACATTCCTATTTATAAACCATTGTGAAATTATTTTAAAACTAGATTCTGCCCGCGGCTTCGCCCGCGTAAAATGTAACTTTCCGAAAAGTAAGTTAAACTATTATCGCAAGGGAACATATTATCTAAATAAAAACTATCTTGACTGCCTCTTTGGTCTAGTGGTCGCAAGCGCGACTGCTGTGCATGAGGTCTTGGGTTCGATTCCCAAGTCGGGCAAAGTGTTATTGGGTTTTTCCATCAGGAATTTCTCAGTAGCAGCCTCAGAGTCTGGATTTGTGCCCGATTGATGGCAATAGGCTCGCCCCTATTACATGGGACTAAAAACATAACTGGCGAAATGTGGGTGTACTAACGGGTACACCTCTGCTTAACCCTTCGGGGATTACAGGCGTGATGTTATGTTATGTAAAAGCTATCTTATGTGTAAATCCAGAGAATGGTCTATCTATCACGCCTGCAATCCCAGAAGGGTTAGGCAGAGGTGTACTAATTAGTACACCTTCTGTCTACCCCCATGGGAAAAAGGCGTGAATGTATGTATGTACGTATGAAATTCCGCTACCAACATTCCGTCTGTCACGTTTGCTATGAAAATTAAGCGAAGTAATTTTAGGCAGGAATTTGTTGGTCATTTTAAAAGACGGCCATGTACGGATCGAAGTCATGAACGAAGGGTAAAAAATGAGTCCGTACCATTGCTTAATAATACTAGATCCATCAATATTGTTGAAAAAAACTTAATTTTTGTGCGTGGACCTACTTTAATATAAAAAGTCAAAACATTTTTCTTAAATAGACCTTTTACAGGCACTTTTGAATTACCAAAGAGTCGATTAGTTAGTCAAAAGTTGAAGCTAGATCGTTCCAAAACGGAAGTAGGCCCTTATGGAGAACGAGGAAGAAACTCCACTCTCACAATCAGACTCTTCAAATCAACTCAATCAATCAAATCAATCTCTCATCTTCTTCAATCGCACTCTTATCATTAGGTTAGTTAGGTTTATTTTATTGCTATAACCGACGGACAGACGGACATACAGATAGTCAACGGAGTCTTCATGATAGGGTGGCGTTTGGCACATTTTAGGCACGGAACCCTAAAAACATTCACGCGTAACAACTTTCGCAATTTTAGCAGATTATGTAGATACGCGTACAATAGTCTCGTAGCACATTCGTAGCATTTTCGTAGCAAACTGCTACGAGCGTGCTACGACTTTTTTATTCCTAGACTATCAAGGTTTTTCTCTAATACCAAACATTCTAAATTATAAACAGTAATACGAAAAGTCACTGAATATTGTCACAAACTATTTTATACAAAAAATTCTTAAGTATTATTATGGAAGTCGGTATTTCATCAAAGGGCCTCTGGTTTCGGCTTTCGATATTAATTTGGATTTTCTTCTGTCACATCACTAGTTCATCCTTCACCAAATACCCTTTTATCCCGTATACTTTTACGTCTTTATGGAGTAATGTGGGTAGATGGTTAACATCCTTATTTCCTAGAAACGACGATAAAGTGGCTTTGTTACGAAGGGAGGCATTTTTGTGTCACATTTTTTTTTTAATATTGGAAAATGTTATTTATTGCTTGATGATGTGAGTTCATTTTCATTTTCCACACAACTAGCCTCTTCGTCCGCGTTAGTACTCATTTCTTCATACAAAATTTGGACCCCACTTTCATTCCTTTAGGGGGTGAATTTTGGAAAATCCTTTCTTAGTACATGTTTATGTCATAATAACTATATACGTGCTAAATTTCATCGCAATCAGTTCAGTGGTTTGAGCTGTGTGTTGATGGATCAG
The DNA here is from genome assembly GCA_949774945.1 of Hoplodrina ambigua. Taxonomy (NCBI): domain Eukaryota; kingdom Metazoa; phylum Arthropoda; class Insecta; order Lepidoptera; family Noctuidae; genus Hoplodrina; species Hoplodrina ambigua. Next base: position 14,151,152 of record OX458968.1, read on the forward strand.
TCAGTCAGTAATATGGTTATCTATTAGGTAATTATGTCATAGATTACTGTAAAGTGTGTCTTTTTTACTTTTGAATAGTAACTAAATTAGTCTGTATTATTTTAATAGGTACTATAAATTACTAAACTATTAACAATTCGATACAAAATAATCAATTTCTATTGTTACTAATAAATGTATTTTCAGCATCCTTAAACAATTTGAACAAAAAAGGCATAATTGGATTGAGATTTATATAAAAATCCAAAAATAGGACTACAAAGCATTTCCTTGTTTAATAATAAACAACAAAACTTCCTGAAATTCTTTAGCAAATCTTTCCTTCCCTTCCTCTTGAAATTATCACAAGATTGTTTTACCAGAGAATCTTCAACAAAAGCGTCTATCACGAATTCTAAAATCAAAGGATTAAATGCATAGAAAAGTGGAATCACAGACTGTGAAGCAAAGTGAAGAAAAAAAACCTAATTTGACGATAAAAATCGACAGTGAATTTTTTAAGAGAAAACTGCGAATTGGAGAAAAATGAGGAAAAAGGGAATGAGAGGAGAGAAAAGGAGGAATGCTTAATGGGTTCTGGATGAGTAATTGTTTTGATGCTTATTGTGAGCTAAAAATAAAATGGTATGAAAATTTTATAAATCATGTTTTTTAAGATGTCGTAGATTAGGTTGGGGTGAGCGCAAAGGAGCGTAACCTGGCGTAATTTGCGTACAAATAAAATGAGGCAACTTCGAATTTGAATAAGGGTGGAATTTTCGACAGTCGAACTAATATTTGAAGAATAAATACGCACATATTTTCTTCCATTCACGCGTCAAAAGCGACAGTTTTAAGTATGACATAAGTGACAGTTTCTATTTTCCAGCCTTGTCAATGATCTTGTCAAAACAAAAAAATATGCACGGTGTGTTGGTCTACTATTTTTTGCATTAGGGTCAATTTTGATCCGCTGGCGATTGAGTGTTACATAGCTACACTAGTTTCTTCCCCCAACCTCATTGCGTTAAGGATTAAGGAGACCATTATATATCCTATGGTACTTGGCAACAGTGTTGGTTTCTATCATTAAATTGTCACTATAATTATTACTATTATAATTAGCCCATACTATCCCAGTGCTGTGTTAAGAACTCCCAAAAAAATTTCCCTCGGTTATTATCAGTGACATAATTTTTGTTATTGGACCAGTTTTTCTGGAGACTACCACATAAAACAAACAATTAATTTTACATAAATGGATACACCTTTACAAATTCCACTGTCTGTCTGATCTGTCAACACGAACGTGTTTCAAATGATATGAGTCCCAACGGGACAGATTAATATTACCCGCAATTAAATTCAATTTCAAATGAGCTTAGTTATGTCAAAACGACCCAACCTTTAATCTCTTATTAATTAAATTTATTACGTCAAACTAACTCAACATACTTTCCATTAATAACACTTCAATGTATATCCAAATATTAGGTTTACTGTTGTTCATATGTAATTTATCCGTGCTAAACTATGATGCTAATTGTCGTTCAAAATTGTTATTGCTCTCTATAAACCAAAAACTCATACACGTAACCTGTACCTACTGCATTTTATATTATAAATATTACTTGTAAAAGAAGAAACTAGAACTAAATGGCATCAAAAATTTCATCTACCTCGCCGTCAACTTGAAATGTACCCAAAAGACTGGCGGTATTGCCACTTTGGATAGCGATCAAAATAGATTTAAAATTAATCAGCGATGAATATCCAAAATCATGACAAATATTTCGAAAAATGGGAACAATTTCATTGTTAGTTGGTTCAGTTTGTGACGAAAGAGTAATAATATGATGTTTAAAAGTGCCATATTATAATAGTCTAATTAAAATAAATGATTTAACTTTGACTTTTGGCAAAAGTAAACCTAATGTTCAATAAATAAAACGCTAAATTGTTTCACTTATTACAAAACAAGATAATAGAAAAACATTATCCACCAAATAGTTTGGGTTTGAGGTCACAATACGCTTAAGTCCTTGGTAGCAACTACTCGTAGATCGCATCTCTTGGACCCCTGCCAAGTGGGGCTACCAACCCTTGGAACTACTTCCTTGACGTTTAGGATTGACCCCTGACTTTGCCTTCCGATGCAGATGGGTCTGGGATAACGCGGCTAGTTACAAAATAGACTTGTGTTTTGAGAATTCGGGGTGCTAAACATTTATTTTAACAAAACTTTTTAAATACCTATATTATCTACTACAATGTAAAATTTTACAAAAGCATGGAGGGCCAATTTCACTTTTAAGAAAGGTCGCAATTCAATCTTAGTCACAATCTGTTAAAAATGCCTCTAAAATACCATATTTTTTTTGTCGCTGAGATGTGATTGCTACTTGATATTGAACGCTTTTAATTAGTAGAATTAAATTTGTGATAGTGACTTAAAATTAATTTATTTGGGGTTCACAATTTACTTTGTAAATGGGGGCGCGTCGTAAATTAGGTTAGGGAACCCCTCCATCTAAACAAACGCGCAAAACTGCCAAAAGACACTAACACTCGATACGTATAAGGAAGTTACTCCAATTACATGAAAATAGAGAACACGTATTCCTTTACTGATTGAATGTAATTACACATATTTCCCTCATTAACTAAAGGATATTGAATAAGGTAATCTTGAACATTTGGTTTAGGTTTTATTATATGAGATTGTTTTACCAAAAATATACGAAAATTGCCTCGGGTTGGCGACCCCGATTAGAAAAGGACTAAGAGATGGAACGTTAATGCGATAGAGGTTAGTTGGTAGTTTCTGTACAGAATATGTTAAGTTTGTCTAACAATACAAAAATCTTCGCAGGTTTAAGCTAGTATGTAATAATATAACATCACGCCTGTAATCCACGAAAGGTTAGGCAGAGGTGGTACCCATTTGTACATCCACATTTTGCCAGTTATGTTTAAGTCCCATGTAATAGGGTGCGAGCCTATTGCCATCAACCGGGCACAAATCTAGACTTCGAGGCTTCTGAGAAATTTCTGATGGAAAAACCCTACAACACTGCCGACCTGAAAATCGAACCTAAGACCTCATGCTCAGACCAACCAGGCAGTGCCGGTGGTACGAGCTAGTGTGTAATGATGCTCTGTTAATCCATTCGTGTAATAATTCACGCAACTATATGTACGTACTAAGGCAGTGTACACATTTGCGGTTGGTCCGCACGATAACTTGTGGCTGGCCGCGACGCGCCCCGCAGCGCGCGGCCAGCCTGAACATTATATACATTTAATATATCACGTTATAACTAGCTTCGTTATAACGTGAATTGTGATTGTATCAGTGTCGCGCTGTTTAAGCTAAATAAAGTAAAAGGTCGTTTATTTAACTAACTCTCCAAGGTTAATAAAATTAATGTTTGTTTGACTGGTTAATTTTTTGTGTGTTTGAGTGGGAGATTTACAATTGCATAGACTAGGTGACGCTGTAAGCCTGCGTTCGCACAGGATATGGATAATGGATTCATTGATACCATGAAAAAGAATGAGATTTAATTGGTTTATTGCAGCTGAGGAATTACTGATTTCTATGGAGATGAACAATCAAGACTCTTCATAAATAGTATTTTGCAATCAATAAAATATTATAAAGGAAAAAACAAAAAATCGTATAAAGTTAATTTTAGATTAAAATTTAGGTAGGTCAACAGCTGGAGAATGAAAAACGGTGAATTGTAAAATGGTTTGGCTGTCTTTGGACTGATTCGCAAGTAATATCATTTCTGTTGATTTTACAGGTGCAATGTGTTAATAATGTTATGAATCGTACACGATTAAAGAAGACATTATTAGACTTGGGACAACTAAATGGTAAAATATAATTAACAAAAAAAAACTTGGAATAGGCGAGGCACCTAAGAGATGATTAGATTAAACTGATGTCACCCGTTCACGAACATGATACAATGAAACCTACTTACACTTATTCTGACCAGCAGTGAACATCTTTCGTCTGAAATGATGCTGAGTAATAAAACCACATAAGCATTCGAGCACGTTTCGTTTGGTACGTGTACTTTCGTGTCAAAATTATTTTTTAATATTTTTTGTCCACAATTTTCCGCATGTTAGGGGTTTATTAAAAATCGTGACGCACGAACCGTGTTGTCGTCACGTGAGGCGGGGAAATCCATTACCAGCAAATGCGGTTTAGATTGTTGGTCTAAACTACAAGCGGTAGCAGTATTGTTGACGGATAATTGAATAAAGAAAAGAGAAATAAGTTAGGTATTATCTTTTTGTTTTTAACAACAATTAATCCTAAATTTAAAATTATTACAATAATGAGTAGGTATATGAGTAGGTAGGTAACTTTGAGTTGAGTTCAGACTTTGTAGTGTCATCAGAACTAAAAGTGTATGCATCAGCACAATCGGATACCAACAAATGGTTAAAAAATAGTTTGCAAATGAAAGGATAACTTACATACATACCTACATACATACGAACAGTGCAAGCAAAATAAAAGCTTGTAAAAAGGAATTATTTTTCCATTCAAATATTTGAAGATTATCATGAAAAAACCACAACAGCTAATAGGTTAATATTTGATTGAGTTATGCAGAAAAAAAATCTAAAATATTGCTCAAAATATTTTTTGGCCATCATTTTTTGCGATTTCTATTGAACAGACATTTATTCAACATAAGGCTCTAAACGGATGATTTATTTATTTATTTATTTATTTATAGTTAATTAAAACGGTTACAAACCAATTACAATAATTAACCTAGAACTCAATACTAATATTATTATAAAAACTACTAAACATTTAATAAATAACAGTGGATATTCTTTCATACTTTCTCTCGCAAAACTTCAGACACACTCGCATTATCTCTCTCCATTCATCGGCAAACAGATCACAATCAGGATTGACTGCCAAGAGGGCATGCCATGATGGTGATGAGCAATCCGATGACAGAGATCTTTTGCAATGAAATATTTTTTTCCATATCATAATTCACTGCCTATGATTGTATTCAAAGTTAAAACTTATTAACTGTCGAGGAGTCGGCCAGTTAGTCAGAAACTTGAAGCTAACCACACCTGTATCACAACGTAGGCAAATGAAGAAGAACAAGCAAGAAAATCCACGGAAATACTTTTCAGTCAATTTATACAAAAACCTAGTACTACTATTTTTGTAACTTCGTTATATGTAAGGTAATAATTCTGCAAACAAAATTCAATCCAAGTTTCCAAACTTCATTAAACAATATACCCGCTACCTCTCATGAATTATGACGTCATTTAACACGCCGAACACGGATTGAAACTAGTAACGAAATTCGCCCTGGGAGCGAGAGCATCACCTAACTTAAAGTACGGACGAAGTTAAACCTATGTAATAGTTTCTACGTTTTATCTTCTACGAAGTTTTCTGTTAGGGAATGGTCGTGTTTTTAGTTTGTTACCGAAGATTTTATTGCTGAATCTAACCGAAAAAACATGGAACGCAATGTTGTAGTATTTTTTGCTTTATTACAATGTTTTAACTTGTAAGTTGGTGGAAGGTGGCTTTTGTTGTATGAATTCGATTTCTTTTGAGAAGTTTTTTATTCACCGATTTATTTAGGAATAGTTTTTTTTTTGTTTTTAGACGATTTATGTGTTACTTATATGAGCTTGAACCTCTTTCTCTCTCTCTCTTCGTCCAAGAAGTTCAGTCAAATTTTCAGTTAAATAAGAAAACTAAACTACTCACTGTTTCAGTAAAACATAAACTTGTTAATTAAATTGAATTTAATTTTAATTATTTTGTACTTGTGTAATTTTTCTTTATTTACGTTATTATACGGATAGAATGCATTACGTCCACTTTATACTTTTTTGTTGCATAAAGTTTAACATAACATAACATCACGCCTGTAATCCCCGAAGGATCAAGCATAGGAGTACTTATTAGTACACCCACATTTCGCCTGTTACCTTTAAGTCCCATGTAATAGGGGGCGAGCCTATTGCTATTAACCAGACCCAAATCCAGACTCTGAAGCTGCTACTGAGAAATTCCTGATCGAAAAACCCACTAACACTTTGCCCGACCTGGAAATCATTCTCAAGACTTCATGCTCAGCAGTCGCGCTTTGCGACCACTAGACCAACGAGAAAGTCATAAAGTTTAAATAAATAATCTTCATCAAATGTTCTAGATGCCAATGATTAGCAGCATGTTATTTACATAACTGCGCACGCATAGGTAACTGAATCATTGATGCACGAACCAATTATCTGCCTTGCTTAGCACATTAAAGAGTCATGTGTAGCTATGTAATATATTGAAATACGAGTAGTTACGGAGCAGATTGGTTTGCTACTGTTTTAATATATTGCATTGAATATTGAAATCGTACTGTGGCTTGGGAATTGTAAATTTTAGTAAAGGCACTGTTTTATGTACCTAATAAATGTTATGGAATATGAAATCCGAATTTTATATTCGATCCTTAATAACATAATATCACGCCTGTAATCCTCGAAGGATTAGGCAGAGGTATACCCATTAGTGCACTCACATTTCGCCAGTTATGTTCAAATCCCATGTAATAGGGGACGAATACTAATATTACTTAAAGCCCCAAGGACAGGTACCTCTCGGTTGTGAACTGCAGTGGTATGTCTGAAAAGCACTGAATCTACAACACAACGCTAGTGCTATACCTATTGATTTTTATTTAAAAAAAAAGGTCACTGTACAAAGAAACTGAGGTTGAGGTTGATTCAAACCTAATTAAAAAGAATATTTCTCAAATATTTGACTTACTAATGAGACTGATAACGCCATCTAGTAACAGAGTCTGTAAACATTTTCTTAAGGCGACTGTGTGTTTGCTTTATTCTATTTATTTGCATGTTTTTTTCATAAATTTAATACCCTTATTATAGGTATATTAATTCCAGGTTCCAGGTGTCGTGATGGCCCAGTGGTTAAGGTGCCCGCCTCTCATGCATGAGGTTGTGGGTTCAAATCCGGGCTAGTACCAATGTGAATTTTTCAATTCATATGTACTTTCTTAAGTTTATCTTGGACATCACTGGCATCGGTGAAGGAAAGCATCGTGAGGAAACCTGGACTTACTGGTCCACTCAAACCATGTCAGAGGCCCTTGAGGCGGTTTAGAGACTCTAACACTAGGGTGTGTAGGGTCGTAAGGCCTTACTACCCACACGATAAGAAGAAGAATTCCAGGTTTTCTGCCGACATTTTTCTTTATCCATAAATCAGCGATAGCCAAGATAAACTTAGAAAGTACTGTTATTTAACTTTCCCGGCATCGAACCCACAACTCCATGCATGAGAAGCGGGTGCCTTAACCAAAGGGCCATCACGACAGAAAAACAAAAAAGAATACTACAATTTACCAATTAATTGACTAGCCAATCAATATCTCACTTTGAACTTTTGCTTAGACAAGATTTCAACGTGAATATGTACAAAAGGGTATGAAAATAGCTTTATAATTCAATCTTTAGCACAATAGGATTTAATCAACGTTTAATATTTGGCGCTGACAGACAATTCAAGTTGAGATTCGTCGCTCAACACAAAGCGATGTTCTGCAATATTCTGTGATATCTTGCGTCAAATATAATCATTTTGTTGTTGAGAATTCGATTTAAAATTTTCGCTTATTAGGAAAAAACTAAAGGAATTTTCTTCGTTATTTTTGTACGACCTAGCTTTTCTCAGTTTATGTGATTAAATTTTGTGAGCGTGTGTTTGTGTGTGTACCATTACAGTTTTTTCACTTTGTGCCTTTACAAATATTGGTAACTCACATACACACCCTACCAAACCTTTTATATTCTTTCATAAGTAAAACTGAAAGAATAAAAAAATATAAAATAAATGCTATTTCGGAACTGAACAGAACTTTATATAAGTTCATAATTGTCACGGAATGTCACCGTCCTTTCCTTTCGCTGTATGTTAGTAAGAGATGTCAATTCTCTAAATTTAGTCTAGTTTGTGAACAAGGGAATCGACACCAATGTCGACATTTGTTTTTCAGACTATTTTCAGAAATTCTCAAATTTGTTAATAAAACAATTGAATCAAAGAATAAGTAGGTATAGTTCACATATTTCAACTCATAATTAACTTATCAATACATAAATAAATAACCGGCCTGTGGTAGTTTTTCTATGGAAAATTTAATCTTTCTAATAGAGTATCTAGGTTGCGGATAGACAGACAGACAGACGGATATAGCAAAACTATAAAGTTCTCTTGCTGACTACGGAACCCATACAAAGGAAATTTTGTTACTTATTTTATCACCTTAAATAAAAAATCCTGCCCTCTTTTCTATTTACACCAAAATTACTTCAAAACGAGGTCGAACGAGGGTTGAGGTCTTGAGTTCGATTCCCAGGCCGGGCAAAGTGTTATTGGGTTTTTCCATCAGGAATTTCTCAGTAGCAGCCTCGGAGTCTGGATTTGTGCCCGATTGATGGCAATAGACTCGCCCCCTATTACATGGGACTAAAAACATAACTGGCGTAATGTGGGTGTACTAATGGGTACACTTCTGCCTAACCCTTCGGGGATTTCAGGCGTGATGTTATGTTTGCTTTAAAACAATCTTTCAAATAACCGTAGCCATCTTTAAAATCAACATATTTATAGAATAACTAGCTTTTGCCCGCGACTTCGTCCGCGTGAATTTCGGTTAAAATCAATCGAAACGACACGTGGCGCCATCTATGATCATAGGAAAGTTATTGTGATTTCTCTCGGGAACAGCATTTTTTTTCGGGATGAAAGGTACCCTATGTTTGTTCCTGTACACCTGGCAATGTGTATGCAAAATTTCAGGATGATTGGTTCAGTGGCTTAGGCGTAAAATGGTAACAAACAAACAAACAAACTTACTTTCGCATTTATAATATTAGTTAGGATTAACAAAACACACGGCAGGGGGCAAAACACCACGTTTATCATTACCATAGCTCCTATCATTACCCTGGCACAGTGAATTAACTTTATAATGGACTATTTAGACAACTGTTATAAAAGGTTAATTCAGTTCGAGGACGCCAGTGAAAGTCTTTGATGTTTGTAATTAATGTTTTCAGGAATATCCTTCAGGCATTTTAAGAGAACTCTGCTTAAATAAGCAAATTTGGAGACATTTAAATACATTCAATGTTAATATAATATTAATTTGGTTTACACACGAATAAAAGGAATTACTGTTGTTCATGATTTAGAGTTATTAACCTTTTAGCTTTTACGTCATAGCAATTGAAGTTATTTTTTAGGGTTGCGTACTTTAAGCGGAAAAAACCTGAAATCTTAAAATTTATTTTTGCAATTTTGTCACAATTTTTTTTTTCTCTAGATCTGTGACGGACAAAATTGATTATCACAAAGTAAAAAAAAATATCATATAAAAGCTCTGTAATAATTCTTAAATATTTTTTTTTGTATTTTTTATCACTCAGTGGTTATAAATTTAATTTTTTAATTTAAAGTTTCTCTATGGACCTGAAAAGTCTGAAATTAATGTTTTGAATTTGAATTTGAATAAAGATAACGCTAAAAATTTTCAAAAATAAACTGTCTCCCTTGTTACTGATGACGCAAAATAAGAAAACCAGATTTCCACATTCAAATATAATACACCTAGCAGTAATAATCTTCCAAACAAAATGACTTGCATAAACCCCACGAAATGACAGGGTACAATCTCCCAACGACCCTGAGTTATCAAAAATTGTGCGCATCATTCCATTTTACCTCCACAGCGAAAATAAATCAAATCCATCAACCAACGAAATGATCTACGTTAAAACTTTTCCCTGTCTCTATATTAAGCTTTACGTACTAGCAAGAACTTTTTCCGTGGCCAACATATTTTCCTGGTCACAACATATGCCAAATATGACGTCATAGCCAACCATTTTGCTGCGAAACTTCACGACGGGAAACGGAAAAAAAGAAATGGCTGTTTGAAAAGATTTGTGTGTGTTTTTTTTTTCTTATCTTCGGATTATTGTTTGGGGTCAGAAACGGCTTTTGTGACCTTTGGTAGTTTATCATTATTATTGGTAGTCGGAGTTTGTTGTGTTCCCGGAAAACACTCGGGTCCGGACGATGAATGTCTCTTTGGCCAATACTCACTCACATGACAGTGTAGGGAAGCAAAAAGACACATCACATAGTCGTTAACTCCTCCGCATACTGCACATAAAACTATAATATGTAAGTAACATTGAGCCAAAATTATTACTGGGAAACAAGTTTTATTTTATTCACGCATGTTGTCACAGGGTTAGTGGAGGTATAAAAAGTTTAGTTATAACATATTATTTGACTGCCTCATTGGTCTAGTGTGCGACTGATGATCATGTGGTCTTGGGTACAGTTCCCAGGTCGGGCAAAGTGTTATTAGTTTTTTCCATAAAGAATTTCTCAGTAGCCTCGGTGTCTGGATTTGTGCCCGGTTGATAGCAATAGGCTAGCCCCATATTACATGGGATTTAAACGTAACTGGCAAAATCTGGGTGTATATAAGGGTACAGCTCTACCTAACCCTTTGAGGATTACAGGCGTGATGTTATGTGATGTCATTTCGTTATTGGTAAAAAATCCTACTAAGTTAGTTAGAACGTTGGCTTTCAGTTTCTCCATAACCAGAAAGTTTCTAGGTATAGTCTTTTTTTATTCAGTAAGTGAATGACAAATGTCTATGAGGATTTTCCAGCTCAGAACAATAAAAAAGAGTCAGGTACTTGCTAGCACGAGGTTAAACAACAAAATGTCATAAATAACGGGCCTGTTTGCACGAACTTCGAGTTAAATGATAACCCTGGCTGGCGCAAACAGGCCTTAAGCCAATAGGTAGGCCCTTACCTTACCTAGAAGGATTATTATTCTAAAAAAAAAATAAGCCTCCAAGTTTCAGGACGAGTTTTATCTCTCCCAAAACTCTCTTGTAAGTAGAACATCAAAATGGGTCCCCAGCTTCGTCAGTCAAGCGACACAAGGAAAAACCAAAATGGCGTCCACTGAACCGAATGTAACATTAACTTTTCTTACGAAATTGATGATATCCTGAGATTTAGGGTCATCAGTTGTTACGCTACATTGACCCAGGACCACAAATTAATTTACCGACGTGGAAAATATAGCGCTTTTGTTTCAACTGTGCCTAAGAGATATAAGGGGAAAGGACGATTTTTTCTATTAAGACGTAATAGAGAGAAAATGTTTAGGTTGTCTTTGAATGGAAGCCCTGTTTCTTTCATTTCAAAGATACTTTTGCCGTTTAAGAATATTTGGTCCTTTTTCTTTCATTTAAGATTTCTTATTTGTATTCTACTCACCCCTAAAACTTATTATAATTGGTTTTTTGTTGGTCTAGTGGCCGCAAAGAGTAACTGCTGAGCATGAAGTCTTCGCTTCGATTCCCAGGTCGGGCAAAGTGTTATTGGGTTTTTCGATGACAAATGTCTCAGTTGCAGCCTCGGAGTATGGATTTGTGCCCGGTTGATGGCAATAGGATCGCCCCCTATTACATGGGACTTAAAAATAACTGACGAAATGTGGGTGTACTAACGGGTACACCTCTGCCTAACCCTTCGGGGATTACAGGCGTAATGTTATGTTTATGTAGAAATAACAATCTTTCTACCATAAAATACAAACAACCTAACAATGTATGCAGTAAAGTATAAGTGTAAAATGGACATTTGTACATATTATAATAATGATCAATGGTGCCGATTCTATTGTTCACAAACTAGACTAAATTTAGAGAATTGACATCTCTTACTATCATACAGCTAAAGAAAAGGACGGTGAAATTAAAGAACTAAGTTAGCGTTGTCAAATTAGTTTTGCCTTGAACTTTTCCGTATTTGTAATCCATACGTTTTAAGATGTCAACTATAACTGTATGGATGTGTCAGATTGACTAAATTTGACAGCTCTTATTTACATTAGTCTCTTTCTTGTTTTGTTGGACAGAAAAAGATGGAAATAGTCTAATTTTAGTTTAGTTTGTGACCAAGAGAATCGGCACCAGTATCACATCAAACATTACAAAAACGATTTCCAGTTTACCAGAACATTCCACGTTTATTTTATTAAATAATATTATCACCATGGAAATAACGCCGCAGTTTACTGCAATATACATTGACCGTCGCCGCCGGTAATTAAAATATCTATTGTTTAAAAACCCATCGTTGGTTAACGCGCTTTGTGTCTGCTAATGGCTTTCGTGACGTCATAGCGAGATTGGTTGGTTTTTCGCGTTATCGCTAATGAAGCGGTGTATTGGAGGTTTTATTTTGGGTACTGTAAATACTGGCTGGTTTAGCCATATCGAACCTTATTTTATTCAAATAATGGTGCCGATTCCCTTGGTCACAAACTAAACTAAAATTAGACTATTTCCATCTTTGTCTGTCCAATAAAATAAGAAAGAGACTAATGTAAATAAGAGCTGTCATATTTAGTCCATCTGTCATATCCATACAGTTATAGTTGACATCTTAAAACGTGTGGATTAAAAATACGGAGAAGTTCAAGGCAAAACAAATTTGACATCTCTAACTTAGTTATTTAATGTCACGGAATGTCACCGTCCTTTCCTTTCGCTGTATGTTAGTAAGAGATGTCAATACTCTAAATTTAGTCTAGTTTGTGAACATGGGAATCGGCACCAATATTACTATGAGATAAGATAAACTCTTTTCTAATTATTTAGGATAACTTGACAGTCCCGCCACGGGGCCATAGATAAAAGTAAGTACTCGAGACTGCCAAGACGTATTTAATTTTAGTTTATTAAAATTATAATCTACTACGTCTGGTGAACTGCCTCGTTAGTCTAGTGGTCGCAAAGCGCAACTGCTCAGCATGTGGTCTTGGGTTCGATTCCCAGGTCGGGCAAAGTGTTATTGATTTTTTCCATCAGAAATTTCTCAGCAGCAGCCTCGGTGTCTGGATTTGTGCCCGGTTGATGGCAATCGACTCTTCTATTACATGGTACTCAAACATAACTGGCGTAATATGGGTGTACTAACGTGAACACCTCTGCCTAACCCTTCGTGGATTTCAGACGGATGTTATGTTATGTAATTATTTATTTAACATTATCATATTCATTAAGTTATTGTTTTTTTTACGACACGTCTTAATGATAACAATAACAAAAATGGCCGCTTTGGACAGTGGCCAAGCTTTTACTGTGAAATGTTATTATGTTCATAATAAAATACGTAGTTATAAATATGAACATATATTACAATATTATCGCCCTACTGGATGGAGAATCCGATCTTTCTTTTGAAGGTCTCATATAGCGAAAGTTTTTATTTATTTATTTAAGATTTATGGAAGACTTACAGCTAAATAAAACATATTAAAAGAATCCTAACTATCCTAACTAATATTATAAATACGAAAGTAAGTTTGTTTGTTTGTATGTTACCATTTTACGCCTGAGCCACAGAACCGATCATCCTGAAATTGTGCATATACGTTGCCAGGTGTACAGGAACGAACATAGGGTACCTTTAATCCCGAAAAAAAGTACTCTTCAGAGAGAAATCATAATAACGTTCTTATGATCATGATGGCGCCACGTGTCGTTTCAAATCATGATTGTAACTAAATAATAGAAATGACATTATAATTGAAATGACAGGACATGGGTAATTTTTTCTGCGACTTCGTCTGTGTCCGCGGTAACCGAAATTCACGCGGACGTAAATAAAACTGAGAGCTAATTACAAGTCTTCACTTATAAAAAACAGGCTGGCAAAGATGGATTTTTGAGATAATGGTTGGATTTGTGTTACCCTTTTACGCTTAAACGGATGAACGGAATTAGCTGAAGTTTGCCACGTATAGATCTTCATCATCGCCATCATCATCATCATATTAGCTGTGGGACGTCCACTGCTGAACATAGGCCTCCCATATAGATTTCCAATAAGACCGGTTGTAAGCGGCTTGCATCCAGCGCGATCCCGTGGTCCTTATATAGATAGGTATATGATACACGTATAGATTTTGATCTAGCTTAATACATAATATAACTTTTATCCCATTTTTGTGTTTCCGTGGAATAATTTGGAGAATTCATAAAGAAAATTGGGAAGAAGTCGCGGGCAAAGGCCTCTATACCATAGTATTAATCAAACTCGTTTCCCGGCGTCACACGCATTTTTTTTTGTTGGTAAAAATCATCAAATGGCGGTTTATTCTTCGTTCGTCCCGAAGTTTCGTCCCACATTCCAAAAAATTCTTAGTTCGTCCCATATGACTTTTGAAGTGGTGATTCGTCCCAAATTACAAGTACTTTAAAGGTACGGTCAACAAACAAAAAAGATACGTATTTGAAATTTTTACAAATACGTCAAATACAGATAAGTAGTTGTTTCGGGTCTGGCTGTTTGTGTATGTGAATTAATATGTTTGTTTTCCTTTCTATTGAGATCGTTTAGGGGCCTACCTTCTGTTCATTTCTGTCACCCTGGTACTTTTTAAAACAATAAATAATTCAATTTCAGAACCTGTATTTTACCCATTATCAAGCTAAGTAGTAGGTCGCTTAAGGATCTAGTTCCAGTTAATTTCTGCATTCCTGGTAGTAAAAAGTACTGGTAAAAAGTACTAACGAAAAGTCGAAAAAATTGTGATTATTACTAAGAATCATGCATAAAACAAGCATTTTAAAAAACAGCATTCATAAACTAAAAATTTAAGCAACAGTAAACTAAACTAAGAGAAAACAACTGAACTTTAATTTTATTTTTTTTGCAGACTGTACATAAAAGTAAGTTTAGCTTATACAAAAAAAATATGGGCCGTAGAAGGAATATAAAATAGGACGAAACAAGAATAAAATATTTAAAATTATAATTTGGGACGAAGGAAGCATATTGCTTAGGACGAACCAGGAATTTTTTATGTGGGACGAAACTCAGTGGGCCGAACGAAGAATAAACCCAAATGGCTCCTTCCGCCCTGCGTGGGGCGGAAGGGACTATCAGACTTTTATTGACTAAAAAACCACCCTGTTCCTTCTGTTGCCCTTTATGTTCCGGGGCCACGGTATCCTGTTAAGACGTCCCGCAACCCCGGCAGGCGCAACCCCTAGATCTTTTAATATACGCAACGAATTTTAATGCATGTTTTCATCAATAGATAAAGTGATTCAAGAGAAAGGTTTATGTATCTACCTTATACACGTGCAAAGCCAGGGCCGAATTATGAACAAGGTGATCTTACCTTACCTTGAACTCAAAACACAAAATTAATATTATAATGTGGAAATTAGTTTCTCAACCCCCAAAAGGTTTCCTATCACTACGCCAATACAATTCTCATCCATAAAATATCAATATCAGCTTCTAATAAGTTACTAATTCAATTAGTAAGTTACGAGAGCAACAAATAACGAATAACTTTAGTACCGCACAATTATAAGTTTAAAGGAGTTACGTTGCCGAGGTGAACCTTCGAACATGTTAGAACGTATTTGTTTAATTATTTATTTTTGGGGTCGTGAACCGTCAGTAGTTAAGGCACGAGGTTTTGGGTTAGCAATCGAGGAGAACTAAGTACCAATATACCTTGGGCACGAGCAGGTACCTACCAATATGACTTGTTGATGTACTTTTAAAGTTTATCTTGACATTGACGTCTTTTTTGAAATTCTATAAAATAGTCATATTCCATATTTAAAAAGCAACCCCAATCAAACAGTTCACATTACACTCGCGCAAGCCCTATGATACTAGGGGTTCCCAGCTCACTCAACCAGCTTACGTCACCCACATTCAACGGGGGAGAATTTCACAGAATAGACACGCTGATTATCATTCTACAGAAGCGACTAACGTTCGACCTAATTTCTGCGTACAACTACGTGTACGCTGAAAGTTTCTTGCACGACGTAATTCACGACGCCAGGTTTTACAACAGAATAAGTTTTAGGAAACTTCAGCCACATTCTACCTACTTAGTCTTCGCTTAATAATTTACGAATACATTTTTCTTTTTCTTCATGTGTTATTTTTTAAATCTAGTACAGATTAGGGTAGGTTCACATCTGACGGAAAGTACGTCGAACGTATTAACGCGTCATCAGTTATGTGTGTACGGTTGGATATTATAATATCTATTTGACTGTTTCTGCGTTACGCGGACGATACGCGGCGTATTTTCCGTCAGATGTGAACCGACCCTTTTGAACTGACTACGTCCATGCAAATGATTGCTTTATGCGGGGTTTGCACAAATCCCTAATTACTCTAAAAACGAATAAAATGAGTTAGCTTAAATAACTTCTAATAATATCAGCTATGTCAGTGAAAATCTCGTCCAAATCGGTCTAGCCGTTTCGAAGATAAGCTCAAATAAACAGAGTGAGGAACAGAAAAAAGAAGTAAAGATATGTTATAACATAACATCACGCCTGTAATCCCCGAAGCGTTAGGTAAAGGTGTACACTCAAATGCCAGTTATGTTTATGTCCGATGTAATAGGAGTTGAGCCTATTGCCATCAACCGGGCACAAATCTAGACTACGAGGCTGCGACTGAGAAATTTCTGATGGAAAAACACAATAACACTTTGCTCGACTTGGGAATCGAACCCAAGACCTCATGCTTATTTTTCTGTTATTTCATAATTGCACTTAGTAAATAGCTGATATTTTGATATTACAAACAAACACTAAATTTTTGTTTATATGTTTACATTTATTATGAGTAAATAACAAAGTTCAGTCAATTTACATTTGATAGAAAATAAGCGCCCACGACGACGTTTTAAATATTCATGATTGATTGAACAAAGTGACTTTTTTAGAGATGTCAATCCAAATTGTGATTTGAGTACGGTCGTTTCTAAAGTTAAGTTTATTAAAAAGTCAGGAGGTATTTTTGAAAAATACTTTTCTAAAAATAAATCTACATCGTGTTTTATTGGCTCACTCAGTGTGCTTTGTATCGATTATAATATCTTTTGTTATGTCACTACGTGCACCTACATATCAAAGTTCAGAATTTTCTTTTCTTTTACTTTTTGAATTTAGAACAACGTTTCAGTATGGAAGTGCAGTGTACTTCTAAGAGATTTTACAGTTATCGTAACGTATGTTCATCCCCATTATACTTATGTTATTAGAAGAAAAGTCGTTAGAGTAAGTTTAAATAAATAAATAAATTATAATTAAATTTAACGACTGCCTCGTTGGTCTAGTGGTCGCAAAGCGCGATTGCTAAACATGAAGTTTTAGGTTTTATTGCCAGGTCGGGAAAAGTATTATTGGGTTTCTCCATTTCTCAGGAGCTGCCTCGGAGTCTGGATTTGTGCCCAGTTAATGGAAATAGGCTCACCACTTATTAATATACATGGGTACACCTCTGCCAAACCCTTCGGAGATTACAGGCGAGATGTTATGTTATGTCTTTTTACACCCCTTATGTATAACTCTCATTTTGTAGAAGCGAGACATTATGAAAAAAAATAGTACTTTGTACTACACAGGCTCTAGACGTGAAGACTTGTTATTTGCTGTCAGATGTTGTTATTTATCACCATTGCCTTAAACTGTAAGTCTTCCAAAGCGTTTAAATAGATAAATAAAAATACATATCAAAGAAAAATATTCTTCCAAGAACAAATTCTTGATCGAATTCCCTTACAAAGGTACGAAGTTAATACTCCGTCAAACCACACCTACATCGTCGCACACCGATATCGTTACAAATAACACCATTACTGCTACACAACGTGTAATTACACGCGTGAGGGATGCACATAAAACGTTCTACTCTGTACAGTCACAAACATAACTCGTGTTGTGAAGACGGAATCTCAAAACTGTTAATATTTAATCTTACTACTATTATAATTGCGAATATTTGGATGAATGTATGTTATTCATTCATCCAAACATCATGCCAGAAACGCAGAAAGAAACAGAGGGAGGGCTAGAAAACGCTGCCGTTACGGTTTAGAGACGTTTATGGAAGATTGGCCAGAGAAGGCAACATACTGGGACGAGTCTGAGGCTATAGAGGAGACCTTACCTAGCAGTGGGACAATACAGGATGACAAACGTAAAAAAAAATATGAAAATAATTTGTTTTTAGAATAACGATTTTACAACCTAAAAATCACAGTATTCCACCTGCAAAATTATTATTAAAATATTGTGTATATTGTTAGAATTTATTATTGTTGTAAAATTATTTAAAAATTACGTCGTAAACGCCTTTTACGTCTGACCCAGTTACTGGGTTGTGGCGGTCAGATAGGCAGGCGCTCCATGTAAAATACTTGTACTCAGCTGCACCCGGTTAGACTGGTAGCCGACCCCAACATAGTTGGGAAAAGGCTAGGCAGATGATGATGATGAAACGCCTTTTACATCTGACTCTTGACTCAGCTTAATTAAAGCTTATTTTTCAAATTCAAATATTTATTGCTCAACACAGTACATTTAATACATTTCCAGATGTCAAGTAAATGCGCAGCCCACTGTGTTGTACCAATTTAGGCATGCAAAATTCATAATTACAGTTATATATTTTAGTTTCGTACTTCACTATAAAACCTTAAATTCAACACATCCACAAACAGATTACCTAGTTAAGTATTCTATTTATCTACGAATGCTCGTGACTGTACATTCCAACCCTGCAACGCCGGCGGGGTCTTTAAGACCGTGCGTGCCTCTAATTATGTGCGTGTCACTAACTAGTTATAACTACCCTCGCGGAAAGGGTTATGTACTATAATTTCTTGTAAGTAGCCTTATTGTTTAATAATAGTATAAAATTGAATAATTATTGTTGTTATTTGAAGTCGATTCAATTTGTTTCGTAAATGGATAATTGTTAGTGAAACACTTTTT
Source organism: Hoplodrina ambigua (assembly GCA_949774945.1). Classification (NCBI taxonomy): domain Eukaryota; kingdom Metazoa; phylum Arthropoda; class Insecta; order Lepidoptera; family Noctuidae; genus Hoplodrina; species Hoplodrina ambigua. The sequence goes on from OX458968.1 coordinate 14,170,093, forward strand.
CAATAATAACCTTTAAAACCTGTTTGAAGTTAAATATTAATTATTTAAAGTTTGATGGTAATGATGACTATATCTGTTGTAGAAAATTGTATTTTGTTTCATGGGAAAAATAAATAATATAGGGTATTTTCATCCACTGCTACTCTTGAAGGCTAGAACTAACATTGGCAACCACAAGAAAAGTCGAGCCAATAAAGGCTGATTCACACATAAGTGAAGCCCCACAGTTCCGGAACCGTCCCGGATCAGTGATACTCATTCTTTTATACATTACCTATGATCGCGCTGGAACTGACATTGAGAACACTGCACTGTGTCGTTACTGACAAGTGTAAACACTTTCACAGACAATGTACGAAAGAATAATTTATCACTGATACGGAACGGTGCCGAAACTATGACTTCACTGATAAGGGTGAATCAAGCTTTGAACTCGACGAGAAATTATTCAACTGTCTTGAATCTTACAATGAAATTATTTACATAAGTAAGCAATGAAGTAAGAAGAAACAATATTTCGTTTTCATTTCATATCAAGCAAAATACCAAACAGAGCTAAGCCAAGCTAGCCCAGTTGCCTAGAATTCCGGATTCTTCTTCTTATCGTGTGGGCAGTAAGGTCTTACGACCCCACACACCCTAGTGTCATAGTTTCTAAACCGCCTCAAGGGCCTCTGACATGGTTTGAATGGGACAGTGAGTCCAGGTTTCCTCACGATGTTTTCCTTCACCGATGCCATTCCGCGATTTTGCGATTCCGGATTTAAATTAACATTAATTAATGGGTAAAAATTAAAACATAAAATATGAGTTTTTACAGTAGAAAAGTGTATAAAATATAGTTACTTAGAGAGAATTTCATTATTTAATTACAAAACTAAAATAATACTTAAACTGAGATCACAAGTTTATCTGAGATTTTAATCTCAATTTCGAGCGTTATTACTTCATCGAGGACTCGAAACTAACTATACTCAAGTCTCAGTATAAAATTCCGTAAGCTTCAAAAGTTCTTAAGTACACATAACATACACAACATCACGCCTGTAATCATCGAAGGGTTAGGCAGAGGTGTACCCATTAGTACACCCACATTTCGCCAGTTATGTTTAAGTTTCATGTAATAGAGGGTGAGCCTATTGGCATCAATTGAGCACAAATCCTGACTACTACTTAAATTCTAGAATGAATTCAAGATTTTACTAAAACAAAATCTACAAAGAAAATTTTTAAGGTTCAATGAAAAAAAAAAGAGAAAATGTCTCATTAAAAATAAATAATAACAAAGTAGAAGCAGTAAGTCGTCTTAAGGGTAGATCGTAAAAAAAGTTTAGTTAATTACGTCCAAAATTGATGGAGTATTTAGAAAAAGTGCTCTAAAAGCTAGTAACAATTTCATTTGAGCAAATGAAAACAAATGACAGACGATAAGGCTGAGAATCGAAGTTCCTTTTTAGGGTCGCGTACTCGAAGAAAGGACCGTACTACTAACCCTCTGCTATCCGTCTGTATGTCTGTCAGCGAGCTGTATCTCATGAACCATTATAGGTTGAGAGTTGAAACGTTCAGAGAATGTATTTCGGTTCCCGCTTTAACAATAAATACGACGCGACTAAACCACTGAACCGATTTTGATAAAATTTGGTATGAGTAACTTTAAGGAAAGATAGGCTACTTTTTTATTCCGCGACTTAGTCTGCGTCTGTGATAACTGATACTGACAAGTTACGAGCAAAAGTTATTTATTTTATAATTCTACAACGTTACGGTAACAGCAAGATAAATTAAACAGAGTTAGTTTAACACTAAGTTTGTTTGTTAATTTCATAGTTAACGCAACATAACATTTACCTAGTAAACTTTCACATTTGTAGTTCAAATATAACCTTTTAAAAATTCTGGTCACGTAGGTCCACACACCCAGACAAATTTTATGACAGCTTAAAAAAATAAAACTCCTATATTGAACGAAATTATGCATCCAACGCGTCGAACCTAAAAATAATATTCTGTGATGATACTCCACTGTTTACTTTAGTAAATGGTTATAAAAGTGAGGATTTAAATATTAAAATGATATATTCTGGTACAGAGAAATCCGTTTTTGTTAACCCTTTTAAACTGCCGTGCAAGAAGCGGGAATAGAACTCATTTGTATCATGTTCAAGATGAACTATTGAGACATACTTGAAAAGAAAATTATAATATTAAATGTTCGGAAAAGTTCCGCCTCGTTGGTCTAGTGGGCGTAAGCCCGACTGCTGTGCATGAGGTCTTGGGTTCGATTTCCAGGTCGAGAAAAGTGTTATTGGGTTTTTCCATCAGGAATTTCTCAGTAGCAGCATCGAAGTCTGGATTTGTGCCCGGTAGATGGCAATAGGCTTGCCCCCTATTACATGGGACTAAAAACATAACTGGCGAAATGTGGGTGTACTAATGGGTACACCTCTGCCTAACCCTTCGGGGATTACAGGCGTGATGTTATGTATGTTCGGAAAAGTTTATTATCTTTAGTGTTTGAGTAATATATAAATTTGTTTCTTGTTTTTTTAATACGTTATTGTCTCGTCGCAGGTCAAATACCGGGGTTGCGGGACGTCTTAACAAGATACCGTGGCTACGGAACGTAAAGGGCAACAGAAGGAACAGGGTGGTTTTTTTTTTAGGTCAAAGACCTATTCTCGTATAGAGACGGCACGAACATTGATCACTACCCTTGCTCAAAGCGCATTGCTGTTATCAGACATATGTTAATCATAATTAACATACTTCTGAAATTGCCAATCCGCCACCTTACTTATGATTCTGAATCTCTGACACTAGGGTACTGCCCATACGATAAAGAATGACTTATGATTATATTTAATTTTAAGTTTCCTTACGACGTTTTCTTTCACCAATTTCAGTCATTTTTATCAACTCATCTCAACTGTCCTGCAAGCAGTGGATATGTATAACCAACTCATATCTTGTTTAAGATGAAAGCTTAACACAAACTTGAACAGAAAAACAACAAATGTACTGAGAAGCTGATATTTCTAAAGTGGAGCTAGCAACTTTGCATACTGATTCGAGAATAAGGGAAAACAGAGGATCAATCTCTTATCGTCTCGCGCAATTTGTTTGAGTCAACTGAGCGAGAAGGGTTGTTAGTACCGTCTATACTTGTGAGTTTGAAGTGTCTCTTTCTAGAGATTAAATTTTGGATCTGCCGAACGCAATAACAGTTCAGGAAAAGGTTACAGTAGACACCAGACAACTCGGCAATAGTTAATTGTGGTTGTTTGAAGAATTTTAAATTTGTAAATAAAAAAAAAACAATTTACACAAGATTATGATTTAATAGTTATTATATAAGCTACATTGTATTCACGTGTCGTTATGTATGATTCTGTATGCAAATATTGTATAAATATTGATTTTAAAAGAGTACCGACGTATGGAGTTTCTTGCCCATTCTTCTCCATACAAAACTACCTTCTGGAAGGGGCAACTAGATTCAATCCTTTCTTTGTATATGACGTTCAAAAGTGTCTTATAATGGCCTAATTGAAAAAAATGATTTGACTTTGACTTTGAATTTAAAACAAGAAGATATAAATTTCATTTTTTTTGTCTTTTTTCCTAAGTTGAAGTGAGAAGAGAAGTTTGGAATATGTGCAAGGAAAAATGATTTTTATTATGATCACATTGTGAATCATGTTGGTATATATAACTTTCTTATATTCAATTATCATCACCACTAACTGAGAGTGGAAGAAATTGTCATGAAGAAACTTTCAGGTCTATTCTGTAAAAATATATTTTAGTGAATTTTAGAGTAAGAGAGATATTTAGTAACATCAGGCAAGATGACAGCTCACCTCAAGTTCACTTTATCTCAATTCATCGAGGTATTTTTTTACAGAATGGACCGGCTAGGATTAATGACTGCTATAAAATTAATGAACACGAATTTTCACTGTTCACTTCAGAGTCCCAATTAGAAACGGTAACTCTTGCAGTAACAGATTAGGTAAACATGGTCACAAGTTATTATCGGAACGAAGTTCCTTGACGCGGATTGCTGTGAGAGTAAACTGGTAGAATTCGTCACGTAAGGAAAAGGCGTTATGTATGTCTAGGCGACTTTACTTCTCTTTCTCTTACTTCCTGCCTCTTTTTATTATTGTTGTGGGGTGTGCGTGCGAGTATCAAGATTAGAACACTAATCATTTTGCACGAAGTATTCTCGTTTGAGCACCTATGCATTGAGCACTAAAAGTTGGTGCCCAAAAAGTACCACATTAAAATATTGATTGGTGCTCAAGGTGCTCAAGGTGCTCAAATGGGAATACTCCTTTTGCACGCAGTATAACCTCAATTTTAAATACTTTTAATGCTCAATGTGCATTGAGCACTAAAAGTTGGTGCCCATCAAGTACCACATTAAAATATTGATTGGTGCTCAAGGTGCTCAAACAGGAAAACTCTTTTTGCACGCTGTATAACCTGAATTCTAAATACGTGTAAATTTTATTTAAACTTTTTTTTGTTTTAATATTATCTTGTTTCAAAACCATTTTATTCATACAGTAATTCATTGCCTCGCTATAAAATGTTACATTTCTAGGAACTTATTATTTGTTCAGGTCTGTAATTTCCAGCACTGCAAACAGTGAGAAGTTCAAGCATTTATTTGATTTAATTATTAACTTCTCATTTTATTTGCTTTACGCGGTTTATTTAACATGGGTTTAATTGAAAACGTATCGTCACGACAGCTGGTATTTGGAACCTTCTAATGATAAAATTCCACAATCGAACCGACATTGAACATTGGAGGGTTAACACCCGGAGTCTGTCTTACCTTTTCACCTTGTTATAAGTAATTAATACTCTTCAATTTTTCAATTGGTGTTTACCTTTAAGTAATTGTTACACTGTTCAAAGTTTTTAAGATGTTATTTTTTACAAGATGCTTTTTAGAAGATGTAGTGACAAAGATAGAAAATGGTATGCTTAGATGGTTCATTGGAGTCATGTTGAGAGGATGAGTGAAAGACGATTGACAAAAGGTATTTATATGGCAGAGGTGAGTGGCAACGCCGGGAGGGGTCGCCCTAGGAAAACCTACACTGACCTTATTGGTGAGGTAATTCAGAAAGGTCAGGTGCGGAGTACTCGTAACCGGCGTGCTTGTATGAACGTAGATGAGGCGAAAGGAGTATGTAAGGATCGTAGCAGGTGGCGTTCTGCGGTTTCTGCCTCCTACCTCATGGGAAAAAAGCGTGAGTTTATGTATGTATGTATGCTTGTGTAAACAATTGTTGGTGAACCAAATAAATAGATAAATAAATAATATATTTGTATCGTAATTTTGTTACGTAATTTCTATTTATCAACATCTGAGACCATATTTAATCTCTAATTAATATATTAAAGCCAAAGACATTAATTGTCGCTAACGGTATATTTAAATTCGTCATTCATCATTCTGTCTTTGTCAACTTCAAACGTTTAACAAAAATATATAACTATGTCTCAGATTTGTTTAGCACTTAATGTATTTAGTGACTTGGTGCAAACGGGTCTAAAACATGAGTGTGAGCACAGAACATGGATGGATGTTCTACTAAAAAAAACGATCACAATCTAATCTCACTCAATCTGCCTAAAATACATGTAATTTGTCAACGATTTTGACATTGATTGTCGCTGAGAAGAAATTGCGACTTTGAGAATGTTTTTGATTAGTAGAATAATAATAAGGCTTTCAGAATTAAATCGCTGTTTGAAATAACATACTGTCTAAAAATAAAATCATTAAACCTATAAATACAAACAAAATCCAGTTACATTTTCCACCAACCAATTTTTTTATTAAAACCGCAATACTGATAGCAAAACTGAAATCCGATAACATAAAAACATTAAAATCACTCTTGAATTCGATGTAGGTACCTATTGTTTTTTGGCTATATTCGGATGGTCCGACAAAGGGTCAATCCGACCCAATTAGAGATTTCTACTATTAGAGAACGACGATCGCAGTGGAGGGTTGAATGGTAGACGTGTTTCGACGTTTTTGGTCGGATAAATTAATTTGTTGGCCACACATGTATCTACTTATCTGTCTATATAATAAAAATCAATTGCCGTGGCTTGACCGTTTTGAATTCTTTTTCCTCAAAATGCAGGGATGGATTTGGAAATAATAAATTCAAAGAGGTGCAAAGTTAATCGCATCATCTACATAGTTTAAGATTAAAATAATTATAATAATTATGTCACACGCAATGCGCTTAAGTCTTGATTAATTTGTATTAGACGGGAGTCCCAAAAAAAAAAATTGTACATCAAAATTGTAATGATATCTACTAGTAAGTTACCGCAGAAAAAAAAATGTATCTATATGTTAGACCACCGTAATATTATTTTCCCCCCGGATAAAAGACATCTGACGATTGACAAATTGGCCCTTAATCAAGTCATCTTCAATGTTAGTTACTTATGTCAAATTATTATCTGTTTACGACTTGTTTACTACGTCTATAAGACATTAATTCACATAATATAAAAACGCTTTACTGCGAATGTATTTACAAAACTTTTAGCAAACGTCGAATAAAAAATATTTATTCGTAGAAAGATTGGTAACATTTATTGCGAAAAATTAATTTATAAGCTTTCAAAGGGCTAATATGTGAATAATATAGATGTCTACCTACCTACGTCTGTACATATTCAAAGATTTACATATTACAGTGATATTACTTGAAGCCCCTCAGGCGTATTATAAGATTCATATTTCGTAATAAAAGAAAATAATTTTTCGACAAAAGATATAATTTGATACATTTGTATATAAAAAGTAGGTAGTTCTTTGGCTCTCAATCAAAGTATAAATAAACATACAAATAAACGAACTGAATATTTTTGTCACTCTCATAAATTTCGCCACCGTGTTATTTGCTTAATTTGGTCAATAAAGAGATAGCTTTATACTTAGATAAAAGAAGATGAATTTTATCCAAATCGTTAAGCTATTTTCGCTTTCTCGGTCGTCAATTACGTTAAAAATAGGCCGAACAAAGAGGGCTATAAAACAAATGAAAACAAAAATACTCATTGACTCTCTTTGGCCTATTTTTAGGCTTTTGATCCTTGCCCCAAAGAATCTAAGCACAATCTAAAATTAACTTACCCCTTATTATCCGGGGGTTATTATTCTACTTACTTTTAGGAACGATCGCTACCTTATCTTAGTCTCAATCTGCCATAAATGCATAAACTAAATTTTTAGATGGTTCGGGCATGATGAGAGGATGCGGATGGGTGAAAGGCGTTCACCTATTGCCACCGACCGTGCACAAATCTACACTCCGAGGCTACAACTTAGAAATCCCTGATGACAAAATCTAGTAACCCTTTGCCCATCCCCAGCAGTCGCGCTTTTCGACCACTAGACCAATAAGGCAGTCACAAAAACACGTTTTAGTGTAAAATCGGTCGCAATATAATATATGTTCTTGGTATTTTGTTTGTTTCGCATATTAAATTCCGACAAGTAATTTTCGACATTATGCGTTATAGCAACCGATTACGTCGAAAAGGACATTTCGACTTGGAATTTAAAACACATCAAATCGGAAAATGTATTTTGATTGGTGAAGCATTTTCCTTTTTTGAATATTTTAGTAGGACAAATGGTTTGACATTCTTCACGTTTCTGAAGTCCGCGTTAACATTAAGTCCTCCTTTTAATAGACCTCTTTATTTTGAGGTTCCTGCTCGGTCCCATTCCTCTAAGTTTTTATGACCGTTTTATATAGGTTTTTGATTGCTTCTGGGCCTGCGTTAATTTATTCTTTATTGCGCCACTTTGAGTTTTCGTTTTAAGAGCGAAATTAAAATATTTTCTGTAATGACACGTGCCGGATGGGGTTCGTTAAACTCGACTCGTTTATAATTTATCTTTTTGCCTTTTTTATAATGCAAAAAGTCCATTAATTTGTAATAAAATTTCATCGATAACACTTGCAAGATCTCTTGTAACCTAGGAACATTTTCGTAGAAAATCAAAAATTTCGTCGAAAAAAAATTAAGACTTTTGGTGGGTGGTTAAAAAGTGTAAAAAGTATTGTTCGTATTTTTTAAATACCTACCAAAATTGCCCTATTAAAATGCTGCAATACCAATACCATTTACAACTTCGAAACCAATAAGACAAAAGCACATAATTTGCACATAACATAAAGCGTACAGACCCTTACTCCGCAAATCCAAGACATTTATCATGTCAGCCCTAAAGTAAGGAATTCTATTATCCCAGAAGACATACGTTCATTTGATTACGCCCAATTGAAAATCGGTGGAACGCACGTTTCAATTTCCGTCGAAAGAAATTATCGAAAAATATTCGATGTGACGATTCAAGTGTTGAATGTAGAAAGTACGCTCAACTTTGTAATTTCATTTTGAAAAAGGAATTTTGAAGGAGTTTTGTGAAATGTCAATCAAGAAGACTTTTTTTTCTTAATAGGGTACAGCATGTGGAGTGGAAAAATATGCATCATTTAAACGTTAATTAAACCTGCGTTTATACTTAACCTGTCCTGTGACGCCACGCGTGTCAATTCTATCGGTTTCATACATTTTCTTCCACGCCACGCGGAGACGAACAAATATAATAAGTCCTACACTAAAAGTATCAAACCGATAGCTATCCCACGCGTGGCGTTACGCGAGGCAGGTTAAGTATAAACGCAGCTATAGTCTATTGCTTTTCAAACCAAGTAACACTAAGCAGCACAATGTTGCTGGGAAACTACTGTTAGTTATTGGTGTGAAAAATCACTGTTTATTGTAGTACCTATACAATGTAATACATGCAAGGGATTGTGCTTTGGGGTGCATCGCTTTTGTGGAGAAATAGCATTAACATCACGCCTGTAATCCCTGAAGGGTTAGACAGAGGTGTACCCATTAGTACACCCACTTTTCGCCAGTTGTGTTACCATGGAATAGGGGGCGAGCCTATTGCCATCAATTGGGCACAAATCTAGACTCCGAGACTGTTACTGAGAAACTTCTGATGAAAAAACCCAATAACAATTTGCCTCAACCTAAAAATCGAACTTAAAACCTCATTCTCAGTAGTCGCGCTTTGCGACCACTAGACCAACGAGGCAGTTTAAATAGCATTTGCTTATAGAAAATTTTGAAGCAAATAATTAAAACATTAATTTTAAGAAGACTGGATTGCTTCAATACAAAATCACATAGATTCTACAAAACAGAACACCGTTATCAGAACCAAAGTACAAGCGTTGATAACAGTTCCGTTATATATTACGAAGCTTAAGACATCTCAAGGGAAATTTACAGAAGTCTTAATAGCTGTGAACGCATGGCAGGTTTTCGAGGTATAACGTATATTGTACAAATTTTCCTTAATCGTTTGTTTCTAACAATAAATTCTAGCCGCAGACCCAAGCTTAGTTGAGAATATCCCTCTTTATCCGCTGGTGTCATAAGAAACAAGTTAGGGATTACTTGGAGCGTATTGGTCGATGATATAAACGCGATATTAGATGCTGGTTTTACTAAGCAATACTGTGGTCTTTCTTACATGGGTCGACGAACTTTTTCGCCTATGTGTCGCGAACTTTTAGAGTGAAAGAAGGGTAACACATATAAGGTTTAGGTAGGTGTGGGTTTAGGTAGGTGTGGTTTTTGGTCAGTAAGAGTTCAGTCACCTCAGGGTGGTAGACATGCCGGGGTTGCGGAATGTCTTAACAGGATACCGTGGCCTCGGAACGTAAAGGGCAACAGAAGGAAAAGGGTGGCTTTTAGTCAGTAAAAGTCTGACAGTCATTTGATGATTTATACCTCCTAAAAAAAAGGATGGTAGACATCTATGATGATTTTCGACAACAGAAGAAAAAAATGTATATTGATCTTGCTTACAACATGGGATGATTTTTATCCCGTATATTTCCCAGTGGTATAATTAAGGCCACTGGCTTAATTCTAAAGTTTACGGAGTCAAAGTCACGGACTGAAGCTAGTACTGCCATAATTATCCCGCTTAGCAAATAGGTATATTTGAAATTTCAAGTTTTTTATTTAGTTTGAAAACGGATTCTACTACTCATGTTTTAGAATACATAATTGATTAGTGGACTGTAGTGTTGTAATAGCATAGAACCATCAATGTGTGGCTAGTGCAAATAATATTTATCAAAAATGCCGTTTATAATTTACAAGCTTCTGCCGCCGATCGTCTGCGTAGATATCAATATCACAGTAAGAGAATTTGTAATCTTTCCAGATATCATATCTTTCAAATATTTTTTTTTATTATCCTGTATTACCCGCTAGGCAAACCCCTTTTGCCGAATCTTCCATATTACAATATAATATAAACAAACCATACTTATCATAGAGAGCAAAGAGAGAGAGAGAAATAGAGAGATAATCTAAGGATAACTTTAATAAGGGCCAACGGATCATAACATACCATCACGCCTGTAATCCCTGAAAGGTTAGACAGAGGTGTACCCATTAGTACACAGACATTTCGCCAGTTATGTTTAAGTCCCATGTAATAGGGGGCGAGCCTATTGCCATCAGCCGCGCACAGATCCAAACTAAGAGGTTGCTATTGAGATCACGGCTTATACTGTTGAAATAATCACAATATCGCTTAAAAACGAATAGGTAAAGCCGATTTAAAGGTCTAATAAACCGGTAGAAGGATCAATGTGTTTCTAACAGAGGCATACCTTACCTGACACCGCAGCGGTATCCGGGAATTGGTAACGCCCACACATCCATCCTCGTTCCTAAACACAAGGCCTTCGAAACGGAGGTAATTCCGATTTGCGCCCACGCCTTTCACTGGCAAACTCATTTGCTTTTGAATTTTTTACGTAGGTACCTATTTACTTACCTAAAATTTGTGTTATAAGAAAATATTCTTGGCATACAAAAAAAGCCTAATCATATTTTGCTGAAGAAGTACGTACTAAGGTGAAATTGTTGAAATTTTCTAGATAGGATGTAAGCACTAATGTCTAGGCTCGATGTTTTTATCATACATACATACATACATAGCATCACGCCTGTAATCCCCGAAGGGTTAGGCAGAGGTGTACCCATTAGTACACCCACATTTCGCCAGTTATGTTTTTAGTCCCATGTAATAGGGGGCGAGCCTATTGCCATCAACCGGGCTCAAATCCAGAATCCGAGGCTGCTACTGAGAAATTCCTGATGGAAAAGTCATGTTTTTATCAATTTACATAATTTCAAATTGATATCTACGCGGTACCGGTAACTCAATATATTATATTGAGTTGCGTATCATTTTAACTGCCTCGTTGGTCTAGTGGTCGCAAAGCGCGACTGCTGACAACGGTCTTGGGTGCGATTCCCAGGTCGAGCAAAGTTTAATTGGATATTTTCATGAGGAATTTCTCAGTAGAAGTCTTGGAGTTTGAATTTGTGCCCAGTTGATGACAATGGCCCGCCCCCTGTTACATGTAACCTTAACATATCTGGCGAAATGTAGGTCTGTTATCGGGAACACCTCTGCCTAACCTTTCAGGAATTTCAGGCGTAATTTTGAAGTTAAAGTGACGAAAAACTAACTGAATACAAGCCTAGATCTTATCAACAAAAATTTAATTGAGTTCCATTATTACTAAGTGACTGAAATATGTCTAGACTATGTTATATAGAAAACGCGCTGTTGATATAGCTTACTCAAATTAGATTAGTACTTTCAGAGATCAATACTTTCTGGTATACAAACATTAGAAATGAAAACCTTTTAAAATTAGTTTTAGCAAAAACGAAGCAAAAATTTGTAACTTTTGACCTTCAAATTCTCTTTAACCAGAAAGGCCCCAGATATCTCTAGAACACCAAAAAGATCGCAATAATGGTAAGACAATTTAACTTTCGTATTTCTTGCGTTATTTCGATACCTTGATATTTATTGTACATAACATATAACATCACGCCTGTAATCCCCGAAGGGTTAGGCAGAGGTGTACCCATTAGTACACCCACATTTCGCCAGTTATGTTTTTAGTCCCATGTAATAAGGGGCGAGCCTATTGCCATCAACCGGGCACAAATCCAGACTCCAAGGTTGCTACTGAGAAATTCCTGATGGAAAAACCCAATAACACTTTGCCCGACCTGGGAATTGAACCCAAGACCTCATGGACAGCAGTCGCGCTTGCGACCACTAGACCAACGAGGCAGTCTATTTATTGGTACACATCGAATGCGTGACACCACAATCGCGTTTTAACATACACCTAGAACCTATCATGGTTCCCAAAAACTAACATTAACTTTTACAGCTCTTTTATAGTTCAGCTTTTATTTCACCAACTTTCCTGGTCACGGATTGGCTGTTAACGGTACAATGCGACAAAAGGCTCAAGGGAAAATAAAATTCGAAGACGTTCAAGAAATTCTTAAATTAGATTTGTTTCTTAGTGCGGTGTTAAAGGCTATCTGGCACTTTGCTTTGATAGTACGGGTTACAATCATAAAGTTACGACGAGTAGAAGTACCGTGTGAAGGAAGATAGGTCTTGTTGATTGTCGTCTAGAGTCCGTTTTGATTTGTAATTTTATTTAAAGAGTTTGCTCCCTGCTTGTTTTTTTTTTACCCGTTTTAAGTTATATCTTTGGTTATTGATCTGCTCCCGTGGTTCGTAGCGTGATGTTATATAGCCTAAACTATTCGTCATGAATCTGTCTATCATATGGACATAAGATACATAACATCACGCCTGTAATCCCCGAAGGGTTAGGCAGAGGTGGGTACACCTCTGCCTTAATATTAAAACACCCACATTTCGCCAGTTATATTTAAGTCCCATGTAAAAGGGAACAAGCCTATTGCCATCAACGGGGCACAAATCCAGACTCCGAGGCTGCTACTGAGAAATTCCTGATGGGAAAACCCAATAACACTGCCCAACCAAGACCTTATGCTCAGTAGTCGCGCTTTGCGACCACTAGACCAACGAGGCAGTTAACAAAACTATGCATAGAGAAAGATACATTCTTATAAATTTTCTTGGACATTCTTAAAATTTTGATTTTGACTTTGACTTTATTCATTAGTGTGTTCTTAATGACTCGACAGTCGCAAGTGTTACTACTAAGTTTGATTAAAAAGTGTTTAAGTCTCGATTGCCAATGCTGAGTAAGCTCCTTGGTCAAGCTTAGCGTGATTAAGTGTTACTCTCATTAGAACGAGAATCTTACCGGCAGGACTATTCTGTTAAAACTCTCTCGGTTAATTTAAGTGAAGTGAGCTTGAGGCGAGTTGTCGTCTTGATGATAGCTCGCTTCAAACTCACTTCAATTAAATTCCACAAAATATTTTTTTTACAGAATAGACCGGTTGATAGCTCTTAATTTTTTGTTATTTTATGTGTACATTATATTATGTACTTTCTAAAGTTTATCTTAGACATCACTGTCATCGTTCCGTGCCTCGGAAAACACGTTTAGTTCTTTGACAGTCATTATTAGTTGTCAGAAACCCGTCTGACAGCCAGTCTTACCAGGGGGATCTTATTACCTAGTTACTGGGTTGTGGAGGCCAGATAGGCAGTCGCTCCATTTAAAATACTGGTATTCAGCTGCATCCAGTTAGACGGGAAGCCGACCTCAACATAGTTGGGAAAAGGCTAGGGAGATTGATTGGATTTTTATTGTTGAAAGATGAATCCAGTATATCCCCTATGCCTGTGACACCTTTAAATGTTAAAAAATGTGTTTGTTCTAGATTTGCAAATATCAAATTATAAAGTTATTTAAAAAAATACATATACGGAGATTCTTGCTCATTATATTCCGTACGTTTAAGAGTGTCCTTAATGATCTAATTGAAATAAATTATTTGACTTTGACTTAAATGTGAACTGAAATAATTGATTTTGATTACAGATCACAATGGATATTGACTGTGAATGAGTACAGAACGATTATTGTATTGAGTGTTCACAGGTTCCGTACAAGGTAGTAGTGTGCACAATATGTGCCCATATTGTGTACCTACTAAGGTAGGTATTTGTATAGCTCCTTCTTAAAACTAAAAATATAATTTGGAAGAAATATCTAATAGTGATAATGTTATCTAAAGAATTAGACTTATGCTAGATCGATTTTTTAATTAGAAATACCCGTTTCGCACATTATATTTAATTAGATTGAAGGCTATATGAATATTAATACCAATTGTCTGAAATTATTGCTAAAGTGGAATAGAATTGCATTTGAAATTTGAAAGTCGAATATAATACGTTTTCAAAAATGACAAATATTTATTGTTATTTTTTTTTATGTATGGGCATAATTTTTCATTCTATAAAAGTTAGAAAATTAATCATTTAACTTAAAGCTATATTTATAACGTAGGTAGGTATAAATTTCATTAAAAATTTAAGGCTTTTTTCTCCTCTAAGAACTTATTAAAATGTGATATGTCATTTAATTCGTTAATAAATTAACGTTCATTAGTATTGTAATAGGTATCTACGTTATTATTAGGTTACTTTTTGCCACCGTTTCAGTAAATTGTATATCGTACAAAAATTACCGACATTCCGACGGAATTTTAAGTACCTACTGTCGAATTATTTTAATTGTTATCATGATTTACAAGAAAATATAATTTCGTCTTCCTCTCAAAAATATTGCAAACACCCACACTATACAAATAGCCACAATTTTGAATAAAAATGTAATTCTGACGTAACAGAATCTACATAAAAATTCAATAAGACGACAAATTCCGTCTCGAGACAACCAAAAATGTCAACCAAAAGTAAAAATCATAAAATTACTTACATTCACCGTGTCTCGACTCCCGCGGGAACGAACAAAATCACTCGAACTCACTATTTACACAACACACAAGTTTAAACACACTGAATCAATTGGAAAACACTGCACTCGACGTCACTCCGTCCACCCGTCAACATACAACACCGTGTCTATATTTTGGCAATTTTTTCCTTACGCACGTGTTTCGTTAAGGATCGCGCCGAACCGAGGCTTTCAAACGTTCGGGGTATACTGAAACGTGCGGGCCGGGCCGTGTGCTCGCTTACTTCTGTCTCTTTCTCCCGCGTCAGTTTGGAGGTTGCTCGCATCTACTGTCTCGCTCCCACACTCTGAAAGTGTACGGAGAGTACTCGTAATACGTATAGGTCAATATGAAAGCTCCTCGGGTGCTGGAAGCTGCAGTTAGGGTGGATATGTTAAAGGATTTTGTTAGGATATGTCAAGTTATGTCACAGAAGGAGTTGAGTTCTGGGAATTTGATTAGAACTCGTATTTCGTAGTTCCGTACACTATTTTGTTTGTGATTTGTATTTTTGTTTATTTATTTTTTTAAGTATTGGGGGTAGAAAATATTGGTTGTTGGGTTTTTAATGTTATACTAAAACTCAAGTAACCCTAAAATTGTATGCTATATCATAACTTAGTTAAACAAGCTCGTGACTATTTTACTATGTTTATAAGTAATTTGTAATTTTATTAAAACGATAAAAATCTCAAATAAATAGTTTTTAAATTACTCAAATATAGAATAGAGTATTGGGTAATCTTTACAATTTTTCACGGCATTGAATAAATATTAAAAATAAAATGACATTCTTTAATCAAACTCAAAATAATTTCATTCAAATATACCATTTCATAGATACTTTAGAAAGGTCAAGGAGTTAGTCAGAAAGTTGAAACTAGTTGCTCGTTTCATACAGTATGTTCAAACCATGAAAAAAAAAACATAATTTCCCGCGCCACTAAATTTTAACTTCATCCAAAGCACGTACATTCATACCCCCTACATCCAAACATACAGTCCCACTTCCACCATCTCAATTTGCCCACCCTACTCAATCCGGCTCGTATCAACGACTGCACGCATGCGTACAACAAACGTCTCTTCGAAGGTTCGTCACACACCCCTGAAAATTAATTATTCCAAACACTAAACTGTAACTGTTTCTCAGATACATTTTTCTTTATGTCCTTTGATGGTTGTGGTCTTAATAAATAATAGTTTTTCATCACGACTTAATTTTTTCGTGGGGTAAGCAGAGGTACACGTACACTATATTTCAAGTTCTGTTATAAGTTTCATGTTTGACAACATGTGAACATGATGTAACTTTAAATATATTTTTACCATGAATTCCTAATTTGTAATATAAATTATTTTTGTGTGTTATTATACAGTAGTTTTTTTATAGAAGGTACATTGTATTCACATGTAATTACGTATGACTATGTATACAAATAATAACATTGTAAAACATTGATTTTAAAAGAGTACGTATGGAGTTTCTTGCCCATTCTTCTCCATACAAAACTACATTTTGGAAGGGGCAACTAGATTCAATTCTATTTTTTTTTTCATGTAATGACGTTCAAAAGTGCCTTATAGTGGCATAATTGAAATAAATGATTTGACTTTGACTTTGACTTTGACAAACCTACTATCATTTTCCGGGCATGATAATACTAGCTATACCTCGCGGTTTCACTTGCTTTAAATTACGTCTTTTACTAAGCTTCCGTGGGTCGTGATGTAAGATATTAAATTAATTAGTTAAAAGGTACTCCTATAGCAATGATCTAGCAAATACATAGGAAATTTTTAATCTAGTTTTAGATCTCTGGAACTATCAGACGGCTTGGATTTTATTTTGTATCCATGAACTAGATTCATGAGGAACAGTATAGGCTACATAACATCACGATACGACCCAAGGGACCAGAGCAGTGATTTAATGATGGGCCTGTTGGTCTAGTGGTTAGCGGCCCTGACTGCTAAGCCGGACATCGTGGGTTCGATTCCCACCCAGGACAAACTTTGTGTGATGAGCATGATTGTTAGTTATGTGTCTGGGTGTGATTTATCTATAATATGTATGTATTTATAAATTATATAAGTATGTATATCAGTTGTCTGGTTAACATAACACAAGCTCTGCTTAGGTTGGGGTCGTGTGTGAAGTTGTCCCAAGATATTTATTTATTTTATTTTTTATTTAATGCGGGTGAAAAAACAGGCGTATGAAGTTCTTGGCTGAAGTTAGTATCCGATAAAAAGTAATACTAAAGCAAGACTTAAACTTTTTATCAGCACAATATCCTGGTCCTCAAGTAGTGGTAGCAGTACCCATAGCGGTCAGTACTGCTACTCAACGACAACCCAAGTTGCTGGTCGCAAACCAAGTACTTAAACGGCTGGTCGCTAAAACTTTCGATGTTATTACAAACTTTTATTTAGCTTGCATTGTTCGTATGTAAGTTGTCCTCACAAAATTTTGCAAACCATTTTTTGACCATTTCTTGGTATCCGATTGAGCTGAAATTTTGCGTATACCTTTAGTTCTGATGACAATACAATGTCCAATACTCAATATTGTATTAATTTTAAATTAAAGATTGTTTTAAATTTTTTTTTATAATTATTTTTCCATCTGATAACATAGGTAATTTAATGCAAATGAAAAAATCCGAATCCGACCTGTCTAATAAAAAAATATCTTCAAATTTCATCATAGACATTTAAGAAATGTACCTACCTCAGCTGCTACGACGCTCCCCAAGACACCTACAGAAATTCCTTCTATTCCAGCCTAAATACTGGAAGATGTCAAAATGAATCTTAAATCTCTCCTTACTATGTATCTCGCCCTTCAAAGGTAAATGAACCGAGATAAGGAATTAAATACTCCATCTTTGATCGAAACAGTGGCGCTAAGATTCAAATATCCAAAACAAGTCCTTTTTTAGGATACCGTACTCGAATGGCCAACCGAACTCTATTAGTAAGCCTCTGCTGCTCGTCCGTCCGTCTGTCTTTCATCGGGCTGTATGACATTAACCTTTACAGGTAGCGAGTTAATATTTTTACAGATTGTGTATGTTTATTGCCGCTATAACAAGGTACATATTATAAAGAGAAATGCTAGTACAACAAATCTTAACTAATATTATAAAGTGAAAAGTTTAGTTGTAGTTTTGTACTTGTGTACACTTCATTTTATTTATGTAAAATTTTGAGAACTTTTTCTTTTTGTCTTTTATTTTGTTGTTTTACGCTCGTTCAATAACTTGCACCTACCGTGTTATCTCTTCATCACCATCGGTTGACTGTCAGAGAATGCCCAAGGCATTAAGTCCGCCTTTATACTTTTGTTGCATTAAGTTTAAATAAATAAATAACATATCTTAGATAACATCACGCTATGACGCGCGATGGAGCGGAGCTGTAATCATAGACCTAACTTAACGCCGGTGAAATCTTAGGATATTGTTAGTAATAAAAATAGAATAAAAAAATGGGCCTTACTCATTCAAGAAATTTGTTCTTTTTTTTATTTGTATGTAGTGTTAAATATTTGTGTAAGGAACCCAGTATGCGAGTTCAACACGAATTCTTCGTAGCCAGTTTTTGACTAATTGAAAACAAAATTGAACCAGATGATCCTTTACAAAAAGTTAATTCATTATTGTTTATTTTGTTTTTGCCCCACCTTCTTTTGGCGGTGGGGGAGTTTCAGTGTTACCAAGTACTTTTTAATTTTTTTCTCCTTTTTAATAACGTTGAAGTGTCGAAGAATTTTTTTTTTGTTGTTACAAATAATTAATTTAGGGTGGATGCCTTCGTTAATGGGAATGGGACATTGATTTTGGGGTGTTTGAATTTCGAATTTGATATTTTTATTTCGAAAAAAATAAATAAGGGGTTATTTATTTTCTCAGACTATGTGGTACGTGAAACAAGACACTTTTTTATGTACTCCCTACTGAAGTCTGCCTCGTAGGTCTAGTGGTCGCAAAGTCCGACTGCTGACTCCGGTCTTGGGTTCGATTCCCAAGTCGGGAAAAGTTTATTGGGTTTTTCTAAAAAAAAATTCTCAGTAACAGCCTCGGAGTCTGGATTTGTGCCCAGTTGATGGCATTAGGCTCGCCCCGTATAATATGGGACTTAAACATAACTGGCAAAATGTGGGTGACCTAAGGGTTAGGTACACCTCTGTCTAACCCATCGTGGAGAACAGGCGTGATGTTATGATAAATACTAAGTCTTAGTTCCAGATTCCGTTTAGCACATGCCTTAAAACGTTTCATTATACGCAAACACGTGCAGACATCATTTTAATCGAGAGAGATCGATCATCGTCGCAAATGAGTCATTGTTGCGAGTATAATTAAAACACCCGGCTCTGTCCAATCACTGTTTCCGTCATCTATCATGTTCGGGCATCGATTATTTATTATAGGTGCTACACGTGTGGGGATTTTGAGAGGAAAATCGTAATATCCTCGGCGATTGATTGGCAGGAAAAAGGTGGATTATAATAGTGGTTTGGAAGGCACTTGACTATATCTTAGAAGGTTATTGTTCATTTATCAGAAATCTGAAAAGGGGTCATTGTACTCAACATTATGAACAACTACGATTATCAAATGTCTTGCGGTGTACCGTATGATAATCGGCGCTTCACCGCCTACCGCAGCGGTGCGCGGTGCCATGTCAAAATGCTTCACAACACGATCATATTGTATGGAACAGCTGATTTTTATTTTTGGTCACATCGGTAGTGAAAGTTGTTTATAATGAGAAGTACAATGACCTCTTTTCAGGTTTTTCCCAGTATAGTTTATACTATGAATTATCTTAGATAGATCTTAAATGATAATATAGACTGGCTTGTTGGTTTAGTAGTCGAAAAGCTCGACTGTTGCGTATGAAGTCTTGGGGCATTATGTATTATTGGTCTTTTCTATAAGGAAATTTCTCAGTAGCAGCCCCCAGTCTCGCCCCTTATTACATGGGACTTAAACATAACTGGCGAAATGTGGATGTACTATTTAGTACAACTCTGCCTAACCCTTCGGGGATTACAGGCGTGATGTTACAAAAAACTTTACCTTTTCTTAAATATTAAGTCAAATAAATAGGTTAATTAATCAACAATTCGAATTGTCTCTCTTCTTCCTTATTATTCTTCATTATTATCAAATGATTTACAAACAAAAAACATTGATTGATCAACAATGTACCTTGTCATCCGTCTTGTCGTTTCATCAAAGAAGAGGGATGGAGGTAATATTATTTTATTTACCTCATTTAAATTAATATAATAAGATGTTTCTCTTTTAGAGAGATTTGTTAAATGATGGTAAATGCTACAGGGTGGTTTAAATGTTTTGCTTATTGATGTCAAATGGCTGCGATTTTGTAATACGTACGTTTATTATTTTTAACCGTCTTTAGAATATTTTTTTTAGGGGTTCTTTTTTTCCTTTTAAGATGCGGATCCCTAAAAAGTCGAAGCTAAACTTTTCTGTGTTCGAGTTAAACAAGTGCGCGCTAAATTTTATATAATAATATGTACGTTTGTATGATTGACCACGTATTTTTAAATAAACAAAAAATCTTGCAATGATTCCTTTGTTTTGGATAAAGGTGGCCTTTAACTTTTCGAACAGTAGGCACAAGTGTCATCAAAATTGCTAGCGGTTTTCGTATCTTTCTGAGTATTCACCGAGTTCATTAAAAAAAAAAGAAAAAAATCTAGTAAATATTATTTAGAGAAACGTTTGTTTGGCTAGATTTAAAGCAAGGAACCCTAAAAAGTATGCTACAACCTAGCACCAGAACAGACGCATCTTTAACAGCTATAAATCAGTCCACCAATCCGAACACTCACGTTCCACGGTCCCACAAAACTGCAAATTTAGCATCACAATAATCTCAGATTACTTTACGATGTTGCTAAGAACATAGCTCTTATCATTGAAAATTCTACGCTGAGATAATATTTTGGTAAATAAAACAGAGAATGATTTAATTCAAGAGCCAACGGCGTGGAATACTAATTTTCTTCGCGAGAAACAGGTATAAACGAGGTTCATTGATGCTGTAAGTTACGGTGGAGACGAGAGTAACGATGCTTTTCTTTAGTACTTGTTTGGAATTAAAATTTTTGAGCAACATAATTTCTCTGTGTTGTTTGGAGATGAGGTTTTTGTGCTTTTTATTTTACGTAGCGTGTCGATGGCAGTTTATATTGATAAGGTTAGATTTTGATCAGTAGCGTTCATCAATTCTTGGAGCGTTCAAGCACGTTATCATGACAGAAAACTAATTTCCGTTATTAAAAACGTTTATAATCTATACGCAATTTGTCAAAAATACCTCCAAATAACCTATTTTTTTTTTATTATCGCTGAGATGAGATTAGGTTTAGATTTTTATGTTGAATTAGTAGAATTGGCTTCTAAACATTTTCCAACACCGAAGTCCAAGATAAACTTAAAAAGTATATAAGGAGAGAAAAAAAAATCAAACCCGCAACCTCACGCAAACGAGACATGCTCTTTAACCACTATGCCATTACCTCAATTGCTAATTAAAATTATGACTACATTAAATAAAACCACATGCTTACATAAACTCACGCCTTTTTCCCATGGAGGTAGGCAGAAACTACAGAACGCCACCTGCTACGATCCTTACATACTTCTTTCACCTCATTTACGTTCATACATCTCGTCATACAAGCACACCGGTTACGAGTACTCCGCACCTGACCTTTCTGAAGAACCACACCAATAAGGTCAGTGTAAAATAAAAAAAAAACAGACCTTAATATTACAATAAAATAACACAAACTTAGATTTTAGTTCAAAAACACAAAAACAAATCTTATTTCGTTAACAAATTAATATCAATAAACTTACCTCCAAATATTACTTCCAAATTGTACAGACTAACTAACCGTCATTTGTTTTCAATATCAAAGCGTAATGTTATTCAATAAGACTTCGTAACAATTTACCTTTATTGCTTTGAATAAATATAATGTAAATCAGGTTTTATTTTCTGTAAATGCTTCTTATTATTCAGGCCGCATGATTTCAGGGGACACTGTAATTAGACTCCCGTAAGTATCATTGTCAGTGATTGTCAATTGTTCTGACTGCCTCATTGGTCTAGTGGTCGCAAGCGCGACTGCTGTGCGTGAGGTCTTGGGTTCGATTCCCAAGTCGGGCAAAGTGTTATTGGGTTTTTCTATCAGGAATTTCTCAGTAGCAGCCTCGGAGTCTGGATTTGTGCCCGGTTATTGGCAATAGGCTCGCCCCCTATTACATGGGACTTAAACATAATTGGCGAAATGTGGGTGTACTAATGGGTACACCTCGGCCTAACCCTTCGGGGATTACAGGCGTAACAGCACGAGCGGTTGGCAATCAGACTCGACCGAGGAAAGTTCAGGCGCAGAACCAACAGCTTTCCGTGCTTTCCCAAGCTCGGGGGCATCACAACATTAACTTCCAAACTCCGAGGCTGTTACTGAGAAATTCCTGATGGAAAAACCCAATAACACTTTGCCCTACCTGGGAATCGAACCCAAGACCTCATGCACAGCAGTCGCGCTTGCGACCACTAGACCAATGAGGCAGTCAAAACACAAAAAAAAAATCTCTTTCTTTCCTTGCACGGACCCCTTACTCTGTAAACTTGATTCCCAACCTTCGGTACCCCAAACATGATACACAACAACCATAAAATCTGACCCAAAAATCCACTGACACCTAAACATAAAAATCTGCACAAAAAACAAAAGTCATTCACATCTGCGACGCAAACAAAACTGTCCCACTTCTTGGCAAAGAGTCTCAAAGTGTGACTCTGAATGGATAGCCAAGTTTCAACTGTATATGATATGTTGTTTTCTGATACAGAATGTGTACAGTGAAACAAACTTTGAAAGTACTTTGGTGTCATCGCGTTTGGTTTGTTCTTTTGTGGACAGCTTATAACTGGTGTAAATGGTTTTTATTCATCAAGACTGTGCTGAGTCTTTTTAGGATTATTTATATTTTTACGACACTAAAGCTAACTTAATGCTTTTTCCAATTTTGATATTCAAGATAAATAGAAAGTGCAGTAACTGCCTTCCTGGTCTAGTGGTCGCAAAGCGCGACTGCTGAGCTTGTATCTTGGGTTCAATGCTCACTTCGGGCAAAGTGTTATTGGAATTTCCCGTCAGGAATTTCTGTGTAACAAACGGATGTGAAAAATGGATTATCTAGAACCGTCGACTCGAAGAGAAGAAGAAGAAGACTGATTAAAAACCGGTGTTCCCGTGTGGTCATCCCGGAAGTGCCTACGCTTTCCGCGATCCCCGACTGGTCACCATATTAGATCCTGACCTAACCCAACACCACTTCTATCTTTTGTATCCTCATGTTATACGAATAAAATAAATTATATCTTTTAATCATATCATTAAATTTTGTCCCATGCAAGCTTATCTTATTCCAAAAACGGTTCATATTTTCTTCACTATGAATAGTAAAAAAGTTTGTGGTAACTACTAAAAATAGAAAACATTCCCGACTTCCTGATTGCCGCGGAAAGAATAGACAATTTGAATATAGAATCAGTTTTGACTTATAAAAAGTTGCTCGTACTTTGTCACCTCATTTATTTTGCGTGTATTTTATTTGTTTCATTAATTCAAATGGCCATTCAATGGCCTCAACCACAAGCATAATAAAATTACTTCTTTGTTTTCAGAAAGATCACGCCTGTAATCCCCGAAGGGTTAGTCAGACGTGTACCCGTTAGTACACCCACTTTTTGTCAGTTATGTTTAATTTCCATGTACCTAAAAGGGGCAAGCCTATTGCCATCAACCGGGCACAAATCTAGACTCCGAGGCTGTTACTAAACCCAATAACACTTTGCCCGACCTGGCAATCGAACCCACGACCTCATGCTCAGAAGTCGTGCTTTGCGACCACTAGACCTATCTAGAGATAGTTCCTATCCCATTTACAATAATAGTGTAGATGTGATAATTTCATACTAATTTCCGTATCTGCTCCACATTGATCTTATTTCCCATTACAGTCCTTATTCTGCTTAAGGGAAATTCGTTAGTAGAATCGGTTAAGGAAAAAATTATCATGAATAAATTGTTCCAAGTAATTTCCCGAAGGTAAGACGATTTTGATGCAAGCTTGCTAAGCCTGAGGGCCTTTGAAAACGAGCGGAGATTTTTGAGAATGACATTTAATTTTGATGGTTTATTAAGACCTTGCCGCTTTGTTCCTGAATAGGTAACTAAGAGACGACTGATGCGTTCGACGTCACATCGCAAATATTGACGACCTGAAGTGTTTGGCAATTTTGAACTTTATTGTAACAGTTAAAAGTTTATTCGGTTATGAAGTCAGCTTTTGTTTAATTAATTTTATTGTTATCTGCTTAGTTATCATTACTGCTGTTAGTAATTCATAAAAATCACACTTAATTTGCCGCCAGTAGGTAAGTACTGTGAAAGTTACGTGCCAAAGTAACCAGGCTGAAAGATTTTATTCTAAAAATCACTGACGAAACGCCTTTTAAAATAAGAATAAGAATAGGCCTTGTGTTGACGGCTGTCATGCCAAAAAAAAAATAGATATTAAATAAAATAGTAGATATTCAAATATAATAATATGGTTGAAAAATATGCAAAGTTTAAAAGATTAATACACCTTTCAATCACAAGTAGAAAATCACAAGACATACATACATACATAAACTCACGCCTTTTCCCCATGGGGGTAGGCAGAAACTACAGAACGCTTGCTACGATCCTCACATACTCCTTTCGGCTCATCTACGTTCATACATCTCGTCGTGCAAGCACGCCGGTTACGAGTACTCCGCACCTGACCTTTCTGAAAGACCTCACCAATAAGGTCAGTGTATTATAAAGGCATACATAATCAAATAAAAAGAATAAAATTAATAGAATAGAATAGATTAATAGTATAGAAGAATAGAGTTAATATTTGCATCTGCTATGTACCACAATTCCGTATTGGTCCTTCAGTAATACGGACGCGGCTGTATGAACGCTGAATACAAATCAGGCGTGATCCTCAAGAGTATGGATTTACTGGATTTTAAAATTATCTTAGAGTTACCATGTATTTTTGTTGTAAGATTCTGCGGGATAGCAGTGGTAAAGGAAATTGATGCTTCGTGTGTGCACGACTGATTCTGCGTATTTATCGTGATTAATGAACAAGGAAAATATAATTTAAAAAATTAAAAACCACGACAGCAAAAATACACGTATCTGTACTTTGTTTACTCGTCAGATTTTTTATTTCGACATTTTTTATATATTTATAAATCTACTTGTAAAATTCTAGACGATAAACAAAGACACGATCAGATTCATTAAAAATAATAATTGAGGCTGGTATTAATTTACGTTTTAAAGTGACTACACAGGATTCTATTTATTTTTAGCTAGCCTATGTAACTCGGAACAATGCAAGAATTGTAACGATATCCCATACATCTAAATCGGTTCAAGCGTTTAAAACTTATGGTGGAATAAAGAATCTCACATACATACATACATACATTAACCCTGAACACATAACACTCCTTTTTTTTGGGCCGTCGTGTAAAAAATAAGAAGGGAAATAGTGGGATTGGAAGTAGAAAACTTCCGAATGGATTTTACTTTTATGTTTTTTTTTTTCTCCAAATTTATCCTGTTTAGTGTGAGTTCACATATACAAACCAGCCAGACCCGGAACAACTATCTGTATGACATACAAATATTTGTTTCGTGCAGGAAACGAACTCGCTACACGCAGCGCAGCAGCCGATCGCTCAGCCACTCCGCCAATCCGCGGTAACTGTCATTAACTAGGACGAAGTAGCGAACTGCCTTATTAGTCTAGTGGTTGTTAGCACGACTACTGAGCATGAGGTCTTGGGTTTGATTACCAGATAGGGCAAAGTGTTATTGGGTTTTTCCATCTAGAATTTCTGAGTAACAGCCTCAGAGCCAGCTAGCCAGCCAGTCTTTACATAACAATGACATAGATTAATCTCTAAAACTCGCAAAATATGGTTCAAAAGTTAAATTATGCGTAGACAGACAAAGTAAAAGCTAGGCTGTAGATTTTCATTCTATTCTAACAATCAAAATAAAGAGAATTCCATTAACAAAGCTATCTAGACTAAAATATTTTTAAAGTTAAATGGAATAATCTTGATTAGAAAACCAAGTTTATCTAAGACAGCGGTTCTTAACCTTCAAGTATTGAAGGACCATTGATTGTCAATATTTATTTATTTTAAAGCTGCGGCTGCCTCGTCGGTCTAGTGGTCGCAAGCGCGACTGCTGTGCATGAGGTCTTGGGTTCGATTCCCAGGTCGGGCAAAGTGTTATTGGGTTTTCCATCAGGAATTTCTCAGTAGCAGCCTCGGAGGCTGGATTTATGCCCGGTTGATGGCAATAGGCTCGCTCTCTATTATATGGGACTAAAAACATAACTGGCGAAATGTGGGTGTACTAATGGGTACACCTCTGCCTAACACTTCGGGGATTACAGGCGTGATGTTATGTTACGTTATTTATTTTAAAACTTACGTTTATCGTTACAATAAAACCAATTGCAAAAGTGTACATTTCTAAACTGTTATCCTATGTTATTACTAACTCATTTTTATACCTAAATTTTTGTAACTGTTTATTGTTTTTTTTTTGTGTTTTTGCGAAAATGTTTGTCTTCCCAGGTCGGGTAAGTGTTATGATCGGGTTTTTCCATTAGAAATTTCTCAATAGCAGCATCTGAGTCTCGATTTGTGCTCGGTTAGTAATAATAGGCTCGCCCCCTATTACATGGGACTAAAACATAACTGGCAAAATGTGGGTGTACTAATGGGTAGGCACGCCTCTACCTAACCTTCCAGGGATTACAGGCGTGATGTTATATTTGTCTTGCCATGGACCACCAGTTGTTTAGCGGTAATTTATTGGTAAGGGTATTGTATAGGTAAGCAAAACACATATATAATTACTTATAAGCAAGAGTATTTATTGTGTGTTGTCCCTAGTCGCGTCATCGACTCGTTGTTATTTGAACATTTATGATGACGTTGCGTACTTTTGGTGTTTTGAGATACAGCCAGAGGTCCGCGGACCACAGATTAAGAACCACTGATCAAAGAGATGGGGAGTTTAAGAATTGTTATCCAATTCAAAAGTCATGATAACTTTTCATTCTTCAAGAAGATTATTATTTAAACATTTATTCTGTATAAATAATTGACGGGCCTGTTGGTCTAGTGGTTAGTGGCCCTGACTGCTAAGCCGGAGGTCGTGGGTTCGATTCCCACCCAGGACAAACTTTGTGTGATGAGCATGATTGTTGGTTCTGTGTCTGGGTGTGATTTATCTATAATATGTATGTATTTATAAATTATATAAGTATGTTTATCAGTTGTCTGGTTACCATAACACAAGCTCTGCTTAGCTTGGGATCAGATAGCCGTGTGTGAGTTGTCCCAAGATATTTATTTATTTATTAGATATTTATTATAATAGTCGGCTGCTTCGTTGGTCCAGTGGTCGCAAAGCGACTGCTGAGCAGAACCAGGTCGGACAAAGTGTTATTTGACTATAACATCACGTCCGTAATCCCTGTAGGGTTAGGCAGAGGTGTACCAACTCATTAGTACACCTTCGTCAGTTATGTTTAAATTCTATGTATTAGGGGGCGAGCCTATTTCCATCAACCAGGCACAAATTTAGACTCCGAAGCTGCTACTGAGAAATTCCTGATGATAAAACCCGATTACATTTTGCCGGACTTGGGCATTGAACCCAAGACCTCATGATCAGCAGTTGCGCTTTGCGACCACTAGAACAACGAGGCAGTCATAAGCACTTATCTCTTCAAAATATCTACATAGAAATACTCGTACCGAAGAAAGTTCTTTTACTCTGTTTGTCGGTCCAAGGGACAGTTTCGTCCTATACAAACACTGAAGAATACTGAGGTAATCAAATCACTGCAAATGTTTAGTGTTAGTTCAGACCTTTCTAAGAGGTCCAAAAATATCGAATGTAGGTCAATACATTGAGTAACTCAATCGTTGAGAAAAGTTCCAAGGACTCAGATTTTTTTTGAGGAAGGGAAATGAAACGTCATTGTAATGTGAGAATTGATAATTAACTAAATTACCTCACAAATAAAGTTGAAAATTGCATAATTTCGTATAAGATGATAAATACTCAGCGGAATTATTATGTCTTTCACGCAATTTTATACTCTATTCGTAAAGTTTTTAGTTTATTATCAATAAGCTTAAACTCTTGGCCTCGTCCGCATAAATGTCCTCGGATTCAGATGAAGAATTCGAGGAATAAAAAGTAGCTCATGTCCTTCGTTGGGGTTCAAACTTGCCTCGCACCAAATTTCATCAAAATCTGTTCATTGACTTAGTCGTGTAAGCGTAACAAACATACAGAGTTACTTTCGCTTTCGCGGATTAGTTAATGAGTACTGCTGAATACCTATTTCTTCTTGGTCTGCGCTCAACGTAAAGTACAAATAAGCGAGTATTCGGTTCGGCATTTCCAATACATCGTAATCAAAGATTGTACTGAAAATGCCAAGCCGGATAAACCGGTAAACTGTATGTCATCACCATCAATTTAAGATCAATATATTTCGAGCAAGGCAAGACTGGAAGTGTCGTATAGGAAAGACTAGAGCTGTGAACGTCTCCTCGTTTAAGACGATGAAAAGGCTAAAGTTAATCGCTCAATATAACAGTACGTCTACGACACAGTAAATACGAGTAATTTGCCATTCAAGTGAGGGCTTTATATTGTGCGCGTTTAAATATTTTTTAAAATGACAGCATAAAAGGTAGGCTTACCAGCGTCAGGCTGACAGGTAATAGGACCGGTTCTGCTATAATGAGCAATAATCATAAGGCTGAGATAAGTAGACGTTACTAAACACAGGCTTTGACTAAGCATTATTTCTGTCACCATCGCACAACTGTCAAACTGCTAATGCAAGACAGAGACGAAAACCCAAGACAAAGTTATCTCTCACAATATTTTTCTAACACTACTGTTTTCTGTATTTAGATTAAAATAATAATACCAGCCTAGTAATATCCCACGGCAAGGTAAAGGCTTCTTCTCAAGCAGAGAAGGCACGAGCATTGGTCAGCGTGCTTGCTCAAGGTGGATTGGCAATTTCAGACTTTTATTAAGTCCAGGTTTCCTCAAGATGTTTTCCTTCATCGATGTCAGTGATGTCTAAGATACTGTGGAAGTATGAAAAACAGTGTGTTAAGTTTCTCATCTTTCGTTGAAAAAGGAGGATCCTCCGACCAGACGGGTGTTAAAGTCTGGTGGGCTACTGCCCGACGACGATCGTTGTCAAGATTTTACATTATGCCAACGTTGCGCTGAACTTTGATTGCGCTGTGTAGGAAATTGTCAGCTGTTGTGCGTATTTTCTGCAATAGATGTCGCTATAGTAATCGCGTGCCCGGTAGCAAACCAATGAGAAGCACCCCACCTTAACCACTGGGATATCACGACAATCTTCCCTAACCGACTCTTAATTGTATTTAATGTAACCAAATTAATTTAAAAGTCAGGTTCAAATTGGGCTCAAAATCAATATCAACTCAAAACTCGACAGCTCCATACACTCATTAAGCGAGAAGTTCAACAACAACATAATTTGTTTGTGTATTACTTTCCGGAGCAAACATTGAGTCGTTTGAATCGCAATAATGTTGCTTCGCTACTCTTTATTACACATGGTATTACCCGCGAGAGGGTAGTACTACAAGTAATTCTGGGGCTATGAGAGTGTGGAGAAGTTAGGAGTGTTTTTGGGGTTTCGAGAATTTCGTTATTTGTTTTTGAGCCTTCTTCTAAGGGCGAAAGAGATGACAATAGTTCACATCGTGGTAATTATATAAGCTAGTCACTGTATAGTTCAATGTAATTCCAAAGAATTGATGGTCTGAAACCCCCGTGATTTGGAAAGTACGTGAAGCCGTTTGCCTCTCTTCGGTTGTGTCGGATTATCGTCCCATTAAACTATTAGAGTGAGGAAAGAGCTCACACTTGTGTACTATTAATATCTACTACGTACTTGACTAGTCGTTGAGATTGGCGTGACCGAAATTCGTTTGGGAGGATATTATTATTAGCCAAGCATTCAAGGCTGACTGTTCAGAGTAGGCCGGATATACGTTTAAGTACAGTAATTCGTTGAAAATATTTAAAGGCAATAAATACAATCATGTTATGAAATCCTATCATGCATGAGGTTGTGTGTTCCGAACAGGGCATGGACAAGTATCAATGTGACTTTTTAAAAACATAATGTACTTTCCAAGTTTATCTTGGATTTCATTGACGTCGGTAAAGAAAAACATCATGAGGAAACCTGGACTTGTAATTAATATAAAACTTAAATCGCCAATCCGCCTTAAGTAAGCATAGTGTTTAATGCTCATTGCCTTTTCTGTATGAGAAGATGTATTTGCCTTGCAGTAGGATAATAGACTGATAATAATATAAAATACAATTCATTTCATTCATTGATCATTGTGTTTACAATATGATTGTGTTTAAATCTGCTAGTCTAAAGCATCATAGTAAGTAAAAAAATAAAAAGAAGATTCCTGATGGTACTTCTTCTATTTCAAATTATACAGTTTTATAATACAAGAGATGCCTTGAAAAAGTTGCTTAGTTTATGAACGACGTATTAAAGCGTCACGAAGAACAAATACACAGAATAGGAGCATTTAGGCTTCATTTACATAAACTACGTCTCTAATTCCTGACATTATTTAAGTCTAGATAAACAAAAGATCTAGAACAATGAAGAAACCTTGAAAATTAATTGACATCCTCTCAAAATTAAGTTTGATGTTTATATTAAAACAGCGCGCAGATGTCACAGTCGAAGTTGGTATAAATAAGCAAATCTTTATTTTCGAGATAAAAGATCATGGGATTCTAATTTAGCACTTATATCCTTTGTAATTATGAGAGATAGAATTTGGAACAGATGCTGGTGTTGCAGTTCTGTAAAAATCTACTTTGGTGAAGTGACCTTGAAGTGAATTGTCAATCTCAAGAAGAAGGAACATGGTGGTTTTTTTGTCAGTAAAAGTCTGACAGTCCCTTCCGCCCCACCCAGGGCGGAGGGAGACATTTGATGATTTTTCCCACCAAAAAAAAAGGGTAAGTAGATGTTAGATATTTAATTTTACAGAACACACCGTCAATTATCACATTTTATGCAACTAAAAAAATCTTAGGTTCTTTTTGAAGTGAAAACTTCTTTAGCGGCGTTGAGCACTTTTTCTGTAATGGGTATAAAATCTTAAACTCGCGTCAGGACACGTGACCTGATCGACAAAGCGTAAGACGGATGGAGAGTAGACAGCTATCCCCTCTCTACGGCGCGGCGAAAATGTATGCCTGGGCCTACTGTTTCGTTTAGGCAGCGCAGGGCGCTTGAGCGAATGTTCGTGTATAACTTTTTAATGTAAAATAATTGTAATAGTTTTAAAGTGTTAAATTTTTAATGTAATATAAATTGTCATGTTTGTGTACGATAGCGCAATAAATGAATATTGTATTCTACCACATAAATGATAGTACTTTTATACTGATAAAGCAATTGGTGCA
Organism: Hoplodrina ambigua; assembly: GCA_949774945.1. Taxonomy (NCBI): domain Eukaryota; kingdom Metazoa; phylum Arthropoda; class Insecta; order Lepidoptera; family Noctuidae; genus Hoplodrina; species Hoplodrina ambigua. Next base: position 14,201,690 of record OX458968.1, read on the forward strand.
AAGTTATTCCCTAACCATTCCAAAATATCAAACATGCTCAACGTTAATAATCAAGTTTTCACTTCTGCCGGCACTCCCGGAGTGCAACCCGTCTTTTTTTTTTTCAAACACGATCTCTATTCTTTATAAATATAGACGCCCACATTCTTTATCATTCGAAGGTAAAGTTTGGCATATTACTAACTTTGAATAATAAAGATTCATAATTCAAACTTAGTTAAAAGCTTTAAATATTAAGGAAAATAAAATTTACATGCCTAAAATTTGTTATTCTGGATCTTTTGGCATGTAAGAGTACATCTAAAAATAATTCCTAATTATCATAACGGCACGAGCCCTCTCCACTCTCAAAATCCAAATTTTCATATCACTGCGAGCTAACACAACAAACGACGCCTCAGATTGCACAGTTTATTTCATCTCAGTCGACAAGTCATGTCATATTTACACTTGCCTATGTGAGGTGAGAACTGAGGTATGGTTCCAGTGATAGAGATTATAAAAAGCTTTTTTACAAAAAAATATCACCGCCTTCAAAAATCACAAAATAAAAAATAACTTTAGCTTGGAAGTCGGCGGCTTTGGTTTTGTTTCTTGTTATGTAGGTATTGCCACCGACTTCGAAGCTAAAGTTATTTTTTATTTTGTGATTTTTGAAGGCGGTGATATTTTTTTGTAAAAAAGCTTTTTATTTTTCACTTTTTAGTGCTTGTTTGTTAATGTTTGAAATCCTTACATAAAGCCCTTTCAAACAATACCACACACGATATATTTAATTTTGGAAAGTGGTAGGAGGGGGGTTGACGTACCCCCTCCCCACTTCTTTTAGTCAGTCATCGACTACACGTATAAACAAAGCAATTTTTCTTGTTACGGCGGTTCTGCTGTGATTTTACAAGGAGTTCCGTTCCATATCTCCAAAGTTCATCATCAGATCATGACAATATTCCTATGGGACCTATTCGCGACTATACTCTTTCAAACAAAAAAAAAATCATCCAAATCGATTCGTAATTGGCGGAGTAATCGTTGAACAAACACATAAAAAAAAAAAAAAAACATACGCGTCGAATTGAGAACCTCCTTCTTTTTGAAGTCGGTTGAAAACATAGCTACGATTATATTTTGTTGATTGTACTTATAACTTTGTCCTGCAGTTGAATTTTAACAGTCCGGTAAATACTATATGGTCATTACTTTGACTATATAATGTTCTGTGAATTTATTTTCGGCAAAGGTATACATTCAGCTGTCAGTAGGTATAAAGATAAGAACTTTTAAGAAAGAGTGTCATACTTGAAACAAAATACAAATGTTACCTTCAACAAAAAGCAATCCTCTTAGGCAAATTATTTGTGGCAAATCTACGTTAGTCTGTCTTTAAGAATTTTTACTCAGTAAGCGACATATTTAATAAGAGTCAGAAAAATTAATACGTTCACAATATTTACCCTCAGACATCAATAATAATATATTTTTTTCTGTAATTTAAAATATAATTTCACTAATAATGTTATACATTTCCGAATTGTTATGACTACAATAATATTGGGTTAAGTTTTTTAAATAAGTAATAAACCAAATGTTTGCATGGCACATTATTATGACGAAGTGTTCTGGATCTGTAAATATTTATGTTAAGACCGAAATTGAACCAACACCTTTTGCGAATAAATTGAAATTGATTGTTTGATTGATTTTTTAGGGGAACTAGGTAGGTCTAAAACCAAGGCGGCTTTTCAAACGGTTCCATTAATAACTCCAAAGTTTTATTTATTTCACCTCAATTTCACCCATGACGGAACAGAGAGGGTTTAGGGTGAGAGGTGGATTTCAAGGTTGCACTTCGCTTTACTCTTAAAAATCTTCGCTAGCAAAGACGCCCCACGAAAACCGCCCAGCCAAATGCGAACAGGCGCGAATACCGCGTTGATAGAATTCTTTATACCTTTCCCTGAGCCTCTATTTTGAATTACTCTAGATATTACGCCCTCGCGGCATAATGTGGTGTTATACTGGTGTGTATACGATATTTATATTGCTAAGATGTTTAATAATATTAGATATTATCTTGTTTTACGACCACGATCTCGTTTTATGATTGCGAGATGGGTGGGAGGCGTAAAACTAATTGGAAGTGGTTTGAAATGAGATGGGATAAAGGATGTGTTATGGTTTCATTTTTTTTTTAGACATTGTGTTATTGGATTAATTATTGTTTAGATCTTAGCTATAACTTGCTGTTCCACACTTTACGTTTATGGTTACTGCTCCGCTCCTGTGGGTCGTAGCGTGATGCCTTAACCTATATTAAGTTAAGCCTATATTATTCCGTAGGAATTTGGCTATCATATAGAGAAATATTTTTTCAATTCGACTGATGCTTCCAGAGATTTGCGTGTTTAAACAAACATCCAAAAAATACTCTTAGCTTTATTATTATTTTATACTAGCTTCTGCCCGCGACTTCGTCCGCGTCAAAGTTGATAACTCCACACAAACTTTGGACCGCCATTTCATACCTACTCTTTGGGAAATGGGTAATATATTTTGAAAAATCTTTACTTAGCGGACGTCTACTAACTAACATAAACTACCTCCCTGCGAAATTTCCGAGATTTCGTGATGAGCGAGTGAACTTTCGCTTTTGTATATTTATTTAAGGTATATTTAGATTACCTCTTTCCAAAATATTATGAAGTGGTATCAAAATTGACTTATTTTTCGATCCCAAACCATTGAAACGCAAGTTTAATACACTACTGGTTTAATACTGTACCTCATATTGTAGCTTCGATTATTTAGATATTGGATTCGATAGAGCAACTGAAATCAGAATCTGACTTTCGTGTTTTTGAAAGAAAGTATGAGCAAAACCCTGTAAACATAGACTTATTTGAAGTCTAAGCAAAGTTTAACCGTTTTAAATCACGATTTATCGATGATTTTAAATATTATCTTTTTTAGGGTTCCGTACCTCAGTCGGCAAATACGGAACCCTTATAGAATCACTTTGTTGTCCGTCTGTTTTTCTGTAAAGACTCTTTTCTAAGGAACGCGTGGAGGTCAAGCTTAAATTAAAATGAAATACTCAGGTCTCGGGCACGCCGCACTCGCGGCGGTAAGACCCCTCTTTGAGGAGTGGCTGGAGGTGCGCCACGGCGTCTTCGCGTTTCGCTTGACGCAGGTCCTCACCGGACGCGATTGTTTCGGGAGGTTCCTGTGTTGGATTCAGCGGAAGGAAACGCCCGGGTGTCACCACTGTGTAGACCGCCTGTAAGACACGGCAGAGCATACGGTGTAGATTTACCCCGCCTGGACAGAGCACCGCCATGTCCTCTCGCGTCCGGGCCCTGGTTCAGGCCATGCTCCGGAGCGAGAGGGAATGGGAAGCAGTAACCTTCTTCTGCGAAGCAGTAATGCTAACGAAGAAGGAGGCGAAACACGTGAAGAGAGGACATCCTCCACCTCACGCCCCAGCCACCGCGGGAGACCCCCAGGGCATCGGATGTTGCGAGACGTCATCCAGCTACCGTAGGCGCAGGCTTACGGGCGGCGAGTGATGGGTAGCTCGTCGTCCAATCAAGGACCAGGTCCAGCTCAACAGCGCGTTTTGTTCCACGCGCGTTTCATATAGCTGGCAGCACAAAAGAGCTGTCAGCACAGGGACAGGGCCCCGACAGGGCCAAACGCCTGCCTGAGTCGCGGGAAGTCTTAACAGGATACCGTGGCCCCGGAACGCAAAGGGCAACAGAAGAAACAGGGTGGTTTTTTAGTCAGTAAAAGTCTGACAGTCCCTTCCGCCCCACCCAGAGCAGAAGGACTCATATGATGATTATCAATACCCAAAAAAAAAACTTTGGTCTGCAGCCGTGAAAATTTTTTATTATTATATACGCAAACTAAAGATAAGGACGTTTATGGCGCATATTTTGACGCTCGCTAGGGAATCAAAACCAAATATAAAGGAAACTTCCCGTTGACTTAGAATCATGAAAGGCAAGAAGCAATGCAATGTAGACATAATAATTACTTTTTATGCGATTATTATTAACCTTTTTTTCTGTTGTGTTAAATATTGTATGGTGTAACTGCAATACTTTTCTGGCCCAGTTGTGCCCAAGTGTTCCACAGGCGCTGTAGTAAGTGGGCCATCATATAAAAGGAACACCACACTTGCCCTGAGTATCTGCGGCATCTATAACTCCTCATTTGGCTAGGTTACGTTTGCAGCGGCTTACATGAGTGCGCAGTCCATTAAGCGCTTTCCATATAGGCCACTAAAAATCTCAACAGAGTGCCATGTTTGGTGGAAGTTGTGTGATGGTGGGTGTCGACCTGGTCCTGTATGGCCTGTGTGCAATGTATCTAACCTTCGAATGAAAGGTGGTGCAATTCCAGCCTATGGGAAAAGCTTATTGAGCAGTTAGTTTCAGGCAGCCTCGATATAATTTTACACGTCTCGTTAAGGATGATATTGCTTTTTGTTCAATGACACACAGAACACACATTCACCAGCAGAAGGAGCATAAAGACGTAACAGTTATGCGAAAAACATCGGGTGCTGCTCCCTAGTTGGTAGAAATAAGGTGTCGTAGCAGATGATTTTTTGATTGGTGTTGTGGCAATGTAGGTATATAAAAAGTTAGTGCTCTGTCCAATATAACATCAGGGTACTTAGGCATCTTCTAATACTCTACGTAACTTCCTCGCCACGAAATACTAAGTGTCCTGTTGGCGAATCTATTGTAAAGATGGAAAAATTCATGTCTTGCAGCACAGCCGCGGTAATAAGTAACCTAAAAAATGTAATGTCATTTAGAAATTGATTTTAAAGCGTGGGGAATATGAATGTTATGAATACTATTTACGGTGCCTACAAAAAAAAACTCTTCCTGCGATCACAGTAGCTTCATCAAATCAAGTACCCAGAAAGCTTGAAGTCTGCGAGACATTCTCCGACAGGAGAATTACTGCAACAGATTTTTTAATTGATTTTGGTGCACTTCCGGTTGTTGCCAAATTCTTTCTATTTAGCCATTGAAATAGAAGTATTCTTTTTATTTAGCCATTGAAATAGAAGTATTCTTTTTAGTACCTAATCACTCATCGTACACTAAGATCTTTTTATGAAATAATTCGGAAGCGCAACGAAAGGAATAGTAATTACTACTCCGTAAAAAAATAACACTCGCCAATCCTTGCTAATTTATCGTCCGCTGGTACTCCAGTAGTATACTTGGCAGTATAATATTGTTGTGCTATGATTGGCTTAGCTAAGCCCAGGTAATAAAACATTGTATACTTAAAATGTTTGCAGATAGGCTGCCCGTCACTTGTTGAGTGTTGAGTAGCTCCTTGTAGTTATAGCGTAATGATTTTGATTTCAGAGAATAAATTATAACTAATACCTAACTGTAGTATTGTATGTAACGTTGGTATCGTTTTATAGCAATCCAGCAGTAAAATGATTAAGAATAATAGCGATAATGCGATAACCCTTACCTACACACATTAGTTATGTTTAATCCCATGTAATATGGGGCGAGCCTATTGCCATCAACCGGGCACAAATCCAGACTCCGAGGTTGCTATTATGAAATTTCTGTTGGAAAAATCCAATAACACTTTGCCCGACCTGGGAATCGAACCCAAGACCTCATGCTTTGCAGTCGTGCAAACAGGCAAAAGTTCTAAAGCTGCTGATTTATGTGTTGTGTAACTATGTATAGATATTATTTTCTACATTAACATTTAAAAATACGTTAATAAATCAAAGTTGTAGTAGAAACATGCACTCCTGCTTTTATTTTTTATTTTTTTGTTAGGAAATCTCACAAATAATCAAACAACATTCAAAACAATATTAGAAAAAAACACAAAAAGAAAAGCTGACTCTGTGGACCGAACTTCCGCCAACAGTTTCGCAAGGCGGTCGTAGAACCGTTAAGCAATTTGCTTCGATGACAAATGACTTCAAATAGCCGTTCTAGTTTTCCGTTATTCACTACTTAGCTCCTTGCAGATATAGCGTGATAATAATTAGTTTAGAACTTCAGTCTGCACCTATTTAAAATATTGTAACATTTTGTCACTGAGATTTGCATAAAAATATGAACATAATGCAACATAGCTCACCCCCCAAAGCCAATAGCGTGATAATTTATAGCCTATGTTCTAATTTGGAAAATGTGAAATATTGATACAAAATTTCAACAGAATCTATCCGGCAGTATTCGTGTGATGCTCTAACTAACATACAGACAACCAGACAAACAGACAAAAATTCTAAAAAAAATATTTTCGGCATCAGAATCACTCCCCGACCTCATAACATTAACTCTTTTTCAAAAATATTTAATGTACAGTTTTGACGTCTCTACGATTTTATTATATGTATAGATTATGTAGATATAGTTTATGTATTTAGTTTTTTTTTTCATTTTAAAGTCAAATTATTTAATTCAATTAGAACATAAAGGGACGCAATTTAATTAAAAAGTAGTAATAAATAGCAATTCATTAATCAAGTTACGTTTCAATCGAAGACGTCCATCTGTTTCTAAAAAAACTTTTACTATATTTGACTACCCCGGAAAGCTATCCCTTTTATTGCCTGTACCTAATTTCTATCATCTCACACTAGGCACTGTTTCTTTTTAAATGAAAATTAGAAGGAACATTTTATCAATGTGCAAAACCACTTCAGCATTTTTTAAGCTTAAAAAAGCAGCTTAAAAGTAACATTTCATATAAAAACAAAAAGTTTTTCTTATCCTCGGCAAGGAGCATCGGACACCTTAACGAGATTTTGTTTATCCGACCTTCTTTTCTCTTTCTTTGGATATGAATTGTGCATTTTAATTTACGACGCCTTTTATAATTTTCCTTTATTTTTATACAAGACTAGCCTCTGCCTCGTTGGTGTAGCGGTCGCATAGCGCGACTCTTGAGCATTAGGTTTTGGGTTCGATTTTCAGGTTAGGTAAAGTGTTATTGGGTGTTTCTGTAAGGAATTTCTCAGCAGCAGCCTCGGAGTCTGAATTTGTGCCCGTTTGATAGCAATAAGCCTTTTATATGAGACTTAAACATAACTGGCGAAATGTGGGTGTACTAATGGGTACACATCCCTGCCTAACCCTTTAGGGATTGCAGGCGTGATGTTATGTTATATTGGCAGGTAGTAAACAGGCTTGAAGTATTTCTATAGTACACGAATCTAAATGCCTGAAAAACTATCAATATATTGTCAGATTTCTAGTTCATTGCTTTCCGGATACAATAAAAATCCATTTCATTCAATCACAACTTACATCCAAAGAATTACAAGTCTATAAAGTCCAATCTTACATCATCATTCTAGGTATATGAAATTATAAAAGTTTTGCTTGTTTATTACTTTTTGTATGACCTAATATGTATACACACATATATGGTTCATTTTAGCATGGCTGAAATGAGAATAGAATAGGTGCAGGAAAATGACTGGTGGACGGGACATCAATAAATCATCGACATCTCTCAAAGATAAAATTTTTCGTTGATTAGTTAAAAAAAAAGAATCGCTATTGCTATCTTAAAAGTTTTCGATTTCCCTTTTACCAATAGTATTGTATTGTGCTAAAAATGCCACAAAGCCTTATTTCTACTATTCAATTTTATGTTTGCTTTTTAGCTTGGTTTTTTTTATGTTATTCTAATTTAAGTAAGTTGGTTCTGCCAAAGTAAGTTAACAAATAAACTTTAAATATGCCAAAGGTTTTATAGATACTACTATCTAGCAATAATAGTCGAATGTACATCCAAAAGTTTTCCTTAGGATTTAAAAAATATTATAATTTAAAATTAACGTAACATCACGCCTGTTATCCCCGAAGGGTTAGGCAGAGGTGTACCCAATCAGTACACCCACATTTCGCCAGTTATGTTTTTAGTCACATGTAATAGGGGGCGAGCCTATTGCCATCAACCGGGCACAAAACCAGACTCCGAGACTGCTACTGAGAAATTCCTGATGGAAAAACCCAATAACACTTTGCCCGACCTGGGAATCGAACCCAAGACCTCATGCACAGCAGTCGCGCTTGCGACCACTAGACCAACGAGGCAGTCAATCAAAAATCTTTTTCGAAATTAGGAGAAATTTAAAGTGTATACGTTCATTTTATCAGAACAAAACCCAATTAACATTGTTATAAACATTGATTGCGGTATTGCCACCAAAAAAAAGGAATTCCGCACCGAATCATAGCCGAAATATGAGCCAATAAAAACTCCATTCAATGAACGTTTTGTGAAACTACAACAATTTCGCACAGCCCTAGGAGCGGACATTGATTGATGTACGCAGTTGTTAACAACGTTCTGCGATCTCGATAAGGTTGTTACTTCAGCGTTTTTAGATTATGTTTCGTTTTTTTTTTCTGTACGCGAGGAAATTGCATGCATGACAGTTTTTTGTGTGTTGGAGTGCTTCTTACATTATATAAATTGTGTGGGGAAAAATAAATCGTTTGTGTAGCGATATTTTTTTTATTTTATAGTCTAAGATTTTTTTCGCATCGTTCAAGGACATAGGGTCGTGTTTGTAATGAAACTTTTTGTAAAATTAATGTTTTGTTTAAAGAATAAGATGTGTAATTATAACTTCAAAAAATATAAAAGTAGGTATTTTATTTTCCAGTTTTATTTTGTTTAGGGCGCGCCTATGCTGGCAGTGGATGTTTTTCAGTTTATATTATGATGCTGACATTTTAATATAATTTGCTTTCCTGAAATTGTTCAAGGACAGGTCTTATGTATTTCTAATGTAACTTTTTATAATAAAAATGTAATGTTTAAAACAATAAGAAGTGCTATTTAAAATCTCAAAAAGCATTAAAGTAGATATTCCTTATTTTGGTTTTCAAGTCTAATATAATATTTTCTGTAAGTTTCAAAGATCTTATTTGTAATGAATCTTTTTATATGCACGAATTCAACATTTTACTTAAAGATTAAAACGTGCAATTTAAACCTTAGAAAGCAGTAACGTGGGTAAATTTCCTTTTAATCTTTAATCCAAAAAAGAAAAGAGAAACAACACTTCATTAAAATTTTATTTCCACACTACCATTATTTACTTAGAACGTTCCAGCACCGCTATAAAACAAACATGAGACCCAATAGAGGTTTAGCGGTTTTAAATCTAAAGTGCTGGCAAATTAATCGAATTCCTAAGAGAAGAAAATGTTCCACGGAAAATTCCTAGAGATTTTTCCTCTACATACACTTTGAGCTCTGAGGCGGAATTTTGGGTTCCTTTATTACCTACCGACGCCGTGACGAGCTGTTTACGACCTTACCCTCTAACAACTTACGTGGGAATCTACAAAATATTACGATACATACTTTTGTTTTTTTGTTTATTTCTAAAACGACATGTTTTATGAACATCTTCCTTATATTACGTCACAAAAACAGTAATGCCAACCGATTATTGTGTACACTGCGGGGTAAAAGCCTCTTCTCATACAGAGAAGGTACGAGCATTGATCACAACGCTTGCACAAGATTGGTGATTTCGGATTTATATTATCTGGAACTTACATAATTATATGTCAGGTCAGGTGCGGAGTACTCGTAACTGGCTTGCTTGTATGACGAGATGTATGAACGTAGATGAGGCGAAAAGAGGTATGTAGGGATCGTAGCAGGTGGCGTTCTGTGGTTTCTGCCTACCCCCATGGGAAAAAGGCGTGAGTTGATGTATGTATGTATGTACATAATTATATAGAACGGTAATTTAAGCGAAAGAACTGCTTTAGTTGAGTGTAGTACTTGAAGATGAAGATAAACAATTTTTACTAGTGTATCAACTCTTTGAAAAATGAATCTACTGTTCCATACAAAAGTGCACAAACACGGTCTATCAAAATCTATGGAGCTACACTATACTTATAATAATTCTATGTCTCAACCTCCTAATGAAATACTTATTTCCCCATTCTGACGGGTTCATGCATACGCTGTTTTTTTGTTTTTTTTTTTTATTTATTTTATTGGTTCACCAACAATTGTTTACACTGGTACTATGCTTAATATAATATGTAAATGATACAACCATATAGTGCAACAATCACTTACAGGTAAACTCCGCATGCATAGAGAGTTGTACAAAAGTAAATAATAAAAAGAAAAGTGATCTTAACTTAGAACATAATCTAGGTAACCCTATTTAACGAAGACATATTTCGTTACATAGTTGTTTTGATTAGCTGACAGGATTTTTAACAACCAATCATAGGAGCTTCCGCACGCTTGATAATTTATCACATAATTTTCTTGTATGAGAAACTGGGGTTACTTAATTCAGGTTTCAGAAAGACCAAAAAAGTAAGTCTTAAATGTGCGAACATTTTTCTTTATTAGATGTTGTTTGTCCCTAGATTTATAATCGGGATATGAGGTCAGATGCTGAACAAAACAAGATTATATTTAAGCGACACGGTTGAAAAGATTCACGGGCTTAAGAACCAGTACCAGTAACGTTCTTCAATACTAACATTTTAGAGAAGAAAGATTTGATTGTTTGTTTGCATTGAATAGGCTCCGAAACTACTGAACCGATTTGAAAAATTCTTTCATTGTTGGGAAAGTATACTGTCCTTGGGTGACATAGGCTATATATTTCACTGTTGAGAAGCTACGCTATCCCCGGGTGACGTAACCTATATTATATTTAAAAAATAAGGGGTCCGTAAGAAAAATCACGTGAACGAAGTCGCAGGAAGTGTGCTAGTAAAAATATAATATTTTTTTCTTTTTTATTTAGCATTTTTTGTAACGATAAATTTTTCAGAATAGATAGTTAAATAATCCCTAGCTGTTAGGGATTAAAAGCTCACCACAAGCTCATAATGATCACCTTTTTGTATTCATGGGGAAATCCTTATAGTTACCCTCTGTCTGGGGATAACGGAGGGTTGTGTCTGATTCTTACCGACTAAAACCCCATGGTTCCTACTGCTACCATGAGTGGGTAGCCCGGTATTCGTATGACGTATGATCCGCGCCATCGACCGGTATTGGACCGCCATTGGCAAGTCCCTGCACCATGCGCGGCCTGTCCTGCGACCGTACATTTTCCTAAAGAAAACGCACGGAACACCGTGCACCGCCATCACAGGCCTATGTCTGGTCGAGCTGCGAACGTCCCCAAGTTCGCCAGTCGCTGGCCCCTTAAGCTTACATCACTTTTTAATGTGGGAGATTTTTACAGCATATAGCGGCAGGTACGGTACGTATTATTTTCATAATCACCATCTTAACGTTCATACATCTCATCATACAAGCACGCCGGTTACGAGTACTGCGCACCTGACCTTTATGAAGAACCTCACCAATAAGGTCAGTGTAGGTCTTTCGAGGGCGACCCCTCCCTGCGTTGCCACTCACCTCTGCCATGTACTTTTGTTAATTGTCTTTCACTCATCCTCTCAACTTGGCCGAACCATCTAAGCACACCCTTCACGACATCTAAGCATACTTTATAATGTGTATGAGAAGTAGAAAACTGTTTCATACTATCATCAGGCTAGCCCAAAGTCAAACGATATCAAACTCCAATAAAGGTACCTATTTCTTTTCAGGAACTCGGGCAAAAACTCAAAGGGCAAAACAATGTGGGGATTTTATTTATTTTTATGTTTACCCTGTTTGTTTGTCCCACGGCAAAGGCAAAAGCTAAATAAGTAGTGGCATAAGCCCACGTGGATCGGCTCGAAGTCACCTAAATCCTTCCTCTTCAATAGACTTATAACACGTGTAGGAAGACAAAGGAACTGATAGTGGCTTTATTTTGCTTTGGTTGTTGAGTAATGAAAATTATTTATATTTTTAAAAGGTTTCTAGGCTAATAACATTGTTATGAAAACAATACACAGCTACATTGCTAATTACAAGACTCCACCGATAGACGCAGATTAAAGGATCAGAACATAGTTTAAATTAACTCAAAATTAGAGAAGAAAAAAAAATATAGACACATTTTAATACATTTGACTGCCTCGTTGGTCTAGTGATCGCAAGGGCGACTGCTGTGCACGAGGTCATGGGTTCAATTCCCAGGTCGGGCAAAGTGTTATTGGGTTTTTCCATCAGGAATTTTTCAGTAGCAGCCTCGGAGTCTGGATTTGTGCCCGGTTGATGGCAATAGGCTCGCCCCCTATTACCCCCCCCCCCCCTAGTCCCATGGGACTAAAAACATAACTGGCGAAATGTGGGTTTACTAAAGGGTACACCTATGCCAAACCCGGGGATCATTCATACTATGATGATAATTTTATGAGCTCACCTCAAACCATGAAATAAAAATTATAGTATGTATGATGTATAAAAAAAAGATGCTCAAAAATTGGACACGTTTATTTCGAGTTAATTTTTTGACATAAGATTAGATGAAAACTTCTTTATTTTATAATAATTTAATTTATAATAATTTAATTTAATTTTTTATAAACTTTAATATTAATAAAACACGTAATTATGTGTTATAGGTATTGTCTGCGCATGGCCATTATTGCAGACACAAACGAAGTCGTGGATTAAAAAGTCGCTTAAAACATATCCAGATCACAAAATAATAGGTATTCTTTTAATTCGATCGCTTCAGCGCAGACCAAACAGACAGACGGACAAACAGAGTAATATACACATTTATAATATTAACGTGGAATTTTCCTTAATCATAGATATTTCCTTAAGGAAAATGTCATATTATAGAAATCCGGATTTGTCTAAAATAACCAATTTAAATCAAGATAGTTAATATTTGTCGTTCCTTTTTGTTGTAATAATAATAATAATAAATATCTTGGGACAACTCACACACGGCTATCTGATCCCAAGCTAAGCAGAGCTTGTGTTATGGTAACCAGACAACTGATATACATACTTATATAATACATACATATTATAGATAAATCACACCCAGACACAGAACTAACAATCATGCTCATCACACAAAGTTTGTCCTGGGTGGGAATCGAACCCACGACCTCCGGCTTAGCAGTCAGGGCCACTAACCACTAGACCAACAGGCCCGTTTGTTTTAATAAAAGTGGAAAATTGATAAAAGAATAAGTTTCTATTTCAAACAATGAGAAAGCACTAGATTTTAGTGTTGGAATATTTAATCTAAGGGAAAAATGTACCTAGAATTCTTTTAAAAAACATTCAGGTGCCCGACATTTAACATGTAAATTGCTTGAGACCTCACGAAATCCGCGTTATGCATCTCGTAGGATGCAGCAAACGTGTCGCACGGGAGAAACCGCGGGTACGTAGTAGTTCAGAATTTGTAGTAAGATTTTTACATCTCAGTTTTAGGGTTCCGCAGCCAAATGGCAAAAAATGGAACCCTTTTGGATTCGTCATGTCTGTCTTTCCGTCCGTATGTCACAGCCACTTTTTTCCGAAACTATAAGAACTTTAATGTTGAAACTTGGTATTGATGTATTCTGCGAATCGCATTAAGCTTTTCACACAAAAATGGAAAAAAAAAAACAATATTGGGGGTAAAATATAAAATTTTGGGGGTTCCCCATAGTTAAAACTGAAACTCAAATCCCCCCCTGTAACTTCAAAAATAAGAGAACGATGGTCTAAACGAGATCTAGTAAGTAGTTTTATTTAATACGTCATAAATCGTAAACCGCAATTTACACTACCACGGAACCCTTCATGGGCGAGTCCGACTCGCATTTGGCCACTTTATTGGTTTTGCATTTCTTCTGAAAATCCTTCTCTTTTCCAAAAATGTTTCAAGATTTTTGCCAATTTGAAGATATGCCTTCACAATATGTTATATTAATTCAAAGGATCCGTATTTCCTTATCGTAAATGTAATAGAGTACATATTTGTATGACGATACGTTGATTATGCTTGTCTTTATCAGCATATTTTTCTTGATTACTTATTGGACTCATCTGGTTGTCTGTTATGAGTATCGTTATCATAATGTTGTTACGTGAATGTCGTAAAGTATAAGCCGCCAATACACATGGTGGTTACTTGCACAGAAATGTGCAAGTAACTTGCATAAAAGTATGCAAGTAACTTGCGTGAAAATATGTATGTTACTTGCACGAAAGTGACACTTGTATACTTTTGAGCAAATTTTTCTTTACTTGCACAAGGCTGTTTGTGCATACTCATGGTAAATCGATAGTTAGCCAACGGAACGCAAGATACTTGCACGCTTTTTTGCTGTCGTGTTTAAGTCCCATGTAATAGGGGGCGAGCCTATTGCCATCAACCGGGCACAAATCTAGACTCCGAATCTACTGAGAAATTCCTGATAGGAAAACCCAATAACATTTTGCCCGATCTGGATATCGAATCCAACACTTCATGCTAAGCAGTCGTGCTTTACGACCACTAGACCAACGAGGCAGTCAAAACAATGAGCAATGAACAATCAAAACTAAATAGCCATTACTCAGTAATCTATTTTCTCACCACCGCTTGTACATTATACTTTTTAATCAACTGCGTTGACAAAAGCCGAAGTTCACGCAGGCAGAGTCGCGTGTAAAAGGTGTCAGAAATAAATCTTACCAACCAAAAATAAATAGCCATTCAATAAAAATCTCGCCTCGCCACCGCTTGTCCCGGTACATTTGGGCACACAAGTGTTGAGGCACCCGCTTTCTTCGCCTATAATCGAATCCCTTTGTTGTAACGAAAAAAATCCTTACTCAATTTCGAAGGAAAGGCTTTGAAGTTTAACTTGAGTATTTTTTTTTTCTTTGCACACACACGGCGTTTGAAGATTTCTTTTTTTTTTACATTTCCTAATCATCTTCTTTGAGTGATGGATTGTGATCCTTCTATTGCGGAATATTAATTAAGATTTCATTTGGTTTTGCACCTTTAATTTTAGGGAGTTTTTTTTTTCTGATTTAAATAAAATAATTAATTTAACGTTTTTTTTTTGTTAAAGCATCTAGGGACCTGAACTTACTGTTGATTAATGAAAAACAAACCACGACAGTGTTTTGTTTCCAATTTCTTTCTGCTTACTAAGTTTATCTTGGTCATTGTTGACATCGGTGAAGGAAAACATCGTGGTGAAACCTGGACTTATAAATATTATTCTACGATTGTTAATCCGCCTTGAGCAAGCGTGGTGATCACTGCTCATGCCTTCTCTGTATGAGAAGAGGCCTTTGCCCTGCAGTGGGACAATAATAGGCTGGTATTATTACTATTAGGTATACCTCGCGGCTTAAACTGCGTTACATTTTTTAGTACTGCTCCGCTCCTGTGGGTAGTAGCGTGATTTTATATAGCATATATCCTTCCTCAATAAACGGGCTATAATAACGCAACAAGATTTTTTTAAATTGCACCTCTACTTTTTGAGATTAGCGCCTTCAAACAAACAAACTCGTCATCTTTATGATAATGTAGATGGTAAGTACCTATAGATTATTTCATGCATGCATGTGTATTTGACATTAACTAAAAGGAGATAAATACCATCAAAGTACTGTTTGCAATTCGAAAATCTTATTAAACAACATTATTTAAGTGTCTCTCAAGTTTGCGGGCAAAACCAAGTGCTGTATAAATGCTTTCAACTCAAGAAGACTTAAGACTCCACGGAATTCCGAATAAGAAGCTTATATGATTAATTTTCTTAGAGTTCCACGTTTTGTGCAGTCAGTCACACTGGTTGGGGCGTTCTAAAATTAATTCGAAAGCAATTTTAAACCTTAGGTGACTGGACGAAGGTTGGGCATTTTTGTTGACGAGTGTTTCTCAGCAAAATTCTCTAAAGTATTTGTTTTTGTTATGTTTTAACAATCTATATAGTGCGAGTTTTTGTTGCGTATTCTCTAGGAAACAATGTTGTGCAACATTGTTTTGCAACATGTTTTTATGTTGCTCGGACCGTATTCATTGGAAAGCAAAACCTAAGCAACATTGTTTCCTGGAACAATTGATGTTGTAAACAACAATGTTGCACAATTGTTTTTCAACTTTGTTTTGTTCGGCGTTCATGAACGTGGATAAAGATATCAAGATCCTGAAGTCGGCAGATCAGCATCGAAATCTAATTTCAGTTTTAATCTGTCAGAAATATCTCTAATTTACCTATAGAGTTTGACATTTATTGTCGGTAAGATGAGGTTGCGACTCGAATTTATACTTTGTTTTCAACACGTAGTGGACTGTGGCAGACTGTTAAGTCTTTCTTATTTTACATAACATACATAGCATCACGCCTGTAATCCCCGAAGGGTTAGGCAGAGGTGTACCCATTAGTACACCCACACTTCGCCAGTTATGTTTTTAGTCCCATGTAATAGGGGGCGAGCCTATCGCCATCAACCGGGCACAAATCCAGACTCCGAGGCTGCTACTGAGAAATTCCTGATGGAAAAACCCAATAACACTTTGCCTGACCTGGGAATCTATTCCAAGACCTCATGCACAGCAGTCGCGCTTGCGACCACTAGACCAACGAGGCAGTCTTTCTTATTTTAGTCATAGTTAATCTCATAATAATAAAGTAATCAAATAAATTTCGATAAGGCTTAACCACCCAAAGCCTCTAAAAGTCTACAGTATCTACCACGATAGTTTGCAAAACATTTTAAAACACAGACCACTTAAAAACATTTAAAAAATATAAACTGAAGAAAAAAAAATTCAATTTCAGTGTCTCAACAAAACAGTTAAGAATTATGCAAAGAGGGTCTAGTTCCACTAAGCACTGCAAGTTTGAGGAGCGCCAGCAAAAAAAGCAAAATATTAATTAGCAACGTGGTCACGGAATGCATTAAAAGGTCGTGGGGGCTTCCCAGAAAAAGTTGAATGTAAGACGGGCTCTTCGAAATTTGTTATCACTTTTTGATGGTTTTGTTGACTGTTTTAATGCTTATTATAAGCGGTGTTTTACATACATACATACATAAACTTACGCCTTTTTCCCATGGGGGTAGGCAGAAACTACTGAACGCCACCTGCTACGATCCTTACATACTCCTTTCGCCTCATTTACGTTCATACATCTCATCATACAAGCAGCCGGTTACGAGTACTCCGCCCCTGACCTTTCTCAAGGACCTCACCAGTTTTAATCGTACTTTAACAATTTTTAAGTTTAAAAAAGTCTAAGGATCGCCATACACAGAAACGAGTCGGCCCGTTCGGTTCGGCATTCTCAATAAAACTTTCGATAACGTTGTATTGGAAATACCGAACCGAATGTGTTAACCCACTTATTATACCTACATTTATAACGCGACCCTTACAGACTTGCAAGTTTGAGATTTATATAAATACGTACCTACACGTACACGGCTTTGTTTTTGAATATGTTTTGTCGACAGCCGACTTATTTATTTATTTGTCTATAAAATCTATCATTATACATAGGTACATAAATCTCAATCAGGCTCAATGTAATAACGAAATGTACCTTAAAATTTTTGTGTACCATGTGTGCCCTTAGTAGGTATATCTTAGTAATATTATATAGTCCTTATATAGTAACTAAGCAATGTATTATGATTTCTGCATACTATAATTATACTCTTTAGCTAAAAATAAGTTTGCTGTCACACAAACCTGTACCTACTCATTTTGCGTCGATGATTTCCCAAAACCATCGACGCAACATTCTGAGCGACACAAATTGCTACTTACTAAAGTCAACACACAATTAATAACTCACGGAATTGTAAAACCGTAAAATTTGTGCAAACTGCAGCAAAACTTCTTGCTTACATGAGCGTTGTACATTAAAGTATGTTTGAGGGTAATACTTTTATCGTAGCGAACAGGCGGCATTTACTTTGTGAGTAGTTTGTGGCTTGGAATCGTTGTGCTGGATACGAAGTGGTCAGATTTTTACTAACATGCCTAAAAAAACATAACATTACGCCTGGGAATCCTCGAAGGGTTGAGCAGAGGTGTACCCATTAGTACCTACATCCACATTTCGCCAGTTATGTCTAAGCCCCATGTAATAGGGGGCGAGTCTATTGCTATCAACCGGGCACAAATCCAGAGGCAGCAGCCTCGGAGTCTGGATGTGTGCAACAAAGAAATTCCTGATGGAAAGACCCAATAACACTGCCCGACCTGGGAATCAAACCCAATACCTCATACTTAGCACTCACGTTTTGCGACCACTAGACCAACGAGGCAGTCTAACTCGCTTCTGCAATGATTTTTATGACGTGGACGTCAAGTATAGGTACCATAAAACATATCCTATGACTATTGGCATTAGTATCGCTTTCTATCAGTAAAAGAATTTTTGTTATCGGTCTAGTACATCCAGAGATTACCTCATATAAGGAAAATCAAAGAATTTTTTTTGTCCTTTTGCAAAATTACCAATCCGCCTTTAGCAAAAGTGGTAATCAATGTTCGTGCCTTATTTGTATAAGACGGGCCTTTACCTTGCAGGCAATAATAATTATGATGGTATTATTATAATAATCTATGTTATGGTTTTACAATGAAAACATTTTAGAAAATGTTTTATTTAATTTTTGTTCAAATTACGACCCTTATTTGTAAAATCTTGGTCTGGTAATTTTTTAACAAATTTTAAGTTGTGTTTCTAACTCAATAACTATACCATACGAAAGTAATAACTACCTATTTATTCTCTTTCCTATAAATGCCTTTGAATTAGAGGATTTTCTTGTTGTTATAAAATTTGTTCTTTTTCGTAATCACATAACAGTACTTATTCTCAAAACTATCCTCTTTTACTTAATCTTGGACCAAGATAGTTATTTAAACAATGTCTACTTTAACTTTTTGTAGCAAATAATAGGTAAATGCTTTCTTATGTTAATGAAGTTTTAGCTTTTAAACTTTTTTTTATACATTAAGGTTTGCAAATATTTAGCTTGATGGTCGTAATGATCTGTGAAAATAATTATTTTTTATTAAATAAACGATGTATTCTTATAAGTGTTTGTAATCTTTAATGAAAATTGACTTTCTTCAGTTTACAGTCCTCTACCCAAAATTAACAAAAAAGTAGGTTTTTTTCATTTGTGTCTACATGATAAAAAGACTATTTAAGGGCGTTTTTCCAGTACGGCCTCCTACAAACATTCAAGACCAAAATCGTAAAAATTAAAAAAATGAAAGCCTACATTATCTCTTAAAACAGTACCTACCATTTGAATATAACTGCCTCTTTGCATTTTTAAATCATCTCTTTTCATTTCTCAGTAGCAGCCTCGGAGTCTGGATTTGTGCCCGGTTGATGGCAATAGGCTCGCCCCCTATTACATGGGACTAAAAACATAAATGGCGAAATGTGGGTGTACTAATGTGTACACCTCTGCCTAATCCTTCGAGGATTACAGGCGAGATGTTATGTTATGTTTGCATTTTTATTGACTGCCTCGTTGGTTCTAGTTGTCACAAAGCGCGACTGCTAAGCGTGAGGTCTTGGGTTCGATTCCCAAGTCGGGAAAACTGTAATTGGGTTTTTCCATCATGAATTTCTCAGTAGCAGCCTCGGAGTCTGGATTTGTGCCCGGTTGATGGCAATAGGCTGTAACATAGGACTTAAACATAACTGGCGAAATTTGGGTGTATTATTACACCCACATTTCGCCAGTTATAGAAAATACATAATTATGGAAAATACATAATTATGAAAACGTCACATTGGTGCCGATTAACTTGGTCTATAACTAAACCAAAATTAGACTACTTCCATCTTTTTCTGTCCAATAAAATAAGAAAGAGACCGATGTAAATAAGAGCTGTCAAATTTAGTCAATCTAACACATCCATACAGTTATAGTTGACATCTTAAAACGTATGGATTAAAAATACGGAGAAGTTCAAGGCAAAACTAATTTGACATCTCTAACTTAGTTCTTTAATGTCACGGAATGTCACCGTCCTTTCCTTTTGCTGTATGTTAGTAAGAGATGTCAATTATCTAAATTTAGTCTAGTTTGTGAACAAGGGAATCGGCACCATTGGTAGGCCCGGTTGCCCGGTTTCAAACCCGTAACTGCGAAAAGAAAGAGCCGCCTCAATCATTGGGCAATCACGACATCCATCATAGATACTCAAATTCCGTCATTCAAAGAGGCTTGAAAAGATCACATAACATTTTTTCCAAGCGAAATCAGACACCGCTGTTATTCTTCCAAACACTGGCCCAAAACCAACACATGGATATAAATTCCTCACACACAAAGTTATCTGCATTGTTCAGCGTCTAGCAATTAATATTCTTTACGTAACAAAGGAAAGACGTATCGGCTGGCCTCTCAATAGAGTTGTATTGATGGCACTACTGAGGCTGAAAGCGCCTCATTCATGATAACGCCGTTTCCCTCGAATTTGACTTATGCTTTTTTCCATTTGAGTGTGTGGGATTTGTTCTTGAGGACGGGTATTGTTCTTGTTAGTTGGACATGTTTTTGTGGAATTTGTTTTTGGTTTTCCGGTTCAATGTTTTTGGGAATCGGTGAATGAATGTTACCGTCCACTAGGCAGCTTATAGTAGTTGAATAGCAGGTCATTTTAGTTGTAAAGTTTATAGGGCAAAACGATATTTTTTCCTTATGTATGTTAATTTAAAAGACTAGTTTTGTTTACTAGATCAAGTTCATGTTTTTTTTTATCTTTGCCTTATTGCATATAGATAATTGTGATGGTTGTAAGGTTTACGATACGGTGCGCTTAGGTGTAGAAAGAACACCGTTTTTCTACATAATATGAGTATCCACGTGAAGTTTTACTTCAAAGTCAAATCAATCTTTTATTTCACTTAGACCATTAAAAGGCACTTTTGAACGTTATTTACAGATGAATCTAGTTATTGTCAAGTTAAAATATTGTTATGATGCTCATATCATAGTATTACACACGTTGTATCCTCACTAAACATACTATTTCTACGACTTCCATGAAGTCGTCGTCACAAGCTTACGTTCTGTTGTATAATTATAGCAATTAAAAAGTCAATAAAAACAATAACAAACATAAAAATACTGAGCAATTCTCGGCTACTTCCCACAGAGCAATCGGTATTTCTCTACGCCTGAGCAACACAAAGACAGCTCCTCATTTTTACACTGCCTTGTCAAAACATCAAGCGACTCTTTACCTCCATTTTTATATTAATCCGACGACAATCACTGAGCTATTTTTATTCACAGAAATAAACAAAGATTAATTGCAAGACTTTGTGAATGACGATTAGTATTCTCCTTCGCTTCGATGGAACAAACAAAAACTATTTTTAGAGAAAATAAGGATGTTCAAGTTTTTAGAGATGAAAAAGCTCTTGTTAAAATGATTTTTAATAATCGTTGAAGGGGAGGTAGAATAACGGTTTAGAGAATATGAAATACAAGCAATGTTCTTCCAACGTGTACTTAAATAACATACAAGCATAACATCGCACCTGAGTTTATTTTGGTCATCACTGACATCAGTGAAGGAAAAACATGGTGAGGAAACTTGGACATATACCGTCCTATTACTGTCCCACTCAAACCATGTCAGAGGCCCTTGAGGCGGTAAGCCTGACTCTAGGGTGTAAGGGGTCGTAAGACCTTACTGCCCACACGATAAAGAAGAAGAAAATCGCGCCTGTAATCCGCGAAGGGTTAGGCAGAGGTGTACTCATTAGTAGGCTCATAGGAGGCGAGCTTATTGCCATCAAACGGGCACAAATCTAAACTTCGAGGCTGGTACTGAGAAATTCCTAATAGAAAACCCCAACAACACTTTTCCCGACCTGGGAATTTAACCCAAGACCTCATGCTCAGCAGTAGCACCTTACGACCTCTAGATCAACCAGGCAGTATCTAAATCAGCAGCGGCTTCGGCAGTATCTATTTTTGTTACTAACATAGTTTTAAGTACACTGACACTAACATAATATGGACATTCACAGTCTGAAATAAATGATTTAATAATAATAATGAATAAAGTATTGAAAATTTCTAACAAAACAGTTATGACGTATTTTTCTCCGTAATGTTCTAGTTAAAGTCCACGTTTCTCTTCCCCACGATCATACGTCAGTCCGGTTCAACGCCCTCCGACGTGTTCGTACTTGTAAGCCGTAGCGACACCGCTCCGTTCGCGTTACATGCTTCAATGGAACTGTGGACTGAATCGAGATACTGCAGTAAATTATGCAGTTTATAATTTTAATAGGTAAATATTATGGTGGATTTTAATGACGTCATTTGTTAGGAGGGTTCAATAAATATGAAAAAAAAACAGAAGTGTTAAAATTTATAAAAAAAATCGCAGTTATTGTAATGATTTTGCCCATTTAACTGTCATTAATTTTAAATCACGGTCATTTATCACTGATTAATAGATGACCCAATTATAAGGAAATGGGCGGGTAGACATGGTGCGTGCACAATATGCACATGTTCATGTCGTTTAAGACTTTAAAAGTCTTTGTTACTAACATAGGCTATGGTGACAATAACACTATTAAAATGTTGATTTCATTTAATTGATGAAGAAAAACATCGGGAGAAAGCTTGGAGTTATAAAAAAATATATAATTATCTGTAATCGCTAATCCGCCTTAAGCAAGCGTGGTGATCAATGCTCGTGCCTTCTCGGTATGTGATAAGGCCTTTATGCGCTATAACCGTAGCTCGTCCTATAACGCTATTGCGCTAAAAAGCACTGTGGGAGGCCCTTTTTTTTTTCTATGTGGTAATAATCGTCAAATGACTCCTTCCGCCCTGGGTGGGGCGGAAGGGACTGTCAGACTTTCACTGACTAAAAAACCACCCTGTTCCTTCTGTTGCCCTTTACGTTCCGGGGCCACGGTATCCTGTTAAGACGTCCCGCAACCCCGGCAGGCGTTGGCCCCGTTGGGGGCCCCGTCCCTGTGCTGACTGCTCTTTGAGGCGCGCGCCGTCGACCCGGGCTTGGTCCTTGATCGGACGGCGAGCTGCTACGATTTAAAGAAGGTGGCGAGCAGCGGATGTGTGCAGGCTGCCCAAGACCGGGATGGTTCGCGCTCTTTGGGAGAGGCCTACATTCAGCAATGGACGGCCATAGGCTAATATGATGATAATGATGAACCGTCGCTCACGCAGGTGAAATCGCAGGCAAAAGCAAGTCAATAATAAACTGTCAAACAAAATACAATTTAAATTTTTTTCTCGGAATGTAATTCAAAAGTTTACAGGTAAATTCAAATCCAATCAAACTCTAACAAATTATTTAATAAATGCTTATGGTTTGGACGTGAAAGAAAAACACAAAGTTTGTCTGGTATACCAAAGTTAGCGGGTATACCAAAGTTTGGTAAAGTTACCAAAGTCAATTCAGGTCAGCGAGTAAAGTAACTGCAAGTGATAGGTTTGGGGCAGTCATGTTTAACTTAGACAGGTTTTCTTTTTAAATTTCATTTTTAGGGTTCTGTACTTAACGGGTGTGGAACGGAATCCGTTGTTCCTTCATTCAATTTTGTTTATAGTGTATAATATTCCTCGTCGTACGGAACTCTTTAAATAAAATAAAAATACAATGGCTAAGTTACTCTTAAAAATCGCTGTCAGGTGAAGTAGTAAAATAATTTCTAGGCTATCATATAAAAGATTTTTCCTAATCCGACTAGTAGTTCCAGAGAAACGCGTAAACAAATAAACGTAAAACCTTACTCAGTTTTATTATATTTCTATAATAGAATACATCTTTATATATGTATCTTTATGTCTGACAACCAGTCTTACCTAAGGGTATCATATTACCCAGTTACTGGGTTGTGGAGGTCAGGTAGGCAGTCGCTCCATGTAAAATACTGGTATTCAGCTGCATCCGGTTAGACTGGAAGCCGACCCCAACATAGTTGGGAAAAGGCTAGGCAGATGATGATGTATAACTAGCGACCTGCCCCGGTTTCGCATGGCAGCAATGTAGATACAAAACCCTTCTTGTTCTTCTTGGTACAAGATGGCGGTAAGCGACTTTGTTTTATACTGTGTAAAGATGGTCTGAAATCACTAACACGCGATCAGCAACCATTTTCATCATTGGTAGTTCATTCCCCCTGAGAAGAAACTTGCTCTAAATCACAAACGGGCTAAAATACTGAACAAAACAGAATTTAAATCTGTTTTGTCTCCAGAAAAATGGTGCCAAATACACTACAAATCATTTCAGATAAAAAACCGGTCAAGTGCATTTTAATAAATTATACTGAAGATTTTGAAGTGCTGAAAGATAAAAATGCCAGGCTTTCTTGGAAATTCATTTTATTCTGATTTATAGTTTTGAATTTTATTATGAGACTGACATAATTGATAGACTGTGAATACACTAGGAATTACTTTTGTATCGTGGGTGTATTTACAAAAATATAAGCTGATAAAGACCAGGCCCAAAACAACTTCTAGTAGGACATACAAATATTGGCGTCGTTCGGGAATCGAACCTGCGATACGCAGCAGGGCAGCTAATCACTTGCCAACTGCGTCAACCGTATTGTCATTGATGAATTAAAAATAAGGATTCTAAAGTATTATTGTCCTAATGCAAGGCGAAGGGTTACAGTGTTAATCGTTAAAGTATTGCAGCATTGATTACCTCGCTTGCTCAAGGCGGAATGGTGATCAGATATAATGTTCATAGCTATACAAGTCCTCATAAATCTGGCTGTCATATACAAAAATATTTTCTCCAATCCAACTGGCAGTTCCAGACTTGCGCGTTTAAACAAACAAAAAACCAGTTCAGATTTATTATAATAAAAGTATTTACGTAAGTGTCAAATGCCCAATTATGTTCTTTACGTAAAACAAGTGACAATTCATAAAGATTATTCCTTTTCGTACGGAAAATCGACATGGCTGGTATTCGTACGCTCAGCATACTTAGCAGTACTGGGTCAGGCGACGTTTGGCACAGATCCAAGGTACAATCTTGTAGCGTTTTCTTTTTTGCTACATTGTAAAGTAACGGAGCGTAACCGATTTAGCAATAAATGGGAATGGGGTTGTTTCATAGTTTTTTGGTCCTGGGTTCCGCGGCGACTTTGTTGTGAGATTGGGGATTTTGTTACTGAGTATAAAGTATACAGAATCATCGAACAACAACACATACATATTTTTAAAACGGTTTTGTATGATCATGAAGCCGACAGTGGCTGAGCGATTGGCCTGCTGTGTGTCATGAGTTCGATTGTCGCATGGAACAAAAATTTGTATGGCCTACAGTTACGGATCTGGCTGGTTGTGTATCAGAGTAAAAACTCTGATACACAACCAGCGTTTACAAACATAAAAATGTTTGTAAACGCACCCCCGACAAAGGAGAAGTTCTTAGTATGGGGTAATGACTTTTCTTTTGAAACGGAAATAGCGCCTTTAAAATAATAACTGTTTAAAATATGAGGTTTGAGCAATTTTTTTCCCAATTCAGGTAATAAGGCTTCTCCCTAAACAATTATTAATTACTACGCTTGCATACGTGTTAGTGATTTTGGGTCAGTTGGTTTTCTTAAAATCTTTCTTTCACAGTCAATGTGAGTCCAAGCGTAACAATAATACGTTTTATAATTGCTACTGTCAACACTGTTTCAGAAGGTCTGGGTCAATGCAAAAATTCTCTCAAAATATCTGCAATACATTTACACTTTTTAATCAAAATTGAAGGCACAGTACAGTATTTCGAAGTACATTATTTAAGCGTCATTCTAGAACAAACTTGAAACATAATTATCATTCCCATATAAACATAACATCACGCCTGTAATCCCCGAAGGGTTAGGCAAAGGTGTACCCATTAGTACTAATGGGTACACCTCTGCCTAACCCGTGTGGGTGTACACCCACATTTCGCCAGTTATGTTGTTAGTCCCGTGTGATAGGGGGCGAGCCTATTGCCATCAACCAGGCACAAATCTAGACTCCGAGGCTGCTACTGAGAAATTCCTAATGGAAAAACCCAATAACACTTTGCCCGATCTGGGAATCGAACCCAAGACCTCATGCACAGCAGTCGCGCTTGCGACCACTAGACCAACGAGGCAGTCCATATGACGTCAGAAATTTTACTCTGCCAGTTAGTAAATTGAAACAAAAAGTAACCTATGTACTATTCTACACTATAATCAGTCTCTGTGTCAAATTTCATCCAGATCCGTTCCGCCGTTCTGGCGTAATTGAGTAACAAACTTCAATCCATCAAAACTTTCGCATTTATAATAGTAGTATAATAGGTATAACATTAATTTATTCTTACAATATTCTCCAAATCCACCGCTAAAGATAACATAACAAGATTCCATTACGGGTAGTAAAAGCTGTGTGGTGACGTCACACAGGCGTGTGACGTCATAGCACAAACACCAGCATCACAGGTGTTCTTTCATTACCCAATGAACGTCGCGATATAATCGTATTAGTTGGGTCGACAGACGTGAGAGTGTATAAAGAGAGAAAAATTGCTTCGTTTATCCAGAATGAAAATATTATAAACATGTATGTTGAAAGAATTTGTTACTAGACAGTTATAAAAAATTATCAAATTTTTTATTACAATCTTCAAATATTTTCCAAAATAAAGATAGAAATTAAATGTGGCAAAAGTTTTTTATTTTCAAAAGTTGTTTTCAAACAATACCAGTAGCGTATTATTTAGATGCATTTAGTATATAAAGGTCTTTACTTGTTACATTTAAAAGAAAATAAGGGCAATTCTATCAACTTTAAAGAACAATCGCAATCTTACCTCAGTTTTAATCTGTCAAAAAATTTGAGAGGTATTTTTACAGAGTTGGATTATAACTTACGGAATAGCCCTTCATAACAAGATTCCATCACGTTTGAGGGTAAACTTAATCATAAACCGCACAGAATAGAGAGATTTGCAACAAGGTGTTGCATAGCAGTAGGACGCTACGCTACAAAAAAAAAAACAAATTCCTTCATTCATTTAAAGTAAGTAAATACGCGCTACGAGAGACGAGACTTGACACACTACACAAACTTCATAATTTCGCAATAAATATTGCTAAGATTTATAATATAAATATCATCGATTAGATACACAAAATTATGGATAACTATTTCGTACATCCGTACCTGCGCGAGCTTCCTAATGACGCTTGTCAAGTCTCATCTTTCGTGGCGCGTATTGTAACCCTGCTAAGCAGACCGTTCATTCTTAAAGATAAAGTCTTTGTTCTACAGCGGACACTTACCACGACCAGTTCAAAGCTCCATTAAAAACAACTAACTCTAAAAGACAACAGCTTATTCCGTGGTTAGGTAATGGGTTAATATCCTCACCATCTATACGCTGTTGAACTGTTTATCTCACACCTTACCACCGCCTGTGACCTGGAGCTGTGCCAAAGTGATTAATCTTGCTATCTCTTAGCTATGTCATTCAGGAAAACAAAAGTTTGCAATAAGTTCAAAAATATCATCCATTTTTCATAGTTATTTCTCCTTCTTAAGATATTTTTGGAGCTGTTTTCGAGTTGTTGGGTTGGTTGAGAGTTTACTGTCGATAGTATTGTGATATTTTAAGATAATTATGGTCTCTTTAAAATTCTGCTTTCACTGTCTTTTTAATAAAAATAGTCATGATAGTATTCTTGCTTGCTAAGCAAAATCATACAAATTAAAAACGTTGCAAATTTCATGTAAAACAGCGTATAGAAATTAGAGGCCTTTCGATAGATTGAGACTGAGATTAGATTGCGATCGTTTCGAAGTTAGTAGAACTACATCCACTTTTGCATTTATTTATTGCCTCCTTTATTCTAAGAGCGGGCCCAGAAACGAGCCCTCGGGAACACCACATGACATGTAGCGCTGACTTGTACCATCATGTGATAAAACACTCCGCTCCGGAAAAAAAGTATATAAATAAACTAAAAAACGCAGCTGAAAATTATGTGCAGGATTTACGCAAATTTCAACTGTATTTCTGTTCACTTACAGTCCATTACCAATTATTTAAAGCTGCTTAAGTACTTACTCGCATATTGCAGCTAATAAATCGTCATCAATAACATCCACTGCATCCAGTCGGCGGTTATCCGTGAGACATTTAACAAAACCTTTTAAAACTTAGAAATTGTACCACAGTGTTGCAACACTCTCTCGAAATAAAGTAGTTAATAGCAATAGTTCCCGATACATCAAAAGATTGACGGCACTGTACCTCTGTGGGGCTGATTCGAAAAGTTTGCGCTCCAGT
This sequence comes from Hoplodrina ambigua, assembly GCA_949774945.1. NCBI lineage: Eukaryota > Metazoa > Arthropoda > Insecta > Lepidoptera > Noctuidae > Hoplodrina > Hoplodrina ambigua. The sequence continues at coordinate 14,229,930 of OX458968.1, forward strand.
CTCGGCGATTTGATGGCGTTGATTCTTGAGTACTTTGCTCCCCTACTATTGGAAGAAGGGGGCTGGTATTGTTCTCGCCTTTAAAAAGTGTAGGGTGTCAGGTAGGTACACACCTCTACGTATTGCCTTGCATGCGCGAGGAGTAAATTTAATGCAAATTGAGTCGATTTTTAATTTGGACTGCATCTTTGGTCTAGTTGTTATGTTTTCTTAGGTTCGGTTTCTAGGTTGGGCGAAGGGTTATTGTTTTTTTTTTTTGTTTTACAGGGCATGTCATTTCAATTTAAACTTCCAGTTTACTCTGCAGAGAACAGAACATTCGAGAAACTTAAATCCCAAAATATTCATTGAATTCTATCCATTATTCAAAACTAGCCATTGCTACCGACTTCGTACAAGTTAAAGGTCTTACGGAACTCCTTAGTAAACTATTTAATTGCCTTTGTCATTCAAGGATAACGTAGCTTCATACTAGTGAAACAATTTTCAAAATCAGACCAGTAGATCCAAAGATATGCGAGGTCAAACAGAAAATCATTCATACAAACAAGCAAACGAACGCTTCATCTTCACACAGCTCAGTCCCTACGGCTCGTAGCTAGTTGAAACGATCGAGAACGGATAGTAAGGCAAGTACTCGTCCGTAGCTAATGGGTGAAGATGTTAGAAACTTTGATTAACTCTTAGTTTTCGATACGATTAGTAATTTGTTACTTAGTATTTTCTTGGAAGTACTTTGTTATGATTTTGTGATGGCAGGTTCAGGTTTGTTTACGATGTTTTCCTATATATTAATCTCTATGTAACAGCTTTTGGAACTACTTATTACTAGATCTCATCAACATTTAAGCATAGGTAATTGTAAGTACTACTAGGAGTAACTTCAAGCTTTACATCTAGCTTCAACTATCTGACTAACTGACCGACTCCTTGACAATTCAAAAGTACATGTAATTGGTCTAATTGAAATAAATGTTTTGACTTTGACTTTTGACTTTGACTTATGTAATTTTGAAAAAGATAGATGAATATATTTAAGTGATACGCGATTTGAAACGATATGCGATATACTCACTGGTGAAATCGCGGGGTATAGCTACCTCGAGATTTCATTATGTTATGATTTTGTTTACTTGGTACTGTACAGCTCCAATAGGTTGTAGCGTTATGTAATTAACCCTATAACCGGCTATATAACGCGGAAAGATTATTCAAAACCGAATCAGTAGTTTCTGAAATTAGAGCGATCAAACAAACAAGCAAACTCTTTTGTTTAATAATTTTCACAACAAATTACACTATGAAATAAACAAATGAAAACAAAAAACAGCAATTAATAAAATTCCTCTATAGTTGAAAGGTTTTTTTAAATACATCCAGCTAAAACTTACACCCGTCAATCAAGTGATGTCGCAGCCTTTAATTAAACCAAACGTGACGTCACATTTTCGTTACATACAACTACGTTGTTTTGTTTTGTTTAATAGAACATTACGCTTGTTTTTATGCAGGGCGCAGCAGAGGTGGATAGTTCACTATAGAAAACTTAGTCTCATGTAGTTAGAGACAAATCTGTTAGTGTAAATGAGGCACCAGCCTGCTTCGAAGTTCCTAGTATAAATAAAATTATTAATCTAAGACCTGCTTCTTTCTTTCTTTATCGTGTGGGCAGTAAGGCCTTACGATTCCACATACCCCAGTGACAGAGTTTCTAAACCGCCTCAAGGGCCTCTGACATGGTTTGAGTGGAACAGTAATAGGTACAGGTCCAGGTTTCCTCACGATGTTTTCCTTCACCGATATCAGTGACGTCAGTGTGAAACGACCCACTACTTCGTCCGTGTCATCATCATCATCTGCTTAGCCTTTTCCCAACTATGTTGGGGTCGGCTTCCAGTCTAACCGGGTCTACTTTGTTCGTGTCAAAGTTAATATATTATCCCACAGATTATTTCTGCAATAAAAAATAGCCTTTGCGGTATTCAGACTATAATCTATATTCCAAACATCCAGATCAATTCAGCCGTTCTGGCGTGATTGAGTAACAACATTCAAACTTTCACATCCATCCATCTAAACTTTCACATTTTATAGTAGAAAGAAACGGTCATATCTTTTCATTGCGTTGACTTAGATGTTTAATTTTTTTCCCGGCTCCTGAGTAATTTCAAGTTTATACCTCTAAGGGTCTTGGCAGACCAGACAGACCGACTACAAAGTGATTCTATAAGGGTTTCCTTTTATTGAGATACGGGACCCTAAAAAACAAAACAAGTGACAGCGATCCATGGTAGGGGTCAACAAAGTCATTGAGTATCGATCTCAACTTGGAGTTTATTGAAAAATTTTGTTGTTTCATCAGATTACAGGGCTGTTCACACGGAAAGCTTTTATTTTTAAACTTCGTCCCATGAATTTAAATTAGGGTTCCGACTTTGGGATGTTGATGAATCGACATCCGAGATTGATTATGTACGTAGGTGTATCGTTTGGTGTAGTTGCTCGTGGATTTTGCACTTTGAGAAATGGCGCAGAAAAATGAAATTGGTGTGTGGGGATTTCTAATGAATTTTTTGTAGAATACAGCACTTGGGCACTTTGGCCCTTGCAGCGGTTTAGAAACTCTGCCACTAGGGTGTGTGGGCTCGTAAGACCTTACTGCCCACACGATAATAAGAAGAAGCAGTAATTAATTTTTGTAGGTTCTATTAGTAAAAATAATACTCCTTGCCACTCTTGTCAAGACGAATTGATGATTTTAGACTTATTTAAGATGTATGTGGGATTATAGGTACGGAAAAATAAACCAACGGGACTTGAAAAACTATTTTATTCAAAGCAGCCGTTGTCTGTCGTTCCGTCGCCATAAGTTCTCTTTCTCTCTTGCACACACACTTCCCTTTCTTTCATCCGTTGCGTTCAACTTTAACAATAATAACTGCGTTCATGATTCAACATTCTTATCCTACATGTATAAATAAGTGTAAAATCTGTCTGATTGTGATATTAATATAAGAGTTTTTACTCAATGCATAAAAAAGTGATACGATACTTTTAACAAAAAAAAAACAATCTTTAAACTTTGTGTGTCTGTCTAATCTTCGAAACGGCTAGCCTGTTTTTAACGGCATTTTGGCTAACAGATAGCTGCAGATAGATATTACAAGAAATATTTTGATACATAACTATTATTATTTAAAAAGAAATGAGGTATCCGGGCAATTTTCCGGGTATTTTTTTTTTTTACTGTCTCAACGGCCATGTCGCGAGCTTAAACTAGTATACCACTAAATACCAACATCATAAAAATGTCCTACAATCTTTATCGAAAACTTATGTGGTCAAGGAAGCTGGCGACATCTTTACGGTGTTACCAATCCCAATATCGCGGATATAAATTATAACCATAAAAATAGTTTGAGAGATGTAATGAGGATGAAAGTAGGGTGGCTGTATCTTGCGGTGGGTAGGGACTTGTGGGTTGTTATAGAGTAGGGTGACCGAGATTTTATAGAATAATGGGATAAAATATACAAGGTGTCATTTAATTAATTGTGCAACTTTCTTGGGGTAACAGTACTCATGAAAGAGAACAATTTTTATTTCGGGACTAACCCTGAAATATGAAAAAGAATGTACTGTTTTAATACATTTTGATGATCGTTATTATAATATTAATGTTTCAGAGTTGGATCATTTATAAGTAAATTAACAACTTAAACGATTAGAAAAAGATAACTAACACCTAACCAAAACAAAAAAAAAAGTAAATAATTTATACTTAAAATAAAAGTCTAGGCTTACAATATCCTTACATACTCCACGTTCGTACATCTCGTCACACAAGCACGCTGGAGCAGAGTCCTATAGAAAAAAGGCGTGAGTTTATGTATGTTTTTTGAGACTAAAAGAACGATAAAATATGTCCAGAATAAATTTCATCCAAATAATATGTACCTAGTCATAAAAATAGTAGCGAAATAAAAATATTTTACAAGATTTTACGACAATATTATGCTAAAATGGAGGTTTGCCTAACATAATAATTTGTTCCGATTTATATTATGAATTTGTCTTAGACGTAATTGGGGTATAGTTCCATTAGAATCGCTTTACGTACCTTCCGAAAACAAGTTCGATTTCTGCATGGAACAAATATTTGTATGCTGAACGTTTTTGGCTATTTGTGTAACTATGTGAGTTTACAATTATGTTTATTTACGCACCCAACAATAAAGCAGATATTTCTCGAGAAAAAAAGCAAAGCATTTAAAAAAAAAAATGTATATTTTTAAAAAGACCACTTATTTTAAGTCAATTAAGGACCAAAGTTTTAAGCTTAACAAACAAATTGGTTCCGAGTAAGCGAGTCTTTCGAATAAATAATTTATTAGGTATCATTAATAAGTACTTAAGTAATCAACTTTTCAGACTTACCAATAACATCGAATTGTGTCAAATAAGCTATTAGAATATTGTGAAACAGAATTTTGTGGAAGTCAACAGAAAGTTTAATTTATTATTTACTTATTTGTTGAGTTGTTGTTATTTACTTTCTTTAGAGCGAAATGATTACTTGAACACTTTTCTTGGCTTATGTAGATGGAAGCAGTAGACTTAGTAATGAAATATTACAATGAGAGTTAAATTTTGTAAGAGAGTTAATAGCACAAGCGGATTTCTACAATACATATTCATAGGTATCCTTGTTTGTTGTGTAGTTAGTTGTATTATTGCCTCGTTGGCCTAGGGGTCACAAAGCGCGACTACATACATACATAAACTCACGCCTTTTTCCATGGGGTAGGCAGAAACTACAGAACGCCACCTGCTACGATCCTTACATACTCCTTTCCCCTCATCTACGTTCATACATTTCGATATACAAGCACGCCGGTAACGAGTACTCCGAACCTGACCTTTCTGAAGGACCTCACCAATAAGGTCAGTGTAGGTCTTCCTAGGGCGTCCCCTCCCGGCGTTGCCACTCACCTCTGCCATATTAAATACCTTTTGTCAATCGTCTCTCAGTCATCCTCTCAACATGACCGAACCATCTAAGCATATCCTTACAAAGCGCGACTGATTGTTTTATAAAAATATAAGGCACATAGGATAGGTCTTATGTGCCTTTAAACGTTCTTTGTTTTGAAGCAATATTTCAAATTTTCAAAAACAGAACTTCTCTATAACCACTATAAACCACAGCCACCCGAACAAGACACGAGTCTTTACGATCAATTCAATCGTCTAACTTCGGGTAACTTCGTGTGCGATTTACGACCGACCAATAAAACCGCTTAGATGATAGTAAAATGGATTTTAATGTCATGTGCAAGAGTGCCGATGGCTCTATATGGGAGGTGAGATATTATGTACGTTATGTTTAATTAATGGAGGTCTTTGCACGTTAATTAACATTTTGGGGTTATGTGCCGATCGAAAATAATAATATTGATTTTTAAAAAGGTTATACTGGACTAATGTGGCTCAGATTATTAGGTAATTAGATAGCTTGTATAAAGCTTTGGCGCTCATTAGATATTAAAATTATAAAATAGCAGTAGTGAATGAGCGCCAAAGATTTTTTTTAAACTGAGGTACTATTTCATACTATTTTCGCTCTAAAAAGCAATAATTTATTTTTGTTAAGTATTAGTATTTTAGCTCAATTTTTTTTTTGTTAAATAAAAGGTATTTTTTTTTTATTATTACGGAGATAATGCCAGCCGAAAATTAGCAAAAGTATGATGATAAAAAGCAAAAAGATTGATTTAAGTTTTTGCCACAAGTGGGCCTACGAAAATCTTCACTTCAGAACTGTACCTACCTACTAGGTGCGATAGTACAACGCAACACTCCAATCTCCGTACGATGCAAATGAGGTAGGCCCCAAACGTCTGCTACGAACGATATTAATCACCACGCTTTATGACTATTCAAATTGAACTCAATCTTGAGACTTAGACTGTAGCACGCTGGTATCAAGTTTCAACTGAAATTGGTTGATTCTCGGTTGATTTACTTAGAATGGTTTATGTTTGAAATATGATTTTGAATTGTAATGTTATGAATATTTAATGTTGCTTAAAATATCGTGTTAAAGTACAGTAAACCTGTTTATCTAATTAATATAAATATGTACCTATAGCTGTTTACTTTTGGACTATTGCTATCCAATGTTAGAATTTTATTGTCATTTTTTAGGAATTCATACCTAAATGGCGCAAATCGGCACCGTGTTACTCACTCATTCATCCCGAATTATCGAAAACCGCTTGATGTAAAAACATGAAATTTGGCAGAGAGTAAGTTTATAGTTAGTAGACGTTAGCAAAGAAAGGATTATTTGAAAATTCACCTCCTAAGAAGATGAAATGGGTGTTAGAGTTTGCATGGAAAAACTTATGAGTTAAATAACATAACATACACATACATAACATCACGCCTGTAATCCCCGAAGGGTTAGGCAGAGGTGTACAAATCAGTACACCCACATTTCGCCAGTTATGTTTTTAGTCCCATGTAATAGGGGGCGAGCCTATTGCCATCAACCGGGCACAAATCCAGACTCCGAGGCTGCTACTGAGAAATTCCTGATGGAAAAACCCAATAACACTTTGCCCGACCTGGGAATCGAACCCAAGACCTCATGCACAGCAGTCGCGCTTGCGACCACTAGACCAACGAGGCAGTCATGAGTTAAATAAGTTACCCGAATTTAAGGCGACCGAAGTTAAACTTAGATAAACTTAGAAAATATGTACTTTCTAAGTTTATCTTCGATATCACTAAAATTTTATACAAGCAATGTATCTTTTTAAGTTCATAATGTTTGGAACTTAAAAGGAGAAGTCTCGATGTGTAATGATGGTCACCCACCCACGGACAAACCCCGGCAAGCGTAGCTTAACCAGGTGGATCGATCCAGACGGCTGTTATTATTAGAGAATAAATAATAATTTATTAACACCCATTCAATAATCTCATAACAATCCAATTTACCAAGTAAAACTGATTTTTAGTAAACAGAGTAATTATTGAATTCGATGAATGTTCCGTTCAGAAATTAATTTATTTTTTTATAACGAAATTCCTTTTATTATTATGTTTGGTATTCAGTGTATCGATAATAAATATTTAACGCTGCTTCGTTAAGTTTCAGAGAATGGGAACACGTACTTTGTGGTAGGTAATGGTTTTATTGTGTCAGTAATTGTAAATGCTTTTAACTTGTTATGCTTTTTACGAATTAAAATATAAGATAAGATAAGATAAGACATTTATTTGTAGAATGATAAGTAGGTACATACAAGACTGTCAGACTTTTACTGACTAAAAAACCACTCTGTTCCTTCTGTATTAACCCTTATAAATTTGAATTAGAATTATCTTATTTATTCTAATTATAAATTGTAAAAATTATAAAACGCCAGTAAATATTTATTACATTTACGTATCATCACGCCTATAATCCCCAAAGGGTTAGGCAGAGGTGTACCTATTAAAACACCCACATTTCACCACTTATGTTTAAGTCCCATGTAATAGGGGGCGAGCCTATTGCCATCAACCTGGCACAAATCTAGGCTGCTACTGAGAAATTCGTAATGGGTAAACCCAATACCACTTTTCCCGACCTGGGAATCGTGCCCAAGACCTCATGATCAGCAGTCACGCCCTTTGGCCACAAGACCAACGAGGCAGTCCGTCAGTCAGTTATAAATGTTCTTAATTTGTAATACTTTTTACGTATTAAAATATAAGATAAGACATTTATGTGTATAAATATGAGTAGGTATACATAAACTCGTTCATGAACAAAGAAGATCCGTCATGTTCGGCCTATATGGTATACAAATACAAAGTTAAAAAGTCATACATAGGTATTTAAACAAAGCTAAAAACATTGATAAGTTGCCACACAAACTAAAAAAAAAAATAACAACAAATAATGAATTAAAATTAAAATTGTCCTATATTCGAATTTATAAATTGTAAAAATTATAAAATGCCAGTAAATAATTGTTAAATTCGTAATATTATATTGCACTTTGTTCTTTAAACATTCTAAAATACTGTATTAGGCTTTCCCAAATGGATATAATTTGTATAATTCTAGTGTATGCCTGCGACTTCGCCCGTGTAAAAAGTAACTTTCCGACTTTCCGTGTTGAAGTTCTTCCATAACCTTTTAGACCTACGTATCCTGTTTATGCGTAGGCAATTTCATTAAAATCGGTTCATTCATTTAAAAGCATAAGGACTTCAAAGTTTATATGACATGCTGTACGGCATAACACTCATAAGCCATCAGTAAATCAATCACGCGTAGATGCCCTAAATTCTAGAAACACTATTCACCCTAATAGTTTACTTAAAGCCATATTTTACAATTCCATTTATTCACTCAAATTGGTTGAATAACACGATTTATTACTGTCGCTCCTTTAGAAGCTATTAAGGTTAGTGCACATTGAATATATTAAAACCACGCAGATGGTTGGCTTAAGCTTTCAATAACGGCTCAAATACCTTTAATGGTACGTTTTGTAATGCATAATAATTGTTAAGAATAGTAGAAAGCCTTTGGAGGTGAAAAAGGTTATTAAGGTTATTAAATGAACTGTACTGAATGGACGAAGATTTTTAATCAGTTAATAATATATCTATAAAGTACCTACTGCAATAGGTATCAAGTGCTACTACGAAGAAATTAGTGTAGAATTAATATTGAAACGGTACGGTCGACAACTAAGATACATAGTAACATCACGCTTGTAATTCCCGTAGGGTTAGGTTAGGTTAGGCAGAGGTGTACCAATTAGTACACCCATATTTCGCCAGTTATGTTTAAGTCCAATGTAATAGGGAACGAGCCTATTGCCACCAACCGGACACAAATTCAGACTCCAAAGCTGCTACTGAGAAATCCCTAATGGTAAAATCAAATAATATTTTGTCTGACCTGGGAATCGAAACCAAGACCTCATGCTCAGCAGTCGCGCTTTTAGACAGCTAGACCATCGAGGTAGTCATACAACCAACAACACAACACATAACTAGACAACTGGGATATACCTATACAATGAATATGTGTCGCTACTATATCTTTAAGTGAACGTTTAAGAAATACTTTCAATATTTACAAACACTCCGTCTGTGTAAACTTTCAGTCATATTCAGAAACAAGATACTACTTACGTAGATTTTCACAATTTGTAAATATTTAGTTGTTTACATAAAAATCTAGCAAGAATGTGACATAAAATAAATTATTTAAATGTAGGTATGTATTGTATCCTAAATGTTTACAGCCTCGTTTAAATTTTAATTTAGCTCTCATTTCTTAAGTTAGCCCTTGATACATAATTTAGTACCTACTTTAAATGTTTTTTCTGTTTTGGTTCATCGTCTTCATATTTTTATTTTTATTTATCAATTTTTTTTATGTGACATTGAGTCTCTTGCCCATTCTTCTCCGTATGAAAGTACCAGTAAGTAGTAGTAGTAAGTTGGTTTAGGCAACTAGATTTTTATTTCTTGTGAATGACCTTCAAAAATCTCGTGCTGAACATGCGACTGCTTTAGCAGTCGCATGTCGAAACTAGGACCCCATGTTTACATGGGGTCCTAGTTTCGATTCTAAGGTCGGGCAGAAAGTGTTATTGGTTTGATCTCTTCCCAACCGTCTCGGAATGCCGACCTATCGGAATCCGAGAACGTGAAAATTGTGTAGGTACTACAATAATCTTCTGCATACTTGGTTAGTCTCCAATGTGATTGGCCGCCGCAAGAGCCGACCCCATGGCCCTAGTGTTTAAAAAATATAACATCACTATTAGAAACGTGCAATATTGAAGATAAAAATCAAGTAGCTTCTGAATCAGTTCAGAAAATAGTCTTTTGCACTGTACAATGGTCACAAAGAAAAACATGAATATTCTACACTGCAACCTCGCCCTTCTGATATAAGGATTCAATAGGATCACAGTCTAAAATTGTCAGCCCGTCACACCGTAACGAAATAAATTCTTTCAATATTATTATTTTAATTGCAAACATTCTTGTTGAATAAAATATTTCATTTGCCTGCATGTTTATTCATTGAGTTAATAAAATAACGCGCAAGCTTTTATGTTTTAAACGTTGTTAATATTAAATTTTATCGTTTTTGTTTGTTTGCGAAAAACATTGGCACTGTCGAGCAAGTTTTCGTTTAAATTATCTTGTTTACGGAACCAGAGAGTAATCTTATAATTTTTATAACAGTATAGGTAAATACTACAGTTTAACTCAAAATCTTATTTGTGGGAACACCTCCTTATGAAATATCAAGGTAATACAGATATACTATGTATTTAGGGGCTTCTCCAAAAATTTTTCACTAGAAAACCAACCAATGAAACTACCTATTAACTAACTAGCTTTTTTCTGTGACTTCGTTCACGTGGACTTTTTTAACGGTTTTTTAGTAAAATATCGCTAATATAACTCACTGATAAAGCAGCTTTCCATAGGTGAAAGAATTTTTAAAATCGTTTAAGTAGCTTTGAGTTTATTCATTACAAACAAAAATACAAAATAATCTTTGCTCTTTTTATGTATGACAGACTCATAATAAAATTTAAGTCCACGATAATTTGCCAAAGTTAAAGTAATTTTAACTACTAATTTATAGAGATGAGTCTAATGACTCTTGTATACCCAAGTACGAGTTACAGGACGGTGTGACAGACATCCACACTAAGCCGGTCTTACTTGGTGACTATGATTTATTGCCAAACTCATGTACAGTCCCGCATAGTTCTAGTTCTCAACTTTGGCACTGTATTAACGTCTCTGTTGTATTCACAATGCCTGTCTATTAGGAATTCTATAGGTGAAGATAAGAAACGACAGTGTTTATGAAGTTTATAGTTGATTTTGGGACCTGAACTTATCTGGCGAAATATGGACGTACTAACGGGTACACCTCTGCCTAACCCTTTTTTTTTATTTTTCTAGGTGGTAAAAATCATCAAATGACTCCTTCCGCCCTGGGTGGGGCGGAAGGGACTGTCAGACTTTTACTGACTAAAAAACCACCTTGTTCCTTCTGTTGCCCTTTACGTTCCGGGGCCACGGTATCCTGTTAAGACGTCCCGCAACCCCGGTCTGCCTAACCCTTACAGGGGATTACAGGCGTAATGTTATGTATGAATAGTTAATTTTGATACTTTTTTTCAATTTCCCTAGCATCAGAAGGGAAATATTACTAACTTTTAGTAATGATCGCAATCTAATATCAGTCTCAATCTGTCCAAAATATCTCTAATTTACATATACTCTTTGACATTGACTGTCGCAGAGATGAGAATTAGATTAGATTTTGACCTGACTATGGCGAAGCAAAAAGGAAGGTAAAGAATGATTTTGACTGGTTTGATATATGTATGTAATTATATGTTCATCTGTTCCTTATCAAAATTGTCAAATGAGGTATCAGTGGACGCGTCTTGATTGTCCACAGATTTATCAGTAGAATTGGCATGCTTTTTGGATGATAGCTCATCCTATTCTTATTTCACCTATTTTCATCGAGAAAGAACATTACGGAGTACACCAGCACATTTGCTATCTTTACCAAACATTGTTTCTACAAAGTACCTACGTCCTTGAATCCCAAAAGTATTATCAAACTTTGTTGTTACTTCAAAAATATCTTTACAAAACAACATTACAGAAGTCTGTACATATTTCGACTCCGTAACTATCGCACATAACGTTACCCTCATTACGCTTACCCCAGATTTCTGAAGGACCTATAATATAAAACGCGCGGGGTCCCTCAAGGGCCTAGCGCGGGCCTAACCTTGGCCCCTTTAGATAAGTTAAAATTATTACGCTCAGAACTAGTTTCGTCTTCATCAGGGAATTAAAGGAAAACAGAATCTTAGGTCCTTACATAAATAAGGTTCAATTGGGAGGAAATGATGTCGTGTACTTAGGGTTGGTGAACGAGAGTAGTGTTATAAAGCTTACCGTTCTGAAAGATGCTTTTGGTTTGGCAAGAATTTTAAGAGGATTTTCGAGAGTGATATGTTGTAGTAATGCTTTAAGTATGTGGTTTCATACGAGTACATATAAAAGGGTTTATTTTTCTCAAAATGAACTCTAAATCCAAGTCAAAAGTGCCGATTTTCGAAGTCATTGTAGATATTTAACGTCGATTAATTTAAAATCTATTTTATAAACACAACTTCTATCTATATTTGAGTTACTATAATCAAAATAAGAAATAATTGAGTATTTAGGTTAAAGGCTATTCTAGCTTTCATGAAAAGGCTTTAAAAAAATAACTCGGACCATTCACAATAAATTCATCTCATTAATAAATAACAAATTCTTCAAAGTCTATTGTTGTATAGACCCTAAAGGGCACGGGCGTAAAAACATTGCGTGGAAAAAAACCAGCTTAGTGCGAATGGTACTCACACATCTAGGGTTCCCTACTACCGTATAATATTAAGATCGAGCAAAAACCGCCGAAAAAAAGCGTACATTAATTTTCTACTATATTTTATTTTTATTAGGTATTATTTAGCAATGCGCGGTGCCGTGTGTTAATCGTCTAAAACCGGCAATAGAAATACAAAATCACTGATAATTTCAACTCTCTACCTATAAACAGTTCATGAGAAGATAAAGGTACGTAGTACTCTGACTTAACCGGCGTGCTTGTATGACGAGATGTATGAACGTCGATGAGGCGAAAGGAGTAGTAATCATAGCAGGTGGCGTTCTGTAGTTTCTGCCTACCCCCATGGGAAAAATGAGTGAGTGTATGAGATACAGTCCGGTGACAGACAGACGGAAGAATATGTGGACGGACAGTGAAGGCTTAGTGATAGGGCTCCATTGGCACCGAACGGGTACGAAACCCTAAAGATTCATGAAATCAAATATGTACTAATATACATTTTCATACACAAAGTATTGAAATAGAGTTCCTTTTTTAGGTAACAGAAGTTGCCTTATTTTATTTACGCTCACTTTTTATCCCGAAAATCTTTTTACAAAGGACCTTTTGTTATCAAAAATCACTTTTATAGACGTTAAACCAGTATGAAACAGCGAAAAACACGGTTTAGGTTCTCACAGATATATTAAATTACTAGGTTTTGCCTGCAATTTTCAAACTTACGGATCAAAAGACAAAGTCAAAGTTAATAACATTTATTTTAATTAGACTTTAAAAAAAAAAAATTTAAACGTCATTAAAAAATAGAAAAAAAAATCTAGATGCCTCTTCTAAAATATAGTTTCGTATGGTCTCTTTTTAAATAGAAAATGTTTGCAATAATTTAAAAAGCTACATAAAGTCAATAATCATTACAACATGAAGTACCTAAATGGGTCTACGGGTGGCAGACTTGGGGACGTCCTTCGCCCCTCGTTCAGCCGGCCACAGGGTGGCGGCGTGTAGCATTCCACGCGCGCCCCTCTTTATCGTCACGAGGGGAATTACACATCTCACGTCCTCCCTAACCTGAGGAAGTCAGTACCAGTAGGGGATCGTGGAATGCCCTTAGGTTCCCGTGATTCCTGGCGTAAGTGTGAGAAGGGAACATCAGGGAGGATATTTGTCAGTAAGAGTCTGACCGCCCCACTGCCCTCCGCAGAGCAGTTGACATCTATAAGGATTAATCACCCAGGACCAAAAAAAAACAGGCCTGGCCTGATACAAAAGTGTTTTTTTCTGTTTTCTTCATGGCAATCAAGTTGTTGGCAAACAAAACTGAAAAGGCTTTACCAAACAAGTTGTGATTACTGTTATTATTTATTTTTGGATAACCAAATAGAAGCTTTCAATCACGCAACAATATAGATTTGATTACAAGAATGGTTAAGTAATTACAGCAATGAAGATAGCTATGCTGTCAGTTCTTTTTGATTATCAGGCTATAGATTAAGGCCCGTCCACACTGCAGGTGCGGATGCGGTCAAATACTGCTGTGTTTCAGGCAGTGGCTACCGACGTTAACTTCGGCCCACCTGTCCAAATTTAGCTCACAAAAATTCTGCATTCCCGGTACAACATTGAAAATCTCAAAAAACGGAATAGTGCGTCCGCAGACCCTATCATTTCATGTAAAAAATCGGGACGTATGGCAACGCTGATACAAATACTACTGCAGTATCTGACTTCGTCCGCATTTTGACCGCTTTGAGGGCTTTCAGTAGTGTTCAATGATAATACTGCAAAGTTTTAAGCAATACACTATATTAATCAATTTCATAAGTCCACGATATTACGCTGTTGAAAGAGAAGTACCTAATTTGAAGAGATAGATAAAGCTAATGTTGCTATTAGCTAAAAATATTGTGGATAAAAATATAGTTGCCACTATATTTTTATGAAAGACATAAATATTTTATGTTTTAAATTAGAAATTATTGCTGAGTACGGCATAAAGCTCCATAGTTTTAAGCTTCTAGAGCTATCATCGTTTCATATTTGTAAAACTGTGTGTTGTGTAGTAAATAAATAAAATGACTGCCCCGTTGGTGTAGTGGTCGCAAGCGCGACTGCTGTGCATCAGGTCTTGGGTTCGATTCCCAGGTCGGCCAAAGTATTATTGGGTTTTACCATCAGGAATTTCTCAGTAGCAGCCTCGGAGTCTGGATTTGTGCCCGGTTGATGGCAATAGGCTCCCCCCCTATTACATGGTACTAAAAACATAACTGGTAAAATGTGGGTGTACTTTTGGGTACACCTCTGCCTAACCCTTCAGGGATTATAGGCGTGATGTTATTTTATGTTAAATAAAATATTTAGGTACTTATGCTATAAAAATGGCGTCAATGAAAAAATCCTTTTGAAAATCTAGAAATGTCTTCGCAAAACCACTACCGAAATATTATTCCGAGGAGAAGTCCGTTTCGGTTCAGATACCAACTAGATTCATCAGAGTGAATTGCCGTGCCGACGCAGCGTACGTCAGCCCGGACCCCGAGGCTAGACGACCCAACAACCCGAAGATAACTGTAGAAATAGCCTAGATTTTGGGGATAGAGCACAAAGTATTGTAGCATGTCAGGTTTTGATCCAATTAACATAAATTCAAAAGACCTATTCTACTAATTTTAGAAGAAAACGTTCAAACGTTCAGTCGCAATCTCATCTCAGCGACATTATGTTAAGAAAGGTTTTTCATTAGATGCATTTTTGATAGATTAAAACTGAGATTAAAATACGATCGTTCCTAAAAGTTAGTAGAATTACCCCCCTAAGTAAGAGTAAGAAAATATAGCTTTGGATATTCTTATCGTTTTTATAATATGTTTATGTAGGCCAACGACAGATACCTCGGTCTTTGTTTAAACTAAGAGAATTTGGAAGAGAGGGAACAGAATGCACATTCGCTCGTTTGATCCAAGCTATCCTCAAAAAGACCAGGTAATGTTCATTTAAGAAACTGTTAACCGAGCAGAAACAAAAAAAAAACGATACGTTTATAAACCATTTCACAGTTCAGGGATAATTGAGCTTAATTCCGCTAGAGCGAGCCAAACCAATTATCTCTAAATAGTTCAATTAATTACGACAAACTAAAATTCGATATACCATGTGAACACATGGTATGGCATGGTGTGTGTATACTTTATCTGTAACCAGGATTTTGTAAAAACCTAATTTAAAAGAGTGCCGTGGAGTTTCTTGCTCGTTCTTCTCCGTAGAGGCCTACCTCCGATTTGAAATGAGCAACTAGCTTCAACTTTCGGACTAACTGACCGACTCCTTGACAATTCAAAAGTGCCTGTAAATGGTCTAATTGAAATAAATGTTTTGACTTTGACTTTGACTTTGACTTTATCATTTCGCCAGATAATGGACATTCAAAACATACGCTCGGAATAGATTTCAAATCAATCGGCGAAAACTATCCGAAGTCATTCCAACAACTGTGGAAAAAGTGAGAATTTTTAAAGGGGATTTTGGCAAAATAAACCTAATTAACACCACCCTGGTACCCTGGTAAGTCCAGCAATCTTCAATAGCTTGCAAACCAGTCTTTTTCCAGCAACCGAGAAAGGGTAAGCCTTATCTAAACCATACAGATTTGATTACACGTACGCAAACATCTAAACAAGGCGCTCGTTACCATGACGTCACACTGCGCAGTCGTATTTTTTCATATTTTCCCCGGAGTGCCATAATTCATGGAAAAAATGGATCAGGCGTACGACGTACCCAGGATATAGCATAGGCTGTGTTTCTATTAGCGACCGTGATAGCAATATGCTGGAAGAGATGGCTATATAAAGTTTATGTGTTCGGTAGCT
Organism: Hoplodrina ambigua; assembly: GCA_949774945.1. Lineage (NCBI taxonomy): Eukaryota > Metazoa > Arthropoda > Insecta > Lepidoptera > Noctuidae > Hoplodrina > Hoplodrina ambigua. Next base: position 14,246,259 of record OX458968.1, read on the forward strand.
GTAAACGGGTCCCAACATAAAATAGAAGAGTAATGTGAAGGCCTTTTGTGATAGTTTTATCGGTCGAGGTCATTGATGTCTTCATTGTCAATGTTTCTTTCTTACTAACAGATCGACTTCTTAACAACTCAAAGGTAAATTTACCTATACAAGAATTGTGCAATTAATTTGCTCATATAAACGCGCTATAATAGATGACAGCTAGCACTGCAGTTCATAATTCATTTCTCCACGACATTACAGTTAGATCAAGCCAAAGTATTTATTTCAATAAGACCATTTTACAGGCACTTTGAATTGTCAAGGAGTCGGTCAGTTAAAAAAGTTGAAGCTAATTTCTCGTTCCAAAACTTATGTGGATTCTATGGAAAAAACGAGCATCAAACTGTGGAGTTTGATGAGTTCAGACACAATGTAGATGAAGAACAATATAAAACAATGAAAAGCGATGATAGTCAAGAGATGAATAATCCCAACTGACAGCGCTCGTTCACTAACATGACGCGTGGATCAACGCCATTTAGCTCTTGAAGGGAACCAAATGATCCAATGCACACACCATCAGCGAGACATTTGAGTGAGCATGACAACGCTCTCAACCACGATCAAGTACAAATAAAATGTCAATCAACTTCAAGGTCACATCCAGCCACTCTACCTCAAACCACTCTGTGTCCATTCAGGTACAGTGCGTGATTTATTCCAGCGGAGTTACCACAATATGTCACTCGGGTACAAACGACATACCATTCGGTGCGTACTGCGATCGGTCGTTACTGCTTTACGGGTTTTACGATTTAACTTGAACCGATTGCAAGCTGAATCTGGGGCGGTAACTTTGAGTAATGAATTGGGAGTGGAGTGGTGTGTCTGATGTTTGTTAATGAGAATTCTAAAGTTTAGAAATACAAACCAATATGCAGTGCTATTCTGTGAAAATTTCCTTGCAGAATTTGATCTTCTTTTTTGCGTATCGATATGATAAGCTTCTGCCCGCGACGTCGTTCGCGTCTAATTTCTCCATAAAAACTTTGGACCCCTGTCTATACGGTCTATATCATCTACTATCCATACTATAACCACCTTCCTGGAAAATTTCATCTCTATACGTCAAGTGGTTTTCGATATTTTGTGATGAGGGAATGAGAGTCCTTTCGCGTTTATATATTTAGATAGATTCAATAAAATTCTTTTGTTAATTTTTTTCTTTACCTTCACGTATTCCTTTACTTAGTCTTTAGTTCCTTACGTGTGCAGATGGCAAGGAATGCAGTGCAAATTGAAAGTACTATAGTCTGCAGAGAGCCTTTGCAGCGTGCACTAAGGATCTATGCCATCTGATGACGGATAGAAGCCTTAAACAATATCTTGTAAAACATAAATTACCAGCTGTTCCTTGATCGTGAGATTAACCTTTTAAATTCACCAACTCCTGCAATTAATGTACTGTTATGTATGTGGCCTATGTGAGTACATGTAACTAATAAGTGAATACACCAGTCTGCGTTGAGCTGCTTTGTTTCATTGACGTGTCCCGTACTTATCACTGGCGACGAGGATGGGACTACTGGATATACTGGATATTGTGAATGATCTCTCTGGTACAAAAAAAAACACTTTTTTTTTCTGATAGCTACTAAACGGCAAAATCACTTTTACATTTTTATTATGAGCATCGATATACTACAGCCAAAATATCAAATTCCCACTCCACACAAACCTGAAAACAAACTAGTAACTAAATCAATCAGTCTTTAGTACTCACACTTGTAAACTTAATTACTTAATTAAACACGTTGAAGTAAATTGATCAATGCTCAACCATTACGCCATGTTTGAGTCTATAGAGTTGAGTATTGACAGGGAGTTTGAAGTTTACTATTGAACTGTACCCGTGTGAAGTCAAAGTCAAAGGATTTATTTCAATTAGAGCATTTACAAGCAAAGCTCTTTACTCGTTCTTCTTCATAGAAAACTATTTGGAATGAGCAACTAGCTTCAACTTTCTGACTGGTGCAAAAGTAACTGTGAATCCTTTTTTTGAAATTGAACATAGCATCACTCTTCTAATCCCGAAGGGTTAAGCAGAGGTGTACCCATTAGTACAGTTACATTTCGCCAGTTATGATAAAGTCCCATGTAGGCGAGCCTACTGCCATCAACCGGGCACAAATCCAGACTCCGACGTTGCTACTGAGAAATTCGTAGGTAATCGATAAGCCCAAACTACTTTGCCCCACCTGGGAATCGAACCCACGACCTCATCTTCAGCAGTCGCGCTTACGACCACTGGACAAACGAAGCAGTCATAATCGAAATCAAATTATAAACGAATATTAAAAATACCTTGAAATAATTATGATTTGATTTCGATTTAGACGAAACCTAACCATGACATAAGTGCCTTTATACTCTATCTCCATTTCATCAAATATTTTTTACTAATTGACCAAAATATATGACAAGACAGACTACTTTAATACGTATCGCGTTGTAATAAAGTTCAATTTTATACACTTCAACAACAATGTTTAAAACAGCAATACGTTAAAATGTCTCTGAGCTGATATTTTATGATACTTTTAACTTAATCCATGGTTATATATGTCGTAAAAACGCTATAAAATAAGTACCAATGTAAACGCGGAGTATATACTAACGCAATTACGATTACCTTGAGAAAATGAGTGAATGTTTTTATTGCGTCTTATGAGCTTAAACTCGTATAAATGTGGAACGTCTAATGTTACTTTCTTGTTGAAAGAGGAACGTTAGATCGTGTGTTTGTTTTTAAACGTTGCTCCTATTTATTTCTCACTAGCTGTTGCCCGCGACTTCGTCCGCGTAAATTTCTATTATCGCGGACACAGACGAAGTCGCGGAAAAAAATACCCATGTTCTGCCATTTCAATTACTTAGTTAAAATCATGATTCGAAACGATAAGTGGCGCCATCTATGATCATAACAACGTTATTGTGATTTCCCATGGAAACAGTACTTTTTTTCGGGATTAAAGGTACCCTATGTTCGTTCCTGTACACCTGGCAACGTATATGCAAAATTTCGGGATGACCAGTTCCGTGGCTTAGGAGTAAAATGGTAACAAACAAACAAACAAACTTACTTTCGCATTTATAATATTAGTTAGGATTAGTTAGGATATATCGTTGGTGTGTTTACAAACATAGCATCACGCCTGTAATACCTGAAGGGTGAGGCAGAAGTGTACCCATTAGTACACCCACATTTCCCCAGTTATGTTTAAGTCTATGTTTTAGGGAGCGAGCCTATTGCCATCAACCGTGCACGAGTCCAGACTCCGAGGCTGCTACTGAAAAATTCCTGGTGAAAAACCTAATAACACTTTGTCAGACCTGAGAATCGAATTCAAGACCTCATGCTCAGCAGTCGCATTTTGCGACCACTAGACCAACGGCAATTTGATTTTAATTCTAAGTTATCTTAAAACATCCTTACGCCCTATTGTTAGATGCGCCCAAAAATACTGTTTTGTGTGAGTTTTATTGCACGCAAATATAGTGATTATTTACACTAAAAATAAAAGTTGTTTTTGCTTAATGTTAATTAGTGTTTTGTAGTTACTGGCCATGTCTTAAATGTCTTTTTATACCCCGTACTTATATTTCAAACAGTCATTTTAATATAGCCAAAATACAATCAATAAATTCGTAATCGATTCTAGATGTATGCATGCACCAATACAAGATTAATTTGCTCATCATTTCCAATAATCTCTGTGTCTTATCCGATTAACGCATATCACTCAATTTACAAGACGTGAGCATTTGATCCAATTATATGTAATAGAATAACATAATGCAGCGGAAGATTGACCATCCTTTAAGTTTGAATGTGACAAGCTATAGAATGTGGAACGCATGACCATGGCTTTGGTGTTTATGTAAGTAAAATTCTTGTTTCTGTAAAAGCGATCACGAGGACATCATTTTAAAAAAGTAGACCCTACTCTGCTTTTGTGTACAATTTTTATTTTTTTATTTATTTTATTTTCGCGTGAATAAATAGTTTTATTTCTTTCTTAAAATGTAATATTAAAATTGGTATATGTTGTGGAGCCTGAAATTCCTTCTAGACATTCGATATTACCTTCGTCTCACCTGCATTTATTTTAAGACTAGTGTTGACATACATACATTGACATTTTGTAATAATTTTACCAGCCTATTATTTTATTGTCCTACTGTAAGGCAGAGATCTACTCATATAGAGAAGGCATAAACATTGATCACCCAAGGTGGAGTGGCAGTTTTAGACTTATACTAACTATAAGTAGTTTCTTAACTACGTTTTCCATCACCGCTGTCAGTGATGTCTAAATTAAAATAAACTTAGAAAGTAGATCTGAATTGAACCAATCACATTGGTACTTACCACTGGGCCAACATGACATTTTCATATTCATTCATAATTATTCATTAATTTTTGCATGTGTATAACAGATGTTATGTATAAGGTTTAAAGCTAAGTACAATCCCAAGACCCTGTTAGGGCACACCAACATAGTATGACCTTATAATTAAAGTAATTTAACAAAATAAAAATTTAGGACAAAAATAACAAAATTATACAACAAAATAAATATAAATTACGAATTAAATTGATTACTTACTTATATTTTTTGTACTTCGTTTTATTCATACTTTTAGTAACCTTGATTAATATCATACCATACTATGCAGGATTTCAGTAATGGAATCCTTGAAGCAATTACATGCTACTTATAAGCAGGAGCTAGTACATTATTACGGTAAACTGTAAAGCTCCTTGTCTCCTGCAGGGCGATGGGAACTCTCGAGATTAATCTACGTATACTGTAATATTCTATAGAGATGCCTTACCTACAATGATGTAGCTACTGAGAACTTTAGTAGCTCTAGGAAAGATGTCCTAATTAGTATTTTAATGAAGACGGTGTAAGCTTGATAGTAAAGTAAAAATACTTTCTAATGTTGATAATTTTTAAAATTAATACCACCCTAGCTTTTGCCTTCAACTTCGTTCGCGTAAATGTGGGACACAGACGAAGTCGCGGAGTAGCCTAAGTTACTGCTTAAAGATGTCCAAAATTAAGTTTCTACAATCATCCGCCCTTCCTTTCTCAATAACTTTCGCGTTAATAATTGTTAAAAACAGCCTAATCATTGCTTCAAGATATTTACTTATAAAATCACACAATATCTTTGTACAAAAAGATGTCTGTCGTCTTAAGAAGTGACCTTTTCTTGGGAACTTCATCGACTAGAACAAACAATACAACAATGTTAGTATTTTATAAGCATCACGCCTGTAATCCCCGAAGGGTTAGGCAGAGGCGTACACATTAGTACACCCATATTTCGCCTTGTTTAAGTTCCAAGTAATAGGGGGCGAGCCTTTTGCCATCAACCGGGCACAAATCCAGACTCCGAGGCTGCTACTGAGAAATTCCTGATGGAAAAACCCAATAAGCAATCCGATACACCATTTAACACTAACACTTAAACTTGTCATCAGAACCACGAAATTAATTGGGATACAGTCTTCCACACCTTTGTCTACCCTTCAGCATTTCACTTCCAAGCAATCAATTTCTAAGGCTTAATACTATCAGTAACAGCCAAGCGATTATAACCCTTAAACCGCTGCAATAAGGGATAAATAATGACTTATTAAAGAGAATACAGAAAGGGTGACAGGAACAAAACTGGCAACTTTCAAATTGTTTGTGGAAAGTTAAATTTATGCGGTAGGTTGATATAAAATTATTTGGGACATACTGGCGTTAAAGATCAACATTGAAAACTATGGCCGTCAATACTTTGTTTGGTGAGGCTGTTAATTTATTCTTTGTTTGTGTTTTGAAGGTGTGTTTATTATCGAACATAAATATAACATCACGCCTGTAGTCCTCGAAGGGTTGGGCAAAGGTGTACCCATCAGTACATCTACATTTTGCAAGTTATGATTAAGTCCCATGTAATAGGGGGCGAGTTTATTATATAGTTGAAATGTATTGTTTACTAGCTTCTGCCTGCGGCTTCGCCCGCGTAAAAAAGGTTTTTTTGTAAAGTAACTATTGTCAAATTCAAAGTCAAATCATTTATCTAAATTAGACCATTGAAAGGCACTTTTGGACGCCATTTTGCACACCAGTGAGAAAAATACAAAATAATTGTTCAGCTTTGTTATATAAGTATAGATAGCTGTACAAGCTTTAATGTATCTCTATAATATAAAACCTAACACCTAAATCTATTCTAAACTTTCATAGTCCCTATTACCGTGAGCAAATTCAAAATGGTGGTAAATTGCAATGAATAGCAGTTTCTGAATATAAGAGTGCCGGATAAAACGTTTAAAGTCACAAATGTGATTCATTCGCCTAATACATTTTGAAAAGAATTATATTTCACATTCATACGCTACTTTATTACTATAGTTCATATTTTAAAATGTTGAGGCATTACCATTGTAGTAGATTCGGAGTGGGAAACCTCTATCCATACTAATATTATAAATGCGTAAGTGTGTCTGTCTGTTACCTCTTCACGCTTAAACCGCTGAATCGATTTTGATGAAATTTGACATGGAGATAGTTTAAGATCCGAGGATAGTTTTTATCTTGGAAATCACCCCCTAAGCCAGTGAAAAGGGGGGTGGAAGTTTGTATGCAAGTACGATATAAACAAGTTCCACGCGGACGTAGTCGCGGGCAAAAGCTAGTTTTAAATAGAGTTAATTATAATATTATTCATATATAATTATAATAATTATATAGTGGTTATGTTTAAGGAAAGCCGTTCAGCTGATGTGATGATGATTATATACTGGTATATCATTGTCCCACGACGGGACAAAGGCCTCTTCTCATACATAGAAGGCACGAGCATTGATCGCCACGCTTGGTCACAGAGGAATTGTATTTCAGAGTATTATTAATTATTAGGCCAGGTTTCCTCACGATGTTTTTCTTCACCGATGTTAGTGATATAAAAGAAACACTTTAGAAAGTACATATGAAAAAATACCTCACATTAGGGATGATTCTCATTAGAGCGGGCCGTGCCCGGGCCGGGCGTGGACGAGCCGACGTGGTATTGAAGTGCGTCGAGAGGGCCCGGACGGAACACGGAGAATGCACTGAGTAATATAAATTTATTCGTACAAAATATAGGTATGTAACAGATTTAAAACCGTGTCCCGTCCGTGCCCCGTCCGGGCCCCGCCCCGGGCACGGCCCGCTCTAATGAGAATCATCCCTAAATTGAGCCCGCAACTTCGAACGCATGGTTTTTTTTATCCGCGATAAGTTACTTCTTCGGTTACTGTACTGCTCCCGTAGGTCGTAGCGTGATGTTATATAGACTATACTATACCACAAAAAAAAATCTAACCCGTCTAGGACCTCTAGATATTAACGCCTTTAAACAAACTAACAAAATCCTCCTCAAATCTAGAATTGCTTACGATGTTTTCATTCAGTGATATCAGTGTTATCCAGGTAACTTTAAAACTAAGAAAGAAAGTAACTTTTACTAATTCTTAGTTTTTAGTAGTACTAAAAAAACTAATTTCTTATGCAATGAGTCGGAGAAAAATACCTTTGAAGAGTTCTTCGATTCCCGTTCCCTGGTTTTCTATAGCACGGGCATTAACTTCTATTGAAATGGTAAAGGGGCGTCCGCCATAATAGCCTAAACTTTAATTAACAAAACTTAAAATAAAAAGTTATTCGTAAATTTTAGTGAAAATTGGTCAAGTGTAAGTCGGACTCGCACACGAAGGGTTCTATACTATCCGGAGATTTTTATTAATTGTTATTTTTAATTTCAACTTTCGGATCATGAGATATACAGGGTCATTGAAAAAATACCCCAAACCCGAAAAGGAGTCATTGTACTCATCATTATGAACAACTTTTACTATAGGACCATTCTTGAAATCAGGAAAAAATTCAGCTATTCCATACATTATGATCGCGTTATGTAGCATTTTTGTAGGGAACAGTTGTTTTTTTTTCCTGATTTCAGGTTTGAGCCCATAGTAAAAGTTGACCATAATGATGAGTACAATGACCTCTTTTCAGGTTTCGGCTATTTTTTCAAATACTCTGTATATAGTCTGCTGACAGACAGACGCACGGGCAGAGGAGGCTTGGTAATGGGGTCCCGTTGGCACTATTCAGCTAGCAAACCCTTCTTCGAGCAAGTAGCTAAATAAAATATTTTCTCGACCCAATTAGCAAACAAAAGTATTTGAAATAAATTACTGACAGACATCTAAAGGTTTTATAATAGTTTTGTGGCAGTTAATAGTTTTATAGTAGTGTTTAATCCGACGCATTAGTTACAATATTTTTCTTTCGCGACGACGAAGTTGTGTGCATTAGTCAGTAAGCTGGTTAGAAAATACTTAGGCTATTTCAGGTGAAATAAGCAACATTAAACCAAAAAGCAGTGTGTATCATTAGTCATACCAGAATAACAATTACATTTAATAAACTCTGCAAAAGTTGCACGACGTCAAATAACACCATTTATTATGGCGACCATTGTTCGGATAATGATTTATAATATTGCTTAGGCAACGTTTCTCTGTTTATTATTTTGTGAGAGAAATAAATTTCTATATTTAATGGGTTCAATATTTTGCAATTTTGCGAGAAAATAAACATTATTTTAGTAGGCATTTCCTTTTTAATACTAGATTAATGATCTGTTTTACTTAGAAAATATTTCTTGTTAACTTATCTGGTAAGATAATTTTGTACGATTCTGTTTCTTTTTGAAAGGTTTCGTACCTAAACGGTGCCCCAACGGAACGCTAATACTAAGAATTCTCTGGCTGTTCGTTTGTCCGCCTAACCGTAATACATATACACTTTTAATTTTCACAGAAAAGGTATTACTATAGCAGCTATAAAAATAAACAATAAAATAAATATGACAGCCTGCCTGCCTGCCTGCTGTGACTTCCTCGTTGGTCTAGTGGTCGCAAGCGCGACTGCTGTGCATGAGGTCTTGGGTTCGATTCCCAGGTCGGGCAAAGTGTTATTGGGTTTTTCCATCATGAATTTCTCAGTAGCAGCCTCGGAGTCTGGATTTGTGCCCGGTTGATGGGTATAGGCTCGCCCCTTATTACATGGGACTAAAAACATAACTGACGAAATGTGGGTGTACTAATGGGTACCTCTGCCTAACCCTTCGGGGATTCCAGGCGTGATGTTATGTTATGTTAAAATAAATATGAAAGTTAATAATTATAGTAAGTCTCCATACAAGAAACGTGTTACTATTTTTTTCTTTAGTAATTAAATAGGTAGGTATGTAGTGTTAATTATTATGCTCTAGTACAGTCAAACAAGCTATTTGGTTGTGACAACAATCTTTCAATCTTTCTGTTAGATTGGTGCCAATTCCCTTGTTCACAAACTAGACTAAATTTAGAGAATTGACATCTCTTACTAACATACAGCGAAAGGAAAGGACGGTGACAATGGTGCCGATTCTCTTGGTCACAAACTAAACTAAAATTAGACTATTTCCATCTTTTTCTGTCCAATAAAACAAGAAAGAGACTAATGTAAATAAGAGCTGTCAAATTTAGTCAATCTGACACATCCATACAATTATAGTTGACATTTTAAAACGTATGGATTAAAAATTCGGAAAAGTTCAGGCATGGAAATAGTCTAATTTTAGTTTAGTTTGTGACCAAGAGAATCGGCACCATTGACATTCATTGTTATTTTGTGTTCACTTTTTAAACTTGTGGTGTATAAAAATTTGTAACCTTTTTAGTGATTTCACATACTAAAAATTAAAGTAGTTGCAAGTTAGCTGCCTAGCAGCTATAAGCTATTGCTTATTCGAAAGAACCCTTCGTCGGTAAGTCCGAGGCGCACTTATTTATTTATTTATTTAAACTTTATGCAACAAATGTACAAAGGCGGACTTAATGCCTTAGGCATTCTCTAACAGTCAACCAGAGGTGGTGAAGAGATAACATGGTAGGATGACACTTGGGCGGTGTTTTATAAATCTGTTAGATCTACTAGCAATAAGATCCAGGATGAGTTCAAAGGATATCGTACAATTTCAATTAATCCTGTTGCAACTTACATAGGATTCTATTCAATAGCTTTCGCTCAACAACTAGTTTGCAGGTGTACCTATATAACAAGCTGTATTGAATTGAATCAGCGAAGATCCCGCAGCATCTTAGCACTGCGCAAGGTGGATCTTGGTAGTTCTGATTGGAATCTGGATAATCTTTTAGAACTCAGTGGAAATTTATGGAAGAAATGAGACATTTAGGTGTGCAGTATGAACCAACTTGATAAGTTTTATGATCAGACAGACAAATATATTCCGGTTCAACGATAAACCTTTCGATAAACCACATAGCCGAATACATTTTTTTACTAGCTGTGCCTGCGGCTTCGCTTAGTGGGGACTTAATGTAGGAATAAGTATCATTATTTATTTGGATCTCCAATAGGAGCCCCTATTGGACAGACAAGTTTTTATTAGACACACAAGTCTGATAAGAACAGCCTCGTTGGTCAAGTGGTTGCAAAGCGTGACTGCTGAGCATGAGATCTTGGGTTCAATTCCCAGATTGGCCAGTGTTATTGGGCTTTTCAGGGATTTCACAGGTTCGAAGACTTAAACATCACTGACAAAATGTGTGTGTACTAATGAATACACCTCTGCCTAACCCTTCGTAGATTACAGACGTAATGTTATTTAGTGTAAGTATAAAAAAAGAAAACAAAACAAGAACCCTTCATATAAAACATATCATATGGTGACATGTGAACCTAAAAAGCCCCTATCAAAAATCACTCAACGTAGCTAAAGAAATTCTCACTACAAAAATAATTCTCAAACAAAATCCACAATTCAAAACACACATGACTCTAAACAGCAGCTCGAGGCTTCACATAAAACGAGTCCATAATAATTCAGCTCTAACTCGTACAAATTACTCCACCTGTTCAAGTTGTCGGACCAAGTCCAAGTTTTGCAATTACGCAGTCTAACTGGAACAGCATTAATGGACCTGGCTTCGGGAGCGGGGGAAGGGTTAGTTAAAACAACTAAACAATCGGTGGTAAGTTAAATTGCGGGAATAGAATACTGGGAACATATGTTGAGGATTTTGTATCAACATGAGAGTACCCATTGTGAATCCGGGCAAGTACCAATGTGACATTTTCAATTTATATGTACTTTCTAAAGTTTATCTTAGACATTACTACACACATCATTCCGTGCCTTGGAAAGCACGTTCAGCTGTTGGTCCCGGCTGTCGTACGTGGATCTTCCACAATCGTTACGAGTCGTCAGAAGCTTGAATATCTGACAACCAGTCTTACCTAGTGGTACCGTATTACCCAGTGGCTGGGTTGTGGAGGTCAGATAGGCAGTCGCTCCATGTAAAATGACTGGAAGCCGACCCTAACTTATTTGGGAAAAGGCTAGGCAGATGATGATAATGATAAGAGTACCCATTGTGGTACCCCCTATGATTCTAAACAGTTGGATAGTAGACATTGGTGTTGATTATTTTGGGATATACCAAGTGACTAGACGAGCCAAAGAATCAGCATTTCCATACTATTTGGTAATGCTGTCAGCCTTTTAGGCACTTGCCTCATTGACAGCGATGCGGACGAATGTTTTCTCCATTCTTTAATCTTTTTGATAAATAGTAATTCCTTTGTTATTTTATTCTTATTTATAAGTTGTGTGTTTAGGTTAATTATTGTACAAGCATCGCCATGCTTCCAGCTGTTAACACAGCTGAATCAAAAAAAGAAAACTCCGAAAACAAAAACATCAACAAAAGTTAAACTTTAAGCCAATAAAGCGCTTTAAAACTTCTGTCAGTCGCGCTTCAAAAAGCGGAATATACAAAATAATAAGGGCAACGCATCGATCACCTAGCAACGGAAAGCGCCCTTAATTACTAAAGTTTACATGGCGAGAACCCAACACGCGTCTAGAGTAATTTGTTCCAAAGTTATACACGTGGAAAATTCCTGTTGAAGCTATTTTTAAACCGTTATTATCAGAGGATGAAGTCTTAATTGATGTAAAGGTTATTAGAAAGATGATATCTTTTATAAAATGACTGGTTTTTGCCCCTTACTTCGGTCGTTTGAATGTTTGTTGTTGCCGATGTTGATTAAGTTGCGGGTTAAAAAGTAGCTTATGTAAACATAATTTAAATTCTCAGATATGCACATCTTTGTCAAAATTTAAAAATAAGCACTTTTGAGATTTTTTTTTTTTGTAATCAGTAAACAAATAAATAATATAGATCGGCAGACAGACAGAGTTATTCATGCATTAATCCTGTCCTCCTTTCTACTATCCTACTAAACGCAAAAATTTATGATGATGGATGTACGAATGGATGTCGCTCTCTTACATGCTTAACCGGCTGAACTGAAGTAGCTGAAAATCGCCAGTTATGTTTTTAGTCCCATGTAATAGGGGGCGAGCTTATTGCCATGAATCGGGCACAAATCCAGACTCCGAGGCTGCTACTGAGAAATTCCTGATGGAAAAACCCAATAACACTTTGCCCGACCTGGGAATCGAACCCAGGACCTCATGTACAGCAGTCGCGCTTGCGACCACTAGAGCAACGAGGCAGAGGATTTTTTGTACTGCTTCTGTTTCCTCGGAATAAATTGAGGACTGACTTAATTCAGAAGTCTACGTAAACGAAATCTCAGACAGAAGCTACTACATTAAATAAATATATATACATTTATAAATGAATGCATTGTTTGGGTGAAGAAATGACTAGTATAAAATTAAGAAGCTTTAAAATTTTGCAGGCCGACCCTTAAATCTCTTTCAAACGAAGGGGTTTTTCAAAAATCTATCTAGTTTGCTTGAAGCGAAGCATCAGATAACATGAATAGCTTTTAAAAAAATTCCAATTTATTTGGATTACTAAATTGACTGAAAGTATTGTATGTGTTCGATTTAATCCTGTCACTCTATTTAAAATCTGTATGCTATAATATCATTGACATGTACAAATGGACAGGACTATATTTAAAAAATAAAAAACCCGTTTGTAACGAAGTTTCTTACGTTGTTGCACGTACACCATATACAGAGAGAAAGTGAGGAAAAATCACCTGAAGGATGCATAACGCTTTTTTTTACGTGACTAATTATAACAGAACTTAACTTCTACCACAAGCCGCGTTATGGAAATTCGTTTCAAAAATAGGAAATCGAAACATACAATGGCCGCCAAATTGTACGCGTAGCATTTACGCGCATAAACGTTATTTCAATCGGTTATACACAAAATGGCGAACATGCTACGTTTTGACAGATATTTTCTTCATACATTTTTAAAAGTTAATAGCATCTCCATAGGTATATCTCTATGATTAAAATTCCTAGACTGACAACGCACTATTCGACACGAGTGATCGCGCATACCAATGATGTGTGAGATTGAAAAATACGAGTGAGTTTTTTAATAAAAAGTTTTGTATTGAAAGTAATTTCGGTGTATGTGTGTGTGATTTTTAATAGAACATCGTTCGTTTTTATATTTGCCGAAAGTAGTAGCTATTGTAGATATAAAGTTTTTCTAAAAGCAATAAAGCGATGTTTGGCTTTCATGTGGTACATCATAAATAATAATACCAGCCTATATTGTCTCAATGCAGGGCAAAGACCTCTTCTCGCACAGACAAGGCACAAGCATTGATCACAACACTTACTCAAGGCGGAGTATCGGTTTCAAAATCATAATTATTATGGGTTCAGACTTTTCTACAATGTTTTCCTTCACCGATGTCCGTGATGTCCAAGATAAACTTAGAAAGCACATATGATATAGAAAAAAACAAGTTACGTCATCATCATTTAAAGTTAAAGCGACTTTATCCGCGTGAATCTTCTTATGAATCTCTAATGATTTTTTTCTTTTAACAGTAAAATACAGATTATAACGCTCAGAGATAACGTAGCTTCTCATTAATATAGTGAAAGAATTTTCAGAATCAGACCAATAGTTGCGGAGATTAGTGTGTTCAAACAACCAATCAAACTCTTCAGTTTTATAATATTAGTATGAATACCTACATCATAATGTAGGTAAGGTATTTCCATCAGAGATTTGGTATAGCAACCTAGGTTTTAGAACTTGATGGTGTGAGTCTCCAGCACCTCAGAAAGCACATGAAGACAGTTCTGTGTCTCATCTCTCTACGGTCGTGTTAGATTGACGTTCAACAGACTATCAGATTGAGAGAAGAGGGAGTGCACCTATGTTTGCCCACACACTTGAGTACTATATCTCCTGCAACTTGGCTAGTGTCCATGAAACCATGAATTATTGCTAGGTACCTAAGTGACGATAAATTTCCAAGCTATTAGTTACGATCCCTCGTTCAAACTATCAAAAGCCATTTATCTATTCTACCTCCAAAATAGGCTACAACGCTTTTATTCCCAGAAGTCTAATTTTGAAATTTGGTCCTATGAAATTCATGTAAAATAAGGTAACGTTTATTTTATGTGAAATTAACTACCTATGTTATTTTGGAAGTTTGTTTGATAAGGTATATTTAGATTTGAAGTGAATAAATAATAATGTAGAATTTACGGAGAATTTATGTTAGTAATTATTTCGTTAACGTGGTTTTCCCCGCGGATCCGATCGCGTGAATTTCCTTAGGGACTTCAATTATTTCATAATAAAATAGAGCTATTAGAACTTAGGGATAACATGGCTAAGGATAGCGTAGTAGTAGCAGAAGTCAAAGTTAAAGCATTAAGGGCAAAATTTTCAATTGTCAGATAACTGTGGCGGTTTGACACCTTTTATGTAGAAAATTTATATTGGTGCCGATTCCCTTGTTCACAAACTAGACTAAATTTAGAGAATTGACATCTCTTACTAACATACAGCGAAAGGAAAGGACGGTGACATTCCGTGACATTAAAGAACTAAGTTAGAGATGTCAAATTAGTTTTGCCTTGAACTTCTCCGGATTTTTAATCCACGCGTTTTAAGATGTCAACTATAACTGTATGGATGTGTCAGATGGACTAAATTTGACAGCTCTTATTTACATTAGTCTCTTTCTTATTTTATTGGACAGAAAAAGATGGAAATAGTCTAATTTTAGTTTAGTTTGTGACCAAGGGAATCGGCACCATTGTCAAACTACCATAATAATACTTTAGATAAAAGTTATTTGACTATTGAAAAATCTACCCTTATTTAAATTAAACCATTTACAGGTACTTTTGAATTGTCTAGGAGTCGATCAGACTGAAAGTTCAAGCTAGCTGTGAGCGAAAGAATTTTCATATCAGGAATTATAATTATATACAATCAAACTTTTCAGCGTTATAATATTAGTATAGATAAGTATGTTAGTATTATTACAATATAATAATATGTGGTCTAGAGAATATTATACTCGCTACAGAGGCCCTATCATACACGCGCGGAGTCAACGTAACCTAAATTAGATTGATTTTAAATTAAGAATAGGTACCCATTCCGGGTAATATTTATTTAGTTTGACGGCTTTATTTATTTATTTAGGATCTCCGAAAATGGATACACAGATACATACCATTTGGAGAAAAGTAGAAATTATGTTTTTTTTCGTACTTCTCCGCTATTATTTTCTGATTAATTTCGTTGCGGGATCCAAGACAGTTGGATCGTAACCCGTCAAGCTTCATTGCCTCTTCCGGCGGTCCCCACTGTTGATTCTGGCTTTCAGGAGTTGCAGTGGTTGGGAATAGTGTGGATACATAATACAGTTTTTTTTTAAATTCTGGATGTTAGGTACTTCTTGTGTTTGTCGTATAAAATTAAACCAAAATGCTAAGAGGATGGCCATATTTATAATTTGTAAATCAAATACTTTTATATAACAGTTTTATACCTATGTATGTGTTTGGAAACAGCAGACAAACAAACCTATTTCTTTACTTTAAAGTAGGTATATACTTTTTAGGTATATACTATACTTTGTTTCTTAAAATTATATTCGCAATAAGAAATCTCAACAATTTTTAGCATTTTAACCCGACAGTACAGAAATCTTTTACCTAAGGGTTAGCGTAAACATAACATCCATGAGATCGAGCAGATTTTATTTATTGGTAATGAACGAAAACTATAGAATCGAAAATAGTGTAATTCCGTTCAAGATTATAAATTCCAAGCGGAACCTCACACAAAAGGATCATGGTCATATTTGTATTAAACCTGGGCTCATTTTATAACATTGCCCAATTGTGATGAAACCCAGCTAAAATTTTTAAATGAATACTTATTTTTCAAAACTAACCAACGGTCCATTTTGTTTGAAATCATCATCATCTGCCTAGCCTTTTCCCAACTATGTTGGGATCGGCTTCCAGTCTTACCGGATGCAGCTGAGTACCAGTATTTTACATGGAGCGACTGCCTATCTGACCTCCACAACCCAGTAACTGGGTAATACGATACCCCTAGGTAAGACTGGTTGTCAGACTTTCTAGCTTCTGACGACTCGTAACGATTGTCAAAGATCCACGTATGACAGCCGGGACCAACAGCTTAACGTGCTTTCCGAGGCACGGAATGATGTCAGTAATGTCTAAGATAAACTTTAGAAAGTATATACGAATTGAAAAAGTCACATTGGTACATGCCCGGATTCAAACCTCATGCATGAGAGGCGGGCGCCTTAACCGCTAGGCCATCACGACATTCCTTTCATTTTCTTTGAAATAAGCTACGATAAAATAAAAATTAAGTACACAGCGAGCTTTCATATGACATGAGTCTCATTACTGTTGGGCAATGTTAAAAAATATGTCCAAAATATTTCATGATCCTTTTAAATACCATTTCTATAATGTATCTTACATTAAACTACAGTTCAGTACAGCTACAGCTACAGCACACAGCACACGGTACAGCTACAGTTTCATAGTTTATCTTGGTCATCACTGGCATCGGTGAAGGGAAACATCGTGAGGAAACCTGGACTTACTGTCCCGCTGAAACTATGTCAGAGGCCCTTGAGGCGGTTTAGAAACTCTGACACTAGGGTGTGTAGGGTCGTAAGGCCTTACTACCCACACGATAAGAAGATTAAACTACATAGTTACTACTTGTCCGCGTTAAAGTTAATATATTATCACATGGAAACCATTACATTGTGCCGGTGTAAAAAGTGCCCTAAGTGCTATTCCAGACTGTAATCTATCTATGTGCAAAAAAAAATCAGATCTGTTCAGCAGTTCTAGCACGATTGAGTAACAAACATCCATTCATCCAAGCATTTATAATAGAAGTAAGATTAAAAGTGAAGCAATATACCCCAAGCCTATTGCTGTACTGTTTTTGCTGACCCTTAAAAACATTTTCTAATTAAACCCATAAATAAATCTTTAATTAAAATTATTTCAGTATTTTTTTTTTTATTAACGAAATTAATTCTCCCAGCCACCCTTGTAGACGTCGCTCACCTGTCAAATAGTTAACAAATTGGATTCTGTGAGAGCAATGGTAGCCAGTTCGATTCCCGGCGGGCGAACTTCCCGAACGGGTATTGAGTTAACTGAAGCTGGGTAATCTATTGTACTGGAGCACGATTCGGACATTTGAGAATATAGGTAATATTCTAGGTTAGGTACCTAATACCTATATATGTATGTAGTTAGAAGCTGTGTTAGAGGAAGCAAGTGTTACAGAAATGTTCTAAGATCATTTAAAACTACGACTAGTAGCCCGACACTAAGATTTTTTGTGCATCCTGAGTCATCATCTGCCTAGCCTTTTCCCAACTTTGTTGTGGTCGGCTTCCAGTCTTACCGGATGCAACTGAATGAATACATGTTTTATTTTTATTTTTTTAAGTTTATGTGGTAAAAATCGAATCACTCCTTCCGCCCCGCCCAGGGCGGACTGTCAGACTTTTACTGACTAAAAAACCACCCTGTTCCTTCTGTTGCCCTTTACGTTCCGGGGCCACGGTATCCTGATAAGACGTCCCGCAGCCACGGGAATTAATACATCTATCGAATATTTTACATGGTGCGACTGCTTAATCTGACCTCCACAACTCAGTAACCGGGTAATACGATACCCCTTGGTAAGACTGGTTGCTGTTTTTGTGCATCCTGAGTATATTTAAGAACATTAGAATTAAGAAATAAAAATGCTGGAAATCGATTTTTATTTTTGGTGTTAAAAGTCACACTTAGATTCAAGTTTTATAGGTATAGTTAGTATCTACATTGCAACCGAGCGAAGCTGGGGTAGGTCGCTAGTAAATCTATAGGTACTTAATACATAATATTATAAACAGGAAAGATTTGATTGTTTGTTTGTTTGCATTGAATAGGCCCCGAAAACACAGAACCGATTTTAAAAAAAATTTCACTGTTCGGAAGCTACGCTATCCCCCGTTGACATAGGCTATATTATAATAGGCTATATTTTATTATAAAAAAATAGGGATTCGTAAAGAAAACCACGCGAATGAAGTCGCGGGGAGAGTGCTTCATACATCCATACATACATAAACTTTATACTTTTACCATGGGGGTAGGCAGACACAACAGAACACCACCTGCTACGATCCTTACATACTGCTTTGAGAGGAGAGTGCTAGTAAATAAATAAATAAATATCCCTGCCTAGGTCTCAAGAGGCCTAGCGTGAAGACACAAACCAACAATTATAAGGGAATTAATGGTGTATAACACGATTGCGAGCGTAAATCTGGCACCAACACTTGGCTGACACAAATCTCCAGTTTGGATCCCCTCCAAATTCAATAATGGCTCATGTGGCCCTCTCAAGACACTAGATTATAACTTAAGCTGCGTTCGGGAGTAATGTTAATGTGATATTAAAGTTTGTCACCCACTTGCCTTCTTGGTACTTTGGCGCGCGAATTTTCTGGGGAAAATGTTGACCTATTCTTTGGGTGGTTGTTTGAGAGACTTATTCGTGAGATTTAAAACGACTGTCTTCTCATCTGATGCTAAGAGCTGGTTCACATTAGGTTGGACCGACAGAGTCCGTTGACAACCTGCCGATCTGATCTAATGTGAACACCACCGTCGTTAGCGTCGTATTAACACACCCAAGTCACAACAGAACTGCTGTGTAGTGATTCAAGGTCGTCATAAAGCAGTTGTGAGTTGTTTATCGGTCTGATAAAAGTGTAATGTAAAGTGGACCAGGCTTAAGGGTTGCTGGGTTGCTAGAGGGTAAGCTGGCAAGGTGAGGGCAGTACACTCCTCCTAAATGTTCCGAAGTTTATTTTGAGTAAATGTGTTTTATACTCCTGCAGGGGGCGACCTTATCTCTATTTTTCGACCAGTTTTTAGGGTTCCGTAAACTTTATATTCCTTCTAATTCTTAGAAATAGGATTCTATTTAGCATCCTTAATGGAAAACAGGACCCTTTAAGACTTTACTGTTTCTCTATCCGTCTGTCATAGAGCTGTATTTTTTGGACTGTAATTGGTAGATACTTGAAATATGTATAGGTAGGTGTTATTTAGGCAGCATATCCAAGTTTTTTTTATATGCAGTATTACCTATTATATATTTAAATCTTGAACTACAAAAAATCACAGGAAAATGGGCTGTTTCGGAAGGCTCATAAGGAGAAGCTTGATTTTCTTTTGTTTGGATGACGTTTTATTGGGTCACTCTGTATTGTAACGGTGGCACAGAATCCAGCTGTGTAGAAGTCTGACTCGCACTCGGTCAATTTCTTCCATGACATTTATTACCATAATACCATCGTTATTCTCACCATAAAACAAGAAAGATTCTGCTCTAACGACCATTACGTTTTAAAATTAAGAATTCGTCTTCAAAAAATCTCATCACGGTTCAGCAAAAGCTACAATTATAAAACAACGGCTATTGGAGGTAGCAGAAACTCCATGAAGCAAGCCACTTTTAAAAGGCCACTGAGGCCACAAAATATTACGTTTAAAACCAGAAAGTTGGGCACAGACGGCTTTAAAATAGACACGACTATTGGTAAACTAATAATCATTAGTACTGATGTAACTTTTTCCAATTCATATCCTTCTAAGTTTATTTGACATCGGTGTAGGAAAACATTGTGAGAAAACCTGGACTCTCTCGGACTCATAATAATATAAATTATATCATTTTCTTTATTTTCCATATTTTTACACATATTTTCCTTTAAAAAACAAATAATATAGTTAAAAAAAAAATGTATAAAAATAGTGCTCCGCCTGCAACGAGGTGGTAAAACTTGTGTACTTTAAATTATATCATATTATTATGAGTCTGATAGCGTCAATCCGCATTAATCAATGCTTGTGCCTTCTCTGTATAAGAAGAGGTCTTTACTCTACAGTGCAGTGGGAGGATATAGACTGATAAATAAAGACATTTCAATTTTAAGTTATAAGTTTGTTTCACTTTAAGTTTGTAATGTCAAAATAGCAGGATTTCAGTAAATAAAAATTATTTTTTACAACATACTATACCAAAAATCATTTTATAAAATTTGGGCCTGTCTGTATATTCCGGCTTATATTTGAAACGGCTTTATTTAAATAAAGAGTACTGTTGCAAACATTTTTTTTACTGTCAAAATTTTGCAAACATTTGTCTTCCGTCTAAATCCCCCCTTAACAGGCAACTGGCCACTAAATAATACGTTTACAACCATTAAACGATGTAACAACTGTACGAGTCCTGCCGAACAATTTATAGCTACAACCTCATGCTGTGTCAACGACTTCCATGTTTTTGGGCTATGTTTAGGCTATTTTGGTGAAGTTGGCAAGAATATTAGTATGAAATACAAGCAGCTATAGCTCTGCTGCCCTGTTGGTCTCGTAGTTTGATTCCTGGTTTTTTATTTATTTAAACTTTATGCAACAAAAAAGTAAAAAGGCGGACTTAATGCCTTAGGCATTCTCTACCAGTCAATCAAAGGTGGTGAAGATATAACAAAGCAGGTGCAAAAAATTGTACATGTGGAAGTAATCATAAGAAATAAAATAAAGGGTTCAGGGTTCAGGGTTTCTGGTTCAGGGTAAAGTGCAATTTTTCCATTTTATTAAATAATAATACCAGCCTATTACTTGTCCACTGCAGGGCAAAGGCCTCTTCTTATACATTGATCACCACGCTTGCTCAAGGCGAATTGGCGATTCCAACCTTATATTCATTACAAGTATAGGTTTCCTCACGATGTTTTCCTTCACCGATGTCTGATGTCCAAGATAAACTTTAGAAAGAACATATGAATTGAAAAAGTCACATTGAGTTTTTCTATTGAGAATGACTTATTAGTAGTTGGTGGAGTGAAACCCCCGTACTTCAGAAAGCACATAAAGTTGGTCATGCGTTTGTGTTCTCCACAGTAGTGTCGGGTTGCTGTTCCATTTGATAATGAGAGTGACAAAAGAGGGAGTGCATCAGTGTTTACCCAAACACTTGTACGCTATAATATCTCCTGCGTACTTGGGTAGTCTCCAATGTGGTTGGCCACCGTTACCGAAATCGGTCTTGGGAATATTATTATACTAGTTTTTGCCCGCGGTTTCGCTCACGTTTATTAAGAATTTTAAAAATATTTTAAATTAGCATTAATTTCAATAATTATTGGAAAGGCCCATGGCGCCATCTATCATCATAACAATGGTTTTCCTCGGGAACAGTACTTTTTTTGGGATAAACGGTACCCTAGACCGTTTCTATACACCTGACAACGTTTATGCAAAATTCCAGGAAGATCGGTTCAGTGGTTTAGGCTTGTAAACAAACAAACAAACTTACTTCCGCATTTATAGTAGTAGTTAGGATTAGGATTAACTTTAAAGCGGACGAAGTCGCGGGCGGAATCTAGTTAAATATAAAGCACTACTTCCAACCAATCACAATCCGCCTAATAAAAATCCTTTTCACCCAATTTAAAACTAGAACTTTTAAATAAAATTACATTACAGAACCACAATAATATTCCGACGCACTCATATTTTAGAACAACAAGGCAGCTTCGCCCACGGAATAGGCGAGCGGTTTATGCTTATTGCTCAGGTACTAAACGAGGCATGAAGATACTGTTAGTGGTACTCTACCTTTATTAAATAACAAATTAAAGTGTAGACTTTTTAATATAGCTTTTTAAGGTGCTAGATGACTCACTCGATGATCACTCGACATCGTTCCGTGCCTCTGAAAGCACGTTAAGCCGTTGGTCCCGGCTGTCATACGTGGATCTTTGACAGTCGTTATGGGCCGTCAGAAGCCCGAAAAATCTAACAACCAGTCTCACCAAGGGGTATCTTATTACCTAGTTACTGGGTTGTGAAGGTCAGATAGGCAGTCGCTCCATGTAAATTACTGGTATTCAGCTGCATTTGGTTAGACTGGAAGCCGACCCCAACATAATTGGGAAAAGGCTAGGCAGATGATCAAGGTGCTAGATGACGTAATTGGCCGTGGTTAAGGCTTCCAATGCATGAGGTTGTGTGTTCAAATCCGGCCAAGTAGGTACTAATTTGCCTTTTTAATCGATATGTACTTTCTAAAATTTATCTTGGACATCACGGACATGGGTGAACGACCCCACACACTCTAGTGTCAGAGTTTCTAAAGCGCCTCAAGGGGCTCTGACATGGTTTAAATGGGACAGTAATAGGCTGGTATAAATCCGGGTGTCCAGGTTTAGTGTCCAAATAATTACCCTGGCAAACTACAATACACTTTAATTGCACAAATTCAATGAACAGTTTGTTCTTCGTAAAACAAGCTACAATATTCCCGAATAAAAATATCGAATGTCCCGTAAAAATATCCAAATTCATGTCCCTATTAATTCATTATATCGCTGACAAAATACGTTGTCATGTTTTATATTAAAAAAAAAAACCTCAGGCGTCTCCGTTTCGCGGCAAAATGATTGATTGCGATACACGGGTGATTCTCATCCCTGTGTAGTGGAAACCTTTTGTACTAAGGGGATTGGAGTGTGTAATCGAGATTTTTTCATCGAATACACTCGATGTTTTTAGTCTGAAATTGTTTCGATAAACGGGGCTTTAATAATCGATACCTGAAGTTAGTAGTACAGACTGATTTTAATTCCTGACATTTTGCCCTTCTTTACAGCGGTGTTTAATATTTGTATTTAGCTAAGTATTTTTATATATCAATTGTAATTTACTCGCACACGATGGTTTCCGTGCCATCGTACAATATTTCCGGGGTTGCGGGACGCCTTAACAGGATACCGTGGCCCCGGAACGTAAAGGGCAACAGAAGGAACAGGGTGGTTTTTAGTCAGTAAAAGTCTGACAGTCCCTTCCGCCCCAACCAGGGCGGAAGGAGTCATTTGATGATTTTTACCAGCTTCAAAAAAAATCGTACAATATTTGTAATTAATATTGAGACCCTGCGTAGTAGCTTGTTCATGATTTTTCCGTGTTTCAATAAATTCTAGATGGTGATTCATATTCTATTTTATCAGAACAAACAACAGTCATCAGAAATAAAATAGACGAATGACAAAAGTTATGGCGCACCCAAAAAAGTTACTTTTTAATGATTACAACAACATAATTGCCAAGCATACCATTATTAGCACATTTTAATAATTATAATTAAAATGTTTTTTAATACGAAATATTTTTTTTACAGCCTTTCTATTTATTACTGGTCAATAAATTGAACTATTCCGAGTTCCTGAGTAGTAAGTGACCAATTAAATAAAGAACTAGGTAGGTTATTTTTTGACAACCTAGATAAAAATTAAACACATATTGTCAAAATTAATTTCTGCAAAATTACAAACAGTCTTCTTCGTGACCACACATAATATTCTTATAAATGCGATGGGATATTTCACGTTACGTCCTCTCAGCAAGCGGTTAAGCCTAACAAACCAATTACTGGGGGGTTTCTGTGACCGCTCAGCCGTTACCCAACATGCTAGGGATTAGCAGTGTTTTCTTTGCAACATGTTTTTTTTAATGTACGAGAATAAATACGGTGATTTTGTAATGATGTTGTGAATGCCCAGAGGATGAACTTTTATTACAAAAAAGGAAACAATGAATTGCTATCAATGACGAGTTTTATTTATACAAAAAATATTTTTAAGCCAAGTAAGTATAGTTTCCATTTTTTATTATGTACACAGTGGATACAGTAGCTATCCTTCATAGTAGGTTTTTTTTTTACCGATGGGAAATCATAAAACCCATCCATGTTCCTTCTTGTGCCCTTTGCGTTCCGGGGGCGCGGTATCTCTTTCGAACAACCCGCAGCCCCGGCAGGCAACGGCCCTTAGTGGCCTTCAATTGTTTGCTGACATCTCTTTGAGGCGCGCGTGGAACACGAACGCGCCGTCGACACGGTCTGTCGTTATCAACGAACGGACGGTGAGCTACCCATTGCTCACCGCCCACAGACCCGCGTCTACGGTGGCCGGGAGTCGTCTCGCGGCTCCCGACGCCCGGAGCGTCTCCCGCGGCGGCTGGGGCGTGAGGTGGTTGTTCATAGTAGGTTAATGTTTTTAAATATTATTCTTTTAGTTTAATCATACTATACGATGCACCATTCAATTCAATCCGAGGACGAATAAAAAAAGTCCTCAGATTGTAAATAAAGGTCCTCAGGTGTACTTTGTGTAGTCCTCACATTAAATATTTTTTTTAAATCACGATAATCATAACAGGACCGTTCTTTACCAAATAATTTCGTCCAACATCTCAATTTTGGATTAAAGCAAATATAATTACTTTTCCTTTGATAGTCTTAACGATGTCCCACAAGAGATATGGGATGAATGAGATCTCGGTCGGGCGTCCTAATTAAATAACCTTTCAATACCCAAAATATTAAATTAAATTATGCTTACCTATTAATATTTGGTTTTATGTTGACAAGGTTTTTGCCATGACTTTTCCTGTATGTTTTCTTTTACTTGAGTAACGTTCTTATTTAAATACGCAAATATCTTATCAAGAGTTTATGGCAGTGGGTCAAGGTGTAGATTTGTTTGAAAGGTACACGTAATTATTTGCACAAACTTTCAAATAATCCTTGGATGGATGTAAATGTTCGAGTTATTTTGAAAATACAAAATCAATTTTATTTAAAAGAGTGTAAGGTATATTTTGTAATTACTTATACAAGCAACGTGAAAATTTGGACAAAAATACCAAGTGAAGTGAAAACATTACACCGTACCATATACAGCTGCACGTAGTATGTTCTATTCTGTATAAAATCTCTCTCGATGAATCTGGTGAAGTAAGCTTGAGTTGAATTATTCTCCTATGACGCTAGAGATTGACAGCTCATTTCAAGTTCACTTCACACAAACCGAGGGCGATTTTTACAGAATAACACTGCAGTTCCATATGTTTTTAAAGTGAATAAAGCGATACTTTATTCATATTTATTCAGTTTGTATCCGCGGACTATAGCCATGACATAGTCACACACGAAAAATTTGCTATCTCACAAAAACAATTTTTGCTAAATTATTAAAATAAATATGAAGATACGCTACGATCCTTTATTACTCCTTTCGCCTCATCCACGTTCATACATCTCATCATACAAGCACGCCGGATAGAGTACTGCGCACTTGCGCACCTGACCTTTCTGAAGGACCTCACCAATAAGGTCAGTGTAGGTCTTCCTAGGGCGACCCCTCCCTGTGTTGCCACTCACCTCTGCCATATAAATAAATTTGGTTGGTCTTTCACTCATCCTCTCAACATGACCAAACCATCTAAGCATACTCTTTTCTATCTTTATGAGGATGTAGTCTTCTTTTTTATCGTGTGGGCAGTAAGGTCTTACGACCCCACACACCCTAGTATTAGAGTTTCTAAACCGCCTCAAGGACCTCTGACATGGTTTGAGTGGATCAGTAAGTCCAGGTTTCCTCACGATATTTTCCTTCACCGATGCCAGTGATGTCCAGGATAAACTAACAAGGATGTAGTGACAAAGATAAAGAAACATTTTTAAATATTGATATAAATTATTTTAATTATGTTTTATTTACTAGAATAGTTATTTCGTTTTATTAAACATAAATACAGCAAGTGGTAGCCTCTGGACAGTCAGTAGCAAGTTTGTCAATGAAGTCCTTATTGCAGCCTTCTTCTGAGCAGGACCCTCCTCGTTTGGTGCACCTTGTCTCCTTCACCGATACTGGAAAATTTAGAAAACAATTTAGAAAACTAAAAAAAGAACTGTGACTGTGTGTGTGTGACTGTCTCGTTGGTCTAGTGGTCGCAAATGCGAGTACTGAGCATGAAGTCTTAGGTTTGATTCCCAGGTGGGGCAAAGTGTTATTGGGTTTTTCCATCAGAAATTTCCCAGTAGCGGCCTCGGAGTCTGGATTTGTGCTACATGGGACTTACATGAACAAAACTGGCGAAATGTGGGTGTAAGTACTACGGGTACACCTCAATCTACTTATTTTATTAATATTTCGTGTTGAGAATTACTAACATAGTTAACTTCTTGAATTTAACGAGGACGCAACACTGTAGCTTGTGGAAATATTAATTTTTCTACGGATCTCAATATCGCCTTTATGTACTAAAAAAAATATTACTACACGACTAAAAACGAACACGACTATCACATTTAAATATTTTGTTTCAGTCATGTTGGTGATGAATCTACAAAGTATAATTGGATAAGCTGAAAACCCGAAAACAGTTTGTTCACATAGTATTCAATATTAAAAACAACTTTTACTATGTAAGTGATCAACCTTGTAATTCCAGCTTAACAAATTATTCAGCTGAATTTTGTTAAGCTATGTGAACACAAATGTATGTATCAGTTGATACTTTTGTCCCCATTTCAAGGTTGTAGTCATTTTCAGGGTTTTAAAATACATACATACATACATAACATCACGCCTGTAATCCCCGAAGGGTTAGGCAGAGGACGTGTACCCATTAGTACACCCAAATTTCGCCAGTTACGTTTTTACCTTTGAGGGGCAAAGAGATTTAATTCAATTTTTTTCGTCTTGTAATGACATTTAAAAGTGCTTTATAATGGCCTTAATGAAATAAATGATTTGACTTATAGATAGGCTCACAGGCATGGATTGTATAGGGCATCAAGTAGATTTGATCCGGCACTGCCCTTAAGGCTGTTCCCTGACGAAATGACCTTGAGCATTCGCTCCCTCTTTGCCGCACGACACTTTCTCCTCGCATCTTTTTCCCACTTATCTCGTTTACACGCAATTTTTTGGAATTATTTTAATATAAAATACAAGGCGAGCATTTTAAATAAAATAAATCTTGCATTCTTTAGATTTTTTAAATATCTAATGATTAGTGCAATTCACAAATTAATAGCAACGGCATTAAGCAAAAGATGCAAATAATCGAAAATTTTAGTCTTCATTTTGCAAGGAGACATTAAATGTATTTTTAACACATTTAAAAAAAATAGATCTTTCAATGTAATGATAAGATATCAAACATTACTATAATGCTCTTTGATGTCAATGGTGCCGATTCCCTTGTTCACAAACTAGACTAAATTTAGAGAATTGACATCTCTTACTAACATACAGCGAAAGGAAAGGACGGTGACATTCCGTGACATTAAAGAACTAAGTTAGCGATGTCAAATTAGTTTTGCCTTGAACTTTTCCGTATTTTTAATCCACACGTTTTAAGATGTCAACTATAATTGTATGGATGTGTCAGATTGACTTAATTTGACAGCTCTTATTTACGTTAGTCTCTTTCTTGTTTTATTGGACAGAAAAAGATGGAAATAGTCTAATTTTAGTTTAGTTTGTGACCAAGAGAATCGGCACCATTGTCGTTTATTTCCCTTAATTAATGAGATTAAAAAAATAGAGCCTTTGAAAAACTACTAAAACAAGGTTTTGGTCTGGGTACCGCCTTAATAACAGTATACTCACGACCGTAACAGCACTCTACTCCTCTTCGCTGCTGCGCAGGACACAAGCCATTTTTTTCAACCAGTTTTCCTTTAGGGCAGTCAACTGCTATAGTGCACACACCTCCTTGGGATGAGCACGGATCTTCATTCCGAATGGAATCAATTATTCTTACTGTAAAAAAAAGGTTTCCTATATATAATATATATAACAGAAAGTCGTGTTAGATACACTATTTATAACTCAAGAACGGCTGAACCGATTTGATTGAAAATTGTGGGGAGCTTAGAACCAGGAGATGGACATAGGATACTTTTTATCTTTTTTTTTAGATGGTACCCTACCAATACTCTAACCCTACCCGGGTTAGAGTATTGGTAGGATAGGGTTAGTGTAGGGTAGGGTAGGGGTAGTGTGAAGGTAGAGTAGGGTATGGGTAGGGTAGGGGTAGGAGTATCAGTTGGGTAGGGTAGCGAAGTACGAAGTCGTCGCGGGATAGCTAGTAATTTATTAAAAGGTGCAACGACGAACTTAATGCATTAGGCATTCTCTACCAGTCAACCAAAGGTGGAGAAGAGATAACATGACAGGTGCAAATTTGAACTAGCATTTAACAAATAAATTACTTACTTTGAAAATAAAAAAAAAAAAAATATAAATCCTAAAATATAAATACATGAAATAAATATAGTGAAAAGTACACTAATTAACATAAGTATTTTAAAAAGAATTACTTCCTAATTTTCGCACTTTCGCGCTTTTCGCGGGGATGAAACAGCTGTCTGTCTGTAACGCTTTCACGACTAAACCACTAAACTGATTTTGATGAAATTTGGTACGGGGTAAGTTTGAATCCCAAGAAAGGACATGGGCTAATTTTTTGTCGACATTTACTTGGACAATGCTGCGGGCAAAAGCTGGTTATTAAATATTTTTTCTTGGTGTAGACATTCAAGCACAAAGAAAATTTTTTGTAGCGTAACATAACATCACGCCTGTAATCCCCGAAGGGTTAAGCAGAGGTGTACCCATTAGTACACCCACATTTCGCCAGTTATGTTTTTGGTCCCATGTAATAGAGGGCGAGCCTATTGCCATTAACCGGGCACAAATCCAGACTCCGAGACTGCTACTGACATTTTCCTGACGGAAAAACACAATAATACTTTGCCCGACCTGGGAATCGAACCCAAGACCTCAAGTACAGCAGTCGCGCTTGCGACCACTAGACCAACGAGGCAGTCCACAAAATTGTTTGTTTAATAAATAAATGATTACAATAATTATGACAAATAAATAAATTATAATAATTAAGACAAAATAAGAAGTACTTACAATCATCATTGCAATTAGCCTTTACTGCAACTACTACACAGAGGACAATGACCAACTTGTTGATGCCCATAGTTACGGTTATATTATTATGTACCTTATGTACTTTATGCGCGACCGCACTCTCGCTGATACGAACACAGAATGAGCCATCTGCCAACCATTTTGTTTTATTATCGCTCACTTTGTAATTATATTATGTAGGTAAGTATTTAGTTTACAGAATAATTAGTTTTATCTTGAATTTGTTTTTGAGTACTTTTTGTATTTCCTTCTGAATTATTTGATCTATTTTATTTACAAATAAATAAAATTTAAGTGTCTGTTTATAATATCAAAATAACATCTTATTACTGGAATTATACCCGTATGTTTAAGTCCCATGTAATAGAAGGCGAGTCTATTGCCAACACCCGGGCACAAATCCAGACTCCGAAGCCGCTACCTACTGAGAAAGTCCTGATTGAAAAACCCAGCAATAACACTGCCCGAGCTAGGAATCGAAACCAAGACCGCAGCGCGTTCAGTAGGCGCACTTTGCAACCACGAGACCAACGAGGCAGTAATATATTATTTAATACCCTAGTATTTAAAAAAAAAAGAGTGCCGTAGAGTTTCTCGCTCGTTCTTCTCCATAGAAGCCTGCCTCCGTTTGGAACGAGCAACTAGCTTAATTTTTCGGACTAACTGACCAACTCCTTGAGAAATCAAAAGTGCCTGTAAATGGTCTAATTGAAATAATGTTTTGACTTTGCCTTTGACTTTGACTTTTTATATTATTTGTGTTATCTTATTATGTCTAGGTATATTGGACGTACCTAACTTTTCTTATCTCGCCACAGATAATTGGCGGGAAAATGTATAATAGGCTGATCGAGCAATAGGCCGATAAGACGCTAAATAAAGTGCCAATAATGTACATTGACGATATAATAGCTGAAGGCACAATGATTTATCTTTAAAACATTGCTTCAATATTTTCTTATGTTTTATCAATACTTTTGTATGGATCTTTTATGTTTTAGAACATTTAACGTCATCATCATCATCTGCCTAGCCTTTTCCCAACTACGTTGGGGTCGGCTTCCAGTCTAATCGGATGCAGATGAATACCAGTATTTTCAAGGAGCGACTGCCTATCTGACCTCCACAACCCAGTAACTGGGTAATACGATACCCCTAGGTAAGACTGGTTGGTTGGTTTTAAAACATTTAACGTAATATTTTTTCCATCTTTGTGAGTAGTTTCATTGCAGTTATGTTTTTAGTCCCATGTAATAGGGGGCGAGCCTATTGCCATCAACCGGGCACAAATTCCGACTCCGAGGCTGCTACTGAGAAATTCCTGATGGAAAAACCCAATACGTCTTTGCTTGACCTGGGAATCAAACCCGAGACTTCATGCTCAGTAATGAAAACATTGCAGGTCAAATACTACTTTGTTTTCATTAAATACCCCTACAACTGGGCGACGCCTGTACTGTCTGATGTACTCGTAATCGCAGTGTATTGCATGCTCCCAAACAGTATTTTTACACCAAAAGTCATTTCCAATCAATAAACAATCAATGTCAAAAAAATACATAGTTTTTAGGTATTTTTGACAGATATAGACAGACTATTTCTTTCTTTATTTTTTTTCTGTTTTGTTTCCTTTATCTCTAACTAGCTTTTGCCTACGACTTTGTCCGTGTAGTTTTTACGGTCGCAGAATAAAAAGTAGCCTATTCCTTCCTTGGGGTTCAAACGTACCCCCTAACAAATTTCATCAAAATCGATTCAGTGGTTTAGTCATTTAAGCTTAACAGACAGACAGAGTAACTTCCGTATTTATAATATTAATAACTAGCTGACCCAGTGAACTTCGTACTGCAATTTTTTTTTTGGTATGGAAAACAAATTTTGTAATGCACACAAAATTTCATAATAATCGGTTCAGCCGTTTCGGAGGAGTCTGGTAACAAACACTGCGACACGTGAATTTTATATAAAGTTGATCCACAGATGGGCTTTTCTTTATACTGTCTATACTAGGTACCATTTTCAAGCTCTGTACCAAAAATCAATTAAATAGGAGCAGTAGATAAGTCGCAAATGATTTTTTAAGTTTTTGCCCCGTTTGAACACAATGTATCTTTCCTAAGAGCTGATTATGTCTATACGCATAGGTCATGCACCTACGTTGCCGCTTTAATACCTAGGTATCTAAGGTCAGGTAAATTTATTTACAAAGGGTGTTTGCGTTTTACTCTGATTTGTAAGCTATTTAGTTTGATTGAAAAAAAAAAAAACTCATTTTTATTTATATTTTATTTTATACCGTATCGAATTAATACTAAACACGTTTAGTATTACGTAGTGTAATTTAATGCCCCTCTGTCATATCAACTCTGTATATTAGTTATGGATATATAAATTTAATATCACATTATTTCTATTTCTCGATGTTATTCTGTTCCGATTCTCAAGACAGGTATTCTATAAACCAGTGAATTTCCTCGTGATTTCCTTTAGCGTTCAAAATGGCTAGATATTAGATACGTTACTATGTCGAAAGGAATACCTCGAGCTTCTATGTTATTGGTTGAATAGGTTTCGATTAGATGGCAACGTTTAGTTTCTACAAGTGAAAACAAAAGAATGATAGGATTTTCAGTACACAAACATATAAAACTAAAACACAACTGGCAACTGGCGAAATGTATGCGTACTAATGGGTACACCTCTGCCTAACCCTTCGGGGATTACAGGCGTGATGTTATGAGTATTACATAACATAACATCTCAGTTTAGGCAGAGGTGTACCCATTAGTACACCCACATTTCGCCAGTTATGTTTAAGTCCCATGTAATAGGGGGCGAGCCTGTTCCCATCAACCGGGCACAAATCTAGACTCCGAGGCTGCTACTGAGAAACTCCTGATGAAAAAACCCAATAACACTTTGCCCGACCTGGGCATCGAACCCAAGACCTCGTGCTCAGCAGTCGCGCTTGGTGACCACTAGACCTACGAGGCGTTATGAGTATTGTTTTAGTATTACTTTGCCTTACACACTGTCGGATTTTAAAGTTGAAATCCAGCATCGGAAATTACAGTTAAGTATATTAAAATGGTACTGTTTTAAGAGATGGCGGTAGGCCTGGTCACTAAATATTTAATTGAATCTAAGATAACTACTGGGTGTAGTATAATGGGTACACCTCTGCCTAACACTTCGGGGATTATAGGCGTGATGTTGTGTATACCTACTTAATATTGTAAAGCTGAAGACTTTGTCACGCACTAATCTAATGCGCTAAACGGGGTCTAATAAAAATACACACAAAACAGTCGTTAATTACGCATACTGCTGGTTTTGTACGGTCTTACAAAAACGCCATTTTTAATTAGATTCATTAGAAAAATAACCTAGTACATGGCTATTAAAATGGCAACATAAAAAACAGGTATAGGTTAATTTGTGTTATTGGGACGTTGCCAGTACTAAGTTTAAAAAATAAAAACAAAACAATGTATATAATTTAGAGAAGCAAAACATCGTGAGGAAACCTGGACTTATACCTTCCTACT
This sequence comes from Hoplodrina ambigua, assembly GCA_949774945.1. Taxonomy (NCBI): domain Eukaryota; kingdom Metazoa; phylum Arthropoda; class Insecta; order Lepidoptera; family Noctuidae; genus Hoplodrina; species Hoplodrina ambigua. The sequence continues at coordinate 14,279,155 of OX458968.1, forward strand.
ACTGTCCCACTCAAACCATGTCAGAGACCCTTAAGGGAGTTTAGAAACTCTGACACTAGGGTGTGTGGGGTCAGTCGTAAGACTAAACTGCCCACACGATAAATAAAGAAAGAAGATTAAAAATAATATTTTTTTTTCTTCGATCAAACGGGCGTCCGCTATAGCCACGGCATCGTGAATTGCCATTTACAATGCTCTATAAAAATAACATTTCCGTCACATAGTACTCTATCTATCCTTATTTCAGCCATGCTTAACACATAACACACATAACTGGCGAAATGTGGGTGTACTAATGGGTACACTTCTGCCTAACCCTTCGGGGATTACGGGCGTGATGTTATGTTATGAAATGACGAAAACCTGACGCCTCTGAAGTCGAAGAAGGTAAATTTACTATGTACGTGTGGAGTATCCTGGGCAGCAAATTTACGACCATTTAGGAGCGATTGCAATTTAATCTCAGTATTTTTTATTTTCAGCATTTTTTGACATAGATTGTCAAACTGACAATGACAGTGACAGTGTGTGACTGCCTCGTTGGTCTTGTGGTCGAAAAGCGTGACTGCTGAGCATGAGGTCTCTTTTTTTTAACTTTGGGACAAGCATGAGGTTTTGGGTTTGATTCCCACGTTGGGCAAAGTGTTATTGGGTTTTTTATCAGGAATTCCTCAGTAGCAGTCTCGGAGTTTGGATTTGTGCCCGGTTGATGGCAATAAGCTCGCCCCCTATTACATGGGACTTAAATATAACTGGCGAAATGTGAGTATACTGATCGGTACACCTGTACCTATCTCTTCGGGGATTACAGGCGTGATGTTATGTTTGTCAAAGAAGTGAAGATTTTAATTAGTACAATAAAATTTTCCTTCTATTCAGCCCTGTTGACTGGGTAATGGCTTATCCAGTCTGTGAGCTATTCTCAATCAAATTGTTTCCTTATGAGAGAAGAATTTTAATGTTGATTACTTTATAATTGTTCATCAGTCTCGTGTCTCGACGAGTGAAATGAGTATTTATTCACTTAGCTCATTTTATAATTGTAATGTTTTCTTCTAAAGTCCATATCTTCAAGTGTACCTAAGTTAAAGTTATATTCATTTCAATTATACCAATAAAAGGCAATTTCCAATGATATTTATAAGAAAACTGCCTCACTGGACTATCTCGTTGGTCTAGTGGCTGCTGAGCACGAGTTCTTCGGTTCGATTCCTAGGTCGGGAAACGTTATTGGGTCTTCCCATCAGGAATTTCTCAGTAACAGCACTGGGCGTAAAACATAACTGGGCGTACTAGTGGGTACACCTCTGTCTAACCCTTCGGGGATTACAGGCGTTAGAAATGAATGATGAATGTGAGTATCAATACATATAATTTTTGTTTTATTGGTACAAATAATTCAACTCAAAAATATTACTTTGTGACTAAATCAATAAAAAAAAACAACAGCTAAATTCCCTTCACGATACTCGCATATATTGGAAACATTGTTTAATAATCCTTGGCAACAAATTTTAAGAATTGCTACAAATACATTTCAGCCTGAAAACACTGATTTCTTAGACTCCAAATAATTCCCAAGTTCCCTGATTCACATTAATCATGGCAGGGAAAAAAATCAATTAGACGCTCAAAATACGGATGACGAAGATGGATCACGGGGTCAATGACCGGTTCGACGCTGAAGTATTTTTCACGTAAGTACACCGGCGTATAAATCAAGTTGACAGAATTTTATTGCCAAGAAAATATTACTTGGACTGTTCGGATAGAATGTTTGATTTAGGTTGAAAATATAGAAGTTTTGCATGGAAGCCTTTTGAAATATTCCTGTTTGTGTCTTAATAAAATATGAAAAATGATAATTTTATTTTTAACATAACATCACGCCTCTAATCCCCGAAGGGTTAGGCAGAGGTGTACCCATTAGTACACAAACATTTCGCCAGTTATGTTTTTAGTCCCATGTAACAGGGGGCGAGTCTATTGTCATCAACCGGACACAAATCCAGACTCCGACGCTGCTACTGAGAAATTCCTGATGGAAAAACCCAATAACACTTTGCCCGACCTGGGAATCGATCCCAAGACCTCATGCACAGCAGTCGCGTTTGCGACCACTAGACCAACGAAGCAGTCAGGCAGGCAGAAATTTTATTTTTGATTTAACTATCACAGCCTCGAACTGAGCACTGGGACTTAAGACCATAATCTTACTTTGACTTAGCTTCATAAGCAACTAGATTTTCATGGAATTATTTATAACGTATATAATATATTATAATTACGACTTTGTAAATATAATATTTCATCAAAAAGTACTAAAAAACATTGTAAATTTAGCTTCTGAAAATGCTCGTTACTACGTTATTAAGAAAAAATCAAGATCATATATATCCAAGAGTAAATCTAATAGTTTTTATTTTACAGTGTATCTAGTTAAGAAGTACATTCCAAAAAGAAGAAGATTAAAGTAGTGCTTTCTGAATTTCTCCTTAAAAATGTTATCTATAATTTGTTACATAAACGACACAAAGTATTGTAAAGGCCCATGTCAAAACATAAATCAATCAAAATTATTAAAAAAACTGTTACAAAATTGTTTTACATTTTTTGCGTCCATTTTGAAACAGTTATTTACGTGCCTCTAAATAAACCTTTATTGCTATTGTGTAACTTTCAAACTCTTCGACCTTGTCAAAAAATGTTTTAGACATACCTCAGGAGACCATGTCAAGTACAAATGAAATATGAAATAGTTTCTAATTTGAGAATTTAAATTTCTCAAAACACGCGTGAATTATAAATAGACGAATTTCTTGTGATTTAGTACTTAGTTAAGAACTGGCAGAACTCCCAAAATCCCAGTAGCATAGAATATATGGATAATTAAACAATTGATAAAATTAAAATAATCACCAATAATTTACTCATTATAAGTAAGCCAAAACAAACATCAAATATAAGCAAAATAAAAATAAAACTTTTAAAAATATTTAAATTACATCTCATGTTGGGGCAAGTACCAATCTGACATGTACTTTCTAACTTTATCTTAAAGCACTGACATCGGTGAAGGAAAATATCGTGAGGGAACCTGGACCTATAATAAATATACCTACGTAAGTCTGTAATCGCTAATCCGCCTAGAGCAAGCGTGGTGATCAATTAATAGGTGGTAAAAATCATCAAATGACGTACTTCAGCCCTAGGTGTGGCGGAAGGGACTGTCAGACTTTTACTGAATAAAAAACCACCCTGTTCCTTCTGTTGCCCTTTACGTTCCGGGGCCACGGTATCCTGTTAAGACGGCCCGCAACTCCTCAAAAAATTTCAAATCAAACTAAACTTTAGTATACATTTTTCCCAAATAAAACTGCTCAAAATCCTTTAACCATGACGGTGGCGATGAATTACGAATGTGCATGTCATATCGTGTCCGCTGTCGTCATCAAATTGCAGAACAGGCGACCACACCTCATGGAGAAAAAAGTTTTAAATAAACAAACCGCGGGTTTGCGGAAACTACTCTGCGAACATTTTGTAGGCCATAGAATGAGCGGAGAGGGGATTTATTGGATCGGTTTTTGTTTTTTTATTTAATTTTGTTATAGTACGAAGTATAAATCATCTTTAGGTGATGCTTCTACCTTCTTGATGTGATTCTACCTAATAAATGGTGCCGATTCCCTTGTTCACAAACTAGACTAAATTTAGAGAATTGACTTCTCTTACCAACCTATAGCGAAAGGAAAGGACGGTGACATTGGTGCCGATTCTCTTGGTCACAAACTAAACTAAAATTAGACTATTTCCATCTTTTTCTGTCCAATAAAATAAGAAAGAGACTAATGTAAATAAGGGCTGTCAAATTTTGTCAATCTGACACATCCATACAATTATAGTAGACATCTTAAAACGTATGGATTAAAATACTGAAAAGTTCAAAGCAAAACTAATTTGACATCGCTAACTTAGTTCTTTAATGTCACCGTTCTTTCCTTTCGCTGTATGTTAGTAAGAGATGTCAATTCTCTAAATTTTGTCTAGTTTGTGAACAAGGGAATCGGCACCATTGTCCTTTCTCAGGGTTCAAACTTACTTTGTACCAAATTTCATAAAACACGGTTCAGTGATTTACTCATAAACCCGTAACAGACAGACAGACAGACTTACTTTCGAATTGATAATATTAGTTTGAAAAATGACTTGGTTCCAAAACATTTTTATTGTGAAACACATTCTATCGCGGCTAATACAGTGACATTCATGGCCCGACAGTGCACGGGGCCTAATAAAGTGGGTCGGGCAAACATTCCCCGGCTAAAACTACGCTTTTTAACTAGTATTTTTAGTTGCTTTTGTAGCAAGCCTGTCTCTGGGTTTCCCTGCTTTGCCTGCAAAAATACCTGCCTTTTTTCAACTTTCACGCTTACTCAAACACGGAGAATTGGTATCTTTCTTTGTTTACTATAAAAAGAAAATGAGTGTTTGTTTTTCATATATTTTTTTCTGCATTTTTTTATCTCTGATTGCAGTTTAAATTGAAGCTCTTTACATTTCAAATTGGGTCTAAATAAATAAAAATTAATATGTAGTTGGTTAAATGTAAAATGTTTTTTGGGATGTGTAGACTGCTTCGTTGGTTTTGTGGTCGCTGCTGAGCATGAGGTCTTAATTGGGTTCGATTCCAAGGTCCGGCAAAGTGTTACTGGGATTTTCCATCAGGATTTTCTCAGTATCAGCCTCGGATGATGATATTGATGGCAATAGGCTCACCCCCTTTTACATGGGACTTAAACAACAGGCGAAATTTTGGTGTGCTTATACACCACTGCCTAGCCCTTTGGGGATTACAGGTGTGATGTTATGTGCTATGTGTGTTTTTAGAGATTACTTTGGGGCATATAGGCGAGGTGTAACATTTCCTGTTTATGTTATGGTACTTCTACTAGGACCATATTTCTTAGGTAACGTATGGCTGTAATACATTGCTAGTATGTGCAATACTTCAAAATATTTTAGCTATATACACTACATTTTCTTTACTCAAATTCAGCCTGTTTGTCTCGTAGGATAATTTTATTGTTATACCAAGCTTTTATTTAAAAAAATGGGACTTTCGTTTAATTTCAAAACGAATAGACGAAGTTGTGGGCAGGCTAATTTATTAATATTTAGATATTTAGGGCTAGTTGGTGTTACGAAAATGAAATTCTCTTTTAAAGATCAAGGGACTTTCTTTGATCTTTTAACGGTAATTTCATTTAAGGTCATATCAGGTCAAGTTTGGTCTCCGCGTTAATTAAATAAAATTTGTAGATTAATTAATTACCGTTAAAACATTTGGTAAAGCGTGATTAGTAAATAAATCTTGCATACATAAACTACCCATAGGGGTAGGCAGAAACCACAGAACACCACCTGCTACGATCTTTACATATCCATCCACCTCATCTATGTTCATACATCTCGTAAATGTTAAAACGCAAAAATAAATTATTAATGTGTGTAAAAAACTGATTTGATTGCCTCGTCGTCGGTCTAGTGGTCGCAAAGCGCGACTACTAAGAAATTTCTGATGGAAAAACCCAATAACACTCTGCCTGACACACACTCATGTTCAGCAGTCGCGCTGTGCGATCATTAGACTAACAAACTGCAGTTTTTTTTACATGGTCAAGAAAAAATCGTAAATAAGTGCAAAAATATTTTCTCAAAACAAACACAGTGGGATATAGCTCCAAATATTTTTTTTTATTTAACCTTCGATGTTGATTTAGGAGTTACAGGAAATAACAAATATTATCCCCAATAAGTGGGGGAACTTGTAGCTAAGGGAAAACGGTCCCTCGGCTCGTACGTGATTGGCTAGTAATACTTGTGCGTGACACAATTTTATTACGATGTTCAATATTAATGTTTCAAATGAAATAATAATATCCTTTGCCAAAAAATAAGCTGATTTTTTTTATTAGAATTTTTATATCGATACATATCTCGCGTCTCGTGTCATCATAGCCAAATCCGGGGTTGCCGGACGTCTGAATGGGATACCGTGGCCCTGAGACGCAAAGGGCAACAGAAGGAACGGGGTGGTTTTTTTAGTCAGTAAAAGTCTGACAGTCCCATCCGCCCCACCAAGGGCTGAAGGAAACATTTGATGATATTTAACACGTAAACAAAATCATAGCCAAATGGTTAAGGCATCCGCCTCTCATGCTTGAGTTTGTGGGTTCGAATTCGGACAAGTACCAACGTGACTTTTTCAATTCATATGTTCTTTCTAAAGTTTATCTTGGACATCACTGATATCGGTGAAGGAAAACATCGTGAGGAAACCTGGATTTGTAATTAGTATAAGTTTGGAATCACCAATCCGCCTTGAGCAAGTGTGGTGATCGTTTCTCATGCCTTCTCTGTATGAGAAGAGGCCTTTGCCCTGCAGTGGTACTGTAATAGGCTGGTATTATTTATTTTAATTTTACATATCTCATAGAAGGTAGTCATGAATAAAAACAACTTTTGCTGGAAGACCAACTTTGAAATACTTTTGAAAAAGAAATCTGTAAGTACCTTACAAAAATGCACTAGTACAACACGATCAAAATGTACGGAACTGCTGCAATTTTTTTATATTTCAAGGTTGGTCCCCATCTCAAAAATTTGGTCATATTCATGAGTACTTTTATCCTCTGAAATATGCGCAACTGAATTAAAAGTCATGCTGTATTCTTCGCCTTATATACCAACAGCAAACTGCAGCATTTATAATTTTAAAATAAAATTTCTGGCACACTAAAAAGGCAAATAATGTAAAAAATACTTCAGCCAGCCAATCAAATACTCAAAAAAAAGATAAACACCATTTTAAAGTCTCTCATCAAACAAAAAAGCTGGTTATCCAAGTCTTAAAAGATTAAGTTACATAAAAAAGTGTCTCAAGGTGTCTTTCTTAAGTGAAACGACCAATCCCGAAGGATTTGACGAAGACAAACGATAAATATATCTAGGTCTATAATATGGCACTGAAGTGTAGTTGTATTTTTTTACACATCTGTCATTATGGTTGGTGTAATGGTGTTTGAGTGATTGAATAAAAAAAACTAACATGGAGAAAAAGATGGACGATGGAATGGAACAGTGAACGAATTTTCGTTTTGAATGATTAAAAAATTAAGAGTGTTACTTTTTACTTACAGAAGTTAATAGAATGTGATTAATATAACGTGATCTCTCTGTAACAAAGAGCATGAAAGATTTGTCCTATACAGTAACTGACTAAAATCAAAAAACAAAATAAAAAGTAGCCTATGTGCTATTCTAGACCACGACCACGACCACGACCCACGACCACGACCACGACCACGACCTGATCTATCACATTGCCATCCAGATCCGTTCAGCAGTTCTGGTGCTTTAAAATAACAAACATCCATCTAAACTTTCACATTAATAATAGTAGTAAGATTAAAATATATTTTGGACATATTAAAATTAGAATGTGAATACTCCTTTCATAAAAATACAAAGCTATCGAGTCAAACTTAACGCTTTTTATTCCTAAGACGTACGCGGCGGCAGCATTAGATTTCATTGAAAAGCATTGGTATATCTATATGGGACACGATATGTGTAAGGAGCCAGCGAGGCATGCTTGTATTGTGGTTTTTTAGACCGCCTCACACAGCATAGAGTTTTATCGTTCCGTGTGCCGGTTCGCTTGAGTTGAATTATGAGGTTGTAGTATAGAAACATACAGAGGTGCAAGTACCTTACGCCTTTGAAAAGTGAGCGGATTAAGGATTTAATAATGTGGATAGATGGAGAGGAAGAGGAAGGCCAAAGAAAAGATAGGTGGATTGTGTGCAGAATGATATGAAAGAAAAGGGAGTCAGTGATAGAATGACGGCTGACAGGTCGGAATGGTAGAAGAAAACATGTTGCACGGACCACAATTATCATAAGACAAGAGCAGGAAGATGATGATCATGAAAATAAAAACAAAAGCTCTGATAATTAAGCCTTATCCTAGGGCATTTGACACAGGGATAGATTATTATTCTGGAATAGCACATATGCTATGTTTTATCCCGAAAAAATATTTATAAGTTAGTAAAAAGACAGAGCCGTGCTGTTATAACGATCTTTAGTCTACTGTTATATCCCTAGTCTGTGAGCGTATCGTGTTGTCTCCCTTTGAATGACTTTTCACCTGTGAGATTACAATAACTGATGCGTGCTAACACTTTGTATTTTATACCTTCGGAAGAAGATTTAGTATGTGAAATATTATTAGAAGATTTATTAAGCTAGGATCTTTGTTTTGTAGAAAATTTGTATCCTTAAGAACTTTGGAAGACGCTGAATGTTAAGTAATATTATATTATAATATTATAAAAACAAATGATTTCTATTTTTGTTTGTGATGGATAAACTAAAAACTATTTAACCGATTTCAAACATTATCTTACCTATGGAAAGCTACTATATTATATTTTCAAAAAAATTAAGGTTCCATAAGAAAATTTGCGAAAAAAAGCCGCGAATAAAAGCTAGTAAAAACCACAAACTTCTTCACTATAATAACATTTTAAGGGTCTCATAAACGTTCGATCCAGCGGTTGAACTTTATGGATACAATGAGGTGGCAGTGATAAAATTGACACATAATAACTCTTTAACAAGGTCTATCAACTCGATATTCTTGGTATGGCAATCGAGAGGTTATCGTGGCTATGAAATAACCGCATGAGTCGACACATCATGTTAAGCTACGCTTACCATGGTTGGTTCGTGGATAGGTGACCATCTTTACATACCAAGACTCCTCCGTGCCTTGGAAATCACGTTAAACCGTTGGTCCTGGCTATCATACGTGGATTTTTGACAGTGGTTACAAGTCGTCAGAAGCTCAAAAGTGTGTTAACCAGTCTCCGTCCCTCGGTAAGCACGTTAAACCGTTGGTCCCGACTGTCATACATGGATCTTTGGCAGTCGTTACGAGTCGTCAGAAGCCCGAATGTCTGACAACGAGTATTACCAAGGGGTGTCGTATTACTCAGTTACTATGTTGTGAAGGTCCGATAGGCAGTCAGGTCAGGGTTAGTGTAGGTCAGTCAGTAAGACTGAAACCGATCCTAACATAGTCAGGAAAAGGCAACCGAGAATCAAGACTGGTGATGCTATATACAATTGGTGATGAATTTTGCATACCTATTTTCTATTCTATTCTATCGAAACTAAACCGAGGGGAACAGACCATTAACACGTAATTAAATTAGAACAATTACACCCCAAAATCAAGTACCATCTAAATGATTCCGAATCACTACCCTAACTTCCATCAAACAGTTTCCAACTAATTCATATTCTGTACCGTCTTGAAACAGCTTCAGCTCGTCAATAAAGTCAATGCATTCCTGTTTAATATTCAAAAGATGCGCATATAGATGAAGTATTATTATCTAAGTTTAGCTGTAAAGGGTTGGTTCGCTAAGGGAGTCAACTTGAGAAACTGACTCGTTGGTTACAAACTGTAGTTTATAAATACGCGGTGTGGAATATTTTGTGAAAGATGATTACACTTTGTTTGTTTGTTGTTCATGGTACCTTTGGGCACGTGTTGATTGTGGCGAAGTTCGTTGTGAAGAAGGTCATCTGGAGTAGAAGTATCATTAATATTGTCTTGACCGAATTTTGGTCACGACGGTCAATCTCATTAAAGATTATCCAAGTATGGAGGAGATAATTATAACGTACAAGTGTTTGCAAACACGGATGCACTCTCTCTTTCCTTACTCTCGTTGTCCAATAGTACGGAAAACCCACATTACTGAAGAGAGATCAAGCACAAGACCAACGGTGTCGCTCCTGTACTAAGTATATGTGCTCCGAGGTAGTCTGTCATTGATCTTTCTGACTAACTGACCGTCTCCTTGACAATAATTCAAAAGTGCGTGTGGTCTGATTGAAATAAATGTTTTGACCTTGACTTTGACTTTGAAGGAAAATCATCATCATCTGCCTAGCCTTTTCCCAATTATGTTAGAGTCGACTTGCAGTATAAACGGATGCAGCTGAATACCAGTACTTTATATGGAGCGCCTATCTGACCACCGCAACCCAGAAACTGGGAAATACGATACCCCTTGGTAGGACTGGTTGTCCGACATTCGGGCTTCTGACGACCTTTAACGACAGCTGAAGAAAAATATCATGAATTCATATAAGTCTGAAACCGCAAATTCGCCTTGAGCAAGCATGGTCTCAAATAGCCAATCTGTCATGACCAATTTTTTGGTATTAATGGCTGCCTATTGGCTGGTATTAATTTTTATTATGTTTTTTTTCTACACAGGAATCAGAAAGGTCCACACACATTCCAAAATACAAGAACTATTTCAGAACTACCGCTTCCCCTTCTGTAACAACAAATAGATTTCAATTAGGGGCCATCTTTGTTAGAATCTACACAAAGGAAAGCGTCGGAGGACCCAAAGACCGGATGATTAAGGAGAAGGCGAAATACTGTTACTTTGTTCCGTACGAACGGAATTGGGGGTGTTTTCATGCTGTATGACTTTGGGGCTCTAGTGCGGAATAAGCCAGCGCCAGATATAGAAATTCTTCTGAAGGAAGTTTTAATACCGACTAATGAAGTCCGCATTACAAAATGATTATTAAAATTCCACCTCTTCTTAGGCGGAGTAGATCGAATCATTAGCTATGGCAAGCCATGATTTTAAATAAGATATTCTTTATTTAAAATTTTGACTGCCTCGACTTTACTCCTCCTCGGTTACTGAGCGTGAGGTCTTGGGTTCGTTTCCTAGTTCGGGCGAAGATTTATTGGGTTGTCCATCAGGAATTTCCGGTTGGCAGCCTTGGAGTCTGGATTTGTGCCCGATTGATGGCAATAGGCTCGCCCCCCCATTTTATGAGACTTACCATATTAACTGGCGAAATGTGGATGTACAAATGGGTACACCTTTGCCTAACCCTTCTGGGTTTACAGGCGTGATGTTGTTATGTTAATTTAAATATTTAAAAACATACTGAGGAAACCTGGACTTATAGTTTATAAGTCTCAGTATTTGCTAATTCGCCTTGTGAGGCCTTTGACCTGTAGTGGGATAATAATATGCTGCTATTTTTTTTATTTTCTTTTTAGACCCAAAAGTCATTCAAGAGAGAAAAATCTTTTTATTGCCGTAGACAAAAAAAGAAAATTAATATTTTGATAACCGTTTACGGAAAACAGTTCGTAATTCAAACGTGACAGTGCCCCAATTTAGTTAACACACATTGCAAATAAACCTTCATAAACTACACAGATAAGGAATGAAGCGGAAAGCAAGGTAACATTTTTACACGACTGCCCCAAAAAAAGGAGTGTTATGTGTTCAGGGTTAATGTATGTATGTATGTATGTATGTATGTATGTATGTATGTATGTGAGATTCTTTATTCCACCATAACTTTTGAACGCCTGAACCGATTTAGATGTATGGGGTATTGTTACAATCCTTGCATCGTTCCGAGTAACATAGGCTAGTTAAAAATAAAAAGAATCCCGTGTGCTCACTTTAAAACGTAAATTAATACCAGCTTAAATTTTTTTTTTTATGAATCTGGTCTGGTCTATGTTTATCGTCTAGAATTTGAAAAGTAGATTTAAAAAACATATAACACTGTAAATAAAAAACGTCGTAAAAAATACTAACGAGTAAACAAAGTACAAATATAATATGTGCAAATAATGACAGTCGTGTTTTTTAATTTTTAAATTATAGTAGCTTGTTACTTTAATATTTCCGTAAACGAATTGTAAAAGGAAATATAAACAGTTCATTATCTAAATGTCATTCACTGAAAATGTGAAGGTGAATTAGTCATAAAATGGCGATATGACAAGAAATACGACGTTTCGTTTTTAACTAGCTTTCGCCCGCGGACCGCGTGGAACTTGTTTATATCGTACTTGCATACACACTTCCACCCCTCTTTTCACCGTTTTAGGGGGTGATTTCCGGAATAAAAACTTAAAAAATATTCTATGTCCTTCCCGGGTCTTAAACTATCTTTATACAAAATTTCACGGTTCAAAATTTCGGTTCAGCGGTTTAATTAGTGTGCCTCAAAGAGCTGTCAGCACAGGGACGGGGCCCCCAACGGGGCCAACGCCTGCCGGGGTTGCGGGACGTCTTAACAGGATACCGTGGCCCCGGAATGTAAAGGGCAACAGAAGGAACAGGGTGGTTTTTTAGTCAGTAAAAGTCTGACAGTCCCTTCCGCCCCACCCAGGGCGGAGGAGTCATTTGATGATTTTTACCACCTGGAAAAAAAAAAGCGGTTTAAGTGTGAGAGGTAACAGACAGACAGACAGACACACGTTCGCATTTATAATCTTAGTATGGATTTTCGGGTATTGAGGAAACTTGTTGTTTTATTTTTATCCTGGCTATGCCTGCGGCGAGGTGACTCTTTTAATGTTTATGTACTTTCTAAATAAGCGTTTATTAATTATTGACCATGGCGGTTCTAATTTAATAGGATTATTTATGACAAAATTCTTGTTGGTCTAGGGGTCGCAAAGCGCGACTGTTGAACATAACGTCTTGGGTTTGATTTCTAGTTCGGGCAAAGTGTTACTGGGTTTTTCCATCAGAAATTTCTCAGTAGCAGCCTCGGAGTCTGAATTGGTGCCAGATTGATGGCAAAATGCTCGCCCCCTTTTACATGGGACTTAAACATAACTGGCGGAATGTGCGTGTACTAATGGATACATCTCTGCCTAACCCCTCGGGCTTTACAGGCGTGATGTTATGTTATTTATTAATTAATTGATCAGGTGTTGTAATCATATTGGATTATTTATGTTTTTGATGACATCCTCTTGAAATTGATCGAGGTTGCAAGACTGCACTTTTTATATAGTAGTCAATACACTTAGGTCTACATAAGCGAAGCCACAGGCATAGCTAGTCAAAGATAAATTTAGAAAGGAACAGCACCAAGTGCATGTCAAACTATTAAACTCTATCCATCTTCAGCATAGCCATAGATTTCCAGGCTATCCCTAGAACCTACGTGTCCAAACCAATTGGTTTCCAAGACCACAATGATGTATAGCAGACCTAATCTTGAAACCCAATTCAACACGTTACCGCTACCTGTGGCGCAAAGATTTATAATCGTACTTAGCCTGGATATCCCATTTTAGGGTAGTGCTGGAGGGTTAAATTAGGTATCTGACACCAATAACAAAATCTATATAAAAAAAACTTAATTTGAGTCCTAAAATTTGATTCATTAACTATAAAAAAGCGCGACTGCTGTGCATAAGGTCTTGGGTTCGATTCCCAGGTCGGGCAAAGTGTTATTGGGTTTTTCCTTAAGGAATTTCTCAGTAGCAGCCTCGGAGTCTGGGTTTGTGCCCGGTTGATCGCAATACGCTCGCCCCCTATTACATGGGGCTAAAAACATAACTGGCGAAATGTGGGTGTACTACTTAATGGGTACACCTCTGCCTAACCCTTCGGGAATTACAAGCGTGATGTTATGTTATGTTAGTACCAGAAGGCTAATTCTACTAATTTAAAATCATTTATAAGAACTTTTTCCTGATAATTACGAACACAAAATAAAGCAGACAAATCGGTCGAATCGTTTTCATGATTGTGATGACCTTTTATATTTGGAGGCACCTATCATCCTCCATTGAAAAGAAATAAAATCACACAGTCTGCATTTTTTTTATATATATTTTTTTTTGGAAGTATTCCCAATTTAATCTTTGGGAACCCTCTTATCCCACAGGAAAATGAAAATAAGAAAATTTGGTTAATTAGATGGGTATTTAGATTTCCCATGATGTTGAACAAATATAATAACATCGACATTATAATTGCGTTTTAGAATCTTAATAAATAATTACAAAAATGTTAATATAATAAGGAGGTAGTTTATTTTTTAATTACAGAAATTCTTTTTCTGATAGAAACTTACTTTTAGTAGCGTATTCAGGGGGAGGCTAAGTAGCTCAACCCCCCCACCGCCAAAAGCATTCGAGTTCTTCAGTGAGAAACCTTAAACTGATAATGATATTATTCTGATTAAACTTTTAGGAAATATTACCCTCTAAGGTACAATAATTCAGGAATTATAAAAAGTTGTCTGCTTTTTTAGTATTCATTTTGCTAAAAACCTACCCAGGTCAAGCGCCCCCCAAACGACAATCCTGGATCCGCCACTGCCTTCTTTATTGGCGGATGCCATAGGATATGTTTTACTGTATATTTGATTTCCACAGGGCCGGAGTCGCGGACGCTAGCTAATATTAGTATTTACCCAAAAAATAATAATAAAAGATCAATACCTCACTGATACAATATTTCTCATACATCGAACCATTACGTACAAATCGCATAGAAGAGCATCAAATAAAATTCGCTCATAAAGAAAGAACGAGTATAAAAGATAGAAAGGGCGTGATATGAAAAGCGTTCGGGCCTTCAGAATTTTGCTTTGGCTCACTGGAAAAAGAAAAAATTGGACATAGATTAATAATTGCAACCATTCAGATAGGAATATTGAAAGTCTGAATACATTCGTAACGAATCCAAATTGTTACATCGCAGTATTTTGTGAATGTTTACCATTGACTATTATTAACCGAATGAACAGTAAGTATGGAGTTTCTTGCCTATTCATGGAGATATAAAGTTTTAGAAGGGGCAAGAGGATTTAAGGAGGGTTGTGGAAGTGCCTTTATTTGAAACAAAAGATTTGATCTTTGACCTTGACATTAATTGCCAAAAACAGATTTATTTTTACATCTACACTAAGACAAATATTTACATTAGTTTCCTTTAACTACACTTATAAGATAAATAAATAAAATATGAGATGACTGAGATGGACATCACAATTTTTTGTCTTGGCCCTACACTAGGAACTTCTCCTGCATCATGTGTACATTAAACTCACATACATACCCTACCAGACCCGCAATGACCATCTGTGGGCCATACAAATATTTGCTCCGTGCGGTAATCGAACCCACAACACACAGCACAGTAGTCAATCGCTCTGCCACTGGGCCATTCCTACTAATATTATAAATGTGATAGTTTGTAAAGATGTTTGAATGCTTGTTACTTAATCATGCGTAAACCATTGAAAAGATTTGAAATAATATTGACACAAAGACATAATTTCCTGGATTAACACATAAATTATAATTTTCACCTCCATTTCACCGTGTTCCTTTAGAATATTAGTTCAACTTTTTTCACAGAAACATTTATTTCAACTACGCGTGCGTAGCCGCGGGCAGAATCTAGTTACAAACTAATGGCAGCATTTCATCAATCAATCTCTTAATAAAATTAAACCTTATTGTCTTACCTACACATCGCTTTTTAGGCTACATTCTGTCACATCTGTTTAAAACCAACTCTGTGCCGAGACGTCGCGTTCGAAAACCGACAAAAAATAGGTCCGTACAAAGTGAGTTTCCAATTTGCGATCGGTTTGCGTGAGTGAACTTTTTTTCTTTTTTTAGTATTGTTAATGGCATCACTAGCTGAGATTTTTTTTTTTGACGTGTTAATGGAGATCCGTTTCGTTTGAGATTTTTTTTTATAAAAGAAGCTACTAATTGGGTTCTTCGTAGACTGGTTTAGTTTTTGAAGAATGGACAAAGTTATTTCTGTTTTTTTTTTTTAGGATAGCTTCAATATTTTATTTTTTATTTTTGTTTGTCATTATTTTTATGTACTAGAATTTATGTTTGGTATCTTGTGTCAAGTACGAGTAATAACTTTTTTTTAAGTTTTACAATTTATGTAAAAATTACACGAAAAAGACAATTTAAAAAAAAAAAATATAAAAATTGTACAAATTGTCAATATCTTTTTTCGATGATAAAAATAACTAGCTTCTGCCCGCGACTTTGTCCGCGTGAAAGTCAATATATGACCTATACCTATTCTATAACATTGTCCAATAATGTAGCTTTCTATCAATGAAAAAAATTTTGTAATCGGACAAGTACTTTCAAAGATTAATTACGTCTTACAAATGAAAAAATAAAATATGATGGAAAAACCCAATAACACTTTGCTCGACCTGGGAACCGAACCCAAGACCACATGCACAGCAGTCGCGCTTGCGACCACTAGACCAACCAGGCAGTCTTAAATTACTTGAGTTAAATTTTTAAAACATTTTAAAAAGAGAACGCTTAACTTCATTATTTTTTAAGCCTTAGGTATTTTGCTCAGATTTGCCTTTAACATTTTGGCGAAAAAAAAAAACAGTTACCAATTTGGGATACCTCATTGCTCGCGTCGCAAATAAGAGTCAACTGTTAGGAAAGGGTTAAATGGGGCTTAAGTACATCTACCGTTAACGGTCCGTCACTAAGTACTTAATTACTATCTAACTCTAATTCAGTAGTGACTGTGCCCGTGTTTTTTTTTTACTTTTTTTTCCTAGCCTATGCTGCCCCACTGCTGGGGAATCGCTTACCGAAATAAAATTGTTACAGGAATTTTCTTCATATTTTTTTTTTTACATACATAAACTCACGCCTTTTTCCCATGGGGGTAGGCAGAAACTACAGAACGCCACCTGCTACGATCCCTACATACTACTTTCTCCTCATCTACGTTCATACATCTCGTCATACAAGCACGCCTGTTACGAGTACTCCGCACCTGACCTTTCTGAAGGTCCTCACCAATAAGGTCAGTGTAGGTCTTCCTAGGGCGACCCCTCCCGGCCACTCACCTCTGCCATATATTTTTTTTTTAGAAAATCTTTCTTTTTTTTCTTGCAACTTATTCAACCATAAGTAATATTTTATTTGTCAGAATTACCTGTGGCACTGATTTGTTTTCTGACTGATTGTTTTAATCCTATTAACCTGCCACTGGTGACGACTTGCTACCAAAACTCTGGAATCCTCCGCATCCCTGTCGCGACATGAGCTGTCTATAAAGGACGTGCAATAAATCGCAGAAGATGAACAATTTTAAGACTTTTTTGACCCGCCCGGTCACACGGACATAATGCGTCATCTCGGTGGGTAACATTCACAAGGCGTCTACGGTGCTTCATCACCTACGCTATAGAAACGCCACAAAAATACTTACTCATAATTTTAGCCTACAAATAATCTTTATCTATCTATGGTCATCGCTCATTATGATAGAAACCCTCCGACATGGCAATAGCCTGGAAGAAAGCACCTCAACAAATCCAAACGTTAGCTACCAGCACGCCGCCCGCACGCCGTCACCTTTTTTATCTTGTCATTCAAAAAATGATTGTAATACACCCGATTTTAAGTCTCAATTTAAACTGCAAATTATTTGCTGTGTCAGAGCTGCGTTGTAATTTGTTGCGTTGTTGTGTTTAATGGGCTCGAATAAAAAACAAGCATTTTATGAAGCAAAGTATGCTCCGAAACAACAATATGCTCTAATTTACAAGATCCTTAAATAACAGTCCAATTATTTGATGTAAAAATGTCAGGGAATGAGCAATTGAGTGTACTTCAACGGAGACAGGACATCAAAGTGAATTTTAACGAATTAGGAGCAAGTGAAAAATGTCTTAAGAAAAAAAAATACGTGCGGATCCGTTCTAGCGTTTTTAATACCGTCGGTATGGTCGAGGACAAAAGTGTCTTGTTGCTTTAAATAACAGCTGTAAGTTATTTAAGAAACACAAAACAGAAACTACATACAGAATTATTTCTATTAGACCTTTCTTCTTCTTTCTTTATCATACAATACAAATACAAAATATTTTATTGTGTCATTTAGAAACTACATTACATGTTAACGTGTTTGGAGCCTCCATTTAAACAAACAATGCCTGTATTAGGAGGCTCCGCTCTTTCAATATCATTGTCGTACATACAGAGTTAATATGACAGAGGGGCATTAAATTACACAACGTATACTATACGTGTTTAGTAATAATTCGATGCGGTATAAAATAAAATATAAATAAAAATGAGTTTTTTTTTTCAAACAAACTAAAGAGCTTACAAATCAGAGTAAAACGCAAACACCCTTTGTAAATAACTTTAACTGACCTTAGATACTTAGGTATTAAAGCGGCAACGTAGGTGCATGACCTATGCGTATAGACATAATCAGCTGTTAGGAAAGATACATCGTGTTCAAACGAGTCAAAAACTTAAAAAATCATTTGCGACTAAACTTCTGCTCCTATTTAATTGATTTTTGTTACAGAGCTTGGAAATGGTACCTAGTATAGGAAGTTTAAAGGAAAGCCCATCTGTCGTATCAACTTTGTATAATACTAACACAGTTAATATTATAGTGTACTGAGACATTAAGGGTCAATATGCAATGTAAGTACATTAATTTTTTTTTGTTTTAGTTACATACTAATCTTAAGAAATTAAATATATATATATATAAAGTTGCAGTTTAATTTATTGTGTGGGCAGTAAGGTCTAACGACCCCACACACCCTAGTGTCAACGTTTCTAAACCGCCTCAAATGCCACTGACATGGTCAGACAAACACACAACAAAAGGCACAAAAACATAATAAAAGACACTTTTGAACGACATTCACAAACAAATTAATAATATTGAATCTAGTTGCCCATTCCAAAAGGAATAAAATAAAATAAAAAACAGTTGATAGTTTCCACTCACACATGTTATTGAAAAACATAAACGCAATATTGAAAAAGTATCAAAACGCGTAACGAAGATTTCATTTCTACAATGTAAAGCACTTTACCACACGGTTACCTCTGAACAAACCTACGCCAAAATAATTTTCCCATTTTGCATACGAGAAGCGTAATGAGCGATTCAGGATTCCCTTTCTCGTCTTAACGTCTGTTACAATTCAATTTGGAGACACACTACATTCACAGTACAGATAAATACAGAAGGTCTACTCCATAAAAACGTAATAAAGAAATAAAATAATTGTCACGAGCGGGCGGGCGGCTAATGGGTACCTACACCTCTGCCTAACCCTTCGGGGATTACAGGCGTGATGTTATGTTATGTTATGTCATGAGCGGAAACTCGCGCATCCACACATTGTATATATAATATAAACTGCTATAACATGGCGTGCCCCTCCATATTATTATTTCTATGTGTGTAGCCACATACTTATGCAAAAGCTTGTATGTAGTTGTAAGTATTCATCTGTAGTAGCAGGCTGGCAGATTTGTTCATAAACAAGCTGACCGTGGAAGACATTGCACGTTTCATTTTCATAGAGTATGTCAGTGCAGCGCCATACTAATAATAATGAGTCATTATTGACGCCGCTGGTCGAGCAATCATCAAAAAAAATCGCTGATTTGTATTTGTTTCGAGAGCAGTCTCAGTACGCACACATGCATTGTGAGTCTTACAAATACTTTTAAACCTTTTGTTGCGGAGGGACGCGCCATGTTATTATAGTTTATCTCTAACAAATTGAGCTGGCCTCGGGTTTCAATAGAATAGGTCAGTTACTTACTATTGACACTTTATATGAATGGTACATGTACAGTCACGACTGACATGCGCTTGACATAGTTTGAGATTGCTATACTTGTTAACCAGTTACTTGACAAACTTCAGATATTTCCAGTCACAGGAAGATTGAAGACAACCGAATTATTGCCGGGTCCATCAAAAAGTTATTCTTATGTAGTATCATTGGTACAACCAATCAGGAGTTATTTCATATATAAATATATATCGCACCGTGTGGCTGGTTAATTTATGATGGTAGAACCTCCACTTCTCCATAAATGTAATGCGGGCCTGTTGGTCTAGTGGTTAGCGGCCCTGACTGCTAAGCCGGAGGTCGTGGGTTCGATTCTCACCCAGGACAAACTTTGTGTGATGAGCATGATTGTTAGTTCTGTGTCTGGGTGTGATTTATCTATAATATGTATGTATTTATAAATTATATAAGTATGTATATCAGTTGTCTGGTTACCATAACACAAGCTCTGCTTAGCTTGGGATCAGATAGCCGTGTGTGAGTTGTCCCAAGATATTTATTTATTTTTTATTTTATTTTAAATGTCACTTTTTGACATTAGAAGCTGCACATTTTTGTCATGTCCTTTATGTCCGGTTCATCTATGTAGACGCGTATCTATATGCTGCATGTTCGGAGTTGTATAGAGTTGATCTTCTGTTCGACTCAGTGCTGTATACTTCTAAGATTTTCGTGTTTCACAAATGTTACTCAGAATTTTGGCACGTGTACTGACTGGAAGCCAAAGTTCTTTGTAAATTAGAGTTTTTTTCTTTGAAACGTAATAATAAACGTAATAACTATGTCGAGAGAGCTGACTTAAGTAGTACTTACGTTGGTATTCATTAATATTATTTGTCTTATGTTTTAGGATAATTAAATGGCAAAAACGAGAAACCATTTAATAACATAACATACATAACATCACGCCTGTAATCCCCGAAGGGTTAGGCAGAGGTGTACCCATTAGTACACCCACATTTCGCCAGTTATGTTTTTAGTCCCATGTAATAGGGGACGAGCCTGACAGCCATGACATTGACACAAGCAATAAACATAAGCAACAAAGTCAAAGTCAAAGTCAAATCATTTATTTCAATTAGACCATTAAAAGGCACTTTTGAACGTCATTTACAAGAGAAAAGTAAAATTATCATATTTAATCTAGTTGCAAATCACTTAAAGTGAAGTAAAGTGTCATCACTTAAAGGTAAACTCTGCTTTCGAGTCTGGCTGTTAGTGTATGTAAGTTTATTTGTTTGTAAACGCACCCACGATACAGGAGAAGTTCCTAGTGGAAAGTAACGATTTTTGCCGTTTTGGGTACATAGAAATAAGGTTTATATTCGTATAAAACGAGTACAATAGCGTACTCATTACTGTCGTTCGATATGGTATGGCGGGTTTTTTTTGTAGATTATACCTGCCTTTAGTGAATGACTTTAAACGGCATTCACAAAATGGCAAAAAAAGAACATAACATAACGTCACACCTGTAATCCGCAAAGGATTTATACCCATTAGTACACCCACATTTCGCCAGTTATGTTTAAGAACCAAGTAATAGGGTCGAGACTAAAAAAAAATACAGGAAGAATACACCTTCAAAATGCTAAGTTTATTTAGGTTACAAAGTCTGTCTGTAACTTAAACCTAAAACAGCACTCCTTAAGCTATCCTCATCAAATCTAACAACAGTACAGACTTCAGCATAAACCTTATTATTCTAATTAGATGAGATTACGTCATCTGTCAGCGACTGTTAAGCTCCACGATAGGCCGTCTCAAGTGAGCACAAACTTAATATTCCATAACTAAGCAGATTATGTGTACCGGAGAAGGGGACACAGAGTAGAAAATTTTGATGAATTGTCGGTTTTAATTTTTATTTTATTTTCGTGATTTTTTTTTCGCTTAAACCTACTTTGCCCCACTGGGTAAAGGTCTTTCCTAAGTCCTTCCAGGAAATTTTTCAAAATACTCATACTAGCTTTTGCCTCTGACTTCGTTCGTGTGGTTTTTTTCACCTGCCTTATGTTACTTCTTTGGTTACTGCTTTGCTCCCGTGGGTCCAAGCATGATGTCATAGATATAATATGCCTATTCTGCATGAATCTGGGTATCACATAGGTACAAAAAAATAATTTAAATTCGATTAGAAGTTCAAGAGATTAGCGCGTTTAAAAAAAACCAACAATTTATTTTTCAGTTTTATTATATTAATTAAAAATAAGTATAGATTATTAACAATAATATTTAATTCATAAGTAATTGTTCTTTTCAATAAATAAATAATCATGAATCCCATAGTCAGACTGCATTCCCTACTCTGTGCCTCTGGAATTTACACCAACTTCCGAAGGGCAGTTTAGTATTACTTATAATATTATTAAGCACGTTATTGTATGAAACTTGAACTTCGACTTAATAGAGCTACTCGACCCTAGCACTTAAGCCGTTATGTGATAATTGGTACGTTCCTCGGAATCTGACGATCTTGCCAACAGTACTTGGTTTGGCGAATTTACATTGATCGTCTTTCTTGCTGGATGTTACTGCGGCTTGTTTGATGTGTCCAAATGGTTTTGTGTACGGTTTTGGGAGCTATTTCTTCATTTGAAGTGCTTGAACTCGGGATGTCGATATTATCTTCAGTGAAACGGGGCAAGTGCCATTTCTAGAAACGATAAAGTGAGTGTGGGTTTGTTTCTGTGTGTCTATTGTGAATAAAATTGGGTTATATGACACACAAAATAAATAAAGTACATGTAAAAATGGAAATACTTAAAGAAAAAGCGTTGTTGTAGGTAGTATCGCATCGTAAATAATTAAAAAATGTGTTTTAACGGTGTTTATGGATAAGTAGTGAAAATTCTTTGCGTGTTTAACTAAGTGACAAGATCAAAGTGAGATTCTATATACTGAGACTTTCAAGCAAGAAGCTTATTTACAAAATATCAAAATTACACAATGTAAAAAATCCCTTAATGTCAGAATAACATCATATCAAAATTACACGTTGGTGCCGATTCTCTTGGTCACAAACTAAACTAAAAATAGACTATTTCCATCTTTTTCTGTCCAATAAAACAAGAAAGAGACTAATGTAAATAAGAGCTGTCAAATTTAGTCAATCTGACACATCCATACAATTATAGTTGACATCTTAAAACGTATGGATTAAAAATACGGAAAAGTTCAAGGCAAAACTAATTTGACATCGCTAACTTAGTTCTTTAATATCACCGTCCCTTCCGGTTGCTGTATGTTAGTAAGAGATGTCAATTCTCTAAATTTGGTCTAGTTTGTGAACAAGGGAATCGGCACCAATGATAATAATTTAAAGAAAAAAAATTATCACTGTCGAAATATTAGGGAGTCGATTTACATGTTTTGATCTACTTTGGTTAACTTAAAAAGATCACAAGGTTGATGCCTCAGTAACTAAAATAAAATAAGACTAAGTTGAGCACGAAACTTTTTGTATGGTCTACAAATAGTTATTTCGGGTGTGGCTGTTGTGTATGTAAGTTTATAATTATGTTTGTAAATGCACTAACAATACAAGCCAAATTCTCATTTCAAATAAAATAAATAAATAAGACTGCTAGCCATTAAGAAATTCATATCAATCAATTCATTCAGTTTCCAAAACAATTTCAAGCCCAAATTAAACTAGACAAAACCTAAAGCAAACAGCCATTTAAAACAACACCTACTTGATTGTGAATTCTTCTCTGTCTCCTAAGTAACAAAGCATCAAATTCATTGTTCTAGGCAGATGTTGTTCAAGTTTGGACACTCAATAACAAGGGTCTATCAGCGCCCACCTCAAACTACTGTCAACAGCGATTAATCTTAATTCACCTTAGAGTGGGGTTGGTTCCGTATAGTTTTGATTAGGACGTGCCCCTAAAGATACGTTTGAAAGGTCGGGAAAAGTTTTGGAGATGGGTGATTAGGTAATATTTTGTGACGGTTTAAATTGATGTGAATTTTTTTCTCTTAAGTGAATGGAATAAAATTTAATATTAGGTACTGCTATTCTACTAGTGTTAATTACTATTAAAAACGCGAAAGTTTGTGAGGATAGATGAATGGATGTTTATTACTTTTTCACGTTTAAATGGCTTTATTTCACAGAATTTGCTGAAGTTTGGCACACACATAGATATTGATCAAAGTCAAAGTCAAAACATTTATTTCAATTAGACCATTTACAGGAACTTTTGAATTGTCAAGGAGTCAGTCAGTTAGTCCGTTAGTCAGTTAGATCTAGCTTGACACGTAGTACTGTCTATAAATACTCTAATACATTACTATAATTAGCTTTTGCCCTACTCCATCTGCGTAAATGTCTATGTACTTTCTTAGGGTTAAAATTAACCCTGTACTAAATTTCACCAAAATCGGTTCAGTGGTTTAGGAGTGAACGCGTAACAGACAGATAGACATGAATTACTTTTGCATTGTATATATTAGTATACATAATACAATATAAAATGTTATATTTTGTTTTATACGAATTTTGTGTTCCCGAAGGATTATTTAGGACTCCGACTTAATTCTAATGCCTGCACGCTTCAGGGATTGATGGATGGATACAGATGGCACCAACCTCGAACCTAAGTTCTGGGCAAACTATATATAGACTGCCATCGACACGCTTAGAAGATTTATTATTTTGTCGAAATATTTCAAAACATAAACTTCAAATGGAGCAAATATAATACAAAGTTCTTGGAAGATGTAATTATGTTTAAGCCGTTAGGGGTTGAAACACTAGGGTCAACCACATGGGGTACAAGTGCTCACCTTGTTTTTCGAAAGATCGCTTGGCGACGTGTCGACTCTTCACATGACCAGAGGGGCTAGCCTTTTCTTGGGCCAAATAATCAGCATTGCCTGCCTTTTGGGCACTTGGCCCATTAACATCGATGTGGGTGAGCTTTTTTTTCCCTGTAAGCTTCCTCCTTTCTTGTTTATAAATTTTACATACTTTGTTAGTTAATGATTACTAGCTGCATGCTTAGTTGCAAAGTTGAAAGTTATGATAGTGGGTTTTTCCATAAGGAATTTGTTTGTCGAGTCCCAACTGTAACGATACTTTTTAATTTGCTATATTTTTATTTATAAGCTTTATATTTTTGTTAATTATTACAAAGGACCATTACATATTTGTAAAGGTCCATCTTCAAAACTTCCAAAACTTTAAATATTTTTTCGCACTTTATTTTTCCTGTAACAGAAAACATTTTTAGTAGGACACATTCACATAGAGTAGCCCTATAACACGGATCAGTCGAACCAAAATACGGGACGGCCGAGCACCACTCCTGAGGGTTGAAGAGTCATCGGAACGCGATTCTAACAGTTATATATTGAAAAAGGAAAATACAAAAAAATGGTTGAATATTTTCATAAAAATATATGATCTACAGGAAGGGTCCTGTTTGGTGAAGATTATGTTAGATATCGCTGCAGTGTGTTTTTATTTAGTTTGAATATATCGCTTTTTTGTTTATTCAATTTAGATGTTTACAGGGCCGGATCTAAGAGGAGGATCCAGGAGAGTAAATGCCTAGAGCGGCAAAGATGAGGGGCTGCAAAATTAAGGGTCCAGGCCGGTGGTTGCATGAAGTCCACCATACTCTTGTGAATTATTGTATAGCCATTGTAGACTAACGACTTTCTAAGTTTCATTAAGACATAGACATCATTGTGTGCTTCGGATAGCACGTTAAGCCGTTGGTCCCGGCTGTCATACGTGGATCTTTGACAGCCGTTACGGGTCGTCAGAAGCCCGAAAGTCTGACAACCAGTCTTATCAAAGGGTATCGTATTCCCCAGTTAATGGGTTGTGGAGGTCAGATAGGCAGTCGCTCCATGTAAAATACTGGTATTCAGCTGCATCCAGTTAGACTGGAAGTCGACCCCAACATAGTTGGGAAAAGGTTAGGCAGATGATGAGTAGAATAACGATGTGAATATTATACAATTAAAATAATATCACTTAATATAATCATCTTATATTTGAAATAGCAGACTCATGACTTATATGGTGTTAGTATAGAGGGCGGATAATATTATTTTTGCCCGGGTCGGTTAAACAGCTAGATCGGGCCCTGGATGTGAATAGAAAACACTTTTCTGTGATATTTATTTAGTCTTCAATAAATTATTGTGGACTAAATAAACTTTACTAGATAGACCAACGAACACACAGACGACAAAAACAGACTACTATGAGTAGACTAGATAATATTTATTTACCCTTAATACTTAATAAACAAATAATATTGTGTATTGTCATAGCCCTGTGGTTAAGGCCGGCCGGGCAAATACTAAAATGACTTTATCAATTTATATAATACTTTCTATGTTTATCTTGAACATCACTGATATCGTTGAAGGAAAACATCGTGAGGAAATCTGGACTTGTAATTAATGTAAGTTTGCTATCGCAAATGCGCTTTTAGCAAGCGTGGTTATTAATGCTCATGCCTTCTCTGTATGAGAAGAGGCCTTTGGCCTGTAGTGGGACGATAATAGGCCGATATTATTATACACTGTGGCAACTAAGAAACAGTACCTAGTCCAATGTACTACACGTAAATATTTTTACACTAGTTTTTTTCCGGGACTTCATACATACATACATAAACTCACGCCTTTTTCCCATGGGAGTAGGCAGAAACTACAGAAATTTCCCGCGCCTTCGTCCGCGTAAATGTTGGTTATTGCCGATGCAGACGAAGTCACGGAATAAAAAATAGTATATGTCCTTTCTTGGGGTTAAATCTAAACCCGTACTAAATTTCATCGAAATTGGTTCAGTGGTTTAGTCGTAAAAGCGTAACATATAGACAAACAAAGTTACTTCTCGTTTATAATATTAGTATGGATCTACACACAACAATAAACCATCTCTTTTATTACTCCGAAACATATCAACAAACAACAGCCAGACACAAAACGAACTATTAAAAAACATTCAAAGAAAAAATCACTCATCCAAAAATATTTCTCCCATCCATTAGCCAAAGAGGTTTCCAGTAAACAATGTCCCTCTGATATGACATCGTATTTCGTTGGACCTCTATATTTTTTTAAAACATCCATAAACATCCAGACATCCACCTTTCCGCACCGTGCCCGGTTGACTTTCGTGCCGGGATTATTGTTTCCTGTAACTGTTTCGGCTGTTTTTGTTTTTAGGGTACCGTGAAAGGGTTCAATTTAGAAGTTGTGGAGATTTTCGCGGGTTAAGACAAAAAGGGATAGTCGAACTTTCGAAAAAGCTGTTTGGTTTACAATAAGGTAACTTGAAACTGGTTTTAAACAATGTGGTGTGCTGAGTAGTCATCTTTACTTTACTTTAAAGTACGATAAAATTATGCGCGTTGTACAATAAACATAATAATGACAGTGGAAATACATATTTCGGGTGTCAAATAATAGTAAAAAATTAATAGTAAAAATAATGGCGATTCAGAAAAAAAATACATAAAAAAAAGCACTGCCTCGTTGGTCAAGCAAGCAAGCGCGACTGCTGTGCATGAGCTCTTGGGTTCGATTCCCAGGTCGGGCAAAGTATTATTGGGTTTTTCCATCAAGAATTTCTCAGTAGCAGCCTCGGAGTCTGGATTTGTGCTCGGTTGATGGCAATTGGCTCGCCCCCTATTACATGGAACTAAAAACATAACTGGCGAAATGTGGGTGGACTAATGGGTACACCTCTGCCTAACCCTTCGAGATTACAGGCGTGATGTTATGTTTATGGTATGTAAAAAAAAAGCAAGTAGTACCAAAGACATGATTCATTTAATAATATTCGTTGTTTCTGGTTACCTTATTTTACATTCTTGTACACCACGACCACAAATTAATGAATTCTGGCGGTTTTTTATTCTTAACTTAATTTACGTTAACTAAGCTTATAGATAAGTAATTAAAAGTAGGACTGTTTTTGATTTTTGCAGTTTCAGCTTAGTTAATTTATTAATTCGAATTTATTAATTCGTGGTCGTGGTGTACAATAATGTAAAATTAGGTATATTTTTCCGAACTAAAAAGTAGCCTATACGCTAATTCAGGCTATAATCCATCTCTGTGCCAATTTTAATCTAGATCAGTTCATCCGTTCTGGCGTGTTATAGTAACAAAAAATCTGTCTATCCAAACTTTTGCGTTTATAATTGTAGTTTTTAAAGAAAGATAGAATAGTAGTAAGATTAATGAGCTACAGCAAATAATTCTGAGAAAGTTTTGTATTTACCAATCATTGTAATAAAGTAATGGAACTTAGCAATACAATCAAAACATCAAGTCACACAAAGCACTTAGGAAAAATAATCTGTAAAAGTTCGTGCCAAAAAAAATACTTGTACAGAACCATAAAAGTTTACGTCAATCAAAACTGATATTTTCTTTCAAAGTATTTTTACTTTTTTCTTTAATATTCTATACCCGAAGGTTGGTTTCCTTATTACGTAACACTGAAAATCACAATAAATTGACTATTTCTTGCCCAGTATTTTCCATACGAAACTTTCTTTTGGAAGGGGTAACTAAATTCGTTTTTTTTTTTGTAATTAAATAGAAATCTTTTTTCTAATGGTTTAGTGATTTCACCAGTTAAACCCACATTTCGCCAGTTATGGTTAAATTCCATGTAATAGGGGGCGAGCCTATTGCCATCAACTGAGAACATTCCAGACTCCGAGGCAGCTAAAAAAAAAAATTTGATGGGGTATTTCCAATAACACTTGGAATACACTCAAAACCTCATGCTCAGCAATCGCGCTTTGCAACCGCTAGACCAACGAGGCAGTCAAACATTTTTCGCACATGTTTCACTTTGAAAATTCGCGTACTTAGGATGATACGTGTCTTGCTTGTACGTTTAACGTTCACTTGACGTTTCACTCCATAAGTTTGTGTACTTAAGATGACACATAGGCGAGAAAGATAGTCTAGCAATAAATGTACGTACAGTCAGCAACAAAAGTCGATTAACGTTTAAAAATTTTAAATCCTAATTATTGAGAAGGAAAATATAAAATGAATATACAATTAAGATAGAATAAACCCTTAGCTATAATTATTGCCTGAAATACTGAGAAATAGTGCATTGTGTTTTTAGTGGCTATTAAAAGTATATAATAAAGTAACGTTGTTAATCGACTTCTGTTGGTGACCGTACATAAAGGTACGGTTACGTCTATCGCTAACTTGAGAGCCGTCTCCCGTACAAACTTGATGATGATATTTCCTGCATACCAAGTAATCCAATGGAATACATTTGTATCTTTCCCTTTGTTTCGTAAAGATTCAAAAGCACTTTGTGGAGTCAGAGAGACGAATAATGTTCTATAGAAGTGCTTGAAAGTTAGGTGCTGTAAGGGCGGGTTCAGAGTAGAGAGCTTGTAGCGAATAGAAAAGTTATATTGGGTAAAAACTGTTCAGTCATCATCATCATGTCGGCTGAACGGCATTCACTGCTGGATATAAGCCTTCCCTGAAGATAGTCACAATGACCGATCCTGCAGTACTCACATACAACGATTTCCCGCGACGTTCACCAGGTTATTGGTCCACCTACTGGGCCTTCTGGTATGTGCCCATTAGTACTTGAGTTTTGCAACTCTGAGAGCAATGTCGGAAAGATTCCCTATGTCCGTTTGCACACCCGAGTATATGCAAAATTTAAGTAAAATTGGTTCAGTTGGCTGAGGCGTGCGAAAGTAACAAACAAACTTACCTAATTTTGCATTATTTTATAATAATAAGATGGGAAAATTGGAAATATTTCTAAAAATATCCCTATCAAGCCCGCCACACTGTCCCCACCCACTGCAACTCCAAAAAAAAAAAATATCCCTATCAGTTCCACCTTACAAGTAAAGCTACCATAAAGCTCGTCTACATTACATCAAAGCTTACTAGAACAATGCGCTGCATCCGTCTGACCCCGCCCTTACACAACTCCGCTCCGCTCCCGTTGTTTGCAAAGCTATTAATCTCAGTGCAACTCCAGCACATACAGCGAATACCTTCCGATAGTAACTAATTGTTCAGCTACGTATTTTTTAATGAGCTGCCCTCATTTATGATTGATTTACTTTCATTTTATAAATGTATGACTTTTCTTTTTGTTTACTAGAAACTTGAAAAAGAGGTCATTGTACTCATCATTACAAACAACTTTTTTTAAGGGACCAACCTTGAAATCTGCAGTTAGACATGACGTATGTTCGTATAGCTCGACATTATGTCAAAATCTGTTTATGTTCGCGATTTCTGGGTTGGTGTCATCAGTTTACAGGTTTCTGATATCTAAAAAATATGGTTGTATAAGCAAGTGAACACCAAAATCCCGACTCATGGTAGCAAGAGGAACCATAGGGTATTAATCGGAAGTAAAGTGAGTTTGAGGTGAGCTGACAGTGACAGTGATTGGGCTGTAAGACAGTTAAACTCAAATGCATCTAAATTCGCCGAGTTTTTTACAGGATAACAGTGCAGACCAAGAGAAAACACTGATTATACACGGTTACTTTTAGGTCGTCCTGGAACTGAAAGCCATAAACTCGATCATCAAACTCGAAACGATTGGGACCAATTTTTCAAAAAATAACAATAAAAAAAAACAGCTGTTCAATACACTTTGACGAGTTAGACGAACGTGTGACGAAATGTACTGAACAGCTGTTTTTTTTTTTGTTACTTTTGTAAAAAATGATCCCAATCATTTCGAGTTTGATGATCGAGTTTATGGCTTTCGGTTCCAGGACGACCTAAAAGTAACCGTGTATAATAACGATCCGCCCCGACTCCGCACACGTGCAATGTAGATACCACCTTTGTTTGACTGTTAGAGAATATAAAGTTTTAATAAATAAATACATAAACCTTCTTCTTAAATTCCTCTATCTATTGATGAAAACCGCATTAAAATCTGTTGCGTAATTTAAAAGATATAAGCGTACAGACAGCGGGAAGCGACTGCCTGCTATGAAAAGATTATTACTTTGTTACGATTTTCAGCTACACCATTACATTCCAGTTTTCATCTTAATTAGTTCCATTCAAGAATCATAAACTTTGCAAAATCCTTGTTTCTTCATTCATTCTTCGCACTAAACAACAATAGTGACATAAAATGATTTTGTATCAGAGAGTAATAAAGAAGCGCCGTCTAAAGATTTGGTGATAATCGTAGTCATAAAAGATGTCTTTTGTACCTACATTGTTATGTCGCTTCTGTGTAAACTACTTGTGATATAATTTCCATATTACATTGTAGATTGAGACATTGTTGTAAGATGGTCGTAGATGTATGTTGGTTTTGATGTGGTACCTGAAAATAATTAAGTTATTACGTGTTTGGCATCAACATTCTTTGTTGGTGATTTTTGGTTGGAAATTCGGGGGTTGTGATACTTGGTGAGTGATTAATGAAAAGTGATTCATAATTTTCGATTCCTGGTTAGTTATTCTTGGTCAGTGATAACCGGTTAGTGGTTCTTGGTTGGTGATTCAAATTTGGTGATTCTTGGATGATTAAGCGGTAAAACTGTTACTTCTAATAAACACAACCAGTTATTGTTCGGCAGCATAAAACAAATAAGTATTTACCTCCTATCTAACATAGTGGCTCAACGCGATTTAACAATTTCACTAAATTCAGATTTTCTTATAATAAGTGCTAGCGAAAATTGAAACGATCATTATTAGTATTTACTAGTTTCTGCCCGTGAGTTTGTCCGCCTAGAAATCCGGTACCTACACCATAAAACCTAATCCTTGAAAATAGTGTAACTTTCCATTTGTGAAATATTTTTTGTAATCGGGTCAGTACTTCCATAGATTATCTCTTACAAACAAACAGTTTTACTTCTACATAATATTAGTACCTATGGAGTGGGTTTAAAATGCATGAAATACCGCATCAAATTATTCATAGGTCCATAACCAGCTAACGTGTTTGGTTTACACGGCGAGTTTCATTATTATTCAGTTCACAATCTGCGATGCAATACTTAACTTGAACGCTTTTCGACGCATCACAAATTTTAATGTCGCCCGACAGTTGCTGAAGGCGCCAACATAATGTGTCCGGGCGCCAGCCAATGAGCGTTCAGGACCCAGTTTTCTATACTTAACTTGAAATAGAGAGTCCAAGTTTAAATTGCTTTTAAATTAGATTATTGTATTATTGTTGTTAGTCTTTTGAGTTATGGGTATTGGAATTTGAACTGTATGTCTGTTAGTTTAAAGTTTTGATTTGTGTGACTGGTTTTGTTAAGGCCTATCTTATTGTAGTGGGTAGGGTTTTCATTAATTGTGTTAGAACTTGTCAAACAAAAACCGTCCTTAACCTCTTCCTTTTAAAGGAATGATAAGAATAGTTGTCAGTTGAGTTTTTTGTTTCCTGAAATATAAGTAAATGAAAATATTTTAGTTAGGATTTTCGATTTTCTTTTTTACTGCCTCGTTGGTCTATTGGTCGCAAAGAGTGACTACTGAACATGAGGTCTTGGGTTCGACTTCCAGGTCGAGCGAAGTGTTATTGGGTTTTGCATCAAGAATTTCTCAGTCGCGGCCTCGAAGTTTGGAGCTGTAACCGATTGGTGGTGATAGGCTCGCCCCCTATTACATGGGACTTAAAAACATAACTGGCGAAATGTGGGTGTACTAATGGGTACACCCCTGCCTAACCCTTCGGGGATTATAGGCGTGATGTTATGTTATGTTAAGCACGTACTAACAACCTAATAACGCACCGTATAATTTTCATAACAAACACGAAATTCGTTTCAAATAAACTGAAAGTGTTCTCATAATTTGAAACACAAATAAATCTCACGAGACGTGTCAAACGTGATAATGAAGATAATTGTAAATGCTCTGTTTGTGTATAGTCCAGGATCCAGGAGTCGCGAGACCTACGTCAAATTAACATGACTGATATCTTGAAAAATGATTGAGTAACTGTTAACTGCTTCGTTGGCCTAGTGATCGCAAAACGTGATTGCTGACCATGAGGTTTTGGGCTCGATTCTAGAGGATTTTTCCATCAAGAAATTCTTAGTAGCAGCCAATAAAATGATTCAGTTTCAGGTATCAGGTAAACAAAAAATAAGCTTGTATAAAAACCATTTGTCTCACCAAGTTGTAGCCTGTTACCTGAAAAGGGGCCCATTACTGAAGCTAGCTAGTACACATACCTTCTTAAAAATATTTATTCTCTATCTAACCGCATAATTTTTCAGCCATGCTGCAGTGACGTAATTGTGGAGAGTCTAGGCTCTTAGTCTATATATTATGTAGTTGCTTTCTCATTAAACTGCTAAGTTCTTAAGTACATAACTGAAAGTGAAATTGGTTATAACGTCCTAATAATTATGTAGTAAAACTTCCAGAATTATGGATTGGCTTGATGGGGATTATGGGGTGTTATTCGGTTTTTCCATCAGGAATTTCTCAGTAGCAGCCTCGGAGTCTGAAATTGTGCCCGGTTGTTGGCATTGGCTCACCCCCTATTACATGGGACTAAAAACATAACTGGCGAAATGTGGGTGTACTAATGGGTACACCTCTGCCTAACCCTTCGGGGATTACAGGCGTGATGTTATGTTTTATATATTTTGATATTTAATATTGTAAATTTTTCTTTAGGTTTTTTTTTTCTTTATCACACTAGAAAATTTTGAACCAGATTTTTGTTTAAAATCATACTTGGAAACAGAAATAATAATATTGTAGGTCAAAGTTCCATTTCTTTTTCCATCTTTCAAAAATAAAAATTATTTCCCAGCAAGTATTTTTTATCAATTTACTCAGATTATAAAAACAAGCTACTTCAATGGCTGAATAGATATAGTTCTAATGACAACAAACATTTCTTTGTTATCTATTCAGAGATATTTAACAATATTGTAATATTTATTACGTAATAATTAAATTTGTGTGGTGTGTCAAGTCTCATCTTTCACGGGACGTATTGTACATCCTATAGTTATGCGTATAAGTAAATTAAATGTTGAAATAGTCACACACAACTTTACTTAAGTTTACATCAATGAACTGCATACGACACAACAGCTACGTAATTTCCCCGTGCGCTGTCTAAAATTACGTTACTCTCATTCAACCACGGTTATCACGTACCTAAGCGCCGGGAGTTCACTATTACCTAGCTAATGCACTAGCAAGCTCGTATAAACGCTAGCGCTGACGTTATTTTGTTGGCAATTGGGACATTTAGCTAGCAAGTAAGAGTGTCATAGTATTTAGTAAAAGATAAGACTCATTTTTTTAGGGTTCCGTATCCGAAGGGTGCTAACGAGATACGGGTTCATAAATAAAGCACCAATCAAAAAAAAAATACATAATTTTATTAGTCAGTATTTTCCTTCGATACGCTGAGAAGAAAAATACCAGGCTATTATTGTACTGCTATAGGGCAAAAGCCTCTTCTCATACAGAGAAGGCACTAGCATTGATCACCACTTTTGCTCAAGGCGGACCCGTTACGCATACAATATTTATTTAGATCGATCACTTTATTCATTTATCAACGTGTACTAAATATATCTACAATACCAAATGTGTTTATACGACAAGCAAAATTGAACCTAATTACTATAGAAATGACGTATTTTCAGTTCAAACATTGACTCGAACCGAATATTTTTATGTTCGCACTGGTGGTTGAGCTACAGTACTATGGCCATCTATGGCTATAAGTCTTCGCTATGTAACATAATAGCTACAGATATAAGCTGCCTCTTTGTTCTATCCATGTCACTTGTAAGAAGATTAAGGCTAGGAACACATTGTTGGAAACGGCGATGGTACATTCAAGCAAAATAAATAATTATTTCATCATCTTTGCCATTTCGAAGTCGTTTTTTTCTGTTAAAAGTTCGTATACATTATTAATCAATTGACGTACACATTTTTTATGAGCTGTCAATAATAAACCGTCACGTCACTTTTTTACCAACTTAAATAACTATTTATCGATTTGAAATAACGATTTCTTTATTAATTAAAATCCTAATTGTCGTGACAGTTCGATAGTTAAGGCCCACTTCTAATTAGATTGTAGGCTATATGCCTAAAAAGAGATAGGTACCAATGTGAGTTTTTCAATTGATATGTACTTTCTAAGTTAAATTAGTGACATCTGTGATGGAGACATCGTGAGGAAACCTGAACTTCTAGAGTCTGAAATTATCAAATTGCTTTGACCAAGCGTGGTGATCAATGCTCGTGCCTTCTCTGTATGAGAAGAGCCTTTGTGTCTTTTACTGTACCTACATTTCCATTAAGCAAAACCCAATTTCACCATATCTTCAAAATAAAGCCACCTTGCTTCCATCTAAAATCGCTTTTCAACGACCTACAACCGCCACTACTTCCACTACCTTATAAAAACATCATCTGTCTCGCTCCCACACAAACCAACAGTAGTGGTCATTAATCACTCAGTTCAGGTGATACAAGATGCGGGTTCCATCAGTCACCAACGATAAGGGATTACAGTCCACAATTATGTCACTTTTGATCTATACGGGTGTTGTGCT
Organism: Hoplodrina ambigua; assembly: GCA_949774945.1. Classification (NCBI taxonomy): domain Eukaryota; kingdom Metazoa; phylum Arthropoda; class Insecta; order Lepidoptera; family Noctuidae; genus Hoplodrina; species Hoplodrina ambigua. Next base: position 14,314,299 of record OX458968.1, read on the forward strand.
GGAACTATTTCTTAATGTAACCATGATGGTAGACCTCATTTGATTTCAAGGTCATTTTTTTCATGCTTTTTTATGTGTATTTATCTTCTATACATTGGGGGTCAACATATAATTCTTAGGTTTGCAGACAAGGGCGCATCCAGGGTCATGGGGGTCATGACCCCCACCCCGGATTTACTATTTCCTTTTATATAGAATTATTGGAGTAATCGAAACGGAGCCTCTCTTTCATTTTCAACTTTCGGCGCTGATCCGAACGTTGAAAACCCAACAATGCGGAAGGCAAAGGAATATTAAAATAATATTGTTTTATGAGGTTGTGGCCCCCAGGAGGCCTAGTGGACGTTCTACGGCTAATTTATGATGATGATGATACTAATACCTTTGTTTAGAACTTGCAACTAACAAAAATGTGAAGTAATAGCTTGTGTTTTGCATTTCAACTGTTGTTTGTTTTGAATTAGGTATGTTGTTGACGTGTGTGTGGTCATCACACAAAAATCTCGTAACTATGATTCGGAAATGGATGTTGCCAGTTTTGCGTAATAAAAAAAAACATTCAATTAAAAAAAATGACAAAAAAATTCAATTCTTTAGTAAAATATTAACAGTTTTTTATTGTTAGTATTTAATTTTCTTAATATTTTAAGTGTATGTTATGTGTTTCTTCTTCTTCTTCTTCTTTTTATTAATCTATAACAAATAATAATAAAAAAGAAACTAAATAAAATTGTATAAAAAATTTCTCCGCATCACCACTCCACATCAAATGTGTCTAAAAGAATGCCCAACTAGCAAAAAGTTGTATAGTATTTGGATTATATGTATAACTAACAGACATGTAAAGGTTTCACAACACTTTCGTAGCAGTTTAACAGTTTTATAATAGTGTTCAATTCGACGCATTAGTCACCTATTTATTATTATTTATTTTTTTAGTTTTGGTGGTGGCACAAATTTGTAATGAGTTTTATCCTTCAAGCTACCCCTTCTTTATTTTATAAATCTGCCCTGATAACAAAGAATGCAGTAATCGACATTTTTGAGATTTTCACTTTTTTCTAGAAATGGCATCCCAAGAGGTTCATGTACATGAAAAAAATATGTTTTTATAAAAAAATTCACTCGAAGTAAGTTTTTTATGTAATGATTTTCGCCGTACTTGCATAAAAACTGCTTCAATGATAAGAAAAAAGGCAGTATTAAACATGACCTAAGAAAGAATGCAGTACTTGCAAGAATACCCTAAAACAGAATGCAGTAATATCCATTACTGTATTATTTTGTTTTAAATTCAGTAGAGAAATTGCTAAATTAAAACGCAGTACTTCACATTACTGCATTTAAATGTAGTAAAGGCTTGCGAAGTCATAGCAGTGCGATCTATTGCCGCGTTTTGTCTTAGTAAATCAGTTCGGCGACGTCATTCGGTGGAGTACTCAATTGGAGGAGTTTACTCAATACTTTATTTGCAATCCACGATGTAAAAACTTAGGACGTAGCTAAGAGACTAAAGAAACCTTAACCTGAAAATGCACCTATATAAGTCCTTGAGAACATACTTAAGTACACTTTAACTTAGTTCCGAGCGTATAATAATGGCAATAATTACTAAAAAATAATGCAGTAATCGACTTGTGCTAAGACATAATGCAGTAATACGCGCAAGTGCTGCATTTAGTTTTAGTATCCGTTGACTCGGAAACGACTTGATACTAAACCGAAACGCAGTAATACGTATTATAATTGCATTTATTAGTAAATTAAATAAAGGAAAATTATCTTGTAAAAGCATGATTTTTTTCCGAATTTTTAGATATATATTATGACCAAATAAATACGAACATCTTGCTCAGATGATATGAAATATGTTTTTTGCGTTTATCTCGTAACCGCCATTTTGCGATTACTGCATTCTTAGTTATGACGGCAGAAATTTCACATAAGTACCTTGATTTCATACATGTTTCGTGTTTTGGTCAATCGCTATGCAAATTGCCTACTGAATCGCTAATAGATTACTAAGATTTTGGACTGGAGTGTGTATGAATGAACGTACACAGTAAACAATCAGAGGAATTCAGAAGCCAAACAAGCTAATAGATGATAGAGGACATCCAGTTGGAATAACAACAACTTTGTTTTGAGATAACTTCAATCAATATTGCTCAATTATTTGTTTAGAACTTCATATGCATCCTATCTGGAAACTCCATCATTATCGGCATATGTAACAGTTGAAGCGATACTATAACAAACATGGTTAGAATACCGATGGCTCATTCTGTGTTGGTACCTACGGGAGTGCGGTCGTGCATAAAAATATCAGTGGAATCATGTTTAGCAATAAACTGGCCATTGTCCTTTGTTTTGTAGGAGTCGCTAAGGCTATTGATGACTGTGAGTATAATTTTATTTTTAGTCTTCTATATTTAAATAGTTTTAAAAAAGGAATCGTTATAAGTCTTTTTGGTCCAGAGAGAGGAACCTCCTTAGAATGATCGCCTTCTGCATCTCTTGACCCAGTTGTTAAGTGTTTATTTCTCTAGAATTATTTCTCTAGAATTATAAAATTATTTCTCTAGGTGTTGATTTTTTTTTTGCTATCACCCCGTTTTGTTATATTACTAGCTTCTTCCTGCAACTTCGTTCCCATGGTTACTGCTCCGCTTCTGTGGATACATGACCTTGATATTATATATCCTAATCTATGAATCTGGCTATTATATCCAATGATTAGCGGGCTTAAACAAACAAGTAAACAAAAATAACTCTTCAGATTTATTATAATTATATAGTGTTGATAGTTAGTATCTTTTGTCAGTAATATTTTACCATATTGAAATTAGTATTTTGAGCTTGAGTTAAAAGTCAGTGTATACATTAATAATACTATAGATAGAAGTCGCGACCTCTTACTCACTGGTTTGCATCATAACCGTTGTGAAATCGTTGCATTACATAACATGCGTTTCATTCATTATAAATTGTTAGTCTGTCTGTTTGTCTGTCGGCAATTCCGTAAACCATTTTTATTACGATTGAGTAGGTTACAAACTAACGGCGTGTTTTGCTATTAGATATATTTGTTTACAAACGTTTCCTATATTACGCACTGTTATAGGTATACATATCTACAAGCTAGCAATCATTGATTCTCGGAGTATTTACGCAAAACTAACTGCCTCGTTGGTCTAGTGGTTGCCAAGCGCGACTGCTGAGCATGAGGTCTTGGGTTGGATTCCTAAGTCGGGCAAAGGGGTATTAGGTGATTTTATCAAGAATTTCTCAGGTTGATGGCAATAGCCTCGCCCCCTATTACACGGGTCTTAAACATATCTAGCAAAATGTGGGTGTACTAATAATGGGTACTCCTCTGCCTAAACCTTCGGGGATTACAAGCGTGATGATACGTTACGCCAAACTTGTAGTAATCGACTGAAGTGCCGGGTTTTAGGTAGTATAAGTATAGATTGACTTGAAGATTGACAATAACCCTTGCATGAGACATAATATCATTACACAAACAAAGCTTGGTACACCCTGCAAACACGATCAATACCGCCCATTGAGTCAACATTGCCAATCATCTTGATGGAATACATAGACAATCTATCGATACTCCTTGTCTATGTATCATCCACAATCATTTCACAATAGTCTCCGATGGCCGCATTCAGTCATGACTCACAAGTTTGCATTTGCTGATCGTTATTAGTTTACTTTTCGATTTTGAACTTTACTGTTTGATGATAAGGTCGAGGTGCGTTTTTGTTAGGTGTTTTGTTAAATTGGTTGTTTGGTCATTGATGTGTTAGTAGTATTGTCATGATTGGTATATTATTACGATAGTGTTTTTTTTTTTTTTGCTTGAATGATGCAGATTTTTGTTGTGTTTTGAATTAAGACTAAGACCCAGCCAATATTTTTTAAATAGGTATTAGTCGTGTGAATTAACTCTACGTATAATATTATATATTTTTTTTTGTTGAGATATTTTAAGTACATAGATCTTTTGAACTACGTAAAATATACATAATTGTATTAGGCGATTAACACACGGCATTGTGCACCGCCGCGGAGGGCGGTGGCGGTAAAGCGGATTGCATCGCTCGACCGCGTGGTCGGGCGGTGCACGTGTGTTAGGCATCAACGGATTTCTTAGAGGCCAATGCGACATGAGATCCGCTTCACCGCCAATCACGGCGGTGCGCGGTGCCGTGTTTTAATTGCCTTACGACCAGCAATATGCTCAAGCACAACAAAAATAAAGTCGAAACTTGTGCACAAGATTCCACGCGGCATTATTATTGTTACAACACCTACCCCACAATATGGAGACGACAAAGAGATTCCTAAACTAATGTTTCCTTTCACAGTTAAAGAGTTAGACTCGATCTATCAAGAGAATCCGTGTACACAACATGGAGGCTTATGCACGATAGCAGCTGACTGCCCTACGGGACACCTGGTAGAAGAGAAGGAACTATGTCCTGCGCAACAGAGGAAGGGGGTTGAGTGCTGTTATGGATGTGAGTAAAGTTTTATACAATATCCTTTTCACTATGTTTTCCCCGAAGGGTTAGGCAGAGGTGTACCCATTAGTACACCCACATTTCGCCAGTTATGTTTTTAGTCCCATGTAATAGGGGGCGAGCCTATTGCCATCAACCGGGCACAAATCCAGACTCCGAGGCTGCTACTGAGGAATTCCTGATAGAAAAACCCAATAACACTTTGCCCGACCTGGGAATCGAACCCAAGACCTCATGCACAGCAGTCGCGAGTAAAAGTATTTTACAAAAAATATTTAAAAGCCGAATAAGCCTTTGCCCGTACTGGGAATCGAACACAAGACCCAAAGAGGCAGTAATAACGTTATTTATACAATAAATAATTTGCACCTATCATGTTATGTCTTCACCACATTTGGTTGACTGTCAGAGAATGTCAAAGCCCCTTTTCGCATGGACACCGTGCTGTGTAAAATAGTAATGTATAAGCATAAAAAAACATACCACGGCTACCACGCCATATGAAAACCATGTGGTAGGAGTGATCTTTTCAAAAAGTTCATTTAATCCGTTTTAAAAAGATTTTCTTCTCCATAAAGGCCTACCTCCGTTTTGGAACGAGCAACTAGCTTCAACTTTCGGACTAACTGACCGACTCTTTGACAATTCAAAAGTGCCTGTAAATGGTCTAATTGAAATAAATGTTTTGACTTTGATTTTGTTTTTGTATTTAATTGTTTAAACACGATGAAAAAAAAATTAAACCTGAAGTAAAAAAGTTATAGTGAAAAATCTAGATCACTCAAACTGCTTGCCTAAAGAAAAGCCCATAACACGTATCTCAGAATATACCCACTTTCGTAGTATTTATATTTGTTGCATAAAGTTTAAATAAATAAATATTTCCGTATTTTCCAGTATCAGTGAAGGAGACCAGATGTGACAAGCGAGGAGGAATTTGTATGCGTGGAAAGAGACCCTGCAACAAGCAACTAATATTTTCAGAAGCCACCGACTGTCCAAAGGAAACCACTTGCTGTATTTTAGTCAGATAGTTCAGAATAAATTTTTAATATAAAATACTGTTAATCTTTTCGTTTTATTTAAAAACTTCTGATGACCAACCCTGATATTGCTGTATTCTCCCATCCGACTTTCGGTCACGATAGCGGCAGATCATAATGGAAACTAAGTACGTTGGAGATATTGAGATCAGAACTAAGTTTAACTGATGATAGCCCGTTTCAATCGTCATCTTTTCAACATAACATAACATGACGCCTGTAATCCCCGAAGGGTTAGGCAGAGGTGTACCAATTACCACACCCACATTTCGCCAGTTATGTTTTTAGTCCCATGTAATAGGGGGCGAGCCTATTGCCATCAACCGGGCACAAATCCAGACACAATCGAACCCAAGACCTCATGCTTGCGACCACTAGACCAACGAGGCAGTCATCTTTTCAAGGTACATAAATAATCTAAAAACCAACAGTTTCTTAAGAAATTCTGGAGTCATAGAAAATTAAGCCCGCAATTTATTGACCCTCAAGTTTTATGAGATAATTAAGGGAAACGGGTTGGTTAATGGTTCCCGTAGTAGCAACATAATAATGGCATATTTTATGTTTATCTCCCGTTTTTAATGTTTTATATTTATTTGTGTTCATTATTTTCTTTATTTTTCATATTTTTACACATATTTTCCTTAAAAAAATACAATATAGCTAAAAAAAAATATGCAACGAGGTGGTAAAACCCAAGCTACCGGCGGTAAGGGATCCAGAGAGAGGAACCTCCTCACTATGCGTGCCGTGTCCAAGACAACCGCCTTCTGCATCTGACTTGACCCAGCCGTTGAGCGAAAGTTTCTCAAGGTGTTGGTCGAAACTTTTCGCTATTAAACCGTTCACTGACATGACAATCGGAACAATAATTGTCGAGTCCATACCCCACATGCTGGTCACCTCGTAAGCTAGATCTAGATATTTAATGTTTTTATCCTTTATTTTATTTGTGTTATTTTTAGCATTGTTTACTCTTGAGAAAATTCTATTTTTAAAAATAAATATACGAAAACTATATGAAGGTCAAATTAGGTGTATGACCTTACGCTTTTATCATCGCAAAATATCGAAAATCGCTTGGTTCTGTAGATCCAGAGATTACCCCCTACAACCTGACAAACTCATCTCTTTATAATATTAACTTTGATTATTTAAGATTTTTGTATTTACAGTTGCACTTTATCTTGACAAGACAAGTTTTAAACATCAAAATGGCGAATAAAACTGTATCACAAAAATCCGACGGGACGCTGTAACGCAGGGGTGGCAAACCAATGGCACGCGTGCCTGTGGTGGCACGCGACAAAATAATTTGGATACACCAATTGGGTATTTGACATCATTAAACAATCATCTCAAGACACAACCTTTTTAAAACTCAATTCAATTAAGTTAAATATTACGTCATTGTTTATTATTTCCATAATCTAAGGAAAATCGCGTTCTGACGTTTCTTAAAAATGCATGTCAATCTATGGATCCGTCGAGTACCTAATTATTGACAAATCTATGTATCATATTTGCAACAGCAAAAATCATACTAACCCTTTCTTTCCCCATAAAACAAAAACTATTAAACCCATTACCTTTGTTCCATTTGCAAATGAAGTATTTAAAGTAAAAAGGATCTAGTTTTATATTTATCTATTAAAGCACAGCCTTTATGATAGTACGTCATACATAAAAATTGCCTTTTTACATAATTATAACTAAAATAATTCGAAACCAATTGATATTATTTTAATCTAGTTTATAATAGTATAGGTATTAATGATTACAATATGTATAGTTATGTGTGTATATGTAAGTTAATTTATATTAGTAGTAGTCGCCTCTCCGATGGAACGTAATAGTCAGACTAAAACTTTTTCCATAGAAATGGCACGCTCACCTATCACCCAAAAGGTTTGCCATCCCTGCTCTAACGTATACATGACAACATGCACTTAAATGTCGGCAGGCACAATATCGCTTCGTGTTTCGGCGAAACTTTTGTTTTTCGCGTTCGACGTCCGTGTTTGAAACATTTGGAACGACGTATATTCAGTATTTTTCGAGGCAATAAATGGGTCAACACTTCGTTGTGTAATTTAGTGGATTTTTAACAGTAGCCCTTTTATTTTGTACTAGTTTTTGAGGCGAAAGAAGTATGTAAGGATCGTAGCAGGTGGAGTGCTGTGGTTTCTGTCTGACCCCCATGGGGAAAAGGCGTGAGTTTATATGATTATGTAGGTATGTGAATTTTCTTACGGCCTCAATTTTTGAATATATTTATATATATATAGCGCCTGTATAACGCCTGTAATCCCCGAAGGGTTAGGTAGAGGTGTATCCATTAGTACACCCACATTTCGCCAGTTATGTTTAAGTCTCATGTAATGGGGGGCGAGTCTACTGCCATTAACTGGGCACATATAAAAATTTCGAGGCTGCTACTGAGAAATTTCTGATGAAAAAAACAATAGCAATTTTCCCGATCTGGGAATCGAACTCAAAACCTCATGCTCAGCAGTCGCGCTTTGCGACCACTAGACCAACGAGGCAGTCATTTTTCGCTATAAAGAAAATTCAAAGGAAAACTTAAATGAGTCCAAAAATGCGCTTTTAAAAACTTTGTCTTCAAACAATACCAAAAATATCTTCAGTAGATAACGCCCGGTAAAATTAAATTTTCATCCCGGAAAATCGGGAACAGCAATCTGAAAGAAGGATTTAATTAACAATTTAAACATAAAAAGAATTTGAAGAGTTTAGATGATTATCTAATTAATTAATTTATATTATTTTTTCCTTAACACTTTTAAGGTTCCGTGCCTAAAGTGTGAAGACAAACATACTCTACACCGTCTGTGTATCTGTCACAGAGCTGTTTTTCAAGAACTGTTAGGCCCTTTCCAGATGCAAACGGTCACAGCACGGTCGCCATGCCATGTATAGTAGTAACGCATGAGCTACAATAAAAGCTTTCACATGGCAAACACAATCATGGCGTGTTGCAAAAAAATAAAAAAATAAATTAGTTGCTCATTCCAAAAGATAATTTCATGTAAAGAAAAAAAGGCAAGAAACTCCATACATACTCTTTAAAAAAATGTTTTTTAATAACTTGTAGAGGAACATTAATTTCATAATTATAGAAATGTGATAACATAACATTACGCCTTTAATACCCGAAAGGTTAGACAGAGGTGTACCCATTAGTACACTCACATTTCGCCAATTCTGTTTCAAGTCCCATGTAAAAAGGGGCGCGCGAATGTGATCTTGGATCACGACGTCAAAAAAATAAAAAAGGACCTCAGCTCTTATAGTTTCTGCGGCACGTAACCATTAAACGCTGTCTCAAGGGCTTGATATTAAGTAAAACATTATCTTTCGTTCAATAAAATCTTTATTGAGTATGCCACGAGCCCAAGATAACAAGTCTTTTGATCCAGCTGCAAAAATAATTGAGAAATTGAGGTGACTTTGACAAGAATGTAATTTATTTTTAATGAGAACTTCGTTAGTCTTTGATTAAAACACTTAAAATTATATTGCAAATATAAATATTTGGCTAGGCATAAGAAATAATAGGCCATTGCCACAACAATACTGAATGTCACCTTACTTTTAACATTGTAGTAATAGTAATCCGGTCAGGCCCTGGCTGACTTACCGGTAAGTCGGAACAATAGAAAATCAATTGTGTCTCATTACGTGGGACTTGAGGAATTAATAACGTTGTCACGCGTTCTCTTTGCAATTACAGATTAAATCTAATGGAAAGTAACTTAAAATATACACAATACGTGGCCCTTGTGACTTCACATGTGAATATAGACATTCGCTACCGTGTTGAGAGTGCGCAGCGCACGAGTCTGGTGGCCCCAACAGGTTATATAATAATTATAATATTATAATGAACAAAGTTTCTCTTTCTTCTTTTAGTAACTATTCGGGCCCTGTAAATGGAGCCAATTAATGCTGCGTCAGATGCGTTATTCAGTTTAGCAATTCTACTAACCCTTAAGAATGATCGCAATCTTAATTCAGTCTCAATCTGTCAAAAAGATAATAAATTAATGTATACTTATTCGTATTGCAAATAATATATAGTATATTACTAGCTGACCCAGCGAACTTTGTATCGCCATATTTTTTTTTGTATGAGAAATAGATGTTGGCCGATCCTCAGACCTTGGTCCAGCTATTTCGAAGGAGTTTGGTAACGAAGACTGCGACGACAGTAACTGTATCTGTCTGTTACGCCTTCACGACTAAACCAGTTAATCGATTATGATGAAATTTTGTACAGGGTAAGATTCAACGCTAAGAATGGGCATAGGCTACTTTTTATTCCACGACTTCGTCTGTGTCCTCGTAAATATCGGCTACCATGGACGTTGCCGCAGGCAAAATATAGTAAAATATAATTCCGCCGTAAGCAAACATGGTGATCAATGCTCGTGCCTTCTCTACATGAGAAGAGGCCTTTGTCCTGCAGTAGAACAATAAAATGGGTTGATATTATTATTTCATTATTAAACTAAATTAGCTCTTAAATAAAACTGCATATAATTCATATTTCATTCCTACTAATAACATTGTGCTGGAAGAAATTACATTCCACAGACGAATTACAATGTTAACTATGCAAATATATTTTATGATCTTGCAAGTGCGGAACCAAAATGGTAATATCATTGTAATTCAGTTTAAAACGTTAAAAAGATGTTGAAGGAAGAAGTAAGTAGTCTGTTTTAAAAAAAAGACGAAACGGTTTGCTGATCGATTGGCCGCTATGCTGCGTGTTACGGACTCGATTCCCGTACGATACAAATATTTGTATGGCCTACAGATACTTATTTTAGGTTTATCTGTTTGTGTAAGGAAGTTTATATGTTTGTAAACGTAGACACGATATGGGAGAAATTCCAACGATTAAATAAAGAAAATACTCGTAAACCATTTGCTTCGGAAACTTTTTTTCTATAATCATCTTTCTTTACACAGAAGGCCAATATTCTAATTAATAAAAATGTTCAAATTTATTCACAATCGCAACTCGGAGATAATCAATGTCAAAAAAAAAAGACGGGTTGCACTCCGGGAGTGCCGGCAGAAGTGAAAACTTGATTATTAACGTTGAGCATGTTTGATATTTTGGAATGGTTAGGGAATAATTTTGCACCAATTGCTTTATCAGTATAAAAGTACTATCATTTATGTGGTAGAATACAATATTCACTTATTGCGCTATCGTACACAAACATGACAATTTATATTACATTAAAAATTTAACACTTTAAAACTATTACAATTATTTTACATTAAAAAGTTATACACGAACATTCGCGCAAGCGCCCTGCGCTGCCTAAACGAAACAGTAGGCCCAGGCATACATTTTCGCCGCGCCGTAGAGAGGGGATAGCTGTCTACTCTCCATCCGTCTTACGCTTTTTCGATCAGGTCACGTGTCCTGACGCGAGTTTAAGATTTTATACCCATTACAGAAAAAGTGCTCAACGCCGCTAAAGAAGTTTTCACTTCAAAAATCAGTAAATTAGAGCATTTTTGACAGATTGAGACTGAGGTAAGGTTGTGATTGTTCCAATAAGATATTAGAATTTCCCACTGGCCAAAATGACTAAGGCCAGGTAGTCCATAAAAATGTTCAATACTTACAAAGGTCATCAATTATAGAATATACTAAATACATATTTGGTTTGGTCATCATAATACCCAAGAACTCTCCTAGCAATAAGATTGCTGCCTATCCTCTCAACATAATCTCTAAGCCGACTTTTACGATAGTCACAAGAACAGCGGGGTGGCCTAAATTTATCCGTGCCTGCAATCTCGCTTTTAATCCGATGGGAGAAGGAACATAATGCCTCAGCATAATCTCTTACTAATCCTTAGGGGAATTAACTTTACGGACTTGTCTAATGTTTTGTGGTGTAAAAAAATAATATAAAAAAATATCAAAATCGAAGAACAGCAATACGAGTACTTCAATTGTTTGAAAAATAACGGCGAAATAATGGCAGTTATTGTGTAATATTGTTAGAATTATTGCATTTTAGTGATTATTTTTAAGGTTTCGAATGTCAAGGGTGCCACCGAGACCTTATAACAAAGATTCCGCTGTCCGTCTAACTGTCTGTCAGCGGGCTGTATCTCATGAACTGTAATAGCTAGATTATAAATAGATATTGTAAGAGCTTTATTGGGTTTTTCCATCAGGAATTTCTCAGTAGCAGCTTCGGAGTCTGGATTTGTGCCCGGTTTATGGCAATATTCTCGCCCCCTATTACATGGGACTAAAAACATAACTGGCGAAATGTGGGTGTAATAATGGGTACACCTTTGCCTAACCCTTCGGGGATTACAGGCGTGATGTTATGTGTTATGTTATGTAATAGTTAGAGTTGAAATTTTCAGAGATTGTGTATTTCTTTTGCCGCAATAACAACAAATAGTAAAAAATATATAGAAGCTCTTCTATTTAAAAAGAATTCAGTAGTGTTTATAAGACGGCACAGGTGATGGTGGATCGAACTCTATTTTTGATTCGTTTTGGTTAATTATCAAGTAAATGATCATTAAAGGAGTCCGTCTAGGGTAAGCTATATCACTGCATACAACATCAATGTTTTGCAGCCATAATTACCACCGACAAACCAAACGAACCAACCATACATAACATAATATCACGCTTGTAATCCCCGCAGGGTTAGGCAGAGGTGTACAGATTAGTACACCTTATTTTACCAATTATGTTTAAGTCCCATGTAATAGAAGGCGAGCCTATTGCCATGAACCGGGCACAAATCCAGGCTCCGAGGCTGCTACAGAGAAATCCCTAATGGAAAAACCCATCGATCTGGGAATCGAACCCAAGACCACATGCTCAGCAGACGCACTTTGCGACCACTAGACCAACAAGGCAATCACAAACCAACCAAAATGTAATATTTTATTAAATATGCTAACACAATCTTGCAATGTAGCGGCACCAAAATGTTAATATCCTCGTAATTCTGTTGGAACTATTAAAAACTTTATCCTGTTTCGTTCTGTCGTGAATTTCTGGCTTGAAATTTAATTTCAAAGTTGCATTATGGTTTGGCCATTTTGTGTTTCATATTTCAGTGTTTATATTGGAATGGTGCGTTGGATCTGTTTGTTGTTATGGCTTTAAAGTTGTTCATAATATTGATGGGCGTCAGAAGTGGAATTCGTTGTTTTATTTAGAAGTACTTAAAACTTATTTAACAGATTATTTTGTGCATAATTTTCGTCGTCTTCTTCTTCTTAGCGTAATAATTGCCAATATAGATGGATTGACAGAGCGGCAAATTTTTGACGCCAAAATAAAATTTTGGAAGCTTCTCTTCTTCAGAAGGCATCAATGGATCAAACCATTTTTTTTTCCTGTGGAAATACTCATGGATGCCCTTCGCGCACGAAACAATGCGCGACACCATCACAGACCCGTCCAATCAAGGACCAGGCCCGGGTCGACGGCGCATTCTGTTCGCGCGCGCCTCAAAGAGCTGTCAGCACAGGGACGGGGCCCCCAACGGGGCCAATGCCTGCCGGGGTTGCGGGACGTCTTAACAGGATACCGTGGCTCCGGAACGTAAAGGGCAACAGAAGGAACAGGGTGGTTTTTTTAGTCAGTAAAAGTCTGACAGTCTGACAGGAGTCATTTGATAATTTTTATGTCCTAAAAAAAAAAGGCCTACGTCTGGTCGAGCGACAAACTGCCCCAAGTTTGCCGCTCGCAGGCCCATCAAACAAGAACCTAAAAATAATTACTAAGACTCCTCTGTCTGGCCTTCCGTCACAAGTCAGACTGTCACAGGGCTGTTTATCTTTTGAATCGTTATAAGAATACACTTAATTTTCAAAGAGTGTATTACTATTGTCTCCATAACAAAAAGTAATAAAAATAACATTAATTTAAGGCTACGCTCATTCCATCGTAGATTTTGTCTTTGTCACCTCTCACCTAGACTAGAGTGAAGAACCATCTAATTAAAAAAAAAAGGCTTATAGAACATTACGCCTGTAATCTCCGAAGAGTTAGGCAGAGGTGTACCTACCCATTAATACACCCACATTTCGACAATTCGGTTTAAATCCCATGTATTAGGGGGCGAGCCTATTGCCATAAACCGGGCACAAGTCCAGACTCCGCGGCAGCTACTGAGAAATTTCTGATGAAATAACATCTGGGGATCAAACCTCAAGACCCCATACTCAGTAGTCGCGCTCTGCTACCACTAGGCCAACAAGGCAGTCATCGCTCGCTATAAAGAAAATTCAAAGGAACACTTTAATGAGTCCTCGCTTTTAAAAACTTTGTCTTCAAACAATACCAAAAATATCTTCGAAAGTCGAAAGGCTTTCTTACTTATAATAGTGTTGTGCTTCAAAACCTTGCATTCACGAATCCAACTCAAAGTCGATTTTATTTACGTTTGATCTACGAGAAACCTAAAAAACACACCAAATATTTTACCTCTCCAAAAAAGTTTTCACTGAAAGTCTCGCAAGCAGCCACGTTAATTTCGCAGTAAATTCAAAATTTAACGCGTTCTCACTTGCAACAATACTTCAATTTGAAAGAGATTTTTAAAAAGATATCTCTTTCTATTTTTACAGGCTGCACTTTCCGGTGCTGTAATTAAATTTTTACGAGAAGAATACACTGCCTCACGTTGTATTTCGTGGGTTCCGTAGAACGACTTATTAAGAGCAAGAGATTTTTGAACATTAGATGAAACTGCCTCGTTTGTCTAGTGGTTGCAATGCGCGACTGCTGAGCATGAGGTCTTGGGTTCGATTACCAGGTCGGGCAAAGTGCTATTGGGTTTTTCCATCAGGAATTTCTCAGTAGCAGCCTCGGAGTCTGAATTTATGCCCGGCTGATGGCAATAGGCTCGCCCCTTATAACATGGGACTTAAACATAACTGGTGAAATTTATATGTACTAATAGGTACACCTCTGCCTACCCCTTCGGGGATAACAGGTATGATATTATTTTCTTAAATTCCATCTAAAATACTTCATGCAACTTCAATCAAACTACTAAGTTAACAAAGATGATTAAACAATAAAATACAGGTTAAAATACTAACTTTAGCACTTTATACGATGGTCCTAACCGTAGTTAACAAGTCTCTCTGTTCAATTAGAGAGTTTAAAAAGTGTTGTTTTCAACTGGTTTTATTCAACAGCTAATTGGAAGTTTTTACGGGATTTGTTTGAGATGATTGTATTTTGCTTTTCACTGCCGTACTCAGTGACGTCACTTAAAATGATAGTTAGTCAAAGGCAGGAAGGTAGTAGATGGTCAGGCAATCCGACACAGAGATCAGGCATAGGAACAATGGCTTTATGTACTCTCCGAGACACGGGGGTGTCACACCACCAACTTCCAAAACTTAGGGCTGCTACTGAGCCGGGGTTGCGGAACGGCCGAGGTTGCGGGACGTCTTAACAGGATACCGTGGCCCCGGAACGTAAAGGGCAACAGAAGGAACAGGGTGGTTTTTTAGTCAGTAAAAGTATGACAGTCCCTTCCGCCCCACCCAGGGCGAAAAGACCCACTTGATGAGTCATCTGATGATTTTTACCACCTAAAAAAAAAAGGGCTGCTACTGAGAAATTCCTAAAAGAAAAACCTTATACCTAACAATTTTTGCACGACCTGGGAATCCATCCCAAGACCCCACGCTCAGCAGTCGCGCTTGCGGCCACGAGCACAAAGGCAGTTAAAAACATAAACTGAAGGCTCAAAACACATAATAACTTAATAAATAAACAGTTCAGACACAAAAAGCTGAACGAACACATCCATATCCATTCTAAATTGTTATTTTTTATAGATAAAAGCTGAATTGAGCTAAATACGTACATTAAGTCCCTCAGGGCGTACCTCCCGATTTAAAACACTGCGTAAAATAACACAGCAAGCTAAATTAAACGTTGTTTCTAACATAAACAACGAATCTGAAAGTAACAAAGAAACATAAAAATATCAAAAACGTTTAGCAAGGACAACAACATAAGAAACGAGTACAAAAACATTGTTACGTTTTTCCTTGCCAAGCTTTTTTTTTCTTTTATTAAGTGGTACAAGGTATAAGTGGAGAGAGAATTAAAAAACAAAATCAAAGTTTTCTGTAAAGAAGTGGCCCAATTTGATAAATGTTTTAACTGATTATAGTTAACTATATGAAAAGAATATCAACGAGGTTCCAAGATCTGTTTAACGACAGTAAATATTGATTGCAGAACGAAACAAGACCAGAGGGGTAATTCTTCTATCTTTTAGGAACGATTGCAATCCAGCCTCCATCTGTCAAAAATGACGGGCCGAATGGTTAGCGGCCCTAACTGCTAAGCCGGAGGTCGTGGGTTCGATTCCCACCCAGGACAAACATTGTGTGATGAGCATGATTGTTAGTTCTGTGTCTGGGTGTGATTTATCTATAATATTTATGTATTTATAAATTATATATAAGTATGTATATAAGTATGTATATAAGTTGTCTGATTACCATAACACAAGCTCTGCTTAGCTTGGGATTAGATAGCCGTGTGTGAGTTGTCCCAAGATAAATAATATAAAAAATATATATATATCTACATTTTTTAAATAGACTGCCGCAGAGGGAAATAAGTTGGTGTCTAAAACAATTTTCTGTTGTATTTTCCTGAAAAACTCTGATTCATATTTAGAAAAATACTTATTTACTTGGTAGATTAACAGAAACGGCCAGTTATCCCATGAGTAAACAAAAATATACTAAACTAGCTTCTGCCCGCGACTTCGTCCGCGTCAAAGTTGATAACTCCACACAAACTTTGGACCGCCATTTCATACCTACTCTTTGGGAAATGGGTAATATATTTTGAAAAATCGTTACTTAGCGGACGTCTACTAACTAACATAAACTACCTCCCTGCGAAATTTCCGAGATTTCGTGATGAGCGTGTGAACTTTCGCTTTTGTATATTTATTTAAGGTATATTTAGATTACCTCTTTCCAAAATATTATGAAGTGGTATCAAAATTGACTTATTTTTCGATCCCAAACCATTGAAACGCAAGTTTAATACACTACTGGTTTAATACTGTACCTCACATTGTAGCTTCGATTATTTAGATATTGGATTCGATAGAGCAACTGAAATCAGAATCTGACTTTCGTGTTTTTGAAAGAAAGTATGAGCAAAACCCTGTAAACATAGACTTATTTGAAGTCTAAGCAAAGTTTTACCGTTTTAAATCACGATTTATCGATGATTTTAAATATTATCTTTTTTAGGGTTCCGTACCTCAGTCGGCAAATACGGAACCCTTATAGAATCACTTTGTTGTCCGTCTATTTGTCTGTAAAGACTCTTTTCTAAGGAACGCGTGGAGGTATCAAGCTTAAATTAAAATGAAATACTCAGGTCTCGGGCACGCCGCAATCGCGGCGGTAAGACCCCTCTTTGAGGAGTGGCTGGAGGAGCGCCACGGTGTCCTCGCGTTTCGCTTGACGCAGGTCCTCAGCGGACGCGATTGTTTCGGGAGGTTCCTGTGTTGGATTCAGCGGAAGGAAACGCCCGGCCTGGACAGAGCACCGCCATGTCCTCTCGCGTCTGGGCCCTGGTTCAGGCCATGCTCCGGAGCGAGAGGGAATGGGAAGCAGTAACCTTCTTCTGCGAAGCAGTAATGCTAACGAAGAAGAAGGCGAAACACGTGAAGAGAGGACATCCTCCACCTCACGCCCCAGCCACCGCGGGAGACCCCCAGGGCATCGGATGTTGCGAGACGTCATCCAGCTACCGTAGGCGTAGGCTTACGGACGGGGAGTGATGGGTAGCTCGTCGTCCAATCAAGGACCAGGCCCAGCTCAACAGCGCGTTTTGTTCCACGCGCGTTTCAAATTAGCTGGCAGCACAAAAGAGCTGTCAGCACAGGGACAGGGCCCCGACAGGGCCAAACGCCTGCCTGAGTCGCGGGAAGTCTTAACAGGATACCGTGGCCCCGGAACGCAAAGGGCAACAGAAGAAACAGGGTGGTTTTTTAGTCAGTAAAAGTCTGACAGTCCCTTCCGCCCCACCCAGGGCAGAAGGACTCATATGATGATTATCAATACCCAAAAAAAAAAAAACTTTGGTCTGCAGCCGTGAAAAAATTATATTATTATATACGCAAACTAAAGATAAGGACGTTTATGGCGCATATTTTGACGATCGCTAGGGAATCAAAACCAAATATAAAGGAACCTTCCCGTTGACCTAGAATCATGAAAGGCAAGAAGCAATGCAATGTAGACATAATAATTACTTTTTATGCGATTATTAACCTTTTTTTCTGTTGTGTTAAATATTGTATAGTGTAACTGCAATACTTTTCTGGCCCAGTTGTGCCCAAGTGTTCCACAGGCGCTGTAGTAAGTGGGCCATCATATAAAAGGAACACCACACTTGCCCTGAGTATCTGCGGCATCTATAACTCCTCATTTGGCTAGGTTACGTTTGCAGCGGCTTACATGAGTGCGCAGTCCATTAAGCGCTTTCCATATAGGCCACTAAAGATCTCAACAGAGTGCCATGTTTGGTGGAAGTTGTGTGATGGTGGGTCTCGACCTGGTCCTGTATGGCCTGTGTGCAAGGTATCTAACCTTCGAATGAAAGGTGGTGCAATTCCAGCCTATGGGAAAAGCTTATTGAGCAGTCAGTTTCAGGCAGCCCCGATATAATTTTACACGTCTCGTTAAGGATGATATTGCTTTTTGTTCAATGACACACTGAACACGCAAATTCACCAGCAGAAGGAGCATAAAGACGTAACAGTTATGCGAAAAACATCGGGTGCTGCTCCCTAGTTGGTAGAAATAAGGTGTCGTAGCATATGATTTTTTGATTGGTGTTGTGGCAATGTAGGTATATAAAAAGTTAGTGCTCTGTCCAATATAACATCAGGGTACTTAGGCATCTTCTAATACTCTACGTAACTTCCTCGCCACGAAATACTAAGTGTCCTGTTGGCGAATCTATTGTAAAGATGGAAAAATTCATGTCTTGCAGCACAGCCGCGGTAATAAGTAACCTAAAAAATGTAATGTCATTTAGAAATTGATTTTAAAGCGTGGGGAATATTAATGTTATGAATACTATTTACGGTGCCTACAAAAAAAAACTCTTCCTGCGATCACAGTAGCTTCATCAAATCAAGTACCCAGAAAGCTTGAAGTCTGCGAGACATTCTCCGACAGGAGAATTACTGCAACAGATTTTTTAATTGATTTTGGTGCACTTCCGGTTGTTGCCAAATTCTTTCTATTTAGCCATTGAAATAGAAGTATTCTTTTTATTTAGCCATTGAAATAGAAGTATTCTTTATAGTACCTAATCACTCATCGTACACTAAGATCTTTTTATGAAATAATTCGGAAGCGCAACGAAAGGAATAGTAATTACTACTCCGTAAAAAAATAACACTCGCCAATCCTTGCTAATGTATTGTTGTGCTATGATTGGCTTAGCTAAGCCCAGGTAATAAAATATTGTATACTTAAAATGTTTGCAGAGTATAGTATAGTTTGTTGAGTAGCTCCTTGTAGTTATAGCGTAATGATTTTGATTTCAGAGAATAAATTATAACTAATACCTAACTGTAGTATTGTATGTAACGTTGGTGTCGTTTTATAGCAATCCAGCAGTAAAATGATTAAGAATAATAGCCATAATGCGATAACCCTTACCTACACACATTAGTTATGTTTAATCCCATGTAATATGGGGCGAGCCTATTGCCATCAACCGGGCACAAATCCAGACTCCGAGGTTGCTATTATAAAATTTCTGTTGGAAAAATCCAATAACACTTTGCCCGACCTGGGAATCGAACCCAAGACCTCATGCTTTGCAGTCGTGTTAACAGGCAAAAGTTCTAAAGCTGTTGATTTATGTGTTGTGTAACTATGTATAGATATTATTTTCTACATTAACATTTAAAAATACGTTAATAAATCAAAGTTGTAGAAGAAACATGCACTCCTGCTTTTATTTTTTATTTTTTTGTTAGGAAATCTCACAAATAATCAAACAACATTCAAAACAATGTTAGAAAAAAACACAAAAAGAAAAGCTGACTCTGGGGACCGAACTTCCGCCAACAGTTTCACAAGGCGGTCGTAGAACCGTTAAGCAATTTGCTTCGATGACACATGACTTCAAATAGCCGTTCTAGTTTTCCATAATTCACTACTTAGCTCCTTGCAGGTATAGCGTGATAATAATTAGTTTAGAACTTCAGTCTGCACCTACTTAAAATATTGTAACATTTTGTCACTGAGATTTGCATAAAAATATGAACATAATACAACATAGCTCACCCTCCAAAGCCAATAGCGTGATAATTTATAGCCTATGTTCTAATTTGGAAAATGTGAAATATTTATACAAAATTTCAACAGAATCTATCCGGCAGTATTCGTGTGATGCTCTAACTAACATACAGACAACCAGACAAACAGACAAAAATTCTAAAAAAAATATTTTCGGCATCAGAATCACTCCCCGACCTCATAACATTAACTCTTTTTCAAAAATATTTAATGTACAGTTTTGACGTCTCTACGATTTTATTATATGTATAGATGATAATAAGAATCATCACGGTGCTAAATGTAAAATATAGTTATCTACTTACAAGAAATGATGCACTAATATTTTTCACCTAGGAATTTCTCCTGTATTTTCAGTATGCATTTAAAAACATAAACTCACACACGTAACCAGACCCAGAACAATTCCCTGTAGATCATACAAATATTTGTATGATCTACAATATTTGTATGATGTACGTGGGGTATATAAACAGCGACAGGCAGAGCAGCAAAGAATCGCGTAACCACTGCATCAACAGCGTCGTTTACTATTTCCTTCAACAGCAGCTTAACATTCTTAATCCGCCACCACCACACACCATCCACCATCCATCCACCTATTTACCAAAAAAATTGACAGTAATCGTTTTTAAAACCGCTTCGGCTCCTAACTTAAACACACCAGTAAATCGTGATCAAGCTGAATGCGATAAATCCCTGCTTATGTGATAGTATAAAGGATATTCGTGCATCACATCGGTCGCTAAAATTCTTATTTATGTGCCCGCGATAAGGGACTCTTCTAGTTTCCTTATGCCTCCACGTTTCAGTGGGTAAGCCTTTGGTTACTAATTTATCGCTCGACACGGCAAGATGTAGATGATTACGATTTCGTGAACGCGAATCTTAGTAAGTTTTTTAACAACCTTTAATTGTCCCACTCTTGGCCAAAGGCTTTCCCTCATCTCTTTCACTTCGTGCATTATCACACCAATTCTTGGCCATTTTTAATGGAGACTAGCCAAGTGCGCCGTAGATATTTTAGTGCACAAGGATTCTTAATAATACTGTAACCACCTTATTGTAAATACCTACATTCCGAGCAAATAAATGAATATTCTATTCTATTCTATTCAAGTGTGCACTTTTTCTTCCCTCACTATCAAAGCCCAATGGGACGGCAATCCGACACAACTGTATAAAGATCAAGTGCAGGACCAACGGCATTACCTATTTTCGGGAGGGAGATAAACACCACCGTCTTTTTTCAACTGAGAAATTCCTAATAGAAAAAATCCTATAAAACTTTTTGCCCGGTTTGGGAATCAGACTCAGTACGTTATGCTCAGTAGTCGCGCTTGTGACCACGACAGCAACGAGGCAGTTAAAATAATAGTACGCCATAATTGCTTAGGTGCAAATGTAAAACTTTTAATGGAAAAGTTTTCTCTCATCACAACCAATAACGTTAACGCCAAAATAGATAATACAGTTTCAAAACTCTCACCAAAACTAAGATTTTAAACCAAGCAAACTCCAAAACTCACATCAGTATATCCTTTAAATCTCAAACTCATCAGATCATCGAATCCATCAAAACTCACTCTCGAACTATCTCAACTGTGGAACAAACATCAAAACTTGTAGAATCCACAACAAAAGTCTCAAGTTTAAATAGCGTTGCAGAGACCCGATTGCATCACGACAAGTTTGTCGTTCATTCATTCTTACACGCGCTTCAATAACTTCAGTATTGTCAGCTTTGATATTTTCTTCGGCTGCCTCGGTCTTCGTTACTTTGAATAATGTTTTGTCTTGTTCAGCTCGATTGGAAGGAACTGGGATGTCTTTGTTGTTATTTTGTGATATGGTATCTGTATAGCGTAATATAGCTGATAATTTCGCATTACTCATTAAATATTTAGTAAGCAAGTGATATTGCTGTGAAATAAGTACTAATGTTTGGAGCATTGGCTTTCAATATTTACTGGCATCACTGCCACCATCGTCGTACAAGGATGCTTAACGCCCTCCTAACCACCAATCCTGAATGTGATCTGTATGCTTCGTAACTAGAAGATTTCTAGTACAGAATTAAGAAACAGCGGAATGATGTGAAGATTACATAACTTTCTGTTTTACAAACAAGAGTGATTGCATTCCTGGTTACTTTTCCTGATTCTCTTCTTCAAATGTTTAAAGTGAAGATTGATTAAAACTTAAAATATTTCCCGCTAAAACAGCCGACTGATAGATACGTCATATAATAATATAATAACTTATGTAATTACTTAAGACAAGATCAATTTTCCGACGGGTACTAGACTAACAACAACCCTAGATACATACATACATACATAAATGACACAATGACGCTCTGAGGGCAGTGTTGAGAAAACTCAGGTACTGCAGTGCTTTCGCAATGTTTGCGGATGCTTTCATCGATGATTTCTTCGCCATAATTTGAAAATGAACTGCATCGATGACGAGCAGAGTCCATGCTAGCACCAACACTGTCCTCAGAGCGTTAGAACGCGAGCGTTAATACTAACCCTAATAACACTATCTCTCTAAAAATGGACTTATGTCTGAAATAAAGATAAATAATGAATTATTATAAATTGAATTTATAATAATTTATTATTTATCAAAATACAAATCAAATAGACAGATATCACAGAACGCCACCTGCTACTATTCTCCTTTTGCATAGTCTACGTTCATACATCTAGTCATAATAAGCACGCCAGTTACGAGTACACTGCGCACCCGAATTTTCTAAAGAACCTTATCAATAAGGTCAGTGCTCTCTGCGTTGCCACTCACATCTGCCATATAAATTCCTATTGTTAATCGCGTACCCTAGATATTATCGCCCTTATAGCATCTACAAAATATCATCAAGTTTAAGGACTTAACGACCAAACTAGGAATAAACTCTATCATTCTTAAGGACCACATTCAAACAATAAACTGATCTGATAAACTATCTCTTTACACCAATAGACATAGAAACTCCATTAAAAATATCTATTACAAGCTCCCCACCATTTCTCACAACACTTGCCTCAGTAATCTGCTGTCAACTTGGATGAAAACCAAAGAGGAGACGGGGACAAGAGAGAAACAGCCCGGAGAAATAAAAGAAATAATTTTTAATCTGCGCCCAGCTTCAATACATCTTGTTGTTGAGAAATGCACTCGGAGAAATCTTGGAACCTGATTCTGTTGAGATTGTATTTTGTACTTGGTACAAGTATTATTTTGAAACAAATAGGTATAATTAGAATTTAGTAATTGACTTCATTTGGATGGCCATGAAATTCAGAATCTAAAGCATTTTTAATGTTATTTATAAAATTACATTAGCCAAAAATTTTACTAAAAATGTATTTATTTATTTATGCAATCTGCAATCTGAAAATGAATATAAAGTCTTAGACGAAAATAAGACTTTTATTTTCGTTTATAGTAAGTAATTTTATTATGCAGTATTCGAACTATAATACAACTATGAAATGTAGTGTTTCTACACTCACTTAACATATCGACGGATGAAAGTTATAGGTAAGTGTTTCTATACACACAAGGTTGAAAATAAAACACGACCAAATTGTCGCTTAAATCATTTTGCCTCCCACCCGTCGATATTAATTTCAAACATGTATGTAAGCCAAAATATTATTCGTATTCCTAATTCTATGGAATTATAGCAAAATCTAACATAAAGTAACATTTGTTCCTATGTAAATGGATGGTCATGAAAGTCAGAATCTAAAGCGAAAATGAAGCATTTTTAATGTTATTTATAAAATTACATTTGTAATTGTGTGTATAAAGTAACATTTGTTAGAAAACCTCTTCATATAATCAAGACTTCATATATTACTATCAGCACAGAATCGGCTCACAGTTCCACCGTCCGAGCTCATCGATCAATTACTAAGTCTGTCTGCTTCGCTTCCAATACTTCTTGTGTAGACTTACTAAGTTTTAGAAATCTTATGTTATTGTGATAAAGTTTATGAATTATTTTGTTTTGATTATGATTTTATGTAAGAACGCTCAGTATACTTGCCCATAATTATTGTTTATATACAGGATTGATAAACTTGCAGTTGAGTATAACTTTATATATAAAATAATGTAGAAAGATATAACCTTTAAAAAATCTAGAAACCCACGAAATACAATAATAATTAGGTTATCAGGGATAAAATACAGAGATTGTCAATAAGTCACTAATTACTTGGGTTTCTGTCTGTTCTGTCGAGATGAAAAATCCCACATAAAAAATACTCATATTTTTGAAGGGTCTGGTTTATTTAAGATCTATTTTAAGCATAAGTTAGAATGTATTGGTCAGGTGCGGAGTACTCGTAACCGGCGTGCTTGTATGACGAGATGTATGAACGTAGATGAGGCGAAAGGAGTATGTAAGGATCGTAGCAGGTGGCGTTCTATAGTTTCTGCCTACCCCCATGGGAAAAAGGCGTGAGTTTATGTATGTATTGTACTGTATTTATTAGTTAGTCCGTCCATCTGTTAGCTTCTGATCTCTTCCCGGTCTGTGTTTGTAGAGTGACCTGTGTTTGTACTATAATATCTCCTGCGTTATTTGCTAGTCCACATTTAGATTTAACATTTGGCCTATTAAAATTCGACATAGGTGCCGATTCTCTTGGTCACAAACTAAACTAAAATTAGACTATTTCCATCTATTTCTGTCCAATAAAATAAAAAAGAGACTAATGTAAATAAGAGCTGTCAAATTTAGTCAATCTGACACATCCATACAATTATAGTTGACATCTTAAAACGTATGGATTAAAAATACGGAAAAGTTCAAGGCAAAACTAAATTGACATCGCTAAATTAGTTCTTTAATGTCACCGTCCTCTCCTTTCGCTGTATGTTAGTAAGAGATGTCAATTCTCTAAATTTTGTCTCTCTAAATTATCTGTTTAATTGTTGCTATAGTAAAATTATGCTCAGTTTAATTTCTTGAAAAGTACTGTCTACCAGTTTAATCTATTCATAACTCTGTGGTTCAGTTAGCACCTCGAGCGGGCAACAAATTATTTCCTATATTTTTATTATAAACTTTGATTCCTTCGTGGTAGTAATTACTTTCTGTTCATCGCGGCAACTGATTTCATTGACACTGCAAACTTTGCTTCTGTTGATCTCTTTGATATCAAAAGGTTTTCACTTTAATTCTCTTTTCAGATGTTCCAATCTTTTGGAAGAAAATTACGGGTTTGCGGTTGCTTTAATATTATTTGTATTAACTGTTAACGTTGAGGCTTTCAAGATTTTATCTGTTGAGTTCAAATCTTATACAATATTATACAATAAAATACAATATTGTACAAAATTATAAACTTAGCCTATTATCATCCCACTACAGAGCAAATGCCTCTTCTTGTTCAGAAGACAAAAACATTGATCACCATGCTGGTTCAAGGAAAAATGGTGATTTCAGAATTATGTTGTTGTTGAATTGTATTGTTGTGTTTTGTGTTGTGTTAATATGTTGTGTGTTTTGTTTTGTTGCTGTTGTGAACGTAGATGAGGCGAAAGGAGTATGTGAGGATCGTAGCAGGAGGCGTTCTGTGGTTTCTGCCTACCCACATGGGATTGGCGTGAGTTTATGCTATGTATGTATGTTATTACTAGATTCTGCCAGCGATCTTTTTTTACCAATATGACTACTAGTTTCATAGATAAGAGCATTTAAACAAACAAAAAACTCTTTAGCCTTATTCTTATAGTATAGATAAGAGTGATATTACTACAACTTTGACTATATCAGTAAACTTGTCAAAACTATTTAATATTCTAGCCATCTTGCAAATTAATTTGAGCATATTATATTAAAGTAATTAGGTAATGCTTTTGCGTTTAAACAACATAACAGAGATTACTCATATCATGTAGATAGGTGTTGACGACGCGATTAAGTATATTTAAGGACTATAATGGCATGCACAATGTCAACGTGTGGTGCGATTCAAAGGAGGCGGAAGGGACTGTCAGATTTTTACTGACTAAAAAACCACCCTGTTCCTTCTGTTGCCCTTTACGTTCCGGGGCCACGGTATCCTGTTAAGACGTCCCGCAACCCCGGCAGGCGTTGCACTATGGAAAATCGTAGAACAACTGCTGATTAAAAATGGTTTTTGTCAATGTCGCTACTGGCATGCTTTTTTTATTTTACTCAATAGTTTAAGGACCAAGCTAGACTATGATATCAAAAAATTATAAATATTAAATGAAATGATTTTTTTACAACACCACAAACTTTATAGTTTTGACGGACGTCCATGTCAGGCCCGTTCACTTCGTCACTTTTAAATCGATTTTATTGTTATACGTTACAGGAAAAGGTATAATGTATTATATATTTCTGGAAACCTTGTCTTATGAAGAATATGAAACAGCTAATATGTATTTAATGTTATGTTAAGGTTCACCTTAAAATAATTGCAAAATAAAATACGGTGAAAAAAAAGTTTTTTTAAAGTTCAACGAGACTTTTGACAGTTACCCACGTTTACCCCTGCTTTACATTTAATGTTGATTTGTAGCCTAACTATCCATAAACATAATCAAATAATAACAGCTGCGGATATTTGCGGGTTTCGGAGTAATTAATAAAAATGTGATAAGAGTCAGAAAACGGAAAACCGCTCGCTATCTATTGCGGTTCGAAATGTTGCTGTTTACATCAATAGTTTGCGGTAAGTTTTGTAATTTATCATTGATATTAACCTTTTGAACGCCATTGTCACATATATGTGACAAACGAAATCTTGCCCTGAACGCCAACGTCACAAATATATGACAAAATAAACGTCGCACCATACTATGAAATAAACAATGTAATCAAGTTTTGGAATCCTTATTCTTTATCATTGTCAGTTGACAAAAAAAGTGGCCTGGCGTCAGGGGTACGGCGATACGTTTATACTCTGGCGTTCAAAAGGTTAAGGCATTTATCTTTTTTTTATTTTTCTTCATTTATCAAAATGAAGATTCTTATCAATACGGACTGTCTACTTTGCACGCCTGGATTCGTTGTATGGAAATGATTTTACATATTTCCTATAATCTGTCTTCCCAAACATGGTCAGCCACAAGTGAAGAAAAGAAACGACTAAAGCAAGAGAAGAAAACCCTGGTACAAAGGCGTTTCCGTGAAGAGCTAGGATTGATCATCGACAAACCAAGACAAGTAAGTGGTAATTCTAATGACGGTAATACTGCCAGAAGATTTTTTCACAATGCAAGCTGCTCTGCTGAAATTACAGGAGTGGATATAAATTTGATTAAACGACTTTACATAATTCTGCAAGCTCTTTCATCTGGTGTAATGATAAATGCTGAAAAATTTGGCAGTTATGCTATGGAGACTGCTAGGATCTATGTGAGCAATTATGAATGGTATTACATGCCATCTTCAGTTCACAAAATTTTATTTCATGGAGAAAGTGTCATAAAGCATTTTGCAGTACTTCCTATTGGAAAACTTTCGTAAGATGCACAAGAATCTGGCAATAAGGATTATAAAAAATTTCGTCTTCATCATGCTAGAAAATGCTCAAGATCCGCTACAAACGAAGATGTATTTTATACTCTTCTTTATACTTCAGATCCTAACATTACCAGCATTAGAAAACCGTATACTAGATCTTTTGAAAGTGAACGAATTAATTTTAGATCCCGAAGTTCATCAAGTATAAATAACATAACATATAGTAAACAGTACAATTAATTAATTAATCTGTGTTCGATTTTAATCTTTAAAAAATGCTTTTTTTATTTTATTTGATTTTTATTTTGATGTACTATATGATATTTGGTTTTTGTAAACATTAAAATAATAGTATTCATTGTTAAGAAATAAACATTGGAGATTTTTTATAATTTTGAATTTGTTTTATTTTTTAATTTATTATTTTAAATTTAATCATAATAAATTACATTCTATTAGAAGCCATATACACTATTCTATATTTGTGCAAAATTTTAGAACATAATATTCAGAAATAAAGAAGTTATTGATTTTTAATCAGAAACAGACCATTATTTTCCACAGTGCGTTGGCCCCGTTGGGGGCCCCGTCCCTGTGCTGACAGCTCTTTGAGGCGCGCGCGAACAGAACGCGCCGTCGACCCGGGCTTGGTCCTTGATCGGACGGCGAGCTACCCATTACTCGCCGGCTTGGGAATCAAACCCAAGATAATGAGGTTAAAGATTGAAGAATTGAAACTAATGTTTTTTTTGTTTTTCATTTTTCTTAATACTTAATTTTGTTTTATTTTTGTTTTATTTTTGATTATTGATTTTGAAGTGTGTTATAGATTGCGCGGTCTCACACACTATTTCATGTTGGTTGAGATGTTATGAGTGGTCGTCTGTAGTTCCAATATTTGTAAACATGTGAAAACTATGTATATTTGAACATATTTTAACTTTTAAATTCTTAATTTGTGCCTTTTAATTATTATGATTAATTAGTTTTTTTTATAGGGTACATACATTGCTTTCACGTGCCATGTCGTGTATGATTCTGTAAACAAATATTGTAAACATTGATTTTAAAAGAGTACGTATGGAGTTTCTTGCCCATTCTTCTCCATACAAAACTACCTTTTGGAAGGGGCAACTAGATTCAATTCTATTTTGTTTTTTGTGTTTGACGTTCAAAAGTGCCTTATTGGCCTAATTGAAATAAATGATTTGACTTTGACTTTGACTTTGACTTTGAAGTTCAAATATCTTTGTACGTTTTTTTTAGAAAACTATTTTTAGTGTTACAAACTTTTAATACCCATACGACCCCGTACTATTAGTATTACATGCACTCATAAGCACAATACTGTTTTTGCGTGGTACCATTAAAAATTATATTTTCACACCAAAATCAAAAGTCATTTCCCAAAAGACTGCCACGTTGGCTGCCTCGCTGGTCTAGTAGTCGGTGGTTCGATTCCCAGGTCGGGCAAAGTGTTATTGGGTTTTTCCATCAGGAATTTCTCAGTAGCAGCCTCGGAGTCTGGATTTGTGCCCGGTTGATGGCAATAGGCTCGCCCCCTATTACATGGGACTAAAAACATAACTGGCGAAATGTGGGTGTACTAATGGGTACACCTCTGCCTAACCCTTCGGGGATTACAGGCGTGATGTTATGTTATGTTATGTTATTTCCCAAAAGCAATTATTGCTCAATATTACTTAGTTTTATTGGCATAATATAGTGGTAGTTGACGGCTAAGTGATGTATTTTTTATAACTAAATATTTCTTTAGATTATGTTACACACACTAAGCTTCAAGTTTTTTTTTTAATTGAGGTAGTTGAAGAACTCGACAGAATTTGTTAATGCCTCATACACATTGCTTTATATAGGTACTAAAAATCACACGTCTCTTAAACAGCGCCATCTATCGATCATTGTTCGCACGTCAACCTATCCGCTATCTTTCCCAACTTGAGCTCAAAGCGTTGTTTTAAGAGGATTAAATCATTAATTAATTTGCAGTATCTACGTACGTATTGTGATACGTAGTGATAGAGGTACGCAGTTGCGTCAGCTTTATGATATAAGAAAGTTTAAGCTGAAAGTCCTTCAGTGGTGTAATCTCTGAATGTTAGTGACATTATCTGTGACTAGCTTTTGCCTGTGACTTCGTCTGTGTGAAAGTCAAAGACCTTAGATTTGTTTGATTTACCTGTAAATTTAATTTTGTAATTAATTGTTAAAATAACTTATCATTTATCTACTAAACATACCTGGTTCTAGATGAATATTAGAGGACATAAAGATATTATGTAAGATTTCTAACGATTGGACTGCCTCGTTGGTTTAGGGGTCGCAAAGCACGACTGCTGAGCATGTGGTCTTGGGTTTGATTCCCAGGTCGGGCTAAGTGTAATTGGGTTTTTCCATCAGGAATTTCTCAGTAGCAGCCTCAGCAGTTGATGGCAATAGGCTCGCCCCCTAATACATGGGACTTAAACATAACTGGCGAAAAGTGGCTGCACCTCTGCCTAACCCTTCGGAAATTACAGGCCTAACGGCCCAGATTCACAGGCCAAGTAATTTTAGAGATTTCCTGTTTAGTCAGTAAGAGAATGATTTAATGTTCGTCATTAGTATCATATGTAAAATTAAAACTGTTTTAATATTTGAAATAAGAATTTAAACACAGTTGAACATTATACCACTTTGAACGCGTTTATCTTAGGATTCTATTTATAGAACGTTACCAGCTAATCCGATGTAAATTGGTGTTTACCGGATGAGTGTCAGCCTGCTGTAATCTTGTGAGGAGCGGCGCTGAAAGTAAATGGAGTATTTCAATGTTTTACGCTCCTTGTGTTTTTGATTCAGTTTTAATATAGAAATGCGTAAAGAGGTCTTCATTTATGCTAACTTTGCTAATACTATAAAGCCTCGTATTCATGGTTGTTTAGCAACATGGTTGCATAAACATGTTGCCGAATTGCTGACAACAAATTGCGGGCAACATTTGTTTTACAGAGTTGATCACGCCATGTTGCAGAGTTGACGCTCGGCGAGCGAAAACATCAGTTTATCAACAAATTTGACGTGTGTGGACAACCCATATTGATTCAAACAAAGTTTCCAACAGCATTCTCGCCGTTCACCAACAACGTTGAACAACTGTTGTTAAACAAATGTTTACCATGAATACTAGGCTTAAAGAAGTTTCTTTGATTATTAGAGGTAATTTGGGGAAGTACAAAATATGTTTTACTCAAATCAAGCTTTATTATTGTGACTAGTGACGGACAAAGTAATTAATTCTAAAATGCCTCGTCGTGATGCTAAGATATTTAAAGTGCACAGGGGGACGAAACTTGATACTTCTGGCCCTTCTTAGACCTAGCATGAGCGCATCAACGTAAAATGTATTCGAATTGATTGAGTTTTGGATTAATAATACGACAAGCCTTTATTGCATTCATAATGTGTTCCATTCTTGGGCGATAATTTCATGTAACATCCACGATAGCTTCAAAACCTTATGAAACTACTTCATAGTATGACCCAGTCTCAAACAACTCCTTTAACACCTCCTCACCGCTCTCAAAATAATTTCCGTCTCCAAAACAGCTATACAACGAACACGATATCATTTCTCAAAGCATTAAAAGTTTTGCAGCATCTTGTAGTTGCTACTGCTTACCTAACTTCCAAGTAGAAACTAGCGTTAATGCTCCGGAGACAGTTTCTGAGTAGGCTAGGCATAAGTGGGTATTAGAGATGGTATTAAGTGTTTTAGTGCCATCTAATGTGGTAAGCTTCTGCGAGTTTGCGTATTAAGGCGCTTGCTCACCGGGAGTATTCGCCTGTAGTTTAAAAATCTAAAGCTGGGTACTGGGGAGTAATGTCACGTGTTACCCAGCGAGCGTATCAATGGTGACACCTAGATATTTTAAATGGTCAGTTATAGCTAAAGTACGGCAAGAACGTGCAGTGTGCATCAATTGTGTGCATAAATGTTAATTGTTATAGTAAGCGGTATGTCAGTATTTCTCATACTAGTAACTTGTTTCCCCGTACTGACTGCACGAATGCTCGGTGTGTAGTTTTAGATTTTATATTGAGCATTACGTTACAATATAGGTAGTATTGTAACGTAATGCTCAAAAATAAATCTCATTGACTGTCGAGCATTCGAATGTAATGTAGCAATCCAAAATTTAAGTGTAAATTTGAGTATTACGTTGCAATACTGTCTCTGTAATGTGACAAGCACTCGTCTGTAATGTTACAACTAAAGATGATTCCATATTGAGTATTAGGTTTCAACATTACCTTACTGACTGATGGACATTCGCTTCTATCCAAGATTCAATAATGAGCATTACAGTACTCACTGACTGATGAGCACTTACCTGTTACTTAACACTTTAAGATTGGATTTTGAGCTCGAATCTATATATAACATGCTAACTAATGCAATATGTCCTAGAGGTAACAAATTTCAATAGTACTAGTTATTTACACTTATGTATCTCATAATTCTAAGCGCACTGTTATTTAAGTTCTTCTAAGAAATAAATTTTTTGACATAATGTTACATCGCAGGCCAATAAATTGGTTCTTCAATCATGAACCTTATTCTTATTCAAATACATTTCGAAATACTTCTTATTTACGATCCAAACAATACCAGTTCCGAAAGTAGAAAAACAAAGCGATTTAAAGTTATTTTCTGGTGTATTTAAAAAGCAATTAATCAAGAACGTATTTCCTGGTTGGGAATACGCTTAATCGACTAACTGTTGTTGCAATAGTTGCAAACTAGTTACTGTTTTTGTGTACTCTGTTCCGTATTCGCCTCAGTCGTGGTATCTTCTATGTAAACCAAAATCAATTGCCGTATGCAGGAAAATTCTTCATTTGGGTATGGCTCTTTCGATTTGAAAGTTCTTTTTTGTTGAGTTTGAATTTTCAGGACAAGGTTTGTATGAAAATTTTGGTAAATTCACTAAAAAAATGAATGGAATTTTTTTGATTAAAATTACAGCCGTGTGAAGCCGGGCTTGTCGTTGGTTTGATATAGAACACTGTATACATAAGTTTCTTCACCGATGTCAGTAATGTCCAAAATAATCTTAGAAATTACATAATAGTATGAACTGAAAAAGACACATTGGCACTTACCCAGATTTAAACCCTAACCTCAAGCAAAAGAAGCCAGCGTCTAAACCTCTAGGCCCTCACGACATTATCAAGTCCAAGGTAAACTTAGGAAGAGAAGCCTTATCTAATGCCAATATTTTCTCAACCCACACTCCAAATTCTTTCCCAATCCAAGGCCATTCCCAAATCCCTTAGCAAAACGTAGTCCATCAAAAAATCTTTCACAAAATCCACAATTATTCCCTCGCAGCAGTATAAACCGTTGTGTTGCTACATCGAAACTCACTTTGGATAACGAGAAAAACGGTCCCGCACGTACTTACCACTCAATTTGTACGTAACATTATGATATTGGTGTTGGAAACTTATATCGTGTTACTGTGACTAGTTTTACTTTGAAAGGTTCTTGAGATTTTCTTCTGATGCAGGGGGTAATTTACTCCTGGGTCATAAATTAGCTTATTACTCGAATATATCGGATAGATTTTGATGTTCTTATGCATGTTTGAAGACTATAATTTGTACCCTTTCGTTTGGTATTCGTCCTTGACGACGCTTGGATCTGGCGTGCCTTTGTATAGGAATTCGGAGAGTGGAGCAACACTAAAAACAACCAAAAAATTACCTCAGTAAAACATAACATCACGCCTGTAATCCCCGACGGATTAGGCAGATGCCATTAGTACACCTACATTTCGCCAGTTACGTTTAAGTCCCATGTAATAGGGGGCGAGCCTATTGCAATCGACCAGAATTGAGCATAAATCCAAACTCCGAGACTGATACCCTATTGCATGGGACTTAAAACATAACTGGCGAAATGTGGGTGTACTAATGGGTACGCCTTTGCCTAACCCTTCAGGGATTACAGGCTTGTTGTTATTTATACGATTTCACTTCAAAATTCGTTTAATTACTTAAATAAACTTACCGAAAATAAGACAGCTTTTCTTTGTCTTATTCAGCCAGTAAAAGTTAAAGCAAGTCTGACCCTCTAAGAGTGCAACGTCCAGGGACGCATTTGTGAAGAGATCGTGGACAAGTCACTCAATTTGCTGGAAATTTACTACCTCTAGAGATCTCTTAAGGAGCAGGAAACTTATTAAAAGAAACGTTGTCTTGAATTAGTCTTGTTTTTGTTAATCTTGGTGGAAGAGAAAGAAAAGGGACGTTGAAATGTAATTCGTTTATTTAAGAGGAAATGCGGTCGGGAAGGTTTTCGAAAATTAGGTATTAGAAGAAACTATCGCTGTCGCTTTCGAGCGTTCGGAGTGCGAAAAGGACAACTGCAGGTCTAGCTGAATAGCCTAACTAAAAACACATAATTTGGGATATGGTCCTGCATATTTCCTCCTCTAAAATTGAACTCATTTAAAAGTTATTTCATAAAATGAATAAAAAGAATTTATGCTATGCCTCTATATTTTTATTTTTTCAATAATAGATTTCTTGTACAGGCCTCTGCTCACAGATAAAAATGATGTATATAACTGTGCCCCTACATTTTAATAGACTTCTTTGTATACTTTGCCTTTGGAAAATTTTAGGCATTTTCTGTGCGTTCCAGTCCTTATCAAAATTCATGTATCATTGAAAAGGAAAACATAGAGTCATAGCAATAGATCAACTATTTAACTAACGCAAAATAAATATTGCTTTAACGACATAAATCAGAAGTCCAGACCAGTCTTTTCTTATGAAAATCCCTCTCTGTGAATTTATTTAGTGAAGTGACCTTGAGATGAACTGATGCATCAGGTAGAATGACAACTCACCTCAATCTCTACAAGTAAAGACTGATGAACCATTTATCTTTACCACAAACCTCATATTAATTTATCAGTACAAACTCAAACCTGCGGTTAAATATTTCGCTCTAACGCGTAACAAACAACAGCCTATTAGGAGACACATGTACATTGCGGCGCCATGTTTAAACATGATTACTCAACGTTTCTCACAGCTGATTCCGCTTATTAATAACGTTATCATTACTGGGGGAACAATTATTATTATTGCTGGGTACACACCTGATGTTTGGAGGTAGGAATTTCTGGATTGCGGTGTGATAAAATGGCGGGTGTCTTGGCTAATTTGTTGTATGTCAAAGTGTGTGTATTTGGTGGCTTTAGCATCTGTTCCGTTTTGAGTTGCTCTTGAATGAATGACTTTTGACTGTCGTTATGGCCCGATTCATATAGTACTTCTACAAGTTTATCTTGGACATTACTGACAACGGTGAAGGAAAAAATCGCGACGAAACAAGGATACGTACCGTCTTCTCATAACAGTGCCATTTTAATATTACTTTGTTATTTCTGATGTTGAATTTTTAAGTCTTTGACGCTGAGTTGAGCACGCAACGAAAAGTAAAATTAAACTTTATATATCCAAGAATTATAGGATGTTTATTAGTACGCTAATCCCACTTATTAACATGTTCAAAATGTAGTCGCAATCTCATCTTCAATCTTCAATCATTGTCAAAAATTTTGGCAATTGAAAACATTTTGGTATCCAAAACTAATACCAACCTTACCTACCGACATTTAAAACTAAAAATCCTTTGAAACACTTCTTTTCTCAACAAAATTTGACACTAACACTTGTTGCAGTAGAAAATACGGGACTCGGTGACCACAGAAACTAATGACTTGCCCGTTCCAAGCTATATTGGGAGGCTAGTGGCTGGATCTAAACGCAGCTTGAAACTGGTAAATAAAAGACCAAATACACTGTGTATGTATGGTGAAACCAAATGGAACGCTCGTAGTTTAAAAATAGTGTGTTCAAAATACGAAAAGATTCGTCATTCATTTTGAATGACTGAACTCTACCGGGTGTAAAAATGCACATCACATAGCTGTCAACATATACTGGCTATTAAATTATGAAAGTTTGAGCGAAAAAACAAAAAAAAAAAATAACGTTTTTCATTCACTGGCCATTATAGAAATATGAAAATAGGCTGTTTTGCTCATTTTATTTTTATGGTCATGTTGATCGTGTTACTTATAGTGTATTTTTTCATGGAACAGTTGATTCTGGCTAAATACTATTTCGAAGGCGAGTAGATCATAAAAATGACGTGTGACTTAAAAACAAAAACAATATTCTTTCTAATAAAAGGTACCTCATAATAGTTTTTGATGGATTGTGATTTATGATTAATGATAACTCAGATAAAATAATTTGAAGTCTTGTTTAAAGCTTTTGGTGCACCAATTAGGTTTTTTTTTTTAAATCGTTGTTTCAATATTCTTGTTGCATCTTTATGTGTAAACAATGAAGGATAATATGACTCTAAAAAAATAATAAAAAAGACGTAAGCCTTATGGTAGTTAAGGAGGTGACCAATCCCAGCTGATAGCGACCGTTCACGAACATGACGAACCACTAAGAACCTAGAAGAGCAAACTAAACCTAGCTTCGGGACTAAAAACGTATCATACTAAATAGGATTTTATTAGTACTTTTATCATTCCCACTATTGAGTTCTTAAGAATCCGTATGCGCTGTGCCACTCTATTCTATTACGGAGTGAGTAGAACTTTAGCGGGAATTGTGTTGGCACTGTTCGGAGTCACGTACTGAACTAACATGTGGCTCTGAATGGTGCATAAGTAGATGTGAATTCTATTGCCTAGCTGGTAAGGCTTGATATTGGCTTTTTTTTAATCTTCGTTATGATTTTGCCCTCAATACCTAATTTTTACAAGCTTTTTATAGCCTGCAGTTCGTATGTATGTAAGTTGTATTTAAAAATATTGTAAACCTTTTTTCGACCATTTGTTGTATCCGATTAAGCTGGAATTTTGCATACGGCGGCGGCCGCTGCTGGTGCCGAAAACCTCAAACGGCGCAAATATAACAACCTTCCTGGAAGTTATGTGTCTGAGCCGTTTGGGGTTGAAACACTGGGGCTATGGGGTCCGAGCGCTCACCTTGTTTTTCGAGACATCGCTAAGCGAATGGTCGACTCTTCACGTGACCAGAGGGCTGGCCTTTTCTAAGGCCAAAGAATCAGCATTGCCATACTACGTGGCAATGCTGTCAGCCATTTGGGCACTTGCCCCATTGACAGCGACGCGGACGAATTTTTTGATGCCATATAAGGTTTCTGCCTTTTTTTTTAATTGTACATATTTTACATTTCCTTTAAAGTTTTATGTTTAGATTAATTATTATTAAGTATAGGTAATTAAACTTGATAAGTTTAAACTTTTTTCAAAGAGTTTTAATCCTAATGGAGACCGTTTTAGGTGCACATTTAATGTTCACCTAAAAGCTTATGTCATGTTTTATTTAGATACTGTGCGAAATCAATGTTCTGACATAACCTACTCAACAATATCCCCAATACACCCCAAAAAAAAAGAACACTGTCCAACATTCTTAATCAATGAATCACAAGAATTAGCACAGATTAGAACAAAAAACAATAGACCAAAATACATTAACTAATAAAACAGTTCCGTACATTGGAGTTACAAAAGTTTTTGTACAACATTCTCGACTACACGTGTTTCTAGTGCGTAATTCTTTTTTGTTTATTTGGGTCCGTGATTAGAGGAATACAGGAACGTAAAGTGGCTTACTATGTAGCGTATGTACATAGGGAACGTTTTTATTGGACTAATGAGAGAGGATGGGCGAATAAAATGTTAGGTGTATTTGTTAATCCCATTCAAGCGTAGCTTTAGATGTTTGAAGGATAAAACTTGCTATAGATTAAGCTACAGTTTCTTAAGTACAAATTAATGTGCAGAATTTGAAATAGGTACTAAGAATTACATAATGTAACATCACGCCTTTGGTCCCCGAAGGGTTAGGCAGAGGTGTACCCATTAGTACACCCACATTTCGCCAGTTATGTTTAAGTCCCATGTAAAAGGCAGCGAGCCTATTGCCATCAACCGGGTACAAATCCAGACACCGAGGCTATTACTGAAAAATTCCTTAAGGAAAAACCTAATAACACTTTGCCTGACCTGGGAATCGAACCCAAGGCCTCATGCTTAGCAGTAGCGCTTTGCGACCACTACACCGAAGAGGCAGTTCTTGTAGTCATTGGAGTAAATTTATTTAAAGTGTTCGTATAAAGATATTTTGTACAAGTACATAATGATGATCATATGCATAGACTTTGAATTTTGTCATGTGTCCTATTTTTTTTTGGAAGTGAGTGTATTATGCATGCCAACTAGTTAAAATTAATTTTAACCTGTCTTTGAATTTTAATAATTAAATTCAGAAAGTCAGTTGCATAACAGCATTCTTCATAAATTAAACATAAACAGGAGTCAGATTTTAACATAACGCCCGACCCTCTAATTTATTCAAAAAAACTGTTAAACTATAGTAACTTTTAAGCAACACGTGCGGCGTACGATTTTTTCGTTTTTCGCTTCCGCTTTCGCACTCCGTTCCGCGGCTAATGTATGCAGAGACGGTATTTGTCAGTTTGCCCGGAAAAATGATGTGAAAATTCGGTGCTTTTTAAAGAATATTCTATTGTTCAAAATATATTCAAATTGCGAATATATTTTTGACAATAGAATATTTTTTTATGACTGTTGATCCTGCGGAATACATTGTTTGTTTTTTTGTGTCAATATAAGGCGCTTCTTCGTCTTTATCCTCTTATTGTGCCTGAAAATCTGATTGAAAATTTGTATACAATTTAATCTGATAGAACGTTTACAAGTTAAACGGCCTTCTTTTTATTATTAACTGGTTTGATTATGAATCTATTGGGGGCCTGGCGTGAGTGCACAGCGTAAACATATTTTTTTTTATATCAACGGGTCATACAGTTTGTGTTTATCGTGTAAAAATCACCCAAAATTAAGATACCACCCGTATCGTATATGTAATTTAAACACTCGAACCGAATACTTGGAATAACAGGCCTATACTAATAGAGTCTAAAATCGGCCGATGACATGTATATATAGCAATTTATAATTATATAACAATTTCTTTCTCAACTGAATCTACTGCCGGACAGCGTCAAAATACGCTACAAGTCGACTCATCACGTCCACCTATTTAATAAATATTAGTTTTATAGAATATGACTCAGTGTCAGTTAGTATAAGAAAATGAGTTTGTTTACTTTTATACATGAAAATAATAAAAATAAAATTGGTGCCGATTCCCTTGTTGAAAAACTAGACTAAATTTAGAGAATTGACATCTCTTACTAACATACAGCGAACAGAAAGGACGGTGACATTAAAGAACTAAGTTAGCGATGTCAAATTAGTTTTGCCTTGAACTTCTCCGTATTTTTAATCCATACGTTTTAAGATGTCAACTATAATTGTATGAATGTGTCAGATTGACTAAATTTGACAGCTCTTATTTACACTAGTCTCTTTCTTGTTTTATTGGAGAGAAAAAGATGGAAATAGTTTAATTTTAGTTTAGTTTGTGACCAAGAGAATCGGCACCAATGTTGGACATACTATAAAAAGTCAAAGCTTTTGTCTAGCGTTTCGCTTTTCTTTTCTAGTTGTAGTAAAAAGGTAACAGCAAGAACCAAAACACAAAACAACAAAGTCAAAAAACCAAAACGGCTTGCAGTATCGCTAACAAGCTCCTCACTCGCCTCCAACTGGCATCCATTTTTCACACGTCCCAAAATCACGACACACGTAGAACAAGAAACACATCAATAACACGTTGACGTCACCAAATTGTGACTTGTGTAACGGCTTTTTTTTTAAACACAAGCAAGGAGCGCGTTCTTTTTTTATCTCCAGCCAACTACCATTAATCAGGCCGGTCTCTCTCGCGTGAAACTCGTTGGAAACAAGAAAAGTTTTCTTTCACTTGAATTAAAATCTTCAACGGAATGACTCGGTGTTTTTTTTTTTAGTTCCTTTTTTGAATTCAGACGACAGTTTGATAAACTGCACTTTGTTTCAATTTGACGATTGCACTAATTGGATTGGTGATTTGTGAGGGACCGACGGTGGTTATTGGAAATTTGTCCTGAGGGATAGATTGGGTTCTGTATTTTTTTTTATCAATTTGTTTCATCAAAGCTCGACAAAATTGTTTGGAAGAAAAAAGATAGTGATTAGAAAGTTTTGTGTTTGTAAGATAGCACACTGCCTCGTTGGTCTAGCGGTCGCAAAGCACGACTGCTGTGCATGAGATCTTAGACTTGATTCCCAGTTCGGGGAAAGTATTATTCTTTTTTTCCATCAGTGGAGTGGACTCGGAGTCTGGATTTGTGCCCGGTTGATGGAAATATGGGTGAAGGTACTAATTGATACACCTCTGCCTAACCCTTCGGGGATTACAGGCGTGTATTAATGATAATATGTTTATAATACAATAAACGTGTGTTTATTCCTTCTTCATTCGAGTTGATGATTTAGGATGATCCTTTTGTTTTTGTATAATTTTTGGGCCCACGTTTATCAAGGAATCAGTATGTATACCGCTACTTACCCCTTTTAGAAACATGAGGCGTGAAATAAAACTAATTTAATACCACATACGAAACATCAATGCACCTACAAAATTAAGCCTTATTAGGACAAATTATTACACTAAGTTGTATAGATCTGCCAAAACAATTTGAACAATACACTAACTACAATCCGTCACTCAGGCTTATAATGTATAAATGACGTGTATATTGTGTATAATGTATATTTAGTGTTCCTTACAAAAGGGTGGCTGCATCCATTGTTTTAGAGTACACGTGCGGCCGTTGGAAATGGGACACTGTTCGCAACAATTGTTTAGATGCTGTTTTGTTTCCGCATTTTGTATGAATGGGTATTTACGGTATATTTTCTCTTACTGAGAAGACTATGGTTGATAAACGAGCTGTGAATTACTTGATATTTTTTTTGTTTTTTGTTCTTAATCATTCATTACATTTTCGCTAAATAAAATTTTAATAAATACAATAAATGTAATCCTCGAAGAGTTAGACAGAGGTATACCCATTAGTACACCCACATTTCGCCAGTTACGTTTAAATCCCATGTAACAGGGGGCGAGCCTATTGCCATCAACCGGGCACAAATTCAGACTTCGAGGCTGCTACTGAAAAAATTATGATGAAATAACCCAATAACACTAGATCTAATCATTTTGAACTTTAAAGAGTAAGACAAAGTGCTAATTTTACGGAGTTGTCGATTTGTTTTCAGACAATATCATTTAACAGTTTTTTTCTTTAATAGGTTATTGCGATTACCTGTAGATAGGGTATGCAGGGTCGTCAGATACAGTTGAAGTCTTCAAAGAAATCGATAGATTTTTTTGGAATGTAATTTAACCTAAAACGTAGAAAATAAACAGTTAATTAATTTAGTTTCAGTCAAAGATATCCATCGGTTTCAAAGAAAACTTCAACTATATCTGTTGACTCTGCATACCTATCTGTTTTGCTGTGTGTACATAAATGAAAGTGTTTGTAGAAATAAATTTAAGAAAAACATTTAATCCTTATAAATTACCATACTTAAAAATCTTAATAAAATCATAAACTTTTTTCATATAAATAATACTTAATGTTGGTTAAGGCATAATTAAATGTTTCTATAAATTATTAGCTCTATACGTCTTCGTAAAATATTGAGTAAAAAAATACAATTAATTATCAAAACCAAATTTTAAAAAAATACCTATGTAGTTAATTGTTGCAATTTCTCACGACTCTGGTAATAAAATTTCTAAAAATTTAAAGGGACCTTGCGATGTTTGGAATAAGGAAAAGTATTCTGTAAATAAGTGTCATGTTTAAACATATAAGATACGACTTTCCTTGTTAGATAATAAGGTGTTAGCTGTTGATTTTCATTTATTTAAAAAGTTTTTTTTTTATTTTTAATTTCGTGACTGCCTCGTTAGTCATGAGGTCTGGTGCTCGATTCCCAGATCGAACAAAAGTGTTATTTGGTTTTTCTAACAGGAATTTCTCAGTAGAAGCCTTTTTTTATTTTTATTTGTTAAAAATCATCAAATGACTTTTTTTTTTTTCGATCCGTCAAACTTGAAATTTTCTTTCCCTTATTTTTTTTTATAAGGTGGTAAAAATCATCAAATATCTCCTTCCGCCCTGGGTGGGGCGGAAGGGACTGTCAGACTTTTACTGACTAAAAATCCACCCTGTTCCTTCTGTTGTCCTTTACGTTCCGGGGCCACGGTATCCTGTTAAGACGTCCTGCAACCCCAGCAGGCGTGGAGTCTAGATTTGTGCCCGGTTGAAAGCAATAGGCTTGACGAATTTTACATGGGATTTAAACATAACTTTTATTTCAGGCAACTAAGACCCATAAAACACAATACATAAATAAATGCAATAACTAATTGTTGATATTATAATTTAACTAAATGTTTATTCTAATAATCTATTAACAGTTTTTCTGTCCCCATGTGTAATGGTATAAGCAAATACCGTGTTCCCGTTCACTGCGACCG
This sequence comes from Hoplodrina ambigua, assembly GCA_949774945.1. NCBI lineage: Eukaryota > Metazoa > Arthropoda > Insecta > Lepidoptera > Noctuidae > Hoplodrina > Hoplodrina ambigua. The sequence continues at coordinate 14,356,397 of OX458968.1, forward strand.
CACGATGCCTAAACCGACGTTAAACTACACCAAAAATGTGTTTGTACCTCTTTCAAGGTGTAACATAATTATGCCCACAAAATAGTACCTTTTAATTTACAATAATACTAGGTACCTACTTCTTGAAATATATTTTTGGAGCTGTAAATGTCTGTCAGTCTTATTTACTGCTACCAATAAGTTTTTTTTTGTTTATCTTTGAGTTACTTGCCTAACATCACGATAAATCTCTTCCGTAATTCTGCGCGCCTAGTACCGCATAGTAGCCTACTGCTGGTGGTGTTCTTTGTTGATCATAATTTCCGAACAAGTAGAGATAGGATTAAAAAACCCTTGCCATATCGTTTGTTATCATCCAAAGAAGCCTTGCTCTTGGTATGTATACATATTATACCCTTTCAGTTACACGTTGTATAGGTAGAAAATATTTTTTGAGATTGTGTTTTTCTATTGCTGCTATCACAAAAAATAATAAATATTAATTCAATTTAGAATAAAGTTTTAGGTTGAGAACCTGCAACCGGGTGCATGATAGGTGGGCCTCACTTAAATACAGAAAAGAAAAAGGATAATAAAACGATAGATTTCACATAGAACATAATTTTATTAATTAAAAGTAAAAATAATATCTAAGTACCTAATAAAACTAAGTTCTATAACTTACAACGTAAAACAACATACAAATTTTAACTTAAAATATTATTATTTACAAACTTATAATAAACTCAAAAAAATAAAATGACGTAACATCCTATAACAATTATTAAGGTAAAGCAAAGAGGCATTGAAAATCCTTCCGCATCGCTGTCAACCGGTAATAAGCCTAAGAGACTAGTGGCATTGCCACGTTTGGTGGCAATACTCATCTCCAGGCTAAGGAAGAAGCCAGGTCCTTAGGTCTCGGGAAGTGTCAACTAACCGTTCCGAAATTTCTCTAAAGTGGGCACTCGGACTCCACGGCCCGAGGTTTTCAACCCCAAAGGGCTTTAAGTTGCTAGTAAGGGGACTGTACTTGCGCTGTTTAAGGTTCTCTGCAGCCACAGTGGCAGCGCTGGCACAACTCACCAAAGACGGGATGGCGTAAGATAATACATCACACATTAAAGACCTAGTCATCTTCAAAACAAATAAAAACTTGCTGTCTCCTCTTGCAGCCGTATCGAGTCAAACCATTGGATTCTACTACAGCCGAAATGCGGACGACAATTAAAACATGTCATTCGAACTCCGACTGCTCAGCTGCCTGCAAGCAGCGCTGCAAACATAACATAGGGAAATGGGGGATTTAAGATCCCTTCGACTCTCAGTACGAGTGCGGTGTCCCTGGCCAGTCAATGGCCAACTTACTACAGCGCCCAAAGTGTCCCAACACCTACACTTTAGAAGACATTGAAAATGGCACAGATGCCGCTATAAACATGGCCACACACATGGCTCAAGTACTCTACCAAAAAAATAAACTAAATTAATCCATCGATATGAAAAACTTCAGTAGTCACGTAATTTCAAACAATTTTAACCAACCAATGTGAAGAGAAAATAAAAGACTTTTGAATTTGAATTTTGAGTTTGACTTCCTTACAGGCCGTGGTGAACGAGGCTGTTCATAACACCCTCACAATGACAGCAAAGCGAAGAACAATTAGGAACCTCTAGAAGTTGGAAAACAGCGAGGCGGAAAGTAATGTCGTCACAGAAATCAACAGTTTTATTTCACAAAAACACAACATATTTGTTCTCTAGCACAATCGGTTGCTTCTTTAATCTTTAGCGGTCGTGGACATTTGTAATCAATTAGTTTAACGCACTGACCACCTCTGGAGTGGCATGTTATTGCCGATTTTGCTGCAACAAAATGATTTCATTTGTTATTTGCTCACATAAAGTCTTGTATCCACTTGAACGGTTTGGCCAAATGAGCATTTGACTGAGCAAGCTCAAGTGGATACAAGGCATAAACACATAACCTCATCACTTCTTTAGATATGCTACTATAGATGTTTTAACTCAGCGAAAAGCACGTGCCGCCATCAAATAGGTTAGTTATCCAATTAAATTTTTCTTTAGACAAATTAAAGACTAAAATAAAGACCTAAAGACTAATACAAAGGGATGTTTAAAAAAAAATGCATTATTTATTTATTTAAACTTTATGCAACAAAAAAGTACAAAGGCGGACTTAATGCCTTAGGCATTCTCTACCAGTCAACGAAAGTTGTCATGATTGTCAACTGGTAAAGTACCCAAGAGACCAGTGTTATTGCCACTTCAAATAGCAATACTTGAACGCTCTGAGCGACCACGAATATTAAGAGAAAGATGGCATTACTTTATTGCTGACCAGGGTAAAAAACCCAGCCTGCCAGTACCGGGAAATATCAACTAACCAACTAGTTTTTTTTTTTTTAATTTAAATTACAATTTTACCAGAAGGGTATCTTACGTGGTTTACAGCACTCCATTCCAAGATCTTGCTGGACTGGACACAGGCCCTTTTCGCCTACTTTTGTACCTTGTGGACAGGCAACTGATCTTGCGCAGGTACCACCAACAGCCATGCATGGTATTTCAAAAAATGGCGCGCTTCCAGCTGAAATTAAAAAAAAATAGGTACATATCGGCCTATTATTGTCCGTCTGCAAAGCAATGGCCTCTTCTCAGGCACGATTGCTTACTCTCATAGGCGGGACGGTAATTAGACACAACCCGAAGAGATCTGGCGCAGGACCAACGGGCAACTCCGGGCTGCTCTTGGCAAACTCACAAACAGAAAAATCCAATAGCATTTTGCCTGATCTGGGAACCAAACCCTGAACCCCACGCTTAGCATTCACTCTTGCGATAATGAGGCGAACGGGGCAGTCTATACTAACATTATTTTTTTCACAATATGGCGCCTGATCGTCACCATATTAAATGTTGAAAACTGTCATTTAGTGACACTCGCAAGATTATGACAAATTAATTGACGAAGGTATCATCAAAATCGGTCCTCGTGTTTCGTCTCTGGAGCGCCACAAAGGAACAAACATACATACATCATCTGCCTAGCCTTTTCCCAACTATGTTGGGGTCGGCTTCCAGTCTAACCGGATGCAGCTGAATACCAGTATTTTACATGGAGCGACTGCCTATCTGACCTCCACAACCCAGTAACTGGGTAATATGATACCCCTAGGTAAGACTGGTTGTCAGACTTTCGGGCTTCTGACGACCCGTAACGATTGTCAAAGATCCAGGTATGCCGGGACCAACGGCTTAACGTGCTTTCCGAGGCACGGAGGAGTCTCAGTGTGTAAGGATGATCACCCATCCACGGACCAACCCCGGCAAGCGTAGCTTAACCTGACGGATCGACCCGTGCGGCTAAAAGGAAATTAAAAAACATACATACATAGGCTGATAAAGAAAACCGCTTGCTTCGGGCAGTCAGACAAAAAGATACTAAGCCACTCCAATACGGATTACGAAATGTTTGCATTATTTATTTGACCTAGAAATCAGTTACGCCGTGTAATGTTTAATAACTTCAACCTTTGTTTGCGAAGGAAGATAAACAAGCACTTGATACATTTCGAAAGAAAAAGAAAAATAATCATAAGTATGTTTATAGAAACACTTCATGTAAGACATGTTACTGCGATTGCGTGATGTTTGTTAAAATATTTACAATCTCTTTCATCTTGGAGGGGATAGCAAGGTCTTCTTTGCATCCTTTTCATGTTCAAGGAGGTAACTCTGCTGCTATGCTAGTGATTCTCAACAGGACTCTTCTAAATATATAAAAGCAAAAGGGGTCACTCACTTATCACGAAATATCAAAAACTGCTTGACGTATAAAAATTAATAATATGATGAATGATAATTATGATTTCTTTTTATAGTTCGTTATTTTCTACCTAGCCATCTTGCCGCTAGGTTTAGGCAAGTGGGGTGATGAACCCGCTCGTCGGCTACCGCTTACACAACGGGGCAATTTTGTTCTGAAAGAGGTGTATTCTGACACACTGTCAAACATAAACGACAAAAAAAAACCAGTACTTATTTATTACCAGCTCTAGCCCGCGACATCGTCCGCATAAATATCGAACCCCTGTTTCATCCCCTTGGGGGTTGAATTTTGAAAAATCCGTTCTTAGCGGACGTCTAATATCTATAGTTAGTAGATGCGACGCGACGTTACCTCCCTACCAAATGTCATCTAAATTGGTCAAGCGGTTTTTGATATTAAGTGATTAGTGAGTGTATGACCTTTTGCTTTTATTTATTTACTTTTTTATATATTTACCAGGTGTCGTAATTTTATTTGATTATTTACGACTTTTATGTCGTATTATTATTATTATTTAGTCTATTATTGTCTGAGTGTGGGGCAAAGGTCTTTTGTTATTCAGAGAAGGTACAAGCATTGATCACCACGTTTGCTCAAGTCGGATTATAAAAGAAACACAAAGACTGGAAATATAAAACTGAATGGGTTTTAAACATATCAGGCAAAATGTGGGTCTACTAATGGGTACACCTCTTCCAAACCCTTCAGGGATTACAGGCTTGATGTTATGATAAACACTAATGCTACCTTGTGGCTATTTCACCTTTTTGCACTAAGCTTTTCCAAATGTATTTTATAATGCGTAGACCAAAGGATATGAACTCTCAACCTGCCATTGTATTTCCGATCGCATTCGACCTTAATCGCTTTAAAGTTAGAGTCAACATACTTCTTCTAGGTAAGCTCGCTCCATCGTAGACTTTATCTCTGCTACCTCTGACCTAGACTAGAGTCAAGAGCAAACCCACCTTATATTATAAAAAAAAAAACAAAATAGAAAACTTAAAAAAAAACTTACAATTAGCAAACTCTTCAACAAACTCTTCACTCAAAGCCGCTTTACTTTTAACATCCGCAAAATTCAAAACGACAGTCAAAAATATTAATTTAAAAAACATTTTTACTGCACAACCGGTCCTAACGGTGTTCGAAAAACGAATGATAAATACATGGTCTCAATACCCTGTTTTAGTTCCAACCATATACCTACAACGTTATCATTCACATGTGAATAGATAATGTATAATATAAAACGTATCCTGTATGAGTATCGAAACTGGTTCCCAAAATTTCAATGTGTCTCTAAATTAAGGATGTTTAATTTAGTCCTTAGCATAATATTTGATGATTAGACAATGATGTCAAATTACAGATTCAGCAATGGATATTTACAAATTAGTGAGCCCTTTGTGCTATTGCATGATCAAATTCGTAGTAGATTTGTAGGTCAATTGAAATTTTTGAATGATATTGCGCGATTGATTTACGCTTGCGTAATTTTTTGTAAGTTTATCTTGGACTCATCGCTAAAAGAAAACTGGACTTGTAAATAATGTGAGTCTGGAATCGCCAAGTCGCCTTGAGCAAGCGTGGTAATCAACGCTCATGCCTTCTTTGTATGAGAAGAGGCCTTTGCCCCGCAGTGGGTCAATAATAGGTTGGTATTATTATTTATATACCATTGAAGGTTCCGTTTGAGTGCTTTGTAAGGAAGGTTGACCGCGAAATTCTCATTTTAATCTCAGTGTCAGTCTGTCAAAAGACCCTCAATTTTTTTGGAACGGTTTTATTAGTGCACTGTAGATATTTTTTCTCTATCGTGGGTGCATATAAAATCACATAAACTGAACTCACAAACAGCCAGATAGATGAAAACCAAACTATAGACAAAACTCGTACATGATTAGGGCGAGTCGTGTATACGATTCGACTTGCCGTGATGTTGATATCGATCTTTTTTACACTAGTGTAAATAAGTTAAAAAAAGACGCTGTGCACTCAATTCTTTCAAAACGTAAAATAGTCTTTAATTTGCTTTTTTTTTTGTTTCTCCAAGTACCTACAGACCTGTTTATTGTGTCTACTACCTATTTAATTCTATGTTTACTTTCTTACCTGTGAAAACTTGTAATTGGCCTTTTTAATGGTATCTAAACCCGAACTATTGTATATGACTAGCTGTAAGTTTCCTAATATTATTAAAATAAAATAAATAAATAAAATAAAATATGCCATCAAACAAAAACAAGTGCGAGTCGTAATCGCACACGAAGAATTCCGTACCATCGTAAAAAAGTATAACATATAATCGGGCTAAAAACGCAAAAAAAAGATCTATTGTATGGAGACCACATTTTATTTTTAACTTTTATTTATTTGTTGTTATAGCGGCAACTGAAATACATTTTCTGTGAAAATTTTAACTGCCTAACTATCACGGTTCTTGATATACAGCCTGGTGACAGACGGACGGACAGTGGAGTCAATAGGGTCCTATTTTAGCCTTTCGCTGTGTTTATCTGTGATAACTGAAAGTTACGCGGATTAAGTCGCGGGCAAAAGCTAGTAGAATAATAAAATAAAACATAATAATATAAAAAAGCATGTCACTCGTATGGGGATCTCCTTTAATTTTTATTTTATTTTATTATTGCTCATGTCTTCTCTGTATGAGAAGAGGACAATAGAAGGCTGACTGGCTGGCTTTATTATTATTTTCCTAATGTATTGTTCGATCGATGCGGTGTATTATACATACTAACGGTTTTTAAAAAACATTTTGACATTGACTGAGATGAGATTGTGACTTGATTTTAAACGGTTTTTAGTTACGGACTTAAATCTTTAGTTACTCGTCTCTTGTCTTAAAATACCATTATGTAATTCCCTGAGCTTGTATAAAACCATGACTCAGTAGATCATTAGGTAACAAAGATGCTGACTAATCCTGACCCAGATTTGTCGAATGGCCTTTACATCTTAGCAGGCAGTTTGAGCAGTGTCCTTAGAGCTCTTATATCGTCAGAACTATGCTAAGTTTAGTTGTTGGTATTTCTAAAAATGAAGGTGAAATTAGTCATACGTAATTTCCATGTCTTTGTGGGATCTCAACTGGGCAAGGGCACGTACCAATGTGACTTATGCAATTTTATATGTAAGCTTATTAAATTTTATCTTAGGCGATAAACACAAGGCACCGCGCACCGCCGCGGTAGGCGGTGAAGCGATCTCATGTCGCATTGGCCTCTATTGAATCCGTCGTTGGTGTTCATACTGCCGAATGCGCGGACATGCGGTGTACGCCGCCTACCGCGGCGGTGTGCGGTGCCGTGTATTAATCGCCTTACATCACGGACATCGGTAATAGTAGAATAAGAAGTCTGCTTCGCAATCTCATCTCAGCGGCAATCAATGTCAATAAAATCAGTCAAGTGCGAGTCAGACTCGCACAAGAAGGGTTCACCATCGTAGAATATAATAAATAAAAAAACAGGTGTCTCCTTTAATTTTTTTTTTTTTTTACTATTGGTCATGTCTTCTCTGTATAAGAAGAGGATAATAATAGGCTGGCTGGCTGGCTAATATCACTCGTAAAACCCAGGCAAGGTATGTGTGGTGGGACGTCTTAACAGGATACCGTGACCCCGGAACGCAAAGGGCAACAGAAGGAACAGGGTGGTTTTTTAATCAGTAAAAGTCTGACAGTCCCTTCTGTCCCACCCAGGGCGGAAGGAGTCATTTTATTGTTTTTACCCCTCCCCCCCCAAAATAGATCTCATAGGTGTACCTAGCCACAGCCATTTTTTATGTAGATTGGCTACCATGACCGAAATTCGGTCAGGAGGGCACTGTTACTCATTACCTACTATTAAGATGTATTTTATTGAACAGGTATATTAATTAGGCATATTTTTAGGTTCTACAAGGATCCCTAATTTTTTATAAAATTGCCTATAGCCTTCGACGATACTTTAGGATACATAGGTTCTCATCAGCAAAAGGACTTTCAGAATCCGACCAAGATCTCCGCAGAAAAAAAAAACAAACTTTTTCGATTTATAATATTAATCCTAGGTATATAGACTACCATTTTTAATATCAACAACAAAAAAAAAGAAAACACATTTAATCAAAATGGACTTAAATAAAAAAAATAACAAAAATAATACAATGACATGCAACCTCACACCAAAATATATCAATCAGCAACATAATGAATGATTAACAATAGTTAATAATTAATGAAAAAAAAAAACAACAAAATTTAATAACCAAAACTAAGACAGCATATTTCTCTTGGCAGACAATCAATCATTCTCCTGGACATCCTATGATTACAATTGTATCGCTTTGGCAAACAGTATCCACTTCTTTCGCTGCATCTCGTGTCGGCCGTTACTGTAACAATATTATTCTTATTACTACAATAGCTGTTCCCAGCAACTTGTGACATTACGACATTACTACTTGTGACATTACTACTTGTGTGTTACATTTATGGTTACTGTTCCGCTCCCATAAGTCTTAGGGTGAAGTTATATAGCCTATACTATTCCTCATCTATCTGGCTATCATATATAAAAATAATTATTCAAATCGGACTGACAGTTTCCAAGATTTAAAACAAAAACTCAAACAAAATATCTCTTAATTTTTTTTATATGAGTATAGGTAACTCTTTAGACGGAATTGTAGCCACTATACTGTTGCATGCACCCGAAAGCCTAATACCCCTCACTGCTATACTGACATGACATAATCTTCTTAGCGTATCGATGGCAAATATAGATGATCTTTAAGACATGATAATATACTGTTACTGAACTGTACTGTTACTGTTGTTGACTGCCTCATTTGTCTGACTGCCTCGTTGGTCTAGTGGTCGCAAGCGCGACTGCTGTGCATGAGGTCTTGGGTTCGATTCCCAGGTCGGGCAAAGTGTTATTGAGTTTTTCCATCAGGAATTTCTCAGTAGCAGCCTCGGAGTCTGGATTTGTGCCCGGTTGATGGCAATAGGCTCGCCCCCTATTACATGAGACTTAAACATAACTGGCGAAATGTGGATGTACTAACGGGTACACCCCCGCCTAACCCTTCGGGGATTACAGGCGTGATGTTATGTTAATATACTGTTATGTTTTCCATGGAACTCACAGGGTTTGCAGCACTCCATACCCTGGTGCTGCTGATAAGGACACAAGCCTCTCTTCCCCACTTTTGTTCCAGGAGGACAATTGAATCGATTGGCGCAAGTCCCACCTATGCGCATACAAGGTAGCTCAAAGAATGGAGCTCGAAGCAAAGTGTAATCTGAAACAAGAAAAATTAAAATAAAAAATACAATTCGTACTAACACAAACTTTTAAGTCAAAAATATTGGAAAATCAAAAGCAATTTTTGTTTTGGTTGTCTAAAGAGCCAATTGAGGGTAATTTTAAAAAAGATTTGCACCTCTTGATGAGTGATTAACAGTTTAAAATTGCTCAACCTTAGGTTTAAAATTAGTTAGACTTGAAAGTTTGTATGACATATCGGTCTTGGGGTCCACTTCTAAATTGTGATACAGGTAGAACATTCCGATCAATTAATAAGTGCTACTTTAGGGTACAATTTGGTAAAGTAAAAATGATCAACGGCTATGCTCATTCGTTGATTTAAAAAAAGCCAGTCTATGGTCGAAGTGTAGATCTTAGATAACCAAAGAATTTTTATTATTAAATAACTATCTTATGACCTTGACTTTGCTTCCGTAAATTTTCTTACAAGATCCTATTTTTTTAACTCTTGTATTGCCTATAGCCCTCGGGTATAACGCTTCCTACTAGTGAATGAATTTTCAAAATTCGAACAGAAGTTCTAGAGGTCAACGTGTTTAAACAAAAAAAAACAAACAAACTAATTTATGAAGTGTGGGCTAAATTAAAAAAAGGACAGTATTAACATAAATTGATATTGTGGTAATGTGACACTATGGTTTTTTTTACTATCGACTAATATAAAATAAAAGAAAAGATTGAAAGAATATACATTTATTCAGTTCAAAATCACCATTTTTTGTACAATAAAAACAAAAGCAAACATTATACAGTGTGGAAGACACAAAAGGCAAAGGATTCAGTACATGATTTTAGTTATTTCAGAGTCGAAATAATTCATTATGTTAAAATAAGTTCTTATATAATGCATTGTGATGCACTGAGCATGTGTATTCAAAATTACAGCTCAATTGAACAGCGCGAAGTAGGTCAAATTTTACTTGTAAGATTTTGATTAAGTTTCTATGGCGGCCATCATCAGACCAGATCCTGTGATGTCATTGCAAATAGCATTGTCATACAAATAGCACATTTACGCGTAACTTCAGCTCAATAAAACATCGGAAAGTGGCTCAAATTTAACTTGTAAGATTTAACTTGCTACAAAAAATAAACGCATGTAAAAATAACAACTATTCCCAAATTTTGACCACTTCAGTATGAAATGTTGATTATTTTTAATGCCAAGTAAAATTTCTACGCTTTTTGTCTAAAATCGTGTACTGAACCCACGGTAAAAATGACTGCGTCAATGTTTCCACTTAACAAAATCACATACACCAAAACGAATAAATTAGCAACACACAAATTAAATTAACAATAATGAAAAAAAAAAGAACAACAAAACAATTTAATGACCATTAAGACAGCATATTTCTGTTGGCAAGCAATCAATCATTTCGATCAACATTCTGTTACGACAATTGTATAACTTTGGTAAACAGTATCCGTTTCTAGCGCTGCATTTTAAGTCGGCCGCCACTGTAACAATATTATTCTCATTAGTATAGGAAAAGGTGGTGATATGAACCCCTACTAGTATTTTGAACACCTTTTTTTATTTTTTTTTTAGGTGGTAAAAATCATCAAATGACTCCTTCCGCCCAGGGTGGGGCGGAAGGGACTGTCAGACTTTTACTGACTAAAAAACCACCCTGTTCCTTCTGTTGCCCTTTACGTTCCGAGGCCACAGTATCCTGTTAAGACGTCCCGCAACCCCTACTAGTATTTTGGACCCCATGGAACTATTTATTTAGCTAAAGAAATTTGCTAGCGGAATTAAAGTGTAACGTGTTGATTAACCAGTAGAATAATTTTAGTAAAAAAAAAAAAACACTTAGTTTAGTTACAAAGAACTTCAAACTTTGCGCAAAGGAAGTATTTTTAAATTTTTATTAATTATAAAAAAAATATCGCAACAGGTTTCCAGTTATGGCACGTACCACATCGTGTTGATGGAAGTTTTTTGCGCATTAAACGATTGGATTTTTTAACAATTACATAAACAAAATTTTGGTGCTGTTTCTGGTGCCTCATAAGACATGTGATGCCCTAGGCAATTGCTTAATTTGCTTATGTAGTAATCCGGCACTGTCTGTGACAAATGTTATTAGATAGATTTGCTGGTTTTGTAATATGACCCCTGATATTTTGGATTTTATCCGCTTATTTAGTTATTCAAACGACACAGAAAAGCATATTTTTATTAGTTGCATATATTTGTAAGGTGTGTGCAGATTGAAGGATAATATTACATCTGTAATTATTAAAACTAACCCCTAGAAGGGAATAAAATAACACTTACCTAATCTAAAATTGACAATTGAAACTTTTTTTTTCAAAATAACCGTGATTTTAATTATTTGTTGAGTGTTTAATTTATAGCGTAATAAGAATAAACTATCTTGACGTGTTTTTTAACATTTATTTTTAAAACCAATTGGGGTGTCATATTACTACCTTTTTCCTATACATAATTTAACTCTCCCGACTTAAAATCCAGTCTCAGTTTTTTTTTTTGTAATAGCATATTGCAGGTTAACTGACTGGTTGACTGTGCGCACACGCAGGAGGTAGGTAGGTATTCTAGTGCACTAGTATGTCCGTGAAAACGGCTGTACTCCTTTTCTCTTCTTCTCGCAGTCCGATGGGGTAGTAATCCAACACGACCAGGTGAGATTAAGCTTTTAGTGTTTTCCAAGCCGCAAGGGTATCACTACCAAGTTTCTAACTCTGAGCTGCTATTAAGAAATTCCTAATTTTCTTAGCATACCTAATATATCGATAGCAATCAAAGATAATGTAGTATACCTACATTATCTTTGATTGCTACTACAGGGTGAAAATCAATGGGCCCTGAAGGGAAACCACTCTAAATCTTAAAGAAAATATTCCAACAGTTTTAAAAAGAAACAAAACTTCACACAACAGTTCACAGATTTCCCGAAAAGCTTAGCTACACCGGCAATCGAACAAGTTGAAAAAGTCACTTAGTCGATGCAGTCAATGTTAAAGAAAATATTTCTCCAAGAAACATTAGGTCCTTCATTTGTCCGCCGTATAAGATATAAATGACCATTTTATATCTGTACAAGCTCATAATATTCTGGGGCACAGGCCCATATATTTCTTGGCCATCTCTTTTGTATGTACAGTCAACAAAAGAGATAGGTATGCAGGGTCGTTAGATATAATTGAAGTTTTCTTAGAAACCGATGAATGTGTTCGTTTAAAACTTAACAATTATTATTGAACTGTTTATTATTTAAGTACTATTTAAATTAAATTAAATTTGAAAAAACATCTATCGGTATTTAAGAAAAGTTCAACAATATCTGACGACCCTGCATACCTATATCTTTTGTCGTCTGTACGTAATATGCACCACAAGAAATACTGTTATGTTTTTAAAGAACTTACAGGGTTTGCAGCACTCCATGCCCAGGCGCTGCTGATGTGGACACAAGCCTCTCTGCCCCACTTTTGTTCCAGGAGGACAAGCGAATCTACTGGCGCAAGTACCGCCTAAACGCATACAGGGTAGCTCAAAGAATGGAGCTCGAAGATTTGAGATAACTGAAACAAGAAAAATTTTAATAAAAAAATATTACTATTCTTCATTACATAACATCACGCCTGTAATCCTCGAAGGGTTAGGGAGAGGTGTAGGTACTTATTGGTAAGCCCATATTTCACCAGTTATATTTAAGTCCCATATAATTGGGGGCGAGCCTATTGCCATCAAACAATCGTGACTCCGAGACTGCTACTGGGAAATTCGTGATGGAAAACCCAATGTCAAGAATTTCAGTCAATACACCAATTACTTCAAGTTCTTTTCTATACCAATAAATAAAATGGAAGTCTGTTTGTTATGTCAAAATAACAGCTTTTTACTAAATGCGTATCAATAGGGTATTTTTATAGGGTAGTTTTCAAATAAAAATGAAAATTTCGTGTAATTAGAAATGTCTTCTAAAATATTTGTAATAAAAAGAAAAGATTTTTTTATTGTAAACGAATAAACTCAAAAACTGTTTATCCGATTTAAAAAAATCTTTCACCTACGATAAGACGCTTTATTAGCAGGTGACATAATCTTGACATTATTTGCAATAAAATTAGAGAACCGTAATAAAAAAAAAAAAAGAAATTACCCTTCATTTCTGCAAATTCATCTCTTGTCATCACAGACGAAGTCGCAGCACACCACATAATGTAATTTAAAAGGAATATTACAAAAAACATTGAAAAGTCCATTTTGCGACACGACCTCTTCTATCGAGGTTTTAAAATAGAATGGTTAGAAATACGTAACTGTTCTAATAACAATAAATATTTTAACATCCATTCATTACATCCCGGATGCTTTATTCTCGATAGGATGTTAAGATAATCGTGGACGGATGCTTTTATTAAGACCAAAGAAGTGTTGTGAAGAAACTTGTTTTGAATAAGTCACTGTTTCAGTTATAGGGTAACTATTGTGTTAGGTTAGTCGATAGTCCGTTTGCCTTGGATAAACAAGCTTCTATAATATAAAAAAAATAAAAAATAAGACTGCAAAAATTGCACTTAATTGTACTTTGTTTACTCGTCAGTTTTTTTACGACGTTTTTTATTTACAGTGTTATATTTTTTTTTTATCTACTTGTCGAATTCTAGACGATAAACACAGACAGGATCAAATTCATTTAAAAAAAAAATTGAGGCTGGTATTAATTTACGTTTTAAAGTGAGCACACCGGATTCTTTTTATTTTTAACTAGGAACGACGCAAGGATTGTAACGATACCCCAAATATATATCTAAATCGGTTCAGGCGTTTAAAAGTTATGGTGGAATAAAGAATTTCACATACATACATACATTAACCCTGAACACATAACACCTTAACCTAACCTAACACCTCCTTTTTTGGGGCAGTCGTGTAATAAAAAACAAGCCTATACCCGCGACTCACCTGATCACTTTTTTATTCGTAAATTTTATTTTTGCCCTATTTCCAAATGTTTATAGCAAGCAAATTTACTCCTTATAACATCAGCTCTGCCACTGAAAATCCAGCCAAAATTGGTCAAGCCGATTCGAAGACTAGCCAGAATAAAAAGAAAGGCGAAATAAAAAGAAATGGTTGTGTCATGTAAGTACCTTGTAAACATTTATATTTATTTTATAAAAAGCTGTTATTATTGTAAATAGACACTTCAATTTTATTTATTTGGTTTCGTCAGAAAGTAAATAAGACAATGAACCTATCCTTTGGACATTTGCTCCCCAAAGGATAATGAGTCAGTCATTTCAGAATGGTTGAAATTTAGAAAATAGCATAAACATCACGCCTGTAATCCCCGAAGGGTTAGGCAGAGGTGTACACATTAGTACACCCACATTTCGCCAGTTATGTTTTTATGTCCCATGTAATAGGGGGTGAGACTATTGCCATCAACCGGGCACAAATCCAGACTCCGACGCTGCTACTGAGAAATTCCTGATGGAAAAACCCAATAACACTTTGCCCGACCTGGGAATCGAACCCAAGACCTCATGCTCAGCAGTCGCGCTTTGCGTCCTCCTTTTAGAAAATAGATAAAGGATTATTTAAGAAGAAGTGTGTCTAGTCTACTTACTCGATTTATTGCTATGTACATTTTACACGACTGCGCCAAAAAAAAAGGAGTGAAGAGCAGTCGGGGGACTTCTCAGATAAGACAGTCTCCCACAGAGCGGAAGCCCCCGATTGCGATAATAATTTCATTTTGGTAGATCAAGTTTAGTAGTTTTCTTGTTTGGTGAGTGAATTTTGTTATTTTGCTTTATAGTTAATTTTTTAACATATCAGTCGTGTTTTTTCAGATATCAAGTACAAAAAGTACCTACAATATTCCCTTTCTTTTAAGACGGGTATAAATATCACTTCATGTCAAAGTCAGCACATTTTCTTAGCGTATAGATGACAAATGTAAATACTAAATAATATTCTTTTAATAATTTTTATGGTCCAGTATTCAGCTACGACAACAGAAATGTCGACCCGAATAAATTGAGAATCCTAACTAATATTATAAATGGGAAAGTAAGTTTGTTTGTTTGTTTGTTTGTTACCATTTCACGCCTAAGCCACTGAACCAATCATCCTGAAATTTTGCATACACATTGCCAGGTGTACAGGAACAAACATAGGGTACCTTTCATCCCGAAAAAAACTGCTGTTCCCGAGAGAAATCACAATATCTTTCTTATGATCATAGATGGCGCCACGTGTCGTTTCGAATGATTTTAACCGAAATTCACACGGACGAAGTCGCGGGCAAAAGCTAGTATCTAGATAAATCTAGAAATTATAATACATATACACAATACATGTTTTTTGGCTATAAGCTTTTGTAAACAATTTTCTTCATATGTTCCGTCACTGTCGCGGTACTAAATAGTTTTCTTTCTTTGACAATTACTAGATTCTCACGTGTGATGAAATAAAAGGTGCAAAGAGACCTCATATCCTTTTATTTCCTTTGGAGAATTTCTTTGCTGCTGCCGACCTGGGTGCGGAGTCTGATTAAAGTTTTCCAAGTCGGCCATGGCAACACATGCTCATGTGGAAGTCTTTCCGATGGTTCGCTATACAGACTATTAGTGTAAACACCGTTGTCGCTAAAACCGTTGTACTTGATTTATTATAAAAATGTTTTTCTGAATTTCAGGTGCGGAGTACTCATAACCGGCGTGCTTGTATGACGAGATGTATGAGCGTTGATGAGGCAAAAGGAGTATGTAAGGATCGTAGCAGGTAGCGTTCTGTAGTTTCTGCCTACCCTCATGGGAAAAGGCGTGAGTTTATGTATGTATGTAACGTCATTTAATAATTTGAACGTCAAACGTACGTGTGTGTTTCATAGATTACAGAATTCATGATGTCGAAAATGAATAAAAAGAAAAATCAAGATGGCCGCCTTAATGACGTCAGGGTGTTAAATAATTATTAAGGTACGATATTATTGTTACATAAAATTTAAGAAAAACTTTGACAAAAAAATTGAAAGATATGGATCTATAAATGTATAATCATGATAGCTTTTTATGCTAAAGATGTTTGATTATATAAAAATATGTTTAACATATTTTTTTGTGATTATATCTAGGGAATGTAAGGTTTGTAAATAACATTGATTTTATTGTTTTAAATTTGTATTTATTTATTTACACTTTGTATGTCCACATAATTAAAGCATCAAAGAAGCATCATTAATATAATATTATAAAATTTAAAACTATAATACACAAAATAACAAAATTATGTTAGGCCGGTAATATAATAAAATTAGAAACTATAATACACAAATAACAAACTTAAGTCAGGGCTAAATTGACCTTACCTAGACCTCATGCTCAGCAGTCGCGCTTTGCGACCACTAGAAAACGAGGCAGTAAAATAATAACATTTTCAATTATGAAAACCAAAATTATTATGTTTTTCTTTTTTTTTTATTCAATAAATACATAGTTAATTTATTAAGTTGTCAAATAAGTGACATCACAGTTTACTATTGCCATACAAAATCTATGGAGCAATTGCATTTTGACAGGTAGTGTAAAATTCCCAATTATAATAGTTATAATTATCTTAGGTACAAAGATAAACTTGAGAACACAACAATCATCATTTGTTACGTCTAAAGTACTTATTTATTATAACAAAATATTGTGAACAATCAAATGTTCTGGGCACACACTTTTTCTTTCTATAACAACAGTTTCTCCTCCTTCTATCTGAAAGAAATATAAATGATTAATAATTTTTAGAGGAAATTTCATCAACATCAACCTTACCAAAATATGATTAGACTATTTTTGAATGGAGCATTATCATCATTACACGTCTTTTTTTTTATTGGACAAGCCAGCCACCCTGTTCCCATCCACTGCAACTCCTGAAAGGATCAACAGTGGAGGCTACCAGAAAAGGGCCGAGGCAATGAAGCTCAACGAGTCCCAGAGAAACGATTCAACTGTCTTGGGTCCCGCAACGAAATAAATTAGAAAATAATAGCGGAGGAGTAAGAAAAATATAATGTTCACTATATCAATATTATGAAGTCCACTGCTGGACATAGGTGTCTCCTAAAGATAGCCACAATGACCGGATCTGCGCTGCTCATATCCAGCGGTTTCCTGCGACCTTTACCAGGTCAATGGTCGTGAATGGAATTCTCTATCAATATTGGTATTGTTGTCTTCTTTGACTATTGTATAATTATGTTTTATTAATTTTGCTCACGAATGTTGTCATTTTATTATTATATTATTATAACAACCCCGTACTATCCCACTGATGGGCAAAGGCCTCCCTCCATTCCTTCCATTTGTACCAACTTTTGGGCTACGTCTTGCCAATTTTTAAAGAAGCCAACCAATTTAATTCATTCTCCTATATAGTCATGAACAATCTCCTTAAGATTGTATCAATTTTTATGATAAAATATCGATACTGGATATATGAAATGACGTAAGGGACATTTCAACGAAAATGAGGTTTTCGAGCAAATGTCCCTTAAGTTATTCCATAATTCCAGTATCGATTTATAAAAGTCTTTAATAAATATTATAATGAGAGACTCACAAGGGATACAGCACTCTATGCCAAATAACTGTTGCTCAGGGCACAAGCCTGCTTGTTCTACTCTTGTCCTTCGTGGACAAATGTCCGTACAGTGTCCACCAACACGCTTGCACGGCTTTTCGCACCAATGCCTTTCCAAATCTACACAAACAATAAAGGTTAGGTTAGGTTGGCTGTTCGACGTCCGTCGCCCCCCATTCATCCGGACCCGAGGTGGCGGCGAGTAGTGTTCCACGCACGCCCCTCTTTGACGTCGCGAGGGGAGTTATACACCTCACTCTCCCCCCTGACCTGAGGAGGCCCACGGAAGCGGGCCGGCACCAGTTGGGGATCGCGGATGGCGCGTACGTTCCCGTGATCCCCGGCGTTAGTGTGAGAGGGGAACACCGGGGTGGTTTTCAGTCAGTAAGAGTCTAACAGACCCCTCCGCCCTCCCCAGAACGGTGGACATCCATGAGGATTTTCCACTCCGGCAACAAAAAAAAAAACAGGTTGGCTGTTCTAGGCAGGCCGCAGAGGCGGACCAGTCGAGGATCCTGGAAAACGCGTTCGCTCTGAGAGTCCCAGCGAAGTGTAGGAAGGGAATATCTGGTAGTGGTTTTCTGTTTTTTTTTAATTGTAAGAATTAATCTCTGGAAGTACTGATTCATTAATTAAAATCCCTTCACTAATACAAAGCTATATTATTGTCGAGTGTCATACTGTATGAATTATGATTTACTTGACTTCCATAATGAGCGAAGTCGCAAGATGAAGCTAGTAATAAATAAATAATTAAAAAAAGTGTTCAAGAAAAAGTGTGTTTTTATTTATACATTATTTTTTTGCAATCCTTTTTTCATTAAAAAATAAATAAATTACTATGTATGGCTGTGTGTTACAAACTCTATACCGGCTGAATGTGAGTTTTATCTTGGCCATAGATAAATTTTGTAGGTCAGGAAAATTAAAAAAATACATGTTTTATTTATGTTTTAATTCTCTGTTATACTGCAGAGTTTTTAAATTGTCACTAGTTATTAAATTTTTGTATAAAACTGGATTGATAAACCAATAAAAAAGTGAAGCGTAAGATCTATATTTTTTTATTGATCCATATCTATATCTTCCCATCACAAATCAGCAGGTCCACAATCTCGAAAGAAAACGTCTTAACAATCATTATTTTACATTTCGTTATAGGTATAATTCGAACATAAATGTATAGAGAAGAGTTGTTTTTTTTATATTTTAGTAAAAGTTGTTCATAATGATGAGTACAGAACCCCTTTTCTGGTTTCTTATAGTCAAACGACTAGCTTGTAGTTATAATAAATTTATGATGTAAAAGGGAATTGGTAAGTAAATGGTGTCAAATGCATACTTAATTGAGTTAGGGATGTCAAATAAATGTGTGCTTTGAACTTTACCGTAGTTTAATCAATATGTATGTTTCAATTAAATTAAAATAAATAGCCAAAATTATATTGTTTGTGCATAACAGAGTGCAAATAGGAGGATTGGGTATTTTATGTGGAATAAAAGTAAAAAAATAAAATAATGCAATATCATTTATTTCACTCGAAAACACAATAAATCAACTTACAGCATTTTAGAATTTAATGTTGACTTTTTACATGTGGACAATTTCCCTTCAAAGTCAAGTTATAATTTTGATGTTCATTATAAGAACGAATCTAGTTGCCCCTTCCAAAATATAGTTTGGTATGGAGAAGAATGGGCAAGAAACTCCATAATACACAAAAAAAAATCACAATAATTTTCATAGGTACATTATTAAAATAATTATAAATTAATGTGAAGACGATGTACCTAAAATAAAATCTTCTATAGATACTACAATAGGTACAAAGTACTACAATTCAAACAATGGCAGTTAAATTCATTAAGTTTAAACATACAAAGCGCCCACATTTTTGCAATATTGTGATCATAGACGATCACTTCTAACATTTCAAAAGACAATGAATTTCTATGTGAGCTAGTAATCATCAAAATATGTGTCAAAGTAAAAATTAAAAGCAATTAATTACAACATTAAATACGCCACCAATTGATTTTATTAAAACTCTAATTTCACATCATTAACCAATAAATCTATGACATTATTTCTATAAGAAAAATACATTTTATTTTAGCCCCGAAATCCGACTAATTATCAACGAACAGAAATATTTAATTTTTAGTTGCTATGAAATCAATTTTATCAAAAATCAAAGAGTCACACGATTCTCCAACAAAATCTGTTGGAGAATCGTGTTTTGACACCTCATAAAAGTTTATCAATTTTAATGATTGATTGTGTCAAGTACCCAACTGTCCTACGGAGCAACATATTTTCCTTCGATGAAAGGATATAATATAATATCCTAAGAGAGATAGAGACTAGGCTGGACTAACACCTGAGGAGGCTCTCGTAAGGATCAAGAGAGGGTTGATTTAGAAAGCGGTACTTCTCTCTGAGGCCCTAACTGTCCTGGAATTTCTTTGAACATTGTCCCATACTAGTAATTTTCCTCGTACTCCATTTTCAAACACATAAACTAACATACACAATCAACTGCCAATACATAGGCCATACAAAAATTTGCTTCAGGAAACTGCGACACGTACCGCGTAACTATTCCGAGTCATCATTGTTCTTTTTTTATATAAATATTAAATAATGCAACTATGAAATTGTACTGACGAATGACAATACGCAACAAATTTGTTTAATACCACAACCAGTAACGTCGTGGATTCTGAACCTTCTTGGACACTTGGAAGACTTTGGAACGCACGCGCCTTGCTTCATACGACACTCTGTGAGCCTCTTTACTGAAACAAAGGTGTTTGTTAACAAAATTGTTGGTTAGGGATATTAGGGTACCTACACGTGCAGAATGATCTCTGGCCACGATGAAATAGGGCCTACGGCCGGCGAATATGGGGTCAGTCCGTCACCCAAACAGGAACAAGCCAGAGGCGTGCGTAGTGTTTAAAATAAACAAATAGAATTGACAAAAAACTGTATACTTACTATTTTAAAATATATGCTTTACAATATTTTGTACACAAATCATACAGGATTACACATCAATACGATATTATTTTCGTAAATATTATAATAAATACACGTATATTATTAAAAATTAAGAATATGGCTAAATAGTATTTGTGGATGACAAAGTGATTTTTGAAACTCTCAATTTCTCGTATTATTTTAGAATTAATATTATAAATTATAAGTGTATAATATTTCATTATGGATTAAATTTTTAAGTTTAATTAAAACTGCTTTTTGAGTATTCCTTTGTGTTAAATCCGTTAAACGTAAATATATAATAATAATATTTATATATATATTTTTTATATTTTTAAGTTATCTTACAAGTAGCTTTCTTTCATTGAAAGTTTTACAAACAGGCCAGAATTTAGTTTACCACAAACAAATAAAATAAAAACCTATCCCCTATATAGTTATGATGATTGTTAATTTACCAGAAATCTGAAAAGGGGTCATTGTACTCATCATTATGAACCACTTTTACTGTGCGACCAACTTTTGTTTTTGGTGAGAAAAATCACTATTTATGCACTATGTATTGTAACACACACAAATTATTTTGCTTATGGGTGCATACAACAGTACTTGGGTCGTGAAAGTAGGTACTTCAAGTTTTGTTGGAACATTTAAAACTTGCTTTTTAAAAAACGTGATGAACATTTTGTATCTTTGACCTTCAATATCTCCAGAACCAGTGGATTCACAGGTATGATGTAGTAGAAAAAATGATCGTAATAATGGATAGAATATTTTCCGTACCGTACCATGTTTTGTCTCTGCATCACCCTAAGACTGGTAGAAAATGCCCAAGGCATTAATTCCGCCTTTGTACAATGTATTTTTTTACATGTGCATATGGTTTAATTAATTAATAAATATTATGTGATTCAGAAAAGAGATTAATTCTTACACCCGATAAATCTTCAAATAAATCATAGTTAAAGAAGAACTTACTAGATCTACAGCATTCCATGCCAAATCGCTGCTGTTCTGGACACAAACCCCATAGCCCCACTTTAGTCCCAGGAGGGCAATTATTGCTTTTCGCACAGGTCCCACCAACACGCATGCAGGGCAGCTCAAAAAATGGTGCCTTTCCAGCTGGAATTTGAAAAAGTAATTTTAGAACTGTAGATTGGACAGATGTTTGTATGAAGAAAATTCGTAGCACTAAAATAATTGATATTTTGGATAGAATTTAGGTTAGGGCAACTAATTTTAATGGAGACTAGCCAAGTATACAAGAGTTATTAAAGTGCATAAGTGTGTGTAGATGTAAAGAATATAGCTATCAAAAGTTTTTTTCAATCCGACTTGTAGTTTTTTCATATTAGTATAGATAAAACATAACACCACGCATGTAATCCCCGATGGTTTGGGCAGGCTTGTACCCATTAGTACACCCACATTTTGCCAGTTATGTTTAAGTCCCATGTGATAACCGGGCACAAATCCAGACTCGTTACGCGAAATTCCTCATGGAAAAACCCAAAAACACTTTTCCCGACCTGGAAACCTGATGCTCAGCAGTAGCGCTTTACGACCACTAAATCAACGAGGTAGATAGTAAAATAAATAATTATATATTATACCTAATTATATATTTATATATTTTTATATATACCATACCTATTTATATATTTTTTTAAACAAGCTCTGATTTATTATTTTTTTCAATATTAAGTATTGGACATTGTATTGTCATCAGAACTAAAGGTGTATGCAAAATTTCAGCTCAATCGGATAACAAAAAATTGGCGAAAAATGGTTTGAAAATTTTGAAAGAACAACTTATTTACATACATACGAACAGTGCCAGCTAAATAATGACTTATAGTAAAATTTATTACCAATAAAATCTTCGCGTTCCTTCATACTATTCCACTGCGGCCACACCTCACTCACAAGGAACATCAAACAGAAAATCTTTATCAACATTGTTAATACGACCACTCTCAACTATGATACAAATTAGACTGGTTATCGTTTTTAAATAATATCCTATGTTTATTAATATAAGACTAACTATGAACGGATGGGCACGTGGGAAAGTTAAGTAGTAACTATTACATAGACGAAACAATGTTGCAGTCATGTCCTAATATTAAAGAATGTAGCTACAGGTTGTTTAATTATTGGATAGAATTCAATTTTATTTTTGAGTTTATTTTATGACCATCTATCGACCAGCCCCAGCTTGCCATGCGTGCAATCTAGATACACAAACTTTTCTCTTGAATCACTCTATCTATTGATGAAAACCGCCTTAGCGACATGTGGATATATGATATATAACAGTAATTGATTTTATAATTATGTTCTTATCATCTATGGTGTTTGATAAAACATGGTTGCTAATTATATTTTTATGTCACCATTTTTTGTTTCCATATTTGCAATAACTGCAGAGCGACTCGCCAGTGGGCTGACCACGTGCGGAGGTTGAGTGGACCACGCGGTGACCACCCATTGCTCGCACGCTTGCCTTGCGTCCCGAATGGATGCATAGTGATGATCCCTGACAAACAACTCATCAATTCGCAGACAAGACAATGTCCACTCGTCGACCACGCGTCGTTCACTGTTTACACGCGGCATCCAATCGTGGACCATCTGTCGGCAGCGAGGTGATGCTGGTCGGTGGCCAGGTCCAATGACCTAAAAACCTTTAAACTAAATAAATACATCATGCGGAACTCATATTCCCATTTTAAAAATCTATAGAACTTAAGTTACTTTTAATCCTCGTTCTCGTAGCCCCATTGGTCAGAAGAGCGAATGCTTCAACTTAGATTCGAACATCCAAGATTCAAAATACGAATTTACAAAACCAAAATCGACCACCATGTAGATCAAGTAATAGTAGCCTACTGCCCTTTCAATAAATACAATACCAGCTCACAGTAAAAAACGTTTCACACGTAAGTGAGCACTCTCACAACTGAATAGAATATTAAGCGATAATATTACAGAATCTCTAGCATTACGTCGATTCTTAGATTGGAATGGTTCTGTCCCAAATGTTCTTTAAGATTTTTTCTTTGACTTTACTTGGAAGTGGCGTGTGGTGCGGTCCTTGGGATGGTCGGGAACCCAGTGATTTAAGCGGTAATGGTAATGTATAACACACTAAATATATCATTTTAACATTGTCTAGACTGATTTTGGTCAAGACGGCCAATTACAATGCGGAGTAGACAAGACTACGCAGGAGATATTATTGCACGAGTGTTTGCGCAAACACAAGTGCACTCCGGATGGACGATCCAGATAGGACGGCAATCCAATAAGACCGGAGAGCAATCCAACAACGGTCAGGGTCGTGGAAGCGGCACGAATGTCATTTTAGGCATGACATTGTCCTGTCGGGGTTGCGGGACGTCTTAACAGGATACCGTGGCCCCGGAACGCAAAGGACTACAGAAGGAACAGGGTGGTTTTTTAGTCAGTCTGACAGTCCCTTCTGCCCCACCCAGGGCGGAAGGAGTCATGTGATGATTTTTACAACCTACAAAAAAAAAAAAACTGCAGAGTCAGATATAGATGACACGACTTGGAAACTTTATAATTGGTATTATCACTGTATGTTAATAATATATGAAATAAAAGGAAATAATTCCAGTTAATATAAAGTAGGATGAGAATAAACCAAGCAAAGGAAATAAAAAAGCAATGTTGTTGAAGGAGTTTTAGTACTATGTATTTAAAGACTGTCATGTAGTCGTGACAGAGGCATGTTGCGAACATGTTAGTTTGTCATCTATACATGACCGCGGCGGTCAAATGCTATGTTTACACCAGTGCGCTTCCACGCACGCGTCAGACAAAAATGCAAGATGGACGATTTTAATTATTCGTCTTACGTATGCATGAAGCGCAACTAAACTAAGACTAGTTTAAAAAAGTGCACGCTCATGACGATGACGACGCATGCGCTTGATGCTAGATAAATTTTATGTTGAGGACTCAAGATGATCATGAAAGTGCACTGATCTGGACATACTTATAAGGTAAGGTACAGTAGCTGTCATAAGTAGAATAGCATTTTCACAAAGCAATAAATTGTCAATTTTTAACTTACGACCTTTCGCTACGTCTGCGATTCCGAGGTGTTCGTAGGTACTATGTTAATACATAAACTTACACACTTATACACACAGACGTAAGTACGGCCTGTATCGCGTATACGTAACAATTCAGACCTTAGCATGCTAGTGCACTTATGACCGCTTACTGTACAGCCAGTATCTTTGTTTAATAATTGTTTCTTTTTCACAGCTGGGAAAGCTCCATTCTTCGAGATAGCATGCATGCGCATTGGCGGGACTTGCGCCAAGAGCTTCGCCTGTCCCCCTGGAACGAGAATACTGGAGACAGGCTTGTGTCCCCAACAGCAACGATTAGGCATGGAATGCTGTAGCCCAAGTTAGTACTGACGCTATTTTAAATCCTCTGCTCCATATCTACTAACTTTTTTATAATGTGGACTTGAACTATGTAAAAGTGACTCATATTTTAATAATCACAAGAGTCATATTAAAAATTTACTAGCAAATGTGTTTCATTGTCCGAATGATCCCCTTTTACTGTAATTACCTATATGTGCTGTTCTTCGATGAGGAGTTCGATGGGGTATCTTCGAAGAACAAGATAAGTTGATCAAGGATAGTTAACTAACCAGCAATTTCCTTTGATGTTCAGTACAATAACTAAATCACAATATGTGTATTGTTTATTATTGAGGAGTTCCGATGTATATCTCCGAATGATTTACATCATATCTTCACGAAATGAATATGGGACCTCAAAAATATACCTACCATTTTGAATTTAAAAATATAACACACGGTCGAACCTCCTCTATTTTGAAGTCGGTTAAAATAGTAAATCAGCAAGGTGATAGAAGGCTATCTTACCTGGAATGACGCTACTAAACGCCATACTCAAAAATGTTATATCTATAATACGGGTTGCAAAAAAACACATCATAAACCCATTAACGTTTCTCGTCGCGTGATGTTATAAAGCCTATAAAATTCCTCATGAGTTTGGCTATGATCAAAAATATTTTTTTCAATACGACTGCTAGTTCCGGAATTAGCGCGTTTAAACAACAAACAAAAAACTCTTCATTAGTATAGTATAGATTTTTATATTGAATCATGTTCTTTTTATAAGTTACCTCGTAACTGCCTCGTTGGTCTAGTGGGCGCAAGCCCGACTGCTGTGCATATGAGGTCTTGGGTTCGATTCCCGGGTCGGGCAGTGTTATTGGGTTTTTCCATCAGGAATTTCTCAGTAGCAGGATTTGTGCCCGGTTGATGGCAATAGGCTCACCCCCTATTACATGGGACTTAAACGTAACTGGCGAAATGTGGGTGTACTAATGGGTACACCTCTGCCTAACCCTTCGGGGATAATAGGCGTGATGTTATGTATGTTATGTTATAAGTTACCTTTAGAAAAATAATTCAAGCCTTTCAGAGTTTAATATTTGGTTGCATAGTTTCAGAGGCATGGGGGCAAGGTGTATGGCAGTCTGCTGGACGAATGATAACATAATACTACTTAAGTACTTTACAATGGGACCCTGAACAAAACCCTGGACTTGTTTGCAGCCAAAGATGTAGTATACAATGTATACGCAATGAAAGTAGTTATACCATTTATTTGTAATAGTATGCACTTTGTATAAAATACTCAATTAATATAAAAGACGTGCTTGATGAAAAATAATAAATGTTAAAGCAAAGATATTTTTAATTCTTTACGTGTTATTGGTTTCTTTCAATGGACAATCGAACAATTTAAAAAATATATAATGTTTGAATAGTTATGACCGAAAACAATCTACTGAATCGTATCAATGACTATATCTGAAAATGAATCATCCATCATTATCATCATTTATCAGTTCATCGAACCATCGGAGAAACTTTCACTTGGGCGCGTTGCCGTGGCCAACTTGGAAAATATTAAACAGACACCGCATCCAGGTCGGCTGCAGCAAAGAGAATCTCCAAAGGTGGGGTTTCGCAGATGGCACCGATCTTCAGTGCCTATGCGGCGTCTCTCCGCAGACCATGGCTCACCTAATATCTTGCACCGCATGCCCAGTCACCTGCACACGTGAGGACCTAATGACTGCGTCAGCGGATGGTGTTGTGGTAGCTGAATACTGGGCCATTGCCATACGCTAAGAAGAAGATCATTTATCAGCTGAATGTTGTCCACCTCTGGCCATAGGCCTCCCCTAAAGATAACCACAATACAGGTATTGCGCTGTCTCTCTGCGAGTTCCAAAAATGTATGCCTGTAATCAGTAAAGTTAAAAAAAAAATACTACACGATTGGTACAGAACCCGAATAAAAAAAGAAAAAGAATGAAATTTGAATTAACGGGTAAAAAAAAATTGGTGAAATAACTCAGTATTTAGTTTCCTTAGCTTCAAACACATAATAATGCTAGCCTATTATGTCCTATTGCAGGCCACATGCCTCTTCCCATACACATGCGTAGCTTGTTAAACTTATAAGCAATTTATTTCCCAGACTGTCCCCAAATGATTTCATAAACATTCCTTCAAAATTGCACCAAACCTCCAAGATATTTCAATTTGCAGTTAGGAAAATGATATTTCTCTCTCAACCAACATTAGAGACACTAGACTCTGGGCAGAAACGGCATTTCATTTAGAAATTCAGATAATAGTTGTTTTAATCTAGATTTAGCGCAGTTACGAGTGAAATCTAAGCTGGAGAGATTTTAGTTGAAAATGCTAATGGTTTTGCCTAGTTCTGTTTCAAAGTTACCTTTTTCAAAAACAATGCGAAGTGTTAAATTCGCTATTTTGCATAAGATTCGTTTTGAAAACAGAATGTTGAGTATGTAAGTATTTAAAGCTGTAGTATTTATATTATACTAGCGAACCACCCCGGCTTCGCACGGGCGCAAAATTATCGAAATTCTTAATGGATTTTCCAAAAAAAAATCATCCATAAAAACCTTGTCCGGGAAATTACGAACACAACAAAAAAAGAATCAGCCAAATCGGTCCAGCCGTTTTCGAGTTATGCGCTTAGCAACACATTTAGTCATTCATTATTATTTATATAGATTTATAAATCATTTTTCCAAAATGCAGTTTACATTTATTTTTAAAATCATACTTAGGAGAAAAATCTTTTGAAGAATGCACTTTTAACTCACGGAAAGCACCAATTTTCAAAGTCAGCTGAAATTGCTTTTTTTTTTTTGTATGGATAGGAAATCATCAAAATGACTTCTTTCATTTTGGGCGAAGTGGAAAGGAGTGTCATACTTATAATGCCTTTTGCGTTCCACGGCCATGGTAACTCTTTCGAATACAATTCGCAACCCTGCCAGGAGAACATCCATGAGTGTTATTCTATGAGGTGAAACTTTAGGTGACCTGTTCAACCCTACATTTGCAGGTGGGATCGTAGCACACCTTATTTATATAGATTTATAAATCATTTTTCCAAAATGCAGTTTACATTTTAAAATCATACTTAGGAGAAAAATCTTTTGAAGAATGCACTTTTAACTCACGGAAAGCACCAATTTTCAAAGTCAGCTGAAATTGCTTTTTTTTTTTTTTTGTATGGATAGGAAATCATCAAAATGACTTCTTTCATTTTGGGCGAAGTGGAAAGGAGTGTCATACTTATAATGCCTTTTGCGTTCCACGGCCATGGTAACTCTTTCGAATACAATTCGCAACCCTGCCAGGAGAACATCCATGAGTGTTATTCTATGAGGTGAAACTTTAGGTGACCTGTTCAACCCTACATTTGCAGGTGGGATCGTAGCACACCTCAAGCTCACTTCACCTAAAAGCAATAGAGATTTTTCTGAATAGACAGCATATGGCGGATCAACCCTTTTCAAAGTACCCCACTAGTAATGTACATATGTATCGGGCAAGGCAACAATAAAAAAAAAACAATTCCCATTTTATCCACACTCCGAACTAATAAAATAAATGCAAGAGTAACTTTGTCTGTCTGTCTATTTGTTACTTATCACGGTAAAACAATAAAACCGATCGTGGTGAAATTTTACAGGCACACTTTATGTATTTTGTCAAAATCAAAATTGAAAATTATTTCAAAACAATCAATCCAAACACAAAAATTATAACGAGTGAAAAAAATACAAAGTATGTACAATATATAAGAACGAAAGGAGGAAACTAATAGGGCATCAAAAAACTCGTCCGCGTCGCTGTCAATGGGGCAAGTGCCCAAAAGGCTGGCAGCATTGCCACGTTGCATAGCAATACTGATTGTTTGGCCTAAGAAAAGGTCAGATCATGTGAAGAGTTGATCAGTCACTTTGCGTTGACTTATTGAAATTATTGCTGAAATGGACCTATTTGTCTCAGCCGTGAAGTACAGACTAGACCCTGTTCATTTTTGTCTTAATCTTAATAAAGTACGTTCCTTTGTTAAATTAAGGTTTTTTTTTTTCATTCTTTCTATTTAAATAACCAATTCAGACGGACAAAATCGTGTGCAAAAGCTAGTTACCATAATACACAACGGTCAGCTCTTATTGAACCTTTGTTTTTATGAAACCTAATCGAGATAGGGTTTCTGAGATTACTTCTTATGAGAACGGAAATATTCTTTCTTTGTAGTAGTACTATTATGTAGCCGGACCTATGTTTAAGTAATTGTTTTCGTCTGGAACAAAGTACATAGTCACCGTGTTGTTGTGAATGAAAGAAGATTATACATTTTTAATAAGGATTTCTTTAATAAAGTCAAAGTCAAATCATTTATTTCAATTAGGCCATTAAAATAATTTTAAATGTCTGATTTTAGTCTTACAAATGCCTTAAACTAAACACTAATATAAACAGAGATAGAGGTACAATTTCGAATACAACTTTAATTTTAATCAACAGTTACAACATTAGTGTCACTCAATGATTATAATTTAACAAAAAAATCAATGTCCAACAGAATATGTGTAGTGATAAAAAAAAAATTACAATAAATAACATAACATCACGCCTGTAATCCCCGAAGGGTTTGGCAGAGGTGTACCCATTAGTACACCCACATTTCGCCAGTTATGTTTTTAGTCCCATGTAATAGGGGGCGAGCTTATTGCCAATGATAATGCTAATCCAGACACCGAGGCAATAAAACACAATAAAAAAGTTAATCCTAAATAGATGCATGGATGTTCGTTACTCTTTCGAGCTGAAACAGATGAACGCTGAACTTATGTAGCTGAAATTTTCCACATGCTATAAAAGTAGATATCGATCTAGCTTAGCATTAAAATAACTTTTTTGTTCCCATGGAATAATAAATAAACGACAATGCGGGCAGAAATTACTAATAGAATTTTTTTTTGCAGATTCTCCTAATTTTAAGATGACTATGATGATGAATAATGTAACTAGGATTTTGTAAAAACCTAATTTCAAAGAGTGCCGTGGAGTTTCTTGCTCGTTCTTCTCCATAGAGGCCTACCTCCGTTTTGGAACGAGCAACTAGCTTCAACTTTTGGACTAACTGACCGACTTCTTGACAATTCAAAAGTGCCTGTAAATGGTCTAATTGAAATAAATGTTTTGACTTTGACTTGACTAGATTAACTTTACTAAACCCACAAAAACAAAAAACTTAAAACTCAAAAATCTTTTTCAAAAAAAATCTTTACGATCCACCTAAAACATAAACAAGCTAACTCAAGACAAACTCAAACCGTACACTGGTGGAATTCAAAAGTGAGAAGCAAAAACTTCAAGGCGGCAGTAAATTGTTGTAAATAATGGTAACACTCCGGGAAATTTATATGACAACTTGTTCACTCTGAGGAGCGAGAATGACCTGAAGCAGGGGTTCCCAATGTTTTTTGATACTGCGTTTGCATTTTCGAGTTGTATTTTTTTATGACGCCTTTTATATAGAGGCGTCATAAAAAAGGGTGATTTGTAATTAGTGATCGATAAATTAAATATGTGATTGTACTTCTGATAACAAACCAGTTTCTCAAAGAAATACATAGTTTGGTACATAGTAAAAAAAAAGAAAAAATGTGGCGTGTAATTTGAATAGTTTTGTTTGTAGAAAGGGATAAGTAAATGCATTAAATTACAGCTGTTTGTGTTAATATTGTTAGTCAATACTCTTTTGGAGCGATTGAGATCATGGAATATATTTTAGAAAGTTTTTGTAGCCTATGTCCTGTCTTGGGGTTCAAATTGACCGAATTTAATCGAAATCGGGTCAGTGGTTTGGTTGTAAAAGCGAAATTGACAGACAGACAGAGTTACTTTCGCATTTAAATACTTTTTTTTTTAGGTGGTAGCATTATTATATAATTTATAATACTAAGTATGGATTTTTAATTTATTAAAGAAAACTCCAAAGATTATTACTACTTTTAATTATTTAGTATTTATAGAAAATGTAACAGTATAATAATGCGTCGCATGCCTACCGTCGCGCGATGCCCTCAGGACAGCTCCACTCCAGGGCGTCGCGACGCACAGTTGGCAACCCCTGACCTAAATATTACAACATCTTATACGGTTACTTCGTTTGTATTTATAACTTAAAAATACAATCGTAAATATGATTTTTAATTTTCCATCTCGTTCCTGGGGGTAAATATTTAAGGGTATTGTTGTGATTGCGGGTGGTGGAGCAATGATTGGATTCTGTTTAAAACTAGAGCCTTGTGGGGGAATGGAAATGATCTTGTATTGACCTTAAAATCTATTGGCAGGTTGCCTTGGTGAGAACTCGATGTAATTCGCACTGCTAAGTAGGTACAGTCAACGCCTGCCGGGGTTGCGGGACGTCTTAACAGGATACCGTGGCCCCGGAACGTAAAGGGTAACAGAAGGAACAGGGTGGTTTTTTAGTCAGTAAAAGTCTGACAGTCCCTTCTGCCCCACCCAGGGCGGAGGGAGTCATTTGATGATTTTTGCCACCTAAAAAAAAAAAAGGAAGGTACATTCACGATCAAAAACTAGTATACACTTAGCCGAATTCAAAGCGATTATACACCTTGTATAAGCGACAAGCTTATTTGTATAAGCTTGTCGCTTATAGAAGGTGTAGTTACAACAGTTCAAGTGACAATAATTCACAATACGAATCAGTAATAAAATAAATCGTTTTATTTAGTAGGTGATTTCCGAATTTGAAAAGAAATATTAATTCTATATTTTGTCAAGTACAAATCCGTAATTGGTTGACTGAATTACCAACATCCAATCACAGAAACTTTTGCGCGTTTTATTTTGTCACAATAATTTTTCGTTCAAGAAACTTGTGTTAGGCTAACCAACACAAGTTAACACAATACCGGCGTCGGTAGTTTAATTACAACGTTGTCAAAGGTTGCAGGTATTATGAATGCCAAACCGTATATGCTGAGCCGTTTAAGTGTATAGCAGAAACGTTGGTTTAAATAGTAATAGAAACCAGAGCGTAGAGTATGTGCGGTGTAACATTGAACGATAGAGTGAGGAATGAGGTTATACGGGACCGTTGCGGATTAAAAGATGTAGTGACACAGATAGAAAAGGGTATGCTTAGATGGTTCGGTCATGTTGAGAGGATGAGTGAAAGACGATTGACAAAAGGTATTTATATGGCAGAGGTGAGTGGCAACGCCGGGAGGGGTCGCCCTAGAAAGACCTACACTGACCTTATTAGTGAGGTCCTTCAGAAAGGTCAGGTGCGGAGTACTCGTAACCGGCGTGCTTGTATGACGAGATGTATGAACGTAGATGAGGCGAAAGGAGTATGTAAGGATCGTAGCAGGTGGCGTTCTATAGTTACTGCCTACCCCCATGGGAAAAAGGCGTCAGTTTATGTATGTATGTATGTAAACCCAACACAAAACACATATAAAATTTCTTCTTTCTCAGAAAGCCTATCCTCTCAATAATGTTCCATGACCTCTTTCCCAATAGGTCAAGAAGATAGTACCAAAGTAAGTAAACAATGGTATGTACCCGCATCTGCTCACATTAAAGGCTGAGGTAAACTGAAACCCTTTCTGCCTGCGCCCGCCCCTAATTTAGTGAAAAGATAACGATCGCTGACTTCTTGGTATATGTTATAAGTGACAAGCGATATTGACCACGAAATCCATATTTTTTTTTATGTATATGGTTGTCGTTTCCTAGAAAATGAAAAAGGAATGTCTCGGAAGATTTCGGCAGACCATTGATTTATAATTATTAACTGCTTGCTTTCTTCTTCTTTTCTTTTCGAGTCGATGATTTAAGACAATCCATTTTTGTTTACGATAGTTTCTGGGCCCAATAGGTGGCCACGTTGGATCTGGTACACTTGCGCGAAAGACATTTCCGCGCCAGACACTTGCGCGAGTCCCTTTGCGCGCCAAGACACATGCGCGAATGGACTTTTGCGCGCCTAGACTTTTCCGCGAACAGACACTTGCGCGAATGGACATTTCCGCGCCAAGACACTTCCGCGAGTCCCTTTGCGCGCTGGCCACTTGCGCGAAAGACACTTCCGCGACAGACATATGCGCGCCTATACTTGCGCGATAGATACTTCCGCGAAATATGCGCGAAGTATATTTTTATAAAGGACAATGGGCAACATTCTTGAATTAGGGTTCCGTTACTTTTTTTACAAAATATGCGTCATGGGTGTCGTGTCCATGGTTTTCGAGGGTGCTGATGACGAAAATGAGGTCTAAAAGAAAATCCAAGATGGCGGCCGGAAAAATTTCCAAGATATCTTTCATGGGTGTCGTGTCCATGGTTTTCGGGGGTGCTAATGACGAAAACGGTGTCAAAATGAAAATCCAAGATGGCGGCCGGAAAATTTTCCAAGATATGCTTCATGGGTGTCGTGTCCATGGTTTTCGGGGGTGCTGATGACGAAAATGAGGTCTAAAAGAAAATCCAAGATGGCGGCCGGAAAAATTTCCAAGATATGCTTCATGGGTGTCGTGTCCATGGTTTTCGGGGGTGCTAATGACGAAAATGGTGTCAAAATGAAAATCCAAGATGGCGGCCGGAAAATTTTCCAAGATATGCTTCATGGGTGTCGTGTCCATGGTTTTCGGGGGTGCCGATGACGAAAATGAGGTCTAAAAGAAAATCCAAGATGGCGGCCGGAAAAATTTCCAAGATATGCTTCATGGGTGTCGTGTCCATGGTTTTCGGGGGTGCTCGCCGTCCGATCAAGGACCAAGCCCGGGTCGACGGCGCGTTCTGTTCGCGCGCGCCTCAAAGAGCTGTCAGCACAGGGACGGGGCCCCCAACGGAGCCAACGCCTGCCGGGGTTGCAGGGCAACAGAAGGAACAGGGTGGTTTTTTAGTCAGTAAAAGTCTGACAGTCCTTCGTCAGTCGGAGTCATTTGAAGATTTTTACCACCTCAAAAAAAAAAAAAAAAAGCATTGCTGACATCACACTCTTGGTTATTTTCCATCTTCTTCAAATAAAACACTTTTTACAAGGACGACAGTATAAATATTTCGTTGCGGGACCCAAGACAGTAAATCGTTTCTCTGGGACTCGTCGAGCTTCATTGCCTCGACGCTTTTCTGGTGGCCTCCACTGTTGATTCTGGCTTTCAGGAGTTGCAGTGGGTGGGAACAGTGTGGCGGGCTTGTCCCAAAAAAAAAAAAAAAAAGTATAAATATGACTCACAGAGATGTGTTCCGTCCGACGGCTCGTGCGCAACTGAGCCGCTCTGTGGCTGTCGCCTGTATTTATAGACACTAACCACGTGCTCGGCGCACGTGTTTGAGTTTTTAGGTTAGGATTCTAACTTTGTA
This sequence comes from Hoplodrina ambigua, assembly GCA_949774945.1. Lineage (NCBI taxonomy): Eukaryota > Metazoa > Arthropoda > Insecta > Lepidoptera > Noctuidae > Hoplodrina > Hoplodrina ambigua. The sequence continues at coordinate 14,391,027 of OX458968.1, forward strand.
AATAAATGATTATTTTTACAATCTTTTGGAGTAAATAAACTGATAATTAATTGAACCATACAATTATAATTACGTAATCATCTTCAAAAAAATAAAAAACCAAAAAAAAAAAAACAAAAAAAGTATAAATATGACTCACAGAGATGTGTTCCGTCCGACGGCTCGTGCGCAACTGAGCCGCTCTGTGGCTGTCGCCTGTATTTATAGACACTAACCACGTGCTCGGCGCACGTGTTTGAGTTTTTAGGTTAGGATTCTAACTTTGTAAATAAATGATTATTTTTACAATCTTTTGGAGTAAATAAACTGATAATTAATTGAACCATACAATTATAATTAATTAATCATCAATAATAATTAATTAACCCTCAAAATAAATAACATTAACATAATTTGTGTTTTTAAACAATTAATTCGTGATCATAATTTATTGTAATCAACTCTTCATCTAATTATTCTTTGATGTAGCTGCATCTTATATAGTTGACGAGGTTCTTTAAATAATGCACTTGCGCCGATACACATGATTACCATAATTTTGTTTTGAGCTCTATCTAGTAACGAAGATTTTGTATAAGTTGGTAATTACAATATTTGTTAAGTTACATGTTAAGACATTTTGTATATTGGTATTGTATTGACTGCCTCGTGGGTCTAGTGGTCGCAAGCGCGACTGCTGTGCATGAGGTCTTGGGTTCGATTCCCAGGTCGGGCAAAGTGTTATTGGGTTTTTCCATCAGGAATTTCTCAGTAGCAGCCTCGGAGTCTGGATTTGTGCCCGGTTGATGGCAATAGGCTCGCCCCCTATTACATGGGACTAACAAAACATAACTGGCGAAATGTGGGTGTACTAATGGGAACACCTCTGCCTAACCCTTCGGGGATTACAGGTGTTATGTTATGTATATTGGTACTGATGGTTAGTAATTAATATGGCATATTTAATTACTTTTTTAAATATTGTGGGTTGACTTTGTTTGGCAAATCTAAGTTCCATTAAAAGGTTTTCGCCTTTATTTAATTAGGAACATAATAAACAGCTGTGTTTATATTAACAATAATAAATCTGGGATCTGGTACACTTGCGCGAAAGACATTTCCGCGCCAGACACTTGCGCGAGTCCCTTTGGGCGCCAAGACACATGCGCGAATGGACTTTTGCGCGGCTAGACCTTTCCGCGAACAGACACTTGCGCGAATGGACATTTCCGCGCCAAGACACTTCCGCGAGTCCCTTTGCGCGCTGGCCACTTGCGCGAAAGACACTTCCGCGACAGACATATGCGCGCCTATACTTGCGCGATAGATACTTCCGCGAAATATGCGCGAAGTATATTTTTATATAAAGGACAATAGGCAAAATTCTTGAATTAGGGTTCCGTTACTTTTTTTACAAAATATGCGTCATGGGTGTCGTGTCCATGGTTTTCGAGGGTGCTGATGACGAAAATGAGGTCAAAATGAAAATCCAAGATGGCGGCCGGAAAATTTTCCAAGATATGCTTCATGGGTGTCGTGTCCATGGTTTTCGGGGGTGCTGATGACGAAAATGAGGTCTAAAAGAAAATCCAAGATGGCGGCCGGAAAAATTTCCAAGATATGCTTCATGGGTGTCGTGTCCATGGTTTTCGGGGGTGCTCGCCGTCCGATCAAGGACCAAGCCCGGGTCGACGGCGCGTTCTGTTCGCGCGCGCCTCAAAGAGCTGTCAGCACAGGGACGGGGCCCCCAACGGAGCCAACGCCTGCCGGGGTTGCAGGGCAACAGAAGGAACAGGGTGGTTTTTTAGTCAGTAAAAGTCTGACAGTCCTTCGTCAGTCGGAGTCATTTGAAGATTTTTACCACCTCAAAAAAAAAAAAAAAAAGCATTGCTGACATCACACTCTTGGTTATTTTCCATCTTCTTCAAATAAAACACTTTTTACAAGGACGACAGTATAAATATTTCGTTGCGGGACCCAAGACAGTAAATCGTTTCTCTGGGACTCGTCGAGCTTCATTGCCTCGACGCTTTTCTGGTGGCCTCCACTGTTGATTCTGGCTTTCAGGAGTTGCAGTGGGTGGGAACAGTGTGGCGGGCTTGTCCCAAAAAAAAAAAAAAAAAGTATAAATATGACTCACAGAGATGTGTTCCGTCCGACGGCTCGTGCGCAACTGAGCCGCTCTGTGGCTGTCGCCTGTATTTATAGACACTAACCACGTGCTCGGCGCACGTGTTTGAGTTTTTAGGTTAGGATTCTAACTTTGTAAATAAATGATTATTTTTACAATCTTTTGGAGTAAATAAACTGATAATTAATTGAACCATACAATTATAATTACGTAATCATCTTCAAAAAAATAAAAAACCAAAAAAAATAAAAAACCAAAAAAAAAAAAAAACAAAAAAAGTATAAATATGACTCACAGAGATGTGTTCCGTCCGACGGCTCGTGCGCAACTGAGCCGCTCTGTGGCTGTCGCCTGTATTTATAGACACTAACCACGTGCTCGGCGCACGTGTTTGAGTTTTTAGGTTAGGATTCTAACTTTGTAAATAAATGATTATTTTTACAATCTTTTGGAGTAAATAAACTGATAATTAATTGAACCATACAATTATAATTAATTAATCATCTTCAAAAAAATAAAAAACCAAAAAAAAAAAAAACAAAAAAAGTATAAATATGACTCACAGAGATGTGTTCCGTCCGACGGCTCGTGCGCAACTGAGCCGCTCTGTGGCTGTCGCCTGTATTTATAGACACTAACCACGTGCTCGGCGCACGTGTTTGAGTTTTTAGGTTAGGATTCTAACTTTGTAAATAAATGATTATTTTTACAATCTTTTGGAGTAAATAAACTGATAATTAATTGAACCATACAATTATAATTAATTAATCATCAATAATAATTAATTAACCCTCAAAATAAATAACATTAACATAATTTGTGTTTTTAAACAATTAATTCGTGATCATAATTTATTGTAATCAACTCTTCATCTAATTATTCTTTGATGTAGCTGCATCTTATATAGTTGACGAGGTTCTTTAAATAATGCACTTGCGCCGATACACATGATTACCATAATTTTGTTTTGAGCTCTATCTAGTAACGAAGATTTTGTATAAGTTGGTAATTACAATATTTGTTAAGTTACATGTTAAGACATTTTGTATATTGGTATTGTATTGACTGCCTCGTGGGTCTAGTGGTCGCAAGCGCGACTGCTGTGCATGAGGTCTTGGGTTCGATTCCCAGGTCGGGCAAAGTGTTATTGGGTTTTTCCATCAGGAATTTCTCAGTAGCAGCCTCGGAGTCTGGATTTGTGCCCGGTTGATGGCAATAGGCTCGCCCCCTATTACATGGGACTAACAAAACATAACTGGCGAAATGTGGGTGTACTAATGGGAACACCTCTGCCTAACCCTTCGGGGATTACAGGTGTTATGTTATGTATATTGGTACTGATGGTTAGTAATTAATATGGCATATTTAATTACTTTTTTAAATATTGTGGGTTGACTTTGTTTGGCAAATCTAAGTTCCATTAAAAGGTTTTCGCCTTTATTTAATTAGGAACATAATAAACAGCTGTGTTTATATTAACAATAATAAATCTGGGATCTGGTACACTTGCGCGAAAGACATTTCCGCGCCAGACACTTGCGCGAGTCCCTTTGCGCGCCAAGACACATGCGCGAATGGACTTTTGCGCGGCTAGACCTTTCCGCGAACAGACACTTGCGCGAATGGACATTTCCGCGCCAAGACACTTCCGCGAGTCCCTTTGCGCGCTGGCCACTTGCGCGAAAGACACTTCCGCGACAGACATATGCGCGCCTATACTTGCGCGATAGATACTTCCGCGAAATATGCGCGAAGTATATTTTTATAAAGGACAATAGGCAAAATTCTTGAATTAGGGTTCCGTTACTTTTTTTACAAAATATGCGTCATGGGTGTCGTGTCCATGGTTTTCGAGGATGCTGATGACGAAAATGAGGTCTAAAAGAAAATCCAAGATGGCGGCCGGAAAAATTTCCAAGATATGCTTCATGGGTGTCGTGTCCATGGTTTTCGGGGGTGCTAATGACGAAAATGGTGTCAAAATGAAAATCCAAGATGGCGGCCGGAAAATTTTCCAAGATATGCTTCATGGGTGTCGTGTCCATGGTTTTCGGGGGTGCTGATGACGAAAATGAGGTCTAAAAGAAAATCCAAGATGGCGGCCGGAAAAATTTCCAAGATATGCTTCATGGGTGTCGTGTCCATGGTTTTCGGGGGTGCCATCTTGGATTTTCTTTTAGACCTCATTTTCGTCATCAGCACCCTCGAAAACCATGGACACGACACCCATGAAGCATATCTTGGAAAATTTTCCGGCCGCCATCTTGGATTTTCATTTTGACACCATTTTCGTCATCAGCACCCCCGAAAACCATGGACACGACACCCATGAAGCATATCTTGGAAAATTTTCCGGCCGCCATCTTGGATTTTCATTTTGACCTCATTTTCGTCTTCAGCACCCCTGAAAACCATGGACACGACACCCATGAAGCATATCTTGGAAAATTTTCCGGCCGCCATCTTGGATTTTCTTTTAGGCCTCATTTTCGTCATCAGCACCCCCGAAAACCATGGACACGACACCCATGAAGCTTATCTTGGAAAATTTTCCGGCCGCCATCTTGGATTTTCTTTTAGGCCTCATTTTCGTCATCAGCACCCCCGAAAACCATGGACACGACACCCATGAAGCATATCTTGGAAATTTTTCCGGCCGCCATCTTGGATTTTCTTTTAGACCTCATTTTCGTCATCAGCACCCTCAAAAACCATGGACACGACACCCATGAAGCATATCTTGGAAAATTTTCCGGCCGCCATCTTGGATTTTCATTTTGACCTCATTTTCGTCATCAGCAACCCCGAAAACCATGGACACGACACCCATGAAGCATATCTTGGAAAATTTTCCGGCCGCCATCTTGGATTTTCATTTTGACCTCATTTTCGTCATCAGCACCCCCGAAAACCATGGACACGACACCCATGAAGCATATCTTGGAAAATTTTCCGGCCGCCATCTTGGATTTTCATTTTGACCTCATTTTCGTCATCAGCACGGCCGAAAACCATGGACACGACACCCATGAAGCATATCTTAGAAATTTTTCCGGCCGCCATCTTGGATTTTCTTTTAGACCTCATTTTCGTCATCAGCACCCTCGAAAACCATGGACACGACACCCATGAAGCATATCTTGGAAAATTTTCCGGCCGCCATCTTGGATTTTCATTTTGACACCATTTTCGTCATCAGCACCCCCGAAAACCATGGACACGACACCCATGAAGCATATCTTGGAAAATTTTCCGGCCGCCATCTTGGATTTTCTTTTAGACTTCATTTTCGTCATCAGCACCCTCGAAAACCATGGACACGACACCCATGACGCATATTTTGTAAAAAAAGTAACGGAACCCTAATTCAAGAATTTTGCCTATTGTCCTTTATAAAAATATACTTCGCGCATATTTCGCGGAAGTATCTATCGCGCAAGTATAGGCGCGCATATGTCTATCGCGGAAGTGTCTTTCGCGCAAGTGGCCAGCGCGCAAAGGGAGTCGCGGAAGTGTCTTGGCGCGGAAATGTCCATTCGCGCAAGTGTCTGTTCGCGGAAAGGTCTAGGCGCGCAAACGTCCATTCGCGCATGTGTCTTGGCGCGCAAAGGGACTCGCGCAAATGTCTGGCGCGGAAATGTCTTTCGCGCATATGTCCTGATACCGGCCACGTTAGGACTTGCTTTTACCTGCGTATTATTTTGCAGGAAACTGTCCCAAATTTTTGGGCTCGAAACCAAAAGATTTAACAATTTCACTGCGAAGTCTATAGACTGTATATCCAATGAGCATACTACCCGTCGTCGAATTCATCAGTGCGAAGGTTAAGTAACGAGACTCTTACGCCCAAACACCTGGTAGCTGAGTTCGCAACCACGCTACATGGGAGGAATCATTGGGCAAATTTGAAACATTTTTATCGTGGATAATTCTCTAGGTATGTGTGTAAGACATTATTTTCTAACCAATAAAAATTAACAACAACAAAAAATTACTATATTAATTGCCTCGTTGGGCTAGCCTAGTAGCAAAATGTTATTGGATTTCAGGAATTTCTCACTTCTAAGTATCAGCTTTGGAGTCTGGATTTGTGCCCCAGCCGGGCATAGCAAAAGCTCGCCCCTAATACATGGAACTTAAACATAACTGGTAAAACGTGGGTGTACTAATGGGTGCACCTCTGCCTAATCCTTCGAGGATTGCAGGCGTGATGTTATGTTCCGTAATAAAAATTACTCATAAAATCTGATGCTCTTCATTTTACATATCACTCTTTATTCTTGTAACTTGAACCACATCTTTTTATTGTAAGAAACGCGGTGGCGACCAGGAATTACGTAATTACAGCTAGAAAGCCACAATAAATACAAAAATAACACAAATCTTTGACGGTAAAAAATATGAGAAAAAAAAACTCTTTCCATTTGCAGTGAGAACTGAAGAAGTACTTGGGTATCAGTAAATCTATGAAGTATCATAGATTTTCTGATACCTAAGTATTAAGATCATGTCGTTGATTGATTTTCATCAATTAATGTAATCAAGACATAATCTATCATTTATTTATTATCTAGCGACCCGTCCTGGTCTAGCATGGGTGTAATGTAGATACAGTTTTTTCTAGGAATAAGTATAGCCTATGTTACTCAGGAATAATATAGCATTCTAATGGTGCAATTTTTGAATTCGGTTAAGTAGTTTTTGAGCTAATTCATTACAAACCTACAGAGCTTTACCTCATTGGTCTAGTGGACGCAAGGAACGACTGCTGAACATGAGGTCTTCGTTTTGATTCCCAGGTCGGGCAAAGTGTTATTGGGTTTTTCCACCAGGAATTTTTCGGTAGCAGTCTGGATTTGTTCCCGGTTGATGGCAATAGGCTCGCCCAACTGGCGAAATGTGGACCCTTCGGGGATTATAGGCGTGATGTTATGTCTTTATAATATCGATAATGTAGACATACATGTCTACATGTCCACCAAATCTCACACAATTTACAAATTTATTTTTTTCATAATAAATCGAAACGCGATGCATTCCTTTAATTTATGCAAATGGCGCCGACTTCGCGGCAAACAATAAAAACTAATCTACGTACAAAATGAGTTTTTGCGTCAACCTATAATTCTTCCCTTCTCTTACCTCTGTAGTATAATTCTTTTACCCTGTCCCATTACATCGTAGGTAATTACCAACTGAGTTATATAAAACACTAGCTTCGGCACGCGTCGTCGTTTGCGTTTTTTTTTTCCGAAGTTATGCCTTTGGTTACTGCTCTGCTCTTGGGTCGTGGCGTGATGTTATGTTCCTTGTTCTATTCCTCATGAATCTGGCTATCATCTTCTTAATATATAAAACAAATCCGGGTTTGTTCGAGCACTTAAAACTCTAAAACGGCTAGGCCGAAATTCACGAAAAACTAAAATAAATAAATGAACATTTTCCCTTGATTTTGTCATACAAATGGGTTTGGAACTGTCAAACATTTGTCGCAGACGAAGTCGCAGGCAAAAGCTACTCGCCGGGGTTGCGGGACGTCTTAACAGGATATCGTGGTCTCGGAACGAAGGGCAACAGAAGGAACAGGGTGGTTTTTTAGTAAGTAAAAGTCAGCTCCACCCAGGGCGGAAGGACTCATTTGATGATTTTTACCACCTTAAAAAAAAGAAAAAATAAGGCTAAAGCTAGTCTAAGCATAAAATAAAATTCGATCGGACAGGTAATAATTGTACAGATGCATTTAAACAAACAAACAAAAATCCCTTCAGCCTATTATATTAGTATAGATCACAAATCTTGTCTTTAGCTTCTTTAGTACGTTTTTATTGCGAAATCAGAGTTTTATTGTAGATGTTACGCCATTTTAGATGCGTGTACGCCCATAGACAAATTGTATGGGCGTTTAAAAGCGCTTTTAGGGGATAATCGATTTGGGTCTGTTGTAGCGTTTCTTTCTTTGTTACCTTTTCGAAAGGACTGGGCTTTTTGGTAACCGGTTCAGTTATATTAAAAGCAGGCCAATTTAAACTCTGTTAGGGTTTATTTTTTAATAGTACACTTTTATCAGAAGAATAGCAACCGGCTTCTCGAAAGAAAAATTATTGTGATGAATTGTTTAGCGTACGTTAGATGCTGTGATTGGTTGTTGAATTACTTTACATTTTATTTTAGGTACATCGTTTATACTTTCGTATGGAATGAATTGTCAACTTATTATGAAACATAAAATATATTTTTAAAACAGTATGTATGGAGTTTTTTGCCAATTCTTCTCCATACGAAAGTACCTTTTAGGATGGGCAACAAGATTTTTTTTCTATCTTTTGAAAATGACGTTCAAAAGACGTTTAAAGTCAAATTGAAAGAAATAATTTGACTCTGACTTTGACCTTAAACAGTAGTCAAAGACGTAATATTACGTCGGTGAAAAAAATACCGCGCGAACGAAATCGCGGGCAGAAGCTATTATAGTAATAAGATTCTGACCCCTCAAAAAAGGAAAACATCAAGCAAAGTTCTTACAAAGCAAAAATAAAAAGTACCAGGCTATCATAGCATTAATAGGAGCACTTGTAAACACTTTCACATTCCCACTCTAGGGGGAGTTTCGACGCCGTTCAAAGCGTTCTAAAAGCTAAAATATCTACTTTATCTCAGCCGGCAGTCAGCAATTAAGTTCGTAAATTATCTTCTACAATAACAATAAATGTTTACAGTTATTTGTGTATTTAATTATTGCGGTTTTGCTGTACGTTTCGTCTTCGTTACAATTTGCTTATCTGCAAGTCTATTCTGTAAGAATCTCCGTCGGTGATTCGGGTGAAATGAGTTTAAACCTTTAAGTTGTGATCTCCTAGTACCATCAAGTCGATTCTATATAAATTTCGTAGGAGAATTGAGATGAAATGAGTTCAAGGTGAGCTGTCAGTTACGAGCCAGCTCACCTCAAGCTCACTTTACCTGCTTCGCGACTGCCTCGTTGGCCTAGTAGTCGCCAAGCGGGACTGTTGAGCATGAGGTCATGGGTTCGATTCCCAGGTCAGGCAGTGTTATTGGGTTTCTCCATCAGAAATTTAATAGTAGCAGCCTCGGAGTCTGAATTTGTTGCTGTTGATGGCAACAGGCTCGCCCCCTTTTTCATGGGACTTAAACATAACTGGTGAAATGTGCCTCTGCCTCCACTTCGGGGTTTAAAGGCGTGATGTTATATTATGCGTTTAATACCTGTGCTAGGTATTGACAGGTCACCCCAAGTTCACTTTATCTAAATTCAATAAGGGACAATTTTGCAGGACACCGCTGCAACACGACCTACCAATTGAATATAATTAACACAGCTGACATAAAACCATTCAACACTGCGCAAACACCAAAGTAATTTAGTATTAAAGCAATGAACAAAACAGATTTAATTAACATTGGTGCCAATGCGATTGTTGTAACTGAATTGAGAATTTATTTGCATTTGACACGATGGAGTGGGTCCCTGTTCAATATTTATATACGCTGAGTGATCTGCCTGCGAAAATTCTGTTTGTATAAATATGAATTAGGTGGAGGGTGATAATCAAAATGCTTTTTTTCCATTTCTGGGTCAGAAATTATCGTTTTTTTTTTCGGAATGGTATTTCGCTCATCCTCGGCTGCTTATGCGGGCTATCCTGTGGTGACTTAAAGAAAATTAAGCCTCCAGCCAGGGCTTAAAAAACTTATAAACTAAGCGAGATTATCGAAAAAAAAAATAGTTTCATTTTAAATATTTGTGTGTTTTTAAGTTTATCTTTGTTATAACAGATGTTGATGGAGAAAACATTGTCTGGAATTACCAATACGCCTTAAGCAAGCGTGGTGTACAGTGCTCGTGCCTTCTCTGTATAAGAAGAGGCCTTTGTCTTGCAGAGAAACAATGCGAGGCGAGGCTGATATGTTTTTTTAATGTTTAACAAAAATTAAATTAAATAATTACAGTTAGCATATATTCCAGGTATAATTTCCACAGGTTAGATTATAATTTTGAGTTCTTGATCTTGCTATGAACAGCTTATACAACGAGGTTTCTGGAGAAGCACCTATATTTTGCCCCTTGGAAGTAAAAGGTATTCAAAACAACGCGTACACATACCTTCCTAGCTACAAATACGTAAATACCTCAATTTATTTTCAATTAATTTTATTATCAAACAACAACCAAGTACCAACAGAAAACGTAATAATATTTCTTTTTAAACTTCAGACCTAAAAAGTACTCATAAATCTTGAGAAAATTAATTCGATTTTAATTTTATTTCTTTCGGTCTCCCAAAGCGGCGAAAATTTACATTACTAAAAGATTTAATCAATCATTTTACGAGTTATAGTAATTTATGTTTCTACGGATCGTCGGTTCCGAACACTGGTAGTCAATTTATGGCATTTCTCAGTGTCTATTTATTATTTAACGTCTTTTTATTATTTATTTATTATTTCTTTAATTTTATGATTTTATAATCAGACAGCCGATTTCACTAATTAAAAACGAACAAACTTAAACTTTTTGACTAACTTATCAACTTCTTGACAACACAAAAGTGCTATGACTTTAATCCTAACTAATATTATAAATGTGAAAGTAAGTTTATTTGTTACCATTTTACGCCTAAGCCACTGAACCGATCATCCTGAAATTTTGTATATACGTTGCCAGGTGTACAGAAACGAACATAGGGTACCTTTAATCGCGAAAAATAATACTGTTCCCGAGGGAAATCACAATAACGTTCTTATAATGATAGATGGCGCCACATGTCTTTCGAATCATGATCGAATTTTCATTATAATTTGCGAGCGAAGCCCCGGGTGAAAGCTAGTATTATATAAAAGGCGGTCAAATAATATATCGGTTTACATTGAAAGAATTGTATTTTAAGAATATATCTTAAATATAAATGGCAAATAGTGTGGGATGTAAGGAGTTTGAAAGTAAAAAACAATCGTTAATTTACTAATTATTTTTATTTCCAAAAAAAAAACGCCACCGTTTATGAAAATAAAACAAAAAACCTCTATCTGCCATCTTTTTTCAAAATTCAATTCCACTTCCTTCCTTCCTTCCTTTCATTCATCACTCTCTCGCCCAATTGTCTTTACATTCCGTTCTATCCTACAATAGTTTACATTGTTTTGTGTTTATCGTGAGTCTAATAACTCTTTTTTAACACAATGCAAGTATTTAAAATTATAACACAATTAACTGTCCAATATTCACGACGTCTTCATTTTTTTCTCCTCATCAAATTCGCCGAACCCAACTGCTTTGGCAGTCGCTGATCTTTTCTGGACATCGTATCGGACATTCACTTTGTATACCTTCGTCTCTCTCTTCGATAGAAGGTAGCGACTGAGGAGTCTTGGTACTTCAGAATAAATGTACTGCAAAAGAGGCCGGAGTAAGTTTAGACCACACGAGGGACCGTTATTAAAATCTATTGATATTGAAGTACGAGCTGCCCACGGCATGGTGCGTGTTTATTTTCGCCTGCGATAAGTTATGTCTTTGGTTACTGCTTGTCTCCCGTGGTGTCGTAGCGTGATGTTATACAGCATAAACTATTCCTCATAAGTCTGGCTATCATATATGTACTGTCAACAAAAGAAATATGTATCCAGGGTCGTAAAATGTCCTGGCGCAGGGGAGGTCGCACGAGGCGGCGGCCGACGTCATGACACGCGGGGTTGCGATAGTCGTAGAGAGGATCCGGCAATTGGGACTCGAGGTGGCTTTGCACAAGTCCGAGGTCATGTGCTTTCATGGGCCTCGGAACGCGCCACCGTTGGGATCCCAAATCACGGTGGGAGGGGTTCACATCGGCGTCGGGTCAACGATGAAGTACCTGGGACTCGTCCTCGACAGCCGGTGGAACTTCGTTGAGCATTTCCGACGTTTGGCTCCCAAGTTGGAACGGGCTGGGGCCGCCTTCAAGCGGCTCTTACCCAACCTGAGGGGTCCAAACGCCTCCTGCCGGAGGCTCTACGCGGGGGTCGTGCGGTCGATGGCCCTTTACGGGGCCCCGGTGTGGGCGCGGGGGTTGAGGCGACGTGCCGCCCACTACCTAAACGCGTCCCAACGGGTGATCGCCATAAGGGTCATCCGAGGATACCGCACGATCTCCGGTGAGGCGGCGAGCCTCCTTGCCGGATTGCCGCCGTGGGATCTGGAGGCGCTGGTCCTCGCGCGCCTGCACGAGTGGCGCGTGGAGGTACTAGGCCGGGGGGAAACTCCGCTGCCGCGGCAAATCGCCGCTCAGCGGACAGACCTCCGGCTTGATCTCATGGCGACATGGAGAGAGCGACTGTCGCAACCCCGTGCAGGGCACGCCTCTATCGAGGCGGTAAGTCCCCTCTTTGAGGAGTGGCTTGAGCGGCGCCACGGCGCCCTCACCTTCCGCCTGACGCAGGTCCTCACCGGGCACGGATGTTTCGGGAGGTTCCTGCACATCATCGGGCGGGAGGAAACGCCCGGGTGTCACCACTGTGAGGATCGCCCCGAGGACACGGTGGAGCATACCGTGGCGGTGTGCCCCGCTTGGGCGGAGCACCGCGACGTCCTCGTGGCGGCTATCGGCGGCGGCGAACTCTCGCGTTCGGCCCTGGTGCAAGCCATGGTCCGGAGCGAGAGGGAATGGGATGCAGTCGCCTCCTTCTGCGAAGCAGTAATGCTAGCGAAGGAGGAGGCGGGCCGCGTGAGGGAAAGAACCACCTCACGCCCCAGCCGCCGCGGGAGACGCTCCGGGCGTCGGGAGTCGCGAGACGACTCCCGGCCACCGTAGACGCGGGTCTGTGGGCGGTGAGCAATGGGTAGCTCACCGTCCGTTCGTTGATAACGACAGACCGTGTCGACGGCGCGTTCGTGTTCCACGCGCGCCTCAAAGAGATGTCAGCAATAATTGAAGGGGCCACTAAGGGCCGATGCCTGCCGGGGCTGCGGGTTGTTCGAAAGAGATACCGCGCCCCCGGAACGCAAAGGGCACAAGAAGGAACATGGATGGGTTTTAGTCAGTAAAAGTCTGACACTCCCTCCCGCCCCGCCCAGGGCGGGGGAAGTCATTTGATGATTTCCCATCGGTAAAAAAAAAAAAAAAAAAAGGGTCGTAAAATACAACGTGTAACGAAAATTGTGTATACATACCAACAGCAAGGCTTCTTTGGATGATAATAAACGATATGGCAAGGATTTTTTAATCCTATGTCAACATATTCGGAAATTATGATCAACAAAGAACACCGCCTGCAGTAGGCTACTATGCGGTACTAGGCGCGCAGAATTACGGAAGAGATTTATCGTGATATTAGGCAAGTAACGTGGAAAGTTTTTGACCTATGTAGTGCGGTTTGACACGTTTGTTATGATTTGAATTTAAGAAACATATGAAACCGAGAATTTGGTGTCAATTTTTAGAGTATTTTATATTGAGCCGAAACCCTTGCCATATCGTTAGTTATCATCCAAAGAAGCCTTACTGTTTGTATGTATATACCCTTTCCGTTATACGTTGTATAATTGAAGTTTTCTGTATTATATAGTAAATTTTTAATAGTTGGTATAATCTTAATTGAAACTGATTTGTAGTAGAAGATAATTAAAATTATAAAATTAAACTGATTTAATGGTATATCAGAATACTATACTGAAAATTGACTGAACATAATGTTTTGCGGCGATTATATTTTACTATACAGTACAGATGGATGTGATTTCTTAAAACCCTTCTAAAAAGAAACTCTCCTAAGTTTTTTTAATTTCATAACATTCAAGTTTACTTACATATCTTGAATCAAATTGCTTCCTTAGTTGTCTCACTGAGAAATCACGCGGTCCCCATTTTGGTACTGGACGTAACAAGGACCTCCAGGGCTGGAATTACCAAACATACCTACTTTAAAATCACGTTCTGTGTCATAATTATTAATAAAACTGACAGGTGACAAAAACAAGTGACAAACGACAATACGACTACTTCTTAAGTTTATTTAATTGATTCATGGTTTAAACAGCACCAGTTTGTTGAAATATGTATGTATTTTATTTTTGCCTTAATGTCGCATAGATATATTAAATATCTAAATAAATATCTTGGGACAACTCACACACGGCTATCTGATCCCAAGCTAAGCAGAGCTTGTGTTATGGTAACCAAACAACTGATATACATACCTATATAATTTATACATACATATTATAGATAAATCACACCCAGACACAGAACTAACAATTATGCTCATCACACAAAGTTTGTCCTGGTTGGGAATCGAACCCACAACCTCCGGCTTAGCAGTCAGGGCCACTAACCACTAGACCAACAGGCCCGTCAAATTAAAACTTGGACACGCACAATGTTCTCCTAAACTTCACGTTAAGCTTGAATAGTAACCGTGGCCTCAGAACGCAAAGTGCAACGAAAGGAATAGGGTGGATTTTTAGTCAGTAAAAGTCTGACAGTCCCTTCCGCTCCGTCCAGGGCGGAAGGACTCATTTGGTGATTTTTACCACCCCAAAAAAAAAGAGTGAACAGTTAATCAAAATTTAAGAAGAACTGCCACGTTTGTCCAAAAAAAATGCCACTGTAATACCGCTCTTATAATACTAATTTCCAATTAATTCATACAGTTTAACTGTAGACAAAATGGATAAAAACAATCATAATAAATCATAAAGATTTAAATGATTAGATGAGCCCTACCGTACCTACCTACCTCTAATTCTGTTTATTTTTTTTTATCATGTGAGCTCAATTTTCTTAGTTTCACTTTTGCGTGTAACAAAAGTACGGTGAAGGCACATCTAACGATTTAAATCTTTGTATAATTACTAGTCCGCGTATGATGAGAAATTTGATTGTAACAAAGAACATCCCTGCTACAATGGGTATCAACATTAATGCCCACGACCAGACGTAATGGCTATTTTCTTTCCCAACAGGTTCAGACTCCATTACCACCCAGAGAGAGTTGAACATGACGTAAATCTTGAACTGTAACATAGAAATTACAAATTAGTTATAAAACCAGCTATTGCTCGCGGCTTCGCCCGAGTAAGAAGTAACTTTTTGTTAAATAAGTTGAACTTTTATCCCAAAGGAACACATTTCTGGGTTAAAAAGTATATTATGTGGTAATCCGGGAAATGGTCTATCTATGTGTCAATTTTCATCCAAATCTGTTCAACGGTTTAAGCGTGATTGAGTAACAAACATCCAAAAAATCTAAATGTCTTCACAATCTTTCGCATTCATAATATTAATAGGAAAGTATGTTCATGAGGCCAATGATAGAGCTGTACAGGTTGCTCAATATTGGTCGGACAAAATTTTAGTCAATCGACACGAGAAGAAGAAGAAATATGCTTATAAAATAATCTTACCACTATTATAAATGCTAAAGTTTAAATGGATGGATCGCGACTTTGTCCGCGTCAAAGTTGATAATATAATATGCCACGGGAACCGTACATTTTTCTAGGATAAAAGTAACCTATATGCTCTTCCAGATTATAGTCTATCTCTGTGCCGAATTTCATACAGATCCGTTCGGTATTTCTGGCGCAATTGAGTAACACACATCTAGCCAAACTTTCGCTTTTATAATAAGTAGTAAAATTTTCATTGTACTCTTTTGCTAAATGAGCTAATGAGAACATCAATTAACTTACAAGATAATAAATAGGCACAAATCGTATGCTCAAAATTTTCAACCGTGTGGGCGGTACGCCGTAATGGAATGTATAGTCATCCACAAGTCTTCCCAGCGGGTACCATAGATACAGGAACACTATCTCCGCCAATGTCGCTATCCCTTTGCCATAAACCCAAAGAATAGCTCGAGTCTGTGAACAAAAACTGACAGATAATCATATTTCAATTTGTTTTTATCGATCAATGTTTTATTTATTCAACTTTATGCCCACGTAAAAATACTTTGTAGAAAGGCGGACTTAATGCCTTAGGCATTTTCTAGCAGTCTACCTTAGGCTGATGCAGAAAGAAAACATAGTAGGTGCGGAAAATTACTTTCGGTTATCGTGCTCACTAAAACAGCAGCTCTCCGACACAGCACAGCGCGTCGCTCGTGATCCGTCACCTTTTTATCTTATCATTATAAAATGTATTTTAACACACACGATTTAAAGCACTAACTTAAATGACAAATGGTTAATGCTGTTATATTGAGCGAAGACGTAAACATTCCGCTTAGTGTATCTTTTTGAACCAGTTACGGTTCCATACTTACATTAATCGAAGTACCAAGTTTAACAAGGGGTATCGTATTACCCAGTTTGTCAGTCAATGGGTTGTGGAAGTCAGATAGGCAGTCACTCCATGTAAGATACAATCCAGCTACTTTCGGCTAGACTGGAAGCCGACCATAACATAATTGGGAAAAGGCTAAGCATATGATGACTTACATTGATCGATGTAGTACAGTGGAATAGTATTCCGACAATAGTTGATACTACGGTGACCTTCCACCGTTTCAATCGTGGCCACTCATATACTATCGTTTCAGTTATACATAGATTTGTTACTACCTGTAAAATGGGTAAACTTTCAAGCATGTACGCGACATTATCATCCCGTAAGCCGAACTGGGGGCTTACCGCTATATCTTAAAACAATAACATAACATAACATCACGCCTGTAATCCCCGAAGGGTTAGGCAGAGATGTGCCCATTAGTACACCCACATTTCGTTGGTCTAGTAGTCGCAAGCGCGTTTGCTGTGCATGAGGTCTTGGGTTCGATTCCCAGGTCGGGCAAAGTGTTATTGGGTTTTCCCATCAGAAATTTCTCAGTAGCAGGCTCGAAGTCTGGATTTGTGCTCGGTTGATGGCAATAGGCTCGCCCCCTATTACATGGGACTAAAAACATAACTGGCGAAATGTGGGTGTTCTTTAAACAATATTATTTTAATATTACATTGTAATTTCTGTTGCTGGATTTTCAACTCTCGGAACTGAACTGAGCGTTGGAAATCCAACGGTGCGGAAGGCAAAGTAATGTTAAAATAATATTGTTATAAGCGATGGGGTTAGGCTCCCTGGTACTACATGGGCATTTGACATGATTTTCGTCTTTTCCATGTTAAATAAAAGAAAAACTATTCCGCTTTAAAAAAATCATTCAGATATTTAAGTACATGGTGCGCTTATTGTCCACAATAGGCGATAAACTTAGACGTATTAGTCAAAGAAGATAATAATAACTTACAAGAATCAACGATTCACACAGCATATTGAATACAGTATACAGTACACTAAATATATCGCCCAAGTAGAATTCCTGCCAAAACATGGGCCATAGGTAGAACCAAGACTTTTCATCTGAAAGTTAACGTTCGATTAGCGTTGATGTTTCAATAGTCACATAACTTTTATCTGAAGATTAGCTTTTGATAGCGACTTCGTGTCTCATAAATATTCTCAACCAACTTTTTTAAACCAATACGTCCTACCTATGTACCTATATTTAGGAAGTTGAATTTATACTTCATGTCCCACGTAATGAGACTCAATTGATTATCTATTGTTCTATCATACCGGTAAAGCCCCCTCTACACGTCTGCAGATGCGTCCGCGGACGCCCGCAAATGCATCCGCAGATGGATCACCACGAGCTGTCCACACGTCTGCCGGTCGATCAATCTAGGTTCATTCTCGACAAACGCAACACGCATGTTTAAAAATGGAAATTAAACAGTTTTCAGCTTGATATAGCTCAATAAACTTAAAAGTTTCAACAAGAATTAAACCGCAAGAAACACGCGTGCCCTCTCAATCGCAACTCCGATTAAACTAATGCGTCCGTTAGACGTGAGGACAGACGCCGGACGTCCGCGCCGAAACCCTTTGATCTGTGTCACAAAAACCGACAACAATCGGATTCGAGGCGGACGCGTCTGCATGCGTCTGCGGGCGTTAAATACCTACAACAGATGCACAAATCACCTCCTCTATACGTCTGCGGACGCATCTGCAGACGTGTAGAGGAGGCTTATGACAGCCGGGCTTTGAGTGGTTAAAATCGGTTCATTCATTTCGAATAATAAGGACTAAAAGTTTGTATGATATGCTGTATGGCATAAACGGTCTCAACTTGTAAATACTTACTGAATCCAATATTAGGCATCTCAGTATGGACCATCGCCTCACAATAAATCTTGACCCGTACACTTAATACACCTCTAAATATGTATATCAATGCATTAGATATTACCATTGTCGCACTGTCTGTTGTAGGAACAATCTGTAAAATATCGGATATAAAAATACAAAGTTTTATATTATTTTCGTAGTTCATTTTTTTCCGCCCTTATTTAGGAACCTTTTGGTATTCAAGATATTGAAAGTTTTTACTTTTTGTTCATTGGAATGTAACTGTAACTCATCAAAAATAATCATCAGCTATTTGCCAGTGAAAGTCCCGTCAAAATTGGTTCAGACGTTTAGGAGAACAGCCGGAACAAACAGACAGGCAAACGAGACAAATATTTTAAACATTATTTTTGGGTTATATGCCATGATTGTAAATTTTAAACTCCATTTATGAATGATACCTCTTGAGTGCTCCTAGATGTCAGAACATGTATTACTGGAGGCGCAGTAACAGATTCTGCAAGCATCGCGAGATCAGTGGCCTGCGAAAAAAGAAGATGTAATTTTGTTTTATGAAATAAAACCTTTTACATTTACTTACTTAATAAAAACTATTTAGCTTTATTATATTAAGTACACATATACATACATACATAAACTCACGCATTTTTTCCATGGGGGTAGGCAGAAACTACAGAACGCCACCTGCTACGATCCTTACATACTCCTTTGACTCAGACACAAGACACTAAAGTGTCTACGTTTAATCTACGTTTGTGCAGTACTTCAATATTATTACTCACCCAAAGTGACGAATCCTCAGATCCTACTTCCCATTTCGTTCTTAACTGTTCTGATCTCTTTACCACTAGCCCTGGGTCTATGTTCTGGTAATGCGCAAACGTCAAGTATCCCAAAGCACAGAGGTCGACAATATTGATTCCCCATTGGCTATAGTGAATAGTCTGCAAATAAACGTTTAACTTAGTCATCACTGACATATGTAAAGCAAAACTTCATGAGGAAACCTGGACTTAAAATTAATGTAAGGTAATCTAAATCCGCCTTTAGCAAGAGTGGTCAATGCTCGTGCCTTCTCTGTCTGAGAAGAGGCCTCTGTCCTGCAGTGGGACAATAATAGGTTGGTATTATTTTTATTCAAATAATTATATTTAGCTAGCTTTTACCTGCGACTTCATCTACGTTAACTTCGGTTATCGCGGACGCAAACGAAGTAAAACTTATCCATGTTCTTCCTAATGACCTTTGCGTTTCAGAGCCACGGTTACTCTTTCGAACAAACTCCTCAAACCTAACAGTATCTCTTAATAATAAAATAAATACCTTCCAAAAATATCTCTTTCGAGCGTGCGTTTGTAGAATTTGCACAAAGCCCCAGATGAGAAGGAAAATTGTGATGTTCCAGCTATTGGCAATATGATCTATTTCTTTTCTGAAACAAAATGCAATTTAAATACCTATTACAGGGTAATCTTATTTACGATTTTATTTTATTTTTAATTTAATTTTATTTTAATTTTTTTAAATAGATTTTTAATACTCAATCACGTCGGTATCTACTGCTAAATGAATCTGAATGCAATTTGACACAGAGATAGATCATAATCTGAAATAGCACATAGGCTACTTTTTATCCCAGAAAAACATTCGGTTCACGTGGAATAATACATTAACTTTAACTACTAAACTAAAAAATAATATTTTTTTATGCTAAAACTGTAATTGTACTAATCATTATGAATAACTTTTACTATCGGACCAACCTTGAAATCTGATTATCTGAATGTTTGTCTGTCGGAAATGTGCTGTTTTTTTAAGGATTTCAAGATTGGTCCCATAGTAAAAGTTGTTCATAATGATGACTATCACCCCCCCCCCCCCCCCTTTCAGGTTTTTGGTAAAATTCCAATGACTCTGTATAAAGACTACATAGATGTTTATTTTTTTGTTTGAAAGTTAGTCTCAAGCAAATTAATAATAGGCAGTAAATACCTGTAGTGCACCACTTGGGATACTTGAAAATATTGGCCAGTATCCGCATGAACGTAATAAGCTCCATCGATCTGGTGCGACTTATTAACAAACATCGAAGCAAACTCCTGTATCTCATAGCAGAAAATGGTCTTATTGGATTTCACATCAAAATAGTTAACAGTTTTACATCTGTAATAATAATTTCAATGTCAAAGACAAAGCATTTATTTCAATTAGACCATTTACGGGGCACTTTCGAATTGCCAAAGAGTCGGTCGGTGAGTCAAAAAGGTGATGTTAGTTGCACGTTCCGCCTTTATGGGGAAGAACATGATCGATTCCGAGCAAGTATAGACGTGACTTTTCTAATTTCATCTGTATACTTTTCAAATTTAACTTAGATGTCGCTGACATCAGTAAAGAAAAAACATTGGGAGGAAACTGCCTCGTTGGTCTAGTGGTCGAAAGCGCGACTGCTGTGCATGAGGTCTTGGGTTCGATTCCCAGGTCGGACAAAGTGTTATTGGGTTTTTCCATCAGGAATTTCTCAGTAGCAGCCTCGTAGTCTGGATTAGTGCCCGGTTGATGGCAATAGGCTCGCCCCCTATTACATGGGACTAAAAACATTACTGGCGAAATGTGGGTGTACTAATGGGTACACCTCTGCCTAACCCTTCGGGGATTACAGGCGTGATTTATGTATGTATTGGGAGCAAACCTGGACCTATATTAATATATGTCTTAAATGTCATCAGTATTCTCTCCTTCTCTTTATGAGAAGATGCCTCTCTCTCTTTCTTAGATTATCTTTGACATCGGTATACATTCCTTGAAAGGAAATTTACTAAAGCTTTGTTAGTACTTATTCTACTTATCATAAAAATAATATAGAAATTGTATTGCATACCTGTTCCATGGATTTTTTGCAATGATTCCATAAGAGGTGTAATGAAACATTACAATCATTAAATCCACACATGAAATTACTTCGAGAAATCCAACCATAACAAACAAATATTTTATACCTAAAAAGAAAACCTTACTATAGAAAATCTGTCATTAAATACTGGCAGTATGAAGGTCTCCACTCACTATAACATATTACTCTGGCACAATAAATAATGTACCAATCAACAATTTAAGGCTTTAAATCGAGTGCATTAAAGTAAATTTTATGATGATAACATCAAAAAGATGACGGCTTGCTGGCAATTCCGGCAAGCATAGCTATCCTGATGGATCGACCTGTGTGGCTGTTATTACATAGTCACGAGCACCACTGCTGGTGCTGTTATAGTACTAAATAATAATAGTATCTTATTATACATACATACATTAACTCACGCCTTTTTCCCATAGGGGTAGGCAGAAACTACAGAACGCCACCTGCTACGATCCTTACATACTCCTTTTTCCTCATCTACGTTCATACATCTCGTCATACAAGCACGCCGGTTACGAGTACTCCGCACCTGACCCTTCTGAAGGACCTCACCAATAAGGTCGGTGTCCTCCCGGCGCTGCCACTCACCTCTGCCATATAAATACCTTTTGTCAATCGTCTTACGCTCATCCTCTCAACATGACCGAACCATCTTCAATAATAAATATCTATCTTATTATAATAAATAATAAACGTACCACAACAAAAAGGGACCATTTTACTGATAAACATATGCTCTTCCGGTGCGTAAGCGGCAAAGAAATAGTGAACAAATCCATGAGGCAAGCTTTTAAACAGCACGTTGAAAAAGTAAAACCAAAGAAAACTGAAAAAAAAATACAATAGATTTCTATAACAAAGCTTTGTTGTGTAAAAACGAATTAAATATAATAATTATAATAAAACTATTACATTACTGTCCAGTAATAACGATTCAATAACCTACATTCAAAACTCATGCTTACAATAAAAATAATAAATTTTATTCGGCGTCAAATATCTTCAAAGATGAAAGCAATTTTGACGTAAGTTAGTTATTTTTGGTAAAACCCAACAGTTCAGAAATACACTTCAAAAAACGTGCACGAAGGCATGAAATCTACGACGCTCGTTTTCAGCGTAAGCCGGACACAAGGATCCTTTTTGAAGAGCTCTTTATACTACTAGAAAATATATTGGTATTGCATTGCATGAGCTACGCGTCATCATCTGCCTAGCCTTTTCCCAATTATGTTGGGGTCGGCTTCCAGTCTAACCGGATGTAGCTAAATACCAGTATTTTACATGGTGCGACTGCCTATCTGAACTCCATAACCCAGTAACTGGGTAATCGCGTATGCTGCTTAGCCTTAAGTATGAACCTGTTAACTGTTTGTTGCTGTGTTGCGACGATTTCTGTTTTGGATTGCGTTGAGGTGAATGCTCTGTAATATGCCAGCCTCTCGCACTTAGTCGATTCGAAGATGGGGCGGACTGATGGCAGCTCTTTCTGGAAAGCATACATAATTATTTTTTTTGACGGGATGGCTGCTGTACTGCGTGTCGCGGTTTCTATTTTCACGCAGGACGAATATTTGTATGACCTACAGATATTTGTAATTTTTAATATTTGATTTTGTGTCGGGTTTGTGTAAACGCACCCACGATACAGTAAAAAATTAACATCACGCCTATAATTTCCGAAGGGTTAGGCAGAGGTGTGCCCATTAGTACACCCACATTTTTCTAGTAATGTTTATAAGTCCCCATGTATGGGGGTGAACCTATTGCTATCAACCGGGCACAAATCCAGGGTAAGGTATGCGATTACGTAGTTACAATAGGGGGAGCAGGAGGGTGGAGGGGGGTGGGGGGGGGGAGTAGTATAGTATATATCATTAATATTATAGTTGTCCTTTTTAAAAACTCGAAAGCAGCGGAATGCCCGCAATTTTATTTACCTGGCGCGTTTCGTTTTACGCATTTTAACAGACGCAACTTTAAAATACGTAAGAATTTTGTGAAATTATGTTTCGTTTCAAGCAAAAGTTAGTGATTTTTCGATTTTTTTGAACTCCGCTCCGGCGGCTAAAATTGCTTGGGGGTGCTTAAGATAAGTCCCCTTGAGCCCCCCACAGTGTCAGAATCCTCAAATTTTAACTACGTAATCGCATACCCAACCCCAAATCCAGACTCCAAGGCTGATAAAATACCAATCGAAAAACCCAATAACACTTTTTTCCCGACCTGGAAATTGAACCTAAGCCCTCATGCTCAGCAGTCGCACTTGTGACCACGAGATCAACGGGGCAGTTAAAGACAAATTAAACTACTTGCCTTCTGATATAAATTCAACTGAAATCTTGGGTCCTCATACTTAATACCAGTACCCACTGATATGAGACTGGAGGTAGTCAAATCTAAACTGTTTTTCATTGTTATAGAATAATGAAACCAATAACATTCAATATTTTAAATTATTGAGTTCCAAGTGTCATATTTTGACAGACCGATGTAGTCATAAACCTTCCATAAACTAAAATGCCATGAAGAGCAAAAAGTTTTTCTATAGAGTATAGTTTTATTTTTGAAAAACTTGGTTAATTGCTTGAAGCCAAGTCGTCGTCGTCGTCGTCGTCGTCTCAAGTCGTCGTTGAGATATTTTTACTGTTTTGTCACTAACTGACAATTGATTTTATTAATTGCCCGCGACTTTGTCCACGACAAAATTCTCCGTACCAACGCTGGACTTCCGTTTCATCCTCTTAAGGGGTGAATTTTGGAAATTACTTTCTTAGCGACCGTCTACTAACCTATCAACTACCTCCCTGCTTAATTTCATCTTTATACTTCAAACCGTTTTCGATATTTCGTGATGAGTGAGTGAATTAGTGACTTTTTGCTTTTATTATATTATTATAAGACTGCTGGCTTAGCGATTGGCTGCACTGCACCGTGTGTCGCGCTTCCGATTCTCGCACAAAACAGATATTTATTTGGCATACATAAAATAGACAGGTTCAAATAGTAACAGACCTGACTTCAATATGATAACCAAACATTTCTAGTGCTTCGATAAATAATCGAACCTTCATCTAAAGTGGTCTCAAGACGATCACAAAACCGACCATTCATACGCCACATAAAATATTAACTCGTTTTGTATGAGTTGATTCAGATGCCGCTACCATGATGCACTGTTTTGTTCAATACGACCTGTAAAAATCAGTACAGCCAGATGATAACACGACACGGCATCATGCCTTGATGGGAGAATGAACCTTTTTTTTTTGTTTTCGGGAGGAAACTTTCAAACGGCTCTCGCTCCTTGGGGAAGTGGAGGGTTTGGGATTCTTACCTGATTTAAACCATCCCGGTGTTCATCCACCAACAGCACATGGAGTGGTTCGTCTCTAATGTGGAAATAGATTCCACATTAGAGACGAAAAACCCTGTGCAGCAACCGCTAGGGCTCATCCCTGGGTAGACTGTAAAGGGGTCTTCTAAGCTTCGCCAATCATGGTAGTAAGTGACCACTGTGCTACTGCCTTCTCTAAAGTCACTTTAGTGGGCAGGCCAGAGTCCCCGGTATGGGCGTCCATAACATTAAAAGGTTGCCGTGGAGGAGAATGAACTTCTTCGGCATCCTGGCAGGTATCTGGACATAATGTAGACTGATAACCTAACAGATGCTTAGTTACGAGTTCCTTATCCTGTTTCAACTGTTCAAAATTGATTCATCCTAAACCCTTAGTAGCGGTTGCACAGTCGCTGGGGACTCGACTGCCTTATTAACGGGCACACTTCATCGCCACGTGATGAGCTGACCCTGATGTAGCATGTAACGCATTTGTTACCGGAATTATTACCTACATAATATGAATGCTGCTCATGATAGAGGATACGTTGAGCAATTGAGAATTGAAACAGAGGGATTAATATTTTCAAATGGGGAATTTATCGTAGTAATCTATTCTCTATTTACATAAGGTTTAATATTTCACATTACATTTAAAATGTGGGGCGTATTTATACTCTGCTCCCCTCCTTCTCTTTAGGGGAATACGGGCGTAAAGTTGTGTTATGTTATCACTGTAATCAAAATAACATTTACGTAAATCGCCCGCACGAGTGACAATGGGAATGACCTCAGCGCCGGGGGAATGATAAAAATGGCGATGACGTTCGCAGTGATTGCGCGAATGTAATAGCCAATTATGGCGTCATGAAATTGTGTTATGCTGTTACTGATTGTTACTTTTTTGTTTTGCGTTTTTGTGATAATTCAATGTATTGATTTTTTACTATGGGTTCAAGATCACAGAGTTACTACCTACTTTATTCTTGGAGAAGTATGACTGCCTCGTTGGTCTAGTGGTCGCAAAGCGACTCTGCTGGGCTTGAGGTCTTGAGTGCGTTTCCAGGTCGGGCAAAGTGAGTTTTTCCGGTACAATTTTCTCAGTAGCAGCCTCGGAGTCTGGATTTGTGCCCGGTTGATGGCAATAGACTCGCCCCCATAACATGGGACTTACACATAACTGGCGAAAAGTGGGTGTACTATGGTTACACCTCTTCCAAACCCTTTGGGGATTACAGGCGTAATGTTATGTATTGAGAAGTATGTCGTAAGGCGCAAGTGCGTGTACCTTAATTAATTTAATTTATTTCATCAAAAGCATTATAAGCTAACAGTACAGGAACCAAAACGCTTATATGATAAAATTATCATAGTACAATAATTGTTAAATGTATGTCAAAAAAAATTGTTAAATTAATTCAAAATCGTTAAAATTACAGTCGTCATTAATAATACAAAAAACACAAACAGTCATATACAATAAAATAGCCATAAAAAATCGTCATAAAGAATTAAAAATCATAAAAAATATATAAGAAATGCCGAATAAATTACATTAAATTGCCAACGACGTAGGTACCAAAATTTGAAGCATATTATATTTATTTATTTACATACACACAATTATAACATCATAACAGTAAATATTATCCAAGCGATGCTGTAAGAAACGTATAAAATATTGTGACTAAAAAAATATATCAAACGAGTATCACACTATTCTCTTTATACTTAAGCTTGAAATGATTTCCGCAGGTTTTGTCCAAAACTATTGACTGACGTAGCTACATACATATAGGAAAGATACACTAAGATTAAAGTCATTAAGACACGGCACCGCGCACCGGTGCGGTAGGCGGTGAAGTGCAGATTATCACACGGTACACCGCACGACGACGGCGCGCAGCTGTTAATCGCCTAAGACTAAGACATCTTAAGACTCTAAGACATCACTCTATATTATCGTGGCTTTAAACATCTTAAACACTTTAGTACTTAAAATAATTAAAAAGTTTCAAATACCAACTGGCAGAATAATAACTCTAAAGCTTCAGAATGCAATTTCACTACATCTTCCCGAGAATGTCGCTGACATCATTCAGTGTTTCACAATTTTCTTATAAGTTCCAGTTGGAAATCTTCAAACGAATTTATGTCACAAAACCATTTTACATTATAAAAGTTCTTAGAGTGGAGAGTGAGAGGAGGATTGCATAACATCCCCTAACAAAAGTTTAATTAGAAATAATTCTGTGGTAATTCTAAATGGGGGCGACATTTCTTATGATCTAAGATCCAGGTATCACCTGACTTACGTCTTTAGGGGATAAATAGAGAAAATCGACATTTTGTTAAAAAACATAATGTGCACTGAGTGTGTATATTCAAAAATCCCGACGGCGGCCATCTTGGATCAATTTTCATCCAACTAAGAACACTCCCGACTAATTCACTTTACAAAAAAAAATAACAAAATCGTTTCATCCGTTCAGGAGTTAAAATACTGCAGACAGAGGCACACACAGACACTTCAAACTTATAACACTCCATCGTTTTGCGTTGCGGGTTAGAAAGGGCCTAGTAAGTACAGTTTTATATTTTTTCAACTACATTACTCCTTTATTTAATCCCAAAATATCAAGCATAACGTAGATGCGTCTACTCTGGGATCTTGAACCATAACTGTTCCGCTAATTTGTTCCCCGTTGTAATGACGTTCTTTCTTTCGTTCTAAATGTTCTTTTTTTGTTTTATTTTAATGGGACATGATTGTGGTATTCCTGGTTTTCCTGCATACGATGCGATAGCACCTTATTCGTTTGCGGTTATGTCATGAGTCAAGTGGTTTTAGCTAGCTGTGACGAAGACAAATTCTGTATATTTTTGAAAAGAGAGATTTTGAAATAAAACGTGTTTGTCAATGACTCTGTTCTTATTTTTACTGCTACTATAATTATACATAACATACATAACATCACGCCTGTAATCCCCGAAGGGTTAGGCAGAGGTGTACATTAGTACACCCACATTTCGCCAGTTATGTTTTTAGTCCCATGTTATAGGGGGCGAGCCTATTGCCATCAACCGGGCACAAATCCAGACTCCGAGGCTGCTACTGAGAAATTTCTGATGGAAAAACCCAATAACACTTTGTCCGACCTGGGAATCGAACCCAAGACCTCATGCACGACAGACGCGCTTGCGACCACTAGACCAATGAGGCAGTACTATAATTATGTTAATAGTATATGTTATAGTAATTATATTAATTACTTTCCAAGTTTATCTTCGACATCACCGACATCGGTTAAAGATGAATGCTCGTGCTATAATTCAGTAAATCTATACTTATCTTATAAAGTGGAAAGATTTGATTGTTTGTTTGTTTACATTGAATAGGCTACGATACTAATGAACCGATTTGAAAAATTCTTAACTCTTGGGAAGCTACACTATCTCCGAGTGACATAGGCTATAGGTATTATATTTTACTATCCAAAAAATAAAAACCACGCGAATGAAGTCGCGGGAAGAATGCTAGTATATATATATAAATATAAATGCCTATTTAAGTTTCGTCCCGATTCAACCCTGCATATATTTATTCACCCCGTTTTTACCTTTTTGTCTTTCGTGGAACTTTTTTTGCATCAAGCCCGTCAAACTATTTTTAACCACTGCAACTCCTAAAAGCCAGAACCAGCAGTAGCGACCACCAGAAAAGCACCGAAGCAATGAACTTCGAAGAGTTTACGATTCAACTGTCTTAGATCTCGCAACGAAATTAATCAGACAATTAAAGTGGAGAAGCAATGCAAATGTAAAATGTAGAAAACAAGTTCCATCCATCAAAATTAACAACATTTCAACAAGAGCTTGGATGCCTGTATTTGCCGAGCAAACAAGGAGGAACTGCAAAACTGTGCGCTGCCAGGCAGTACACTAAAAAAACGAGTAGGAATACTAACATCCAACGAGAAGCACAGTAACTCACGGCAGTTGGACTTTAAAAATTCAAACGTAGGAAAAACCAAGAAGCCATTTCGTCTTCACCCCCTATCTTCCGCACTCCGTACACTTGCTTGCAAAAGTATCGCCCCAGGCGCAATTTCAGCAATTTTGGCGCACTATGTTTACACAACGCTGATATTAGTTCTGGGCCGAGATACGAGCCGGCGAGCTTATTTATTTAGGCGTATGCAGCAACGCTACAGTTGCAAAAATGAAATTTTGCCTGAAATTGAAGACAAAATATTTATATGTAGGTCGGTATGAATTTGTTGGGTAAATGCGTTATTTGTAATTTTAGGTTAAAAACGAATAATATTACAAATACGTTAAAGTAAATCATTTGCGCAAGTCTGAATTATTCAATCCATGCTAGTAGACACCTTGTTTTCTCCAACACGGCTGAGGAAAACAAACTAATACAAATAATAATATTCCAGGCCTATTATCTCACTGCAAGGCGAGGCCTCTTCTCATACAGAAAAGCCACAA
Source organism: Hoplodrina ambigua (assembly GCA_949774945.1). Taxonomy (NCBI): domain Eukaryota; kingdom Metazoa; phylum Arthropoda; class Insecta; order Lepidoptera; family Noctuidae; genus Hoplodrina; species Hoplodrina ambigua. The sequence goes on from OX458968.1 coordinate 14,420,036, forward strand.
GCATTTACCACCACCCTGACTCAGGACGAATTGGCGATATTATACGTAAATAAATTGTAAGTCCTGGTGTCCTTACGATGTTCTCTTTCACAGAAGTCAGTGATGTCAAGGATACACTTAAAAAGTACATAATTAATTAAATATAAAAAGTCACATTGGTATTGCATTTTTGGTATTTGACTGCCTCGTTGGTCTAGTGGTCGCAAGCGTGACTGCTCTGTCACGAGGTCTTGGGTTCGATTCCCAGGTCGGGCAAAGTTTTATTGGGTTTTTCCATCAGGAATTTTTCTAGGGTCGCCCCATAATACATGGGACTAAAAACATAACTGGCGAAATGTGGGTGTACATGCGTACACCTCTGCCTAATCCTTCGGGGATTACAGGCGTGATGTTATGTTATGTCTTGTATGCCTATGCCCGGTTGTGTTCCCACAATTTCATGCACGAGAGTCGGCCTTAACCACTGGATCACACGAAACGAAATTATTATTATAACTATAAAAAATAACCAACTTCTTACTTCTTACCAATTAACATAAACAAAAAGAAAATGCATATTTTTCTAAAAAAAAATCAAACTATCACTAAACTGAATAAATATTTAATCGACGCCCCCAAGGAATAAACCTGTATTATACTATTACTGACTTTTTACTGTTATTCCATTTTCGGAATCTATGGGTCGGGATACACCTATGCAATTTTTTTCGTATTTTTTCTGCGGTAATTTCCAACGATTTTCCTTGTAACACTTTTGTTCTTTGTAAATTTTCCAAATTTTATTTACTAGAAAAATAACGTTATACATTATTACAATTTAAGTTCTGTGGCTACATTTCGGTAAAGTAATATTACTGTAAAATATTTAAAAAAAAATCTTGGTTAATGCGATTACAGGTTTATTATCGTAAATTTTGTGGTACACATTTTCGCGTATTGGCGGTAACTTGGTCGCGCTCGGCGAATCAAGTACATTTTCGGGTCATAGAGGAGATTCCCAATGCATAGATAGAATTTAAAAACACCTCAAAAGTAATTGAGTATCAATTTCTCTCTCTCTGTAATGAAAAAAAAAACGTTCAATAATCCAGTAAAGCAATATTATGCCAATAAGTTTTAAGAAATTTACAAGAATAAATCGGTAAGTAAACATTACTGGAATAATATTGTTATGTCAGGATCGTAAGATATCAATACCCTAAAAATTTTATGAAACCATTTTCGGTAATATGTACTTTGGTGAATAACTTATTCTGTGTATATTTAATAGTTACACTTAATACTTTAAACTTTTCGGGTAAAAATTAGCTTTTCCGTCATATAACAATGTTCTCATAATTACCTTTTGTTGAAGAGATATACGCCAAAAACACTAAAACATTTTTCCTGTAAAATTTGATTTTTGCGATTACCGGTTTATTCCTCGGGGACGTCGTAATGTAAATCTACTTAAACTAACTAATAGAAAGAAAACGTCATTAAATATTCACTGTACACTTTTCCTTGGCCCGCACTGCACAGTACAAGCAAAGAAATATACTCTCATTTGTGTAATGCGGTTGCAAGTCTTGCAGGTGGCTATTTACATTGCAGGCCGAACGAACTGCATTGTAATTTACTTAAACTAATAAACTTATACATTGTTTTCCTACATAACACGGAGTTTACTCGGCTTAGATTGTTTTATACATCACCAGCTTAAACCCGCGGCTTGGTTGCCGTGAATGTCGGTTTTATTTATTTATTACAATTTTATTTTATATTATAGTTAATTATTGAATTGTTTTGTTTTAAATAAAGGTAGCATGTTACTTCATAGTTACTTATTTATATACATTTTACTTTGTCGCCTCGACTGCCTCGTTGGTCTAGTGGTCGCAAGCGCGACTGCTGTGCATGAGGTCTTGGGTTCGATTCCCAGGTCGGGCAAAGTGTTATTAGGTTTTTCCATCAGAAAATTCCTCAGTAGCAGCCTCTGGTTTTGTGCCCGGTTGACGGCAATAGGTTCACCCCCTATTACATGGGACTAAAAACAAAAACTGGCGAAATGTGTGTGTACTAATGGGTACACCTCTGTCTAACCCTTCGGGGATTACAGGCGTGATGTTATGTTATTTTACTTCATATTATATGTATAAAAGTGGCCTGTGTATTAACTTAGGACACCTACTTTTATTTTAGGATACTTTTTATGGCGGGCCTTCTAAAATCAGCTGTCAATGAGTCCTGTCAAATAGACAAATAGACAGACAAAAAACAGTGTTTTCTTTTTAGTTTTTTTTTCATTACAGTATTACAGTTTATATTGTAAAAAGCTGTTACTTTGGCATTACAAACAGACACTTCAATTTTATGTATTTGTATAAATTACATAACACGGTTAGGCAAGAATGAAAGAAAATTTCAGTCTAAATGCTTTTAGGGATTTTATCTCGACTATAAACATTGCTGAGTAGTGTACGAAGGTCGAGATAACGAAGCGTATCTTTGTTTTATTAGTAACAGGTGACTGGAGATTTATAAAGGAGATTATATTACATAACATCAAGCCTGAATTCTTTGAAAAGGTAAGCTGTGCTCTATAAGCTTTCTGCCATGTGGATTTTTTTCCGGATCCCTAATTTTTATGACAAAAAATTATAGCCTATATAATGTAGGGATAACGTAGCTTTGTATTAAAGGAACAATTTTCAAAATCGGACCAGCAGTTCCGGACATTACAGCTTTCAGAAAAACAAACAATCAAACGCTTGATCTTTGCTATATAGAGAGAGCCTTTTGCCGTTAACCATTGTCAAATACAGACTTTGAGTTAATCTTATTCTAAGGGCTCATTTACGGAGACGCGGGGCGTCGCGCGTCGCGTGCGGCATGGGGTCAAGCGGTACATAAATAAGTACGTCAAAAATCGGTTCTTCGTAAACGCACTCATACAACGCCATTTATGTTTGAATTCAGCGAGGGCCGCGCCGCACAACGCTACTCGCGACGACCCGCGTCTCCGTAAATGAGGCCTAAAGCAACAATTATTCTGACTTCAGTATTTGCGTATATATTATAATCTGTAAGACAAATAGATGGAAAATATTGAGATTAATATTATTATTTTCCCAACGGAATGTCTCGATAAAGACTAATCAAGTACGCAGGAGATTCGTAGTGCACAAGTGTATGCGTAAACATGAGTGCGCTCCCTCTACCGGGGAGAGATCACATGCAGGACCAACGGCTTTACGTGCTTCTCGAGACACGGGCCCGTCTCACCATACACCACCAACTTCCGAAGTCCGGGCTGCTACCGAGAAATTCATATTGGGAAAACCTAATAACAATTTACTCGACCTAGGCATTGAACTCAAGATAAACGAGACAGTAAGATTTAGTAGAAGAGATTACTATAAATATACATACACATGTCTTATATGGCTCAATATATTAATTAACGATGGCCGTATTGATATTGATGGTGTACATGACGTCAGTCCGTCTTAATTGATAGTAATCTGTTGATCTAGGCCATGGGTTCCCAACCAGTGGGGCGTACCCCTTGGGGAGCATAGAGTGACTACAGAGGGGGCGAGGCAGTTCTTAAGAAAATATTATCTTTATGCTCAAAAGTCAAAAACATTTATTTCAATTAGACCATTTACAGGCACTTTTGAATTGTCAAGGAGTCGGTCAGTTAGTCCGAAAAATGAAGCTAGTTGCGCGTTCCGAAACGGAGGTAGGCCTCTATGGAGAAGAACGAGCAAGAAACTCCACGGCACTCCTGGTTACAAATTCTTGTTGAGTCTGTATGTGAAAACAATGAAGATAAATATAAAAGAGTTGTAAAAAATACTAAAAATAAAGATGTAAACCATAGCAGTTAAGAGATGACCAATCCCAACTGACAGCACTCGTTCACGAGCATGACGCATGGATCAGCACCATCTAGCTCAACCATCATGAAGGGAGCCAAGTGATCCGACACACGCGCCACCATCAGCGAGACATTTGAGTGAGCATGACAAGCTCCCAACTGCCATGCTCATTAAGTCAAAACACGTAGTATTCAGTAAGTAAAAAAAAAAACTAATAACATATTATATATCACTGACATGCTGATTTAGGCAAGTGGGTTGGATTATTTGGTTCCCTTCAAGATGTTTAAGCTAAAAAGAATGAAAACTGCTACTTTATATTATGCTAACTGTTGTAGGTAGTAGGTACTTATAATGGCCGAAATTGAGTTTACAAACACATAAAATTCAGACCCATAAAAAAAAAACATCCACCAAAAAGAGTAATAAAAATGTAACACAAAATTTCATAACGGTAAAGCCTTTAAACTTCCGTAGTAAATAAATACACATGCGTTCAAAAATACTGTACAGTATTTCATAGCCTGTTCACTGACCCGTGCAATAGTACAATTGGGTACACCTGCGGTATCGTGCTGTGAATTTTAAAACGGCGAAACATCTCTCCCAAACTCCACTCTGAACAGTAATACTATAGACGGAGTTCGCGTTCCCTGTTTTATTGCACCGAAGTGTACGATTGCGTTTCGTACTGATTTCTGAATTATTTGCGAGGATTTTTGAGTGGGGAGTTTAGTATGTCTAACATAGGGTATCATGTTTTTGTCGACATGATTATTAAATGGTTGTCTTTTAAAGTTTGCTGGTGTGAATTATAAAAATATAAGTAATTGGATCAAGTAGAGAGCTCGGGGCTAAGTAATAACAGCCACACGGTTTGATCCATTAGGTAAAGCTACGCTTGCTGGGGTTGGTCAGTGGATGGGTGACTATCGTAACATACCGAGACTCCTTCGTGCCTCGGAAAGCACGTCAAGCCGTTATTCCCGGCTGTCATACGTAAATCTTTGACAGTCGGGTCGTCGGTCCAAAAGTCAGCCCGAAAGTCTGACAACCAGTCTTAGCAAGGAGTATCGCATTACCCAGTTACTGGGTTGTGGAGGTCAGATACGCAGTAGCTTAATGTAAAATACTGGTATTCAGCTACATTTGGCTAAACTGCTGTCGTGGTTTCCAAACTCGCACAGAACAAATATTTGTATAGCCTACAGATGGTTGTTCCAGGTCTAGTTGTTTGTGTGAATATTTTAATTAGCACGTTTGTAAATACACCGACTATATAAACTATAATATTATAAAAAATATTTGTAAAAACAAGCTTTGATTTAAAATTATTACAATAGTGAGTACCGGGCATTGCATTGTCACCAGAACTAAAGGTGTATGCAAAATTTCAGCTCAATCGGATACTAACAAATGGTCGAAAAATGGTTACTTACAAACATACATACGAACAGTGCAAGCTAAATAAAAGACGTGCAACCAATCAGCAGCAAAGATAAATCGAAGTTAATAATATTATCCCTCACGATCTATTGCTATAATCCTCGGTGCAACATCTGAAAATTTTCTTCAGAAAGCTAGATCAAATCCCGCAACGAAAATCTCTAGTAATTTTATCATTGAATCGTAGCTGCATTTGGTGAAATGGGAATCGACCGGAGGTCCTACGTCCGGCCGTGCCTGACGTACCGGAATCGAACAAATCATGTAATAACCGGACGACTAGACGAAAATTGGCCGAATACGACCTTTAAATACATATTGCAGTTTTTGTGACATGCCAAAGTCAAAGTCAAAATGTTTAGTTCAACAAGATACTTTAAAAAAAATTAATAAACACGACTGTATAAGTTGCATATATTTGTGCTTTGTTTACTCGTCAGTTTTTTTTTCGACTTTTTTTTTATTTACAGTGTTATATATTTTTAAATCTACTTGTCAAATTCTAGACGATAAACATAGACACGACCAGATTCATAAAAAGAAAAATTGAGGCTGGTATTAATTTACGTTTTAAAGTGACCACACAGGATTCTTTACTTTTTAAGTTACTCGGAACGATGTAAGGATTGTGATGATACCACATACATCTAAATCGGTTCAGGCGTTTAAAAGTTATGGTGGAATAAAGAATCTCACATACATACATACATAAGTACATTAACCCTGAACACATAACACTCCTTTTTTTGGGGCAGTTATGTAATTAAACCATTAAAAGGTAGGTACTTTTGAATGTTAAAAGGAAATAGAATTGAATCTAGTTGTCATTCCAAAAGGTAGTTTAGTATGAAGAAGAATGGGTAAGAAACTCCATACTTACACCATCAAAACTAACTTAAAATGACAGTTTTATGAAGAAGTAAAGTTTGTTTGTTTGTAAGAGGTAGACTCGGAAAGTACTGCCCTGATTACAAAAAATAATAATAAGGGTATGATTATAATATACCATACAGGATGTTTTATATAATAGTACCTATGGATAGGTACAGTCACGAGCATAAACATGTATACACTAAGCAAAACACTGAAACGATTTTATCGTTAATGAATGATTGCAACTTTGAAATTATAACTACTTCATATTAGTATGGAATCCAGAATATGATGTTTGTAACACCATTATATTTTAATCAATCCTTTTGGAGAAAATTGCTATAGAATGTTGCTATGCGTATACATGTTTATGTTCGTGATTGTACTTCACCTTTACGCGAATGAAATCGTGGGCAGAAGCTAGTTTTGTATTATATTACATACAAAACCTATACATTTTTTTGTGCTTCTTTTACAAGAGGTAATCTCAAGAAGTAAGTACTAAACCGATTGCAAAAAACTATTCATTGATATAAAGCTACACTATGGCCGAGTATCACAAGATGTTTGTCGTATATCTACTTGCCTTCCACGTGGAGGAAGCCACGGGTAGAAGCTAGTCGATTATAGAATTACACATGAATTGTACACATACAGACATTGCTGCCGATTTCCTTGTTCACAAACTAGACTTAAATTAGAGAATCGGTATCTCTTACTAACGTACAGCAAAAGAAAAGGACGCTGATTTTTTAGAACTAAGTGATGTCAAATTAGTTTTGCCTTGAACTTTTCCGTATTTAAATAATTTAAAAACATTCTAACATGTCAACTATAATTGTATAGATGTGTCAGATTGACTAAATTGATTTGATAGCTCTTATTTACATTCATCTCTTTCTTTTTTAATTGAACATAAAAAGATAGAAATAGTCTAATTTTAGTTTAGTTTGTGAACAAGGGAATCGGCACAAATATCCGACGTAACAAAATCTAAATACCTACAAGAAATATCGTACAAATTGTAACAAAGCTACATAGCCCACATTAATAGCCCATTAGTGGGTTGCAAGTCACCGCCATGATCGATGGGCTATCAGACGAAGCAATTTTTCAGATCCACCCTCCGTGAGAGCATATTAAGTTAAAGACGATTTGATGACAACTCAGATGGTTGTGAGTTTTTACCCGACTGACCCAGAAAGAGGAGTAAGGTTTTAGTGTATAATTTTCGAAACAGAAATAAAAAGTATTAAAGAAAGTACGAAAACGCAAATGACAAGCGCAGCTGCTGAGCTTTGGTCCTGGGTTCGATTACCAGGTGAGGCGAAATGTTTTTGGGGAGAAATTCCTGATGGAAAAACCCAATAACACTTTGATCGGGAATCGAACCCAAGACTTGAAGTCTTGGGTTGCCGAGTTTTGGTCCTGGGTTCGATTACCAGGTGAGGCGAAATGTTTTTGGGGAGAAATTCCTGATGGAAAAACCCAATAACACTTTGATCGGTAATCGAACCCAAGACTTCATGCTCAGCAGTCGAACTGTGCGACCACTACACCAAATAATAATTAAACGAGTAAAGGATAGTACTCGGTAATAACGTTTCTTCCTCTCCGCTCAATAATTTCAAAATTAGACCAGTAATTCCAGAGTTTGTCGCGTCCAAACAAACAAACTTTGTAGCTTTATAATATTAGCATACATAAAGCTAACGACCCAACCTTATACAATCTGTCTTTCATTTACAAAACACATAGTGCCAAAACAAAGACAGCAATAACATTGTTTACACAAGTAAACTACATAAAACGAAATAATTACACCGGACATTACCCACTAATTAAGAAGAACAAGACTCATTAGTATCCCAACACAGCTCGGTTAGGGTCTCAGCAGTAATGCGGGAATTGATGTACACGCTAACAGAAAGCCGGGGGGAAATATAAAAAAATTACCCATGCTTGTACTAGTGTTGTGTCGAGTAAAATGTCGATATTTTGAGGTAAGATTGACTTGACTTGATATTGACTTAGGGCCAAGTTTACCAAAGTCTTTTAGTAAATAAAATTCCTGATTATGCATTTTGACTGTTATTTTGTTGGATGTTTTGTAGTGAGACAGTACTATAGAGACCCTGGCTGGTTGAGCCATAATATACAAACTATTTGTTATGAGATAAATTATGACTCTTATATTTATAATAGATGCAGACCGCGTGTCAGCGGCTCTCAAGCCTAAGCAAATAACTAGAAGTAACAAATATAATTTATTTAAAGTGAACACACGAACTTTAATGATTAAAAAGTGTTTAAATCAAGTAGATTGAACAAATATATCCCGGTACAAGTGACAACCCACGTCTGGGGGTCACAGTACGTCAATCTGCTAAACTGGATTTATTAACTAACTAACAGTGAATGGCAATATAGGCCTATTAGTTTGGTTTTGAGATATTATTATTTTTTGTTTTGTAATTGCAGTTAGTTTTGAGATTATGATAACCATGACAATGATGGTGGTGCAAATAGGTTAAATTAAAATTTGAATCGTCATCGTCGTCATTTTCTCTAAAATATCATTTCAAAATATAAGGTGGGCATCATGCGCATTATGTATACTGAGAAAAAATAAAACATTTACTTACCACTACCTAATATTTACTTTGTTTATTTGTTTAATTGATAGTAAGTGAAAAAAGAATTGGCTTTACTTTATAAAATGTTTTTAAAAATGGAATTCGATATCGACACCTCCACCTCACTACACTTAAGGAGACATTCCCGTAATCCGTATTTATTTTATTTAGTAGCTAAATACGAGTAATGGGGTTGACAGCCAACGTAAGAAGGAGGGGGGAAGAGGGGATAAGGGATAGGATTATTTTACGACAAACGTTACGAAACGGATTTACGCTAGTTGTATCGTTTCGGTTACATTTTAGGGTGCTGCTCATGTTAATTAAAATTATATAGGCATGTTTTATTGGTATGTGGAATTTTGCTTGTAAATTATTGTCAAAATGTGGGTTGAGACTAAATTAACGAATGTATTCTCGTTCAATCCCCCCTCACCCCCACTCTAACAAATTCTCTTTCTTTATTTTTGTATTGTTTTATATTGCTCTTCAAACAACATATTTAAGTCCTTAGGCAATAAATCGGTATTCGCAACGCTTAAATTTTATAGGAGATTTTTTTTCTGTTTTTGTGAAATATCTTTTCAACGTCTGAGTATTGATATCATTGAATCTTCAAAAAAGAAGCGAAGAGACTTTTTTAAGGACTCCTAGATTCAATTATTGTTCTTGTTAATGATGTTTAAAATTGCCTTTTGATAGTCAAATTGGAATAAATGATTTTACTTTATGCTAATGATAAATGCTGGTAAACAAAAGCCTTAAAATCTCAGTCTTATTATACAACTGCAAGTCAAAAGGCCTCTTTTCAAGCAGAAAAAGAAGCAAGCCACCGTAAAATCTCCCAAAAACATGATATATTCGTAAACACGTACAGTTTTCAGCGCGTCTCTCAAAGTTATCCCTGAAGATTTCACCGCATATCTTCCCTTTGATTTATTCCTTTATCCTGTATCCCATTTCGGGGGTCAAATAGCCGTGCCTCCATTTTAGGGTTCCGTATTCAAATGGTGAAATCCCTATTGTACTTTCTAAGTTTCTTTCTTTCTTTCTTTTTTATTTTACTTTCTTTTTTATGTATGTATTTATAAATTATATAAGTATGTATATCAGTTGTCTGGTTACCATAACACAAGCTCTGCTTAGCTTGGGATCAGATAGCCGTGTGTGAGTTGTCCCAAGATATTTATTTATTTATTTATTTTAAGGTTATCTTGGATATTACTCACATCGGTAAAAGAAGATATTGGTGCCGATTCCCTTGGTCACAAAAAACTAAAATTAGACAATTTCCATCTTTTTCTGTCCAATAAAACAAGAAAGAGTGAAAATAAGAGCTGTCAAATTTAGTCAATCTGACACATCCATACAATTATAGTTGACATCTTAAAACGTATGGATTAAAAATACGGAAAAGTTCAAGGCAAAACTAATTTGACATCTCTAACTTAGTTCTTTAATGTCACGGAATGTCACCGTCCTTTCCTTTCAAAGTATGTTAGTTAGATGTCAATTCTCTAAATTTAGTCTAATTTGTGAACAAGGGAATCGGCACCATTGTACGTCTCAAATCGCCAATCCGCCTTGAGCAAGCTTGGTGATCAATGCTCATGCCTGTACAAGAAAAGGTCTTTGCCCTGCTGGGGGACAATAACAGGCTGGTATTATTTTGCTTCACTGTCATAAAAAAGATGACAAAGAATTCTGTTTTTTTTTTGAACATATGTAAAAAAGGCAACGGTTGTAAATAACAATTTTACAATTAATTTTATACAACGTGTAACGGAAAGGGTATATACATTCCGAGAGCGAGGCTTCTTTGGATGATAACAAACATTGGCAAGGGTTTTTTAATCCTTTCTCTACATGTTCGGAAATGATTATCAACAAAGGTAAAATCAGGTACTAGGCGCGCAGAATTACGGAAGAGATTTATCGTGATATTAGGCAAGTAACGTGGAAAGTTTTTGACCCACGAAGTGCGGTTTGACACGTTTGGTATGATTTGAATTTAAGAAACATATGAAACCGAAAATTTGGTATCAATTGTTAGAGCATTTAATATTTTGCTGAAACCCTTGCCATATCGTTAGTTATCATCCAAAGAAGCCTTACTCTTTGTGTGTATATGTATACCCTTTCCGTTACACGTTGTATGTGTGTCACTTTCTCATGAAGAAACAGTATTTCTTTTTTCGTTTTTCTTCTTTATTCTTATTTCAAAGAAAAACAATTTTAGTGGTACGGAACCCTTAGTCCGTCTCACCGACTATTACAAGCCCCTTTCTTACCGAACGTTTATACATTTTCGGAAGTTGATATTTTAGTGATTTTGTTTGATTTACCAGTTTTTTTTTCCTCGGAAGGGATAGTTTTGAGTAGAAGAATGTTTGGTTTAAGTTGAATGATATGTTTTTGGGAAATGTTTGCGTTTATATTACGGAGAAGGGTGTTCTTTTATGGGGTTAGACAGAGGTTTTATTATTAGGAATAAAAATATTGCGTCCATCTTTTGTTTCGAAGTCAAGCTTGTTTAGAAATGAAAACTTTTTGGAGCGATTTTTGGTAGGAGTAAAACTGATGAGTTTTCGTCACCAACATGCTGGTGTGACGTGTTGCACTAGACTGGTGACGCGTAGCGGCTTGTGTTAGATATAAAACTCAATTTTTCAGTTTTCACTTTTCACTTCTGTGGGCATTCTCTATGATTTTTTTTACGCTTTCTTACACGGTGGAATAAACATCTTGATACAGACTTTTACAATGAATTCAGTTTATGATTTCTGACAAAATAATGTATCGCCGTTTTTTAAAAAATATTACCTGTTGAATTGATTCACGATTAAATGATTAACCTGAATCATGAAACTGCGGATTTTCGCAAGTTCTAAAAATTGGTTCCGCTTTTTTTAGTCTAACTCTAAGGCTAAACTTAAAATTCCAACAAAAGTAAATCAAAATCAACATAGATAATTACTAATTTTCACCAAAATTTTGAGCCAATCCGATTGTAAAATGTCAGTTGCACACGCAAATCATATTTTGCACTCCGCCAAAATAACTAACACTTTTATTTTCAAAACAATAGAGTTTAGAATTAGGTGCATTTCATTCGTAGAACTGCATTAAAAATTTGGTGTTTTTAGTACAATTATACACATCAATGTCATAGAGGTTTTGTGTCACATGTCACTTTGGTAATTACCGCTTCTGTTGGTGACTGTACAATCGAATCGTGGATGATTAATTTAACGTGAACTACTGTTCCGAACACTAATGTTGTTGGGACGCTTTATTTCGTTTACTTTAGAAGCACAGACAAAATAACAGGCAGATGTAGTGACAAAGATAGAAAAGGGTATGCTTAGATGGTTCGGTCATATTTAGAGGATGAGTGAAAGACGATTGACAAAAGGTATTTATATGGCAGAGGTGAGTGGCAACGCCGGGAGGGTCGCCCTAGGAAGACCTACACCGACCTTATTGGTGAGGTCCTTCAGAAAGGTCAGGTGCGGAGTACTCGTAACCGGCGCGCTTGTATGACGAGATATATTATATGAACGTAGATGAGGAGAAAGGAGTATGTAAGGATCGTAGCAGGTGGCGTTCTGTAGTTTCTGCCTGTGTGTAACAGTATGTATGTGTACTTTAGAAGCAGTAAATGGAAGTAGATTGATTCTTCACGTGAATAGAATTCTAGCCTATTCTTGGACCAAAGAATGAGTTTTGCTGTAAGTACTCCGTGTCACTGCTGCCAGCATTATGAGCATTTGTTTTATTTATATGTTTTATATTTTTTCAAAATTCTAAATCCTTTCCATTCAATTTTTAAATCTATAATTAGAAATACACATTTGTGTATGTGCTATGTGGTATTTATTTTTAATTATGGATTTAGATTTTAGTTCTAAAATAATTAGGAAATAATTTAACTTAAAAAAACAAGTAAAACATAAATTATAATTACTTAGATCTAAGAGTTACAAGTTTAAAAACTAGGTAATATATTGGTTTGATTGTCCCGTGATTCTTGAAGTTACAAGCGCGACTGCTGAGTGTGGGGTCCTGGGTTTGGATAAAGTGTTATTAGGCCTTCTTCAGTAGCAGCCGGGAGTTTGAAAATTGGTTGTATGACATCCCCGTTCATATACAACACAACCAAATTGTCGCTTAGTTAATTTTTCCATTCCAACATCCATACATTCCTAATAGTCTTTAATTATGAATTTGTTACGTACCCATAAAAAAAGAACTGCGCATGTTCCCTGAAACACGAGTCAGACAAACTAGTGAAGCTAACATGAATTGTGTACATAATGAGCTCGCGTTTTATCTCCATAAAACTCGTCTCATTTCACGCGTATATACCGACACAGAGAATAATAAAGTAGAATATTCTGAAATGTTCGTATGTCCAGTTTTGAAGCCGAGTATTGGTAGAATAATTATGAGATGACACTATGTCATAACTGCCTCATTAAATAAATCTATACTTAATATACTTAATATAAAGCTGCAGTGTTTGTTTGTTTGAACGCGCTAATCTCTGGAACTACTGGTCCGATTTGAAAAATTCTTTCAGTGTTAGATAGAGTAGTTATCGAGGAAGGCTATAGGCTATATACCATCACGCGACGACCTACGGGAGCGGAGCAGTAACCAAAGACGTGGGTGTAACCGCGGCCGACAGCTAGTATAAATATAAAATTGGTCGCAAAACGCGACTGCTGAGCATGAGGGTTAGATTCCCAGGTCGGGCATAGTGTTATCGGGTTTTTCCATCAGAAATTTCTCAGTAGCAGCCTTGGAGTCTGGATTTGTGCCCGTTAATGGCAATAGGCTCGCCCCAAATTACATGGGACTTAAACATAACTGGGGAAATGTCGGTGCACTAATGGGTACACCTCTGCCTAACCCCTCGGGGATTACAAGCGTGATGAATATGTAAATTAAACCCAAGGTCAACAAAGCGTCTCAAAAAATATCGCAGCCAACGCGAAATTTCAGCCTCGTTCACAATCCATTTGTTAAGAAACAAAGTACCCGCATTTTTCGTTTCGTGTGATGCTCGAGAGAAAATTTCCTCGTATTAGAAGTGAGAAAGCAAATTTCTTGGTACCGAATTGTTTGATATTACTTAAAGGTCCCTTTATGTTGAGTTTGCGTTACTCGCTTCAATTTGATTACGTTTGTGGTGTGAATTCTGATTATAATTCTGTAAAGCTTTTGGTGTAATTACAAATTGTCAGTAATGGTTGTCGGTTTGTAGGACTTGTTTTCTTTGGCTTTATTCAGTTGCTAGTAGCAAAGAGATGCTATATGCCTCTAAAAATATAACCGTTAACTGCCAGCGCACCGCCCGTAAGCTGTCACCTTATTTAAATTATCATTATAAAAAATATTTTAACGCACAAAATTTAAAACAAGGCAAATTATTTGCCGTGTCAGAGACTATTATAATGGGCTGTTATAATGAGCGATGACCTTTAGTATCCCACTGCAGGGCAAAGGCCTTTTTTCATACAGAAAACGCATGAGTATTGATCACCGGTTTCCTCACTATGTTTTTCTCCACCGATTATGTCAATGGTGTCCAAGATTAAATGAAAAGGTGCACTTGGATTAAAAAAGTAGGTATCATTGGTACTTGCCCTGTATGGAATCCACAACCTTATGCATTAGCATGAGAGGCCTAAAAATAAGAGTTCAGGAAAACGATATTCTCAAATAAAATATAATTCAATACACAGTGTGAATAACACTTTGATTAACTTTAACCAATGTGTTATTCACAGCTGTATAATTGTATATTTCAACCTCTCTTTTTGACCAGCACGAGCGCAACGTTACATAAATTCGAACAATTTTGAAAATTGGAAATACCTATAAATGTTTATTCAGTTTGAAGGTTTTATTCATATCAATAAGTGATACTAATTGTGATTTTCATGTAAAATTAAACTTGAATTCGAAATTCTAATTCGAAATTTGACTTCTATCGAATACGTTTACGTCAGCGCACTTGTATGGTTTCAGAATAGCAAATAATCTGTTAGAAATTGAATGTAAATGAAACGCGGTTCTATTTCTGGTCGGGCATTGTGTTATTGGGTTTTTTCATCAGGAATTTTTCAGTAGCAGTCTCGGAGTCTGGATTTGTGCCCAGTTGATGGCAATAGGCTCGCCCCCTTTACATGGGACTTAACTGGCGGAATGTAGCACATTCCGCCAGTTAAAAAAAAAGTAAAAAGTGCTTTGGATGAAGAGTTAATGGTTTAAAGATTCTGTTGGCCAACAGTTCATGGACCAGTCGACTCTTGGTAAAACGAAACGGTTTCAGACTCAATGGGTACACCTCTGCCATACTCTTCAGGGTTTACAGGCGTAGTGTTGTGTAATATGATTTAAAAATAAGCACAAAAGCACAGAAAATAATGTGATTTAAAAATAAACTGCTTCTAAATTCAAAAATACATAAACGTAACTTCCAAAGTTAAAGCCAGATATTTTATAACGATTAATCACACAGTAAACTTCAACAGTTTGTGGTTGTAAGACAGTTTAACTTTCTCGCGTTTCAACCGTTATTGCTTCGCGGTTGGTCCCTTATATATTGCAGCTGTACTCCTAGTTATTAGACGGACCATCTTATCTTAAATTACGGTCAAGACCTTTAGTTTTGGTGAATTTCTAGACTTCAATGGGATGTCTGGATGAAGAAAAGTGAGTATGAACACTGCTTAATCTGCTGGATGTTTTAATAGGTGACCAAAATTCGGTCGGGAGGACATTACTATTAGTGTGAGGCCAAATGAAAGTAATTTTGTGATTTGCGTAATTTACATTTTGTGTCTCAGTGTGGCACAAACAGGACGTTTGTATGAAAAGGATTGCAGCGTAAATTACGCGACTCACCATCCACAAATTTTCGTTCGTTTGACCTTAGATTAATAATAATATTCTTCCAATTATTATTATTAGTATAATAAGCCAAATACCTACTCATTTGACGTTTAAAAAGAAAAAAAAATACTTTTAGTTATACAAATTTTTTAAAATTTCTGTTCAGATCTGGGACAAATTTTGTTCATCTCCTTTCATAGCAGAAAAAACCAATAACACTTTACTTTGGGAATCGAACGCTCAACCCCACGTTCAGCATTCGCGCTTACAACTGCAAATTATCCCACCAAAGTCACAGACTACAAGCACTGTCTGCAAAAAAAAAAAAACTAAGCATTTACTTTAACGCCTTCTACAAAATGTCAGCCAAACAAAGCATTTCAATCTCAGACCCACTTAGTTCAGCGTCAAGCTTTTAAAGAGTCACATCCATTCCTTTCATACATGCTTGAAGCAAGTATTCACAAAAGTTCAGCGACTTGAATTAACCTTTCTCGAGACCTAACAATGCTTTAACCATTTGCACTTGAAGCTAAAATATCACGTTATGTATGTGAAAAAACTATGTGATTCGATTTGTTTAATTACAAGCTTTTCTTTGCTTTCATTTGTCCGGATGTGGCTCAAATCTTACAATTTAAATTTGAGCTACTTCCCGCTGTTTGATTGAGCTTAAATTTTGCACTAATATTCAATTTGCATGACAATGCAATATAATGATAGAAGTATATATGTATTATCTTAGAGTTAATCTCTAGAGATAGGCAATTTTCGTGAGCAAGTGACCCAAGGGAACCTTGGTACCTTGGCCAGAGGTTAAGCATTGCCATCCAACGTGGCAATGCGGCCAGTCTTTTGGGCACATTTCCAGTGGACAGCGATGCGGATGAATTTTTTGATGCCATTTAGTTTTAGTTTCTCTTTTTTTTTATGCTGGTTGTTTTTTTATTTTTATTATTAAGCTTGCGAATAATGTATATATTATTTTAATTCTTATTTAAATAAAGTAATTTAATATTATATTTATATGCAAAAATGGTATTTGACTTTGAATTAAAATTTTAATGTGACACGCTCCGTCCCAAAGTCGTAGTAATACGCTTAAACGAATCTGTAAACGCACTTAGATTTTTAATTTATTAATATTAAAAGAGCTAGAAAAACGGTCTAATGCGATTTGAAAACATAGGGGACACAATAGCGTAGTAAAATGTTAGTAAATTGCTATTATGTTTTTAACGAATTATCATCATCTGCCTAGCCTTTTCCAAACTACGTTGGGTCGGCTTCCAGTCTAACCGGATGCAGCTGAATACCAGTATTTTACATGGAGCGACTACCAATCTGACCTCCACAACCCAGTAACTGGGTAATACAATACCCCTAAGTAAGACTGGTTGTCAGACTTGCAAGCTTTTGAAGACTTGTAACGACTGTCAAAGATCCACGTATGACAGCCGGGACCAAAAACTTAACGTGTTTTCCGAGGCACGGAATGATGTCAGTAATGTCTAAGATAAACTTGACGAATAAATACTAAAAAACATATCAATGGTGCCAATTCTCTTGGTCACAAACTAAATTAAAATTAGACTATTTCCATCTTTTTCTGTCCAATAAAACAAGAAAGAGACTGAAAATAAGAGCTGTCAAATTGAGTCAATCTGACACATCCATTCAATTATAGTTGAAATCTTAAAACGTATGGATTTAAAATCCGGAAAAGTTCAAGGCAAAACTAATTTGACATCGCTAACTTAGTTCTTTAATGTCACGGAATGTCACCGTCCTTTCCTTTCGCTGTAAGAGATGTCAATTTTCTAAATTTAGTCTAGTTTGTGAACAAGGCAATCGGCACCGATATCAATCCTACCAACTTTTAAGAACGATCGCAATTTAATTATAAGCCTCAATCTGCGAATAATGTCTCCATTGTTTGACATTAATTTATGACTGAGATGAGTTTGCGACTAGATATTGAATGCTATTATTAAATTCGGTTTTTATTTTTTTAGATAATTATGTTCTTCTCAATATATTCTTTGAAATGGGGCGCGCAAGCCACGATTCCAAATCTGTATATTTCAATTCAAAAATGACTAAGCAATAAAATAATACAATATAATATATATTTATTTCAACCGACCTTTAGAATTATACAAAAAAACCTTTTAATTTTCTTATAAATCTTTTAAAAAGCTTTTAAATTTTTAAAAACCTGGCTTGTTTTGACATTTTAATTAAATAAAATATAATACCAGCCTGTGATTGTAACACTGCAGGGCAAAGACCTCTTCTCATACAGAAAACTTCAAGTAGAATTCGTCAACTTTCATTAAATATTTTTAATTTAAATAAACATAAAAGAGAAAGGTCACTCACTCACTTATCACGAAAAACCGCTTAACGTTAAAAAGATGTTTGATAGATAGTTTATTGTTTAAAGGATTTTTTTTTTAATTCGCCTCTTAAGGAATGAATCAGGGGTCCAAAGTTTGTTTGGAAAAACTTAGCAGAAACGTAGGAGTATACTAAGTTACCCGAATTTAACACGAGCGAAGCCCCGGACAAAATCTAGTCTCTGTATGCACGATTAAGAGACAGCTTACTCTCAAACACAAAATTAAACACAAAATTCTCTAGCGTCATTACTTATGAAACTGAATTTTAGTAAGCAGATAGTTTTTAGCAGGAGACGACTGCTTAGCATGGATTTGACTTTGACTTTGGCCTCCACACGGACAGAATTGCGAGCAAAAGCCAGTCTATTTATGTAAATAAAAATTAATGTCTTAATGTGTTGCTAAGCGTAAAACTCAAAAACGGCTGGACCGATTTGACAGATTCTTTTTTTGTTGTGTTTGTAATTTTGTAGACAAGGTTCTTATAAGAAAAAAATCTTCGGAAAATCGTCCGGAACCGAGGCGGTTCGCTAGTTCTGAATTATAAATAACCAGTTTCAAGTCACAGGACCCGTTGAACAGTGTGAGACATATTGTAGACCAAAATAGAGAGAATTGAAAACTGGCTTTAAGTGCACTTCAGTGTACACGTTCAGTCACTGTTCTTACCTTAAGGGTGATGCATACGAGATACTTTTTGGAGATGCGACTGGCGACTGTGTCGCATTTTGTAATAATTCAAAAATTTTACACTGAAACCGTTTTTGACTGCCTCGTTGGTCTAGTGGTCGCAAGCGCGACTGCTGTGCATGAGGTCTTGGGTTCGATTCCCAGGTCGGGCAAAGTGTTATTGGGTTTTTCCATCCGGAATTTCTCAGTAGCAGCCTCGGAGTCTGGATTTGTGCCCGGTTGACGGCAATAGGCTCGCCCCCCATTACATGGGACTAAAAAAAACATAACTGGCGATATGTGGGTGTACTAATGGGTACACCTCTGCCTAACCCTTCGGGGATTACAGGCGTGATATTATGTTATGTTATGTAACACTGAAACCAGCAGTAGTATTCTGTTATTCTGCCAGCCCTAGTATAGGTGGAATGACAGTTCATCTCTTGCTTACTTTACCTAAATTTGCTATGGATGATTTTTACAGAATAACACTGCTGTACAAAATCTATAATACAAAATAATCTGTCTGTATTTGGTCCATTACAGTGCTGAAATTTTTTATAAACTTTAAAGCAGCAATTCATAATTAATAGGTCACCGTTGATGAGAGTCAGCATCATCTGAAGTGCTCTTGATTTTGGACATAAAGTAAGCCATGAGGTTTAAGCGAAAATTTCAAAATGGCGTTCTTCATCAAAGAGCTTTTACATGCCATCGTACTTTTTCAAATCATTTGCGCTTGATCCTTGATGATTACGCGCTATTTCGCTACAAAACCTTTATAAAATTGTTGATGGTTAAATAATTGCTTACTTTGTAACTTTAGTATTTTAAGACGAATGTAATTGTCGTTCAAAGACAGCCTAAATTTTTGTTTAGTTATTGCTTTTTTTTAATCAAAATATTTGAAGTTTCTTTAGCATCTCGTGTGCACCTACCCTAAATAGTGAAGTACACTGAAAATGATTCGCTGTGAAAGGGTTATTAATATTCTCTAACTTTGATGGAGTTTAAGTTTCAGAACGTCGTTAATGGAGAGATCACTTGCTTCCACTGTCACTTGTGTAGACGCAGCTGAAAATATACTTAGAAACATTATACACATATGTAATTATACATAGGTTGATATTGCTGGAGTCATTTCCTACTTCCTACTATATTTTAAGTTTAGATTGATGCATATTTGTTACTCAATTACGCGAGAACAGCTAAACCGATCTGGATGAAATTTGGCACAGAGATAGATTATAGTCTGGAAAAGCATATAATATATAGACTACGTTTTATTACGGAAAAATGTACGGTTCCCGTGAGATAATACATTAACTTTGACGCGGACGAAGTCGCATGCAGAAGCTTGTTTTATACAGGGTTATTATACAGGGTGTAAAAAGACACATCGCGTAGCCTTTACCTACGCTTACTGTACACCAAACTAAATAATTTCGAGCATAAAAATGTGCTTGGATACATCTTTTTTTACTTTACCCTTTAATATCTACGGAACCAGAAAAAAAAAAAAACTATTTATTCACGCGAAAATAACGCAGGAGGTTTCCAAGTATAGTCTGGAATAAAAAAAAAAATCGCAATGATGGAAACACCAAATATTGGTGACGATTCCCTTGGTCACAAACTAAACTAAAATTACACTATTTCCATCTTTTTCTGTCCAATAAAATAAGAAAGAGACTAATGTAAATAAGAGCTGTCAAATTTAGTCCATCTGACACATCCATACAGTTATAGTTGACATCTTAAAAAGTGTGGATTAAAAATACAGAGAAGTTCAAGGCAAAACTAATTTGACATCTCTAACTTAGTTCTTTAATAGTGCCGATTCTCTTGGTCACAAACTAAACTAAAATTAGACTATTTCCATCTTTTTCTGTCCAATAAAACAAGAAAGAGACTAATGTAAATAAGAGCTGTCAAATTTAGTCCATCTGACACTTCCATACAGTTATAGTTGACATCTTAAAACGTGTGGATTAAAAATACGGAGAAGTTCAAGGCAAAACTAATTTGACATCTCTAACTTAGTTCTTTAATGTCACGGAATGTCACCGTCCTTTCCTTTCGCTGTATGTTAGTAAGAGATGTCAATTCTCTAAATTTAGTCTAGTTTGTGAACAAGGGAATCGGCACCAATATTCGGTTACATTAAGCGTTTTTACACCTGTTATTACAAGAGAAATTGCGAACAAAAAATCTAGTTCAAAAAGACGCAATTCTATTTTAAACAAGCAATACTTTTTACCCAATAAGCTTCGCATACAACAAAGAAACTTCGTAAAATAAAATCTTAAATCTTCGCTAACCTTGCCGATCGTCGAGCAAGGATATCCAATAAAGTAAGTGTGAATTGTCCACCATATTTCATTATAGTGTCGCATCAGCGCTGGTGCCTTGAAAATCGAAATGGACACAGATATTGAACGCCTAGATGATTTATGTCGAACAGAAGGAATTTTATGGAGAAGAATGGTGTTTGGTGATGTCGTAATGGTTTGTGGAGATGGCTTTTCTAGTTACAGATGTGGGGATTGATCAGTGGTGTGATAAAATGTTTGTTTTAATTTGAAGTGTGAGCAAATAATGGTAATAATATTTCCCAAATCGATTTTTGTCACGGTGGACAATTTCGTTGGAGATTAGTCAAGTAGGTAGGAGATATTATAGTGCACAAGTGTGTGCGCAAACACAGGTGTACTAAGAGATGTACTAAGACTTCCTATTATTATATATATTTTTTCTTTTATTTGAAAAACTGCACCGCTGGTTTCGTGGTCGCTAAGCGCGACTGCTAAGCATAAGGTCTTGGGCTCGATTTTAAAGTCGGACAAAGTTTTATTGGGGTTTTCCATCAGGAATTTCTCAGTAGCAACCTTGGAATCTTGAATTGTGTCCAGTTGATGGCAATAGGGTCGCCCCTAAACACTTAAACATAACTAGCGAAATGTGAGTGTACTGTTGGGTACACCTGTGCCTAACCCTTCAGGGATTACAGGCGTGATGTTAATGTGTATGTGTTAATTTATAAAACATTTCCAGCACATAACATTCTATAACGGGCACACCTCTAAACTAGCACACGTTTCCCGGGTTTTATTTAACCAATACAAAAATAGTTTGCTATTCAACTGCGGTGCGGGCAGTGAATCAATGCGATGCAGTGCACACGTAGTTTATGGGCTACGGGACTGGGTAACGATGGAGATAGACTATTGTTTTGACGCTTTTATGGACAGATTTCGGAATAACTGAATTTTGAATTGGTTTTGACGCAGACTGAAAGTAAACAATGGTAGGAGAAAAGACTGATGTCATATCTTGTACGCAATATTCAACTCTCTTTTTTACTGTATTATAGTTCATTATTAATTAGCTACGCTTGCCGGAGTTGGTCCACGGTTTTTTACACACCGAGACTCCTCCTTCACCTCCAGTTACTGGGTTGTGGAGGTCAGATAGGCATAGTCTCTTTATGTAAAATACTGGTATTAAGCTAATAGGATTAAGATATAATTTATTACCTGTACCAAAAACAATAAATACATACATACATAACATCACGCCTGTAATTCCTGAAGGGTTAGGCAGAGGTGTACCCATTAGTACACCCACATTTCGCTAGTTATGTTTTAGTCCCATGTAATAGGGGGCGAGCCTATTGCCATCAACCAGGTACAAATCCAGACTCCGAGGCTGATATTGAGATATTCCTGATGGAAAAACCCAATAACACTTTGCCCGACCTGGGAATCAAACCCAAGACCTCATGCACAGCAGTCGCGCTTGCGACCACTAGACCAACGAGGCAGTCAGTACCAAAAACAAATACTCAAAAAGCGAAAAGAAAAATAACACAACTCACCGTCTCCACGACACTTCTGTTCCAAAGCAGGTGTGTCGCGAAATATTTGCAATTCTAGTTCAGCAGCTCGTTTTATTGCCCGATTCTGTAGCGGGACAGAACAGGTGTAATTAATATTGCAATTATCAAAATAATTTAGTATTCTGAATTTATGAACTTACGGTTTTTGAACTGGTTCAATGCAGCTGCTGGCTCAATGCAATTCAGACTGGGCTTAATATTAATGAAACATGACGTTATATAGCTTATTACCTTCCTATATAAGTTGGCTATGTATTGCAAAAGGATTGTAGTAACTAGGTAGGTATAGTGTTTTTATTTCGGCACATTTTGTCATCTTCACATTCCTATAACGTAACTAAACCTATGCTAGACTGCCTCGTTATTCTAGTGGTCGCAAGCGCGACTGCTGTGCATGAGGTCTTGGGTTCAAGTCCCAGGTCGGGCAAAGTGTTATTGGGTTTTTCCATCAGAAATTTCTCAGTAGCAACCTCGGAGTCTGGACTTGTGCCCGGTAGATGGCTATAGGCTCGCCCCCTATTACATGGGGCTAAAAACATAACTGGCGAAATGTGGGTGTACTAATGAGTACAGCTCTGCCTAACCCTTCGGGGATTACAGGCGTGATGTTATGTTATTCCTATAATTATTGAACAATGTAATTTAAAATATTAGAAAACAAAATATTTTAAAGATCATGTATGCAGTCTTACCAAGGGGTATCGTACTAATCAGTTACTGGGTTGTGGAGGTCAGATTATTCGCTCCATTTAAAATACTAGTATTCAACTGAATTCAGTTAGACTGGAAGCCGACACCAACATGATCGGGAAAAGGCTAAGCAGATTGATTGTGTGCAGTTTTTTTTTGTCAATTCTTCTTCTTAGGAAATTACCTTTTTGAAAAGACAACAAGATTTTTTTTCTTGTCAAAGCCAAAGTCAAAGTCAAATCATTTATTTCAATTAGACCATTAAAAGGCACTTTTGAACGTCATTTACAAGAGAAAAGAAAAATGAACGTAAACAAATGAACGTTGTAATTGACGTTCAAAAGAAATAAATAATTTTAATTAGAAATGAAAACTGCCCTACGTCTTCTATTCTACTGTAATTCAGTGAGCTTCATACGGTTGACGACAAAAATTGATCGACCGTTGGAACTACACCAAAATCATCTCCACGCCTTTGTTCTATTGCAGGTAACTGTGATAACAAATTCCCGAGACTTCGCGCTAGACGTTGATTGAGACGACGCATTTATCCAGCCGAGTCGAACTTATTTCGTTCACATAATATCCAGTTTATTAGCTGCCGTGAAGTATTACACGACCGTGTTGGATTTGCAGTGTAATTATAGCTTTATTGAGAACGTGGGGTACATTTTTTATTTTGTTGGGTTGTTTTGGTGAGGCTTGCATTTTGTGCTGGGGAAACATTTAATAATAATAAATAAATATCTTGGGACAACTCACACACGGCTATCTGATCCCAAGCTAAGCAGAGCTTGTGTTATGGTAACCAGACAACAGATATACATACTTATATAATTTATAAATACATACATATTATAGATAAATCACACCCAGACACAGAACTAACAATCATGCTCATCTCACAAAGTTTGTCGTGGGTGGGAATCGAACCCACGACCTCCGGCTTAGCAGTCAGGGCCGCTAACCACTAGACCAACAGGCCCGTCATTACTTGAAGTTATTCGAAATAAATTATTATTTTATCCTTGATATACTAATGCTAACATCTTAAAAAAATACATAAAAAATGTGTTGTATGTATGTATTGTATGTATGTATTGTATGTATGTATTGTATGTATGTATTGTATGTATGTATTGTATGTATGTATTGTATGTATGTATTGTATGTATGTATAATGTATTAATTTAAACTCTGTAATTTTCTGTATCTGTGCACCTACTTTGTTTTTGTCTCTGCATCACCCTAAGGTAGACTGGTAGAAAATGCCTAAGGCATTAAGTCCGCCTTTGTACAGTGTATTTTTTTACATGTGCATAAAGTTTTAATAAATAAATAAATAAATAAAAAAAAGTCCATTAACAATCAAACACAATAATAATGTGCTCAAGAAATTGACTACATTGACACGTTGGATAGCAATGTTCTGCCTCTGGCCAACCAAGAATGATTTCTTTTTCCTTTAGAGTCATTGTGGAGTTTCTAACTCGTTTCTGTCCATAGACACCTATCAATGTTTTTAAACAATGAACTGGCTTCGACTTTCTGATTGACTAACGACAACTTGGCAATTGAAAAGTATTTGTTAATTGGAATAAATGAATGACTATTGATTTTTACAATTTAGTACTGCTGTAACGAGCTAGGACATCAATTAGCAAAGACAATAAAAATAGGTCGCATGATAAAAAAACAATTTTCAATTAATAATAACTACATTTAAATGCTTTTCTATTAATAAATTCAAAAAACATACATAACATCACGCCTGTAATTCCCGATGGGTTAGGCAGAGGTGCACCCATTAGTACACCCACATTTCGCCAGTTATGTTTTTAGTCCCATGTAATAGGGGGCGAGCCTATTGTCTTCAACCGGGCACAAATCCAGACTCCGAGGCTGCTACTGAGAAATTCCTGATGGAAAAACCCAATAACACTTTGCCCGACCTGGGAATCGAACCCAAGACCTCATGCACAGCAGTCGCGCTTGCGACCACGAGACCAACGAGGCAGTCCGTAAAAAAAAAATTCGTCGTTCGATTAATAAGTTCGTTCCAATAAAATTATAATATTATTATGACTAATTGAGTAATTGTGTCAAGATTTACAAAATAATCTAAAAACAGTACCAGGGTACTACAAGAATCCAATCAACCATGACCAGCTGCTGACGTCACCACCCTTCCAAATCCCTAATGAATCTATAAGGTCAATGCCACTGGAACTTGTAAGAAAACAGCCTCGTCACATACTTAGTCTATAGCCGAAATCCAAGTTTGTTCAGGCGTGAACAATCTAGTTCAAGTACACGGCTTTTAAGCTTTTGTGGCCTTTGATTGAATGGTTATAGTTTTCTATAGGATTTTTGGAATATGTTTATGTTGATGCCCTTTTAATATCCCCTTTGCATATCCGTATACAAAGTGTACTTTATTTAATTATTGTGATATTAAACTGGACCTACTGTACTGAAAATAGTCTACTCATAAGGAATGGACATTATTTACCGTAATTTTATTTATTTATTTAAACTTTATGCAACAAAAAAGTACAAAGGCGGACTTAATGCCTTAGACATTCTCTACCAGTCAACCAAAGGTGGTGAAGAGATAACAAAGCAGGTGCAAAAAAATGTACATGAGGAAATAATCAGATAAGAAATTTTAAAATAATTGAAAACAAAATCTAAACAAGTTTTAATAGTAGTAGTTTTAATAGTAGTAGTAGTAGTTTTAATTTAATTTTTCACATTAAAAACCATTCGCTACAATTGGGGTCAGTCAACATTACAAAGCACTATAGCAAGTCATTTGAAAAAAAAAACTAGCCACTTTCAAACGTAGATTCAAAATATTTATGTTTTAAAATAAAAAAATTGCAATATTATATACTTATACATCAATTATATAACTACATGTGAAGACGATGTATAAAGAAATATAACCACAATACAAAAATAGGTACGAAATATTACAATTAGAAGAGCAAAAATATATTTTAGTTAATTTCTTTTATTGAAACTGAGATATGTATCGAAAAAAGGAAGTATCGATGGTGCTCGTTTCTGGCCGGTTGCCCAAATACGACTGATGGTGAAAACGCTTTGCCATTGTTCGCCTATTTCGAGTTTTTATGTTTTTTTAGAAACTGATATCATTTTAGTGTTTCCAAAATGGCGGCTACGATTTTCTCTTAATTGGAAGTAGATAGTTTTATTGGATGTGTACCGATACATAATTATTGTGTTTTTAATTGAAAATATAATATAATAATGTTTTATAAACTGATATTTATCGCCTTTTTTTTTCGTGGAGAAATGGATACCCCGAGGGAAACGCGAGGGATTTTGTCAAACTCTTACCGATTAAAACCCCGTGGTTTCTTTTATCACCAAAAGTCGGGAGTCTGGGTATACACATGACGCATGATCTATGCCCCGATTGGTTCCATTTGTTCTCTGAAAAATTTTTTGCTTCTGAACTCTCAAATGCGTATTTATGGAATATGAATTTGTACAAAAATGATAGCAACTACTAATTATTGCTACAGCCTGAGATAAGCATTTTTTTGTAAAAGAAAAACTGTTTTAGGATAATTTATAATCCCGCTCATTTTCATTGACATTCATAAATTTTACTAAAATTGATCTAACCTTCATAATTATTTCTGCGAACATTGCTCACACGCCAAACTTACAACAATTCTTTTCTCATACAAAACCAAGTACCTACTATTAAACTAAAGCGAATCCGCAAGTCAGCCCTGTCGATTTATTTCAAAACCACAAATCATTTTCAAAGTACCAAGAATCATTGTGTGAAACATAATAGTTTTCTGAATGTCCCTATGCATACAATTTGTCGGCTATAATGGGTTCCCCTGTGACCTTAGAGTGCAACAATACATCCTTTTGTACGGCACTTAAATCGATTTATAATGTGAGTGAACATTCTTGATACTTTCGCTAATGGATCGTGAGGAGTGCAATCTGTGAAAGCTAGCTTAGACTTTAAAGGTGTGAGGCTGCTTTCAGCTGAACTGAGAAGTGCTTTTGTGGATTAATTTGCTTTTTACAAAATAAAGCGATTTAGATTTGTGGGTTTTAAATAATAAAACGTAATAAAGAAATAAAAAGGATTCAAAAAATCAATGCTTCACAGTATATTAAATAAAGGTTATATTGAAAAAATATGAGTATTATTTTCTTTAGTTTATATAAATTAAATCAATAAAAGATAGTGATGATAAAACAGCGAGAATTAAATGAGACACGTTTCTTACATAAATGTCCTTTTTTTACTCGACTCGACTCAAAACAAGGAGTGTTCTTTTTGTTAAGTATTTTGTTATAAAAATGAGATAGTTTAAAACATATCACAAACTCACAACTCACTATAATTCAAAATTGTATTAAACATACGATTCCGAAACATCAAAAACTAAAACAAAAAAAAATAAGTATCAAAACCAATTGACCCTTCTATAAAACACGAAAATCGCTTCACATTTTCAAGTAGCAAAAACACATTCAATCTAACCTCAACTCGAGACAGTACCCTTCCAAACGATCGCGAAAACAAAAATATAAACCAAATAACAGTGACGTAATGCAAAAATGAATAAAAATTTTGGAAATCGTTGGAAAAATGTCAAAGCTTTAACACAAGAAAAGAAAGAAGAAAGAACAGAACAGCCGGCTACAATAAAGAAAATTGTGAATCTTTCTAAAGATAAAGGTGAGATTTTTAGATTCAATTCAGCACTTGCAAGGCTCAATTTGTACAATAGAAAAATTCTATTACTAAGATTGTAGTTCTTTTTTAAACTTAACCGTTCTCTAGGGATTTTTCCTGTATTGTGGGTGAATTTAGTACATGATTTTAAACCTCTATGTGTTTAAATTTTTCGTCGGCTATCTAGCCATATAAATAAACTAGCTTTAGCGCGCTACTACCTAACTATTACTTGTTAATATCGTACTTGCATACAAACTTCCACCCCTCTTTTCACCGCCTTAGGGGGTCATTTCCGGCATAAAAACTATCCTATGTCCTTCCTCGGATCTTAAACTATCTCCATGCCAAATTTTATTAAAATCGATTCAGCGGTTTAAGCGTGAAGAAGTAACAGACAGACACTACACTTTCGCATTTATAATATTAGTATGGATGAATGGCTAAATGTGGTATTGGTGTAGACTTCCAGTCTAACCGGTACAACTAAATACCAGTATTTTTACATGAAACCATTGCTGACCTTCCCAACCCAGTGAGAAGTAACACGATACCATTTGGTAAGACTGGTTAGCAGATTTCCAATGCACGAATGACAGCCGAGACAACGGCTTTACGAGCTTTCCGAGGCACGAAACAATTATTACATAAATTAAATTCATTTCAGTTTCCTAGAATTTTCAAGCATTTAATTGAGCAACGAATTCGAGCTAACTTCCTCGTACATTGCATGAAGTTTCATCACAATTTATCTTATTTATAGACGTCCCAGCTCACATGAACCTTGCGAAAAATGTAACAAGGTACATTTTTGCTTGTTGTTGCTATAAAGTGACATTTTGTTTGCGTTAAGTTATTTAGGGCTATTTATAATTTTCCAAAATGGACAGATTTGCCTAGAAATAAATTTTCACTTACTTTGAAATAACGATAACAGTGATTGAACCATATTTTACGGGCGTTATAGTCCACGTTTCTTAATACCACTTACACTGACATGCAATACAAAGTCTTCATGAATAACAACAAAAAACAGTCTATTATTGTCCTATACTGTCAGTGCCTAGCAGGCTAGGCAAAGATTTCTTTTAATCCATAGAAAGCACGAGCATTGATCACCATGCTTCCTCAAGGCGGATTGGCGATTTAAAACTTATAAGTCCAGGTTTCTATGAAAAACGAGGTTAATGTCTTGGGTTCGATTTCCAGGTCGGGCAAAGTGTTATTGGGTTTTTCCATCAGGAATTTCTCAGTAGCAGCCTTGGAGTTTGGATTTGTGCCCGGTTGATGGCAATAGGCTCGCCCCCTATTACATGGGACTAAAAACATAACTGGCGAAATGTGGATGTACTAATGGGTACACCTCTGCCTAACCCTTCGGGGATAGCAGGTGTGATGTTATATGTTATGTTCTATGAAAAACTTACTTAGAAAAAATGGTATAACCTATGAAACCAAGTTGGATATGGCAATAAACTTCCTATCAAACGTCCTTAAGACTTTAAATAATATATCTACATAATAATAGTAAAAGAAACTTCAAACAAAATTCACAATTCTAAATTACTCCAAAACTTTAAACAGCAGAGAAACGAAGTAGCTCCATAGTTTATAGTTTTAATTCTCACAATATAATGGCGTCTGCTAAAGTTTTTCTTTTGCGTCTAAAATTTCGTAGACATGTGAAATTATATGGTTATTAGGCCTGATGGCGTCAGAACGCGACACATGGTAGTCGAGTGTTGTGTTGTAACGAGCAGTGTAAAATATAAAAAAAAAAACTATGGACAAAAAAGCTTTGAAAAAAATGGCTGAACTTATGTCGCTCGATTCCGAGACGGAAAGATCATCAAATCTTCCTTTGAATGAGAGTGGTGAGTGATTTATTATATATTAATTATTACTAGCTTCTGCCCGCGACTTCGTCCGCGTCAAAGTTGATGTATTATTTCTCGAAAACCGTACATTTTTTTGGATATAAAGTTGCCAATGTACCATTTCAGATTATAATCTATCTCTGTGCCAGATTTCATTCAAATCCGTTCAGTCATTGTGGCATAATTGGGTTACAAACATCCATCCAAACTTTCATATAAAATCACAAAAGTAACATAACATAAACATAGGTGTACCCATTAGTACACCCACATTTATCCAGTTATGTTTTAAGTCCCATGTAATAGGAGGTGAGACTAATAACTAGCAACTAATAAGACTAAGATTTCATTACGTGAAAGATGTCTACGACGCGATAGAAAGAGACAGTTGATACGAGAGTGAGACAAGAACATGCGCAAAGTTCCGGTGTCCGGAAATAATGCAACAAAAGACTCTAATCGTGATTAAAACTCACACTTCCTTAAAAGTACGTATTCAAGAGGTGAAGGTTATAGGAGTAAAAAAAACAGATATATTCTTTCTCTCTTTCTAAAAAGACTTGGCGTGAATCCGTAGTTATAATAAACAAAGATTTTTATTTGTCGGGGTGAGAAAAGTTGGATCAACTTGTATTACACATTATATCTTCTGCCAAAAACTGGTTTTAACTAGAAATATGCTAGGTCTGTTGGCTGACTTTTAATATACTTGCTATTTTTTCAATGAACAACTTTTACAATGGCATCAACTCTGAAATATGAAATAAGCTGCCCTATTAATTTTGATCGTTTTGTAGTGCATTTTTATAGGGAACAGCTGGTTTTTTTTTATTCCGTTGTTGATGCCGTAAAAAAATTGTTCATAAATATGAACAATTTGTATGTTTGTACAACAAATGAGTATATTTCCCTCTGATGAATAAAAAAACATCATCTGATGAATTAAAAATTAGTATGTAGGCCACTAACCGTAGTTAAGAACAAATGTATTTTCGACTGCCTCATTGGTCTAGTGGTCGCAAACGCGACTGCTGTGCATGAGGTCTTGGGTCCGATTCCCAGGTCGGGCAAAGTGTTATTGGGTTTTTCCATCGGGAATTTCTCAGTAGCAGCCTCGGAGTCTGGATTTGTGCCCGGTTGATGGCAATAGGCTCGCCCCCTATTACATGGGACTAAAAAAACATAACTGGCGAAATGTGGGTGTACTAATGGGTACACCTCTGCCTAACCCTTCGGGGATTACAAGCGTGATGCTATGTTACGTGATGTATTTTTTTTCTTTATTTAAAAAATTACGTTTCTAATTGAGCCTTGCAAGCATTTTATTACAAAAACAAATAAACAAGAGCGTCGCAGGTGCTGACTGTTCTGTGAAAAAAAAAAATATTGCAGTTTGACATTTTTTCAACTCATTATGTACCTTAGTAAATAATATTTAGTGCCGCTGTTGCCTCCGACACTCTTGTTTTTTACATTATTTTTAAATATTTTTATTATTAATTTCCTTCTTAATTCAAAAAAGTAACGCTAAGTTTATTGGACATTAACAATACATTTCTTTGTTTTTGTGTGTTTATTAAAAATGAATGGGATTATGCAAGATGGTCGCTGGTAACGGTCCAAAAAAACTAACTTAAAACAGGTTCTAATGTTTTTTTCTTAAGCATAGTTAGTTAGTTAACTTATATTAATGAAAAAAAAAACGATTTGAGAGCGAAAATAAAACTCTAATGGTTAATGGAATGATAAAAATAGTAACTAAAAGCTTCCGAGTATTTTCTAAGTTCGAAGAAACTAATAAAATATTTAAAAGCATTATATTTAAAAAAATCTGTCAGTAACATGGATTTCAATTATACTTTCATACTTACCTACCACGATATTCTCTTACGCACACAAGCGAAGCAGATGTGTGCGAAACTGACGGCATACTTTGCGGTAGAAACCAATTACAAATCATTCTAATTTTAAACTACTACATCGCTGAAGTAGTTTTGATACTTTGGTACGTAATTGATTCTACATGATTTCTTATGTACCTAAATTAAAAATGGAAATATTTGTTTAAATTTTTATCGATTTTATATTTCAAATTATGTGTTTAAATAACCTATTGTTTTATAACATACCTGCCTATTCGTACCAATATTCGTCACAACACAATGACAACTATCTCTCAATAGCCATTAACGCCATTGTCATTCCGCAGCCATTGTTTGAAAGTATCAATCATATTAGGTCGAACTACAAAGCCATCACTGTCAAAAGCCTAGCTGCGATAAGCGAGCGATGCAGGTGTTCACTTTACATACAAAATCACCCTATTATAATTCCTATACATATATACAAACACTGCAATGTTAGGTACTGTCGGGGACGGAAAATATTTCATAAATTCTATTTCTTCTCACACTATGCAAGTAGACTAATGAGACATAATTAATTAGATACGATACCGCCGCGGGGCATACGAGCTGCTTTTATTATCGTATATGTAGTCATGACACTATAAAAAAAAAAAGTTTCAGCGGTCTTAGCAAAAAGGTCATTAACATTTTATTATGTTAATTAAAAATTCATAAATGATTCCCTTTAGGAATGAACCTTCAGATAAACCTTAAGATGCTTAAAAATATATAGTACGTTTTCAATATACATATTTTTTATTATCTCAACATCATAGTACCTACAAGCACTAACTAATAAAATACAGGAACTTATTAAAATAGATTAAGGCGTCTGAGGTAGGATAGTCCTGATTTAAAGATCAATTTTCTAGGGAAACGGATTCAAATTATATCGCATTGTCATGTATTTTGCATATACATTTAAAATTCCAGCTGAATCGAACACTGGGAAGTTGGTCTTTAACTTGCAAGATTTGAATAAGTCCTTATTTTTTCTTTCCGGCTCCACCATAAGACCAGTAGGCTTACTCTTGAACAAAATCGAGAATGAGATTGGAATCGACTGCATGTTTGACTACAGCGATTGACATGGGGAAGCCATACAAATGAAAACGTAAATTACCAAATTTTAAAATATTAAATAACTCGTTAATTCTATAAATAAATGTCTTCTTATATTTATTGGAACTGAAACTGGATCGGATGTACATGTAATGTCGATTCCAATCTCATTCTCGATTTTGTTCAAGAGTAAGCCTACAGCTCTGTAACATCAATATATTTGCTCTGTCATGCAAATTTCAATTTCACACAAAATAACAGCTCAATCGAACATCAGAAGGTGTATCAAACTTAACTTGTAAGATTTGATCAGCCGACACCAGGCGAAGTGAAAGTAAATAAAAGCTTCTATAAGAGACTGTAGTGCTAAACGAGTTCAGGCCGCGACTGTACATATAGTTGTCTCGCCAGTGGGATAATAATTACGCCGTACATTCTGTAAAATGTTCGCATAACATACACATTAAATCACGCTTAGGATCTGAGCTGTAAGCGGAGCCCCAATTAGTTACAAAGCAGTAATTAAAACAATGGTTGGTGTAAGTAAACCTATCTTGTTTTAAACTTAGCAACTTTGGATTATCTTGCAACGTGCCACATAGTGTTTTAATTTAGTTCATAGAAAAACGGTGACAAAAATAATAATAAAAAACTAAATAATATGAGTCTATTAATGCCCCACTGCTGGGCATAGACCTCCAGACCAGAGAAGGCACGAACAATGTCACCACGCTTGCTCAAGGCGGATTGGCGATTTCAGACTTATAAATATAATGATATTATATACTGACTGCCTAGTGTCTAGTGGTCGCAAGCGCGACTGCTGTGCATGACGTCTTGGGTTCGATTCCCAGGTCGGGCAAAGTGTTATTGGGTTTTTCCATCAGGAATTTCTCAGTAACAGCCTCGGAGTCTGGACTTGTGCCCAGTTGATGGCAATAGGCTCGCCCCCTATTACATGGGACTACTAATAACTGGCGAAATGTGGTGTTTTAATAGGTACACCTCTGCCTAACCCTTCGGGGATTACAGGCGTGATGTTATGTTATGTGATATGATACATGTAACATAAATCTTAGGCGTCAAAGATGCTCAAGATATCGAAAATATCACGGTTCAGCTGTTTCGGAAATCTCCAAAACGGGTGGACTGATTTTCACATAACCTATACTTGCTCGTGCTCGGTTGCGAAACCACAACAAAAGACAATCAATAAAAAGATCAGGCTACTTTCATTGTAGTGCATCATCAATTCCAATACATAATCATACACCTTGAAACTCTCAAACATCTTAACGACAAACAGATTAGTAGTCGTCACACGATAAGCGACGAACGCCAAGGCTCACTCATCCGGTTAATGTAAATTGTGATTTGCATAAGCATTGCTTTGACGCGCAGGGAATTACTCTGTCACGAGTACTGGGTTGTGCTGCGGGATTTAGTCGATTCCCTTTTAGGTTTTATTGGTGGTACTAAAGTAATGATTTTGTTGTGTGTACAAGGCTTTCTTTTTTTGAAAACAATTCTGTTGCAGATTTTTTGTCTTTTAGTATAATTTTGTTTATACGTGTGTGATAATAACATTCCATTTCACATTTAACTGTTGATTAACATTAATTAAATTTAATAGAAACTTGGAGACAAAATAATAGGCACAGATTTATTTATAATATTGATTAAGTACACTAACAGTGAATACAGATAAACGATTAGAAATTGCAAAACATAAAATAAGAAACAAAACCAAAAAAAAAATAGTTTTTTGATTTAGCAAAACTAATAACTATAAAAATTTTAACAACAAAATGAAACAGGATTGAAGATTTAATAGTTATTAATAAATATTTACGTTCAAATAAAATACAGCAGTGAAAAAACAATATCCCAATATAATACAAAATAAAAATAAAAACTAAAAGCCAGTGTTTTAAAATATAAACTATAAAATGGATCAACTAACAAAATATTTAGTGTACAATAAAACACCTAAATGTCGGAACGATATGGACTATGATGCGATAAAAGCACAGAAGAAGGAGACAGAGAAGACAGGTGGAGTTATCGACAAGAGACTACGTCTTCTGTCACCAGATCGTGAGAGTGATTATGAAGGTAAAACCATTATATTTTATTACTGTTTATTGATACATACACATACATAAACTCACGCCTTTTTCCCATGGGGGTAGGCAGAAACTACAGACCGCCACCTTCTATGATTCTTACATACTCCTTTCGCCTCATCTACGTTCATACATCTCGTCATACAATCACGCTGATTACGAGTACTCCGCACCTGACCTTTCTGAAGGACGTCACCAATAAGGTCAGTGTAGGTCTTCCTAGGGCGACCCCTCCCGGCGTTGCCACTCACCTCTACCATATAAATACCTTTTGTCAATCGACTTCCACTCATCCTCTCAACATGACCGAACCATCTAAGCATACCCTTTTCTATCTTTGTCACTACATCTTCTTTTAATCCGCAACGGTCCCGTATGACCTCATTCCATAAAATAACATCATGCCTGTAATCCCCGAAGGCAGAGGTGTACTCATTAGTACCTATACCCACAGTTATATTTAAGTCCTATTTAGAGGGTGATCCTATTGTCATCAATCAGGCACAAATCCAGACTCCGAAGCTGCTACTGAGTAATTCCTGTAAGAAATTTCTGTTTATATAATTGTTAAATAATACAGAGAAAATAAGCATTCTGTTCGTAATTAATGAGCCGCAGTAGAGGTGTACATTAGGTCAGGCTTATGTCCAGCAGTGGACGGCAATAGACCAGGGCCTAATTGTATGAAAAAATGAATAAAAAAAAAAACTTCCTGGAATATAATTATCTATAAAACCAAACTATGTATGTGATATTCCGCATATTCATTTTAGCTAACCTTCGGAACACCTTCGTGGTTAACATCGTTTAGCAGTTCAGTGAGATTGCTTTAATTTGAATTCTCGGTTTTGATACTTGCATGTAGGTTAATTTCGTTTTTAAACACAAGAAAGTGAATTGTTTTTTTTATTGGTTTATGTTTAAAGATAACGTAATTAAAATAAAGAGAAATGTTTAATCTCAAAAAACAAAAATACAATAACATAACATAGATATGTATCTATGTATATCTCTTCTTATCATCGTTTTTTGTTCAGTTATGTTATGTAACATAACTGAACAAAAACAAAACATAACAACATAACTGAAACATAACTGGCGAAATGTAGGTGTACTATTGGGTACACCTCTGCCTAACCCTTTGGGGATTACAGGCGTGATGTTATGTTAGGTTATGTTATACATAGATACATTATACAAGCGGTTTTTTTTTTCTCTGGCTTATGCTGTCCCTCTGCTGCAAAACCCTCCTTCAAATCCCATCAGGCACTCCTTTTCCAGTGTCACCTGGAACTAATCCTCGTGGTACACGTACTGGACATCTCATCTCATTTCTTGGCCATCCTCGGCGGCGCCGTTCATCTTCAGACAACCATTACTGTTTGACTTGCCCAGCGGTCACTGTGCATGCGGTTTGGTCATTATGCTGGTCCTTCAAATTATAATTTACCAGCTTTTGTCCGCAATTTCAAAAAATATATCTAATAGGTAGCAGTCCAGAATAACGTAGCTTCCTGTTAACGAAAGAAATTTCAGTATCTGACCAGTAGTTCTGGAGATTACCGCATACAAATAAACAAGCAAACAAACTCTTCAGCTGTATTGCTATAGATATTATAGACACCTAACTATTATGACCTAATTCTACAGTAAACGCCAAGAAACACTAACATAAATATTTTGTGTTCATAACCTAGTATGAAGTAAAGTCAAACATAACAGAACTCAAGATCTTTAGACTCAAACTGCAAGTTTATGCTTATCTTGTCGATTAGTTTGATGAATGCATAACAGCACACTTTGAAGTTGGTGAGAAGTAAGAGGTAAGAAACCAGCGATAAAGTTTAATATAATAAGGTAAATACAATTTTCACAACATTGACATCTATTGTGTACATATAAAATGCTTTGTCCTAAATTACTGACTGACGGACCAAAGTCCAGCCTAAATCGCTGATCGTAAGCCTGAACCTTGGAGGGTCTGTTCTTTGTTTGACGTAGGCATCCATCCAAATAAAGGAACAAATA
The DNA here is from genome assembly GCA_949774945.1 of Hoplodrina ambigua. Classification (NCBI taxonomy): domain Eukaryota; kingdom Metazoa; phylum Arthropoda; class Insecta; order Lepidoptera; family Noctuidae; genus Hoplodrina; species Hoplodrina ambigua. Next base: position 14,457,154 of record OX458968.1, read on the forward strand.
ATGATTGTTTAAAAAAAATAATTAAGAAGAAAACTTAGCTATTCAATAATCAGCTTTTGTATTAATATTGTTCAGAGATACAGTTTGTTTGTTTGTTTTTTGATTGTAAGAGCTAATCTTTGAAAATAATGAGCGGATTGTAAGACACTATGTCGCTGATAGAAAGCTGCAGTATTGTCGATTGTCGGATGTTTAAGTATACAGTAACTTTGAGACGGATAATTTCACAGGCAAAAATTGATTTACGAGTATATCCGCAACAATTATTTTTCTCCTTCATTCACTTTATTATTTAAGAGCTTCTTGTTTGTTTGTACTAAATTACTATAACAATAAAGTACCTAATAATCCTCCTACATGTAAAGGACCAATTTCCGCTATCACTCATACACTTGTAAACAGTCAAGTTAACATTTTCGGCAGCGAATTCATCGTCTTAGCTAATTGCAGCATAGCACAGTGCTACTTGGTGTGATCAACATGGAAAGTGGACTTAATAGAAGGAAAGAACGAAAAGGTAGGAGGATTAATTAAAACTGGGGCTAATTGTGCTAAAATGTGTGTGTACCCTTTTGAATCATCAAGGAGCCGGTCAGTAAAAAAATTGAAAATCGATGCATGTGGCAAAATAAACTTTTCTAAAATAATATTGAGTTTAAAAACTATGTGAGGGCAGCACAAAAAAAAACTAGATAATTAAAATTAAATTAAAATTAATTTAGAAATTTTCTAGTTACCTAAACAATATCCGAAGAACAATAGTGGTTGCAAGAATAAATTGTAAAATATACTTTAAAACAGCAAAAACCATACGCTTAAAAATTTAAACGACTGTCAAATTGAACTGACAGTTACAAACAACTCTATTCGACATTTAAATCTCAAAAAGGCTTCACTCCAAAAACTGAAAAAGATTTAGCACCAAAAGTTTTTTCCGTACCAAAACCATGTACAGGGAAACTGCCAAGCAAAGAATGAAACATCGTAAATCAACATGGAAAACAATTCTAAAATCCCATCGAACGTAACGGTTTTTTTTAAATCGTGCCCGACGCCATTTTAAAATATGGCCGCGCGATATTATTGCGCGGGTACACGAACACACGCTCGATATTGGCGCTAAAAATAAAATATTAATTTCCTATAAGGTCGGTAGGTGGCACGATGGGAGCCGATTGTAGTGATGTAAGGTACGAAGAATCAAGTATGGTCTAGGATTTATGTTTTATTTGATAGGTTTTTTAAACTAAAGTTTTAACTCAAAGCCACAGTTGGCTGAACACGGATAACTTTGACGTATTTTTTCTTTCTTTCTTTTTTAATCTCTTTTGATTTATAGAACCCTACTTTTCCGGTTTTTTTGTTCAGTCATATCAGATCGTTGTCAACATTTGGTAAATGGGGGTAGTTAATAAAATTATAGTAAGTAAAAAAACGAGATTTTATATTTTAGTCTAATGTTTTATCATTTTATCTCTTACTAATTGAATTTTTGAATCCAACATAACAATACTAGCTTCTGCCCTCGACTTCGTCCGCGTCAAAGTTGACATATTATTATTATCCCACGAGAACCGTACATTCTCTTAAAAGTAGCCTATATGATTTCCAGATTGTAGTCTGTCTTGTGCCAAATATCATCCAAATCCGTTCAGCTATTCTGGCGTGATCGGAGTAACAAACATCCATCCATCCGCAATGTATAATATAGTCGTAAGAATTACTTTTGTCTGTCTGGATTTTTGCATTGGTAACAAATTGATTACCAACAAATTCATAGCCTACTTGTTTCAATAAAATACCGTCATTGTCTCACCTCAAAATACGTCATGATTATTCCATCGCTTTTATTAGTTCTTGTTATTTTTATTATTTTAATATTTTTCTGTATTTTCTTTATCATATTAGTACTACTTTAAGTAAATAACTTTTCTTTTCTTCAGTGTTTGAGTTACTTTCTTATCATAACTGCAGTTTTTTATCAAGATTTGTAACTTGCAGAAATATTTGGTACAATTTTATTTTCCAAACTACCTCATCCACTTTTATACCGCGGGTTTACTTAACACGTAGCTATGAACCAAGCTTATCTACATTATAATGTACAAAGGAACGGCGTGAAGCAAATGCAACCATTTCCAAACAATCACCTACGCTGCATTGACGTGCATTATTTCTGAATCATTTTGTTACACTTGTGAACTTTGTGCTTTGGTGTTAGGAACGATTTTCGTTTGACAAAGGTGAGTTTTGTTGTTTCTGATTGTGGCTTCTATTGTGATTTTGTGTGATTTGATTGACTGATATTATGATTTTGAATTGGATGGTCGAATTGCTTCTAATAACGTTCACTTTTTCAATAATGTGTTTTAAAGTTTTTGTGGTTGCTTATTTCCATAAGTATTATAAAGTTTTTGTGGTTCCTTACGATATATTTCGATAGCAAAACCTTTCGTATAAAATTCTGTTTTCTTCTACCAAATCAATTTTATTTTCATGAAAAATAAAACAATGCAGTTTTCGCATGCAATGAAATATTTTTGTATTATTGTAGTACTTGAACAATGCTTCGAACCAATCGGGACGGTACTGCAGCTGCTTTTGAAGGTACATAAATCCATAATATTACCACAAAAATAAAATGTAGACGTGTCAAAGGAAAAATATCATAAACTTTCAAGTAAGATACTAAAAAAACTATTAAATGTTGTTCAAAACTTAGCTTAGGTCTTACCCAAAATGGACTCCACAATATTCCGTTCATCTTAATGTTATATTTTTATCCAATTTGAGTTCTGGAATAATCGGTCTATTCTGTAAAAAAAAATCTCTCATGATGAACTTAGGCGAAGTGAAGTGAGCAGTCGTTCCACCTGATGCTGTAGATTCACAGCTCTCCTCAAGCTCGCTTTTACCTAAACTCACGAAAGGTAGTCTTTATAGAATTGGACTGCAGTTTTACCACTATCATAATGTATAATTTCTTCAACAATTACTACGTCATCATTATGTTTGCCATAGATTGTGACGGGCACACCACTATGATTGGCATGTAATTTAAAATCTTTATTAACTGTGCAAGGGGATATGAGGAAGAAACGTTTTCTTCCTACTCAACGTTACCCAATACGATCTTGATACTTTACCGGACAGTACGTAAAGTCGTCGGACACGACAGTAAAAATATTTGAATTATACAGTAGTTAATTGTGTAAATATCTCTTTCGGTGAATTTAAAAGAAGTAAGCTTGAGGCAAGCTTTTAACCCCTTGTTCCTCTGGATATGGACAGAGTGTCCGTGGAGTTTCTTGTTCATTCTTCTCCATAGAGAGCTAACTGACGTTTATTAATGAGCTTGAACTTCAGCTTCAACTTTCTGACCAACTGACCGACTCCTTGACAATTCAAAAGTGCCCGTAAAACGTCTAATTGAAATAAATGCTTTGACTTTGAAAGCAGTTAATTTACAGAATGTACTGTCTTATAGAAGAGAACTACAATTTCACAATTGACTGCATCGTCGTCCATCTTGGAACCGCACCTTTACCTGTACCTCTACCTGTACTTCTACACTATTGCAGCCTTCAATAGCCAATATATGGCTTATGTCTGCTTGTCCTTGAACGAGCGTGTGGCACGAATACAATTACTTCAGCTGTTTCACACTTATATACCAAAGTGAAAAGTCCGCTGTGCATTCAATAGTACTGTTTTCTTTGCCTCGTATGGTGTTAGTATCGGTTTCTGGTTCCTGATATTTTCTTGGAACAAAAGTTTTAAGTGACACCCAAAAAAGTTTTCTTAAATTTTAAAAGGAACAAGTGACCCTAAAAATAAACAAGTTCTTTGATCCGATTTTACTAATTGGTCCGGAAAAAGAATTAGATAAAGTTCGACTTACTCGTTAAAAATAATTGGTGGAATTGAAAAGGATTCAGATTTATTTCTTGTTATAATTCTTGTAAAAGTTATTTTTAAATATAGAACACGATCAATTATAAAATGTTATTGCTAATTGATAGCAATATATTTTATTATTGAAATTATAATCAGACTAATCAGCTTACTAGCATCAAGAATCATTGAAACGATTTCATTTTATTAAAATGTGAAAATCAGTATTCAATACTCCAATCATTGAACATTGATTTCCCTTTCATTCCACAATTAATTATTTGAATTTCAAAATATATTATGAATCCTCAATTTTAAACATTGAACGCTAATCACAAAATACTTATTGCTCATTACATTTTAACTACTCTAAATTCTAGTTCCAATCACGAACCAATTCAACAAGGAAAACAATTTAGCTACTTTTCAAGTATTCAGCTTGCGAAACGCGGACTCCGTACCGAAAGTTCGCGTCCAATTTCATTGGACTTGAAGAGTGGGCTCGTTGCCCTCGTTATTCAGAAGTGGACTTCAACTAGTCAAGATCCTACTGGACACCGGGCACAGATGAGTGCATCACAGCACTATCTCTATGTTCGCTATCAGATTCAAGATGGCATGCTACGGAAGGGAGTGCTTGGTACTTTTCAGGAAGAGTATTATGGTGCGAGGTTTTTGTTTTTACAAGGTGTAAAAAGACACGTCACATAGCTTTGAATTAATTACGCATACTCCCGATCAAACTAAGTTAGATTGAGCAAAAATTAATGCTAGGAAACGAATTTAAAATTTGGAGTGGAAAGTCACTGATTTGTGGAAAAAACATTGTTCTTATGTGCAAGCGTTGTGGGGTATTTAACATACATATATATAAACTTACGCCTTTTTCTCATGTGGGTAGGCAGAAACCACAGATCGCCACCTGCTACGTTCCTCACATACTCCTTTCGCCTCATCCACGTTCATACATCCCGTCGTACAAGCACGGTTAATTTATGGTTTAAATATTTACAGTATTAAAAATCTAGTTGTGGATAAAAAAGATAGAATTTTGTCGTTCAATATCTCTGTAATCAAAACATTCCCAGGCACAGTCCAGAACAAAAAAAGTACCGCCATGATTGGAAAAATGATAATGTTACTTTCGGCTTCGTTTAGAGTCTTTTTTATACTCATTGTTCAGTTATTTTATGATCTACTCTTACTTTTACTTTTCCCTTATGTGGTAAAAAATATACATAAACATCAGACTAATGTGTATTGACATTTGTGTGCAGGTCAAATTTTGTAAAAGCCCATATAAAATGGGTGTCATTCAATAGTACAAGTCTTATAATACATGCATCATCATGCTTTGAGATGTAAGAAGTTATTTAATGTTATTTATTCTTTTTAATATTTTAATACTTTTATTTTGGTATAACTTACTAAAATAATATAGGTAATTACTTCAAAAAATGCGGCAAATTTTGTTTTGTTAGAACTAAACGCAAATTCAAATGGTTTAACAACATTCTATTATTTTTCACAATTTGTATCATTCATTTGTAAGTTATTACAAAATGCAGTATTATCACTCTTCAAAAATGCTTCAGCTGCATATTTTCCCACGAACGTCGTAAATAAGTCTAAAGGAGGGTTTTCCGCAAACAATGACTTGCCAAGCTATGAACGAAAACCCTGATTTTTTGCAACCATTGTATACAATGTAAACATAACATAAACATTTTTATAAAAATGTTTCAGTAGAACTACATTCAATTCTGCATTGTCCCTTTTTTGGCTTGAAAAGATATAAAAAAACTGAATGGTCCTCATCAAAATGCAAAATGATACATATTATTATTTTATACAGGCTGATATTGGCTATTTTTCAAGGGGGAATGTACACATAAATACGTAGAAGTTTTACTATGGGGCCATCTATGAAATATAAAAAAACTAATGCCTGTTTCAGATATTTTGGTAGTGTTTTAGTAATTTTTTGTAGAAAACAACTATTTTTTTTTGTTTTTTAATGTTTCAGACTTGGTTTCACAACCAAAGTTGTTCATAATTCGCAAATTATGAATCTTCTTTATCTATAATAGATATTGAAAATTCACTTACAAATTCTTCCAATAAAAACACGAAAGTTTGTCAGGATGAATGGATGATTACGGAGAGATGGATGTTTGTCTCTCTTTCACGCTTCAACGACTGAATGGAATTAGCTTATACACACATAGATATTGATCTAGTTTACAATATAAGATAATGGTTTAATCCGTTGCCGTGGCGAATTTACGCGTTTGGCTTAATTCACAAGACGCAGACGAAGTCGTGAGCAAAAGCTAGTCTAAGAAAAAACATACATCAATGTACAAGCGAACGCTGCTCAGAATAATTTAAATCCTTACATCCAATTTATTTACAGTCACTTGAAGACTTCTTAGGTCAAGATCAAAATAAATGAAGACAAATTGAGGTACTCTAAATTCGATTGGATCCAATTTTGGTCCTTTGATACGGAAAAACGTTAGGGACTGTAACTATGTAAATTCCTGGGTGATTTTTTCATTTATTTGTCACTTACTTTTACTCGCGAATTTGTCTGAGTTAATGTCAGATGCAGATAAAATAGTAGTTTATGTACTCTTTTAGAGTTCAAACTTAGACTGTACAAAAATTTCATCTAAATCGGTTCAGTAATTTAGCCGTGAAAGCATAACAAATAAACAAACTCATCACTTTTCGTTTTTAATATTAGAGAAAATATAGTATGGATTCCTAAATATAAATTCGTCTTATCATTCTGCTTGGTAATTGATGACCTCAAGCGTTACTTTGCGGAAATCTATTGTGACATTTTTCTGCGGGTAATCAAAATTGCTGAGGTTTCTAGCACTAATGGCCATATTTTTCATAAAAACTCGAGCGATAATCTGCTTGATATAATTACTAATTGAGGGAGACAACAATTTGGAAAATATAGCTGAATTTTATTTACCGCGTGAATGTCGGCTATCCCGGACGCGGACGAAGTCGGAATCCAAGCGAATAAAAACTATGTCCTTTGTTGAGGTTCAAACTAACTCTGTACTAAATTTCATCAAAATCAGTTCAGTAGTTTTATGAAAGCGTAACAGACAAACAGTTTGTATTGTTACTTTTGAATTTATAATATTAGTATGGATATTAATGTTCATTGTTTAGCCAAGTAGGAGGACGAAACGATCTCCACAAACAGCAAAATATTAAATCGTACGATGCCATCGTCCATTTTATTTTCTCTTTTTTCCTAAATTCGTTCCAAGTTACGGAGGCAGCAAGAAAATCTGGTAAGAAACCTTCGTAATTGGAATGTATTGTGATCCTAACAATGGTTCAGCTAACAGGATTCAAAGGGGGGTCCATTTATATGAGAAAGTAAGGATTTGTTGGCCAGGTATGGGAAAGAAAATGCGATTCTTGAATACCTTTGAAAATTACGAATATTGCTAGTGATAATATCACTAGCAATATTCGTACTAATTTAGGTAATATTATTACCTAAATTGTTATTTTCGTGTAACTGATGTAAGTTTATGTAATAAGATTCTGGAGAAGTACTAGATATAAAAATATGAGAGCATTTCTTAAGAATCTTACTTGAAGATCATTCAGTAAAACCAATTCACTTTTATTAGATTAGGTACTGAAATAGCTTTCTTTCAATGTAGGTATATTTATCATTAGATTGTAGATATTTTATTTTGTACTTTGAAATCTTTTATGAGTTCAATTACAGAAAATAAATCATCAATTTTTATACACTTATATCAATCAATCATTGTTATACATAGATTTCATAAGAGTACGTATAGAGTTTCTTGCCCATTCTTCTCCATACAAAACTACCTTTTGGAAGGGGCAACTAGATTCAATTCTAATTTTTTTTTCTCTTGTATAATTATGATGCTCAAAAGTATATTTTAATGTCCTTATTGAAATAAATGATTTGGCTTTGACTTTGAATCACTATTAAATATAAAAATTGTACAGTGCCAAATTTAATCCAGTTACATTTCGAATACCGCAGACAAAATTGAAAGCTGTCAATGTGGAAGCAAAGGAATGAAACTATAAATCCTTTTCAGAGCGAGTTCTGTACGCCAGGAACAAGTTATTGAATGGGCCTAAACCAGCTGTGGTCGGTGGGAAGCCGATAACTGAGGAGCTAGCAACTGTGAGTATTATACATGGTGTAAAAAGACATCACATATTGCAATGACGGGAAAAACATGTGACATTCAGCTTTATTAAGTATATTTTTAGAGCCGTTTGTAGATGTCCATGTCTTTGTATACACAGCTTTAAATTATAGTAAACTTCGTGATATAGGACCGCTTATTGGATATTTTTTTTTTTTTTAAACTTGATCTTCAACTTTTTTGGTCCTTTCATTATTCTTCATTTTCGTTTATTAGTTATAGCTATTTTCAACATCAAAAAGTACCTATTTAATAAGTATTTGGTTCGTCAAAAGTTTGTAACCTCCGTTATAAGCTTGACGTACTGTGTGTGTGTCTGTTTGTGGCATCGTAGCTTCCGAACGGATGAACCAATTTTGATTTTGTTTTTTTTTTTGTTTGAAAGGGGTATTACCCGGAAGTGTTTTCAGCTATGTTTTGACGGCGATTTAAATTTTTTTAAATTAATTTTTTGATTGTATGTAATAGACACAACACTAAATACGTTATTGTAATTACCATAATTTTACACAATTTTTGCATCTTCTACACAGGAACTTCGAGTCACCTGCTTCAGCTCAGCCTCGTGTCCACCTCGAGGTGAATGGCTCCGCACGGCGCTAATGATGCGGCCTCCCGATCAGCCTCTTGGCTATGGACTAGCTGCCCCAAGGAACGGCGCTAGGTAACAATATACATGTTGTATACAAAAAAAATATCATTATTTTATATCAAGTGCATTGAGTGATCACTGCTGTCACAGGCCTTCCAATACTACCTTGCTTGACAGGTTTATATAGATTGATTTAGAATTTACTGGCTATTTAAAAAAAATTAAAACTTTGGGGTAAAAGCACTCATAAGTACCAACAACTTTTACAATAGGACCCTGAAATATGAAAAACTAAATTAGCTGTTATATACATTTTGACTTTTTTTAACCTTTTTGTAGGAAACAGTTGATTTTTCAAATTTCAGCGTTGGTCCCATGCTGAACTAATTACTGTTACGGTCTTGAATAAAAGTCAGAATGTATAATAGAAGAATGTCTAACAAGGGAGGCACACAAATATGGCAGGACAACATACATAACATAACATCACGCCTGTAATCCCCGAAGGGTTAGGCAGAGGTGTACATTAGTGCACCCACATTTCGCCAGTTATGTTTTTAGTCCCATGTAATAGGGGGCGAGCCTATTGCCATCAACCGGGCACAAATCCAGACTCCGAGGCTGCTACTGAGAAATTCCTGATGGAAAAACCCAATAACACTTTGCCCGACCTGGGAATCGAACCCAAGACCTCATGCACAGCAGTCGCGTTTGCGACCACTAGACCAACGAGGCAGGACAACAAGTCTATTAATGGTATTTTTCATGGTGAGAAAAGGGCATTTAGATTTTAAATAACATTTTTAAATTATTTTCTGTACAGGTCTTTGCTGTCAGCTCTTCAAGCTCATGTCATCAAGTGGTTGCTGTTCGATTCAAGGCCACAAACTAAGGATAACAAGTGTGATGTCCCGCCAGACACGTAAGTAGGACCATTTTGAAAAAATGAAGGCTGCTGCATTGCTTTGCACGGGTTTCGTATCCAAGGCGTAATAAATATTTGTATTTCCTACAAATAATTGTTCTGACTATTTACTGTGTATGCGAGTTTATATTTTTGTAAACGAACCCACCATATATATAGAAGAAATTCTTAGTGTTGAAGAAAGCACTTTAACAAAGACAATTTTTATCATATTAATTTTGTTTTCGTTAAAGCCTTTTTTTAGAATGGGAAATCATTAAATGACTCTTTCCGCTCTGGGCGTAGCGGAAGGGAGTATCAGACTTTTACTGACTAAAAAACCACCCTGTTCCTTCTGTTGCCCTTTACGTTCCGGGGCCACGGTAACTGTGTTTCGAATAATTTCGGCATCCCTGGGTTCGTTCAAGCCTAGATGCTAATCACGTTTATTTACTACACAACAGATTTCAATTCATTCACTTTTATAACCTCACAGCCCCTGAAAACATATCAATCCGTCACCATGTCACGTTACGAGCAAAATCCAGTTACAAAATATTAATGACACGAGCGAACCAGAAACCGATACTCTTGATAACATCAATTTTAATAATAAAATCCGGGCAAGTTTGTGTCGAACTCACCCACGAAAGGTTCCGTACCATTTTACAATATTAATTTACAGTAGCTTTAGCCTCTAATTCGGCCGCGTGAATTTTCTTATGCATCCCTATTATTTTTTAAATACAGCCTATACTTACTTACTCATAATGTAGCTTTCCATAGGTGAAAGAATTTTTTTAATCGGTTTGTTAGTTTTTGATTAGATCAGTTACAAACATAAATACAAATCTTTTTTTCTTTATAGGCAGCATTAGTTTAGAATACAAATACAAAAATAAAAGCTTTAAAAGAAACATGTGTCTTTTCTCCGTTTAATTTCTATCTCTAATTTTTTTATGATTTGTTACTGTCACCTCTGACCTAAACTAGAAACCATCGTATATTAAATGAAAGTACAAACTGTGAGAAAATATCAAGTGTCTACCTAATGCGATTCAAAAGCTACACTCATGTCGCTGACGGAATAACCGGCAATTAAATCTTAATAATAGAGTGCCATTATATTGGTACTCTCTAGGTACACAGATCGACTTCTTTGTATTTGGGTCCTCCCAATGGATAAGTACGGAACCCCAAAAATTCAGAAAAACAATATCATCAATCTACCACATAAAAATGTACCGACAATATTGATCTAACCTAGAGGCGTTGATATAAAAATTACAAGCGTTCATGCTCTTGCCTTGGTAACAAACGATACCAGTCTGGAACTATGCTCAAATCTCCACTGAAAAAGTGGTTATTTTGACGACCGAGATATAAAAATATTTACGTCTTATTCGATGTGAAAGATATTATTACATCTGTCGATCTTTGGTAGCACTCGCTGTGTAATATAAGAAAAAAAAATGTTGGTTTACGATAACATTTTTTTGGTAGATTGGATATTTAATAGTTATGTACGTACTAACATTTATTTTACTGTATTTTTTTTTACTAGCTTTTGCCAATGACTTCGTTCGCTTGAATGTCGGATTTTTGTGCGCGTACCTTAATTATTTATCTAAATAAAAATAGCCTTAGTTACCTAGTCCTTATAACACGTCGCCAGCGCGACTGCTGTGCGTGAGGTCTTGGGTTCGATTCCCAGGTAGTGCAAAGTGTTATTGGGTTTTTTCTATCAGGAATTTCTCAGTAGCAGCCTCGTAGTCTGGATTTGTGCCCAGTTGATAGCAATAGGCTCGCCCCCTGTTACATGGGACAAAAAAAATTACTGGCGAAATTTGGGTGTACTAATGGGCACACCTCTGCCTAACCCTTCGGGAATTAAAGGCGTGATGTTATGTATGTATGTATAGAGTGATTCAAGGCGAAGATTTATGTGTCACATTGGGCCCGTGTGAAGCCGGGCTTGATCGCCAGTTAATAATAAATAATTTAGACAGGCTGTATTTTAAATGTTCACAGTGTAACAATTGATAAATAAATTGATTGAATAAAATATGGCATAGTTAAAATCTCCAATATTGTAAATTTAATTGGACAACCTATAGATTTGACCACTAACAAACGGTTGGGTCGGTGGTCAGCTTAAAATTTTAACGGGCGTAGTTTCATTTTAAACCTTATGTATTAATTGGTAATATTATTCCATTAGGTACGGATTATAAATTATTTTAAAGGTTAATTTTCATTGTTAGCTTTGTTATTAAACTACGGATTTTTATATCTAACATTAAAATTATTTTAAATAAACTCTACGTGTTTGTAGATAGATTTTAGTTCAATTGATAATTATTCAATTGATACATTTATATAATAACTAGCTTTTACCCGCGGCTTCGCCCGCGTTTTTTTAGAATTTGACAATCAATTCGGGCTGTACTCGGCTTGTTGTTCGGCCAGATCCAGAATTATTAAATACCTACAGACCAACAGACTGTGACTCATAAAAGTCCGTCGGCGTTCAGTTTGCATTTCTGCAAGAGAGGTCCTTCTCACCTGCGACTATTTTAGAGTTTCTGTCGCTGTAATGGCTGAGCTTGTTCTCTGAGACGAAGTTGTGTTTGATTGAAAAGGCGTCTCAGTTGCTCTTACAGCTCTCTGGCTTTCGGCTTGTTCCTCCAAAAGCAATTGCGTTTAAAAGGGCGTTTCAGTCACTCTCCGAGAAGCTTGGAGGGCGAACGGCTTGGTTCTCTAGTCTTTCCTGGCTTTAAGAAAATGTCTCATCAGCTCTCAAATTTACTTGTCGCTCCGGTTGTGCTTGCCTTCTTAATGCGGCATGAACGGAAGATTCCGAAGATTGACCAGTAATTTTTGCTAGGGCTCGCAATGAGCTTTTGGTTGTGAGTTGGACCTGCGAGATATTCTAAAATTGAAAAACGTAACCTACCTACCCTCATTAAAACACACCGGAAATACCTCTAACGTAAAAATAAACAGTACTGAGGGACAAACTTAACTTTGCCGTTGAAAAACTGTTGTCTACATACATCGACATAGGTCACGGTTAGTTTAGCAACTAACCTCTTCCTTCAGTCAATCATCGACTACACGCATTAAACAAAGCAATTTTACTGTTAAGACAGTTCTGCGCTGTGATCTTATGAGGAGTTTCCTTTCCATATCTCCGAAGTTCATCATCAGATCATGACAGTATTTATTTGGGACCAATTCGAAAAAATAAACAAAAAAAGAATCATCCAAATCAATTTACAATTAGCGGAGTAATCGCAGAGTATGCTTCATTGACAAAGCGTAGGTTCACCTTTATTCTTCCATGCATCCTCTATGAATGCGTTTACACCTGTCAGTGTCAGTGATGACAGTGTCAGTTACGCAGTTTTTCTGTATCCCTGACAACGTATATAAAGTGGGTCACAGACAAACGCGAAATGTTGTGGCGGCCGCGTCAATTGCAAATTTTAACAACCGGCCGCGTGTACTGCTTTGTAAAATGACGCTAAATATGGAAATTGTAATAGAAATAGTTGAATTTAAATAATAATTTAAATTTAACTCACACTTCTCTATTCCTAAGAGTAATATGCGATGCTAATGATAATATAGGTAGAGATAAACTATTATACCTTGACGCTTCCCTCCATATTACCATTTCAATGTGTGTAGTCACATTCAAATGTGTGAGGAGCTCGTGGCCAAGTAATAACAGCCGCACGGGTCGATCCGTCAGGTTAAGCTACGCTTGCCGGGGTTGGTCCGTGGATGGGTGACCATCTTTACACACCGAGACTCCTCCGTGCTTAGGAAAGCACGTTAAGCCGTTGGTCCCGGCTGTCATACGTGGATCTTTGACAGTCGTTACGGGTCGTCAGAAGCCCGAAAGTCTGACAACCAGTCTTACCTAGGGGTATCATATTACCCAGTTACTGGGTTGTGGAGGTCAGATAGGCAGTCGCTCCATGTAAAATACTGGTATTCAGCTGCATCCGGTTAGACTGGAAGCCGACCCCAACATAGTTGGGAAAAGGCTAGGCAGATGATGAGTCACATTCGTATGAAAGACTTTGTGAGTAATCGTCTTCAGTAGCAGGCTAGGATATTTTTTGTCAACTAATCATAAATAGCCGACCGCGCAAGACGACGTACCTCTCATTTTCATAGAGAATTTCAGTGCAGTGCCATACTAATAATAATGAGTAATTTTTGACGCCGCTAGTCGGACAACAAATCGCTGATTTGTTTTTGTCTCGAGAGCCGTCTCAATACGCACACATGCGTTGTGAGTATTTTTAATACTATTAAAAACACTTTCAAACGTTTTGAATTGTGGAAGGGCGCGTCATGTTACTGTAGTTTATCTCTACCTCACACCTCAAGTGTTTAAATAAACGGTTTTCCTACCTTTTTTCTTATCTTCTGAGAGGACTAATGAGTCATGAGAGTAATAAGACAACGTTACGGTTAGCCATATTGACTGACGTCCGATTGCGACGTCCGATTGTCCGATTGTAGCACAATCACCACGCTAATGACACTTCAGGCCGCCACTGTGACCGCGGTGGTGTGTTTTTGGAGCGTTAGGAGCCGCGGCCTGCGGTTTGCCGTAACCGCAAATCCGTCCGTCTGGAAGCCACTTTATGCAAAATGTCAAGATACTCTTCAGCGGTTTTGGGCATGAAAAATTATTAAGCAAACAACTTTCGTACTCCTAGGTATTTTACTTGAAACTGGTCTATCGACAGTGTAGACTCATAATGTATTACATGCTTAAACTTAAAATTTAATCATGATCCGATAGACACGTGGCGCCATCTACTGTCATAAGGACGTTTTTGTGATTTCCCTCGGGAACAGTACTTTTTTTTGGGATTAAAGGTACCCTATGTTCGTCCCTGTACACCTGGCAACGTATATGCAAAATTTCAGGATGATCGGTTCAGTGGTTTAGGCGTAAAATGGTAGCAAACAAACAAACAAACTTACTTTCACATTTATAATATTAGTTAGGATTTATTTAATAGACTAGCTTTTACCCGCGGCTTCGCCCGCGTTTGTTTAGAATTTGACAATCAATTCGGGCTGTACTCGGCTTGTTGTTCGGCCAGATCCAGAATTATTAAATACCTACAGACCAACAGACTGTGACTCATAAAAGTCCGTCGGCGTTCAGTTTGCATTTCTGCAAGAGAGGTTCTTCTCACCTGCGACTATTTTAGAGTTTCTGTCGCTGTAATGGCTGAGCTTGTTCTCTGAGACGAAGTTGTGTTTGATTGAAAAGGCGTCTCAGTTGCTCTTACAGCTCTCTGGCTTTCGGCTTGTTCCTCCAAAAGCAATTGCGTTTAAAATGCGTTTCAGTCACTCTCTGAGTAGCTTGGAGGGCGAACGGCTTGGCTCTCTAGTCTTTCCTGGCTTTAAGAAAATGTCTCATCAGCTCTCAAATTTACTTGTCGCTCCGGTTGTGCTTGCCTTCTTAATGCGGCATGAACGGAAGATTCCGAGGATTGAGCAGTAATTTTTGCTCGGGCTCGCAATGAGCTTTTGGTTGTGTGTTGGACCTGCGAGATATTCTAAAATTGAAAAACGTAACCTACCTACCCTCATTAAAACACACCGGAAATACCTCTAACGAAAAAATAAACAGTACTGCGGGACAAACTTAACTTTGCCGTTGAAAAACTGTTGTCTACATACATCGACATAGGTCACGGTTAGTTTAGGAACTAACCTCTTCGTTCAGTCAATCATCGACTACACGCATTAAACAAAGCAATTTTACTGTTAAGACAGTTCTGCGCTGTGATCTTATGAGGCGTTTCCTTTCCATATCTCCGAAGTTCATCATCAGATCATGACAGTATTTATTTGGGACCAATTCGAAAAAATAAACAAAAAAAGAATCATCCAAATCAATTTACAATTAGCGGAGTAATCGCAGAGTATGCTTCATTGACAGAGCGTAGGTTCACCTTTATTCTTCCATGCATCCTCTATGAATGCGTTCACGCCTGTCAGTGTCAGTGATGACAGTGTCAGTTACGCAGTTTTTCTGTATCCCTGACAACGTATATAAAGTGGGTCACAGACAAACGCGAAATGTTGTGGCGGCCGCGTCAATTGCAAATTTTAACAAACGGCCGCGTGTACTGCTTTTTAAAATGACGCCAAATATATAAATTGTAATAGAAATAGTTGAATTTAAATAATAATTTAAATTTAACTCACACTTCTCTATTCCTAAGAGTAATATGCGATGCTAATGATAATATAGTTAGAGATAAACTATTATACCTTGACGCTTCCCTCCATATTACCATTTCAATGTGTGTAGTCACATTCGTATGAAAGACTTTGTGAGTAATCGTCTTCAGTAGCAGGCTAGGATATTTTTTGTCAACTAATCATAAATAGCCGACCGCGCAAGACGACGTACCTCTCATTTTCATAGAGAATTTCAGTGCAGCGCCATACTAATAATAATGAGTAATTTTTGACGCCGCTAGTCAGACAACAAATCGCTGATTTGTTTTTGTCTCGAGAGCCGTCTCAATACGCACACATGCGTTGTGAGTATTTTTAATACTATTAAAAACACTTTCAAACGTTTTGAATTGTGGAAGGGCGCGTCATGTTACTGTAGTTAATCTCTACCTCACACCTCAAGTGTTTAAATAAACGGTTTTCCTACCTTTTTTCTTATCTTCTGAGAGGACTAATGAGTCATGAGAGTAATAAGACAACGTTACGGTTAGCCATATTGACTGACGTCCGATTGCGACGTCCGATTGTCCGATTGTAGCACTATCACCACGCTAATGACACTTCAGGCCGCCACTGTGACCGCGGTGGTGTGTTTTTGGATCGTTAGGAGCCGCGGCCTGCGGTTTGCTGTAACCGCAAGTCCGTCCGTCTGGAAGCCACTTTATGCAAAATGTCAGGATACTCTTCAGCGGTTTGGGCATGAAAAATTATTAAGCAAACAATTTTCGTACTCCTAGGTTGTTTACTTGAAACTGGTCTATCGACAGTGTAGACTCATAATGTATTACATGCTTAAACTTAAAATTTAATCATGATCCGATAGACACGTGGCGCCATTTACTGTCATAAGGACGTTTTTGTGATTTCCCTCGGGAACAGTACTTTTTTTCGGGATTAAAGGTACCCTATGTTCGTCCCTGTACACCTGGCAACGTATATGCAAAATTTCAGGATGATCGGTTCAGTGGTTTAGGCGTAAAATGGTAGCAAACAAACAAACAAACTTACTTTCACATTTATAATATTAGTTAGGATTAGGATTGTCCGATTGTAGCACAATCACCACGCTAATGACACTTCAGGCCGCCACTGTGACCGCGGTGGCGTGTTTTTGGATCGTTAGGAGCCGCGGCCTGCGGTTTGCCGTAACCGCAAGTCCGTCCGTCTGGAACCCACTTTATGCAAAATGTCAGGATACTCTTCAGCGGTTTTGGGCATGAAAAATTATTAAGCAAACAACTTTCGTACTCCTAGATTGTTTACTTGAAACTGGTCTATCGACAGTGTAGACTCATGATGTATTACATGCTTAAACTTAAAATTTAATCATGATCCGATAGACACGTGGCGCCATCTACTGTCATAAGGACGTTTTTGTGATTTCCCTCGGGAACAGTACTTTTTTTCGGCATTTAAGGTACCCTATGTTCGTCCCTGTAGACCTGGCAACGTATATGCAAAATTTCAGGATGATCGGTTCAGTGGTTTAGGCGTAAAATGGTAGCAAACAAACAAACAAACTTACTTTCACATTTATAATATTAGTTAGGATATTATAAATTTAATTTAGTTTTAAACATTGTCAATTCTGTTACTGTTAACGTTATTAATTCTTGACCGGAGGCTGTTTCAATGATGTCCAACTTTCAAAAGATTTGGTTATTTGATTGATTTATTTAAATCATTACCTAACTAGCTTTTGCCCGAAACTTCGTCCACGTGGAATAAAGGTCTATTTTGTACCATAAAACAGCAAGAGCAGCAGAATAGCAGAATAGCAAAATTTCAATGAAAAAAAAAAATAAGCGGATCATTACTTCCAGAGATTACCTCTTACAAAAGGAAACACATAAAAGCATTAAACGCAAACAATATTTTCCTGTTTAAGTATAATTAAAAAAAGAAAGAAGGAAAAAATATTTATGTGGGAACACAAAAAATTATTGTGTATTTTTTTTTAATTAGCATAAACTGTGTCAACTCTTGGCAAAGGTTTCCTTAAAAAAAAAAGGGATAATTAATAAAAATACAACAATAAAATCATTATTGGGTGCGCCAAACAAGCCGATACATACACACATACACATAACATCACGCCTGTAATCCCCGAAGGGCTAGGCAGAGGTGCACCCATTTGTACACCCACATTTCGCCAGTTATGTTTTTAGTCCCATGTAATAGGGGGCGAGCCTATTGCCATCAACCGGGCACAAATCCAGACTCCGAGGCTGCTACTGAGAAATTCCAGATGGAAAAACCCAATAACACTTTGCCCGACCTGGGAATCGAACCCAAGACCTCATGCACAGCAGTCGCGCTCGCGACCACTAGACCAACGAGGCAGTCCGATACACTTGGTAAATAAACAAATGGGCTATTTGCCGATTTGTTACTACCGTAAAACTATCGTTCCTCATAATAACCCAAAAATTCCATGCGCAAAGGCATACAGCATAGCTTCAAAATGCCGATCATAATTCTCGAGAACGCCACGTGTTTCGGCATAAATCTGCACTATGCATCGCTGTACAATATTTTAGTTGAAACGACCGATTTTATTGTTCACCATTGTTGTACCTATATTTCAAAAACACTCAGTTGCTTGGTGGTGAAGGGTATTTTATAATCTTGTGGTATTTTGTAAATACAATAATATAAGCCTCTTATTGTCCCTAATCTCCCCCTATTCTTATATTAATTTATAACGTAACATAAAACATAACATCACGCCTGTAATCCGTAAAGGATTTGGAAGAGGTACTCATTTGATTAGTGCACCCACATTTTGCTAGTTAAGTGAAGGTTCCATGTAATAGGGGCCAGTCTATTACCATCAGCTGGGCACAAATCTAGACTCTGAGGCTGCTACTGAGAAATTCCTGATGTTAATATCTAATAACTCTTTGCCTAATTGGATTCAATAGCTCATGCTCAACAGTCACGCTTCGCGACCTAGACCAACGAGACAATTTGTAACAACCTAAATGTAAATAAAAAGTGTTTCCACTACTTATATCAATAATTTATAATACAAAAAGCAATATGAAACGCAAATATTTCTAAACAATTAATAAAACAATAGGTCTGCTCTAAATAATTTCGAAACATTTCGAAATAATTTGTTATCAAACTCGGATTACACTATCAACTATAAAATTTATTGTAATCGTTTAAGGATTTATTGAAAATTTATCGTCTCGTCTTTTCGAGACGTAAATGTTTGGATTAATAATTTTATCTTTATGAAAACTTTTATGAGATTGAAAAGATTCGGTAAAAATTACTGACATTAAATAAGGTGTAAAATATTTTGTAACTATTTTCGTTAACGGCATAATGTTTTTTTCTTTAGACGTATTCAGAATGGTGGAAATAAACTTGATTGAAAAGAGTGTCCATGGAGTTTCTGGCTCGTTCCTATCCATAGCCTGTATGGATATATATATACTTACATACATATTGGCATGAGTAACTAGCATGAATTTTCTGACTAACTGACCGTTTCCTTGACAATAATGTTAGTTTATTATGTTTGTACAAATGCACCCACAATTTAAGTAAAATTTGTAGTGCAGGGCAACCTTGGCAGGCTGTAAATTGCCTACGTCCGTTTTAATCAAGGAGAATATTTCCATACTTCCCAGGTACCTGCGACCTTCCGAAGAAAGGCAAGAGGAAGCTCTCTGGCGTGCTTGCAGCGAGGTTATCTGGCGTTGTGGAGGAGGTGGCAACACCGCGCAGGCTGCAGCCGAACCGAAAGCATTGGTCGCGCTGCCGAGCGAGACTAACTATGTGCATCATAGTTCGGTGTACTACCAAGATGGCGTCACCGAAAAGGTAACTTTAAAATTTAATTTTAGTTTCATAAAGCCTATTTTAATTTAATTAAGTCCCATTGACAGGGTCAACTTTATAATTAAGTTAAAATGTACAAAGAAAACTTTACTAATGAATAAGAAAAGTCTTAAATGAAATTAAATATATCATAGCTTTAGCCAATTAATATGACTTTATTATTTTTGAGAAAGACAAAAATATTAATCAATTTTAAAATAGAAAGTTGATTATTATAAAACCTAGTGATAACAAATTACTTGACAAACCCAATTTAATTCAGTTTACAATTAATTTGACTTTTATACGATTGGGTCATGATGGTCAAGTGGTTCAGGCGTCAGCCTCCAATGCATGAGGTTGTAGATTCGATTACGAACAAGTACTTACCAAGTTGATATTTTCAATCAAATATGGACTTGCTAAGTTTATCATGGATATCCCACATCGGTGAT
Source organism: Hoplodrina ambigua (assembly GCA_949774945.1). NCBI lineage: Eukaryota > Metazoa > Arthropoda > Insecta > Lepidoptera > Noctuidae > Hoplodrina > Hoplodrina ambigua. The sequence goes on from OX458968.1 coordinate 14,477,350, forward strand.
GAAAAACATTATAAGGAAACTTGAACTTATGAGTAACTAGCTTTTACCCGCGGCTTCGCCCGCGTTTGTTTAGAATTTGACAATCAATTCGGGCTGTACTCGGCTTGTTGTTCGGCCAGATCCAGAATTATTAAATACCTACAGACCAACAGACTGTGACTCATAAAAGTCCGTCGGCGTTCAGTTTGCATTTCTGCAAGAGAGGTTCTTCTCACCTGCGACTATTTTAGAGTTTCTGTCGCTGTAATGGCTGAGCTTGTTCTCTGAGACGAAGTTGTGTTTGATTGAAAAGGCGTCTCAGTTGCTCTTACAGCTCTCTGGCTTTCGGCTTGTTCCTCCAAAAGCAATTGCGTTTAAAATGCGTTTCAGTCACTCTCTGAGTAGCTTGGAGGGCGAACGGCTTGGCTCTCTAGTCTTTCCTGGCTTTAAGAAAATGTCTCATCAGCTCTCAAATTTACTTGTCGCTCCGGTTGTGCTTGCCTTCTTAATGCGGCATGAACGGAAGATTCCGAGGATTGAGCAGTAATTTTTGCTCGGGCTCGCAATGAGCTTTTGGTTGTGTGTTGGACCTGCGAGATATTCTAAAATTGAAAAACGTAACCTACCTACCCTCATTAAAACACACCGGAAATACCTCTAACGAAAAAATAAACAGTACTGCGGGACAAACTTAACTTTGCCGTTGAAAAACTGTTGTCTACATACATCGACATAGGTCACGGTTAGTTTAGGAACTAACCTCTTCGTTCAGTCAATCATCGACTACACGCATTAAACAAAGCAATTTTACTGTTAAGACAGTTCTGCGCTGTGATCTTATGAGGCGTTTCCTTTCCATATCTCCGAAGTTCATCATCAGATCATGACAGTATTTATTTGGGACCAATTCGAAAAAATAAACAAAAAAAGAATCATCCAAATCAATTTACAATTAGCGGAGTAATCGCAGAGTATGCTTCATTGACAGAGCGTAGGTTCACCTTTATTCTTCCATGCATCCTCTATGAATGCGTTCACGCCTGTCAGTGTCAGTGATGACAGTGTCAGTTACGCAGTTTTTCTGTATCCCTGACAACGTATATAAAGTGGGTCACAGACAAACGCGAAATGTTGTGGCGGCCGCGTCAATTGCAAATTTTAACAAACGGCCGCGTGTACTGCTTTTTAAAATGACGCCAAATATATAAATTGTAATAGAAATAGTTGAATTTAAATAATAATTTAAATTTAACTCACACTTCTCTATTCCTAAGAGTAATATGCGATGCTAATGATAATATAGTTAGAGATAAACTATTATACCTTGACGCTTCCCTCCATATTACCATTTCAATGTGTGTAGTCACATTCGTATGAAAGACTTTGTGAGTAATCGTCTTCAGTAGCAGGCTAGGATATTTTTTGTCAACTAATCATAAATAGCCGACCGCGCAAGACGACGTACCTCTCATTTTCATAGAGAATTTCAGTGCAGCGCCATACTAATAATAATGAGTAATTTTTGACGCCGCTAGTCAGACAACAAATCGCTGATTTGTTTTTGTCTCGAGAGCCGTCTCAATACGCACACATGCGTTGTGAGTATTTTTAATACTATTAAAAACACTTTCAAACGTTTTGAATTGTGGAAGGGCGCGTCATGTTACTGTAGTTAATCTCTACCTCACACCTCAAGTGTTTAAATAAACGGTTTTCCTACCTTTTTTCTTATCTTCTGAGAGGACTAATGAGTCATGAGAGTAATAAGACAACGTTACGGTTAGCCATATTGACTGACGTCCGATTGCGACGTCCGATTGTCCGATTGTAGCACTATCACCACGCTAATGACACTTCAGGCCGCCACTGTGACCGCGGTGGTGTGTTTTTGGATCGTTAGGAGCCGCGGCCTGCGGTTTGCTGTAACCGCAAGTCCGTCCGTCTGGAAGCCACTTTATGCAAAATGTCAGGATACTCTTCAGCGGTTTGGGCATGAAAAATTATTAAGCAAACAATTTTCGTACTCCTAGGTTGTTTACTTGAAACTGGTCTATCGACAGTGTAGACTCATAATGTATTACATGCTTAAACTTAAAATTTAATCATGATCCGATAGACACGTGGCGCCATTTACTGTCATAAGGACGTTTTTGTGATTTCCCTCGGGAACAGTACTTTTTTTCGGGATTAAAGGTACCCTATGTTCGTCCCTGTACACCTGGCAACGTATATGCAAAATTTCAGGATGATCGGTTCAGTGGTTTAGGCGTAAAATGGTAGCAAACAAACAAACAAACTTACTTTCACATTTATAATATTAGTTAGGATTAGGATTGTCCGATTGTAGCACAATCACCACGCTAATGACACTTCAGGCCGCCACTGTGACCGCGGTGGCGTGTTTTTGGATCGTTAGGAGCCGCGGCCTGCGGTTTGCCGTAACCGCAAGTCCGTCCGTCTGGAACCCACTTTATGCAAAATGTCAGGATACTCTTCAGCGGTTTTGGGCATGAAAAATTATTAAGCAAACAACTTTCGTACTCCTAGATTGTTTACTTGAAACTGGTCTATCGACAGTGTAGACTCATGATGTATTACATGCTTAAACTTAAAATTTAATCATGATCCGATAGACACGTGGCGCCATCTACTGTCATAAGGACGTTTTTGTGATTTCCCTCGGGAACAGTACTTTTTTTCGGCATTTAAGGTACCCTATGTTCGTCCCTGTAGACCTGGCAACGTATATGCAAAATTTCAGGATGATCGGTTCAGTGGTTTAGGCGTAAAATGGTAGCAAACAAACAAACAAACTTACTTTCACATTTATAATATTAGTTAGGATGTAAGTCAGAAATTGCCAATTCTATATAAGTAGAGGCATATGCCCTGCAATGGGACAATAATAGGCTGGTATTATTATTTAATAATACGAAGATAAAGTTTCCAAGTCTCAAAATGACAATGTTTAAAATAAACCAACAGAATAATGTAAAAGCTCGCGTTATTTTCAGAGGTTTCATGAATTAAATTCTTTTGCAAGCTGCACATTTTTGAATTCACTACTTTGGAGGATCTCCAAATATTTTTGAAGCGGTATTTATATTTGGTGAGTGTTGTTTATATTATACTAGTCAACAGCCCCGGCTTCGCACGGGTGCAAAATTTCTGTCTTCTCCGGTGGATTTTCCTAAGATTTTCTTTCATATAAACCTTGTCCGGGAAATTAAGTACACAACATAGAAGAATGAGCCTAATCGGTCTAGCCATTTTCGAGTTTTGCGCTTAGCAATACATTTAGCCATTCATTTTTATTATATAGAAGAAGTACAGAAGATACATTTTAACGATAAATGATTAAGGCTCTTGCGTAAGAGGTTTTGGAATCGTATCCGGGAAACTACCAATCTGACTTTTCCGATTTACATCTACTTTTTAAGGTTATCTTGGACATATAATTAGATTGGTCAGATAAATTTAATCAGGCAGAAAAGATTTTTATTAGTTTTTTTTATAAGCCGCTAATCTCTAGAACTACCAGTCGGATTAGAAAAAAAAATTTGTACCTGTATGATAGCCAGATTCATGAGAAATAGTATAAGCTATTCGACATCACGCTACGACCCACGGGGGTGGATCAATAACCAAAGAAGTAACTGAACTGAGTGAAAGTCAAAAATCGTCAATCCGCCTTGTGCAAGCGTCCTGGTCAAGGCTCGTGCCTTTTCTGTATGAGAAGAGGTCTTTGCATATACATCTTAGTGAGTTATGATAGTAAAATTACCACATTTTTTTCAGTTCCAAACTGAAGATGGTATTGGAGCCCTGCTGCTGTTGTATGCTTGTGTATTATCAAGAGGATGCGATAAGTAAGTTATTTTGAACTGCTTTTAGATGTAGCTTAAGACTTTCCCTGTCAACGATTCCGTAGCAGCCCGAAATTAAAAAGTAGTTCCTCGAAGAAACAGAAAGCCGTAAATCGTTGCACCTGATCTAACTTCAGGCTCCTTGGGTCTACCGACGGTGTCGGACTATACTTACTATCCTTCTTTTTTATTTCTTCCGAACTGGAAAATCTCATGGACATCCTCCGTCGTGGGGGTAACGGAGGGGCATGCCGGACTGCTGAACTATGAGAGTGAGAAAAGAGGAAGTGTACCTGTGTTTGCACTCACACTTGTGTATAATGTCTCCTGCAAACTTGCATAGTCTCTATTGGATTGGACATTCGATCGGTATTATAATTTTATATAATTCATCAACAGCATCAAGAAAGATTTGGATGGCAAGATAACCCATCTCGTTTCTGCACACGTGGAGGGTTCTATCAACTTGGTGACGCTGCTCCTCACTGGCCGTGCTACTCCGTATCTTCATAATGGAGTGCTGTATGTTGGTGATGAAGACCATTACGTGAGTGTTCTTTTTTTCTCATCTTTAGCGGTTTTGAGCGATTTTTAGTAGGAGCAAAACTTATGAGTTTGCGTCACCTACGTGCTAATATGACGTGTTGCGCCAAACTGGCGACTCGCAGCGTTTAAGTATTCGCTTCTGTCGGTGGTCGAAATTACTGCTTATTAATTTCTTTGGTAACTGTTAAAACAAAAGATAAAGTACCTAGTGAGACAAACTCGGAATAAGTCTCTTAACATGCTGAGTTTTAATTAACTGCACAAGTGCATATCTTTTAGGGGATAAAGTACTCATGAATACGAGCAACGTTAATTATGGGGCCAATCATGAAAAATTAAATAAAAATTGTCAACAGTTCTATACATTTTGCCTTTTAGTAAAGAACAGCTGATATTTCGGTGTTGCTGTTCATTTTTTTATGAGTACTTTCACTCTCTAAAATATGCGCAGTAAATAAAGTGAGCCTATTTGAAGCCACTTCATGAACTATCTAAAACCTTATTGTTTCCAGGCTATGCCTCAATTTGGCATACTGGCTCGTAGTCCAGTTGGACTACTGGTCTATTATGGTGGCGAAGAGAACTCCAAGAACAACATCAATAAGCAGTTTCCTGGATCGAGGTTGAAGACTCCAGCTTTGCCTATTTGGGTATGTATTTTTTGTAATAGACATCACTGACATCGGTGAAGGAAAACATCGTGAGGAAACCTTAAGCTTTAAAATTGCCAAATTACTTTGAGCAAGCGTGGTTGGCAATGCTCATGCCTACTCTGAGTGAGAAGAGGCCTGTGTCCTGCAGTGGGACAGTTATAATAATACCAGTTAAAATTGATTGATTAATTAAAAACGTTATATCCCCAATTAAGGCACCTAGGTACCTCTCAAGCATGATAACGGGCAACCAATGTGACTTTTTCAATTTACCACCAATGGGAAAGTGATAGGCTGGCATTATTTTCATTTAGTCATTTTTCTGCCTATGTTGTACTTATAATAAAGTAGTAGGTATGTGAACGAGATATATACAGAGAGAGGACGAGAAGAGGGGGGGGAGGTGTTCAGTAGTTTGTATAAGTTTATTGTAAAAAATATGTATTAGTTTATAGTTATTGTACTTATTTATGTATTTGTGTTTTATGCGCCTTAGTTGCCTGAAATAAAGGTTTTATTATTTTTATTATTATAACTTAATATGATTTTGGTTATTTTTAGTTAGCCACTACAAAACTTTACGTTTTTCCTTTCCTTTGTAATTCCAGGTTACAAGCTGCTCAGGACACTACGGAGTTCTCTTCAACACTAACCGTGAATTGCTCCGAAATTATCATGCTGAGCGAAGGTACCGTAATTTCAACTTTATTACTACAGTTTTAGTAACTATCTACTGGGTGGGACTTCGTCTGCGTCAATGCTCATATTGTCTGAAGAATAAATTTAATTCTATATTTTACGCTTAGCTCGTAGTATCGTTCCGTGCCTCGGAGTAAGCCGTTATTCCCGGCTGTCATACATAGATCTTTAACAGCCATTACGGGTCGTCAGAAGCCCGAAAATTTGATAACCAGTCAAAGGGGACAAGGGGTATTGTATTACCCAGGTACTGGGTTTTGGATGTCAAATAGACAGTCGCTTCATGAAAAATACGGTATTCAGCTGCATCCGGTTTGACTGGAAGCCGACCCCAACATAGCTTGGAAAAGGCTAGGCAGATGATGATGATGATGTTTAAAGCTGAGCTAGATAAACATCATCATTCTCACAAACTTTCGCATTTATAATTGCAGTACTTAGCAGGGCTGAAACATCTCTCAATGAGTAGGTTAGACCTAAGTTGACAGTGGTTAATCATCCAGAATCAGGAACCTCCTCATAATGCGTGCCAAGTCCAAGATAACCACCATTCGATTCTGGCTCTTGACCCACTTTTACTAAAGCTTATTATTATTTTCTTACCTCACTATCAAACCTTAAATTCAATACACCCACAAACAGATTGCCTCGTTTACGTAAAAACCTTTCGCAATTACTCTTTAAATATTTCAAAGGTTTCAGAGCTTACTCACGTTGTAAATTAAACTCTATGTCTTTTGTTTTAAGGTTCGATATCCACTACTACACGTGTGGCGGTTGTAGCGTTTTGCTGAATGTGGACACTCGAGCTCACGATGACGTAGTTGGCACGCTGCGAAGTGACGACATCAGTGCTACGCCTCTTGAGAAATTGATACATACCAAGTATGCTATTCCTTTATTTTCGTAAAGCATTTCGCATTCTTGGAGATTTTCGGCTGCTTAACCTGACTTTTCTATGGTGCCTTAAAAAATAAGGTATAACTTTATTAAGCGCGACTGCTGGGTATGAGGTCTTGTGTTCGATGCCCAGTTCGGCCAAAGTGTTATTATGTTTTTCCACCAGGAATTATTCCGTAGCAGCTTCGAAGTCTGGACTTGTACCCGTCTGATGGCAATAGGCTCGCTCCCTATTACATGGGACTTAAACATAACTGGCTAAATTTTGGTGTACTAATGGGTACACCTCTGCCTAACCCTTCGGGGCTTATAGGTGTTATGTCATGTTAACTTATATTCAGTGGGGCATCATGAGACAAACTTTTACCATGAATTCAGTTCACGATTCTAGAACACCAGCGTTGAAAAATCTGATATTTCATACAAAAGCACAGCACTCTCACAGTCAAAATGTTTGAACGAATAACAAAAAATTCTCAGGTGTCCAGAAAATATATTTTTTATTGTTTTCGCTAACCCGTTCATATCAGGCCTACAGTTTATTTTCTGATGAGTATATTATGAAGTATGAACTCGCAAGCCTTGGTTTATTTAACGGTCCTTGTACGCGCCTTCACTGAGAGTAAACCGCCTTGTTTATGTTTGTACTCCAGCGTTTAAGTGTTTAACATTCAGATCTTGGTTTAGTAGACTAGATAATGGAAATGTTCCGGCTAGAATACGGGTCTGTTCAACCAACCCACAATGGCTTATTTTTTTAAATAAAACTTTGCCCGACAGCTTCTTCGTTGGGCTAGTGGTCGCAAAGCGTGACAGCTGAGCATGAGGTCTTGGGTTCGATTCCCAGGTCGGGCAAAGTATTGTTGGGTTTTTCCATCAGGAATTTCTCAGTAGCAACCACGGAGTCTGGATTTGTGCCCGGTTGATGGCAATAGACTCGCCCCCTATTACATGGGACTTAAACACAACTGGTGTAGTAATTGGTACACCTCTGCTTAGGCTTTCGGGGATTACAGGCGTGATGATATGCTGCTCCACACTAGCAATTTAATTTAACCGCTCAAGGCCCGTTCGTCATACCTGTATGACAGAACAATAGAAAATCTATCTCTTTACGTGGGACTGGAGTGGGAATCGAACCCATGACCTCAGCAGTCACTTTGCGACCACTATATCAACGAGGTAGTGTGGTAGCTAATTATATTTTTCTACATTTTCAGATTGGTCTCATAATAAATGTTGTGTAGATATATTTGAAAGTACTTTCACTCCCTTCAAAATGGCCAGTATATTAAAAGACAACTTATAAAATTAATATTAGTTTAGATATTTTTACGTTTCTTTACAGGTGGCAAGACGCTAAGATTACATGGACAGGAGCTACTCCGTATGTCGGGGAGCCAGCAAAGTAAAACGACAACATGAAAATATATTAACCCCCAATTATCGAGCAATAAATTAAATTGATAATCTGTCAAACGTACATAAGCTGCTTTAATTGGTTCTTAATCGGAAACTTGATACTACCAAAGTCAAAGTCAAAGTCAAAGTCAAATCATTTATTTCAATTAGGCCAATAAGGCACTTTTGAACGTCAAACACAAAAAACAAAATAGAATGAATCTAGTTGCCCCTTCCAAAAGGTAGTTTTGTATGGAGAAGAATGGGCAAGAAACTCCATACGTACTCTTTTAAAATCAATGTTTACAACATTTGTTTACAGAATCATACACGACATGGCACGTGAAAGCAATGTATGTACCCTATAAAAAAAACTAATTAATCATAATAATTAAAAGGCACAAATTAAGAATTTAAAAGTTAAAATATGTTCAAATATACCAATCAATTGACATACTTTTTATGAGCTGTCAAAACGCAATTCTACCATAGATTTTGTATGATCTGGTAAACTGTGATGTCACTTTATTTGTCAACTCAATGCGTTACTTATTAATGATTTCAAAGTAACCATGAAAATCTAATTTTACTGTTAATTATGACAGGGCGAAGTGGCTAAGCCATTGGCTGCTGTGCTGCGTGTCGCAGGTTCTATCTCGCATGGAACAAATACTTGTATGGCATATACTTGATAGTTGTTAGCTGGGTGTTTGTGTATGCGATTAATTTTAAATGTTGGTAAACACACCCACGTTACAGGAGAAATTCCTAGTATGGGGCAACGATCATTAATAAAAAAGAATAAGTATTGAGAATGAATCGGGTTATCATTGTAAAATGAAGAGTTTTTTCTTGGAATTATTGGTTAATGGTGTCAAATATCCAATTCAGACAACCAATTACAGCTAACGCACTCTTGACAATTAGTTATTTTAATTATTGCATCAGAAACGGAGGGTTAGTATTAATAGCATTATTAAAAGCTTAAATAGATGACGTAGTTTAGTCAAGAAATTTTCAACCTTATTATGACCCAATCTAAAGATGTGTCTCATTTACACCAATAGGACTGCTTTATTTTCAATGCTAAAAATTATCAAGATATCTTATTGGTGTAAATCATACACATTCTTTGCAACGTAGTTAAGCTTAGCTCAAGTTAGTGGTACCGTACACATATTGTTGAAATATGCTCCGCAGTACTATTCTGTAAAATTTTCCACAGATGTTTTTTTTTTTAACTGACCTTGAATTGAGCTGCCAATCTCTGTATTAGGTAGGTGAATGAAAGCTCACCTTAATATGCTTACTTCATCTAAAACTAAGGGTCATTTTTACAGAATAGTTTAGCAGAACAACAATAAAGCCAGCCATAGAAATACAAAAATATATTTGCAATCAATAATAGAGGAGAAATCTATGATGTATTGCGAAAACTGTAATAAAATTCTATTGGTTGATTACTTCGCGAGATAAAACATATCAACTTATAAAGCAATTAGAAATACAATTACATTTTCAGTAGACACAAATAAAAAATACAAAAATGAAAAAACATGGTTTAATTTCCCCATCATTATAATCACCATTATTTCATTTATCCCCAGGTAAATTAAGGTTACAATCCACCTGGAAATAAATCCCCGATAAGCTTACTCTTTACAGCACCCATGAGACGTTATGGGATGACCTAATTATGTACGGAGTACCTTCCAACCATACCGCGCCATAAGGGAATTGGTCGCATCTTCAGCCATAACTGGGGACCATTAAAATAGATCAATACGAAAATAACGTAAACGGATGCTAGAGCCAGCACCGAAGTAGTCTAGATATATTTTTGTTGATCTTACTACTATTGTGAATGCGAACGTTTGGATGGATGTTTGATCCAATCACGCCAGAACGGCTGGACAGATCTGAATGGGCACAGGTCCATAGATAGATTAAAGTCTGAAAAAGCACATAGGCTTTATTTATTCCCGAAAAATGCACAGTCCCGTGGGATAATATACCAAATTTGACGTGGACAAAGTCGCGAGTAGAAGCTAGTAAGCAAATAATACCAACTAATGCCTAAGGTTACCTATCCTCAGTTTATAATTATACTAACAAACCAAAGCTTTTTGTCAGAATCTTACACTTAATAAGGTTAAGAATATCATCACGACCAAATTGTCGATGGTTGGTAGCAAAAGGTGGCGTGGTTTTGTGGTTTCTGCGTACCCCCATGGGAAAAAAAGTATGTGTATATGATCTAAGATTTGTAGCTAATGTATGGAGATTTAATTATCTACAGAAAACTTAAAATCACTCTAAATAAGCTTTGCATAAGATACAGTTAAGCGTAAACGCTTTTAAATTCTTATCAGATTACCTCATCCAATCTCACTGAGATCTTCTAACACAATAACCTTGAAAAGCTCATACCGTAAAATCTCCAAAAAGCCCAGATTCCCAAATCAATCTGGATTTAACGATATAACTTCGTTGTTCGATCGTTATGGGTTTTGATAGATGGCTCCCATGACAAATCCGCTAATAAAAGTAATTTATCATACGCCTGTCACTAGCAGAGGTGTCCTGTCGTCTTTGAAGGATCTGCTCTTGATTTCATCAGCAGGTGAGGGTTACGCAGTCTTGTTATTTTTTTAAGGTTTTTTACTAGACTTTACCAGGATCCTAGTGGTTAAGGTAACCGTCTCTCTTGCATGAGATTGTGGGGTAAGTACCAATATGACATTTTCAATCTATCTAAATATATGAATGCGAACGGACCAAGTCGCAGGCAGACGCTATTATAATTCATATATACTTTTTTAAGTTAATCTTGGACAACACTGACATCTGACATCATCGTGACGGAAAATATCGTGAAGAAACCTGAACTGAACTTAATATAAGACTGGAAATGCTAATCTGCCTTCAGCAAGGATGGTGAATAATCCTCGTGGCTCGTGCGTATTCCTTTAGGGTATTAAGTTATTTATCAATGAACTCTAACAAATTATTAAAGTCATTAATTAATTAATTTAACAGTCCTTAGCAGATATAGCTCAGATTAATCTAAAATCTCTATCACGAAGCATTATAAGAACATTTCAAATACGAAACTTTTCCGTCACCTGTTCCAAAACAGTCCAAACGAGAAACCAACAAAATAAATCACACGATTCACTAGCCTCGTGACAAATCACCCACAAATAACCTCCTCAACATCACGATCCGATCTAAATCGGAATATCAAACTCAAATATCTCGGAAATATCGAACAATGGCCGAGCGAGGCCACGTAGGCCGATAAATCATAGAGGCCTGCCCGAAGTGCCACGTACCCGGGTATTTGTCCATAAACCCGGGCATAACAATGGCTAATTGCCCCGGTCAACCCGGACAAGATAGGCAACAATAAAATTTTATTCGATCGTTTAAGTTTGTGAATTTATGTTGCCAAAGTTTTGCACCGGTTGACCCTGATAACGGGTTAAATTTTGGCCGTTTCATGGCATCCCCGATGGTTTTTAATTTGTGTGGTTTACGCACGTTTTTAAACCGAAAACTTCGTATACTTACATAGTTTAAAATGTAGTAAGGAACTACAATTTGAACTAAAATACTAACCTCACCTAGCAATAACATCTATTGGTCAATTCTTGTAACTAAAGAACAGGTACAATTTTTTTTTGACAAGTTATTAAAGTAGCGGGACAAACTTGTAAAGAAATATAGGCAAATTAGAGGTACTTTGGACAAATTAAAACAATGACTACCTACAATGCAATCGTTATTAAGCTAACTATAATTGACCCTCTGATTATGAAATTTGAAAGTGAAACTGTAAATATTTACGTCAATATTACAGTAGCCTGAATGTCTATAATCTTTGTGAAATATGCTTTTAAAATAGGTTCGATACTGATTATTTTTCAGAACTGATCAAGCAGTCAAAGTGTCCACTAATCTAATAGTGTCACAATTATTATTCTGCAATAGTATTCTGTAAATATCTCCTTTGGTTAATTTAAGATGAAATGAGTTTGAGATATGCTGTTAATCCCCACTATGAGGTTGGATAACGACTCACTTCAAGCTCACTCCATCTAAATTCACCAAAATAAATTTTCGTTTTGTTAATTTTGGTAATGCTCGTCTAGTTGAAATTACCTTTAAATATATCTTATCTGCGGATAATGTAGGTAGTGCAACATTTATACTTTACGTTTTATCAACCTTATGTGTAATATTATCCCCAACGGGGCCAAACGCCTGCCGGGCTTGCGGGACGTCTTAAGAGGATACCGTGGCCCCGGAACGTAAAAGGCAACAGAAGGAACACGGTGGTTTTTTAGTCAGTAAAAGACTGAGAGTACCTTCCGCCCCATCCAGGGCGAAAGGAGTCATTCGATGATTTTTAAAAAGGTCACTTCACCTAAATTCACCAAAATAAATTCATTTTTTGTTAATTTTGGTAATGCTCGTCTAGTGGCAACCACTGACCTTTAAATATGTCTTATCTACGGATAATGTAATGCAACATTACTACTTAAAGTTTTATCAACCTTATGTATTGCATTATAATTATGTTGAAGTTGATTAGTATCCCTTAATAAATAAAATAAAATAAATAAAATTTTGTTTTTACAAACAGGCTGAAATGATTTAATTGATTTAAACGTCACTTCAATGGATCGTATTTTCCGGAAAAAGTAATTGCAATGGCGGCCGTTTGTCATCAACATAACAGAATAAATGCACGGCTTCACGTTAAAATCGTATTCATAGTGGGTCAAGTGATTTTGTTTAAATTTTGGTCGGTGGAATACAATTTTAATTGTATTATTCCGATTGATTTGTTTGTATCACCTGACTACCACAACCCATTAACTGTGTAAAACGATACCCCTTTGTAAGACTGGTTGTCAAACTTTCAGGCCTCTGACGACCTGTAACGACTGTCAAAGATCCACGTGTGATAGCTGGGACCAACGACTTAACGTGCTTGCCGAGGCACGGCGAAGTCGGTGTACAAAGATGATCACTTATCCTCGGATCAATCCCGGCTAGCGTAGCTTAACCTGATGGATCGACCAGTACGGCAGCATCTCTTGCTTCAAGACAATATAATCAAATTCAAATCTATCTACAATTATAAAATCAAACAATTATTATTACATCTTCAAATCACGAACACGGCTACGACTATCTCTTTGGTATTGATGAGGTCTTGGGTTCGATTCCCGGGTCGGGCAAAGTATTATTGGGTTTTTCCATCACTAATTAATCAGTAGCAGCCTCTGAGTCTAGATTTGTCCCCGGTGAATGGCAATATTCTCGCCTCCTATTACATGGAACTCAAACTTATCTGGCGAATCTGAGTGTACTAATTAAGCCTCTGCCTAACCCTTCGGGGATTACAGGCGTGATATTATGTTATGCTTCAAATCACGAATAATCCTCTCATATTACATATTGTTGTATGCTCCATTATATTTACCTTCATGTGACCACAAACACATTAGGCAAACCACAGTAAACAACTAATTATAGAACAAGTTGACGGAAGATATTAGTGAAAATTGTTATCGATTCTGTTCTGATTGTTCGGTTAAATTAATTGACTGTTATGTAGTAAGTGGTTTCGAGGCAACAAATGCACTAGCAAATTAATTATTGTCGATTGTTTTTATTTAATTAATTTGTTTTTATACTGTAAGACTGTAAAAGTAAAATATATAAAAATAATCATTCTTTATAAGTCTAGTTATGCCAAAATAAGCTAACTAACAATATGTCAATAATTAAATTAATTACGTAAAAATAAAAAAACATAAAACAGTCAGCATTAGACTTTAAGAATTCTTCATGACTCTCATGATTCTTCTTCATTCTTCTCTCTTCTTACTGACTATCTGGCATTCAGCCGTTCTTAATAATCATTATGTTCTATTATAAAGATGAATATAAAACAAAAAAAAAAGTAAACCATGGCAGTTAAGAGATAACCAATCCCAATTAACGGCGCTCGGTCAAGAACATAACGCGTGGATTAGCACCACTTTCCTGATCAATTTAATTTTATTTGATTATTAATATCCTTTATGAGAACTTCCTGAGCGAAGACGTAAATCTACACCTTGTATAAAAGTCTTCCTCGGTTTTAAATAATAATAACAATTTTATTTCTGAGTTTTTTAGTCTCTAGCATTGCCTGGGGTAACAGCTTTCATCAAGCTCACTTCGCCAATGTAAATTCATCGAGGTATAAGGACCTGCGCTGGTCTGCTTGCATATCGTTGCGTCTATACGTGATTCCATTACTTAGGTCGTGCCTTGTTTTTGCACGTATAGTATATTCTGCAAACGTAGACAAACAATGACATATGTACACATATCCATAATTCTATACGTCACACGTGTTTCTCTAACTATTGTTTGCGACACTATTATTGAGGAGGGTAATTCCATGAAGTCGACCGCTGTCAACCTTAGTTGTAGCATTATTATTTTTGTAAATTAACATAACATCACGCCTGTAATCCCCAAAGGGTTCAGCAGAGATATACTCATTAGTACATCCACATTTCACCAGTTAGGTTTAAGTCCCATGTGAAAGGGGGTGAGAATATATCCTCCAGCCGGGCATAAATCCAGACACCGAAGTAAAACAACCTTCAATATTGATAGTAAATGTAAAAGATATGAATCTTATTCGGTTGAGGTTGGTTCATCCAAATATCTAATTAAACCGATTCCCAAATGCCAGATGTCAAAATCTAGTCACAATCTCATCTCAGAAACCATAAAAGTAAAAAAAAATAGAGGTGTTTTGAAAATAAGAAACTTGCCTCAGCTCGAAATTCACATAAGAATATTGAGCCGTAAAATTCGATACAAAAGTTGAAAACTTTCAAAAAGGATTCCACAAAAATCATCACAAAGCATCTATGAAAAGTCGAATCCAGATGCACGATTCAAATTCGCCGTTCGATTGCGACGACTCACAGAATGCGATCCGAACTCAATCGAATTGTTTTTCTATTCTTTCTATGCATATTTTCTCGTACAAATTTCGCAGTCTAGATTTTATCCTACACTATCTATAGTTAAACTGCTTAATTAAGTCCGCGCCTACGGGGTACAGGGGCGCGGGGGTAGGACGGAGAGGTGCCATCGGCGAGCGTTCGTAGCGTGATACACAAGAGGCGAAATTTGCACTAGACAGTCCTTAAGATATGTGACGCTACAGTCAACGAAGAACAGTGTCAGCAGACAAGGTTTCAATATTAAGCGGTTTACCTATATGCATATTTTCTTCTACAAATTTCACAGACCTTGTTACGAGATTTCGTCGTACACTATCTAACTGCCTCCCCAGACGTCTCCACACACAGACAGTCCGTTGCAATCCCTTTGACAAATCACCGTCATAGCGGACACACTTTGTTCCCGAAATGATTTACAGCGGCTCTCTCGGTACCGAATATTCGGCCTGTATTGTTCCCAGGAGTTATGATTACCATAAAACACAAAACACTGTACGAAATGGTTTGCTTTCGCGGAATAATTTCAAAATAAAATTGAGCATTTCCGCGGTGTGTGTTTTCTAGAGAAACTTTGAGTTTTAAGTTTGCGACAGTTGAGAAAAATGCTTTCTTCATTAGGGTTCCGTACCTCAGTGAGCAAAATGGAACCTTTATAGGATCACTTTGTTGTCCGTCTGTCTGTCCGTCTGTGACGTCGTCTTATGCGTGGCATTGTTAAGCTGAAAATAATATCAAATACTCAGGTCAGCTACGCCTTTTTTTTTTTAGGACGTCCCGCAACCCCTGCAGGCGCTGGCCCCGTTGGGGGCCCCGTCCCTGTGCTCTGAGGCATGAGGTGGTTCTCTCCCTCACGCGGCTCGCCAGTTCAGCTACCTCTTGGAGCAGTGAAAAAATTAAACTTTTAAGTCCACACAATCTAAAGATAAGGTCGTCTATGGAACATATTTTGAGGCTCGCTATAGAAGCTAAACCTATAGGGGACTTCCCATTGGCCTACAATTATGAAATTTGGGATGAAGCAATAATGATGATGAGAAGTTCCAATCCTTAATTATCTCCGAAGACTATCTGGGAAGAATATAATTTCAAACAAAAAAAAATCCAAAATCGATTCAGACGTCTTCGAGTAATAGGGGAACATACCTACATAAAAAAAAAGATTCCGACGAATTGTAAACCTCCTCCTCTTTTTTGAAGTCAAATAATTTTCTAGCATTACATTAACAGGCGCGATAAAAAAAATCACGTACCAAAAATATCGTAACTAAATAAAATAAAGGATAAAAACGACGCGGGATTGAATCCGCATAATCAATGGTAACAGATGCTTCGTCCGCAAACGTATCATCAATTCTGTTGGAATAAAAATATCGGTTTAAAATTCTGAAGGAATTCGCGTCGTTCGGTTTTTTTTTTGTTGTAAATTTTATGTTTTTTGGCTCGTAAAGTGATTAATTTATAAATGATTTTTAAAGGTTTGAAGTGTCTGTATGTGCGTGGCGTAAGTACAGTTGAAAGCTAATTTTACTAATTGAAAATGTTGTCGTATCTTATCCCATTATATTATATTAATATATTAATCAATGTCAAAATGTAGGTAAAGTGGTGAAGTGGATTTTTTTTTGACAGATTGAGACGGAGATTGGGGTTAGAACGTTCCAAAAAGTTACTAAAATTGCCTTCCTGAAATGTTTGCATTCAAGAAAATGTATTGTTGATACAATAGAAAAAATACAAAATAAAAGTATTACGAAAACAAAAATAAAAAAACAATAAAAACTGAGAAATAAAAAGTAAATAAAATAGGTCCATCCATCATAAACACGATAGTTGGCTAACTTTAATATCATATCAGTTACGGTCGAGACACCAATAACTCGTCCCACGAAACACGTCAGAACTTTATTCAAACGGAAATATTTTCCGTTTCATACCGCCAAATATTGCGGCGTAGAAAAAAAAGCAACAGAAATATTTTGACGTGATACTTCCAATTGCAAAATACAGTAAACTATTTCATAGACTCCGAAAATTCACTCGAAAAACGAACAAAAAAAACTTGAAAATTCACTACAAAACTATACGTTCGAGTGCGGCAAAACCAACTGAGCTATTCAAAATTCCGGTCCAGTTTCACCAAATTGCTCATGCGTCCGTCGCTTTAAAAAAAAGACTAGGTAGTGTGTAGTGTCGATTGAATTCTCTTAAAAACCGGACTCCCTGCGGTGTCGTAATTTTTTATCGGTCACCCACGGGAGCATTTACCCTCAGAAATTGGCATACGTTGCCAAAAATAGCAAAATATACGAACGATATGTGGAAAAACGTTAGGTACTCATTTGGCGCGGCCAATTGGCAGTGTTTTATGTTTGGTTTGTTTCGTTGTGGGCGTGAATGATCTTGACTTTGCAGTAGTGGTCGAAATTTGAGCGAGTTTTTAATTTTTTTTTTAATTTTAATTCATGCTTCGTATATAACATTATTGGCCATAAGACCGTGACCGATCATTTGTAATACTAATGACCTAATGTATACCTATAGAAGGCTGTTAGCAAATCTTCATAAACATTAACAATAGGAAATCTCGCAGTGCAGAAAGCTCAGTGATAAAGTAAAGTAATAAAGTTATATCTTCATATATTAATATAATAGATTATGAGCAGCTGTACCTACTATATAATTTTATTTTTATTTTTTATAGTGGCAATAGAAATACACACTCTGTGAAAAGTTCATCTCTCTGCCTATTACGGTTCATGAGATATAGCTCGCTGACACAAAGACGGACGGACAGCGACTTAGTGATAGGATCCCGTGGACACCAGGAACTAAGTACAGGGCAGCAGTGTGTTAAAAACAATTTACCAATCACATTTATATGAATTACAAAAAACGGCTTCCACGAAATAAATTCAACACTGATTGCTGTAATGAGATGTTAATTTTATTCCCTGAATTCAATGCGCATTTTATCGCTGAAACAATGGTACTGCTGCACAAGCTGATTTTATATCCGGAGCGAGAGGTGCAAAGGAAAGTACAGGCGTTCCACGAGTATTAATATTTTCATTCTGAATATTTAAAATTGTTTGTATTTATTTTTGCAGAATCTATAGGTCAAGCTCGAGTTCGCTAGCATTAAAGTATTTGATCCGATTCCATTTTCGAAATGGAAATTCGACGACGTTTTAATATTTCCGTTAAATTTTATTCGACAAGCGCAATTAGTACCGTTAATTGATATGAATAAAACCTTTGAAGTAAATAAATATTATTTGTGAAAGGAATATTTTTAGTACAAAAATTGATAGATTTTACGTAACACAATATAGTATACCTACGCTTTTATAATCGTAAAAACTGACACATTTATTTATACGATTTTATGAATCAAAAAGCATTTTAATGTAGTTACTGTTTTATTGAAATAAAAGCCTGAGAAAGTTATTTTTCATGCAAAGGTACCTATTTACACCTACTTATTTCTTTCGTGAAGTTTCTGGCTCATGCTTCTCCATAAAGCTCTACCTACGTTTTGGAACGAGCAACTAGCTTCAACTTTCTGCCTACTAAACGACTCCTTGACAATTCAAAAGTGCCTATAATTGAAACAAATAAATGAAAAATTAAAATAAATGTTTTGACTTTTTTTTGACTTTTTTTTACAGCTACAATATAAAAAGCAGGTACAAGAAATACCCAAAATGTATAGACAATACTGCAGCCCCCAACGCTGTATATGGATACAATACAGTGAAAATAATCTTAGACTCTTAGATCTTGGACTTACAGTGGTACCGATTCCCTTGGTCACAAACTAAACTAAAATTAGACTATTTCCATCTTTTTCTGTGCAATAAAATAAGAAAGAGACTGATGTAAATAAGAGCTATCGAATTTAGTCAATCTGACACATCCATACAGTTATAGTTGACATCTTAAAACGTATGGATTAAAAATACGGAGAAATTCAATGCAAAACTAATTTGACATCGCTAACTTAGTTCTTTAATGTCACCGTCCTTTCCTTTCGCTGCATGTTAGTAAGAGATATCAATTCTCTAAATTTAGTCTAGTTTGTGAACAAGGGAATCGGTACCAGTGTTTGAAATGTTAAATGTCTTTTTAGCGATAATAGTCCTTCGTTTTGACAAGACCAATTTCCTTCTTACTCGTTTTTACATTACCCGCCTCCTCAAGGTAACTTACTAAGTTTCGTACCTTCAGACACCAAACAGCCATTTCTCTCATCATTCTATCTCCCACAGCACAGCCTCAACGCAAAAGGGCGAAGCCACTACATCAATTACGAAATGTCTGACACTAAATCGCGTTACCGTGAACAAGGTTTTGTATTCAAACTTTAGCAATTACGTTAGTCAGGATTAAAGTTAAGTTGCTAACTTTCAAAACGGGACGGATGGTTACCGTCGTATTGTTCACTGGTCTGGGGAACTGCGAGCTTGTTCGGCGAGCATTTTGTTTGTATGATCATGAAAGACTGCAATACTGTGAAAAATTGTAATATAGGTATCTTTATCGGTTTAGCCTCTAAGATTATGAGCCTGGTTTTCAATTTTTTCGTCTAAGCCCTAGCTCAAACGGGCGTTTTTCAGTGGTGTTAAAACTGCTCGAGAAAACGCTATACACTTTGTCTTTCCACGGAATGTTTTAAACTACGAAAAAAATGTATTGTCAATAAATTCATGTTTATTTATTTATTAAAGCACACCGACAGACATTTATAACTTGACAGTGAAGTACAAAGTACTTCTACTTAGATATATACAGCATTTTCAATAAAATGTAGATGAAAAAACCGCTTATAAACTAAACAAGGAAATACAATTTAAATTAACTGAGCAAAGTCAAGACAAAATAAAATAAATAAATGTTGAGAATCTCTCGTATATAATAGTCACCTCCTTGAACTTGAAGAGAATGCAAATCTATACCTTGTATGGTACAGTCACGGCCATATTATCTGACCCCTCTCCCCCTCTTCTTCTTTCAAGACACTGACTATATCCAAGGTCACCCAACATGTTCGACATTTTCCATCCCCGTATATTTTCAAGTACTTAGCCACAGATCCACAATCACACTTTGGCGAGTTTTAACACGAACTTTTGTTTGTGATCGGACAATTTATGTAAGTTCGCGTTATGAGCACTCTTGGTCATGATGGTGGGAACAGTGGGTCTTGATTGTTATATTATTATTTTTATTTTGAAACTAGCGGGAAGTTCCGGAGTAGAATGGAGTTTACGTTGTAGAATTACGTTGATAGTGTTGTCGTGGTGGTTGTGGCTATTTGTATCTGTTTGAGTTAGTATTTATTTGTTTTTAAATAATGATTTTTCAATGTCGTAAAATATTTTTAAAAGAGTAGGCAAGTATGGAGTTGCTTTCCTATTCTTTCTCATACAAAAATTAAACTACCTTAACTTTAGAAGGTATAATATTGTCTAATATTATTTTTTTGGTTTTGTTATTTAGAAACTAGATTCTAAAACTTATTAAAACTTTATCCATAAATGGTCATTGTAGTCCTACCTGAAAGCTAAAAAGCTTTGAGGATTGGACTACAGTAAACCACACAGCTTAAGTTTTTATAAGCATTTATTTGACAGAAAATGGTCCTTCGACCCGAATGCAGATGGCATTAAAATTAAGTTCCAAAGAAAACAACATTTAATGTAGTAGAGGCGGGTGCCTTTAACAAGACCATTGCAGATGTTCAACCTTCAAAGACAAAAATACTACCCAAACCGAAAACTGGGACACACACCTCAAATTTGAATTCCACGTGACCATTGTAAGCCTCAAGGAATACACCAAATTTCATCACAGTCATGTACCTCGTAATTAGTTTACGTCAATTATGACCAGCCTACATAAATTAAACAAGGCGATTATCATAAAACATTGAGGTTGACCCTTGGGAGTGACCCGCAGTCAAAGGAAGACTTTACCTTAAATTGTGGCTCGAGGTGCAAGGGGTAAGAGAGAGAGAGTGAGACTCAGTAAGTATAGAGTTTCTGCCTATTTTAATACATCCCCATAATTGTGAAACTACCTTTTTGAAAGGGGCAAGTAGATTCAAATTTCTTCTTCTTGTAAACTTTGACGATCTGATAGTAAAAATAATTTTACTCTAACTTTGAAATAAAGGGGTGACTTTTCATCTATACATACTAATAAATACAATTATTATTTACTGTCTGTTTGTAATGTCAAAATAACTGGATTTTTACGAATTGAATTTTATGCATTTTGTAAATACGAGTTATTTTATAATGGGACACCAATTTGCGCAAGCTTTCTTTTACCAAAAAGCAACAAGTATTTAAGTTTTTGCCTTAGTGTCTGTTTGTTCGTTTGTATCAGCAAAAAAAAAAACGATAATGGCTAGATCGATTTTAATAGGACTTTCAATGGCAGATAGCGTATATTATGAGGAGTAACTTAGGCTTACTTATTTTAGACAAAATGATTAGGGATACACTCAAAAACTAAACGTATATTTTTATTTCAAAGATTCACCTAAACCCTCTATCTCTTATAACTTAAAATTTTAATACAAAAGATATTAGCAGTACTTGTACTGGTCTCCCGGAGGAGATCTCTCTTAATTTAGTTCAATGCTGACGAGACAACTGTTTTGCTGGTTCATACTCAAAATGTTCTTGTGTGAGAAGTTAAGTTAAACGTACGTATGCAAAAAAAAGGTAACCTTACATCGCAAAATAAATTGTGTAATAGCATTTTTTAAGTGTGAACCTTAGGCTTTAATATTTAAGGCTCAAATTTTACATATTTAAAAATGTTGCGCATCTTTCAGGGAGTGAAAGCACTCATGAATATGAACGACGTTTACTAAGGGGCCATCTTTGAGAAAATATTTCAACGAAAATGCACTACGACACAAATAAAATGTATGGAACAACTTTGGTACTGTCATGATTGGTGTCGTAAAAAAAGCTTTTTAAATTTGTCAGTACTTTCATAACCTAAAAGATAACCGAATTAAAATTCAGCGTGTACAGCTTTCGTTTTCATAATTATTATATTTTGCTCCGCTACCTTATCTAAAAGCTTAAAAAAAAATCCGCGTTTACTATTTTTTAAATTTCAATTAAACTAATAAAGGGTATTTTTAAACGTCATTTACAAGTTTAAAGAAAACGTTATATTATTTGTATAGACAACAGTGTTTTGAGAATTCAAAAGCTAATATTTAACCAAGTACTATCTCTACACGTCTTCACTATTTCTTTGATCCAAGTATCCAACATAAATAGTATGGGTTTGAAGGTCCTTTGAGGCGGGGTTGGATCAAAGGACCAAAACTGAGGTACGCTAAAATAAACAAGTCTTCGTCTACCACAAGACGGGTTTAGCTACAATAAAATGGGATTTCTATGTGTGGGCACAAAGGGAGGTGCAAGGCATTGGTATGTTCGTACTTTTATGCTAGGGTTGGTTTTTTAAGAATATAATTATGTTTGATGATTCTCTTTGTTTTATGATTTTAATGTCTTTTTAGAGGCAAACCTTTTTTCGTTTTTGAAATGATGATGTTGTCTTTTAATGTAGTTATTTTCACTGTGTAATAAGAACACTTAATTTACCTATTTATTTGTTTATTTATAATGTAACTATTGTTTTTATTGTTGATGAAATTTGCAATAACTCAATTTATATTAAATTAAGAGAGTTAAATATTTATTTCGCTTGTTTAAACGCACTAATGTCTGAAACTATCAATCGGATCGGGAAACAGTATTGTAAATTAAAGACAGATTTATGAGCTATAGTTTAGGCTATATAACATCACGATACATCCCACGGTACCAGAGCAGTAACCAAAGACATAATACAATATGCAATGTGTAAATCCAGTTCACTCAATACCAGTAAATTGTGCATGTTCGAATAGAAGATACCAACTAATGTTTAGTATTAGATATTCATGTGACGTAAATAAAATATTAGGGTCAAATCCGGGTCTTAACGAATTTATGTGTACATAGAATACATTTAAATATCAAATAGTCGGATCTTGTTGGAACGGAACATGTTTAAGAATGTTTAATGCAGAAAGGAGACACTTAAATGAATTTATACAGGTTGAAAATACATTGCCGTGCAAACCATGGGTTAATAAGTACATGACTCTAGATAGCGCTGAAAAAATAAATTATCTCTTACACACAAAACTGCAATGTCTAACTGTATGGATTTTTTTTTATCTAAGAATGTTAATTCAATATTTTGACGTATTTAGGATTTTATGTTTGAAAATAAAAATGCTTACTTCAACTGAAAAAGAAGTAGGAAATTTTCTTTAACACAACCCGAAAAATAATAAAATATAATTACATTTCGCGAGACTTAATAACTCCCTGTATAATTATTGTTGAACAATTAGTAAATTGTATACCTCAGCCATTCCGTAACCCAAAACCCACGAAGCACCATTCCAATTAACATTAATTAGAATTTCCGCGCCCATTAAAAATCAAGAAGGCGCAAGGACCAAAAAAACAGTACAGCGGAAACAGACGAAACCATCTGCAAGAATTAAGAGTAAACGTGGGTGGTATTTTCTCTATGCAAACGCTCTCGCCTGTTTTCTTTAATGTGTGCAACTTTTAAGCAATGATTTTTAGGATAAAGTAAATGTAAACCATTTCTATGCCCTTATATTTTTCTTTTTAATGACACGTTATTTTTATTAGCATCAGGACCCATAGAAAATGCTCAAAATTATCACTGTGAACACAGGCCCAGTTACAGATTACAGAACAGAGTTACAGAACTTTGTGATTTTATGATTTTATTACTTTGAGGTTTTGTTCTATTTTTGACTAACATAGTATTAAGACCTTTGTAACAAACAACTATGGACATTATTAGTCTGAAATAAATAAATTTAATTTAATTTAATTTTAATAGTGGCACTGGAGGTATTATCCTTTTTATTCAGTTTCCAAATTATGTCCTTTTACTTTGGCTATTCTGTCTACAGTAATCCTTTTCGCACGCCGAGACTCGCAGAGCGACAGCGATAGTTTCTTCTACTACCTAATTTTCAAAAATCTTTCCGCCCGTGTTTCCTTAACAGCCCCGTACATAACGCGTATTAAGAACGGACTACCTGTTCCTTATCCAATTAAAGTCGAGAAACGAGACAGAAGTAGAAGTTAGAAAAGGACAGCATTACATCCCTATTAATTATTCAAAAGAGGGCCCCGATCGTCGAGATACGTACCCCAATTAATCTTATATTCATTGACTTCGGCAAATTGACACAGATTAGTAAAATCCGCTTTATAGTCGAGTTTCAAAGGGTTTGAATTGTGGAGTTCCAGTTTTTGAAGCTAAGAGTAACTGGCCGGGGAATTGGTATTTATAATTGTAGGTATTAATGGTAACTGTGCCTTTAATGTTCTATTAATATTTCATGTTGAAAGTCCCTGAGCAGCTGTTATAGTTGAGTGACGCTGTTTATTTTAGATAGGGTTGTTATTTACCTGGATCTTAGCAGCTGTTGTTTAATCATGTTATTAAAGACAACCATAATAACCAAGTTTTAGTCCTCTTGAAAATCGATTTTCTACGGGAAGTAATATTTAATTTTTTTTGGGTATCTGTTATTCTTTAGCCTTAGTTACTCCTTTTGACATTAGCTATACGACAGTGAAAATTATTTCAGATTCAGTTATTAATTGAAATTACTTGAAAAGTTCTCAAATTTAAATTAAAACTAGCATTCGTGCGCGTTCTTCAGAGTAAATAATTATAGGAATTATGGATGCAGACAAAGAAAAAATCTTGGTATTTTTTTTTTTTAGATTATTTAAACGTTTTCCTAAGTTCGTCAATACGCCATCATTTTTTTTATTGCTTGAAATATATTTAGGGATAAGCTAAGCTAACTTTTGATCATCATCCTGCTAGCCAACCGAGTAACATAAAAAGTGTAAAAAGTAAGCTGACCATTAATTTTACAATAACGCCACCATCTGAAAAAGCTAGGAAACTCAATGAGAGAAAATATTTTGGCACCCGTTTGCAGTGTCCGCGTTTTCATTTTGTAGTGCATGCATTTTCTGCTAGGGGGCGGTGTTTAAAAGCTTCGTAAACCTCCTAACAGATGGCGCTACCAGCGAGGTATGACCTAATCCTACTACTAATGAAAATGCGATAGTTTGGATGAATGTATTGTATGTTGTTATGAAATAATTGTGAACGTAATTCAGGATTTTTGCTGGGAGTAGCGATGGAATTTTCGTGACGTAAGACGTTTTTGGACGTCTTTGGAATTTTTTGCATGTTTTCGTATATTTTTCTTATTTTATATGACTTGCCTTCGGTTGGGACCAAGTAATTTTATGTGTCTTCGATTGGCTGCTGAGCGATGCGTTTTGCCGTTTCGAGTCCCGCACGAAAAAAATAATGTATAATGACTCACAGGTTCCGGGTCCGGTTGTTTGTTTAAGTGAGTTTATACATTAATTTGTTCGTAAACACACTTAAAGGACACAGAAGAAAATCCTAGCATGGGGCATTTTATTATTAAGAACACAATAACATTCTGAGATGAAAGTTTTCATGCTCACATGTAAATTGCACTGCCTACCTATTTTTATAATTCATTGGGTCCTAGGAACCGCAGGTTAGGCGCGGTGCGGATCGAAAGGGTTAAATCCATTATGCGACCGTAAATCATTTAAATAATTTATTGTTTAAGATTTATAGTGTCGACGTGTTTCTTTTATAGAATAACGTCATTATTAAGGAGTTTTCTTAATCTCTTTTAAAACTATTATCATTGTATTAACTATCCCTTTAGTCTCGTGGTCTCAAGCGTTAATGTTCAATAGGGGCCTTAAATTGGATTCGATTCCCAGGACAGACAAATAGAGTTATTCGGTTTTTGCACTATGAATATTTAAAGAGCAGACCAGAGTAGGGTAGTTGTTGGTGTGAGACATAAATACAATATCATTAAAATCCAAATGAGCGCAAGAACACCGCGACCAAAAAAGCGAACTTTAAAAGGACCATAAATCTCCCATACTTTAGGGGGGGCGGTCGACGGAAGCTATCCTTTGTCCACCATTGTTTAATGTCGCGGATTTGCGTCAGAATAATACATTTTTTTTTGTAGAGGAAACTGGTATTTTTTTGGGTTCCGTATCCGAACAGTGCTATCGGGACCCTATTACTAAGCCTCCGTTTTTCGTCTGTGGATAGACAGATGGTCAGTCCCACTATCAGCGGGCAATTTTAAATTTTCACAGAGAGTGTTAAATTCTATGGCCGTTATAACGACAGACAATAAAAACAAAGAGTATCCAAAAACATGGTTTTTGTATGTAATTAATATTTTACGGAATCCTTCGTGTCTGACTCGCACTTGGCCGGTTTTTGTGTGTTAGCAAAGGTCGAGGAAAAGTTCACAAAGTTAGGTACATTTGTAATGAAAATGGATAGGAAACAAGGGAACAGTTTGGGTCGGGGCATGGGATGGCTGTCCCCATGTTTATGTAAATAACGTGATGATTATTTTATTGTTTTTCTAAACGTTTGTTAAAATTACAAACAAAAAAATATAATTCTAGTTTATTATAGTCCCACTCCGAGCTCATGGCAAAGTAATAACAGCCGCACGGATCGATCCATCAGCTTAAGCTACGTTGGCCAGGGTTGGAGAGTGGATGGGTGACCATCTTTATATACCGAGACTCGTCCGTGCCCATTGATCTCGGCTGTCATACGTCCATCTTTGACAGTCGTTACGGGTCTTCAGAAACCCGAAACAACCCAGTAACTGGATTGTAACGATCAGATAGGCAGTCGCTCCATGTAAAATACTGGTATTCAGCTGCATTCGGTTAGACTGGAAGCCGACCTCAACATAGTTGGGAAAAGGCAATGCAGATAGATTGATCTAATACTCAGAAGTCGGAAGACAATTCTGTGAGAATTTATTAACATCTCATATTTGCAGCTTTGAACCTTAATAGTAGCTAGTTAAGTAGAAAATCAAACTAAAATTAGCTATAGCTTATGTTGAACATAAAAACTCGAACATTATCCATTTAATCCAACTGCGGGTAGCTACAACAAGGCTTAATCCGTAAAGCTTCCCACAGATTAGTTGCGGACACTGTCCTAACTAAATAATTTATACTTCATTAACGTTTCAATGGCTTGCGACTTTTGCTTTTAGCACCGCTAAATTTGGCTGCACAGATTAGTTATATAGAAAATATTATTTTATTTATCTGTGCAGCACGAGTTCTGTAGTTATTTTTTAATATAAATTAAGCTTTACTCTATATTATTATAGTTTGGAATAGCACATAGGCATTCCAAACATTGGCATTTCATATTTGATTATTTCCTTATATATAATTTTTTGCACCTGCTTTGTTATCTCTTCACCACCTTTGGTTGACTGGTAGAGAATGCCTAAGGCATTAAGTAAGCTTTTGTACTTTTTTGTTGCATAAAGTTTAAATAAATAAATAGGCTACTTTTTATTCCGGAACAAGCTACAATAATTTAAATAAATAAATAAAATAAATATCTTGGGACAACTCACACACGGCTATCTGATCCCAAGCTAAGCAGAGCTTGTGTTATGGTAACCAGACAACTGAAAAAAAAAACACAACTGCAAACATTGCACATATTTGTTGTACTTTGTTTACTCGTCAGTTTTTTTACGACGCTTTTTATTTACAGTGTTATATATTTTTTTAATCTTCTTGTCAAATTCTACAGTATATACACGACCAGATTCATTAAAAATAAATAAATTGGGGCTGGTATTAATTTACATTTTTGAGTAACCACAGTTTTTTTTACCAGCCTATGTTACTCGGGACAATGCAAGTATTGCACCGATACCACATACATCTAAATAAGTTCACACGTTTAAAAGTTATGGTGGAATAAAGAAACTCACATACATACATACATTAACTCTAAGCACATAACACTCCTTTTTTGGGGCAGTAGTAATCAACTTTGAGGCAGACAAAGTCGCGGGTAGAAACTAGTACTGACTAATTGTTTAATTTTATGCCCTCAATCCTTTACATCACTTACATTTCTTTTACATCCTAAATTAAACCAACCAAAGTATTAATCAAACAAAATACAAAAATATCGTCAGCGAACCTCAATGAGGAAAATTGTTATCAATATCTCCTTCCGAGTGGGAAGCTTACGGAAGGATGATAAATCATAGTGAGATGAATGTATCACCCCTTTCTTTGAGCTATCCATTTAATGTATGATGTGCAACGTTGCAGTGTTATAAATATACTCTAAGGATAGATTGTTTTATTTTAGGCGCTTTGCACATAGAGCAACTATTGCAGCAACTAGCTGTTTACATATATTTCAAATTGGACTGCGCACACATAGCAACTCAAATTTCGAGTTGCGGCAATCGTCAACAGTTCTCAGTTGCTGCAATAGATGACTAAGTTAGTTCCTAATTGCCGCAAGTAGCAATTGTTAAATATTATACTGTTAACGCTAATCGGCTACGAAAGTTGCTCACAGATTGCCATAAAGTTGCGGCAACCGTAAACGTTATAGCAACTATCAACTTTTACAGGAAACTCTTAAAGAGTTGATAGTTGCCTCAACTTAAGTTGCTCCGTGTGTAAAGCGCCTAAGACTTCGCTTTAAGAGTCTTAGGCGCTTTGAACACGGAGAGACTTTGGGTTATTCAACTGAGACTTTGGGTTACTTTTGACTGATTCGTAGGTCTAGCGATCACAAAGCCAGTCTAGTCATCCTCATGGCTTCACGATCAAGGCCTCATGGTCTTGGGTTCAACTCACAGCTCGGGCAAAGTGTTATTGAGTTTTTCTATCAGGAATTTCTCAGTAACAGCCTCGGAGTCTGGATTTGTGCCCGGTCGATGGTAATAGGCTTGCCCTTTATTACATGGAACTAAAACTATGGACGTACTAATGGGTACACCTCTACCAAACTCTTCGGGGATTACAGGCGTGATGTTATGTGACACAGTAACATTGACATTATTTCGTTAACAAGTCTATCAACATAATGTAAATTCAATCGATTTTTTTTAATTGGATAATACTCGTCATGCATGTTAGATTTTGTTTGATGGTTTTTTCCATGGGTAATACTAATTGTGCTTGTGTCATAAATATAAATGAATTCGAAAATCAATTCGAATCGAATAATTTTTGCGTTACCATGCTGTAATGCATTACAACAAAACGTGAATGTCGTGATGGCCCAGAGATTGAGACACATGAGGTTGTAGGTTCTAATCCGGGCAAGTACCTATGTGTC
The DNA here is from genome assembly GCA_949774945.1 of Hoplodrina ambigua. Lineage (NCBI taxonomy): Eukaryota > Metazoa > Arthropoda > Insecta > Lepidoptera > Noctuidae > Hoplodrina > Hoplodrina ambigua. The sequence continues at coordinate 14,506,795 of OX458968.1, forward strand.
TTTTTCAATTCATATGTACTTTCTAAGTGTGTATAAGTCATCAATGACATCGTTTCGTGCCTCGGAAACGTTAAGCCATTGGTTCTAGCATTCATACGTGGATCTTTGGCAGTCGGTACAGGTCAACTATATTCTATTTTCTTACTCCTCCGCTATTCTTTTCTGATTAATTTCGTTGCGGGACCCAAGACAGTTAATCGTTTCTCTGAGACTCGTCGAGCTTCATTGCCTCGATGCTTTTCTGGTGGCCTCCACTGTTGATTCTGGCTTTCAGGAGTTGCAGTGGGTGGGAACAGAGTGGCGGGCTTGACCCAATAAAAAAAAAAAGTCGGTACAGGTCGTTAGAAGCCCAAAAATCTGACAACCAGCCTTACCAAGTGTTACCGGCCTTGAATAAACTTCAAGTCGTTCGTGGTGCGAGTTCCGACTCATAGCATTGAGACCTTCCTTAAGGAAGAGTTTTGGCCGAAGGGTGTCGTGTATCGGCGATTCTGCGGGAAGCTACGCGACACCACGCAGCGCAACACGACGCCGTCACTTCGTGTGCAATAGTTTATAAGTTTATTATACAACGTGTAACGGAAAGGGTATATACATACAAAGAGTAAGGCTTCTTTGGATGATAACTAACGATATGGCAAGGGTTTCAGCTCAATATAAAATACTCTAAGAATTCATACCAAATTCTAGGTTTATTTTTTATTATATGTTTCTTAAATTCAAATCATAACAAACGTGTCAAACTACACTACGTGGGTCAAAAACTTTCCATGTTACTTGCCTAATATCACGGTAAATCTCTTCCGTAATTCTGCGCGCCTGTACCGTATAGTAGCCTACTGCAGGCGGTGTTCTTTGTTGATCATAATTCCCGAACATGTAGAGATAGGATTAAAAAACCCTTACCATATCGTTTGTTATCATCCAAAGAAGCCTTGCTCTTGGTATGTATATACCCTTTCCGTTATACGTTGTATAAAATATGTATTAGTTTAAAGTTAAGTACTTATTTATGTATTTGTGTTTTATGGGCTTTAGTTGCCTGAATTAAAGGTTTATTTTTATTAATATTATAAAAGTCAGCCTATATAATAGAAAAATGTCTAACAAGTGAGGCACACAATATTTGAGGACAACGGGTTTTAAAGTGATAGATGAATTTATGTGCACCACTTACTATGTTACGGATAGTCAAAAGCCCAAAAGTCTAAATACCAGTCTTACTATGGAGTATCGTATTATCCAGTTACTGGGTTGTAGAGGTCAGGTAGGCAGTCGCTCCATGTAAAATACTGGTATTTAATCTGCATCCGGTTAGACAAGCTGACCCCAAAATAATTGGGAAAAGGCTAGGCAAATGATGATGCTGTTATAGTTTTTTTTTTCAAATCTACAACAAAAGCGATTTATGAAATCAGCGTTTTGGTCACCTTTACGAAGCCAACTTTTACTTAAGGCCTGCTTTCTTAAATAGCAATATAAATACGTATTCAAAAAATCGTAAATTTTGGTTTAAAAAAGTATTCATGCAATGGTCCAGCGAATTACTTATGCAAGATCACCAAGTTAAACACCTTCTCCTGTCACAACCACACGTCGACTATTATGCGTGAGCGCATTTGTACAAGGGCGGGGGTTATTAAACTAGAAGTACATAGTTATAGAGAAATTTCAATTTAAATAACCATTAATTAAATACATACATACATAAATTCACGCCTTTTTCCCATAGGGGTAGACAGAAACTACAGAACGCCACCTGCTACGATCCTTACATTCTCCTTAAACCATGAATTTCATAATATGTAATTCACGCGACCACTCCAGGTTAAATAACCAGGACACTCCAGGTTAACCTTGGACAAGATTTAAATGCAAAAAGTAATATGACCTTTGGCTCCAATGCAGTGAAATTGATCTAACGATTCAATTAGATATATCAAACGTTGATAAATTGATTAGTGCTTGTGTTATTCATTAGTCCTAAAATAATTGCATGACAAAATAAATATCACAAAAAAATATTTATATTGCATAGTATTACAAATTGATTAATTTAAAATTTGTATAAATATACGTTCACGGCTATCAATAATCACAGTCAGTAGAACGGCGCAAAGGAAAAAATAGAATGTTCAAGCTCCTGTTCCTTCTTGCTTTAATAGCAAACGTGGGTAATATCAAATGTAAGGACGTTGAAGACAGAGATGCTGATTTTGATAACCCATTCATTCCAAACTACCGACGAAATGTAGGATGTCCCCCTGGATCAGCACTAGATGCTAGAGGAGTATGTGAACCAACAGCACGAAGGAGAAAAGCAGATCCAGAGGCATTCAAAGCAGGATGTCCTCCTGGAAAGGTAAGGATTGGCACACAATGTAAGGTTGTACATAAGAGGCGAACAGCAGATCCAGATACATTCAAAGCAGGATGTCCGCCTGGAACGGAAAGAGATGCCACTACAAATGAATGCGTTGTTATAGTAAAACGACGATTTTTAAGTCCCGGTGCGATTGGAGCTGGATGTCCGCCTGGAACGGAGAGAGATGCTACTACAAATGAATGCGTTGTTATAGTAGACCGACGGTTTTTAAGTCCCGGTGCGATTGGAGCTGGATGTCCCCCTGGAACGGAGAGAGATGCTACTACAAATGAATGCGTTGTTATAGTAGACCGACGGTTTTTAAGTCCCGGTGCGATTGGAGCTGGATGTCCGCCTGGAACGGAGAGAGATGCTACTACAAATGAATGCGTTGTTATAGTAGACCGACGGTTTTTAAGTCCCGGTGCGATTGGAGCTGGATGTCCCCCTGGAACGGAGAGAGATGCTACTACAAATGAATGCGTTGTTATAGTAGACCGACGGTTTTTAAGTCCCGGTGCGATTGGAGCTGGATGTCCCCCCGGAACGGAGAGAGATGCTACTACAAATGAATGCGTTGTTATAGTAGACCGACGGTTTTTAAGTCCCGGTGCGATTGGAGCTGGATGTCCCCCTGGAACGGAGAGAGATGCTACTACAAATGAATGCGTTGTTATAGTAGACCGACGGTTTTTAAGTCCCGGTGCGATTGGAGCTGGATGTCCGCCTGGAACGGAGAGAGATGCTACTACAAATGAATGCGTTGTTATAGTAGACCGACGGTTTTTAAGTCCCGGTGCGATTGGAGCTGGATGTCCCCCTGGAACGGAGAGAGATGCTACTACAAATGAATGCGTTGTTATAGTAGACCGACGGTTTTTAAGTCCCGGTGCGATTGGAGCTGGATGTCCCCCCGGAACGGAGAGAGATGCTACTACAAATGAATGCGTTGTTATAGTAGACCGACGGTTTTTAAGTCCCGGTGCGATTGGAGCTGGATGTCCCCCTGGAACGGAGAGAGATGCTACTACAAATGAATGCGTTGTTATAGTAGACCGACGGTTTTTAAGTCCCGGTGCGATTGGAGCTGGATGTCCGCCTGGAACGGAGAGAGATGCTACTACAAATGAATGCGTTGTTATAGTAGACCGACGGTTTTTAAGTCCCGGTGCGATTGGAGCTGGATGTCCCCCTGGAACGGAGAGAGATGCTACTACAAATGAATGCGTTGTTATAGTAGACCGACGGTTTTTAAGTCCCGGTGCGATTGGAGCTGGATGTCCCCCTGGAACGGAGAGAGATGCTACTACAAATGAATGCGTTGTTATAGTAGACCGACGATTTTTAAGTCCCGGTGCGATTGGAGCTGGATGTCCGCCTGGAACGGAGAGAGATGCTACTACAAATGAATGCGTTGTTATAGTAGACCGACGGTTTTTAAGTCCCGGTGCGATTGGAGCTGGATGTCCCCCTGGAACGGAGAGAGATGCTACTACAAATGAATGCGTTGTTATAGTAGACCGACGATTTTTAAGTCCCGGTGCGATTGGAGCAGGATGTCCGCCTGGAACGGAGAGAGATGCTACTACAAATGAATGCGTTGTTATAGTAGACCGACGGTTTTTAAGTCCCGGTGCGATTGGAGCTGGATGTCCCCCTGGAACGGAGAGAGATGCTACTACAAATGAATGCGTTGTTATAGTAGACCGACGGTTTTTAAGTCCCGGTGCAATTGGAGCTGGATGTCCCCCTGGAACGGAGAGAGATGCTACTACAAATGAATGCGTTGTTATAGTAGACCGACGGTTTTTAAGTCCCGGTGCGATTGGAGCAGGATGTCCGCCTGGAACGGAGAGAGATGCCACTACAAATGAATGCGTTGTTATAGTACAGTGACGATATATTGGAGCAAGATGTCCCCCTGGAACGGAAAGAGAAGCTACTACAGATGAATGCGTGGTTGTAGTATAGCAATAAATTGAAAATCCAGAGGTATTATTCAGTCAGGATTAGTCTTCTCTTAAATTCCATGGCCATACCATCTCTATAACTTCTTTTGATCGTTTTATATTGCTGTTCATCTATATATATATGATTTTGTAAAAACTTAAAAAGATTTCCCTTTTCATAAACATATTATATAATCTTAAATTTTGTGTTTAAACTACTCCGAACCCTCCTTGTATTACCTCCTTGATTTGTCAAGAATGCGAAACTGTACCCTGTATTATAGTTTGACCGAAACCGCTGTACCGCCTTAGGAAAGCACGGCGCGGTGGCCGTCAAGCATCAGTGCAGCGTTGACGGCAGACTGACGGACAGAACAGAGCGGCTGATTGCGCTTTGCACACGGAACAACTTAAGTTGAGGCAACTATCAACTCTTTAAATATTTCCTGTAAAAATTGATACTTAGTTGCTATAACGTTTACGGTTACCGCAACTTTATGGCAATCTGTGAGCAGCTTTCACAGCCGAGTTGCCGTATGCCGTTGCCGTAGCGACAATGGCATTGCCAGGTAGACGGAGAGGAAGGGAGGGTGTGAAATCGACCGACGACGCGTTGCTATTGACGGTTGAGGAAACCGGCATCTTTTAAAACCGGTATAATATTTAACAGTTGCTAGTTTCGGCAATTAGCAACTAACTTAGTCATCGATTGCAGCAACTGAAAACTGTTGACGATTGCCGCAACTCGAAACTCGAGTTGCTATGTGTGCGCAGTCCAATTGAAATATATGTAAACAGCTAGTTGCCAGTTGCTGCAATAGTTGCTCTGTGTGCAAAGCGCCTAAGACGCGGGACAACGGTTTCCATCAATCCATAAGTTATAAATATTATGTTCGGCAATCGATTTTTGACAGTGGCGTAGCTTGACCTAGACAGGGCAAGGGGTAGGTAAAAAAATTGGGGGCCCTTCTACCTTACTGCGACGAGGTCATAATAGAGGGTAAAGATTTTTCAAAAAACAATAATATGTTAATTTTTTCGGGAAGTTTAGCGTATGATCCAAGAGCTTGTGCGAGGTGACATAACATAACATCTCGCCTGTAATCCTCGAAGGGTTAGGCAGAGGTGTACCTATTGGTACACCCACATTTCGCTAGTTATGTTTTAGTCCTATGTAATAGGGAGCCAGCCTATTGCCATCAACCTCAATTCAGACTCCGAGGTTGCTGCACTGAGAAATTCTTGATGGAAAAGCCCAATAAAACTTTGCCCGACATGGGAATCGAATCCAAGAACTCACGCTCAGCAGCCGCGCTTTGCGACCACAAGACCAACGAGGCTGGCTTTTTAAGAGGTAGTGGATAATATTTTACAATAACTTTGCTTACGGGTTCGGAGTCTCGTATTTTTGAAGCGACAAGAAAAACACTTTTTGTCGGACCAAATACCGTTTTGATTACACTTACTCAAGTATACAAGTACATCCATAATACACACATGAACTATCAAAACCAAAGTAGATATGAAGTTGCTAAAGTTGCGCTTTAAGTGGAACCACAGTCTACCACAGAAATTCTTTACAGTTGGTCAACGCGATTATTTCTGCCGAATACCTAATGCCGAACGACACCAGTGCACTCAAAAAGCTTAACCGTTTCATCAATGCAAGCTTTGCACAGAAGGCTGTCTGATATTCCTATGGTTTAAAAGTATTTGCTTAATGAGACGTTTGTAGGGATGGTCCTCGCCACCAGGCGTAGGCTGCTGATGATTTTTTACATACTGCATCTCATGAACCGATATAGCTAGAGTTGAAAAGTTTCACAAATTATTGTGTATTTCTATTGCCGCTATACCAACAACTACAAAAAATTAATAAAAGTAAAAAAAAACGGGGACCACATACAAGAGACCTGTATTTTTGTGTTTGCGTTATAAACTCGATTTTATAGTAGCAATACTGTTAAATCTTCTACGATAGTACGAAACCCTTCATGTGCGAGTCTGACTCGCACGTTTTTTAACTCCTGCCATGAAGTCAAAGTCAAAACATTTATTTCAATTAAACCATTTACAAGCAATTTTTAATTATCAAGGAGTCGTTCAGTTCGTCCGAAAGCTGAGGTCGTTCCAAAACGGAGGTTGGCCTCTATGGAGAATAACGAGCAAGAAACTCCACGTCACTCTTTTCAATTAGGTTTTACAAAATACTGGTTACATTATTTTTGTTGCTTCTACATGTACAATTAAACCAATGTAAATGGTGATTAAAAAAAAGTTTTCACGCAATAAGTCCAGCGAATTACTTATGCAAGATTACCAAGTTAAACACCCTCTCCTGTCACAACCACGCGTCGACTATTATGCGTGAGCGCATTTGTACAAGGGCGGGGATTACTGCAGTCAAAGTACATAGTTAAAGAGTAATTTCAATTTAAATAACCATTAATTGAATACATGACGGGAATACAGGACGGGCTTGTTGGTCTAGCCGGAGGCCGGAGGCAGGAAGCCGGAGGTCGTGGGTTCGATTCCTACCCAGCACAAACTTTGTGTGATGAGCATGATTGTTAGTTCTGTGTCTGGGTGTGATTTATTTATGTATGTATTTATAAATTATATAAGTATGTATATCAGTTGTCTGGTTACCATAACACAAGCTCTGCTTAGCTTGGGATCAGATCGCCGTGTGTTAAGTTGTCCCAAGATATTTAGATATTTTAGATACATACATACATAAATTCACGCCTTTTTCTCATAGGGGTAGGCAGAAACTACAGAACAGAAACAGAAACTGCAGAAACTACGATCCTCACATACTCCTTGAACCATCAATTACGTAATATGTAATTCACGCGACCACTCCAGGTTAAATTTAACCTTGGACAAGATTTAAACGCAAAAAGTAATATAACCTTTGGCTCCAATGCAGTGAAATTGATCCAACGATTCAATTAGATATTTCAAACTTTGATAAATTGATTAGTGCTTGTGTTATTCATTAGTCCTAAAATAATTGCATGACAAAATAAATATCACAAAAAAATATTTATATTGCATAGTATTACAAATTGATTAATTTATAATTTGCATAAATATACATTCACGGCCATCAATAATCACAGTCAGTAGAACAGCGCAAAGGAAAAAATAGAATGTTCAAGCTACTGTTCCTTCTTGCTTTTATCGCAAACGTGGGTAATATCAAATGTAAGGACGTTGAAGACAGAGATGCTGATTTTGATGACCCATTCATTCCAAACTACCGACGAAATGTAGGATGTCCCCCTGGATCAGCACTAGATGCGAGAGGAGTATGTGAACCAACAGCACGAAGGAGAAAAGCAGATCCAGAAGCCTTCAAAGCAGGATGTCCTCCTGGAACAGTAAGGGTTGGCACACAATGTTGGGATGAACATAAGAGGCGAAAAGCAGATCCAGATACATTCAAAGCAGGATGTCCGCCTGGAACGGAAAGAGATGCCACTACAAATGAATGCGTAGTAATAGTAAAACGACGATTTATAAGTCCCGGTGTAATTGAAGGAGGATGTCTGCCTGGAACGGTAAGAGTTGGTACAATATGTGTTCCAAAAGATCAAAGGCGTAATCTAAATCCGGATGGACCAATAGGCTGTCCCCCTGGATCAGCACTAGATGCTAGAGGAGTATGTGAACCAACAGTACGAAGGAGAAAAGCAGATCCAGATACATTTAAAGCAGGATGTCCGCCTGGAACGGAAAGAGATGCCACTACAAATGAATGCGTTGTTATAGTAAAACGACGATTTTTAAGTCCCGGTGCGATTGGAGCTGGATGTCCGCCTGGAACGGAGAGAGATGCTACTACAAATGAATGCGTTGTTATAGTAGACCGACGGTTTTTAAGTCCCGGTGCGATTGGAGCAGGATGTCCGCCTGGAACGGAGAGAGATGCTACTACAAATGAATGCGTTGTTATAGTAGACCGACGGTTTTTAAGTCCCGGTGCGATTGGAGCAGGATGTCCGCCTGGAACGGAGAGAGATGCTACTACAAATGAATGCGTTGTTATAGTAGACCGACGGTTTTTAAGTCCCGGTGCGATTGGAGCTGGATGTCCGCCTGGAACGGAGAGAGATGCTACTACAAATGAATGCGTTGTAATAGTAGACCGACGGTTTTTAAGTCCCGGTGCGATTGGAGCTGGATGTCCGCCTGGAACGGAGAGAGATGCTACTACAAATGAATGCGTTGTTATAGTAGACCGACGGTTTTTAAGTCCCGGTGCGATTGGAGCTGGATGTCCGCCTGGAACGGAAAGAGATGCCACTACAAATGAATGCGTTGTTATAGTACAGCGACGATATATTGGAGCAGGATGTCCCCCTGGAACGGAAAGAGAAGCTACTACAGATGAATGCGTGGTTGTAGTATAGGAATGAATTGAAAATCCAGAGGTATTATTCAGTCAGGATTAGTCTTCTCTTAAATTCCATGGCCATGCCATCTTTATAACTTCTTTTGATCGTTTTATATTGCTGTTCATCTATATATTATGATTTTGTAAATACTTAAAAAGACTTGCCTTTTCATAAACATATTATATAATCTTAAATTTTGTGTTTAAACTACTCCGAACCTTCCTTGTATTACCTCCTTGAATTTGTCAAGAATACGAAACTGTACCCTGTATTATAGTTTGACCGAAACCGCTGTACCGCCTTAGGAAAGCACGGCGAGGTGGCCGTCAAGCATCAGTTCAGCGTTGACGGCAGACTGACGGTCGGAACAGAGCGGCTGATTGCGCTTTGCACACGGAACAACTTAAGTTGACTTCAACTATCAACTCTTTAAATGTTTCCTGTAAAAATTGATACTTAGTTGCTATAACGTTTACAGTTACCGCAACTTTATGGCAATCTGTGAGCAACTTTCACAGCCGAGTTGCCGTATGCCGTTGCCGTAGCGACAATGGCATTGCCAGGTAGACGGAGAGGGAGGGAGGGTGTGAAATCGACCGACGACGCGTTGCTATTGACGGTTGAGGAAACCGGCATCTTTTAAAACCTGTGTAATATTTAACAGTTGCTAGTTTCGGCAATTAGCATCTAACTTAGTAGTTATAGATTGCAGCAACTGAAAACTGTTGACGATTGCCGCAACTCGAAACTCGAGTTGCTATGCGTGCGCAGTCCTATTGAAATATATGTAAACAGCTAGTTGCCAGCTAGTTGCCAGTTGTTGCAATAGTTGCTCTGTGTGCAAAGCGCCTAAGACGCGGGACAACGGTTTCCATCAATCCATAAGTTATAAATATTATGTTCGGCAATCGATTTATGACAGTGGCGTAGCTTGTCCTAGACAGGGCAAGGGCAGGGTAGGTAAAAAAATTGGGGGCCCTTCTACCTTACTGCGACGAGGTCATAATAGAGGGTAAAGATTTTTCAAAAAACAATAATATGTTAATTTTTTCGTGAAGTTTAGCGTATGATCCAAGAGCTTGTGCGAGGTGACATAACATAACATCACGCCTGTAATCCTCGAAGGGTTAGGCAGAGTTGTACCTATTGGTACACCCACATTTTGCCAGTTATGTTTTAGTCCTATGTAATAGGGAGCCAGCCTATTGCCATCAACATCAATTCTGACTCCGAGTTTGCTGCACTGAGAAATTCTTGATGGAAAAGCACAATAAAACTTTGCCCGACCTGGGCATCGAATCCAAGAACTCACGCTCAGCAGCCGCGCTTTGCGACTACAAGACCCACGAGGCAACCTTTTTTAGAGGTAGTAGACAATATTTTACAAAAACTTTGCTTACACGGGTTCGGAGACCCGTATTTTTGATGCGGCAAAAAATAACACATTTTAGTAGGACCAAATACCGTTTTGATTACACCTACTCAAGTACACAAGTACATCCATAATACACACATGAACTATCAAAACCAAAGTAGATATGAAGTTGCTAAAGTCGCGCTTTAAGTGGAACCACAGTCTACTACAAAAACTCTTTACAGTTGGTCAACGCGATTATTTCGAACGACACCAGTGCACTCGAAAAGCTTAACCGTTTCATCAATGCAAGCTTTGCACAGAAGGCTGTCTGATATTCCTATGGTTTAAAAGTGTTTGCTTAATGAGACGTTTGTAGGGATGGTCCTCGCCACCAAGGCGTAGGCCGCTGATGATTTTTTACATCTTTAGGGTTCCCTATTCGAAATCAGCGGACTGCATCTCATGAACCGATATAGCTAGAGTTGAAAAGTTTCACAGATTATTGTGTATTTCTATTGCCGCTATACCAACAACTACAAAAAATAAATAAAAGTAAAAAAAAACGGGGACCCCATACAAGAGACCAGTATTTTTTGTGCGTTTTTAACGCGATATTATAGTAGTAATACTGTTAAATCTTCTACGATAGTACGAAACCCTTCATGTGCGAGTCTGACTCGCACGTTTTTTAACTCCTGCCATGAAGTCAAAGTCAAAACATTTATTTCAATTAAACCATTTACAAGCAATTTTTAATTATCAAGGAGTCGTTCAGTTCGTCCGAAAGCTGAGGTCGTTCCAAAACGGAGGTTGGCCTCTATGGAGAATAACGAGCAAGAAACTCCACGTCACTCTTTTCAATTAGGTTTTACAAAATACTGGTTACATTATTCTTGTTGCTTCTACATGAGCAATTGAACCACTGTAAATAGTGATTTAACTACTGGAAATGGTGATTGAACTACTGTAAATAGTTACACTGTGGTTGAATTTTAACTAAATGACGGGTGACTCCGGCGCGGTCACGTTCGACGCTCAGACTTAGGACTTCCATAATCTGCTGACATGACATTTAACGTAAAATCGTGCTTCAATAACGTTACATTCTATTGGCAGGGACCACACGATCACTTCAATTGGTTTGACATTTGAAACTTTGTGTCTGATTGGCGGATGTTTGATATGTGATTGGATGTTCAAGTGAGTTTGTATGTTTGGCTTCGTGGTTATCGAACACTAGCTGTAAAGATTTGGTGATTGTGGTGACAGTTTAAATATATTATACCAGCGTATTTTAATTATGTCCCTTTACAAGGCAAAGGCCTCTTCTGAAACATAAAAGGCACGATTGATTTCAACGCTTGTTCAAGGTGGTTCGGCAAATTTTAGTTTAAAAGAAAACCCCTTCAAACCGAATTCACGCCTCTTACATGGGACTTTAATATAACAGGCGACATGTGGGTGTACGAATACAATATCTGCCTAACACTTTCGGGAATACAGGCGTGATGTTATGTTATTTCACAAAATATGTTATGTTATTTTTATGTTGTTATGTTATTTTTTCAAATGTCGTGATGGCCTAGTGGTTGAGGCACCCGCCTCTCATTCATGAGGTGGTGGATTCGAATCCGGGCAAGTATCAATGTGTTTTATACAATTCATAATGTACTTTCTAAGTTTATCTTAGACATCACTGACATCGTTCCGTGATTCGGAAAGCATGTTAAACCGTTGGTCCCGGCTGTCATACATGGATCTTTGACAGTTGTTACGGGTCGTTAGAAGCCCGAAAATCTGATAACCAGTCATACTAAGGGGTATCGTATTACCCAGTAACTGGGTTGTGGAGGTCAGATAGGCAGTCGCTCCATGTAAAATTCTGGTATTCAGCTGCATCCGGTTAGACTGGAAGCCGACCCCAACATAGTTGGGAAAAGGCTAGGTAGATGATGATGTTATGTTATTTCACAAGTAATTAATGTCGTTTCTCAAAAAAAAAATTCTTAATATTTTTTTGTTTGATGGGCAGTAAGCATTGTTAACGGCTTTGTGATGTGTTTTTACGACCCATATGTACTTGGTCATAAAGCCAATGCATGACGCCGAATTTTATCGAACATATAATAATTTTTATTCTGGAAATCGCCCCCTAAGACGGTGAAAAGGGGGGTGGAAGATTGTATGCAAATATACAAATTTCAAGTATAAAAATATGCAAGTTTCACGCAGACATAGTCGCTGGCAAAAGCTAGTGGATCTATATTCTGACCCATTTAACCAAATACCTGGAACTGTAGTACGTTTTAATCTCATCGCAGCCAAAACTCGTCACTTCAAATCTAACTCTATCCTATTCAGTTTTCAAAGATTTAAGCGAGGTGTGACGTCGGAAATCCCATTAAATTGGGATCCAGTAGTTTTTGCGAAGCACGTACGAAGGGACGTGCTCACAAAATGAAAGTAAAATTTTCACCTAGCATTTACGGAGTACGTTGAACTCTTACTAAGTACCAATCCTTATATATTGTAAAATGGAACGTCTCTCAGCAAGTCGGGCTGTGAGAACGCTTTTAACACTAGTGTTTTTTTTGTATCCGAAGATTATTAATTTATTTGTGTTGACTGAATAGCTGCCAAATGCACAAATAAATGTTAATTTATTTACAAAATTATATAACGTTTGTTTATCATAATTGTTTAATTTAATCAGAAAAAAATGTAGGCATAAAACAATCAAATCTGTATCCAAAAATGATTAAAAATAAATCCATCCAATTTAATGTAGAAAGCACGCGTGAATTCACCGCATTGTGGCCCTTAAAACGATGTAATAAAACCCACTTTACAAGCAAGTGTGTTGAAATAAAATAACAAGCTCACACCAGAGCAATTACGAGAAAAAGTAATCACTGAAAGAAACTAATAAAAAACCAGTTATAAAACCTAATTGAAATAAAAATGAGATCGTTCCACTCACAAACCAACTGATTGCGTTGAATCTAATTCCATTAAAATTAAATTCTATAAAATTTTTCCAATAGATTTTATGCGGTTGAATAAATCTTGCATTTTAATTTATCGAAGCGCGTTGCAGTTTTTCTTAGGAAACCGGAGGAGAACGATACGCGAGCATTAAATTGACGATATCAATTTGGCTCAGGTTTTCGACGGCACTTATTTAAGTGAATAGTTATGGTCCAAGAATCTAGGGTCCCTTGATCTACGTCACTTTAGCTAGGCTGTTTTTTTTTAATCAGAAGAGGAATAAGCTGTATAAGATCGGCTATCCTTGCTAGTTTCAATACTGGTTCATTTTTCTGTTGTCAGGTATGTACAAAGATATTTTATTCAATTTACGTTCAAGTAAGACGGGAAAGTGACTGGCGTTATCAGCAATATCCCTAATTTTTTTTATTGAAACACCAGTCTTCTAGCTACCGCTCGTGACTTCATCTGCGTCAAAATTAAAATATTATCCCACAGGAACGGTATAATTTTCAGAGGTAAAAAGTAACTTATGTGCTATATACTGTGACTATAACTTATGTGCTATATACTGTGACTATAACTTATGTGCTATAAACTGTGACTATAATTTAATTTATGTGACTATAATTTATCTCTGTGCCTAGCCCTTCTGGAGTGATTGAGCAATAAACATCTATTCATTCAAACTAAGAACATACATACACATTACATAATACATTGACAGTAGTAGTAAGTAAGAACTCACGGTTAACAAGCTGCACGGAAAGAATTTACAGAATAGAACCAGTAGTTCTGGAGACTAGCGCGTTCAAACAAACCCTTTAGCTTTAAAATATTTTTAGACATATTGTCCTGTGTCTTAAAAACTTAATTTCTTTATAACAAGCAAAAACCGTACATGACTTCATAAATAATATTAAAATCTCACAAATTAAAAATTTAAAATTGTATGCGACTGCAGTTTTAACAGTGTTTGACCCATTTCTCGGTAACCATCCGCGTTATACGGTAACTTGCCCCGAAGTTCGGGTGTTAAGAACAAAAGTTGGAAGTTTGTCCGAGAAATGGCTCAGTATTAGTGCAATATGGCTTTAATTGTATGCAAATGGGAGGTGTTTTCATGGGTTGAACGGTAAACTGAGAGGGTAAGACACTAAATAGTCAGATTATTTTATGTTTATGAGAAGAACTAGCTATTGCTAGCGTCTTCCTCGTGAACGTCGCGGATTAAAAAGTGTAAACTTGTGTCCTTTCTTGAAGTTTAATCTTACTCTGTATTTCCATCAAAATCGAATCATTGGTTTAGCTGCGAAAGCTTAACAGATGAGACGAGATGTTATGTTTACGTATTCATAATGTTGGTAATTTCGATTTTAGTTTATTCTCTCATTTTGGAAATATAAATAAATAAAATTCACTTAATTCATTGCCTCGTTGGTCTAGTGGTCACAAAGCGCGACAGCTGAGCATGAGATCTTGGATTTCCAGGTCGGTCATAGTGTTATTGGGTTTTTCTATCAGGGATTTCTTAGTAGCAGCTTTTGGAGTCTCGATTGTGCCCGGTTGATGGCAATAGGCTATAGGCCTATTACATCGGACTTAAACATAACTGGCGAAATGTGGGTGTAGGTACTAATGTGTACACCTCTGCCTAAACCTTCGGGGATTTCAGGCGTGATGTTTAAATGTTACTTATGAAAGTACATACGATCCTATGCAAACACATAAGTAGATAGGTCCTCTCATTCCTTCTAACAAAACTTAGAATTTTAAAACGATCTCACACTTTTCGAAACCCACTAGAAAATTCCATCACACCCGTCTGAAGACTTAATATTCTCTTACAAGGAAGCAATTCTCCAGGATAATGGAAATTCATGTCCCAGGATCCGAGGATGGAAACCCTTACACTGACATTGATGGGTAGCAGACTCGGATAGGTATTTGTCTAGTCACTGACTGGTTTCACCATTTTCTCCTTTCCTAGTCCGTGCAAAAAAATACATTGCGTTATAAAATACGCTAGAGTGCTTTTTAAAAAGGTATTTTAATTTAAGTGCAATTTTCACGTTCGGTTTTGTTGCGAAGTTTTTGCTTTTAAAGGGGAATTTTCTTTGACAGTGATAGCCGATAGTTTTGTTATATTTTTATGGAAATTTTAGCTGAAATTTTGCTTTCATGATGTTGTATATTTTAAAGCGAATAAATTGTTTCTTTTTGGCTTTTACTAATGCTGCTTTCCAATAAAATCTGTCCAACAAACATATTTTATAGATATATTTTTTTTGAAGCAAATATGTACCTACCTAAACTTTTTAAGGCTCGTTGAGAAATTTTCGGCAGCGGTCAGACTTATTGGATCTTGTCATAAACATGTTAATGACACTGCGTCACCGACATGCTAATGCAACTAGCTTCACAAGTCCTTGACAATTCAAAAGTGCCTGTAAATGGTCTAATTGAAATAAATGTTTTGACTTTGACTTTAACTTTGAATGGTACTCTAAGTTTTCAGTTACGTCAATAATCCCCATGACTGTAATTTTTTAACTTAATTGAAATAGAGTTTAGAAAATATATTTTTTGCTGTGACACTATATCAATTGGATGTATTACTTTAGGAGCTAGCGCGGGCATGTTTTGCAAATCGTGATACAGTAATTACTGCAGACTAACAGCCGTTCCTTCTACTGTTCAATGCCGTTTGGTTCTGAACCTTAATTGTATAAGCCTGACATGCTATTGGCCGATTTAAAAAAGGAATCGATTATACGAGTAATTACAAGTTGTGCGTCCACCTACATAATTAAAATGTTAATCTCTCTATTTTCGCAAACTAGGTACGAACTTGTTAGTTTTTTTCCAAGAAATCAAAATTCAAAAGAAACTTTTTATCCGCGGAGCTACAAATTCCCTGAGCTACTCGTAAAACTTTATGAATGGACGAACAGTTTGCGCTTTGAACATGTTTCGAATTGGTATGTAAGATTGGAAAAATCTTGAAAACTTTTCTTGAAAATCACTGAATTAATAATGCTGTCGCGATAAATCATGTTATGTTAGCTGCAGCTTCAAGGATCAGTGCTTGGACCTGTGCATTACACAAAATTCTCAGCAGATATGCCTTACTCAACACCGGGGTGGTTTTTAGTCAGAGTCCGACAGATCACTGTCCAGGGCAGTGGACATCCATGACGATTTACCATCCCGGAACAAAAAAAATGTATATAAGACATAATTATAACATAATATCACGCCTGTAATCCTTGAAGAGATAGGCAAAGGTGTACCTTTTTAGTACACCCACATTTTGCCAGCTACGTTTAAGGCTGCTACTGAGAAATTCCTGATGAAAAAACCCAATAACACTTTGCCCGACCTGGGAATCGAACCCAAGACCTAATGCTCCACAGTCTCGCTTTGCGACTACTAAACCAACGAGGCAGTCAATAAATGGTTTTACGCCGCAAAATCTTATTGTAAACACCTTTTTAATATATAATCTAAAACTCTCTTAATTTATTCCTAAAATTGAGATTTCAGAATCTTTCATTTCTTCGTAGAAATCTTTATATACCTAATAATATTTATTATCAGTTTGTGTTCCGATTTAATAAAACCAGTAAACTGCCAGCGAACGCTAAGTGAATTGCCAATTACATTAAAGTCTTGAATGACAACTAAAATAAACTAAAATTTGTAATGCTTCGACAAATTGAACGTGATAATTACGTTTGGTTGTCGCCCGCGTTGTTTTTTTCAACCGTTTGACGTTTCGTCTTTGGTTACTGCTCCGCTCCCGTCGATCGTTGTATGATATTATATAGCCTATACGATTCTTAATGAATCTGGCTATCATATACAAACAGACTTTTTTCCAATCTGACTGATTCGGAAAAAAGACTCATTCTGTTATTGTTGCTAATTTCAAATTTGCTTTTAATTGATATTAAGTCATGATAAAGGTGTCTTCCCACTGTGCCATACCATGACCGTGCTAGGAACGTGTCCAACAAAAAATAATAAATAAATAATAATCAATAAATGATAAAAAGTTTATTTTGGAACAATAACATAAGAAAAAGCTGCAAAGGTATAAACTGCAGCGCATCTAGCAACGCCCCTCTCCTTTCCTCCCTCCCTCTCAAAATATTATTAAGGTATATTGAAAAGTATGAGACTATCACAATATTTAGTTAAATTGAAACTATTACATGGGACTAAAAACATAACTGGCGAAATGTGGGTGTACTACTAATGGGTACACCTCTGACTAACCCTTCGGGGATTACAGGCGTGATGTTATGTTATGTTGAAACTTATCTTTTTATAACCTAAAACTATCAGCTACCGATTACTGCTATAAAAATTTAAAACATTTAACTTAATACCTTATAATATTGTAATACGGATTATAATTTAAAAAATCATCCAACTCGTTCCAACCCCTAATTAAAAACCATGACATCATCCAGCAATTACAGATACCCAATAGCCAATCTCCATTCACCTCACGTAGCCAACATGCCAAACTTTTAATCCAATAATCCCCTTCAGAATTAAAAAATGGAAAGTAACACAGGAACGATTAAAACTTAACTTCATTTAATTTCTGGCGGACATTTCCTATTGTTCTCACAGTTAATTCAATTTTGGTTGAAAACTTTTTTATGCGACTGAGTTGCGTTTTATTTGCATAGATGTTCCCATTTTTTTTGTCCTCTTGTGTAATTTGGATGAAGGTGTTTGGTAGGAGGAAAATCGTTTTCTGAGTGGCTGTGGATTGTTGGAATTCCTGGGTCTATTAAAGAGACATAATAAACATAGGGAGCCTCATAGTTCTCTGTAGGCCAAATTAACTAAATAAAAAATGTTCAAAGTCTAGTCGCAACTCATTTCAGCAACAATAAATGTAAAAAAAAACAGGTAATCTTCTTTACCTAATATAAAACGAAGTTACAACCTGCCGTTTGTACGCTTAGATCTTTTAAACTACGCTACGGATTTAAATGCGATTAACATCAATAGATAAGAGTGATTCAAGAGGAAGGTTAATGTATCTATATTGCACCCGCGCGAAGCCGGGGCGGATCACTAGTGTATTTTTTTTTTGGCAAACATTTTCCCAGCATGGTTAATTGTTCAAGTTTATGGTATGTTATAATGGACAGGCTTCTTAAAAGTAAATTAGACAGGTTTTCCTAAAAATACTGAAATTTATTTTATTGAGTTTGAGTTTTTTTTTTACAAATAAACTTTAAAATTCACACAACCAATTCATGAAACACCAGTACACCATTGTTTATTTTGAAAGCAAGTGCTTTCAAAATAAACAATGCACAACCTTTAACATTTTTGGACGTTTTCCAGCTGTTTCATTTACCCTTCGTGACGTCACAGTGACATAACTCAAACAAGGACAGCGCTGCAACTAAACACCGAAAACTTTTCTCTTTCAAAGTTTGCACTTAACATTAAACACACAACTAACTACAATATTTACAACGCAATGTCTTCACTAAAAGCCTTGAGAGTGCTCCTTAACGCACGCCCAACAATTAGCGAGCCCTCTATGCAATGACCTACATCTAAATTTAGATTTTCTTTAAGCCCATTTTCCATCTCAACCGAAAACAAACCTTAACGTCTTCACAGAAAACTTGAATTCGTAAACAGAAAAATAAAATTACGTGACTTACACATTGATATGACATCTTCAAATTGAATTGATTCTTATTTCGTATGTTGAAAGTTTATATTGCATTGCGGATGTATGTCCACTATGAGTTGTCGATTTAGCACTGGTCCTTTCTACTATTGAAAATGAACCTTAATGTGGACGTTATAAAGTTCAATTTCATGGGTTGTGTTCTTGAATATTTGTGACCAGAATATTACGTATAAGTGATGACGAGTGCAGGGGTCGAGGCGACTCGAACGCGGGTTAGGGGTGCTCAACATATGGCGATAATATACTGTGTATAAAGCTCCTAAGAAAATAATGTCGTGAATATATTTTGATGACCAGCATTTGGGCAGTTAGCGTTTATGGGGTCCACTGGGGCAGTTATTAAAGTTGGGTTTTGGGCCTGTTACCTTTTAGGTCGTTTGTCATAAGTATTAGTTTTTACGACATGTTTATAGTGGGACTTTTAGTTTTACTATCTTTCTGAACATGTTAAAGTTTGTTAGTTTATGAATTTGTAATTAATTACTTATTTATTTACTCTATAAAATACACCAACAGCGAATACCTACCTCAAGCATTATCAGTGCAGTACAGAAGTCCTTAAGAGTAATGTATTAACTTTTAATATATAGGATTTTATAAAAACTTAATTGAAAAGAGTGTCCGTGGAGTTTCTTGCTCGCTCTTCTTCATAGAGGCTTACCTACCCTTTGGAGCGATCAGCTTCAACTTTTTGACTAACTAACCGACTCCGTGACTAATTTATTTATTTATTTATTTAAACTTTATGCAACAAATGTACAAAGGCGGACTTAATGCCTTAGGCATTCTCTAACAGTCAACCAGAGGTGGTGAAGAGATAACATGGTAGGTGCAAGCAAACAACAAAATCAGAGATTTAAAAAAAATAAAAATAAAAAAATTCTCAAATATTTAACATTATATAATAAAGTGTACACAAGTACAAAATAATTAAATTCTACATACTTACTATAAAATGCTATATAATATACATAAACATATATAAAAATATAATATATACATATATAAATACATATCTTACCAAGAATAGAAAGGAGGATTATAATAAAACTCTTTCTATTTGCTCCGAAAAATAAATCCGCAACTTCCGCTTGAATGCATACAAACTGGTGGCTGTCCTGATATCAAGAGGGAGCGCATTCCAAAGAAGAATAGCCTGAATATGGAAGGAAGAATGAACAAAGTCAGAAGTATGAGAAGGGCAGCTGAGTAGAAGATTATTAGAAGACTAATAAAAAGTGCCTGTAAATGGTTTAATTTAAATTAATGCTTGACCTTGACCTTGACTTTGAATGTATACACCAATTTATAGGTACACATAACATTCACAAATAGATGCAAAGGATCGAAGCTGATAAAAGTAAAAGCAAAGTTAAGAAGACAAAATAAAATTGAAGATAAAGTTACAAATTGAATACAAATCAGTGATGGGCATCGTGAACACGTCTAGAGCTAAAGAATACCAAGTATATATTACAATAACATTATCTGGAATGTGAATACAGCAATTGTGCCGATAGTCGGGATAGCCAATGGCATAACAGTTAAGAGCCTCGACCAATACGAGGCTCTCGTTGAGCGGTTGTATTAAAAGCTTCATTCAGAAAGCGTCGATTCTGAACACAGCGCGTTAAAGAGATTCCTTTCTGAAGAACCTTGCTAGTATAAACCCTGTTCCCGATTCCTGTTTATATTTTTATACAAATAATTCATTTAATTTTCAATTGTCAATTAAAAGTGTCATTGTAATGGCCAAATGATGGTAAAGATGCCCATCTCTCCTCGTAAGCTTTCGGCATCGGGTAAGTACCAATGTGGCTTATTGAATGAATATGTACTTTCTAAGTTTATCTTGGACATCACTGGAAAACATCATGAGGCAACCTGGACTTCTGAAAGTCTGAAAGTCTCTTGGAAGTCTGAAATTCTTAATCCGCCTTGAGCAAGCGTGATGATCAATGCTCATGCCTCCTCTGTATGCGAAGAGGCCTTTACCATGTAGTAGGCTAGTATCTATTATTATTGTGATTTGCTCATAAATAAAGCATAGATCTCTATGTTTCTTTATAGAATTAAATAAGTAGATACCCATTCATCTCCGTCAAAGACAACTCATCTATCTTGTTTCACTCAAATGCAAGAAAATAAACACACATTATTTTCATTTCATTTACATAATATATGCAACCCAAATTAAAGGTTTCTTCCTTTTGCAAATGTCGTCCGTCTTCTTGATGAAATACAAAACATTTTCTTGGTTTATTTTTAGACTTTAATGCAGATGTCTCTCGTTCATTCATTCTTGTTGTTTTATACACACATCAAGAGACTTGTTATGTGGCTGTATGTACAGGCTAACAAATCGTTTGGTGTATATGAAATTCATTTGGTGTCTAAGAAATATTCTGCTAAACTGCCTAATTTTTATTGTATGCGTCGTAACTTTTAAGTTTATGGCATACTTGAGAGAGTGATTTCAATTTAAGAAGTAAATATTATTTGTGGGTGTACTAATGGGTACACCTCTGCCTAACCCTTCGGGGATTTCAGGCGTGATGTTATGTTATGTTATATTATTTGCAAAATTTTACCCGCAACTTCTTCTGCTGTTTTAAACTTATCGGGATACACACTAGAGACAAATACTATTATGTTATCAGACGCCGATTTTATTTTAGTATCAATTGCGTTTTATAATTTTAGTATCAATTATTGCGTTATTTTATTTTAAAGAATTTATTCAGTTTTATTACTAGTAGACTGTCAAGACCTTATTCAAATTTAGAACAGAATTTATCTCACTACGTTTTTTTACGAAACAAACTATTAAAATAAGGTTGAATATGTCAAAACTAGCCAGAGTCCCTACAGTACTTATCATCCTTTATAACAGTGGAGTCAGAGAGATTTCATCGTACGACTACTAACAAAGGAAAAGACCCAAATGTCCAGTAGTCCTCGACCTTTTTGAGAGCATGAGTGAACAGTGATTCGTTCTAGAGAGCTCTTACATACGATACTTTCGGATATATCGGTTATAATTGATGTTGTATTGGATACTCGTGTATTGTTGTGTATGTCAATGGGTTGATGTGTTCCTTTTAGGCTTTGTGTGGTGTATTGGAGTTGGGATATTGCGGATAGCTTGGGTTGTGTTTGTTGTTTTTTCTGTTTCTGTAAGCAGTGATTCGTAGAATATTTTTTTATGAATATTTGACTAACATTCGCTTTCTTATATTGTTAAACTTTTAAGAGATTTGCGAAGTTATGTGAAGCGTTCTGATTGGCTACATTTTTATTTCATGACTGAAATTAAAATGTAGCCAATCAGAACGCTCGGATGGATGCGCAACGTTCCAAAACGTTGTGATTGACTGACGCCAAACACAACGTTTTGGAACGAGTAACTAGCTTCAAATTCTGACTGACTAACTATGCAGAAGATGTAATATTGCACAAGTATGTGTGCAAACACAGGTACGCTTTTTCTTTCTAACTTCCCTAGTCCGATAAAACGAGGGACAGATCAGACGCAGCACCAATAACTTTAAGTGATTTTTGTGGCACATCACTAACGTCCAAAGTTCGGGCTGCTACTGAGAAATAGTTAATGGAATTACCCAAAAATTAAAAATTGTCCGACCTGGGAATCAAACTCAGGACCCCACGCTCAGTAGTTACAATTGCGACCAGACCAATGGAACAGTACTGAGTCCATAGAACAAGTTTGCACGACGACGCCTCTTCCTTTATGTAAGTAACTAAATAAATTCCAAAAGTTTTAAATGAACTTCAGTGACAACGAAATTCTATTTACTCAACAAACCAGTCCAAGATAAAACATCCAACCATCCATTCGGCTCTTAACAAAACAAATTCCCTTTTAAAACCTAGAATGCACCAACTTTAAGGAAGCGGTGCAAAGCCAAGTTGTTTGTCCAATGCGCAGTTGCTTCGAGTCGATATTTCAAGTTGCTATTTAACTCGGCAAGCTAATCTAAATTACGTCACGGTCAAGCTCTGTAAATCCTGAAACCCAATTTATCTTTGACACGCCCGTTTTATACTTCTTCGGGGAGCAACGCCTCAGGCAGCTTGGGGGGACGGAGAGCTGGTAAGGTTTGGAGAAGGTATTGTATCATTAACAGGTCTGCTTTATATCCTCAGAATAGACACTAATCGTAAGGTAAAATAGTGAAATTGGAACAGAATTTGTATGAAGTTATCTGGTAAGTAATTAAAACTTATTCAAAATTGTTAAAACAGGATTATCTACTTATTAATCTAGGTAAAAAAAAAATCTAGATAAGCTCAACGTGTGGCGACTGCAATGCAATGATTTATAGATTGAAAACTGCTGAGAATAACGTCGCATGTTTTTAAAGAAAACATTACAGCCATTCATACACATGATTATCATAGACAATATAACAGACAAATATAGTTTAGTAATTGCTCATTCAGAGACAGGATTAAAGATGTCTTAACGTGTCTGTAATTTCACAAGGATTTGCCTTCCCTCTAAACATAGATAATAACTGTTTAATTGAATTACTTTTTGCATTGATAATTGTAATTCCATCAAATACTATTGGGCAAAAAAAGAAACACCAGTACAAACGAAATCGCTTCGGCAAAACTAGCATAATATTTTGGACGCTAGTTTATCTACCTGCAACGATCACAATTAGTACTTATACCCAATACGAGTAGATGCCTATGTACGACATAGTCTAGCACATATTCCACAAATGAAACTAGCGAACGCAGAACACAGGAAATTGCGGGCGATCGAAATTCGGAAACTGGTATTCGGCGAAGCTAAATCCTACTAATTAGGTACGGTAAGCAAATTATGCTGGTGCAACAGATCTCTGAATTGAAATCGTATGATTCAAATTACGTCAGAATTTGATAGTTAGGAACTGGCTGGATAATTGGCGACCGTTTCTAGGTACAATAATGGTTCAGTGAGTAATCTATTTGATTATTTCATTCACTGAAATACTAGAAATGTTTTACCAAGCTGTCCCTTGTAGATTAATAACATTTCCCCACTGCAATTTCATCCCAGTGGAGACTAGCCAAGTACGTTATGGTGCACAAGTTTGCACAAGTGTTTGAGCAAACACAGGTGTACTTCTTTATCTATAACTCTTATAGACCAATGACACGACCCAGAAGCGATCATGCATAGCAGCTCAAGCGCAGCTTTCAAAACGCAGGCTGCTGCTGAGAAATTCCTTATGGAAATTTTTACATTATTCATTAATGGATTTGTTAAGGCAGTGTTAATTAGTAATCAGTCAGATGGGATCAGTATTGTATACAAGAATGTTTGTCTTAAGCCGTCATCTGCCAATCATAAATGAGTACTCATCATTGTCTGTATTTCTGTAAGAAGTCTTAAACCTTATGCCGCCATATTACGCATATGCCTTATCTCATTTAAAGAGAAGATGTGAGAATTGATCACCACGCTTGCAGAGAGTGGATTGGCGATTTCAAATTTACATTTAAATTAAGCTAAGTTTCCTCTATTTCCCTTCACCGATGTCAGTGATATCCAAGGTCATTTAGAAAGTGCATACGATTACTCGAATGGAGACCACGCACCGTCAAGTGCAGCGTAAGACGTCCACCCACAAGGTGAACAGACGATCTGATGGGGATCTCGGGATCGCGCTGGATGCAAGCCGCTTCCAACCGGTCCTATTGGAAATCTGTAGAGGAGGCCTATGTTCAGCAGTGGATGACCCACGGCTGATATGATGATGATGACGATGATGATACGAATTAGAAAAACACACAATGGTACTTGTCTATCAACATTTGTGAACCCCCAACCACATTAGAGGCGTAACCAACTAGAAAACATACTAAGTAAAAATCCAGACTTTTTCTACCTCTCGCCATTACCACATCTATTCTAAAACTCTTCCTTTTAAAACATCGAATGTGCCGCAAAGCAATCACTGTAATTACAAGTTTAATTCGCTTTGAGGCTGGTCGAGCTCCGTTTTATATTTATGATTTTTACCAAAGGAAACCTTGGAATTATCTCGACTATTTTAATTATTTAATTCACAGGAAATCGAGGGTCCACAGAGAATGTTTAATGAAGGAGTTAGTGCTTTTGAGGGATGCTTGAAGGCTGACGTGGACTGAATAGGTAGATAAAGAACTTTATTTTGTTATGCGAGTAATTTCGTGAGGATTATTGAGTTTAGCTCTAATGATCCAACTCAGCCTCTCATCGATTTCTTATAAACATACATTAGTTCACGCTAGTAATCCCCGAAGGGTTAAGCAGAGGTGTACCCATTAGCACACCCACATAACATACATAACATCACACCTATAATCCCCGAAGGGTTAGGCAGAGGTGTACCCATTAGTACACCCACATTTCGCCAGTTATGTTTTTAGTCCCACGTAATAGGGGGCGAGCCTATTGCCATCAACCGGGCACAAATCCAGACTCCGAGGCTGCTACTGAGATATTCCTGATGGAAAACCCAATAACACTTTGCCCGACCTGGGAATCGAACCCAAGACCTCATGCACAGCAGTCGCACTTGCAACCACTAGACCAACGAGGCACACCCACATTTAGCTAGTTATGTCTAAGTCCCATGTATGAGGCTACTGAGAAACCCTGATGGAAAAATTCAATAATACTTTGCCCGACCTTGGAATCGAACTCAAGACCTCGTGCTCAACAGTCGCACTATGCGACCACTAGCCTAACGAGGCATAAAAAGGAACCAACATTATTTTATTGATATATTTTTCATTTTATTTAATTTTGAATGTGTATAAAACTCAGCTTAACCTTTCGAGGATTACAGACATAATGATATCTTATGTTTAAATCTACTAAACAATAAACACCATTCACAATTACAAACCAAAAACATAAATGTTTCCCTTCTATATTACTAGGTACGTGCGTCTCGGACAGAGTTTCACGTAGATATGTATTCGTACTGCATCGAATGTTAGTCACGTCGACACTTAAAGTGCCAGCTAGGCTTCGCTGACAGCCTGATACCGATCTTATTGCGAACTGCCAAATGTTCCGTACTGTTGTATATTTATGGCTGTAGAAGTTAGTGTTTTGTTTTTATAAAATTGAGATGTTTAAGTACTAAAGTAGGTACTGTCGTCACTATGGCGTGACGTGGTACCGAAATCGCCTCTTGGATCTGTGTGGTCTTTTTCAGGGCACAAATATTATTCATTGAAACGAATCGAACGACTGCCTCGTTGGTCTAGTGGTCGAAAGCGCGACTGCAGTGCATGAGGTCTTGGGTTCGATTCCCAGGTCGGGCAAAGTGTTATTGAGTTTTTCCATCAGGAATTTCTCAGTAACAGCCTCGGAGTCTGGATTTGTGCCCGGTTGATGGCAATAGGCTCGCCCCCCATTACATGGGACTATAAACATAACTGGCGAAATTTGGGTATACTAATGGGTACACCTCTGCCTAACCCTTCGGGGATTACAGGCGTGATGTTATGATGTTTATGTTGAAGTACTAAAGAGGTACTGTCATCACTATGGCGTGACGTGGTACCGAAATCGCCTCTTGGATCTGTGTGGTCTTTTTCAGGGCACAAATATTATTAATTGAAACGAATCATTAGTGTTAAACTATGTATTAAAGATAGCAGACTTTTTACTCTGCCGCTCCCTGCAGAGACAGACAATTCTATTTTTTTTTTTTTTTTTTTTAATAAAGGAAGCTTAAATAAAAACCAGAATTACAGCAAAAAAAAACACATACATGTACAGAATATATGCATTCCTAAAATACGAGCAAGATAAAACAGTAGTAAAACTTCCCTTGCAAGATTTCATGCGAAACCGAACGCAAATAAAACACAGAAACAAAAGAGTCACAATAAAATCAAAATGGCGCGAGTGACGTCACGTTCGCCTTTTAAAAGTACATCACTGTCAAAGGCGAAGTTGCTTTATGACGTCACAAATCAAATAACGCGTGGCCAAACAGTCGGTATGGGAAATATGAAGCAAACATAACAGTGGATCCTTTCCTTCTGTAAGTCAAACCAACAAGAGCTTAGCATTTCGTCTTGCAGCCTCTTACCCCCACTTTCATAATGTTTATCCGCTACCAACCAAAACCAGTAAAAAAACAACTTTATCACCAACCACACAGAGTTCAAATTCAAGCTTCTAAAACCAACTGCACATAGCGTTGAGCTGGTACAGAAAAATGTTTTTTAATATAGGTTCTGTTGGTTTAAAATAAGGTAGGTTTTCGTCTAAATCAATTTTTGTACAGCGAAAACGCTAATTGGTGCTTTGCATTAAGATGTGATCCGTAGACCATTAACCCCCATTTTGTATACTCACACGCGCACCCGTTTCACACTTCAGCAGTAATGGATCAATTTTGCTTGAAAGTACTTTTGGGCTTATCTTTGAATTTACTTCGACACTTTATTTACTTTTTAGAGGAAAGTGAACTTACATGTACAATATTAAGCGCTGACATAAAGCAAAGCTGGATGACGTAGTGTAGGAATAGTATATTCTCTTCAACCTATTTTACTTTTTAATAAAAAGTACATGTTATTTCTAGAAAATCATAGATTATACTATACCTTTTCAAAGGGGTCGTAAAAAGTATGACGTCACAAGAAGCCTAAAAGTCATAAAATGCCAATGCGATTACCAATCCCTTAGTAGGGCACTATCTTTATAGATCCTACACAAGACTAAAGACCAAATGATATCATTCTAGATATAAAACTACATAATTATCTGTATACCTGTGCAAGCCATGCATGCAGATCGCATCAAGAGGTCTTGAGGTCTTGGGTTCGATACCCAGGTCGAGCAAAGTGTTATTGGGTTTTTCCATCAGGAATTTCTCAGTAGCAGCCTCGGAGTCTGAATTTGTGCCCGGTTGATGGCAATAGGCTCGCCCCCTACTACATGGGACTAAAAACATAACTGGCGAAATGTGGGTGTACTAATTAGTACACCTCTGCCTAACCCTTCGGGGATTACAGGCGTGATGTTATGTTAGGTATATATAAATAAATAAAAAATCTGTAAAAACGGTTAGCATGCACTGACTTGTAGATTCACCCGGCACCATCACTCTCGATATCACGTATTAAAAACTCGGCAATAACTTCAACAATAAACTGGGGTGCCAAAAAAGTGCTCGCCCATAAAAATCGAATGAGTTTCGTCTGTAATTACCCATTGACTGCAGACATTGGATCGTATATCTTTTGGATTCACGTTTAACGATAAAAACAATTCGTTTCCAATTTATTTGGGTAACGATTTCGCAGGACTTGTAATAATTAGCAATATTTTATCCGATCTCGATGTCGTCGGTAAGGTCAGATATTTGAGGTGAAACATTGGGATAAATTGTCAAATAAATTCTGTATTTTGTGGCAATATTTATTATTAATGGCAACGAAATGGAACTGAATATAATATTAATTTGCATAATTTAAATCTTTAAAGGACTTAAATGGACTGCACAGGACATGTCTGTCGCATACCGAACAAACTGTGCGCCCAAGTAGCATAAGGCTTGCCGGCCATACAGAAGATGGCGTATCGAGCTGGATGAATTCCCCAAAACTGGAAAAATGAAGCTCTGAATCATGAAAGATGAAAGAAGTGAAAGGAGACCTTTGTCCAGGAGTGGGACAGAACATACTGGAAAAAAAAAATGCTTTCTTTATTCTGAGTATGTCGGCAGGTATCTAGAAGCCTTCCCCTATCAAGGAAAAGTTCCGAATAACGAGGAACATTTTCTACATTTCAATAAAATACCAAGCCAGACACTCCACGTGTTTCCAACTAACACTCAGCTTCAGACACCAGGATGTAGGCTTTGCTAAAATATTTTAAATCTGCTGAAATTCCGACATGGAAATATGTTCCTGTCACTTTTATTTCAACAAAGATATTTCCGTCTTAAAGTCATTCCATCTGTTCACACTTACACTTCTGTCAGGAGAATATTCCAAGGTGCAAAGATAGGTTGAACACCCAAATGAGACCTTATGTGTATAGCAGCAAGGAGTTTTTGTTAATATGGTAAGTGCACAAGTTAAAATTGTTTTGGTGTTGGTGCGAGTTGTGAAAGATTGGTAGGTCAGAGTTCTTTGACCTTTGCAGTATTTATTTTAGGGATGGACAAAATCAATTTAATGTTATGTAATAAAAAAAAATCTATTAGACATGGTAATTTCCGTTGTATTTTAAGTCGAAGTCCCGTAAGTAATTCAAAAAAATAATAGCTTTAACTTAGTTGAAAGTATATTGCACAAAATAGCTGATATTTATGAATCATGTTTTACAAAAATTGAAATTAGATTTTCGGCATCGTAAATTTCACAATAACTCCATAAATCATGGCATGAAATGAGAAAAAACATCAGTTTCTGCACTTTCTGAAGTTTTTAACAGCCACACAAAGGGTAATTCTGACTTCAAAACACCACCACAGACATTGACCTACATGGTTCTCATGTTTGATCGGGCCATTCCAAAAACTATAAGGACCGTAAAAGAGACTGTCCTCTGAATTTATTCCTTCCTGTGTTTTTTAGAGACGTCATTGAAAGCGACCACGTCTAGTTGTAGTACAAAAATACCACTTGTACCGGCTGCAATTTAATGTTTTTTAATGACATTGTCAAAAATTATAATTAATATTGTATTTAAAGTGCCATAACGCAGCAATACTCATACGATTTTTATCTGAAGAACGTAAAAGCTATAACCGTTATTTATGTAATGCTATTATTGATCATCATCATACCAGCCTATGGCCGGCCACAGCTAAACGTCATAATGTAATAAACTATTATTAATAAAATCTGTAGAGTTCCCAAAATCCGCTTCCCCTTCCAACTTACGACAAAACATAAGGTTTTGTTCTGAATCCCGGTCTAGGAGGCTTTGTCCCAACGGTAGACTTTCTATCTTATTGTTGAACTTTGATTTACGTCTCTGGAAACTTGGAGAGCTTCAGATCATTGGCCAGATCTTGGAGTGCTGTGAATGTGTCTTGGTTACCTCTGAGTTTGTTGAAAGTGATATTAATTGGATTTAATTTTGCCAAAATTAACCAAACCACGTGTAGAATGTATTTTTATCTCCCTCTACTTTGTATATTTTGTTTGTATGTACAGTCAGCGGTAATAAGTGCAGTAAGAAGAAGAAGTGCAGTATAATGCTAAGGTTTGAATTGCTATGAGCCTGCGGTACAGGCCGTACCTACATCTGTGTGTATAGGTGATTATGTATTAATACAGTACCTACAAACACCTCAGAATTCGCACACGGCTTTGAAAGGTCGTAAGTAAAAAATGACAATGGTGCTAATTCCCTTGTTCACAAACTAGACTAAATTTAGAGAATTGACATCTTTTAAGATATTAAATATTATTGTATGGATGTGTCAGATTGACTAAATTTGACAGTTCTTATTTACAGTTCTCTTTCTTGTTTTATTGGACAGAAAAAGATGGAAATAGTCTAATTTTAGTTTAGTTTGTGACCAAGAGAATCGGCACCAATATTTGTGTGTTTAATTTTTTTCTCTCGCTATAACTGTTTATATGATTTTTTTATGATGAAATAATAAACAGCATTGGGGGAGTTACCAGTTATCTGAAATCAAATCTCAGTCTCATATTAGCAACGAATAATGTCAAAAAATATAGGTTTTAGAGGTATTTTTGACAGAAT
Organism: Hoplodrina ambigua; assembly: GCA_949774945.1. Taxonomy (NCBI): domain Eukaryota; kingdom Metazoa; phylum Arthropoda; class Insecta; order Lepidoptera; family Noctuidae; genus Hoplodrina; species Hoplodrina ambigua. Next base: position 14,537,346 of record OX458968.1, read on the forward strand.
GAGACTGGGATGGCGATCGTTCCTAAAAATAATAGAAATGAACTTTTAAGAACGTAGGTGTTCTGGAAAAGTGCTGTTATAATAAGCTAAGTTTCTAAAACTATTATTTTTATCAATTAATGGGTGCGTATTAAATAATGAGTTTAGTATATCACACGCAACTATAGGAACTTTTTTAGTTTTAAGGCGATAATTATTAAGTTTTTGTAATTATTTCTTTTTTTATTTCTTTTTATCGGAGTACGATACGTTTTCAATTATTTCTTTTTTAGGGTTTCGTACGTTTCCGGATGGTGCTAAAGGGACCCTATTAAGTACTAAGCCTCCGCTATTCGTCCATCTGTCCGTCTGTCTATCAGGGAGCTGTTTATCACTGTAATAGGAAGACTTGACATTTTTACAGAGTCTGTATTACTGCCTTGTTGGTCTAGTGGTCGCAAACGCGACTGCTGTTCATGAGGTCTTGGGTTCGATTCCCAGGTCGGGCAAAAGTGTTATTGGGTTTTTCCATCAGGATTTACTCAGCAGCAGCCTCGGAGTCTGTATTTGTGTCCGGTTGATGGCAATAGGGTCGCCACCTATTACATGGGACTAAAAACATAGCTGGCGAAATGTGAGTGTACTAATGGGTACACCTCTGCCTAACCCTTCGGGAATTACAGGCGTGATGTTACGTTATGTTATACTATAGCCGCTATAACAACAAATAAAGTGAAAATAAAATTAAAGGGGTCCCCATACAAGAAAGGTGATTTGTGTGTAATTCAAAATATGACACGGTGGTACGGAACAGTTCGCGCCTTCAGACTCGCATTTGGCCGGTTTTTATTTATTTTTATCGGAATCCGAAATAATGAGCGAGGTGTTCACATGCAACGATTAAAGACACGATACAGCCCCAATACAGTAATACAGTGACCATAATTATTACGTTATAATAGTTACTTTGAGTTAGTGACAAATGGATAAGTAAGCCATAGCAGTAAGAGATGACCACAACTGACAGCCCGTTCATGAACATGACACGTGGATCAGTACCATCTAGCTCAACCATGTAGAAGGGGACTTAATGATCCTACGTGCCATTATCAGCGAAATATCTGAGAGAAAAAGATTTGCTGTAATAAAAGTCTACGCTCGTGTAAAATTACGCAGTAATCCCCGAAGGGATAGGCAAAGGTGTACCCATTACTACACCCACCCATATTTTGCCAGTAATGTTTAAGTCCCATGTAAAAAGAGGCGAGCCTATTAACATCAACCGGGCACAAATCCAAAATTAGAGGATGCTACTGAAAAATTCCTGATCAAAAACCCCGAATCAAACTTTGCCCAAACTTGGGAACTGAATCCAAGATCGCATGATTAGCAACTACTTACTAGACCAACGAGGCAGTCCGAACAAATAAGATACATAGATGAAATAGCTGCATTTCAATGACTGCACCAAAAGTCACTGCACTTAAAGTCAACGCTCTTTTAATATCACACATAACTTACTAAACAAAGGATTTTACAACTGCAGTATCAAAAGAGCATTAACACAGCTAACAAATAAATAAAATCTTTTCACTGAACAAACACAAAAAGCGAATTGAATAGAAAATAATAAAACACAAACAGAATCGTTGAAAACGAACGTTCTCGCTAACTTGTTGAGATAAATTGGTTTCCTTAAAGCGCGACGCCATCTTGAATTTATAAAACAGATAAAATTGTTTGAAAAGTTTGCTATTGCACACGTGGGGTTTTTATTTATCAGCCTCGATCGGAAGTTTGGTGAACATACATTTTGAGATTGCGATTGCGGGGTGAATTATATATTATGGAGATGAGTTTTGTTATGCAAGGTTTTTTTAAAAGTCAAGAACTTATGCCGAATTAGATTTGTTTACATATCTAGCAACGCGTCGTCTAACACATTTCCTATAAGCAACAAGAACTTTTTCTGTAAGTATCGTGCGTACAAAAAAAAAAAACTCACATATATTTGACAGCTCACCTCAAGCTCACGTGGTTCTGGCCTGTTTGTCAAACTAATTTGATCAATTCGTTTCGATCAATCGCAATCCCATTTCAGCGAAAATCTTAGTCAAAAACTTCATAATTATGTCAAAACGTCATACATTTTTGATTAGAATCGATAATAATCAATCTTAAAAAAAAAATGTAAGATATATTTGTCACAGATTGAAACTGAGATTAAATACAATCATTCTAACAAATACGAGAATTTCCCCTCAGATCGCAATAAATGCAGAATTTAATTCTGATGAAGTATCAAAAAACAATAAATCTCACAAGAACCCAAATTATAAATAAATAATAAAAACGTATGATTCGACCACTTTTTTGTCCAAACCAAACACCCTAAAAATATTAAGGTAACCCAAAAACCTCAGGAAAGAAGGAAAAAGTAAGAAATAAAAGAAAACGTGGATATTTAATGCCGCAGATCCCGTATATATTTCTTGTAAACAAATAAAAACGATACTAAATCGTGTCCATAGCGCAAAAAATCTCCCACTCTTACGGAATTCTAATGTTAGGCGATGCGGTTTATAAGACTTTAGCGTTTAAAGACAATCTGATAATAACAATATTAGATAATACCACCTTACATACGTAACATCACGCCTGTAATTCCCGAAGAGTTAGGCAGAGGTGTACCCATTAGTACACCCACATTTCGCCAGTTATGTTTTTAGTCCCATGTAATAGGGGGCGAGCCTATTGCCATCAACCGGGCACAAATCCAGACTCCGGGGCTGCTACTGAGAAATTCCTGATGGAAAAACCCCATAACACTTAGCCCGACCTGGGAATCGAACCCAAGACCTCATGCACAGCAGTCGCGCTACCACCACCATGCCACCACCAACTTAATAAGCAAGAAAAAGTATAACAAACATAACTGAGCTTAATTCTGACAAAACTAGCTAAGCCACAATCTCATAATGCTTTAACTTTTAAAGTCAATCCATTCACCACAGACCTCACATCTCTGCCTAACCCTTCGGGGTTTACAGGCTTGATATTATATTGTTATGTCAATTCATTCTAGCAACCTAAATTACGTGATTAAGTAATAACAGTTTAGTCTACGCTTATGCTTATAATCAATTTATATTAAATAATAATCAACGTTGAATATTTAAAATCTTGGAAAATCAGAAATTCACACGCAATCAAAAATAACAACTCATAGACTAATCCTGTTAAAGTTTTCATACTCTATTAGAAGCACTTATATCAATATAACATAAAGAAGGTACGGGTCACTTAAACATCTATTCCGTCTATTCGGTTTGGCATTTTTAATACAACTTTTATAACGTTGTATTGAAAATGCCGAACCGAATAGACCGCACCGTTTAAGTATATACCCTAACCGACACGAGAACTAAACTAAAGCCAACCAACGCAAACAACACAAGAACATACAAATATCTCACATTCCAACATCGCTTCATATCGACAAAATGTAAACAAACACCGCGTAGATCTTTCGTAGCGCACTCGTAGACCCTCTACGCGGATGCTACGTCCTCGTAGTAGCCTCGTAACTATCATTGCTACGACTTGGAGTGTACTACGTGAACTGTGCTACAATAGCACTCCACGACATAACTCTCTGTGCGGTCTCGGCTAAGAATAAATCATTTCATAATTTCCCTTGTGTGTCGTAAGATGATATTTTCTAAGGGATTGTTTTAGTTTTGATTAGGTGTTCCTACGTAATGTGACTGTTATGAACTCATTAAAAATTCACTAGAAAAAGGTGTTGGTGTGTGTACTTTTGGCTGAGAGTTTCAAGGGTAACCAAATCAGGGGTACACTAATTTACTTAATGTTGCAAAACTTTTTGTATAATAGAAAAGATCATTTTAGCTATTACTTATTGTTCAGGCGATTTGTCCTTATAATTTGATTTTCAGTCCTAAGTACGACATAATAAAAAGAACACACCATGATAGAAGTCTTAAGTCTAACTCCTAAATGTAAATAACCCTCAAGTGCGAATTTCTCATAGAATTTTACCTTGAAAGGAATACGATTTTGTCAAAAGCCTGTGAATTGGTCCTAACGCTATCACTAAACACCGAAATGGTCCTTTCATCCGCAGATCAGCTTATGTTTTGCACCAGCCATAAAATGGCAATAATATCAGCGGTCCTAAGAGGGATATATTTTGAGAAAATATCCAGTAATGTTAGTTTATATCGTTCATTTTATTTTCTTAGGCCCGACCCGAGTTATATTTAAATCTTATTTAGCACAGAAATCAAATAAAAGATTCGTTTCTGTATCTTTCAAGATTATTTAACATAATATTTACATAAAATTTCTGTTCGTATTGTTCCGTGGTATTTCCTTGTACTTTGACGGAATAAAGAAGATAAAAGTGAATTAATAAATTACTAATTAATCGTTCATTTAAACATTTTTTTAAAGAATTAATTAAGTGCATTGAAAAACATTTTGAATATATATAAGATTGTCTCTCCAAACTTAAAACACACCTATTTATCTCTACTACTCAGATTAATTATACCGCTATTTAATCTTTAAACGTGTTTTATTTAGAAATAATAATCAAAAGCAACATGCGAAAAACGATTATATAAATACTTGAAAAGATAGAATAAAACAATTGAACAAAAGCTAACCCCTATCTGCAGCTGCTTCAACCCGCATCAAATGATAAACCATAATAATCGCAAAGAATATTTCATTAAACTTCAAACCTTATAGATACCAAACTTCGTTTCAACGCCATCTTTTATCAGCAACGTGAACTAATACAAAAGGTTGCACGCAAACTGTTCCCCACCTACACGCACAGATCTGGGGAAAATTAGGTTCATATTTGGTGATATTGTCAGTCGCCTCGCGACCGGGCACACGCGCGGACGTCTCGTGGCGCTACGATTAATTCTAAATCCGACACCGTGTTTGTTTTAAAACAATATTGAAAAGACAAAGTTCCTTGTTGTTGTAAATTTTGTTCTGTGACTTAAAATAAGTAGTTCTTAGATCGTGTTAGTTACAGTGAAGTTAGGTTTAGGAAGTGTTTTTTTGCCTTTTCATCGTAGAAGTGACGATATGTCTCATGTGAGATGATCGCATTTGAATGGATGTGTGAGACCCCGACATGGTTTTAGAAAGGTATGTATTGTTTGAAACATACAGCTGCATATCAAAAGTCTTTTCATAAATGTGTCTCGTTATTTTAGCATGAACATTTTTTGCAGAACAATTATGATTCTGACGTGGAAACGTTACGTGTTAATAGTATTGAATGAATCGAGGATATTAATTGGAAAATGTTTTATATATTTTTATTTACTTTTGGACGTTTGCTTTTCCAATTAAATAGGACATTATATTTACAAGTACTTTCAATGAACTTGAAGTATCTTCCTGAATTAAGTTTCATTAGCCTTGTGTTTTGATCTTTAAAAAGTTTACCAAATTTATTACGTATAACCTTCATTAGCCGAAAATCAACATTTAGAATTAGGGAAAAACGCGTGGTACGAAAATCTCATCGCATAATCTTCTAAACACGACCCTTTAATAAAAATACGAATAAATTAGCATTATTTTTGTGAATGAAATGTCCGAGGAAACACAAATTTATGCAAGACTTCTCCCCAACAGTATAGTATCTGGGTCAACGGTGTATTGGATATTTAAGATATTTTGCGAAACGAAACTTGCGAGATTCTTAAGTGGTCCTTTGAGACGCAATATAAATACATTTTTCCTTACTAATTACTTAATCATAAAATTATGGGCACCCTGTTTTATATACTGATAAGACTTTTTTAGTGCCGTAATTTTTATTTTATGACTTTTTGCGATTACAGTTTATTAATTTAATTATTAAGTTTTTAATTCGATGTACCGTAACATAATATCACGCTGCATTTGACGAAAGCATAGGCAGAGGTGGTGATGATAAATATTTGTGTAAGCTCTGTATTTAGATATTTATTTCATTCAGTATACAACACTTAGAAAATTTTCGTTCAGCGCAGTCGATAATCAGTCTGAGTGCAACTGGCCTCGTTAGTGAGTCATCATTATCTTAGTTTCTCGCAACGTGATCAATTTCTAACTATTAATATTCTTAACATTATTTACATTCTATACTAATATTATTTAAATGTATAGTTTTTTTATTTGGTTGTGGTAATCTCAAAATATATTTCACTTATAGTAAGCTTACACTATTGCAAAGTACCATAGGATATGTATAGTGTTACTTGACTTCGACGCGGACAAATTTGTAGGCAGAAACTACACATGTAATACTTATTGTTTAATTGATTTAATTAAAAAGAGACAGACATTTTTTACTACAATTTCGTACGAGTACAAGGAAGGCGAATATTGTTCACAATTCAGAACAATTTTACAGCAATTTAAAATCATTTCACACCGGCTCCGCCGCCGATTGCTTTGAAGCATTTTTTCGGAGCGAAGGACCATTTTAGTGACAATAGAGTGAGTGGTGCTCGAAGCCATTTAGACAGGTACCTACCAACTGTGAAATAAAAGGAAATATTTTTTATTTTTTTATTTTATGTATTTTACCGTACACTTGCAGACTACTTATTATGTATATAAGAATATAATATTACAAAATAGCTAATTACGACTTTGTTACTTATATGTCGATATAGGTAACAATGCAGATTACAAAAAATATACAAAAATAATTTAAAATTACATGAATATCAAAATGACATCTATTTTTTTTTTAAATATGACTAAGTATGGTACTTTTATATCGTTTATGTACTAAATATGGGCATAGGTCATCTTGCGGTCTACTACACTGGTGCAGAACATGTTGAAATTAAGTTTTTTTTTAGATGTAAAATTAGAACATGTTTTTAGGTTTTGAAAAAATTAAAACATATTTTTCAGGAAGGTTGAACTGTTATAGTGCATTTTTGTAGGGACTGATTTTTTATTCATATTTTGCAGTTGGTCCCGTGAAAGATTTGTAGTAAATTAAAATGTTAGTAGATACAGGCTAACATATATTATTAAATTTTTATTTACGGTAGAATATTATGTTTATTTTAAAATATGGGGTAATGAAGAATTAGGCATTATTTATAGCGTAAAGTGGACAGGATCTATTCCGAAGGACGTGTAAATCTCGCATACTCTTAACAGTCTATTAAACATTTTAAAAACCATGAAACAAGCAAAAAAATTAAAAAAAACAAATTTTATTTATTAAAACCATCTTATTTCTAATAAAGTCGGTTATCAGAGACGCAGACAAAGTCGCAGATTGAAAGTCAGCCTGTTTTTATCCAGATCCGAAGCTACGTAATTGTCAAATTTCATTAATATCGGTTCAATGGTTTGTGTTAAGGTAACAACAGATTAATTTTCACATCAAGACAGTGTATTTTTGTAATATCAAGCTTTTTTCTAAATGGATACGAATATGTCATCATCATATCAGCCGAACGACATTCACTGGATTTATACTGGTTGGACATAGGCACATTTTTTTTGTCTGCCTGTTTCTTTGTTCCGCCTAATCTAAGAAACTGAGATGATGTTATAAGGAGTAATTTAAGCTACTTCTATTTTAGACAAAAGAATTGGGGTTCCGCGTAAAACAATTGAAACGGAAATTACCGCCGATAAAATCGTTTGCGTAAGCTAGTTTATGATATTAATCTGGGTTAACTCTGTAAGGACTTGACTAAATTCCAGATTTAATTCGGTAACAAAACAGAAAACTAAAGCATTGACCCGTCCCCATAAAGTCACGAAGTCACGAAGCCATGAAGTCACGTGTTTTCAATAATAATTTTAGAATACCTAGTTTGGTTAAGTTAGCTTTTTTTTTTCTTTTTTCTCTCATATGCAACTCATCCTTAAAGCATGCGGAGTTTACCTATAAGTGATTGTTACACTATTGTATTATATTCTATTGCATGTTACCTTTAGCACAATACCAGTGTAAACAATTGTTGGTGAACCAATAAATAAATAAATAAATAAAAGGTTTTTAAATGATGTCATGTTCGAACACTCGTCCCCATGGCTACAGTTTTTGTGGAATCCTTTGAAGTTAGTAAGTAGATGCCTTTGGAAATTCTAATTAAATGTGTGTTTTCAAACATGCTTCGCCTTGGGGTATGATAATAGAAAATGCTTTGAAGACGCTTAAGTTTTGAGCTAGGCTTGGTTGTTGTGTTTTAGGAATTTAGAATTTAAATTTTGAATGTTTAAAATAAGTTATTCATAATCTGCCTAGAGCTTTCCTAACTATGTTGGGGTCGGCTTCCAGTCTAGCCGGGTCCAGCTGAATACCAGTATTTTACATGGAGCGACTGCCTAATTGACCTTTTACTACCCAGTAACTGGGTAACAAGATACTCCTTTATGACTAAGACCTTACCTCCGTCAGGGTTATGACAGTTTTCTTTGCTAATAATAGTTTAATGTTCATTTGTCAATTGTCATTAAATGATTAAGTTCTAGTGCATACCCAAAAACTTACGATTTTTTTTTTCATCATTTTACTTTATTATTCATACCATACTAGAAAATATTTATTGTTTAACACTGTTACGCAACCCTTTGTGTGCAAGTCCGACTCCGCTCTTAGCCCGTTTTTTTAAAATATTAATGGGTGGAAGTCTAAAATCACGTACTAAGTATATGGTAAAAGTTTGAGTCACGATACCTCTTCTAAAATATATGTAGAAAGCGAACAATAGAAAAAAAATACTGCAAAGTAAATCTTTTGTTACCATTATTTCGTATGCGTGTATCGCACATACTTTTATTCTTTTCCCTAGCGGAATAAATAAATTACGTGCGAGGAAAAACACTAAGTTGTGTGTGTTTGAACCTTCTAATGTTTTACAAGTAGATACTTGATGAAGGCGCGTGGAATATGAGATATTCACTTTGTGGGTTGGTGTGAATTTCAATTGTCGTGGGCGTTTGGAGGTATTATACTGTAATTCTTTTTATTTGCTAGTTCAAAACGTTCAAAACGTTGACGATACAATTGACACACTGACTGCTGCGCTGCGCGTCGCGGGTTCGACTCCTGCTGAAACAGTTATTTTAATACCTGACTACAGATAGTTGTTTTGAGTCTGCCCGTTTTTGTTCCTTTGTTTTGTTTTTGTGTTAGCGTGAAAAAAGCATCAAAATTTTTCTTAAATATTTTTTTTTATTTGCGGTGAAAATCTTAGTTCTCATATAAAATCCATCAGTATCACACAAGACAAAGCACCTAAACTCTCTGTTCTATTCCCGCCTTCACTTCAAGCAATGAAACCTTCGTACCGCACTTCAATACTACTAGGACCAAGTTTACAACAAAATTCTCGTCAGACGGTTCCGTACATTTAATCACATTGTGTCTGCACGCGTGCTTCTCATTTCCTACTTAATTAGTAGCTTCATAGCTTCCCTCGTCTATTCTATTGGGAATAGGTAACGTTGCTTAGTTTACAGTTTCATACCACCATTTTGCGGATGTTCTCTTAAAGCTTATGAATATTTTAAAGACTTGGCTGAAGATTCAAACTCAAAGTTAAATAGTTTATTTCTTTTAAACTATTAAAAGGCACTTTTGAACGCCAAAATTTACTGGGAATGTACCTACTGGGGTTCCGTACAGTATATGTCTTTTGTAGGCGGACCCTCTCTTATTTTAAATTGTTATTATTTGTTATAATAGCTGCAGTAGAAATACACACTCTGTAAAAATTTGAACTCTACCTATCACGGTTCATGAGATACAGGCCACTGACAGACAAACAGACGGACAGCTAAAATTTTATGTGTTTTTAACACTTGCTCGTTTTATTACTCTCTGAGAGCTGACCTACATCTGAATGATCGACCCTTAAATGCTTTTTGAAGAAACCAAATTACCGGGCGACAGTACCTAAATAAATGTATCATGTGCAATGCACATAAATCTTCGTCAAACCCCAGTAAAACAAAGGAGACATTGTTTAAATTCCGCGACGAACCAAATTCAAAGCATCATTTGAAAGTATTGTTAGCAAAGCAAATAAAAGAAGAAGGACCAAATACGCCTCGAAGGACTGAGTCACTGAATTAAGCAACAAAAATACTGCGACATTCGAAACAAAATTCTGAACACAATTGTCGATTGAGTGCATAAATCTTTCTGTCGAGCAATTAGAGAGCCGAGTCACGAAAAAAGTACTTGGCACCGATTCTTTGCTAAATGCGAGTGTACTGAGCACTTTGACATTAATGTTCCGAGTAGTATTCATTGATTGGAGCTATTCAAGTCGGGGGCGCGACCTCGATTTGTAGAAGATTTACTTTTAGATGCGATAGGTTTTGTGTAAGTACTGTATTTTATTGGCAAAGCAATATTGAAACGTATTAAGAAATTGAACTAGACCTATTTTATGTTTTTAAAATGTCAAATATCATTTTCTATTTCTTATGGAACTGAGTGAAAGGACCAAAATATCTAGTCTTTTTATTTTTAAATTGTTTCGTGTTGTACGATGATGGATCTGTAACTAAGACCCCCGCTTCTCATGCGTGAGGGTGGGGTGTTTGATAATTACCAAGTACCATTACACCACTTTTTCACACTCATCAAAAGTCTGAATAGCTGTCACTTTATAAATATTATTCCTACATGTACGTAATTTACTTTTAAGAAAGCAACAAAAAATCCACTTAGTTACAGTAATCACAACTTCAAGCTACCTAAAAAAATTCTCCCCAAAACTTGTGTCCACTGATTGAGAGCTCACAGCGCTACACATAATCTGTCATGTTCCTGCACTGACATCATCAATATTAATAAGATCTGGTATCTTTATTAATATTCCGCCGGCGGATCTACTCTGTAGTCTCCTCGTTTGCGAACCGCGGCCCAAATCCTTCATATTTTTAAGGATTTGGATGACGTCCGTTATGCACAGTGTTTTGTTTTTGAAGTGGATGAGGGGACTTTGGGATAAGTTCTATGAAGATGTTTTCCTTGTTTTTGTTGTATGTTGGTAAGTTGGAAATAAGTAAAGCTGATTTGTGCTTGAAGATAGATAGTAAGAATTGATGCTGAATAACGTTGTGATGAAAAATATATGTTTTTATTTTTAAAACAAAAATGGCGTCTTCATATTTCTGGTTCGAGTCTTTTTAAAAGTGAGGAATTTATAAAATTAATACTATCTTTTGCCTGCGACTTGCCATCAACCGGGCACAATATTCAGACTCCGAGGTTTCTATTGAGAAATCTTAAATGAAAAACTCAATAACACTTTGCCTGACCTTGGAATCGCACTCGAGACCTCATGCTGAGCAGTCGCGCTTTGCGACCACTAGGCCAACGAGGCAGTGAGTTTATAGATAGACAAACATGTTCATGTAGAAGTCACGTGCAAAGCAAACCAAACCAGTCTCATCAATCCAAAGAATGATAAAAACGTAAACAGAGCTCACAAAACGGACCTGAAAACTTGACAAATTAGAAATGGTTCAATTTTTCGCGAAAAGAAAAGAATTAACAGACCAATCATTTAAATGCGTCCCTTAATTTTAAGGCGATCATCTCAATCTTCGATTTAAATACCCGTATTCGTTACGTCAAACTGATTTTTTTTTTGTCAGCGGAGATAAGTACAAAAGGAGCTCAGGATTTTGACGTGCGACTACGGCCACCGTAGGCGCGGGCGCGGACGACGAGTAATGGGTAGCTCGCCGTCCGATCAAGGACCAAGCCCGGGTCGACGGCGCGTTCTGTTCGTGCGCGCCTTAAAGAGCTGTCAGCACAGGGACGGGGCCCCCAACGGGGCCAACGCCTGCCGGGGTTGCGGGACGTCTTAACAGGTTCCGTGGCCCCGGAACGTAAAGGGCAACAGAGGGAACAGGGTGGTTTTTTAGTCAGTATAAGTCTGACAGTCCCTTTCGCCCCACCCAGGGCGGAAGGAGTCATTTGATGATTTTTACCAACTGTTTTTTTGCCTCCGCTGTCCATCCGTCTATCTTCCAACGGACTCATGAACCGTAGTAAGCAGAGAGTTGAAATTTTGGCGGAGTGTTATATTACATAAACATTATAACATCACGCCTGTAATCCCCGAGGAGTTAGGCAGAGGTGTACCCATTAGTAAACCCACATTTCGCTAGTTATGATTTTAGTCCCATGTAATAGGGGGCGAGCCTATTGGCATCTACCGGGCACAAATCCAGACTACGAGGCTGCTACTAAGAAATTCCTTATGGAAAAACCCAATAACACTTTGCCCGACCTGGGAATCGAACCCAAGACCTCATGCACAGCAGTCGCGCTTGCGACCACTAGACCAGCGATAGCGGCAGTGTTATATTAATATCTTAAATAAAAAAACCAAATTAAGTTTAAAAAATGCATTGTTAAATATTGGACGGTTTTAAGGAACCCTTCATAAGCGAGGTCGACTCGCACTTGGCCGGTTTTTGATTTTTCCTATTTGCATTTTCAAATTAAACCGTGCCAAGTTCAGAGTGCCGATTGGAAATGAATGAATTTTTTGAATGTAGATACATATCGAGTTTAAAATTTTGATCACTATTTTAATAAACATCGTAGTTCCAATTTCATCTTTTTTTATATTGGAAAATTAATGTTTATAGAACGACAGCTAGCCATCCGTTGGCGTATTGTATACCTACGTAAGAATATCTAAACAATGAAGGCAGGCCTGGTTCACATTAGATTGGACCGACCAAAAACTCATAACAGCTTTGTAAGGCAGTTGTGAGTTGGCTGTGGTAAAATGACGGTCAAAACGGTGGTGTTCACACTAGGGCCGGGACACATAAACACGATACGACGTCGCATCGTGCTACGACGCGGCAAAATCTTGAAAAAATGTACCTATTTTCTAAGTTTACGCTGCGTCGTAGCACGATGCGACGTCGTATCGTTTTTATGTGTACGAGCCCTTAGGCAGCGTATCGGCAGCTTCTAGTGTGAACAGCCACGTTCAACCAACAGTCGGTCAGTGGTAAAACTATCGGTCAGACCTAATGTGAACCAGCTCTAACATAACGCGGGTGAAAAATCAACGCTCTCTGAATCATTAAATTAATTAATTACGTCAAAATAATTCAATATGTCAAATGTGTGTTTGCTTAGAAAAGATTTGAAATTAATCACATACATACATAAACTCACGCCTTTTTCCCATGGAGGTAGGCAGAAAATACAGAATGCCACTTGCTACGATCATTACATACTCCTTTCGCCTCATCCACGTTCATACATCTCATCATAGAAACACGCCGGTTATTCGGTTCGGGCGGTTAATAAATAAATAATATGACAACAATCTTTAATTTTTATCGTTCTATTTACTTTCAAATATAAAAAAATAAAATAAAAATAACATATCAATAAAATAACAGAACTATTTTTAATTTATTAGAAACGTTCTCATCACAGAAAATCTACGACCAAATCCATTATACCCACTCCTTTTCAAATTTACAAAAAATAATTAAAACTTTAAGTCCATTACGTCGAGTTACAACTCCATCATCAACAACGAAACTATATTATTCATACCCCATTCCCCTCACGTTCGCAACAATTTATTTGACCCAAAAAATCTAGACCGTATACACGAGACACATAAACTCTTACATTTTATTATCTCCGACAAATCTTGACTAAAAGACCGTAAAACGTGTTAGTTTTTAATAAAATCCCGTAATATATTCCAAGGGAATGTTTTACTGCATTTGTTTTATTAGTTCAATAGAGGACTGAGGGGTCGCTTTATTTAGATTTGTTCAATAAATTGTGTAGTTTAACGTTCTGTTCATTGAAAAGTGTTCGGGATGTGACGTGAATGGAATCGGACTGTGTTTCGTTTGTGTGTTTCGAGATTTTCCTCATTTGTGTTGTTTTTTTTTTTCTGTATATTATTATGTGTGTGTAGCATTTTATGACAGATATTTATTGACAGTGAGAAGTGTTATGATTGATTTGCTTTTTTATTAAATTGACAGGGAAATATTGGTATTATCTGATGTTTGTTACCTACTTGTATACAGATATAACGTAGACCTACCTATCAACCTGTATGTTTGTTCTGATTAATCACCGAATCGGCTGGACCGACTTACACTGGACTATAGTGCACAAGGTATTATAGATATGGTGCACAAGTGTGTGCGCAAACACAGGTACACTCCTTCTTCCCTAACTCTCATAGTCCGATGGAACGACATTCCGACACTACCAGGGAGAGATCAAGAGCAGGATCAACGGCTTTATAATGCTTTGCAAAGCAGGGGGAGTGTCACACCACCATCTACCAAACTCCGGGAAGTTCTAATGGAAAAACCAAATAACTTTTTGCCTGACCTGGGAATTAAACCCATTACCCCACGCTCAGTAGCCGCGCATACAACCACGAGATCAACGGGACAGTCAGCAGCAGTAATACACAAATATTAAACCGTAGCTGGCATAATCTGAACAACAAGCCATATATACATTGGAAAAGCTAGAAAATTTACAAACATAAATAAAACTAGATTTACACTCATGCGGGCGGTGGAGCTGTTGAAAGCTAGAACATCAAACAAAATAAAAAGAATCACATGTAGGTATTTCCACAGTACTCCGCTAAAACTAAATTCGGACGTTTAAAATATTAACGCTGTCGGTTTGGTCTATAAATAGTGTGAAAAATGTTATTTTTGCTAGAAATCGGTTCGTTTTTTTATTGAAAGTGTGAACGTGTTTAATATTTCTGTCCTCGGTGCTATTCTGTTATTGTTCGGTAAATATAGGAAAAGTTATTTGCGCTGAAGAGTTGCTCGTTGGTCTTGTGGTCGCAAAGCGCGACGGCTGAGCATGAGGTTTTGGGTCCGATTCCCAGGTCAGGCAAAGTGTTATTCGGTTTTCCATTAGAATTTTCTCAGTAGCAGCCTCGGAGTCTGGATTTGTGGCCGATTGATGGCAATAGGCTCGCCCCCTATTATACATAACCGGTGAAATGTGGGTGTACTAATGGGTACGCGACCGCCTAACCCATCGGGGATTACAGGAGTGATGTTACGTTATGTTATTTTTGCTAGAAATCGGTTTGTTTTTTTTTTTTGAAAGTGTGCAATATATATTTGTAATAATTCTATCCTTAGTGCTATTCTTTTTTTTTCTCTGTGAATTTTAGTGAAGTTATCTGTGCTGAAGAGTTTTTCGTTTGACCACTAATCGGATTGTGCAAATAGATATATTTGTTTTCATATGTCATGTACAAGTGTATAGTATAAGTCAGTCTATGTCAGTCAGTATCCTAACTAATATTATAAATGCGAAAGTAAGTTTGTTTGTTTGTTATCATTTTACGCCTAAGCCACTGAACCGATCATCCTGAAATTTTGCATATACATTTCCAGGTGTACAGGAACAAACATAGGGTACCTTTAATCCCGAAAATAAGTACTGTTTTCGAGGGAAATCACAAAAACGTTCTTATGATGATAGATGGCGCCACGTGTCGTTTCGAATTGAAATAACAGGACATTGGTAACTTTTTCCGCGACTTCGTCTGTCCGTCCGTGATAAAAGAAAATTACGCGAACGAAGTCGCGGGGAAAAGCTAGTATGTAATATAAGTCAAATTCAAGTGGAATATGATAATAATATACCTAGTGAATAGGCTATTTGATATCACGCTACGACCCTCGGGGGCAAAACAGTAACCAAAGACGTACCTAACATAAAAAAAAAACAATACGCTATAAAATCTAGTCTATCAAAGTTGCAATTTTGTTGTTATTATTTTTGTAAGTGAATATATGTATGTTCATGCACGCTAGTGTACTCCTCTTATGTCACAGTATCATTCTTCAGTTTCCCACTAAAAGCTCATTTTGAACCTGTTACAAGCTGTGAGCAATGGACTGGACCGAGTGGGTTTCCTTGTACCACTAATATTTGTGGAACATCATATTTTCTTACAAATGTACTGTCTTTATTTCTGTGAGAGTGTTCGTGTATTATTTTCTTTGCATTGAAATATATATAGACTGTATAGACTTACTATACATACATGAGTTCAGGTTTTCTTACGGAGTTTTTTTTTTATTAGCAACAATAATACTGCCGTGCTTGTGATATATACAGTAAGTGCGTTGGAGACACTTTCGAGAAAAAGGCGGTTAAAGTTTTTTTTTTTAATTTTGACTTTCTTCCTAAAATATAAATTAAACCTAAGTTTTCTAAAATATTTAAGATAAGTTTAGGTTTGTTTAACACTTTCTATATTTTTATTTTTAATTAGGAATAATATTTTAATTGTAAAGTTAAAAAAAATATTTATGTTAAGGAACGAACAATTTAAAAAAATATGTATTTTTAGTATTGGTACAGTAAGTGTATGACTTACTGTAACAATCTTTAATTTGAAGTACATACTGCAACAATGATTACAAAATGACATAAATATTTAAATAGAATAACAAAAATTACACAGTTTGCCTAATGTAACTTAATCACTTACTGTTTTTATAGCTAGGAGCAATATGTAAAATTATTTATCTGCCACAAAGCACCGGAACCATAATTATTTACTATTCCTTAATATTAGTTGTAGATAATGAAACAATAAAAATCTTATGAAATCACAGTTTAATGTAGAAAGTACACAGCTTTATTAATAGTACAAAGTTGTATAATCAGTTCCGTTTTTTTTTATTTTTTAAGCATTTTAAAATTGGTTATAAACTAACTAAAAAAAACAATTCGTATTTGTACAACCTGCTCCGTACATGAAACAATCGTAAACCAAATAAAATAAGCACTGTTTCTAAAAAAACACCATTAAACTTTTTATAAATTCGTGTATGTACTTCTTCATACAAAACAAAAAATATATATATAAATAAACATTTTGTTTCTCAAAAAAAAGCACAGTTTTTTCTTTGGAATTCTTAATTATAAAAATAATAATACTGCCTCGACTGCCTCGTTGGTCTAGTGGTCGCAAGCGCGACTGCTGTGCATGAGGTCTTGGGTTCGATTCCCAGGTCGGGCAAAGTGTTATTGGGTTTTTCCATCAGGAATTTCTCAGTAGCAGCCTCGGAGTCTGGATTTGTGCCCGGTTGATGGCAATAGGCTCGCCCCCTATTACATGGGACTAAAAACATAACTGGCGAAATGTGGGTGTACTAATGGGTACACCTCTGCCTAACCCTTCAGGGATTACAGGCGTGATGTTATGTGTATGTATGTGTAAAAATAATAAAAGTTAATGGCCATATCAATGAGGAGCAGCTCCTTAGTACCACGGGACCCATTCTTACATCCATTTTGAGAGCTGAAACGTAACAAACATATTGAAGACAATTCTATCATGTCTGCTTCTCAAAATGGATGTAGGAATGGGTCCCGTGGTACTAAGGAGCTGCTCCTCATTGATATGGCCATTAACCAGCAGGTTCGACGTTCTCGAAAGGATCTATCTACATGTTGGATAGATTATAAGAAGGCCTATGACTCGGTGCCACATACATGGCTTATGAGGGTGTTGGAGTTGTACAAAGTAGATGCAACTTTACGCACCTTCCTAATGTCATGTATGGGGCAATGGAGGACGGTCCTTCGCTATCCAGGATGTAGGCAGATTCCAGAGAGCAGCGAACCGATAAGGATAGAGCGTGGTATATTTCAGGGTGATAGTCTGAGTCCTCTGTGGTTTTGTTTAGCCTTGAACCGTCTAAGCACACTGCTGGAGGGTTCGGGTCTGGGCTATCGGTTGAGAAGAGGTGGTCAGGTCATATCTTACCTTCTTCACATGGATGATCTGAAACTCTTTGCCCCCAACAATTCGCGACTGATGGAGCTACTGAAGGTAACGGAAACTTTCAGGAGTGCCATCAGGATGGAATTTGGTGTGGATAACTGTGCAGTCATGCATGTGAAGCGAGGGGAGATTATGGAATCTGTGGGAACCCAACTCTCGGATTCCATAAACCTTAGATCCCTTTCCTCAACTGAAACCAACAAATATTTAGGTATGTCGGAAGCGTTAGGCATCAATGCTGCCGATATGAAACAATCGTTGAGGGAGCGCTTCTTTGGCCGCCTGAATAAAGTATTAAATAGTCTTTTGTCAGGCGGAAACAAGGTGCGCGCCTTCAACGGTTGGGTCATGCCGGTTTTGATGTACTCTTTCGGCATACTCAAATGGACTCAGACGGAACTTGATGCCCTGGATAGGAGGGTCCGCACATTGTTGACCGCAAATCGGTTGCATCACCCACGGTCATCGGTAATGAGACTGTATGTCCCGCGGAAGTGTGGAGGTCGAGGCTTTTTAAATGCTAAGACCCTGCACAACCGTGAGATATGCAGTCTCAGGGAGTATTTCCTAAAAGCCGACGTGGGGATGCACCGAGATGTGGTCTTAGTAGACAAGGGTCTCATCCCGCTCGCGAGGTTGTCGACATGTGGGATGTGAGTACAGCAATCACTGTGCCGATAGTCGTAACGGCCAATGGCATAATAGCCAAGAGCCTCGACCAACACCTTAGGAGGCTCTCGTTGGGCGGTTGGATCAAGGGCTTGATTTAGAAAGCGGTACTCCTGGACACGGCGCGTATTGTTAGGAGATTCCTTTATCAGGAGCCCTGACCACCGGTGGCTTGGACTCTGTTCCCGACGCTGGTGGGATAGTATTTTTTATATTTTTAAATGTTTCTATATATTTTTTCATAATAATATTTAAAAATGTAATTGTATATGTATATATATAAATGGAAAAATATTAATACGCAGATTGACAGAACGCAGCACAACTCTGATCTTTCAAGGCACTTTAAATTCTTCAATAAGACTTCTATCCTCTTAGAACAAAAATATATTATCATTACAATAAGAAAATATTTTAGGATAACAACATCAGTCCCATATTTAATCAACATTAATACAGCTTTAGTAAACAGTATTTAATACTGTCTACTAATTTAGTGGACAGCTCGTGGTGATCCATCTGCAGATGCATCCTCGGGGGTGTCCGCGGATGTATCTGCAGACGTGTAGAGGAGGCTTTAGAATATTTGCAGTAAGTAACGCATTTACCTTATTTGTTCCAGGCAAGTCTACGCATAAATTTAAGTATTCCTAAACATAATTACAGTACTGAATCTTGCTGTTATTACGTCTATGCGTACAAATATATATTTTAATTCGCTGACTTATCATATACACAATAAGTTCCACTTACTGTACTTATGTTAAGATAATACATTAATACGATGCGAAACTCTTAAGCATTAATATAGTATATGCTGTTACTGTAAATATGTTAATGTTTAGTATGATAATGATTTATTTTAAACACTTAATATAATAACAACAAGTGTCACTTACTGTTAATATATTTCAGTGGTACTTGGTAAAAAATACTCATAACTTTAAAATAATAATAGCAAGATTACTTACTGTAGCATTATCTAGGAAATGAGTTTAACTATATGAAAAAATCAACCGTATGTGCCCATACTGCAATCATAATAAGTATGCATTGACGCAAAACGTATCTTACTGTAATTGTGCTTAAGCTTATTTGATGTTCTATGCCACATTTTCAAATTTTAAATATACAGAAATGTAGATCTCAATCTCTACATTCCGAATATATATACAACTCAATATCGTCAAAAATGTGACTTACTGTAATTATCATAAGCGCGGCAGAATAGCTTACAATTATGTTAGTATTGTTAGTACTTACCTACTTATTACGAGTATCTTTTTTTTGTACCAGGTGATGCAGAGACAAAACGTAGTAGGACAGACAATTTCCGAGAATAAAATAACATATTATGTGCATACACATACATACATACATAAACTCACGCCTTTTTCCCATGGGGGTAGGCAGAAACTACAGAACGCCACCTGCTACGATCCTTACATACTCCTTTCGCTTCATCTACGTTCATACATCTCGTCATACAAGCACGCCGGTTACGAATACTCCGCACCTGAGCTTTCTGAAGGACCTCACCAATAAGGTCAGTGTAGGTCTTCCGAAGGCGACCCCTCCCGGCGTTGCCACTCACCTCTGCCATATAAATACCTTTTGTTAATCGTCTAACATATAACAACAACAATATACATAACGTCTAACATATCGTCGTCGTCTAACGTTACAATGTATACATTACAATTTATACATATATACAAACCAAATATACAAAGTAGAGGAGAGAAATAAAAATACATAGATGTTGAAATACAACAAATTAATTGTGGAAGTGGTCGAAGTCTTTCTACCGTAGCGTGAAGCGACCATATTTCCTATGATCGTGAACATTTCTGGAATGCAGTCCACGTCGCATTTTTTATGCGTTGCGGCGCGCAATGTAGACGATTTTAGCGATGCATCGCTTTAATGTGAGTCGACGTTACTAAAAATAGTTAGAACGTGTAGTACACACGATGTCCTTTACAAGTTGTAAGCAATGGTCTGCGCAAAGTGCAGAGTCTTGTTCTAGGAATATGTATGCACCACTGATGGTGAGTGCTGGACCATGCTGAGCCATACAGTTGACCATTCTCACTGTTTTAGGTACTGGAGAATAAAGATACGCGATTATAGGGATAGGACATTGTATGAAAACCATTGAAATTATTCTAGGGCTTTAAAAAAAATTGCTGTTGCCTACAAAAGTGCAAAATGTATAGATAATATTTTAATTTTTAATCCGATTTTTGAAATTCGCGTCTCCGACTTCCATATTTGATCTTATCACCGACATGGTTATGTGACAGCGTGTGTCATGGTAAAGTTACCGCGTCACCCACATAGCAATGTGAGCGCCTCACCGACAATTTGATAGCGTCATCGGCATGCAATGGCAACCGCGTCACTGATGTTCTAATTCAAATTTGTCCGCATCATCGACATGGCAGTGTGTGCGCTTTATCGACATTTTCATTTTAATGTGTCACCGACATGAAAGAACTTCGTCATCGACATGCTAAAGTGACGTTCAGTTCCCATACCTACTTATTCTTTTGTCTGTTTTTTTTTTTAATAGACCACGAAGAATGTTACCCTTTCGAGGTCTAGAATCATGTACTGAAATCTATGGTAAAAGTTTTCGTCACGATGTCTCTTCCATCCCATAAACATTTTAAGCCAAACAAACTATAATTTAAAGTTAAAAACTAATTTGATCTCATTACAGAACTGAATTCAACTATACTCCAATCCACCTTTGACCCAGTTATTAATTTTTGAACTTTATTCTCACAAAGCTAAAGTTCTTACTACAAAATTGACAACTTTGAAGTCTGTGTTCGTATTTAGAACTTTATCTCAGCTGGAATAAAGTTCGGAATAGAATAACTAGTCCAAAGGTTTTTGCTTGGTTTGTAATGAGACGTTTGGACCCGTTTGTTGCATAAAGTTTAAATAAATAAATGAAACTAACAAATATTTTGTTATAATTTGATAGAAAAATATGACGGGAACAAACTAGATCAATATTACAAAAACTAAAAAGGCTCGCCCCTTATTACATGGGACTTAAACATAACAGGCGAAATGTGGGTTTGTTGATGGGAACACCTCTGTCAAACCCTTTGGAGATTATAGGCGTGATGTTATGTTGTATTAACTAAGGTTCCAATATTCCCCGCGAGGTTTTCCTTCACCGATGACAGTGATTTCCAAGATAAACTTAGAAAGTACATATGAATTGAAAAAGAACGTTATATACTACTACTGTATCACTTAATGTTATATAACATAACATACATACATAACATAACATCACGCCTGTAATCCCCGAAAGGTTAGGCAGAGTTGTACCCATTAGTACACCCACTTTTCGCCAGTTATGTTTTAAGTCCCATGTAATAGGGGGCGAGCCTATTGTCATCAACCGGGCACAAATCCAGACTCCGAGCCTGCTACTGAGAAATTCCTGTTGGATAAACCCAATAACACTTTGCCCGACCTGGGAATCGAACCCAAGAACTCATACTCAGCAGTCGCGCTTTGCGACAACTAGATCAACGAGGCAGTCAATGTTATATGAATAGTTATTATTTATTTGTCTTTACCTTTTCAATAGTATTAAGTAACGAGCCGCTGATACTTCCGAGAACTATCTTTCCTCCTCTGAGACTAATATACTAACGTTTTCCTGTTGATCTGTTCGCGATAATTTAGCGATAAGCGCTGAGTCAATAACGGACTTTAGGAAACTACTTTCGCGATTGGCTCCTTTAATTCCGCTTTCTCTCAAAAACACATCTTAAATGATCAGAAAGGGATACTAACTATGAGCTTAATTATAACTTCATAGGCCATGAAGTTTTTGAGACTTCGTATTTATTCAGTTAGCAAATGAATGACCACAATCGCTTTTAAGTATGTCATAGTTATACACCGTGGTTTTCCCCGTAAGCTATAACTTTGGTTATTACTCCGCTCCTGCATGTTATAGCGTGATGTTATAGCCTATAATCTCCCGCGATAAATAGACTATATAACGGAAAAGGAATTTTCCAAATCAGGCTAGTAGTTATTGAGTTTAGTGCGTCCAATCAAACAAAATCTTTAGTTTTATAATAATTATTATAAAAGTATGGATTACTATCTAGCAATAATAGTGCAACGGGCATCGTAAACTTCTGCTTCTATAGAATAGATTTTAAATTAATAAGCGTCTAATTATTATTATCCAAAATCATTATAGTAACTTAAAAAATTCGGAGTAAATTTGACGTACCAATCATCCTTTACCAGATTTCAATAAAGCCCCACCATAATAGGGTATCTAATATAAATACATAAGCGAAATTAATGACATTGCCGAAAAAAAAGTAGGTACTTGGCAATGATATAGAAAATTACGAAAATAGATATACAGAAAATCGAAACAAATGTTGGCTAAAAGGTCACCAACACCAAATATTGGCAAACCACGTTGGGTCAACCATAACCAACTGACAAAAGACTGAATAAGCGCGATCCAGTATCTTGACCTTTGGACTGTGTCGTTTGACAGCGGTTCCGTCATTTCTTCCGCCATCCTTCCAGAGCAGGCCATTTCATTGTTCCCTCTTTCATCCTCGTAACTCCAATTAATATTACACGTTAATTCCCATTACGATATCCATTTTGAATTAAAAAATTACTTGAAAAGGTAACAGCAATAAACTCACAAAAAATTATTGATAATGAACTAAAAACATCACTAATAGAGATCAATCTTGTTTGCAAATACAGATATCAATACTATACTAATCTATACATTTAATCAAATAGCAGCGAAGTCAAAACTGTACATTTAATTACTAATATTATAAAGCTGAAGAGTAATGTTTATTCGTTTGTTAAACTGAGAAACTACTGGTCCGATTATACAATAAGGGGCGAGTCTAATGCTATCAACCGAGCATTAATCCAGACTCTAAGGCTGCTACTAAGTGTCGTGATGGCCCAGTGGTTAAGGCGCCCGCCTCTCATGCATGAGGTTATGGGTTCAAATCCGGGCAAGTACCAATGTAAATTTTTCAATTCATATGTACTTTCTAAAAATTTTCTTGGACATCATTGGCATCGGTGAAGGAACACATCGTGAGGAAACCTGGACTTTACTGTTCCACTCAAACCATGTCAGAGGCCCTTGAGGCGGTTTAGAAACTCTAACACAAGGGTGTGTAGGGTCGTAAGGGCTTACTACCCACACGATAAGGAGGAGGCTGCTACTGATAAATTCCTGATGGGAAAACAAAATTAAATCCAATAACACTTTTCCCGACCTGGGAATTGAGGACAAGTCCTCATGCTCAGCAGTCGCGCTGTACGACCATTAGACTAACGAGTCAGTCCAAAATTAAATAACGAAAGAAATAGAATTTCGTTTTCTACCCTTCTAGTCTGTCATTTGACATGGACGACACCATTCCACCAATAAGTCCCGACTGGTGACCTCACGGCGACCGTCACGTACGCTACACGTGCTTACACCTCATTGGTCAGACCTTCCAATGGCTCGCACATTTTTCTGAATACTTGTAAGTATGTGCCCAGGTGAAATGGGTTTAGTTTGTGTTTTTTTCAACGGTTAAAGATATTTGATGTTAGTTCTATGGAAATGAAGCAATTTACGTTACAATTTCTTCCTTTTTTCGAAGTATCATTATAATAACAATACCAACTTAATATACCACTGCACAGGCTTCTCATGCAGAGAAGGCACGAATATTAATAAATACCCTTGCTCAAAGTAAATTTGCGAATTCAAACTAATATTAATTGTAGGTCCTAGTTTGCTCACGATGTTTTTCATCTCCAAAGTCACTACTGCCTGAAATCGGACTCCTCGGGGCCTACAACCACCTCTTAAAACAATATTACTTTGCCTTCCTTACTGTTGAATTTTCAACGCTCGGCTTAGCGCCGAGAGTTGAAAATGCAACAACAAATATTACAAAGTAATATTAAAATAATATTGAAGAAATGGCGGTAGCCGCCCAGATGTCAAAAACCCTATACTCCGGGTCGCTCCAAGCTTTCTTCCGTACCTCAACACATTGGTACTATCCCGGTAACGAACTCGCAACCTCATGCATAAGAGGCGAGTGCCTTACCCGCTAGGCTATCATGACATACTGAACCGTTAATGAAACAAAATTCAAAATGAAAACCCACTCCCACTCAATCCATTTTATTGAAAATGTAATCTCTTTCAATATCCGCCATAATGAATATCCTGACTGGATTTGTGTAACTTTTATTTGAACCCGATTTGAACCAAATGTAATACAAAAGGGAAGATATAAGTTTATAGTGCTCGTTTGCATATTTCAGCATTTAATTGCACAAATAAATGATTTTAGCATTGGATAATGGTAATGCGAATGGCCGTCGATTAATGTAATAAAGGTTTTTGTTTATGTTTATTTTAGGTTCCTGTTATTGGTTTTATGTTTTGGGGTTATTTAGATAATAATGAAATGCTGATAAATTTCCTATTTAACAGAACCTATTTTGTTTTTGATAATCGCTTTATTATGTAGTAAAAGGAGTGGAGAAGTCAGATAAACCTATGGCAGATAGACAATACAGTGGTGATTTGACTGGTATTCACGTACGACATTGGAAAATGCTAAATAATTCATATTTTAAATTCAAGCGCGACTGCTGAGCATGATGTATTGGGTTCGATTCCCAGGTCAGGCAAAGCGTTATTGGATTTTTAGATCAGACATTTCATAATACCAGCCTGGGAGTCTAAATTTATGCCACCTATTACATGGTACTTAAACATAACTGGCGAAAAGTGCTGTACTATTCAAATGGGTACACTTTTGCCTAACCCTTGGGGGATTACAGGCGTAATTGTTATGAATATTCATTTTTAGTTTAACATTTTAAGGCCAAAACAACATGACATTTTAAAAGGTCGTACAGGTCAGGTGGCATTAATGACCTTACACGCAATATAGAAACCGGACAACTAATCATCAGAAGTTCAACGAACTATTTCAAAGGTACAGATTACGCTCAAGTTTCAACGTACAACAGTACTTTAATCACAGATTAAAGGCATCTGAAGTAACATTTGACAAGTCTGATAAGCGGGTTATGTACTGGTATCGGTTATGACTAGTTTGAACTTGTCACCTCATGTTTTGGTGAGGAAATTGGGTGGAAAGCCCTGTTAAATGTAGTGGATGACGTTATTCTAATGACTGGGTAGACAATTTTGCTTTTGTAATAGTTTTGACAGTGACATAATTTATTTGACGTTATAGTGTCGGTTGATTCTAGCAAATTATTTAAACACCATTCTAAAAATATATATTTCCAGTACTTTGACCTTATGAAAAAACAAACTCACATTATCTGTGCTAATATTATAAAAAGGTAAAGTTTGTTAGTTTTATATTCATTTTCTTTTTTATTTTGTAACATCTTAAAGTACTGGTCGGAAATAAATGTATTACCTTCATTTCATTAAAAAAATATATAATATATTATTCTGTTTATTAATGTTCGAAATATTGTTATATTATGCTACTCTGTCTTTTCATGTTATGTTTGGTATTATTAGATACCTAATAAACTAAAAAAGCTTCTGTTTTGTATATTTTGACCGTATAGCGGTTGCACTATTATGAAACAGCACATTTTTTTGATGCACGTATGGATTTGACTGCTTTGATTTCTCTATAGCCGCAGTGAACGATTTTTGGTAGGCGCACAGCTTATGGGTTCAAGTCACCGACATGCTAATATGACAGCGTCACCAACATGTTAATGTAACGTTATTATTTACTTCTATTGGCAGCCCCTATGACCATGTTTTTTTTTTGTATTTCTGATTGATTTTGATTTTGCTAAACGGCGAAGAATTTCTTATCCATGTTAAAAGCTTACGTAATGATGTTTGTTCCAACCGTATATCTACAGCATACAGTTCAATTTACTGTGGTTTTCTTTATCTACATTACAATCACTCGATGTCTTCGACCCTACGATCGAGACGTTTACCAAGTATGACCTCATAAATCAAACTTGGGATGCGACAGATATTCGACTTTCGAGATAATGCAGTCTCTTCACTTTCTTGTTTGAACTTTCGTGTGAGACTTTATTGCTGAGGAAACGTTTAATAAAGTTACCTAGAGAAGCGCGCAGGCTTCGCGCGGGTGCGTTCTGCTGACGTGTAAGATGTCTGTTAAAAAGTTGAGATTTTTGTACTCAATCCATGTTAAATATTTATAATTAAACACTCGGGAAAAAAAAACTCATATTTATAGTAAAATTTAAATCTTTTTTGCATAGTTTTATAAAACTAAGTACTACCTCCTAAAGTAGTAAAGGTTGCTTGTTATTTTTTATTCGTTTGTAAAAAATAATCTGCCTGTGTACTGGTCTAGCTACAAAAAAATATTTCAAGGCTATGCTGTTTCCGATTACCATAAGTTTACTTGACTTCCATGAGGATGAGGTTGCCGGTACAAGCTTGTTAATAATACATAATTATTACAGATCAGTGACAGTTTCTAAAACGTTTCATCATCATCATTATATCAGCTGAATCCTCAGGCCTCAGGCCCGCATACAGCGGTTCAAAAATAAACGTCTAGATAGTTTAATTATGTAGTTCTCGAGTTAAGACATGATCCCGGTGACCTTTGTCAAAGGTTCACTTGCTCTAATAACAGGCTCTAATAACACCTTCAATAAAACTATACCTCCAAAAGAAATACCTTCGTTCCTAAATCTCAGAATCAATTCGCTGAAACTTACAAAAGCAATCACGATTTATCTATCGCGATAATTGTAAAACTCTCTAATTTCCAATTCCGCTGAGACCCAATTATGAGGAAACAATTGGCCGATTGGAACGGTCCGGTGGCGCTGTCCGATTGGCTGAAAATAATCGATCTGATTGGTGGACGGTCGTTAGGTCGTTTAGAGAAATTATGATAATTTTAAATTTCGAAGCTCGCGAACTTTTAACTGCAAAGTTCGCCATATTTATCAATATTATAAATGGAAAAGTTTGTATGTTTGTTTGTTAATTGGTTATTATCAACGGCTTATCGGATTTGAATGAAATTTGACTTACCGGTAGATTATGTTATAGATTAAGACACACACACAAGCACACTTTTTATCTCGGTAGTACATATCCGTGGGTCAATTTTCAACGTCTGGCAAAATAATAATACCAGCCTAATATTGTCCCATTGCAGTGTCTATGCTCGTTACTATGCCGTGCTGCCTAAAAGACTATAAGTTTCATAACAAGTACCTATACCTACCTTTCATGTTCTGACTGTGATAAAGAAACCATAATTTTCTCAATCCTTTTAAAAAAAAAAGCACTGATTTACAACTTGTCAGCCTTGTTGGTCTAGTGGTGCATGAGGTCTTGGGTTCGATTCCCAGGTCGGCAAAGTGTTACTGGGTTTTTCCATCAGGAATTTCTCAGTAGCAGCCTCAGAGTCCGGATTTGTGCCCGGTTGATGCCAATAGGCTCGCCCCCTATTACATGGGACTAAAAACATAACTGGAGAAATGTGGGTGTACTAATGGGTACACCTCTGCCTAACCCTTCGGGGATTACAGGCGTGATGTTATGTATGTATGCACTGATTTACAAACAAGTCCGATATTAAAAAATGAAGATGATTTAAAAAAAAAACAACCCTTCCATACATTTCAATCCCTAGACAGGTTATTAACCTCTCGCGAACGGAGAACGCAACGACCTATTTCCTTCAGTCATACACGACAACCGAGATACAGC
The DNA here is from genome assembly GCA_949774945.1 of Hoplodrina ambigua. Taxonomy (NCBI): domain Eukaryota; kingdom Metazoa; phylum Arthropoda; class Insecta; order Lepidoptera; family Noctuidae; genus Hoplodrina; species Hoplodrina ambigua. The sequence continues at coordinate 14,565,687 of OX458968.1, forward strand.
ATGTTTTTCTTTAATATCTAGATCACGGGAATAAATAATGAGGATGATTTAAATAAAAGTTGTTTATAGCTGGGAAAATAATAAACTACCTTAGGGAAATAGGTATGTAGGTACTATAAACACTAGGACGTCGTACCGATACTAGACATGTGTGTGGGGACTTCAAATTACACTTGATTGAAAGTAAGTCGTTCTGGAATCCGAACTAATATTATAAATGCGAAAGTAAATTTCTTTGTTTGTTTGTTACCATTTTACGCCTAAGCCAGTGAACCGATCATCCTGAAATTTTGCATATAAGTTGCCAGGTGTACAGGAACGAACATAGGGTACCTTTAATCCCGAAAAAAAGTACTGTTTCCGAGGGAAATCACAATAACTTTCTTATGATCATAGATGGCGCCACGTGTCGTTTCCAATCATGATTTTAACCGCAATTTACGCGGACGAAGTCGCGCTCAAAAGCTAGTATTATTATATACCTACTAGCTTTTGTTCACGTCTTCATTCGCGTGAATTTTCTTGTGGATACCTATATTTTTTGGGTAAAATTTAGCCTACAGCAGTCAAGGGTAATGTGGCTTCCAATTGGATTACCGATTTTTAATTAAATTACCTATTGAGAGAATTTTCAGAATCGGATCAGTACTTTCGGAAGTCACCGAATTTCCGATAAATTCCCAGTATTAGGAAAATGATGAAGTAATAGGCAGGCTGCTGTCATAAGTTTAAACTTAAACGCTGACTAACATTAGCAAGTCAGGGACGCAAGCCCACAAGTTTGGCCCCAACCAAAAATCACTTAAAGCGACTTAATAATTTTTCACTTAAAAAATCAGAGCCATTTCAATCCAGTTTACTCAACTCAAAATTAAGCTAAATCCGAACAATTTGTTAAACTAAATCAAAATTCCAACATCAAAAAACTTTTCATAAAATAATTTTCAGCCGTCGCAAGTTTTTGAGTTACAGTCACTTCAATCCAATTACCATTAATCATTTGCTAGTGGCCCTTTTAGAATCGGCTTTGTATAATTTTTCAACTTTGATGATAATCCAATTAGTGTGACACTTATTAAAATATTAATATTAGAAAGAAAAATATTTTTAATGTTTCTGCTTTTCTAATTTAAATCCATAACATAACATCACGCCTGTAATCGCCGAAGGGTTAGACAGAGGTGTACCCATTAGTACATCCACATTTCGCCAGTTATGTTTTTAGTCCCATGTAATAGGGGGCGAGCCTATTGCCATCAACCATGCACAAATCTAGACTCCGAGGCTGCTACTGAGAAATTCCTGATGGAAAAACCCAATAACACTTTGCCCGACCTGGGAAACGAACCCAAGACCTCATGCACAGCAGTCGCGCTTGCGACCACTAGACCAACAAGGCAGTCCATTAAAAGCTCGAGGTAAATAGAAGGAATGGAGGGAAGACTTTGGGAAGGAAGGGGGGAAGGCAAGCAAAAAGCTTTCGATCAAAATCGATTAAGGCGTTTGGGAGCTACGAACACACAGACAAGTTAAAACTTATGATTCGCTTGGCAATTAAGACCCTATCTGTATATAATCTGGTGAAGGAAGGGTTAAATATCGTTGTAGACTTATAATACACATAGGTACACCATTGAAAAATAAATTATTAACAATAGAAACCGATTCCCGATCTCATTTTGAAGGAAATTGCAAAAAATATGTCAGTAGAGATTTTTATCTAAATTCTAGGTTAAACCTACTGCAGAAGCACATTTTAGATTCTCACACATCTGATCCCAAATCTTATTCCCGATGCTATCGCACCCTTATTTCCATATTGGCAAAAAAATATTGCAGCTTGCCCATACTAACATACATAATAGTCATGAATAGTTCCCATAGAACTGATAAATCGCCGCAAACCAGTAGATAATAAAGAATTTGAGGATAATTCGGATGCAAACGGCATACAAGCCGCGAGGTTATGGGCTTTTGTTCCTATGGGCCCTTATGGGTTTAAATGGAGGAGTGTAATGAAGCATTTTTCCCGTAAATGTTTATTGACTGCCAGAGTAAGAGGGACCCATGAGAACTGCATCGTTATAAAGAAAAATGCTTTTTTAGGGTTCCGAATTTAAAAAGGAGCTTTTACAGGATTACGCAATAGGCTCGCCCCCTATTACATGGCACTTAAACATTACTGGCGCAATGTGAGAGTATTAATGGGCACACCTCTGCCTAACCCATCGGGGATTACAGACGTGCTTTCTGAAGTCTTGTAATTTCTGTAGCATCTAGTTAAATACTGACTGAATACTGACTGCCTCGTTGGTCTAGTGGTCGCAAAACGCGACTGCTGTGCACGAGGTCTTGGGTTCGATTCCCATGTCGGGCAAAGTGTTATTGGGTTTTTCCATCAGGAATTTCTCATTAGCAGCCTCGGAGTCTGGATTTGTGCCCGGTTGATGGCAATAGGCTCGCCCCCTATTACATGGGACTAAAAACATAACTGGCTAAATGTGGGTGTACTAATGGGTACACCTCTGCCTAACCCTTCGGGGATTACAGGCGTGATGTTATGTATGTATGTATCTAGTTAAATATTTAAAGATCTCTTCCATTTTTCCGAACGCAAAGCGACTGTTGCATTGTCTTCTCCGAAGTCAAGCTTCACCGGGGGTGGAAGGCAATTTTATGAGTAAATAAACATAATTAATTGTTTAAAATTAGGTAACACCTGTACAGTCACGAACAAAAACAAGTATACACTTAGCAACATTACGAAGCTATTTTCTTCGAATATATTGATTGAAATGTCATGTTTTTAGGAATATAGTATTTTGAATTGAATACTACTACGAAATAGGTCTTTTAACAAAGTTACAACCATTATTTCACATGAAAATCGCTTTTGAATTTTGTTAAGTGTATACTTGTTTTTGCTCGTGAGTGTACTGTTATAGTAATTAAATCCATGTATAGATTAGTGATGTCTATTACTAGTAGCTTAGCTTTCATTTTTTAATTTTTAATCTTTGTAGCACTTGGTACGTATTGTAGTACTTTGTATGACTTTTATTAGGTACATCGTCTTCACATTCGTATAAATAGAATTAATAGTACCTACTACTTATTGTAAATCATATATATATATATTTAAAGAGTAATTATGGAGTTTCTGGCCCGTTCTTCTCCATACGAAACTACCTTTTGGAATGGGCAATTAGATTCATTATTATAATTTTTCTTTTCTCTCAAAAGACGTTCAAAAGTGCCTTTTAATGGTCTGATTGAAATAAATGATTTGACTTTGACTTGACTTTGACTTTATCACTTCAATTACTAAGGATACATCAAAACACATTGATAACCATTTGCTACGAAAGCACTCCTACGCTACACCTACATTTCAAGGCAATGGAATCTATTGAAGAATATCAAAGGATATGAAGCCTCCACGTGGCAAAGATTTGTTATGGGAAGTTATAATAATGACAGCCCTTGATTAAGCCCATATTCCTTTCTGAAACATTTTTTTAAAAATAAAATGTATAATGTACAGTCAACAAAAAATATACGTATGCAGGGATCTCCCTGCATACCTATATTTTATAGTTGAAGTTTTCTTAAAAACCGATGGATATTTTCAAATATAATTTAATCTAAGAAGTAGATAAATAACAGTTTATTAATTAAGTTTCAATCAAAGACATCTGTCGGTTTTTAAGGCGCTTTGCACACGGAGCAACTTAAGTTGCGGCAACTGGCAACTCTTTAAAAGTTTCCTCTAAAAGTTGATAGTTGCTATAACGTTGCCAGTTGCCACAACTGTTTGCAACTTTCATAGCCGAGTTGCCGTATGTCGTTGCCATAGCGACACTGTCATTGCCGGGCACTCGGAGAAGGAGTGAGGGCGTGAAATCGCCCGAAGCGTTGCGATTGACGGTTGAGGAAACCGGCAACTTTAAAAACTGGTACAATATTTAAAAGTTGCTATTTTCGGGAACTAGCAACTAACTTAGTCATCGATTGCAGCAACTGAAAACTGTTGACGATTGCCGCAACTCGAAACTCGAGTTGCTCTTTGTGCGCAGTCCAATTTAAATGTATGTAAAGAGCTAGTTGCCAGTTGCTGCAATAGTTGCTCTGTTTGCAAAGCGCCTAAGAAAACTTCGAATATAACGGACGCCCTGCATACCTATCTCTTTTTTTAACTGTACATGAAGTTTCTTGCCCATTCTTCTCCATACAAAACTACCTTTTGGAATTGGCAACTAGACGAATGACGTTCAAAAATGCCTGTAGCGGTCTAATTGAAATAAAAGATTTGATAACATAACATAACATAACATCACGCCTGTAATCCCCGAAGGGTTAGGCAGAGGTGTACCCATTAGTACACCCACATTTCGCCAGTTATGTTCTTACGTCCCATGTAATAGGGGGCGAGCCTATTGCCATCAACCGGGCACAAATCCAGACTCCGAAGCTGCTACTGAGAAATTCCTGATGGAAAAACCCAATAACACTTTGCCCGACGAGGGAATCGAACCCAAGACCTCATGCTCAGCAGTCGCGCTTTGCGACCACTAGACCAACAAGGCAGTCAATAAAAGATTTGAGTTTGTGCTTTATGAATTATTGGTCAAGAAAATATACTACCACGGCTTTGATATATAAAAATATCAACTCAAGCAAAACTAGGGACGACATATTTACTATTTGTTGAACCTCAAGGTCGGGAATGTTAGTTTAGAAGCTTATACCAAAACTTGGGTTAGTTTTAGACCTTATTTCTTGTTTAAGCCAATGTCTTTGCTGAAGTTTGTGCTGTTTTTGGTTGTAACTGGACTTTGATGAAGTACATAATAATCTGGAGGACTATTCAGTAAAATTTGCTACAGTGAATGAAGCTGGATGCAGGCATCGTAAGACCGGTTACTATAGTGATCTTTAAAGGAAGCCTATGCTTGAAATGATGATGATAATGACTGGACTTGATGCTAAGCCTTCATCAAATTCACTTCACCTTTTACTGAAGGAGATTTTATTATATTACTGCCTTCAGCCCGCGACTTTGCCCGCTTTACTGCTCCCCTCCTGTGGGTCATAGTATGATGTTATATAGCCTATACAATTCGTCATGAATCTAGTTGGATATTTGTGACTCATTCACGCTCGACTGAACGAAACTTACTGAATTTCGACACACATATATTACATAGGATTTTTATCCCATTTTTCGTGTTTTCATAGGATTATTTAGGACTTGGCCTGAATTCTGAAGTCTACACAAACGAGACCGCCGGCAAAAGCCATTAGTCCTTCATAAAATAAAACCAGACAAACTCAAAAACATTTCAGTACTCTCAAATTCCTTCTGAGTACTAACCGTATTCTAGCTACATAAGTACGTGCTGTGGTACTTTGCAACGTTAAAATCCATTAGCATCGTTCTCAACGCCCTCGGGAAGTGATGCGGCTGTGTATTCATTAGTAGAATGTACTGCCAAGACTTAGTGTTCTTATTAATATTTAAATGGTGATAGTTGAAACGATATATGGCAATAACGATGCTTATAAATGACTAGCAATAGGCTCGCCCCCTATTACATTATGGGACTTAAACATAACTGGCGAAATGTGGGAGTACACCTCTGCCCAACCTTTCGGGGATTACAGGCGAGATGTTATGTGTATGTGTATAAATGACTAGCATCTAGCCGCGACTTCCTCTGCGTAGACGTCAGTAAAGTCAAAGTCGATAAATTTACTTCTGTCAGTCGAGTTTGTTTTCAAGTTGATTTTCATATTGAAAATACGAAACAGCACAATTAAATCAAACATAGTTTAATTTTACACGACAGAAGCAGTTGGTATTACGCGTTGATATGAATAAAGCCTTCAAATTAAATAAATAATACTAGCTAATGCCCGCGACTTCAAAATTGATATATTTTCCCACGGGAATCGTACATTCTGGGATTTTCCGGGATAAAAAGTAGTCTATGTACTATTCCAGACTATAAATCCATCTCTGTACCTTTCATCCAGATCTGTTCAGCCATTCTAAAGTGATTGAGTAGAGAGAACATCCATCTATCCAAACGTTTGCATAATAAAAGTAGTAAATATGCGGAGCGGGTTTTCACAGTTAAAAAATCTTTCGAATTTACATTACATTTAATCTGGATTTTTAGCCAAAAACTACAAAAAAAATTGTGTAACACTGCCATGAGTTGAATTATGTTTCCATATTCGCCCTCCATTTACCGGCCACCGTAAAAGCGTCCATTTTTACCCCATCCCAGAATCACGCATCGCTACCTCTAAAAAACTTTGGACCCAAAAAGAAATAATACTTACAAAAATGCCAAATACCATTTCGCGTTATAGCAAGGGGCGATCTAATAGGGGTTGGTTTCACTAAAAATATAAGGGTAGAACTCACCCCCAGTGAAATATACCGGCTTAAAGGCGTGGGTCACATCTGGAACGTGAAAGGTTCCTGAGAAGGGCAAAGAAAATATATTCAACGTTTTAATAAACTCAGTGAGAAAACGTCGCATGTCGTGCCTGGCTGTAGGAACTCCGTGACCTTTTGTTTACAAGACATTTTTACAAAGCGTAGATCAATGACAACTATTTTTGGGTACGGTGCGAGTTTGATGTAGCTTAAAAAAAGATTCTGTGAAAGCAATGTTTTCGATTTAAGCCCGCCCTACAGGTGGATTACCGTGTCTTTTCATGCAGAAAAAGAATTAGGTAACAGTAAGAAAAGGTATCTTTACGTGTTTCCATTTCAAAAGGTCGAAACCTGGAGGCAGTTCTAGTAAGTTTTAGGAAACATTCAAAGTCAAAGCATTTACTTTAATGAAAGCATTTACAAGTACTTTTGTATTGTCAAGAAGTCGGTCAGTTAGTCAGAAGTTGAAGCTAGTTGCTCGTTTTAAAACGTAAGTCTGCATAAAAAAGAACGAGCAAAAAACTCCCCGAAAATTCTTTTTACATCTCTCTGATTACATTATTCTTGTCGATTCAATATGTGAAAACAATTCACATTCTAATCTGAGTCGCAATTTGCCAAAAATGCAATTTTGACATTGATTGTCGTTGTAATAAGATTGCGACTAAATGTTGAACGTTTTTGACTAGTAGAATTTGGCCTTCAGATTTATCTCACGATAATTTCATGCACAACTGGTCAGTGGGCTTTGTATTCTTTTCTGTAGGGTGCTTATGACATAAACAGACACTTTCTAAATGGGGAAAAAGTCATCTGTTCCACAGACTTTATTAGCGAAATTAATAGTATGTATGTACAAGTGATTGACTCAATTTTAATATGTAATAGGTTCGCATGTAGCCTATACTGAAATTGAGATAAATTCACCTAGTATAATCCCTCTCGTATCGCATAGAAAATTCTCTTACCAATTTAGCTAAAAATATTCTTATATTATACAAAAACAAAGTGGTATGAATAAGAGTACCGCTGAAACTAGATACTAACGGTTTCAAGGCGAGAACACTCCTCCGAAGGCTGCCGCGGAACGAGGCATTTAAGTACTTGAGCTGCCTCGCAATAAATTGTAGCAGACCGAGGCATGTCCGTTCATCATTTACTAAGGCGCCGAGCACGCTAAAGTGGTGGCAGCTTTAAGTTTTGCATCCAAGTCTTGTAGCCTTACGAAATTTTTGCAGAGAATTTTTAGACAGATATAGTTACACATATTTCTCAAATAAATTGCAAATATATGAATTTTAAACATTACATTAGGTACTAAATATAATACTCAATACTATTCGTGTGTTTCTAAAGGCGATGATAGAAACAGAAATCTACATGACAAATTAATTAAGTGTGAGCACGTTTCTACGCCGTGTCGTGCTACGGCGTAGCACACGGTACTACGACTGCTACGACGTAGCACACACTTATTTTCAAGGCGAAAGTTTGAATTGATTGTAGTTTGTTACTCAATCACGCCAGAACGGCTGAGCGGGTTTTGGTGAAATTAGGCTCAGAGATAGATTATAGTCTGTGATAGCACAAAGGCTTCTTTTTATCGTGGAAAATGTAGGATTCCCGTGGGTTAATATTATTATTATGTTAACTTTGACACGGAAGAAGTCGCAGACGGAAGCTAGTAATACAAACTATAATGATAATGATTTATTTAGCACTGTTCATTTACATTTATGTAGTCTAAACGATTGTAGTCAAATTTAGGAAGGCATATTGAAATTATACGTATTTTTTTTTGTTAAATTTTTCACCTCGAGCTATAATTGCCCTCAATACGTCCATGACTAACAAGGGTCAGTGACATGTACAGGGGTGACCTAATTTCTGACGTCAATAAAAAATGACAGGTGCCATTCGTATGCAACCGACAACAAAAGGGTATATTGGTCAGAATTTGATATGAATTGTTTAAAAATTCGCACCATTTATTGGCAACGACCTTTCGAAATTCAGATGGATGTTTAATGTTTAAGTAGATGATTGTTTATGTATGTAAGATTATATGTTTGTAAAGGTATACAGAATAACTGAACAGTTCCTAGTGTGAGGCAGCGTTAAAAAATACTTTTTTGGAATAACTGTGTTTATATTTGAATTTGTAAATTAATTACTGTATCATCATTATCATCATCAGCCTACAACAGTCCACTGCTGGGCATAGGCCTCCTCAATCACACGCCACTTAGCTTGGTGATTAATTTAACCGGTGTAGCCCCGGCTAACTTACCAGTAAGTCAGAACAATAGAAACTTGAGTATTTAAAAGATTAAATTAAATTACTGTGTGAATAATTTTGTAAATTGAAATTAAATGATTAGTAATATTACATAGGACACTGCTCGTCGCCAGTCTGACGTAACGTGTCACTTTAGTATGTCGGTGACATGTTTGTCGGTGACGCAAACCTACAAGTTTTTCCCCTAAAAAAAAATTCTTAATGCAGCTAAAAAAATCACTTCAAAAATTCAATCCTTAGCTCCCGGAAAACCAAAGACAAACCAACTCAAGAAACACGATCAAAAAAAAAAACAACAAAAAAATTTGCACAACCGCAAAGGTTTCAGTAAAAACAAATACGCTATTGAATACAAAAAATGCCTCCATTGTTTGTCTGAAACATCCTTGAAACAATCCTGAAACACGTTTGTGTTCCAAACTGATTGGTACAGTCGCGTATCGGCGAATGAAAAGTTACAAAAGTACAGCGGTTTTATTATTGTGGCTCTTTTATTTTGCTGTTTCGCGTTTAATTTGAACGAGTTTCGTTTCATTGCTCAGGTTGTGGTTTGACGAGTTTTATTTTAAAGTCTTGGAAAAAAAGTATTTTTATTTGAGTCTGATCTGTAAACGACAAAAATAAATACTAGCTTCTCCCCTAAACTCCGTCTGCGTCAAAGTTGATACGTTATCCCTAGCGTATGTGCTATTACTATTTTATTATATTATATTAATTCTAAGTAGCAGCCTCGGAGTTTAGATTTGTGCACGGTTGATTGCAATAGGCTCGCCCCCTATTACATGGGACTTAAACATAACTAGTGAATGTCGTTGTACTAATGGGTACACCTCTGCCCAAACCTTCGAGTATTGCAGGCGTGATGTTATGTTTATGTTATTAACCTGCCCGCTATTTTAGACTATAATCTATATTTGTGCCATATTTCATCCAAATTCCGATTGAGTAACATCGATTCAAATCTCGTATTTATATTAGTAGGCAGATTCTGTATGATTTTTAATTATATAATGTTTTTCGCAATATCATACATAATTCTAAAGCACAAACTACGAGCTAAACTTCAATGAAGTTTTATTAATTAAAAGTTCAGATTGAAACAAAACTTGACGTGATATAAAAAATAAATAATGCAGGTGACATAAATTCAGGTGAACCTGCAACTTTGGTTTAGCTTTTGCTCTCATCATTGTGGAAGGCAAATACGAGTAGATTAGAGATTACCAATTTTGACAAGATATCTGACATACCTACGTACTCTCTGGCATATTGCCGATGTTATTAAGAAGTAACGTAATTAGCCTACTTTTATTTTAGAAATAGAATTTAACCGCACAAAAACAAAAACACTGCATTTAATCGATATTAAGTAGTAGACATGAGCTAGTCCTAACTAATATTATAAATGCGAAAGTAAGTTTGTTTGTTACCATTTTACGCCTAAGCCAGTGAAACGATCATCCTGAAATTTTGCATATATGTTTTCAGGTATACAGAAACGAACAAAGGATACCTTTAATCCCGTAAAAAAGTACTGTTTCCGAGGGAAATCACAATAACGTTCTTATGATTATAGATGGCGCCACGTGTCGTTTCGAGTCATGATTTAAACTTAATAATTGAAATGGGTAATTTTTTCCGCGACCTCGTCTGTGTCCGCGATAACCGAAATTTACGCGGACGAAGTCGCGGGTAAAAGCTAGGAAGAAATAAATATTTTACAAAGGCGTTTTACTTTTGTAAAACATTTATTTTGTTATTTAATACTATTCACAAAACATGTGTGTTTATGTAAGTATGCGAGAGAGAAGAACAGAGAAAGAAAATTTTAGTATACATGTAGGGCCGGTGTGTGTGTGCATGGATTAGTTGTAAATTTTATAATTAATTATTACTTCAGAAAAAGATTTTGGGTTCCGCGCACAAAATTAATACACCGCAGATAAACGACCTTCACTTTCCTAATATCTTAATAATTTCATAGATATTCCACAGCAGGTATACTGTTCACAATATTGTCAGTTTTATTGTCCTACTATTACACGTTGTCTGTTCCAATATTATTTCCAGTCTGCGAAGCAATTGGGTAACCAATCGTAAGTCGTACTCGTGCCCGACTCGTGTGTCGTAACTTCCCTAGACTTTCCAATTTACCGGCGACAAGATTAGTTACCTTGATATAAAACCAGTCGGTCGATTCTGTAAATCACCCTCGTTTGATTTAGGTGAAGTGAGAATGAGGTGAGCTGTCAGTATTTCTGAGAGATAATTTTCGTAAATATAAAAATGTCGACTGCCTCGTTGGTCCAGTGGTCGCAAAGCGCGACTGCTGAGCATGAGGTCTTGGGTTCGATTCCCAGGTCGGGCAAAGTGTTATTGGGTTTTTCCATCAGGAATTTCTCAGTAGTAGCCTCGGAGTCTGGATTTGTGCCCGGTTTATGGCAATAGGCTCGCCCCCTATTATATAGGACTTAAACATAACTGGCGAAATGTGGGTGTACTAATGGGTACACCTCTGCCTAACCATTCGGGAATTAAAGGCGTGATGTTATGATGAAAAATGTTTTTGCTTTCTTATCTCATTTACAATTGGTCATGAAGTGAGATTGAGGTAAACTGTCTCAAAACCAGAAAAAAAATCTCGTACTGAACCTTACAAACTTACCGGTAAATCAGAACAATAGAAAATCAATTCTGTCGCATAACGTGGGACTTGTGTAATTAAAAAAATATATATTTGCTTTCTAATCTCATTTTCGAACGGTCAAAAATGCCTATAATTTATGACAAGTTGTTATGACATTGATTGTCGCTGAGATGAAGTTGTGCTTTTGCTCGCGAATTCGTCCACATAAATGTCGTTTTATGATCTTCCTTAGGATTATGCTTACACAGTATCAAATTTCATCAAAATCGCGCGGTTCAGTGGTTTAGTCGTAAAAGTGCAACAGACAGACAAAAAAAAAACTTAATAATAATTGAAATATGGTTCTGCACAAACCATAATTAAAAAAGTTAAAACCATAATATTTTTCTATATTTTTTTTAATTGTGAATCTTAGGTACGGTATACAGGGTAATTAAAAATGTACCCTAATAAATCACGAAAAAAAATCAGCTGTTCCCTACAAAAATGTTACACAACAAGATCATAATGTATGGATCTGCTGTTTTCTTTTTCATGATTTCAGGTTTGGTCTCATAGTAAAAGTTGTTCATAATGATGAGTACAATGACCCCTTTTAATGTTTCGGATATATTTTCAATTACCCTGTATAATTTTCAAAACAATACATCAAAACCAAGTGTGATCTTCAAAGAGATGTATCTTAGAGCGTGCCAACTTGATAACGACGCGTTAAGCCGCTCTTTGGCTCCTGTCGCGAGTTAATATCACTTTACTACAGCCAAATGTATGTGTAACAGATGTCGTTTTCATGTCAAATGGTGCCTTTGTCAAGGTTAATGAGATTCTAGTGAACTAGCTACTGCCTTGCGACTTCACATGCGTGGAAATCCATGATAAAACATAAAATAACACCAATCCTGTAATTCTCGAAGGGTTAGGCAGAGGTGTATCCGTTAGTACATCCACATTTCGCCAATTATGTTTTAATACCATGTAATAGTGGGCGAGCCTGTTGCCATTATTAGGGCACAAATCCAGACTCCGAGGCTGCTACTGAGAAATTCCTGAAAACCCGAAAGCACTTTTTCCGACCTGAGAATCGAACACCGGACACCGTTTTACATTGTATGCTCGTACACTGTGTGTGTCTGTCTGTTTGTTCCGGATCATCTACGAAACGGCTGAACTAGTTTTGACGGGACGAAATCATTCATAGATAGCTGATGTTATAAGGAGTAATTTAGGACAGGCGCAAAAAATATACCCAACATTCTCGCGGACGAAGTCGCAGGCAAAATTTAGTAAATATAAGTATTTCCTGTAAACCGTATGGCGGTTAATCGATATAAAATATTAGTATTCAGTATCTCGTTAGATTGGAAGTCGATCCTCTCCTTGTTAGTAAAAGGCTATAATGAGTATTACTTACATAACGTATTTATAAACGTGTTAACGAACCCCGTCTCAATTTCATTCATAATTGTTATTTCTTAATTAGTTGATTGCTTAGGTTATCGTGCAATATTCAACTTTATAATGACTGCAAAAAGGCTTCTCACATGTTCTTCCAATAACATCATATAGGTACGCCCCCTATTACATGGGTCTTAAAACATAACTGGCAAAATGTGGGTGTACTAATGGGTACACCTGTGTCTGACCCTTCGGGGATTACAGGCATGATGTTATGTTATATCTCTACATTATAACCACATGGTTGGCTCAGTGTAGGTAAGATATTCAAGGTCAATGTTTCAATTTGTACGTTTTATAAAAGTAAAAATTAAAACATAAAAACTAGTTTCAAATTTTAAATCTAAATTTTAATAACCCCTATACACCTATAATGTTGCTTATACCCATAGGCATAGTGTGTCGCGTGCGATATTTTTCGCACGACCATGACTAGTATTTTTTTTATAACTGCCTCCCTCTTTGGTCTAGTGGTCGCGAAGCGCGACTGCTGAGCATAAGGTCTTGGTACCTATAAATCGAACATAGGACCCCAAGCTCACTAATCGTGCTTCCGTCAGTCCTCAGCAGTTAATAAAAAGCCTAAATGTTTTAAAATAATTAAAAACTCAAAACGTTTTCCAAGCGACTCATATAATTATTTCGATAACCCTATAATTACGTTTATCGTTAACACAGCGCCGACGCGTTCACCTTGTAATTCAATAAAGGGTAACAATACCCAAACATCTTCCTTTACGAACATTAAAATTCAAAGCAGCAAACATTCCTTTGGTTTCGGACACAAATCTGTCAAGTTTCTTCCTGGTTCCGATTTTGGGCTTTGAGAATTATCTTAATGAAATGTAGCGGAACAAAAATATTTTGTTGAAAACGTAAAGTGAACATTGGGACGTTTGCTTTTGGTATTTTTTTAAGCGGTTTTTCAAAATACTGCTTAACAGAAATTCATGCTTGAGTAATAAATAATCAACTGAACCAAGAATAAAAACCGGCACAGTGCGAGTCGGTATGGTACAGACACGAGCAAAATTAATTAGTAAAATTCAAAAGCGATTTTCTTGTAAAATGATGGTTGTAACTTTAATAAAAGACCTATTTCATAGTAGTATTGAATTCATAACACTATATTCCTAAAAAGAAAATATTTCAATCAATATATTCGTCGAAAATAGCTTCATAATGTTGCTAAGTGTATACATGTTTTTGGTCGTGTCTATAAACTAAGGGGTTCGTACCATTGTACAATAATTGTATTTAACAGTGCTTACAAAAAAAAACACGTTTCTTGTTTGGGGACCTTTTGTTGAATATTTTTAACATTTCATACACTAATGTTTTTTGATGTTGTGTACAGCGGCCGTTGATTAACGTTTCAAGTGTCTACCTTTTACTATTCACAAGATAAGACAGACGGACAGGCAGACAGCGGAGTCTATGTGTTAGGGTACCATTAGCTACAAACTAAACTGCATCTTGTTCTTTAGTTGCATAATTATTGAGAGGCGATAACAGGTCTATTCTTCAAAAATACCCCACAGATTAACTGTCAGTTCCTAGGATGGTAGTCTTAGTCATTAAACTCACTTCAACTAAAATCACCAAGACAGGATTTTAAACATGGAATACTACTACTGAAAGTCAATGAACTAACAATAGATTCTATAAAGAACTTAGTATCCGAAACAACATCGCTGTATAACTTTGAACTACTTTTGAACCTAACATCGTGAGATAATTCAATTTAAGCAGCATTGGGTTGGCAGCTCGCTGTATCTTGGCTCTATTTTAAAGTCGTTTTGTAAATATCTACAAAACATTATTTACAGAGTTTATTGCCAATTGAATTCAAATCTAACTGGGGTAGAATCTAAGCATAAATTTTAATAAATCTATAGAATAATATAATTTAATAAATGGTTGTGGTTTAACAACCTTAAGCGGGCAAGTACCATTGCGACTTTATCAACTAGTAGGTATGTAGGTACTTTCTAAGTTTATCTTGGACATTACAGACATCAGTGGAGGCAAAAATCGTGAGGAAACCTGGACTTATGTGAAGGAAAACATCGTGAGGAAACCTGAACTTTACTGTTTCACTCAAATCATGCCAGAGGCCCTTGAGGCTGTTTAGAAACTCTGTCACAAGGGTATGTGGGGTCGTAAAATCTTACTGCCCACACGAAAAGAAGAAGAATGTACCGCCAATCCGCCTTGAACGAGCGTGATAATCAAACGTGCCTTTTCTATATGGGAATAGACTTTGCTTTGCAGTGGGACAGTAATAGGCTGGTATTATTAATATCCAAAATGATTGAAATAGCAGAGGCCAAGCCTCCATTGAAAAGTTGTACTGAAAACAAACAAAAAGTATCGTGACACAAAATAAAACCAATTTATTGCCCCCATCAGAACCCAAAAGAATTAGTTTCATAAAATTCTTACCAATTACAAAGAAAACATCCAAGAAAACCTAATAACAAAAGAAAAAATACGATCAGTCTCGCGAAATTCTCCACCATCATTTCTTATTACAATTTTAATTAACTTATTCGAGGGAGACCGACAGCGTATAATTTTCAATAGAAATTTAGACTCCATTGTAGGTCCCTTCTAGAAGCTTCGTTTGAATAGATCTGTGGAGTGATTGTGTGCGGCTGGAGCGATTTCGTCAGACCAGATGGTGGGATCGAATTCAGGTGTTAATTTTTGATGTATTGTGTTTAACTAAAAACTAAAAACTTTAAATTGGTGAAAGATTTATGTCTTTGATATGGATATATTGTGATTTACGTTTTATGAACGATTGTTATTTAATAGTGATTCTAATCTTGTCGACTCTTTACATGAATAGAGAGCTGGCCTTTTCTCGGGGCAAAGAATCAAGGCTGGCAATGCGTTAGGGCACTTGCCACATTAATAGCAATGCGGAGAAGCTTTTCGTTGCCCTTTAAGCTTACTCCTTTCTTTTTTATAAATTAAAAAAGTTTTAAGAATAGGTTAATAAATAATGATGAAAAATAAATTAATAAAGGAAATAAATAGTGATCCCACAAAAATATGTGTGAATAGCTTTTGCCCGCGACTTCGTCTGCGCAAAAGTTCTTACAGAACTTAATTTTGAATGAAAATAAAACATTGATTATGTTACTAGCTGATAATGATTGTAGCTTACCATAGGTGTAGTGTGTAGTGTTATTGGATTTTTCCATCAGGAATTTCTCAGTAGCAGCCTCGGAGTCTGGATTTGTGCCCGGTTGATGGCAATAGGCTCGCCCCCTATTACATGGGACTAAAAACATAACTGGCGAAATGTGGGTGTACTAATGGGTGCACCTCTGCCTAACCCTTCGGGGATTTCAGGCGTGATGATGTTATGTTATGGTTACCATAGGTATTTTTTTTTTAATCAGTTAAGTAATTTTTAATATTATCCATTACATACATAATTATATTTTTTTCAATTTATTATACTAGTACAGTGAAGATTAAGATTCTTGCGGCAGCAGCGTTCGTATGTAAATGTATAATGTACTATTTTGAAGCAAAACTCAGTATACACTAAGTAGCAACAAAAACTCGGACCTAAGACACAACTATTTCAATTCACTAACTATGTATCATTAGAGAGTAACTTACCCCACAATGGCGACCAAAAACATCATCACCCACCAATTACTTATTCAAACACAAACTTATCTTACAGATACTCGACCATAAATCACCTTGATGCCATCTGACAGCTTTGAAATGGGCCCATAATAGTTGTGCCCAGACGTCTTGGGGTTTACTTAGAATAATTAATGCAGAACGTACCTCATACCGCCTCGCGGGTTCTACCTGGCCCTTAGAATTAATTGGGGTGTGTTTAACCCTATCCTGGGATGCCTTAAACCCTTTTGAGATGTAGGATATCTAAATAAGTCTTTGTTACTATGTTTTTGGGACGGCTCTAGATGTAGGTTGTATCAATTTGTAAATGTACAAATTAATTTATTGTAATAATACCAGTCTATTAATGTAAGGCAAAGGCCTACCATACAGAGATGGTACGAGCTTTGATCACTACGCTTGCTCAAGGTAAATTGGCATTTACATCACGCCTGTAATCCCCGAAGGGTTAGGCAGAGGGGTACCCATTAGTACCCCACATTTAAGTCCAGTTATGTTTAAGTCCCATGTAATAGGGGGCGAGCCTATTGTTATAAACCGGGCACAAATCCAGACTCCA
Source organism: Hoplodrina ambigua (assembly GCA_949774945.1). Taxonomy (NCBI): domain Eukaryota; kingdom Metazoa; phylum Arthropoda; class Insecta; order Lepidoptera; family Noctuidae; genus Hoplodrina; species Hoplodrina ambigua. The sequence goes on from OX458968.1 coordinate 14,582,767, forward strand.
AGGCAGCTACTGGGAATTTTGCGATGAAAATACCCAATAACACTTTGCCTGACCTGGGAATCGAACCCAAGACCTCGTACTCAGCAGTCGCGCTTTGCGATTACTAGACCAACGAGGCAGTCCATTACATTGGCATTGGCAGTGGCATTTACATTAGTTTTAATTCCATGGTTTCCTCACTTTGTTTCCCTTGGCCTATGTCTATGATAAACTTGAAAAGCAGGTACATAATTACGAAACTCATGCATGAGAATTGGATCTTAACTCATGAGCCACCACGATATTCAAACAAATAACAATTCGACAAATTGATTAAGCCTTTATTATTTCATTTGTAAGAGACATCAGTGACCTTTCTTCAAAGAACATCCTGAAGGGTTATGTTTCCACAAAGGTCAAAAACAAAAAGAGCAAGTACGCCTACGACGTAGCATTTGAAGCTGCTCATTCACAAAGTACCTTAAAAAAAAGCCACATTCAACGATGTTCGTTATCCAAAAAGAGATCCTTACATACATAATTAAATACGCTCCGTTAACTACCCTGTGTCATTTGTGGTTGTAAATGTGACTGCTGAGAGTAGAGTCGTGGGTACGATTCCTGGATAGGGCAAAACAGTGTTATTGGGTTGTTCAAATGAATGGAAGAAATGGAAGTTGATGGTGTGAGACCCCAGTGCATGGCACGTAAAGCCGTTGGCTCTGCGTCTGATCTTTCCCCAGTCGTGTCGGATTGCCGCACCACGAGTCTGTGTGAGTGAAGGAAGAGGGAGTACACTTGTATTTGCGCACAAATTCTTGTACACTATAATATCTCTCTCACTATAATATAGTCTCCATTGAGAGTGTGAACTGTGAACGGAATTTGATCGGAAGGGTATTCAAATTGAATATCAAACAAACACAAAAAAAACACATGTGCACAACGTAAGTACCAGAGTTTGCGCACTCATTTGTGCACTTTAATATCTCCAGCATACTTTGCTGGTCTCAACTAAGATTCGCCGGATTGAATGGTTATTATCATAATAAAATAAGTGCCATGTGAAAATTGTTATTGAATAAATGAATTGAAATTGAAATTGCCATATTACCGTGAACGAAAAAAAAAGGCATTCACAAAATATAATGTTCACATCACTTTACACGTGTAAGCACATTTCAGCCCACGAACCTAACCTAAAAGGATTGAAACATACAACATTTCATATCCAAACAGGCAAACATCTCTTCAAATATACACAAGCGTACCATCTGTGCCATATCTCATAATCGCCGGCCGACTCGTTACGGTGACAGTTTAAGAGGCTTACCGAAGGATTACCCTCCATTTAATATATTTTTTTCTTCACAGGTGCGTTTGACGGTACTTTTCGCCTGTCACCTTCCCTTTTCGTGACTTTCTTTTTAATTTTACCGTGAGTGGTTTAAGGATGATGGATTTGCGGGTAGATTGTCAGGTGTTTGGGAATTTTCTACCAAAGGGCAAATAAAAATACTCATGATCTTCCCACGTTCAGGTATGCCTTTTGGAATCCGAATAATAGGAATAAACAATTAATTTTTGACTGACACATAAGCCAGAATAATAAAATGGTTTTATTAAAATGGGCTTGGTGTGACGAGTTTTATTAAATTGAAAAATGTGGTTCGGACTGAAATTTAATATAAGAGGCTTAGTGAATTCAATTTCATCATAAACTTAACTGACTAGGCTTATAAGGCTTACGAGGTGTAATATTTTACATTTTAATTAAAGCAAATAGAGTGTCAAACAAAATGGCACCTCTATAACAGTTTCACCAAGTTTCTATTGGCGCCCAACGTGGGACTAAAATAATGTTGAAAATGAATGTTGTTATTTTAGGGTATCGTGCTTTTGTTATTTCAACAGTGAGCAATCAATTATAATAAAACCGAATGTTTATATTTACAGTATATATATTCGGTAATCTAAACATTATTTTCATGAATGTACTGAGTTTATATTGGCGCCCAGACTGGGACTGCTTGCTCCCACGATGTGCAAGTAAATTCATAAATCGAAACTAATATAAAATAATGTTTGTTTGTTTGTTTAAACGTGCTGATCTCTGATACTACCAGTAGGATTGCAAGAAATATTTTTGTATTTTATATCCGGATTCATGACGAATAATATAGGCTATAATTATAAACATCACGTTACAACCTTCAGGAGTGGAGCAGTAATCAAAGACATAATAATTATAACAAAAGGGAAAAACACAACGTAAACGAAGTTGCGGGCAAAACCAAGTGGAAGTAATAAAAGAGCTTCTCATAAAATATTAAGGATATTTTGCGTCAACCTTATGACTTATTCACATTGGCAACAATCTTGGTGCTCATAGCACGGGCCCACAAATCACTTCTGCATTATTGAATCAAAAGATAACGGGTAGTCAGAACCCGGAAAATCTTTCATGTTATGCCTCAGTTGGTAAGATAATGATATTTTTGATGGAATATCAACTCAAAGCAAGGCCGTGCGTTGACTTAACTATGTAGGTTTCATAATATGTATAAATAAATAAAAAAGTGTTTGTTTGTAATGTCAAAATAACAGCATTTGAATAAATATATAAGAATATTTTGGTACACCGCAAAAAAATCATATTTAAATTTCTTGTCTGCTCGTCTATTTGGTTCGGCTAATCTCCGAAACAGCTAGACCAATATTGATGGGACTTACACTGGTATATAGCCGTTGCTTTAAGGAATAACTTAAATGTTTGTTTTAAAAACAGGATTAGAACCCACATTTACGCTGATGAAGTAGAAGTGGGCCTTAACAAGTCCAAATAAAAAAAAAGTCATAAAAATCATAAATAGCTACGAAACAAGATTAAATACTAAGTACTCACAATGAAATATAGGTAATATTTTTATTTTAATAGCTAAAAGTAAAACTACAGACAAAACTGTAAAAAAAACTTTCATAAAATTACGTTAAAATGTTTGGACTTACCAGGCGAGGCGAGGCAGTAAAGAGAATGTGAAAATAATAAAAGATCACAAAGCCACATCATTACAAAGTCTTTTAATAGCATTCACTTTATTATACCACAAACATTTTGTGATAGAATATGCAAAGTGATGAGTTATAAATATATGAATATTAAATTCGTAGATACATATAAAATTTTAATGTAAAGTATTTTATATAAATCATGACCATAATAAATTACTTAATATTCTGTTCTGTTCAGCCCATTATTGTTACACTGCAGGGCATAAGCCTCTTTACAGAGAAGGCACGAGTACGGCGGATTAGCAATTTTAAACCGAATTAATGTAGGTCCAGGTTTCCTCGCGATATTTTTCTTCTTCGATCTCAGTTATATCCAAGTTAAACTGCGAAAGTACGAGATATAAGTTAAAAAAATCAATTGGTATTTGCGCGGCATCGAACCACTGGGCTATCTGGGGGCTTAGACAAAGTAACATCGCTTCGTCCATTGACCACGTGACTTAACGCGGCTTATGTCAATCCCATACATTTTAGTATTTTCAAACTTCGTTATCGTTTTGCAATTGTTACTTTGTCTAAGGCCCCAGGACACTTTTAGCTATTTGGATTCTAAAATATTAATATTATTATTGTAGGTAAAACAATATAAATGTCGTGATGGCCTAGTGGTTGAGGCGCCCGCCTGTGTCTTTTTCAATTCTTATGTACTTTCTAAGTTTATCTTGGACATAACTGACATCGTTCCGTGCCTCGGATAGCAAGTTGAGCCGTTGGTCCCGGCTGTCATACATGGATCTTTGACAGTCGTTACGGGTCGTCAGAAGCCCGAAAATCTGACAACCAGTCATACCAAGGGGTATAGTATTACCCAGTTACTGGGTTGTGGAGGTCAGATAGGCAGTCGCTCCATGTAAAATACTGGTATTTAGCTGTAGATAAAGAAATATCCACTTTTTATTAGCACAGTATTAAAAGAACTGCTTCACCATGGATATTTACAGACTGACACGAATGAATCCCTGTTGACATCCAATACATTCAATGGAATCAATCACTTTGAGCCGTTTTCCTCAATTGCCAATACGTTCGCACATCCATGCAGCTAATACCCTTCGTTTGCTCCCAATTTCAAAGAAGCCTCCTCCAACTATTCACAGAATACTTTATGTTTAACTTACAGTACCACAAGACTCAAAGTTGAATGACTTTATCCCTTCTGCAAGCAAACCGAATGAGATTTACATGGGACAAAGCGCGGTAGGAGATACGGAGGGATCCCTTTCTGATATGCTGCCAAATTATAATAAACTCTAAGGTATTAGGTAAGTATTGGCTATTAAATAAGGTTCTTATGTAAATAATTTGTTAGTTTTTTCTGAATAGGGGAGCTGACATTTTCTGTGGCTGGGAACTGTCGGAAAGGGTCATCTAGTAACTACTATGGCTAAAATTATTACAAAGAAAAAATATTTTTTTTTTGTTTGTAATAGCATAACATAACATCACGCCTGTAATCCCCGAAGGATTAGGCAGAGGTGTACCCATTAGTACACCCACATTTCGCCAGTTATGTTTTTAGTCCCATGTAATAGGGGGCGAGCCTATTCCCATCAACCGGGCACAAATCCAGACTCCGAGGCTGCTACTGAGAAACTGGACAATTCAAAATCGCCTGTAAATGGTTTAATTGAAATAAATGTTCGGCTTTTTGGCTTTGACTTTGTGGCTCGAGCGTTTTGGATAGAAAAGGGTTGTACCCAGTTGATTGGTTCCGGGGTAGATTAGGATGTTGGAAAGTTGAAAAAGTAGTTTCGAACTACTTTTAATTGGAAAATGCCCTTATTCAAGGGCTGTAAAAGTATATAGCATATAAATAGACTAAAGAAGATATAAATTAATATTTTAAATCTTGGCAAATAAACTTGTAATAAGTTAAACAACTTTAATTACTCAAAGCCGAAGTAATGAGACACAATTCATTATTGATTTAGCGGTACACACATACATACCCTTACATAATATTACATAATAGAAAGAGACAAAGAGAGAAAGAGGGAAGGTCGCCTGGTAGCTGCATAACGCTTTTTCCTTACGAAATTATTTCTTTCAGTTAACTCCTACTGAGAGTAGTTATATTAAGGAATTTTAGTCCAAAAAATAAAACACAAGTATCGAATTCCTGGATATGAGAAATATGCACATTGGTTTATTCAAATTTATTCAGCTCGATCGCTTCCATTTTGTTTTACAATCAAAGTCAAAGTCAAAACATTTATTTCAATTAGACCATTCACAGGCACTTTTGAATTGTTAAGGAGTCGGTCAGTTAGTCCGAAAAATGAAGCTAGTTGCTCATTCCATAACGGAGGTAGGCCTCTATGGAGAAGAACGAGCAAGAAACTCCACGGCACTCTTTTTAAATTAGCTTTTTACAAAATGCTGGTTACAATATTCTTGTTGAGTCTATATGTGAAAACAATGAAGATAAATATAAAACAGTTGTAAAAAATACTAAAAATAAAGATGTAAACCATAGCAGTTAAGAGATGACCAATCCCAACTGACAGCACTCGTTCACGAGCATGACGCAGAATCAAAAATATCTACCGGAAAGATAAATTCATTTATTTGACATTCTATATTCATTTTACACACTAAAAATAAATGTAACTCAATATAATAATAATCTGAAAACACAATCTATAGGTTAATAATAATAAAACTGAAAAGGTATTTGTTTGTTCGGTTTTGTTTAAAAGTCGGATTGGAAAAAATCTTTTTGTATATGATAGCCAGACTCGTGAGGAATAGTATAGGCTATATAACATCACATAACCAAAGACGTAACTTAACGCGGGTGTAAAAAAAAACCCGGTTGATAAGCCGCGTAATCCTGAAAAATATATTCTCTAAATCAATATTGCAGTACAGTGTCCGGCTATCGAATATTTTATTAACACTGAATGCAACCTGTCCGGTGAACTGACGAGGCATTATATGGAGTTCGCAAAATGTTAAAAAAAATATCATGTCGAATTCGGAATTCAGTTTTGTCGATAGGTGAATCTAACATTTTGGCGCCTCAGTTTTTTTTTGTTTTCGTTTTGTACCTATTGGATGGATGAATGAAATTTAAAGTACTCGTAAAAACCAGTTCAACAGATTTTACCTAAACACATTTACGAGAGAGATTTTGTTTTTACTCATGACGTTGTTGTGGTGTTTAGTTTTAGGATCTAAATCAATCCAAATTCTAAAACAAATTAATAAAATTGTAGTAAGTCTGTTTTTAATATAAAAATAACAGCTTTTTACGAAATGCAAAATATCAAATCAGAAGGTAGTTATAACAAAAGAAACTTGGGATCGGCTTTTTAACTAATTGAAATTATTAAAGACTGCCTCATTGGTCTATTGGTCGCAAAGCGCGACTGCTGAGCATTTGATCTTGAGTTCCATTCCCAGGTCGAGCACAGTGTTATTGGGATTTTCCATCAAAAATTTCTCAGTAGCAGCCTCGGAGTCTGGATTTGTGCCCGGTTCATGGGAATAGGGTCGCCCCCTATTACACGAGACTAAAACATAACTAGTACAATGAGGGTATACTAATTGGTACACCTTTGCCTAACCCTTCCAAGATTACAGGCGTGATGTTATGTGTAAATATTATACTTCAACCATTAGTTCGAGGTAGCAGAGCAAAAGAGTCTATAGAAAGGACTTGTGGAAAGCCTTTACTCAGCACTGGTCAGTAAAGGCTATAAAATAAGAAAAAGCCATTATTTCTGCCACTGCTAAAACATAATGCCATCCACATAATACAATTCTTATTACATAGGGATGTGAAATCTGTCACCCGATATAAATAACAAGCTTCTACCAAATATAGGTAGAATGTGTAAATCTTATTTACCGTTTATTCGGTTCCAATTTCTTCAATTTCATTGATGAAAATGTTTTCTAAAATTGAATTATTCTTTTTTAACGTACGTCGTTACGTGTTGGCGTATTTTGTAGGTCAGAGTGCGAGTCGCATTTTATTACGTTACACACCTAGCCTATCTATGTGTGTGTATATTTAGTTAAAAATTCTGTTGCTGTGATTTGTGGAAACGATATGTCATTTAAACACGCGTTTTTCTCTTCATGTCATGAATCCATTTCACATTTTTCTGCTAATTAAATTATTAATTAGGCCATCATACACGACTGCAACCGAGCATTTAAAAATGTTGGTTTACCAGAAACTACGTACATAACATCACGCCTGTAATTCCCGATGGGTTAGGCAGAGGTGTACCCATTAGTACACCCACATTTCGCCAGTTATGTTAAAGTCCCATGTAATAGCCTATTGCCATCAACCGGGCACAAATCCAGACTACGAGGCTGCTACTGAGAAATTCCTGATGAAAAAACCCAATAACACTTTGCTTACCAGAAACTGTTTCCATTTATACAAGTTAACTAGATTCTCCTTGCGACTTCGCACGTGTGGTTTTCTTCGCACGTCTTAAATTACTTTTATTATTACGTTTTTAGTTACTGCTCCGCTCCCGAGGGTCGTAGCGTGATGTTAAATAGCATAAACCATTCCTTATGAATCTGGCTATCACATACGAAAATAGTTTTCCAATCCGACTAGTAGTTCCAAAGATTAGTGTGTTTAAGGAAACAAACAAAAAAAAATCTTTAGCTTAATATATTAGTATAATTATATTATGTAGATTTCGAGTAAGGTTTTGAGTATCAAAATCATGGGATACCATCGAAATATCATTTGAATTCAGGTAACACACTTATGTACAAAGACGGACACGAACACACAGAAACGCTTAGTCAGTTCAAACATTGTACAATTGAGGAAGTTAATAAACTTATCGATAGTCTGGATGCTGATACTAGCACAGGTGTGGACGGAATTAGCACAAAAGCATTAAAATGTATCAAGAATGTTATAATTACACCCTTAGTAAGCTGTATTAATAAATGTCTGGACCATGGTACATTTCCTGATAGCCTGAAGTTGGCGAAAGTTTCCCCTATCTACAAGTCGGGTATAAAAACGGACCCAAGCAATTATAGGCCAATTTCTGTACTTCCGGTGATATCTAAAATCTATGAAAAAATTATATACAACCGCTTAATTGAATACTTAAATGAGAAAAGCTTCCTAATAGACCAACAATATGGTTTCAGATCAAAATCAAACACCTTGTCAGCAACCATTGACCTAGTAACGAATATAAAAACAAATATAGATAAAACAAATATAGGCTTAGGCATTTTTATTGATTTGAAAAAGGCGTTTGATACTGTTTCTCATGAAAAACTATTACAAAAACTAAGTAACTTGGGTATCACTGGAACAGCCTACAAATTATTCGAATCCTATTTATCGAACAGATCCCAAATTGTTAAAATTGGTAACTACAAGAGTATTCCTCAAAAAATTGCATGCGGAGTTCCTCAAGGATCTATTCTTGGACCACCATTATTCTTAATTTATGTAAACAACATCAATCAGATAGGGCTAACGGGATATCTAACACTCTATGCAGATGACACTAGTCTATTCTACTTCGGTCAATCCATACACGATATCATTAATGAGGCGCAAAACGATTTAAATGTAATAAATGAGTGGTTTCTACACAACTTACTTACTATTAATACTTCTAAAACATCCTACATGATATTTGCACCAAAAAACAAAAATATTCCACCTCATGCTCCTTTAATTATCAATAACCTAACTATCAAACAGTCCAGTACAGAAAAGTATCTCGGTCTATTATTAGATGATAAACTGTCCTGGATACCCCATATTGAGCATGTAAGAGCCAAGCTAGTGTCTCTTTCTGGAGCACTTCGCAGAATGGGAAACTGCTTACCACCTAAAATAAAACGCACTATCTACAATTCCTTGGTAAAACCCAATCTAGAATATCTGATTGAGATCTGGGGGTCAGCATCCAAGACTAACCTCAATTACATACAGAGATCCCAAAACAAAATTATAAAACGGTTATATTGTTATGACTTCCTAACACCTACGAAACAGCTATATGAAAGAACTGAACTCTTCAATCTCCATCAACTATACAATTACAATACTTGCATATTAGTAAAAAAGATTTTGGAAAACACTACACTAACCAACATTAAACTTACAAAAAAGACTTACACACATAATCTAAGAAATAGAAACGAAGTTGTTCTGCGATTTCCTAGAACAGTAAAATATGGAAAAAAGAACTTTCTATATGAAGGGGTCCAATTGTATAATAAAATGCCAAATGAAATTAAAGAGTGCAAAAATATGAATATTTACAAACGAAAACTGAAGGACTACATAATGAAAAAAATAGTTTCTACCTAAATATCATAACAACACAATAATAAAAATAATACTTCATAAAAGAAAACAAAAAAAATATATATATATATATAACAAATACAAATAAATTAAAATAATAATAAGTATAATAAACAAAATAAAACACAAACACACGTGAATAATACAAATTAACACATAACATAACATCACGCCTGTAATCCCCGAAGGGTTAGGCAGAGGTGTATCCATTACTACACCCACATTTCGCCAGTTATGTTTTTAGTCCCATGTAATAGGGGGCGAGCCTATTGCCATCAACCGGGCACAAATCCAGACTCCGAAGCTGCTACTGAGAAATTCCTGATGGAAAAACCCAATAACACTTTGCCCGACCTGGGAATCGAACCCAAGACCTCATGCACAGCAGTCGCGTTTGCGACCACTAGACCAATGAGGCAGTAATACAAATTAAGAACACATGAAAACACACACAATAATCAAAATTATAAAATCAAGATTGTAAAATCAAGATATCCCCGGGCTCCGAGACTACACTTGTCGCACACAAACAATCACGTACAGGCATTTTGCTAGCACACAGAAGCGTATTCAATTCACACATTTGTACACTTATTAATCGTTGTTTGTGTTCCTCACAAAGTGAAGTACCAATACTTATGAGGGTACCTTGGTGTCAAATTGGCCAGCTATATAACTTGTTTTATATAACTACCTACACGTTTACACTTTTACCTTGCAATGTTGTTAATGTTATAGTTTTAGTTATTACATATGTCTGCATGCTTCGTCATTAGACGACGATTATTTATATTAAATGATAAAACTCATTTAAGTGAACTGTATCATGTTCTTATGAGAAATAAAGTATCTTTAAACCTAAATCAAAATGTGTCCTCATAAATTCGTAGTGACTTTGCGTTTCTCAAATTGTGAGAGTAATTTAGTCTCCCCAAATGTGAATGGAGCCAAGTGCTTTGGGTTTTTTATTACAACCGTACCTGTATTGTAGACCTAAATAATTCTAGAACCAAATACCTTTTAGGTACCTAGAAAGCTTTCAGGTTCAAAAGCTACCAACGAAATCAATTACAAAAACTCGGCAAACAAAAATCAAGTCTTTGGAATCTTGTTTTAGATTTATTTTGCAAAACCTGTTCAAACTAAAGAAAACACATCAAAATAAACCTCGCTCGGCATAATAACAAACTTCAAGTCGCGTCTGCTAAGAAAATAAAGTTTACCGAGCGCACGGCAACAGCCGAGTTTTCATTGAATTTACACACGATATTGTTATTTTGTTGTTGTTACTATTTTTAAGATTTACGTACGTATAGCGAGCGTGGGGATGTAAACGATTTTGTCTATTTAATTTTCTCGTCTCTTACGACCAAAAAATGCTTCAGTTACCTACTTTTCATCTAGTCATTTCAAAAGCTTTTTTCTACCTTCAGGGCGTATCTTTGACAAGATAAAAAATGAATTTACGGGTATTATGGTTAATATGGTTGTTGCAGTAACTGATTGATGGACTGCACGAAATGCAATAAATATTTGTATGTTTTTCAGATAGTGGTTTCAGGTCTTGTTTGTGTATGTCGGTTATAATAGTAAACGCACCCACGATACGGGAGACATTTTTAGTGTGGGGCAACACTTAAAAAAAAAAACCTACGTATTTTTTAATAATCATCACTTTAAGGACAAAAGGACCAAAAAATACATTTTTCAAATTACGTCAGTAATATTCTACAGAAAATTAATTACAAATTGTGTCAAGGACAAATAATATATTAACATAAAACGTGATCACAACTGGAATTATTATTACGTAACATATTACCTGTGTCGCGTGCTATCCAGTAATCGAAGGCTTTGCTTGAACGCCTGGATGCACGAGAACTAATCATTAGCACGAGCGACACACTTACGTGATGTTTAGTACATCATACATTATGTAAATTGCACCTACCTGCGTACGCTTTTTAATAAGAAACACATTTTCATCAAAAATGTTTTTGTTTATATAAGCACCAACTAGTAATTTTGATCACGCGCAAAATAATCCATACTAATAACAATACAGTTTTTTTTTTCCCTCACTAACTTTTGCCAATGACTTCGCCCACGTAGGAGTCAAATATGAGTAAAATATAATAGTAGTAACCCAGAGGTTACCTCGAACAAACAAGAAAAACAAGCTTTACCTATTTATAATATGGTAAAGATTTCGATAATTTTAGTGTACATTTTACAACCTCCCATTATAGAGATTTTTTTGCCATTAAAATAGAAAAAAAAAAGCCAACGCACAACCTCGTCGGGTAATAAACTCACGAAAAACTTTCTATTTAAGACCAATAAATTAGCATCAATCTTCCCACAAAAGTCATAATAAAAATCCAGTAAAAAAAACTTGAATATCTCCATAAAAATATCCCCATCAACATTTTCAAAGACGTCTTAAACAAAAACAAGAGAACACCAACAATATTCCGTTTGCTATCCACGATCGTGACCAGTCGCACGTATAAAATAGGGTTGTAAAGGAGGCCTTCATAGCGGAGGCGGAGGCGATAGCGGAGGTTAACAAAGACGGAGGCGGAACTAGAAGTGTAACTGGAAAAGAATATTAAATCGTTATGAAAATTGAAAGTCAAAAAATCTTCATTTAAAATAGACGCATAGTACACTATCTTATCTTAACAAACATTACTGGAAATCGAAATTACGAAGAGGCAAATTATATTTCACGTCGATAAGTGCGAAGGATGGCAGCAAAGACTTGACCATTTTGATCGCAATACAGCTAAACGATCTCCTCACGCGTTGGATGTTAACGTAAATAAACCTCGGTTACAATTTCGCAAAAATATTACAGATGCAGAAGTTCCGCAATTATGGAGACGGAGTCGAGGTTCCGTTACGACCCTAGTAAAAATAATACTTCGAAGGAATTTCATAGCGATATCGTCATCGTTTGTAACAGATAGATATCGGATTTGTGACAGGCAAACGATTCCTGTTTTATATCGAAAGTTTTTTTGTCTTTTGAATTTTTTGTCGATGCTATCCTGTCCCGTTAATTCTTGGCTCCGCGCGATTTTGTTTGGATCGGACTCAAAGCTGTCTGATTTTTGTATTTTACTGACGATTAGTTCAAACCTGCTGCTTTGTTGCGTGAATGACGGTTTTAGGTTTTTTTTTTTAAATGATGACCGTCAGATTAGTCGGAACAAACATACAGAGACAAAACATTATTTTTTCGTGTGTTTGTACCGTGTAAAAATTCATATGTATATAGTAAAAAAATGCTGTTATTTTGACATTACAAATAGTCACTTGTATAACATTTATTTTGACATAAAAGCCCTGAAAAATAAATCAAAATAAAAAGATTTTTTTTTGTCAATTAAGAGTAGAATATATTCGAGTTTATTTTCATGAAATGTAGATGTTTCAATTAGATGTAGACAGTATATAAATAATTCTTGAACGTTTCTACCAATAAAGAGTATACATATTTTATTTCATAATAGCGACGTCAGGTATTGCCTTAAATAAAAACCTTTTATTTTTATTATCAAACAAAATATATTTTTGACAAAAAAGCGTAGTACGTCGTGATTGCTCAGTGGTTTACGTAAGGTCTCAATACATAAGGTTGCGAGTTCAACACCCGGCAAGTACCAATATGACTTTTCCTTAATTTATCTTGAACATCACTGACATCGGTGAAAAAAACAATGTGAGGAAATCTGAACTTATAATGAATATAAGTCTGAAATCTCCAATACGCCTTGAGCAAGCATGGTGGTCGCAGATCATGCTTTCTCTGTATGAGAAGAGGCATTGTATTGTGACATTATGGCCTAGTATTATTTATTAAAGAAAAGCTAAAGCAAGAAAAATGTCTAGATATATTTAATAAAATTAAATTGATAAAACTTTTTCTCCTAAGTACTTACTTTACTTGACTTTTGACCAAATCGGTATTATTATTCCAAAAATTTGTCCTCAAGAACAGTCTAAAGATACAAAATTATATTTACAGAATCGACCAAATTTCGAATTCCAATTTGGTTGAAACAGAGTCGAATTACGCGCCTCGTTGGGTTACGAAGGTCAGTAACTAGCAAAATGATCGTTTAAAGAGATTTCTCTTCGAAACAAAAGGAACAGATGACGAAGTAGATTTTTTGGCATAGAACAAAGAAACACTGAAATAAATGCTTTTTAAAATAAGTACACGCTTGGCGTGAAATGTTGTAAAGATTTCGCCATCTTGATGTAATGTGTCGTCTTGATAAAGATATGATTGAAATATGAGTTTATTAAATGATAACAATGTGAAATACTCTTTCAGGAAAACGTTAGGTAGGTACATCACAAATGTATTTTGCAAAAGTTTAATCAGATTAAATGTATATTGAATCAAATTATCTACCTTATCTTTTTGGAATACCTTAAACATTACTTAGAAACGTCTTTTGCTCTGCAAGGGGATTGTAATGGGCTGGTATTATAAAATTATTTATTAGAGTTATAGTTCTGCTTTTTTATTAGTGTTACGTTCTTTCTGGATATGTTGTCTTATGATTGGCGACTGTTTAAACCCGAGTCTATTGAGAACGAAAGTAAAAAGAGTACAAAGAAGTACATAAGTGTTCAGTTCATCGCTAACGATAAGTTGAGTAATCAAACATATCGAATAACAGCCAATTTCGTCCAAAATAATTATTAAACTTTATAATTATTTTTTTATTTACTGCCTCGTTGGTCTAGTGGTCGCAAGCGCGACTGCTGTGCATGAGGTCTTGGGTTCGATTCCCAGGTCGGGCAAAGTGTTATTGGGTTTTTCCATCAGGAATTTCTCAGTAGCAGCCTTGGAGTCTGGATTTGTGCCCGGTTGATGGCAATAGGCTCGCCCCCTTTTACATGGGACTAAAAACATAACTGGCGAAATGTGGGCGTACTAATGGGTACACCTCTGCCTAACCCTTCGGGGATTACGGGCGTGATGTTATGTAATTATTAATTTTGTCAACAAAATGGTTTTCTCCAAGGTAAATTTAAAAAGGTTACTTTATCATGTTTATGTACCAAGAAGTTAAAAAAAAAACAGTAAAAGAAATATATTCAAAATAAACTTTTAAAATATCTGTTCCGCTGCTACAAACTCAATAGATATGGCTAAAAACATGTTCAGTAAAAGTAAACCTGTTCAGAATATTTGGGTCTTGTCACTGCGTTAAAACAAATAAATTAAATTGTAACCCGGCGCTCTACAAACTAATAAACAACAACCTGGCACCATCCTCTCAGCTCGGAGCCAACATTCAGATAAAATATCTTAAACGTGACGTGATAAATCGAGGGTAACAGAGACAAAGCGACTAACTGAAACGGATGGGGATCTAGAACGACGTATCAAAGCTGGACAGACAGAAGTGTTGATAAAAATGTTTAATTTTATGTTGGAACTAAAATATAATAAATAAATCTGAAATCGCCAATCCGCTTTGAGCAGGCGTGGTGTTCCAGGTCGGGCTATGTGTTATTGGGTTTTTTTATTAGGAACTTATCAATAGCAGCTTAGAGTTTGGAAGTTAGAGATGTGACAACCCCGTGCTTCGCGAAGCCGTTGATCCGGTACTTGATATCTCTCCGATTCTATCGGTTTGCCGTACCAACGGACTATGAGAGAAAATGAGGAAGTTTACCTGTGGACTTGCGAACTATCTGCTATTTACTCGGCTATTCTCTAGAGGGATGAACCACTGAGACCGAAATTCGGTCAGGAAAATATTTTATACAACACCAGCTCAATCTACGACAAGGAAAGAAAACACGACATAGATTAAGGAGCCCAGATGTAGCGAAATGGGTCAACAACACATTTCGCCTAATGCGTCTCGAAGGACCACGTTGCAAATTGCCGTCGATCTCGGCTTCCGTCCTGAAGGGATTCACTTTTGATTGCCAACTGAACCCTAATTACCGCTTTTTCTGGTCCTTTCACTTCTTATTATGGCAGCGCTATTTTTTCACTCGTTTTCGCAACATTAATTTCTATGTGGTATTTTAGTATTACTGTTTTGATGACCTCTGCTTAAATGCCAATTATTGTTATTTTCTGTTATCTCTCTTGTCATTATGACTCTCATCATGGCAGATAATAATGTCAGTCGTTTGGCTTATTATTGCCTATTATTATTGAAAGCTCTTTGCAAGAAAGAGCGAGCATGTTAAAAAAAAATCTGTATCATCAAAGATTACAGCACTTAACATCTTTGATAAACTTGAATAAGTTTTGTAAAAAGATTTTTTAAAACACATAACACAACATCACGCCTGTGATCCCCGAAGGGTTAGGCAGAGATGTATCCATAAGTACACCCACATTTCGCAGCAACACAACATTGATAGAAAGCTACTATAAGAGCTAAATTACATTACTTGCAAAACTACCTACCTACTTCTGAACAACCTTGACTATTACGGAACGGAAACATGAGTAAATACACTAGTGAATAAAGCAGTTTATTATAGTTCTATCTCGTCTATCACTAGTTCATTTCGCGTGGGACTTATCTCTGAATAGGTTTTGATGAATGAAGTGTCAAACTATTTGTCACATCCTATCCTGTATATAGTGTATTTAGTTCCGACAAAACTGCTGTGGTTTTTATTATTGTGTGTTAAATGTTATATCGTGTGGAGAAAACGTTAACACATTTTTACCTTAAAAGCTTTTCAATTTAGGAGAAAGTGAATGTGTGAATACAAAAAAAATATATATTTTAAATGAATTGGATTTACTTTTTAAACATAACATAACATCACGCTCGTAATCTCCGAGGGGTTAGGCAGAGGTGTACCTATTATTAGTACACCCACATTCTGTCAGTTATGTTTAAGTCCTATGTAATAAGGGGCGAGCCTATTGCCATTAACCGAGCACAAATCCAAACTCCGAGGATTCTACTGAGAAATTCCTAATGGAATAACCCAATAAAACTTTGCCCGACCTGCAAATCAAACCCAAGACCTCATGCTCTGCAGTCACGATTTGTGACCACTAGACCAACGAGGCAGTCATCAATATCTAATAATGAATTTATTATGTTATGGGAATGTTACAAAAATAAAATCTGAATAACTGATTTGTTTTATGATAATTATGTTTCATTGAATATTGTTTTATTTATTTTTAAACCAGCATCAACTACCTAGTACTTATACTAAATTGAAATCTAAATAAACACATTTCCTTCTACTTCCATTCTTAACTTCGCACGAAAATTCTTTTCCTTTCAATTCATTTTAACAACTTGAAGAGAAGTTACTTTCCACCAATTGATTTTTACGACGAATTTGAACCAACAATATTGTATTTCTCGCCATTCCAATCAAACCAACAGAAATAAAATTGTACCTAACAGTAACAAACATTTTCAATAAAATCAAATTATTCCGACCTAAAAAAAATCTCTTGAATAAAATACATAAAATTCCACGCGCTTTAACCTTTGAAAAGCGTAAGGGGTAACACGAAACTATTGTATTTTTCAGCATACAACATTATTGAACGGTCACTGTTTTGTCTGTATTACCTTCTTTGCATATAAATGTATATCTTACCCTCGAGAATCGGATCGTATTTCGATTTGAAGAGCTAGGTTTGGCTAGAAGTGAATATGTGTGAATAGTGGAGCGCTGTGCAAAGGTCATGTCGTACAGATAAGACAGATGTTGGCAACCTTCGGAGACATTGATTCCCTCACACTTTTGTTATGCCCACGCGACTGGGGAATACATTTTAACCTTTTGTATGAAAAGAAAATTGTTGGGATCTTGAAATAAATTCAAAGAAGTTACCATATGATTACGTGCTTAGATTGCTTTGCCAGTTCAGGGAGCAGTTTTCTTTGATATTAGAAAACGAGATACCAAAGTTATTTTTCTTACGCTTCGTTGAACGAAGAGAAAAACGTCTCTCGGCCCACTCACCTTTACAGTTGAAAAAGTTTTAATTGGGCCTCATCATTTTGTTACAATTTTTTTTAAACATGAACCTTTTCTATTTGACCACTATGAACAATATTGAGATAATATTATATTTTAAGAGTGAGGTCTCATTTTACCACCTTTCGAGTTTCACTAAGTACTAGCTTTTACCCGCGACTTCGTCTGAGAATTTTAAAATTAAGACAAAGTTTAAAATATCCCACGGAAACAAAAAGCGAAATGAATGTGTGAAGCTAGATCTATATCTGTATGTGTGCCAATTTCAGCGAATCCCATTTAGCCGATTGAGCGTGAAAGAGCCACAAATCCATCCATTCATTTATATTCACAATAACATAACATAACACCACGCCTGTAATCCCCGAAGGGTTAGGCAGAGATGTACCCATTAGTACACCCACATTTCGCCAATTATGTTTTTAGCAACCGGGCACAAATCCAGACTTCGAGGCTGCTACTGAGAAATTCCTGATGGAAAAACCCAATCACACTTTGCCCGACCTGGGAATCGAACCCAAGACCTCATGCACAGCAGTCGCGCTTGCGACCACTAGACCAACGAGGTAGTCACAATTTTTTGCATTTTTTTTGCATTTTGTTAGTAGTATGATATTATAATTATTATATATACATAAAATATAGAATGATTGACCAGAATAAATAAATTAAAAAAAAACGGCCATATTAATACACACTGTAAAAATTTCAACTCTCCACCTATTACAGTTCATGAGATACAAACCGCTGACAGATAGATAGACGAACAGAGGAAGCTTAGTAACACGGAACCCAAGAAATAGAACTGAATAATGTATAAAATTATCTGCTAAATAAATTAATCGGAAGCTTATTGGAAGCTAATGAAACGGCCTCTTTCATATAATATAATGCCTACTAATACATATTAACGTGAATCAAATAAGATTCTACTCTCATTTACATCCGAGAACAAAGATAAGTTAATTACTATGCGACCCTCATTGAGTATAACAAAAAAGAACGTTAATCTAAATTGCTGATAGCTTCTATTATTTTTACATTCGAAGTTTAAAAATGGAAAAGTAGCTTAAGAATAAAAAATGTCATTCGTGCGGATAAATATTCATTATGCCATCCAGTCTATCGAAAGCAGCGGTTCGATGAGCTCACGGACTTGTTCCAGGCTCCACTATTCAACTGAATGGTAATCAGTTTTTAATTTTGATGAAAAACATAGATTTGACTATGCCAGTTCTAGGTTAGTATTTGTGCCTGGTTGAAAGCAATAGGCTCGCCCCCTTTTACATTGGACTTAAACATAACTAGTGAATGTGGGTGTACTAATGGGTAGACCTCTGCCTAACCCTTCAAGGATTACAGGTGTGATGTTGTTATGTTATGCTGCGTGAGTTAGACCACAAAAAAAATATATATTATCCCATGGAAAACATTTTTCTCGGGATAAAACCTAGCCTAAGTGCTATTTCAGACTATATCTATCTTCTTGCCTCAATTTTATCCATTCAGCCTTTCTGGCGTAATTGAGTAACAAACCAACACACGTTAAAAGTTGTACCTAATTTATTAACTATCTAGCTTCTGTCCGTGATTTCGTCCGTATCAAAATTGATATATTATCCCACGGAAATCATACATACATTAAATTTTTCCGGGATAATAAATAGCCTATGTGCTATTACAGGCTATAAACTATATCTGTGCCAAACATCCAGATCCGTTCAGCCGTTCTGGCGTGATTATGTAACAAATATCCATACATCCAAATTTTCGCGTTTATAATATAATAATATGTAGCAATTATTATTGATAATCTAGTTTAAAAGTTTTAAATAAACTGTTGCTTGTTTATTATAAGAGAAAAACAAACTTTATATGTTCTCATTATGATCCATTTTCCTTTGAAGTAAAGGTCAGAGTTGTTTAATAATTTAATAGGCTTTTAACAAATATTTTGGTGGTCGTAGAGTATTGTGCCGTGTTGAGATTGTTTTGTGAAAGGTTGTTCAACTATTTTAAACTTTTATGACTTGTTAGAAGGTAGGTAATTCCTTGATCTTAAAGACCGTTCGTACTATCTTAGTCTGTATCTGTCAAAAATAATTATATTTTACCTACATTTTTTCGATTTCGATTCCCACCCAGGACAAATCTTTGTGTGATGAGCACGATGATTTGTTCTGTGTCTGGGTGTCATTTATCTATGATATGTATGTATTTAGAAATATATCAGTTGTCTGGTTACCATAGTACAGGCTCTGCCTAGTTTGGGATCAGATGGCGATGTGTTGGTTGTCCTAAGATATTATTATATTATTATTATTATCCTAGACGAATTTTTGACGTTGATTGTTCAAATGAGTCTTTTTATGGTTCCGTACCCAAAGGGTAAAGCGGAACCCTATTACTAAGACTCCGCTGTCCGTCTATCTGTCTGTTTGTCCTTCTATCACCAGGCTGTATCTCATGAACCGTGATAGTTACACAATTCAAATTTTCACAGATGATGTATTTCATTTGCTGCTATAATAACTCCAATAGAACAAACATAATATTTTTGCTCGTTTTTGTTTGATATTGATAACGGCTACAGGAAGACGATCAAAATACTCACAGAAATTGAGTTATATATTCACTTTAAAAATAAATAATTAAGCTAAAATTAAACTGTTATAGTATTGCGAAGAGCGTGAGCAGTGCCACCTATAGGGCATGTTAGTTAATTAGCGGTCAATGTCGCACCGGTAACATTGTAATGTCGTTGTCTTGATTTCTTTATGATTAAAAGTGTTTATCGTTACAATATACGTTTGATTTACCCATAGCCCTTCAGGTTATGGGCCCAGGGAATACCAGTGAGTGAAATAAAAACTGATTAGTGAACAATTGCAGTGATTTGAACCAAAACAGTTCGTCGTAATTAAAGTAATAAACGCGACTAAGCACGTTAAGGTTTAGCGGAGGTGATTAGTGAAACGCGGACTCTCAAGTTACGTTCGCCGTTTGTTTACTACATATTTGTTACGAAGATTTTTATGCACTGTTATTGTTTTTGGAGTTGAAAAAACTTCGATATGGGTACATCTATTAAGATTGACCGACTTACTGGTGATAATTATGATACATGGAAGATACATATGCGAGCAATTTTGATTAAAAACGATCTATGGGAATATGTATCGGGAGCACTACCAAAACCACAGTTAAGTGATACGAAATATGCCGATTGGATAAAAATGGATAGAAAAGCCGAGTCCGACATATTGTTAGCGGTGAGTCCAAGTGAGTTAGCTGCATTGGATGGTTTGGAAAGTTCTAAAGCAATTTGGAATAAGCTGAAATCTATGTATCAGTCGAGCGGCCCTGCCAGAAAAGCGTCGTTATTGAAAAAGCTTGTACTGACTCGTATGCAAGAAGATGATGATTTGAAGAAGCACATCGCGGATTTCTTTGACGCAGTTAAGAAACTGAAAGAAATCGGTTTGATCGTTATAGACGAACTATTAGCCATATTATTGTTGTATAGTTTGCCGGATTCATTTGCCATGTTTAGAACGGCAATGGAATCACGTGATGATTTGCCATCAACAGAAACGTTGAAGGTCAAGATTATCGAGGACTACGAAGCTCGTAAGTCCAAGGCGACTGACCAGGGAGCTATGTTCGTCAAACGTATCCATAAAAATAAAAATGCCTATCTGAAGAAGAATAATGACAATCACAGTCATAAAAATAATTTGGAATGTTATCGTTGTGGTCGTCGAGGGCATATGGCGAGAGAGTGCAGAACTAAGCATATCAACAAGCAAAAACAAAGCGCACAGAAGTTGGAAAATAGTGAAGACAACGAGCAAAAGACAACAATGTTATTGAGTACTGCCGAAGAGGTTATGTTAGGTGAGAAAGTAAATTCTATATGGTGCATTGACAGTGGATGCACAGGTCATATGTGCAATGAGAAGCAAATGATCGAGGATTTTAAGCGGATAGACTCCGAACTAAATTTAGCTAATAGTGACAGAACACAAATTTCTGGCACTGGTAAGGTTAAGATTTCAATAGATACGGGCAGTGAAGAACGCCAGATTGATTTAGAAAAAGTATTCTACGTATCCGATTTACGAACAAACTTATTGTCAGTGGCCAAGATGACAGATCGCGGGTTCGAGGTTCGCTTCAGGAAGACTGATGCGGTTGTAGTTGACAACAATAATAAAATTCATATGCGTGCAGACAGAGTTGGTAATCTATACCATGTTCGAATGAGTCAGAACTCTGTCAATAATGTTGAAGCTGCGAAAAATGCACTAGACATGTGGCACCAACGTCTCGGACATCTTAACGAACGCGACCTGAAAGCTATGGCGAAGAGTGGTTTAGTACACGGGCTAACATTTATGGATGACGAAAAGTTGTCTGCATGTGAGATCTGTATAAGTGAAAAACAGACTTGCACGCCTTTTCCAAAGAAAAGGGAAGAAGATCGTACTAGCGAATTACTAGAAATAGTGCATAGCGATGTTTGTGGCCCTATGAATCATCAGTCTTATGGTGGTAAAAAATATTTTGTTACGTTTATCGACGATAAATCTAGATGGTGCGAGGTCTACTTTATAACAAGTAAAAGTGATGTCCTAAGTGTATTTAAAACGTACAAAGCCTATGCAGAGAATTTAACTGGGAAGAAGATAAAGAATCTTCAGTCTGATAACGGACGAGAATACGTGAACAATGAGTTTGATGATTTCTTGAACAAAGCAGGAATCAGAAGAAGATTAACAGCACCATATACGCCTCAACAAAACGGGATTGCTGAGAGAAAGAATAGGACATTGGTCGAGATGGCACGATGTATGATGCGTCAAGCAGGAAGTCCCCCTGCATTTTGGGCAGAAGCGGTTAATACTGCTAATTATATAAGAAACCGGTGTCCAACTACAGCTCTAAATGGTCAAATACCGTTTACACTGTGGATAGGAAAGAAACCTACAGTAGTATATATGCACGTGTTTGGTTCGAAAGCTTATTATAAAGACAAAGGAAAACCGAAAGGAAAATTTGAGTCACGTTCGCAGTTAGGAATATTCGTGGGTTATGATGTTCAATCGAAAGCATATAGAATACATGATTCTACGACAAGAAAAATTATTGTGACCCGTGACGTGAAGTTTATGAATGAAACAGCATTTAGACATGAATATAAAGAAATATTTGATGTAGAAGAAGACACTGATGATAAACAAATGAGAATAGAATTTAATGTGCCTAATGCAAACAACGAAAATAAGGAAGTTAACCGGAGGATATTAAGAGCCAGTAGAGATGGAAGTAGATCAAGAAGATCACTTGAAAGAGTTAATTAGCGGTCAATGTCGCACCGGTAACATTGTAATGTCGTTGTCTTGATTTCTTTATGATTAAAAGTGTTTATCGTTACAATATACGTTTGATTTACCCATAGCCCTTCAGGTTATGGGCCCAGTAAAATAATAACAGATAAGAACATGCTTCAAACAGCGAAACGCTGGAACAAGGCACTTGATGAATGTGAGGATAGTGTGTGTTTATTAAAAAAATCTTTATATGGCTTGCGACAATCAGGATTGCAGTGGTATAAAAGGTTAGTGAAAATGTTGAATGATATCGGCTTTGAGGCATTGCCACAGGATCCTTGTGTGTTTTTTGCGCAAAAGGGTGTGCAAATGATGTTAATAGGTATATATGTTGATGATATGATTTTAGCGACTAATGATAGTGTATGGATGAATACTATAAAGGAACAATTAGGGAGTGCGTTTGAAATGAAAGACATGGGGAAAATTTCTACTTGTTTAGGAATTGAATTTAGCCGTGATGATGAAAGTAGAGTGTACTTAAGTCAAAAATCATATATAGACAAAGTACTAGAACGCTTTAGTATGAATGAGTGTAAGCCTGCTGTCACACCTATTGATGTGAATGTAAAATTAGAGAAACCTGAATGTGTTAGATATGATATAATGGAACAGTATCCGTATCAGAGTTTGATTGGTGCCTTGATGCATTTGGCCGTATCAACAAGACCAGATATCTCGTATGCTGTCAACTATTTAAGTCAATTCAATATAAGTTACGATATTGAACATTGGAAGGCTGCTAAACGTGTGTTGAGATATTTAAAAGGTACATCAGATTACGGACTAGTGTATGAAAGGACAGGTTTGCCTCTCTTTGGTGTGGTTGATGCAGATTGGGGTGGGAATGCGATAGATCGTAAATCGTATTCCGGTTTTGCATTTATTTTAGCGGGTGCCCCAATTAGCTGGGAAGCACGAAAGCAACGGACCGTTGCTTTATCATCCACCGAAGCCGAGTACATGGCTATTTCAGAAGCTACTAAAGAAGCCATGTATTTACGTGATGTTTTAAATAGCGTTGAGATTAAGTGTGAGTGTGTCATACTGTTCAACGACAACCAGGGTGCGATTAAACTTGCTCAAAGTAAGAACTACCATTCTCGAACGAAGCACATTGATGTACGGCACCACTTTATTCGCGATAAGTGCGAACAAGGTGTAATTGATCTTAGATATTTATGTACTGACCGAATGCCTGCTGATGTTTTGACCAAAGGTTTGAGTGGGACAAAGCATCATGAGTGTCTGCGTAATTTAGGTATGATGGGTGAATGTATTTAAATTTCAAAGATATGCTCACGACTTCGAGGGGAGGTGTTATAGTATTGCGAAGAGCGTGAGCAGTGCCACCTATAGGGCATGTTAGTTAATTAGCGGTCAATGTCGCACCGGTAACATTGTAATGTCGTTGTCTTGATTTCTTTATGATTAAAAGTGTTTATCGTTACAATATACGTTTGATTTACCCATAGCCCTTCATAAACACTGACTGCCTCCTTGGTCTAGTGGTCGCAAGCGCGACTGCTGGGCATGAGGTCTTGGGTTCGATTCCCAGGTCGGGCAAAGTGTTATTGGGTTTTTCCATCAGGAATTTCTCAGTAGCAGCCTCGGAGGCTGGATTTGTGCCCGGCTGATGGCAATAGGCTCGCCCCCTATTACATGGGACTAAAAACATAACTGGCGAAATGTGGGTGTACTAATGGGTACACCTCTGCAACCCTTCGGGGATTACAGGTGTGATATTATGTTATGTAAAATAAAACAAATACTTAAGGGGGGCTCCTATACAAAAAACATGTTTCTTTTTGCCGTTTTTTTAGAAAATGGTACGAAACCCTACGTGCGCGAGTCCGACCCGCACTTGTCTGGTTTTTTAAATACGGTACCACTAAGATTTTTTCCTGTATCGTGCACTGCCATCTAAGAAGAATACTACTAAAACTAGTAACACCATTGATGTCTCAAACACTACTAACACTGAGAAAGTTTCTTTGTTATCTCTTACAAGTTTTACCAAGAAGTAAACAACACAATTTACTACATACACTAGGTCTTAAGTATGTATTACACAATCAGTCAATCAGTTCGGTCTGGTCAGTCTTTTGAAATATTTTAGTCAATCAAACATTACATTTATGCGAATTAAACCGCGAACTGGTGAGTTTGTATGACGAGATGAATGAACGTATATGAGGCGAAAGCAGTATAAGGATCGTAGCAGGTGGCGTTCTGTGTTTTCGGCCTACCCCCAGGGGAAAAAGCGCATGCGTATGTATGTAAACATGGGATAATGGACTGAAAACCATAAAAGAAGTATTTGTAATCATCATTATGAACAACTCGACTCGACTCCACAGCTTTGTTGGTCTAGTAGAGCTCAAAATTTACAGAGGTTTGTTAAATTAGATATGTTGGAAAAGATTTCTGATTTAAGCTAAACTGCTTAACAATATTTTATAAATGTTGCATGCCTATGTCCAGGCAGAATGTACATAGCTCATTTCTATCTACTCCACCTGTATTGGTATTTTAACCTACATTAATTGCAAATAATTAATGATTGATTTTATTTTATTTGATTTGTAAAAAAATTAAATAATTGTTAAAATATTCTGTTTAATGTTTTAAGAATAGCTTTACATAATCAGTAGAAGTGAAAATATATAATAGGAAATACGTAATAAAGATAACTTTCTTATCAAAATATTAGCATATTTTGCGAAAGAAAAATTATTCTACTTTTGGCAGTCAAAAAATTTCAACGCTCATAATTATCTTCTTAATCTATTAGCACACCTTTCGGACTATTAGCTCACCTACAAACTTTCTAATTTTCATCCCATCAAACGTTAGCAATAAAGTTACAAAGGCCCATCTTATTCCAAGGCTTAATTATCAAACTTGTTTCAACCCAACAATTTTTTCCAACGCTTTACTCAAATGCAAATTAAAAAATTCTCACAAAGGCCAACGAACAAAAACCGCCGAAACCGCTAAACAAGAAAAAAAGGAAACACAAGAGAAAGTGAAGAAAATGGAAAATTTATTCATCGTCAGCACTTGGATTGGTGTCGCAAAGAAAATGGCGGTACAAGCCATTGAGCAAAACGTAGAATTAAAACTTAATGGGTTGTGTTAAGACGGAGATGGGAAAAAATAGGAAAGTTTCATTAAAGGGAATTAGGCTATTTACTTAACATAACATAACATCACGCCTGTAATCCCCGAAGGGTTAGGCAGAGGTGTACCCATCAGTACACCCACATTTCGCCAGTTATGTTTACGTCCCATGTAATAGGGGGCGAGCCTATTGCCATCAACCGGGCACAAATCCAGACTCCGAAGCTGCTACTGAGAAATTCCTGATGGAAAAACCCAATAACACTTTGCCCGACCTGGGAATCGAACCCAAGACCTCACGCTCAGCAGTCGCGCCCTGCGACCACTAGACCAACGAGGCAGTCAACTAGACCAACGAGGCAGTCAGGCTATTTACTTTGTTGGAGGAAATTGATTCTTTGGGGTTTGTAGTCGCAGTAATTGACGTAACATCATGACATCACTTGACATCCCTGATAATATGTACTGCACATAAAAATCATTTATTTGGATAAAATGTCGTAGGTTGACCGCCTCGTTGGTCTAGCTGAGCTAAGTATGAGTTCTAGAGTTCGATTCCCCAGTAAGGGTAAAGTCTTTTTGGGTTTTTCTATAAGGAATATCTCAGTAGCAGCCTTCAGAGTCTGTGCCTGGTTGATGTCAATATTCTCGCCCCATATTACGTAAGACTAACATAACTGGCAAATTGTGAGTGTACAATTAGGTACACTTCTACCTAACCCTTTAGCGATTACAGGCGTGACGTTATTTTATGTTTTAGGTACAGAGGTGGTACTATTAAGTGCAAAGACTTAGTTTGCCAGTTAGTGCGTGCATGTGTGTGTTAATAAACGAAACTGATTATAATATCATAATAAAAAATATATTTTTATACTAAGCAAATACCCACAACGGTACACAACGAAAACGGGACAAATTCCTAGAACTGGAACAAGTTTTTAATAAAAAATAGAAACACAGGTACTGAGAAAATCCAATCGGCTGAAAACATTTCTTAATAAAGAAATTCTTAGAATATGATATTTGCTTTGCTAGGTCTCACTACGCAGGTACAACTAAAACCGATTTCGCCTTACAAGCGAAAATAGATAAAATTGTAACCTTTTGTAATGAAAATGTTGGCTCCAATGCTGAAGTAGTAAAACTCGACATTGAAGCAAATGCAGTTACAATAGATGATAATCAAGTTCTCTGCGACAATGGATTTGTAAGTGAAACTGAAGCCTTATCTGAACTGTGACCGTTTGATACGGACATCTTTGTAGGAGGAAATCTTTTTGAGTCTGAGAGTGTATTTGGGCGTAATAGTACCTACGTAGAATATAAACTACTATAAAATGGCGCGCCCTCCATATTACTATTTCAATGTGTGTAGTCACATCCGTATGAAAGAGTTTGTATGGAGTTGTAAGTAATCGTCTTCAGTAGCAGGCCGGCAGATTCGTTTGTCAACTAATCATAAATAGCCGACCGCACAAGACAATGCACGTATCATGTTCATAGAGTATGTCAGTGCAACGCCATACTAGTAATAATGTATGATTAATGACGCCACTAGTTGAGCAACAAATCGGTAATTTGTTTTTATTTCGAGAGCCGTGTCATTACGCACACATGCGTTGTGAGTCTTTAAAATACTATCACAAACACTTTCAAACGTTTTGAATTGTGAAGGGGCGCAAAACTTTATTGTAATTTATCTCTGGAAAGGGATTTAAAATTATTACAAGCCAGAAAAGATGACGCTGTTAGAAATTTTGAAAAAAGAAAAGAAGTACTCGTTATATACGAGTAGTTTGACTTATAATTTATTGAGCATCATTCAAGTGATGAAATGAAATTTTAAATATGAAAAAAGAAACAGCTGTTTCACGCATTTTGATTGTATCGTAGTGCATTTCTGTAGGGAAAAAAAGTTTACTTCGACTAGACTGCCTCGAAAAAAAAAGCTTTTACTAGATAATAACTTGATACATGGCACCACGCCTGAATCCTAGAGTAAGTGAGTTAGGCAGAGGTGTACACCGACACTTTGTCAGCTATGTTTAACTCCCATGAATAGAAGGCGAGTCTATTGCCATCATCCGCCCAAACGTGCACAAATCTTAACTCGGACGCTGTTACTGAGAAATTCCTGATGGAAAAACTAATAACATTTTGTCCGAAATGGACATCGAACCCAAGACCTTGAGCTCAGCGGTCGTGCTTTGCAACCAGTAGACCAAATAGGCAATAATTATTTTAAAAATTGACTATCTACGTCTGCAAGTGCCCCAGCAGGGGTAAAGGCATCTTCCAAAGATGACCATGTATCATTTGGACCAAAATTAGGGAAAGTATATTCTGATACCTTGAAATCATCCGTTCAATAAAACCAAACAAAACACTGACTCACAAAAATAAATTTACACAAACTCACTAATAAAAACACCATTACATTATCCACTTCCTATCATTCGATAACTCATATCCCATCGAAGTAATCTACCTCATCGATCACGCGGATGTAAGTTCAATATTTATTGAATGTGCCTTCACATGGTAACCATTTGTCTGGCGTCATCCGTCTTTATTAATATACCATCACCAAAACCTATAGGAGTGCCTTTTTATTGGAGTTTAGCAGAGAAACTCGTTAGGGTATCGTTTTATAAAAAAGGTTTAAGTAGTTGACTGCCACTGGGTAAAAAATTGACCCGGATGACATCAAAAAGTATTTTATAATTAAAAAAAAAAATTGCGTAAGGTCCCGAGTTGCGACGCGGTATTTACACCTACAGCTCGCGAGTATGCAAATCTATCAAAACAAGAACCTATTTGTTGGAAAATGATTATTTGGACGTAGTTGCGCAAAAATAATTATGTAACAAAAACTCTGAAATTAAGTTTATTCCTTTTTTTTATCGGGAGAACAAACAGTTACATGCTTCAAAATGTAGGGAAATACTAAAGAGATACAAATACTAAAGAAATCCATAAAATGGACATCACTTAAAAAAAAAAGAAATTAATGATTCCTAAAATGGCAATCCAAAATACCTATACGTTTTGCATTTTTAACATTGACAAAAATCCCACTATTTATTTAAAATACCTGTCAATAGCGCAGTCATCCCAACACCAAAATGCAACCTTATAATTACTAGCTCAACGTACATTTCTAAACATCAATCAAACCGTTCTAAACCCTCAATCAATTACTATCAGAAGCCCAAATGTTATTCAACCCAACCTGTCTATCACCCCTTACACAGTAACTTTATCGTTCCATACAGCAACTAAGTTTCTGTCAACACATCCCGTATCGGCGTCAAACGCTACAGACATGTCGATCACAAACACACCCCGTCTCGGAAGCCCCGATATCATACAACCCATACAACTTATGTAACATAAAGCGGATTCGAGAACGAACCAAAGATTAAAGCGGTAGACGATGTAACCGATGGTTTTGTAAACAAATACAAAAGGATTTGAGCACACAAACGCTTTCATACATTCCAGTACAAATCTGGTGGGATTGGGACAAATATTTGATAGGAATGGCTGTCCGTGTTTGTGAAGTTTTGTGATGTTTGATTCAATATCTGGACCAGTAAAATTAGGTTTACCTTGTAGCAAATTGATATTCTATTTGATTGAATGGAACACGTTATTTATTCAAGCTTTTGGGTTATTGAAGGGACGTTTTGTGAGCCTAAATAAATAATGTTAATTAACAAATTATTGACATATGTACATGGCGTAGATACTAAATAATATTTAACAAAGGGACAGGATAAATAACATGACAAAACATATCCTTCGGATAACACAAACGATTTAGATGAAAGACAAAAAGAATAATTTTGAAATTAACAAGTCATTGAGCACCAAAACCGGGAATAAAGAAAATAAAACAGAAAAACAATCCCTCGCATCACAAAGACAATAAAAAAGAAAAGAAAAGAACAACAACGACATTCAATAAAGAAATCTAACCAACCATCAATAAGGAAGATATTTTAAAAACAAAATAAAAACATTGTTTGCCAACACAACAAGTTAGGGTAACCAAAACAATTGAATGGTCAACCATCCGTATGGCGAGGTATTCACCCAATTGGAGACTAGCAATAGACGAACAAGAGAGTAACATTGAACTGACCGTTCAAGTCTGTTGACATACAGTTAAGGTAGTCGGATAGGTTGTGAACATATTGAATGAATACGGCTGTTCCGTCATTGTTTTCGGAATTGGCTTTATTTGTAAGCGAAGGTGTAATTTTGTTGTTTTGTGTGTTCGTGATTTTACTTATATTGAAATCTACAGTAATGATTTAAATAATTTTCTTGAGTGTCTGGAATTAGTCATTGAGTCGTGTATACACATGATTGTAAGTGCTCACGATAATTAACAACTTTCTAAAGAAATTTTCTTTTTTAATTTGTAAAGCACTATCATCTTATACAATGATGAGTATCAAAAACAACACACAAACAGCTGTAAAAAGGGAGAGCTAAATTAATTAAATAAGTTATCCTTTTTACAAACAAAACTATTTAACTTTTAACATGTTTTTGGTTTCTTTTATTTAACTATCAGGAGCCTTTAGGGTGATTGAGGTCATACGCTTAGCAAATTAAAAAAACCGTCGTGATGGCCCAGCGGTTAAGGCGCCCGCTTCTCAGACATGAGGTTGTGGGTTCAAATCCGGGTAAGTACCAATGTGAATTTTTCAATTCATAAGTTCTTTCTAAAGTTTATCTTGGACATCACGTGCATCGGTGGAGGAAAACGTCGTGAGGAAACCTGGACTTACTGTTCCACTCAAACTATGTCAGAGGTCCTTGAGGCGGTTTAGAAACTCTGACACTAGGGTGTGTAGGGTCGTCAGACCTTACTGCCTACATGATAAAGAAGAACATCTAAAAAAAACAGTGTTTTTTAGTGAAAGTCGTTAGTATCATGTCAAAGTCAAAACTTACTGTACTATCTTACGTGTTAAGAAAAGTATTACCTTGAGTACAATGAAATTCTTTGATTTAATATGAATGTTTTAAAAAGTTTGATACAAAAATCATTATCATTACAAATATCATTTAATTTTGGACTTTAACATTAAACACAAAAGACTAGAATCACAAGTAACAATAGGACCTACTTTAATTTGAAACAAAAGCCAAATGAACTTTTGACATTGAAATGAAAGTAGAACGTTCAACGGGTAATATTTTTTTAAACAAGCATTCACATTTTTATCTCGCAAACCCAGCTAATATTTGCAGAAGTACGTTCGGCTCTAACGAGATTATCGGCTTTGCTGTGCGACAGAACAGATAGAAATACCTGCTTTACAGTTTATAGTTTTAACTAGAAGCTTTAGATTTAACTTTTCTTAAACGAGCTCAAGGCTTTATGGCATCAACGTCAAAGTCAAAGCATTTATTTCAATTAAACTATTTACAGGCACTTTTGAATTGTCAAGGAGTCGGTCGGTTAGTAAACTGAAGTTGCTCGCTCCAAACGTAGGTAGGTCTCTATAAAAATGAAGAAGTAAGAAAAACATAACATCACGCTCGCAATCCCCGAATGGTTAGGCAGAGGTGTACCCCATTAGTATACCCACATTTTGCTCGTTATGCTTAAATTCCATGTAATAAGGGGCGACCCTATTGCCATCAACCGGGCACAAATCTAGACTAACTAACGAGGCACTCAATGAATATAATTATAAAATAATTAAAAATAAAGATGAGGGGTCATCTCTTAACATGCCAGTTAAGAGATGACCAATCTCATCTGACAGCGGCCGTTCACGAATAAGAATTATCAAGCTGCAATTTCTACAGCATTCATAATTGGGTCAAGAATTTTACACATTGATCCCGAAGGACTATTCAAAACCAGGTCGGTCCTGGTACACATACAGTTATATCGGTAGTCGAAGTCCTAAAAGCCTGTCAATCGATCTCGACAACCTTTACGATATTGATATTCCCCAGTAATTGGGAGATCGAGGTTAATTGGCAGGGCCTTTGTATAAAATTCCAAAATTTGAACGACTTTTGTTAGACTGGAAAACGAATCAGGGTATAGAGAAATATGTGAAGTGAGCTTCAATTTAGTTGCAATTTAAAATACCTTATTTATTTACTACCTCGTGCTTAATACTTTATCCAAGTGGTTTTTTTCGAAACATTGTATTCTAATAAATAATACTAATCCTTATTAATCTGGCCATCATATCAAAAAATACTTCTGCCAATCCGACTGGTAGACCATAGTAGTTCCATAGTTTAGCGCTATAAAACAAACTAACAAAATCTCTCTTCAGCTTAGTTAAGTTTTAGTATAGATTTATTTTTATTAATTTACAATGATTAAACTAATTACAGTAAATCAATTCAACAACGTAGATATAAAAAAAAAAATAAGAAAATATGTGCTTTTACAAAACATGGTAGCTATAAAACGTAGAGTAACATACCTACATACTATGGAACATAATTAATTAAAAGCATACAACTTCTTGAAGTGAGAAATTTACAAATTGTATGTCGCGAGTTTCACATTAATCAAAGTACGTACATAAGTCACTCTGCAAGCCCGTTTCCCTCCGCGAAATTCTTAGAATTTTCTAGAAACTTCCAACATTAATTAATGTGAGTGCGTTAACACTATTCGGAGCCATGTGGTGCAGTAATATGGCTTTGAAATTGCTACTGTGCTCTATTATTACACTTAGATGGTTTCCTTTGTTTTCTTTGGTTATATAATTTAATTAGTGATGTTGTTTTTTAGAGCGTTACTAAATTTAAAATATTTTCTTTAACATAATATATGTCTCCATTCAAAAGAAACGACAATAATATTTAGTCTTAACATAACATAACACCACGCCTGTAATCCCCGAAGGTTTAGGCAAAGGTGTACCCATTAGTACACCTCACCCAGTCCCATGTAATAAGGGGCGTGCCAATCTACCGGCTACAAATCCAGACTCCGAGGCTGCGACTGAAATTCCTGATGGAAAAATCCAATAATACTTTGCCCGATCTGGGAATCGAACCCAAGACCTCAGCAGTTGCGCTTTGCAACCACTAGTCCAATGAGGCAGTAAATATCTGAGTCTTATTAATATGAAACTGAAAGTTTTTTTTTCAGTGGCTTACATCGCATGAAAAAAATTGTATTCCATGTTAGTACATTACCGTTAAGCTGAAAACCTCGTCGTTATAAATTCATCTCTACTGCATTACATTAAGTGTTAAATTTGAACAAAGAAATTCGCCATTAAAAACCAGTTTTAAACAAACATCAACAAGAATTATTTACTTCAGTGCCAAAATATTTTGCGAAAAGGTAACCGAATCAAAAGCGCTTGCTTCTAGCAAGACTTTTGAAGCACAAACAGCGGTACCGCTGCAAATTACATTTATTATTTCGACTTGAATGTTTACAGCACGATATTGATTTATATGCTTCCTCAAAAATTCAGAGAGAAACGGTATAAGTGGTATTTCAGTAGAAAAGGAAACCCAAAAAGTAACGGGTTCACCAAATTTTAGTCAAACGTTGATGTGAAAGGACTTTTAGAACCGTAGACAAGATCAATAGATGTAGTTTGAATTTGGAAATTGGAACGCTTACAATATTTGAAAGCTCAAATTTCTTCAAAACAGCTATTCAAACTCGAGCTCGCATGATAAAGGCAATGTTTACCCTGAATACAGTTAGAGAATGAATAGGTATCCTAAATTCTAACCATAGAGATCAAAACGCCAAATTCCAAACAGAACGTAGCTATTACGACGGAAGCAATGATTGTAACTCCCAATGCTGGCTTCAACCCAATATAAAATTTTGGCAATCGACCAAACTTCAGCCACAATTAATAAATTTCGTATCGTATTCTGTACTTAATTACGAATAACTGGTAGCTTCCGATTGAGTCTCAATTTGTAAACGAGGAATTTAAATTATGAGGCTTCGTGATTTGGATTTAGAGAAAAGCAAAATTACTATTAGCAGTAGATGTTTTGTCATTTAGAAAATATTAAAAAAAAGGATTAAATACATCTAGTATAAATCATGAAAAATCTCTTATGGAATAATTTTTAAAAGCAGTTCAACCATCATTATTGTGTGTGATATTATTTCTCATATCTCGACATATAATAAGTACGTGAATCATAAACATAATGCCATAAGTTAGGATGAAAGTGACGAATCGTGCAAGGATTTCTTTAACTCAAACACGTTCGTGTTGACAGACGTGTACACTGAGAATTCAGGCGTTTCTTGCCCATTTTTCACTTTAGTTGTGTCGTATTTTTTCGGATAAGGGTGAAAGATTATACTAATATTCTTGTACGTACTACTATACACAAAAACAACAGTATAATACATTGCTTTGAGTTTGTATTTTCAGAAGCTTATATTATTCAGGTTTTCGTTTGAAAAATATTCAAACCTTCTTAATTCAGAAGCTAGTCACTCAGAAATTTACAAATCGTGTCACGGTATGTGAAACCTAATATTAATTTGAAGCTGATATTGAATAACTAAAAAAAAAGAATAGAAGAGAAGAAGAAAGTAGCGATGGCCCAATAGTTAAGGCTCTATGCATAAGGTGGTGGGTTCTCTTGGACATCCCTGACATCGATGAAGAAAAACATCGTGAGGATACCTGGACTTATGAAGACCTATACATAAGTCTGAAATCGCCACTCCGCCTTGAACAATTGTGGTGATCAATCCTCGTGCTTTCTGTGTAATATAAGAGGCATTTGCCCTGCAACGCAACTATGTATAATAGGCTGGTAATAATTATAAACAGTTTAAAATAATACACGTAAATGTTGAAGGTGTAAATCCAATTGAACAATAAACTAAGCATAAAACTTTCAAGCTACCAACAGGTTAGGTTAGGTCCCTAAACACCGAAGCCAACATTAGTTATTCAGCAGTGGGATTGCTGGACGCGACCGGAATCGCCGCCAAATTGCTCTGCGAAGTTAAGGATTTGTAAGAATGTATGCTCAGGTTGATAGAATGAATAATATCCGTATTAAAATGGAGAGTGTTAAAAGCATTTGCGTAATATTCCTTTAACTTTTGCATAATGTTTTCAATTCATCACACGCAAAATATTGGGATGCTTTACGAAGGTACTTTCATTGAAATTGGGTTAAGGAAAAACGTAGTGAACAAAATCTGTGGTATAAAACAATCTGGAAAGAGGAACACCCGAAGTAATGGTTTGGTTTCCCCGATAATTTAGGGACCAAACAGAAAATATTGAATTCGTCCAAAGATTCAAGTCTTTTTTTTTCGTAATTGCCCCGAGCTCTTGTAATCTGTACCATTTGCCTTTCCTGTAACGTTACCCTAATTTCAACCTGAGTACTTACTCTAGGAAGTAAATCAAGTTTCATAATTATGTAAAGTCTGATGAAAAACCCTCAAGGGGACCATTTCAACATGCTCATCTTCAATTTCTGTACCTTTGACATCGTTTTAACATCCCCTTTTTCTGGACCTTGCGGAAGTATTCGATTTTAGACCCTACTTTTGTTTGTTAAGGTTCGATTTGAATCGACATTTTTAAAATGGAATTCGTCCCGCGTCGCAAAAGGTCGACTCGCGTGACAAGAATGCTTTCTTTAGCATTTTGATCGCATCTGATTGGGATGTGTGAAGTACAGTTTTATATACGTACGTTCTATTTAAATGCTAAATGCTACTTCAGCTTTTACGAAAATACCTAGCAGATGTAAAAACATTTTGAGTGTCAATTTTGTGAAGAAACACGATCAGCAATTTTTTTTTTTTAAAGATTAATGAGTAGGATGAGAATGAGGATTGGATATCTTCTGATATTTGTTTTCCGTTTTATATTATAAGGGTTATCTTTTGACAATTTACCCAGTATGATCTACTTATCTAAGCTACTACATGAGTCTCTTTTTAGAGCAACATAAAAAAATATATTTCAATTATAAAGCTCGTCTGTCAAAAATAATTTACCTCGATGATATCATACATGCAGAGCATCATAAAAGCTTCAAAATGTGATATTTCCGTCCCAACTTTACGTCTGCAAAATTCGTCTAAAATAGACGTCGACGGAGGTCCGACACTAATTTGACATTACGCCCTCCTACCCGGTTGACACTAATGGAATGTTTTTATGAAGATGATGAAGTTCTGCCTTTCCATAAATTGTGGCAATCTGAAAGCAACTTAATAAGCGAGCACTACAATGGCGAGGAAAGCTTTTGTAAGTGTTGTAAGAATCTTTTAATTTAAAGTTTAAGTTACCACTTGTGTTATAAAATATAAAATTACTTTTATTCATGCTGGAGTATCTAATTTTATAAAGTTTAGTCTCAAAGATTGTAGAAGGTTGAATGTTTGGTAGAATTTTCACCGCGTGTGAACTACGACCTTTAAGAGCGTGCTCGAAAAAAGACCGTATCTTTCTGTTATTATAACATAGTATCCATTAACCTTAACACATGATCCTAAAATATCATTTTCACTTTCCCAAGATTATGGTCCTTGACGTAAACCAACTGAACACTTACAAGCATCCATAGATAAAATACATAATTTCCTATATCCGGAAAATGGTCCTAATTGCTTTACCAAATATTATTACGGGTCCTTTGAGTCTGGCAAATGAGTTTATTGGGCAAATAGCCTAATACCGGCCTAATCTCAGTTAATTCCGCACAGAATTACACGTAAACCTCATATGTTATGTGACGGTATATCCTGGGGCTGTTTGTTCAGTCTTAGATTAGATCTAGACTATTCTAGACCAAATATTTGTTTTGTAGGTTTAAATATTAAATGGCGTCCTTAACAAGACTGTATTTGTTTGTGTAATAAAATGAAATAGGTCAATATTTAAATGTAAACAGTAGCATTGTTCTAATCATTTGTTTTATGTTAATTGGATGTAATAAAATTACCTACATTTCTACTACATTTAGTTTTATCGACGACTGTGTCATAAGGAATGTTATGTTTTTCGAATGTATGTAACATATGTATGTATTCTTATTTCTTTGATAAATTATCTAGCCTAAACGGCTTGATGTATTTTTGGTGCCATTATGTCTTCAAAACCTATTTAGTGAAAAATAAAAGGTTTAAACACATAACATCACGCCTGTAATCCCCAATGGGTTAGGCAGAGGTGTACCCATTAGTACACCCACATTTTGCCAGTTATGTTTTTAGTCCCATGTAATAGGAGGCGAGCCTATTGCCATCAACTGGGCACAAATCCAGACTCCGAGGCTGCTAAGGAGAAATTCCTGATGGAAAAACCTAATAAAACTTTGCCTGACCTGGGAATCGAACCCAAGACCTCATGCACAGCAGTCGCGCTTGCGACCACTAGACCAACGAGGCAGTAAAAAGGTGGCGGTAAAGGTTTTATAAAAAGATTATTACAATAATTTATAGAAAGTTGCAATAATTTTTGAAATTGCACGAAATTACACCTTTAACAATGTAATTTTGACGTAATTTCATATCTCGAAAACCATAGGTATTCTGTAAAATCTTCTTTAGGGAATTTGAATGAAGTGAGCTTTAGGTGAACTGACAACTCTTTGAATCATGAATGACAGGATGACAGCTCACCTCACGCTCGTTTCAAGTAATTCCACCTAGGGGCAGGTAAATGTTGTGGCATAGCTAGAAATAGCCCATTAATTTCAAACCGTAATCATATTATTAACATTAGAGCAACCGACTGTACTCCACTGGGCTTTAGGGCATTTTAGTCTTAGTAAGCTTGATCACCTCTTACTGCTATTAAGACCGCTTTGAACAAAGGGGCCTTGCATGAATGCGCTTCCATGCTATTTGCTCCAGTCAAAGTAAAATAATTCACTTTAACCCTGAAAATGCATTTTTGAAAATTTACATTCACAAGTCAATAATTTAGAAGTCCTGTTCCGATTGATTTTAGGCAAAATGAGATTTCTTTTGTTTTATGAAACACTAGCACTTTTGTCATTACTACATTCGCATAGTTTTTTCCTTAGACACTCGAAACCCATAGTATTCACGCACCCAGGGCGGAAGGACTCATACACACATATATACATACATAAACTCACGCCTTTTCTCATGGGGCAGGCACAGGCAGAAACTACAGAACGCCACCTGTTACGATCCTTACATACTCCTTTTGCCTCATCTACGTTCATACATCTCGTCATACAAGCACGCCAGTTACGAGTACTCCAGAAGGTCTCATTTGATGATATTTACCAGTTAAAAAAAAATTGGAATCCCAATTTTTTTCTGGAGGTAAATATAACCCTATGTTACTCAGGAATAATGTAGCATTCTAATCGTTATCCAGATTGATCACAGCATTAAACATGGTAATGCCAACAAATAAAACAGAGTTACTCGATTCAAAACCCCTCCCAGAAAATATTCCCGTATTTTTTGTACAAGTGAAACGCATCGCTTCCGACAAAATCATGGCTTTACTTCGGGTCCTACCATCGGACCCCTCCAATGGTCGCATTTGCGAAAGTGAGAGGACACAATCCGAATAAACGATGTCCATTGAACGTTTTCTTTTCCCCTTGATACGTCTTCTGTAAACAAAAGCAGCATTGTAATAGCCTGTTTTGGGAATGGATTCGTTGTATTGTTTTGTACCGCTCAATGGTGAGGGTAAATGGCAGGGAAGGATTTTCGTCGATTCTTTTTTTCGCGTCAGCGTATATATTACTTTGAATTATTGCGCCCAATCCTATTCTAGGTTACATTTTATCCGGGCGAAACGGGAAATGACCGGTTGTTTCACGTAATAAACATGTTTTGAATTTTTTCCTCTGGCAACATTAAAAGGGGTTGTTTGCGGGTTGTTTTATAAATGCTAATAGAAGGGTGGTTGTTTGTTGCTTTTAAACCAAAAAGTTTTGTAGAAATAAGATAAGATTTATGCCGGAATTTTTTGTAATTATAATGGCGGAAGAATTTTATCTCGTGGTTGAGAAAATTCTTAAGATGCGAAAATTCGCAAGGGAGTTATTCTTATTATTTAGGAGTATCCTACGATAACAAGTAAAGGTTTGAAAGGCACTTAGGTTGTTAATAATATACCTACTGCATTTCCCAAAGGAATAATACATTACAGTACTGTAATGTACTATAGGTACCTATTGTTTGACTTTTTGGACAAATTCTACAAAGTGATTGGTTAATCGATAATACACATATACTTCTTCAAAGGGGATGAAATAAAGTTGATTTGCAACAATTTTGAATACGAAAACTTGAGGGCCAATGTCAGATTGATTTTAAAGATTTTTTTATTTTTTCCGCCTTTCGACCAATAACCGCTCATTATAAAAAACATTTAACTGTAGGCGCAAATCTTATAAGTACTTTTCTAAAGACATAGATTTAAAAGGAAAAATAAATCGTTTTACGGCCATTGTTTGTTCGGATAATGTGAATCAGGTCATCAAGAAATTCATCAAATAACCAATCATACTGTATCTATTTATATAAATAAAAAATAATATTTGTATGTTTGTCGTCTACTTTTTTGGGTTGTTCTATAAAGGTCTGCGAAGGTCCCCGGCCACAAAAAAGTAAAAGAAACACGCCGGGAGCGAGGTTGTGGGTAGCAAGTTAAAGTAAATAGAAACCTATTTATATTGGAATGCTAATCATAATAATAATAGCAGTCTTTTATTGTCCCACTGCTGGGAAAAGACCTCTTCTTATACAGAGAACGCACGAGCATTGATCATCAGCTCGGTTTTGCACGGGTGTAATTGTATAGATTCTAATGACCAAACCCCCTGAAATCAGTCTGTCTATTGATGAATTTCGCATTAAAATCCGTTGCGAAGTTTAGAAGATCTAAGAGTTCAGACGGCGGGAAGCGACTTGATTTTATACTATTTAGATATGGGTTTACCTCTAGGTTTCCTCACGACATATTCCTCTACTGTTATCAGTGATGTCAAAGATAAACATAGAAATTTCATATTAATTGAGTCTTGATACTTGGCCGGGCGCAATACAAATATTAATCATATCTTTGGTACTACTTGTTTTTTATTTCTAATCTATTTTTTTTCTGAATCGCCATTAGTTCTACTATCACCCATTTCAAGATAATCCATTCTTTACCGGACTACTAGCTAACTAACTAGATTATATTATTAATCAAGCTTAAGACTTCCTACTAAACAGACCCTGACACTTCGAAGCTCTCTTACTAAGAACCCGACTTAAACAATAAGAACATAATATCTCCCTTTTGAAATAAGATCCTAGTCTCCAAACCTACGTCATCTTAGCATGTCCGAAGTTTTGAGAATAGATAGAGGAATAGTTATGTAGTAATGGAGGTAGGAGTACTTGCTAAGATTTGTACGTACATACATAAACTCACGCCTTTTTCCCATGGTGGTAGGCAGAATCTACAGAATGCCACCACTTCTATTATATGTATTAGTTTATTTTATATGGTTACTTTGTGTATTTTTTCTATGGGCCACAGTTGCCTGATAATAAAATGATTTATTAATTTATTATTTAATATTTAATTCCTTAAGTTACATTAAAGGCCACGTGAGCGAAGCTGCGGGCACAGCTAGTTCTAAGTATGTTACGACTGACTTGTTTTTGATAACACAACAAGAGAAAATTGTCAGAAACTACAGAACGCCACCTGCTACGATCCTTACATACTCCTTTCGCCTCATGTAAGTTCATACATCTCGTCATACAAGCCCCTCCCGGTGTTTGCCACTCACCTCTGCCATATAAATACCTTTTGTTAATCGTCTTTCACTCATCCTCTCAACATGAATGATTTATACGAAACAAAATTATAAATTTTTATTTCAATTCTATTCTCAAAACTATGGTAAAATGACGTGGGTCCGGCGACTATGGTTTCTTAGACCGTTTACTTAGTTCCAAACAGTTGACTGTAACAAGATAGATATGCCTGTCCGTTCATATTTCAAAAACTATGTGATTTATGCGAATACATTCGCAGAATTGTTCCGTGGAGGGAAAATATTCATGCGCCTATCAGGATGGTGAAGTTTTTAAAGGGGAAAGTGTTTTGGAACACATACACACCCAATAACCTCACATACACCCCGCATGTGGGGGTGTGAGGTGTTAGGTGAAATTTTTATGAGAGCATGTTCTTTATGTTGCGTTCGTAGGATGTTTTGCTTATCTTTTTAATCCATTGTTCGATATTTTGGTTTTATTTATAACTCGTGTGTCTGACATCGGTGAAAGAAAACATCGTGAGGAAACCTGGATTTATAATGTATACTAATACATTGAACTTCTCCGGAACTACTAGTTCGTTTTTATACATTATTTCACTATTTGGAAGGTGATTTAACCATAATTGCTACAGCCTATATTTAACCATCAATAATTTTATTGTTAAAATATTTTTAAAAACAAGCTTTAATTTAAAATTACTACAATATTGAGTATTATACATTGTTTTGTCATCAGAACTAAAGGTGTACGCAAAATTTCAGCACAATCGGAAACCAACAACTGGTCTACATTTTGAAAGGACAACTTAGCAAAAGTGCAAGCTAAATAAAAGCTTGTAAAAATACTTGACATCCAAAAAACCCACGCGGTCAAAGTCGAACTTATTAATACAAAGAATATTTTCTCTGCCTCGTTGGTCTAGTGGTAGCAAGCGCGACTGCTGTGCATGAGGTCTTGGGTTCGATTCCCAGGTCGGGCAAAGTGTTATTGGGTTTTTCCATCAGGAATTTCTCAGTAGCAGCCTCGAAGTCTGGATTTGTGCCCGGTTGATGGCAATAGACTCGCCCCCTATTACATGGGACTAAAAATAAAAACATAACTGGCGAAATGTGGGTGTACTAATGGGAACACCTCTGCCTAACCCTTTGGGGATTACAGGTGTGATGTTATGTTATGTTATGTTATATTTTCTCATTTGACACGTTCCTAGTATGACACGGTGTAGTAAGCAGTCTCCTTTATGAATGAGTTAGCCGCTCACCCACGTGTATACTATTTACTTAACTTATTTGGTTAATATTCCCAAGAACTGTTCATGAAATGTAAAGTTAAGTAAGAACTTAGTTTGTGGCTATAACAACGAAACAATAGGGACGGGTAGGTAAGACACAATGCGTCAATGGGAAAGTTATAAACTTGTTACTTAACATGGTTTTGCGTGGGAGTTGGTAAGCTCCTTCTGTCAGGCTTTAACAGTAGGAAACGGTGTAGGGTGAGTTCGGGGGCTGTCTTTTTAATTATTAATATTTCAGAGTGCTCATTGGATTTCGAGTTACCTATATCTCTTTTTAGTAACTACAAAGTATCAGGTCAACAGTAACTGCAAGGGGATTATAATAAGGGGATTATTATGGGGATTATTATTATTCGGGGATGTTCGCCGACGCCCGTGTTGACTGTTTTTACACGACGATGCGAAAGAGGTGTGCATCTCTGGGGCGCAGGGTCCGGGCCACCTCCAGCACCATCCTTAGTGTATTTCTTAAAATCCTAACTAAATGACTAACAAAGCCCGCGACGCGTCTGCGTCACAGTTGATTTCTCCATACATACTTTTGACCCCCGTTTTATCCCCATAAGGAGTGAACTTAGGAAAATCCATTCTTAGCGAACGTTTACTAAATATAAACTACCTTTCTGCCAAATTTTATCTTTATACGTCAAGTGGTTTTCGATATTTCGAGATGAGTGAGTGACTTTTCGGGTTTATTTATTTAGAATAGATAACATAACATCATAACATCGCGCCTGTATTCCCCGAAGGGTTGGTCAGAGGTGTACCCGTTAAGACACCCCCATTTCGCCTGGTATGTTCAAGTCCCATGTAATAGGGGGCGAGCCTATCGTCATCAACCAGGCACAAATCCAGACTCCGAGGCTGCTACTGAGAAATTCCTGATGGAAAACGCAATAACAGTTTGCTCGACCTGGGAATCTACCCCAAGACCTCATGCTCAGCAGTCGTGCCTGCACGATAACACAATAAAATACCCGTAACATAAAAGTCCCACTAAAAACACTCAAAGCATTATCATGCATTACGTAAAATCATGAACAAAATAACATTATGCACAAAAGGACATAAAATAATATACGGACAAAACTGTACCATCGTCAATACGGTTTTACGTAAATTAAATAACAACATTGCATGACCAAATGAAGTAGCACTTATTACCACAATATTTTATCGAGTTTCATAACTTTTAAGTGCATATTAAAATCGTATGGGTAATAATCAGAATAAATAATACATGACTATTATAAATAAAGCT
Organism: Hoplodrina ambigua; assembly: GCA_949774945.1. Classification (NCBI taxonomy): domain Eukaryota; kingdom Metazoa; phylum Arthropoda; class Insecta; order Lepidoptera; family Noctuidae; genus Hoplodrina; species Hoplodrina ambigua. The sequence continues at coordinate 14,626,006 of OX458968.1, forward strand.
TCATTTAGCTTCTGCCCGCGGCTTTGCCCGCTATATAAGTAGCTTTCCGTAAAGTAAGTTTAATAAAAAATATTCTATGTGTTACTCTAGGGAATGGTCTATCTATTTGCCAATTAAAATCCAAATCTATTTATCGGTTTTCTCGTGATTGAGTAACAAACATTGAAACAGTCAAACATCTAATAATACACAACTAAAAATAATACAACAAACCTAATAATATTAGTAAGATTAGCTTGTGCCCGCATTTCGTTTGCGTGGTATTGTTGTACAAAAGCTAGTACATAACATAACATCACGTCTGTAATCCCCGAAGGGTTAGACAGAGGTAGTACAACCTTCCGCCAGTTATGTTTAAGTCCCATGTTATAGGTGGCGAGCCTACTACCATTAGTCGACTACAATTCCAGAGTCTGAGGCTGCTACTGAGAAATTCCTGATAGAAAAACCCAATAACACTTTGCCCAACCTAGGAATCGAACTAAAGATCTCATACTCAGCAGTCGCCTTTTGTGACCTTGACCAACGAAGCTACCCAGCAGCTAGTAATAAAATAAAACCATTTCCTTGTTAAAAGCAAAGTCCAATTTAATGAATCGCTAGGCAATTCGGTCATGTACATTGTTGGGCCACAATGGGCCGGTGATCGCTCTAACCGCAGGGCTATCAATGGAGTATCGGGCCAAAATACCCGATCGCAAGTTCGGATCTAAAATAAATTGATTTCGGTATCGAATTTGAGTTAAATTGTACGAAACCGCCAGCTCTACCGTTTGAGTATCGTAAAATGTTTTATAGCTATCGGTATTTTGCTGGTAATCACAATAATCATGATGAAAATGTATGAAGCGTATTTACCTATTTTAGTCACAGAGGCTCTCTTACTTCTTCTTTATCGTGTGAGCAGTAATGTCTTACGACCCCACACACTCTAGTGTCCGAGTTTTTAAACCACCTCAAGGGCCTCTGACACGGTTTGAGTGGGACAGTAATAGACTGCTATAAGTCCCGGTTTCCTCACAATGTTTTCCTTCACTGTTGTTAGTGATGTTCAAGATAAACTTTCTAAAGTACATATGAATTGAAAAACTCACATTGGTACTTGCTCGGATTTGAACCTACAACTTCAAGTATGAACCTTAACCACAGGGCCATCACGACAGTTAGAACAGCTAATCTTAATAAAGACTGACATACGAGACAGTGTAGTGCACAAGTGTGTGTGCACACACAGGTGCACTCCCTCTTCCCTCATTCCCATAATCTGATAGGACGGCAATCGGATAGGACTGGGAAGAGATCAGAGGTAAGGCCAAAAGCTTTACGTGATGTAGCATCACGCTAGGACCCACAGGAGCAGAGCAGAGCAGAGCAGTACCAAAGACGTAGCAAAACGCGGGGAAAAAAAACCACGCGGTTAAAAAGTCGCGGACTAGTAGATTTATACATACGTACATACATAAACTCACGCCTTTTTCCCATGGACCTAGGTAGAAACTACAGAACGCCACATGCTACGATCATACATCTCTTCATACAATCACGCCGGTTACGAGTACTCCGCACCTGACCGTGTTAGATTTATACAAGGTTAAATTTACCCGGTTGACTCTTTAAGCAAACGTGTGTTATCATAGGAATATTATGTATTTGTAATAGCTAATCAATAAAATTATAAACATTTTGCCCAGATTTCTTAAAATTACCTTCAATTTACCTTTTCTTGCCATTTGGGTCATTTAACGTCACAAATCGCGTTCCAAGACAAGCAGGGTCGTTTCACCACCAAAAGTAAAGTAAATTGTTGCTAGCTATTTCATTTAAGCGAAAAGGCCGCGAGTGGGCTCTGAGAGAACTCCATCGAATAAATTTTACCCAAAAAACTCGCTGTAATAAAATAAAACTTTACTACGTTCATAAAACGCTACAGTCGTTTGTGGAACTTTAAATATTATATTTAGCATTTTAGAATTGAAGGATAAAATAATATTTTATTCTTCTGATGGTACTATGGCTTTGAGAGAAGCGTTTTCATAAAGTTAATGAATGAATCTTCTTAAATAATTTACACTATATTTTGCGTTCAGTAGGTTGTCACGTTGACTGCCACGTCAGAGGCGTTGCGCAGATCGTTAAAGGTGTAGATAACTTATTATGAATATTATTGTCCCATTATTGTTTCACTGCAGGGTTGAGGCCTCTTTCCATACATAGAAGGCACGAACGTTGATCACCACCCTTGCTTAAATCAAGACGAATTGGCGATTTCAAACAATAATTTTAAATCCAGGTTTCCAGGGACCAATACTCATATCCAGTGCTAAGCTATTAATTGAGGTTGACTATTGTTACACTAGCCAGAGTCTCAACAGTATAATTAAATAGAAATGTACCTTCTTATTAGTTTACACAACGTGAGTCGTTTTAATAAAGTTGACATAACACCACGCCTGTAATCCCCGAAGGGTTAGGCAGAGGCGCACCCATTAGTACGCCCGCATTTCACCAGTTATGTTTAAGTCTCATGTAATAGAGGCGAGCCTATTGCCATCAACTGGGCACAAATCCAGACTCCGAGGCTGCTCCTGAGAAGGCAGGCAAAGTTGAATGTAATATTCATGTTTCCTTTCTCTTTGTTACAGATGTCATTACAACAGCTGGAGAGCGAAAAACAGTTGATCGTGACTTCAACCGAATAAACATGATAACATGACGAAATATGTTAAACAAACGCAATAGCGCGAGGGCTAGACACTGTGGTTCGAGCATGTACAGCCATGTCCCGTTATGTGCACACATCAAATACCCCGCCCAACAATTAGTCTTCTTCAATATCTACTTCATTCTCGTCGTAACATGTCTCTCCGTAGACACAGTTAATTCTAACACTACAAATATGAACAGGCATTTTAATGAGAAAGGTGTAAAATACTTCGATAAGAAACAGAATGATGCTCCCGATGAAAATTATGAAGATCACGACCCATCACATGCAGATGTCAATTTCGATACTAACCCCTATTACAATAGTGAAAATTTTCTACATTTGAATACTAAGTTTTACAATACCGAGAATAACGCTTACAGCAATTACGAAGACTATAAAAAGTTCTATCTGAATCCTTCTAATCCAGTCCCTAAATCTAATGTTAAGTTTAAGATAAGTAGTAGGATAGTGCAGACTAAGTATGGAAAATTACAGGGGATAGTTCTGGCTATGGATGAGCACAGATATTTGAGTCCGCTTGAGGTTTTTTTGGGCGTACCGTACGCTACACCGCCGGTCGGATCCAACAGGTGAGTTATTTTTAGATCTTTATTTTTAAGTATTTAATTTTATGCTCGCTTTGCGAGGTGAGTGCTCTATTGAGTAAGCAATGGGCTTGGAGGCTTTTAGTGTATAAAATACAAAATTAATTAGAACTTGCACTATAAAATCGGTGCGATGAAAACCTTCATAGTTGTTTTATTTCACGAATGTGGGTGCGTCTTTTTTGTATGTGTATGATGAGACACATGGACAGACGGAAGGACAGTGGAGGTATCAACCTTCGTACGAGACCCTATTATGTAGTAGTTTCTGATCCTTCATCACTTCGTCGAATCCCTAAAAATATAAATGTTTATTCGGGGTTTGACTTTGTTTTATAATAAGTCCTAACTAGTTTAAAATACCTCAAAAAACCAAACCGTTCAGAGGTAAATATTAACTTCATAATGTTCTTAGATAAAAAACGTTAAAGAATTTTTTTCATAACTTTTGTGATAGGTACAAATTGTTTCGTTAACTTTTGGTAGGTAACAGATATTTGTTTGTAGAAGCTTGTTAATAGCAAAAGTTGAGAGTTTATTATATCTTACTTACTTTGATGTACGTTGTAATATCAAAGTTTGTAAACATTACGCAAAACAGTTCATGTATCCGCAGTTTCTTGTGTTTGGTATGTTCCGGGGTCGGTATTCATTAATTTTTTTAAACATTTCCTATAGTCTAATTGAATGCTTCATTGGTCACTTGACGACACGGTCAGATGTGCGACTACTGAGCGTGATGACCAGGAGGCGTACCCCCATCTCTTAAAAAAATCTTAACATAACATAACATCACGCCTGTAATCCCCGAAGGGTTAGGCAGAGGTGTACCCATTATAGTACACCCACATTTCGCCAGTTATGTTTTTAGTCCCATGTAATAGGGGGCGAGCCTATTGCCATCAACCGGGCACAAATCCAGACTCCGAGGCTGCTACTGAGAAATTTCTGATGGAAAAACCCAATAACACTTTGCCCGACCTGGGAATCGAACCCAAGACCTCATGCACAGCAGTCGCGCTTGCGACCACTAGACCAACGAGGCACTCAAAAAAAAAAATCTTATTTTAATGTTATTTTACCTTCGTCACAATTACATACATAACATCACGCCTGCAATCCCCGAAGGGCTAGGCAGTGGTGTACCCAATAGTACACCCACATTTCGCCAGTTAACAATTACAATTATAAAATAAATCCAACAACAGAAATTACAAAGTAATATTAAAATAAGATAGTTTTAAGAGGTGGCGGTAGGCGGTGGTTTCGATTCTCAGGTCGGAAAAAGTATGATTGGGTTTTTCTATTTATAACTGCTATACTGTTGCATCCTTACTAATATGTTAAAATGTGAAAGTAACCATGTCTGTCTGTTAGGCTTTTACGACTAAATCACTGAACCGATGTTGATGAAATTTTGTACAGGGTGGGTAAGTTTGGGGCTACTTTTTACACGACTGCCCCAAAAAAAGGAGTGTTATGTGTGTATGTATGTATGTGAGATTCTTTATTCCACCATAACTTTTGAACGCCTCAACCGATTTAGATGTATGGGGTATCGTTACAATCCTTGCATCGTTCCGAGTAACATAGGCTAGTTAAAAATAAGAAGAAAGGCTAAGTAGTTTAAAAAGTAAATTAATACCAGCCTCAATTAATTTTTTTAATGAATCCATACGTGTCTATGTTTATTGTCTAAAATTTGACAAGTAGATTATAAAATATTATATAACACTGTAAATAAAAAAGGTCGTAAAACTGGAGTAAACAAAGTACAAATATGTGCAATTTTGGCAGTTGTGTTTTTTATTTTTTTAATTATAGTAGCTTGTTAATTCGCGACTTGACATTTCATTGGCAATAGCTGGAATACAAATAAACAGTGATTTGTCGTTCCAAAAATAAAAGTCATTACCCAGCAAACATTTTTGATCAAAGCTACTTACCTAGTTCTATGCTATGTCATGCGTCTAGCCATCAAATACCACCATATCAAATCTTTGATGTTATTTAAATATACCCATATTTTTGTTCTTGTTCTAGGTTCAGCCCAACACGTACCCCCTCCCCGTGGGACGGTGTGCGCGTATCTGACAGACCTGGTCCTGCGTGCCCGCAGAAGCTACCAGACATGGATGATGAAAGGACCATTTTAGAGAAAATGCCTAAAGGCAGACTAGAATATTTGAAAAGACTGATTCCCTATCTTAAGAATCAAAGTGAAGATTGTCTATATTTAAACATTTTTGCTCCATTGCAAAGTGAGTATTTCATTGTTTCATATTTTATTCATCGGAACTGTGAACAAATATTGTATTAAATATTAAAGGTTAAGCATTGCCATCCAATGTGGCAATGCGGCCAGTCTTTTGGGCACATTTCCAGTAGACGGCGATGAGGATGAATTTTTTACTCTGGGTGTATTTTTTTTAATTTTATAATTAAGCTAGTCATAGGTTAGTCAATTAGGCTAGTCAATATTAGGCTTCGAATGTCGTGATGGCCTAGTGGTTAAGGCGCCCGCCTTTCATGCATGAGGGTGTGGGCCCCATATGTACTTTCTAAAGTTTATCTTAGACATTACTGACATTCCGTGCCTCGGAAAGCACGTTAAGCCGTTGGTCCCGGCTGTCATTCGTGGATTTTTGACAGTCGTTACGAATCGTCAGAAGCTTGAGAGTCTGACAACCAGTCTTACCTAGGGGTATCGTGTTACCCAGTTACTGGGTTGTGGAGGTCAGATAGGCAGTCGCTCCATGTAAAATACTGGTATTCAGCTGCATCCGGTGAGACTGGAAGCCGACCCCAATATAGTTGGGAAAAGGCTAGGCAGATGGCAGATGATGAATTAAGCTAGTCATAACTATTTACAATATTTCCAAACTTAATTAAAAAAAAAAAACTAAAACTAAATGGCATCAAAAAATTCACCCGTATCGCCGTCAAATGGAAATATTCATTTATTAAGTTTAGCGTATAAAAATTTATACTAGTAATGTAAAAATGGCTTCAAAATATCAAACAGGTTATGACAACATATTTGTAAGCAGAAGCTGATGCTGATTCAACAATCAAATCTAAATTTAGTTACCTTTGTAACGTTTCCAAAGGAAATGCCTACCTACATATAGCAGTATAAAACATTTCGTTGTTACGATCAAGTTATTTACATAGCGAAATATTTCAGATGTATTTCGGATTGTATGTAAGGATCATAGCAGGTGGCGTTCTGTGATTTCTGCCTACCCCCATAGGAAAAAGGCTTGCAAATGTATGTCTACACTAATAATATTATAAAGAGGAAAATTTTGTATTTTTGTTTAACATATCATCACGCCTGTAATCCCCGAAGGGTTAGGCAGAGGGTACCCATTAGTACACCCACATTTCGCCAGTTTAACAGTGTTTGTTTGTAATGGATAAACTCAAAAAATACTGGACCAATTTTAAAAATTCTTTCACCATTAGAAAGCTACATTATCTGCGAGTAACATAGGCTATAATTTATTTTATTTTTGCACGGACGAAGTTGCGGGCAGAAGCTACTATGTAATATAACAAGGATATTGTAATCAAACTTGATAGAGATAAAACAACCCTTTACAAACCAATCATTAATATTAATAAACTAACAAACTTAGATGAACAGCAAAAATTCCAACTAGGCCAAACATTCTCTATTATCATAAAAGTTTTAGATTATCCTTTCATGACTGCCACACAAAGGGAGACTACGTCACCACAGACTTCATTAGGGCCTTTAGAAACATCTGTTACCACTACTGGGGGCTTAGACAAAGCAACAATTGCAAAACGATAACGAAGTTAGAAAAGACTAAAATGTACCTATGGGATTGACACAAGCCGCGTTAAGTCACGTGGTCAATCGACGCAGCGATGTTACTCTGTCTAAGCTCCCTGTTTCTTTAGTAAAATGAATTAATGAAAGTATAGAATCTCAATCTTTGTTGAAAGAAACAATATTTATTTGAAACAATCAAATAACTACAAATAACCTTGTTCTGCTATACAATTTTTATTGAGACTCTTGCTTCAATGGGGCAAGTGCCCAAAAGTCTGGCAGCATTGCCACGTTGTATTGCAATGCTGATTCTTTGACAAAAAGGCCAGCCCTCTGGTCATGTGAAGAGTCAAACAGTCGCTTAAATAAATAAAATTATTTCGGAAAAAATCCATTTGGTTAGTACTTACAACACACAACTAAGAAACTAGTCGATGTCACTTAGCGATGATGTTCCGAAAAGCAAGATGAGAGCTCGGACCCCATGGCCCTCGCGTTTGAGCCCCAAACGGCTCAAACATATAACTTCTAAGAAGGCATATTTAATGAATAAAACCACAACCTTTGTTGAAAGAAACAATATTTATTTAAGACAACCAATTACCTACAAAAAGAATTGTTCTAATATAAAAATTTAATCGAGACTCTTGCTTTGTGATACGGTTTTACTGCATTGTTGTACGTCTTATATAAGAGAACCTCGTTTTAATCTGGTAATTGAATTTAGTTATGTGGTTTTACTTTATTTAAAGGTTAATGTATGAAATTCCATAGCAGTCGCTGTTGGTTTTTGGGTAATCTTTGGACAACTGTAGAAAGTATTTAAAAATATAGGCCCTAGTATACGCGCTCTAATGTAAAAGTATTATTTTCGAGTCATTATTCGGAGTAAGCATAATTAGTATCACTCATTGAATAATCATAGTAAAGGTGAGGTAGTTTTTGTTTGTTTGTGTCTTTGTTTAATGCGCTAACCTCTAGACTTACCAGGCCGATTGAAAAAGATTTTATTTTGTTTTATTTGATAGCCAGATTCATTCGGAATAGTATAGGCTATAATAACATCACGCTACGACACACACAAAAATCTGTCTTGTGTTTTGGGCCGATTTCAATTTGACTTATACTGGCAGATAGCGGGTGTTATAAGTAATAACTGGCTCCGTGATAAGCGATATGCACACAAATAAAGATACATAAACTAGTTTATTAATGAGTTTTATTTTTTTTAGTGGACGAAACCAAGCTAGCGTTACCAGTGATGGTGTATATCCACGGCGAGAGCTACTCTTCGAGTTCCAGTCACCCATACGACGGCGCAGTCCTGGCTAGCTATACGGATCTCATTGTTGTCACATTAAACTTCAGGCTTGGTGTTCTTGGTGAGTTTACTTAGCTTACTGTACCTTTTCATTCTCTAAGGTGAGTATTTGTACAGTCAATGTCGCTCAGAGACCAATGAAGAGGGCTATGTTCGGAGTCTATCTGTGAGATCGAATCTTAAATGAGGAGATCCGCTGGTGACCGTTCTTCTTCTTCTCGTGTCGAATGACTCAAATTTTGTCCGACCAATATTGAGCAACCTGCACAGCTCTGTCATTGGCCTCATTAAAGTGACCGTTATAGTTCTCAAAATTGCGAAACGCAAATAAAATAAAAATTATTGCAAAAAACCATTCAAACTTTGCCCAACCTTTGCGTCCTTTGGGAAAGTTGCTTGTTATCATGGCTACTATCATGTGTTTTAGTATCGATCATTTATATTATCAGTCACTCTATATACAGAATCAGTCACATTTGTTATATTTATTTATTTATATTTATATTTATTTATTTAAAGTTAATTAAAACGGAACAACTCCAATTACATTAATTAACATAGAATTATAAATATTAAAATGAAATAAGCTTTCAAATAAAAATAAAAATACAATGTAAAAATGGATACAGATAACAATTCGTGGATAAGATTATTAATAATTGTTAAGATGAGTACCTAAAATTATGATGATTATGTATAGATATAATATTATGTTTCTCACGTAAAATATTAAGGTGTGTTTGTGTTTTCGAATCTAAATCATTCCCTTATGATTTAAACTCCAAGACTTCTTTCACAGTTAACATAACCACGGTTTATAATGAAAAGCATGTCTAATTAATTTTTGCGGTGATTCATTCTGACTTGAGTGAAGAATGTGGTCTGTGCGTAAGTAATTTTGCTTGAGCTTATATTCGAATTATTAAAATTTACTCTTACTAAGTCATTTCGAAAATTATTAGCTAACAATCTTCAAAAGTTTCTTAAGTAATTTAATTATAATCTATACTCCGAAAGCTAAAAAGCGTTTTATTTGTTTGTTTTGTTTAAACGCGCTGTCTCTGGAACTACCTATCCGATTAGAAAATATCTTTTTGTATATCATAGCCAGATTCATGAGGAATAATCAAAGCTATCAAACATCACGCTACGACTCACAGAAGCTGGGCAGTAACCGAAAATGGAACTTAACACGAGGAAAAAAGAACAGAGAGCAGGCAGTAATAGATAAAAAATCTTTCGTGTACAATAAAGTACATAAACTATATCACTCTTAAAATAGTCAACTTCTGATTTTTTAAACATCAACATAATTTCAAGTTTTGTAATAATAAAAAAACACGTTTAAAAACCCAAGCGTTGCATTTGCACTTCCGTCAATAGTATCAAACAAAACAATCATATTTTAAACCACTTAAACAAATCAAGTCTGCACAATTTAAGAGTCCAACACAAAGTTTAGATTCATCTTCATTTGAATAAGTGAATTAAGTGAACGTCATAAAGTCGACGTCTTATTTCGCAAAATACTTGAAAGTTCAACGGCCCGAAGTTGGAAGAATTCTTGAAATATAATCAAGTTTTATTTCCATACTCATCTTCGTGTTTGTTTAGTAAGTTCAGTCCATTAGCTGGTTATAATGATAGGTAGCTAATTAATGGTTATTACGAAAACACGTAAATACATAGACGTGTTCAAACATAATAATTTAATAAACATATCTCGACAGTTGCAACGGTCCCAAGATAGTCCCTATAGGTACTCCATTAATTAGCTGTATGTCAGTGAGCGATAGTATGAATGTATACTCATGTAAATATTTCTTGTTAAGTACTAAATTAATTCTATGTATCTAGTCTTATAGACATTGGGTATTTTTATAATTTTCAACAATATTATTTAAGGGTAATGTGGGAATAGGTAAATTAAAATTGGTAATTAGGTGTATCGAAAGCCTAAGGAAAAGTCAGTAAGAATTTTTCGCAAGAGTAATATGTTACTGAATTGTTTTGAATATACTTAAAGACAAAATCAAAGCATTATTTCAATTAAACTATTTGCAGGAACTTTTGAATTGTCAAGGAGTCGGTTAGTTAGTCAGAAAGTAGAAGCTAGTTGTTCGTTCCGAAACGTAGGTATGTAGGTGTATATAGAGAAAAACGAGCAAAAAGCTTCTTTAGGGACATAAATAAACTTTTATATTTTATTCCTGTCTCTGATTTACTTAATTACTTTTTGTGACAAAATAATTAATCCTCTCATTCATTCTCTGATCGTAATCAACTTGGAAAGTATTTTTGAAATCGTCGAATCAATTCAATTTGCAGCTTTAACGCTCTGATTTACAGTTACAGTGATGCAGTTACTGTTGTGTCAATTGGCAATCAACTTCCGATTGTATAGAAACAAAGAGAATATTGCTGTATGTGGTTGATACTGTTTATTCACTGTGGTCAGTGGTTTCTCTTCATAGTATGAAAAGTCAGATGCATTATTTAAGTTACATTTTGGGATTAATGTCAGTCCAATTAATGAATCATGCATTTGTAAATATTGTGTGATAAATAAATTGGATTATCATTATGATGGAGTGTGTGATTTATTTTCTGTTTTTTTAATAGCACTTTTTCCCACTCTTGTATTTTCTCCTATATCGTGTCTGCGTTTACAAACATATAATATCTTAATAATATCTTAATATATCTTGGGACAACTCACACACGGCTATCTGATCCCAAGCTAAGCAGAGCTTGTGTTATGGTAACCAGACAACTGATATACATACTTATATAATTTATAAATACATACATATTATAGATAAATCACACCCAGACACAGAACTAACAATCATGCTCATCACACAAAGTTTGTCCTGGGTGGGAATCGAACCCACGACCTCCGGCTTAGCAGTCAGGGCCACTAACCACTAGACCAACAGGCCCGTCATAATCTGTAAGCCATAAAAATATTACCACCGTCCGAGAATCAAACCGCGAGAAGCAACACGCAGAGTAGCACCAACCAATCGCCATGTCGCCAGAATAAGTCCCATTTGTTCATATTTTAAAACTCTTTTTTAGTCGACCTGTACCGTCCCACAGCTGGGCAAAGGTCTCCCCTAAAGGCTTATTATGTATCTTTGTGCGTTGCCTTCATTGCCCAATTCTCTTTCAAGGTATATCATCACACTAGCGTGGCACGACGCCCGCACTGTGTAACGACTCTAGCCCATCTGCCAGTATGCATATTAAAGTTACAAAATGAAAACAACTGTAGAATTGTTAAAAGTTTGCGCGAATAGAAAACAAAGCCAAGCTGTTGCCATCAGGCATCGTTCCGTAATCCATTTCATCTCAGTTGACTAACAAATTGCGCAGAATGCAGCTGATACATTGCGCATTTCCACTCACCCCGAGATCAATGAAGCGAAATGAAAAGCCAAACAAACATTGGCTTTAGAATGTTATTTTTTTATTGAACATTCCATTTTTAAACGAGAGAAATATAATCGATCAAGTGGGAGTTGGACTCGCACACAAAGGGTTCCGTATAACCAAACAATATTTCACACTATATAATACAAAAAAAATCGTCATCTTGGTTTTTTATTTGTTGTTATAGTGATTATAGTAGTACACATTCTGTGAAAATTTTAACCCCTCTACCTGTTACGGTTCTTGTGATATACAGAGGAACTAATGGACAGCAGAGGTTCAGGGTCTTCGGGTACGGAACCCTAACGTGTAACCGTAATAGGTGTCTATCTACTATATGTTTCAAACATATTCCAAGCAATGTTTTCAAACACATTCATGCATAATGAACATGATTTTATTTTGTTGCGTTTTCTGCGAGCTGTATAGATACAGAAGCGTTTCGTTCCATTTCAATTCATTTCAATGCTAGCCGCTGTTTGAATTAAACCCGCCCCTTGAGGATAGTTTCAACGTGAAAATATATCGGGAATAAATTTTATTTGCAGGTATTTGGCGAGCAATCGCTTCGTGAAAGCGTACTGTTGTAATCATCATTTTGTAGCTTTGCTGGATTTTTTCATAAAAAAAAACCTTTACTAAATTTAACTCTAATTCACTCAGGTGATATAACCAAAGTGGATTTTTATTATATTTATAGTTGCTGTTTTTTTTTTTTTTTGCTATCTCAAAACTCCATCAATTATTATAAACCGATTTGGAAAATCCTGTTCATTTTTTAAAGGATCTTCTTGCACCTAAAATAGGAGTGAAACAAACCAAAAACTCTTTTTAAACAGATCTAGTTAAACGTTAATTAGGGAAACTCCAAACTTGCATACGTAGGCACAATTAAGTACCAACATTGAACACAGCAAAATTGTTTAACCTACATTCTACTGTAGAGGAACACTGCCACTTGCGGTTTTAAACTTTAAACAGACTGTAATTACAGTTCCATTTGCCTCGCACATTTCCCAAAAACAAGCTGGTTTAAATGTTTGTTTTTTTTTCAGGCTTCCTCAACGCAAATCCGGCGCCACATCTAAAAGCACGGGTAGCTAACTATGGCTTGATGGATCAGATAGCGGCCTTACATTGGGTGCAACAGAACATTGCCTTGTTTGGAGGCGACCCAACGAACATAACGCTAATGGGCCACGGCTCTGGGGCCGCGTGCATCAATTTCCTCATGATATCACCCACTGTCATGCCTGGTGAGATTGTCTTTTGTTTTTTTTTAACGTCAAACATTTCTTTGGTCGCGCGCGCTTTATCTTATGGATATACATCACCGACATGCAAATCTATCCGTGTCGACATTCGCCTGAAAACACGTCTCCAACATGTCAAATTGACCGGTTCACCGACATTTTAATGGAACCACATCAATGACGTGTTAGTGTGACCGCGTCCCCACATGTTTCTATGAACTCGTCACCGACTTACTATAGTGGGAGCGTCACCGAAATTATAATATGGCCTCGTCACCGACTACGTCCGCGTCACCGAAATTTGTCAAATGGGCAAATCGGTGAGGCTATTGCATTGGTGATGCGGTGATGTTAATGTAGCAGCATCACCGACTTGCTTATGTGACCACATCACCGACAAGCTAATATGACGCGTGTGCCAGACTGGTGACGCGCAGCATTTTATTTTTTACTTTTGTCGACAGTCCCCAAGACTACCTATTTTTTTTTTTAATCTTTCCTTACTTCTGTCAATCATCGTTAAATATCTCCCATTTTTCGAAGTAATCAATTTTGAATATTTGACGCAGATTAATTTAATCTTCAATCTAAGTTTGACGTCATGAATTGAATTATTGAGAAATTGTATGTTGGATGGTTTTGGCAAAATTAAGCTTAATTATGTATTCTATGACTCATAATTTGAGTAAATGTTGTCTATGCGACTTACAGTCGTAAGTCCAACTAAATTACAGTCTATATTTTTTTTTATATTTGGTGGAGAATAGAAAAGTTGTCAATATAAATAAGAGAAGAGTACTCGTAAAATCTTATATTTTATAAGTACATATAATTTTCAAAAGGCTACTTTGAATCTGAAAGCTGTAATGAAGCAATGAATATTCAGAATTTCCTATCAGTCTAGAAAGTTTATTGGCAGTAAAGTCGGTAAAAATCATTTTGGAACTAAGCGTATTTTTCCAGAGGAAACTGTAATATTATCCGAATCGATTCTGGTAAAAAAGATTTCTGAACATATTCATAAAACATCTAGAACTGAACAACTGTCTTGATGGCCCAGTGGTTAAGGCATCCGCCTCTCACGCATGACGTTGTGGGTTAGCAACAGAGCACGAGCAAGTACTAAATAAATGTGATTTTCTCAATTCATATGTCCCACTGCAGGGCAAAGGCCTCTTCCCATAACATGACGGCACGAGCATTGATTACCACCCTTGCTCAAGGCGGTTTAGAAAGTTCAGACTAATATTAATTATAATGCCAAGTTTTCTCACGATGCTTTCCTTTACCGATGTCAGTGTGATATAAAGTTAGAAAGTACATACGCATTTCAAAAAGTCACATTAGTACTTTCCTGTTCCCGAACTATTACATCTAGAAATTCCCTTTTCGCAATTCTCTGAACAGAAGCTTAAGCCACATCGTAAAAGTATTATAAGAACACTTGTTCAGAAAGAAGGAGAAATAAATCCGATCAAGTAACAATAGTTTCTATAGACGGTTTGATCCCTCCTCATAGGCACAGTGAAAGGGATCCAAGAGTAACAAATCCGCCAAATTCTGAGTAGTCGGAAAAATGAACAATACATTTTGAGGCAAATCTTGAAAGGAAAATATAGCATTATCAAATACCTTTGGAAATAATACCTTTTGTACCTGCTAACCGGAATTTCATTTTCAGGTTTATTCCACAGAGCTATCCTTTTGTCAGGGTCAGCACTTAGCTCTTGGGCTATTGTAGACGATCCTGTGTACTATTCATTGAAACTAGCCAAGCATATGAATTGTAGTGTACCTGATGACTTATCCAAAGACCACGAGATCATAGTGGACTGCCTTAGAGAAGCATCTATAGAAGAACTACTATCTGCAGACATATCTCCTCCTAACTTTTTGACTGCGTTTGGACCATCAGTTGATGGAGTAGTCATTAAGACCGATTTTGCAAAAGACTTTCTGACTATGTATTCTACTGGAGATTTCCCAAGTTTTGGACCTTTGAATAACATGAATGTAAACTTAAATGTTCATAAGAAGAGAAGCGATAGCGGCAGAAGATTGTTCCAGAATAAATATGATTTGTTGTTCGGAGTTGTTACCAGTGAAGCATTGTGGAAATTCTCAGGTCATGATGTGCAAAATGGGATTGAGCCAGATAAGAGGGATCGAATGTTAAGGTGGGTACTTTTATGTGTTTTGTATTAGTATTAGTTTTCTCATCCTGTTTTTACAGCACTCAAAGAATGGGAGAGTTGTTATCGTGTTTCTTCTCTCTTTCAAAGCTACTCAAAATGAGATACTTTTTATAAAAAAATATGATTGCTGTGAGAACCTAAATGAAACCGCGGAGCGCTGTTAGTTTAAGTAAATTGGTAAAGTTTAATATTGCGACACAACAATCTTCTACATACGAAATTACACTCCGAATTTCCGTTATTTCTTAAAGTAATTTCAAAGTTTTAATATTATACCTTACCTAATGATTAGCATACGCCTAAAGCTCTCATCTTTATCAAAAGGCAACAGGGCGAAACAATTTCCTTCACAAAATCATTTTCGCGTGAGAAAATTGGGGAAGAGTAAAATAACAATTCTCCATTTTTAAGCTCTAAAGAATATGAAAATCCTATTAACAGTTTGAATTTGAGTACAAAAACCGCCACACAAACCTTTCTGCTATTAATTCGTACATGCTATTCAATAAAACTGGCCAAGTAAGAGTCGGATTCGCACACTATGGATTCCCTTATAGCGTCAAAGAAACACACACTCTGTAAAAATTTCACATCTTTATCTATTACGGTTGAAAACACACACTCCGTAAAAATTTCACTAACTTTTCTACTTGAGATATAGCTCGTTAACAGACGGACGGATGGATAACGGAGGATTAGTAATAGGCTCCCATTGATGGGTGTCTATGAGACTATATTACTTTACTTGAATTTGACGAGAATGCTAAACTACAACATATATTTTATCTTTTACATGTCAAACAAGCAATTCTGGTGTCTCTTTTCCATCAAGTTTTAAAGAATAGGAAAATCGTAATAACTTCTAGAATTTTAGTACAATAGTCGCCACAAACCATTCTGTCACATATTCACACATGCCAAACACTGACGCGATTTAGCCAAACGGACCGAAAGCGGCTGACCACGCGGCATGCTCGAGCGCGGCACCGTTCAAATTCACTCGCGCGGCAAAATGGAACCGAATTGTATGAATGCTACGTCATATTGGTACGCATCTTATAGCAAGAACTTAGTACGTAACGGGATTACTTACAGCAGGTCTGTGAATAACCATTGGCCTTATAAAGGGGCCAATTCTCGTAAATAAAATTGTTCAAAATCTAATCGCAATCTGAACTCGTCAATCAAGGTCAAAATCTAGTCAAAAATTTATGAAAAATTGAGGCATTTTAGACAAATTGAGGCAGATTAGAATACAAACGTTCTTAAAAGTTAGTAGGATCCCATCAGATGTTAAAAGATTCATGTTAATTATAGGTACATAAACATAATTGGTATTTGTTTCCTAAACTTAATTACCAATTCAGGCTGTAAAACTTAGTATTATCTATCATTCTCTAATGCAATTTGTGCTTACGTTTTTATTTAATGAAGCCGTTTCTCACCAAATCTTAAAAATAATTTTCAAATATTTGCACATCAAAGGCATTTTAACGGCTGTTTGTGTAATTTAATGTTTTGTTTCTAACACGAAAATCGACATTCGAATTAAAAGTGTATTTATTTTGCAGAACGTACGTGAGAAACTCCTACACTTATCACCTGAGCGAGATCTTCTACACAATCGTGAACGAGTACACGGATTGGGAAAGAACGGTAGAGGTTTGTTTGTCTATAAGCGTAGAGATATTGTTGTCACACTTCGCGACGCCCTTATGTGACTCCTTCAGCCCTGCGTCTTTGTTTTCTTGATGTATTTATTTGAAATCTCCAAGTTTACATTCAGCATCTTCAACTTTGAAAGTCAGCATTGTTTTGATATTTCTCTTCACAATTCTTAAGTAATTACTTACCCTTTGACTTCTTGTTAGAAAGTCTTTGAATTGTAATTCTACTTTCATTTGTGACGTTATTGAGTAATTAATTTTGTTTCAAGTGATAAATCAGTCTTCTGATTGATTATTATTTATTGTTTAAAAATATTATGTTTATAAATATTTAAAAATTTCTATACAATTAGATTAGATTCACATGACCAAAAAAATAATATTGTCAAAAACGTCATCATACTAAAATATACCAGCCTATTATTATTCCTACTTCAGGGCAAAGGCCTCTTCTCATACAGAGGTCGCCGGGTCAAAAAGATTCGCTAGATTGGCGATTTCCGATTTATGTTAATTATAAGTCCAGGTTTCCTCACAATATTTTCCTCTACCGATGTCAGCGATGTCCAAGATAAACTTAGAAAATATCATACTGCTCAAGGAACCTGATTTGGTTGCCAAGTCGTAGACATACAGTATGTCACTATCGAAACTTCAACAGACTTGCCACATAAATTTTAAGCACGAAAACGTGAAGACGTTTTCTCAGAACTCATGCCAAAGAAGCCAATCATATCTCCCTTAACGATATTAATTGTCAGAAATATGAATAATACTTTGCAGATTTCAAATAACAATCCCAAACGAATATTAATGCTAAATCTCTAACGGTTGAACCCCAATCTCTCTAAGATTTGATTTCGGATTACTTCTTCAAATATTCGACGGGGCTTGCGAAATTAAATGAGGTAACAATTCTCCGGGAGATTACATTGCTATTTTGAGTCGTATAGAACTTGAAATACGGACGATTATTGTGTGTATTGAAGATGAAGGTCATATTCATAGATTTATCATAATCCCTTGACGTGATGAAGCGGTTTGAGTTTTATTTGCAGACTGATGTTTTTAACGAAGTTTACTAGACGTGAAGCAACTGAGAAAATGATAAGTCACAATATTATTAATACCAGCCTATTTATTGTATCAGCAGGGCATATGCCTCTTCTCATGCAAAAAAGGCAAGAGCTTAGGTCATAACGCTTCTTCCAGGCAGTATGGCGATTTCAGACTTATATTAAATGATATGTCCCAGTTTCCCCACGATATTTTCTATTACCGATATCAGTGATGTCCAAGTTAAAGTAAGAAAGTATCGATGTATCGAAAAAATCACATAAGTCGGACTGAAGTACTGGGCTATCACGACATACTTTTAGTACCGTATATCCTTTAAATAGTTTAACACAATTGATTTTTTCACAGAACCCGATCAATACGAGAGATGCAACAGTAGCAGCCCTATCAGACGCTCAATACGTTGCACCACTGGTACAAAGTGGGGATCTTCTAAGTGGAGGACCAAAACCAGCTCCAAACGATGAAGATGGACCGCGAAGACCGACGAAGACATTCTTCTACGTGTTCGATTATCAGACCAAGGATGGATTCTATCCACAGGTTAGTAAAATTTTGTCTTCATTATTTTAGACGTCTGGATTCTGACGCAGGTCCTCACCGGACACGGTAGTTTCGGGAGGTTTCTGTGTCGGATAGGGCGGGAGGAAACGCCCGGGTGTCACCACTGTGTGGATCGCCCGGAGGACACGGTGGAGCATACGGTGCAGGACTGCCCCGCTTGGGCAGACCACCGCCGTGTCCTCACGCAGGCGATAGGCGGCGGCGACCTCTCGCGTCCGGACCTGGTTCAGGCCATGCTCCGGGCCGAGAGGGAATGGGATGCAGTCACCTCCTTCTGCGAAGCAGTAATGCTAGCGAAGGAGGAGGCGGGCCGCGTGAGGGAGAGAACCACCTCACGCCCCAGCCGCCGCGGGAGACGCCCAGGGCGTCGGACGTCGCGAGGCGACATCCGGCCACCGTACGGTGAGTAATGGGTAGCTCGTCGTCCGATCAAGGACCAGGCCCGGGTCGTTCTGTTCGCGCGCGCCTCAAAGAGCTGTCAGCACAGGGACGGGGCCCCCAACGGGGCCAACGCCTGCCGGGGTTGCGGGACGTCTTAACAGGATACCGTGGCCCCGGAACGTAAAGGGCAACAGAAGGAACAGGGTGGTTTTTTAGTCAGTAAAAGTCTGACAGTCCCTTCCGCCCCACCCAGGGCGGAAGGAGTCATTTGATGATTTTTACCACCACAAAAAAAAAAAAAAAAAAAAAGACGTCTGGATTGCTAGACACGTATAACAATTATGAATGGCCACAGCAACAACCGATATAAATAAATAAATAAATAAATAAATATCTTGGGACAACTCACACACGGCTATCTAATCCCAAGCTAAGCAGAGCTTGTGTTATGGTAACCAGACAACTGATACACATACTTATATAATTTATAAATACATACATATTATAGATAAATCACACCCAAACACAGAACTAACAATCATGCTCATCACATAAAGTTTGTCCTGGGTGGGAATCGAACCCACGACCTCCGGCTTAGCAGTCAGGGCCGCTAACCATTAGACCAACAGGCCCATCAAATAGAAATAGAAATAGATGTATATAGTAATAGAAGTATTTACAGAAGACGACTGTAAACTGCGCTTTGTCAGTCAGAGACAGTCAGATCATGTTATTGCTATATATGGTAATAATAAAATGTGACAATAATTATGTGTATTTTTACTACCGTAGGTATGAGGTTATTTCTTGTTCAAGGCCAAAAAAGATTATCTTCAAATATTATCCTAAAAGACCCATATTATTGTAGCGTAGCCTACGTTGTAAGAGAGGCAAAAATTGCGACACAATTGCTGTTCACCGGAGCGTGTCTAAGCTACCACTTATGTTGGAGAATCAATTAAGATACCTATTTGTTTTTGCTAAAAGCTTATTTCTATATAAAATACCTGCTTCTGCCCGCGACTTCGTTCGAGTGGTTTTTTACTTTACCGCACCTTCTGTTCCGCGTTTGAGGTTTGTAGCGTGATGATTAATGGCCTATACTATTCATCATGAATCTGGCTATCATCTACAATGTATTTTTAATATTTTTTCCAATGCGACAGGTAGTTCCAGAGATTAGCGCGTTTAAACTAACAAACGAACAAAAATACTCTTCATCTTTATAAAATTGGCACCAGTTACTGCTTCGTCCCCATGAGTCATAGTGTGATGTTATGAAGCCTATACCAACGGGCTATATAATGCAAAAGGTTTTTTTAAATAGCACAAGCATTTCCAGAGATTAACTCATTTAAACAAACAAACAAAAATCTCTGAGATAAGTACTCTTAGTAAGACTCTAGATAAGTAGTATTATATTGGCCTATTGCCTCGTTGGTCTAGTGGTCGCAAGCGCGACTGCTGTGCATGAGGTCTTGGGTTCGATTCCCAGGTCGGGCAAAGTGTTATTGGGTTTTTCCATCAGGAATTTCTCAGTAGCAGCCTCGGAGTCTGGATTTGTGCCCGGTTGATGGCAATAGGCTCGCCCCCTATTACATGGGACTAAAAACATAACTGGCTAAATGTGGGTGTACTAATGGGTACACCTCTGCCTAACCCTTCGGGGATTACAGACGTGATGTTATGTTATGTTATGTTATATTGGCCCTATTCTCTGAATACTTGTAATACTTGTGTGTGTATTTTCATTTACACACACACACACAGAAGATATTGTAATACCTATTTGACCTGGCTTATTTTGCCGAATCATTAATGGAAATTAATGATCACTGTATAACTGATATCCTTAACATTTCTCTCGTTGTAACTATGTGGATATTTATGTAGCAAACGTTTCATGATAATCTATTACTTTCGAAAGGCTTAATGACTTTGCGTGTTTTTTCGTCCAGAACGTTCTTGAACTTCCAGAAAGTTCGGCCAAAATGATGCCACAATATTTCAAATTAAATTAATTACGTCAACATAACATAACATCGCGCCTAATCTCCAAAGAGTAGAGCAGAGGTATAGATAATGTTTAATCCTAGACATGTTTACTCCCACATTTCACCAGTTGTGTTTAAGTCCCATGTACGTTTCATCTCAGATTTCCTTGTTAGTCTGGTGATTGCAAAGCGCAACTGCTGATTATAAGATCTTTGGTACGATTCTTAGGTCGGGTAAAGTGTCATTGGTTTTCCCATCAGTCTGTTCAATTTCAATTCAATTTCTCAGTAGCAGCTTCGGAGTCTGGATTTGTGCCTAGTTGATGGCAATAGGATTGGCCTCTATTACATGAGACTTAAACATTACTGACGAAATATGGGTGTACTAATGGGTACACCTCTGCCAAACCTTTCGGGGATTACAAGCGTGATATTATGTTCTTTCTTTCTTACCAAGTACTATTAATTCAATTTCTAAATCTTACTTTATTATTTTAATCTATTTAGTCATTTCAAAGACTTTAAATGTAGGTACGAAATAATAAGGTTTACTCATTCCAAAAGACGAAAATAGATTTATGTAAGTTAATGACTTTGAAGGTAATTAAGGTACGTTTTGCTTTGCCAGGGTCTAAAATTAAGCCGTAAAATCTGGATTACAGCTTTGATATGTGACTGTAAAAGTTGAATTTATAAAGGCTGTTTATTTAGAGCCGTAATTTTATTTGTTGGACGATTTAGTAACTTATTCGTATCATTTTTTTAAAACAGAATTGTAATTTACCTGAGTTGTTGACATAACATAACGCCTGTAATCCTCGAAGGGTTAGGCAGAGGTGCTCACTTTAGTACACTCACATTTCGCTACTAATGTTTTTACGTCCCGGGATAAAAAGTAACATATGTGCTATACCAGACTTTTAATCTATTTCTGTGCCAAATTTCACTCAGATCCGTCCAGCTTTTCTGGCGAGATTTAGTGACAAACATTTATCCAAACTTTTGCATTTATAATAATCTACACTATAAAATGCTTTGTCCTGAATGACTGATCAACGCACAGCCTGAATCGCTGATCGTAGACACCTGAAACTTGGAAGGTGTGTTCTTCGTATGACGTAGACGTTTTGTGACCCCTATGGTATAGACTCATCGGATGGCAAAGTTTGTATAGGATAACGTGATTCCTTGGTCTAATCTACTTCAAAAACGCGCGGACGAAATCGCGTGTAAAAGCTAGTAGTATATCTAGTAAGATTGTAATGCTATCCACCTAAAAAGCCCTATCGCCCACACGCGTTGATTGTATCTCTTGATTATCCTCGTACGAAACTTTTTAAGGTCGATTGAGGAAAACGGTGTGCGCATTCGATAGATTATCTTGTCACTACTTATGTAACAAGGCTGGGAACAATCCCTACGTAATTCTCGCATGTTACATGCTTGATAATATCTAATGTTACACGTATTATCTTTCTTAGCAGTGGTTCGAAAGCTTGTTACAAAAATAAACCCTCATTTATTCTTATTAGCTGGAACCTTAAATTCTTGGGTACAAAATCTTTGGAGATTGCACGCGTTAGGAAGTCGTATAAAAATATTCTTGTTGATGGCCCTGGTATGAGTGTGTTGATATAAAAGTATTGGATTCAAGTTTTTCTAATTGACTGTCTCGTTGGTCTAGTGGTCGCAAGCGCGACTGCTGTGCATGAGGTCGTGGGTTAGATTCCCAGGTCGGGCAAATTGTCATTGGGTTTTTCCATCAGGAATTTCTCAGTAGCAGCCTCGTGGTCTGGATTTGTGCCCGGTTGATGGCAATAAGCTCGCCCCCTATTATATGGGACTAAAAACATAACTGGCGAAATGTGGGTGTACTAAAGAGTACACCTCTGCCTAACCCTTTGAGGATTACAGACGTTATGTTATGTTTGTTTTTCTAATTGTAAATACAATTATTTTATAGCCTTTTGATTTAATATTACATCTTTTTCTTTTGGAGTCGATAATTTTAGATACCTACGTCTTTTTTATATTTTTTGGGCACTGTAGGTGACCACGTTTATTGCAACAATAGTAGTGTTGTTAACGTCCACTAAAATGTAGGTGTAGGGATGCTGGGTGCTGTAATTTTAAATGAGAAGCATAGTTAATAGGTATCACTCACTGATGGTTTCAATCTAAACAAACATTGGGGCCGATTCCCTTGGTCACAAATTAAACTAAAGTTAGACTATTTCCATCTTTTTCTGTCCAATAAAATAAGAAAGAGACTAATGTAAATAAGAGCTGTCAAATTTAGTCCATCTAACATATCCATACAGTTATAGTTGACATCTTAAAAGTGTGGATTAAAAATACGGAGAATTTGACATCTCTTACTTAGTTCTTTAATGTCATGGAATGTCACCGTCCTTTCCTTTCGCTGTACATTAGTAAGAGATGTCAATTCTCTAAATTTAGTCTAGTTTGTGAACAAGGGTTTCGGCACCATTATCGATCGCATTTACGATGTGTTTATACTACTCCTTCACGACAGGCCTTCGTCAGATTTTTACTTAATTAAATTGTAACATATAATTTGACATTAAAAATTCCTCATTCATTTTTTTTTGGACGGAGTTTCAACGGAGTTTTCTTAATACGTCTTGTAACGCCAACGTTTCCTAGGCCTCCCTCGGCTATGACGATCGTTCATCTATGTTCAAATCATAAAGCCAATGAAGATTTTTGTTTGTTAGTTTGTTTAATTTTGTAGCCAGATTCATGGTGAATAGTATATAGTATATAACATCATGCTACGACAAAAAACGACGCCCGAGTGACAGAAGATGTGGAGAGGTGGTGTGTGTGTGTTTGCTTTAAAAACCAGCGTCAGAAATCACTGCCAGAACTTAGTTAAATCATAATACCAACTAACCTAATTACCTTGAAACAACGATAATGCTGTTACCTCATTATAATATTACCATAAACATGCAATTAACTACATTCACGCTCATGTCAAAGGTACAAGTAATACCTATACGATAGACTAACATTAGAAGTGCCGCAGGCAACAAGGTAGATAGGTATTAGTAACTAGCTTATGCACGCGTGGAGAAGTCCTCATAGACTGCCTCCGTCTCGAGGAAGGTGGAGGCCTAACTAGCAAAAAGTTGTATAGTATTTATTTTGAGTTATACAACTAACCGACATGTAAAGGTTTTTGTTTTGTAGTAGTTTAACAGTTTTATAATAGTGTTCAATTCGACGAATTAGTTATATATTACTTATTTTGCTAGTTGGGGGGTTGACGGACGCCTACCGACTAAAACCCCACGGTGTTCATCCAATCACCTTTGGCCGGTGCACGGGGACGCTCAGAGCATTCTTCCACACATCATCATGGTGTAGCCTAACTTACTCCTTATAACATCATATATCTGCCAGTTAAAGTCACGCCAAAATCGGTGCAGCCGCTTCAAAGATCCGGGACAATCAGAGACTATAATTTTAAAAATTGTTTTTTTGTGTAATTTACATTTAGGTACTTGTAAAAATCAGCTGTAATTTTGACATTACCAACAGACACTTCTATTTTGTTTATTTGTATAGTTTAATTATGTATTTTGTTTCAGAGAATGGGAGCAGTCCACGGCGAGGAGTTACCTTACGTCCTCGGAGCTCCATTGGTGGACGGGTTTGGCCATTTTCCGCAGAACTACACCAAGTCTGAGGTCGCTCTGTCAGAGTCTATCATGCTGTTTCTGGCTAATTTTGTGAAAACTGGGTGAGTATTAAATTATAATGACGTCAAATCTAGAAGGTTTTGTTAAAATAATGCTCGTGCCTTCTTTGTATGAGAAGAAAGCCGTGCAGTAGTGCAATGAGAGGCTGGTTTTAATATTAGAGGGATTAGCACACTACAACAGATTACCATAGGAAAGTATAAAAGACGAGACAAAATGTAAAAATATTCGCGGGGACGTAGTTCGTAGTTAGTAAACGTCCGCTAAGTACCTAAGGATTTTTCAAAATAAATTACCCATTTCCCAAAGAGTAGGTATCTAGGTTTGAAACGAAAGTCCAAAGTTTGTATGGAGAAATCAACTTTGACGCGGACAAAGTCGCGGGCGGAAGCTAGTTCATTATAAGTCTGAATGTGAATTTAATTATAATTGAGAATAATTTTGAAAGATGTTTTGTATTTTCAAATGATTTCGACCATTATTCAAATGACCACAGAATCCAAAATTACGATGGTGAATATTTAAGTCAGTAGAAAAGATTTAATTCAAGATTTAGCTTCGTGTGGTAGACTGTTGTGTTTACCGAAGTTACGAACAATCAACACGTGCCAAAAGTTTAATCATAAAGATCAAAAGCTGGAGGTTGGTTTTGGTTTTCAATACAAAGTTGTGCAGAACCTTTAATATTCGCAAAATTGCTTCTAAATTGCTTCTGGCAGACAAAGAGAGACTCATTCTCAACATAATTCTCATTCTTCTTAAGCTCGCAGCAAACCATGAATTTTAATACAGTCATAACTCTAAAATGCAATTTAGAAAATAGGTCAAGTTTTCTTCCTGACTCCAACTTCGCAATATCTTCGCACCGAGGCAAAGGTGCACAAATCCACGTCACCTTTAATAACATCTAACAATTTGCGAAACATAAGTTCGCTCAAAGCATCACTAATTGCTTCAGTAACGTGAGCCTTATTAATAAGGCGATAAGGACCACTTGATGCCCTAAATGTCTTGTTCTGAACTTCTATTTAATAGCACTTCAAAGTTTTAGAAACTTACAAAGAATTATTAACTTTGTGCTTCTGATATTAAGGTTTAAATTACTTTGATCTTCGTCTCCGCCTGTGCTTTGTACGTCGTTTTACGATAATCTCTCCCTTTAATTATGTGTTTTATATTCCTTTAATTTTTGGGAGTGTTTAATAATTACTGTTATTTAGTGGAGGTTATAATCATTAAGGAGGCACTAGCAGTAGCAGTGAATTTTAGAAGTGCCTGATTTAAGGTAATACTCGGAACGAGTTTAAAACTTTACCTGTTTTATTTTCCTAACCTTTTTAACCGTTTTGTTGTTTTCTTGGTATTTGAACCGTGCTACACTTTTAATAGCATTGTGCTTTAGCTGGATTTTACTAATGCTTTACATAGAAAACTAAACGTAAAGTAAATTTTTACAAGCTTTTATTACGAAAATGTTTTGTTGTATCTACAATTCTCTTCTGATGTTGTCAAAAACAATCCAATTGTAACAAACTTGGAATATCGAGGTATTTTGAATACGATACACCTCTGCCTAACCCTCCGAGGATTACAGGCGTGATGTTATGTTATGTCTTAACTATATGTGAGTTTGAAGTTTAATTGATTTACTCGAAATCAATTATTTTCCCTTGAGGTCCTTTTTGGTCAACCACTCACATAATTTTAAACGAATTTTTATTTTAATCAGGTCATAGTAATCTTAAGAAAAATCTTCAAAAATCTAGAAAATAAATGACAAGAACTAGTAACGCAGAATAACAAAGTGTAATAACTTGCCAAAAATATCAAAGATTTCTCACAAAATTTTAACAAACATTAAATAATATTGTCGTTACAGAAACCCGAACGACAACGCGCGACAAGAGTCCCTGCTTCCCGCGTCGAGGGAGAGAAATAAATTCAGAGGGATAAATTGGGAAGAATACGACTCCACACACCAAAAGTATTTGGAAATAGGTGAGTTTTATTATTTTTAATATGTTTAAAAAAATTTCAAAAACCTGTCTTCAGCCTTCAGAATGAAGCTTAAAAAGAATAAAAGTAAAAAACAATTTTAACTTTGCAAAAAGACATTAATTCTCAGCTAATTATAGCAACTAAATAAACCCTTTCCTCAGTTTATTACTAAAGCGTGTTTTGCTCTAAACTTGTGATTATTATCAGAACTATTCAGGATTTCAATTCCATTAACAATTCAACTAACTTTTAATAACGATCGCAATCTAATCTCAGTCTCAATCTGTCAAAAATGCCTCTAATTTCCTTGCTTTTTTTTTTTTTTTGATTGTCCCTGAGATGAGATTGCGACTTCATTGCAAATATTTTTAATTAGTAGAATAAATTAGCCTTAATAAAACGAGAACAATCGTTAATTCGCATAAAACTAATAGTGAGAAAACTTTCAGATTAAACCGATGTATTCTAAATTCACCGTAACTGACCTTAAAAGTTTTAAAACTAAAACAATTCAGGCATATTGGTCCAAATTAAATTTTCACAGACATTCGTGTTTAAAGTTATTTTGCCCTAAGTTAATCAATATAAATCCATTTAGTAGTTCAAAAATAAATTCTGATTTTATTAAGAAACTTAATGAAAGATTGAAATGCCAACATAAAATATTCGAATATATTAATATACAGTCTTTAAATATTAACTTTAAGGTTAATATTTGAAGACTGTATATTAATATATTGGGTAAATTATATTATGAACGTGACGTACATTACAACCAATATGACAGATAATAATACAACCAAGTATTCACCACAATGACTGACACGCATACCCGCGAGGCAATTTAAACGTCTGACACAATGCTATATCCGAAATCTCCCCCTCATATTATGTATCTTTGTACAGGTATGAAACCTCGCCTCAAGAATCACTACCGAGCGCACCAACTTTCCGTTTGGCTGCGCTTAGTTCCTGAACTCCACAGGGCGGGGATGGAGGATGTGGCAGCACGCCATAACCTATTCAAAAACCACAACGAGCAGGATCTCTACGAAGGCATCGTCAGACCGGATCCATTGGCGAGAAACATCAACGATAATGACGCAATCAGACGAACAAACGGTTCAGTGTACACCGACACAGCCCTAACGACCGTTGATACGATACTGGCGACGTGCGCCACAATTCTGCCAGGAAGAGATCTGCAAACATTGAACGCTACTGAAAACACTCTGGCTAATTTAGAAGCGGCCGGCTATGCCGCTTATTCGACGGCCTTAAGTGTAACAATAGCGATAGGGTGCTCCCTACTGATTTTGAATGTCCTAATTTTTGCTGGAGTTTATTATCAGAGAGATAAGTCAAGGTCTCGTGGGAAGCAGCAGCGTTTTAACGAGAAACATTTTGAGACAATTTCCGGGAAGCATTCGCATTACCATATGGATCCGACGCATGCGCCGAGCTTAGTCGTGGACGTCGAGAGACAAAACAGGAAGAAGCACATGATGAGTTCGGATCATCTGGCAAGTTTAAACTTTAAAGGACCATTAGATGTTCCGAAGTCTCCTCCGAGTCCAACCCTAAGTATGGA
Source organism: Hoplodrina ambigua (assembly GCA_949774945.1). Classification (NCBI taxonomy): domain Eukaryota; kingdom Metazoa; phylum Arthropoda; class Insecta; order Lepidoptera; family Noctuidae; genus Hoplodrina; species Hoplodrina ambigua. Next base: position 14,654,324 of record OX458968.1, read on the forward strand.
CAACATGATGCTTCCAAGCAAACTCGGGAGCAGAAGCAACAGTTTCAGAATACCAAACGTGAGCTACCCGCAGATGGGTTACGCGACTATGCCAAAGAATTTGAGCCAGTTTAATAACTCACCGCCTTTGCAAGAGTTACGGCAACAGAAATTCCAGCCTCCGAACGGATCGACGGCTCAGAACTCCCCGGGGAGGGAGGCGGAGGCGAGGGGGGCACACGCAACCCTGCGGAGAGGGAAGGCCTCCCTTCACTCGAACCTCCCGCAAGCCGCCATTGACGAAATGAGAGTGTGACAGTTAATCCCATCTGACTCTGCATTACAGGATTAAAAGTGTGTGTGTAATTGTATGGTTGTAAATACTATTGTACTATGAGGGTGTCGGGATTTTTTTTTAGGAATGTTATCGATTTTCTCCTAAATTGGAATATGATTATCGAATAAAATCAATTGTATCATAACTATTCGTTTCATTTCATTACACATCAGTATCTATCATGTACAAATAAATGGTTTTACAAAAGCCTTCCCGAAAGACTGCCACAATGATCGCGTCTTGCGCTGCTCGTATCCAGCGTTTTGCCGCGACCATTACCAGGTGGTCGGTCTACCTGGTGGTCTACAGGTTTTCGTTTTACATTACCACTACCTTACCTTAATGGCAAACAGACGTGTCCTCATTATGTACATTCAGTACGTACATTCAGTGCAAAAAAGGATACATAAGTCACATTATAATGCATGCTAAGAACTTTGAGTATAAACTACTCGTATCAACGTAGTAGAAATCGGCTTGGCACAAAATGAATTTTATAACATTAATAAAATTCTCTGTTCAGTAAGTATTATGTAATTTTCCAGTAAGGCTTCGAGTAAACGAGTTTGTTTCTAATTGAAAGTATTGATTCCAATATCTTACTGCTAAAGAAAATAATACGTAGACGAATAAACGAGCTCTGTTAACATCAATCACTCATTAATAAAATTAATGACGTCAAACTAAGTCAATATGGTAAATATACGAAGTACATTGCTATCCATTAATAGAGACAAACTACTTTAACATAGCGCGCCCCTCCGTATTACTATTTCAATAATATAGAGTAATTAGTGACGCCGTTAGTCAAGTAACAATGACACGCTGATTTGTTTTTGTTTCCAAAACAGTCATTGAGCACACATGCGTTGTGAGTCTTGTAAATACTTTCAAACGTTTTAAATTGTGGAGGAGCGCGCCAGGTTATTGCAGTTTATATCTAACACTTAATGTGTGTTCCAATCTTATGCTTACATTGATAGATTAAAAAAAGCTTTTTTACAAAAAAATATGACCGCCTTCAAAAACTACAAAATAAAAAATTACTTTAGCTTGAAAGTCGGCGGCTTTGGTTTTGTTTCTTGTTATGTAGGTATTGCCACCGACTTCCAAGCTAAAGTATTTTTTTATTTTGTAGTTTTTGAAGGCGGTCATATTTTTTTGTAAAAAAGCTTTTTATTTTTCACTTTTTAGTGCTTGTGTGTTAATGTTTGAAATCCAAAAGCTCTTAATAAAGCCCTTTCAAACAATACCTCACACGATATATTAAATTTTGGAAAGTGGTAGGAGGGGGATTGACGTACCCCCTCCCCACTTCCTTCAGTCAGTCATCGACTACACGTATAAACAAAGCAATTTTTCTTGTTACAGCGGTTCTGCTGTGATTTTATAAGGAGTTCCGTTCCATATCTCTAAAGTTCATCATCAGATCATGACAATATTCCTATGGGACCTATTCGGAACTATACTCTTTAAACAAAAAAAGAATCATCCAAATCGATTCATATTTGGCGGAGTAATCGTAGAAAAAATATACAAAAAAAAAAAAAAAAGAACATACGCGTCGAATTGAGAACCTCCTCCTTTTTGAAGTCGGTTGAAAATAGTAAGCCTTAAATATTTAATTACTATTAAAAACCAGAACCAACTCCTAAATTATGCTCTTAAAACCATAGTTTCAAGAACAGATAATGACAATGAAGCATCATTTCACCAATGACTGGCTTATATTGATTATCGGCAAGTACTGACAAGTTCATTCAACTGGTTTACTGAACGCCTTTGAAGTACTTGCCTATTCATTGAGCTGTTTAGGTTCGTAGAAGCAAAGTTTAGGTGCATATTTTGTGAAGCTTTACTCCATTTATACTAATCTAATGAAGCTGAACAGTTTTTCGTTTGTTGTTGAATTGCACTAGATCCTGGCAGTACTAGTCGGATTAAAAACATCTTTTGTTCAAAGTCAAACTCAAAACATTTATTTCAATTAGACCATTTACAGGCACTTTTAAATAGTCAAGGAGTCAGTCAGTTAGTCCGAAAGATGAAGCTAGTTGCTCTTTCCAAAACGGAGGTAGGCCTCTATGGAGAAGAACGAGCAAGAAACTCGACGGCAATCTTTTAAATTACGTTTTTACAAAATCTTGGTTACAATACTCTTGTTGATTCTACATGTGTCATAAACTGCGACTGCTGAGCAGTGTAATTAGATTTTTCCATCAGGAATTTTCTCAGTAGCAGTCGCGGAGTTTGGATTTGTGCCCGGTCGAGGGCAATAGGCTCGCTCCCTACATGAGACTTAAACATAACTGGCGATATGTGGGTGTACTAATGAGTACCTCTGCCTAAACCTTCGGGGATGACAGGCGTGATATTACGTTATGTATGTACCTATAAAGATATTACTATGAACGACCAGTCTTAACATTTCAGCAAACAATGAAACACTGTCAAACGTACCTTAAATTTAAGTACCCCATTGTTAAGAAGTACAGTTTACCATCAACACATATAACTAACTAATGAGACAACTAATCATGGGCACTTGGTAGTTTTACTTAAACATTCGTCCGGGTAGGGTCGACTATAAACAGGGCAATAAAGATCTTTGTGCCACTCCGGGTCATAAGTAAACATGTATTCCGGTTGAGTCACGAAGAGACGTAATACTTGGAGTCGATCCCGGAGTATCTTTGATAGCCCCGTCGATCTTGTTGCCTTGAGTTCAAGTCTCAGGTCGATATAACATCACGCCTGCAATCCTCGAAGGGTTAAGCAGAGGTGTACCCATTAGTACACCCACATTTCGCCAGTTAGGTATGTTTAAGTCCCATGTAATTAGGAGCGAGCCTATTGCTAACAACCGGGCACAAATCCAGACTCTGAGGCTGCTACTAAGAAATTCCTGACGGAAAAATTCAATAACACTGCCCGACCTGAGAATCGAACCTAAGACATTATGCTCAGCAGTCGCGAGTCAGACCTAGTACCCCACAGCAGCTTGAAGAATAATAATAAGAATAATAATTCTTAGTAATATATATATATATATATATTTTTTTTATTTAATGCCAACTTGTTTTTATTTTGCTTTTACATACATAAACTCACGCCTTTTTCCCATGGGGGTAGGCAGAAACTACAGAACGCCACCTGCTACGATCCTTACATACTCCTTTCGGCTCATCTACGTTCACAAGCACGCCGGTTACGAGTACTCCGCACCTGACTTTTTTATTTTGCTTTAATGTACAATTTTTTCTTTTTATGTGCGTCATTTTCGCGTGAATAAACAGTTTTTCTTTCTTTCGTTATAGTATTTTACTCTCTCTCTCTCTCTCTCGACGAACTTAGTTTTTAGTCACAATTGGCTGTGGGTGACATAATTGTTAAGTCAACTAAAAAAAGGTCACAGTTACTTTGCTGATAAGAAAAGGTATACGTACTCTTATACTGTTAGTAATATAAAGATATAGGTAGGTAAGTAATTATTTTGAGTTTCTTCATTCGTTCAGGGTATGAAAATACAGACAAAAAATAGTAGATTCTGAAATGGAAATTTTCAATTTTACAATATTCGAAATTAAGAAGCCGATTTTCATTAAACTTAATAATATATAGGTCTAAAGAGTAAGTTGAAAATATTTTTTGGAAATAATTTTTCAAAACCTGCCTCGTTAGTCTAGTGGTCGCAAGCGTGACTGCTGTGCTTGAGGTCTTGGGTTCGATTCCCAGGTCGGGCAAAGTGTTATTGGGTTTTCCCATCAGGAATTTCTCAGTAGCAACCTCGGAGTCTGGATTTGTGCCCGGTTGATGGCAATAGGCTCGCCCCCTATTACATGGGACTAAAAACATAACTGGCGAAATGTGGGTGTACTAATGGGTACACTTCTGCCTAACCCTTGGGGATTACGGGCGTGATGTAATGTTCATTTTTCAAAAATTAAAACGAAGTTTAAAAAAAATACATTTATGTCCAAAATTTTGGACTTGAAATATGCATGAATGACACTTCCGCGTAAAGGTGGTTAAGAACGTCAAACACCGCCTTATGTCTCAAAAGCAAGCATTAAACCGAACATAAAATACAAGAACAACTACACAACACGATCTGAACCAAACATACGTATAATAAATATCGATATTATCGCTCGAAGGCGTATTACTATTCCTCAAGACGTAAAAATGTTTGCTGTCGGTGACTTTATTGGCGATTTACAAAGATTAATAAAAATAGTTCAGTAAATACGTAGGCTGAAGAAGTTTGTCTGTAATAGGCTTTACTGGCGTGTGTATAACTGGTCTAGAAACATTCGAACTGGCTGATATAGCGGTGTAGTCCAAGAACTCAACGTCGTCAGACTTACGTCATTTTAGAAAATAATGCAGAATGCAATATCTTTTTAAACTTGGATACAGAATGGAATATCTTTATTTGCTTGGAATGTCTTGATGGCGAAGTGGTGTAAGCACCCGCCTCTCATGGATGACGTTGCTCGTAACCGGGTTCGTAACAGGGCACAGGCAAGTATCAATATGACTCATGTAATTATACTTTATAAGTTTATCTAAGACATCATTGACATCGGTGAAGGAAAACATCGAGAGAAAAACTGGACTTGTAATAAATATAAGTTGGATCTCGCCAATCCGCATTGAATAAGAGTTATAGTGATCAATGCTCGTGACTTCTCCGTATGACAAGAGGCTTTTGCTTAGCAGTGAGACAATAATAGGCTAGTATCTACTATCTATTTTACAGGACATTGTCAAAAACGATTATTAATTATCGCCAGACACTTTTCATAACTTCAGAAACTTTAAAGTTCCGAATTTTCAATCTTCTGGCTTACAATATGATGTAGCTCTGGCGACACTGGGTTCTTAGTCCAATATGTTTAATCAAATAAATGGATTCCTAAGAAAAAGTAACATTTATCGTCTATCGTTGTGTGATTGTGATTGGACTTACGGCTAATGGGTATTATTGGTTTCTGCGATTCTATTAAATCAATTCACAACTATGTACTTTCTTTATTTTCAACTAGCTTTTGGCCGCGACTTCGTCCGCGTAAATTTCGGTTATCGCGGAAACGCGGTTCCCTTGGAAACAGTACTTTTTATCGCGATTAAAGGTACTCTATGGTCGTTCCTGTACATCTGGCAACGTATATGCAAAATTTCAGGATGATCGGTTCAGTGGCTTAGGCGTAAAATGGTAACAAACAAACAAACAAACTTACTTTCGCATTTATAATATTAGTTAGGAAGGATAATAAAGAGCGTTTATGCCGCAAAGACTAATACAAACAATGGATTGGATATTTGGATGTTTGTTACTCATTCACGCGTTAACCGATGAACAGATTTGGATGACTGCTTTGTTGGCCGCAAAGCGCGACTGCTGAGCGTGAGGTCTTGGGTTAGACTCCCAAATCCGGCAAAATGTTATTGGGATTTTTCATCAGGAATTTCTCAGTAGAAGTCTCGGAGTCTGGATTTGTGTCTGGTTTATGGCAATAGGCTAGCCACCTATTACATGTGACTTTAATCATAACTGGTGAAATGCGGATGTACCAATGGGTACACCTCCGCCTAACCTTTCAGGGATTTCAGGTGTGATGTATGTATAGATTTGGATAAAAAATTAATTTGATACATAGAGAGACTATTTCTTAGATTAACACATGGAATACTTTTTATCTCAGTTATCTGTTCTCTTGGGATAATAGTTCAAGGGCAAAACCGCGAGCAGAAGCTAGTGATTACTAAAGTCTAAATAAGAAACATACAATTTTAAATAATTTGACTCTGCCGCTGCTTCAGTGCTTCGTAATATTACATCATACTGTTGATTTGTTTCTGAGAATACGACGAGACTATTATAATTTCCCACCTCCCCCTTAACATCACAAACTCACCCATCCGCGAATATTAATAAACACACTACAACAAGCCCGATATCATACGTTCATATCCGTTATTTATTTAACATTGTGTTTCTCAAAGTTAAGCACACACATTGTTAACAATAGGTCGCTAAAAGTTTACTTTTTTTTGTGTTTTCATATTTTTTTGCGCGTATTTTAATACACGCCACAAAATATGAAAACACAAAATATGACACTTGACACACAACACAAACTTTATTATTTTGTAAAATTTAAGAATAGAATAGAATAGAATTTTATTTATTCGAGTAATCAAGACTCAACACACTGTTAGTAAAACTTAGATCTACGTTAGTAAACACTGACAATAAACAAAAAATAAAAGAAAAACAAAACAAGAAATAACGTAGGTAAAAGTCGTTAAGTAGGCATTATTATATTTTTGAGAATTTTAATAAAAATCCATCATAAATACACAAAATTATGTATTACCTATTAACTATTTCGTACATCCGTATCTGCAGAAGCTGCCCGTGACCCAGGCCCCGGAACGCAAAGGGCAACAGAAGGAACATGGTCAAAAGTCTGACAGTCAGCCCTTCCGCTCCGCCCAGGGCGGAAGGACTCATTGAATGATTTTCACAAAACCAAAAAAAAGCTCACCACTGACGCTTGTCAAGTCCCATCTTTCGTGGCGCGTATTGTATCATTTTTCAAAATTTCAGGGCCTACCTTATATTTACAAGGCAGGCAGCTAATTTACCAAGATACATTGATATGAGTATCAAGGGTCAATTTTACTAACTTTTATTTAACCAATCTAATCCATTGAGATAAGATTGCGATCGTTTGAAAACGTTAATACCTATTGAGACTGCTTAATCTGTCAAAAATGTCTCAATTTTTTTTGACATTGATTGTCGTTTGAGATTTTGACCGATATTTATTAGTACAATTGGTCTTCAGATACGCGATAAGAAATATTTGAGAACCACTGATCTAACACAGAGGGAAACGTATTTTATGCTTTATGCCTATAGCTAAGGGGCTTAATTGCATACGGAGGTATTATTTGCTAGGAAGTTAATATTAGTTAGTAATACATGGAGTAATTACAAATGTTCTATATTTAGTGATTTTACTGAATGAAGGAAGAAAATATAGTTTTAGTAAACGATGACGTAAGAGTCGCTAGGTCAATATTCCCCCCAATTCTCAAAGCAATTGTAATCATTTTGAAATTAACTATGCAAATAAATAAAATTGAAGTGTCTGTTTGTAATGTCAAAATAACAGTATTTAATAAAAAAAAAAAAATTTTTTTTCTTTCTGTCTACTTGTTTAAAAGGGCTGGACCGATTTTGACTGAAAAAGACCGCAAGTTTAAAATATATTTTAACCATAACTTCAGGACTTAAAATTATTGAACTGTCATTGATGAATAGTAAGTGTAACACGTTTGAATTGCATTCATTGATAAAATTTATCTCATTTCTTTATTTTATAATCCCAACGTTGAAAGTTTTGCAAAGCTTCCGTAGTTCCATTTAGCTTACGGGGAATATTGTCATAGACAACATTCCAGGTACTACATTGTTCATTAAAAAAAAAATACTTTTATGAATAACAGTTACTTTTTGCTCATTAGCAGCTCGTTTCATAAATCCATGATAGCGAATTCTCGCTTTCATCCACAGAGCTTTGATATACATATTTTACAAATCGAGAACTACGATTTTTTTTTCTTTTATGTTCACTGGCCGTATAGGTTACTGCGATATTTGCATGGTATTCTTTTTTCAAAATGCTGTAGTTTGTAGTTTTATTTTTTTAAATTGAGATTTTTTGAAATTAGAATTCTTTGGTGTTTTATTGGTCGGTTTTATTTCATTATAGTTTCTGATCGCGACTTCGTCTATCACCCACGTTATGTTACGTCTTCTGTTACTGCTCTGCTCCCTTGGGTTGTAGCGTGATGTTAAATAGCCTATACTATTCTTCATGCCAAGCCTAGCCAGACTGTCCAAGAGAGAAAAGTGTCTGTAAAATATTTTGCTTGTTCTTCTCCATAGAGGCCTACCTCCGTTTTGGAACGAGCAACTATCTTCAATTATCTGACTAACTGACCGACTCCTAGACTACTAAGCCTAATTGAAATAATTGCTTCATCTTTGATTTAGGTTTTTCTCAATCCTATTAAAAGCTTCAGAGAGGCTTTCTAATGAATAGGCAAAACGGCTGATGAAATTATAATTCCAAAAATAAATAAACAACACAGAATAATTGTTCAGTTAATTACGTCCATCTGCTAACTATCCACAGAGCACAGGTTATCTAATGGATTGCAATCAGGAATATTGATACTACGTAATTTGTTTATCTAAATAAGCCAGGCTGTAAACAGGCTGATTGTGTAGTGATCCGTTTCACTGAGTCTTTAGGGATAGCTAGAATTTAGGTTACATGTTTTGGCATAATAACAATCGTATTATTAATAATACTAGCCTATCATTATTCCAGTTCAAGGCAAAAACCTCTTTTCATACAGAGAAGGCGTGAGCATTGATCACCGCGCTTGTCATAATTATGTCATCAATTATGTCCAAGGCGGATTAGTCATTTTAGGCTTGTATTAATTAACTAGCGCATTATAATTCACTAGAGCACTACGAAAATATTTTGAAAGTTCATCCCCTATGAGAATAAGGGGAGAGTTCGATAGTGCGAGAAAAAAGGTTTGATTATAAACCTTTCACTTCATGCGGGATATCCAGACAGATTAGACATATCCAGTTTCTACCGCCAGCGCTGATAGGGTACTGGCACCATGTAAACATTTTTTTGAGTATTTTAATGGAATAGAGCCCGATCTATATCTTTTTAAATTTGCCATTTTTGTTTTTTTTGAACTGTTCCCCTCAAAGGGTATTAAATTTGTATAGAAGTACCAAATCTACGCATACAAATGCTAGTAATGTATAAACATGATGTGTGATATTTAATGGAGCATCGTATGGCCGTTTTAATGGAATAAGGTATCACTGTTATTGTACGAGGACCTTAGGAACCTACCTAATGGCATGTTTAGATAGTGCGGCAGTGGTTTTAGGTGGAACTAGTAAATATTAAGTGGTAGGTATTAAGTAATGCGGTTTCATTAAAAAAAAAAAAAAATTACTATTAACTTTTTAACTGAATTATTGCAGTTAAAAATGTGTTTCGTGATAGTAACATCATCTCTATGTATTTTACAGCTTTTAACATCTGAAAACAGCTTTGGAGGCTACAATATTATCTGCAAGGTGCGGTTCTGTAACCTCATCAAATTAAGGAGGTAAACTGTGCTAGTGATTCTCAAGACGAATAAAAATGTATTTTCTTATTTTAATATCACTAACAGTAACTTTAAGATAACAATCGATCATAACACAAACAACTTTAAAAACACAAAAAGTCTAAACTGCCAAATTCAAGGCTAATTCTTAATGAGAAAAAGCTGACATAAAAAAAAGGAATTCAATATCTCACTCCACTATCGTCCACAGACAGACCTACAGAAAACTAAGCGGGAGCAATGATGCTGAACGCCACCCTGATTGCTCTGTACTATTTCATTTCGAACCAGTACTGGGAGCAAGTCAACTGGAACGATCTGAGTGAATTATTGGCTCGTTGCTGTTTGAGAAATTTGTTCAGATTGTGTTAGTGGCGGTCTTGATCAGAATAGATATACGATTATGATTTATTAGATTCTGTCGAACTTCCGTAGGTTTGACCTCATTTGTCAATATTTTTTTTATTATGTCTGAATACCGTGATTACTCAGTAATTAAGGGGCCTGCTTCATATACACGAGGTTGTGACTGACGTTTTTTAATAATACGTCTTTTCTAAGTTTATTTTCACATTAGATTAGATTTAACTGCTAATCTATCACAACATACTAGTGCAGGCCATAATGGTCCATTTTAGTTGTTAAAAACGTGACTTCTCCAATAAACTGTGTGACTCTAAGTTTACCTAGGATATCACTGACAGCGACAAAGAAAAATATCCTGAAAAAACCTCGATTTGGGTATAGATAATATAACTTTGGAATCGCCAATCCGCCTTGAGCAAGCGTGGTGAAAGCTCGTACATTCGCTGTTTGAGAAGAGGCCTGCAGTTGGACAGTAAAAGGCTGGTAATCATTTATTATACAATACCGAATCAAAAACAATAAGATGATACGAATATTCTGCACACATTTTGCCAACGCGATCAATCCAAAATTTATCAATAACTTAATTAATTTGTCAGTCACGTCAGTATTACGCCACATACGTAACTAGTCTGAAAGGTCTGAAGTTATACTCACATAAACCTTAGCCAGCAAAGTGAGCAGACGTAGTCGTTACGACCGCTCGCACTTTGAACTCGAAAGATTCTTTAAAATAGCCACTCAGCAATACTTTCACCCAAGAGAAAGGCAATGGTACTGAGGACTGTATAAATAATTCTAGTAGCAATTGAAGAAATGACTTTGTTTTCAAATAGATTTTGAAAATGGAACAATTGTCAGTCATATTGCAATGTTTCACGTTCAAAACCAATTCAAAGGGAGCTTTGATTTTTTTAATGGAACAAGTATGTAACGTGTGTGTAAAGGTATTTTGAAATTCAGTGTTGGTATGATGACGAATAATAAGAAAAATAATAATAAAAAATAATAAAAAGTTTTATTGACATAAAAAGGGTGTTACATTTTAATTAGAAGCCCTGACTTCTGAGCTATGTGGTACCTGTGTTACAGGAGTCAGTGTCTTCACCCGTTTTTAAGAACATTAATAATTTATGCTATAAAATCATAATGACTTAAAATTAAAATTATTGTATGGTATTGTGATTTTCCCGTACCCGCACACACGTCTATTCTGACCTAAATTTAGTCGGAAGGATAACATTTTGCATTCTCTTTATTCAAATTTTTATAGTAGAATATAAAATAATGCATTTATTTGTCAAAATATTATTACAATGTTGACGTCAGCAACATTCCGATTGTATCGAACAATTTATGAGAAGTTTCAGCTTATTGAACGAGCGTATGATAGCAATAATAAGAATAACACGTAACTAGCGGTGTCTTTTCACAATCGATATATGTACATATAATATATGCAAATACAGACCAATTCAAATCTTTCTTAAAAATAAACATATTTGAACTTGACAAAGATTTAAGTAAACCTGTATTTAAAGTTAATATACCCTAATAATATATCGATCATCAAAACTAAATCTTATTTTCGACCAAATGTAAGGGACATTAGGTCGAAAATGAGATTTGCGACCAAATATCCCTTACATTATTTCATATTTCCAGTATCGATATTTTAAAATAAATTTTATTTTTATTATACTTATCTTATTATCTACAAAACAACACGTAAAAAGAAAAAGATAGAAAATATAACACTCGGAAAATTACCATCCTCAATTCGTTTAACCTACATCCTAATATTTCTACTCTAACCACTACTGCAGTCTGAATCAACCCGACACGTGCCTCCGATAGACGATAGACGATACACACAGCCATATGTTTAACAATACACACTATGCGAACATAATACGATTTATTACGGGCACAGTTTCTGCAGTACTACCATTTTATGTATGTTTTATTGTTGTTCTGTTATCCGTCTGATAATCTTGTTGGTTTATTTGGTGGTACTGTTTGTTGTGTTTGCTATCTGAATTTTGTTTATCATCGTCGAGGAAAACACTGACATTAACACAGGGAAAGGTCACTCATTTATTTAACTCACTCACCGTATTAAGTGTGATCAAATAATAAGTCAATAAATTAAAAAGTATATAATAAACAGTTCATTAATTAAGTTTCAATCGAAGACATCAATCGATTTCTAGAAAAACTTCAACTATATCGGACAACCCTGGTTACTTATTTTTTTTGTTGACCAGATATACCTACCTTATTTCGATATCTAATATATTGATAAGAAAAAGAAGACACAAAAATGCATCACAATAATATTCCATGAGTTTTGGAGGAAGAATAATTTATTTTCACTTTATGGGTATCTTTCCTATTATAACATAGATATCGATCATTTTATTAAGACTACTTCTATAGCTACCTAGGTTTTTATGATCTAGAAATTTATACGCATTCCATAAATTTTAGTTAAATGTAAATTGAGGTTTTCCTGAAAAGATAATTAATTTTGTAATACAGCGTTAACCAAGTATTAAACTGGAAAATAAATTTTATAATGAATTTCATATTACAATAAATCTATTTATATTTTTTTATATAGCTTCTCGCTGAATATACAATAAGATTTTTCTATAAAAAAATACATCTCTAGATTTTGCACCCAGGACAATATCATCAGACCAGGTTTGCGACATCATTTTATTGTATTGTCACGCAAATTTCATATTTACGTAAAATTTCAGCGCAGTCGCACATCTGGCATCATTGGTACGTCATCATATTAGCCACAGGGATAAGGACAGGTAATAGTAAAAATAACATAACATAATCCCCGAAGGGTTAGGCAGAGGTAATAGGGGGCAAGCCTATCGCCAACAACCGGGCACAAATCCAGACTCCAAGGCTGCTACTGAGAAATTCCTGATGGAAAAACCCAATAACACTTTGCCCGACCTGGGAATCCAACCCAAGACTTCATGCACAGCAGTCGCGCTTGCGACCACTAGACCAACGAGACAGACAAAATAAAAGGTTCTAAAAAAAAATGCATTGTAAATTACACGACTCTCACAAAAATACGTCCGTCTCACTCACACCCTAGACGGGCCCTGTATCAAAATTTGTAGGGCCCTTCTATCTAACTGCGGCGAAACCTAAATGGAAGGCAAAGATATTTCACAAAAAAAAACCATATTATTATTTTTTCGGGAAGTTTAGCCTAAGAAAATTACACGACTTACCTACATCTCACAAAAATACGTCCGTCTCACTGACACCCTAGACTGGCCCTTTATATGGCTATTTTTTCGGGAAGTTTAGGATACCTACAGCCTAAGAGTATGAGTGAGATGGATAAAATTTTTGGTTACACGGGTTTGGGGCCCCAGCAACTGAGGGGCCCGTAATAATACGGCGGCAGCTGCTACGCTCCTGTTTACTGACAAAAGTTAAGTACTACACCGCTCCCGCACATCAGAAAAATGAGCATTCAAATATGAACTTAAACTCGTACTTTGTAGATACAATTAATAGTGATTAGATTCCTCGCTTATAGTGTGTCTACAAAGTACAAATTAAAACCCATAATTGAATGCTTATTTTTCTACTGGGCGGGAGCATCATCATCTGCCTAGCCTTTTCCCAACTATGTTGGGGTCGGCTTCCAGTCTAACCGGATGCAGCTGAATACCAGTATTTTACATGGAGCGACTGCCTATCTGATCTCCACAACCCAGTAACTGGGTAATACGATACCCCTAGGTAAGACAGGTTGTCAGACTTTCAAGCTTCTGACAACTCGTAACGACTGTCAAAGATCCACGTATGACAGCCGGGACCAACAGCTTAACGTTCTTTCTGAGGCACGGAATGATGTCAGTAATGTCTAAGATAAACTTTAGAAAGTACATATGAATTGAAAAAGTCACATTGGTACTTGCCCGGATTCGCACCCACAACCTCATGCATGAGAGGCGGGCGCCTTAACCGCTAGGCCATCACGACTGCTGGGCGAGAGCAGTACAGTATAATTGGGCTACGACCTTTAAACATCTGACTCAAAACAAATTTAATTAAATACATTCAAAGCATGTACGAATAAGCTTTTACATGTTCATCCATCTATAACTAATAGGTACATTGAATAGTTCAAAATCCCACGCATCCGTATTCCTTGTGGAATTATTCCGGTTTGACGCATTGCCAATCTCGCTGTCAATGTCCTTTGGAAATAATTTATGACAGCAAGCACGTACGATAGGTTTAGATAGGTAGGTACATAAGATTTATTTTGTGTTGGTGTAGGAAAATGGGCTGATTATTTATGTGGATATTTATGTATAACAACAGTTTTATATATTTTTTGAAATCGGACCAGTAATTCCAGAGATTAGCGAGTATAAACAAACTAACAAATTCTTTTTGTTTTTAATATTCGTATAGACTAGCTTATGCCAGCGTAAATGTCGTTTATATGCATGGTTTGACCTTTTTTGTAACTAAACTTACCCTAATTATTTTTCTAAAGTAAAAATGGCCACATTACTACTTATAACATCATTAATCATCTATATGCCATTAAGAGTCCCTGTCAAAACTAGTCCAGTAGTTTTGGTTCTGTTATTTTGATATTCCAAACAGACATTTCAATTTTATTTATTTGTATCTAAAGATAGTATGGATAAGAAAATAATTGGATTTCCGAGAAAACGATTGAACAGCTGAACAGAACCTGGTAACAATGAAATACTTTCAATCTTGGAATCTAAATCTATACTTGAAAAAAATCTGAAGAGTTTGTTTGTTTAAACACACAAATTTCTGGAACTGCCTGTTGGATTAAACAAAAATATTTTTGCAAATGATAGCCAGATTCATGAAAAATAGTATAAACTATATAACATCAAGCTATGACCCACGGAAGCAGAGCATTAATCAAAGACGCCACCTTACGTGGGTAAACAAACGTGCGGACAAAGTCACAGGCAAAACTAGTTCTAGGATATATTTTCAGATGCCTGAACGAGGGTGTTATTGAATTGGAAAAATAAGATGATTTTGAGAGAAAAGAAATCTTAGATCTATTTTTGGTGAATGAAGCCGAATTTCTAGTATTTCATTACAAAGTGCACTATTTACACGACTGCCCCAAAAAAGGAGTGTTATGTGTTTAAGATAGTGTATGGTTCCCATCCGGAATTGTTTATTGCACGGACCTTGAAGGTCCCATAGTAAAAGTTGTTTATAATGATGAGTACAATGACCCTTTTCAGGTTTCTGGTAAATGAACAATCAACCTGAATAAGTAAAATATCGTAACCTGTAAAGAAAAAATGGCAATCGTCTTTCATGCATGAGGCTGTGGGTTCAAATTCAATTCATACATAACATCATACTGTAATCCCCGAAGGGTTAGGCAGAGGTGAATCCATTAGTACGCCCACATTTCGCCAGTTATGTTTTTAGTCCCATGTAATAGGGGGCGAGCCTATTGCTATCAACCGAGCACAAATCCAGACTCCAAGGCTGCTACTGAGAAATTCCTGATGGAAAAACCCAATAACACTTTGCCCGACCTGGGAATCGAACCCAAGACCTCATGCACAGCAGTCGCGCTTGCGACCACTAGACCAACGAGGCAGTCAAATTCAATTCATATTTACTTTCTAAAGTTTATCTTGGCGTCGGTGAAGGAAAACATCGTGAGAAAACCTGGGCTTATACCAGCCTATTACTGTTCCACTCAAACCATGTCAGAGGCCCTTGAGGTGGCTTAGAAACTCTGACACCAGTGTGTGTGGGGTCGTAAGACCTTACTGCCCACACGATAAAGAAGAAGAAGTAAAATATTACAACAGACCTTTACTTATACAGCTCAAAAAATTTCAATAAATTCCTAAACTCATCTTGTTATGCACAAAACTTGACTTTTCTTCTTTTTCTAGCATTTCCTCATTCATTTTCCTTTCACTTATTCGGGCCGAAAAAATTTTAGACTGGCAAATTTATGACGCCCTTGTGTCTGGCTTTTATTGTGAATGTAACCTAGATTTACCGTGCTCCAATATTTATGGTAAACATTTGTGGTGTTTACTCGGTGGGTTTTAGTCAAATCCGTTTGGAAATGTGACAGTTTTATAGATGGATCACCGACGAATGTGGGTACATTTGCTGGCTAATCGTGCGCAATGAATTAGATCGCTTGGGGCGTACGAATGTGCGTACCGAACTTTACGTTAATTATAGTACTTACACCTAAGTTACCACACATAACATCACGCTTGTAATCCCCGAAAGGTTAGGCAGTGGTGTACCAATTAGTAGGTACACTCACATCTTGCCAGTTATGTTCACGTCCCATGTAATAGGTGGCGAGCCTTTTGCCATCACCGGGCACAAATCCAGACACCGAGCCTGCTTCTGAGAAATTCCTCATTAAAAAACCAAATAACACTTGGCCCGCCCTGTGAATCCAACCCAAGACCTCATGCTCAGCAGTCGCACCTTGCGACCACTACACCATCAAGGTAGTCAACACACAATTCCACACATCACCCTTAAACTATCCCTATATATCTCTATTCACCCTTAAACTAATATACTCGCCGTTAATTGTAGTACATATTATTATTATACCTTTGTTTTTTATATGGTAGGTAAAAATCATCAAATGAGTCCTTCCGCCCTGGCTTGGGCGGAAGGGACTGTCAGATTTCTACAGACTAAAAAACCACCCTGTTCCTTCTGTTGCCCTTTACGTTCCAGGGCCACGGTATCCTGTTGAGACGTCCCGCAACCCCGGCAGGGAGTACATATACCTAAGAGCTATATTTTGTAACTTCTCACTTGAAAGTAAAAGCGAATGAAA
Source organism: Hoplodrina ambigua (assembly GCA_949774945.1). Classification (NCBI taxonomy): domain Eukaryota; kingdom Metazoa; phylum Arthropoda; class Insecta; order Lepidoptera; family Noctuidae; genus Hoplodrina; species Hoplodrina ambigua. The sequence continues at coordinate 14,671,120 of OX458968.1, forward strand.
GGGCCGATTCTGTATCTATTTTGATTAAATAATATTTAATAAAGACTTCAAATTATTCCACCTAAATTAGAATATTAATATCGTACCACAACAAGACCGCTTGTTGTTTAATAATGTTCAAATAGTTTATTTTCAAACTATAACGTAATTAATATTCAAATTTAGATAAAATTAATTTAAAACCATAAATTAACTGAACATAATGAAATTCCATTTGAATGCCAATTAATTATTACGCTGTAATTTAAATTTGAAGACAGATAAGAAAGCATTGATGAATTATGTTTTATTATGAAAAGCTCGATGCGAACGTACGCAAAGCAATAATATACTGGAACAGTTTGCACGGAACAATTGATAATGAACTTAAATATTACAGAAATACCGTTGTAAATTGCCAGGTAATTAATTTCAAGCGCAGTAATAATAATATTTCCCAAAATTGTGAAATTGTGGTCAATCTCATTGGAGAGTAGTCTCTAGCCCAGTACGCAGGATATAATTATTATTTATTTATTTATTTAGGATATCAATTCTCATTTTCTTTATTTTCCATATTTTTACACATATTTTCCTATAAAAAACAAATAATAAAGTTAAAAAAAAAAAAATGTTTAAGAATAGTGCTCCGCTTGCAACGAGGTGGTAAAACCCAAGCTATTTAGGATATAATTATTATAGTGCACAAGTGTGTGCGCAAACACAGGTGTTCTCCCTCTTCCCTCATTTTCATACTCCGATTTTGATGAAATTTGGTATGAGGTTATTTTGAACCCCAAGAAGGATTATAGGCTAATTTTTATGTCATTTTTATTAACCGACTTTTACGCGGACGACATCGCGTTGAAAAGTTAGTTTATCTAAATAAATTAAGGACAATAATAATCTCGTAAAATTCCTGTTACCCACTTGTATGTCAATCACTTTATTTGCGTAAACAAAACAGCTGGTAGAATTTAATCAAAACAAAAATTTCTCAGTTTCACCAAAGTGAAATCTAAGCGCAGTTCAAACAGGGGGACGTTAAGGAATTTAATGTATTTGTAGTTTATCCTTAATCCGAGCCACACGGGTGCCGGAAAAGAGAACCCCCTCCCTTCAAACTGTGCGTGTCGTTTAATGCGAAAAAGGGATTACCAGACGAGGACGCCGAGATTCCATTGAGGAATGCGCATCAGCGTGCTGGCTGCTAATAATAAAAAACGACGATCACCAATCAATCCGCTGAGCGTGGTGTAATGGCCATTATTATTCACTATTACACTGGAGTGCATTTAAAGATACATACATACATATAATCACGCCCGTAATCTCCAAAAGGTTAGGCAGAGGTATACCCATAAGTACACCCACATTTCGCCAGTTATGTTTTTAGTCCCATATAATAGGGGGCGAGCCAATTGTCATCAACCGGTCACAAATTCAGACTCCGAGGCTGCTACTGAGAAATTCCTGATGGAAAAACCCAACAACACTTTGCCCGACCTGGGAATCGAACCCAAGACCTCATGCGCAGCAGTCGCGCTTGCGACCAAAGAGGTAGTCAAAAGATACCTTTTGCACGGAAATCATTATTCAAAGTCAAAGTCAATTTTTTATCTCAACTGGACCATTAAAAACACTTCTGAAAGTCTATAATAATATTATTAAAAAAAAATACCGAATAGAATTTACTTCCCACTTTCAATAGTAATAATTTCTTATCGTTTTTGTTTTTTAATAAAAAAATAATTGTTTGTGTTTGAAAACGTTGTATCCAAAATACAAAAAGCACTATTACTTTTTACCTACTCTTAAGGTAGCGAGACATAAATAAATTAATAAATTATGTAAAAGATATAATATGTTACATACAGTTACCCACATTCTTTATTAAACATATTTTCACAAACACAAAAAAAAAACAGATTATATAATTTTGAAAAAAAAACAGGTACACTTCGAGAAAAGGTAGGTAGTGCCCTTGCGCTTCGCTTGGCTCGTCTTGGCAGGGACACTACCGTGCCCCCAGATAAAAATAGTTTTCCGCCCGCAACGAGATTATAAAACCTAAGCTTACGGCGGTTAGGGGATCTTAAGAGAGGAACCTCCTCACTATGCGTGTCGTGTCCAAGACAACCGCCTTCTGCATCTGACTTTAAACCTTTAAACCTTATGGTGCGCGCGTTGCCGCGGTCGAAGGCGGACGTTTCATTCGCAATTTATTAGTAATTTTACCAAAAAAATTGGTGTTGTAATTCATGGAATATTGACTCATAATGTTTTCGTGCAACAAATGAACTAAGTGCTAAAGTGGAGTGAGCTTTTTCGCTGTTTTTACTCGCGAGAACATTATCGTGTGCGCTAGCACAGCTGAGGTAAGCTCTTCCTCACCTGGGGGGAAAGAGACAGGCTGCGCGCGACAAATAATTCGTCCTTGTCGCACTACTGCGAAGCGTGGAGCGCTTGGCGTGCACTCACACATCGACGTATTTTTGATTTTGATTTTGAACTGGAATATTATGGCGAAGCAATGCGGCGCTTGCAATTTAACTATTACAGACTTCTTTATGGAATGCTCAAATGACAAATGCAGGAGAGGGTATGATTTAAAGTGTCTCAAAATTACACTTGATGCTTATAAGACATTTACCCTTGCATATAAGAAGAAATGGGTATGTCCAGAGTGTGTTTGTTTAAGTCCAAAACGCGGAAATATAGACAAGCCGGTCATAGCAGATGCCACTAAATTACTCTTAACCACAACACCTGACAATGTGAACACCAAGCGAGGAAGTCAGGCTCAATTCTCGCCGACTATTAAAGGAGACGTGGATTCCGTGTTACTGGATGAATTGAGGCAGTTTCGGGTGGATATAATGGCCCGTCTAGACAGTCAAGCAAATGCAATTGCGCTCATGCAAGGTCAATTTGCGCAAACAAAAAACGATCTCGCCAGATTAATTAATATAATGACGGTGATAGAAGAAAGAGTCAATCGTGACTCGGCTCAAAATTCGCAACTTCAGGCAACATCCACCTTCCCTCCACCAACGAGGGAGACATCGACGAGCTATCACTCCTCATTTGCTGAAGCCGTTGGTCGCAATAAGCCTAATAAATATAAAAAACAAACAAAAACTACGGTTAGCCAACCTACCGCCAAAATACAAAATGTAAACATGCGTGGGGCCACGAATTCTACGGTACTTGAAATACAGGCGAGTAACAATAGCCCACCAGACGATATTAAGCAGTTAGAACATGAAGAACATGAGGAAGAAACTGGCTGGACTACCGTACAATATAAAAAACCTAACCGTTTGTCTAAAAATATAACAATTGGGAGTAATAAGGAAATAAAAGAAATAATGGGTATGGAAAGAAAGAAATATCTACATATATGGCGTTTACATCCGGAAACGACACTGGAAACTATGACTAATTATGTTAAAAATCTATGCGGACCAGAAGCGTCTATGAAAATTGAAAAAATCAAACATAGAACAGAACGAGATTACTCATCGTTTCTAATAGGTGTATCGGAGAAACACTATAACGTGTTGAATAATGCGGAAGTATGGCCACTGAACGCGGAATTCAATGAATGGATTTGGTTTCGTAAACCATCCAAGAGCCCGTTCCAAAAGTAATGGTCGTATTGAAATATATTACCAAAATGTTAGGGGTCTACGAACCAAACTAGACAACTTCAGAAATAACATAGTTTCATCCAACTCTGACTTATTTGCTATTACTGAGTCTGGCTGCAGTGAATCCATACAAGACGCTGAAATTGTTCCACTGGGATATAAAATATTAAGATGTGATCGAGCGGACGGTCGTAAGCAAGGCGGCGCGCTTCTAGTGGCCACACACCGGTTTGAGCTACTACAAGTACCTATATTGGACGCGTCGATAGACACCTGTGTGTTCGAAATGGTTTGTGCAACAGTACATTTAAATAAGCGTTTTTTGTTTTTGTGTTGTGTTATTTATATACCGCCGGGTAGCTCAGAAAATGATTATTTGTTGTTATTTAGAATAATTGAAAAATTGAGTGATAGATATGCAGAAGTTATTGTAATCGGTGATTTTAACTTGTATTCATGTTCTGTTAATATTAATAACTATTACGAATGTTTTTTATCATATTGCGAGTTCACTCAAAGCAACAGAGTACCTAATTGTTTAGGTCGTCAGTTGGATTTGGTTCTGAGTGCGGGCATTAGCGGAGGGGTGACGGTGGTAGCAGCGGACGAGGCACTGGTGCCGGTCGACACGCACCACCCGCCGCTAGCGGTTGGTGTGCGCCATGCCCCCGCCCCCGTCCCGCCGACGTCCCCCGCGGACGCCTGCGGTACTAGTGCTCACTATATTAGACCACAATGGAATTGGAATAAAGCTGATTTTCAATTATTATATTGTAGGCTGATTTCCACTGACTGGAGTACATTGTATGGAATGCAGGATTTAGAAGATATGTTAAACTTCTTTTATGATAATATCAATCATACGATAGATGAGTGCGTGCCGCGGAAAAAACCTGTTGGTGGAAATTCGCGGTACGTATACCCGGTATGGTACACAAGCGAAATAATTAAAAATATTCAAATTAAAGCTATATTTCATAAAAAATTCAAAAAAACTGAGTCGAATTGCGATTATCTTAAATTTGCGGAGTGTAGAACTCGTATTAAAAAGTTAATAGACATTGCACACACAGAACATAGAAAAAAAATACAATGCCAATTCGTAAAGGATCCAAAATCGTTTTGGCAGTATATTAGGTCAAAACAAAAAAATACTAATAGGCACAGTATTATAAAAGACGGTCAACATCTAACTGATGATGAGTGTGCTGGTCAGTTCGCAGACTTTTTTGAGTCTGTGTACAGCCACGAGTCACCCCAGCTGGACGCGAGCGCGGCGGCGGCGGAGGTCGCCGCGACCAGTGCGCGTGTGCATATTGAGACGCTGAGTCTTTCAGAAGTTCAGCAGGCGCTGGGAAGTCTCAAGCCAAAACGCTCGTCTGGCCCGGACGGTATACCAGCGTTTCTGTTCCGAGACTGTGGAAGGGTGCTGGCTGAACCATTACTTCACATTTTTAATAACTGTTTAGACCAAGCGACGTTCCCTCATAGGTGGAAGATCACACGCGTCATTCCGGTCCCTAAAGGGAAATCAGGTCCGGATATCTGTAACTATAGACCGGTAGCTGTACTATCGACACCGGCTAAAGTACTAGAGTCAGCTATTCAGCGCTCTGTACAGGGACAGGTTCGCGCGCGTCTGTCGGATGCACAACATGGGTTCCGGCCGGGACGCAGCACGGCCACTAACTTACTAAACTGTATGGTGCAGGTGGTGCCGTCGGTTGACTCTGGAGTACAGGTAGATACTGCGTATTTCGATTTTAAAAAGGCGTTTGATACGGTCGATAATGACGTTTTATTAAGGAAGCTTGCTAAAATTGGATTTACATTGCCTCTGCTGCAGTTTTTCGCCAGCTATATGGAGGGTCGACAGCAATATGTAGATTACAATGGCTGTGAATCTCGACCATATTACACTAGGTCCGGCGTGAGCCAGGGCAGCAATTTAGGGCCTCTCGAGTTTATTATAATGATAAATGACTTACCGGAAGTCGTCAGACATGGGACTTGTTTATTGTTTGCTGATGACCTGAAATTGCTGCTCGAGGTTAGGGATCATTCGGATTGTGAACGCCTTCAAGACGACATCAACCGAGTTGTCGAGTGGAGCATCAGCAACAAGCTTTATTTTAATGTAGCTAAATGCTCGGTGATGTCTTTCACTAGAGCCCGGACTCCGTTGTATTATCAATACAAGGTAGAGGATGCGACGATGCAACGAGTGTCTCAGGTACGAGACTTAGGAGTGATCTTCACTCAGGAACTAACCTTCCGTGAGCATATCAATAAGATATGTAAGAAGGCATACAGAAACCTAGGTTTCGTACTCAGACAAGCTCAGGGGTTCACTAACATCACGACACTCAAGGTGTTGTATGACGCATTAGTCAGGAGTCACCTTGAACATAGTGCAGTCATATGGGCTCCTCATGTGGCGAAATATAGTGCCATGTTGGAGCGTGTCCAAAATAAGTTCACAAGACACTTGTATTTTAAGTTGTACGGGGTATATCCATTATACCCATTGATGTACCCTACACTATTTGTTCTGGGTATGGTAGGGTACAACGCGTTAGAGGTGCGACGGGACTTTGCACTTGTAGCGTATGTGGTGAAGCTACTGCGTGGCGATGCGCATAACCCGAGGGTGCTGCGGCACCTGGAACTTTGCGTGCCAGACCGGTACGTGTGGAGGCGGCGACGTCCGCCCCTACTTGCTGTGCCTGCGGCCAGAACCAACCTACTAGCGAGAGCTCCTCTCACTAGGGCTTTACGTGTGGTGAACAAGGTTCACGAGAGGGTTGATGTATTTTGTTGTAGCGTGAGTGAATTCGCAAAAGTAACATTACATATAATATGTTATTTAGATGTAGTTTAAGATTTAGAATATTGTGTAACTTTTAGGATGTAGATTAAGGTTTAATATGTAAGGCCACACTGTCGCATTGGATCGCTGATCTGTAATGGTAGTTGTAGGTAAGATTTTATAAATAAATAAATAAATAAATAAATAAATAAACCCAGCTGTTGACAGATAGTTTCTCGAGAAGTCGAAACTTTTCAATATTAAACCGTTCCCTGACATGAGAATCGGAACAATAACTGCTGAGTCCACATTCCACAAGCTGGTAACCTCGTGAGCTAGATCGAGATATTTTATTACATACAACTAGCTTCTGCCCGCGACTTCGTCCGCGTCAAAGTTGATAACGCCATACAAACTTTGGACCCCCGTTTCATACCTACTCTTTGGGAAATGGGTAGGTACTTTATTTTGCAAAAATTTCGATATTTCGTGATGAGTGAGTGAACTTTCGCTTTTGTATATTTATTTAAGGTAAATTTAGATTACCTCTTTCCAAAATATTATGAAGTGGTATCAAAATTGACTTATTTTTCGATCCCAAACCATTGAAACGCAAGTTCAATAGCTACTGTTTTAATATTGTACCTCACATTGTAGCTTCGATTATTTAGATATTAGATTCGATAGAGCAACTGAAATCAGAATCTGACTTTCGTGTTTTTGAAAGAAAGTATGAGCAAAACCCTGTAAACATAGACTTATTTGAAGTCTAAGCAAAGTTTTACCGTTTTGAATCACGATTCATCGATGATTTTAGATATTATCTTTTTTAGGGTTCCCTACCTCAGTCGGCAAATACGGATCCCTAATAGGATCACTTTATTGTCCGTCTGTCTTTCACTTTTAAGGTAAAAGCTCGCGAACACTTACGTAAGAAGTTGGCAGACTCGTCCCACAATTAATTTGTCGTACTTCACCACCTATTTATTTTTTATCTCTCTCTAACCTATATATTTTGTTTGTATGTATGTATATATGTATTTATTTTTATATTTTTTTATATTTTAATATCGAAATTTTTCTGTATTTTCTGCACCTACTACGTTTTGTCTCTGCATCACCCTAAGGTAGACTGGTAGAAAATGCCCAAGGCATTAAGTCCGCCTTTGTACAGTGTATTTTTTACATGTGCATAAAGTTTAAATAAATAAATAAATAAATAAAGACCCTTTTCTAAGGAACGCGTGGAGGTATCAAGCTAAAATTAAAATCAAATACTCAGGTCTCGGGCACGCCGCAATCGCAGCGGTAAGACCCCTCTTTGAGGATTGGCTAGAGTGGCTGCACCACTCGCCTGACGCAGGTCCTCACCGGACGCGGTTATTTCGGGAAGTTCCTGTGTTGGAATCAGTGGAAGAAAACGCCCGGGTGTCACCACTGTGTGGACCGCCCGGAAGACACGGTGGAGCATACGGTGTAAGTCTGCCCCACCTGGGCAGAGCACCGCCGTGTCCTCTTGCGTCCGGGCCCTGGTTCAGGCCATGCTCCGGAGCGAAAGGGAATGTGACGCAGTAACCTCCTTCTGCGAAGCAGTAATGCTAGCGAAGAAGGAGGCGGAACACCGCGTGAGACCCCCAGGGCGTCGGACGTTGCAAGACGTCATCCGGCTACCGTAGGCGCAGGCTTGCGGACGGCCAGTGATGGGTAGCTCGTCGTCCAATCAAGGACCAGGCCCGGGTCAATAGCGCGTTTTGTTCCACGCGCGTTTCGTAGAGCTGTCAGCACAAAAGAGCTGTCAGCACAGGGACGGGGTCCCGACAGGGCCAAACGCCTACCGTAGTCGCGGAAAGTCTTAACAGGATACCGTGGCCCCGGAACGCAAAGAGCAACACTTCTGTTGCTCTTTGCGTTCCTTCGAACAGAGTGGTTTTTTAGTCAGTAAAAGTCTAACAGTCCCTTCCGCCCCACTCAGGGCAAAAGGACTCATATGATGATTTTTACTACCCAAAAAAAAAAAAACTTTGGTCTGCAATCCCTCAGAGCAGTGAAAAAATTAAACTTCTAAGTCAACGCAAACTAAAGATAAGGTCGTTTATGGCGCATATTCTGACCCTCGCTAGGAAATTAAAACCAAATGTAAAGGGAACTTCCCGTTGACCTAGAATCATGAAAGGCAAGAAGCAATGCCATGTAGACATAATAATTACTTTTTATGCGATTATTAACCTTTTTATATAACCTTTTTTTTCTGTTGTGTTAAATATTGTATGGTGTAACGAAACCCTTCGTGTGCGAGTCCGACTCGCACTTGGCCGATTTTTAGCAATATTTTTCTGGAGCAGTTGTGCCCAGGTGTTCTGCGAGCGCTGTAGTAAGTGGGCCATCATATAAAAGGAACACCACACTTGCCCTGAGTTTCTGCGGGATCTATAACTCCTCAATTGGCTAGGTTACGTTTGCAGCGGCTTACATGAGTGCGCAGTCCATTAAGCGCTTTCCATATAGGCCACTAATGATCGCAACAGAGTGCCATTTGTTCCTGGGGTTGAACTCTTTTTGGTGGAAGTTGTGTGATGGTCGGTGTCGACCTGGTCCTGTATGGCCTGTGTGCATCGAAGAAAACTCTTCCGACTCTTCAATCTACCCAGAGCTAATGCATATTGATAGAGGGGATGTAAGGAAGCGAATTCTTCTTCTACACGTCTCGTTAAGCCTATAACTATTGCTTTTTGGTCATTGACACACAGAACACGCAAATTCACCAGCAGAAGGAGCATAAAGACGTAACAGTTTTGCGTAAAACATCGGGTGCTGCTCCCTAGTTGGTAGAAATAAGGTGTCGTAGCAGATGATTTTTTGATTGGTGTTGTGGCAATGTAGGTATATAAAAAGTTAGTGCTCTGTCCAATATAACACCAGGGTACTTAGGGTTCTTCTAGTACTCTACGTAACTTCCTCGCCACGAAATACTTAGTGTCCTGTTGTTGAATCTATTGCTAAGATGGAAAGATTCATGTCTTGCAGCACAGCCACGGTAATAAGTAACCTAAAAAATGTAATGCCATTTTGAAATTGATTTTAAAGCATGTGGAATATATTCCATTTACGGTGCCTATGAAAAAAACTCTGCCTGCAATCACAGTCGCTTCATCAAATCAAGTACTCAGGAAGAAAGCTTGAAATCTGTGAGACATTCTCCGACAGGAGAATTACTGCAACAGATATTTTAATTGATTATGGTGCACTCCGGTTGTTGCCAAATTCTTTCTTTTTAGCCATTGAAATAGAAGTAATATTTTTAGTACCTAATCAAAGATTTTACACTAAGATCTTTTTATAAAATAATTCGGAAGCGCAACGAAAGGAATACTAATTACCTACTACTGCGTAAAAAAATTACACTCGCGACTCCCGCTAATATACGTCCGCTGGTATTCCAGTAGTATACTTGGATATCATATATATATCATATATATCATTATATCCTTATATGGCAGTATTGTTGTGCCATGATTGGCTTAGCTAAGCCCGGGTTATAAAATATTGTATACTTAAAATGTTTGCAGATAGGCCGCCCGTCACTTGTTGTGTGTTGAGTAGCTCCTGGTAGTTATAGCGTAATGATTTTGATTTCAAAGGATAAATTATAACTAATACCTAACTGCAGTATTGTATGTACCGTTGGTGTCGTTTTATAGCAATCCAGCAGTAAAATGTTTGAGAATAATAGCCATATTGCGATAATCCTTACCTATACACATTTATATAGTTGTATAGTTTAATCCCATGTGAAAGGGGGCGAGCCTATTGCCATCAACCGGGCACAAATCCAGACTCCGAGGTTGCTATTGAATTGTGAAATTCCTGATGAAAAAATCCAATAACACTATGCCCAACCTGGAAATCGAACCCAAGACCTCATGCTTCGCAGTCGTGCAAACAGACAAAAGTTCTTTAGCTGCTGATTTATGTGTTGTGTAACTATGCATAGATATTATTTTCTGCATTAATATTTAAAAAATACGTTAACAAATCAAAGTTGTTGTAGAAACATGCACTCCTACTTTTATTTTTATTTTTTTTGATAGGAAATCGCATTATTCAATTAAAAAACATTAAAAAAAAAATTAGAAAAAATACAAAAAGTAATGCTGACATTGGGGATCGAACTACCGCCCACCGTTTCGCAAGACGGTCGTCGAACCATTAGGCAATTTGCTTTGATGACAAACGACTTGAAATAGCCGTTCTAGTTTTCCATAATTGACTGCTTAGCTCCTTGAAGGTATGGCGTGATAATAACTATTTTAGAAATTCAGTCTGCAGCTATTTATAATATTTTTACATTTTGTTTCGTCTTTTTTACAATCCTTTGGTGAACTGTTGTAGTCTGCTAATCCCCCAAAGCAAATAGCGTAATAATTTATAGCCTATGTTCTAATTTGGCCACTGTGGAATATTAATTCAAAATTTGAACAAAATCTATCCTACAGTTTTTGCGTGATGCTCCAACAAACAAACAGACAAACAGACAAAAATTAAAAAAAAAATATTTTCGGCTTAAGTATCATTCAAAGACCCCTAAGCACTTTTTCTTTTTCAAAAATATTAAATGTACAGTTTTGACGTCTCTACGATTTTATTATATGTATAGATGATTATTATTATACTTAATAGGGTCACAAACATAAGTCATAACCATATGAAAATTAGGTCGCAAATACGCCAAAAGTTCTTATAAAATGTAAGGAACAGAAAAAGGCCTATGAGAACTCCCTTTCAATCCCAGTTAAAAGTAACTACTAAAATAAAATATCCAAAAAATATATATTTAATACTTTCACCCAATATTTCTGCACTTACCCAATAAAATATGAAACATTATTATGAAACGTTTTGCCCGTTCAAGTAACTCGTAAGTTTTCTTTGCTTCGCTGAACTTTTTGAGTTACTCGTAAGTGTGTTTGAATAGCCCAATAAAGCTAAAGAATTTCGCAGAAAAAGGGATTCCTTGCTAAGTATATGAAAGTCATGGTGTAAGTAGGTAACTTCATTTTTTTGCGTGTGAGAATGTATATTGTTTTATGGAGTCTTTTTTTTATGGGTCAAGCCCGCCACACTTATTCCCAACCAATCGGCCAGTGGTCGGAAAGCAAGACTGCTGATCTTGAGGTCTTGGTTTCCCAGGTCGGGCAAAATGTTATTGGGTTTTTCTATCAGGAATTTCTCAGTAGCAGCCTGGTAGTCTGGATTTGCAATGGGCTCGCCCGCTATAACATGGGACTTAAACATAACTGGCGAATTGTAGGTTTACTTATAGATACACCTCTGCCTAACCCTTCTTAATAAATCCTAGCACTCTCGCCGCGATTTTGCTAGCGTGATTTTTCTTACGAATATCTAATTTGTTATAGTAAAACATAGCCTATGTCACCTGGGGACAGTGTAGCTTCCCAACAGCGAAAGAAATTTTTAAATAGGTTCAGTAGTTTCGGAGCCTATTCAATGCAAACAAAGAAACAATCAAATCTTTCCTCTTTGTAAAAATTAGCAGTGTTGCGGTACCTCCTTATTAAGACCAGTCTTTTAATTAAACCTTATTCAGGTCAACTACCATTGTTTTGTTTTCATCTTCTACATAATATAAGTACCTATCGATCCTGTACAGTAATAACGTGAACAGAACTAAAACACAATTATTTACGCCATTCAGATTCCGTTTGTGAAAACAATAATAGAAACTAAACAACGGAGGGGCTTGCCTTTGTGTTTTGTATTTGTATACAAATGTTTTCTTTGCATTGTAGTAATACAACAAAGTGTTCTTAGACAACTAGTCTAAGAATAGAGAATTTTCTTACTTGAGGTCGGTAAGGGGCATTTTTGTTTGGTCAATGACCTTTGGGCTGTGGTCTTCCATTTATTATTATGAACTGCTGTAGCGGAACTATTTTCCGGCGTCTGAATTCTTGTGTATAAATTTTGACCTTTATTTATTCCTCTGCTAGGATGGTTTTTTGAATACAGAGGAATTGCGAATATTATTTTGTGTACTTGTTTAGTAACAAAGGCTTAAAAAAATTGCAATTATTGTTAAGGATTTGGTACTGACTTCAAGATGTGGTGGATGTGGTGTGGTGTGTGGGTGGCAGGAGTATGTAAGGATCGTAGCAGGTGGCGTTATGTAGTTTCTGCCTACCCCCATCGGAAATAGGCGTGAGTTTATGTATGTATGTTTAAGATATGATACTTATTCTGACTATGATAATATTTGTTTACAAACGGATCTACTTATGCCTGTGTAAGTTCTTTTTATTTGTGCACAGGTGTACTATTTTTTCCCCCACACTCATAGTCCAATATGACCGGGGAGAGAACAGTCTTTCTTGAGGTAGCGGAGAGTCACCAGTTTCCAAACTCCAGGACGCTACTAAGAACTTTCTAATGGATATCGTTTGGCTGACCTGGGAATCAAACTCATGACTTCACGCTCAGTAGGCGAGTTTGTTACTACGAGACCAATAGGACAGACAAAACTAAAATTAAGGTCATTAAAAAAGTAAATTACACAGGGCTAGTCGCTAGTTATAAAAAAAGAAAACCCATAAATTAAAATTTATTTTATTCAATTTTGTGAATCACATGAACGCAAAAATAATAATATTCTCCTACTGTTTTTGTTTTTCATCTCAACACAAGCCAACCGGTAATTCTATAGTTAGCACAGAGACAAGAACGAGTTTATTCCCAAACGACTGTGTTTGTTACAAGAAACAAATACATTTCGTAACACAAAGGCCTATTACGAATTATTGTAGCGTTACACACAAGAATAATAATTTATATCAACCAAAAATCAACACAAGTTTGATAACAAACGCATAAACGGGACAAACATTGGCGGTCGCAAAACATTTCATTGATAGCTGTAAGTATTTTTGGGGTGTGGTCGCGGTAATGGTAGTCGCTAGAGGCCTCGAAAACCGCGATTGTTTTTTTTTTTAAGAATATTCAAATGCGCGCGAAAGACGGAAGATGTTGGGTGAATTTTTTCGCCTAGAAGTATATTAATAAAATAATAAAAATCTATATTACACAGCGCATTAATGCTACACTGCATGTTTGGTACAAAATGTAATCTAGTCATGTTTTGGCCTTTAACTTTAGTTCTTCGAAAAGGGGCGATTTTACAGCATGGTCCAAACATACTGGTTCTGACGCAGAATGCCAACTTCTTAAAATGTCAACACGATGCAAAACGCCAACTTCGCAGAATGCCAACTTCGCAGAACGCCAACTTCGCAGAATGCCAACTTCTCAAAACTTCATTATTTATTTATTTATTATTTATTTATTTCAAGTGACACAGACTCATATACACAACAATTCAATAAATAACACAAATAATACATTAAAAGCACACACAATTCACAATACACTAAACACTCCGACACAACACAACAAAGGTACATGCATACATAGACACATCATATTCTGTCAAGATTTTATTGACAGTCGACGACTGTAGGTGACGTGCAAGTCACTGCAGCGTCTTATATAAGGACAGTCGAGTCTGTCGGCTATCATCATCATCACGCTGTTGGAGCTACCCCGCACCCTGCGCACCAGGGAGGCGCAGCGCTTACGCATCGTTGCATAGAAGCAATCAACGCTAGCGGCGGCGAACATGCCCGAGGCACTACAGTGTCGCGGTAGCCCCATCAGCGCTCTGAATGCGTTGTTATACTGGACGCGGAGGGCTTCGTATGCTTTTTGGGTATGATTCACCCACAGGCTGCACGTGTAGAGAGAGGTACAAAAAGCCCTGAAAAGGGTCTTCTTGACCTCCCCGGAACAGCGCGCAAACCTGCGCGCTATCATGTTACCTCTAACAGCCAAAGCCCTCCGCTCCCTCTCGATATCAGCATCGTCTCTGAGACCGGCTGTCACTAAATGCCCCAAGTACATTAAAAAGCCATCAAGCCAACAATGATCGGCACTATACAACTCCCGGGGAAGTGAATAATGAAACTACATTTGTTTCCTAATCGAGTACAAAAAATTTATTTCTCTCAAGGGGTATAGTCTACACGCGGAGAATCTCGACACCGCGATTCAGAAAAACACACAAAAAGTACAACGCCATCTATCGAGCGCATGAACAAACTTTCGCTCAAACATCCCGCCCACCATGGACAGAATGTCCAGAACTAATATAAATGTAAAAGAACTAACTGTCCGCCCACCATGAGGTCAGGGGCTAAAAAAACTTAACATAAACAATATTAACAAAATATTTACTCAAAGAATATTAACAAACTATGACAGATGACGTGAAAAAAAAAACTATTACTATTTGTGGAATGACATATTCCTTGAAAAAAAAATACAACTTATAAAAACTTTCAACGATAACTACTTGAGGACTGTATATAAAATCAACGTTTACTATAATAATAATACTTTAAAAATCTACATTTCGGCAATTTTACAAAAATTGCTCAACTTAACTTTACTTAGACATAAACTCACAAAATAAACTCAAATAACTATACTTTAACATGTGCTAGATCTTTACAATTTAAAACATTGTTTACTTTGCGATTGGCAAAATGCACAATTTTGAAATTGGTCGTTTAATCAATGATCCGTTACACTTGAGAGTTACTACTCGTGTAACCTTATCCAAACCAGGGTGCTTTTCCACTACTTTGCCCAAAAGCCAACGGGCAGGAGGTAAGTTATCCTCCTTGACTAAAACTACATCTCCAATACCTGGTTCTGGAATGTGTTTAGTCCATTTGTAACGTTGTAATAACTGAACTAAATACTCATTTGACCAACGTCTCCAAAAATCTTGCAACATACGTTGTGTTACTTGCCAACGCCTTAGACTACTCATGTTAGAACTCTCATAATTACGCTCAGGCACCGCTATCAGAGGCTCCCCTATCAAAAAATTACCAGGTGTAAGAGGAGCTGGATCTATGGAATTGTCAGGCAACATTGATAACGGCCTAGAATTAAGGCACGCTTCTACTTGGGACAAAAGGGTTGACATTTCTTCAAACGTAAGTGTTGAATTACCTATCACGCGCCTCAGATGGAATTTGGTCGATTTTACACCCGCCTCCCATAAGCCATCAAGTGAATTATAGGTAGATCTTAAAAATCTCAATGACTTTTAGAGAATCCCAAATTATATACCATAATATATCTATCGCTTATTCCATGGCCTCGTTATAAGAATGTCACAACCGATTTCGTACCTCCTCGGTTTTTAATAAGAGTTTATTGGTTTCTAATATTGCTCTCAAGTTTGTGAATTCGAGTTATGAAGGGCGACCCTTTTTTTTAGAGTTATGAATAGAATAGCGACGGACCTTGGGGACCAAAATGTTTTAGACTCGAGAATAAAATTGATTGAGTGAAACGTTTAGAATTTTTTTTTGTCATTTTTTAGAAAATTACGATGAGCGTGGTTTTGTAGAATATCTAAATATAATTTTTATGTTTATTTTTATTTTCAAAGCAGTATAACTTTGCATTCGACCACTGTCTTGCTACTAAGAAGAATTGTTTGATACTGTAAATCATTCATTAAATAAATAAGTATTTTGAATACCAAAATAATTAAAAAAATCTTAATTAATGGATGTATACACATCCACCTAAAACACTTTGAACCGCAAAAAAAGGAACACTGTTCCTTTACCAATTAAACAAGTGAAAACTAAACTAAAAAACAGAATAGAATTTAAGCAGACAGAGTAAATTGCATTCACGTTCTCTACTCAAACATTCTAGACCACGCACAATGAACAGACTTTTCGGAAACGTAATACGAACAGTTCTAACATTAGTTACACAAAGGTTCGTTTGAAAGTGCATTTGACAAAGCAAATACACGTATGTTTACTATACCGGATACTTGCCTTTACTCGCTTCATTGATTTTTCTGCAAGATAGTGTACAAGAATAAATACGTTCTTTTCCGAGTTTTGTGAACCTTATTGTGTACAAAATGTATTAGAAAATGTTGGTACGGTTAGAAGCGATAGTCGAATAACTGTTACTTTTAAGGTTGCGTGTAATGTAACAATCCCAGATTCAATTTTGAAAATTAGCCAAGTACGCATAGGTGCACAAGTGTGTGCTCAAACACAGGTGCACTTCCTATTCCCTAACGCTCATAGTCCGATGGGACGGCACTCCGACACAACCGGGGAGAGATCTGATGCAGGACCAACGGCTTTTTCCGAGGCATGAGACAGTCATACTACCTTCCAAAGTCTGGGCTGTTACAGAAAAAATCCAAATGGAAAGACCCGATCATACTTTTGGCCGACATGGGAATCGAATCCCTACGATCAACTGTAACAATCCAAGCTCATCATCATTCGATTATTGAAAATTATTAGAATCATTCCCTAGGTTTCTCTTCTTCATCGCAGTGCCTCTTCAACTACTGGAGGTTGGCAGTCAGTTGATTGATTTGATTGCCAAGTTCATGGCAATCAAAAAATAAGTGTTTTAGTCAAAAACTCAAAGAAACATTTAGTACTACCTATTAATATGTACCTACTATTCACCCAACATCAAACATCGAATGAAAACTGACGAAAGTTTCTCATAAATATTCAATATGTTTCTACATCTGTGTGTTGACGTTATTCACAATCCGTTTTTAAATATCCGTTGCAGACTTTAAAAATCAATATGGCGTCGGTTTCGTAACCAAAGAGATTGCAGTTTTAATAAAAAATGTTTGCATATTTCGCTGTTTTTGTGTGTTAATCACTTGCTTTATTCAGAGTGACTTCGATTTTGCGTGGCGTATTTTAATTAAGTAATGGAGTTCAGTGTTTTTTTAGTGTTTCAACACAAAAATTTTTTTTTTATAAAATACTATCCTTTGCTCGCGACTTCGCACGGATCCCTAATTACGTTGAAAATAAAATATAGCTTATGTTATTTGCTGTTATTTAAGCTTTCCATAGGTGTAAGAATTATCTAAATCGATTGAATACTTTCTGACTTTATAAATAACAAACAAAAATACAAATGTTTCCTCTTTATAATAAGTATAAGTTTAGATAACATAACACATACATAACATCACGCCTGTAATCCCCGAAGGGTTAGGCAGAGGTGTACCCATTAGTACACCCACATTTCGCCAGTTATGTTTTTAGTCCCATGTAATATGGGGCGAACCTATTGCCATCAACCGGGCACAAAACCAAGATCAAGTTAAGATAAGTAAGGTACTACCAATCTATATATAATATAATATGATTGGATGTCCTTTTATCACGATGTGCTTTCGTGCTGATAAGCTGCATATTTTATCAAAATTTTGAGTAGTCATTTCTTTTTAAATCCTAATCAAATAAACATAGTCTTTGCACATAAGACCTCTTCTTGACCTACTTTCAGTAAACATCGATACCCCTTTAATCCCAGGGTTGCTCCACTTTAATAGCTACTATAATAAAGCCAAATTGTTTACAAGCAACTCCTCAAGACGAATTTGTGCTTAATTGCCCCTCAGCAAGGATTACCACATCAAACTGTGCCAGCGAGCGCTCATATTAAATGGTTAACAACAGGCAACCCACAGGTTGCTCTGTGTATGTGTACCTGGAAAACTAAAACTTACAGTCCATGAATTATTTATGAATGGCTTTGTAGTGCAAGTAGTGGGGGACAGCGAGTTTGTAGAGTGTGAGGCAGGTTGTGATTGGTTAAGACTAATATTTTTTTTGATTCTTCTTATTTCGTAAAATAAGTTATTTCTAGACAAATTAAAATGGTCGTCTGCCATTTTAAAGATTGTAATTTATCTGGTTGTAAATAGATAAAACAAAATTAAGTACCCAAAATCTTTAATTGGATAAAAATAAAATTATATTTGACAAGTTATACCCCGCGGTTTCACCTGCTTTAAGGTACGTCTTCGGATACTACTCGGCGTCCGTAAGTCGAGCTTGATTTTATAAAGCCTTACTCGATAAAAGGACTATATTTCGCGAAAGGATTTTTCAAATCGGTTCAGTACTTTTGGAGTTTAGCGCGTTCAAACAAAAACACAAACTCGTCGGCTGTATAATATAATGATTGTATAGTATAGATAGGATAAATCAATCTTCTTCTATCGCTAACAAAATTTCCAATATCGTATCGCTTTATAAAATAGCGACCGATTACATATACGAGAATACACGGATACGCTTTAGTCATTTATCCACCTCATAAGTCACCAACGCTTCCCTAACCAGAAACGTCAAATATACCTGCCAGCACCCTTCACACGTCCTTCAACGCTTCATCCGCCATCTTAAGCCCCACAATAAGGAATGAGGGACTAATTTGCATGTTATTACGGCTTAATCCGTCGTCGCTCTCGCATGCAAAGATTTCAACTTGTCTAAACAAGATTTTTGCGGTTTTCCGTATATACCTGTCATGCTCTTTTGGGGATATGGGAGCATAAGATACAGATATGAATTTGGTTGCTGTAAATTTTATGCGTGACGTGCGAGAATCTCGACGGTAATTTAGGAAGTTGCAGCACTACTGTGAAAATGTCGCTTGGTTTTAGTTGAAGTGAGGTAAGGTGAGATGTCCATATCTAGCATAATGAGATATGTGATAAGATGTGTTATTTAAAAAAAAGACTCCAAAACTTTAAGCAGTCAAAGTAATTTATAATAGTGTGTCGAAATTGCTGTCGAAAGATATCTTTTTAATTACTTTTATAATAATTAGAAATAAGATAAATATGTCATTAATTGATTTTATATAATTCCAAAACTAAAGATACAGAAGATTTTTTTCATTTAATTAATTAAATATTCCCAAACACGTTGCTGCTCAGTTTACGCAAATATTTCATTATAACTATTAAAACTTTAAATTGGAAAGACCTACTATATCTCTGTATTTGAAAAGTTCCCAGTTATAAAGAAATCGTATTGATAAGTACCATTTATTTTCGGCTTTCTTAAATGTTTTTTTTACCCTCATTAAATGTACGAAAATTTCTTAATTATAGCCTCGTATTCAACTCTCAATAAGATCAATATTTACTGCAAAATCTTGGAAATTTAGGCCTAAATAACAACGTACAGACAGAATACAAAGTAGTTTACTACTTTAGCCAAAGTTAGGGTTTCAACAATTTGAGTAAGGTCTACTAAGAAGTCAGTAAGTTTCGATAGTTCATCAATGCGTCTGGAATCTTCGGTAATAATGGGTGAGGTATTGTTGTTTGATGTTAGAGATACTATTGAAGTTTGATAGTATTTAAAGTTGGGTCACCACTTAGAAGTGTAATAAAACTCTAACCACAGTAGGTACCAGTAGCGGTCATAAATGGAATAGCAATCGCACAAAGCAATAGATTGACACTTTGATTTAACTTACGACCTTCCGACGCCGTGTGCGAATTTTAAGGTGTAGGTATTGTGTTAATACGTCACTAAACTTATACACACGTAAGTAGGTACGGCCTAATCACAACAGTTCAAACCTTAGTAACAGTGCTACTGCACTTTTGACCGCTTTACTGTACTTTTTAAGTATTTTGAATGTTTTTTTTTTAGACATAAGTAAACATACAAAATGTCAAAACCTACCCACGTCCGTTCGGCTACTATGCCATAAGCATCACATCCCACATTTCGACAACCTTACGAGCCAAGTCAAGTATTATTTTAATTTTTAATAATTATTATTTCTTTAATTTTATTAATATTTATGACTAAGTAAATAAAATAATTAATTATAGCGTAATTATAGTATTTCAATGTAATTATATGTATATTTATATTTTTCTAACTTTTTATTTTATATTTGAATTTTATTTTATAACATACCAACACACAACTCACACAACAACAACTATTATTACATAGTTTTGGTTTTTACTAAATTGTGTGTGCGAGAAAATAAATAAATAAATAAACAATAATATATAGTAGCCCACTATCATCGGGAACAGAGCCCAAGCTACCGATGGTCAGAGATTCTGAGAACCGCTTTCTGAATCAAGTTCTTAATCCAACCGCCCAACGAGAGCGTCCTTAATACATAGCCTCCTTACATAATCTTTATTATATCATATTTTAACACATATTTTCTTTAAAAAAATACAAATAATACGGTTTAAAAAAATAAATAAATAAAATAGTGCTCCGCTCGCAACGAGGTGGTAATATTAATTGTATTATCATTATTTTTTAGAAAGAAGAGAGAATAAGTTTAGGTAGTACTAACACAGCGGAGGCGTAAGTATCTACTGTGTCTTGTTAGCCCGAAACATCGTACAAAATGGAGCGTAGGTAAAAGATTTCAATTCTGATAAGAGCACACAGGTACTTTGTAACTGTAGTTAAGTATAACATTTTGTGGTACTAGTAAGTTCATATCTTGCCTAGTTGCTAACGAGATTTTTAGAAGGGATCGGTTTGATCGCACCTTAACATAAAATATAGCAAGTTACTCTATTACTAACTTTTGCCTACGACGTCGTTCATGTGAATATAGGTTTAGGTGGACGCAGACGAAGACTGTTCTATTAGTTCTTTTGAATAAAATAAACCTGATGATCTAATAGTTTAGTTTAGTTTAATTCGTTCCATAAATGTAAAAATTGTTTTTTAAGTGGCATGCCGTGGCAGCCTTTAATTAAGGCTACACTATATATTTTGTATTTGTGTTAGCGTTTTTAACATGTATATTGGTGTAGCTTTGTTGGTTGTCCTTAAATAAATAAATAAATCTATTTACCTAAGCATTTATGATAAACAGTATAACTTCTGCCCTTGATTTCGTCCGTGTCAAAGTTGATATCTAAATTTTATAAAAACGAAACGTCACTCACTCATTCGTCGTAAATCTGTTATATAAATATATCGTAAGCCGCTTGACATATAAGGCAGGAAGTTAGTTCATAGTTAGTAGACGTCTGCTAACAAAGGATTTTCCAAAATTCACCCCTAAGATGAAACGGGGGTCCAAAGTTTGTATGGAGAATTCAACTTTGACGTGGACAAAGTCGCAGGTAGAAATTAGTGTATTATATACTAGCTTTTGCCCGCGACTTTGTCCGCGTAAATTTCGGTTAAAATCATGATTCGAAACGACACGTGGCGCCATCTATGATCATAAGAACGTTATTGTGATTTCCCTCGGAAACAATACTTTTTTTCGGGATTAAAGGTACCCTATGTTCGTTCCTGTACACCTGGCAACGTATATGCAAAATTTCAGGATGATCGGTTTACTGGCTTAGGCGTAAAATGGTAACAAACAAACAAACAAACTTACTTTCACATTTATAATATTAGTTAGGATACCACGGGAATCGTATATTTATTGGATAAAAAGTAGCCTATGTGTTCCAGACTCTATCTATCTTTGTGCCAAATTGTATCCAGACCAAGTAAGACATGTATCCATCCACACTCTCGTATTTATAATAGTAGTAAGGATTAGTCATAGGTTTTCGGAGGCTCAGGCTTAAATCATGCGTCTTAAATATTAATCGTTATTCGTAGATTTGTTTTTCCAATAATAGGGATTTATAGATACCATGACACGTCGTAGTATCCAATTTTAAACAAAGTAAAGACTTTTTAATGTTTTACTGTAAACTACTTTAAAGAAAAAGTCTTCAGAACTATTTTCCCACATTTCCACATACCAGAATCTGCAAACTTCTTTTATCAGTGGACGAAACCGACAATAATTCTCTTATACGACTCTTAAAATCGTGGCCACAAACCGCTTTCCCGGGATATTCCATTACAATATTTTCACATTGAAATACGGCTGTGAAATCGACCTTTCGATCGGATGGCGCTGGTTAGATGGTTTCGATACCCAGTGTTTAGAGCTTAGTTTAAACGCTGGTATTGATGATTAGATTGCTTACTGATTTGAATGAAGATGGGTTTATAATGATAGTAGTTTGGGTTAAATAAGCTGAATTGTATTTTAGAAATCATCATCATCGTTATTTCAGCCGAACGGGCGTTCACTGCTAAACATAGGCTTCTCCTAAAGATTGCCACAATGGTTAGTCTTGCGCTGCCCGCATCGAGCGGTTTTCGGCGACCTTTGTCAGGTCGTCGACTTTAAAAAAAGATTGCAAATAATCAGAGTTTTTATCCGGTTTAATTTTATCCAAAAAGTAATAAAGATAATGAAACGGAATACCAAAATTTTACTCGGTCAGACCTGTGGAAGATGCTCACATCCATTCATCAACTAGAAAAGAGCTGATTATCTTCAAACGGCTACACAGTTTTTTGGGTTCCGTCCACAGACGAAAATATTTAATCCCATATAATGGACATGATTTTTTATTCAGTTTTTATAATTTATGGTACGGAACCCTTCATGCACGAGTCCGACTTGTGCTTGGTCGGTTTCTTTTATAATAGCCAAGAACACTTTCGATTAAGTCCCCTTCAAACAAATCTTAATCGGTTCAGTCGCTTTGGAGCTACAATACCACATACAGACACACATTAAACTTTTAACAACACCCTTTTTTCTTAAAAAATTAAAACACAACAAGCATAAAACAGTAAAAACTTGTAGAATCTACATACCTAGGTACCTCTAAAGTTTCTCACCAAAAACTTTCATCAAAATCTCGGCGGTATAGTATTGGATTCCTTTATAGAGGAAGTATCGTAAGTCCTGTCCAAGTTTGTAGTTGGGTAGTGAGCAGGGTCCTTAGAGGCGGTTGTGCAAACAAAAGGACCAGTAAACTGACACAAGTTGCTGGGGAAGCGTGTAAGAGAACTGTAATTGTGAATTTTGCGGTCGTTTCTGGAGAAATAGTTTCTATAATAACATAACATTACGCCTGTAATACCTAAATGGTAGAGTAGAGGTGTACCTGTTAGTACACATTTCGTGAGTTATGTTTTTCTATAAAACTAAACGAAATACGATAACAAACAGTCAGAAATGAGAATAACATTGTCAACGCAAAGCTAAACCTTTTCTAAACAAAACTAGCCCGGAATTTGTCTATCAGGAATTTCTCAGGATTTGTGCCCGGTTGATGGCAATAAACTCGCCCCTATTACATGGGACACAAACATTAACTATACAATTTTATTTGAAATTTTTAATAACATTAGGTTAGAATGCAATTTTTGGTATTGATTCATTTCATTATTCGTCAACCTACCAAAAGTAAAGGATTTAAAGCTTATAATTCGATAGCAAATGAAATGTGTCTAGACTTACATGTTACCAAAGGTAAGTAACCTAGGTGATACTCAGCTCCCAGACTCATTAGCTGTAGGTTACAAAGTTACCAGTTCACACAGGTTCAAACCGGTTCATTGCCCAGTAATCTCTTTTTAACGAGTCCCACTGGAATAATCAAAAAAACTAAGCGCTTTTCCATTTGCGATTCATAGAACATTTTCATTACTTCGCACGATGATAGCAATGATTTATCTATACTATACTAATATAATAAAGCTAAAGGATTTTTTTGTATGTTTGTTTAAACGCGTTAATCTCTGGAGCTACCAGTCGGATTGAACTTTTTTTTTGGTAAATAATAGCCAGATTCATGAGACCTACGCGAGCGGATTACTAAGAAAGACTTAACGGAACGCGGGTGACCCCGCGGGGTACAGCTATTATTGTTCATAAAAGGTGTAATAGAATTCAAAATATGTAGATAAATCGAATTAATATTATAGAATGAGAATTCAAAGAAAAAAATATATTATTACATTTTATGTT
Organism: Hoplodrina ambigua; assembly: GCA_949774945.1. Lineage (NCBI taxonomy): Eukaryota > Metazoa > Arthropoda > Insecta > Lepidoptera > Noctuidae > Hoplodrina > Hoplodrina ambigua. The sequence continues at coordinate 14,695,342 of OX458968.1, forward strand.
ATAGTTGAATTCTTAGAAAGTGATATCTTAATTCTATAAATTGTATCGTCAGATCTGATATGGTTTAATAATAAATGAGTGTTAATTTCAAATCATATTTTAGAAAATGATGAATAGATTACATTTCTCACGCGTGGGCGCTTTAACTAAAATTCGAAAGATAAAATATTAAAATCTAAGTAGTTTATTTGATCTCAATAATCCATACTAATATTGTAAATGCGAAAGTAAGTGTGTCTGTATGCAACGCTTTCACGGTTTTGATGAAATTTGCATTTTTTTCCGCGATTTCATCTTTGTCCGCGATGCCTAAGTGATATTTACGCAGCCGAAGCCACGGGCAAAAGCTAGTAAGTAATAATAATAAATGTAAAATAAAATTTCAGTACTTTGGTACTTACAGTTTATTTTAAATGAGATAATAATAATACTTTCAGTTCTTAAGTTTTATTGTGAAATTATATTGTAACAACATGTATTTTGTATTTATTCATTCATAATTTAAAAGTAACATAATTATTATGTTACTATTAAATTATTAATGAATAAAAATACTTTAAAACCATCAATCACATTTTATTACAGAACTTATCTCCTTATAATAGCAAGATAACACAAGTTGACGACCACAAGCCATATTTATGAAACAGCTAATAACAGTGAAACATTATGACCCCCTGACCTTATCGTGGGGTCAATAGGTCAATTAACAGCTATGCCGCGTTGCGAAAATGCACCCTGCGGCTGTGAAATAAACTGCAGACTGCAGGCGGCCATTTTTGTTTTTATTAATGACTACAATGATAGCAGAATTGCTTTAGATATCGGTCAAGCCCCGGCTGACTTACTGGTTTGACAGAACAATAGAAAATCAATGGTGTCTCATTACGTGGGACTTGATGTAATTAAAACAAGGCACAGTGTTATTGAGTTTTTCCATTAGAAATTTCTCAGTAGCAGGCTAGTAGCCTCGGAAGTTATGAATATGAATGTGGATGGATGGAGAGCAAGAGGAAGACCAAAGAAAAGATGGATGGATTTTGTGAAGAAGGATATGAATGAAAGAGGAGTCAGTGATTGCATGACGGCTGACAGGACAGAGTGAAAGAGGAAAACGTGTTGCGCCGACCCCAAGTAACTTGGGACAAGGGCAGGAAAATGATGAGGCTAGCAGCCTCGGAGTGTGGATGTGTGCCCGGTTAATAACTAAGGCTCGCCCCCTCTATTGCATACAATAGAGGGGGCGAGCCTTAGTTATTAAAAGTCCCATAGGACTTAAACATAACTGGCGAAATGTGGATGTACTAAGGGTACACCTCTGCCTAACCCTTCGAGGATTACAGGCGTGATGTTATGTTACTAAGTGTGATGGGCATTATGCGTGGCTAACAGCAATGTGATGTGTATTTTCTCATCCCATTTCAATGAAACGAGAATCGTAAACACTTACTTAACGTTTATAGCCTCAAATACTCTCCCAATATGGTCCCTTATTTACCGACTAAGCCTGTGACTATACAAAGGTGTCATTGCTTTAATACCTATTCCTAAACACATCCATGAATATTCAATTGCACTCTCCAGGTTTCCCGAAGTTTACTAGCTAATCCTAAACTTTACTGGTAGTCGATAGTATCCTAATATGAAGTTAGGATACACAGTGCCTTAAACCAAGTTCATTTAACTTGAAAGGATGGCTTAGCTGTGTTATAAATTTCGTAATAATGAAGTGTCTCTTATGCCGGTTTATTTAAAAATAATATCAGTCTATTACTGTGCCACCGTAGGGCAAAGGCAACTCGCAACATCATGCGTGAGAGGTGAGCGTCTTAATCACTAAGCCACATTATTTTGATGGCGGATAACAAAATAGAAAGAATAAAAATTAAACCTAAAATTATTTATAGTTGGTTACGTTGGTTGGTTGGTTGGTTGATAGTTGGTTGTCCTATTACATGGGACTAAAAAACATAACTGACGAAATGTGGGTGTACTAATGGGTACACCTCTGCCTAACCCTTCGGGGATTGGCGTGATGTTATGTTTATAGTTGTGTCATCCCTTCATTATATTTATGTGTAAAACTTTGAGAACTTTTTTTATCTCTAGTTTTTGTAGTTTTACGTTAGTACAATAACTTGCACATACAGTGTCTTCACCACCTTTGATTGACTGGTAGAGAATGCCTAAGGCATTAAGTCCGCCTTAGTACTTTTGTATGTTTCAGATAAAAAAAAATGAAAATATTTTTTTGGCGATTGTATAAATTATATTTCATACTGAAAAGGAGTCATGACAAATTAGGAAGCAAATTCCTGAATTTTTAATAACGTCCGCTTTCTAATCTCAGTCTAATCTGTCAAGAACTCTTCTGATTTACTTAAATTTTTGACATTGATTGCCGCTTAGATTAGATTGCGATTAGATTTAAACTTTTTGAGGTAAAAGCATTGGAAGTTAGGGGGGTGATTTTCGTAAATTTTAGGATCGTTAGGCGATTAACACACGCCGCTGTTGTCGGTGAATCGGACCTCATGTCGCATTGGCTTCTAAGAAATCCGTTGATGCCTAACATACGTACCATACCGCGTAGCCGAACGGTGCAATTCGCTTAACCCCACCGCCGACCGCGGCGGTGCGCGATGACGTGTGTTAATCGCCTTAGTTTGCATTCCAATCTGAGTTTCAATATGTTCAAAATTCCTCTAATTTCCAAACAAGTTTTTGACGTTAAATATCGCTGCGATAAGAAGGTATTTTCACGGATTGAGACTAAGATTAGATTGTGATCGTTCCTAAAAGTTAGTAAAATAATCTCCCTAATTGCGACTTGATTTTGAACATTTTTAATTACACAGAATTTGAATTCAGAATTCGTAATTACAAATGAGCTTTTCTCTATTCAACAGGCTAATTACAAATGCATTTCATTCACAATACCCATTATCCTTATGCAAATGGCATACAGCTTATTACTGCACATGTCCTCAGGTACCACAAAGAGAATTATCATTATCTATTCAATTTGCAAACGTTTTGTTTGTTCACTGTATTTGGTTAATTCAACTCAAATAGGACGCAAATTAGAAGTGGTACTTGTGAGAGAAACAATATTAATTACGTACATGAAATGAAGTGTGTCACAATTTGGTCCTTACTGGGTTGAATTTCGGGGGTTTAATTTATTTTGTAGTTGTTATGTTTTGAATTAAATAGAAATATTGGTTTCAAATTTCTGTACGATCGTTTTTGTGGTTTACACAGAGAGATATTTTTATATTATTTCATTCATTCATTTATTTTTGCATACCATAATGTGTTTAACAGATGTTATGTGTAAGGCTTAAAGCTTAGCACAATTATGGACCCTGTTACTTACAATTATAGCATGAATTAGGTGTAAAGATACCAATCATATTTCCGAAAACCTATTCGATTATTATTATTACGATTCTATCTTATTATACATACTAACATCACGCCTATAGTCCCCGAAGGGTTAGCCATAGGTGTTCCCATTAGAAGACCTATATTTCGCCAGTTACGTGTAAGTCTTATGTTACAGGGATCGAGCCTATTATTGCCAGTAACCGAGCACAAATCCGGACTCCGAGGCTGCTACTGAGAAACTCCTATTGGAAAAACCAAATAACACTTTATCCGACCTGGGAATCGGACTCAAGACCTCATGCTCAGCACCTATGCGGCCACTAGAACAACGAGGCAGTCAACATTTAGTATAATAATTTCTAAATTCTCAATCGTAATATATTTCGAGAGTTTGTAAGGCGGATTTAAGGCTGAAATCTACACGTGTTTCTGAATACAATTAACAGGTAGATACCACTTTGACTTAAATTGCAAATTAGGGAATGTCTCCCCCAATTCCTTAATCTTTGAAATGTGGTTTACTTTTGTATTTACGCACTAATGGCATGAATCTTTGAGACGCGGCTTACCAATATTAGCTGTGAAATACAGAATACGCTTTTAGCAACAACATCGATATAGATAGGTACATATTATTATTACACAGGATGGAAGAGACACCGTAACGACAACCAGCTTTCACATATTTGCCCAAGTTTGTATAATTATGTAGAATAGCTGATATTTTTTTTTAATAACCGATAAACCATTTCTTCGCTGTCCAGAATTCATGGTAAAAGTCTTTTTACGATGTCGGGATTCCACTTGTTATTCAATACTGAATACCTACCTATTTTATATTTAAAATATTGTCATCAACTTCATTTTCACAGAAACTATCAGTGATAACATCCATTGCGAATAGCCAAACGTGTTAACAATTATAAGAAGTTTGATGATAGACAAGCATAATAAGTCATCATCCATTGAAATGATTAAAGTCTGAATAAATTCTTCTGTAAAATTTTACTATAATTATAAAAATATCATGAAGTACCAACCCAATACCAAATACTACTTCCGCAGCAAAATCAAACCAAATACCCTAAAAAAACGAATTGTCCATCTCACTTTTCAGACACAATTCGGTGTTAATGGACAACAGAGAAAAAATATAAACACAGCCATTTTTTTCTTCCAACAAAAAGCGGAAAGGTACTCAGCACTCAATTTGCAAGAACAAGTCTTCTTAGAAATATATTATTATTCAATGTTGCCTCTTCGTAGTCAAAATAATGTTATAATGAGTCAATTTACACATTCATAATGTATTAAGCCGTTCCCCTTTGCTCTGGATACACATGATAAGTAAACGTTGAAGGGGATGAGGTTCCAAAGAGGGAAACGTTCTCCGAACGCCTTTGACTCTAAACTCGTTAAGCTCACTCAAAAATACACAACACACCTAATGGCCAATGTTGGTAAAGTGAGCCAACACCAACTTTGAAAGACAACACTTTTAGTTATCACAATATTTGTCACCAATATTGTTAAGGCGTTGGCTTAGCAGAGATTGCTTTATAATTTAAGTTTAATAAATACTATTATATGCGCGGAAGTTTGTGACGATGGATAAAGATGAAAGGACTTATAGATAGCACATAGATACAAAACATCGTGCCTGTAATCCCCGAAGGGTTAGGCAGAGGTGTACACATTAGTACACCCACATTTCGCCAGTTATGTTTAAGTCCCATGTAATAGGGGGCGAGTCTACTGCCATCAACTGAGCACAAATCCAGACTCCGAAGCTGCTACTGAGAAATTCCTGATGGAAAAACTCAATATCACTGCCCGACCTGGGAATGAAACCCAAGACCTCACGCTCAGCTCATTACTGATGGCAAAATTAAATATAGACACTAAATAAAAAAATGTTTTATTTATTTTTGTTTGGCTCAGTAAGTACTCAGCTAGGACAACACCATCCACTGACGCAGTCATTAGGTCCTTACGTGTGCAGGTGACTGGGCATGCGGCGCAAGAAAATTGGTGAGCCATGGTCTGCGGAGAGAAGCCGCATAGACGCTAAAGGTTGATGCCATCTGTAAATCCACCTTTGGAGATTCTCTTTACTGCGATCGAACTGAGTTCGGAATCACATTTAAACAGCTGAACGGAATTAGCTGTTTAGCACACACATAGATCACATGTAAAATAGGTATAGGTACATAACATATAACACATACGCCGTTTTTGTGTTCAGTAGGCTAAATTAGAACTATAGCTTTATATTCAGAAGTCTACAGAGATAAGATCGTGGGCAGAAACTAGTTCAAATACAAAACTAAATTGAATAACAATTGTCAAACGAGCAGCCTTTGAGACAACTTAATTTTATGCTGATGAAATCTATTCATTCGACGAAAAGCTTTTGCTTGAATTAGTTCACCTAATGTCAGTAGACTGGCTTCTAATATATTCTTGTTACTCGTGTACTTTGCAAATTAAATGTATTTACGTATTGAAGTCTCCTCCGTGGTCTTTGACGAACAGAACAGTCTGGTCCAGCGGTTCCCAAAGTGTGGGTTGTAGAGAGTAAAGGGGGTACTGTGGGGTGCTTCTTTTTTGAGTTTATGATTGCCTCGTTGATCTAGTGTTCGATTCCCAGGTCGGGTAGTGTTATTGGGTTTTTCCATCAGGAATTTCTCAGTAGCAGCCTTGGAGTCTGGATTTGTGCCCGGTTGATGGCAATTGGCTCGCCCCCTATTACATGGGACTAAAAAAACATAACTGGCGAAATGTGAGTGTACTAATGGGTATACCTCTGCCTAATCATTCGGGGATTACAGGCGTGATGTTATGTTTATGATTCGAATGGTGAACGTGTGTCTGTCAGTGGGCTCTATGTCATTAACTTTGATTGGTAGATAGTTGAAATTTTCAGTTGAACAGAGTCATAAAAAGTCTGAAAAATAGTTGAAATTAAAAAGGGGCTACAAGAAACGTATTATTTTGTGTGTAGTGTTAATATATTGTACGAGTACTGGTACAGAAGCCTTTGTCTGCGAGTCGAACAGCACCAGCGGGTTTCTTTTTTTAATTTTCAAATTATGTGCGGAGTATTTGCAGCTATAAAATACACAGCTCAGATTTCTCGCGCTGCATGTGCCGCTCATTCGATAAATATAAAAACTCAGCTTCATAAAGTATCATTGTACCCTATTTCGACTAGCTAGGGCCCCGAAACAAAACACTAAACCTGTAATTGCGCTACGAACGGAAAAAAGGTTGGGAACCCCTGTTCTATTTATTTCTAATATCTGAGTCAGTCTGGGGCTTGCATATTTTAATGTTTAAGTATATAAATTAATATTATGTTATTTGAGGAATTACTTTAGTGTGTCGCTATCTCTTGAAACATAGTAAAAATAACATGAGCATTGTACGTAGCTGTAAAAAATAACTAATTAATTCACCTTTAACTTTAGATCACAGCGTTGATGCTTATTTCTTATGATATGAAGTGATTAAATTGTTTTGTTTTTGAGGTCTTAAACCTCATTTTGGTTACAGGCAATAAAGTAATGTCATTTTATGAAATGTTGCCCCATATTGCTCATTGGTCTTGTGGTCGCAAAGCGCGATTGCAGGAGGCCTTGGGTTCGATTTCCAGGTCGGTTCCGGGTCGGCAAACGGTTTTTAGGTTGACTGAATTCATCATCATATCATCCAAATGATATCCGCTGCTGAGCGGTTCTGTGCTGCCCACATCAACAACCAATAGCTTACGCGCGATTGACATTTAGGCATATTAATTTTTCGTTCGAGAAACATAACATAACATCACGTCTGTAATCCCCGAAGGGTTAGGCAGAGGTGTACCCATTAGTACACCCACATTTCGCCAGTTATGTTTTTAGTCCCATGTAATAGGGGGGCGAGCCTATTGCCATCAACCGGGCACAAATCCAGACTCCGAGGCTGCTACTGAGAAATTCCTGATGGAAAAACCCAATAACACTTTACCCGACCTGGGAATCGAACCCAAGACCTCATGCACAGCAATCACGCTTGCGACCACTAGACCAACGAGGCAGCCCGTCAGTCAGTCGGCAGTCAGTCGAGAAACAGAGGGTCTGAAATTTATTAGTAAAACACGGGCTAGCTATCTGCCTGGCCCCTCGCCAAAACCAGCGACCTCATAATATTAGTCGCGGCATATTGTAATGCCCCACACGTACAGTAATTGTTCCACTTTTTTTTTATTTATAATCACCCCCAGTTACGGACAGATTTATAGCACTACCTTAGACCTTTTTCAATTTGTGCTAAGATGGCTGAAAGCGTGGATTGAAGTCCTTTCTATATTTTTAGCTGAGTATGTTATTTATAAAGTACTTTTGATGTGTCTTAGTCACCTGTAGAGTTATTTTCGGGTGGCTGAAACCGATGTCTCTATTTCTTAACCTAACATCACACCTGTAATACCTGAGGAGTTAGGTAGAAGTTTACCCATAAGTACACCCACATTTCGCCAGTTATGTTCTTAGTCCCATGTGATAGAAGGCGAGCCTGTTGCCATCAATCAGGCACAAATTCAGACTCCGAGGCTGCTACTGAGAAATTTGTGACGGCGAAACCCAATAATGCTTTGCCTGACCTTGGAATCAAACTTAAGAGCTCATTCTCAGCAGTCACGCTTTGCGACCACTAGACCAAGGCGAGGATTCTTTTATTGTTTTATATTCACCTTCATAAGCCTATGGACCGGGAAGAGATCAGAGGCAAGACGTTCGAGTCGAGCTTGCAATCACAAGGCCAACGAGGCACTCTTCAATAAGGTAGTAAGCAAAAAAAGTGTTTTGCCCAAAACCAAAAATCTGGCAACATAACTTCTGTGCGCATCACTAATAAATTCTGAAGGCAGCTAAATAAGTAGATACTAATGTCTTTGCATTTACCATACACGCCAACCCCCACAGGAACGTAACAATCAATTTTGAACTTTACGCTTTTGTTATAAGGTTCTTATATACGTATGCATATGTAATATGTTACTAAACAAAAGTTGTACCGCAAACTTGGCAATCAGTGAGTGACGTTGAGTGTTTGTGCCAAATGCCCACTTTATATTCAAGGATCAAGGGCTCATTACCTATGAAGGTTCGCCATTTTTTATTTAGGAGGTCAAGGGCGGAAAGGTGGACACATTTTGCGAATAAGTACACATCACTATTGTGATGTTGTCTGTCCCGAAAGACTTGCTTTAAACAGGGTATGCATAAGTTAGTGAACACAGACAAGTGTGTGAAATTTCCATTATTTATTTCAGCCTTTTGCAGAATGTAGGAATCTACATTGCCGTCGCCTCTTCGAAAAGGTGAGAGAATCTCTTTACGAGATAATATTCTATAATAAATATTTTCACATTCAAAACTCATTAAGTCAAGCTTGAATTCTCCGAAAGACTTGTGTGCAGTGTGTAATACTTCTTTGGTAAAAAAGAAAATTAAGAAAAGAAAGAAAAGAAAGAAAAGAAAGAAAAGAAAGAAAAGAAAGAAAAGAAAGAAAAGAAAGAAAAGAAAGAAAAGAAAGAAAAGAAAGAAAAGAAAGAAAAGAAAGAAAAGAAAGAAAAGAAAGAAAAGAAAGAAAAGAAAGAAAAGAAAGAAAAGGAAGAAAAGAAAGAAAAGAAAGAAAAGAAAGAAAAGAAAGAAAAGAAAGAAAAGAAAGAAAAGAAAGAAAAGAAAGAAAAGAAAGAAAAGAAAGAAAAGAAAGAAAAGAAAGAAAAGAAAGAAAATAAAGAAAATAAAGAAAAGAAAGAAAAGAAAGAAAAGAAAGAAAAGAAAGAAAAGAAAGAAAAGAAAGAAAAGAAAGAAAAGAAAGAAAAGAAAGAAAAGAAAGAAAAGAAAGAAAAGAAAGAAAAGAAAGAAAAGAAAGAAAAGAAAGAAAAGAAAGAAAAGAAAGAAAAGAAAGAAAAGAAAGAAAAGAAAGTAAAGAAAGAAAAGAATGAAAAGAAAGAAAAGAAATCAAGAAAGAAAAGAAAGAAAAGGAAGAAGAGGAAGAAAAATTACTCATTTCCACAGAAATATGTGCATAAAAAAATATGTGCAACCGCACACGCAACTGCACAAGATAAAAATAAGTTGGCTGGCTGCAGCGACTGTGACAAGTTAGCTACCACTCAACATAATGCTTACTATGGTAGACTAACAGCACAGCATTCGTTTTCAGTGGTCACCTAAAAATCCCATCGACCACCTTATACACCCCGGGCAGCCACAACAAAAACAAAAAGTACTTTCAAGTAAGTACTAAGAAATAAGACAACCGTTACCCTAATAACCCAGATAACGGCAGTTGGCGAGAACGCGAAACTGAAGAAAGTAACTTGAACATAGTTGTTGGTATTAATGAGAGACATACATCTCCTATCTCCTGACTAACGGATTCGCATTCAGAATGGACAGTCCGTTGTTGGGGGGATATTGGTTGTGTGTAATTTGTTAATGGTGCCGATTTACTTGTTCAAAAACTACACTAAAATTAGACTATAAATAAAAGCAGCCTCGAAGTCTGCATTTGTGCCCGGTTGACGGAAATAGGCTCGCCCCCTATTACATAGGACTAAAAACATTACTGGCGAAATGTGGGTGTACTAATGGGTACACCTCTGCCTAACCCTTCGGGGATTACAGGCGTGATGTTATGTATAAAAGGGCAAAAAAATTAGACCTGTAAATTTTAGTTAATCAAAAACTTCCATGCAATTTTAGTTGACCTTGAAGGTTCAAGGTAAATCTAATTTGTCATCTCTAACTTAGTTTTAAAATGTCACTGTCCTTTTCTTTCGCTGTATGTTAGTAAGACATGCCAATTCTCTTATTTTAGATGTAGTTCGTGGACAAGAGAAACCATACCATTGTGAATCAAAAATATTTTGAAAATTATACGCGTTGTAAAAAGACACATGACTTATGCGTTTACTACGCATACTGTTCATCAAACTAAGCAACATTGTACAAACATTATTGCTGGGAATGGACTCTTTTTCGGTGAGAAATATCATTGTTTATGGTGCCATGCAATGCTCATACGAAAATTATTGTGCGTATAGGGATCGTGGGATATTTAAAGTTTACATAGAACATTTAAAATTTGTTTTCTACCATGGGACCAACCCTGAAATCATGAAAAAAAACAACTGTTTCATAGTACAAAATAATAATAATAATAATAAGGATCTATCTACATGTTGGATAGATTATAAGAAGGCCTATGACTCGGTACCACATACATGGCTTATGAGGGTGTTGGAGTTGTACAAAGTAGATGCAACTTTACGCACCTTCCTAATGTCATGTATGGGGCAATGGAGGACGGTCCTTCGCTATCCAGGATGTAGGCAGATTCCAGAGAGCAGCGAACCGATAAGGATAGAGCGTGGTATATTTCAGGGTGATAGTCTGAGTCCTCTGTGGCTTTGTTTAGCCTTGAACCCTCTAAGCACACTGCTGGAGGGTTCGGGTCTGGGCTATCGGTTGAGAGGAGGAGGTCAGGTCATATCTCACCTTCTTTACATGGATGATCTGAAACTCTTTGCCCCCAACAATTCGCGACTGATGGAGCTACTGAAGGTAACGGAAACTTTCAGTAGTGCCATCAGGATGGAATTTGGTGTGGACAAATGTGCAGTCATGCATGTGAAGCGAGGGGAGATTATGGAATCTGTGGAAACCCAACTCTCGGATTCCATAAACCTTAGATCCCTTTCCTCAACTGAAACCTACAAATATTTGGGTATGTCGGAAGCGTTAGGCATCAATGCTGCCGATATGAAACAATCGTTGAGGGAGCGCTTCTTTGGCCGCCTGAATAAAGTATTAAATAGTCTTTTGTCAGGTGGAAACACGGTGCGCGCCTTCAACGGTTGGGTCATGCCGGTTTTGATGTACTCTTTCGGCATACTCAAATGGACTCAGACGGAACTTGATGCCCTGGATAGGAGGGTCCGCACATTGTTGACCGCAAATCGGATGCATCACCCACGGTCATCGGTAATGAGACTGTATGTCCCGCGGAAGTGTGGAGGTCGTGGCTTTTTAAATGCTAAGACCTTGCACAACCGTGAGATATGCAGTCTCAGGGAGTATTTCCTAAAAGCCGACGTGGGTATGCACCGAGATGTGGTCTTAGTGGACAAGGGCCTCACCCCGCTCTCCTTAGCGAACGAGAACTGGCGCAAACCTGTAGTATTGGATACTAATGATCGCATGGAGGTATGGAAGAGCAAGGAGCTTCACGGGCGCTACTACCGGGCCCTACATGGGCCTGATGTAGACTTTATGGCGTCCGTATCCTGGCTGCGCTTTGGTGACCTCTTTGGGGAAACCGAAGGTTTTGTCTGTGCAATTATGGACGAAGTTATAATGACAAACAACTACCGGAGATATATTGTGAAGGACGGTACGGTTGACATTTGTCGGGCATACCACCGTCCCGGGGAATCAATCCGGCACATTATATCTGGGTGTTCTCGTCTGGCTAACGGAGACTTCTTGCATAGGCATAACCTAGTAGCCAGGATTATCCACCAGCAGCTTGCCCTTAAATACAGTCTTGTGGAATCGGAAGTACCCTACTACAGGTATGTGCCCGACCCAGTTCTTGAAAATGGCAATATCACATTATATTGGGATCGATCTATCATCACTGACAGGACTATTGTTGCCAATAAGCCTGACATAGTGGTGATAGATCGATTAGAGCGTCGCGCAGTGATTGTGGATATAACAGTCCCGCATGACGAGAACCTCGTGAAGGCTGAGAAAGATAAACAAATGAAGTATCTTGACTTGGCTCGCGAGGTTGTCGACATGTGGGATGTGAGTACAGCAATCACTGTGCCGATAGTCGTGACGGCCAATGGCATAATAGCCAAGAGCCTCGACCAACACCTTAGGAGGCTCTCGTTGGGCGGTTGGATCAAGGGCTTGATTCAGAAAGCGGTACTCCTGGACACGGCGCGTATTGTTAGGAGATTCCTTTCTCAGGAGTCCTGACCACCGGTGGCTTGGACCCTGTTCCCGACGCCGGTGGGATACTATTTTTTATATTTTTAAATGTTTTTATATTTTTTTATAATAATATTTAAAAATGTAATTATATATGTACACTAAATAAATAAATGGAATAATAATAAGCCTTTATTTCAGGCAACTAAGGCCCATAAAACACAAATGCAATAAATAAAATAAATACAATAAGTACAATAACTATAAACTAATACATATTTTAACATTAAAACTTATAAAAACTACTGAACACGAAGTGTCGGCGTCGTGTTACGATCGATATGTACAGCATTTTTGTATGGGACAACTAATGAGTTTTCATGAATACAGGGTCGCATAGTATAAGTTGTTCATAATGATGACTACAATGACCCCTTTACAGGTTTTCGATAAATTAACAATGACTGCCTCGTTGGTTTAGTGGTCGTAAAGCGCGATCGCTGAGCACGAGGTCTTGGGTTCGATTCCCAGGTCGGAAAAAGAGTTATTGGGTTTTTCCATCAGGAATTTCTCAGTAGCAGCCTCGGAGTCTGGATTTGTGGCCGGTTAATGGCTATAAGCTCGCCCCCTATTACATGGGACTTAAGCATAACTGGCGAAATGTGTGTACTAATGGGTACACCTCTGCCTAACCCTAATTACTGAGAGAGAAGGTGCATAATGCAATTATTTTAGGCCAGGTGAGTCTGTGTGTTCCGGACAGGTACGTGTGGCGACGACGACAGCCACAACTGCTAGTGGAACCGCGTGCTCGGACCAACCTTTTAAAGAAAGCGCCGCTGACGCGTGCGCTTCGCACGCTCAACCTCATAACGAGTGACACGGACTTATTCTGTTGTTCTCTCAGTGAATTCACAAGGAATGCTTTATTTGTATAAGTTACAATTAAGTTAGGATAAATTAAGGCGCATTTACCGCATTGGGATATCCTGTAATGGTAGATGTAAGAAGATAAATAAATAAATAAACCCTTCGGTGATTACAGGCGTGATGTTATGTTTCTACCACAGGACCAACCCTGAAATCATGAATAAGAAATCAGTTGTTCCATACAAACATTATGATTTATTTAATTAAACTTTATGCACATGTAAAAAAACAGACTATACAAAGGCGTACTAAATGCCTTGGGCATTTTCTATGAATCTACCATGATCGAGCTGTAAAGCATTTTTGTATGGGATATTTTCCAATATTACAGAGTTGATCGAATTTCTAAAAGTTGTTCTTATGTCAGATGAGTCTTATAACCCCTTCAGGTTTTTAATAAATTAACAATGACCCTAAATACTTCGAAGACCTGTAAAACTTGAAAATTGAGTTCTAAGACTCAGTTAACTTAGTACCAAGTAAAGCCAAGTTTTCACTTTCAGAACATAAATAGATTTAGTAAAGTTATTCTACAACAGACTGCGCGCGCAACATTTTCGCTTGGTCTAACAGTTTTCATTTACCTTGCAGACGAATGTTTGCTCGCCTTGAACATTAAGTAGAAACGCTGCTTTACTGTTAATCTGCTTGTTCCTATTTTAATTGTGTGTCTTTAAGATAAGCTAGTTATGATTCTCCAGTTCTTAATAGTTTGTTCTTTTAAGAAGAACAACATAGGATAAGTTAAAACTTCTTAAGAGTGTTTACGCCGTACAGCATTTTATACAAACTTAACATAAACTCACGCCTTTTTCCCATGGGGGTAGGCAGAAACTACAGAACGCCACCTGCTACGATCCTTACATACTCCTTTCGCCTCATCTACGTTCATACATCTCGTCATACAAGCACGCCGGTTACGAGTACTCCGCACCTGACCTTTCTGAAGGACCTCACCAATAAGGTCAGTGTAGGTCTTCCTAGGGCGATCCCTCCCGGTGTTGCCACACATCTCTGCCATTTAAGTCAATCGTCTTTGACTCATCCTCTCAACATGACCGAACCATCTAAGCATACCCTTTTCTATCTTTGTCACTACATCTTCTTTTAATCCACAACGGTCCCGTATAACCTCATTCCTCACTCTATCGTACAAAATGAATGAACCGATTTTAAAAAACCTTCCTACACAAAAGCTGGACGAATTGATTATTTTGCATAACCACATGATAGCAGAACATGGATACAAACTTTAGGACAACATTTATATACAAATTGACCCATATGTGCAAAGGAATAAATGATTTGATTTCATTTAATTTAAAAAAAAAATTGTTGACAACGTTTTCAAAAAATTGTGTGACAGCAAAATTCAGCACAATTAAGTTTTCCATAAAAACATAGATTTTCAATTACCTTTTTTTAAACAAGATATTTCGAAAATGTTGAACTTTTTAGACCTATGTATCTTACATTTATGTAATCTTAGTTTCATTAAAATTGGTTCATTCATTTTGAAGAATATGGAGTTGAAAGAATATATGAAATGCTGTACACTGCACTTGTGCACTTGGCCGGTTTTTTTAATATTCAGTTTTCAGGGTTCCGTACACGAAGGGTGCTAACGGGACCTTAATACAAAGCCTCCGCTGTTTCGATTCATTCCGTCCGTCTGTCAGCGGGCTGTATCTCATGAACAGTAACAGCCAGAGAGTTAAAATTTTTACAGATCATACAGTATTTCTCTTGCCGCTATACCAACAAATAAAAAATTTTTTTTTTATTGGATTTTTATCGAATCTGTTAGTCAATTCAATAGTCATTAGCTTCACAAATCCATTGTCACTGCGTTAGATGGTTGTTGCAAAAAAAAACATGAATAAAAATGTTTCGTACGTGCTATTTGCTTACTGTCCATATAGATAGGCTTTTGTTTTACAAAAAACAAATGCAATTTAATGGCCTGTGAATTTTTAGTTCAAAGTCGGCTTTTATCACGGATTGTATACTACAATGGGTAGATATGATATCGTAACGAAAATTTTAAAAACATGGATTCAGAACGCGATTCTAGACCCTCTAGGGACAATAAAAGAAGCCGCAGAGTGATTTCCGGCCACCGTAGGCGCGGGCCTGCGAACGGCGAGCGTTGGGAGGTTTACCGTTCGATTAGAAAGAGACCCATGTCGGAGCGCGTTATGTTCCACGCGCGCCTCAATGACATGTCAACATAGTAGATGGGGCCCAATTAGGGCCAATGCCTGCAAGGGTTGCAGATTTTGTTGGAAAGAGAGTAAAAACCCACCCTATTCCTTCTGTTGCCCTTTACGTTCCGGGGCCCCGTCCCTGTGCTAACATCGCGGCCCCGGAAGACAAACAAGGAATTAGGAGGAACACGGATGGGTTTTAGTCAGTAAGAGTCTGACACTCCCTTCCGCTCCGCCCAGAGCGGAAGAAGCCATTTGATGATTTTCCAGCCTTAAAAAAAACCCCTATAAGAAAGAAAGAAAGAAAAACTTTTTATTCACGTGAAAGTGACGCACAATACAAAACAATATTTTAGCAGCCCGAAACAAGATAAGGTGGTACTAAATCTAAAAACCTAAATACAAAAAGGAGACGTCACGACGACGACGACATCATATATCTTAAACACATTTCACCTCTTGTGTATCACGCTACGAGTGCCCGGCGCCCGCTGCCCGTATCTCTTCCGGTTCCCATTCTCGTCATACATGCACACACGAAGCAGTCGAGGACTCGATTAAGCAGTTTGGCTATAACTCAAGGCTTAGTTTTTTGCTCAAGTGGGCCTAAGGAAAACCAGCTCATAATTACGGTAGCAACCACCTACTGAGTTACACGATAACACGCTCGAGACACACGACTATAAATTAATGTAATTGCCGACATAAGAAAGTAGTAAATGAGAGGTGAAATTGTGAGGGAAACATATTGCGTTGCTGATGTACCAATAGGTAAACTCTCGTAAAAGAATGGCTAATTGTGGATGAGGAAATGTATTTTGGTAATTTATAAAACACTGGTTTTTGCCCTCGGCTTCGCTGTTGTGGTCCCAAAGGAATAAAGTTGGGTTAATATTGATATTTGTGAGAGTAAGATAATATGCATCTCGTCAAAGATATGTAACGACGCCGACAGTTATAATATGTCCTTTCCGTCATTGTAATCATTCGGACCATATCTCTTCTGGTTGCGGAGAGGTTGAAAGTCAAAGTTGATTGATTTCGTAAGAAGGCATTGTAAGAAGTCGATTCTTACAATGTTTTTTCTTACGAAATCAAGCTTGAAATGTTATAACTAAACTTTATATATCTAACTATAATTAATATCCCTATGACTCTGTACTGTCGCATGTATCAGAAATTATATTGTTAAACGCACGTATTACATTGCGTACTGCCATGAACAGCGATATTTCATACCAAAAAAGTCGTTTCTTAGCAATAATTATTTCTAATCAATGTTGCTTAAGTAGTTTGGTGAGCAGTATGTCTTTTTACAGCCTGTATGTATTTTCAATATCTCCGTAACCAAAAGCTGCCCAGGTATAGTTTAGAATTAAAAAAAAAAAGATCACAATAATGAGAAGAACTTTATTAAGTGACAACCGTTTAACACCCGTTTTATATAACACACAGTCGCGGTATAAAAAATAGCCTATATCCTTTCTTTCAATTGCTTTTTAAATTTCTCGAAATCGTGTGGAAGCGTTACAGACATACAAACAAACAGTACTTTCTTATTAAATATTGATAAACACTCAAGTAACTCACAAATGTTGTCAACTTACTTTCATTCACCTAAGTGCAAGCTCGTACACGACGAGAAAGCGATCACGAAGATGCAAAAAGTATGCTAAAACAATGTCAAATTCCCATGGGGCATGCGTGTACTGAAGTTTGTTCATTACAAACTTGGTACTCCCTTTTCAGAGAGGAAGTTTTCATGTGTCGAACCCTTCGGTGGAAGTCAAGGAGACGTCGTTATCAGGCGTAAGTGCAGGCTTGCTTTAACGTTAGTAATCGTTTGGGAAATAATTACTCCATCAAAGAATTATCTATCTAAACATTTGTTTTTTTGTTAGCCTTTATTGTCACCTAGAAGGAGATGGCGGGACGCCTTGGATGGCCTCCTCAGGAACTGACAAGAGGAGGCTTAACAGAGGAAAGTGGAAAAAATGGGGAGAGGCCTTTGCCCAGGAGTGGGACAGTGGCGGCTAAAAACAAGTAAATAAATAAAAATCACAAATAATTACATAAATAAAAGTGAAATGTCTGTTTGTAATATGAAAATAAAAGATGTTACTAAATGTATTTGAAATTATAAACTATACTAGTAACAAAAACTATATTATAATTCCTTTTTTGTCTGTCTGTTTGTTCCGGCTAATCTCCGAAACGACTTGACCAATTTTGACAGAACTTTCACCGATAGATACACACCGTTGTATACAAAATATGTATACATCGGTGTGTATCTATCGGTGAAATACTCAATATCTTTATTGTTTCTCCATATTATGGAGAAACAATAAAGATATTGAGTATTGAGTAGATGCGGTTGAAAGATAGTAATCCATACACGGTGAAAGAGACAAATACATTACGACTAGACCAATTTTGACAGAACTTTCACCGATAGCTACACACCGATGTATACATATTATGTATACATCAAATATACATAATATACATATACATGTATATATCTATGTATTAAGCAGTTTGGCTATAACTCAATATCACACCGATAATACTCAATATCTTTATTGTTTCATTATGTATCTTTATTGTTATTGAGTAAATGCGGTTGAAAGATAGTAATCCATACACGGTGAAAGAGACAAAGATATTTACAATGCATTTAGTTTATGATTCTAAACGACAGCTTCGAAATTTTTAGGGTCATTGTATATAAAACGTATAGACACAACTTTGATCTGCAGCACAAAAAAGCATGAATATTATACCATTCCAACGTTTCCACAAAAAGCAATATTGTAAAAATGTTATAGATTTAAAAAAATCCTATAAAAGATCTGTATAATAATTATTCGTATCCATATTTCCATAATCCAATACCAGATTGGTGTAATTTCGTGCTTTGCAAATACACTGTGAAATGGAGTCGGTCGGTTAAACAAAGTATAATTGTACGTTTTGATTACTCCTGATATACCTACATGGTTCGTCCCATTTCAAGGTACAAGTGGAGTGTGTGTTATTTTAAGATAATGAGGAGGTATTTCCTGAAACGTAAGATAGGTTAGGTTAGGCTATTTATATAAATCGTTATCGCTCATTATTTGTTTCTCCTTTGCCGTTGAAGTTTTTATGTATACAGGGTTATTTTTAAAACACCAGGAACCTGAAAAGGGGTTATTGTACTCATCATAACAACGTTTTCTATGAGACCAACACTGAAAAAAAAATCTGCTGTTTCATATATTATGATTGTGTTTATAGCATTTTTGCTTAGCTAATTTTTTTTCATGATTTCAGAGTTGGTCCCAAAGAAAAAGTGGTTCATAATGATGAGTACAATAACCCCTTTTCAGGTTACTGGTGTTTTAAAAATAACTCTGTATAGACATAATTATGAACTCACATGCACAAACAACTAGAACCGGAACCAAAAGACCAGATAAGAAGTCGCAGTGTTTACCTTAAAGTACTGTTATCTGATTTCCTGCCGGAAGATACTGTCATACTTCAAGTAAAAACCTTGAAAACTAATGGACCTCTAGCGGGTCCAGGCTTGTCTTTTAGGTGGCCGGGGGGGGCTTGAATCTACTGAGGGTAGGTTTTAGTAAAGTAAACACTAAGTATAAAGCACATAACATTTAATTCGTAAACATAATACCTAAGGTAGGGTAATGCTTTCAAACATCTTTAATTGGAATAACATCAAGTTCTCAAGTTGATGGCTTCGTTGCTCTAGTGATCGCAAAGCGCGACTGCTGAGCGTAAGGTCTTGAGTTCAATTCCCAGGTCGAGCAAAGCGCTATTGGATTATTCCTTCTGAAATTTTTCAGTAGCGGCCTCGGAGTCTGGATTTTTGCGTCCGGAATGTTGATGGCAATAGGCTTGCTCTCTCTTACATACATAACTGGCGAAATATGTGTGTATGTAATGGGCTCTGCCTAACCTTTTGGAGATTACAGGAGAATGGCGTTTGTATATTTAAATCGCTTTACATTAGCTAAAACAACAACAAACAAGATCTCAATTTAATTTTAGACTTAAGTCTCTAACTTAACATATCAAGTATAATTAAAACATATTCATTAATTTACAATACTCTTGAACAGCACAAATTCATTCAAGCGACGTAACTGAAGGAAATTTTCAAACGGATTCAACGAAAGCAAAATCAACGTTCAACAATCTTACAACAAAACATTTATGAACGTAATGTTTATTCAGGTATAAAATAATATTTTCCTAAAGGTGAATGGGTATGGAATATAAATGTATGAGGAAGTTTATTCTTACCTCTCATATTTGATCTTTTGTATTTATTTATGAAAGATATATTATTAGAACATGTTGAATCAAAATGTTATTTTAAGATTGATAGGCTCGTGAGTGATTGGCGTGAATATAAAATCTTTTTTGTACCGGCCGCAAGTTACGGTGCTTGGGTCGAGCTGAATTAAGACGGATATGCTTTCATACAATCTTGGGGCTTGTTGTAAAAATATGTAAGTGGTCTCAAATAACTTAGGTTATAAACTACCAAACTAGCTGTGCTTGCGGCTTCGCTCATCTGGACCGAAGTGTCAAGGAGTTAGGTAAGTATTGAATGCTTTGTCATTATAATTTTCTATCAAGCATCATTCTAATATGTGGGTTTTGATTTTAAACCGAACTGTAATCATACCATGTTTACAAATAAAGACTTAAAATAACATCAACATCACGCGTGTAATCCCCGAAGGGTTAGACAGAGGTGTACTCATTAGTACACCCACATTTCGCCAGTTATGTTTAAGTCCCATGTAATAGGGGGCGAGCCTATTGCCAACAACCGGACGCAAATCCAGACTCCGAAGCTGCTACTGAGAAATTCCTGATGGAAAAACCCAATAACACTTTTTCCGACCTGGGGATGACGACCTATATTATCTCATATCTAAAATGTGTAACGTAATATCATCAAAATGAACTTGGAATAAAAAAAAAATATCCGTAAGATCTTGCCTACCCAAAATAGAAAAAGTTAATTTCGTTCCAACATCTTCAAGCGATCTAATTACAACTTACTTCAATGAGACACACGAGGACACTTACCTAGTAATTTAATTAAAAATCAGAATATCTTGAAATTGGCGGATAAACTTAATTAGTTACATCCGTCCCTTACTAAAGAATTTATTTATATTAATAAAATTTAAGTGTTTGTTTGTAATATATTATTAAAATAACAGCTTTTTAAATAATGCATATGAAAGTATTACATGATACTAACGATACTCAATTTGCAGTACTTATAAAAATGTTTCCAGGGTCGGTTACGCCACACCACGCAGCGAAATATGACGCCGACGATGTTTATAATATTTTAGTTTATTTGTATAAGATTTTTTTTTTTGTATTTTTGCAATGGGCCTAAGTTGCCTGAAAATATAATGATTATTATGGTTACAAAAAATCTATTTTGAATTCTATCTCTGTCTTTTTGTTCCAATTATTCTCTGAAGAGGTTAAACCAATTTTGACGGAACTAACACAGACAGAGACCTGATATAATAAAAAGTAACTAAAGCTTCATTTAGAAAGAAGATTATGCGTGAAAAAATTATAATAATATCCTGCAGATTGTTGACATGCACGCAGACAAAGCCGCGGGCCTAATCTAGTATACCAATAAAATTATCAAGAGGCACTCAAAGTGACTCAAAGACGGTCATAATCCTGTGTTCACTCAACCTATTATGGTCCTTAAATGTCCTTCAGAAATACCTACGTTAATTCTCGACTAATAATTCCAGATATCGCATTTCAGAGTAAAAAGCTGGGCGATAACGCTTTGATCATGGATAATCGATTTTGAAATGAGTTTTTGTGGTTGGATTTTCTTTCATTAGATAGATTTAAAGGTTTTGGTGTTTTTATTTTGGCCTGGATTGTTTTTTTCAAAATATCTTGAATTATTTTGCTCTTGAATGTCGAATTATTTATTTTAATTAAACCATTTACAGCCACTTTTAAATTGTTAAGGAGTCGGTCAGTTAGTCAGAAAGTTGAAGTTAGTTAAGTACGTTACGATACGGTTTGGGACACTTGTCCCAAAACGTATCTATATGGAGAAGAACGAGCAATCAACTCCAAGGACACTCTTTTCATGAGTTTGAAAAAATCCTTGATTAAAATTAAAATTAAAAATTAAAATTCATTTATTTCAGATTACAAGATCCATATTCATATTCATATTAAAATTATTATTATTATTATTATAAAATTGATACATTATTGTTGTTGCTTTTATAATGTAAACCAATGTAGGTAAATAGCAATATAAAGCAATTTAAGAAGCAATATATTAACGAAACTGCACTAATGATTTTGTTTCTTTTATGCTAATGGAGTTTCTCTTTTTATGGTCCATTTGTCCTAGTTACGGTCTATTCAACTTGAAGTACTTACTGTTTTGGTAATTGAAAAACTTAGTTCACTAGCATAATGAATACTAGCCTATTATAGTCCAACTGCAGGGCAAAGGCCTCTTTTCATACAGAGAAGGCACGAGCATTGATCACCACGCTTGCTCAAGGCGGTGATTTCAGACTTATATTATCTTTACATAGAATAAATCTGTACATGCATACCTAGTATAAAACAAAGCTGTTTCCCGCTGTCTGATTTTAATGCGAACTTTTAAAGAAAGAGTGATTTCAGAGGAATGTTCATCTATCCATTATTCCATTGCGCCCGTGCATAGCCGGGGCGTGTCGCTAGTAAATTATAAGTCCAGGTTTCCTCCCGATATATTCCTTCACCGATATCAGTGAGGTCCAAGATGAAATTAATAGCGTATTAATTATCACCTCCAAATTTAATTTTAGGTAGTTAGCAAACGCCTGCCGGGTTCGCGGGACGTCTTAACAGGATACCGTGGCCTCGGAACGTAAAGGGCAACAGAACGAACATGGTGGATTTTTAGTCAGTAAAAGTCTGACAGTCCACCCCACGCAGGGCGGAAGGACTCATTTGATGATTTTTACCCCCCATAGAAGCTTCAAAACTTTATCAGAAAACGTGACATTATTATACTTTTAACGTTCCCCAATGAATCACTTCGAAATTCCAACATCAAAATCGAAATCACAGCATAACTTCGAAATCCCTAAATACAATATAATTGCAACTGTTACGAGAAGCTTCAACAATTGTGGCGCCATTCTGTGAGCAATGCTTTACGTGACCAGAAACTGTTAACTTTATTAGCTAAATAGCCATCGGTTGCACAATTAAACCAATTCTACCTGTCTGCAGGGCGTGACTATCGAACGCCTTCACTAATTAAGATATTGTTGGCGGGAATTCTGAACGAAATACCATTATGGCTTTGAAGGGTAATTAAAGTTGGTGGTCTGTTGTCCCTGTGTGCATTAGGAGGAAATTTAGTTTTAACATAACATCACGCCGGTAATCCCCGAAGGGTTAGGCAGAGGTGTACCCAATTAGTACACCCACATTTCGCCAGTTATGTTTAAGTCCCATGTAATAGGGGGCGAGCTTATTGCCATCAACCGGGCACAAATCCGGACTCCGAGGCTGCTACTGAGAAATTCCTGATGGAAAAACCCAATAACACTTTGCCCGACTTGGGAATCGAAC
Source organism: Hoplodrina ambigua (assembly GCA_949774945.1). Taxonomy (NCBI): domain Eukaryota; kingdom Metazoa; phylum Arthropoda; class Insecta; order Lepidoptera; family Noctuidae; genus Hoplodrina; species Hoplodrina ambigua. Next base: position 14,718,521 of record OX458968.1, read on the forward strand.
CCAAGACCTCATGCATAGCAGTCGCGCTTGCGACTACTATACCAACGAGGCAGTCACAGACTTAGGTTAGGTCAGGTTTAGTTTTAACATTTTGTTTATTTATGATCCTAGAAAGCAATTCTGGGTTCCATACCCGAATGATGCTGATAGGACCGTCCGTCTGTTTATCAGCGGGCTGGTCCTCATAAACTATCATTAGTACAGAGATAGTTGAGAGTTCCTAAACAAGAAACTTGTTATTGTATGGCTAAATTTTGAAAAAACACCGATGCACAAATCAAATCAAAAAATCAAATCAAATCATTTATTATTTGTGTAACATAGGTAGTGAATACAGATCTTAAAAAAGTACATAGGTCGCTATGTTATGCCTCGTGGCGTACAAATATGGTGGCATGCAAAGAGGAAAAGTACATTACCAATCATGCAACAAAACTCTTACTGTGCGAATTCGACTCGTAATTGGAAGGTCTATTCAACGATATTAAAGAATTTTGCCTATTACTAACATAAATAGAGAGAGATATCAGATATCAAAGAAAGAAAACGACATTAACATTTTCATTAAATCTCTAAACAATGTAAGGTTAACAAAATTATTGATTCAAAGTTCCATGTGAAAGACAAAAGACGAAAGTAAGAATCAATATCCAAACTTCACGCTTAACCCACAAAACAATTATTTAAACCAGGGTTTCTTAACCTGTCGTCCATAGACCCCTAAAGGGTGTCTGTAATGAACCCCGGGTATCTATGACGAACCTACCTAACATAACGCATTAGTATAAAAATTGATTTGCAATATTTTCAATAGATTCTGAATAAAAAATGTGCACCTGGCCTTTTTGAATTTTTGCTTTTGCAAGCAAAACGCGCCTAAGTATAAAATCAAAAAAAGTTATTCAATAATGAAAGATGATAATTATATGCGCCTTGTATTATCAGAAATGACTTCCCAATTTCATATTTCTAGTCCAGCATATGCAGCAGTAACTGTCAGTCTTATCGAAAACAATAAAAGCTGGTAAAAACTAAATCCCGTTATTTTTATGTAATGGGTCCGTGTGTGCTTTTATATTTTGAGAGCGGTTCACAGCTAAAAAAAGGTTTAGAATCCCTGCCCTAACCAAACACGGTTTTCAATACATCTAATATGAAGTAAGAAAACTCATCAATAGAACAAAACGGTATTCACAAAGTAATCTTAAGTAAACGACATGAAAGCGGTACCAAGGTCGGGACAATTTACCCACGAAGTCAATAAATAAGATCGAAGTTGAACAACTCATTCAGAAATTCTGATGGCCGAAGCTGGAAAGTATAATTGATGGCTTAGCAGTGTAATGGACATAGTAATGGGCGTAATGAGGTCGGGGGAAATTCACTCTGAAATGAGTTACTGAATTGCTAGTGAAGTAAAACACGCACACAGAGAAAAGTTTCGGAATATCCCAGATACGTACGTGTTTGAAAGTGTGGGTGACGATTTAAATAATAAAAAGGGTGGGATGTCAAAATATGTGTAACTAGGTCTATGCCCGCGACATTGTCCGTTAGATTTCGGATTTTTGTCTACAAATTCAATACCCCCTAAAAGGGGTAAGGGTAATTAAAAGAAGTATTCGTATCAAGTTTTAAGTTGAGTACTACAAAATGTAAGGGTTTTCATAAAATTGAAATCCCCCCTTTTCATCTTCCTAAGGGTTGTTTTTTTTTTAAACCTGTTTTGAAAGTGAAAACCCTGAGCAAAAATTCACGTTCTCAGTTCCCATACATAGACGATAGATCAATCTAAATTTACGAAAGCGAAAGATCATACACTCATCACGAAATATCGAAAACGGCTTGACGTATGAAGATGAAATTTGGCAGGGAGGTAGATTACAGTTAGAGAACGTTCGCTAAGAATGGATTTTTCAAAATTCACCCCCTATGGGGATGAAACGGGGGTCAAAAGCTAGTAGTTACATAATTACAATAAGAACCTGTCAAAATTTTCTTCTACGGAATCAATACTCCGACTACAGACATCCTTATACAAGTCGAAGAAGTAAATTTTACCAGAGCAGTCCATCGTAAAGTTGGGGAAACAATGGTCCTGCGGTAACACTGACTAATTGAAGGGACCTAACATTAGTCTTCCGTCGTTAATGAAATGAAAGGGTTAGTGTGTCGTTTACTACAGTCGATTTTGAACTCAACCGTTTGAAAGACACATTGGTAGTATTTGACGGTTTTACGGGCTTTTGGGTTTGAAGGGGGCCGGAATGTTTTCTGTCTTGGGTAGTAACATAACGCCTGTAATCCCAGAAGGGGTAGGCAGAGATGCAACCATTAGTACACCTACATTTCGCCAGTTATGTTTAAGACCCATGTAATAGGGGGCAAGCCTATTGCGATCAGCCGGGTACAAATCCAGACTCTGAGGCTGCTACTGAGAAATTCCTGATAGAAAAATCTAAAAATACTTTGCCCGACCTAGGAATCGAATCAAAGACCTAATGCCATGCCATGCTCATGTCTTCAGTAGTATATAGATTTTTTGGGAAATCTCATTTCATATGTATTTTCAAGGTTTATCTCTGATAACACTGATATCGTTGAAGGAAAACATCGTGAGGAAATCTGAATTTCATCCATATTAATAAATCACTACATCTATAAAAAATATTCTTGTAAATGATTGCTTCAGATTCATGAGAAATAAGTAGGTGATACAAAAATTTGTATTTTTATTTGTTTGTAATGGATAAACTTAAAAACTACTAGACCGATTTTAAAAATTATTTCACCATTAGAAAGGTACATTATCTGCGAGTAACATAGGCTATGTTTTATTTTATTTTTGCGCGGACGAAGTCGCGGGCAAAAGCTAGTTTAACATAAGTCTGAAATCGCCAATCCACCTTGAGCAAGCATGATGATCAGTGTTCATTGAAGTGTTTGCCCAGCAGTAGAACAATAATAGGCTGGTTTTTTTATTTGTGAAATTGATAAGTAATGACTTAGGAATAAAGTCTTGTATCGGACTGCATGGCACACGTCCATTGTTTAATGTGAATCGGCTATTGGCTCCTCTTTTCTGTTTCGATCAACCATCGCAATCTCCGTTCGCCTCTGGCCGGTGATTGGAAATTCCATTTGACGTTAGCGCACCCCTCCGATCAATTTTGATTATTGGTATAGTCTACATGGATTAGAAGAAATGCCTCTGTTTAAAAGGGGAGGATGAGAGGGTTACGCAACGTAATAGCAAAGGGAATACTTAACTAAATTAGTCTCTTTAAACAACTAACAGAACATGATGTAACTTTTGTGTCAAAATGTCGGCAAAGGGTATACAATTAGAAATGGCTTTTTGTACATAATTTATAAGTACGCAATTTTTATTTTTTTGGATTCCTTAACCAAAGGGTGCCATCAGAACCTTATTAGGTACTAAACCTCAGCAGGCTGTACATCTGTCTTTGATCTGGCTTGTATCTCATAAACCGTTATAGGTAGAGAGTTAAAATTTTCACAGAGTATGTAGGTACTATAATGGCCGCTACAACACCAAATAGGAACGGAGGATTTCAAAATGGTCGCCATGCAAATTATTTTGTATGTAGTGATAAATATTGTACGGTGGTATAGAACTTTTTGTGTGCAAGTTCAACTCGCACTTAATCAATATTTTAATACTAAAAACATCATTTAGTGAATAACAGGCAAATATAAAGCGTATACTATTAAAGCATTGCTTTACTAATGGCTAATTTTTCAGTCGTCAGATGACTCGAAAAATAAATATGTTGATTTGACAGATTTTGTATAAAAAATATGTCAAACTGTCCTATTTATTCTTCAGATAAAAGTTATCTGGCTATTGAAAAATCAGCCTTAACACAAACAAATAAGCAACATCAATTGTCTTTCGTTCCTCTTCGCTGAATTCAAAATCACTATTCCACCCTCGCACTCCCCCCACACAAATTAAGCGAGCTAATCCAATCTGGTGTATCAACAGCATTACTTTCAACGTCCGCCCTAAACGCAATAATTTATTGAGGTAATTTCGTCACAGTTTGATAATTTCCCATTTTTATGGATGGAAACCCCTATAAAATTTATGCCGTCGTAATACTGGGTACCTATTCTCGCGTCGCGATCCTATAATTGATACGTCGCCGTTTAGGCACATCCCACTCAGCAATAAAGAGAAGTGAAACGTAAAGTTTTTTTGGCGACACCAAGCAGTCGGTTGTCTAATTGTTTACTTCTTATCGGCATGGAAGTTTTCCAGTCAATAAGTTGGGTCGTATAAACACATAAAATATAGGCATCGTAAAGATACATAAAAGACGATTATCTTAGAAGAGATGTAGGTTTATTCTTTTATTTATTCTGAATATTCGATTGAGAGAAGAATATTATTAGAAACTAGTTTATGCCCGCGACCTCGTTTGTGTGGATGTCGGTTATCCGCAGGAATTTCATTTATGTGCTTGGAAGCCTATATTTTTTTTAATAAAAATTTTTGAGTTGCCTCGTTGTTCTAGTGATTGCAAAGCGCGTTTTCTGACCTTATTCAGTTTTTCCATCAGGAATTTCTCAATGGCAATAGACTCGCCCCCTAATAAATGAAACTTAAATATAACTGGCGAAAGGTGTATTATTGCGTACACCTCTGCCTGACCTGATTATTCTTGACTACTGGATTTTTCTTTCTTCTTATCCATTTTTATTTCAAATCCATGTTTTACGCAATCGACCTTTATGATTTTTTAATTGACTATTTTACGACATTACAAACATACACTTCAATTTATTTGTGTATAGATCAAAAATTATTGTTGTAACCTTCGTCGTCTGTTACGGTAAAAGAAATCTTGTGTGAGTGACGGAAAATATTTTATAGGTAATTTGCCAATTACGAGTCTGACGGTGTGATATTGGGCGCATAAATTCTTTCTGGTTGTTAATTATTTATAGATACAATTATAGATATATTTGTCTCTCTCGTAAACTAAGAATTTTAATTTCTAAATAATAATATTATAATATTATTTCTTGTTTTGTTTTTCTTTTTTAATTAGTGTCAGTGCTTACTAACGTAGATCTAAGTTTAACTAACAGTGTGTTGAGTCTTGGTTACTCGAGTAAATAAAATTCTATTCTATAATTCCAAATAATAATAATTCCAGCCTAGTATTGCCTTCGAGGAGATGCTATTGCCCTGCAGTGAGTGCAGAGCAAAAGCCTCTTCTCGAAGACCGAATGGGACTAACCCTGAAATTTAAACAAAAGGCGTTCCCTACAAAAATGCTTTACAACACGATAACAATGTATGGAATAGCAGCTATTTTTCATGATTTCAGGGTAAATCCCACAGCAAAAGTTGTTCATAATGATGAGTACTTTGACACAATTTCAGGTTTTTCGTAAATTAACAATCACTCAAATTAACTGCCTTTTTGGTTTAGTGCTCGCAAAGCCTGACTGCTGCGCATGAGGTCTTTTTTTTTTTTTTTTTTTTTTTTGAGTTGGTAAAAATCATCAAATGACTCCTTCCGCCCTGGGTGGGGCGGAAGGGACTGTCAGACTTTTACTGACTAAAAAACCACCCTGTTCCTTCTGTTGCCCTTTACGTTCCGGGGCCACGGTATCCTGTTAAGACGTCCCGCAACCCCGGCAGGCGTTGGCCCCGTTGGGGGCCCCGTCCCTGTGCTGATAGCTCTTTGAGGCGCGCGCGAACAGAACGCGCCGTCGACCCGGGCTTGGTCCTTGATCGGACGGCGAGCTACCCATTACTCGCCGTCCGCAAGCCCGCGCCTACGGTGGCCGGATGTCGCCTCGCGACGTCCGACGCCCTGGGCGTCTCCCGCGGCGGCTGGGGCGTGAGGTGGTTCTCTCCCTCACGCGGCCCGCCTCCTCCTTCGCTAGCATTACTGCTTCGCAGAAGGAGGTGACTGCATCCCATTCCCTCTCGCCCCGGAGCATGGCCTGAACCAGGTCCGGACGCGAGAGGTCGCCGCCGCCTATCGCCTCCGTGAGGACACGGCGGTGATCTGCCCAAGCGGGGCAGTCCTGCACCGTATGCTCCACCGTGTCCTCCGGGCGATCCACACAGTGGTGACACCCGGGCGTTTCCTCCCGCCCTATCCGACACAGGAACCTCCCGAAACTACCGTGTCCGTGCGCATGAGGTCTTGGCTTCGATTTCCAGGTCACTTAAACATAACTGGCAAAATGTGGGTGTGCTGATGGGTATACTGCTTCCTAACCCGTCTAGGATTACAGGCGTGTTGGAATGTTATGTAATACCACCCTATGCATACGATTAACAAATTAATGATAACTTAAATAAATATTTTTACAAAATAATCGAAATTACTACCCAAACATGAAATGACATACTTCGATGACCTCTTAACTAACCAACCTCTCAACTAATAAACAAGTTACAAGTTACAAACTAAACAGCTAATTACAGCAAGATGTAGTATCTAGTTAGATTGTTACTCATTCGTGCGTTAGCTCAGCTCATCTGATTACCCGCCACTGTTTGTGAATGTTCGTCAATATTACTCTTGTAATGCTGAATTATTTGGTCCGACGAATTTACCGCAATATTATGGTGCAATTCGTGTTGATTGTGTTTTGTTTTAGTTAGTGTTTTGTTTTTGCTAAACACAGCTCTATTATATTATTTCGTAGCTAGGTTGTAGCCGCGGCGTTCGTCCGCGTTTACGTTAGATATATGCAGGTATTTCTCCTGCACGGATTTCTAATTTATTTTCTAAAATAAAAATAGCCTTAGTTACTACCTATAATGTCAGCTATATGCCCGTGAAAATTCCGTCAAAATAGCTCCAACCGTTTTGGAGACTAGCCGTATTAAATAGACAAAAGGAAAAAAAAAGGATACAATACTGGGCAAGTATCAGTGTGACTTTTTCTATTTCATATTATGTACTTTCTAAGTTTATCTTGGACATCACTGATATTAGTGAAGAAAAAAACCCGTGGAAATCTGGACATTAAATTTAATATAAGTTTGAAATCGCCAATCCGCGTTGAGCAAGCATGGTGATTAATGCTAGTGCCTTCTCTGAAAGAGAAAAGGCCTTTGCCCTCAAGTGGGATAATAATGAACTGGTATTATAATTCTTCATCAATCATGATCATTTTCATATCAGCCAAACGACGTCCACTGGTGAACATATTCCTTCCCAAATGACAACAATGACTGGTCCTGCGCTGCCCGAACCTAAGTTAGGTACAATTAAATAAAAAGACAAATCCTAGACATTACCCGAGACAAAAGACACTAATAAAACCGAAACGAACCAACGAACTCCAAAATAAATCTCAATTCAGTTAATTCGCATCGCCGCATGTAAAAAGCAAGTCACGTCGGCCGATTGATAAAGGGTGCAGAGCACAATTCCGCGTTGGACTGACACTGAAACATTCGACATGAGCTCCACTTGGATGAATGACAATTGTCTGAGTCAGTGCTTTGATTGTATGAAGAGTAGTAGATGCATAGATGTGTAGATGTAGATGAGAGGATGAGTGAAAGACGATTAACAAAAGGTATTAATATGGTCGAGGTAAGTGGCAACGCCGGGAGGGGTCGCCCTAGGAAGACCTACACTGACCTTATTGGAGAGGTCAGGTGCGGGGTACTCGTAACCAGCGTGCTTGTATGTTGAGATGTATGAACGTAGATGAGGCGAAAGGAGTATCTAAGGATCGTAGCAGATGGCGTTTTGTGGTTTTGTCTAACCCCATGGGAAAATCGCGTAAGTTTATGTATGTATGTATGTAAGTAGATGCAAATACAAGATGCAGTTTTGTGCCCTCATCTTCCAGGAGGTTGACATTAATAATTAAATGAAAATAGTATTTTAGTTGTTTACGTTAGAGAGCATTTCAGAATAACTACATTTATTTCAAAGAAAGTGCGACTGCTGAGCATTAGGTCTTTGTTATTCTGCTTTTCCATCAGTAATTTCTCAGGAGCAGCTTCGAGGTTTATGGAAAAGGAACAGATCAAAAATACAAAATTGACTCCCTGAAGCTTCGTATGTGTTCACATACAAACAATGTAGCAAAATTGTGTTAGGATTGTACTTGTTTATTCATATTTTAGCAAAGTTGAAAAGCAAGTGTGTGTATATACGAAATTGCTTTTTTTCAGAATGTAATACTTTGCATTGTCAATATTAACATGTATTTTTTCTATAGTAGCTATCCTATCTTATGAAGTAGATGATTTTCAATATAAAAAGATACAGTTGCGGAAGCATCTTACGACAACAACGATAAGAGATGGGTCGTTAAAATTTTAATTTTATATCTACGGATTTGTAAAACAAATGGTGTACTAGTCTTAAAATACATACAGGTGTCCCAGATAAGGACATACAGAACAAAATTTTGAAAGCCGTTCTTCTTGGGCTATCCAAACCACCTCCATATATGTTCTAGAGAGAAATTTTGAATGGATGTTTGTAATTCAATCACGCCAGAACGGCTGAACGGAGCTGGACGTAATTTGTCACAGAGATAGTCTGGAATAGCTCAGGCTATATTGTATCCCAAAAAAAAATGTACCTACGGTTCCCATGGGATAAAATATTTACTTTGAAGCAGACGAAGTTATGAGTGGAAGCTAGTATAATAATACATTAACAACGCCCTCAGCATGGTACTGAGGAATAAATTAACCTGAACGACCTCCGCAGCACTAGTAAATATGTTATAAATTCCGAACATACGTTCCTGTATTGCACAAGCAGAACTTTTTAATGGTTGTTCATACATTTCCTCTTTAACAGGCACTAGAATTATAAGAATATCTTCAGTTTGATTTTTAACGTTATCTACCTTGTTGTTAGGTTGAATTTCAGTTGTTTCAGTAGAAGTTTCTTTTTAAAAGTGGTAATTAAGTGTTTTACTGCATCCGAATACCGGTTCGACATTTATTGAAACTAGTTGTTTTGGTTGTAGCGCAGTTACACTTATTTTGCTTGTAAAGACAATTTTATTCTTTGGTACAAGCTTTTATGGGTTTTTATATTTATTGAAGCAGTATCAGTTTTTTTTTTCTTTTTCTTGCTGTTCATATTCTTGGAAAGTGAGTTTTCCATTATCCACTTATGAACAGATTTTGTAAAAACTTCTTTTGCTGTTTCGAGCTGGTTTTGGTGGGGATTAAACTTATAGGTTTGCGTTACCGACATGCCGTGACAATGTTATTTGATATGTTGCGCCAAGTTGCGTTAAATTTTGACTTCGGCAGTTCCCATAGTCTTGGAGAAAAAATAGTAGCTCATTTTTTTTTGTTTTAATTTAGTGATCATAGTTCCGAGACAGAGACACGTCGGCTTACGCTGAAAACCAGCGCCGTGGTTTCGTGCCATCGTTTGTGGGCCACGGCATTATGCTGAGCGTTGGCCCTTTCGCGCGGTAGTGGCGCAAATTACCGTTCAGGATACTTAATTTTTTATTTGCTATTATGTATTTAGTTTATATTTATATTGTATATCATTGTGTATTGTGCGTCACTTTCACGTGAATAAAAAGTTTCTTTTTCTTTCTTTCTTTCATATATTCTGCATTTGCACCAGCTTCAGCTCTTGTTGGAAAAATATGCTAGCGTTGAAACTAGAAGCTACGCATACCTTCTTAGCAACATATTTCTCTATCATTTTTCAACATTTTAGCTAGGTTCTAATGACGTAGATCTAGCGACACAAGGATCTTGGACTATAAATACAAACATTCTTCGTGTGTAATGATTCGTAGGTAACAATAAAATTGTGTTAGATTACTGTCAGAGAGCTCTCACGTTGACGTAGAGTGAATTACATTGTTTTCCTCTAGTGTTCTAGGTACAGTGAATACAGGATGGTTCATGAAACGACGCGTGCAAAAATAAAGAACGCCTTAAAAGAAGGATTATTTATTGTTTAGGAGATAAACATTGTTTATATGTTTTTTTTTGAAAAGTATCATCGGATTTTTCGTGTTTTTTTGTAATGGATTTTATTGTTTTTTCTTTTATTAGTAAATCGTTATGACTTAGATGTGCACTAAATGAGTTGGTTTGTTATGGCTCATAGAAATAATACCTCGAAGTACTTGGGGAAGGCCTTTATACAGGAGTAGGAAAGCTATATGCTAATAAAAAAGCACGTAAACGTGGTCACGGGTCTACACTCGAAAAAAATATTGCCAAATATGTGAAGGAAGTATAATAAAATAATTTTGTAATAATCTTTAATTCCAGTTTACAATCAAATCTGAAGTACAAACATCTGAAATCATTATCGACATTTAAACGTTAACGAAAAAATAAAATAAAAAACGTCTAGCTCCTTCCTAACTAATATTATAAATACGAAAGTACACTGAACCGATCATCCTGAAATTTTCCATATACGTTACCAGGTGTATAGGAACGAACATAGGGTACCTTTAATCCCGAAAGAAATCACAAACACGTTCTTATGATCATAGATGGCGCCAGGTGTCGTTTCGAACTGAAAATTGACAGGACATGGGTTATTTTTTCCGCGACTTCGTCTGTGTCCACTATAACTGAAATTTACGCGGACGTAGTCGCGGGCAAAAGCTAGTTACCTATAAAAATCGAACACAAAATCGAAAACGCCTCACGAAAGAGGCTTCCCAATTTTCCTTTGGTTACGTTGGTCACCCTGTATTACTACCCAGTTTGTGGTTCACAGAATCTAGGCGACCGCGACGCGACGAATAATGTAACAAGCAGACGTTCTCCACATAGCAAACGTGTTTAGAAAACGGTTCAGGTTGAAACATTTTAACCTATATTATAAGATGTGGTTTAAGAATTATTTTGACCTAAGTTTTACTATAGAGTGTATTCTACAACTATCGGTAAACCATGTTTAATAGTATGGACAATCGCATATATAATACTAGCTTTTACCCGCGGCTTCGCCCGCGTTTGTTTAGAATTTGACAATCAGTTTGGGCTGTACTCGGCTTGTTGTTCGGCCAGATCCAGAATTATTAAATACCTATGGACCAACAGATTGTGACTCATAAAAGTCCGTCGGCGTTCAGTTTGCATTTCTGCAAGAGAGGTCCTTCTCGCCTGCGTCTGTTTTGGGGTTTCAGTAGCTGTAATGGCTTCTTTTTTTTAGGTGGTAAAAATCATCAAATGACTCCTTCCGCCCTGGGTGGGGCGGAAGGGACTGTCAGACTTTTACTGACTAAAAACCCACCCTGTTCCTTCTGTTGCCCTTTACGTTCCGGGGCCGCGGTATCCTGTTAAGACGTCCCGCAACCCCGGCAGGCGTTAGCCTCGTTGGGGGCCCCGTCCCTGTGCTGACAGCTCTTTGAGACGCGCCCGAACAGAACGCGCCGTTGACCCGGGCTTGGTCCTTGATCGGACGGCAAGCTACCCATTACTCGCCGTCCGCAAGCCCGCGCCTACGGTGGCCGGATGTCGCCCCGCAACGTCCGACGCCCTGGGCGTCTCCCGCGGCGGCTGGGGCATAAGGTGGTTCTCTCCCTCACGCGGCCCGCCTCCTCCTTCGCTAGCATTACTGCTTCGCAGAAGGAGGTGACTGCATCCCATTCCCTCTCGCCTCGGAGCATGGCCTGAACCAGGTCCGGACGCGAGAGGTCGCCGCCGCCTATCGCCTCCGTGAGGACACGGCGGAGCTCTGCCCAAGCGGGGCAGTCCTGCACCGTATGCTCCACCGTGTCTTCCGGGCGATCCACATAATGGCTGAGCTTGTTCTCTGAGACGAAGTCGTGTAGCCGTGTGTGTTGTGTGTCGTGTGTGAATAGGCGTCTCAGTTGCTCTTACAGCTCTCTGGCTTTCGGCTTGTTCCTCCAAAAGCAATTGCGTTTAGAAGGGCGTCTCAGTCACTCTCAGAGAAGCTTGGCGGGTGGACAGTTTGGCTCTCCAGTCTTTCCTGGCTTTAAGAAAATGTCTCATCAGCTCTCAAATTTGCTTGTCGCTCCGGTTGTGCTTACCTTCTTAATGCGGCATGAACGGAAGATTCCGGGGATTGAGCAGTAATTTTTGCTCGGGCTCGCAATGAGCTTTTGCCTGAGTTGGAGCTGTGAGATATTTTAAAATAAAAAAAAGTATCGAAGTTGACTGCCTCGTTGGTCTAGTGGTCGCAAGCGCGACTGCTGTGCATGAGGTCTTGGGTTCGATTTCTCAGTAGCAGCTTCGGAGTCTGGATTTTTGCCCGGTTAATGGCAATAGGCTCGCCCCCTATTACATGGGACTAAAAAAAAACATAACTGGCGAAATGTGGGTGTACTAATGGGTACACCTCTGCCTGACCCTTCGGGGATTACAGGCGTGATGTTATGTATGTATGTAAGAAAAAGTAACCTACCTACCCTCATTAAAACACACCGAACATACCTCTTACGAAAAAATAAACAGTACTGAAGGACAAACTTAACTTTGCCGTTGGAAAACTGTTGTTTGCATACATCGACATAGGTCACGGTTAGTTTAGCAACTAACCTCTTCCTTCAGTCATTAATCGACTACACGCATCAAACAAAGCAATTTTACTGTTACGACCGTTCTGCTGTGATCCTATGAGGAGTTCCGTTCCATATCTACAAAGTTCATCATCAGATCATGACAGTATTTATATGGGACCATCATCATCTGCCTAGCCTTTTCCCAACTATGTTGGGGTCGGCTTCCAGTCTAACCGGATGCAGCTGAATACCAATATTTTACATGGAGCGACTGCCTATCTGACCTCCACAACCCAGTTACTGGGTAATATGGTAACCCTAGGTAAGACTGGTTGTCAGACTTTCGGGCTTCTGACGACCCGTAACGACTGTCAAAGATCCACGTATGACAGCCGGGACTAACGGCTTAACGTGCTTTCCGAGGCACGGAGGAGTCTCGGTGTGTAAAGATGGTCACCCATCCACGGACCAACCCCGGCAAGCGTAGCTTAACCTGACGGATCGACCCGTGCGGCTGTTGTTACTTAGCCACGAGCTCCTCACAGTATTACAGTATTTATATGGGACCAATTCGGAAAAAAATAAATAAAAAAGAATCATCCAAATCAATTCACAATTGGCGGAGTAATCGCAGAGTATGCTTCACTGACGGAGCGTGTTATAAGTTCGCCTTTATTCTTCCATGCATCCTCTATGAATGCGTTTACACCTGTCAGTGTCAGTGACGACACAGTGATGTCAGTGTCAATTACGCAGTTTTTCTGTATCCCTGACAACGTATATAAAGTGAGTCCCAGACAAACGCGGAATGTTGTGGCAGCCGCGTCAGTTGCAAATTTTAACAACAGGCCGCGTGTACTGCTTTGTAAAATGACACCAAATATGGAAATCGTAATAGAAATAGTTGAATTTAAATAATAATATCAATTTAACCCACACTTCTCTATTCCTAAGAGTAATATGCGATGCTAATGATAATATAGGAGGAGATAAACTACTATAGCTACTATAACCTCACACCTCAAGTGTTTAAATAAACAGTTTTTTTCTACCTTTTTTCTCATCTTCTGAGAGGGCTAATGAGTCATGAGAATAATAAGACAACTTTACGGCTAGCCATATTGACTGACGTCCGATTGTAGCACAAACACCACGCTAATGACACTTCAGGCTGCCACTGTGACCGCGGTGGTGTGTTTTTACAGCGGTTGGAGCCGCGGCCTGCGGTTAGCCGCAACCGCAGGTCCGTCCGTCTGGTAGCCACTTTATGGAAAATGTCAGTATGCTCTTCAGCGGTTTTGGGCATAAAAAATGATTAAGCAAACAACTTTCGTACTCCTAGGTTGTTTACTTGAAACTGGTCTATCGACAGTCTAGACTCAAAATGTATTAAATGCTTAAACTTAAAATTTGATCACGATTCGATAGACACGTGGCGCCATCTACTGTCATAAGGACGTTATTGTGATTTCCCTCGGGAACAGTACTTTTTTTCGGGATTAAAAGTACCCTATGTTTGTCCCTGATCACCTGGCAACGTTTATGCAAAATTTCGGGATGATCGGTTCAGTGGCTTAGGCGTAAAGTGGTTACAAACAAACAAACAAACTTACTTTCGCATTTATAATATTAGTTAGGATTGGCATAGTGAGAGAATTAGCGACTTATCACTTCCACTCTAAGATTCGATTTTCGTTGAAAACTTATTTCTAAACTTAATCCTCGAAGGGTTACGCAGAGATGTACCTATTACAACAACACACATTTCGCCAGTAATTTTAAGTCCCATGTAAAAGGAGGCGAGCCTATTGCCATCAACCGGGCACAAATCTAGACTCCAGGACTGCTGCTGAGAAATTCCTGATGGAAATACCCAATAACATTTTGCCCGACCTGAAAATCGAACGCAAGACCTCATGCTCAGCAGTCGCGCTTTGCGACCACTAGACCAAAGCAGTCACAAAAATAGTTCAAAATTTTACTTTTAGTAGTATAGCAAAATATTGCCCACGTTAAAGCCCAGGCGTTGGGCAACATTGTAGACACATATTATAGCTCACCTGTATTCTATCTTAGTACTTGTTTATAGCCCAGATACTACAACTTAGTGATGCTATAAAGCTAATAAAGCGTTCAGTACGAGACACGCATAAAAAGTTCAAAGTAAATAAAACCATATTATTACACTCTTTAGGTACACGTTGCAAGCGACAATGTTGTGTTATTACCAGTACGGTCAGCTGCAAAAGTCGTTTAAAACTGTTAATTTTAGCATTCAAGGTAAAGTAAGAAGCTAAGAGTATTTTTTTTCAATAAATTACATTTTTAATTATTTATAAAAATAATACATTATACTTGTATAATACGAGCCACAAAATGTGAGACTTGACAAGCTTCAGTAATCAGCTTCAGCTTGCACAGGTATGCATGTACGAAAAAGTGAGCCATACCTACTTGTGAATCTATTCTATTTCAATGAACTTAAGATTGAAATTCTCAACAATATCGTAATATTTATTGCGAATAATGAAAGTTTGTGTGGTGTGTCAAGTCTCATCTTTCGTGGCACGTATTATACTAAAATATGCAACCCGGTTTTTGACCTTCAGAATAAAAAGTTGTAATATTTATTACGAATTATTAAAATTTGTGTGGTGTGTCAAGTCTCATCTTTCGTGGCACGTATTATACCAAAATATGCAACCCGGTTTTTGACCTTCAGAATAAAAAGTTGTAATATTTATTACGAATTATTAAAATTTGTGTGGTGTGTCAAGTCTCATCTTTCGTAGCTCGTTTTATACCAAAATATACAACCCGGTTTTTGACCTTCAGAATAGAAAGGTCAAAAACCGTTGGTAAGTGAGCACCTATGTTGGGTAATAAAAAAAAACAGCCTCAATGTCAATGTCGCAAATGGCTACAATTTTCCTGTAACCTTTGACTTAATATCTATTTACCTTATTCAAATCAAAATCGTATCTTTAGAAACATAAGGGATAAGGATAAAACTAATGTATTTTTTAGAGTACCTTTAGCCTTCAGTAGAGAAAAATGGATGAAAAATATCCAATTACATTCGTTTTTTATATCACAAACTTCTATTAATAAATAATATTTCGTAGCTTCCATTTGGAGTAAGTTAGACAAAAACTATACATGGTGTATTTTTATCTAAATATATAAAAGCAAAAGGTCACTTACTCACTCACTCATTCATCACGAAATATCGAAAACCCTTGACATATAAAAATAAAATTTGGCAGGGAGGTAGTTTATAGTTAGTAGACGTCCGCTAAGAAATAATTTTCCAAAATTCACCCCATAAGGGGATATAACGGAGAAAGAAGCTAGTCAATAATAAAATTACTAGGTATTTTTTATAGGTTATTTCCGAATCTAAACTATCCATCTGGACGCTGAGTTTAGACAGGTGAGGCGATGAACTGGCACGCGCACAGGTGATATAGTAGTGATAGATTCTGTTCTTTGAAAGAGGAGTATTACATAATATACATAACATCACGCCTGTAATCCCCGAATGGTTAGGCAGAGGTGTACCCATTAGTACATAGGAGAGGAGAGGAGGAGTATTCTTCATATAAATAACTAAAAAAACAAGTATTTATTAATTATTGACCCGGTGTCGTCAAGTTATTAAATTGTCTGTCTTTTATGATGTTTTTTTTTCTATGAAAAATTATACCTTGTATATAAAAAACAACTGCCGTGCGTTAGTATGTCAAAATTCGAAAAAGGTTCGACCGACTTAAAGTTTTTTCGTTCGTTCGCCTCTACAATATTGAGGTGGATTAGGAAAAAAAAACAAAGGAAAAACCACAACACGTAGCGGCTTGTCATGAATAAAGTTTTCAAACTAAATAAGTATTTTGTGCGAAACGGATATTTCTAATTCAAAAATCGAATTTACGTTACGTTACGTGCTAGGCTTACTAGTCAACACGCGCTCCGGTGCGTGCACTACGCGTGTTTCACAACGTAGAACATAGGTAACACGTTAAACTACAACATTGTCATCGGAGTCAACGTTACTATTTTGCTAATTTGACCACGAACACGTCAATTCAAATAAAAGTACAGTGTTCGAATAACAGAAGGCCTAGCAACAACGCGCAGATGAAACGGAACGTAAATTCGTTTGATATTTGAATTGAGAATACCCGTTTCGCACATAATTTAGGTTGAAGGCTTTATTGAATTTGTTTTAGGAAACTATTTTATTGTTATTTATTTGTTTTTATGATTGTTTTCTTAAATATGTTATTTATAAATATAAAATAATAAATAAATTGTTTCATTTGGGACAACATAGGAACCATTTTTGTTAGTAGAGAACTAACAACTTTAACTTTAATAAATGTCTTTAGTGTTATTGTATCTGTCACAGTTAGATTGCCGAATCAATTGTTTTACAAATCTGCAATTTCTTTAATTTGACGTTTAACTCTATTTTACACACCTCTAATCGTTTACCCGCTGCAATGAAAAAGTATTCGCAATTCTGCGTGTTAAAGTTCAGTAATTATGTAAAACCGCTAAATTCCAGAGCTTTTTTGTAAAACAACTAGCGGTTTTGTAAAAAAAACTGATTCGACAATCCATCAGACACATAAAAAAATAGTACTTATCGTATAAAATTGAACTTCATGATATTCGTATTTTAATTCGAAAATCGTTTGAATACGATACTTTTACGCCGACACACTTGTGCTGCGCTTACTGACAACCGCATTCCTGTGACGGCAATTCTGTAGGGATTTGCATGAAAACAAAGGCATCAAAATTAGGTAGGTACATTATGCTAATGAGCCCCAATAGTCTACTGTTCATACATCAATGTTAGTTAATTTCGTTGGTTGACGGAATTCGAATAGTTTAAATGTTTTGTTAATGCTATAGGTTGGGAATAGTGATAGAATAATATTGCGTCACAATTCACTGTGTGATGTTGTTTGACAATTCTTTGTTTGATAACTCAAACGTGCTTGTAATTAGTTTTTTTTTATTAATTTATTTGGTAGTTGTTCCAAATCATCATCTGCCTAGCCTTTTCCCATCTATGTTGGGGTCGGCTTCCAGTCTAACCGGATGCAGCTGCGTATCAGTATTTTACATGGAGCGACTGCCTATCTGACCTCCACAACCCAGTAACTGGGTAATATGATACCCCTAGGTAAGACTGGTTGTCAGACTTTCGGGCTTCTGACCCGTAACGACTGTCAAAGATCCACGTATGACAGCCGGGACCAACGGCTTAACGTGCTTCCCGAGGCAAGGAGTCTCAGTGTGTAAAGAATGGTCACCCATCCACGGACCAACCCCGGCAAGCGTAGCTTAACCTGACGGATGCGGCTGTTATTTACTTAGCCACGAGCTCCTCCTCCTTTTATTTATTTAGTTGTTCCAAATAAAGAAATAAAAAAAAAAACAAGTACATAATAATATAATGGTATACAAACAGTGAAACTTAAAACTAATAATAATGTAATACACTGCGTTATTCACAGGATACAACTTATAGGTACATTTTATGCGCCAGAAAATTAAAGACTAAGTTAATATAAATTATCATATATATAAAGTTAAAGTGACAAAAATATTAAAAGTTTGATTAAGTTGAAGATTTAAACAATAGAAGTGCTAGCAAATAAAAAATCAGTAAATCACGCCTAGCGTGCCTCAAGTAAGAGATAAAATATCTGATCGCCTGATTGCTTCGAGAATAGATCTTTTATATTTGCCATATGACAGACAGGATAAGTCTATATCACTAAAATACATTTATTATAATAATTATTATCAGATAAATAAACGGTCCAATTGAAATAAATGCTTTGATACATTGCCAGTCATTATTATGTTGTCAATGTTATTACATCTTGCGACGCTAATCCTCACAAAAGTAAAATAAAACAAAAGAACATAGACAATAAAACAAAAACATTTCTACTAAAACAATTGTACGTAACTTTAATAGCATGAACGTCGGGTCCGCACGGCGCGAGAATTGCAATGTCTCTGAATTGTACTCAGACTTTCCGGGAAGGGAATAACATTAACGCTATACTTCTGCACAAATATGTAGAAGATTATCGCTTAGAAATTGTACAGTTACAGTTGAATTAATACACACCTTCAATTATATTATAAAGAGAAAAAAAATGTATTTTTAACATCATAACATCACGCCTGTAATCCCCGAAGGGTTAGGCAGAGGTGTACCCATTAGTACACCCACATTTCGCCAGTTATGTTTTAGTCCCTTGTAATAGGGGGCTAGCCTATTGCACTCAACCTGGCACAAATCCAGACTCCGAGGCTGCTACTGAGAAATTCCTGATGGAAAAACCCAATAACACTTTGCCCGACCTGGGAATCGAACCCAAGAGCTCATGCACAGCAGTCGCGCTTGCGACCTCTAGACCAACGAGGCAGGCAATTTGTATTTTTGTTTGTTTGTATTGGATAAACATTAAAAAGCTACTGGACCGATTAAAAAAAAAATCCACCATTAGGAAGCTACATTAATACGAGTAACATAGGCTATATATTTTATTTTATTTTTGTGCGGACGAAGTCGCGGGTAAAAGCTAGTAATCAAATATAAATATTTAGAACCTATTATTGTCCCATTGCAAGGCAAAGGCCTCTTCTCATACAGAGAAGGCTCGAGCATTGATCGCTCGACGCTTGTTCAAGGCAGGTTGGAGATTTCAGACTTAATAGGGTAGTTGACTAAGAAAATATATTTAGTCCATCAGTTAGATTACTAAAAAATATTATATACATATTTTTTCTTTTGTCCGGCAAACAAAAAATTACGAAGATGCAGCGCTTGGAAATTTCGTATGACGTCACGCCATGCTACAAATTTTACCACGTTATTACGTCAAAGCTTAACTTAACTTCTAAACTTTGATGTAATATGATTTAGTAATTTTTTATCTAATTGATAAAACAAAAAATACGTGTTAAATATTTTTTAATAATCTTACTAAGGGACTAAATCGAATCGATTTATTTTTACCCAGGCAATATCCCTATTATATTTATTAAAAATCCACGTTTTCCTCACGATAATTTCCAACCAATGTCAATGATGTCCAAAATAAACTTAAAAAGTACATATAATATGAAAAAGAAAAAGTCATATTGGTAATTGCCCGTGTCCGGTTGCATTTCATTTTCGTGAATTTTACCCATGTTTAAAAATTGTTCCACTATTCAGGCTGGAGACATAATATCCAAAAAATAAAACATCATAAAATTCGATCCAGCCGTTCTTGACTTATAAATAATGTAACTACCCGACATTGTTTAATTTTTTTTTTTTGCTGGCTGCAAAAAAAAAAAACATACAAAGTCGGGTAGTTAACAAACAATAAATTTGGTTAAAGATATGCTTGTAATATTTTTGTGTGATCAGTGCCTTAAGTCTGTATCTGCATTTTTTTTTTCGAAATATTTTATTTGAGTTACGTGCTCGGCAATTAATGAACATTTTTACAATCGTGATTTATCTTGTTAACTCTTTTAGCTGATTTTGCAGTTAATTCCGAAAAAAAGAATTCCCTCGGTGAATTTAGGTGATGTGGGCTTCAGGTGAGTTGATAGAATAATGCTTGCTTATGAAGTTATTGTTTTGTATTTGACTTTAAACAGTCAATATATTTGCAAGTATCAATATGCTTTTTAATTTTCTTATGTCTAAAGACCAATTCTACTATTTAAAATTTAGTCACAATGCTATTAAATAGAGACGCTTTTGTTGGATTCAGATAGATTAAATTGTTATTAAATATTTTTGAAAAAATTGCCGATTGCTTGGAAAATAGATAAGCTGGTCAAAATAAGTACTAACCTACTTATATAGATGATAATTATATACTAAATGGTTGTAAGCGCATTTTTGTTATTGGGCTTTTCATATAAGACTTTATGAGTAGCAGCTCAGGGTTTGGAAGTTGTGTGAAACCTCCGTGCCTTTGAAAGCACGTAAACGCGTTGGTCCTGCGCTTCGTCTCTCCTCAATCGTGTTGGATTGCCGTCCGAATAGACTCTGAGAGTGAGTGAAGACGGAGTGTACCTGTGTTTGCGAACACACTCGTGAACTATAATGTCATCTACGTACTTAGCTAATCTCCATTGAAATTGGTCGCAGTGACTAGAATTCGAAATCAAAAGGATTTTATTATTACTCATCACACGTTGAGGTATATAGCTATAACTCTGTATACGTTACACTTCCCATCAAATTATACGTCAACCTAGTCAATATTCTGCCAAAGCTATAAAAGTCAATGCCCTCATATATATAAAGTTATTTTTAGACTGTTACTACCTTTCGTACGCACTTCGGTTTGCGAACTAACCACGTCAACCAAAACGAGGGTAAATTACTAAGCCGAAGATGTGAATTTATCACTTTACACATGACTAACCATATCCTATCTGTCGTTCTCAATATGAGCCGAATGACCGTTTTATTACTGTGTTTACGACCTTATTTATGGCACCGTAAATATATGTATTGGTATGTTGACACATAATATAATGCTGCGATGAACAAGTAGGTACCTAATATTTATGGGTACCTATGTAAGCAAATAGTACCCCTAGTGCCGATAATTAAAATAGTCAGCTCTTTTATTAATATTATATTTGTTTCTAGTTATGGGAGAAGGCGGACGACGTCACCGAGGACGGCCTAAAAAGAGGTGGTGAAATGATCTGGAAACGTACTACGAGATAGGGCCTGCGGGCGGCGGATTTAGGGTTAGTCCGTCGCCCAAACAGCGACAGGCCCGAGAGTAAGGCGCACGTGGTCTTCCCCGTGGGTGACGGCCGCACCGGGTCATTATCTGCCGGGGTGCGGAAGAATGCTCAGAGCGACCCCGTGCCCCGGCAGTTGAAAGAATGGAGCCAAAGGTAGTTGGCGGAACACCGTGGGATTTTAGTTGGTAAGAGTCTGACACATGCAACCGCGGCGGAGGCAGTCTCCACGAAAAAAAATATGGCTTATCACGACACTGGTCCGAGATGGTGCTCCCACAGTACAGGAGAAATACCTCAGTTGGACAACGTTTAAAAAAATTAAACAATTCCTGTTATTTTTAATGGCTATACCACGGCATCAAATTCTAAATTCACTAGTAACTATATTGCTAAGCAACTAACTTCAATATCAAAATAAACTCATCATCTGCCTAGCCTGTTCCCAACTATGTTGGGGTCGGCTTCCAGTCTAACCGGATGCAGCTGTGTATCAGTATTTTACATGGAGCGACTGCCTATCTGACCTCCACAACCCAGCAACTGGGTAATACGATACAACAAGGTAAGACTGGAATATTAAAATAAACTAAACTAATTAAGTTCGACACTCATTATAAAACGCTCTTAAGTAAATTAACAAATGAATATTTCCTTACATCAGTCTGTCTCCAAACATTACTAAACTAAGAACTTACTCATACCACGAGTAATTACTCAACTAGATACGCGTTAATCTTAATTACTTAGTGTTGTTCCACGTAAAGAAAGTGTAACGTACCTATCACCGGTTGCTGGGATGGCAACACGTTCACTTTGAATATATTGTGCTGTCACTCGACTGTCGTGTTTGTTCTAGCGCGGTGTAAGACATGAGCGGGTAGCGGGGATTAATAATAATTTTGTAGATGGGATTTTTCCTTGTGAGAATCTACACTGATAACAGCATTTCGTGTCGGAATAGTTGGAAAGAAAACCGATTTGATTGTGTTGCATGCCTGTAATAACTTTTGATTGACGAAAAGCAAAGCAAATTACAATTAGATACGGTGGTTAATTGGAATAGGACTTGAAACGACAATGTTAAATCATTTGGTTACGTTTTTAAACAACTGGTTCTATCAATTTCCAAAGGAACTTATAAATAACGAACTGTTTAAGTAGGTACCTAGGTAATCGTTTGATAAAATGTTGGTATATATATTAATACTTATTATTATAATAATAAGTTTTAATTTATAGGCTTATCATTTCTTTATGCAAGTGTGCGTCTTTAATTTTTATATTTTTTTCTGTTTAATAAACTTATTTAGACGGTGCCGATATTTGTCACAATTATCTCGTAAACTCAAAAACGCTCCCGCTTGTAACTGTGTCCACACACCCACTCACAAGAACAAACAAATTTAAACGTTATGACTATTATAATAGAACTTTCTAGGCTGTTATGTGCGTATGGGCACGAGTTAGACGCGGTTTGTCCTTTCCTTTGTCATACTCAGAATATTATTGTGATGAAAATGAGGTCTTAGGTCAAAGAGGTCTAATGATGGATATAATGATGGCTGGCTTTTGTACTGTCTTTAAAAGTTACAAAGTAATAAGTAATTAACTGGTTGGATTGGTGGTGTCTTGGGTTCAATATCTAGGTGAGACAAAGTGTTATTGTTGTCGTGGTTTTCCATTAGGAATTCCTCAATAGCAACCTGGAGTTTGGAAGTTGATCGAGTGGCACCCCCATGCCTTGGATAGCACGTAAAGCCGTTTGTCTTACCTGTTATTCGTAGATCTTTGACAGTCGTTACGGGTAGTTAGTAGCCCGAAAATCTGACAACCAGTCGTCCCAAGGGGTATCGGATTGCCCATTAATGGGTTGTGGAGATCAGATAGGCAGTCGCTCTATATAAAATACTTACTAGTATTCAGTTGAATCTGGTGAGACTGGAAGCCGACCCCAATTTAGTTGGTAAAAGGCTAGGTAGAAGATGAGGCTAATTACCTAATTTAATTACGATTTCGATCCGTCAACGTCACTGTGAGTTATGTAATTTTGCTTTGTACCGATTCCTTTGTTCACAAACAAAACTTAGATAAGAGAATTGGCATCTTTTTCTGACGGGCAGCTAAAGACAAGGACGGCGATACATACAAAGGCAGTTAGAAATTTCAAATTAATTCAGCCTTGAATTTCGCCTTGTGTTTCTTGGTATCCTTATCTTACTATTATTATTAATGCAAATATTTAGATGGATAAATGGTTGTTGATTAAACCAGAACGGCTTAACGAATTTGAATGAAATTTGGCAAAGATAGATTACAGTTTGGAATAGCACATAGGTTTCTTTATCCAGGAAAAATGTACGGTTTCGCGTAGATAAAGTCGCGAACAGCTAATAAAGATGATAAATATACGATTACACGACATTATAACAACGATATTTTGCTGGATTTTGTGAGAATAGATGGAGGGATGTTTGTTTCACGTTCACGCTTAGTGGCTGAACAGTATTAACTGAAACTTGAGAAACATATAAATGTTGATCAAACTTAACACATAGGATATTTATTTTCCCGTTTTTGCGTGAGGATAGGTCTTTGGCTTCATTTTGAAGACTACGCAGATGAAATTGCGGGCGTGCGCTAGTAAACAATACTTTCTGCCATGCCGACTATATTTACATGGAAGTTAAATTGACAGCTCTTACTTATATCTGTCCTTTTCTTGTTTTATTGGAGAGAAAAAGCTAGAAATACCCTATAATAGGTGCACCGCGTACATAACAGAATTGGCATCAATTTTTTTATCTATTTAAAAATGTGTAGACTAAATTTTAATCGAATTTAGAAGTACATAAAGAAGAATTTCCCAAGACACAAAAAAAGAAACTTCAAACTTTCCATTCCTTCAAAACACTATGAATAATAACATAAACATAACATAACATCACGCTTGTAATCCCCGAAGGGTTAGGCAGAGGTGTACCCATTAGTACACCCACATTTCGCCAGTTATGTTTTTAGTCCCATGGAATATGGGGCGGGCCTATTGCCGTCAACCGGGCACAAATCCAGACTCCGAGGTTGCTACTGAGAAATTCCTGATGGAAAATCCCAGTAACACTTTGCCCGACCTGGGAATCGAACCCAAGACCTCATGCACAGCAGTCGCGCTTGCGACCACTAGACCAACGAGGAATAATAAAAATATGTAGAATAAAAATAATCAAATTTAGAAGTAAATAAAGAAGAATTTTCCATGACACAAAAAAAGGAATGTACAAACTTACCATTCCTTCAAAACTCAGTTCAATCAAAAGCAGCATTAATCCACAACCATTTAATCAAACTGAAAATTAATAGAACAACTGACCATCGATCAAAACGGAAATTAATTATAGTATATCAGCCTGAACGACGTTCAATTAAGCTAAAACGTTCAGATTGACCGCTACAACAAAGGGTATGGTATAGAACTCGCTGGCCGCTCGGTTCGACGGTTACCGAGTCGCACTATTGTTCGTCAGATGAAACGGTGATGTCACATGATTAGATTGGAACAAATTAATGAGAAAGCTGATGGTCTGTTGTGACTAATTGAACTAAAGATTAGCTCCAAACTACGTCTTAAGAATGTTTCGTTGATCTAGTGATCGCAAAGCGTGACTGCTGAGCATGAGGTCTTGGTTTCGATTCCTACGCCGGGCAAAGTATTATTGGGTTTTTCCATCAGAAATTTGTCTGAAATCATATTAGTTAGTAGGTTTTATGACATACTTTTGTGTAGTTGATCAATCAAAAAAAAATAAGTTTACATTTGTGCCTGTACTGGATTGAAGCTCGCTCTGACAACCAGTCTTACAAAGGGATATCGTGTTATTCAGTTAGGTTGTGGAAGTTAGGTAGGCAGTTGTTCCATGTAAAATACTGGTATTCAGCTGCATGCGGTTAGACTGAAAGCCGACTCCAACATAGTTGGAAAAGGCTAGGCAGACGATGATGCTTGTAACTTTACTCGGTTCTATGAAATACTTGTATGAAGTAGAAACAACTATTAGGTGAATTAAAGTATTAAGTACTATAATACATAAACAGGTACAGAGCAGTATATTATGTAGGCACTAGCTTTTGTGCAGCATTCCACTACTTCTACTCACTCATAGACTGGATGGGCATTGTTCACAAGGTTCATTCCTGAACATGGTGCATTTTCTTTTGAGATCCTTGTCTCAGGAGCCCATACCAATAGTAGCTTCCACTCTTATCGCGATGCCGACGGGCTACTTTTTTGATTTTTGTTTTAATACAAATTAACATAATGATATACAAATAACTTATTTAATTAATAATAATATTAATTAATTATTTTTATTAAATAAGTCGCGGGTCACCGCTGGAAGCGGGCAGTACAGGACCGGTCATTGTGGTCATCTTTAGGGGAGGCCTATGTCCAGCAGTGGACATCTTTCGGCCGATATAATGATGATGATTAAATAAGTGTGTACGAGGTTTTTCTTTTTTTTATAACAATAGATGCCCCTGAAGATACGGTCATCAAAAATAAAATACGGTCTCAATTCCGAGCGTACGCATAATTTCAAATATCAACCTGAATATATTTTAATTTAACTAATTATAATGAAGGCGGCAGAGTTTAAAACAGCTACGCCGGTTCACTAAATATTTCACACAGTTATATAATAGTTTGTTTCAAAACTATTTCAAAAAGGTTTTGCATACCGACCCTTGCTCGGAGACAGCAATTTTGTTAAAAGGGTCACTCACTTTAGTGCCCTAACATTTTTTAGATTAAAAATGCGTGTCCGTAGGGGAAATAATATGTATTAAAAGTATTTATTTCGCATCGTTTATCTAAAGATCTCTCAGAAGTAAATAAATAATAAATAATCTATACATATAATAAAATCGTAGAGACGTCAAAACTGTACATTAAATATTTTTGAAAAAGAGTTAATGTTATGAGGTCGGGGAGTGATTCTGATGCCGAAAATATTTTTTTTAGAATTTTTGTCTGTTTGTCTGGTTGTCTGTATGTTAGTTAGAGCATCACACGAATACTGCCGGATAGATTCTGTTGAAATTTTGTATAAATATTCCACATTTTCCAAATTAGAACATAGGCTATAAATTATCACGCTATTGGCTTTGGGGGGTGAGCTATGTTGCATTATGTTCATATTTTTATGCAAATCTCAGTGACAAAATGTTACAATATTTTAAATAGGTGCAGACTGAAGTTCTAAACTAATTATTATCACGCTATATCTGCAAGGAGCTAAGTAGTGAATTACGGAAAACTAGAACGGCTATTTGAAGTCATTTGTCATCGAAGCAAATTGCTTAACGGTTCTACGACCGCCTTGCGAAACTGTTGGCGGAAGTTCGGTCCTCAGAGTCAGCTTTTCTTTTTGTGTTTTTTTCTAATATTGTTTTGAATGTTGTTTGATTACTTGTGAGATTTCCTAACAAAAAAATAAAAAATAAAAGCAGGAGTGCATGTTTCTACTACAACTTTGATTTATTAACGTATTTTTAAATGTTAATGTAGAAAATAATATCTATACATAGTTACACAACACATAAATCAGCAGCTTTAGAACTTTTGCCTGTTTGCACGACTGCAAAGCATGAGGTCTTGGGTTCGATTCCCAGGTCGGGCAAAGTGTTATTGGATTTTTCCAACAGAAATTTCATAATAGCAACCTCGGAGTCTGGATTTGTGCCCGGTTGATGGCAATAGGCTCGCCCCATATTACATGGGATTAAACATAACTAATGTGTGTAGGTAAGGGTTATCGCATTATGGCTATTATTCTTAATCATTTTACTGCTGGATTGCTATAAAACGATACCAACGTTACATACAATACTACAGTTAGGTATTAGTTATAATTTATTCTCTGAAATCAAAATCATTACGCTATAACTACAAGGAGCTACTCAACACTCAACAAGTGACGGGCAGCCTATCTGCAAACATTTTAAGTATACAATATTTTATTACCTGGGCTTAGCTAAGCCAATCATAGCACAACAATACTGCCAAGTATACTACTGGAGTACCAGCGGACGATAAATTAGCAAGGATTGGCGAGTGTTATTTTTTTACGGAGTAGTAATTACTATTCCTTTCGTTGCGCTTCCGAATTATTTCATAAAAAGATCTTAGTGTACGATGAGTGATTAGGTACTAAAAAGAAAACTTCTATTTCAATGGCTAAATAAAAAGAATACTTCTATTTCAATGGCTAAATAGAAAGAATTTGGCAACAACCGGAAGTGCACCAAAATCAATTAAAAAATCTGTTGCAGTAATTCTCCTGTCGGAGAATGTCTCGCAGACTTCAAGCTTTCTGGGTACTTGATTTGATGAAGCTACTGTGATCGCAGGAAGAGTTTTTTTTTGTAGGCACCGTAAATAGTATTCATAACATTCATATTCCCCACGCTTTAAAATCAATTTCTAAATGACATTACATTTTTTAGGTTACTTATTACCGCGGCTGTGCTGCAAGACATGAATTTTTCCATTTTTACAATAGATTCGCCAACAGGACACTTAGTATTTCGTGGCGAGGAAGTTACGTAGAATATTAGAAGATGCCTAAGTACCCTGATGTTATATTGGACAGAGCACTAACTTTTTATATACCTACATTGCCACAACACCAATCAAAAAATCATCTGCTACGACACCTTATTTCTACCAACTAGGGAGCAGCACCCGATGTTTTTCGCATAACTGTTACGTCTTTATGCTCCTTCTGCTGGTGAATTTGCGTGTTCAGTGTGTCATTGAACAAAAAGCAATATCATCCTTAACGAGACGTGTAAAATTATATCGAGGCTGCCTGAAACTGACTGCTCAATAAGCTTTTCCCATAGGCTGGAATTGCACCACCTTTCATTCGAAGGTTAGATACCTTGCACACAGGCCATACAGGACCAGGTCGAGACCCACCATCACACAACTTCCACCAAACATGGCACTCTGTTGAGATCTTTAGTGGCCTATATGGAAAGCGCTTAATGGACTGCGCACTCATGTAAGCCGCTGCAAACGTAACCTAGCCAAATGAGGAGTTATAGATGCCGCAGATACTCAGGGCAAGTGTGGTGTTCCTTTTATATGATGGCCCACTTACTACAGCGCCTGTGGAACACTTGGGCACAACTGGGCCAGAAAAGTATTGCAGTTACACCATACAATATTTAACACAACAGAAAAAAAGGTTAATAATAATCGCATAAAAAGTAATTATTATGTCTACATTGCATTGCTTCTTGCCTTTCATGATTCTAAGTCAACGGGAAGTTTCCTTTATATTTGGTTTTGATTCCCTAGCGAGCGTCAAAATATGCGCCATAAACGTCCTTATCTTTAGTTTGCGTATATAATAATAAAATTTTTTCACGGCTGCAGACCAAAGTTTTTTTTTTGGGTATTGATAATCATCATATGAGTCCTTCTGCTCTGGGTGGGGCGGAAGGGACTGTCAGACTTTTACTGACTAAAAAACCACCCTGTTTCTTCTGTTGCCCTTTGCGTTCCGAGGCCACGGTATCCTGTTAAGACTTCCCGCGACTCAGGCAGGCGTTTGGCCCTGTCGGGGCCCTAACCCTGTGCTGACAGCTCTTTTGTGCTGCCAGCTAATTTGAAACGCGCGTGGAACAAAACGCGCTGTTGAGCTGGGCCTGGTCCTTGATTGGACGACGAGCTACCCATCACTCGCCGTCCGTAAGCCTGCGCCTACGGTAGCTGGATGACGTCTCGCAACATCCGATGCCCTGGGGGTCTCCCGCGGTGGCTGGGGCGTGAGGTGGAGGATGTCCTCTCTTCACGTGTTTCGCCTCCTTCTTCGTTAGCATTACTGCTTCGCAGAAGAAGGTTACTGCTTCCCATTCCCTCTCGCTCCGGAGCATGGCCTGAACCAGGGCCCGGACGCGAGAGGACATGGCGGTGCTCTGTCCAGGCGGGGTAGATCTACACCGTATGCTCTGCCGTGTCTTCCAGGCGGTCTACACAGTGGTGACACCCGGGCGTTTCCTTTCGCTGAATCCAACATAGGAACCTCCCGAAACAATCGCGTCCGGTGAGGACCTGCGTCAAGCGAAACGCGAGGACGCCGTGGCGCACCTCCAGCCACTCCTCAAAGAGGGGTCTTACCGCCGCGAGTGCGGCGTGCCCGAGACCTGAGTATTTCATTTTAATTTAAGCTTGATACCTCCACGCGTTCCTTAGGAAAGAGTCTTTACAGACAAACAGACGGACAACAAAGTGATTCTATAAGGGTTCCGTATTTGCCGACTGAGGTACGGAACCCTAAAAAAGATAATATTTAAAATCATCGATAAATCGTGATTTAAAACGGTTAAACTTTGCTTAGACTTCAAATAAGTCTATGTTTACAGGGTTTTGCTCATACTTTCTTTCAAAAACACGAAAGTCAGATTCTGATTTCAGTTGCTCTATCGAATCCAATATCTAAATAATCGAAGCTACAATGTGAGGTACAGTATTAAACCAGTAGTGTATTAAACTTGCGTTTCAATGGTTTGGGATCGAAAAATAAGTCAATTTTGATACCACTTCATAATATTTTGGAAAGAGGTAATCTAAATATACCTTAAATAAATATACAAAAGCGAAAGTTCACTCGCTCATCACGAAATCTCGAAAATTTCGCAGGGAGGTAGTTTATGTTAGTTAGTAGACGTCCGCTAAGTAACGATTTTTCAAAATATATTACCCATTTCCCAAAGAGTAGGTATGAAATGGCGGTCCAAAGTTTGTGTGGAGTTATCAACTTTGACGCGGACGAAGTCGCGGGCAGAAGCTAGTTTCTGAAATATAAATACTGAAAGTAATTTTTAAATTAGTGACTTTAAAAACTATAAATGCTACGATTTTTTTTTAAGAAGTATTATTATTTTTGTTTTTAAATTTTATTTTTAATTTGTATTTTTCTAAGTTTATTTTTACCTTAAAGGTTGCTGTGCCCTAACAGGGTCCTTAACTGTTCTTTTAGCTTTAAGCTTTATGTAATACACATTATGGTATGCAAATAAATAAATATGAATATGAATATGAGGTGATGGAAATATCTTTAATGTTTAATTTAAATTTTAAACCACTTGTAGCCGCAGCTTCGCATACATTGACCAATATTGAATACTAAATCCTCCATGTGCACTGTGGAAGATATCCGATGTAATACACCATTGCTCATCCCCTAAAACAAATACCGTGACAATTTATAGCCTATAAACTAACAAGACAGGTGGAGAATATATTCATGCAGGATCTATGCGTATAATTATAACTATACTAATACTATACTATAACTTGCGTGATGCTGAAACATATTAATTAAATTGATTGGATTACAAGGCAAAGGCCTATTCTCTTACAAAGAAGGCACAATCATAAACCTAATGCCTAAGTCCAGATTTCCTTACGTTTATTCTGTGTTTGTCATTCTAAGATAAACTTGGGAATGAAATGAGAAAAGAAATGAAGGAATTTATTATATTAATGAATTGAACAAGTCACATTGGTTTACGTCCAGTATGAAAGAAAAACAAGAAAGAAAAACTTTTAATTCAAGTGAAAGTGACGCACAATACACAATAATATACAATATAAATATAAACAAAATACATAAAAGAAAAAATAAAAATGTGTCCTGAACGGTAATTTGCGCCACTACCGCGCGAAAGGGCCAACGCTCAGCATAATGCCGTGGCCCACACACGATGGCACGAAACCAAGGCGCTGGTTTTCAGCGTAGGCCGAACGTACTTTCTGTATCGAACCCTCATCTATGACAGGTGTCATACATGAGCGTACACAGGTAGGCCTTAACCACTAGACCTACACAACACATAAAACTTTCAAATAAAGAAACAAAAGACTTCAACTGAGCATTCCAACTCCAATCAAATCGAAGCAAAGAAAACCAATCAGCAGCGCGCACTCGAGGCCTCAAATAGGCGATTTATTGCCAAATTGAGGCTACAATAGACCGGAAGAAAGGCCGCGATGAAAGGATAGTTTATCAGCGAGTCCATTATTGTTGGACATCCATTGTTGGATGGACGCTCGGCTTGTTTTGTTACTTAATTTAATTTGCTGTGGAAGGGTACTTGTCGTATAAAAAAGTACTCTTTTTTTTTCTATTACTGTAATGTATGATGCTTTTAATATTATTGAATAGGTTTGTATAGTTTTTTTAGTTTGTTTGGTGAAAGGATTTTTTGATTAGATTTTAGAATTGAATAGGATAAGATATTTGTAAAACCTAGGTTTTTATTAAATGGTCTTTAATAATTTGGTTTTGTGTTCTGTTTTGCCATTACTGAAATACACACAACAAACACACACACACAAAAAAAGAAATGTCTAAAGTGATTCGTTATTCAGTAATTCTTTCATGCTATAATACATTTTTGATTAACAGCGTGTAAGGTATCTTTATAATTTTTGAAAAGTATTAAAATTTGTACTTAATAATATTTCAGAATACACTGCTGTATCTCTTAATCACTGTGCATACGGGTTTATCGCAACGCCTGTCTGAACCCAGCAGCAAGATGGTTAGATACAATTTCAAATCACCTACTATTATTTTATCATTTATTAATGCTGGAATCACCAGCATCTTTGAATTTGACTTGAATACTGCGCCTTGTATATGAAATTTTCAAAATTTTATAAAAAGATTTTCTTTGTTAAAATGTTTTATTTGAACTCAAAGACCCCTCGATTGCCTGTCAAGGCACGAGTAAAAGATGTGTTGCTGTCTCTAAAGAAATAAATGTTTTCGTGTACGAAAAAAACTGCTTACGGTTCAAATTGAATAATAGCTCCCAATAAGGGTTTGAAATTGGGTAAAAAGGGCATGCTGCGAGGGTTGAGGTACTTGACAGTTTCCGAACGAGAAATATATTGGAACAGATATCTTTAGACACAGAAAATATGGTATTGTTGTTTTTTCTTTTTGGTGACAGTTAATTTTTTTATTTTGTAAATACTTTTGGAGATTCATTCATTATCTATCATAACTTTAACGATATACCAGACCATTAATATCCTAGGGCAGGGACACACCCTCTTCCCATTGGTGCCGATTCCCTTGGTCACAAACCAAACTAAAATTAGACTATTTCCATCTTTTTCTGTCCAATAAAACAAGGAAGAGACTAATGTAAATAAGTGCTGTCAAATTTAGTCAATCTGACACATCCATACATACTTAGTTGACATCTTAAAACGTATGGATTAATAATACGGAGAAGTTCAAGGCAAAATTAATTTGACATCGCTAACTTAGTTATGTAATGTCACCATCCTTTCCTTTCGCTGTATGTTAGTAAGAGATGTCAATCTCTAAATTTAGTCTAGTTTGTGAACAAGGGAATCGGCACCAATATAGCATTAAACATAATTATTATTTAGCGTATAACATTAGACTTCACAAATAACACAGTCCATAACATAACATCAGGCCTGTAATCCCCGAGAGAGGTTAAGGGTTAGGCAGAGATGTACCCATTAGTACATTCACATTTCACCAGTTAAAGCGTCATGTAATAGGGGACGAGCCTATTGACGCAGTCCATACGACCCATAACACACTTGCCCAACCATAATACCGCCAATTACAAGCCAACCTCACAAAATAATTATCAGTCTAGTACACACGGTACACAAACAGCCTGATCCAGCTGAACCACTTAACCGCCCAATTAATATGACATCCGACCAAATTGCTTGAATTTTTCAGCCAACATTGCAGAGTATTCACTCACTGATTTATGCGACAATCCACTGCTTGATAAACTGCTGTCTGATGTTCGTGAAATATAGTCGCATGTGCACCCGGCTTGAGGTGTTTGCACACCGTACCAGACTACACCGTGCTATGAACGTAAGGCATGAAAAGAAATATGACGTGGACTGCTATGCAAAAATACAAATCAATTATATTGAAGTGTAGTTATACAAAACAAAAATGTCTAACAAGTCTCTCTATGTGTCGTTCTGTGTATCTGTCTGACTCTCTGTCTGTCTGTTTATTTGTCTATCTAACTACGTTTACTGGCATTTTTACTGGCAGATAGCTGATGTTATAATGAGTAACTTAGGATTTTAGAAAAAAATAAAGTTTCGTGAACAAAGCCGTGGGTATATAGACTAGCTAGACTATACT
The DNA here is from genome assembly GCA_949774945.1 of Hoplodrina ambigua. Classification (NCBI taxonomy): domain Eukaryota; kingdom Metazoa; phylum Arthropoda; class Insecta; order Lepidoptera; family Noctuidae; genus Hoplodrina; species Hoplodrina ambigua. Next base: position 14,752,036 of record OX458968.1, read on the forward strand.
ATGAACATATCAAACGACAATTGTGACACGCGATGGTGTACAGAAACGGTCATGAGGAATAGTCCCATACTTTTCAATACAAAGAATATGTTTTTACCTGTCACGTTCCATACACCGTCATGGTATGATGCGGTACAGTGAGCAGGCTCCTTTTAGGGGAATTTGGTGGTGTTTTTAGAGCTTGCGGGGATGTGGTTGTCAGGTCTAGTAACGTAAGTTATAGGAGGATGAACGGGGATATCGTGTCAGTTGTCGTTTGGAGAGGAGTAGGTCAATATACTGTCAATATTTTAGGATACCAAAACAGTTGTGAATGGTCAGGAATTGTTGGCAGGGTGAGCAACATAATTCGATCAACAATTTATTTATTTTATACATATTAATGAGTTTAATATTACAGAAAATTTTCTATCAGTAAAAAAATTCAATCGAGCGTAAAAATCGTAAAAAACTAACAAATCTATTCATAAGTTTAGGTTAATTATCTTATTAGTAATCACTGCCTCTTTGGTCTATTGGTCGCAAAGCGCAACTGCAGAGCACGAGGTCTAGGGTTCGATTCCCAGGTCGGGCAAAGTGTTTTGGGTTTTTCCATCAGGAATTTCTCAGTAGCAGCCTCAAAGTCTCACAGGGACGGGGCCTCCAACGGGGTCAACGCCTGCCGGGGTTGCGGGACGTCTTAACAGGATACCGTGGCCCCGGAACGTAAAGGGCAACAGAAGGAACAGGGTGGTTTTTTAGTCAGTAAAAGTCTGACAGTCCCTTCCGCCTCACCCAGGGCGGAAGGAGTCATTTGATGATTTTTACCACCTAGAAGAAAAAAAAGCCTCAAAGTCTGGATTTGTGACCGGTTGATGGCAATAGGCTCGCCCCCTATTACATGGGACTTAAACAAAACTGGCGAAATGTGGGTGTACTAATGGGTACACCTCTGCCTAACCCTTCGGGGATTACAGGCGTGATGACGTCAATATTAGTATATAGAAAACATTAGCATAAAATCACAATATGACACCCACTTATAAGAAAATCGTTCATGAAAATTATGAAATGAAAATAACAAGAAGGAAACATTATGAGTTCTATTAATATATGAGCACATAATGTTCGACGATAAATCTGTCATGCGGAAACGTGTCTGATACGTCACCAACCAAGCATACCGACACGTTTGTTTGGAGAAGTTCCACTTTGCCCCATCAAGCCGCCACCCTGCTGTGTGGCAAAGTAGACTGCCTAAAATTTTGCGGTGGAACATGCCCCTCTGAATTTGATTTAATGGAGAAGATTTCACTATGTACAATTAATAAATAATATAATTATTATTAAAATAAAAATAAATAACACAAATAGTAAATATTTCAGTACTTTTATTATTTTCTACCTAGCTAGACAAAAATTGAGATAGTTCGGCTATTATGCATGATATCTTTATAATTTATAGCCTATAGCACTCATGAATAATGTAGCTTTCTACCAGTGAAAGAATTTTTAAAATCGGTTCATTACTTACGGAGATTACCTCCTACAAACAAACTTACAAACAAATTTTACCTCTTTATAATATTAATATTATAGTAATTATAGTATATAGTATAAATACTTCCTACGTATTTAATCTAAGTTTCCAATACGATTTAAAATTCACTTAGAGATAGGTCAATAAAATTATTTTTTTTACTAACAAATTAAAAAATACAGCAAATCTACCTACACAAATTCCGAGGTGCTAGCCATAGTGAGGCAAAATCTACAATTTTTTTTTATGATTCCATTCTTGTAAAATCTGCCCCATTAAATCAAATTAGTGGGGCATATGCCACTGCAAAATTTTAGGCAGTCGACTTTGTCTCAGAAAAGTGGCGGCTTGATGGGGCAAAGTGGAACTACCTACGTTTGGAAATCAAAAGGACGAATGTTGCTTATGTACATACGGTAACATACGACGTTTACATAATAAATTAGCATTAGAGTTTATACAAAATATTTAGGGGATTATGATTTTTTGATTCTGAGCATATTTGTTTTATTTTGTCTTCTTTAAATACGGAGTTTTAGATTGTTTTCCCCTTTCCGCCCAATATTGGTAGTCCGGTCAAAATAGATATTCAGGGGTACAAAAATTCGCAACGAGCCGAAAATTTGTATGAATGTTGGTAACACATATGTATTGTGAAAAATCGCCATCGATCCCACGTGTGTTAAAAGAAAGATTCAAGGTCAAAGTTCGCAAATAAAGGTTTTTTGCCTTTTTCAGCGAAACGATCAGTTTTATAAAAAAATAAGTTAGACAGAAATTATAGATCATGCAGTTATCTATAAAAAATATTGCGAATTACTGTAAGGTCACCACTATTTTTCGAGATAATTTGACGGGACTATGTTTTGTTGTAGTGTTTGTTTATGTGAGTTTATACGTTTGTAAGTGCGTTGTATTGTAGCGTCCTGTATTTAAAATTTATATTCCACTGCACTTTAAATATTACTACTAACATACACTACCCCAATCAGAGAGATTGTTCACCAAAATAATATTTCAGAATACATATTTCATAAACAATTATCATCAACCATGATGTAGCCACAAAATTTCGAGTAATATCAAAATTGATGTTTGTAAACCAAATGAAATCATTACAAAATAAACCAAACCATTTTGTGGTTAACAAATATTTACGTCGATATTTGAGATATTAATAGATTGATTTGAGACTACGCCCCGACCCGCGACTTTGTCCGCCTGTTTTTTTTTTAAGCCAGCGTTAAGTAATATCTTTGGTTACTGCTCGTCCTGTGGGTGGTAGCGTGTTGTTAAATAGACTTTACTATACTTTATGAATCTGGCTATCAAATACAAATAGTTTTTTTCAATCAAATTGCTAGTTGACTGCCTCGTTGGTGTAGTGGTCGCAAAGCGCGACTGCTGAGTACGAGGTCTTGGGTTCGATTCTCAGGTCAGGGGTTGTTATTGGGTTTTTCCATCAAGAATTTCTCAGTACCAGCCTCGGAGTCTGGATTTGTGCCCGGTTGATGGCAATAGGCTCACCCCTATTACATGGGACTTAAACATAACTGGCGAAATGTGGGTGTACTAATGGGTATACCTCTGCCTAACTCTTCGGAGATTACAGGCGTGATGAAACTACAATTTTTTTTAACTAACAATATTTCTCAATTAAATTGGTAAATAACTTGTAAATAACGTTCAAAAGTGCCTTTTGACAGTCTAATAATTTCAATAAATTATTTGACTTTTATAACGAAAATTAAGTAAGACGATCTTTGCTTCATATGAAATAAGTAATTAAATCACGAAAACATTACATAAAAAATGACACGTTAGCTCAACATTAATTAATTATTAGCAAATTAGTAGAAATGCGAAACGGCGTAGCAACGCCTACGCGAGCTACGCACGTAGCTGCTTTGCTACGCTTCGTAGCACTTCATTATAAGAATATTTATTGACGCGACACGATTATTGAGCGGTAAATGCTAATAGAAATTAAAAAATAAATAATTTAGTTATAATAAAGATTTCAGCAGTACATTTGGCAGGTTCAAACACATTTTAAAATACTACGTATACTCCTAAGCGTAAGGTTCATTATTGTATTAACGGACATTCCTATTTACGTAAAATAACTTAAATCTGAATAGGTCCATTTGTCATAAAACACCAATGCACCGTACTCACATACAAGTAGTTACGTAAAACCAAAACTTAGCTTGTAAGTACTTAGTCTTAAAATTGCTTAAATGAGGGTATTTTGGAAACTTTAAGCAAAGCTTAGTACCGACAGCATCCCAGTCAGCAAGATAATATTTTGCGCTACGCTTGTGCTTAGTACGTGACAATGTAAGCCCGGAACTGGAGGGAATATTTCATAAAATGAGCTTACTACGTTATATGAGTTTCAAGTTTCACCTAAGGTAAGCACCTAAGGTGTAACTTATTTTTTTTTTAACAGGCTTCTTAGGGTTTCTTTCAAGTCTTACGGTTAAGGAAAATCCGATTCAAAAAAAAAATACGAAAAGAAACCGGTTTACAAAGGTAAAGAAAAATGCACGCCTGTAATCCCGGAAGGGTTAGGCAGAGGTGTACCCATTAAGAACCCACATTTCGCCAGTTATGTTCACCGGGCACAAATCCAGCTTCCGAGGCTGCTACTGATAAATTTCTGATAAAAAAACCCAATAACAGTGCCCGACCTGGGAATCGAACCCAAAAGCTCATGCTCAGCAGTCGGTCTTTGCGACCACAAGACCAACGAGGTAACAATTTGTGTTCAAATAAAACTGAACTTTAAAAGGATAAGCATTAGCTATCAAACTCAATTTTCAGTTACGTTTCCTTTCGAATTTAAAAAGATTATGTATGCGAATAAATTTATTCTTGCGACTTCAGGTAGGAGAGGGATTTGAAAGTCTGATTTTCAAATGGTCACACGTTTGCTTATTCGTAGGGGATATATGCTAATATTTTAAGATTTTGTTTGGGCGAAAATTGTGTAGGTTTGTTAAAATTTTGTCCTTTGTTATCTTTCACGGAATATGCTTACAGATTTTTAAATTGATCCACCATTTTTATGTAGAAAGACAACTTAACTTTGAGAATCTAAGGTAACTTAATGTATAACACCAGCCTATTATTGACCCACAGCAAGGCGAAGGTTTCTTCTCATGCAGAGAAGGCACGAGCATTGATCACCACACTTGCTCAAGGCGGGTTGACGATTCCAGACTTATATTAATTTAAGTCCAGTTTTCCTCAATACGTTTTCCAAGATATATTTAGAAAGTACATTTTATGAATTTAAAAAGTAATATTGGCACTTGTCCGTGCTTAATTGTGAAACCACCACCTCGTTTATCAGACGCAGGCTTAACCACAATCAACAACATGACATAATTTAATTAGAAGGAAACTATTTTTAATAAAACAAAACAAAACGCACCGAATTTAACTTTTGTTTTTTTGTGGATATTTTGACTCATAATTAGAACATTCAGGTAGCGCTGTAAGTCAACGTTCGGGTAAGACAACGTCTAGTATTAGTCTTTACTAATTACTTGTGACTTTTCACAAACGTATCTCTGCGCCATCCTTATTGCATACAACATAAGGCGTTGAACCTAAAGAGAGGTCGTACATTCAATCTTCACCCGAAGCACGCTAGATATTCGGACCAACGAACGCTTTGATTCCAAAAGGCAGTACGGAACCATTAGAACATTAGAAATACATCGAATTCAGATTCAACGCGGAACATTTCCATTATCACCACGTTCTCTGCACCTTCCTTGTAATAATTCCGGAACAAAGAGTTACCATTATCGAAACAGCTTTGAAAGTAATTCAGTTTCTTGAATGTACTGAAAAGAGAACAGAGTGTTATATTGGGCTATAATAATAATTAACATAATATGTCTATTTGTATGTACACATAGCTAGTACCTAATTATAGATGGAACTTTATCTGTATAAATAAAAATTAATCGCCGAAATGTATACGCGCATAACTTAAACATTAAAAGTAAAAAAATACCATTTAGCAAGTCATACCTGAATTAATTTAAGATTATTTACAACATACAGAAGATATATTCCAATCAACACTAAAACAAAACATCGACAGGGTGTGTCGATGTTTTGTGTCACACCTACACACCTCCATTCAAACTCCGCACACCCAACCTCTCCGAGCTGTAGCTACATACACACACGTATGAACGTATCAGATAGCCCACAACGACGCGGCGTGTTCACGCGAATCGAGATTACTAGGCACGTGACATACCGGGGCCGAGCTATAGTACATGGAATTTTATACCTGGCTTCATGTTCTGAACGAAAGCCAGTGCGGTCGTATTTTTAAATGGGGATCGATTTTACCTGGTGAGGATAATGTATTGAATTATTTGCTTTCTAAGACTGGCTTAGGAAACTATTCGATTCTCTTGGAAAGTTATATAGGTACGTAGCAAAAAGAAAAAAAAGTAGTCTTACGGAAAATTATTATTAAAGGGTTCTTCCTCTTTCCTGTACCTGTGTTCCTGTATTTTGCTGTGTCTAGTAGGGTTCTTAATTGGTTAAATTTTTTTCAACCTTTTTTTTAAGGCTGGGAAGTCATCAATTTACTTTTTCCGCCCTGGGGGCTTAGACAAAGTAACATCCCACACAGACCACGTGACTTAACGCGGCTTATGTCAATCGCATACTTTTAGTATTTTCTAACTTCGTTATCGTTTTGAAATTGTTACTTTGTCTAAGCCCCCTGAGCGGAGCGGAAGAGAGTATCAGATACTTACTGACTAAAACGCATCCGCGTTACTTCTAATGCCCTTCGCGTTCCAAGGCCGCGTTGACTGTTTCGAAGGAATTTTGCAACCCTTGCAGGATTTAATTATACCGCCTGTATTACGGATAACAAGGTTTTAGATTTAATTTAAAATTCTTGACTTATAATAGTGCATTACTTCCAGGTCTCGTATCTATAAAAGGAAATGTGTCACCAGAAGTAACTAGTAAGCATTTCAAATTGTTAATTTCAGAACATGTCATTTAATTTACCTCCCAGAAATACTGCTGAAGAACAGCCAGTCGATTCTCGAATTTAACTCGATTAATTTAGGTGTAATTTTAATGAGTTCTAAACGACTTAAACATAACTTGCTATAATTATGTGGGTGTACTTAATGGGTATACCTGTCTAACCCTTCGGGGATTACAGGCGTAATGTTATGTTACTGCAAAACTACAACTACCTCCAAATTACCAGAATCTATCTGTGTTTGATTCGGTAATGGAAGATGTGTTACGAAAAGTTAGTATTGGTAGTAAATCAATTATCATATGTGGTGACTTTAATATTAATTTGTTAGAAAATAACTCTAGTACTATCAGATTATTAAGTCTTTTCAAGTCATTTGATTTGTCAAATATTTTTAGTGAGCCTACCCGAGTGACAGCTTCTTCTGCCACTTGTATTGACAATATATTTTGTAATTGCGAATACCTTCATAAGGACATTGTAAATAGGCTGCCATCAGATCATAGTGGACAAACAATTACGTTCTGCGCCTATGTACCACCACAAAAAACCCAAATAAAGTTTAGGCCAATTACTTGTAGAAGCTTAGAGCAATTTAATAATTCTTTATCTAGTAAATTATGTATTCATAGTTTTAATAACATAGGTGACCCAAACGAGTTTTATACCGAATTTTTTTCACTTTTAAGCACGCAATTTAATGACACTTTTCCGGTAAAAACAAAAAGTATTTACACAAAATTCTTATTTAGCGATTGGGCGACTCCAGGTATACGTAAAAGCAGAGAAAAACTTTTTGAACTTTATGGACTGACGCAACATACAATTAATACAAGTTTTCATAAGTATGTTTCCAACTATTCAAAACTTTTTAAAAATGTGTGCAAAACAGCAAAAGCTCTTTACGTTAGTAATAAAATAAAATCAGCAGATGATAAAATAAAAACTACTTGGCAAATAATAAATAATGAAACAGGTAGGAAAAAACAGCGTATTACTGAATTTAATTTAGAGACTGCACGTGGCCCTATTAATTCAGATTTGGAAGTAGCCCAGGAATTTGAAAATTTTTTTGCTAATATTCCCCTTCAAACTACTGAGGCTTTAAATTCCTCCCCCGCGCTTTCTGCTGCCTTACTTAAAAAAAATGTTAAGGCTTGCCCTTTGGAATTTAGATTTCAACATACAAACCCCCAGGCTGTCGTAAAAACTTTTAAAGATCTTAAAATTAAATCAACAGAAGATCTTTGGGGAATGTCTGTAAAAGTTAGTAGAGCTATCATTGAATCTATTGCGCCCTACTTAGCCTTAATATTTAACACCAGTATAGACCAAGGAGTCTTTCCCGATCTGATGAAACATAGTAAAGTCGTGCCATTATTCAAAGCGGGTGATAGTAAGGAACCCAACAATTATAGGCCTGTATCGATTCTGCCAGTTCTCAGTAAGGTATTTGAAAAGTTAATGCTCAATCAAATGTTACGTCACTTTAATAAAAATTCCATCTTTGATGAACATCAGTACGGTTTCACCAAAGGGCGTTGTACAACTGACGCCGGTGTCAACCTACTAAAGAACATATTTAACGCCTGGGAGGAAGCACAAGATGCCATTGGAATCTTTTGCGACCTCTCAAAGGCGTTCGATTGCGTTAACCATGACACCCTTTTGCTGAAGCTCGAGCACTACGGTATTAGTAAAACATCTCTTGCTTTATTAAAATCATACCTGATAGGAAGACAGGCTAAAGTTCATGTTAACGGCGTAAACTCATTGGGGTCTGAAATGACAATGGGCGTGCCTCAAGGTTCGATATTGGGTCCATTTCTATTTCTAGTTTACATAAATGATTTACCTCAATTACTACAAAATCAACCGAGGATGGTGTTATTTGCAGATGACACCTCATTGATCTTTAAAATAGACAGGCGGTCACAAAATCTTGACGACGTAAATAGCTCTATTCTTCAGGTTCAAAATTGGTTTACAGTAAATAATTTGGTATTAAATGAAAAAAAAACCAAATGTATTAGATTCAGTTTACCAAACGTTAGAAGTAGCAAATGTGACATCATATTGAATGGACAAAAACTGGAATTTATTAACCAAACGGTTTTCCTAGGAATCACGCTAGACGAGAAATTACAATGGGGACCTCACATAACATCAATTGCGGGACGGTTAAGCTCAGCAGCTTATGCTGTTAGAAAGATAAGACAGTTGACAGATATAGAAACTGCGCGACTGGTCTACTTCAGTTACTTTCATAGCATTATGTCGTATGGGATTCTACTGTGGGGTCGGGCTGCTGACATTGAATCCATTTTTATTTTACAGAAGAGAGCTGTCAGAGCCATTTATAATCTACCTCGTCGCGAATCTCTAAGGGAATTATTTAAAAGGATTAATATTATGACAGTACCTTGCCAATTTATTTATGAAAATATTATGTATGTGAGAAAAAATCTAAAACTTTTTAATAAAATAAGTGATAGACATAATATTAATACTAGAAATAAAGATAAAATAGCTCAACCATATTTTAGGTTGTCTAAAGTAAATACATCTTTTATGGGGTACTGTGTTAAATGTTACAATAAAATTCCTTCTGATATATTAAAATTAAATGAAAGGAAATTTAAGACACACATTAAAAGTACACTTTGCAGACAAGCATATTACAAATTAGAGGATTACAATCAAGATAAGAATGCTTGGAAACATGCTGGTCCTGCTCCATGGGACAATGATACATTCTAGACAAAATCAAACTGGTTACTAATGTTTTTTTTTGTTTTTTTTTGTTTTTCATTTTTCTTAATACTTAATTTTGTTTTATTTTTGATTATTGATTTTGAAGTGTGTTATAGATTGCGCGGACTCACACACTATTTCATGTTGGTTGAGATGTTATGAGTGGTCGTCTGTAGTTCCAATATTTGTAAACACGTGAAAACTATGTATATTTGAACATATTTTAACTTTTAAATTCTTAATTTGTGCCTTTTAATTATTATGATTAATTAGTTTTTTTTTTATAGGGTACATACATTGCTTTCACGTGCCATGTCGTGTATGATTCTGTAAACAAATATTGTAAACATTGATTTTAAAAGAGTACGTATGGAGTTTCTTGCCCATTCTTCTCCATACAAAACTACCTTTTGGAAGGGGCAACTAGATTCAATTCTATTTTGTTTTTTGTGTTTGACGTTCAAAAGTGCCTTATTGGCCTAATTGAAATAAATGATTTGACTTTGACTTTGACTTTGACTGCAGGTTGCTGATTAAGTATTCCAATTAATTTTCCTACTAAGAAATGTAACAAACAAAGCCAGGTACTCGTAGTACTACACAATATCTGTGTTCCGCGCAGTTCGGATTGTCACGTTCGAAGTAATCTCGATTCGCGTGAACACGCCGCCGTTGTGGGCTCTTACGGGTATCTATGTGCCTCGTATCGCTGCTTTTATCTATTTCCTTAAAGGTGCATCTCGGTTTTCAAAGTAACTTTTTAAGTTGCATTTTTGTATACAGATTAGGCAAACACGTTGAGAGAGGCTCGCTTCACATAGTTTCTTATGACGTTCTACTGTTTATCTATATTGTGATTATAATAAAGCTGAAGTATGTTTTTGCTGAAGACTGTTTATGTTTTTTCTTTTTTTAATAAAAATAAACAAAAATAACTAGTGTCTTACGGGAATTTTGAAAGTCAAGGTTTTCTCCTTCCCAAGGTCATTTCATTTTAAAGTGTTTGACCTAAGAATAAAAGGCGAATACTTACCAGCAAACATCGTGATAAAAAGGTTTCTTTTAGGTCACGTGACACGTACTATACATCAATTTATTTCAATCAATCTAATATTATAAAACAAATAGCAATATTATAATCTAAAATATTATTACTTTATTATGACTGCCTCGTTGGTCTTGCGGTCACCAGGCGCGACAGCTGAGCATGAGGTCTTGTGTTCGATTCCCAGGTCGGGCATAGTGTTATTGGGTGGTTGGGAATTGTCCGGTGAACAAGTCTGCCTAACCCTTCATGAATTACAGGCGTGATGTTATGTGTTATCCAGCATAATTGAATCATCTACCTACGATAAAAACTTTCTTAATTATGTTCCAATAAAATAGTTCCATTAGCTCGCTCGTCGGAGCCGCGACTAATTAAAATGTAAACAGCTGAGGCTTATCCGCAACGCTATGGATTAACGTAAAACGATCTGTGCGCATAGCATATTATGTGCTCATAGTAAACGTATGTGTTATCTTTTCACCACCTTTAGTTGACTGGTAGGGAATGCCTAAGGCGATGACACACGGTACCGCGCAGCGCCGCGGTTGGCGGCGAACGGATCTCGTGTCGCATTGGCCTCTAAGAAATACGTTGATGCCTAACACACGTACACCGCCCGACCGCGCGGTCGAGCGGTAAAATCCGCTTCACCGCCACCGCCCGACCACGCGGTGCGCTGTGTACCGTTTGTTGTATAAACTTTAAATGAATAAATAAACGTACTTGACTGAAAGGCAGGTTCCTTAATTACTGGGCCATTACCACCCGTGCCGTGCCCTGTAAGCCTACTAATTTTATAAATGTGAAAGTATGTGGGGATTGAGGGATAGATGTTTGTTATTCAATCACGTCAAAATGGCTAAACAGATCTGCAGAGGTAGATGGTATCCTGGAATGGGCAAAGGTAATTTTTTGTCTTAGAAAAATGTGGTGATCCCGTGGAATAATATATCGACTTTGACGCGGACGAAGTCGCGGGCAAAAGCTAGTATCACAGTAAAAAACACAAAAATAAACAGCACGTACCTTTTTTCTAGAATCCTTACAAAGAATCGGAGTACTCTATGTAACTATAGATCCTTTGTCGGTTTAATTGGAAAAATACCTGTAGTACTGTTAGTTTTTGCGTTAGGAATGTAGTCTGTATTTTATTGGGATGGTAAAAAACTATCAAGAACATACGATTATTACACAAAAGTATTAAGTCAAAACAATCTATCGACTACATATAGCTGTCTTTTGTCATTTTTTGTTTTTTCATAAGATGTATGTTTCACAATAATCTAAATAAGTCACAAATATTAAAATACTAGATTTTGCTCGTGATCTCGACCGCGCCAATTTTGCAACCAGTTGAGTGCGTCAAAACTTTAAATTCTTGTATGGAGTAGGACCAGCATGTTTCCTAGCATAAAAAAGAGGGACCACATTCTGCTGTCATCTTATAACTTATCCAGACTTCCAGTTGCCCCTTTTATATGGAAAAGGTGATAAATCTTTCGCTACAGAACAAGCCAACCGTTGACACACATAACCTACATTACACCCTTAAAAATTCACCCCAATAGAAACCAATCACAAATGAAACCATATTTTTCGCGTCACATAATCAACTCTATTGCGTCGACACAATATAACTTCACGCCTGTAATCTCTGGATGGTTAAGCAGAGTGTACCGATTAGTACACCTACATTTCGCGAGTTATATTTAAGTACCATGTAATAAGGGGCGAGCCTATTGCCATCAACCGGGCACAAATCCAGACTCCGAGGCTGCTACTGAGACATCTCTGATGGAAACAACCAATAACCTTTTGGCCGATCTGGAAATCAAACCCAAGACCTTTAGACCAACGAGGCACGTTACCAAAGATGACATTTTTTTTGCCAAAGAACAAGCCATCCCATAACCTACATTACACCCATAAAAATTCACCCCAACAGAAACCAATTACAAATGAAACCATATTTTTCGTGTCACATACTGAACTCTATTGCACCGACATAACATCTACTGAATAATTCATACACAGATGTTTGGACACTTTTCAATATGAACGTAATGAATCCTTCTTATTTACTCCGTTTCTTACACAATGCCTTCGGATGGGAAATGAAAAATGAGTTTTGCGATTCAACATACTTTTCACGTTGGTTTTGTGCAATGTGAGTTTAATTTTGTCGTTCGATGTTTGAAGTCTGTTTGGTTAAGGTTTTTAATAAAACTGTAGAACTTAGGGTGCGGTTCTACTTGACCTAAGGAAGTGTCTGATTTACGCCAACTAGATTGTTTTAATTATTTTTATAACATAACATCACGCCTGTAATCCCGAAGGGTTAGAAAGAGGTGTACCCATTAGTGCACCCACATTTCGCCAGTTATGTTTTTTAGTCCTATGTAATAGGGGGCGAGCCTATTGCCATCAACCGGGCACAAATCCAGACTGCGAGGCTGCTACTGACAAATTCCTGATGGAAAAACCCAATAACACTGCCCGACCTGGGAACCCAAGGTTTTCTAATTTTGGGTACTGATTACAAGACTTAGATTAGATTAAAAGATTTTGTATTAAAAACTTTACTGCAGTTGGAATAAAGTTTTCACTGACTCAAAACTTTAAACTTGGACTGTGACTCATTTTTTGTTGACACTGATAATAATCTAAATAGTATTTGTGCTGTTTCGTTTATGAACTTTACAACAATAAAGATTTTCAACCAACCTACATTTTTAAAAACAAAATACCCTAAAATAATTGGTTAAAACTTCAGCCCTTACCGGAGGTAAAAGCTAAAAATGGAATTTAAAACATTTTTGAACGTTTTAAAGCACGTCAGTAAAAATCCGGCTTAAAAACTTAACTAAGCTTGGCTTTAGTGAGTTAAGTGAACTAAAATCATTAACACGGACGAAGTTGCGGCCATAAGTTAGTTTATTTGATGTAAAAACTATTTTCTCTTAAATAAAGGTGGAATAGTAAATGATGCCTTTTTTAATCGACTTTAAACAAAGGGGAGGTATATTTTTTACGGTTCTGTACTACGGTAATGATGCTAACGGAACCCTAACTACTAAGTCTCTGCCTTTCGTCTGTCTGTTGGTCAGCTGCATCTCATTAACTGTAACAGATAGAAAGTTGAAATTTTCACAGACTGGGTAAATCTCTTACTATCAATACTGGTCTATAACAACATCGCGCCTATAATCCTCGAAGGGTTAGGCAGAAAAACCAATTTACTTTATTACTAGCTTTTCCCCGCGACTTCGTCCTCGAAATGTCCGCTATCGCAGATGAAGACGAAGTCGATATGAGAGATAGCCTTTTTTTTTTTTTGAGGTGGTAAAAATCATCAAATGACTCCTTCCGCCCTGGGTGGGGCGGAAGGGACTGTCAGACTTTTACTGACTAAAAAACCACCCTGTTCCTTCTGTTGCCCTTTACGTTCCGGGGCCACGGTATCCTGTTAAGACGTCCCGCAACCCCGGCAGGCGTTGGCCCCGTTGGGGGCCCCGTCCCTGTGCTGACAGCTCTTTGAGGCGCGCGCGAACAGAACGCGCCGTCGACCCGGGCTTGGTCCTTGATCGGACGGCGAGCTACCCATTACTCGCCGTCCGCAAGCCCGCGGTGAGAGATAGCCTATGTCCTTTGTTTTGATTCAATTTTATCCTGTACCAAATTCCAGTTCATGTGGAAAATCACTAGCATAGTTGCGCTTTTTAACCCTTTTTTCGTTTTATAAGGAGTGAGTGCCACTGCCTGTCAGGATGGCTACGACTGCGTTATACCAGTGACATTTTCAGTATAATCTGTTCGCTAAATTACGGCAATGTCCTCTAAATTGCGGCGAGATAGACTCAAACACACGAATAATGGCATGAATGGTGTCAATTTTGTCGAGTGCCAGCCTCGTACATATGAATCAAGTGATTGAAGGCTACTTATGAAATCGTAGGTAATTATTTCGACATATTATGTAGCAAAGACTGATTATATTAATTTGTTAATGCCCTACACATAAACATAAACTCACGCTTTTCCCATGGGGGTAGACAGAAACCACAGAACGCCACCTCCTACGATCCTTACATACTCCTTTTGTCTCATCCACGTTCATACATCTCGTCACACAAGCACGCCGGTTACAAATACTGCGCATCTGACCTTTCTGAAGAACCTCACCAATAAGGTCAGTGTAGGTCTTCCTAGGGCGGCCCTTCCTTGCGTTGCCACTAAATGTCCTATCGCTGGGCAAAGACCTCTTCTCAAACAGAGTAGTATTGAGCAATTGTGCTTAAGGCGGATTGGCGATAGGTTTTTTTGACAGAAAAGTATGACTGCCACGTTGGTCTAGTGGAACTGCCTCGTTGATGTAGTAAGATCTTGGGTTCCATTCCAAGGTCAGCAAAGTGTTATTGGGTATTTCCATCAGGAATTTCTCAGTAGCAGCCTCGGAGTCTAGTTTTTTGTCCGGTGATGGCAATAGGCTCGCCCCCTATTACATGGGACTTAAACATAACTGGCGAAATGTGGACATCCACATTTGATCATTTTTTTTATTTGATCAGTACATACTGATGACACCTCTGCCTAACCCTTCGGGGATTACAAGCGTGATGTTATGTGAGTAAACTGTATATAAATTAATTGATGGTGCCCAATACCCAATTGGCATTTCGATTAGTGTTTCTCATATACTGGTTTTTCATATACTCGCTCGCTCTTAAAGCCATTAGGTAATTCACAAACACGGCCTCAGACATTCCCACTTACCTGAATACCAAAGGAATATTAATACAATCAGAATCAATTTATCTTGCGCAGGAGAATTGATGGGGGTGTATACATTATTCATGATCAATTACAAGAAACCGCGGACGTTTGTAAAATTTATGATATTGTAATGTTGAGACAATAATATTCCCACGTGATTTTGGAAGGTTATGTATTCAGCGAATTTTGATGTTATTTGTTTAAAATAAAGGGTTAAATATGTTTAATATTGATTGTTAAATAAATTCCCGGATACATTGCAAAACAATGTTTTGCAATGTATCCGGGAATTGGCGCAACATTGTTGCTTGCAACACTTGGTTTTGCAAAATGTTCTTTAGCTTACCATGCATCTCTATACAAATTATAAACCAAAGTCGCATGCAAGTACGCAACAGAATTTGATGTGGTTATCATCAATAACTAGAGTGATTCAAAAGTTAATATTTATACACATAACATAACATCACACCTGTAATCCCCGAAGGATAAGGCAGAGGTGTACCCATTAGTCCACCCACATTTCGCCAGTTATGTTTTTATCCCATGTAATAGGGGGCGAGCCTATTGCCATGGAGAAAATAAAGAGTAATATTAATAATAAGAGAAAAATAAAAAAAGTATAGGAGGGGGAGTGGGGCGGGGGTTTGGTGTATTAGTAATATTTATGTATCTAAATTACATCCGAGCGAAGCCGGGTCGGATCGCTAGTAAAAAAGAAATACATGTTGCCAAAAAGATTTTTTCTTGCAACACAAAACATGTTGCTCAAACAATATTGGGTAACTTAAAGCTCAACAAAAAATTCCGTGCCGTGACCCAGTTCTATAATCAGAAAAATAAACTTTCCATACAAACCTTACATTTATTCCCGGTCCAAACTACGCAGCACACTACCACCTACCAATAAAAATAAACGACAATAACCATAGAAATAATATAAAAGCACTTTGATAAAATTCACACGGAAAAGAAATACCGTTGTCATAGATAAAAATGTAGGGAAGTACACACACGATACTCGACTCCCGAACGCGCTCTAAATGCTCACAGTTTCGGGCTATCAGGTTATTTACAGTCACAAACATGTATTATTTACTATCCCATCATTTTCGAACGAAACATGTAATAAAAACAAAAAAATCTGATGTATCAACAGCCAATCGTAGCATTTAACGCGTAACGCAGATTTTCGTTCAGGAAACTGAAGATTTGGTTACATAAATATTATAATCATATCGTACGACAATTATATCTGTAGGTCAAACTGGTCAACTGGATTTTAAATGTTTAAAAGGCAGTCACAACCTCATCGATATTACAAACTTGTCAAAAATGCACAAGCAATCGATGTTACAAACTTGTCAAAAATATAAAACAAATAGGAGGTTTTTTGACAGATGTGGACTGATATTGCAATGATCCTAAACATACGGAAATTTACCCCCTTCTGAATAATCCTTGATTGTCGCTTCTACATTTGTAACACTATTTCATTGCTCTATGCCGTCGCCTACGATACGTAATCGAACTGGAGCACTTTATCAAGTAAACAAAAAATGGCTTACGACAGTTCTCATTGAATTTTATTCAAATTGACTGTCGCTTTTGGGATCCTTGAGTTTAAAGTGAAATTCGAAATATATACTGAAAGGTTTTTACAAAATGGAATAGGAGCAGGTGCCGAAAAGAACTTGGAAGAATCTATACAAATAAATAGAATTTAGGTGTCTGTTTGTAATGTCAAAATAACAGGTAGTTATTATTAAATAAATCAAATCAAATAATTTATTTCAGTTAAAATCCATAGGTAGGACATGACATCAGTGCAACATTTATGAATGCATACATCCTAACTAATATTATAAATGCGAAAGTAAGTTTGTTTGTTTGTTACCATAATCAAATAAATAGAATAAAATTTTTAACTATACATAGTTCACAGAACACCATTTTTAAAACTTTTTGGCTATCTGTTTATTCCGCTTTATTTTATAAAAGACTGGGCCGATTTTGAAGAGGACAAAAAGGCACGAAAAAAAAATCAGTTAAACTATAGAATTGTAAAGTGATTGCTTATCAGTAGAAAGTGACTTTAAAGCAAGCAATGAAAGAAAAAGAATTTATGTTCCTCCCTTCTAAACTCCACTACCCGAAAAAGGCAACAAATCAATTCCACACGAGTCTTGATATGGTTTCACTGTCGTCCATATCAAGGATTTGCCTCATACCCGGTTTAATCCCTCAGTTACCTGCAACAACATCCGTGGCTGGAAAAGAGGTCCAACCTAGAACCAGATGGAAGTGAAACAATTTTGCATAATCCCGAAGACCGGGCAAGTGAAGCCGTATGCAAAGTATCAAGAATTTCTTTAAATTTGTAGTTTCGAGAGAAAATAAAATGACATTTTGCTTTTGTATTCTGTTTTTTAAAGTGTCTTTTGTGCAGTGCCAGCTGTTTATTCTGAATGTCCATGTTTTTGTTAGGAATATGATTTTCTGTATGATTTAAAAAAGGAACATATTGTGGAAGTGTGCTTTGTCTGGATTTGTGCCCGTTTGATGGCAATAGGCTCGCCCCCTATTACATGGGACTAAAAACATAACTGGCGAAATGTGGGTGTGCTTAATGGGTACACCTCTGCCTAACCCTTCGGGGATTACAGGCGTGATGTTTATGTTATGCTTATAAGGCCACTCGTTGCTTTAAATGTAGTCGCAATTCCATCTCAGCGACAATAATTTACTTTTGAAAAAAACCTACGATTATTTAAAAAGGCCAATTATTTATTGCTTAAGATTTGTAGGTACTTCATTATTAAAGTAGGTAACCAAATCTAATTTTAATTTTTTTGACTATCTTAAACACTTAACAAAAAAATATTACGGAACCCTCAATAAAGCTACCGACATTTCCTCGTTCTTTTCCATTAAAAGACGTTACCAATTCAATAGAGAAAAATGTAAACGAAATAGCGCCGAGAAGTTATGCCTCGCCCGTCAAAAGATAAAGAAAGGTTTGTTTCCAGAGATAATGTTTTTATACCCGAAGACGCCAGTTCTCGTAGTGCGTTATAGATTTGGAATATTTTACCCATATCCATAGGGAGGATTTTTAAGAGATATGAGGGTATATGTTACTGAAAATACAGTTGATGGAGCGGAGAATTATTCAGGAAATGTTAAAGATGATATTATACTGTCAATGTGTTGTGATGGCCCAGTGGTTTCGGTGTCCCTCATGGACCCAATGTGACTTTTTCGTTTTCATTTGTACTTTCTAAGTTTATCTTGGACTTTACTGACATCGATGAATGAAATGAATCATCGATGAATGAATCCGCCTTGAGTGAAAACATAGTGATCAATGCTCGTGCCTTTTCTGTATTAGAAGAGGCGTTCGTGCTGCTTTGAGACAGTAAAAGGGTGGTATTTTGTTATATTGCATTTATATCTAGAATAAAAAAACAAGGGTCAAGTGCGAATTGGAATCTAATACAAAAGGTTCCGCAAAGAAAAAACAGGTCTCTTATATAGGTATCCCTTTTATTTTTAACTTTTATTTATTTTTTGTTGATATAGCAGCAAAAGAAATACACATTCTGTGAAAATTTCAACTCTCTAGCTATTACAGTTCATGAGATACAGCCCTCTGACAAACGGATGGACAGCGGAGGCTTCATAATAGGGTCCCGTTAGCACCCTTTGGGTACGGAACCCTAAAAAGCTGTATCAAATCTTCCATTAAACGTACCTATCTACTTAATTGAATTACAACAGTCCTAAAAATTAACCGTCTGTCTACCCCAGTTATAAATAGACAACAGCGAAAATAAACTAATTATCAAAAATTAACCCTTTACCCAAGAACTGTCTAAAACAAATGAAAACAATTTTAGCCATTTTTTGTCTAAGGTCGGTCATTAGATTAAATCGCCCCAATTACTTTTACGTTCCACAATTAAAACAGTTGATGAAGTTCGTTAAATTAGTCAATTATATCAGTTTTAAAACATAATTAATTCGATCTGTACTTAAAAAACAAAAGCTACTAAATAATTAATTAGGTAAATACGTAGTAGAAAAGCTTAACGAAATAAAATTAGGTACTAATTACCTTTATGGTTGATAATAATAATGTTACGCACGACGACACGAGTTCGTTACAAGTTATGTTATGCTTGGAGATGCGAATGTTACACGTAATGTTACACGACACGAGTGTAACACATGATGATGCGGTTGGCGATATGTTTGTACCATAAGGGATGATTCTCATTAAAGCGGGCCGTGTCAGGGCCGGGGCGTAGACGAGCCGACGTGGTACTGAAGTGCGGACGGGACACGGATAATGCACTGTGTAATATAAATTGATTCATACAAAATATATGTAACAGATTAAAACCGTGCCTCACCCGGGCCCCGCCCCGGGCACGGCCCGCTCTAATGAGAATCATCCCTTATTATGATGTTACGCGTGATGATGAGAAAGTTACACATTATGTTATGCTTGGCAACACGAGTGTAATACATGAAGTTACACTTCGCGATGTAACTGTTACACGTGATGTTACGCATGTTGATACGAGTGTTACACGTAACGCAAGGTGACGCGAATGTTACGCATGACTCACGCAATATATACGCAAAACTGGATCACATATCTATAATGTTACTTGCAAGGTTATAATAATATGATGTTACAACTATGGTATGTATAACTCCATAAATGTATCACATACGAACACGAATGTTACACATCACGACAGAGTAGAATTTTCTTCCTTCAATGGCTTAAAAAAACACACGTTTTCCGAAAACCCCAGCCATTCAAATTCCGATACAATTTAAAATTCCCAATACTGCAACGGTAGCAGACAGGGCCCCTCAGAGGCAGCAGTCGATAGTCCAAACGCAAGGAAATGCTCAACAATTTCACTTTGACTGCGCCCGGGCTTTGGCTACAGTACTGGAAGTGATTTGTGAATACCTGTAACCGTTCTCCTTTGGGTTGTTGTTGATATGTCTAAAGAAACGTATGGTTTGTTGAAAACGTATAGTAGGAAAATGTGATAGCAGAAATTCTTGCTTTTTTGTAGTAATAGTGAATGATTTTGATTTAACACAGATTTGCTAAGTTTAAGATTTTGTTTCGTCTTTTTCTTTACATTAAAATAATGCATTAAATATCGTTCAAATTAACATAACATCACGCCTGTTATCCCCGAAGGATTAGGCAGAGGTCACATTTCGCAAATTATGTTTTTAGTCCCATATAATAGGGGGCGAGCCTCTTGCCATCAACCGGGCACAAATCCAGACTCCGAGGCTGCTACTGAGAAACTCCTGATGGGAAAACCCAATAACACTTTGCCCGACCTGGGAATCGAACCCAAGACCTCATGCACAGCAGTCGCGCTTGCGACCACTAGACCAACGAGGTAGTCCCGTAAATATCGTTCAATGCTTCTTATTCTAAACGAATAATGGAAGTTTGGTGTTCTTTAGTTTCATGTGATAATTTTCTCTTGTCGATTTTTTGGTCCTTTGGACCTAAAAGATTTTAAAAAAGAATCCTACTTTGAAAATTCTTGTTGTCATTTTTCTTTTTGTTTACATACATAACATCACGCCTGTAATCCCCGAAGGGTTAGGCAGAGGTGTACCCATTAGTACACCCACATTTCGCCAGTTATGTTTTTAGTCCCATGTAATAGGGGGCGAGCCTCTTGCCATCAACCGGGCACAAATCCAGACTCCGAGGCTGCTACTGAGAAATTCTTTCCTTCTTTTTATTTAATGAAAATAATTATTATTTTTGTAGTTACCGTTGGGTATGTGCATCCAAAATTCCTATTCTTTAAAGTTTAAACTTAGAAAAATAGCAGCGAAAAATAGCAACTTGAAATTGTTGCTTACCTAGCTTCGAATGTGGCTGAGCATGCATAGAATAATATTCCCAAGAAGTATTTGCACCAGACCACATAATGTATTTTCATTTTGAAAATTGTCGTCTGTCTGAAGAAATCACTTCTGCTGTTGTATATACAATTTGCAACGTTGCAGTTTTCTGTGCATTTGTATTTTTGTATTTCTATCTAGATTTACATATTTTACTCCGTCGCTTTAACTCCTTTTGGGAAAACTGCAGATATAGACAAGACAAATTGCTTGGAGACTTCTATTTTAAAATTCAATATTGCAAAAATAATGCAACTTAATAATTAATAAGTTGAATTATTTTTCAATCAGTCAATCAATCAGTCAATTGACTGCCTCGTTGCTCTAGTGGTCGGAAGCACGACTGCTGTGCATGAGGTCTTAAGTTCGATTCTCAGGTCGGGTAAAGTGTTATTGCGCAGTAGCAGCCACAGCATCTGGATTTATGCCCGGTAATTGGCAAAAGGCTCGCTCCCTATTATATGAGACCTAAAAAACATAACTAGCAAAATGTGGGTGTACCTCTGCCTAACCTTTCGAGAATTACAGGCGTGATGTTATGTGTGTAGAATTCCTAATAGATTCTCAGAATACGAGAAACCATTACGTCACACCGTCTCACCCATTACCGTCCACGTTTCAATTAAAACCCAATGTTAATTAATGTTCTAACTTGTTTAATTACTGCCGTTTGTTTTTCAGAGATGCCTTGTGGGCTTCAAAGCCTACCCCATCTGTTTACGTCGGTGTCGTAAGCTTATTAAGGATTTTGTCTGAAAGATAGGTAGCAACAAGAATTTATGTTCGAATTTCGTTTTGTTCAAGGCTGTTCGTACTTATTCGTGGATTTCAAGTAGGTATAATTTGATTTTGAGCGAGAGTGGCAATCTCTGAGCATTGTTTTATTAATAATGGCTATACACGCTGTGATTTCATCAGCGTTCAGTTACGTCTTTGGTTGGTGCTCTGTTCCCGTGGGTCGGAGCGTGATGATATGTAGCCTATACTATTTTTCATGAATCTGGCTGTCACTTACAATAATATTTCGTACAAAACGATTAGTAAGTAGTTCTACAGATTCTTACCTTTGAACGTGAGACAATAAAATGGCTCTAAAAACCCAAACAGCCTAAATATGTTTTTAGATATGACTTTAACGACAAAAACTTTGATCAAAGCGCTATATTATTATGAGACATGGTATACAGTAAACGGAGCGGAGAGCGGACTGAAGGCCATAATAATAATAATAATAATATAATCTAATGTCATTTTGGTCTTTCGGTCCGCTAAAAGACCACAATTGATTAACAGGTTCTCCTTGATTAATAAGCCAGGTTTTCGTGTTTTCCTTCACCGTTGTCAATAACATACATGATATACTTAAAAAGTAAACTAGCGGTTCTCTATGACTTCCTTTTTTTTACCCGGAACAAGTTACGTCTTTGGTTACTGTCCCACTAACGTGGTCTGTAGCGTGATGTTATATAGCCTGAACATTTCTACATGAATTCAGCTATCATTTTAATAAGATTTTTTCCAATCCAACCGGCAGTACTAGAGATTAGCGCGATTAAAAAAAACAGACAAACAAAAAAAAATCTTTAAATCTATTATAATATTATCAGCATAAATCAGATATTAATTATTATTGAAAAAGTCACATTGATACTCGCCCGGTATTGATCTTGCTACTCATAAACTTAAGGGTTGTTACAAAATATCCCTCTTCTAAGCCTTACGTTACCATAAATATCCCTGTAAAATTAGCCCTTTTAAAATTAGCCTCCGCCATCTTGGTGACGCACGCCCTACCACCTTCACGTACCTAAGTACCTATGACTTACACTTTCGCGCTGTTTTTCTAAAACATTGCGGTTGACAGAGTTGACGGGGGTCGGCTCTGTAAAAAAGTGGTCGAAGGTACCTACGACACAGATGTTCCATTATGCGGCGAAGAGAGGGTTGACTCTTGTCTTTTGTGGCCACGAGTTTTTGGGTGTTCGTGCTAATGTAAATTTAATTTGGGTATAAAGTCGATTGCGAATGGGGTTTTAAAGAAGTATGGGGCGTGTTAATTTTTTTTGGGTTTGGAGTTTCTGTGTCGTTAAATAAATTGATGTGGGTAAATTTGTTATGCTGGAATTTTTTATAAAATCTCTGATGAATCTCTTTAAAAATAGGATTAAAAGGCCTACCAAGTGTAAGTCGGAATCGCTCACAATGGGTTCTGTACCACCGTTTACACAAATCTCATACAAAGAACACGTTTTTTTAGTATTTTTTTTATTTTATTTTGCTTTAAAATTTAGTGGTCGCAAGTGCGACTGCTGTGCATGAGTTCTTGGGTTCGATTCCCAGGTCGGGCAAAGTGTTATTGGGTTTTTCCATCAGGAATTTCTCAGTAGCAGCCTCGGAGTCTGAATTTGTGCCCGGTTGATGGCAATAGGCTCGCCCCCTATTACATGGGACTAAAAACATAACTGGCGAAATGTGGGTGTACTAATGGGTACACCTCTGCCTAACCCTTCGGGGATTACAGGCGTGATGTTATGTTATGTTAAATTTAATATTGTAGTGGTGCTGTTATACATGTTCTATAAAAATTCGGGCTATCACAACACAGCACAGTATTTTTATTACTTTTATATCTAACGGTATTAGTTCTACAGTGAATTTTTCCACACCGGTAAAGGCGCCGCGGAGAACGAGAATCCCTTTAAAACTTTGGCACAGTGCAGCTTCCAATAAATCCTACACACGAGCATCGCTCAAATTTTAATCTAAAGCCAGGAATACACGGCTCAGGAGCTTGCACAAAATGCAAGTTGCTTGTATGGCATTGTGATATTTACTAATCAGAAGGTGTCTTGGTACAATGACATTAAAGCTACTTGTATATTTTTGTGCAAGTTACTGGCTGTGTCAATGAAATCAATCTGCTTAGTCTTTTCTTAACTATGTTTGTTGGCTTTTAGTTTAACCGAATGTAGCTGAATACCAGTATTTTACATGAAGCGACTACCTATCTGACCTTCAGTAACTGGGTAATACGATACACCTTGGTAAGACTGGTTGTCAGACTTTCAGGATTCTGATGACCCGCACCCGGATGTCAAAAATCCGCGAATGACAGCCTGGACGGCTTAATGCGCTTTCCAAGTGACAGAGGAGTCTCGGTGTGTAAAGATGGTCACCCATCCAAAGATCAACCCCGGCAAGCGTTACTTAACCTGATGGTTCGACCCTTCCGGCTATTATTACTAAGCCACGAGCTCCTCCTGGTGAATAGCTGGCTTGTATTCCTGGCTTAATTCTTTAACGATTAACTCCGCAAGGCCATTAGTATTCTTGCGTCATTCTTTCAAGAGCACTAAAAACAGTAAGTAAAGCAATTTCGTAACAAAGTATTTACCACATGAGAGTACACTAAGGGTGCTTTCTAACTTGCGTTTGTTGAAGTTAGAATGAATTAGTCCCTTTATTAAAAGGCTAGTTACGTGAAGCTATAAAACAAAAAAAATAACTTTGTTAAAAGAAGTTCACACTTGACTGCGAGTTTGTCAAGTAGGGTTAGTTAGTTGTGTACCCATTACTACACCTACATTTCGCCAGTTTGACTGGCCTGTTGGTCTAGTAGTTAGTGACCCTGACTGCTAGGACGGAGGTCGTCGGTTCGATTCCCACCCAGGACAAATCTTTGTGTGTTGAGCACGATGATTTGTTCTGTGTCTGGGTGTAAGTTATCTATACATATAATAAAATCGTAGAGACGTCAAAACTGTACATTAAATATTTTTGAAAAAGAGTTAATGTTATGAGGTCGGGGAGTGATTCTGATGCCGAAAATATTTTTTTTAGAATTTTTGTCTGTTTGTCTGGTTGTCTGTATGTTAGTTAGAGCATCACACGAATACTGCCGGATAGATTCTGTTGAAATTTTGTATAAATATTCCACATTTTCCAAATTAGAACATAGGCTATAAATTATCACGCTATTGGCTTTGGGGGGTGAGCTATGTTGCATTATGTTCATATTTTTATGCAAATCTCAGTGACAAAATGTTACAATATTTTAAATAGGTGCAGACTGAAGTTCTAAACTAATTATTATCACGCTATATCTGCAAGGAGCTAAGTAGTGAATTACGGAAAACTAGAACGGCTATTTGAAGTCATTTGTCATCGAAGCAAATTGCTTAACGGTTCTACGACCGCCTTGCGAAACTGTTGGCGGAAGTTCGGTCCTCAGAGTCAGCTTTTCTTTTTGTGTTTTTTTCTAATATTGTTTTGAATGTTGTTTGATTACTTGTGAGATTTCCTAACAAAAAAATAAAAAATAAAAGCAGGAGTGCATGTTTCTACTACAACTTTGATTTATTAACGTATTTTTAAATGTTAATGTAGAAAATAATATCTATACATAGTTACACAACACATAAATCAGCAGCTTTAGAACTTTTGCCTGTTTGCACGACTGCAAAGCATGAGGTCTTGGGTTCGATTCCCAGGTCGGGCAAAGTGTTATTGGATTTTTCCAACAGAAATTTCATAATAGCAACCTCGGAGTCTGGATTTGTGCCCGGTTGATGGCAATAGGCTCGCCCCATATTACATGGGATTAAACATAACTAATGTGTGTAGGTAAGGGTTATCGCATTATGGCTATTATTCTTAATCATTTTACTGCTGGATTGCTATAAAACGATACCAACGTTACATACAATACTACAGTTAGGTATTAGTTATAATTTATTCTCTGAAATCAAAATCATTACGCTATAACTACAAGGAGCTACTCAACACTCAACAAGTGACGGGCAGCCTATCTGCAAACATTTTAAGTATACAATATTTTATTACCTGGGCTTAGCTAAGCCAATCATAGCACAACAATACTGCCAAGTATACTACTGGAGTACCAGCGGACGATAAATTAGCAAGGATTGGCGAGTGTTATTTTTTTACGGAGTAGTAATTACTATTCCTTTCGTTGCGCTTCCGAATTATTTCATAAAAAGATCTTAGTGTACGATGAGTGATTAGGTACTAAAAAGAAAACTTCTATTTCAATGGCTAAATAAAAAGAATACTTCTATTTCAATGGCTAAATAGAAAGAATTTGGCAACAACCGGAAGTGCACCAAAATCAATTAAAAAATCTGTTGCAGTAATTCTCCTGTCGGAGAATGTCTCGCAGACTTCAAGCTTTCTGGGTACTTGATTTGATGAAGCTACTGTGATCGCAGGAAGAGTTTTTTTTTGTAGGCACCGTAAATAGTATTCATAACATTCATATTCCCCACGCTTTAAAATCAATTTCTAAATGACATTACATTTTTTAGGTTACTTATTACCGCGGCTGTGCTGCAAGACATGAATTTTTCCATTTTTACAATAGATTCGCCAACAGGACACTTAGTATTTCGTGGCGAGGAAGTTACGTAGAATATTAGAAGATGCCTAAGTACCCTGATGTTATATTGGACAGAGCACTAACTTTTTATATACCTACATTGCCACAACACCAATCAAAAAATCATCTGCTACGACACCTTATTTCTACCAACTAGGGAGCAGCACCCGATGTTTTTCGCATAACTGTTACGTCTTTATGCTCCTTCTGCTGGTGAATTTGCGTGTTCAGTGTGTCATTGAACAAAAAGCAATATCATCCTTAACGAGACGTGTAAAATTATATCGAGGCTGCCTGAAACTGACTGCTCAATAAGCTTTTCCCATAGGCTGGAATTGCACCACCTTTCATTCGAAGGTTAGATACCTTGCACACAGGCCATACAGGACCAGGTCGAGACCCACCATCACACAACTTCCACCAAACATGGCACTCTGTTGAGATCTTTAGTGGCCTATATGGAAAGCGCTTAATGGACTGCGCACTCATGTAAGCCGCTGCAAACGTAACCTAGCCAAATGAGGAGTTATAGATGCCGCAGATACTCAGGGCAAGTGTGGTGTTCCTTTTATATGATGGCCCACTTACTACAGCGCCTGTGGAACACTTGGGCACAACTGGGCCAGAAAAGTATTGCAGTTACACCATACAATATTTAACACAACAGAAAAAAAGGTTAATAATAATCGCATAAAAAGTAATTATTATGTCTACATTGCATTGCTTCTTGCCTTTCATGATTCTAAGTCAACGGGAAGTTTCCTTTATATTTGGTTTTGATTCCCTAGCGAGCGTCAAAATATGCGCCATAAACGTCCTTATCTTTAGTTTGCGTATATAATAATAAAATTTTTTCACGGCTGCAGACCAAAGTTTTTTTTTTGGGTATTGATAATCATCATATGAGTCCTTCTGCTCTGGGTGGGGCGGAAGGGACTGTCAGACTTTTACTGACTAAAAAACCACCCTGTTTCTTCTGTTGCCCTTTGCGTTCCGAGGCCACGGTATCCTGTTAAGACTTCCCGCGACTCAGGCAGGCGTTTGGCCCTGTCGGGGCCCTAACCCTGTGCTGACAGCTCTTTTGTGCTGCCAGCTAATTTGAAACGCGCGTGGAACAAAACGCGCTGTTGAGCTGGGCCTGGTCCTTGATTGGACGACGAGCTACCCATCACTCGCCGTCCGTAAGCCTGCGCCTACGGTAGCTGGATGACGTCTCGCAACATCCGATGCCCTGGGGGTCTCCCGCGGTGGCTGGGGCGTGAGGTGGAGGATGTCCTCTCTTCACGTGTTTCGCCTCCTTCTTCGTTAGCATTACTGCTTCGCAGAAGAAGGTTACTGCTTCCCATTCCCTCTCGCTCCGGAGCATGGCCTGAACCAGGGCCCGGACGCGAGAGGACATGGCGGTGCTCTGTCCAGGCGGGGTAGATCTACACCGTATGCTCTGCCGTGTCTTCCAGGCGGTCTACACAGTGGTGACACCCGGGCGTTTCCTTTCGCTGAATCCAACATAGGAACCTCCCGAAACAATCGCGTCCGGTGAGGACCTGCGTCAAGCGAAACGCGAGGACGCCGTGGCGCACCTCCAGCCACTCCTCAAAGAGGGGTCTTACCGCCGCGAGTGCGGCGTGCCCGAGACCTGAGTATTTCATTTTAATTTAAGCTTGATACCTCCACGCGTTCCTTAGGAAAGAGTCTTTACAGACAAACAGACGGACAACAAAGTGATTCTATAAGGGTTCCGTATTTGCCGACTGAGGTACGGAACCCTAAAAAAGATAATATTTAAAATCATCGATAAATCGTGATTTAAAACGGTTAAACTTTGCTTAGACTTCAAATAAGTCTATGTTTACAGGGTTTTGCTCATACTTTCTTTCAAAAACACGAAAGTCAGATTCTGATTTCAGTTGCTCTATCGAATCCAATATCTAAATAATCGAAGCTACAATGTGAGGTACAGTATTAAACCAGTAGTGTATTAAACTTGCGTTTCAATGGTTTGGGATCGAAAAATAAGTCAATTTTGATACCACTTCATAATATTTTGGAAAGAGGTAATCTAAATATACCTTAAATAAATATACAAAAGCGAAAGTTCACTCGCTCATCACGAAATCTCGAAAATTTCGCAGGGAGGTAGTTTATGTTAGTTAGTAGACGTCCGCTAAGTAACGATTTTTCAAAATATATTACCCATTTCCCAAAGAGTAGGTATGAAATGGCGGTCCAAAGTTTGTGTGGAGTTATCAACTTTGACGCGGACGAAGTCGCGGGCAGAAGCTAGTATATAATATGTATGTATTTAGAAATATATAAGTATATTTATCAGTTGTCTGGTTACCATAGTACAGGCTCTGCCTAGTTTGGGATCAGATGGCAATGTGTTGGTTGTCCTAAGATATTATATTATATAGTTATGATAAAGTACCATGTAATAAGGAGCGAGCCTATTGCCACCAACCGAGCACAAATACAAACCCCGAGGCTACTGAGATATTCCTGATAGAAAAACCCAATAACACTTTGCCCGACTTGGGAATCGAACCCATGGCTTCATGCTCAGCAGTCGCGCTTTACGACCACTAGACCAGCGTGGCAGTCAAACAATAGGTATTTGAACCGCCACTTCCTTTGGTAATCCCGTACTCAAAATCCGCTGCGTCCGAAAAGAGCCTAACATAAACACATTAAGTAAGAACTCTTTAAGACTCACCTACGAGAGGTTTATATTTAATCTGATGACTCTCAGATCATATTATGGCTGCCTTTGACTGTGTTCGTCTTAATCTTTATACCTATGACAATATTAGATAGTGGCGGACGGCATTAATGGGTTGCATCTTGATTTATTTTTTATTGCCAGTCTGACAATGTTTTGTGTTATAGGGTATTTTGTTATTCGTTTTTCACTGGGTTTTTTTTTTGTTTTTTTTTTTTTATTTGATTTGATTTTGTTTTTTTTTATCTTCGTGAAACTACTTGAAAAATAAAGGTTTGTGAAAAAAAGACACGATTTGCCTTTGCAACCTTAGAAATAAATAAATATAATGGCGTCTTATAATACGCGCTACGAGAGTTGAGACCACGAGAAGCGGAGAAGCGTCAGTAATGGGAAGCTTGTGCAGGAATAGATGTACGAAACAGTAATCCATAATTTGTGTATTTAATAAGGGATATTTCGATTAAAATTATTAACAATGTTATAATATTCATAACTATATGTATAATTAAGTTTGTGTGGTGTGTCAAGTCTCATGTTTCGCAGCATGTATTGTACATCATTGCGGAATAGCTTCAGATAGTTTCCAAAAACGTTAAGTCAGGAACGAAGGTAAAAGAGAATAATGTTACTCCACTTTATTACCTCCTTAATTATTACGGTACCGCAAACTAAAACCGTGATTAACTCCTCAATGAAATATTTTTATTAGCACAGGAAATTCAGCTGCTGTTAAAGTGGCCCATTTTGCACGCCATTGTACTAAACACCGAGGCACTTAGCCTAGCACGTAATCTTCTTAGCGTTCGCTACATACTTATATAAATTGTTAATATTCGTATTACTACTGAAATTGTGAGGCTGTGTGATCCAGTTCGGGGTTAATGTTTGTACAATGACCTTTAGCTGTATTTTGAGAATTTTTAAATACATTCTGTGCAGCGTTGTTATCTGTATTATTGTTGTTAAGTGTTTTTCAAAGGTTGTTGCCCCACATAGGTATTTCGGCTGTATCGTGGGTTTACAATTAATATCTTAGCTCCCATGCACAAACAACCAGTCTCGGAAAAAACTATATGTAGGCCAAATAAATATTTGTTTCATTCAAGAATTTTGACCGTTGACTGTTCGAAAATTTAAAATTAGCTACTTTTGTGCAGTACTGGCTTTCTGTAACAAAATAATTCACAAATATTTATAATTCATAAAAAAAGTTAAGGAGTCTGCCCGCTACACAACATTATAGATTAGGTATAGGTACCTACCATGTACGATAGTGCTGGGAAAGCGTCAGGCATAAATATTATTTGTATTGAAAAGTATGAGACTCACGGCGGTTCACGCGTTTAAAAACATAATAAACAGAAACTCACATGCAAGCAGACCCTGAAAACCTATCAGTAAACCAAAGAAATACTTGTTCAGTGCAGGAAATAATTTCCATAAACGCAGCGCAGTAGCCAATCGCCCAGCTGTGCCGTGGGTGGATTATTACTATAGTTTATTGTGATAATTGGTTGCAGTATTCTATCTTCAAGTTTTCTGTAGCCATCTGGTGCTTTATGAACAGCAGTTCACAGTTGGAACACCCATTCTCCATACAGTACTGTTGCTCCTAGTCGCATATCTAGAAGTTAGACCGCCACTTGAGACAGTGGCTGGACGCCAAACTATGGACGCTATGGAAATTATTGTAGCAGAAGGTCCAGTCGGTTTTAGACATCGTTTTTGGCTGCTATAGGCAACTACCTACAGGGACAAATATTAAGGTAATTTTTTAAATTTTGTCTTTTATTTTTATGGTCAAAACATGTTTTAGGTTAAGGTACATTTACTTCACATAGTTTGTCATGTACTTATGTGTCGCTAAGGAAAGATAAATAAAATAAAATTTTGGTATCGCTTTTTGGAATCAAAAATATTAAAGCAGGTACATTTTGTAACTTATTGTCTTAACTTGAGTTACTGGGGTTTGGAGATCAAATAAGCGGTGGCTTCGTGTAAAATACTAATTCAGCTGCATCCGATTAGACTGGAATCTAACCCAACATAGTTGGGAAAAGTCTAGGCAGATTATTATCATTTTACAAAGAGTAAACCTTCTTATTTCCATATATGGTTGCATGCAGAATGTTTGCCGGAGATGTATATCGCAGGTCGGAGAGATACATTAACAGTGAGAAATGTTTATGTGCACTACGATGTTCATTGAAATAAATAAACGCTTCACACTTGGGTATAGCTCTTGAAATGTATGTATTGCTGTGCTGTGCACATCACATAGACAGTCAAAGTCAAAGTCAAATCATTTATTTCAATTAGACCATTAAAAAGCACTTTTGAGAGAAAAGAAAAATTATAATATTGAATCTAGTTGCCCATTCCAAAAGGTAGTTTCGTATGGAGAAGAATGGGCAAAAATAATAAGTATTCGTTTACCGCATGTATGAAATACCATCACGTGAGAACGATTCGACCGATTTGGATGTTTGGTTTTTGTTGTGTACTCGTATTATGATTGAAACTGCATAAGGATGGTATTTTTGTATAAAAAACCTAATAAAAAATGTATAGCGAACCGTTTCATTCTCCATTACATAAGTTAATCGAATCCGGGGTAAGTCGCTATCTTTTAATAAAGGAAATGCATTAAAAAATAATTATAAAAAAACAACATTAAACATCGTCCTCTTACATCGTTGATAAAATTTGAATAACCGTCTTCCAGATTACTCCTTCCATCTCTCTCACACTCATTCACCTTTCACTCACACCTCACTTTATCTATTTCGTACAACTCATTCACACCACAAAACCATGTCTTCCCGTAACAACACCATGTCATTCTCATTACAAAGTTTCTTCCACAAAGTGTGCCTCTTAACGCGGCCGCCATTGCATGAGGTTGAATGCAAAAATATTAACCCGTTGGGAGGCAAGCGCGGTCAGTAGTACCCTCTATTCACACGGCGTAATACTTGTCTCATACATATTCACGCTTTAGGTTTTGTGGTGTAGAACTAAAGATGGTTTCCATATTTATTAAAAAAAATTTTGTATGTTGTAGTCGGTTATTTTTACATAACAAAAACACTGCTCCGACACGACAACACATCAGTTAGTTAGCTGCTAGCTCGCCGCCCGCAAGCCGTCACCTTTTTGCACGACTGCCCCAAAAAAAGAGTGTATGGAAAATCGAAAAATAATGTTTTGATTTTGGTAGATCAAGTAGTTTTTTGATTTTTCATGTTTGGTCAATGACTGAATTTTGTTTTTTTTTTTTTTGTTTTTTTTGCAGTCGTGTTTTTTTTTATTTTGTTTCATAATATTACGCCTGTAATCCCCGAAAGGTTAGGCAGACGTGTAACCATTAGTACACCCACATTTCGCCAGTTATGTTTTTTGTCCCATGTAATAGGGTGCGAGCCTATTGCTATCAACCAGGCACAAATCCAGACTCCTAGGCTGCTAATGAGAAATTTCTGCTGGAAAAACCCAATAACACTTTGCCCGACCTGAGAATTGAACCCAAGACCTCATGCACAGCAGTCGCGCTTGCGACCATTAGACCAACGAGGCAGTCAATATTTTGATATTATAATAAAAGCACATCATTCAAAGCCATTACTAAAAACATGTGGTGTGTTGGAGATGTGCTGTATTAAGTGATTACACACAACGTAGCCTAATATTTTTTTAGTCTATAAGTAGGTAATTGAACTCGATAGTACCATATTTTTGATAGGCGTACCTAGAAAATTCGACATCTTCTCCGAGATGGGACAATTATAAACTAATTATTTTAAAATATTCTACTTTAACGTTACTTAAAGCTGCTTTAAAGCACTTAGTCCCAATAATAATGTTAAGTAAAAACTTTAAAGAACACTTCAGCGACATTAGAGACAGTCCGGTACTGTCCATTGCTGACTCTCTTTTAGTTATTATAATATTAAGAATTTAAACATAATTATTTTATTCTATCTGTATTTTTTGGACTATTACTTAATTTTATTTATATTATAAGTGTGTTAATGGAGCAGTAAATTAGTTCTTTGTGAATACACATTTATCAGGTCGTAGATAATTAAATAATAATAATAAAAACCGGGCACTGACAAGTACCAATGTGACATCTTTACTTGATTGCGAGATACAAAAAGGCAATGTGTTTATTAGGCTATGTGTGTTTATAATATGGCGTTTTATAGACCAAACGAGTGGACCTATTTTGATGATTCTCGTGTCAATCGATATATCTTTATTTTGAAATTGTCAGTAATGAATAAACATTACAGTAATCAAAATTCAATATGGCGAC
This sequence comes from Hoplodrina ambigua, assembly GCA_949774945.1. NCBI lineage: Eukaryota > Metazoa > Arthropoda > Insecta > Lepidoptera > Noctuidae > Hoplodrina > Hoplodrina ambigua. The sequence continues at coordinate 14,785,561 of OX458968.1, forward strand.
AACCAAACACCGTTATGCTAAACAGAAAAATCGACGAGTTATGTTGTAGGGAATCATTAAATAGGTATTTAAAAATTATCTATCTTTATTTTTTACAAAAATAATAATTGTAATACTTCATTCAATAAAATCATAAAGATATTTTTGAATTTTTTTATAATTATGTTATAATTTCGGCTTGGTAATTTCCGGATGTGACAGCCCGATTACAAAAAATCTTTCACTTGTACCAAGTCGCATTATCGCTGAGACTGATAAACAAGGTTTTGTGGTTTACTTGACTTCCCGCTGGTAAACATACTTGAATTCACGTGCAAAAGCTAGCTGTAAATAGAAACAAAAGCCTGAAACGAAAATTTCTCACTTCATCTCAATAAAGTTCCTTCTTTTTGCGTTAAGGGTTTAGAAAGGTTATTGACCTTACGACAAATTTAATTTCCCTTTAGCCTATAAAGGTCAAATGGCAATTACTTTATCTCAAAACTATAGACAGGCATTGAATTTGGCTATTGGGCAATTCATTAATTTTCACTTGAGAAGATACTACAAAATTTCAGGGAAATACAAAATAATTATGACCTTGATAAAGGTTATAATAACTATAAATAGTCTCTTAATTAAACGTAGCACAGTAATTAGTTTTTCTTATTAGTCTTATTCTGATCTAGTCTCTTTCCTCATCAAGAAACGTAATTATCTGTTTTTCGTAGGAAAACTGTATTTATGAAACAATATGTCTGAAATTGCCAATTCGCTTCAAGTAGACGTGGTGATCAATGCTCGAGCCTTCTTTGTATGAGAAGAGGCTTTTGCCCTGCAGTGGAATAACAATAAGTTGGTGTTATTTATAAAAATTCTATTTCTAAAAACATAACTAGCGAAATGTGGGTTTTCTAATGGGTACACCTCTGCCTAACCCTTCGGGGATTACAGGCGTGATGTTATGTTGTGTGTATTATATTTCTATATCAATGTAACCATTTATGCCATGTTTTGTGTACATTTTTAGACTTAGGTATCTTCAAAGAAAATTAAAGAAGGTTTTGACTCATAAAGTACACCCTATCATAGACTATTTATCCAAATACCCTATCATGGCCACAATGTTTCATAATAAAATCCAAACATAAATATATTAGCTTCTGTCCCGGCTTCGTCTGCTTCAGAATTCAGCAAAGTCCTAAATTATTCTACAGGAACACAAACAGTTATCCTACGTACTTTTCCAGACTGTTTTGTATCTTTGAGCCAAACTTTTAGATCTGTTCAGAAGTTCAGGTGTCATTGAGTAAAAAATATGCTGCCACATTTATAAATAGTATAGTAAGATTTTTATAAGCCCCACCTTTTGTTTTGTAAACAATCCAAATTCAAAGCAAAACAGCAATAAAAACAGATTACGATCAAAGTCTTTGAGACAATGACGTCCCAATTCCAATAAATCTTGACTCAATTTGGTAACGCACTTCAAAATTGACGGACGACCGTTTTCCTGTTCGTTGCGGGACCCTAAAATGTTAAGGTGTGGTTTTGATGTTGCGACAAGCTTTATAGCTGTCGCTATTATTGGCTTGTTATCTAGTAATAAAAGATTTCATGAGGTTACGAGATACTGAATACCTTTATACGTAAATTTGAAAATGGGCTTAGGAAATTTTGATAAGGATACTTAATAATATTAAGATTGATTGCCTTGTTGGTATTATATAGTGGTTGCAATGTGTGACTGCTGAGCATAAGGTCTTGGGTTTTATTTCCAGGTCGAGCAAAGTGTTATTGGGTTTTTCCATTAAAAAATATAAACCAACATCACACAGCTTAAGAAATATATTTTTGCTCAGATGGAAGTACAATAAAAATAAAATAAAAATACATAACATAGCATCACGCCTGTAATCCTCGATGGATTAGGTACCCATTAGACCACCTACATTTTTCCAGTTATGTTCTAAGCCCCATGTAACGGGGGGCGAGCCTATTGCCATCAACCGGGCACAAATCCAAACTTCGAGGTTGCTGCTGAGAAATTGGTGATGGAAAAATCCAATAACATTTTTGTCCGACCCAGGAATCGAACCCAAGACCTCTTGCTCAGTAGTCGCGCTTTGCGACTACTAAACCAATGAGGCAGTAGGTACCTAATAATAATAATATTTGTAATAATCTGCACAAACCGAAAACTAAACATAGATACGACTACAAAAGCATGCGACTCTCCAATCGACTTCGTATTCATCCGAATTGTACTCTTAGAGGAAGCAATTATTCTGTAGTGTCGCAATCGGGGGATCGAAGAGGAAAAGAGTTTTTTTACTAATAGGAACAATAAAAGACTGGAGTGGTCATTAATGTTAAGATTTTTCTTATAGGAGTTGAGGGTCATAAAATTGTTAACAATAGTAAAAGAAGGGTGGATTATGTAGTTTAGTTTAGTGTCATGTAAGGAATTGTGTTGTGGTGCTTTTTTTCGAACTTTTCGTAGAAGTCAGGTAATTTCGATTATGGGGTAACATAACACGCATGTAATCCCCGAAGGGTTAAGCAGAGGTGTACCCGTTAGTACACCCACATTTCGCCAGTTGTGTTTTTTTAGTCACATGTAATAGGGGGTTAGCCTATTGCCATCAACCGGGCACAAATCCAGACTCCGAGGCTGCTACTGAGAAATTCCTGATGGAAAAACCCAATAACACTTTGCCCGACCTGGGAATCGAACCCAAGACCTCATGCACAGCAGTCGAGCTTGATACCACTAGACCAACGAGGCAGTCGATTATGGGGTAATTTGTTGTAAATGTTATAATTACCTTACAGTCGATCATAGGTATTATTACTTCGAAATTTTCTTGGTTCTTTAGTTTTATTTTTCTAATGACAAAGTATAGCCGCTGCTATTGAATCCGACTTCACAGTCGGAGAAAATATACTTTAATAGCTTTGGCCCGCGACTATGTCCTCGTATAAAGGCTGATTCACACATATCAGTGAAGCCACAGCTCCGGCACTGTCCCGTATCAGTGACAATTATTCTTACATAGGTACATTCTCTATAAACGCGCCGTAACTGACACTGAGAGCACTCTGTCGTCACTGACACTGACAAGTGTGAATGCGTTCATAGAGAATGTATGAAAGAATAATTTATCACTGATACAGTACGGTGCCGAATCTGTGACTTCACTGATATGTGTGAATCAAGCATTAGAGCAGCTTTCTTTCAGTGGATAGATTTTTTGAAATTGGAACAGGATTTTCAGCGATCACAAGCAACAAACAAGCTTCATCTCTTTATCCTATTATTAGTAGAGATTAATATTAAACAATTAAACTAAAACTACAAAAGGAAGATATTAATTAACACTGTATCTCTTAATTAACTTGTTAATGTAAACAAAACAAGTTTAAGTTTAACAAAACTAAACTTAGAAATAAAACTATACGAGTATTACAAGTTGAATTTCTTCTTATTCTCTAGAGAAATAATATTTAAAGAGAAAGTAAACGGTCTAACACTTCACTCCTTTATAACTATATTCTTAGAGAATTTTAAACTAGACTGGACTCAGACTAAACCACATTTGGGTATTAAACACTACCGATCACTTGATTGCCACGGTGGTCATGTGGTCGCAAACCACGACTGCTGAGCACGAGGTCTTGGGTTCGATTCCCATGTCGGGCAAAGTGTTATTGGGTTTTTCCGTCGAGAATTTCTCAGTAGCATCCTCGGAGTCTGGATTTGTGCCTGGTTGATGGCAATAGGCTCGCTCGCCTAGTACATGGGACCTTTGGTTGACTGTTAGAGAATGCCTATGGCATTAAGTCCGCCTTTGTACTTTTGTTGCATAAAGTTTACGGACTTAAACAACTGGCGAAATGTGAGTGTAACAAAGGATACACCTCTGCCTAATCCTTTGGGGATTAGAGGCGTGATGTTATGATGGGATAGAAAAAATCACATAGGTACATGCCCAAACCCGGATACAAACCCAGCATAAGATGCGGGCGCCTTAAACACTGAGCCACTACAACAGTTGCGCGGTCTGCGCTCAGCCTTACATCAATTCAAAAACATTCCATCTATAAGTACGAAATTAACAAAACTATCAATCTTAGATAACGTCATTCAATAAAGCTATTGTCAGGGGTGTCACAGTTTGAAAAATGTGCGAATCCGGCTAGGGGTGTTCCAGGGTAGACGTAATCAATCAATGAGAGAAATTGAGACCGCTTTGATATGCGAGGCCCTAAATTATAAGAGATAAATGTCTATTTATCATGGTTTTGAAGAGATTCACCGATATTGGGGGCAGGAGTGGTGGGTACTTGTCCTTTAGTGGAAAATGTAGTGTCTTTTGTAAAATGCAAGTACCTTAATTATTGATGACACGGTCTCAAAGAAAGAAAGATGCGGTTGGCGCAGCAACATGATAGAGATAATAAAATTATTGACATTATTCTAACCAGCTGCTACCCACGACTTCGTATGTAAATGACGTCTTTGGTTCTTCTCCCATGGTTCATATAAATGACATAAATATCTTCTTCTTCTTTATCGTGTGGGCAGTAAGGTCTTACGACCCCACACACCCTAGTGTCAGAGTTTCTAAACCGCCTCAAAGGCCTCTGACTTGGTTTGAGTGGAAAAGTAAGTCCAGGTTAAAATGACAAACAAAAATGACAAATGAAAAAAAAATGGTAAATGGCAACGGTAATGGTGTAATGGTAAATGACATATTATCATAGACTATACTATTCCTCATTAGACTGGCCATCATTTTCCAAAAAAAAAAAACATTCCAACAGATAGTTCCACGCCTGTAATCCCCGAAGGGTTAGGCAGAGGTGTATCCATTAGTACACTCACATTTCGCCAATTATGTTTAAGTCCCATGTAACAGGGGGCGACCCTATTGCCATCAACCGGGCACAAATCCAGACTCCGAGGCTGCTACTGATAAATTCCTGGTGGAAAAACCCAGTAACACTTTGATCGACCTGGGAATCGAACCCAAGACCTCATGCTCAGCAGTTGCGCTTTGCGACCACTAGACCAACGAGGCAGTCAAATAAAATAGTGTAGTGATTTAACAGAATTTATTATTAACCAAACGCTAATTAAAGAAACAATATTCCACCTACCACGACTTCAAACGACGTGAACGAATCAAAAGGAAATACAACTTCAAAATAACTAAGTACATAATTATATCAAGGCAGATTCTTATTGACTAAAACCTATCCATGTTGCTCCTAATGCCCTTTGCGTTCCAGGGTTGCGATAACTCTTCCGTACAAAATCTGCAAGCCTGGATCTTGACGTAGCCTGGAATTATAATAAATTAAAATCTGAAATCATTTCGTCTTGAGCGAGTGTAATTATCAATACTCGTGTCTTCTCTGTATGACAAGAGCCCTTGGCACTGCAGTGGGACAATCATTATGGTATTTAGATATCCATTAAGATGTATTAAAAATATAAGGCTTTGACTTGAACATATTAATTATCACAAAATCTAAATTTCAGTTAACCAAAAATAATTATTTAAAAAATAGGGCAAGTAAAAAAGAACACACTTTATGTTCTGTATCAAGAAACCTTTCGTTTATCATAATTTTGTAACATTTTCTTCGCTACTAAAATATGTACAGACAGACAACACGAATTCTCTCATTATTTTATCAAAACATGTTCTCGTAGTGCGCGTAACAAGATGAATTCTCTCTTCAATCATACGCAATCTATTTTGTTTTTCATGTAAGGCTCGTTCTTCATTCAATGACCTTGAAGCTTTGATCTTTCAATATAAAGATTTTTAAGGCTTTGATTGGTGAGGTTTCCTGCGATATTTAGTGAGTTTAGTGTTGCTACTTATAGTTACAACTTATAATTGAATTACCTGTAGAATACCTATAGAAGGTGGTTGGTATAGCCATGTTCAACCTTATTTTAATAGTTTAATCTTGAAACTACTGCCTCGTTGGTCTAGTGGTCGCAAACGCGGCTGCTGTGCGTGAGGTCTTGGGTTCGATTCCCAGGTCGGGCAAAGTGTTATTGGGTTTTTCCATCAGAAATTTCTCAGTAGCAGCCTCGGAGTCTGGATTTGTGCCCGGTTGATGGCAATAGGCTCGCCCCCTATTACATGGGACTAAAAACATAACTGGCGAAATGTGGGTGAACTAATGGGTACACCTCTGCCTAACCCTTTGGGGATTACAGGCGTGATGTTATGTTGTTGTAATCTTAAAAGTAAATATGGGAAGAACACTGTTCTAAAATAGAAAAGCCGGTTAAAAATATAAAAGTCAAACTTTTCAATTGTAAGCGGTACTTTCTAGTTATTTCGAGTTATTCGAGCATTAGTCTTTATTAATTATATAGACTTTATGCAACTTAAAAGTACAAAAGCGGACTTAATGCCTTAGGCATTCTTTACCAGTCAACCGAAGGTAGTGAAAAGAAAACATTGCAGGTGCAACATAATGTATAAAAGTAAACAAATTAACACTATAATTTACCTTTATTAATTAAACCATATAGGTGTTAGGACAACCAGTCTTACCTAGGGGCTGTATTACCCAGTTACTGGGTTGTGGAGATCAGATAGGCAGTCGCTTCATGTAAAGTACTGGTATTCAGCTGCATCCGGTTAGACTGGAAGCCGACCCCAACATAGTAATTGGGAAAGGCTAGGCAGATGATGAGGTGTTAGGACAACTCTCAACATTCCTAACTCACACTCAGTATCAAAGACCCATCAAACACGCATTTCCTTTCAATAGTCAGCCATTTAACACGTCAAATATTTCCCCCCTTCTAATTTATTGGAAAACCATGCAGCTATTTATCGGACAGGAAAAATACCATTTATTTTGGCGACAAAGTATAAAGGGAATGTGGGTCACGCAAGCATTGTGATACGTGATTAGAATTATGATTAACATTCGGCAGGTAGCTGTCCTATTTCTGAGCCTTCTCCTACGTATAGAAGGAATAATCATGTCCAGGTTACCTTACGACAGTTTCTGTTAAATTGTAACTGGTTCTTCAGAAAGGTCAGGTGCGGAGTACTCGTAACCGGCGTGCTTGTGTGACGAGATGTATGAACGTAGATGAGACGAAAGGAGTGTGTAAAGATCGTAGAAGGTGGCTTTCTGTGGTTTCTGTCTACCCCCATAGGAAAAAGGCGTGAGTTTTGTATGTATGTATGTTGTAACTGATATAAAAATACACTTAATGTATCCGATAGCTACAATGTTCTTCTCATTGTGTTTTTTTTGTTCTGTACTGTGACTGCGAACTTTCTGGTAACGGAGATATAAGGTCAAATTTTCAATTTATTATTACGTTTTTACATACATACATAAACTCACGCCTTTTTCCTCTAGGGTTAGGCAGAAACTACAGAACGCCACCTGCTACGATTCTTACATACTCCTTTCGCTTCCTTTTATATGGATAAAACTAAACTTTAAATACTCACAGCCTCAGACATAATATCTTACCTACTACTATTATAAATGCGATTTTTTTGTTGGATGTATGTCTGTTACTCAATCGCACCAGAATGGCGGATTGGATCCAAATGAAAATTGGTACAGAGATAGATTATAGTCTGGAATAGCATATAGGCTACTTTTTATCCTAGAAAAATATACGGTTCTTATGAGCTTCGACGCCGACACATCTATATTTCTTGATTGACACACGACATATTCTCAAACTAATGTAGCATAATTATTATCCATAGATTAACGAGAATTATTAGTAGCGTAAGATGTTCGCACTCAATGGAAATTAATGCAAATCTCCGTACTGTATCTGAAGATGCAGGATTAGCCTGGTTTAGTTCGGGCCTAATACCATTTAGCATACACTTATTGCTTCGATATAGGCAGAAAATATTTATTTTTGGAAGTACATACAGAATATTACACATTTCAATGAAAGAGAGAAATATTTAACCAAAAGAAAGCCAATTCTCGTAACTAAAAATGTTCAAAATCTCGTCACAATCTCATCTCAGAATCAAGCAATACCGAAAATTCTAAATATGCCGTTTAGGCTACACAGCGTTCAAAAGACGCATACAGCACGCAGTCGGGTAAATATATGGCTTTTTTGACAGATAAATAAAGATAAGAACGTTCAAACTTTCTTTTTCAGCCATTTCGTCCATCGAAAATCAATTCGTTAATTTTTTTCCCACCTTTGTTGGTGTCGGCTTCCAGTCCAACCAAATACCAGTATTTTATATGGAGCGACTGTCTATCTGACCAGACCCACAACCCAGTTTCCCCTTGGTAAGACTGGTTGACAGTCTTTTGGTCTTCTGACGACCCGTAACGACTGTTACCTACAGATACACGTATAACAGTCGGGACCAACGGCTTTAGGTTTTTTCAAGGCACGGTAGAGCTTCGGTGTGTAAAGAGACACCCATCCACGGACCAACCCCGGCGTAGCTTAACCTTATGGATTGAACTATGTGGCTATTATAACTTAACCACAAGCTCCTCCATATCGACAAACATTTGTAAATACAATTTAGGTTTCCAGTACTTTACAGCCATACTAGTTTAGAACGTAAAACTAATTGAATATCCAACAATATGTTACGTGTTATAACGTTAGTCCTTTCAAACAATTTAGTGTTAAAGTTTAAACATAACACGTCTGGTCTCGTGTAGTTTCCATTTAAATTCTGAATTTTAACATTGAACAAGTTGCTGTCTAGCTACCGTTTGTGGGGTAGTGTAGTTCCAGACACAATTTAATTCAACTTTTCATATTTGTGACACTTCCAAATTGATCCTTCCAAAAGGTGGTTTCGTATGGAGAAGAATGGGATGGGACTGTAAGAAAAGACGCTAGACGAGACTGTGATGTGTTTGCAGATGAATGGAAGATGATCTTATCAGAATAGTTAAAGTACTGCGTGAGGTTATGCATAATAAATAACCACGTTATCAGATCGATTGACATATAAATCTAAATATATAAAAGTGAAAGGTCACTCACTCACTCATCATGAAATATCGAAAACCGCTTCATATATAAAGATGAAATTTGGAAGGGAGGTAATAGTAAAGTTTATAGCCAGTAAACGTCCGCTAAGAATGGATTTTTCAAAATTAACCTCCTGTGAAACGGTCTAAAGTTCGTATGGAGAAACAAGATTAGCAAGCCATTAACCGACTTTTTCTAAATTATAAATACTACTTCATCATCTTTATTACAGCCAAACGGTGACCACTGCAGCTGGACGTAGGTCTCTCCCAAAGATAGCCTCATAATGACCGGTCCGGCGCTGCCATATCCAGCGGTTTGCCGCAACCTTCATCAGGTCGTCAACCCTCCTCGTCGGGGAGTACATCCGAATATTGTCCCAACTCAATTTTTGGGCATCAATTGAAATAATTCCCTAGAAATAATGCCTACCAAACGAACTTTTGTAAGGACACAACGAATGAATTCTTTAATCAAATTATTTCCATCATAATTGCTTATTGGATGACCTTTGAAGTGTTTTAATTAAAAATGTTGTTGAAACAGATAAACATCTGTTTCAACAACATTTTTAATTAAAACACGGAGAATTTTATTTTTCACAACTTCGATTCTGAATGTAATTAAATATTTTGTAATAGAACAAACAAACCGTTTATAATTTTGTTTCTATAAGGTTTTGTAATGGTTATATTTGAAATTGTTTTGACACCTACTTAAATTACAGTTCCAATTATAATTTAATTATTTTTGGAGTCTTATTTTTAGGGTTCTGTAACCTAAGGGCACCAACGGGGATCCTATTGCCAAGCAACCTAAAGTTTGTTATTGTGTTTTTCCATTAGGAATTTCTCAGTTTAGCTGCCCGGAGGTTGGAAGTTGGTGATGGTTGGTGTCGGCCTGAAAGCATTCTCAAATCTTTGGTCCTAGTCATGTCAGATTGCTATACCATCGGACTATAAGAGTTAGGGAAAAGGGGGGGGGGGGTGCACTTGTGTTTGCGCACACATTTGTGCACTATAGTTACCATTGAGATTAGCTGGTTTTGTTAACATTGTTATTATTAACTATTTTTGGAGGTGACTTACTTTCAGGGCTCCGTTCTGTAATCCCCGAAGGGTTAGGCAGAGGTGTACCCATTAGTACACCCACATTTCGCCAGTTATGTTTTTAGTCCCATGTAATAGGGGGCGAGCCTATTGCCATCAACCGGGCACAAATCCAGACTCCGAGGCTGTTACTGAGAAATTCCAGATGGATAAACCCAATAACACTTTGCCCGACCTGGGAATCGAACCCAAGACCTCATGCACAGTAATCGCGCTTGCGACCACTAGACCAACGAGGCAGTCCAGTTAGTATAAATTAAATAAAGTAAAAACTAAAGGTGTGTAGTGTTAAAATATTGTACGAAACCTTTCATATGCGAGTCGAACTAGCACTTGGCCAGATATATAAGTTGGTAAAAAAGCAATTAAACCCCCCTTCCTCCCTACCAGCGCCCTCCTTTACCCCTCCTTCAATAACTCGTGTTTCTCATAACATTTTACAGATATAACAATCAGTACCATACACATATATTACGTTCAACCAAATCAATTTGATATTCAAACAAGACAAAAGAAGCGAGCAAAAACCTTTAGGGGTTAAAAATATACAGCTTTTTCTATAGCCGACCATTTGTCAAGCGATTTGATGGTGTCGTGCGGAATCATTTCAATTCATCATGGGGCCAAGCGGTTGGAAACGAGTACCACTTATTACGATGAAAAATTATTACTGGATTTTTTTTTCGGTATTTTTTTTTGTGATGTGTGAATCTTGTGTAAGGATTATGGATATTTTTGTCTGTTGGGTGGTTGTTAGATTGACATACGTCATAAATAAAGTCGTTTTAAAATTATCATCTTACTGCCATGTACTCGCAAATGCAAACATTTGGATGGACTTATGTTTGTTATTCAATCACGCCAGAACGGCTGAACGCATGCGGATGATGTTTGGCACAGAGATAGACTATGGTCTGAAATTATTGTATCCCAGATAAATGTACGGTTCACGTGGGATAATATATCCACTTTGAAGCGGGTGAAATCGTGGGCAGAAGCTAGTAGAAGAATATTATAAAAAAACTTGAATGGGAAGGATGTCCATGGAGTTTTTACTCATTCTTCTCCATAGAGATCTCCCTTTGTTTTGGAATCAGCAACTAATTTCAATTTTCTGTCTAACTGACCGACTCCTTGACAGTCAAAAGTGCCTGTAAATGGTTTAATTGAAATTAATGCTTTGACTTTGGCTACTTCCTTAAAACAAATAACAACAGGCCATTTATGAAACTTTTTAAACAGCAGCCTATGTTTGTTCTGTTTTTGATTGAATTGTTTATGTTCATTCAGTATCGACAAAACAACAAAAAGTATTGTAATTTTAGCTTTTAGTAAAATTGGTGAAACATTTCTGTTGGTACTTTTTGTTTGTTATTCGGTTGGTTTGTTTTCATGATTGAAAAGTTACACGTAAAAAAGTTTAACGTACCATCACGGTTGAATTTTCCGGGGTATAAGCAAAGATCGTGTCGTGATGGGTTCAAATCCGGTCAAGTACCAATGTGACTTTTTCAATTTATAATGTACTTTGTAAGTTAATCTTCGACATCACTTGACTAACGTTGTAAAGACACCTAGACTTATAGTTAATTTATCACCATAGGGTTGAATGAGCTTTCCTTTAAACTAGGTACCATTTTCAAGCTCTGTACCAAAAATCAATTAAAGAGGAGCAGTAGTTTAGTCGCAAATGATTTTTTAAGTTTTTACCCCGTTTGAACACGATGTATCTTTCCTAACAGCTGATTATGTATACGCATAGGTCATTCACCTACGTTGCTGCTTTAATACCTAGGTATCTAAGGTCAGTTAAATTTATTTACAAAGAGTGGTTGCGTTTTAGTTTGTTTGAAAAAAAAACCTCATTTTTATTTTTATTTTATTTTATACCGTATAGAATTAATACTAAACACGTATAGTATACATAGCGTAATTTAATGCCTCTCTGTCATATCAACTCTGTATAAGTCTGAAATTGCCAAACCGTGTCTTGTGCCTTCTTTATATGAGAAGAGGCCTTTGCCTTGCCGTGTCGAAATAAGAGGCTGGCATTATTTTTATTAATTGGAGTCCACTATGCGAGTAAAACGGTACCAACTAGTAAAAAAAAAACAATAAATTCAAAAATATAAATAACTGGACAGTTTAATTTTTAGCTTAAATTGAAACGGCAACACGCTTCACGCAATCCCAATAAAATGTGTCTGTTAGTTTTAAATGGGCGTGCATGAAAACAATTTATCACTATTTCAAACTGTGATACCTACAACTGGTCTGTTCTGTGAAAGTCACCCTCGGTGAATTTGAATGAAGTGAGTTTGAGGTGAGTGATCATTTGGTAAATCTACTTAGGGGTTATTGACAACCGTCTTTTGTTTCTTTTGTTTTTTGAGTGTCTTGATATCTGAAATGAGTTTTATCACATGTTGTGCTTCGATTGAATCGACATTCCTATGTTTAAAGAAGGTGAAATACATGGTTATCATATACAAGAATATTTTATAGTTTTATAGTCAGAAAGGTAGTTTCAGCGTTTAAACAATAAAACAAAAACCTCTACAGCTTTATCATATTAAATAGTATAGGTTAGCAAAAACAAATAAATTAGGTATAATAATAACCTCATAAATTAAATAAACAAAATCAAATGAAAACAATTAAACTAAATGTAAACCGCCAATCCTTAACATCAGTAAGGATGACTCCTAACCTCAAGCTTATCATCATATTATGAGCTGAACGTCGTCCACTGGACATAGGCTTCTCTAAAAGATAGCCACAATGTGATGCCCGCATTTAGCTCACTTCACATAAATTCACTAAAATGCCCTCTGACTAGCCTTTTCCCAACTATGTCGGGGTCAACTTCCAGTCTAACCGGATGCAGGTGAATACCAGTATTTTACATGGAGCGACTGCCTATCTGACCTCCACAATCCAGTAACTGGGTAATACGATACCCCTAGGTAAGACTGGTTGTCAGACTTTCGGGCTTCTGATGATCTGTAACGACTGTCAAAAATCCACGTATGACAGCCGGGACCAACGGCTTAACGTGCTTTCCGAGGCACGGAATAATATCAGCAATGTCCAAGATAAACTTTAGAAAGTACATATGAATTGAAAAAATCACATTGGTACTTGCAAAGATTCGAACCCACAACCTCTTGCATGAGAGGCGGGCGCCTTATAACCGCTAGGCCATCACGACATTTTAATATCAGTAAAGATTATTACGCGTTTAATAGGTATTAATAACCAAGAACACGAAAATGCCTGCTTCATTAATAATTGTAGTACCTAAATGCGAAGTAACTTATCTATTAACAGTGTTTAATTAGAAAATTAAGTACCTACTTGCGGAGTACATTATCGCGCTATTACCACTGTACATAATGTTAATGAGTTTATTCTACGTAATCATTATAGTGGAAGCATAATTGAAGTGAATAATATATGAGTACGTTACGAGTACAGTCGTTTAGAATAGTGTTAGATAAAGGAAGATATTTATCTTACTTATGGTGTAAAACAAACATACCAGCCTTGGTTACCAGTTTTGAAATTTAAACCATCGTATCTTTTTATATTTGATTACAGAAATATTTGACTGCCACGATGGTCTAGTGGTCGCAAAGCGCGACTGCTAAGCATGAGGTCTTGGGTTCGATTCTCAGGTCGGGCAAAATGTTATTGGATTTTTCCATCAGAAAGTCAGTAGTAGCCTTAGATTCTGGATTTGCGCCAGGTAGCAATAGGCTCGCCCCTATTACATAAAATTTAAACATAACTGGCGAAATGTGGGTATACTTATGATATAGCCCTTCAGAGATTAGGTACAAGCGTGACAAATAATTATGTTATGAATGTAGAAAAGAAGCAAACTATTCACTGATTATGACTTATTATGCAGAATCGGTATTTTAAAGCAGACATGTGAAAAGAAACCCTCCCTTATTTTTATTGGGGTGTCTTTTCAAGAAACACAATTTAATGTCATCATTTAGATAATATTGAAGTAAGAATAGGTAGGTACTATGTATCTACGCTAGTCTCATAAATAAATATTTCCTCAAAATAAGGTTGTATATGGCTAAGCCAGCCAGAGCCTCATAGTACATACCCAGAGGGACTGCCCACGGCGTGTTTGACGTACCTGCTAACGCAGCATCATTCATCTCCCTTTTGATGCCCGTACACGTTAAAAGGGGAATAGGTGTCCATTAACGCTTTTGCCCAAATATGTACACACCCGTATACGCTAACGCGATACACGACAAAATTCACTTGAATTACGTGTGACACAAGAACACAAGCCGAG